>OX336355.1:11503346-14236871 GCA_946902875.1 Nematopogon swammerdamellus | reverse complement strand
GTGACGTCGGGGGAACGCAGGGCAGTGTCGGACTCCTTCTGAGCAGCGTCGGGATTCGTCGGACTAGCTTTGAGGCTTACTTGGATGTCGGGCTCCGTCTGTATTGTGTCGGGGAACCCCAGGGCAGTGTCGGGCTCTTTCTTAGCAGCGTCGGGATTCGTCGGACTAGCTTCCGAGCTCACTTAGATGTCGGACTCCGTCTGAATGGCGTCGTGGGAACGCAGGGCAATGTTGGACTCCTTCTGAGCAGCTTCGGGATTCGTCGGACTAGCTTCCGAGCTCACGTAGATGTCGGACTGCGTCTGGATGGCGTCGGGGGAACACAGGGAAATGTTGGACTCCTTCTGAGCAGCGTCGGGATTCGTCGGACTAGCTTCGAGGTGTAGCGCAAAGTGTGTGGTGGTGTGGTACCTCCTACCTGGATGTTGATGTCTCCGCCCGCAGCCGCACCTTCGATAGCTCGGTCCTTCAGGTGGTGGTCGTCGATCGGCACGGAAACGTCCCGGTGTCCGAGGATCTGCTGGGCCCAGCTACGCACACACTTCGGAAATTACACTCACTATACTTATGCCGTATTAGGTCGCAACAAGCCCTGAGAGCCCGCGCCGCGCTCGATCAGGGTGGATTTTATCTTTTCCAGAGCAAAATGTTTGAACAAAACCGCCCGCTCCCGCTTGTATTTTCGGACGTGTCAGATCACAACAGTCCGTCGCCTAGGCAACCGGACTCTTCTCCTTTCCGCCAGGAGGCGCTGTGTGCTTCTTGCATGAAGACCGCTGCAGGTAGAGTCTTGAGGCGAAGAGAATGGAGGAACGTTTTTTTTTTATTTTTTTTTATTGAAAGCGCGACTTATGGCGCCGAGCCACCCATAAGGTGTCTAACGACGCCCATGGACATTCGGTCGTATGCGGGGGTTGCGAATGCCATGCCGGCCTGACAGGTGCCCATTCACGCCCCTCTTTAAGGACCCGAGACTGTACTTGGGGGGAAATATATGAGCAGGGAGAGCATTCCAGAGTTTACCGGTTCTGTAGAGGAATGATCTGCAGAATCGATTAGTACGCATCCGCGGTAAGTCCAGCGTATAGGGATGCAATCCCTGCCCAGTTCATGTGGTGCGGAGATGGAAAGGGGACAGCGGGATTGCGTTAAACAGCTCCTCCGAGTACTCCCCATGGAATAAGCGATAGAACACACTTAGGGAGCCGACATCCCTACGGTGTTGCAGTGGTTTTAGATCGCGGGACACTGCGGGGTCACCCACTAGTCGCACGGCTCGACGCTGGATCGAGTCCAGAGGCGCAAGCTGGTATTTGGCAGAGCCATCCCACAGGTGCGAGCAGTACTCCAAGCAGGACCTGATCTGCGATTTATACAAAAGCAGCCTTTGGTCCGGCGTGAAGTACCGTCGCACCTTATTGAGTACGCCCAGCTTTTTAGAAGCCAGCTTGGCCTTCCCCTCGATATGGCGACGAAAGTTCAAGTCGTGCGACAGTTCGACTCCGAGGACCCCGAGGTGTTCGCTTAATTTAAGCGACGTGCCTTGGAATGAAGAAGCCGGTGTGAACGCCGCTCTCTTCGCACTTAACGCGCAAACTTGTGTCTTGGAAGCGTTGAACTCGACCAAATTGCTACGGCCCCATTCGGAAATAGAGCCGAGTGTGTGTTCGAGCTCAGACACAAGTCTTCGCCTCTTCTCATCCACAATATCCCGACTGGCTGAAGGGTGACTGGTGTAGGATCCGTGTGCCGTACTGTCATCCGCATAACAATGTATGTTGCCCAGAGACAGCATATCATTGATATGCAGAAGAAACAGCGTGGGTGACAACACAGATCCTTGTGGTACGCCGGCGTTCACTGACATGGCGTCCGACGAGCAACCGTCCACTAGTACCTGAATGCTACGCCCATGTAGGAAGTCGGCGACCCAGTCACAGAGGCCAGAAGGAAGTCCGTAAGCCGGCAATTTGCCCAAGAGCGACTTGTGCCAAAGCCGATCAAATGCCTTGGCAATATCAAGGCCAATTGCCAAGTATTTTTCATTTCATTTTTCATTTATTCATTTCCATCTTAGGTACCATCGGTACACTTGAGTTCGTCACATTTTAGTTTACCAAATTTACAATTGAAACTGTCTGGGTCTAGCCATGGTAAGGGACTAATAATTAGCAATAATATAGATACATAACTAAAAATTATAAGAATACAGAGAAAAAAAAACTGTTTTGTGCATGAAAGGCAATTAAAACTAGAGCTAAATTAAAATACTTCGTCAATAGAATTGTTAAAGGTTAAAAATTCAATTATGTCAATATAAAAAAATATAAAATTAAAATAAAATTAAAATAAATTAAAATAAATTAAAATAAATTAAAATAAATTAAAATAAATTAAAATTCAAAATTAAAATAGGTAGCATCAATTCACCATGACCGTCAAGCGATTCCCCCCAAAGGTGAGTGACGTACGCTAGGAGATCACCAGCAGATCGTTTTGGCCGGAAGCCGTATTGCCGATCGCTGATGAGGTCATTCGTCTCCAGGTACTTCATGAGCTGCGTATTGATAATGCGCTCCATCACCTTACAGAAAAGGGAGGTAATCGCTATAGGTCGGTAGTTTGACGGGTTTGAGCGGTCACCCTTTTTAGGGACCGCTTGCAAAAACGCAGATTTCCAGGCCGCCGGCACACGGCAATTGGAGTAGGAGAGACAGAATAGGCGCGTCAGCACTGGGGCCAGCTCGGGAGCACACCTTTTTAACACCAATGCAGGAATCCTATCCGGCCCACTCGCCTTCCTGACGTCTAGGGAGAGAAGTTCCGCCCGTACAGTCCGTTGTCGAAACTGCACTTCCGACATGGAGTTCTCACACCTAGGTATGGATGGGGGAGTGGCACCCCCATCGTCCAGGTTGGATTTCCCCGCAAAGAGAGATACCAGTAAGTCGGCTTTCTTCTTTGCGAAGTGAGCCTCCAGGACACTGCAGAGGTGGAAGAGAGGAGCGGCAGAAATTTGACTCGACATATTTAGCGAGAGACCAGAACTCACGGCTCCCAGTTGGGTGCTGGTTCAGTCTATCGCCGATTCTGCCGATGTGGTCAAATTTGGCCCTGGCAATAACCTTTTTGCAGGATCTGGAGAGGCGGTTGTATTCCTTCTTCAGTTAGGATGCGTTCGGATCACGTCCGGCACGAGCGCGCGACCATGCCCGATAAGCTGCGCATTTAGCTGCGACAGCATCAGCACAGTCGCGGCTGTACCATGGTTGGCTTTTACCACCGAGGTAGACAGAGGCGCTGCGAATAAACATTTCCATTGCCCCCAGAACCACCTCGGCAACGGTATTAGCGCATTGCGACGGATCGCCCGAACTGAAGCAGATCTCTCTCCAAGGGTAGGATGCGAAGTGTTCTCGCATCCCATCCCAATCTGCTGACGCGTAGTGCCAAATTCGACGCGTTCCTCCAGTACGGGACTGAGGAGGCGAAGATGGCACCGTGGACCACACTAAACAATGATCAGAGGAACCCAGCGGGGCTCTCACTGCGACCTTATATCCAGTGGGGTTCGTTGTCAGCAGAAGATCCAGCAGAGAGGGTTCATGACCGTCTATATCTGGCAGCCTGGTGGGCTGGTCTACCAGTTGAGACAGGTCATGCGTCAGGGCGAAGTCGTAGGCGGCTCTCCCCGCAAAGTCAGTTCTCCTGGAGCCTAGCCATGCCTCGTGATGGGCATCGAAGTCTCCAAGAAGAACCAAATCCGCGGTAGGGAACCGCTCTTGGACTTTGTCTGCCGCTCCACTCAGGTACTCAAATAACCGAGCTGTCTCTGCATCACCAGAGTGCGACCTGTACAGACAGGCGTACACCCGCGAGACCGTTCCCAGATCCTCGTGGACCCAAAGTACTGATAGCTCGGAGTCCTCAAGGCAGCGCAGGCGACGACAGCAAATATCTGCCCTGACAAACAAGCAAACCCCGGCTCGCGACCGGAAGGCTTCTTCCAGGGTGTAGCCGGGGTAGTGCAGGTCGATATATTTGTGATTCCGTCAGGAAAAGCAAGGCCGGCTTCTTCGTCTCCAGGTGGTGATGGACGGCATTCAAATTGGTATGCAACCCCCGCACGTTGGTCGAGTCAACGCTAAATAGTGGTGTAAGGGTGTGCACCGCTGATTGAACCTTTTTTTCCTTTTTTTTCGCTGCCATGATTTTTGTAAGAGGGAGGGAAAGAGCATGAAAGGGTGGCTGTGGTGATTCACGGGCAAAGCGTGGACCCTAGCTTCATCGCTTACTACTCAGGTTAGTGTTGCGCCGACACGGAAGACGGAAAGGCCCCCGGTCCCCCCCGGAAGTGGCCGCCGGAACCCCTACTCCGGTCACCAACCGGCACGACGGACCACTCCGGGATTATGCGCCGGTTGACCGGGGCAGCCTCTCGCGTTGGTTAGACGCGATTGGGCTCCTGTACTACCCGGCGGGCGGCCAGCGGAATAACCGTTTAACCGGGTCTCCCTGTCAACCGTGTCGATGCGTCACCTCTGAACAGCGAATCCGCGTCGGGATCACTGGCCTACTCCTCACCACAGCCAACCCCACCTGCTACTGGGTCCCCGGGAAGTACACCGGAACACAGCGAACTGTTATGCCGGTGTAATTGTTTCTCCCGGGGTGTGGTGGCGAACCCAGCCGATCCGAAGATCTCCCACACGCTGATTGCTGTTCATTTGGCACCACCCAGGAGGCACGTGTGACTTTTATATCGGATTTCTATTATTAATAATTTTAATTTTAATAGGATTCATTTATTATGTTTCATATTATTTTATTTTCTAAATAGAAAAATTTTAAAATGTGTGAATGTTAGTTTGTGACTTGTTTATGTTATACAAATAAATATTCTATTCTATTCTATTCTATCTTCAATGGTTACGTTAGGCGGCGCGGCGTAGGCACCTGCTTGGACGACGACGTCGAACTACACTCTGACGATATGTCGCGATCACTACGTAGTAGGTACATTGAGCCACGTCGAAAACAGCAATTTACTTTACTTCGCGGTCGTGAACTGACACATTCGTCGCGGTAGTGAACTGAACTGAACTTATTTATTATTAGGCGTTCTGTTTCATAGAACGTAGACATGTTTGATTTTATTTTTAGAAAAAGAACTCTTATTTCCAATGAAATAAGACTCACTATAGGTCCCCAAAGGCAAACCAACCACATAAATTGATTTCATTTTTGCAATATACCGTTTGTTTTTATTATAAATGCCAAAAAGAACCACATAAATTGGTTCCACTTTGCGATATACAGTTTGTTTTTATTATATAATGCCAAAAAGAACCAGATATCTTGGCTCTGTTTTGATAAATACTTTTAGCGTACTTCATTAAAAACAAAAAAGTCCATCTCGCTTGGATCTTTTACGCAAAAAAAAAAATCTGACCAGTTAGCTAGTACCAAGTAGCATAATTCTTTTCTGCTGTTGCGATATACCTCAATTGGGCGGACGAATGTGTAGAAACCTATTAGTATATACCAAGTAGCCTGCCTGGGTCTTTTCTGCAAAAAATAGAGGGTTGATTAGCTCTCGATTGGTATATTTAACTCATTTTTAACCAATTTGTGGGTTGGTGCCTTTTGGCATTTATATGGTCAATTTTCTGAAGAAGTTGTGATACAAAATAGGTATTTTCAAATTTCTGCCTATTCGAAATCGAAATTTTCCTAGATAATATTGTATGTATACTCTTATTAATATATAATATCATATTCCGAAGGAATTTCGGACGGAGCAATTTTTCACAGCGAATTATTGCCGAAAATCTGTAAAGGTGTGATCGATATGGAAAATTTCCTAGATAATTGTCAAAAGCGATATATTTAAATAAATTAAGACATATAAAAAAATTAAAATTGACAGAGCAATTTTTCTGAAGAAGTTGTGATACAAAATAGATATTTTCAAATTTCTGCCTATTCGAAATCGAAATTTTCCTAGATAATGTTAATATATACTCTTATTAATATATAATATCATATACCGAAGGAATTTCGGACGGAGCAATTTTTCATCAGCAGTTATAAGCGATTTTCATTTTTAGGCATTCATTCATTTTAATACCTAACTTCCAAACATCAAAAATCCTAGATAATTTGTCAAACGTATATTTTAAACACTACTCTATCACACTGCAAAGTTTCAGCGACAGAGGAATTAGTCCGAAGAGCCCATACAAGGAATTTCCTCGTTTCCTGGACTAATAATTAAAAATGGTTATCCACACATCCATCAGCCTTCACACAGGCAACCATACGTGACATTGCGATTGCGACATAATGTATTTCAAATTGACACAAGTTCGCACACATGACATGTTTAAATTATATTTATTCATCGACCGTTTTGTGAACATTTCACGTTTGGTTGATCATGAAAGGGAGTGTGACGGGGTAAATTGGCTTTTTGCTGAATACCTAAACTAAACTGTCTATCCGGCATAGTTATATGTAAGCCATAATAACATAATTCAAGTCATACCTATTCAAGTAAGTATTATCTGTTACAATTTGTGTTCCATTTGTGTGGAAGTAAATTTTAACGGTTTCAAATTTTGAGGAACAACACCTTCCGTAGTTCCGTAATACCTGGCGTAGGGCGTATATCCATGAGGGGGTATAATAATGATTACTAACACACGGTGACACTTGGTCCGGGTCGTTTCTCACCTTATAATAATATGATTGAGGGATGGCTGGCCCTGGTGTGGTGCTCGTTAACGGGTGCTGTTTGTGGAGACTGACCTGCTTCATGTGACAGTGTGACGGACTACCAGCGAAGTCGCTCTACAGTCTCTTCAAGAATCTAGGGCTCCCAAGATCGACGCTAAGCTCATATATGGAGAGAGCTTCGAAAACGTCACTGGAAGCATCCTACAGAATATGGATAGGTAGAGAGAGGGAGGTCGAGAGCGGGACTGGTGGTTTTCCCGCGTCCTAGTCAACGCAGACTAGCTGACGAGGGCTTGAAGCGAGCCGAAACGTGAAGCATGCGCGGGAAATTTAGAGTGGCCACTCGCTAGTCCCGGCCTCGATTAATACCCTCCTCTACTGCCGATGGGCCCGGTATGTTCGGTGAAGCCATCGCAAGCTTAGATCCACACCTTCCTTCTTAACTTCATACAATTTCATATTTAAAACAAATCACTTTTGTCATGAGTTGCCGCATCTGTCATCCATCATAAATCAGCACATGCGTGTTTAGGTAGTGGCAAACATTTTTGTAAAGTAGACCAAGTGCACATTGAAACAATTTCCGGTGAAGTTTCTTGTCAGTTCTTCTTTGCTGTGATAATCGATCTGGCGGAATTGTTATAATGTACTGCCAAGAGATGATAAATAAACAATAAACCATAAATAAACACAATTCCAAAGACTGAGTGTTCGGGATGAATCATTGAAGTATGCATGTATAAATCATAAATAGATATATCTAGCTAGGCGATAGCTATCAGATCAGGTGTTTTAAATTTTAATTATCTTTCATAAGCTTTTTGAGATAGGTAAGCCCAGGGTAGAATCTAGGATCTGTAGACCCGAGGCTGAACCTGTGGTGCGGGCCCTTCTAAAATCATATTTTAAAGTTTTTATGACTAAAAACCCGAAAAGAAAACTATTAAAGCTTTTTATTAAATTGTAGAACTTTTTTTCTACTATACTGTATTTAAAAGTTTTTATACTACCTACTACTTTAATATTACGTACAGAAGCACCACATTTACCCATTTTCTTTGTGTGGGGCCCTTTGTGGTGCGGGCCTCCTAGGTAGGGGAAAAGGGATCTACGAACGGTGAAGCAGCAGGTGTAGGTAGGTATGTACCTATGCACGTAAAATTTTCCGTCAGAATAAACTCATTGGTAGGTACAAACCGACCGGATTCTAACCTCGGACCTCTCGCAAGAGAAGCCGACGAGCGACGCAGACCACTCGGCCACCCGCCCCTAAACGCCAACCAGCCGTCATTAATATTTTTTTATGGGAACTGACACGGTTGGCTACTTTACTTACAACATCCATGATGTCAACCCATAACACCGGGTAAACTTGGTGCCACGTCAGTGCTTCCCTTCGGTCGTGCCGGCTACACTGAACTGGACGGAAAACACAAACTATTTACATAGCCGTTTCGACCGACCTTTCATTCAGTGCGATGATACCAATCCGGGCGGGTTAAACCCTACCACCTAGTAATATAAGGGAGTCATATCCCTTAGTCGCCTTTTACGACATACACGGGGAGAGATGCAGTGGGGCTATTTTTTTAAAGTACCGGCCCCAGACGGTACGAAATTATATTAACCCTACCACCTAGTATAATCTACTTATCTTACAGTTTTATTCTGTTCCCGCGACGGCGACGTTGTTCGCGTCCATGACACGTGAAGATCCTCTCAAGCATAGAGAAATAATATATTAGGTCCTTTCCTTACTTATGAAATTGGCGTTTTATATGGAAGAATCAAAACGATTTTTTTTATGGAATTATATATTTAATCAATCAAAGTATGTACCATTGTTATCTATGCACTTTCGTCATTTTATAGGTAGTTCATTGATTCCTTTGCTGAAAAAATTGTGGCAGCGAGAATCAATAAAATCTTTGAAGGCGGTTTGGACTGCCTCATCGGAATTGATTTTTTTCCTTGCAAGAAATTGTCCAAATTCCGGAAAAAGTGGTAATCTGTTGGAGCAAGGTCCGGGGAGTATGGTGGGTGTCGGAGACATTCCAATCGCAGCTCCTCTAATTTACCGACCGTCTGTTATGGAGTGTGTGGTCTAGCGTTGTCCTGAAGCAGCAGTTGGCTAGAGCAATTGGCCAGTCTCGGCTGTTTAACCGCTAGCTTTTCCATCATGGTTTGCATTTGTTGACAATACAGATCTGCCGTAATCGACTGACCACATCTTAGGAAGCTGTAGTGGATGACACCAGCACTGGTCCACCAGACACTCACCAGTACCTTTTGCTGAGTCAACTTTCGCTTGGGGCAAGATTTGGCCGGTTCTCCTGGGTTCAACCATTGTGATGAGCGTTTCCGATTATCGTACAGGATCCATTTTTCATCACATGTAACGATACGATTCAAAATCCCCTCGTTATTGTGACGGTTGAGTAATGTAACGCAGCACTCGACGCGTGTTTGTTGGTTTGCTTCACTCAATCCATGTGGTACCCATTTTTCTAGCTTTTTCACTTTTCCAGTTTGTTTCAAGTTAATTAAAATTGTTTTATCACTCACACCGAAGCCTGCCGCTAACTCTGACGTGGTTTGCGATGGATCCGCTTCCACGATCACTTTTAATTCTTCATTGTCAACTAGGGTCCCCGGCCGCCCACGGGGTTTGTTGTGTAGGTTAAAATTTCCAGAACGAAATCGTTGAAACCAAAAACGTACCAAATTTTCTTTTACAGTAGCTTCCCCATACACAAAATTAATCCTTCGAGCTGTTTCAGCAGCGCTGATGCCACGGTGGAACTCGTGTTCGTAAATAACGCGATATTTTAAGTTTTCCATATTGTAAACAGAACGATATCAAAGAAAAGTTAAACGGCGCGAAAACAAATGAATCACTAAATTCGAAACTCAAATACGCAAGCCTAAATCTATACATATAATAAAATCGTAGACTTACCGTGTCTGTACATTAAATATTTTTGAAAAACAATAACTGGGGGACGGAAGTAATAAGTAATAGAACGTAAAAATATAGTTTTTGAAATTTTTGTCTGTTTGTCGGTTTGTTGGTTTGTTTGTTCGTTTGTGCGCGCATCACGCAAAAAACACTCATTGGATTCAAAATCTAATTACTAAAAAATATGAAGCTTTATTCCGAGTAACATTTAGTGTTTATTTCATCAAAATCAACCCACAGAATCAAAAGATATTAATTTTTTAAGTTAAGTTAGAAAATATCTTATAGCACCACGCCACCACCACCACCGCGCCGCCCCTCCGCGTTGCGCGGAACTTTTGTTTAGTGTCATGAAAAAGAAACATTTCGTGTGAAAAATTTCGTTTGTGCAGTTATTATCTGTTTTTATTTTTATAATTATTTATATTATTAAATAAAAAAAAACATATTTTTTATGATATTTCGACAAATTTGTCGCCTTCAGATAAAATTGTTTATATATTTAATAAGTCAACCAATGAATGACAGATGGCGTTGTTATCTGGTAATTACATTTATTAGTTCTTTTATCCTTTCATTTCATTTTTAGAGTTCCGTATCCGGTACGGGACCCTATTACTAAGCCTACGCCGTCTGTCTGTCTGTCCGTCCGTCCGTCCGTCTGTCTGTCCGAGGGCTGTATCTCTTGAACCGTAACAGGTAGCCCGTTGAAATTTTCACAGAATATGCGTTATTGTGGCCGATATAACAACAAATAATAAAAATAAGAAAAAGTAAAAAATTCACGGGGGTTCCCATAGAAGAAACCAAAAAAGTGTATGCGCGCGCGCCATCTACCGAATAGAGCGTGAAGCATTTTAACTAATCATGACATTTAACTAATATGAAGCATTTCATAACACGCCATCTAGATGGCGTGAGTGGCGCTAGCCATGACATGGCGGTACGGAACCCTCGCTAGCTCAGTGGTGCGGTCGGTCGACTGTTGATAATCAATCACCAAGAAGCATAAGAAGAATTAGTATAAATATATACGCATGTAATAAATAGTAAAATAGTATTTAAGTATGTAAGTATTATTAAGAGAAGGCTGTGACCTGAGGCTGTGACTTACTGATTGGTCACTGTCATTGGTTGGGTAGCAGGCTTAGATCTAAGTTTGAGTTGCTTTTCGCACGGTCAGCTATACGTGGCTCTTTCCCGTATTAGTTATTCAAATAATTTATATGCACACATTCCTAGATATTCTACTTCTAATATAGTTTAGAGAGAAGCGTTATTGTAGATTATAAATTACCATTGGTTGTGGCTTCACGTATGTAGGTCGAATCAAATCTATAACCTGCCCAATTAAAAAACACCAAAACAATTGAATCATACTAACGAACGGACAGACAGAGTCACGTTGCGTTTTATAACAGTCTGAGAAAGATCAAGTCCACGCGGACGTAGTCGCGGGCACAGCTAGTTTGAAATAAATTTGAATTTGGAACTCCTAACCAAACGCCAAATATTTGTGATCAAAGTGGCCAGTTCGACCAAACGCCAATTTCATATGTAAGGACCTAATAATATTATATAAGATAAATAATATAATAGTCTATGCTCTCAAGTGACACGTGCCTCCTGGGCGGTGCAAAATAGGCAACTAATTGATAAGATAAGATAAGATAAGATAATTATTTATTTCTTAAAATGTAAGCAGGTAAAAGTATTAGTAATAATAGAATGTACAAGCATCTTAAGAAAGAGAAGAAGAATTGAAGAAGAATTGCCTGCAGCCGCCCTTTTTTTATGTAAACCAGCATGGGTGGCTGTGCTGAGAGACCAATGGTGCAGTCGACAGAGCCAAAATCACCTCTCCTGGCGAAACCACGCTCACTTAGGTGCCATGCCAGCAGATTTGCGGACTTTTGCTAGGCTGTCTAGCCCGTTAATACGACGCTTGAAGACACCCAGGTTAAAGGATTCAGGAAATACACTCGCCGGAAGACAGTTTCACACTCTAGCGGTGCAACAGAGAAACGATTTAGAGAACCGATGGGTTCTCAAAAGAACAATGTCAACAACAAAAGGGAGCTGAGTCTCTCTGCGACGAGTCATGCGGAGATAGGACGGGTGGCAGGGAATAAGGGATGCTAGTTCCACAGAGCAGCGTCCGTGATAGTATCTGTAAAACAGACTAAGCGAACCCACAAATCGTCTGTGACTCAGAGACTCCAGACCATCTGTAAGTTTTGGGTCACCAACAAGACGGATGGCTCGGCGAGTCCAAGGACGCAAGCAGATAATGCGGACTACCCTCCCAGATGTGACTGCAGTACTCCATCACCGCCCTAATCTGTGTTTTGTACAACAGGAATAGTTGTGCCGGTGAGAAGAACCGCCGATTGCGGAAAAGTATTCCCAATTTTCTGGATGCAGTTATGGCCTAGACTCGATTAGTTGCCGGAAACCCACTTCTTTGGATATAGTGGTGCCCAGGAGGTCCAGGTGCTCCGAGACAGGTACGACGCTACCTTGGAAAGGAAAGGGATCGACCTTAGCAGATAATGCGCAGCACTGAGCCTTACTAACGTTGAAGGCGACAAGGTTCTCCTGGCCCCATATAGCTACTTTTCCGAGAACGTTATCGACCTTATCAACAACTGAACGTTGAGCCTCCCTGTGCCGCGAATCTCTGCTCTTCCAATCCTTAACATAGCCCTCGTGCTCCGTGCTGTCGCCTGCATAGCTGTGTATCATGCCCAAGGACAGTAGATCGTTTATAAATATTAAGAAAAGCGTAGGCAACAGCACAGAACCCTGCGGAACACCAGCGTTGATTGGAAAGTCGTCCGATTTCGAGCCATCGATGGTAATGAAGATGGAACGAACTGCCAAAAAGCTGGCGATCCAGGTACAGAGTTTGGGTGGAATGCCGAAGGACGGAAGCTTGCCTAGGATGCCTCGGTTCCAAACGCGGTCAAAAGCCTTGGAGATATCCAGGGCGACTGCCAGCGACTCCCCAAAATTGTCCAATCTTTCGGCCCATGTATGCGTAACGTACGTTAGAAGATCTCCTGTTGACCGTGCTTTCCGGAATCCGTACTGCCTGTCATCCAGCAGTTTATTTGCTTCTAAGTACGTTAGGAGCTGGGTGTTAATGAGGCGCTCCATAACTTTACATAATAGTGAAGTTATCGCAATGGGCCGATAGTTGGAGGGGTTCGCGGAGTCTCCCTTCTTTGGAACCGGTTGGACCGAGCCTCTTTTCCAGCAAGAGGGTACAATCCCACGGGCGAAGGAGAGACGGAAAAGACGGGAGATGATTGGTGTCAACTCAGGGGCACAAATCTTGAGCACTATGGCTGGAATTCCATCAGGACCACTACTCTTCGAAGTGTGCAACGTTCTCAAACATTTGAATACCTGTCTAGGGTCATCTTCGGCTCCATCATCGAAATCCCACAGTGTGGTATCGAGGGAGGACTTGCACCCTGGTCATCCAACGTTGAGTTAGACGCGAAAAGACGACCAAAAATGTTCGCCTTTTCCTTCGCGAGGATAGCGAGTGATCCGTCAGACCGTTCCAGGGGTGGTGTAGCAGAGCGACAGAAGTTTCGTCCGATAGAGTTGGCGAGAGACCAGAATGTGCGGCTGCCGGTCGGACATCGCACTAGTCTTTCGCCAATTCTATGATCGTGCTTGGACTTGGCCACGATGAGTGTTCGCTTGCAAGACCTGGAGGAGGCGTTAAGTGCGCGCCTTGCTTCAGCGGTACGTGCGGAGAGCCACCGCCTGTAGGCTTGGTTCTTGGCCTCTACAGCTATGCGGCATAGGCGGTTGAACCATGGCTTGTGACTACCGCCCACTGGTACAACAGAAGATGGAATAAAGTATTCCATATCCTGTTGTATCAGTTCGGCAATAGACTCAGCGCCATTGACTTATATATTACTATCACTGCTCAGCGCACGTTGATGGATCCGAAGAGGCAAAGCAGACCTCCTGGTCGTCTTGTGGCATTCGTGGAGCACACAGGCTGGCTGGGGATCAGGGGGGTTTTGCACGAAGGTCCCCCGACCAAGAGGGACTAGTTTGCAGCCTTAGAGCCAACCCCTCTCCTACTACTGCAACAATATCCCTTTTAGATAGGCACATTATGAGGTAAGTAATAGAAAAACCGACTTCCTAAAAAAAGGAAAACTAAAAAACTATTTAAAATAAAAATATAAAAACCGCCTTCAAAAATATATGAAATAAAAACCTAAAAAAATAAAAACGAACCCTAGAGTTGAAGGCGGTGCTAAAAAGGCTACACAAATCACAAAGGATATTATCATCCACTCATGTTTTCTTTCATGCATCATTTTTGCTTGCTTTAGCACCGCCTTCAACTCTAGGGTTCGTTTTTTTTTTTTTTAGGTTTTTATTTCATATATTTTTGAAGGCGGTTTTTATATTTTTATTTTAAATAGTTTTTTAGTTTTCCTTTTTTTAGGAAGTCGGTTTTATGTTTTTTAAAACTTTTTTTTTATTTCACAGTTTTTTTTAGTAATTTTTGCTATTAATGTACTCGGCGGAATCGCTCGGCCTTCGGCCTCGCGATTCCGCCTCGCTTTCCAATCCGATCTTGACCCAATTAAAATAGGACCACGTCAGCTTCGATAGCTCAGTGGTGCAGACAGTCAACTGTCGTTATTGAATGTTAAGCAACGCTGGGTGCGGTCAGTACTTGGATGGGTGACCGCTGACCGTTGGAGGCTGACCGAGGTTCGGATTCCTCGTAAAACTGTAGGTCCCTTCCCTCCTAATCTTACTTGGTGGTAGGGTTTAACCTGACCGGGTTGGTACCACCGCACTGAATTAAACGTCGGTCGAAACGGCTATGTAAATAGTTTGTGTTTTCCGACCAGTTCAGTGTAGTCAGTACGATCAAAGGGGGAAGTACTGACATGGCACTTAGTTTACCCGGTGTTATGGGCTGACATCACGGACGTTGTAGGTGATGTTGCAGAACTTAGTAGAATGGACAGACATAAACATGTTACGGAACCCTACTTTTATTATAAAATAACCGTCGGAGGACCTTGGTTGAAAATTGTGAAATTTAGTAGAACGGACAGACATACATTTGTTACGGAACCCTACTTTTATTATAAAATAACCGTCGGAGGGCCTTGGTTGAAAATTGTAAAATTTAGTAGAACGGACAGACATACATTTGTTACGGAACCCTACATTCATTTTGAAATAAATGTTAAATTTTGTAGAACGGACAGACATGCATTTGTTACGGAACCCTACATTCATCTTACAGAACTTAGTAGAATGGACAGACATAAACGTGTTACGGAACCCTACTTTTATTATAAAATAACCGTCGGAGGACCTTGGTTGAAAATTGTAAAATTTAGTAGAACGGATAGACATGCATTTGTTACGGAACCCTACATTCATTTTGAAATAAATGTTAAATTTAGTAGAACAGACAGACATGCATTTGTTACGGAACCCTACATTCATTTTGCAGAACTTAGTAGAATGGACAGACATAAACGTGTTACCGAACCCTACTTAACAGTTGCACTCCGGGAGTGCCGGCAGATCCCGTGCCACTCTAACTTAACCCTTAATGCAATGACTTAAGGTTTCATTTTAAAAATGACGCTGACGCGATGTCGCGAGTTATACATTTTTTACCCACCTAAAAAAGTGCCAAGCGCCGCTAAAGAAGTTTTCACTTCAAAAACCTCAGGGTTATCCCCTTTCAAATAAAAAAAAAAAAGAATTTTCAAAATCGGCCCACAATTGACGGAGTAATCGCGTAACAAACATCAAAAAAAAGAAAACATACTGTCGAATTGAGAATCTCTTAGGTCTAAAGTAAATTTCTCGTGAAGACAAATGCAACGAGCCCAAACACGATGGGTTTATCATGTGTAGTTTAGGAGTTCCTATGGCCACCTTCTGTCTCCATCATCAGACCAGCTCGATGGTACTCGGTACAGTAGGTACCGGTCAGGTACCATAATAAATTAAGCGCACCTGGCCGGTCGGAAAAGATAAAAAATTTCAAATTTAGAATATTCATGAAACAAGGGTCCGAATATGTATCACTAGTAAATATCGATTCATGTATTTCAACAGGACAGAGAAAATTTCAAAATATTAGGTATTTAATACTTTTTAGTTCTTTTTGTTTTTTTGAAATCGGTTTAATATTTTTTAAAACAGTTTTTATTTCATTCTTTTTAGTAATATTACATAAATAAGAATAATCGAAATCGATTGAAGTGGTACAGAATTATTCGCCATATGTGTCAGACTGCAAATTGCTGAATAAGTCCACATCACAAAAGTTTTGCTGAAGGTAACCACACACCATACTAATTTATCAAACTGAAAATTGCCGAATACGACCACATCACAAGTTTTGCTGAAGGTAACCACACACCATAGTATTATGCTGATTTTTCGAAAACCACTGAACCAATTTCGATAAAATTGAAATGGGACCACCTCGGAAGTATGACCTAACTAACAAAAAAAGAATTTTCTAAATCGGCCCTCAATTGACGGAGAAATCGTGTTACAAACATACAAAAAAATAAAAATAAAAAAAAAAAAAACATACAGACGAATTGAGAACCTCCTCCTTTTTTGGAAGTCGGTTAAAAATGTCAGTGACAATCCGCCGCCGCCGGCGCCGCGCCCCGTTTAGTTACACATTTTACTTTTTATTTGGTATAATTTTTCATAAGGACAGTCGAATCTACGTTCCTGTCTTTTTATTTTTTGAATATTTAAAGTGATGGATGACTGAATAAAGCTTTTAATGAACTTCATGACATCAAAAAATAAAAAAATCAATTTTTCTCGGGAGAAAAATGTTTTTTTAGCTCCGGTGTTTTAGGTATATTTTATCTAAACAAAAAAATTACAAAAACATAGATTGGACTATTCTTAAGACAATTTTTATATAATCGGATAAGATTTAGTGGACTAGAAAACATAAATGCCGAAAGACGATTTGTGTGGAGAAAGTGAAGTGGTTAAGGTGTGCAGGATGGTCGCGAGGCGGTAGCGCGGCGGCGCAGCGCGTGATGGCGGACGCAGTGCGCGCGCGCAGCTACTAGGCATGTGGGCGCGGCGCGCGGCGCGTGCGCTGAAGCGCGCGGTGCTGCTGCTTCCGCTGGCGCTGCTGGGAGCTGCGCTGCTGCTGCTGCCGCGGGCCTCGCCGCCCCCGCCGCCGCACGCGCAGCGCCTCCCGCCGCAGACGCCGCCGCCGCCGCCGGAGGCCTCGCTGCCCCAACACGATCTACAGCACCTCCAGGTGACCACTCACACCTTCATATATCTTCTATGTTGGCTTGGGTGCCGCGCCGCCCAGTATCCAGAGCGAACACCAGGAAAGCAGTGACGCGGCACCTAGCTCAAACAGGAACATAGTGTTGGCTTACATCTAGCTATTACAGTACATAGCGGCTGTTGTAGCCAATCAAGTCGGCTTACAGAAAACAATACATAATAAATCAATCAACGATTGCTTTCTAATAGGTCACAAAGAAAACCAGGTACTCCTGAGGAGTACCTGGTTTGCTTATATATGACCTATGGTCATCAAACACCCGGTATAACGAAAAATGGTTTCGTACAACACACATCCATGCCGCTACACGAAATCGCCCCGATTTCGCTACACACGTAACGATTCCCGCCGAACGCAAATATCGACTACTTTGGTGCGTCGACAGATTGCCTCGTTACGCACCATATCACGTGGCGATATTCCCAGCATGGCTCGCTCCTTTGCTCGCCGGGCAATGTCTAAATCTTGTGAAAATGTGTGTAAGTGTATCAACCAACCAACATTCGCACCTTGACAACTATAAGGCACTAACTGCAAAAAATGCTAAATTTAGTTAAATATGAGGCATAACTGCAAAAAAAAACGTCTTTTTATAGCGTTATATTTATTATTAATAATTATCACCGCGGTTTTTCATTATTAAATAATGAAAAACCGGACGTCGAAACATACGGTTTTTTCATCATATATACAGGGTGTATCAGGATAGGTTTTCGAAACTCCAGAGTTCGAAAGGGGTCCATATTTCAAGACGAAAAGCTCTCAAACTTTTTCCCAGATTCGATCATTTTACAGTACTTTTTGGTGAAAATCTATTCTTCAAGATTTGGTGGATGGTTAACGTCCGCCTTTATTAAATAAAAAATAAATTCTAACTCATGAATAAAAATGGGTAGGTTGCATACATAACTAGTACAATTGAACTGCGTGTAGGTAAATTCCAAACACTGAAAGTTCAATGACCTCAAAAGAAAAAGAGGACTGAATTAGTTCACTGCACTCTCCAGTCTCACTGTCCATCGAGTTTTATTACAATTTCCACTTTTGTATGACAAAAAAAAAACAACGGAATTTCGATTTGAGTGATAAGGATTTTTTTTTCTAATAATGAGTACTTTCTATTCCTGAAGTTTCTCAAACCTATCCTGATACACCCTGTATATTTTGTTCAGAACATACTCAGTTCATACATACATACACATACTAATCTTTCTTCAATATTGCAAACAGTTCGATCAATTCAATCATAATACTCTCAATACTTGCTGGCTGCCTTTTATTATTACCCTTTCATTTTCGATATTAAAGTATTAAAGGTCATGAAACATTTTGTACTTCAAAATCAAAGGCCCTTTGATGAAAAATATCGGTTTTTCCAACTGAACTATCTAGCAACCCTGCTCATAAATAACGTTCATTGATGCTCTAGCTGTGTGGGGCGTCGCCCTTAGATGAAATATTAATTATTATATAGATTTATCGCTCCGAAGAAATATTCAGAGAAGCGGTGTTCCAGCGGCTGAGGTATGGGGTAAGATAGCGGGGAGGCGGAGCGCAGAGTCGAGCGGAAGAGGGGAGCGCGCAAGGGGTGGGAAGCGTGTGGGAGACGGTCTGGCGGCCGGTGTGGGGGGCTCGCGCGGGGCGGGAAGCGTGCGGGAGAGAGGCAAGGGGTAGGGAGAACGATTGCACTCGTGCGTCGGTGTGCATATTGTCTTTTCATTCTAACACTTCATCTCCAGATTCGCCATCGCACCTTCGCATCGACCAATGTATTAGTTTAAAGTAGGCGAGGCCAACGACATTCTCGCGATCGCAGCAGGCAGGCGACGACTGCGCGCTGCGGCCTCTCGCGCTCGACTAAGAGACTTGAGGATCGTGAACCGCAACTCGGTGAAACATGTTAGTTGGCCGAGTAATTTATCTAGTACGTAATATATCTTTGGCGTCGTCCCATCCTGTTGAAGCCACACGCGTCGGATCGGAATATGTCTTCGTCATAATTCAGGCAAAAAGAAGTTGTTTACTCGGCATAACCCTCCGAGTTCACGGTATATAATTAAAAATAAAAATTAAAAATTATAACAAGCATTCCCATTAACGTCTTCGAAAAAGTAAGGGCTGATAACACAAGTAAGGGCTGATGACAAAATAAGGGCTGATGACACAAGTAAGGGCTGATGACAAAGTAAGGGCTGATGACAAAGTAAGGGCTGATGACACAAGTAAGGGCTGATGACAAAGTAAGGGCTGATGACACAAGTAAGGGCTGATGACAAAGTAAGGGCTGATGACACAAGTAAGGGCTGATGACACAAGTTTTGGTTACAACGCACCAAACCGTCACATGAAAGATTTTGTTTTCAACTGTTCAGTTTCCAAAATGCTATTTTAATTACGAGTTAGAATCCGTCAATAAATTTGTTTTTAAGGAGAAATTAACGATTTTATGATTTTTAGGTTTCCGTATCCGGCACGGGACCCTATTACTAAGCCTACGCCGTCTGTCTGTCTTTCTGTCCGTCCGTCCGTCTGTCCGAGGGCTGTATCTCTTGAACAGGTAGCCTGTTGAAATTTTCACAGAATATGTGTTATTATGGCGGATATAACAACAAATAATAAAAAATAGAAAAAGTAAAAAGTTAAGGAGGGTTCCCATACAAGAAACATATTTTTTTCAATGTTTTTTTTTTGTTTTGTCTTTCTGCCACATCCTGTATAATACCATGTAATTATAACCATGAGTGGTCTTCAGCAGGAGTCGCGGCCGGAGGATGTGTCTCAGGACGCACCGGAGCCAGTGGAGCGGCGGCCGTGGTTCATGCGAGGCGGTGAACGGAGGCCGCTATACTCGCCGCATGTTCAGCCTCTCTTCCCGGAGGACGCGCCGGAAGAAGACAGGTGAGAACCTATATCATCTGTAAGTAGCTTGCCAAAAGCAAGCGTACAGACAGGGCGATAAGTTTTTACGCACTCTCACTACGGTTGGCTGGGCCAAGGGAATGCTTCATACTTGAACTGGCTGGTCACTACCTACAGTATGTTAAAATTCCTACAATTTGGTAAACAATAACACAGTCTAATTTCTGGCTTTCCCCACCAAAGCGGAGGGTGACCGAGTGGTCGAGGCGTCTGCTTCTCGTGCGAGAGGTCCGAGGTTCGATTCCGGTCGAACCGGCGCGCCGACCGAAATCGAACCTCGGACTCCCGGCCGCGGCGTGTGCCAATGAGTTTTAACATTGAAATTTTTTTTTCGATCGCTTCAGTAGGGCCCCCATTTCCGCTGAAAGTGTGTTTGCCCCGTGATATGCAGAGGTTTAGGGCCGCCATGAGGACGTAGGAGGACTCAAAAGACGCAGAATTTCAAGGGCCGTCAGATGGTCTAAAAAAAATTGGAAAAGTCGAACACTTTTTTTTTTAATTGGAAAAAACTTACCAACCTACCTACCAAAAAAATACCATGATTTTTTAACACCGAAGGTCGTGTAATGCACGAGATCTGTGAATTTTTTCTGACGAAAAAATGTACGTGCATACTTGCATCTGCTGCTTCACCGTTCGGAACCGGTGTAAACAAGGTCCCTTCCCTTGCCCCTTACTAGGTGGTACTGGATGTAAGATGGCCGCATAGCAGCCCCAGCTGTATTCTCCTCTAGTCCAGTATAGCCAGCAATTAAAAGGGAAGCCTCCGATATGGCACCTACTTTATCGGAGGTGATATTGAATGGTCGGATTACATAAAAAAAAATTCAAAGTTGCTAAAATTAAAGCTGTGTGTATTATTTTCTTCTCTATACGGTGAATATAATACGCCAGGCGAGCAAAGTTACATACACTCGTACCGCCACCGCGTACCACACGCTATGTATCCCGAGTCCCGACAATCGGGGTAAGCAGAGTAATCGGTATTGTGCTGCAAGTACTGTTGTAAATAACAGCACAACACCGACCACCACGTTTAGTAAAGTATTAGGACAAGTTAGACTATCAAGCAGCAAGCATGAACCTGCTGCATGACTCGGTGAAAGGACCCTGCCAAGAGGAGAGGTGTGTATCCTATCGCCCTTGGCACGGCATCTTGTCCATATCCCTTGGCCGGCTTTTATGACATGCACGCGAGGAGATGCAGTGGGGCTATTCTTTTTTAAGTAGGTACAACACGTTTCAATTAAGAATAGGATTCTACGAAATTTCAAACTGACGACGGGACAAACGTCAAACTGCCTTCACTTCAGTAAACCTTGAGTGAAGTTATTAGAATATATTCATATTATAGACTAATGTACTTATAGTAATATTATAATGAGGTCAGCCTCGGTAGCTCAGTGGTGCGGTCGCAGATCGCAGAGGTGTATTCTTTTTCGCCCACGAACATTGCTGATAATTTCTCGAGATCTTCGATGTAAAACAGAACCTCTTTAACTCATTGTCATCTACACACGGAAAGGTCCCAGAGCAAGAAAGACAATAACAAACTTAAAAAAACAAATAACAGTCAACAACGCGATGACAAAGAAAATTAACAATTGAAACAAAGAAACGCAAACTTGTAAACCCGTGCGGGCGTGCAGACCGTATAAACAACAATTTGTTCTGTCAGTTTGACAGTTCGTAGAATCCTATTCTTTGAATCGTGTTGTACCGACCCCTCACGGTAATGGTCCGTGTCCAGTCGAGCGAGAGGGTCTTACTATGCCACCATTCAGCGGGTCATACCCGCAAAGCCTTGGTTTTTTTAAATTACGGCTAATAAAAAGGAAACCTCAGTTCTGTGTCGAATGAGAATTGGACACTGCTGCACTCCAGTGCATCTAGCCCGACTTCGTATACTTGACTCATCAATCTGCGAGTGCGGACTGGACGAAGGAACCCTAGACCATATCCTCTTTGGTTGTCCAATTACCCTCGCGGTTAATTCCCCTCCGTTATATGCCACTTTACATTTGTTTAAAGTCCCACTTCCTACTAACATACAAACGATACTGTATACTAACAATTCCCATGTTATAAAATATATATTAAAATTTATAAAATGTAATGACGTAAGACTGTAATTAATTATATATAAATATATGTATAATATTTTAGTTTTTTATTTTCATCTTCTTATTTACAACTAAGTATGTGTCTTCCAGAATTTGTGCATGCAAACTAGTAACTTCAAATGCTTCGTTCCTTTCAAAATTATTTTGTTTTATTATATTATAAAAAGTAATCACAAATTTATACCGTGCAACTCCGTCACTGGATACTGGCAGTAATAAACGAATTTCCTATTCGTTTGGTTGCCACTATTTAAAAAAAGAAGAAGAAGACCCCTCACGGCAAACTTCTTTGATGCATTCAAGCAACATTCAAGTGTTTTCCACTCTCTCACATCAATGAATTTTTTTTTATGGGAACTGACACCATTGGCTACGTCACCTACAACATCCGTGATGTCAGTCCATAACACCGGGTGAACCTGGTGCCACGTCAGTGCTTCCCTTCGGTCGTGCCGGCTACACTGAACTGGACGGAAAACACAAACTATTTACATAGCCGTTTCGACCGCCCTTTCATTCAGTGCGGTGGTACCAACCCGGCCTGGTTAAACCCTACCACCTAGTAATATACGAAGGGAGTCATATCCCTTAGTCGCCTTTTACGATATACACGGGGAGAGATGCAGTGGGGCTATTCTCCCAAAAAGTGACATCAGAAGTGGTATCTGTAGGTAATGGTATATATTTTTTTTATATGTAATCCGGTATGGCCTGGTCCACAAATTTAAAGTCGCTCAGCGAGCTATGGAAAGAGCAACGCTCGGCATTTCTTTGACCGATAAAATCCGTAACGACGTGATACGTCAAAGAACTAAGGTAGTCGACATTGCTAAGAAAATAAGCAACCTAAAGTGGCAGTGGGCTGGGCACATGTGTCGTAGACCCGACAACCGATGGGGTAGACGGGTGCTCGAATGCAGGCCACGTACAAGCAAACGTAGCGTGGGACGCCCCCCGGCTAGGTGGACAGATGACCTAAAAAAGGTAGCCGGGAGTGGATGGATGAGAAGAGCGGAAGACCGCGTGTGGTGGCGTGCCTTGGGAGAGGCCTATGTCAAGCAGTGGAACGATACAGGCTGATGCTGATGATGATGATGATGGATGGCTGAGTCGGAGGTGCCGAAGCGCATGCTCCGACCAGCCAATATCACCTCCGAGAAGGTAGGTGCCATACCGGAGACTTCCCGCTGGATTGCTGGCTATGCTGGAGAACACAACCGAGGCTGCTATGCGGCCATCTTACATCCAGTACGGTGGTAGCAACCCAGTCGGCTACAATTTGAGCCTACAACCTAGTAAGTAAGGGGCAAGGGAAGGGACCTACAGTTTTACACTTCTGTGGTTTTACACCGGTTCGGAACTGGGAAGCAGCAGGTTCAGGTGTGCACGTAAATTTTTTCGTCGGAAAAAACTCCTTGGTACACGCCGACCGGATTCGACCCTCGGACCTCTCGCATGAGAAGCAGAGGCCCAAACCACTCGGCCACCCGCCGCTTAATGGCGGTGGCGCTCATAATGGCGGTGGTATTTTATAAATAAGAGCGTTCTTGCTGAGTGATGGATGAATCGATGCAACTTAGACGAATACCATCTACTATTCAATGTACGTTTATTATTAGCTACCTAGGTACAGTTCCCGGCGACAGATAATGCGCTTGTAACAAACAACCCGCATTCAAATCGGTCCATCCGTTTGGAAGCTACGATGCCACAGACACATTCTTACATACATATATATACACACACACACACGTTAAACTTATATACTTTATTATTTATTCATCATTCGTATGGTAGTACATTAAGCTTGAATTTGTCCGTTTAGTTTTTACAATGCGGTTCGATTACACCCACAAAGAAGAGCCGGCACGAATCTTCACAGGGTTCTTTTTTTAGGGTTCCGTATCCGGTACGGGACTATGAACCTACGCCGTCTGTCTGTATGTCTGTCTGTCTGTCCGTCCGTCTGTCTGTCCGTCCGTCCGTCTGTCCGAGGGCTGTATCTTTTGAACCGTAATAGGTAGCCCGTTGAATTTTCACAGAATATGTGTTATTTATTATGGCCGATATAACAACAAATAATAAAAATAAGAAAAAGTAAAAAATTCCACAGGGGTTCCCATAAAAGAAACCAAAAAGTGTATTATGCGCTCGGGCCATCTACCGAATAGATTATGAAGCACTTTAACTAATCATGACATTTAACTAATATGAAGCATTTCATAACACGCCTTCTATGTAGATGGCGTGAGTGGCGCTAGCCATGACATGGCGATATGGAACCCTCGGTGCCCGAGTTCGACTCGCACTTGGCCGGTTTTTTAACGCCTTCGATTACAATACATATTGTGAATATTGTGACTAGCTAAGCTACACAATAGACACCGCCTACAGTGTTAAGATACAGTTTTAGAGCTAGAATAACTGTAATTTAAGCTTGATATACACGGTGTTGCAACCCCAACCGTAAAACCCGAAAGGTGGTGATTCTGTGCGTGAAATAGAACAACTTGTGTTCTACGACTTTTTAATTTGAAGAAAAAAAAATTTTTTCTCCATACATTTTGAGAACAGGTATTTAAAATTTGCATGAAAAAAATAATTTTGTTTTTCTTTCAAAAAATACTTTTTCGCCACAGAAGTTGTTTAGTTCCACATATAGAATAACCCCCTTATGTCAGTTAAAAATATTACGGGGGCAACTGCAACACCGTGTATAACACTACACCACTCTTTTTTCATCAGGGGTTAAAAACATGTGCTTTCAGAATTGTGGAACAGCTCATGTACACACTTCCCGAGGACGAGAGTCCCCCCATGAAGCGGATACTCCTCGCCAACGGCCAGGGCGGGTGGGACGTCTCAGCGGGGCGCGGCGAGTTCATCAGGAACCGATGTCCCGTGGACCGCTGTACCCTGACCACTGACCACGGGGACGCATCCTCAGCGGACGCCATACTCTTCAAAGACCACGTGCAAGAAAGTGCATTTAGCGTTCAAAGGCCACTCAACCAGGTTGGACAACAGTATAAAATACTCTTCTTCTTTTTTATTTTTTTGTGCGCAAGTCGGATGACAGTATCCCTTTATTCCCTGCCACCCGTCCTATCTACGCATGACTCGTCACAAAGAGACTCAGCACCCTTTTTTGTTGTTAACATTGGACTTTTGAGAACACCGACTTTTAGTCAGCCTCGGTAGCTCAGTGGTGCGGTCGCTCGACTGTTGTTAAGCACACCTGGGCGCGGTCAGTACTTGGATGGGTGACCGCTCGACCGTTGGAGGCTGATCGTGGTTCGGATTCCACGTAAAACTACAGTTTTACGTGGAATGCGATCCCTTCCCTTCTTACCTTACTAGGTGGTAGGGTATATCCCGCCCGAGTTGGTACCGCACCGCACTGAATGAAACGTCGTCGGTCGAAGCGGCTATGTAAATAGTTCGTGTTTTCCGTCCAGTTCAGTGTAGCCGACATGAAATGAAGGGAAGCACTGACATGGCACCTAGATCACAAAGGTGTTATGGGCGTGGTTATGGGCTGACATCACGGATGTTGTAGTTGATGCCAACCGTGTCAGTTTCCATGAAAAAAACCTAACTAAGTTATAATTGTTTTTTTTTTCAACTCGATTTACACCAGGTTAGCTGTTCAGAGAGTATCAAATATATTGTATATATGTATATGATTTATCTATTTATTTGTATTTGTGTTTTATCATCTGTTTAAATAATATGTCTATATTTTATAATAATCTCTTTATTTGTTCTCTGCCACTCAACACTCTTTCATGATAACCCAAAGGTTGGCTGGAGGAGAACGCCTACGGTGTCAAGCTGTACCTTTTGGAAATAATTTTTCCAGTGCAATAAATATATTTTGATTTGACTCAAGCTATTTGTACCTACTACCTAGCAAATGGAAACGCGCAATATTTAACTAGGTCATTCATTACATTACTCATGAAACTGATAAGTACCTACTCATATCGTGCATACTTATTATCGCTTATCAATAGCATGACACAAAACAAATGGCAATTGATCATAGACGTATATTATTTCTACGTGTAAATAATTTGATTCATTTCATAATCGCGTCATACAGCTTCACATTTATATTTTTAACATTTTGACAGCGGATCAAGAGAGGCTGTATCGTGCGTGCGTGCGTGGCGCTCAGTCTTCCCCCGTGCGCCAATCGCGACCCCAGCTCGTGAACGGAATTCCTTGAATTTATTCTAAAAACACGACGCATTGTTGTGATCGGCGTTTGTTCGATTGTATCTTATATATCAGGTTGTTGCGTAGACACTTTCATAGACGTATACCACCGACCAGCGACGACGAGGACGCGACGCGACGGTGGGTGACCAACACGAATGAATGTCACACGCTCGGGTCTGCAAGGTTTGCGCGGATATTATAAAAACGCAGACAGGCAAACGGGAAAGGAAGGAAACGTCATTTTACTGTCCACCAGACTGTAATATTCCACTCTGCCACAAGTATCAGTGCTTTGAGAAATATCATACGCAGAATTAATTACACGGTTTAGAACCGAAAAAATCAGTCACGATAACCATGTAAGAGTTTTTTTTTTTTCAAAAAGGGTATTTTTGTTTGGATTTTTTAAAATAAAGAACATAAAAATATATTTGTTTTATTTTTTTATTATAAATAAACATTAGTTATTTTAACATATACAAAAATAACTAAATGCATTACTATTTAGTTATTTTTCTATAGAATTCACAATAATGCAGAAAATGGCCGGCGGCGGCGCGGCGTACAGGGGAATGCGCGGTATGCAATGCTCGGTGGTGTTAATAGATATCTACTAACAGTATTCTAGTCTGGTAGTATAGTAGGTACCTAGTATTATCTACAGAACCGGTAAACACTGAAACGCTCTCCCTATTTCCCCCCAGGTAATCTAGGTTCCTTCAAGAGGGCAGCGAATAGGCACCTGTCAGTCCGGCGAATGGCATTCGCAACCCCATCATACGGCCGAATGTCCATGGGGTGTCGTTAGACACCTTATGGGTGGCTCGGCGCCACAGTTTTTTTATGAAAACTGACACGCATGGCTACATCACCTATTACATCCGTGATGTCAGCCCATAACACCTTGGTGAACTAGGTGCCATGTCAGTGCTTCCCTTCGGTCGTCGATCGTTCGATAAAAAAAAAGTATTTTTGTTACCTACTTTAAAATGGTTTTAGTAAAGGTTTACTTTATATCCTCGCCATCTCAGTCAATCAATACTTACTGGATTATTTCTCTTTCGATGCAAACATTTCTTTCTGATCCTTGTCCACTTTTTTTTTCAGATCTGGATTTTATATTACCTGGAGTGTCCCTACCACACGTACAGGACAGGCTCCGCAGACCTCATCAACTGGACTGCCACGTATCGGAGGGACTCCGACATAGTCGCGCCCTACGAACGCTGGGTCTACCACGACGCCCTCCGTACTGAGAACAAGATTGAGAGGAATTATGCTGCCAATAAAACCAAGAAGGTAAACAATAATTATGGACGAAAAATAACAATCATTGCTGGAAGTGATTCATGCGGGATTTCATTGTTTTATTCTCTCCAATTGAATTTCAACAAATCTTTGCAAGCACGTTCGTGAATGAACAAAAAGTTAAGTTACAAAAAAAAAATCTGCAAAGTGCGAGTTTTACTCGCGCGCGGAGGTTTCCGTATCTATCCGCTATCAATAATATCCGCCTACCCGCTCAGGTGGCATGGTCCTCGAATTTTAATTTCGAAGATAATGTAGGACGATCGGAGAGAAGCCTCAATGAGGTCGATAGCTCGGAAAATGACAGCACCTCAATGAGTTCGTTGGTAATTTAGCGGCTATAACAATGCAATGTATAAAAGCCTGTGGTGCCATCTATTATTCAATAGTGTGACTAATCGATTTTATTTTACGTTTCTTGTATGGGGGCCCCCGTTAATTTTTAACATTTTCTTATTTTTCTTATTTGTTGTTATATCCGCCATAGTAACGCATTTTCTGTTAAAGTTTAAACGGGCTACCTATTACGGTTCCAGAGATACCCTCGGGCAGACGGACGGACGGACAGACGGACGGACGGTAGGACGGATGGACGGACGAACGGACAGACGGCGGAGGCTTAGTAATAGGCTTCCGTACGGGATATGGAAACCTAAAAACTAATAAAAATAATCTGTTTATTTACTTAAAGGAGTCGGGGGACCGCTTAGTAAATACCCGTGCAGCTCTGAGTTTTTAGCTTTCCGTATCCCGTATTTAATTCCTATTAGTAAGCCTACGCCGTCTGTCTGTCCGTCCGTCCGTCCGTCTGCCCTACTGCTGTATCTTTGGAATCGTAATATGTAGCCGGTTGAAATGTTCACAGAATATGTGTTATTATGGCGGATATAACACCAAATAATAAAAAATAGAAATAGTAAAATATTCAGGGGGCCTCCCATACAAGAAACGTGTTTTTTTCTGTTTTTTTTTTGTGGTGCGGAAACCTCGGTGCGCGAGTTCTACTCGCACTTTGCCGGTTTAATATTTTATTTACTTAGCGGTCCACCGACTTTTTTACGTATACGGAAATTATTTTTGCCTTTTTATGGGTCGGGGTTTTTTTAATTCAATTATTAATTTAAAAAAAAAACCTCCTCGGAAATCGGTCCATCTGTGAGATGTAATTTTTTTATTACTTCATAATTACTTTATTACTTGATTACTAACATAGCTAAGAACCATCCAGGTTCACCCAGCTTTCTAATAAAAGAAATCGCATCAAAATCGGTCCATACGTTTGGGAGCTACGATGCCACAGACAGACACATAGACAAACAGACAGACGGAGGGGACAAACTTATAACTATAACACCCCTCCTTTGGGTCGAGGGTTAAAAATAGTTACACATAGGTACAGCTTTTAGAGTTTCGTAGTAAAAGCAGAATCCTATTAGTTTCGCTACTGTACTGCTCGCCACCAGCACCAGTACCACTACGTATAAAATTACAAATTTAAAAAAACCCCGACCCTTAAAAAGTCAAAAATAATTTCCATTGACTTACCAAATGGAGCCTTTGGACCGCTAAGTAAATTCCCGCGCAGCTCTGAGTTTTTATATTTTATTTACTTAGCGGTCCCCCGACTCCTTTAAGTAAGTGAACGGAAATTATTTTTGACTTTTTAAGGGTCGGGGTTTTTAAAATTTTTAATTTAACTTTTATTTCAAGCTTTTAAAAAAAACCGCATGCAAATCGGTCCACTTTTGCAGATAATTAACTTTTTTATTACTTAATTACTTGATTACAAACATAGCTAAGAACCATCCCGATTAAACAAGCTTCCTAATAAAAAAACCGCATCCAAATCGGTCCATCCGTTTGGGAGCTATGATGCCACAGACGGACACACACATACACACACACGTCAAACTTATAACACCCCTACATTTTTTGCGTCGGTGGTTAATAAATAGATATTTCCATTATGATTGCAGGTAGCGTGGTTCGTCTCCAACTGTCATGCGAGCAACAGGCGGCTGCAGTACGCTCGACAACTCTCGCAGCATATCTCCGTGGACATCTACGGCGCCTGTGGCACCTTGCACTGTTCCAGGAACGCTCCCTACTGCTTCGAGATGCTAGACAAAGACTACAAGTTCTACCTCGCGTTCGAAAACTCCAACTGTCAGGATTACATCACGGAGAAGTTCTTCGTCAATGGGCTTGGGTAAGGACTAAGCTCTATAGACTTGGCGGGGGCACGGCCGTGCCCCCAGATGTTCTTTGTTAGGTTTCCGTATCTCGTACGGAAGCCTATTTCTAAGCCTCCGCCGTCTGTTTGTCTGTCCGTCCGTCCGTCTGTCCGAGGGCAAGGGCTGTATCTCTTGAACCGTGATAGGTAGCCCGTTGAAATTTTCACATAACATGTGTTACTATGGCGGATATAACAACAAATAATAAAAAAAAGAAAATGTAAAAAAATTAAGGGGGGCTCCCATACAACAAACGTACGAAAAATCGATTAGCCACGCTACTGAATAATAGATGGCGCCACAAGCTTTTATACATTGCATTGTTGAAAGACAAAAGATAGGCGGATATTATCCGCTCAATTGCCAACGGTCTCATTGAGGTGCTGTCATTTTCCCACCGTCAAATTGCCATCGACGTCATTGAGGCTTCTCTCCGATTCAGCGGTTATTGATAGCGGATAAATACGGAAACCTACGTGCACGATTAAAACTCGCACTTGACAGATTTTTTTAATGGATATATCCTCGGCTTAATATTTTTATATTTTTTGCTTAGGCTTATGTTATATTTAACGTACGTATGAATTAAAACTTAGTACGTAAGTTTTATTTAAAAAAAAACGACCAAGTGCGAGTCGAACTCGCGCACCGACTCGGGTTCCTTATCGTCATGTCATGGTTAGCGCGACTCACTCCATCTATGGCCTGTTATGAAATGCTTCATATTAGTTAAATGTCATGATTAGTTAAAATCCTTCACACTCTATTCGGTAGATGGCGCGCGCGCATACACTTTTTGGTTTTTTCTATGGGAACCCCTGTCAGTTTTTTACTTTTTCTTATTTTTATTATTTGTTGTTATATCGGCCATAACAACACATCTTCTGTGAAAATTTCAACGGGCTACCTATTACGGTTCAAGAGATACAGCCCTCGGACAGACAGACAGACGGACGGACGGACGGACGCACGGACGGACGGACGGACGCACGGACGGACGGACGGACGGACGCACGGACGGACGGACAGACGGACAGACGGACGGACGGACGGACGGACGGACAGACAGACAGACAGACAGACAGACAGACAGACAGACAGACGGCGTAGGCTTAGTAATAGGGTCCCGTACCGGATACGGAACCCTACAAAAGCGCTGCAGGACACTAAGTACCTACTGACTAATTTTGGTCCAGTTGTAATGTGATGTGACCCTATTTCGAAGTCCAACCGTAAGTCCAACGCCTTGTTGAGCGTTTCCGGTGTGAACAACATTTGAAATGTTTACAGCTGGCTCCCATTTGCGAGACCAAAAATCCTCGTTGCCTACAATGATTTCCACCGCATTCCTACCGCACCGATTCTCGATAAAGTATCCTCATGATTGGGGGAAGGAGAACTTGGTCAACTTCAACGTAGCTAAGACGCAAGCCTGTGCCTTCTCTACTAAGGCTGATCCGTTGCCACTCCAAGCAACTTTCCAGGGCAGCCAAGTCCCCAATGATGGTAGTCTGGGCGTCCTGGGTATAGAGGTGTCCAGGGACGTTGGATTTCGATCGTTCATAGAATCCAAGGCGAAACTAGCATCTCGAAAATTAGGGATACTCTACCGATGTCGGCGATTTTTCACGCCGGTCCAATTGCTTACACTCTATAAAGCACAAGTAAGACCGGTGATGGAATATTGCAGTCATCTTTGGGAGGGTTCCCCTGAGTACCTTCTTGCAGCCTTGGATTCTATCCAACGACGAGCCATTCGCCTCATTGGCGACTCTGTACTCACAAAGGACCTTCAACCTCTAAAGCAAAGACGTATCGTTGGGTCATTGAGCCTGTTTTATCGGTACTACTATGGCCGCTGCTCTGACGAAATTGCTTCCCTTATCCCTCCTCCTCCTGTTCGCCTTCGCCAAACCCGCCATACTCTCGCGGAACACCCCTTTGTAGTGTACAGACGAGTACTTCGAACGGCACGATTCTCTAAATCGTTCTTTGTGCCGCACTGCAAAGGTGTGGAACGCGCTTCCGGGGAATATCTTTCCCCACTCCTACAATCCACGGATCTTCAAATCGCGGGTACATAGCCTTTCCCCAGCGACATTAGTCCACCTCCAAGCCGGACTGGCATCTCCTCGGGGGTGATATTGACTGCGCCTGAAGCTTCGACCTCGGACACAGCCAGCTAGTTCGGAAACAATAAAAAAAAAAAATTCCAGGCACGACGTGCTACCGATAGTGATGGGCGCGCGTCCTGCTGAGTACGCGGCGGTGTCCCCGCACAACTCCTACATCCATGTGGAAGAGTTCGCCGGGCCGGAGGAGTTGGCCGCATACCTGCACCATCTCGACAACAACGACCAGCACTACAACTCATACTTCAAGTGGAAGGTAACCTGCGAGATTGGTATAGTCCCACCAGGAAGTTATGATGCGTGGGAAATATGCGCAACTGTCTGCATTCCGAAGGGACGTGAACTTTCGATCGAATTCGACTGAAAGTTCAGTTCAGTTCGTCCCTTCTTAGGAATGCAGACAGTTGCGCATATTTCCCACGCATCATAACTTCCTGGTGGCACTATAGTACCTATACACGTGAAGGATAACTTGTATCGGTTAAAGATAAAAAAACCGGTCAAGTGCGAGTCGAACTCGCGCACTGAGGGTTCCGTATCGCCATGTCATGCGCCACTCACACCATCTATGGCGTGTATTATGAAATGCTTCATATTAGTTAAAATTCATGATTAGTTAAAATGCTTCATACTGTTGGTATATGGCGCAAATACACTTTTTAGTTTATTCTATGGAGACCCATGTGATTTTTTGAATTTTTCATATGTTTATTAGGTATTTGTTGTTATATCGGCCATAATAACACATATATTCTGTGAAAATTTCAACGGGCTACCTATAGGTTCAAGAGATACAGCCCTCGGACAGACAGACAGACAGACGGCGTAGGCTTAGTAATAGGGTCCCGTACGACGGATACGGAACCCTAAAAAGTCAGTAGCAGTTCCAGTAGCTTATCAAAGGTTTGTTTGTTGTGTGACTGCTCCGGTAGGAATTGGAAGTTGACCGGTACGACACCCGAAAGACAAGGCGGCTCCTTTCGTAAAAACTTGGCTCGAAGGAAAGTGGTATGGATGAATGTTTTGGTGGTTTAAAAAATAATAACCACAGGGATAAATTTGGAAAGAAGGCGGTAGGTATTACTTAGCAAATTAAGGCTACTTTTAGGCAAATTCAGGGTAAATGGGGACCTATCTACGTAGTGCTTGGACAGACCTAGCGCCTGGGAAGGGCCCTTCTTACCTTACTAGGTGGTAGGGTTAAACCCGCCCGCATTGGCACCACCGCACTGAATGAAAGGTCGGTCGAAACGGCTATTTAATTTAAATAATCTTAGTTTTCCGCCCAGTTCAGTGTAGCCGGCACGACGGAAGGGAAGCACTGATATGGCACATAGTTCACCAATGTGTTATGGGATAACATCTCGGTCGTTACAAAAAAAAATTAAGTTACTCATTGCGACAGCGATGTAAGTATTCTCTAACGTCCTACCGTCAACGTCGGTGACGCTGACTAGTATGTCTTTGTCTAGTTCATATAATTAGATGGATGGATGATAATTAGATCAGGATGGCTGTGTTATTCGTAGGGTACGGGTGAGTTCATCAACACATACTTCTTCTGCCGCGTGTGCGCGATGCTGCACGCGGCGGAGCGGCGACAGCGCTTGATGCACTACGCGGACGTGCAGTCGTGGTGGCTCGACGAGGCGTGCACGCGCGGCGACTGGCGGCAGCCGCCGCAAACCACCGCCTTGAAGACCGACGACACCGCCATAATGTACGACGACACCGCCGAACGGCCGGATGACTAACAACACTTGCCCTAGCCGAGGTAAGGGCTCGTACCTATACTACGTGACCCATTTTACCCACTTTTTGACCCCCTCCCCCCCCCCCTTGTGACCTACCGTGATATGTGCTCAGAACCCCCCCCCCCCCCCCCCCCCCCCAATTTCACGTAGTATTTTAAATATTATAAAATAGCTATTTCTTTATATAGAAATGGCTATTTTTAGCCTATTTAATCAATATTTGAGATCTTAGTGTGGTGTAAACGGTACAATGCAGTAAATCGGCAGGAAATGAAAACTATGCTCACATGTACACGTAGGTATTTATGGTTTTATTCATTTATTTAAGACTAGCTGAGCACGCGGCTCCGCTCGCGTGAAATTAGTATTTCAAAGAAGACAGTAAGTAACTATGGGCGAGGCCGAAGTCCGAGCTGCGTTCAGGAAGTCGATAAACCATCTCTAAGAAAGTAAGTAATTAAGGGCGAGGCCGAAGGCAAGCTTCGTTATGGTAAACAATAAACCTTCTCAAATAAAGTAAGTAAATAACGGCGAGGCCTCAGGCTGAGCTATATTCTAGAAAGAAAATAAACCTTCTCGAAGAAAGTAAGTAACTGAGGGCGAGGCCGAAGGCCGAGCTGCGTTCAGGAAGACCATAAACGTTCTCGATGAAAGTAAGTAACTGATGGCGAGGCCGAAGGCCGAGCTGCGTTCAGGAAGACGATAAACCATCTCTAAGAAAGTAAGTAATTAAGGGCGAGGCCGAAGGCCGAGCTGCGTTCAGGAAGACGATAAACCTTATCTAAGAAAGTAAGTAATTAAGGGTGAGGCCAAAGGCCGAGCTACATTCAGGAAGACCATAAACCTTCTCGAAGAAAGTAAGTAACTAAGGGCGAGGCCGAAGGCCGAGCTACCTTCAGGAAGACCATAAACCTTCTCGAAGAAAGTAAGTAACTGATGGCGAGGCCGAAGGCCGAGCTGCGTTCAGGAAGACGATAAACCATCTCTAAGAAAGTAAGTAATTAAGGGCGAGGCCGAAGGCCGAGCTGCGTTCAGGAAGACGATAAACCTTCTCGAAGAAAGTAAGTAACTGAGGGTGAGGCCGAAGGCCGAGCTGCGTTCAGAAATACTATAAACCTTCTCGAACAAAGTAAGTAACTAAGGGCGAGGCCGAAGGCCGAGCTGCGTTTAGGAAGACCATAACCCTTATCTAAGAAAGTAAGTAATTAAGGGCGAGGCCGAAGGCCGAGCCACGTTCAGGAAGACTATAAACCCTCTCGAATAAAGTAAGTAACTGAGGGCGAGGCCGAAGGCCGAGCTGCGTTCAGAAAGACTATAAACCTTCTCGGTGAAAGTAAGTATAAACTATGGGTGAGGCCGAAGGCCGATCTGCGTTCAGGAAGAGGATAAACCTTCTCGATCAAAGTAAGTAACTATGGGCGAGGCCGAAGGCCAAGCTGCGTTTAGGTAAACGATAAACCTTCTTAAATAAATTAAATAGCTAACGGCGAGGCTTCAGGCTAAGCTGCATACTGGAATACATTAAACCTTCTCGAAGAAAGTAAGTACCTAAGGGCGAGGCCACTGGCACCCCCATCTCTCCCCCCGCCGCGGCCCCCCCTACCACAACCCCCCTCTTCAAAGGCACCCCCAGTATGGATAAAATTATTTAAAATAATTTAAAATCCTAAAATCTAATTTTGAAATCATTCCCTATTTTAATTTAAGGGTTGATTTAACAAAAACGCTGAAACACGTAATTCTTTATTTCATACCAAAAGCCTAAATATGAATTTGTCATATCCCTAACTTGAAAAATGATGGGTTCCCCATACAAATTTTCATCCCCTATTTCACCCCTTTAAGGGTTGATTTATTAAAAACGCTGAAACAGGTAATTCTTTATTTCATACCAAAAGCCCAAATATGAATTGTCATATCCTTAAGAAATGCTGAGTTCCCCATACAAACTTTTATCCCCTATTTCACCCTCTTAAGGGTTGTTTTTTGAGGCAAAAAGTAGCCTATGTCCGTCCTCAGGATGCAATTCATCTCCGTGCAATATTTTATCGAAATCGGTTCAGCGGTTTAGGCGTGAAAAGGTAACATAAAGACAGACAACAGAGTTACATTCGAATTTATAATATTAATAAAGTAAGTATGGAAGTATGGATATGGATGGATGGATAACAATACACTTTCCAACAACTTTAGACAAGATATTCCCATATTGAACTTTAAAATTACTTTTTTTTAACACTTAAATATATTGTAAAATACATATACATACATATCACACACGCTAAATCCCGACAATCGGGGTAAGCAGAGTAATCGGTGTTGCGCTGCAAGAACTCTGGTCAATTACAGCACAACACCAACCACCACGTTTCGCAAAGTATTCGAACAAGATTCAATCGATCAAGCAGCAAGTAAAGGCACGAAGAGCCACCTGCTGCATGACTCGGTGGAATTACCGTGCCAAGGTGAGAGGTGGCGAGCCTGTCGCCCTTTAGCCGGCATCTTGTCCTTATCCCTTAGTCGCCTTTTACGACATGCATGGGGAGAGATGCAGTGGGGATATTCTTTTTAAGTACCGGCCCCACACGGTACACATATTGTAAAATATAACTGTAATACGTGACTTGGCACTAACCCCCTTGTGAATGACCGTGGTATTTTGCGAACGCCCCTCCCCCCCCCATAAATCGGTCACGTAGTATGGGTACGAGCCCTAACACAAATAGCACCTGCTTTTATTTAGGCTCAACCATGCATGCACTCCTTCACAGAAAACAGCGAAAGAATAAAGGGCAATGCCACATTTTGTATGGAAGGTGGTGCCTTTTTTTTTTCGCGCGGCCATCAACCAAACTTGGTTAGTTTAGTTCACAATAATGTTACAAACAAAACTTGTTACGACATCTGTATGCCTGAACTCACTCCGAACTATATCTTTGGTCCGAACGAAGTTATAAAAACTAAACCAGATGAAAATGCATAGAAACATAATATTATTCGAACTTCTGACCTTTATAACTTCGTTCGGACTGAGTTTAGGCATATACATGTCATAACAAGTTTTGTTTCATTATATTATATTATAACATTATTCTGAACTAAAATAATAAAGTTTGATAGATGGCCGCGCGAAAAAAAAACTATGATAAAAAAAGACACCAATTTTAGGCAATGCCCTTTGGCTGTGCTATGCTATGACTCCGTATTCCTAAATAAACATACGTGACCCCTACCCTACCGTGGTAATTTTACTCGCACGACCTTCATTCGCAATTTGTAGAAAAAGCACAAACGAATAACGATACATACATTTTAATTTGTGATCGGCAGCGAGCAACGCTTCATTTTCTATCACACCACCCACCTTCGCTGCAGGACCTTGGCTGGCATCCACCTGAGGTTAGACACAATCCCCCCGCGCCGCCGTCACTGCCTTTTAAAATTGTTATAGTCAGCTATACTATAAAGACACGTATTCCGCTCAAATTATGTACCTACTAGTCATTAGGGATACCTACCTATACATATGTTTTGTACAAACAAAACATATGTATATAAGGTCTTTCAATAGTAGGTAACGATGAGCTAAGGGTGTATGCGTATCAGATACTGATCACGTTCCCATACAAAAAAAAATTTACGACTTAAAAAACATACTTGTTAGTGAAATACGCGCACTTCACGTATTCAGGAGTGAGTAGGTTTTTTAAATCGTACAAAAAAATGGTATGGGAACGTGATCAGTATCTGATACACATACACCCCTCAGCGTATCGTTACCTACTAATGAAAGACCTTATTATATGTTTTGTAAAAAAAAATTATTTAGTATGTGGATTAGGCTTAGAGTATATAAGGTGTTTCGTTAGTCATGTCAAAAATTTCGGGAGGGTTACATACACAGTCAAATCAACATATTACGCAAAAAAAATATATGTTTTTAGCATTACTTTTCGAGAAATTTAACAAAACATGTTTGCTATCTAAACATTAACCTGTGTGTAACAGTAGGTAACTTGCATTGTACGGGGTCAATAACCGTACTATGTTCAAACGCAGAACAGCTGTTTGTTGTAACAAGTAAGTCACAAGGTCACTATTATTGATTTTTACAGCTACTTATTTAATTTAATTTTTTTGTTAGGGGAAGAAATGATCCTATAAACATATGTTTTTTTTGCGTAAAGTGTTTGTTTGGGTGCCTATGCAACCCTCCCGAAGTTAATGACATGACTACCGAAACACCTTATATATAAACTTGTTTAATATTCGTGCAATTACTGTATAAGTTACCTCAATTATTTCCAGTATTATTTGGGCGAGTTAATATTGTGGATATGTGGGATTTTTTACACACAATCAATATATTCATTTGTGTAGACCAAATTAAAACATACGAACGAACCATCCGAGTAAGCATACAAATAATAAAATATTCATTCTAAAAATTATTTTGTATTCCTCAAAAAAATCATTATTATCTCGTCCATTAGGAATTCGTATTGTATGTACCTATATTGTATTTAGTCAATTATCGGCACTGTAAGGATCGTTCGTGTGAAAGAAAGACAATGTAAAGAGAAAGTATTTGCACTTTGAGTAGGTACTAAATGTGTGAGTACCTACTGCACAAACATCACTCCTGTCTGAGACCAAGCTCACTTTAAGTTTATGTTAGCATTACCTAGGCATTGTAATTGCATACTTTGTTAATAATAATTTATGTTTCAAATATACAATTTATTTTCCTTTTTGTATTTCGCACAAATTGTGAAAATGTTAAAGTACTGAAGTGGTATTATAATATTATTTATTTATTTTATATATATATATATACAGACAGTATTTTGACAAGCTTCAGTCACAAAACGCTAGCTGATTATTGTGATGTAAAACTGTTAAGTTTTTTTTTATTATTAATAATACATTGTTTATGAAAACTTTGTAAAGAGCGGCTATTAGCCCAGTAAATAGAGGAGGGTTACCTTACAAACGGTCCGGTAGTTCTAAATTTTTGATATGTTATCTAGGATGGTTAGAAGTATTTAAAATATAAAATGCACAATTCCCCCCCCTCCGCGCCCGCCGCCATATTGAAAAAACCAAAAAAGTCGGCACTTTCTTCTGATTTTTGCTTATATGTTCATTTCCGTGCATTTTAGCTATAAAAAATATTACTCATTGTTGTAGATAATTAAATTTCCTATAAGCACCATTTTAAATTTTGTTTCTAAGACTGATACTTAAGGAGATATGAACTTTTAAAAGAAACAAATTTTCCGGAAATTTGGCAAACTTCTAACTTTAGAACGCTGTAATTAAGTTATGGCCTATTCTAGGAAAAAAGTATCACAATAAAATTTGTAGGGAATTTAATTACCTACAAAACGCATGTAAATTTTTTTTAACCAACCATACGGAGTGGGTGGTAAAAACAAAAGTTTAAACAACGGAATATTGCTTTTTTTGCTATTGTGATGCCAGGTGATCTTGAATCTAAAAAAATCACTAATAACTTTGCAGTTTTGGCTTGAATTTGGAGTTTATACCAATCCTACTTGAGTTTCTTACATGTTACAGCGCAATGCTCATGAAGTCATAAGGCAGGCACTATTTCACTTTAGTCCAAAATGAATGTAGAGACCAAAAGAGGAAGGTTACCTTACAAACGGTCCGGTAGTTCTAAATTTTTTATATGTTGTCTAGGATGGTTAGAAGTATTTTAAATGTAAAATGCACAATTTCCCCCCCTCCGCGCCCGCCGCCATATTGAAAAAACAAAAAAAAATCGCTACTTTCTTCAGATTTTTGCTTATATCTTCATTTCCGTGGATTTAAGCTACAAAAGAGTTTGCTCATTGTTGTAGATAATTAAATTTCCTATAACCACCATTTTAAATTTTGTTTCTAGGACTGATACTTACGGAGATATAAACTTAAAAAAGAAGGAATTTTCCGGAAATTTGGCAAACTTCTAACTTTAGAACGCTGTAATTAATTTATGGCCTATTCTAGGAAAAAAGTATCAGAATAAAATTTGTAGGGAATTTAATAACCTACAAATTTTATTCATATACTTTTTTTCCTAGAATAGGCCATAACTTAATTACAGCGTTCTAAAGTTATTAGTTTGCCAAATTTCCGAAAAAATGTTTTTTTTTATAGTCCATATCTTCGTAAGTATCAGTCCTAGAAACAAAATTTAAAATGATGGTTATAGGAAATTTAATTATCTACAACAATGGGTATACTCTTTTGTAGCTAAAATGCACGGAAATGAAGATATAAGCAAAAATCTGAAAAAAGTGCCGATTTTTTTTTTTTGTTTTTTCAATACGGCGGCGGGCGCGGAGGGGGGGAAATTGTGCATTTTCCATTTAAAATACTTCTAACCATCCTAGACAACATATCAAAAATTTAGAACTACCGGACCCTTTGTAAGGTAACCTTCCTCTTTTGGTCTCTACATTCATTTTGGACTAAAGTGAAATAGTGCCTGCCTCATGACTTCATGAGCATTGCGCTGTAACATGTAAGAAACTCAAGTAGGATTGGTATAAACTCCAAATTCAAGCCAAAACTGCAAAGTTATTAGTGATTTTTTTAGATACAAGATCACCTGGCATCACAATAGCAAAAAAAGCAATATTCCGTTGTTTAAACTTTTGTTTTTACCACCCACTCCGTAGGGTTGGTTAAAAAAAAATTACATGCATTTTGTAGGTAATTAAATTCCCTACAAATTTTGTTGTGATACTTTTTTCCTAGAATAGGCCGTAACTTAATTACAGCGTTCTAAAGTTAGAAGTTTGCCAAATTTCCGGAAAATTTGTTTTATTTAAAAGTTCATATCTCCTTAAGTATCAGTCTTAGAAACAAAATTTGAAATGTTACTTATAGGAAATTTAATTATCTACAACAATGGGTAAGATTTTTTATAGCTAAAATGCACGTAAATGAAGATATAAGCAAAAATCGGAAGAAAGTGCCGATTTTTTTTGGATTTTTTCAATATGGCGGCGGGCGCGGAGGGGGGGGAATTGTGCATTTTATATTTTAAATACTTCTAACCATCCTAGACAACATATCAAAAATTTAGAACTACCGGACCGTTTGTAAGGTCTTTTGGTCTCTATTTACTGGGCTATATGTGACCATCGATATCCTTGAAATTACTGAACATCCCACATTTTGCAGACATTTAGTAAAACCTGAATGATACCTAAATTGAATGGGTACCTGTCAGGCCAGCATGGCATTCGCAACCTTCGCATAAGACCGAATGTCCATGGGCGTCGTTAGACACCTTATGGGTGACTAGGCGCAATATGTCGCGCTTTCAATAAAAAATAACTTAAAACCAAAAGAAAAGCTTGTTTGATCTTTCTTTGACGCACCATTTTGATCATCCTGACTTTTGTGTCCCGAGTTTTAAGGCTTTACCAAATTATTTCCCTAAAAAATTAGATTGCTAATTTTTGTATGTACATTTTAAATAATGTTAAAGTTTGAGCTATCATGTTTATTTATGCTTGTTCGTTGGCATAGTTTGTGCCACCAGTGAAAGTGTATTTTAAATTTTAATCTTGTTTAAAAACTAAATAAGCTCTTGTTAGCGAGTCTGCGCAGTAATGACACAACACAACACACTTAGCACCATTTAAAACAGCATTCCACATACAGAGTGTGAATGAAAGGTCGGTTGAAACGGCTATTTAAATAGTTCGTATTTTCCGTCCAGTTCAGTGTAGCCGGCCCGACCGAAGGGAAGCACTGACATGGCACCTAGTTCACCAAGGTGTTATGGGCTGACATCACAGATGTAGTAGGTGATGTAGCCTGATGTAGACTGTGTCATCTCCTATAAAAAAATATTGCTAAATATGCACAACTCTTTTCTCAAATGGTTAGTAACAAAATAAATCTTCCGATTCAGGCACAACATTTTATAATAAATAATTTAATTAGGAATAGTTTCTTGAGCAGATAGAGAAGTTTGTAACAAAGAAGTGTGCAATAATCTCACAGCACTGCAGGGAGGCAGAGTTAGCAGAAAAATAAAAAAAACAACACATTGTCTAATGTCTAATATTTCTACATTTTATTCCATCCCACTTGTAATGATATTTTATACAGCAAAAACCTAATGTCACCTTTGCCCAATTATTGTGAGATGATTTCTTTAGAATAATTTTAACATTACAGTTTGAATAATTGTTTTCTGAATCTAAATTGAATCTATGTTTTTTTTTTATGGTTTTAACACCAATCGTGTACAATGTTATAAACCTTTTGTAACATGCGAAACTTATCAATCAACAATAATGTAGAGAAAGTTAACCACAGAAGGTTAAATCAACACTTTCCCTGCTAGCTATCTGATACTCCTGCGTTTTATTTCGTTTGCAATTTTGGCACTCAAAAGATATGTCCGCGAGTGTCATCTGCAGGAAGGCATCTCTAAGTAAATCCTTAAATACATGCCGCATACTCACGTGCAGTGTTACTCTATATCTACTAATACTCATTGTGCGGACGCTCGGATTTCTGGCTCGATTCGGGCCGAACGGTGGCATTGTTTCCATGCCGGTGGCATGACTCCCTTCTTATATTACTAGGTGGTAGGGTTTAAACCGCCCGGGTTGGTACCACCGCACTGAATGAAAGGTCGGTCGAAACGACTATGTAAATAGTTTGTGTTTTCAGTCCAGTTCAGTGTAGCCGGCACGACCGAAGGGAAGCACTGACGTGGCACCAAGTTCACCTGGTGTTATGGGCTGACATCACGGATGTTGTAGGTGATTAAGCCAACCGTGTAAGCTTCCATAAAAAAAAAAAAATTTTTTTTTTTTGTATTTCCCTAATTTTAGGGTTTACTCTAGTCGAGGCGTCTAGACTGGCTCGAATGTGCGTACTACTAGCCATAACAGTGACTAGTACTAATGTTATAGCTGGAATGTGCGTACTACTAGCCATAACAGTGACTCGTTCTAATGTTATAGCTGGAATGTGCATACTACTAGCCATAACGGTGACTCGTACTAATGTTATAGCTGGAATGTGCGTACTACTAGCCATAACAGTGACTCGTACTAATGTTATAGCTAGAATGTGCTTATTACTAGCCATAACAGTAACTCGTACTAATGTTATAACTGGAATATGCGTACTACTAGCCCAGTTACTCGTACTAATGTTATAGCTGGAATGTGCATACTACTAGCCATAACGGTGACTCGTACTAATGTTATAGCTGGAATATGCGTACTACTAGCCATAACAGTGACTCGTACTAATGTTATAACTAGAATGTGCTTATTACTAGCCATAACAGTGACTCGTACTAATGTTGTAACTGGAATATGCGTACTACTAACCATAACAGTTACTCGTACTAATGTTATAGCTGGAATGTGCGTACTACTAGCCATAACAGTGACTCGTACTAATGTTATAGCTGGAATGTGCGTACTACTCGCCATAACAATGACTCGTACTAATGTTATAGCTGGAATGTGCTTATTACTAGCCATAACAGTAACTCGTACTAATGTTATAACTGGAATTTGCGTACTACTAGCCCAGTTACTCGTACTAATGTTATAGCTGGAATGTGCATACTACTAGCCATAACGGTGACTCGTACTAATGTTATAGCTGGAATGTGCGTACTACTAGCCATAGCAGTGACTCGTACTAATGTTATAGCTGGAATGTGCGTACTACTAGCCACAACAGTGACTCGTAGTAATGTTATAGCTGGAATGTGCGTACTACTAGCCATAACAATGACTCGTACTAATGTTATAGCTGGAATGTGCGTACTACTAGCCATAACAATGACTCGTACTAATGTTATAGCTGGAATGTGCATACTACTAGCCATAACAGTGACTCGTACTAATGTTATAGCTGGAATGTGCGTACTACTAGCCATAACAATGACTCGTACTAATGTTATAGCTGGAATGTGCATACTACTAGCCATAACAGTGACTCGTACTAATGTTGTAACTGGAATATGCGTACTACTAACCATAACAGTTACTCGTACTAATGTTATAGCTGGAATGTGCGTACTACTAGCCATAACAGTGACTCGTACTAATGTTATAGCTGGAATGTGCATACTACTAGCCATAACAGTGACTCGTACTAATGTTGTAACTGGAATATGCGTACTACTAACCATAACAGTTACTCGTACTAATGTTATAGCTGGAATGTGCGTACTACTAGCCATAACAGTGACTCGTACTAATGTTATAGCTGGAATGTGCGTACTACTCGCCATAACAATGACTCGTACTAATGTTATAGCTGGAATGTGCGTACTACTAGCCATAACAATGACTCGTACTAATGTTATAGCTGGAATGTGCATACTACTAGCCATAACAGTGACTCGTACTAATGTTATAGCTGGAATGTGCATACTACTAGCCATAACGGTGACTCGTACTAATGTTATAGCTGGAATGTGCATACTACTAGCCATAACAGTGACTCGTACTAATGTTGTAACTGGAATATGCGTACTACTAACCATAACAGTGACTCGTACTAATGTTATAGCTGGAATGTGCGTACTACTAGCCATAACAATGACTCGAACTAATGTTATAGCTGGAATGTGCATACTACTAGCCATAACGGTGACTCGTACTAATGTTATAGCTGGAATGTGCGTACTACTAGCCATAACAATGACTCGTACTAATGTTATAGCTGGAATGTGCATACTACTAGCCATAACAGTGACTCGTACTAATGTTGTAACTGGAATATGCGTACTACTAACCATAACAGTTACTCGTACTAATGTTATAGCTGAATAGAGATACCTGTCAAAGTGTAACTAAACATATCAATGTGATATATGTTGTGTATGGAAAAAGTTTAATACCTACAGTTGGTGTTAGCAAAAACAATTTATTATTATTTCAGAGTCCGATTTTTTTTTTATTAAATTTATAAATGTTTGCCTGATCTAATGTTAATTGGTGTATTTAATTTGAAAGAGTTGTTAAAATGACAAACCGATGTGAGGTATTTTCATGCATTTAAGTTATTATTTATTAATTTCTTCACTTTGTGAAATATGTGTACAGTAGCTTACACATTATGTCATGTTGTTAAAAGGTTGAGATAATGTTGAGAGAAGTTAAAATACATACTTTAAAACTGTGTTTATTGGATTTTATTTACGTACATCATCTTAAAACATGAAATAATCCTTTTCATTCTCGTGAAATTATCTCTTGGGAAATGCAAAAACATAATCTAACTTGTAAGTCCTTCTATGCATGTTTTTTTGGTCTACCAATACTATAATTTCTATAGAGTCAGAAAGTTTAAGCCCATCTTCAAAACATATAAGTCAGAATTTTATTAACAAACTGTCAGCCTCGTTAGCTCAGTCGTAAGATGATTCAGTGTCTGATCGCCGAAGGTAAGCAATTTTATATTGAACGAAGTCGAACTTTGGATGGGTGACCGTTACAGTTGAGGCTCGCCGCGGTTCAGATTCCACGTAAAATTGTACATCCCTTTCCTTACCTTACTAATTCAAATAAAAACATACTTTATTGTAGGTATACCATAAAACGTGGAACACACAAGGCTGGTTTAATCAGTGCTCTCTGTCCCGTTTCTGATAGAGAGCACTGCTCAGTGCTCTCTGTCCCTCACGATAATTATGCAAATGGTTTTAACGTGATGCCCGGACAAACAGACAGACAGACATACAGATAAAAACATTTTTGAAAGAGGAAATTTTGTACCTCCTTAGTTTCGTTAATTTAAAACACCAGTGAAGGAATTTTCCGAAAAATTCATTATGACAGATGCATTATTTTTTGTTATTAGTGGTGATGGTGATTTTAGGTAAATCTTCATAGAAAAAAGTATGGGCACCACTAATATAGGCTACTTCCCGTTAACCTAGAATCAACGACCGAGAATCATGAAATATGGTAAGAAGCAAGGTCTCACAGCACAAGTGAAGGAAAAAAATCCGAAAATTGTTTTGTAATAATTAGGTACTTACTTTATTATAAAAAATATATTTTTGTATATTTCAACTACACGTATGCCTGACAGTCAAACCATTGCTGTAGTTTGTATTTAGGCGTTTCGTGATTTTCAAAACACAATTATTTTTGTACATAGATAATACAAATATGATTTCATTTTATGTGGTCAGAAGTACACCAGTTTTGGTAGATCCAATTCGTTTTAGTAGCTGGTCACGCTTGCTGCGTACAACTTCATACGTTAGAAAGTTTCTTCAGAAACTGAAAGACCGTATTTCTGCCAGACGAATAAATGCTATCGAAGCAAAAGTTCCACTCGCGAGGCAACTACAGTCACCATTTCCTTTGTGTCGTGGGGTTTTGTCTGTTCCAGGTACATCGACACTTCAAGCTCCTATGCAAGGAGGGCCTTCCAAGATGTCCACTTCATTCAAGCCTGTAGGAGATGCAAGAGATCACCGTTATTTCAAAACCACCTGCATTCCACTAAAAATTCCACTAACGGCTGAAGATTTAAATTCAGCCGAGATACAAATCCTACCCTGCAGTCAAGCAGATAGCTTTGGTGAAGAAATCGCCTGTGTTCGAAACGCTCAACCAGTCAGAAAGGGTCGACTGGCAAACCTGTCTCTCATGATAGATAATGACGGAATTCTCCGCTTGTCAGGGCGCATCAGAGCCGCAAGAGGTATAGACAATAACACGAAAAACCCTATATTACTGGACGGCAAACATGCAGCGACTCGGCTATTAGTTAACCAAATGCACAATGATTTCGCTCATGCGAACAACGAAACAGTGATAAATGAAATTCGACAAAGATTTTGGATAATTCTGCTTCGTGACACAGTTAAAACTGTGACCAGAAACTGTCAGCTTTGTAAGATACGTCGAGCAGCTCCTCTAAATCCTCCAACCGGAGATCTTCCCATCGATCGTCTGGCGCATCATCGTCGAGTATTTACGTACACCGGCATTGACTAATTCGGCCCCGTTGAAGTCACGATGTTTCGAAGACGAGTGAAGAGATGGGTAGCGTTGTACACATGTATGACAACCAGAGCCATACACCTTGACGTGGTACACAGCTTATCTACTGACTCAGCAATAATGTGTCTACGACGCTTCATTGCGCGGATAGGGACTCCCTCTAAGATGCTTTCGGACAATGCCACTTGTTTTGTTGGAGCGAAAAGACATTTGGCGGAACTGTACGGTCAAGCGGTGACGGAATATGCCTCTAACAAGGGCATACAGTGGAGCTTCATTCCACCAGCAGCTCCCTTTATGGGAGGTTTGTGGGAAAGGCTTGTGCGGAGTGTGAAAACAGCATTACTGACGACGCTACATGAAAGAGCTCCTACAGAAGAAGTTTTGATCACTCTCTTGCTTGAAGCCGAAGCCATAGTGAACTCCAGGCCCTTGACACATGTGTCTGTTGACCCAGAAGATCCGCGAGCTTCAACTCCATTTCATTTTATTTTGGGTACCTCGTCCACAGCTGCCTTGCCGATACAACTTAACGACGGAGACCTGGCACGAAGATGTGATTATAAGAAAGCACTTCGCCTGGCCGATCATTTCTGGACCTGGTGGTTGAAGGAATATTTGCCAACTATTTTGCCGCGACGTAATACTGGCCAAGCAACACGAGGAACGTGGCCACGGGGTCGAGTAACAGTGTTATTCCCGGGCAAGGATGGAGTCGGGAGAGTGGCCGATGTCACCACAAGTAGAGGAATATTGCGCCGACCAGTAAAGAAGTTGCTTCGTCTTCCAGTCGACCCATGACCAGTGGATGTTGAATGCAGGTGTCGCCACCTCTCTTCATTACTGTGATGGATCACCAGGGGGGCGATCTGTAATGTGTGCCTTTTATGTCAAATTGTCTGAATTAAAAAATGGTGGAATTTGGTTCGATATTTTTCCTTTCCTCGTTAATACCTACCTATAGTACTGAATGTCATGTTACATTTCCAGTAGGGAAAAGGGATAACTATATATATTATGAAAACTCATAACAATTCCTTTTTAGGGTTCCGTTTCCGGTACGGGACCCTATTACTAAGCATACGCCGTCTGTCTGTCTGTCTGTCCGAGGGCTGTATCTATTGAACCGTTGACATTTTCACAGACTATGTGTATTATTTATTGCCGATATAACAACAAATAATAAAAATAAGAAAAAGTAAAAATTCACGGGGTTCCCATAGAATAAACTAAAAAGTGTATACGCGCCATCTACCGAAAATACTATGACGCATTTTAACTAATCATGAATTTTAACTAATATGAAGCATTTCATAAACATGTCATAGATGGCGTGAGTGGCGCTGACCATGACATGGCGATACGGAACCCTCGCTCGGTGCGCGGTAGCCGGTTTTTTTTTTTGGTTTCGCAGTACATAGTTGTATATAGACCAGACCCACACCAAAGCCACAATAATAGCAGCCCATAGGAAAATACACTCTTTTAAAAAATAGGTATGTACCTACCACTGAATTGGAATAGGCCCTACCTACGTAACCAAACCATCGATATCAAACATACATAGGCACATATTTTGATCCAATTAACATCACGTCGAGAAATGCAGAAACATGTGTAGTAAACATTTGCAAGGATCTCAATATTCGCCCGGCACACATTTATTTATTTCTATTTATTTATTTATAATTATATACACGACCTTACAGAGTTACCCAAAACATCATAATATATAGGAATTACCGATTCCGGTGCTTCATGTGATTCATGACAGTATTTGCCAACTCCCGAACTGAGGAGGTAAATACATACGTGCAACTCCGGAACCTTTGCAGTCAATTCATTGAGCAGTGTCAAGGCACGACTAAATGGTGAGTAGCGTAGTATCAGCCCTATATCTCTCTTCTGTGGTAGTATGTTGGTCCGCGACTTGGACAATGGATGAGTCCTCACTCCTCGCCCGGCCGTAGTTGTCAGGCACGAACACTGATACAGAACCAAGCACAGAATGGTTGTGAATGGAGCCGTTCAGTAGTTTGTACACGTGAACAAGAAGTGACAGAGTCCTTCTCACTTCCAAGGTGTCATACATAACATAACCCACCATGCCTAGGACATAATTATAGTGAGGGATATAGAAAGGGATAGTACCCACACGGTTTTTAAAGAGGAATAGGGGTATGTGACTTTAAAAGCTGACCAATATTATTTTTTACGAAATGGTGTGTAGGTACTGCATTTCCCATTGTCTATTGAGAAAATAAACATCCAAATAGTACCTATTGTTCTTATTTTATTAGTAATATGTACACAACGAGCGGCTAAAATTGTTACATAAATAAAAAATATATGCACTTTTTCTAATTTATAGAAATTATAAAAAATATAAAAATTATACCAAAAACTCGAAGCCAAAAACCAACGCTCAACCATAAACACTTAATAACTTATGGACCAAAACATGGGATGGGCGTAGGCATAGCCGACTATCATTGTCTCCCTCTCCGTAGAGGGAGACAATGATAGTCGGCTATGGCGTAGGCCAATGGACATATTGTGGGACATAGCCACAGATTACTAAATAGTTACTTCGTACATAACATCGAATACAATATGCATGCATTCACGGGAAGCGCCACGATATTGAGTTAGTATGGGGACCGCAGTAGCCAATAATAGGTCACTATAAAAAAGATTTCGATCGTGTTCCGATAAACCGACATATTCACTAATTAGATCACTTTGAACTCCGTGGAAAACACTATTGTAACTGAAACATCTTCTTACAAATAGAAAGTTCCGAGTTTCGAACATTTGTCAGAACCTCAACCAGTACTTACCGGAGTACCGCAAGGATCGATCGTCGCGCCAATATTATATGGGATATTGCTCACAGACCTACCTGGTATCATGGAACTCACCTTCTCGCGCTTTTCCGACGATACAAACATTTTCGCAGACTCTCTTATAAGCCGTCAGACCATACAAGACACGCTTGACCAAATTATGCAATGGACAAACGACTGGCCACTTTCACTCCACGGCAGTAAATGTACAGTACTCTACATAGGGTCTAAAAACCCAAAGCTCTCATACTACATTGACGGAAACCAAATACAGCCAGTTAAGTAGCAAAGGATTGATTGATTAGGTGTGGTGATATCAGACATTCACTTCTATAAACAATAAGGAAAGCCTTCTCCTCCATCACTGCAGAACTGTTTCTGAAACTCTACAAGAGCCATACTTGAGCATGGCTACCAAGTTAGGAGACCATATTTTAAAAATTACATTGAGTTACTAGAAATAGTACAGCGGCGAGCAACAAATATGATATCATCATTTAAAAATAAAACATGTGACGATCTCTTACAGGCACTGGCACTATGGAAAAACTCTTGAGGAAAGGAGGCTATGAGGAGACATATAAAATCCTAAAAGAATACTACGCGATGTAGTGAGCCTACAGTCAATGTACGAAAAGAGCATCGAAGAACGTCTTCGCGGTTACTCATTCTTGGTCCTTCACGAGAAGGACCAAGAATGAATCACCGTTGGTTCAGTAGTTCTCTCGTGAAGTTATAATATCAATGGCGAAGCCAAACAAACATAAAAAAAAATTAAGTTCCGTGCACCCCTCCCCCCCCCCCCCCCCCCCCCTCCTTCCCCCTTCCCCAGTAAATGGTTTACAGATATTTTCAAAGCGTCACGCAAACATTACACTTAAATTACATTTATCTAAATTTAATTAATTTCAATTTGTCATTGTGCATTTACCCTTCACCTCCTCGGCAAGTAAATGCCTTGTCTATATTTTTAATTCTTTGATTCGTATTATCACAGTTTAATTTCCTTGCAATTACGTACGTATATTTCAGCGTGTGCCACACTTCAGTCCGCTGTAAGAGTTCGCCCGGTGCGCGCCGTGTTTTAGTGACGCGAAGTTCGGGCAGTTCAATCTAGTTAGAAGGGTACAATTGTATGAACTTGTGAATAGTAAGTTTCGCAACTTTAAAACCTGAGAACTGCTACTACATCGACGGGTGTAAATTTACCCGTAAAGCTGTGCCTGTCACGAAATAATTCAAATGTATGTACATTATATATTTTTATTGTAATTGCATATTATATATACACATTAAACAACCAAAAAATTAAGATACAATAAAAATTAAACTAATTATCTAAGCTAAACTAATATAAAATATAACTAAGTTAAAAACTAAAATTAACCTAAAATTAAAACTAACCTAAAAAATATAAAATATTTCGTCCAGCCCGTCCTCCGTGTCCTGTCCGCGAAGCGAGCCCATTACACCTGCTGCATTCCCACGCTGGATCGCCAGGCTGACTCTCTGCCTGAAGTATTCACCAGCGCGTTTGTCATTTGCTTTTTCTATTAATTTTTTTGATAAGTTGCCAATAAATTTCTTTGTATCGCCGCACCACGTATACACATTATATATACACGTTCGAATGTTGGTAGCTTAGTATACTGCCATATAGGCCTCTATATATGGGGCATGGACCTGAGATTCATCATTCTGCACTCGGATCCGTCATATTTTTACCCGACTACGGCGAAGCCAACAGGAGGGTAATGTGTTTAGCCTGAATGTTTGTATGTATGTATGTATGTATGTATGTATGTATGTATGAGGGTTAGAAAGAGCGTAGCGCCTAGAAGAAGCGTCGATTCTCAATGAAAGATATACCAAAATGTTCTAGAACATCGCGAAATTGACATAGGATAGGTTAGTACTCAATCTTAATAACGAATTTGTGAAAATCAGCAAAAAATAATCACGTACATAGAAGGGAAGACGGGACGGCCATTTGTTTACATGCAAACGTCAACTGGCAAAGAGAATATAACCACTACGTCAACTGGATGCAGGGGGGTCTTAGTTTTCATTGCGGATGGCGACATCTAGAGTTTGGTTGCCTGTCCAAAGAGTATTGTACTCTCAGATCAGGAGGTCCGGTTAGGTCTGTGGGTAAGGTGGTCTGTGGTTCTGTTGGGCAAACCATCTCTAGTCTGTCAACTCTGGGACAGTAATCTGTGTTGGGGGGTTACTATGACAACCATCTTTGTTGACGTCAGTTTGGAAAATAATGGAATTTATTATAGGCAAAGAGATTTTATGTATAGAGTGAGCACTACGAAGAAAGAATACAGAGAAATGACGGCCAATAACTGAGGTATGAGGTAAGGTAGCGGGGTGGCGGAACGCTGAGCCGCGCGGGGCGGGAAGCGAGCGGGAGAGGGGCTAGCTAGCGAGCGACTAGCGGCTAGCGGCCCGGCCGGCCCGGCCGGTCAGTCAACACGTGCATTGGAATACGTAGGGTTGTCACTTAGTCTACCAAAAATATATTTTTCGATTTATTATTTTACGAGTAGGTATTATGGTTAATTGTGCCCGTAGTCTAGTGGTAACGCTTCTCAATGCAGAAGTTGCGGGTTCAAATCCCGGGCACTAACTAATGTACTTATTTATTTCCTTGATAAAGATTGATATACATGCATTTCATAACGAATAGGTACGATCGCTCCGGTGAAGAAAAATAAAGTTAGGTAACTAGTGCACACTGGTCTATGAAAGGTATTTTTGTGTAAACTGCTTCTGATTTCCACTGGTCACCATGTACGAGTAATCGAACCGGATATAACAAATTGTGACAAGTTCGAGTGCAATATGACTGCCATAAGAATACTCAATAAACAATAAAACAACAACAATAAAAACAATACCTCCTATGTCAGTGAGCAGAGTCCGTGCCTAGCAGTGGGACGTTTTAAAGGATTATAGAAGAAAACAGATAGTGAATTTCATCGAAAAAAACGTTTTTATGTATTTAAACTTAAAATACAGAACTATAATAACTTGAAATACATACCTAAACTTATATGGGTTTTTAAATTACCGTGGTTATTTGACATTTTAAGAAGTAACAACGGCTTTACTCACTATCGAAATACGAGCTGTGTGGCTCGACATTTCGGCCAGAGTGCTCATGATGATGGGCCATACGTTTGGCCCGAAACGTCGAGCCACACAGCTCATATTTCGACCGCGAGTAAAGCCGTTTTGTATTCTTATAATACCTACACTTAATAACTAGAATAATATCTAAAAAACTAAACTTAATAATAAAGAATTCATAACTGCGGTCTTGGCCTTGGACTAAACTTAAAATCTCCAAACCAAACATACATAAAATAAAGAGTGCAGCATTTATAAAAAAAAATATATATATATATATATAACTAAAAAAACCATTAGGTATACTTTGGACTACACACACAAACACAACTAAAATAACTCTTCCTCCGTACTTAAACAAAATAATTTAAATTTCACTTTACACAAATTTAAATTTTCACTTTCCTTTAAACAATGTATCATCTTGGACTATTTTTATCCATCTTTCTCGTATTGATCCCTTAGAAGGATGTGGAAACCTTGTAAAAAGATTTTTTTCTTGAAAATTTCTCAATTACTTACTAATTTAAAAAAAATAAAAGAATAGCGACAACCCTAATTAGCGGTCAATTCACTCTCATATTTTAACGTGGTTTAATACATATTTATTTACTTTCATACATGATATCCCAGAACTCTATTTCTAATCATTCATATGTGGCAGCCCTAATGAGCGCGTTTAATTTATTTGTTTAATTAAATAATGCTTATGTTATTGCAATGCTAGGTCAATACATAAAATGTACAAAATTTTCTAATTGAAGTAGCGTTGTGACAGCCCTAATTGGCCAGTTGAACCAAATATTTCTAAGCACATGGAAAACAAGATATTATATATAAGGTCTTTCAAAATTAGTTAATAGTACGCTAAGGGGGGGTTCTGTATCGTAAATAAATCACTTTTGAGGAAGAAAGATTTTTTTTTACAAAAAAAAAAAATTTATAATAATGCAAAAATGTAAAATGTAAAAAAAAATTCTTTTCTTAATCGTTTCAGTTTCATGCCAGGAACAAAAGTCTTCCAACACATAGATCTCTTTCTTTCAGAAATTGTGAAAACCACAATTTTAGTTTTATTAGTATGGAATAGAAAGAATTTGATTTTTTTTACCAACTTACACGTGTTACATCAAAATGGTAATGAAGACTTTTTTGTTACTGTTATGAAAATGAATCGATTAGGCTATAAAAATCAACCACATATTTTTTTATTTAAATACATACAAAACATTTTACATAAAAAAAGCCCAAGGTCCAAAAAAATTTATATAGGTTTTACTCCCTATAGGATGCAGAACCCACCCTTAGCGTACTATTAACTAATTTTGAAAGACCTTATATATTAAGATCACAATGAAGTGATACTTACCTATGAAATGAGATGCCATCAGTTTTCCCAATATTTTTGGTATGATTTTTGCAATATCGCAATTCGCAACACACAACCGGGCATAATGAATGACTGGCGCGATGCGAGCCGCAGACGGACGGCAGCGAGCGCGCGGACGGCGCGTCCGCCGCGTTCGGTCGCTCGCGAGCTACTAGTCTCAAGAGGGTCCTTCCGCGTAATGGTTACTCCACCGCGGTGGAGCGAAGGCTGTTGCCCGGGTAAGAGGTCTAGTAGAATACATGATACGTCATTGATTATAGGTACATAAAATGCAACTAGCTCATTTATTCTACATTGTGGCAGAGCGGTCAGCGTTATTTCACAAGTGAGAAGTACATGATAACGGCTCACAGGAAGAGCGATTCGGAGAAGGTAATGTTCTCACGCATTGAGAAGCCTGAAGGATTTGTTGGCACAATTCACATCTCTTGATCAATATGAAGAAGTCAGAATTTTAAGTCAATGGAAGAAGTATTACAAACAACAATTTGATAAATATCTTCATGCCGAAGAAAAACGTTGTATTCGAAAGATATAAGTTCAATTCTCTTGAACAGAAACGCAAAGGTCATTTATTCCTATAAACAGCGCAAATGTACTACATTTAACAATGACGTATCATGTATTCCATTTAAACATAAAACAAATCATAATGTAATGTGTATATTTATGTAAATGGTTTAATAAAATACCAATCCGAATTTTATATTTATAAGAGTGTTTGTTTTATTTCATATACTTCAAGTAAAAGCCCATTATTAACTTAATAATTTAAACTTCTTTCTTTAAGACCTGTAAGCATCTCTCCCCGTGTATGGCGTAAAAGGCGACTAAAGGATATGACTCCCTTCTTATATTACTAGGTGGTAGGGTTTAACCCGCCCGGGTTGGTACCACCGCACTGAATGAAAGGTGGGTCAAAACGGCTATGTAAATAGTTTGTGCTTTCCGTCCAGTTCAGTGTAGCCGGCACGACCGAAGGGAAGGCTGACGTGGCACCAAGTTCACCCGGTGTTATGGTCTGACATCACGGATGTTGTAGGTGATGCACCCATGGAGTTGTTCACCAACTCCATGGATGTACCCAAAGACAGCCCCTTTTAATCTCTTTGGATGTACCCAACCGTGTCAGTTACCATAAAAAAAAGAGTTATATTGCTATTTCTGTGGATAATTTGTTTCTCATAATTATTTTTTTCAGATCTGTACCGCAGGTGCCAATAAATTAATTTGAGAAAGTTATCTTCAGAAATAACAATATACCTCTATACATATTATGCATACTCATCATATTGTACATACATGATGAATCAAACATGACAGCACAGATTACCAACATGACAGGTAATAAAATTGACAACTTTAAAAAGAAATCTGTGGCATTCACTGAATGTTTAATTTCCTGGAAATAATAAGTTTTACAGCCAGCACACGTCGCTGTATATCCCTTACTATTCAAATTTCAAGTCTGTTCCGAGATTTTGTACTGGAACAAATTCAGTATTTTTTTATGGAAACTGACACGGTTGGCTACATCACCTACAACATCCGTGATGTCAGCCCATAACACCGGTTGAACTAGGTGCCATGTCAGTGCTTCCCTTCATTTCATGTCGGCTACACTGAACTGGACGGAAAACACGAACTATTTACATAGCAGTTTCGACCTACGTTTCGCTCAGTGCAGTGGTACCAACCCGGCCGGGATAAACTCTACCACCTAGTAAGGTAAGAAGGGAAGGGACCTACAGTGTATCGTGGAATCCGAACCACGGTCAGCCTCCAACGGTCGAGCGGTCACTCCTCCAAGTACTGACCGCGCTCAGCACTGCACTGCTTAACAAAAGTCGACCGACTGCACCAATGAGCTACCGAGGCTGACATGACAGTATTTAATTTAAAAACAAAATTAAATTTTAAACAAAACATTATATTATTAATGTAGAGTTATTTATGTTCTAAAAAGTGTGAAATAAAAACTATTATTAAAAACAAAAAACCCGACTACGAAAAACAAAAAAGGAAAAAATAAGATAATTTTGTAATATATTGGGGCAAAGTGCAGTTTAGAATACGTACTAGCAAAACTTAGGAGGTCGAATACTTATATGATTCTGAAAATATAGCATTAGGTATCGATCATAATTAATTATGTACTTGAACATAGTCAATCTGCTTTGATAATATGAACGAAAGGTCCTTCGAACACAATTAATAATACAGCCGGAGTCGGAGTCAGCTAGATTTTCAAGAAGTTTTGCTGACTCCGACTCCGGCTGTATTATTAATTGTGTTCGAAGGACCTTTCGTTCATATTATCAAAGCAGATTGACTATGTTCAAGTACATAATTAATTATGATCGATACCTAATGCTATATTTTCAGAATCATATAAGTATTCGACCTCCTAAGTTTTGCTAGTACGTATTCTAAACTGCACTTTGCCCCAATATATTACAAAATTATCTTATTTTTTCCTTTTTTGTTTTTCGTAGTCGGGTTTTTTGTTTTTAATAATAGTTTTAACATTAACCATTTAGCATTTAGCCAGTTCGATTTATCACAGCGAAGAAGAACTGGCAGTAAACTTCCTGGATAATTGTATTTATGCCCACCACCTAGTCTACATTTACAAAAGTGTTTGACACTGCCTACACAGTACGAATTATCACGAATTAGCACGCGAGGGGTCTCTCTTTATAAGTATGTATACATGCAGTTCCTTGTACGATAAACACGATTTAGGATAAATGCAAAAACTTATCACAAATACTTACAATAATTATTTTCGATAATTGTAAACCATTCCTATAACATATTGCCAATTGGAGCAGGCCTGTCTCCACAGAGAGCATTTGTTCGCGAGTTTCACGACCATTTTATTTGTTTGAGGGTGAGAGGCGACCCCGCCACGACATGACTTTTTTACAGTTCTTGTGCACATTTAGTTTTAATATTATTGCTTCAGTCACACATTCCTATTAATAATAAATAATAAAATAAAGTATAAAGACTAATAATTTCACTGAGAATTCTGACTACAAAAGACTTAGCAATTAAAAGCACGTATTTACTAAGTAACGTCATATTGCCTAACTAAAAAAAGCGTTTCTGCATGAATCTCTATCTTTCATATTAAGGAGGTAGCGCAAGGCTCTTTACTTTAATTTACTCGTTAGATATAGAGATATAGCAGGGTTCGAGTTCTAGATGTCAATTCCAGGGGGTGAATTTGCATCAGTTACTTCGGTGAAGAAGAAAAAGAAGAAATAAACTTTCATTGTATTTTTTTTTAGGTTTCCGTATCCCGTACGGAATATTACTAAGCCTACGCCGTCTGTCTGTCCGTCTGTCCGAGAGCTGTATCTCTTGAACCGTAATAGGCATCTAGCCCGTTGAAATTTTCACAGAATATGTGTTATTATGGCAGATAAAACAACAAATAATAAAAAATATAAAAATAAAAAAATTAAGGGGGTTCCCATACAAGAAACGTGTTTTTTTTCAATGTTTTTTTTAGGTGCGGAAACCTCGGTGCCCTAGTCCGACTCGCACTTGGCCGGTTTTTCTTAATTAACAATACAATACAATTTAGAACCCAGAGGAAAAGCACGGCGATGGAAATGTGTACGAAACAATGGAAAAGTGTGTACAATTGTGACTGAAAGTAATTTTAATTCTGCCATAAGTCCGCCTTCTGTACCGCAGAAAAGTATTACACTTCAAAACATTGACTCATGTAGTTAGTTGGCATGAGGAAAGGACTAACAATACATAATTAGTCATTATTAATTTAGGTACCATTGTCGCCCTCGGTAGCTTGGAGCTGCGAGTGCGACGCTTTGTTGTCTCAGAGTTCATATCTGACGAGACGAACATTGAATGGGTGAGTGGCGACCGTTCGATCTTTGAAGCTAACCGTCCTTCTGATCGCACGTAAAACTGTATGCCCCTTCCCTTACCTTACTTGGTATAGCATACGATTCGTGCTTGTTTTTCAATTGTTTCAAAAGAAATTTTAAAATAATAAATATAATGTATCTATTTGATTAGAAATTTTAGCATAAATGTTTTTAGACATTTTTAATTGTATGTTTGTTGTCAGATAAAAACTACTGACCCAATTTGGATGTGATCTGATCACTTTCCCGTACTGATGACGTGCAGTGTGGAGTATTAGACCGAAAATTAAAATTAATAATAGTTGTGCCAACGATAAAGTATATAAATCAATCCGGGGAATCAGAGATGCATGCCAAATTTATAAATATAGGGAAATATTATGTGAGAATATATAGAACATTGTACCTGAGTATAATAATTGTCCACCTAGGTGTCCGGCTAGGTGGACAGATGACCTAAAAAAGGTAGCCGGTGTGGATGGATGAGAAGAGCGGAAGACCGCATGTGGTGGCGTGCCTTGGGAGAGGCCTATGTCCAGCAGTGGATCGATACAGGCTGATGATGATGATAATAATTGGACGACCTGTAATAATTTTGATAAGACTGACACAGAATATAATATATTGACCCACCAAAAACATTTTTTTTTTTTTTTTTTTTATTGAAACTGACACGGTTGGCTACATCACCTACAATATCCGTGATGTCAGCCCATAACACCGGGTGAACTTGGTGCCACGTACGGTACGGCCGTGTTTGCTCGACTTGGCAATATGAGATATGATGTACTGCAAAATTGTACAAACAATGCAAACAGCAGCGGAACAGACGTTTGTTTGTTCCGCGCTTTGTGGGTTGCAATTTTCATGTCAAGGGTGCACATGAAATACTGGACATTCTGGCCCGAAACAGGGGAAATAAAGACCAAAAGGAGATCGCAGACTTGTTCGCTCGTCACTTCCGGGTCGACAATGGTCGAAATATTGATCCTAGTGATGCTAACTGAGACCGCCGGCGCGGCGCACTATGGATCGAGAATCGGCCTCCATAGTATTAGGAGATTTTTTTCGCAAACTTGATTTTTTTTTAAAAACTGTTTTTGTTATATTTAGGGTTACATAAGATAATACCAAATATATAGTTGTAGTGATATCAGTCAAGTAGATATTTTATTAAAAATACTTGAAGTTTTCAGTTGTATGGGACGGAGGATGTTTAGTCGATTTTTTCAAAAGTCTTTCGAGGTGTCGCAGATATTTTAATACGTCATGAAGTAGACCACGAGTGTAATAAGACGACATAAAAACTGTAACCCAATTCGACCCGGTATAGAAAATATCTAAGTCCGAATTTATAAATTTTCGTCTATTTTCTTTATACATTATTTATGGTTTAACTTTACAATTAATTACATTTTCTTGTGTGTTGTGATTGCCAGGTGTGTAAGTTATACTAATTTGTACATTATGTAACAACTGTACCTACCACTGTGGTCGAAAATACCCTCCAATATTTGTAGCGTTTTAAATGTTCATTCGTTATTCATAATTGATTTGAGGACACATTAAATAAACAAATATGTGAAGACGCGTAGCTTGACAGTACGTATGTATGTTAGGTTCAAATATATAAAGTATATATATATATTTTTTATATTTTAAAATTTGCAATGTACGGGACGGAGAACATTATATTTATTTTGCCGGACTACAAAGATGTGTCAAACTCTTATTAGCAAGGTTGTGTAGCACAACATAAAAATAAACACACTCAGCAAAAAAAAATTTTAGAAAGGTGCAGCCTTCCAAGTATCAACAGGTCAAAGTATAGCATTTTTTACCTTTTTTCTTTAACAGTAATTTTTGGTTACATTATGATTGTACAATTATTAAGCAGGTATGCAAATATGTGAGGCATATAATTCTATATCAGATATGTACACACCATTCCGATTAACAGTGTAAAAAATAGCAATATTTTTATTTAATAAAACTGAAAACATTATAGTATATATTTCAACTATCTAAATATAACCATAAATAACAAAATAATTTTCATTAATTACTCAGAAATAAATTAATTATCTACACTATATACAATAAGAACTACCTAATAAACATAAAAAAGCTCCTCTAGAGTTCGGCATGTCGGGAATGTGCCCATAATGCTCGCAGCATTCCCTCTCTGCACAGCGAAGCTTATTCTCTCCCTTAAAAACTTTTCCGAATACATTATTCGAAACTGTTAAAAACTAACAAAGTCTTAACAGTAACGTGATGTTGAACGTGACGGAAAAGAGGCTGTACAAAAAAAATCGTGAACAGTTGCACTTTCACAAGATGTTAAAAAAATTTCTATTCAAAATTATTCACCAAAATAAATACAAGGTTGAATAAAAACAGAACAAATTAATAAACCGAACTTATAAATAAAAGATTCACCAAAATTAATTTTATAAAAAAATTGTTTTATATAAAATTCGAGCCGGTATAGAAAATATGTAAGTCTGAATTTGTAGATTTTTGTTTTCTTTCCTTTAAATATAATTTACAATCTTAGAATAGAACATACATACAAGGCTTTGCAGCTCATTCATTATGACGACGCATTAGATACTAATTACCATTCGGTAAGATGAAAACATTCCCACATCCCTGTTTGTGAAACCCCACTATATTGGTAAAAACCGGTTTAGTACATCAGGTGGTGTCCTTTGGTCGCGAATTTCAGTTCAGTATTTGTTCAACGCGCGTAAGGGACGGATCTCTCCTTTCGAAACGAGTTATCGCTGTTTTCAAATACTTTCCTTCCTGCATTATTACTTGAAAACTAGGTACATTTTCGGTTCGAACTCTAACATTTTACAACATGAAAGAGTTTAAATCAAATCTGAAACTTTTTGTTTTCCTAAAAAACGAGCAAGGCCTCTCCGACCCAAACATACTATTTGACAAGTTTTCCGTTCATATATCTGATGAAAACCGTGATCAATTCAAGTGTTTTTGTAAAACCTACTTGTCTAACTTGTATTTATGTTCTATTCTAAAACTGTAAATTATATTTAAAGGAAAGAAAACAAAAATCTACAAATTTGGACTTACATATTTTCTATACCGGCTCAAATTTTATATAAAACAATTTTTTGATAAAATTAATTTTGGTGAATAATTTTGAATAGAAATTTTTTTAACATCTTGAGAAAGTGCGTTCACAATTTTTTTTTTTTGTACAGCCTCTTTTCCGTCACGTTCAACATCACGTTACTGTTAAGACTTTGTTAGTTCTTAACAGTTTGGAATAATGTACTATAATTGTTGTACCGTGTGGGGCCGGTACTTTAAAAGAATAGCCCCACTGCATCTCTCCCCGTGTATGTCGTAAAAGGCGACTAAGGGATATGACTCCCTTCTTATATTACTAGGTGGTAGGGTTTAACCCGCCCGGGTTGGTACCACCGCACTGAATGAAAGGTCGGTCGAAACGGCTATGTAAATAGTTTGTGTTTTCCGTCCAGTTCAGTGTAGCCGGCACGACCGAAGGGAAGGCTGACGTGGCACCAAGTTCACCCGGTGTTATGGGCTGACATCACGGATGTTGTAGGTGATGTAGCCAACCGTGTCAGTTTCCATAAAAAAAAAATGTTTTCAGTTTTATTAAATAAAAATATTGCTATTTTTTTACACTGTTAATCGGAATGGTCTGTACATATCTGATATAGAATTATATGCCTCACATATTTTCATACCTGCTTAATAATTTTACAATCATAATGTAACCAAAAATTACTGTTAAAGAAAAAAGGTAAAAAATGCTATACTTTGACCTGTCGATACTCGGAAGGTTGCACCTTTCTAAATTTTTTTTTACTGATTGTGTTTATTTTTATGTTGTGCTACACAACCTTGCTAATAAGAGTTTGACACATCTTTGTAGTCCGGCAAAATAAATATAATGTTCTCCGTCCCGTACATTGCAAATTTTAAAATATAAAAAATATATATATATATATATACTTTATATATTTGAACCTAACATACATACGTACTGTCAAGCTACGCGTCTTCACATATTTGTTCATTTAATGTGTCCTCAAATCAATTATGAATAACGAATAAACATTTAAAACGCTACATATATTCGAGGGTATTTTCGACCACAGTGGTAGGTATAGTTGTTACATAATGTACCAATTAGTATAACTTACACACTTGGCAATCACAAAACATAAGAAAATGTAATTAATTGTAAAGTTAAACCATTAATAATGTATAAAGAAAATAGACGAAAATTTATAAATTCGGACTTAGATATTTTCTATACCGGGTCGAATTGGGTTACAGTTTTTATGTGGTCTTATTACACTCGTGGTCTACTTCATGGTGTATTAAAAGATCTGCGACACATCGAAAGACTTTTGAAAAAATCGACTAAACATTCTCCGTCCCATACAACTGAAAACTTCTTTTTTAATAAAATATCTACTTGACTGATATCACTACAACTATATATTTGGTATTATCTTATGTAACCCTAAATATAACAATAACAGTTTAAAAAAAAAAACAAGTTTGCGAAAAAAATCTCCTAATACTATGGAGGCCGTTTCTCGATCCATAGTGCGGCGTGACGGGGCGACTACTGTAAAATTTATACACAAAACGATATTATGAAAACGATTAAGTCTATGAAACGCAGCAAGTCTTCCGGTCACGACGGTCTCAGTATAGAGCATGTTATGTACGCGGGGCAGAGTGTTCATTCAGTCTTAGCTTTGTTTTACAATCTCTGCATCGAGCATGCTCACCGGCCGGATATCCTGGTGAAAACTATAATCGTACCGATTGCAAAAAATAGTACTGGCAACATATCCGTCGTTGCAAATTATACACCAACCTCCCTGGCCACCATATTGGCTAAACTATCGAAAGGTTACTACAGCCGATTATATGTAGTATCAAAAATAAATGTAGATGACGCCCAATTCGGTTTCAGGAAGGGCGTGTCAACGGACATGGCGATATTGTCCCTTAAACAGGTTGCAACTTGCTACACCAGGAATCAGACATGCTTCCTCGATCTAAGCAAAGCATTTGATACAATTTGTTACGAGAAGCTTTGGGAGAAGTTTAATGTGACCCGGGTACCGGGTGAGGTCACCCAAATTCTCAGGTACCGGTACTCCAACCAATCTAGTAGTGTACGCTGGGTTTCCATGCTATCGGAAAGCTATAGATTGAGTTGCGGGGTCAGACAAGGTGGGTTGACCTCTCCCGATCTTTTCAACTTGTGCGTTAATGGACCGATATCGAGGAACTCAGCAGCACCCCGGTCGGATTCAAGTTAGGTAGCAGATATGTCAAAAACTGAGCTACGCAGATGAAATGGTGCTGCTGAGTCCCTCGATCAAGGGACTAAGGCATCTCGTAGGTATTTGTGAGAAATACGCGGCGGAGCATGGTCTCGTATACAAATGTAAATAATAGCAAAAAATTACTAAAAAAAACTGTGAAATAAAAAAAAAGTTTTAAAAAACATAAAACCGACTTCCTAAAAAAAGGAAAACTAAAAAACTATTTAAAATAAAAATATAAAAACCGCCTTCAAAAATATATGAAATAAAAACCTAAAAAAAAACGAACCCTAGAGTTGAAGGCGGTGCTAAAGCAAGCAAAAATGATGCATGAAAGAAAACATGAGTGGATGATAATATCCTTTGTGATTTGTGTAGCCTTTTTAGCACCGCCTTCAACTCTAGGGTTCGTTTTTTTTTAGGTTTTTATTTCATACTAGCTTTTGCCCGCGGCTTCGCTCGCGGGAAATTCGTATTTCAAAGGAAGAAAGTAAGTAACTAAGGGCGAGCTGGGTTCAGGTAAACGATAAACCGTCTCGAAGAAAGTGAGTAACTTTTTGAGGCCGAAGGCGGAGTTGCGTTCAGGAAGACGATAAACCTTCTCGAAAACAGTAAGTAACTATGGGCGAGGCCGAAGGCCGAGCTGCGTTCAGGAAAAGGATAAGCCATCTTTAAGAAAGTAAGTAACAAAGGGCGAGGCCGAAGGCCGAGCTGCGTTCAGGAAGAGGATAACCTTTTCGAAGAAAGTAAGTAACTATGAGCGGGGCCGAAGGCCGAGCTTCGTTCAGGATGAGGGTAAACTTTTCGAAGAAAGTAAGTAACAGAGGGCGAGGCCGAAGGCCGAGCTGCGTTCAGGAAAACTGAACCTTCTCGAAGACAGTAAGTAACTATGGGCGAGGCCGAAGGCCGAGCTTCGTTCAGGAAGAGGATAACCTTTTCTAAGAAAGTAAGTAACAGAGGGCGAGGCCGAAGGCCAAGCTGCGTTCAGGAAGACGATAAACCTTTTCGAAGATAGTAAGTAACTATGGGCGAGGCCGAAGGCCGAGCTGCGTTCAGGAAGAGGATAAACCATATTTAAGAAAGTAAGTAACAAAGGGCGAGGCCGAAGGCCGAGCTGCGTTCAGGAAGAGGATAACCTTTTCGAAGAAAGTATGTAACTATGGACGAGGCCGAAGGCCGAGCTGCGTTCAGGATGAGGGTAAACTTTTCGAAGAAAGTAAGTAACAGAGGGCGAGGCTGATGGCCGAGCTGCGTTCAGGAAAACGATAAACCTTCTCGAAGACAGTAAGTAACTATGGGCGAGGCCGAAGGCCGAGCTGCGTTCAGAAAGAGGATAACCTTTTCGAAGAAAGTAAGTAACAGAGGGCGAGGCCGAAGGCCGAGCTGCGTTCAGGAAAACGATAAACTTTCTCGAAGACAGTAAGTAACTATGTGCGAGGCCGAAGGCCGAGCTGCGTTCAGGAAGAGGATGACCTTTTCGAAGAAAGTAAGTAACTTTAGAGGATGACCTTAAGTTATGACCTAAACTTAAGAGGATGACCTTTTCGAAGAAAGTAAGTAAGTAGAAAGAGGGCGAGGCCGAAGGCCGAGCGAAGAAGACGATAAATTCTCGAAGACAGTAAGTAACTATGGGCAAGGCCGAAGGCCGAGATATGTTCAGGAAGAGGATAAACCTTTTCGAAGAAAGTAAGTAACAAAGAAGTTACTTTCTTCGAGAAGATTTATTGTCTTCCTGTACGCAGCTCGGCCTTCGGACTCGCCCTCTGTTACTTACATTCTTCGAAAAGGTTATCCTCTTCCTGAACGCAGCTCGGCCTTCGGCCTCGCCCTTTGTTACTTACTTCTTAAAGATGGTTTATCCTATTCCTGAACGCAGCTCGGCCTTCGGCCTCGCCCATAGTTACTTACTGTCTTCGAGAAGGTTCAGTTTGCCTGAACGCAGCTCGGCCTTCGGCCTCGCCCTCTGTTACTTACTTTCTTCGAAAAGTTTACCCTCATCCTGAACGAAGCTCGGCCTTCGGCCTCGCCCATAGTTACTTACTTTCTTCGAAAAGGTTATCCTCTTCCTGAACGCAGCTCGGCCTTCGGCCTCGCCCATAGTTACTTACTGTCTTCGAGAAGGTTTATCGTCTTCCTGAACGCAACTCCGCCTTCGGCCTCAAAAAGTTACTCACTTTCTTCGAGACGGTTTATAGTTTACCTGAACCCAGCTCGCCTTTAGTTACTTAATTTCACGCGAACGAAGCCGCGGGCAAAAGCTAGTGTCTTTATAAATTATAGCCTTTTCGATGTATAAGCTATAGTACTCATCAAAAGGCTCATCAAAATCTGTTCAGTAGTTTTTGCGTGAAAGAGGAATATAGTGCGGCTGTTCGGTTCTCTGTTGAGTTTATAGGCCGCGCCTCCCCCGCGCCGTCGCACCGTGCCGCCACGCCGCCAACTGCCGCCGCTCGCTCGGTAAATACCTATGTATAGTACTAAGGCGCGCGGATTGAACATATCGGTTTGTATGGGAGCCACATCTTAGCGTAACCGGAACTGAATTTTATGTAGCCTATCCTGTGTCCCATATAGTTAAATGTGCTTGTACAAAGTTTCATCGAATTCGGATGATCGGTTTAAGAGTTATGGCGGAACATACATACATACATACATACAGAAAAGATTTCTAAAAATCGTCAATTTAGCTTTAGTATCATACATAGAGGCTACAAACTCAATATTTCCTAAAACAAAGTAACTTACTCCATGACCACCCCTTACAGATTTATTATTAGTATTGATTGATATTTTTGAAGGCGGTTTTTATATTTTTATTTTAAATAGTTTTTTAGTTTTACTTTTTTTAGGAAGTCGGTTTTATGTTTTTTAAAACTTTTTTTTTATTTCACAGTTTTTTTTAGTAATTTTTTGCTATTAATGTACTCGGCGGAATCGCTCGGCCTTCGGCCTCGCGATTCCGCCTCGCTTTCCAATCCGATCTTGACCCAATTAAAATAGGACCACGTCAGCTTCGATAGCTCAGTGGTGCAGACAGTCAACTGTCGCTATTGAATGTTAAGCAACGCTGGGTGCGGTCAGTACTTAGATGGGTGACCGCTGACCGTTGGAGGCTGACCAAGGTTCGGATTCCTCGTAAAACTGTAAGTCCCTTCCCTCCTAATCTTACTTGGTGGTAGGGTTTAACCTGCCCGGGTTGGTACCACCGCACTGAATTAAACGTCGGTCGAAACGGCTATGTAAATAGTTTGTGTTTTCCGACCAGTTCAGTGTAGTCAGCACGATCAAAGGGGGAAGCACTGACATGGCACTGGTGTTATGGGCTGACATCACGGACGTTGTAGGTGATGTTGCAGAACTTAGTAGAATGGACAGACATAAACGTGTTACGGAAGCCTACTTTTATTATAAAATAACCGTCGGAGGACCTTGGTTGAAAATTGTAAAATTTAGTAGAACGGATAGACATGCATATGTTACGGAACCCTACATTCATTTTGCAGAACTTAGTAGAATGGACAGACATAAACGTGTTACGGAACCCTACTTAACAGTTGCACTCCGGGAGTGCCGGCAGATCCCGTGCCACTCTAACTTAACCCTTAATGCAATGACTTAAGGTTTCATTTTAAAAATGACGCTGACGCGATGTCGCGAGTTATACATTTTTACCCACCTAAAAAAGTGCCAAGAGCCGCTAAAGAAGTTTTCACTTCAAAAACCTCAGGGTTATCCCCTTTCAAATAAAAAAAAAGAATTTTCAAAATCGGCCCACAATTGACGGAGTAATCGCGTAACAAACATCCAAAAAAAGAAAACATACCGTCGAATTGAGAATCTCTTAGGTCTAAAGTAAATTTCTCGTGAAGACAAATGCAACGAGCCCAAACACGATGGGTTTATCATGTGTAGTTTAGGAGTTCCTATGGCCACCTTCTGTCTCCATCATCAAACCAGCTCGATGGTACTCGGTACAGTAGGTACCGGCCAGGTACCATAATAAATTAAGCGCCGCCGGTCGGAAAAGATAAAAAATTTCAAATTTAGAATATTCATGAAACAAGGGTCCGAATATGTATCACTAGTATATCGATTCATGTATTTCAACAGGACAGAGAAAATTTCAAAATATTAGGTATTTAATACTTTTTAGTTCTTTTTTTTTTGTTTTTTGGAAAACGGTTTAATATTTTTTAAAACAGTTTTTATTTCATTCTTTTTAGTAATATTACATAAAAAAGAATAATCGAAATCGAATAATCGAAATCGATTGAAGTGGTACAGAATTATTCGCCATATGTGTCAGACTGCAAATTGCTGAATAAGTCCACATCACAAATGTTTTGCTGAAGGTAACCACACACCATACTAATTTATCAAACTGAAAATTGCCGAAAACGACCACATCACAAGTTTTGCTGAAGGTAACCACACACCATAGTATTATGCTGATTTTTCGAAACCACTGAACCAATTTCGATAAAATTGAAATGGGACCACCTCGGAAGTATGACCTAACTAACAAAAAAAGAATTTTCTAAATCGGCCCTCAATTGACGGAGAAATCGTGTTACAAACATACAAAAAAAAATAAAAAATAAAAAAATAAAAAAAAAAACATACAGACGAATTGAGAACCTCCTCCTTTTTTGGAAGTCGGTTAAGAAAACGGAAATGATGGTCTTCAAATCGGGTTCGGGTCCGAGCCATGTACCGGCCGTATTTCTCAACAATACAGAGATCAAACGAGTAGAAGAATTTAAGTATCTAAGTCACATTTTAACTTCCAGCTTTAAGGATGCCCGTGACATTGAGAGACAACGCCTGTCCCTCTCGATGGTAGGCAATGTGCTGACCAGGAGATTTGGTAAATGTTCAGATTGTTGTTTATTGTTTATTGTTTATTTAGCATCTATTGGCAGTACACTGCTCTCAGATTTGTCATATTTACATTGTAACATTCCGCCAGTTCGATTACCACAGCGAAGAAGAACTGACAAGAAACTTCACTGGAAATTTTTGCAATGTCCACTTAGTCTATACAAAAATGTTTGCCACTGCCTAGACACGCATGTGCTGATTTGTGACAAGCAGCTGGTGCAAAGATAACATTATTTTAGGCATTTTGCCAGTCCCTCTATAAGTGTCACCTATGGACAAACAGCACGAAAGGATCGTATAATGAATAATGTATTTCGGCAAATAATGCGTTTGACGCGCGTCAAGCATGTTTTTTTGAAGTGAAAACTTCTTTAGGGGCGCTTGGCACTTTTTTAGGTGGGCAAAAAATGTTAAACTCGCGTCAGATCGTCATCGTCAGTCTCGAAAAGCGACAGATTTATTTTTATTATTTAAAATGTAACCTTAAGTCATTGCATTAAGGGTTAAGTCCGTGATGTCAGCCCATAACATCGGGTGAACTAGGTGCCATATCAGGGCTCCCCCCTTTGATCGTGCCGGCTGCACTGAACTGATCGGAGAACAAAACGAAAAATGTTTGCGAATATCGGATTTTTGTGCCATTATGCGAAACAGAGTGTTTAGTTTTGTACAACGACTGTACAAATTGTGACGGACTGACACAATATGGTGCTACAACCCGATCTTCAGTGAATTGGAAAGTATCATGTTAGGTACTCATTCGCGGACGCGGAAGAGAGGGGAAACTGTGTGTAAAATAAAAAAAAAATAAAAAGATTTTGTATCTGAAATAAATAAATAAATAAAATAACGTTGGGGATACTACGGCAAGACTCGACGCCTTTAGGTGCTGTTAAAAATATTTTCTGTAATGTTAATTTCTACCTTTGTTTTGTTTAGTAATAACGTTGGGGATACTACGGCAAGACTCGACGCCATGAGGTGCTGTTAAAAATATTTTCTGTAATGTTAATTTCTACCTTTGTTTTGTTTAGTAATAACGTTGGGGATACTACGGCAAGATTCGACGCCATTAGGTGCTGTTAAAAATATTTTCTGTAATGTTAATTTCTACCTTTGTTTTGTTTAGTAATAACGTTGGGGATACAACGGCAAGACTCGACGCCATGAGGTGCTGTTAAAATATTTTCTATAATGTTAATTTCTACCTTTGTTTTGTTTAGTACGTATATATTATTTTTGTTATAGTCGTGAAATCTGTAACGTGTGGTTTATATATCGTTAGTTAATTATTTATGTAACGCTGTTAATTACATTAAAATTAAAAAAATTACTCACATGTAAATTTTAATACATAAATAATATACATAAACATTATTACATTGATCATATTAATATGATCATATTATTATTAATATGATGTGGTTGCCATCTGGTATCTGGTCCAGTACAGACAAGAGCCAAAGGAAAATCTCCCAGTATGACCGTGCGACATCTTCTCGGTGTTGTATCCTCTCTGGTGATATTGGCTGGACGGTTAGGCTAGGTCAGCATCTATGTATCACATTATAAGCGGCGGGTGGCCGAGTGGTTTGGGCATCGGCTTCTCATGCGGGAGGTCCGAGGTTCGAATCCGGTCGGCGTGTACCAATGAGTTTTTTCTGACGAAAAAATTTACGCGCATACCTACACCTGCTGCTTCACCGTTCGGAACCGGTGTAAAACAGTAGGTCCCTTCCCTTGCCCCTTACGAGGTGGTAGGCTCAAATTGTAGCCGACTGGATTGGTACCACCGTACTGGATGTAAGATGGCCGCACAGCAGCCTCGGTTGTGTTCTCCTCTAGTCCAGTATAGCCAGCAATCCAGGGAAGTCTCCGGTATGGCACCTACCTTCTCGAAGGTGATATTGGCTAGTTAGAGCATGTGCTTTGGCCCCTCTGACTCAGCCACCCATACCGGATTACATAAAAAATAAAAAATAAACCTCTTTTGTAGCCAATGTCAAATGTCTGAATCTGATAACAATGCATGATAAACTGCGTACATGTTATCTTATTAAATGCCTTGTAAAATTGTAAGCAAGGAACTAAACAAAACGTGAAAAAATTGTGTGTTACACATCATACATAAGGTATTAGTTTATTTTAACCCCAGATGCAAAAGGAGGAGGGGTGTTATAAGTTTGACGCCTCCGTCTGCTTGTGTGCATGTTTTTTTTTTGTGGCTGATTCGGAGGGTTCAAAGCACATGCTCCGACCAGCCAATATCACCTCCGAGAAGGTAGGCGCCATACCGGAGACTTCGCTTTGGATTGCTAGCTGTATAATATTATGTATATAATACTGGACTAGAGAAGTAGAGAACACAATACTGAGGCTACTATGCGGCCATCTTACATACGGTACCAAGGCAGTAAGGGGCAAGGGAAGGGACCTACAGTTTTAGACCGGTTCCGAACAGTCACGCAGCAGGTGTAGGTATGCACGTATTTTTTTTCGACAGAAAAAACTCATTGGTACATGCCGACCGGATTCGAATCTCGGACCTCTTGCACGAGAAGCCGACGCCCAGATCACTCGTCTGTTGCATCTCGGTGGTTGCATCGTAGCTCCCAAACGGATGGGCCGATTTGGATGCGGCATTTTTATTATATAGCTGGTTTAACCGGGACGGTCCTTAGCTATGTTTGATGAAATCAGGTCAGGCGATTCGAAGATCATCGACAGGTATCCTAATCTCTGCTGTAAAATGGAAATTAAACTGGTTAAAATGGAAATTGGTTTCACTTACACTCATCGCCTTTAAATAAACGAAAACTATTACAAAACTAATTTATGTACGTGTAACCTAACCTAACATTACAAAATTATTACAAGTTCAAATTACGTAGGTATCAAGCTTGAAATAATAGTTAAATTAAAAAAACATGGAACAGACATTAAATAAAAAACAACTATTTAGAACTAAAAATAAAAATTATTATATGGGTTTTTAAATTACCGTGGTTGTTAGACATTATTTTAAATCAAACAGCTTTACTCGCGGTTTCACTCCGAGCTATGTGGCTCGACGTTTCGGGCCAAGCGTATGGCCCATCTTCATGGAGTCGCACAAGGCAGAGTGCTCCATGAAGATGGGCCATACGCTTGCCCCGAAACGTCGAGCCACATAGCTCGGAGTGAAACCGTGAGTAAAGCTGTTTGATGTAAAATAATAAAAATTATTAAATAATTGAGTTGAAGGCGGTACAAAACAAAAGCACAATAAAAAGGGCTACATCTATCTATTTTACCGGTTCTGCAGAGGAAAGATCAGCAGAACAGATTGATACGTATATACATGTTGGTACGCATCGGCCGTAAACCCAGCGTGTAGGGATGCAATCCCTGCCTAGTGCGCGTGGGGTGGAAAGGGGGCGATATTTCTGTATTATTTCGAAATAGCTTTTGCCCGTGGCTTCGCTCGCGTAAAATTCGTATTTAAAAAGAAGAAAATAAGTAAGCCCGTTACCGTACTCTATTTCGGCGCGCGGAACAATTCGGTTTATATGAGAGCCACATCTTAGCATAGCCGGAACTGAATTTTATTTAGCCTATCCTGTGTCACGTTCACGTATAGTTAAATGTGCTTGTACTAGGTTTCAACGAATTCGGATGATCGGTTTAAGAGTTATGGAGGAACACACATACATACAGAAAATATTTCTAAAAATTGTCAGTGTAGTTTTAGTAGGTAGCATACAATGTATGTCATAGAGTCTATAAATTTAATCGTCATATTTATCAATCAGCAATCTTAGTGATAAATAGGATAGGCATTTGTGTGCAACTGCTGATGTTAGATAATTACATTGTTCTAGGCTTATTTATTATTATATTTTGTCTGGTGTGCAATAAAGAATTTCTAGTTTACCTATCATGTTATTGATAAATATTTCGAGTATTTATCAATAACATTGTCTCTTCGGGTTTGCATCATATAAATAGTATGCATACCTTCGCATCAAATTGTCATAAATATAGGTATGATATGAAAGGCCTGCCTGATTAGATGATATATCATCTATGAATTGGTAGAAAAAGCAGACTGTCAAAATAGGCAATGTCAGTACTTGAATATGAAAAATTAAAATATTACATAAAAACATGATCATCTTTTATTGATCTAAACTTGGCGGAGCCGTGGAACAGGCAGATATGGAACACAATAAGCCTGCGATACTCTCGCTCGAGGGAAACCTTTCGAAAAATTTCAAAATATTTAAAGAAGATGTAACAATATATTTCACGGCAACAGAAACAGACAAGAAGAATGTGGCAATTCAAGTAGCTCGCCTTAAAAATCTCTTAGGGTCAGAAGCTTTAAAGCTGTACAACAGGTTAAAAGTACAAGATGAAGATAAACAGCCCGAATCAGTTGCCGACATCCTAAATACCTTGAATGAGCACTGCACTCCAAAAACCAATGAAACTATGGAAATATTTCGGTTCCAGTCAAGAATACAACATACCGGTGAGCCTTTTGAAAAGTTCTTAAGGGATCTGACAGCGCTAGTAAAAAACTGCACGTTTGGTGACCAAAAGGAAAAAATGATAAAGTCCCAGATTATCCCAGGGCTCCACAGCCAAACTACCAAAGAAAAGTTATTGCGACAAGATCATACCCTGGATCAGGTCATCCGGATATGTAAAGCTACTGAACTCGCGGAACAAAACGTCAAGCTGATAAGTGAATCTCAAGTAAAAGTAGATCTCGTACGACCCGCTGGAAACCGTAGTCCTCAACACCTGCAAATGAATAACTATAAGAAGACACAAAACTCTCGGCCAGACATACCACGCGGACGGTGTGGATCGAAACACAAAGCACAAGACGAAACACAACTGCCCGGCCATGAACACAATTTGTAAGAAATGCGACAAGCCAAATCACTTCGCGCGCATGTGCAAGACTAGGATTCTCCATCCTGCAGTGCACGATGGTCGATGTGACAGCTCAAGATGTTGATGGAGAAGTTTGCCTCTTTGAGGAGGGGAGCCTGCTATACGATAGATAATATAGAGGTACCTATAAATACAATAAAATTGCATAAAATTGTTGAGATAAATGGGGTCGGTGTTAATTTTAAATTAGATAGCGGTGCCGATGTGAACATTCTCCCTTATCGAGAACTTCAGAGATGTAAAATTAGCGACTATAATATAAAAAAGTGCAAGGTTACACTGGAGGCCTATAGCTTGTCAGCAGCCCACAGAGGTCTTCATCTTCAGCCTCGCAACCCACCGAAGCCTTCATCTTCCGTCTCCGCAGTCCACAGAAGCCTAAGGCACGACCACGTCCACTTCAGAGTTCAGCAGACCTCGTGGCCCCACATAAGCCGCTAATATAAAAAAAACTGTTTTTTTCATGGAAAGTGATACGGTTGGCTACATCACCTACAACATCCGTGATGTCAGCCCATAACAACGGGTGAGCTAGGTGCCATGTCAGTGCTTCCCTTCATTTCATGTCAGCTACACTGAAATGGACAGAAAACACGAACTATTTACATAGCCGTTTCGACCGACGTTTCATTCAATGCGGTGGTACCGACCCGGGCAGGCTAAACCCTACCACCTAGTAAGGCAAGAAGGGAAGGGACCTACAGTTTAACGTGGAATCCGAACCACGGTCAGCCTCCAACGGTGGAGCGGTCATCCATCCAAGTTCAGTTTTGACCGCGCTCAGGGTTGCTTATCAACAGTCGACCGACCGCACCACTGAGCTACCGAGGGTTCCATATCGCCATGTCATGGCTAGCGCCACTCACGCCTTCTATGGCTGGTTATGAAATGCTTCATATTAGTTAAAATGCTTTATAATCTATTCGGTAGATGGCGCGCGCGCATACACTTTTTGGTTTCTTCTATGGGAACCCCCGTGATTTTTTTACTTTGTGTTATTTTTATTGTATGTGTATTTGTTGTTATATCGGCCATAATAACACATATTCTGTAAAAATTTCAACGGGCTACCTATTACGGTTCAAAAGATACAGCCCTCGGACAGACAGACGGACGGACGAACAGACAGACAGACAGGCAGACAGACGGCGTACGCTTAGTAATAGGGACCCGTACCGGATACGGAACCCTAAAAATGAAATGAAAGGATAAAAGAACTCATAAATCTAATTACCAGATAACAGCGCCATCTATAATTCATTATTTGACTTATATTTAATATATAAACAATTTTATCTGAAGACGATAAATTTGTCGAAATATCATAAAAAATATGTGTTTTTTATTAAGTAATATAAATTGAAATTGAAACATGAAATTTTTTACCCTCACCAGTCTACAGTCGTGTTCCTTTTCCAAGATCCGCGCGACGCCGCGCGCCGCCGCAACGCGGCGTTGCGGCGCGGTGGCGTGTTGCTCTAAGATACTTTCTAACTAAACTTAAAAAAATGATATCTTTTGATTCTGTTGGTTGATTTTGATGAAATAAACACTATAATGTTACTCAGAATAAAGCTTCATATTTTCTAGTAATTAGATTTTGAATTCAATGAGTGGTTTTTGCGTAATGCGCGTACAAACGAACGACAAACCGACAAACGGACAAACAGACAAATATTTCAAAAACTATATTTTTACGCTCTATTACTTATTCCTTCCATCTCCCTATTATTGTTTTGCAAAAATAGTTAATGTACAGACACGGTACGTCTACGATTTTATTATATGTATAGATAGATAATTAGATTTTGAATTCAATCAGTGGTTTTGGCGTGATGCGCGCACAAACGAACGACAAACCGACAAACAGACAAAAATTTCAAAAACAAAATTTTTACGTTCTATTATTATTTCTTCCATCTGCCTATTATTGTTTTGCAAAAATAGTTAATGTACAGACACGGTACGTCTACGATTTTATTATATTCGACGGTGGAAAGGAAAAACGGCTTAATTTTTCTCCATCGAATGAGCTGGGTTTGAAGCAAATCGGAGCACTTTTATGGCGCTTAAGCTATCCAAAATATGACTGCTATATTTGAGAGTCATTTACTTAAGCGACGAAAATTCAGGCAAATTTAAATATATTGCCGCATAAGTCCTTTGATATTACGTAAATTGCATAGATTTTACTTTTAGTAAATTGGTTGATAAGAAATTTCACTAGAATTATTGAACTTTAAAGTAGTACTTTAAGACATTTTTCCAATCTCAAAATTATTAACTTTAAGGATATAAGTCTTTCTTCTATGCCGTATTTTTACAAGATTGAAGGCTTAAGTGTTTTTAGTTCACAGTGGTGTTTGTATCACATTGATTGTGGTGCTTAAAACGTTGTTCTAGGTTTCAATTATAACATATTTGGACTTTAATTCGTTTTCGGTTTCCCATTCTTTTGTGATAAGTAAATTAAAAAATAATGGATATTGCTAGTCTGAGGTCGGTTAAGTTATTGAGATCAGAAAGGAACGCATGCGTATGCGATACGATGGTAGGCAGTTTGGTGCGGTGCGCTGCGCGAGGCGGCGCGGCAGCGCGGCGGTTCAGTCTGCTTTCATAATTTTTTTTTTTTTAGCTTGACGCCGTATATTTGTTTGTTTCTATCTTTGTTTCAAATCTTGCGACAACTTTTTCAACTACTTCTACTGAACCGATTTTTATGAAACTTTGCACACACATTGAGTTCTCGTGACAATACAATATTATGATAATTTCAACTTGGTAACGAGGGTCTGATGATGGAGTCAGGGGGTGGACAGTGGAACTCTTCAACCATTACTAGTAACCCCCTCAAGTTTGGGCTCATTTGATTGATTTGGACGAGCGCCCCATACTTCTACCAATACACTTGGTGACGAGGGTCTGATGATGGAGTCAGTAGGTGTACAGTGGAACTCTTCAACCGTTAATAGTAACCCACTCGATTTTGGGCTCATTTGGTTGGTTTGGACGAGTGTCCCATACTTCTACCAATGGTGAGGAGGGTCTGATGATGGAGTCAGGAGGTGTACAGTGGAACTCTTCAACCATTACTAGTAACCCCCTCGAGTTTGGGCTCATATGGTTGGTTTGGACGAGTGTCCAATACTTCTACCAATACACTTGGTGACGAGGGTCTGATGATGGAGTCAGGAGGTGTACAGTGGAACTCTTCAACCGTTACTAGTAACCCCCTCGAGTTTGGGCTCATTTGGTTGGTTTGGACGAGTGTCCTATACTTCTACCAATGGTGACGAGGGTCTGATGATGGAGTCAGGAGGTGTATAGTGGAACTCTTCAACCGTTACTAGTAACCCCCTCGAGTTTGGGCTCATTTGGTTTGTTTGGACGAGTGTCCCATACTTCTAGCAATACACATGATGACGAGGGTCTGATGATGGAGTCAGGAGGTGTACAGTGGAACTCTTCAACCGTTAATAGACTGTAACCCCCTCGAGTTTGGGCTCATATGGTTGGTTTGGACGAGTGTCCCATACTTCTACCAATGGTGAGGAGGGTCTGATGATGGAGTCAGGAGGTGTACAGTGGAACTCTTCAACCATTACTAGTAACCCCCTCGAGTTTGGGCTCATATGGTTGGTTTGGACGAGTGTCCAATACTTCTACCAATACACTTGGTGACGAGGGTCTGATGATGGAGTCAGGAGGTGTACAGTGGAACTCTTCAACCGTTACTAGTAACCCCCTCGAGTTTGGGCTCATTTGGTTGGTTTGGACGAGTGTCCTATACTTCTACCAATGGTGACGAGGGTCTGATGATGGAGTCAGGAGGTGTATAGTGGAACTCTTCAACCGTTACTAGTAACCCCCTCGAGTTTGGGCTCATTTGGTTTGTTTGGACGAGTGTCCCATACTTCTAGCAATACACTTGGTGACGAGGGTCTGATGATGGAGTCAGGAGGTGTACAGTGGAACTCTTCAACCGTTACTAGTAACCTCCTCAAGTTTAGGCTCATATGATTGTTTTGGACGAGTGTCCCATACTTCTACCAATACACTTGGTGACGAGGGTCTGATGATGGAGTCAGGAGGTGTACAGTGGAACTCTTCAACCGTTACTAGTAACCTCCTCGAGTTTGGGCTCATAATATATGATTGGTTTGGACGAGTGTCCCATACTTCTACCAATACACTTGGTGAATAGGGTCTGATGATGGAGTCAGGAGATATAGGGTGGAACCTTCAACTGTTACTAGTAATCCCCTCGAGTTTGGGCTCATTTGGTTGGTTTGGACGAGTGTCCCATACTTCTACCTTGGTGACGAGGGTCTACCTTCTACTTGGGGACGAGGGTCTACCTTCTACTTGGGGACAAGGGTCTGATGATGGAGTCAGGAGGTGTACAGAGGAACTCTTCAACCTTTACTAGTAACACCGTCGAGTTTGGGCTCATTTGGTTTGTTTGGACGAGTGTACCATACTTCTACCAATACACTTGGTGACGAGGGTCTGATGATGGAGTCAGGAGGTGTACAGAGGAACTCTTCAACCGTTACTAGTAACCTCCTCGAGTTTGGGATCATATGATTTGTTTGGACGAGTGTCCCATACTTCTACCAATACACTTGGTGACGAGGGTCTGATGATGGAGTCAGGAGGTGGACAGTGGAACTCTTCAACTGTTACTAGTAACCCCCTCGAGTTTGGGCTCATTTGGTTGGTTTGGACGAGTGTCCCATACTTCTACCAATACACTTGGTGACGAAGATCTGATTATGGAGGCAGGAGGTGGACTGTTGAACTTAAATAAAACAAAAATAATGATCAGGACATTTGTTTGAATCCACCCAAGTTAAGGTTTCTGTATTGCGCCGAGAACTGTGTGGTGTTAGGGTGGTTAAAAATGATACGTCGTTAGCGATACACCACCCAAGTCAACGTTTGAAACGTGCCGAGGACTGTGTGGCATTAGGGTGGATAAAAATGATATGTCGTTAGCGTTTCAACCTCAAGGCTGGGCACACCTTGTTGCATGAGAGCCTTGCCCCTCTCTGGTCTGGGGGGGTTGACTGTTATTGGTCCAATACTCGTGGGAACAACATGAAAGAAAAAAATTATAAAAAAAATCAAACTAAAAACGAGTAAATAAAAAAATGTAAAAAAACTGTTTTATTAAAAAACATCAGCTGTACAAAAAACTAGAAAATAATAAGGACACAATTACGTCTGGTAAGAAATCGTGCAATACTAGCGCGTGCTGTCTTCTCATGTCGGATGCCAAAGGGCACTTTGTGTCGCTGCGTCAGCGGAATAAGTAATAAATTGAGACTTTTAAGAGACTAATATAAAAACGTGGGGCGTATAATATGCGTAATAACATGCAACATAATGTAAATTACAGCACAACACCGACCACCACGTTTAGCACAGTATACGGACAAGATAACTATCAAGCAGCAAGTAAGGCACGAAGACCCACCTGCTTTATGACTAGGTGGAAGGACCGCGCCACGGTGAGGGGTGGGTAACCTGTCGCCCTTCAGCGCGGCATCTTGTCCTTATCCCTTAGTCGCCTTTTACGACATGCACAGGGAGACATGCAATGGGGCTATTCTTTTGAATTACCGGCCCCACACGGTACTTTTAAGTACCGACCCCACACACGTTTTATTTATACTTAAAGTTTCTTTATTTATTAAATTCATGTTATTTGGGCACTTAAATCAATTTACTTCACCGAAGTACGATAAGTTAAATCCGTTTCAGAATTTTCAGTATGATGGTGGCATTAAACTTATTTTAACAGTATTTGGTGGTAAGAAAAATTTCCAATAAGTAATTTTACTTTACTTTATTAGTACATGATAATGCTGATAAATAGTTTTTCTTCAATGATTTCTTTCAACATTTGTGAGTTAAGTCATTTTTCCTGGGTGAAAAAATATTGCAAATATTAAATAAGGCATTCTTCCTGACGATGTCTAAAATGTAATTTGACTTAACCGCCATCTATATCTAAAACCAGTAGGTTTAGGAAAGTGATAATATAATCGAATATTGCGTATTGAAAATATAATTTTAATTCAGTAACTTTGAGCAAAATGTGATGTATGGCGGCAAAGATATGATTTTTTTTGTGTTTTTTTTTTTCTTTAAATTGCTCCCCTTAAAAGTTCAGAAAATGGCGGTTAAGCCGTTTTTCCTTTCCACCGTCGAATGTATAGATAGATAGATAGATATAGATAATTTTTCATAAGGACAGTCCAATCTACGTTCACGGATGACTCAATAAAGCTTAATGAACTTCATGACATCAAAAAATAAACAATTCAATTTTTTTCGGTCAAAATATTTTTTTTAGCTCCGCTCCGGTGTTGTAGGTATATTTTATCTAAACAAAAAAATGACAAAAACGTAGATTGGACTCCTCTTAAGTTTAGGTGGCTAGAAAACATAAATGCCGAAAGACGATTTGTGTGGAGAAAGTGAAGTGGTTAAGGTGTGCAGGATGGTCGCGGGACGGTAGCGCGGCGGCGCAGCGCGCGATGGCGGACGCAGTGCGCGCGCGCAGCTACTAGGCATGTGGGCGTGGCGCGCGGCGCGTGCGCTGAAGCGCGCGGTGCTGCTGCTGCTGCTGGCGCTGCTGGGAGCGGCGCTGCTGCTGCTGCCGCGGGCCCTCCAGGTGACCACTCACACGACAGTGCGTTCGTGTCAACAATACCACTTCTAAGTGGTGCGACATCACTGCCGGCGTACCACAAGGCGGTGTGCTCTCTCCATTACTATTTTCCATTTTCATCAACAATATTGTTGTCTCTCTTATGTGTTTCTACCATCTATATGCTGACGACTTGCAGCTCTACCGTCACTTCCGTCTCGAGGACACTCATACTGCCGTAGCCCTCATGAATATAGACCTTGAGTCTGTACTCGATTGGGCTGTGCGCTTCGGACTGCTCGTTAATCCTGCTAAGACACAAGTCATAATCATCGGATCACCTAAATTGTTGGCAAAGCTGGACAGGGATACTCGCCCCGCCGTTGTTTTCAATGGCATAGCTATCCCCTACAGCAAGTGCGTTAAAAATTTAGGGCTTATGATCGATGAATCTCTTACATGGAGTGTGCAGGTTAATGAGGTCAGTCGAAAGGTCTACGGGAGCATGCACTCTCTCAAGCGTTTGCAAAACTTCATTCCCACTGGCACAAAAATTACGCTCGCTCAATGTCTCTTATTGCCAATTCTAGATTATGCCGATGTGTGTTATCTTGACCTAAATGAGGATCTCCTCAACAAACTCGACCGTATCCTCAACTTGTGCATTCGCTATATTTTCGGATTGCGTAAGTACGACCATATATCAGAATATCGAGCTCGCCTTCAGTGGCTCGATGTTCGTGGTCGCAGGAACTCTCACGCCCTCTCTCTTCTCTTCCGCACACTTAATGATCCTGCTGCTCCCAAATATTTGAGTGAACGGTTTGAATTTCTTTCTTCTCACTGTCTGGCTTTAAGATCTACTGACAACTTACTCTTGGCAATACCGGCTCACTCAAGCTCGTTCTACACGGACTCTTTCACAGTACAAACAGCTCGCCTCTGGAATAATGTGCCCGTGCATTTACGCTCCTCTACATGTATGAATGTATTTAAGATTAATTTAAACAAACTTCTCCTTTCCTTACCGAAGTAAATGCAATTTATATTACATACATATCTTTACTGCCCTTCTCTTACTCTCATGTCATTCAGTTGATTGTGTTGCACAATAGTACCTACCACCGATCGATGTACATAGTATGTAAGTTTATTATATACATATATATGCTTATTTAAAGTATTTATGTAGTATTCGTATGTAGTTTATCATACATATTTCTTTACAGTCTAACACATTGCCACAAACTATTCTTGTTCGCCTGCATGTACTTCTCCCACATCCCAAAGGTTAGTTAGAATAGAATGCCTCGCGGCATTAAGCTCGCCTGTTGTACCTAATTTTTTAAATTGGTGTTCAATAAAGAATATATACATACATACATACATACATTTGTTTACTATCAAAGACACGAGACAAGGGCTACTTATTGAAACAAACGCGGACCACATACAAAGACTAAATGCACAACGCTTCATATTGAAACAAGTGGGTAATCGGTGTGACGTTAAAACTACGCATACATTAGAATATAATTAAGTATTATATCTAACAAGCAGTGCTGTCACCTCCGATGATCGAAAACGCGCTCTTTCGAGTAGCCGGAACGCGCTAGAAAACGCCAAAAGTAGTTTATTGTATTTAGTTAGTACTAGCTGTGCCCGCGACTACGTCCGCGTGGACTTGATATTTCTCAGCCTGTTATAAAACGCAACGTGACTCTGTCTGTCCGTTCGTTAGTATGATTCAATTGTTTTGGTGTTTTTTAATTGGGCAGGTTATAGATTTGATTCGACCTACATAAGTGAAGCCGCAACCAAATGGTAACTTATAAATTCACAATAGCGCTTCTCTGTAAACTATATTAGAAGTAGAATTTCCAGGAATATGTTCAGGAATTCACGGGGGTTCCCCCGTGAATTTTTTACTTTTTCTTATTTTTATTATTTGTTGTTATATCGGCAATAATAACCCATATTCTGTGAATATTTCAACGAGCTACGTATTACGGTTCAAGAGATACAGCCCTCGGACAGACAGACGGACGGAAGGACAGACAGACAGACAGACGGCGTAGGCTTAGTAATAGGGTCCCGTACCGGATACGGAACCCTAAAAATGAAATGAAAGGATAAAAGAACTAATAAATGGAATTACCAGATAACAACGCCATCTGTCATTCATTAGTTCACTTATTAATATTCTGTGAAAATTTCAACGGGCTACCTATTACGGTTCAAGAGATACAGGCCTCGGACAGACGGACGGACAGACGGACAGACGGCGTAGGCTTAGTAATAGGGTCCCGTACCGGATACGGAACCCTAAAAATGAAATAAAAGGATAAAAGAACTAATAAATGTAATTACCGGATAACAACGCCATCTGTCATTCAATAGTTGACTTATTAAATATATAAACAATTTTATCTGAAGACGACAAATTTGTCGAAATATCATAAAAATATGTGTTTTTTTATCTAATAATATAAATAATTATAAAAATAAAAACAGATAAAAACTGCACACACGAATTTTTTCACCCTCAGCAGTGTTTCTTTTCCATGGCACTAAACAAAAGTTCCGCGCGACACGGTGCGGTGGGGCTGCGCCGGCGGCGCGCTGCGAGCGACCACGCACGCAGCGCTGCGGCGCGGTGGTGGCGTGGTGCTTTATGATATTTTCTAACTTAACTTAAAAAATTAATATCTTTTGATTCTGTGGGTTGATTTTGATGAAATAAACACTAAATGTTACTCGGAATAAAGCTTCATATTTTTTTAGTAATTAGACTTTGAATCCAATGAGTGGTTTTTGCGTGATGCGCGCACAAACGAACAAACAAACCAACAAACCGACAAACAGACAAAAATTTCAAAAACTATTTTTTTGCGTTCTATTACTTATTCCTTCCGTCCCCCAGTTATTGTTTTGCAAAAATATTTAATGTACAGACACGGTAAGTCTACGATTTTATTATATGTATAGATAAGCGCAAACTCTTAAGAAATAACAATTAAATTTTTATTTATTTATTGAACAAAGGCACAATGCAGGATTAGGGACGTCCATGAATTTTCAAACATTGAATTCGCTCACTCAGGGCCGTTTTTACGCGCAGGCTATCTAGGCTGCAGCCTAGTAGGGGCCCGCACCACAAAGGGATCCGCAACCTAAGTCCGCAACACGAAAATAAAATGGGTAAAAAAAAAATGTATTCAAATACTGTGGTGCGGCCCCCCATATAATCATACATAAGACACACCGAAATCCTAATTAACTAATTGAATGGCGTAATAATAATGCATCAATTCTTTTCTTACCTACATTATTATGTAGTTACCATTGATTTTATAGGGGGAGTCAGATGTACCGTCAGCGATGTTTTAAAGGTAACATGAAATTAGTCTTCAATTATGTCCTAAGATGGCGCCAGGAGTATCGAATTTGAATTAAATAATAATTATATTTTTAAATCTGCTAATTATAGAACGATGCTAAGTGGGAACAGCATAGTTAAATTTAAAGATTATTTTATATTAAGTAAAAATTTCAAAATAGTGTATTTTAAGGTTTTCATAATTTTTCCAATAAATATTTTCATGTTTTGTCAGTCCGTGAGCTTGGCGGATAAAATGTATAATTTCGCCGCTTCTGCATCATAGATGTCAGACCAAAGTTAAGTTGTCCTATTTGTCTATAGATGGCATGCCTATTTCTTATTATATTTTTAGTTGCCAAATACCCACCAACCAAACCTGCGTGCAATTCAAATACGCGCGTGCGGTTAGGATAAAGTGGAGATACCTTCTTTAAAATTATATTTTTTTACCTCACCAACTTTGAAAACGGAAACAAACACGATGGATTAAATATAATAATAATAATAAAAATCGTTAGCCATTTATAAGAAAATCGACCTCATCGAAATAATTTGTATAGCAGCTACCCTTATTTTTTTTAATTAAAAAAAACTAAAAAAGGTACCCCTAGATAATCGTTTCAAACTACTAAATATGAATTTTCAACGAAATCGGTTGAGCGGTTGAGGCGCAACGTCGCTGGACACATTGCCATAGACAAATTTGTATGACGGCTACCCTTATTTTTTCGAATTTTGAAAAAGTAAAAAAATTTACCCCTAGATTATCATTTCAAACTACTAAATACGAATTTTGAACGAAATCGGTTGAGCAGTTTAGGCACAAGGTCGCTGGACGGACACACACACACACACACACACATACATGTTTCTCAAAACCACTTTTTTGGGATCGTTGACAGATATATAGCCCAAATCTGTACTGTGTGGGGCCGGTACTTTAAAAGAATAGCCCCACTGCATCTCTCCCCGTGTATGTCGTAAAAGGCGACTAAGGGATATGCCCCCCTTCTTATATTACTAGGTGGTAGGGTTTAACCCGCCCGGGTTGGTACCACCGCACTGAATGAAAGGTCGGTCCAAACGGCTATGTAAATAGTTTGTGTTTTCCGTCCAGTTCAGTGTAGTCGGCACGACCGAAGGGAAGCACTGACGTGGCACCAAGTTCACCCGGTGTTATGGGCTGACATCACGGATGTTGTAGGTGATGTAGCCAACCGTGTCAGTTTCAATAAAAAAAAAAAAATCAGTCGCATTCTCAACTTCGACATTTTGGACGATCACAATACTTCCTTTCTCCTTACAGTCGCTCGAAAGTAAAAAGCCACCTCCATAGTTTTTAGCCGTTGCGGCAATTTATCGATCGACGCGCGACGTTCGCTTGTTTTGGAACACGCAAATGTTTGCGTGGAGCGTGCAGGCAAACGATACGGGTTACTGCGCGTGGAAAAAGGATGACACAATATCGATGCGATCTCTTGAGACGGTCGGTTCTGTATTCACGCGATACGCACACTACCATAATCGCGGTGTCTCGTTTTAGTAATAGTTGAAGTATGAACAAAATGTCTTTGAGTATGAAGTACGGAGTCCAGGCACCGAATTAAAAAAAGTTGAGTCCAGGGCTATTTTTTCCATCTACGATGCTGCTGGTGGTGTTATACCAAAGAGATTAAAAGAGGGTGGGTTTAATGTATTTGTGATAAACTTTACAGAATATATAAGTCAATGATATTTTATATAAAATTGTAAAATTGTAGATTTTACCGACGACGACACGACGACGAATAAAATAAAAAAATAGTAAATCTGATTTAAATGCAAAATTGATAATAAACCATCGCTTCTCTTATATTCTCTATCTTTTTCGGGAGGAAGGAAGGGATTCCTTCCTCGCCCATCTCTCACTCACCTCTCTCCCGGTCTTCTCTCCTCGATCCCGCCTTCCTCCCCTCCTTCCCCTCACCCTTCACGGACCCCCTCTTTGCCACCTTCCCTTTCGCCCATTCCCTCCCTCTCTCCCTACTTCCCTTCCTCCCCTCATGCCGCCCCTCCTTCCCATCACCCTCGCATTCCATTCCTCCCCTACTACCCCTCATCCTGTCCGCAACCCCCTCTTACCCCGCCCGTTCCCCCTTTCAACCTCTCACTCCCTCGATATCCATTCCTCCTCGTTCCCTCTACTACCTCCCTCCCCCACACCTACCCTCATTCACTACCCCTGCCTCCCTCCATACCTCTCCTCCTCTTCTTCTTTTTTTTATGGAAACTGACATGGTTGGATACATCACCTACAACATCCGTGATGTCGGACATGTCGTGCCGGCTATACTGAACTGGACGGAAAAAAACGAAAAAACTATTTACATCAAATCTCTTTGATTTACATAGCCGTTTCGACATACGTTTTATTCAGTGCGGTGGTACCAACCCTAGTAAGGTAAGAAGGGAAGGGTGCTACAGTTTTACGTGGAATCCGAACCACGGTCAGCCTCAAATGGTCGAGCGGTCACCCATCCAAGTGTTGACCGCGCCCAGGGTTGCCTGCACCACTGAGCTACCGAGGCTGACAAACGTACCTCCCACCCACTCCCCCTTCTTTTCTCTCCCCCTTCCTCTTCCTGACCATTATTCATTATTTCTTACCAAAAGCAGTAACTATTGAGTAATCTGTGCCAAAAGCCTAGATAATAAATTTTCATATCCTTACCTAGAGAAATCATGGATTCCCCATACAAAAACTTTCACCCCTATTTCACCCCTTATTTTTAGGTTTCCGTATCCCTGTACGGAAGCCTATTACTAAGCCTCCGCAGTCTGTCTGTCCGTCCGTCCGTTTGTCTGTCCGAGGGCTGTATCTCTTGAACCGTAATAGGAAGCCCGTTGAAATTTTCACAGAATATGTGTTACTATAGCGGATATAACAACAAATAAGCGGAGCTAGGTACAACCCAAGTACAACCAAAGAGTTTGTAAACTCTTTGGACCGGAGTAAAACCGCAAACAGGAAATTACAATCTTACACGTTCAACGCCACATGAAAAATCCAGTATTTCCGTTTGGGCCACGGGGCTCACCGCTCACCGGTGAGCCTTTCCTTACTGAACCATTCAGGTCATGGGTGTCACCGGTGAGCCGCGTGAGAGGGCCTACGTAAACGCTTCCTACAAGCCACAGAGCGCAGCTACAAAGCCAATATGGAAGTGAGCCGCATGGCCTTGTAGTCGAACCGGACGGCGTGGTTTTCAAATCCAATAGAAACTTGTAGTTTTTTATTAAGCTAATTGTAACGATGCTAGGGCTGCTCTTAACGATAAGGTAGAAAATAATATTTGTATTAATAGAATTAATAAAACCAGAAAATAATAAGAAAATATTCGTCAAAATAAAAATGAACATAAAATTTTCTTCATTGCCAAATAAGAAGACATTATTTATTACGAAAATAATTTATGAAATTGAACAAAAGAAAATATTTATGAAATTGAACAATCACAACATTATGACACTTCATTATTTAAAATAATCAATCATCTTAACCCCAAAGGGTTTAACCATAAACAATAAAGAATTATCCGTGAGTCATGTTAAAACAAGGCAAACAAAGGAATGGCTTAGTTGGGCTGCTTTGGCAATAAGTGGATACTTTTTCGACTTGGTTTTAGCCTGTTTGCTACCCATTATTGGTACGTTCTTTGCATAACATTGGTGACATGTTCTTCTCACTTTTCTGGCCAATCCCTCTTTCCTTTCCAGAGTGTGTTTCATTCTCTTCCGTCTTTCTATACGCATTTCATAGTCGCTATCCTCACTCTCCGACAAAAGAATTCGACAGCATCTTCTTTTCGTTGGTTGAACTACGTCTTCATAGAATCTATTCCGAAACTACGGTTCAGAAGATCTATCTCGATGTTTTCTAACTGCGTTAGCGCTTCTTGTGTTAACTCGAAATCTTCTAAATAATCATTTTTGGCGAGAAAAGCGTAAAACATCCTCAATTGTCGACGCAGCCGGACCGGGATTGATCGCTGCGTCCGCGGCGTGCGCGCAACGGGTGGGCCGCGGCGTGACCCCGCGGCCCCAGCCAACAGAAAAATACAAATCCTTCATATGAGGCCACACGATCCACCCGTGAGCCTTCTGCTATATCTCGAAAATTAGACGGTAAAAGTCGCAAATTTTTATTTTCCTTACAAATTACCGCATTTTATAAACTTTGTGATGAAAATCTCAAGTTGATGAAAATTACGGATATAATGAGTTTGGCTTGGCCCGAACGGAAAAGTACGCTAGGCCCACCGGTGGGTCGTATGGCGTTCAACGTGTTAATTGTGGGCTGATTTTGAAAATTCTTTTTTTGTTTGGTAGGTCATACTTCAGAGGTGCTCCCATTGAAATTTTATTGAAATTGATTGAGCGGTTTATGAAAAAGCAACAAAATACTATTGGTGTGTGGTTACCTTCAGCAAAACTTTTGCGATGTGGCATTTTTCAGCAATTTGCAGTTTGACACATGGCGAATAATTCTGTACCACTTCAACCGATTTCGATTATTCGATTTCGATTATTGTTTTTTATGTAATATTGTTTTAAAAATATAAAACCGACTTAAAAAAAATAAACTAGAACTAAAAAGTATTAAATAGGTACCTAATATTTTGAAATTTTCTCTGTCATTGTATTGAAATACATGAATCGATGTTGTCATTCATATTCGGACCCTTGTTTCATGAATATTCTAAATTTGAAATCTTTTCCGACCGGCCAGATGCGCTTAATATATTATAATACGAGTACGAGTACCATCGAGCTGGTCTGATGATGGAGACGGAAGGTGGCCATAGGAACTCCTAAACTACACATGATAAACCCATCGTGTTTGGGCTCGTTGAATTTGTCTTCACGAGCAATTTACTTTAGACCTAGGAGATTCTCAATTCGACGGTATGTTTTCTTTTTTTGGATGTTTGTTACGCGATTACTCCGTCAATTATTGTGGGCCGATTTTGAAAATTCTTTTTTTTTGTTTGAAAGGGGATAACCATGACGTGGTTCCATTTTAATTTGGTCGAGATCAGATTGGAAAGCGAGGCGGAATCGCGAGGCCGAAGGTCGAGCGATTCCGCCGAGTACATTAATAGCAAAAAATTCCAAAAAAAACTGTGAAATAAAAAACTATTTAAAAAAATATATAAAAACCGCCTTCAAAAATGTATGAAATAAAAAAAATCTAACCCTAGAGTTGAAGGCGGTGCTAAAGCAAGCAAAAATTATACATGAAAGAAAACATGCGTGGATGATATCCTTTGTGATTTGTGTAGCCTTCTTTAGCACCGCCTTCAACTCTAGGGTTTGATTTTTTTAATTTCATAAATTTTTTAAGGCAGTTTTCATATATTTTTTTTTTACATACAATGCTGACATTATTAGAATGAAGAGTGACGAGTATTTGTTTAACTGTTCAACTAAATAAATACGTTCTATCCACAGAGCACGGAATACCGCGCGCGCGCGCGCGGGGGTATTCCGTGCTCTGTGGATCTATCTATTAAAAGCGCACAAACAGGAAATTACAATCATAATAATATTTTGTTCCGTATACCAAATTATTTTCAAAACATTTTTTTATTTTATTTAATTTGATAAGAAGTGTTAGTTTAATTGTAAATTGTCATAATTTTATTATTCAAATATAATTAAAAATTTTGGAATTTACATAAATAATGTTCTTTATAAATATATGAAAAAAAAATAAATGAAAGCGCCATCTTTTGTCTAGTAGCAGTAATTCTACAGCCTAGTGACAATTAAAGGTACCTAGATACATGTTGTATTTCAACAAGATAGCGCCCTTAGTATAGAAGTATTAACAAACATTAACGCCACCTGTTTGTTTTACGACAACATCAAGAAAAATTATTAACGCCCCCTGTTGGTGTTACGATTTACAACGTTACCAAATTTTTTATATGGAGTGGTCTATCTGTCCCGACAGGGTTATAAAATCAATGGTAGTTACGTACGTAATTAGCAGCTCACTTGATGACACTGACAGCGAGGTAAATCTGACATTTGTCTGTGGCGGAACGCTTATAGCCTATAGAGAATTTATTCTATTATTAGAATTCATCTCTTTCAAATACACACGGCTAAGTGAGATAAAAGAAAAAAAAAATTTTGTTGGGGCCAACCAGTCGTTAGGCCGAAAAAAAGGAATCGGCCACATGTGGCCGATCCGTACTCGAAGGTATAAGTAATGTATAAATCGGCCACATGTGGCCGATCCGTAGGTGAAGGGTACTTTTCAGGTTTTATAGTAATAAATTTTTAAAATACGATTTTCGGGTTCCCCAGAAGGGCCCGCGCCACAGGTTCAGCCTAGGGGTCTACAGATTCTAGATGGGGCCGCCCTGCACTAACTAACTATATACATATGAATTCGCTGACGCAGCTGTAAGTACGGAGGGTTAAATTTTCCGTTGAACGAATTATTCACTCATTGTTACCATAAAATTACAATTAAAATTTAATTAATGAGCTGCAGCACGGACCTAGACCCGCTGCAACATATATATTTTTAGGAAATCTAGAAAGAGGGCTAAAACGCGCTGTGAATAAAAAAAGCGCGCCAAGGTGGCAGCACTGCTAACCAGGGCAGCCTAAAATTACAGGTGGTTTTCATTAGGCGAACAAAGTCGCATTGCGTAACCACAATTCAAAAACCACAATTCAAGCCAAGGTCTTATTTTTTAGGAACAAACTTATGGAAAACTTAAGAAACCCGAGAAAGTGTTGGAACATTCTGAGAGAATTCACCGATTCTGTCAAAAAATCCGGTCAAAATGATCTTGATATAGTCACCAATAAACTAGCCGAAAAATCCCCAAATCCTTTAAACGACATTAACAGATTCTTTACTGATGTAGGTAGTAATTTAGCTTCCAACATCTTAAAGGATTCCGGTACAGATGTTGAATCTCTTGCAGATAAAATCACGACCTCAACCGCCACACCCCTAAAATCTTTTTTTTTATGTAGTACTAATGTGTTAGAAATAAAGAAAATCATTTCTCAGTTAAATCCATCTAGCTCAAGCGGCGAGGATGGCATTTCTTCAAAATTATTAAAATATGCTTCTGATGGTCTTCTAGAGCCATTAACTCATCTTTTTAATCTAAGCATATCTACTGGAACTTTTCCAGATTTGCTCAAAAATGCCATTATTGTTCCCATATTCAAAGGAGGATCCCCTGAAATAATTTCAAATTACAGACCTATATCTTTATTAAGTGTCCTATCAAAAATACTAGAAAAATTAGTTAAATCGCGGTTAGTATCCTTTCTAGAAAAAAATTCTATATTATCCGAGAACCAGTACGGATTTCGGGAAGGTATGAGCACTGAAGACGCTATCTTGCAAGTCACTAATTTTGTATCGAGCGCCCTGGACAAACAAGAGAAGTGCATTGGAATTTTTCTTGACTTGGCAAAGGCGTTCGATACCGTTGCTATCCCTCTCCTACTTAAGAAGCTGGAAGTTATTGGAATAAGAGGTAATCAATTAGAATGGTTTACATCCTATCTCTCAAATCGTCAACAAGCGGTCAGAAATAAAGATAACTCAAATACCTCTGACTATTTCCAAATTACCTACGGCGTGCCTCAAGGCAGTGTCCTAGGACCTGTCCTCTTTCTCATATACATTGATGGTCTATGCAAAACCGAATTTGAACACGGCACAATAACCACCTTTGCGGACGATACCGTCATATTGTTCAAAGGGTCGACATGGGAGAATGTAGTTAAAAGGGCACAAACAGGTTTAAATACTACTGTCAATTGGCTTATGAACAATGTCCTTTCGGTTAATTGCGCCAAAACGAAATACATGACTTTCTCTATTACTATTAAGGGTCAACCACACGAGGAAATACATATAAAGGCACATAAGTTTTCATGCAGAAATTTACCTACTTGTACGTGCCCCTCGCTCGAAAGAGTCAATAGCATTAAATATTTAGGATTAGTAATAGACAAACACTTAAATTGGAAATCACACATTCAAATTCTAGCAGCAAGATTAAAAAAACTTGTGTATTTTTTTAGCGAAATCCGTCATATTGCTGATTCTGACCTTCTCAAGAATGTTTATCATGGTCTTTGTGGTTCGCTGATCAATTATGGTATAATGGCCTGGGGAGGTTCAGCAAAGTCCTATTTGATATTAGCAGAAAGAGCACAGCGTTCTATACTTAAGGTAATGTATCACAAACCTTTCCGGTATCCGACTGACACACTATACTTAGAGTGTAACCTTCTCAATGTTCGTCAAACATATATGCTAAAACTTTGTACCTATTTTCACTTTCATAAGAAACTTCAGGTAGGACCTTCTCATAGCTTTAAGACACGTGCCAATGTTCAACGACTACTGATAAGAACAAAGCATAATACTACCTTTTACACACGCACGTCAACTTTTCTCGGACCAAATATATACAACAAAATACCACCTGCACTAAAATCAATAACAGCCACCAGTATGCTTAAATCAAAGATAAAGCAGTGGCTATTGTCAAAGTCACAAATGGAATGTGAGCACATGCTCACATATATTCAGCAATAAACTACGTATAAAAAAAATCTAGGCATAGTGAATACATATATGTACATTTATAGTTTACATTTTACATTTAATTTCACATTTATTTTTTATACATTTACAATTTTATTCTACACTAATATATACACAGCACATAAAAAAGATTGATTAAACAGATACATTCCTACTAACCCATACCAACTAATGAAACCGAGCAAAACAAAACAGACGCAAGTCTAGTGTTTTTGTCTCGAAAATAGGTTAAGATACTTAGTTACGCAGTTCTAAATGTAAGTCCTGTAAACATACCAACATTATCAACTATGTATCTGAATTGAATTGTATTTGTTCATAATAAATGATTTGTATTTGTATTTGTACAATACCTTCATACATACCGCGCGCTGTATCCCGATAATCGGGGTAAGCAGAGTAATCGGTGTTGTCCTGCAAGTAATCTTGTAAATTACAGCACAACACCGACCACCATACACATTAACCCATTAGTGACCAAACTAAAACTACAGTTAATTTACCAAAACATTTTTTATTTCCAACTTTTTAACTAGTAATTTAAACAGAAAAATAAAAAAATAAATAAAAAAAAGTTATAAATTTTATTTTAGAGGGGTGTACCCAAGCGAGTACAATGGCCACTTATGTGAGAAATTTTTCGAAGCAAGGTTTTTCCACACAGAGTGTTTTCTGGCACTTCTTGCAACACCGGCGTACTCTAGAGTGGCATATTACGCATCGCAATGGATCCTTCAATCTTTTGGCGAAGTGACCGACGCCATCTTGAGCCATTCCTGGAACACTTGACGACGGACGAGCAGATGAAGATTTTCGTGATGCCAATTTCAAATAATAACTGGCTATATTTCGACGAAATAGCAACTGGTCCATCGGTTCCTCTTTTGACATAACCTGTAGGCGCCAAGCATTTGCAATAGCCATGTCCAGCTTATAGGTGAATAACACCCACCACCATTTTTTTCCGTGAATAGCAACTCTGTAAAGCATTATAGACTGGTCAAGCTCATCAACCCCACCCATGCCTTTGTTATAATTTTGGAATAAGTGTGGTATGCTGACATCAGTTTTCTCTTTCTTTTCCGAGGACCATCGTTTCACTACGCCTAATGGCTCAATAGCGTCATAATTGGTAGCCATAGTACACACACTGTTATCTTTCCAACGAACAAGTAACACTTCATTATTCTTGTCGAATCTGTAGTCAAATTCTGCTCTGCTTTTCTTCTTCATTTCTTTAGAAGTCAAGAGAGGACACTTCTTTGTGCGATTCTCGCGTACAGTCCCAGTAGCGCGGTATCCCATCTGACGTAGGTCAATCAAAAGGTCACAGTTTGTGAAAAAGTTGTCAAAATAGACTTTGTGGTTTGCCGGGTTCGTTTCCAATTTTCCTAGCAGTGTCTTCACAACTTTCGAGCCTAACAGGTCTTTTACGCGGTCAGTGCCTGAAGATTTCCCACAGTAAATGTCGAAAGTATAACAGTAGCCAGTGGAACTTGCAGCCACCCAGTTTTTGTATCCAAACCGTACAGGCTTCCCTCTGATAAACTGCTTAGATGGATGACGCCCATAATATTTGACCATCGATTCGTCAATGGATATATTTTCATGGAATACACCCCACTGATTGAACTTTTTCATTAGAATGTCAGCGAGTGGTCTAATTTTGAACATTTTGTCAGTTGTATGAGCCGCGACGTTGTTGTCAACTAGGTGAAGATTTCTTTTATATCTCGAAATCTGTTTCTCGACATTGCCTTAGACACTACATCCACGCCGATATCTTCATCCAAAGACCAATACAGATGTTCACGTGGCAGTTTATGGTAGCCGGATAGTATCAGAATACCTAAGAATATTTTTAGCTCAGGCACATCAATATGAAACCCGTGTCTATTGTTCTGGCTGGCATACAAGTTAGTGTTTTGCACAATCAATGCGCATACTTCATCGTCAAATAGTTTTTCAAAAATTTCCACAGGAGTCATATCTTTTAGTGCGTCCCTGACTTGTTCCTGTTTGAATTTTATTTCATCCGTCTCTCGCTGAGTCGAGGAGTAGCTAGGAGAACATTTACGCCAAACTGCATTACCAGACTTCGGTGGACAAGCTTTTTTCGCAGCCAGTGGTTCGTCATCACTGCTGTCTTCACTAGTGGAATCTGAGCCCACTCTGTTGACAAAAACTTCAACGTTACCTGGAACATCATTTGGAAAGGCTGTCGTCACCATATCATCATCGGGACCTTCCTCTTCGTCAGTCACGACACAGGGGTCTGGTGGGATAATGGCCAAATCATACTCAGCATCCACATAACTATCTTCTACTATTGAATTTACAGCTTCCTCGAGTCCTTTGTACTTATTACCGGCGTGAAAACCCTTGTTGCTCATTTTTGTAATACTGAAAAAAAAACATATATTTGTATGTTACAAGTGGCCATTGTACCCAAGCAGGTACACCAACATTTTTTCATCAATAACTTTATATTTATAAGATATTTTTAAATTACTCTTTTACAATACGATAAGCAATACATTTGTACATAGAAAGCAGAAAGGATTTGGACATTCTTGAAAAAAAAACATAATAGATTTATACAAAACTATTCACTCACCTCCACACAATTCACGAGCACGAAATTCAATGCTTCACAAAAAAAAAATCTTTCTACCAAATCACTGTATTTTTATGAATTTTATGAACTACCGCTCTGTCAGTTATACGTAAAAATAAAACATCTGACTCTGAATCGAATATATTTCGAACTACCTTCAAAACATATGCTGTACCTGCTCAGGTACAGTGGTCAATAATGGGTACCTACATACCTACATAGATACAATAAAATAAATGCGATTCTTTCTGTTTCGCGCGGGATCTATTCATACATAAACCATCCCTAACCAACATAAACCATACATAAACCATACATAAACCATGAAGTTACATTGGCTTTATGGAAAGTGTAAGTAAAATGACTGTGAAGTGTAAACAGGTGGAAAATAGTAGAGCTGCCTCGGTAGCTCAGTGGTGCGGTCGGTCGACTGTCGGTCGTGATCATAAGCACACTTGGGCGCGGTCAGTAATTCGATGGGTGACCGCTGACCGTTGGAGGCTGACCGTGGCTCGGATTCTATTTAAAACTGCACCTCCCTTCCCTTCTTACCTTACTAGGCAGGGTTTAACCCGCCCGGGTTGATACCACCGCACTAAATGAAATGTCGTTTGAAACGGTTATATGTAAATAATTCGTGTTTTCCGTCTCGTTCAGTGTAGCCGGCACGACCGAAGGGAAGCATTGACATAGCACCTAGTTCACCAACGTGTTATGGGCTGACATCACGGATGTAGTAGGTGATGTAGCCAACCGTGTCAGTTTCCATAAAAAGAAGGTAGGAAGCTATAAGAAGGGAAGGGACCTACAGTTTTACGTGGAATCCGAACCACGGTCAGTCAGCCTCCAACAGTCGTGCGGTCACCCATTCAAGTACTGACCGCACCCAGGTGTGCTTATGATTACGACAGTCAACCGACTGCACCACTGAGCTACCGAGGCTGACAAATTAATTTATTAGATATCTAAATGCCTTCGGGTTCGTTACAAACATCATGCGAAGTGTTCGTAATACAGAATGCGGCAGAAAGCTCGGACGGTTTTAAAATAAATCATAAAATTGTGTTTTTTTTTTTCTCCTTAAAAACAAATTTATTGACGGATTCTAGCTCGTAATTAAATAGCATTTTGGAAACTTAAGATTGGAAAACCACATCTATCACTTGGTGTCCGTTATTGATGGTGCACTGCTGTAGGCGTTCTTGGAAGTTGGCATCCACTATTTCCAACAGAACTCTGTCAATTTGGGCGACTTCCGCTTTCCGACTTCGCTTCCTTAAGTTCTCCCAATGTACTTGTGCTCGTATACGCGTGCCTTGAGGTGACCCCACAAGAAATAATCGCACATGGATAAGCCAGGGGACCGTGGAGGCCAATGAGTGTCGCCAAACCGGGAAACGAGGCTACCCAGGGAAGAGAGCCCTCTCTTCCCTGGTCGCCTCATAAACAACGTTCATTGATGCTCTAGCTGTGTGGGGCGTCACCGCTTATTTGGAAAATATACATTTACCCAACGCTCGTGACGTCACTGGCCGCGCTAGCATCGGGTATATTTTCAAACACAGAAATTGAAAATTAAGCCCTTTAAAATGTACCTTCACCCAACATTTGTGACGCCACTAACCGCGCTGGCGTCGGGTACGCTTTCAAATGCAGGACTTCGCACGCAGGCACTTTAAAATATACCCGACGTCAACGCGACGGCACGGCGATCTTCCGTCTCTCGGAGGAAGGAAAAAGGAAAGAACATTAAATTGACAAACAAAAACGACATGCGCCGCCTCGACATTAGAATAGGGTTAAACTGTTTTTTTTTAACCACCAAAACATCACTCATGCCACTTCCCTTCCTTCAGACGGAATATTATGAACAGCATCATGGTGTTGGGATCGGGTATACATTAAAGGAAGCCAAGCGGAGTTTCGTTACTTGAATGAAAGTATACCCGAGAAAAGTGTTGCGCTCGGGTATATTTTCAAGTGACAAACTTGGTTTGCTACTTCTTCAATGTATACCCGAGCTCAACACTATGGAGCGTTGTCGCCCCATCCTGTTGAAGGCACACACGTCCGATCGGAATACGTCTTCGTCGTAATTCAGGCAAAAGGAAGTTGTTTACTCGGCATAGCCCTCCGAGTTCACGGTAACAGCATCCCCATTACCGTCTTCGAAAAAGTAAGGGCTGATGGATTTGATTGCGTCAAGTTTTGGTTACAACAACGCACCAAACCGTCACGTGAAAGATGTAGTTTATAAGTTTCCAAAATTCTATTTAATTACGGGTTAGAATCCGTCAATAAATTTGTTTTTAAGGAGAAATTAACGATTTCATGATTTTTAGGTTTCCGTATCCCGTACGGAAGCCTATACTAAACCTACGCCGTCTGTCTGTCTGGCTGTTCGTCCGTCCGTCTATCCGAGGGCTGTATCTCTTGAAGAGTAATAGGTAGCCCGTTGAAATTTTCACAGAATATGTGTTATTTATTATGGCGGATATAACAACAAATAATAAAAAAAATTAAAAGTAAAAAGTAAGTTAAGGAGGGTTTCCCATACAAGAAACATTTTTTTTCAATGTTTTTTTTTTTGTTTTGTCGGAGCAGCGGCCGTGGTTCATGCGAGGCGGTGAACGGAGGCCGCTATACTCGCCGCATGTTCAGCCTCTCTTCCCGGAGGACGCGCCGGGAGAAGACAGGTGAGAACCTACGCAAGCCTGCAGAGCGATAAGTTTTTACGCACTCTCACTACGGCTGGCTGAGCCAAGGGAATGCTTCATACTTGAACTGGCTGGTCACTACCTACAGTATGTTAAAATTCCTACAATTTGGTAAACAATAAACAATAACACAGTCTAATTTCTGGATTTCCCCATATTCTTTTCCCCTCAAAGCGGAGGGTGGCCGAGTGGTCTTGGCGTCGGCTTCTCGTGCGAGAGGTCCGAGGTTCGATTCCGGTCGACGTGTAGAAATGAGTTTTTTCTAACGAAAAAAAAATTACGTGCATCTCTTCTAAATCTGCTGCTTCACCGTTCGGAACCGGTGTAAAACTGTAGGTCCCTTCCCTTGCCTCTTACTAGGTGGTAGGCTCAAATTGTAGCCGACTGGGTTAGTACCACCATACTGGATGTAAGATGGCCGCATAGCAGCCCCAGCTGTATTCTCCTCTAGTCCAGTATAGCCAGCAATTCAAAGGGAAGTCTCCGATATGGCACCTACCTTCTCGGAGGTGATATTGACTGGTCGGAACGTGTGCTTTGGCCCCTTTGACTCAGAGCCCCATACCGGATTACATAAAAAAAATATTCAAAGTATCTATTATTTTCTTCTATATGCGGTGACGCCAGGCGAGCAATCTTACATACACACGTCGCTATGTATCCCGACAATCGGGTTAAGTAGAGTAATCTGTTGTGCTGCAAGTACTGTTGTAAATAACAGCACAACACCGACCACCACATTTGGTACAGTATTAGGACATGATAAACTATCAAGCAGCAAGTTAAGGCACGAAGACCCACCTGCTGCATGACTCGGTGAAAGGACCCTGCCAACAGGAGAGGTGTCAATCCTATCGCCCTTATCACGGCATCTTTTCCATATCCCTTGTTCGGCTTTTATGACATGCACGGGGAGAGATGCAGTGGGGCTATTCTTTTTTAATTACAACACGATTCAATTAAGAATATGATTCTACGAACTGTCAAACTGACGGGACAAACGTCAAACTGCCTTCACTTCAGTAAAACTTCCGTATGGTGTGCAAAAAAGGAAATATACGATTCGAAAAAAATAAGCAAACTATAAAGAGAATAATTTAATACCTTTTAAATAAATATTTATTTGAAGCACACATAATCACACAAAACTTGTTATTCTACTACAGCTCTTCAATACCACTCATTTCAGCATCGTTGTCTGATTATTCCGAGTCGCTGCTGCTGCTGCTGTTACGGTCATCATAAGAGTAAATTAAAGTTATTAGAATATTTTCATATTATAGACTAATGTACTTATACTAATATACCGAGGTCAGCCTCGGTAGCTCAGTGGTGCGGTCGCAGATCGCAGAGGCGTGTTCTTTTCTTTTTCGCCCACGAAGAACTTATCAACATAATTTCTCGAGATCTTCGATGTAAAACAGAACCTCTTTTACTCATCATCTACACACGGAAAGGTCCCAGAACAAGAAAGTCAATAATAAACTTAACAAAAACAAATAACAGTCAACAACGCGATGACAAAGAAAATTAACAATTGAAACAAAGAAGCGCAAACTTGTAAACCCATGCGGGCGTGCAGACCGTTTAAATAACAATTTGTTCTGTCAGTTTGACAGTTCGTAGAATCCTATTCTTATTTGAATCGTGTTGCAAACTTCTTTTGATTCTCCACTCTCTCACATCAATGACGTCTCAAAAATGACATCAGAAGTGGTATCTGTAGGATGGTATATCTTTATTAGGGTTCCGTATCAGGTACGGGACCCTATTACTAAGCCTACGCCGTCTGTCTGTCTGTCTGTCTGTACGTCCGTCCGTCTGTCTGTCCGTCCGTCCGTCTGTCCGAGGGCTGTTATCTCTTGAACCGTAATAGGTAGCCCGTTGAAATTTTCACAAAAAATGTGTTATTATGGCCGATATAACAACAAATAATAAAAAACTGTTTTAAAAAACATAAAACCGACTTCCAAAAAAAACTAGAACTAAAAATCCATTTAAAATAAAAACATAAAAACCGTCTTCAAAAATGTATGAAATAAGAAAAAACGAACCCTAGAGTTGAAGGCGGTGCTAAAAAGGCTACGCAAATCACAAAGGATATCACTCATGTTTTCTTTCATGCATCATTTTGCTTGCTTTAGCACCGCCTTCAACTCTAGGGTTCGTTTTTTTACGTATATATATATATATATTTTACGTTATATATACTTAACGTTTTTTTACGTATAGTAATGTAAAGGCTCATCAAAATCTGTTCAGTAGTTTTTGCGTGAAAGAGAAACATAGTGCGGCTGCTCGGTTCGTTGTTGAGTTTATAGCTATGGTTTATAGGCACCCGTCCGCTCGCCGCGCCTCCGCCACCGCACCGCACGGTGTTGCAACCAGTGGCGGCTGGTGACCTATGGGACTGGGTGTGCGCTAGCTACTTAGTACTATACCCAAACGTGAATCTAATGGATACCGCGGTCTTGACTTATTTGCAAAAATTATGTACCCACCCAGCGTCCTAATTGCTCGAAGAACCAAAGCGACACTTCACTGCGCGCGCAGTGGCCACGAGCGAGCCGCGCCTCGCGCGCACCCGCGCGCGAGGCGTGCCCGGCGCGTCGCGCGCGCCCGCGCCCGCCCGGCCAGACAGCGTGCGGTACTGATATTATTGTTTGTGTCGCGTCGGTGTCGCGTCCTTGCCGCGCCGGGCAATGAAGAAAACTTCACAATGTACATGTTAACTGACGAAAAGTCGTTCAAACTGCTAAAAAACGGATTTGCTAAACATCCCGGCGCAGCAGCGCGGCGATTGTCGGTCGACCGACGCGTCACGCGACGACCGACGGGTCTCGCCCCGAACTGAGAAGGCGCGGCGCGCCAAACAACGCCTGCCTAGCTCTTTGGGTGATTCCATTTTGGTAACTTTTTAACTAAAATAGCGAAATATTTTCATAACGCATTAATGTTTGTCGTAACATTGGAATATTTTATAAATTACCATTCGAATATGTATCAAATCGATATTCGAATAATTCAAATATTCAATTGCAAACTCGATCTGTTATATATAAGAAACAACCCATATTCCAAAAATGGACTCGCCTGTCGAGTCGTGCAACAGCGTACATACATGTAGGTACTTAGCGCTTGTGTGTATCTTCGACCCAGAGTTTGGATCGCCCCCGCCGCGCCCGCGCGCTCCCGCCCGCACGTGCACGCGGTCGGGTTCACGATCTCGGCTTACTTCGGCTCATCGTCGGCTGGCTCGGTCGCGACGTGTCGCACGCGCGTCTATCCACAATATACTGTCCTTCTTTTTCCGTCGTGTGTCACACGCAGAACGCAACCTTGTTCCACACATAATCGTATGAAGAGTGTTTTGTTTCACGCGGCGGGGCAGCGGCGTTAGACATTTTCTCATAGTATCAATACAAGAGACGTTCGCGGTGTTTTCTAATGCACTCGGCGGCGGCGAGCTCGGCGGCGATACGTAGTATGTAGTACGTATTACGTACAGAAAAATCGTGCCTTGTTGTCTAGGAAATAGGAACGAATTCAGTTTGATATTTTTACTTCGATCGGGAATATTCATGGAAATGTTTAATATTTTAATTTGTTTATTTCTTTCGGGTGAAGGCGCTGTTTTGTGGTAGTGCGGCGCACGAGTGCACTTAAGGGCCAGCCGCCACTGGTTGCAACCCCAACCGTAAAACCCGAAAGGGGGTATTCTGTACGTGAAATAGAACACCTTTTGTTTTACGACTTTTTAATTTGAAGAAAAAAAAAATTTTTTTCTCCATACATTTTGAGAATAGGTTTTAAAAATTTGTATGGAAAAAAAAATTCGTTTAAAAAAAAAAATTTCGCCACAGAAGTTGTTTAGTTTCACATATAGAATAACCCCCTTATGTCAGTTAAAATATTACGGGGGCAACTGCAACACCTTGTTCAACACCACTCTTTTTTCGTCAAAAAACAAAACATGTGCTTTCAGAATTGTGGAACAGCTCATGTACACACTTCCCGAGGACGAGAGTCCCCCAATGAAGCGGATACTCCTCGCCAACGGCCAGGGCGGGTGGGGCGTCTCAGCGGGGCGCGGCGAGTTCATCAAGAACCGATGTCCCGTGGACCGCTGTACCCTGACCACTGACCACAGGGACGCACCCTCAGCGGACGCCATACTCTTCAAAGACCACGTCCAAGGAAAGCCATTTAGCGCTCAAAGGCCACTCAACCAGGTTGGACAACAGTATAAAAGACTCTCCTTTTTTTGTGCGCAAGTCGAATGACAGATTGGCCAAGCCCTTGAAGATTAGTATGTCTGACATCCCTTATTCCCTGCCACCCGTCCTATCTACGCATGACTCGTCACAGAGAGACTCAGCACCCTTTTTTGTTGTTGTTGACGTTGGACTTTTGAGAACACAGCCTTTTTTTCAACCTCGGTAGCTCAGTGGTGCGGTCGGTCGACTGTTGTTAAGCACACCTGTCCAAAGGTGTTATGGGCGTGGTAATGGGCTGACATCACGGATGTTGTAGTTGATGTAGCCAACCGTTTCAGTTTCCATAAAAAAACCTGCCAAAGTTAGATTTTTTTTTATGGAATCTGACACGGTTGGCTACATCACCTACAACGTCCGTGATGTCAGCCCATAACACCGGGTGAACTAGGTGCCATGTCAGTGGTTCTCCCTTTGATCGTGCCGGCTACACTGAACTGGTCGGAAAACACAAACTATTTACATAGCCGTTTAGACCGACGTTTCATTGAGTGCGGTGGTACCAACCCGGGCGCGTTAAACCCTACCACCAAGTAAGATTAGGAGGGAAGGGACCTACAGTTTTACGAGGAATCCGAACCTCGGTCAGCCTCCAATGGTCAGCAGTCACCCATCCAAGTACTGACCGCACCCAGCGTTGCTTAACATTAAATAGCGACAGTTGACTGTCTGCGCCACTGAGCTATCGAGTCTGACAGGCTTTTCAACTTGATTTACAGTTATCTGTTCAGAGAGATAATTCCCATTATCCCTGTATTAATTAGCACAAAAGATATAGGTACCTACATTACATAAGTAAGTACGAAGCGCCTACTTTCCTAGAGCGCCATGACAACTATGAGGTATATCCTTCATTATCTATTACATACATACATACATACATTAGCGTCACGCCTGTTTACCGGTGGGGTAGGCAGACAACGCATCTCCACGTGCCACGATCCTGACACATATCTCATACATAATATTATTCATGCATGCTCATCGGTTACTGTGGTTACGGGTAGGTACTACGCACTTGACCCTTTTGGACCACATGCCCAAAAAAAAAGGGTTTAATTCTATTGTTTTCATTTACTTCCAACTCGACTCTATAATTCGGGGGGACTCTAAATCGTCGGGATGGCGACCGAGCCGAAGTCGTTTGGTCAGAAAACGACTTATTTCGCCTGTTCGGCGACGTATGTGCCTCTCCTGTCGAGGTGCGCAAAGACTAACTACGAGTATATATATGGTACGATTAGTAATGTAATAGATGTGCCAAATTTTGAATTATTAAATTCTTATAATGTTCTATTTTCTCTCGTTCCTATGTTATACGAAATTACCATACATTCCTGTAGTACAATTATTCACCCATATTCCATTATTCTGAAGTCTGTTTACATGTGCGACCTTAAATTCCCATTTCCACCACTGCAGCATAATATGAAGGTATACTCTATACGTGTGCCGGTTATATGGATATCCATCATACTATATATTCTCCTGAAGTTTATACCTTCCTCGGTTTATATACCTACTTACTGTTACGCTTGTGGACGGCACGCGTACAATAAAATGGCTGGAAACATTAATATGTACACACGTTAATCAAAACAAGCTAACAAAAACTAAAACCTTCCTAACATACCTATTCAGTTTTTCATTTTAAGTCAACATGGTTGGTTTTTTTTTCCGAATATGTATAGACTTTTTTACATTTGCGATTTTAACATATTTATAGATTTATCATCGCTGTCACTCTCATTGTCATTGTATACTTCAGCTAACCGCATTATCAAGCCGCAGTATGTACAATTGGACGCATCTTGTCAATTCGCGGTCGTTTTCAAGGTCGTATCCGTAATTATATATTTTGTAAAAAAGTGCGCAACTCTGCTTGTGCTTCATGTTATTAGGATATCTGCACACAATTTACATATATCGTCCTACGCTCATAATATTCAACACGCATTCCTTTCCTTTCATTATTGTTACACAGACAAATCTTCCCTCTCACTGCACTTACCTCGTACACACAACCCAAATGAAATAGTTCACATTTGTAATAAATCTATGTATCATTCTTTCGCTCGCACCTCGAGTTTACAATCCTTCCTCACGTATTATCTGCACTGTACACATTTTCACATACAATCATTCACAACCTACACTAACATAATACCATTCAATTGCAGCGCACAAGATGCAACTAATATACATTCTTATTATTACAATAACCTAAAAATTAGTCTACCTAAACTCCATTTGAACCTTGAGCGCAAGCGCTTACGCGAACGTGAATGCAGTCAAATAAACATTAACTGCAGATCGGATATAACTTTCTTAGTTCTATCTCGCTCCCTACCGCACGGCTATCTGAAAAATCGCTTGAAATTGTTCCGCACTGCATGTCAATCGACGAGATTGTTACTGGTCAAATTTGTACCTGATCTTCAAGACTACACCCAAACTAGGAGGAACTATTTCGTACTGGTTTTTGCAGAGCTCATCTGCACGAACCAACTTATATCTAGGAAATATTATGTTTTTCTGTTAAATATGCTACGCGGTGAAATATATTTTGGGCGAATTTCAAATTCAACCAACAAATCTCTGAATGGCTAATAAGAACCGTAACATTAATATGGCGATTGGTCTAATTAATGCGCGCTCTCTCAACACAGGCTTCGACGACCTGTACTCGACTGTCATTACCCACAAACTGGGCCTAGTTCTGATTAACGAAACTTGGCTGAAAGATGGACAAGATACTAGCGAGCTAGAAATTCCAGGGTACAATTTTCACCATAACCCTAGAAAAGCGTGCAGGGGGGGAGGAGTTGGGGCGTATGTAAGGGATAATCTACACTACCAAATTATTAAGGTGCCAAGCGATGGTATTGAACAAATATGGTTACAACTCAAGCTACCTAAGTGCTCATGTGTGGTTGGTACTGCTTACCGACCACCAGCAGCTAATATTGAAACATTTTTGACTCAGCTAAACTGTCAACTTGAAACCTTGGTTCCCTCTGTAGACTACATTTTCCTTTTGGGCGATCTGAACGTGAATATGCTTGAACCTAATAAACCAGCAGCACGTCAAGTGCTGGACACACTTCATCAATTCGGTCTTGAGCAGCTTGTAACTGAGCCAACCAGGATTACGTCGGACAGTAGCACACTCATCGACATAATGTGCACTAATGCCATCGAATACTGTCAATTGGTCTCCGTTATACACAACCCTGACTTAAGCGATCATGGTTTTATAATTGGAAGGTTTTTTATAAACTTACAATTGCCTCGCCACAACATTGTAACCTTCAGGTCGTTTAGAGAGCTGGATCACGATTTGTTCAATTCACATAATCATAGTCTTCCTTGGGAAGATGTTTTAGCGTACAACAGTATAGACGAAAAGCTTAGGGTCTTTTACTCATATACAAATTTGATCTTTGACGAGCATGCGCCTACAGTCACGCGTAGATGCAAGCCGATTCTTAAGCCATGGTGTACTGATGTCATCAGACAGATGATTAAATTACGAGATCGAGCAGGTGTGCGGGCAAGGCGGACTCAACTACCCGCACATCGCAGGTATTATCAGGACTTGAGAAATCTAGTTACGAGCTCAGTAAGGAGGGAGAAAAATGCATATTTTAGTCACTTCGTAAATAAAAACATCAAAGACTCTAAGCTTCTCTGGCAAGGAATTAAAAGATGTACTTCCTCTGGCCCTAGATCGAGCTCCATCCCGGTCAAATTATCTGACCCAAACACCATCAACACTCATTTTCTTAAATACCCCGATACCTCGCCTATCGATGACAACACCGTGCAGTTCTATTACAGTAACCAATACTTGCAAGATTCTCCTCCTTTGACTTTGACACAGTTACTGAGAACGATGTTGCAATTTTAGTCAGAAGAATAAAGTATTGTATTGTATTGTATTGTTTATTAAGCATTCATTAGACAGCATGACTGTACTCGAATTTGTCACAATTTGTTCTATCCGATTCGATTACACCCACGAAGAAGAACCGGTAAGAAACTTCGCAGGGTTTTTTTTTTCATAATAATTTTTACAAGCATTTAGTGACTATCCACATAATAACACCGCCTACAGTCGATTGAAAATACAGCTTGAGAGCAAGATCAAAAACAGATTTTTGTTTTGTTTTTGAAGTTCTGACTGCAAGGACTTAATTTAGTGGATCAGGTGTAAAGAGCCTTTGTCAAATTTTTGATGCGTCATTTGTATCAACTCAATAATGTTAGTAATAAGTATACATACTACAACGTAGTATTGTCAAATAATAATAAAAAAAAATTAAAAAAATTATAATAAAAATATTAAGATACTTGAAGTATCAAGTTGTCAATCGGTGAGTAAATAAATTTGAGTACAAATAGTACCTAGTCATAATAAGTATACATACTACAACGTAGTATTGTCAAATAATAAAAAAAAAAAAGAAAATTATATTATAATAAAAATATTAAGATACTTGAAGTATCAAGTTGTCAATCGGTTAGTAAATAAATTTGAGTACAAATAGTACCTAGTCATGCGCTAACTAATTATGCAGTCAGAACCTCAAGATATGGTCCTGTCGACTAATGCCTCTTTTACAGTATAGTAGGCTTTCTTTACAAGAGTTGATTTTATATGTTTCTTAAACAAAGTATCATTTAGATTTTTTACCTCTTCTGGTATTTTATTATACAATCTGACACTGTTGCAAACAAAACTTTTCGACATTTTAGATGACCTGTGCTTCGTAATTAGAACATTATTTTTATGCCTAGTATCATGCTGGTGCATATCAGAGTGAAGCGTAGCATCCTGTATATATTTCCTAGCATAGCAGATATTTTGATAAATATAAGCACTGGGTAATGTCATAATTCCTATTTTTAACCCCCGACGAAAAAAACGGAGGGGTGTTATAAGTTTGACGTGTGTGTGTGTGTGTGTGTGTGTGTGTGTGTGTGTGTGTCTGTCTGTGGCATCGTAGCTCCCAAACGGATGAACCGATTTGGATGCGGTTTTTTTTATTAGAAAGCTTGTTTAATCGGGATGGTTCTTAGCTATGTTGGTAATCAAGTAATCAAGTAATTAAGTAATAAAACAATTAATTATCTTAAAAAGTGGACGGATTTTCATGCGGTTTTTTTAAAAAAGCTTGAAATAAAAGTTAAATTACAAATTTAAAAAACCCCCGACCCTTAAAAAGTCAAAAATAATTTCCGTTTACTTACTTAAAGGAGTCGGGGGACCGCTAAGTAAATAAAATATAAAAACTCAGAGCTGCGCGGGAATTTACTTAGCGGTCTCCCGACTCCTTTAAGTAAGTAAACGGAAATTATTTTTGACTTTTTAAGGGTCGGGGGTTTTTTAAATTTTATCAAATACATTTCTACAAGAGTCCCTCGCCCTCATACTGAGTATACAACGCAGTGCTCTTTTTTGAAGAATAAATATTCTATTAGATTCCGCCGCGTTTCCCCAAAATAATAATCCATAAGACATAAGACTATCGAAGTAAGCATAATACACAGTTTTAGCAGCTTGTATGCCACATAATTCTTTAATTTTTTTTATGGCATAACAAGCTGAACTTAGCTTACCAGCAAGCGTATCTATATGAGGTTTCCAAGTTAGGGTGCGATCAAATATTACTCCTAAAAAGGTTATTTCTTTGGAAATATGTAATGTCAGATCTTCTGCTGTTTTAACAATTTCCTGATTAACAATACGTCTGTGAGTTCCAAGTGCAAAGTGCATTACATTTGTTTTATTGACATTGAGTAAGAGGTTATTGGAATCAAACCAACACTTTAATGACTGAATTACATTGATGAAGGACTCACGTAATTCCGCAATGTTTTTATTTTTTAAAACTACAGATATATCGTCGGCAAACATTACTAACTCAATATCATCTTTAATACAACTAGAAATGTCATTTACATAGATTAAGAAGAGCAATGGTCCCAGTATGGAACCTTGAGGAACTCCCATAGAAATGGATTCCACACCAGACTTATTACCATTAACATCACACACCTGCTTTCTGGTACTCAAATATGATTTACAAAGACGCAACTCTTTATCCCTTACACCATAATGTTCTAATTTCATTAAAATTATGTCATGACTAACACAGTCGAATGCCTTGGATAGATCACAGAAGATGCCATAAGTGTGATTAGAATTATCTAATGATTGAATTATAGCTTTTATCATTGACGCAATGGCATCTCCTGTAGACTTGCCCTTGCGGAATCCAAATTGTTTATAGTTTAAGATGTTGTTATCATTAAAATAATTAATTAATCTTTTTTCCACGGCTTTTTCAAACACTTTACTAAATACAGGAAGCAAAGATACAGGACGATAGTTTCCAATATTGTTATGACATCCCTTTTTAAACAATGGAACTAATCTAGCTATTTTGAGTGAATCTGGGAATATGCCGTCCTCAAAGCATTGATTTATAACACTAATTAATGGTTCTATAAGACTAAAACTTAGTGACTTCAGTAGTTTAGGTGAGACATTCCACAAGTCCTGGGAGTTTTTTGATTTAAGGTCTCTAATAATTGTTTTAATTTCGGAGAACGATACAGGATTGAAAGTGATGGTTTCATTTCCTCGTGGTGCGTATCTTCGCAGATATTCTAATGCTGCTTCAGTACTTGCTTTGACATGTTTTGTTGTTTCTTGAGCAATAGTAGAAAAATACTTATTAAAGTGATTTGCAACACTTGAGCTATTTTTTATAATGTCGTCTCCTATTTTTAATTCTATATTTGTGTTCTATATAAGTCCAACGCAGTGGGAGTAGATGGCGTAACAATCAGAATGCTGCAACTGATAACACCGCGTACTCTGGCGATTATTACGCACATCCTAAATTCCTGTATCCTACAATGTTACTTTCCACAAATATGGAAATCCGCTGTGGTCGTGCCTTTGCCCAAGAAGAAAGTCGTCTCTGATTACAAGGATCTGAGACCTATCAGTATCCTTCCAGCCTTTTCTAAAATTCTAGAAAGGATTATGACGAAACAGTTAACCAGCTATTTACACGGACATAGCATTATACCTGACTGCCAACACGGCTTCAGAAGCGGTTACAGTACCAGTACTGCTCTAATCCAAGTGACTGATGAGGTTCTCAGCTCGGCTGAAGATGGTCGAGTGACATTTTTAGTACTTCTAGATTACAGCAGAGCATTCGATTGCTTAAACATACCGCTCCTCTTGTCGAAGATGTCGTATTATGGTCTCTCTGAATGTGCTCTTAACCTTCTTAAGAGTTATCTGACTGGCAGGTCTCAGATTGTGAAGTCCTGCAAGGAGGACGGGTTTGTGGCATGCTCTAATGCGGAGAAGGTACCTAGAGGATGTCCACAGGGCTCTTCCCTATCACCACTTTTGTATACCTTATATACTGCAGACTTCCCAGCGTGTCTAAAGTTCATGGGGTGTGAGCTCTTTTCAGACGACTCCCAACTTAGGTTCTCATTCCCCCCTAGTCAATTAACTGAAGCAGTTTCTAAGGTGAACGAGGATCTAGAAAACACGTGGACATGGTCCTCTAAAAATGGGCTCGCACTCAATCCTCTTAAAACAGTCGCACTTGTCATGGGCAGAAAGAAAGACGTGGAACAGGTTACGGCACAGAAACCCATCCTAAAACTCAATGACGTTCCTATAACACTGGTTTCAACGGCACGTAATCTTGGTGTAAAGATGGATGCCAGCCTGAGATTCGAAGAACACGTCAATGACAAATTCAGGACTTCCATGGGCAAACTACGTACGTTGTACAGAATTAGACCTCACCTGTCAAGAGAAGTCAGACATGTACTCACTGAATCGCTCATTCTCTCACACTTCAATTACTGCGACATAGTTTATGGGCCGTGTTTGTACAAAAAAACTGATAAACGTATACAACGCATCCAGAATGCCTGTATACGTTTCTGCGAGAATAAGGTTAAACGGAGGGACCACATCACTCCTCATCTGCACCGTTTAAATCTTCTGAGAATGGAGGGACGGCGGCGCCTTCATCATGCCATCTTTCTTTACAAACTTATTCACACGAAAAAACCGCCTCCACTTTGGAAAAAGCTCAGGTGGCTTGGTGAGGGTACCCGTTACGGGTCTCGGTCAGTTGGAAAATTGCTGGCGGTTCCTAGGCACCGAGGGGCCGCATTTGAAGGTAGCTTCAAATATGCGGCATCTCGATGCTGGAACACGATTCCGCCACCTCTCAAATTGCTCCCTACCATACACAAATTCAAGACACACTTTAAACAGTATTTATTAGAAAAGCAGAAAATTTAACACATATACTAATCCCCCAATAATTTCTCTTAATATATAAATGATATAAATTACTATATTTATTATACTCTATCATACTCCTTATATCTTATCTACACTATTATATATATATACCTATCTATTTTTATTTTTATTTTATTTTACAGTAATCGCAGTATAGCCTGGTTTATATAAGTGTTCTTTAATAGTAGATCCGTAGTCCTAAGTTTAAGTTAATGAATCTGAAATTGTCCTAGTTTAATTTTGTATTAGTTGTATTATTTTAGTTGCCTTATTGTTGTTTTCGTCTCGGTTTTCGTTTGGTTTTGTATGGTCAGTTTTATCCACTTGTCGTTATTGAATCAACTATGTGAACCGGCTAGGCTTAAATTCAGCGACAACTGGCGCAAGCTAGCTGTCAGACGCTGCGTCTAGACCGTTTTCTTAAATGCTTTGTACATTAAGTTATTATTAATATTTGTACCTACTTACATTTTAAGAAATAAAGAATTATCTTATCTTATCTTATCTTATAATATTAGTGTACATGTAGATTTTTTTTTTTCAGGTGTTAAATAAATTTATTCAATAAATAACAAAAAAGTAATACTAATAACTAAAGAAATAAACCTACCTAACAAACATTAAAATAACTATCAAAAGGGGCATTTTCAAATGTTCCTAGAACACTTGCAGCATTACCCCGCTGAATGGCAAGGCTTACCCTTTGAATGAAGTAGGCCCTTGATTGCGGGACGCCAGTTGCGTCCACCAGCAGAGGCCCAAGCCTCTTCAAGAAGCTTTTGGCTTCACTGCTCCACGGACCGAGGGTTTCAACCGCAAACGCAACAAATTCATGATACATGTAGATAAATGTTTGAGTCTATTATTGTTACCTTCCCTGTATATCTTATTTGTACACATGTATGTTTACATATCGTACATAGTATATTGTATACAGGGTGTTTGGTAATTCGATACATTCCTTCTAAGGGATCATTCTAGAGCTAATTTGCAACAAATTTGTCCCAACGAACTATGGGTCGAAAATCAATAGTTTTTGAGTTATTTAGATTTTAATTTTTTTTTTTTCTGTCTTGTTACCAAAAAATTATAATTATAAAATAACTACTCCACTCTGGGTACTTAATCAGCTATTTTCTAATAGCTGACGAATGAGAGACTACTTTAAAAAAATATGTGCGCTCAAAATATCCGTAATCTCAGAAATAAAAGGTCATAAATCACAGGTTATGCAAAAAAAACACATTTTTTTTTAAATCGATGAGGATTACTAAAAAAAATATATGACACGCGGCATGCAAATTATGGGAATAACTTCATCATTTCATAAGCTTTCAGAAAAGGTACAAATGTTGTACACTTGCACACAAGTTACATTTTTTTATCAGATATCAAGTATCAGACTCGTGCTCCAAAATGAACGAAAAATGAAACGTCTGACACAGAGAGAACGATCGGCCGTTTAGTCTCCCGCCAAAATTTGTAAATTAGTAATTAGTAAAACGAATTCCACGTTGTTGATTCCTTGTTGTTGTTCTATTGGAAATCCAAATTATTCCGTGACTACACGCAATCCAAGTGAGATTTCACACACACGGTGACTTTTCTTGCGTTTTTGAGTCAAGCGTTGGAATCACGTAGAGTCGCGTCTCCGTGTGTGGCCACCTTTAATTGTTCGTTATTTTTGAGTTGTGTCTGCAGTAAAGGCTGCTTCACTCGTGAAGAATACGCTGATATTCTGTTTTGCTATGGATTTTGCGACGGCGGGCGGTGCGGCCAGAGGCGGACTAGCAGCCTTAGCCGCCCTAGGCCGTTTAGTACCAGCCGCCCCAATTAAATCTTTTCCCTTTCAAGTTTACAGCATAGATACAAATGTGAAGTTGTATGAAAATCAGTATTGCGTCCGGTTCAACCTGCCAAAAATATATTAGGTATTTCTCGGCTTATTTTACATATAGTAAAAGTATTTTTTACAAGTTTTACGGCAATATTGACCTTATAGTCATAGCAAAATTATTTTTTCCGCGTAAATAGTGCGTCATCAGTCATCACCTCCGCCGCGCTCACCACTCCCGCACTTCGCACGCTCTTTCTCCGGCCGGCACCCTTTCTATTCTGTACCTGCGCTCACTGCTTCCAGCAGCAGGTACAGATTGGCCGCCCCTAATATCTGGCCGCCCTAGGCCCGGGCCTAGTCGGCCTATATGGAAAGTCCGCCTCTGGGTGCGGCGTTGACGCTGCGGCACATAGGTACGCGCATCGTTACCCTGACTGATCGTGCCTGTGCCTAATTTTGACCACATAGTGAATTATTTGTATGACATGTGGTATACCGTTGGAAAGGGTGTAAACTAAAGAACTTTTTAAAAGAAAATGAAGCGCTCAATTGCTGTCGGTTTTTTTTTTATGAATTAAGAAATTAAGATTCTGTCACATTTTTACTCGTTCTCGGGACTTTGGGAGGTCGTAAAACCTTTTCATGGTATTAACAAAGAGTTTGTATTACGTACGTAATTCTCAAACTCTTTGGGTATTAACTTCATCAAATAATATTTTTTTCTACAACAAGGATACATCGTAAAATTCAATAAAGTTTATTTCGTACAATCATAAACAAAAAAGTTAGAAGGGTTTAAAGCTGGGATTTTGGTAATTTTCAAAAATAAAGAAACAAAAATCGTATCTTTATACCACGTGACATCTGACAAAATGTATCATCGGTCAAAACGTTGCCAATTATCTTTTATTTGTATTTGTGTTTTATTATCTGTTTAAATAATATGTCTATATTTTATCATAATCTCTTTATTTGTTCTCTCCCACTCAACACTCTTTCATGATAACCCAAAGATTGGCTGGAGGAGAACGCCTACGGTGTTAACCTTGCAAATATTTTTTAAGTGTAATAAATATTTTGATTTGACTCAAGCTATATACCTACCTAGCAAATGGAAACGCGCAATATATGTACACGGTGTTACAGTTGCCCCCGTAATATTTTTAACTGACATAAGGGGGCCACTCTATATGTGAAACTAAACAACTTCTGTGGCGAAAAAATTGTTTTTGAAACAAAAAAATAATATTTTCTCCATACAAATTTTAAATTTCTCAAAATGTATGGCGAAAAGAAATTCTTTTTTCTTCAAATTAAAAAGAACAAAAGTTCTTCTATTTAACGTACAGAACCACCCCCTTTATAATGAAGGATATACCCGGTTTTACGGTTGGGGTTGCAACACCGTATACTTATATTAATATAGGTCATTCATTTCATTACATTACTCATGAAACTGATAAGTACTCATATCGTGCATAGGTACTTATCGCTTATATATAAGGTCTTTCAAAATTAGCTCATAGTACGCTAAGGGGGGGGTTCTCTATCGGAAATAGATCACTTTTGAAGAACAAAGAATTTTTTTTTTACAAAAAAAATTTTTTTTAATGTTAATTGTAAAAAAAAATTCTCAATCGTTTCAGTTTCATGCCAGGAACAGAAAAGTCTTCCAACACATATGTAGATCTCTTTCTTTCAGAAATTGTGAAAAACGACAATTTTAGTTTTATTCACTATCTTTCAAAATTAGGGACAGAGACCAGAACAGAACGACAATAACTTTGTAACAGGGCCATTTCGAGCAGATATAATCATAAACAAAAAAGTTACAAGGGGTTAAATCTAAGATTTTTGGTAATTTTCAAAAATAAAGAAAAAAAATCGTATCTCGATACCACGTGACACCAGACAAAAGGTGTCATAGTCATAGCACATAGATATTTTTTCTAGAACAATACATTTTATTTCGAGCAGATATAAGCATAAACAAAAAAGTTACAAGGAGTTAAATCTAAGATTTTTGGTCATTTTCAAAACCTTGCAAATGACCCCATTTACCTACAAAAAAAATTTGTCGGTCCATGTGCCGAACACCCTGTATAGCATAACACTAAACAAATGGCAAATTATTATTGACAAATTCACGTGTAAGTAATTTGATCCATTTCATAATCGCGCGCGACTCGCGCGCGACACAGCTTCACATTTATATTTTTAACATTCTGACAGCGGATCAAGAGAGGCTGTGTCGTGCGTGCGTGGCGCTCAGTCTTCCCCCGTGCGCCAATCGCGACCCCAACTCGTGAACGGAATTCCTTGAATTTATTCTAAAACTAGCTGTTGCCCGCGGCTTCGCTCGCGTGAAATTCGTATTCCAAAGAAGAATGTAAGTAACTAAGGGCGAGGCCGAAGGCCGAACTGCGTTCAGGTAATCGATAAACCTTCTCAAAGAAAGTAACTAACTAAGGGCGAGGTCGAAGGCCGAGCTGCTTTCAGGAAGACGATAAACCTTCTGGAAGAAAGGAAGGAACTAAGTGCGGGGCCGAAGGCCGAGCTGCGTTCAGGTAAACCAAAAACCCTATTCCGCCTTCGGGCCTCGCCCTTAAAGACTTCCTTTCTTCGATAGTATATAATATCGTGTACTCAATCTATTTATTTCATAAAAATAAAAAAGTATTATTAATAACTAAAGAATTAAAACCTACCTAACAAACATTAAAATAACTATCAAAACGGGCATTTTCAAATGTTCTTAGAGCACTTACGGCATTACCCCGCTGAATGGCAAGGCTTACCCTTTGAATAAAGTACATAAGCCCTTGATGGCGGGACAACAGTTGCGTCAACCAGAAGAGGCCCAAGCCTCTTTTGGCTTCACTACTCCACGGACCGAGGGTTTCAACCGCAAACGCAACAAATTCGAAATCTTGAATTATATTTCTATATTTGTTGCGTTTGAGGCTCTCCGCCCCAGCCTCGGCCGCGCCAGCCGCTCTTGAAGATGTCCTAAGTCCTAACGTGACTTCGAGCCAATGTGAGAACACAAGTGGCGTCCCACATCAAAGAACTACCCTTAGTCCATGACACTAAGGTGATAGCATCGGGCCTCTTGCCATCCAGCCGGGAATAACCGCGAGGTTCTAGGATGCACGGTATATTTGCCGTCAGAAGCGTGGACTTTATAATAAAATTTAAATTAAATTAACTCAATCTCAATATTAATTAACTTTATTCGAGATGGTTTAGCTTCTTCCTAAACGCAGCTCGGCCTTCGGCCTCGCCCTTAGTTACTTGCTTTCTTCGAGATGGTTTATCATTTGTCAGAACGTAGCTCGGCCTTCGGCCTCGCCCTTAGTTACTTACTTTCTTCAAGATGGTTTAGCTTCTTCCTGAACGCAGCTCGGCCTTCAGCCTCGCCCTTAGTTACTTGCTTTCTTCGAGATGGTTTAGCTTCTTGCTGAACGCAGCTCGGCCTTCGGCCTCGCCCTTAGTTACTTGCTTTCTTCGAGATGGTTTTTCAATTATTCGAACGTAGCTCGGCCTTCGGCCTTGCCTTAGTTACTTACTTTCTTCAAGATGGTTTAGCTTCTTCCTGAACGCAGCTCGGCCTGCGGCCTCGCCCATAGTTACTTACTTTCTTCGAGAAGGTTTATGGTCTTTCAGAATAGAGCTCGGCCTTCGGCCTCGCCCTTAGTTACTTACTTTCTTCAAGAATGTTTTTCTTCTTCCTGAACTCAACTCCGCCTTCCGCCTCGCCCTTAGTTACTTTCATCGAGAAAGAATATAGTTTACGTGAGCGCAGATCCGCCTTCGGGCCCGCCTTTAGTTACTTATTTTCTTTTTTTTAAATACGAATTTCACGCGAGCGAAGCCGCGGGCAACAGATAGGTATATACATATTATTGAACCAATGAAAGCGACATAACTTCGGCTTTCAATTATTTTTTTTATTTATTAAACAATTTGTCACCGGCCAGCTCACGTCCAGATGGCAGTTCTCCGTTGTCAACATGACATTTAAAATTGTTTTTTACCTTTACTTTGGATTACGTGATTTTTATTATATTTTTTAATTATTATGTTAATTCGGGATATACACTGTCACTATAAAAAGTTTCGTCAAATTCCGTTGAGTGGTTTTTGCGAGATGCGCGTACAAATAGACATTTTTGCATTTACGATTTTATTATATGTATAGAAAGAATAGATATTGTATTGACTATTGTGTTCAAGTTATAAAAAAGAAGAACTGTCATTTTCGTTGTATCTACTTATTTTAAAATTTCGAATGAATATTTTATTCAAATTGTATTTGCTGCCAGTTCTCAAGATATAATTATGTACTTTGGACTACGTGATTTTAAACGCGCAATAATGTTTATAATTGTAAATTTTTTTTTTATTTTTGTTATTTTTTTTTACGTATTATGTTAACCCGGCATATAAACTGCCACTATACAAAGTTTCGTCTAATTCCGTTCAGTGGTTTTTGCGTGATGCACGTACAGACAAACAAACAAACAAACAAACAAACAAACAAAAATTTTAAAAACTTTTCTAACATGTTGAGTATATCATTTTAAGCCATCCTGGTTAGTTTTTTTCCGAATACATTCAATGTACAGACTTTCTTACCTTTACGATTTTATTATATGTATAGAAGATCACGACGCATTGTTGTGATCGGCGTTGTTGGTTAGACACTTTCATAGACGTATACAACCGACCAGCGACGACGATGACGCGACGCGACGGTGGGTGACCAACACGAATGTCACACGCTCGGGTCTGCAAGGTTTGCGCGGATATTATAAAAACGCAGACAGGCAAACGAGGAAGGAAGGAAACGTCATTTTACTGTCCACCAGACTGTAATATTCCACTCTGCCACAAGTATGAGTGCTTTGAGAAATATCATACGCAGAATTAATTACACGGTTTAGAACCGAAAAAATCAGTCACGATAACCATGTAAGAGTTTTTTTTTTTTCAAAAAGGGTATTTTTGTTTTGATTTTTTATAACAAAGAACATAAAAATATTTTTTGTTTTATTTTTTTATTATAAAAAAAAACATTAGTTATCTATACATATAATAAAATCGTAGACTTACCGTGTCTGTACATTAAATATTTTTGCAAAGCAATAACTGGGGGACGGAAAGAATAAATAATAGAACGTAAAAATATAGTTTTTGAAATTTTTGTCTGTTTATCGGTTTGTTGGTTTGTTTGTTCGTTTGTGCGCGCATCACGCAAGAACCACTCATTGGATTCAAAATCTAATTACTAAAAAATATGAAGCTTTATTCCGAGTAACATTTAGTGTTTATTTCATCAAAATCAACCCACAGAATCAAAAGATAGAAATTTTTTAAGTTAAGTTAGAAAATATCTTATAGCACCACGCCACCACCGCCGCGCCGCGCAGCAGCGCTGCGTCCGTCGTCGCTCGCAGCGCCGCCGCTCCGCCGCGTCTCCGCGCGGAACTTTTGTTTAGAAAAATTTCGTGTTTGCATTTTTTTTTTCTGTTTTTATTTTTATATTATTTAATAAAAAAACATATATTTTTTATGATATTTCGACTAATTTGTCGTCTTCAGATAAAAAAAAAATATATTTAATAAGTCAACTAATGAATGACAGATGGCGCTGTTATCTGGTAATTACATTTATTAGTTCTTTTATCCTTTCATTTCATTTTTAGGGTTCTGTATCCGGTACGGGACCCATTACTAAGCCTACGCCGTCTGTCTGTCTGTCTATCTGTCCGTCCGTCCGTCTGTCTGTCCGAGGGCTGTATCTCTTGAACCGTAATAGGTATAGCCCGTTGAAATTGTCACAGAATATGTGTTATTATGGCCGATATAACAACAAATAATAAAAATAAGAAAAAGTAAAAAATTCACGGGGGTTCCCATAGAAGAAACCAAAAAGTTTATGCGCGCGCGCCATCTACCGAATAGATTATGAAGCATTTGAACTAATCATGACATTTAAACATTTCGGTCGGTCGACTGTTGATAAGCAACCCTGAGCGCGGTCAGTACTTGGCTTGGATGGGTGACCGCTCCACCGTTGGAGGCTGACCGTGGTTCGCATTCCACGTTAAACTGTAGGTATGTCCTTCCCCTGTCCCTTCTTACCTAGATGGTAGGGTTTATCCCGCCCGGGTTGGTACCACCGCACTGAATGAAACGTCAGTCGAAACGGCTATGTAAATAGTTCGTCTTTTCTGTCCAGTTCAGTGTAGCTGACATTAAATGAAGGGAAGCACTGACATGGCACCTAGCTCACCCGGTGTTATGGGCTGACATCACGGATGTTGTAGGTGTACCTGCCCAATTAAAAAACACCAAAACAATTGAATCATACTAACGAACGGACAGACAGAGTCACGTTGCGTTTTATAACAGGCTGATAAAGATCAAGTCCACGCGGACGTAGTCGCGGGCACAGCTAGTTCTAACATATACAAAAATAACTAAATGCTTTACTATTTAGTCATTTTTCTATAGAATTTACAATAATGCCGACAATGGCCGGCGGCGTACAGGGCAATGCGCGTTATATAATGCTCGGTGGTGAAAGTGTTAACAGTATTCTAGTAATATAGTAACCGGTAAACACTGAAACCTTCAATGACTGAAACGCTCTCCCTATTTCCCCCCAGGTAATCTCGGTTCCTTCAAGAGGGCAGCGAATCTGCAGTCCGCAGATGGTATTCGCAACCCCATCATACGGCCGAATGTCCATGGGGTGTCGTTAGACACCTTATGGGTGGCTCGGCGCCACATTTTTTTTTTTATGAAAACTGACACTCATGGCTACATCACCTATTACATCCGTGATGTCAGCCCATAACACCTAGGTGAACTAGATGCCATGTCAGTGCTTCCCTTCGGTCGTCGAGCGTTCGATAAATAAAGGTTTTTTTTTTATATTCTCGTCATCTCAGTCAATCAATACTTACTGGATTATTTCTCTTTCGATGCAAACATTTCTTTTTGATCCTGGTCCACGTTTTTTTTTCAGATCTGGATTTTATACTACCTGGAGTGTCCCTACCAAACTTCGGCCTTCCGGACAGGCTCCGAAGACCTCATCAACTGGACTGCCACGTATCGGCGGGACTCCGACATAGTCGCGCCCTACGAACGCTGGGTCTACTACGACGCCCTCCGTACTGAGAACAAGATTGAGAGGAATTATGCTGCCAATAAAGCCAAGAAGGTAAACAATATGGACGAAAAATAACAATCATTGCTGGAAGTGATTCATGCGGGATTTCATTGTTTTAATAGTATTTTATGTTTATGTTCAAATGTTTATTTTTTTTTTCAATTCTTAGTTGGTAGAACAGTTATCAAATTCTGATTCATAATGCCACTTTAGTATAGTTTTTTTTTTCACCGTGAAGGGCCAAATTCAAGGGACGAGGCTGAAAATAAATTAACATGTGGCTCTTAAGTAGTTTTTCAGCTAAGCAGGATTAAACATGAAAAAATAAATTATACCGTGTGAAAGCCTTACTTTTCAGGAATATTTGACAAAAACTAGATTTGAGAATATGTTACATTTGTACTTGTGGCATTTAAAAAAATGAGCTGAGGAAGAAAATTTTGGATTTTTACAAAAATGACAATATACTAAGCCATTTTTACTAAACCTAAAATTAGATATTCTGAGAGGTAATTAGCAGCCCTATAAGCTGTCCAAGGATTATCCTCGGTTTTTGGGACATCCTGTATATTTTTAATTAGAAAAATGCAAAAAAAAATCTTACGCGACATCATGCATGAAGGTGCAATAACATCGAAAATTTGGAGAGTCACGGCCCGGTTGCGTAGTTGGTTATCGCGTTGGCAGCTCAAGCCAGAGACCCAGGTTCGAATCCTGGTCGGGATGTATTTTTTCCAATGATTTTTGATTCGCATTTTTCTAATTAAAAATATTCATTGTTTTATTCTCTCCAATTCTATTTCAACAAATCTTTGCAAGCACATTCGTGAATGAACAAAAAGTTAAATTAAAAAAAAAACGAGAAAAAAAACTAACACAAATAATCTGTTTATTTACTTGAAGGAGTCGGGGGACCGCTTAGTAAATAACCGTGCAGCTCTGAGTTTTTAGCTTTCCGTATCCCGTACGGAAGCCTATTAGTAAGCCTACGCCGTCTGTCTGTCCGTCCGTCCGCCCGCCCGTCTGCCCTACTGCTGTATCTTTGGAACCGTAATATGTGGTTGAAATGTTCACAGAATATGTGAACATTTCACGAATTGGAATGGCGAATATAACAACAAATAATAAAGAATTTAAAAAGTAAAAAATTAAGGGGGCTTCCCATTCAAGAAACGTGTTTTTTTTTGTGGTGCGGAAACCTCGGTGCGCGAGTCCGACTCGCACTTGGCCGGTTTTATATTTTATTTACTTAGCGGTCCCCCGACTTTTTTAAGTATACGGAAATTATTTTTGACTTTTTATGGGTCGGGGTTTTTTTTTAATTCCATTATTAATTAATCTGGATCTTCTGCTGACGTCTAATCCTGCTGGGTATAAGGTAACAGTGAGTGCTCCTCTTGGCTCCTCCGACCATTCCCTAGTGGGATCTACAGTGCCTTCGTCGCCCCCTCAGACACGTACTGAAGGAGCACGTCGAATTTGGCACTACGCGTCGGCAGATTGTGATGGAATGCGAGAGCATTTTGCATCCTTCCCTTGGAGAGAGCTATGCTTCAGTTCGGACGATCCGTCGGAATGCGCCAATACCGTAGGCGAGGCGATTTTGGGTGGAATGGAAATGTTTATTCCCAATGCCACCCTTCGCCTCGGAGGTAAGAGCCAACCTTGGCACAGCCGGGAGTGTGCCGATGCTAAAGCTGCGGCATATCGAGCATGGTCATGTGCTCGTGCCAGACGTGATCCAAATACCTCCGAATTGAAGAAGAACTACAACCGCCTCTCCAGATCCTGCAAGAGGGCTATCGCCAGAGCTGAATTCGAGCATATCGGCAGAATTGGCGATAGGCTGAACCGGCACCCAACTGGGAGCAGTGAGTTCTGGTCTCTCGCCAAATCTGTCGAGTCGAATTTCTGCCGCTCCTCACTTCCACCTCTGCAGCGCACTGGAGGATCACTCGCTCACTCCGCAAAAGATAAAGCCGACCTTCTGGTATCTCTTTTTGCGGGGAATTCCCATCTGGATGATGGGGGAGCTTCTCCTCCATCCATACCTAGGTGTGAGAACTCCATGCCGGAAGTACAGTTCCGACAGAGAACTGTGCGGAAGGAGCTTCTTGCCCTAGACGCCAGGAAAGCGAGTGGGCCGGACAGAGTGCCTGCACTGGTGTTGAAAAGGTGTGCTCCCGAGCTGGCTCCAGTACTGACGCGCCTCTTTCGCCTCTCGTACACAACTGGCCGCGTGCCGGCAGCTTGGAAATCAGCTTTTGTTCAGCCTGTCCCAAAAAAGGGCGATCGCTCTGACCCGTCAAACTACCGACCCATAGCAATCACCTCCCTCCTCTGCAAGGTGATGGAGCGCGTTATCAATACGCAGCTCATGTCGTACCTAGAGACAAATAATCTCAACAGCGATCGGCAATACGGCTTCCGGCCAAACCGATCAGCTGGTGATCTCCTAGCGTGCGTCACTCACCTTGGGGGAAAGCACTTGAAAGGTACGGTGAATCCTTGGCAATTGGACTCGATATTGCCAAGGCATTTGACCGGGTCTGCCATAAAGAGCTTCTGGGCAAGCTGCCGGCGTACGGAATCCCCTCTGGCCTTTGTGACTGGGTCACCTACTTCCTACATGGGCGTAGCATTCAGGTCCTCGTGGACGGCTGCTCGTCGGACGCCATGTCAGTGAATGCCGGTGTACCGCAGGGTTCTATGTTGTCTCCCACGCTGTTTCTTCTGCATATCAATTATATGCTGTCACTTGGCAACATACATTGTTATGCAGACGATAGTACGGCACACGGATCCTACACCAGTCACCCTTCAGCTGGGCGGAACGTTGTGGACGAGAAGAGGCTAGCACTTGTGTCTGAACTCGAGCAAATCCTCCAGTCTATTGCCGAATGGGGCCGGAGCAACTTGGTCGTGTTCAACGCATCGAAGACACAAGTGTGTGCGTTCAGTGCGAAGAGAACGGCGTTCACGCCAGCTCCTTCCTTCCAAAATACGTCGCTGAAATTAAGCGACCACCTCGGGGTAATCGGTGTCGAACTGTCGCACGACTTGAACTTCCGGCGCCATATTGAAGGCAAAGCCAAGCTGGCCTCAAAAAAGCTGGGCGTACTGAACAAGGTGCGACGGTACTTCACGCGCCGGGCCAAAAACTGACGTTGTACAAAACACAGGTTAGGTCCTGCTTGGAGTAAGTACTGCTCGCACTTGTGGGATGGCTCAGCTAAATACCAGCTTGCGCCGCTAGACTCAATCCAGCGTCGTGCCGTGCGACTGGTGGGTGACCCCGGTGGTGTCCCGCGACTTAGATAGAACCACTGCAACTCCGTAGGGACGTCGGCTCCCTGAGTGTGTTCTATCGTTTATTTCATGGGGAGTGTTCGGGGGAGCTGTTTAACGCGATTCCGTCGTCCCCATTCCACCTCCGCACTACGCTTACTAGGCAGGGGATGCACCCCTATTCAATTGACCAACCGGTTCTGTATGTCTTTTATTCACAGAACCGGGAAAATGTGGAACGCACTCCCTGCCCATCTATTTCCTCCCAAGTACAGCCTGGGGTTTTTCAAAAGGGGCGTGAAAAGGCTTCTGTCAGGCCGGCATGACATTCGCAATCCCCGTGCATCACAGAATGTCCATGGGCATCGTCGTCACCTACTTGTAGGTGAAACGATGCCACATGTCGCTCTATCGATAAAAAAAAATCATCAGAAATCGGTCCATCTGTGAGACGTAATTTTTTTATTACTTCATAATTACTTTATTACTTGATTACTAACATAGCTAAGAACCATCCAGGTTCACCCAGCTTTCTAATAAAAATAAAAAATCGCATCAAAATCGGTCCATACGTTTGGGAGCTACGATGCCACAGACAGACACATAGACAAACAGACAGATGGAGGGGACAAACTTATAACACCCCTCCTTTCGATCGAGGGTTTAAAATTAGTTACACATAGGTACAGCTTTTAAAGTTTCGTAGTAAAAGCAGAATCCTATTAGTTTCGCTACTATACTGCTCGCTTCGAGCATTACTGCTCGTCCCCAGCACCAGTACCACTACGTATAAAATTACATTACGCATCAGGGGAAGAAGAGGGAATGTCCAGTTGACAAGATTTTTTAGTAGACGATATTTAAGATTACAAGACTGACAATTCCCATTTGTGGGTCAGTTTTTAATGTATATTTGATATGAAATGTTGCATTACTTTATAGTAATTCAGAAAAAGGTGTTTATACTGTATGTTTTCTATATTTTATAATATTATCTTAGTATAAACTGAGCTAACCCCGAAATAGAACAGGCAAGAAGGGGGAATGTCACAGGACATTCCGCCTTATTCCCGCGTGAATATCAAAAATTGTAATAAAAGCGCAGATATTTTTTTTTTTCATAACAAGCTATTTATTAATATTTGTTTAATTCCTTATACAGTATGAGAACACCTATTTATCAGGGTTTATTCTAAAAATATGCAGTCGCAGAAAGTTCCAGAAAAATCACACATGCGGAAGATGTGAAAAGTAATCTTGCGCAGTCTCTCCGCAGAATTTCTTTAACGCTTGTAAGTCGTCAAACTTTGCTATAGAAATAGGCAATCAATCTGAAAAAATAAACAAAATTAAAAAACTTATGTATGGCGTAATAAATTATGGGATAGACTAGATTAGATTATAAAATGTTAAGTTCTTATGTAGTTAAATTAAAGGCTATAGCCGTGTAAGCTAACAAAAAAGGCCCCTTAACTTAATAGCCAATGAATATATCCTACATATTTGTCTTAATTCTAGTTATTAATCTGCCAAGTTTTATCGCGTTCTTATTGACAATTTTCGTGATATGTCACTTTAATTTTTTTTTTACTTTTCAAAATATTTTAAAAACTACGGATCCATTTCTTTCATGTCTAACGTATGTTGTAAATGACTTAAAGGGGATTGATTGTGCAAAAAATTTTATGTCAAGGTCAACATAAACTTGGTGATTTTTAATGTCAAATATTTTAAATAGTTTTTTTTTTACACTTGTGAGTCAGCGACACCTAAAATTTTTTTTACACTAATGAAACATATCTTTCCGTACTAATACATGTTTGTCTCAAATTAATTGACTTGGAGCAACATGGTGATTTTTAGAATAATATTTAGGTACCTACTCATCTAAGAGCAGACAACATGAAAGAGCAGTATCACAGCCTATGTACTCACTAAGATGTGGAAAACCGAGCGAAATGGTAACGCCTAAGCCAGAAAGCGGGCCCCGGGCCGATCCGCGTGTGGGTCGAGCAACCAGGAATAACGAAAAACTGTTTTAAAAAACATAAAACCGACTTTAAAAAAAAAGAAAAACTAGAACTAAAAAGTATTTTGGAAATCGGTTTTATATTTTTAAATATTTTTCTTTTTATTATTATAGTTTTCATTTTATTCTTTTTAGTAATATTACATAAAAAATTATAATCGAAATCGAAATTCAATAATCGAAATCGGTTGAAGTGGTACAGAATTTTTCGCCATGTGTCAAACTGCAAAATTTTGAGCGTGTTGCGGTATAGTGCTGATGTATCGACATGCTTATCTTTTTATTGCTGAAAAGTCCACATCAAAAGTTTTGCTGAAGGAACAAACCATAGTTTTTTGTTGATTTTTCAAAAACGGCTAAATCAATTTCGATAAAATTTATATGCGATCACCTCTGAAGCAGGACCTACCAAACAAAAGAATTTTCAAAATCGGCCCACAATTGACGGAGTAATCGCGTAACAAACATACAGTCGAATTGAGAACCTCCTCCTTTTGAAGTCGGTTGAAAAGAAGTTATAAATCCATTTTTCAACTCACCTTCAAAGACGTTATTTTTAACAAAATAATATAGCAGGTTTATTTTGATTACTCAACAGATTATTGACGAAGCTTTTAAGTATAAGTCCTTTGTGGAGTAAATTAAACATTCTTCTTATTGGCTATGCACAATCCCTTTATGAGCAAAACAATACATTCACAAACTATATTAAAAGTAACTTTAAAATAAAAGTGTTTGTTTTAATAGAAAACTTAGACATAGAAATTATTCCTATTATCAAATAATTAAATTCTAAACAAAAAACAAACAAAAATAAACCAATTTTACATAACATTTTCGTCTCCATATTCCAAATGACTACGTAACTGAACCAATTTTAATAACCCTTTGAAGATATTATTCTAAAAATCACCATGTTGCTCCAATTCAATTAATTTGAGACAAACATATATTAGTAGAGAAAGAGATGTTTCATTAGTGTAAAAAAAATTGTAGGTGTCGCTGACTCACAAGTGTAAAAAAAAACTATTTAAAATATTTGACATTAAAAATCACCAAGTTTATGTTGACCTTGACATCTAGTTTCTTGCACAATCATTCCCCTTTAAGTAATTTACAACATACGTTAGACATGAAAGAAATGGATCTGTAGTTTTTAAAATATTTAGAAAAGTTAAAAAAAAATTCAAGTGACATATCACGAAAACTGTTAATAATAACGCGATAAAACTTGGCAGATTAATAACTAGAATTAAGACAAATATGTAGGATATATTCATTGGCTATTAAGTTAAGGGGCATTTTTTGTTAGCTTACGAGGACAATCCCCTTTCTTGTTTGGTTTCGCTTGAACATTCCTCCTTTTTAGCCTGTACAGGAAAACTTTAAAATGAAATATGTGTGACATGGCCCTTTTATGCTCTGTACGGTTTCTGTGTGCGATTCTACGTTAAATTTTCCACCAGATGGCATTAAAAAGTCAATTTCGTAAAAAATGTGACATATTCTTCCCCTGATGCCTTCAAATTTAAAAAAAACCCCGACCCTTAAAAAGTCAAAAATAATTTCCATTGACTTACATAAAGGAGTCGGTGGACCGCTAAGTAAATTCCCGCGGAGCTCTGAGTTTTTCTATTTTATTTACTTAGCGGTCCCCCAACTCCTTTAACGAAATTTAACGAAACCTGTCAACGGAAATTATTTTTGACCTTTTTAAGGGTCGGGGTTTTTTTAATTTATAATTTAACTTTTATTTCAAGCTTTTAAAAAAAACCGCATTCAAATCGGTCCACTTTTTAAGATAATTAACTTTTTTATTACTTAATTACTTGATTACAAACATAGCTAAGAACCATCCCGACTAGAATCAGAAGAATCAGCCCGAGCTTCCTAATGAAAAAAACCGCATCCAAATCGGTCCATCCGTTTGGGAGCTACGATGCCACAGACGGACACACACATACACACACACGTCAAACTTATAACTTATAACACCCCTCTGTTTTTTGCGTCGGTGGTTAATAAATAGAGATTTCCATTATGATTGCAGGTAGCGTGGTTCGTCTCCAACTGTCATGCGAGCAACAGGCGGCTGCAGTACGCTCGACAACTCTCGCAGCATATCTCCGTGGACATTTACGGTGCCTGTGGCACCTTCCGCTGTCCCAGGAACGATCCCTACTGCCTCGAGATGCTAGACAAAGACTACAAGTTCTACCTCGCGTTCGAAAACTCTAACTGTCGGGATTACATCACGGAGAAGTTCTTCGTGAATGGGCTTGGGTAGGCACTAAGCTCTATAGACTTGGCGGGGGCACGGCCGTGCCCCCAGATGTTCTTTGTATTTCTTTTTTAATGGATATATCCTCGACTTAATATTGTTTTATTTTTTGCTTAGACATAGTATGTTAAGGTGGCCACACACGGAGACGCGACTCCACGTGATTGCAACGCTTGACTCCAAAAACGCTAGAAAAGTCACCGTGTGTGTAAAATCTCACTTGGATTGCGTGGAGTCACGGAATAATTTGGATTTCCAATTATTTCAAAATCCATGACGCCGCGACTCCATTGGACGTAATCCAACTCATCGTGTGTGGAGAATACGCGACGCGGAGTCAGGTGACTCCGGACGCCAGCGTCCGTGTGTGTGGCTGTTCGCGCTTCCATTTTTCGCTCAGTCTGGCTCTGGGCGCGCAGCCGTCGCGTCGTCAACTGCCGCATGTTGCATCGATGTTTGCGATATTCATACATAACTCATTCCCGAAGCTAGGGATCCTCGGTTAGGTGGTCTGTGTAGGAAGCGAAGAGTAGCACACAGTCCTCGTGTGAAGTTATAGACTGTCTCATATTTCTATCTTGTTTTTTAAGACGAGACGGAAGTTAAATTTCTCCATACAAAATCGTCTTTAGGCATTTGTTTTCTAGCCCGGATCGGATAAGGTTTAGGACCTTATCCCATTTTTTCAATTTTTTTTTTCTTGTCTTAAGGATGTTCCTGTCATTGTCATTGTGTTTAGATGAAATATACAACAGATGAGAAAGTTAACTTACGTCTATTAATCGGATTGTGACTATTCTTTTTTTATTGACTTGCATTTATTTCAACTGAACAGTGCAAGTTTTTATTAAAATAGGTTCAGTAGTTTTCACGATATGGGCTGTTAAGTGTGTCAAATAGGCGAATAATTCTATACCACGACAACCGATTTCTGTGATCCTTTTTTATGTGATAGTGATATTACTAAAAAGAGTGAAATAAAAAACTGTTAAAATAAAACAAACAACTACTTAGAACTAAAAATTAATAAATAATTGAGTTGAAGCCAGACAAATTTTTTTTAGATGAAGGCCTTTTGTCCTTTGTACCGCCGCCGCCGTCAAAGCCCGCCACACACGGAGACTTCATTTCCAAGACGCCGCGTCCGGCGCGTTCGCTCGGATGCCGTCCATTTCTGAGACACACACACGGAGACTCCGACTCCACGCCGCGCCGCCGCGCCACGAGATTCCATTTTCTATCAGTGTGCGGCTCGACTTCTGTCCTATGACTCGTCTCAAATGCTCTTCGCTATAGAAGTCAAAGAATCGGAAGCGGAATTAACTACTTTTTGCAGCAGCTGCTTGATGGCTGCTTGCATGCATAGTGATAAATAAAAAAAACGGTTTAAAAAAAACATTGAACCGCCTTCAAAAAAGAACTACTTAGAAATAAAAATGATTAAATAATTGAGTTGACCTCGGAGTTGACGGCGGTACAAAGGACAAAAGGCCTTCATCTAAACAATTTCTGGTGTGCTTTTGTACCGCCTTCAACTTAATTATTTAATAATTTTTAGTTCTAAGTAGTTGTTTGTTTTTTTTTTTACAGTTTTTTATTTCACTGTTTTAGTAATATCACATAAAAAGGATCCCAGAAATCGGTTGTCGTGGTATAGAATTATTTGCCTATTTGACACACTTAACAGCCCATATCTTTAAAACTACAAACTTCAGTTTAAATAAATGTAAGCCAATAAAAAAAGAATAGTCACAATCCGATTAATAGACGGAAGTTAACTTTCTCACCTGTTGTATATTTCATCTAACACAATGACAATGACAGGAACGTCATTAAGACAAGAAAAAAAAATTTTTAAAATCGGATAAGTTTAAGGGGGCTAGAAAACATAAATGCCTTAAAGCCCGCCATGGACCGCCATTACAACTGGCGTGACGACAAATGGCGTGAAGCCAAAATATTAGACCATGAACGATCGCTCCAAATTGTGGTCAGTCGTCTGATTAGGATTGCCATTCGTCCCGGTACACCGGGACTTGTCACCGATTTAGAATCTCAGTCCCGGTCGTCCGGCCTGACCAGCAAATGTCCCGGTCTGGAACCAGAAGCCAGTTAGTTTTATCCATACTAATATTAGTAGTGGTTAGTAGTATTTAAAAAAAAAACTTCAAAGGGCTTAGTGTTTCTTCTTATTTCCTAACACTACTTACAGAGCGTTTCAGGCATTATAAGTCCGTAGATTTGCAGATGTCAATTATTTGTATACATAGACAACGAACGTTCATTGGAGACTTTTGGCTAACTATCTGTGAGTTTACAGAGCTGCGTGGATCGTTCTGAATAGGACAATTTTCTGTGGCCTATAATTTATTGGTTATGGACATTCAAAACCATTGCCTACCTAATTATCTAATAGAATTTATGCATAATCTAGGTTTGATATAGTGTCCCGGTCAGTACCTGTACCTTTATGGCAACCCTACCCTAGGCGCACGCACGTGCAATCGTACCGCTCCGATCTACGAACTGAGCCGAAATGGATGTGAGTTCGCACATGCACGGGCCGACGGCGTGAAGCCATGGCATGACGCCACGATGGATTATGATGCGCCCGGAAATCCGTGGGTTGGCGTCACGCCAAATATTGGCTCACGGATTTGACACGCACACTCAGTTTTTGGACTGACGTGGTTCCAACTGACGCGATGGCGCTATCGTCCATGGTGAGCTTAACTCCACACGAGGACTGTGTGCTACTCTTGTGTGCTTCCGACACAGACCACCTAACCGAGGATTCCTAGCTTCGGGAATGAGTTATTTATGAAGAACTGTAATATCGCAAACATCGATGCAACATACGACAGGTGACGACGCGACGGCTGCGCGCCCAGAGCCAGACTGAGCGAAAAATGGAAGCGCGAACAGCCACACACACGGACGCTGGCGTCCGGAGTCACCTGACTCCGCGTCGCGTATTCTCCACACACGATGAGTTGGATTACGTCCAATGCAGTCGCGGCGTCATGGATTTTTGAATAATTGGAAATCCAAATTATTCCGTGACTCCACGCAATCCAAGTGAGATTTCACACACACTGTGACTTTTCTTGCGTTTTTGGAGACAAGCATTGGAATCACGTGGAGTCGCGTCTCCGTGTGTGGCTCTGGCTACCTAGGTAGTCACACACGGAGACGTATTAATTAAAACTTAGTACGTAAGTTATATATTTAAAGAAAAGCGCTGCAGGGCGCTAAGTATCCACTGACTAATTTTGTTCCAGTTGTAATGTGACCCTGTTTCGAAGTTCGACCATAAGTCCAACGCCTTGTTGAGCGTCTCCAGTGTGAAAAACATTTGAAAAGTTTACAGCTGGCTCCCATTTGCGAGACCAAAAGTCCTCGTTGCCTACATTGATTTCCACCGCATTGCAGGCACGACGCGCTACCGATAGTGATGGGCGCGCATCCTGCTGATTACGCGGCGGTGTCTCCGCACAACTCCTACATCCATGTGGAAGAGTTCGCCGGGCCGCAGAAGCTGGCCGCATACCTGCACCATCTCGACAACAACGACCAGCACTACAACTCATACTTCAAGTGGAAGGTAACCTGCGAGATTGGTAGTAACTAGTACCTACACGTGAAGGATAATTTGTATCGGTTAGAGATAAAAAGGCAGTAGCAGCACAGGATACAGTAGCAGTTCCAGTAGCTTAAAACGAAGGTTTGTTTGTTGTGTGACAGCTCCGGTAGGAATAATTGTAAGTTGACACCGTTGCCATAGATTAGTAGTAATAGTATTTTGTGCAATCTCTTTCGGTTCCTGCTATCTTGCATGGCAAGGACAGCTGGAAAAAGGATAAATTTGGAAATGCGGTAGGTATTACCTACTTAGCAAATGGCTACTTTTAGGTGAATTCCGGGTAATGGGTACCTACATATTATCTACGTAGTGCTTGGAAAGACCTATTGTGGAGCATGCACCAGATGATGATAGATTATACCTACATACTTAAAAATAGGTAGTGTCTTGCTGTCCCACCACAAACTGATACCTATCTCACGACGAATGTCTATGACGTAAAAGTGTAGGTCCCTTCTTTACCTTACTAGGTGGTAGGGTTTAACCCGCCCGGGTTGATACCACCGCTCTGAATGAAAGGTCGGTCGAAATGGCTATCTATTTAATTTAAATCGTCTTAATTTTCCGTCCAGTTCAGTGTAGCCGGCACGACGGAAGGGAAGCTCTGACATGGCACCTAGTTCACCAATGTGTCAGGGGCAGACATCTCAGACGTTACAAAAAAAAATTGGTTGTCTGTAAAGTTGGTTTACGGACGATAGTTTTACGTGATAACGTCATAAAGAAACACAGCTATAAGAATTACCGTATTTTTTTGTACGGCACCCCATCGCTGCCGTACGCCGTACATGTGTCGATTTCTAGGCTCGATTACCGTACGATACGGCAATTACCGTACGTTTGGCAACACTGCCGCTTGGGCCGATTGTGCCTCTCTATCGCTTGTTACGGCCTCTCACTTGCACACACAGGCTCAGCTGGAACGTGACACTTTTTCGTGCGTGCAGCCGGTGTTCATCAATTTATAAGACGTTATCACGTCAAAAAATTACTAATTTAAGTTAGGTACTCATTGCGACAGCGATGTACATTTATCTGTGTTATTTGTAGGGTACGGGTGAGTTCATAAACACATACTTCTTCTGCCGCGTGTGCGCGATGCTGCACGCGGCGGGGCGGCAACAGCGCTCGATGCACTACGCGGACGTGCAGTCGTGGTGGCACGAGCAGGCGTGCACGCGCAACGACTGGCGGCAGACCGACGACACCGCCGACTGGCCGGATTACTGACAACACTTGCCCTAGCCGAGGTAACACAAATAGCACCTGCTTTTGTTTAGGCCCAACCGTGCATGCACTCCTTCACAGAACAGCTAAAGAATAAATTTGGCTGTGCTATGTATGAAAATACGTACGGTTATACCTGGCCGGCGGCCGCGGCATCACCGTCACATGTTGTGCAGGGCCGTCTTAGACCATGCAGGGGCCCTGGGTGGGGCACATGTGGGGCCTTTTTAGAAAGTAAAAATTTTGTTTTTAATGAAAACATCAGTATATATACCAAAGAGCTTTTATGTATCTATGTATGATACGTCGTTGGTATATACCTACCTAGTTACCTACTTTTATTTTGTGACTTGAATATTTTAAAGTTCTATATATATATTTGTATATATTTTACATAATTCACTACGAAAACTGTTTGTATTTTTCTGAAATGTTTTTAGATACCTAATGTATTATGTAGTAAAATTTTGGTTCACTATTTCAAACAATATTTTATTCAAATGTTTATGGAAAAGACTTCCCTGATGTTGTGTTACCGCCATTTAGTAGATGTAATGAGATTCTGCACTAATTCTAATAATTGAAATAATACTATTCTAGTCGGCGCATCACTTTATAGTTCTTCTTCTCAACTTTTCAAGGACGTGCCATGTGTGAGCACTGAATGTCATATAGATAACCTATCTTTCCTAAAATATCATTGAGTGGCTCAGACATTCTGGTTTGCTAGAGGTCTGGCTGGACCTTCATTCGCAATTTGTAGGAAAAGCACAAACGATTCGTTTATATGTTTTGGTCGTGCCGGCTACACTGAACTGTACGGGAAAAAGACCATAATGTAAATCGATAAAGTGGTTATCGAGTTATAAGTATAAATAAATATAAATAAAATTTTTATTTTCATATGGCAATAAGTCGGCCTTTTGCTCTGCAAAATTCATTTACTTTTTTTTATATTATAAAATCTTTTTATGCAACGGCTTAGCGTAAGGGCTTACGTACGAGTGAAGAAATGGTGTGCAAGAAATAAAAGATATAAACCGTTTCATAAAAATATTTCAAACTAGCTGTTGCCCGCGGCTTCGCTCGCGTGAAATTCGTATTCCAAAGAAGAATGTAAGTAACTAAGGGCGAGGCCGAAGGCCGACCTGCGTTCAGGTAATCGATAAACCTTCTCAAAGAAAGTAACTAACTAAGGGCGAGGCCGAAGGCCGAGCTTCTTTCTGGTAAACGATAAACCTTTCTCAAATAAAGGAAGTAAGTAAGGGCGAGGCCGAAGGCCGAGCTGCGTTCAGGAAGACGATAAACCTTCTGGAAGAAAGGAAGGAACTAAGTGCGAGGCCGAAGGCCAAGCTGCGTCCAGGTAAACCAAAAACCCTCTTCCGCCTTCGGGCCTCGCCCTTAAAGACTTCCTTTCTTCGATAGAATATAATATCGTTTACTCAATCTATTTATTTCATAAAAATAAAAAAGTATTATTAATAACTAAAGAATTAAAACCTACCTAACAAACATTAAAATAACTATCAAAACGGGCATTTTCAAATGTTCTTAGAGCACTTGCGGCATTACCCCGCTGGATGGCAAGGCTTACCCTTTGAATGAAGTACATAAGCCCTTGATGGCGGGACACCAGTTGCGTCAACCAGCAGAGGCCCAAGCCTCTTTTGGCTTCACTGCTCCACGGACAGAGGGTTTCAACCGCAAACGCAACAAATTCGAAATCTTCAATTATATTTCTATATTTGTTGCGTTTGAGGCTCTCCGCCCCAGCCTCGGCCGCGCCAGCCGCTCTTGAAGATGTCCCAATGTGACTTGGAGCCAATGTGAGAACACAAGTGGCGTCCCACATCAAAGAACTACCCTTAGTCCATGGCACTAAGGTGATAGCATCGGCCCTCTTGCCATCCAGCCGGGAATAACCGCGAGGTTCTTGGATGCATGGTATATTTGCGTGGACTTTATAATAAAATTTAAATTAAATTTACTCAATTAATTAACTTTATTCGAGATGGTTTAGCTTCTTCCTGAACGCAGCTCGGCCTTCGGCCTCGCCCTTAGTTACTTTCTTCGAGATGGTTTATCATTTGTCAGAATGAAGCTCGGCCTTCGGCCTCGCCTTACTTACTTACTTTCTTCAAAAATGTTTACCTTCTTCCTGAACGCAGCTCGGCCTACGGCCTCTCCCTTAGTTACTTGCTTTCTTCGAGATGGTTTATGGTCTTCCCGAATAGAGCACGGCCTTCGGCCTCACCCTTAGTTACTTACTTTCTTCAAGATGGTTTAGCTTCTTCCTGAACGCAGCTCGGCCTTCGGCCTCGCCCTTAGTTACTTGCTTTCTTCGAGATGGTTTTTCAATTATCAGAACGTAGCTCGGCCTTCGGCCTCGCCTTAGTTACTTACTTTCTTCAAGATGGTTTAGCTTCTTCCTGAACGAAGCTCGGCCTTCGGCCTCGCCCTTAGTTACTTGCTTTCTTCGGGATGGTTTTTCAATTATCCGAACGTAGCTCGGCCTTCGGCCTCGCCTTAGTTACTTACTTTCTTCAAGATGGTTTAGCTTCTTCCTGAACGCAGCTCGGCCTGCGGCCTCGCCCATAGTTACTTACTTTCTTCGAGAAGGTTTATGGTCTTCCAGAATAGAGCTCGGCCTTCGACCTCGCCCTTAGTTACTTATTTTCTTCAAGAATGTTTTTCTTCTTCCTGAACTCAGCTCCGCCTTCCGCCTCGCCCTTAGTTATAGAATGGAAAGACGCACCATCAATATCCTTGAAATTACTGAACATCCCACATTTTGCACATTTAAGTAAAACCTGAATGATACCTAAATTGAATGGGCACCTGTCAGGCCAGCATGGTATTCGCAACCTTCGCATACGACCGAATGTCCATGGGCGTCGTTAGGCACCTTATGGGTGGCTCGGCGCAATATGTCGCGCTTTCAATAAAAAAAAACCTAAAACCAAAAGAAAAGCTTGTTGTATTTAAGATGTATTGTAATCGAATACGTTAAAAAAATAACCCTGCGAAGTTTCTTAATCAAACCGGATTGTAAAAACTAAACAGGACAAATTCAAGCGTAGTGTACTACGGTAGTACACTACGCTTGAATTTGTACTACTACCATACGAATGATGATAAAGAATAAAGAATAAAGATCTTTCTTTGACACACCATTTTAATCATCCTGACTTTTGTGTCCCTAGTTTTAAGGCAATTATTTCCTTAAAAAAATAGATTGCTATAACTTTTGTATGTAAGTATATTTTAAACAATGTTAAAGTTTGAGCTATCATGTTTATTTATGCTTTGTTCGTTGGCACAGTTTGTGCCACCAGTGAAAGTGTATTTTAAATTTTAATCTTGTTTAAAAACTAAATGAGCTCTTCTTATTGAGTGTGCTCAGTGACACAACACACTTAGCACCATTTAAAACATCATTCCACATACAGGGTGCATTCATATTGAACAGTTAGCATGTTGCATTATTATTTAAAACAGCATTCCACATACAGGGTACATTCATATTGAACAGTTAGCATGTTGCATTATTATTTAAAACAACATTCCACATACAGGTTGCATTCATATTGAACAGTTAGCATGTTGCATTGTTATTTGACTGGAAATTAATTCTTAAAGATTGTTAAGTTTATCTTAGATTAAATTATTTGTTGTTTTTAACTTTTTATTGCACATATTGTCAGCCTCGGTAGCTCAGTGGTGCGGTCGGTCGGATAATAAGCACAGCTGGGCGCGGTCAGTGGATGGATGGATGACCGCTCGACCGTTGGAGGCTGACCGTGGATCGGATTCCACGTAAAAATGTAGGTCCCTTCCCTTCTTACCTTACTAGGTGGTAGGGTTTAACCCGCCCGGTTTGGTACCACCGCATAGAATGAAAGGCCGGTTGAAACGGCTATTTAAATAGTTCGTATTTTCCGTCCAGTTTAGTGTAGCCGGCACGACCGAAGGTAAGCACTGACATGGCACCTAGTTCACCAAGGTGTTATGGGCTGACATCATAGATGTAGTAGGTGATGTAGACTGTGTCGTTCCTATAAAAAAATATATAGCAAAATATGCACAACTCTTTTCTCAAATGGTTAGTAACAAAAGAAATCTTCCGATTCAGGCACAATATTTTATAATAAATAATTTAATTATTCCATGAGCAGATAGAGAAGTTTGTAACAAAGAAGTGTGCAATAATCTCACAGCACTGCAGGGAGGCAGAGTTAGCAACACATTGTCTAATATTTCTACATTTTATTCCATCCCACCTTGTAATTATATTTTATACGGCAAAAACCTAATGTCACCTTTGCCCAATTATTGTGAGATGATTTCGTTAGAATAATTTTAACATTACAATTTGAATAATTGTTTTCTGAATCTAAATTGAATCTATGTTTTTTTTATGGTTTTTAACACCAATCGTGTACAATGTCCCTTGCCCCTTACTAGGTGGTAGGCTCAAATTGTAGCCGACTGGGTTGGTGCCACCGTACTGGGATGGCCCATTGACTTATATATTACTAACGTAATTTAATATTACTAACTTTAGCATATCACTGGGATGGCCGCATAGCAGCCTCGGTTGTGTTCTCTTCTAGTCCAGTATAGCCAGCAATCCAGTGAAGTCTCCGGTATGGCACCTACCTTCTCGGAGGTGATATTGGCTGGTCAGAGCATGCGCTTTGGCCCCTCCGACCCAGCCATCCATATCGGATAACATAAAAAAAAATGTTATAAACCTTTTGTCACATGCGAAACTTATCAATCAATCAACAATCATGTAGAGAAAGTTAACCACAGGATGTTAAATCAACACTTTCCCTGCTAGCTATCTGATACTCCTGCGTTTTATTTTGTTTACAATTTTGGCACTCAAAAGATATGTCCACGAGTGTCATCTGCAGGAAGCATCTATCTCTAATATAAGTAAATCCTTAAATACATGCCGCGTACTCACATGCAGTATTACTCTATATCTACTAATACTCATTGTGCGGACGCTCGGATTTCTGGCTCGATTCGGGCCGAACGGTGGCATTGTTTGTATTTCCCGATATTTTCGGGTTTACTCTAGTCGAGGCGTCTAGACTGGCTGGAATGTGCGTACTACTAGCCATAACGGTGACTCGTACTAATGTTATAGCTGGAATGTGCGTACTACTAGCCATAACAGTGACTCGTACTAATGTTATAGCTGGAATGTGCGTACTACTAGCCATAACAGTGACTCGTACTAATGTTATAGCTGGAATGTGCGTACTACTAGCCATAACAGTGACTCGTACTAATGTTATAGCTGGAATGTGCGTACTACTAGCCATAACAGTGACTCGTACTAATGTTATAGCTGGAATGTGCGTACTACTAGCCATAACAGTGACTCGTACTAATGTTATAGCTGGAATGTGCGTACTACTAGCCATAACAGTGACTCGTACTAATGTTATAGCTGGAATGTGCGTACTACTAGCCATAACGGTGACTCGTACTAATGTTATAGCTGGAATGTGCGTACTACTAGCCATAACGGTGACTCGTACTAATGTTATAGCTGGAATGTGCGTACTACTAGCCATAACGGTGACTCGTACTAATGTTATAGCTGGAATGTGCGTACTACTAGCCATAACGGTGACTCGTACTAATGTTATAGCTGGAATGTGCGTACTACTAGCCATAACGGTGACTCGTACTAATGTTATAGCTGGAATGTGCGTACTACTAGCCATAACGGTGACTCGTACTAATGTTATAGCTGGAATGTGCGTACTACTAGCCATAACGGTGACTCGTACTAATGTTATAGCTGGAATGTGCGTACTACTAGCCATAACGGTGACTCGTACTAATGTTATAGCTGGAATGTGCGTACTACTAGCCATAACGGTGACTCGTACTAATGTTATAGCTGGAATGTGCGTACTACTAGCCATAACGGTGACTCGTACTAATGTTATAGCTGGAATGTGCGTACTACTAGCCATAACGGTGACTCGTACTAATGTTATAGCTGGAATGTGCGTACTACTAGCCATAACGGTGACTCGTACTAATGTTATAGCTGGAATGTGCGTACTACTAGCCATAACACGGTGACTCGTACTAATGTTATAGCTGGAATGTGCGTACTACTAGCCATAACAGTGACTCGTACTAATGTTATAGCTGAATAGAGATACCTGTCAAAGTGTAACTAAACATATCAATGTGATATATGTTGTATATGGAAAAAGTTGAATACAGTTGGTGTTAGCAAAACAATTTATTATTATTTGAATCGATGATTTTTAAAACCCCACAAGTAACAAAACTAAAACTTTACAAGAGAAAGAAAAAACTGCACAACTTTTGTAAACGGGCTATATTAGTTTAGGTCATTGAGTTTAGGTACTTTCTTATCTCTGGATGTAATTATGAGTACCTATTATAGATGTCTAGTTTAGGATTTATAGCTATTTTAGATTTCTGTAGATATGTGGTTTTCTTTTACTTTTACTTTTTCTTTACTTTTTTTGTTTTTTTTTACTTTTTCTGCCTTTTCAGTGGGAAAGATGAGGGTCTTTCCCACTGAACTGGGACTTTAAAAACCCCACAAGTAACTGTTGCTTGTGGTGTTTTGATACCCACTCGCAATTTTTGTTTTTCACTTGTGGCGTTTTAAAACTCAACGGCGTTTTCACATGTATTTTTCCCCTATTAGATGAAGTGTAGTCGTTGGGTTTTAATGCTCATCGTAAAGATGGGCAAAGACTAAAACAAAAAATGGAATAAAGTGAATTTCGGAAAATGTGTTGTTTATGGGGTTTTAAAAATCATCAATTCATTTCAGATTCCGAATTTTATTTTTATATTAAATTTATAAATGTTTGTCTGATCTAATGTTATTTGGTTTATTTAATTTGAAAGAGTTGTTAAAATGAAAAACCGATGTGAGGTATTTTCATGCATTTAATTTATTATTTAATAATTTCTACATTTTGTGAAGTATGTGCACAGTACACAGTGACACAGTGTCCTGTTGTTAAAAGGTTGAGATAATGTTGAGAGAAGTTAAAATAAATACTTTGAAACTGTGTTTATTGGATTTTTATTTACATCATCTTAAAAACATGAAATAATCCTTTTCGTTGTCGTGAAATTATCGCTTGGAAAATGCAAAAAACATCATCTTACTTGTAAGTCCTTCTATGCATGTTTTTTGGTGTACCCATACTATAATTCCACTGATTAGAGTCAGAATCAGAAAGATTAAGCTCGTCTTCAAGACATCATATTAAGTAGTTTCAGTAGCTCAGTGGTGCGTTCGGTCGACTGTTGTTAAGCAACCCTTAGTGCGGTCAGTATTTGGATGGGTAACCGCTCGACCGTTGGAGGCTGACCGTGGTTCGGATTCCACGTAAAACTGTAGGTCCCTTCCCTTCTTACCTTACTACGTGGTAGGGTTTATCCCGCCCGGGTTGGTACCACCGCACTTAATGAAATGTCAGTCGAAACGGTTTTTTTTTATGGAAACTGACACTGTTGGCTACATCACCTACAACATCCGTGATGTCAGCCCATAACACCGCGTGAACTAGGTGCCATGTCAGTGCTTCCCTTCATTTCGCGCCGGCTACACTGAACTGGACGGAAAACACGAACTATTTACATAGCCGTTTCGACCGACGTTTCGCTCAGTGCGGTGGTACCAACCCGGCCGGGATAAACCCTACCACCTAGTAAGGTAAGAAGGGAAGGGACCTACAGTTTAACGTGGAATCCGAACCACGGTCAGCCTCCAACGGTCGGGCGGTCACCCATCCAATAACTGACCGCACCACTGAGCCAGTGGCGGTTCCCCAGGTGAAGCAAGTGAAGCACCGCCTCACTTAATTATCTTGAAAGTAAAGAAAAAAAAACATTTCAAAATATCAAGAAAGAAAACTTAAAAAAGTCAAGTATATCCGATCAGCAGGTCTATTCTTGTAAATTCTGACAGCGGACTCAGCGCTGATGTGGCGCTGAGAGCCACTTTATTAAATGGCTCTCAGCGCCACATCAGCGCTGAGTCCGCTGTCAGAATTTACAAGAATAGACCTGCCGAACTGATCACAATATTAGCGCGGCGGCGCGGAGGAGGCGGAGGCGGCTGGTGCGACGCGCGCGACGACATACGTTAAAGATGTGTTAGTGCATCAACACCACCAACACAGCACGCACACACACACAGACGTGACGTGTGACGTGTCACGTACGGCATGGCATATGGTGACTCACCCCGGTCCGGTGCGGCGATGAATCGCTTATTTTGATATCGCTTCACCAAGCGTAAAGACAACAGGTTGACCTTGGAGGCTTTGGATGTAGGGAGCAGCTGAGGCTCTGATAAATGGCGCCGGACGAGACATCTATATCCAATTAAAATAATGCAGAGCGAGATGGGGCGATTCACGTTTTCTATAAGTCGGTTTGTTTTACCTCCGTGATTAACATGATGGCGAAATTCGCACTAGTTACGATAAGTATCATAGCTCAATGGCATATGCTTTGCTTTTCAATCTAGTGACGTTGGTTCGAATCTCACTTTTGCGAATTCTTTTTTTTTTTTTTTTAGGGTTCCGTATCCGGTACGGGACCCTATTACTAAGCCTACGCCGTCTGTCTGTCTGTCTGTCTGTCCGTCCGTCCGTCTGTCTTTTTTTTTATGTAATCCGGTATGGGTGGCTGAGCCGGAGGGGCCAAAGCGCATGCTCCGACCAGCCAATATCACCTCCGAGAAGGTAGGTGCCATACCGGAGACTTCCCTGGATTGCTGGCTATACTAGACTAGAGGAGAACACAGCCGAGGCTGCTATGCGGCAGCAGCAGGTGTAGGTATGCATACACGTAATTTTTTTCGTCAGAAAAAACTCATTGTTACACGCCGACCGGATTCGAACCTCGCACCTCTCGCATTTGAAGCCAATGCCCAAACCACTCGGTCACCCGCCGCTTGTCTGTCCGTCCGTCTGTCCGAGGCCTGTATCTCTTGAACCGTAATTTGGTAGCCCGTTGAAATGTTCACAGAAAATGTGTTATTATGGCCGATATAACAAAAAATCATGAAAATAAGAAAAAGTAAAAAACTCACGGGGGTTCCCATAGATGGCGCGCGCGCATACACTTTTTGGTTTCAAAAAGTGTATGCGCGCGCGCCATCTACCAAATAGATGATGAATCATTTTCTAATCGTGACTAACTAATATGAAGTATTTCATAACACGCCATCTAGATGGCGTGGCGTGTTATGAAATTCATCTAGTGGCGCTAGCCGTGACATGGCGATACGGTACCCTCGGTGCGCGATTCGTTAATAGTTTTTGGTTAAGTATTGTTAGGGCCAAAAAAAAAATTGGTTTAGGTTTTTCAATTTATCATAAAGTAATAGCAATGTAGGTGGATTTTTTAGTCGCCTCACTAAGATTTATAGGTCAAAGCCGCCACTGCACTGAGCTGCTGAGGCTGACGATCCCTTAGTCGACTTTTACGACATGCGACGGGGAGAGATGCAGTGGGGTTATTCTTTTTAAGTACCGACCCCACACGGCTATGTAAATAGTTCATGTTTTCTGTACAGTTCAGTGTAGCCGACATGAAATGAAATTAAGGGAAGCACTGACATGGCACCTACTTCACCTGGTGTTATGGGCTGACATCACGGATGTTGTAGGTGAGGTAACCAACCTTGTCAGTTTCCATAAAAAACAAAAACAAAAAAGTTTGCTCAGAATTATATCAACGAACTGTCGGCCTCGTTAGCTCAGTCCTCAGATGCATTATTTTTTGTTAATAGTGGTGATGGTGATTGATCCTATATCAAAACAAAGACCCTCATTTAGCTGACATCATTTGGTAGAGGCCACGCGTAGCGATTCTTTACATTTATGTTGGTTGATGGGCTTAATACGTGTGTGTAGTAGCCATCTGCCAAAAGAGTGCGTAATATAGACAAAAATTATATTATGAGATACATGAATTTTTTTTTTTTTTTTATTGAAACTGACACGGTTGGCTACATCACCTACAACGTCCGTGATGTCAGCCCATAACACCGGGTGAACTAGGTGCAATGTCAGTGCTTCCCCCTTTGATCGTGCCGGCTACACTGAACTGGTCGGAAAACACAAACTATTTACATAGCCGTTTAGACCGACGTTTCATTCAGTGCGGTGGTACCAACCAGTGGCGGCTTTGACCTATAAATCTTAGTGAGGCGACTAAAAAATCCACCTACATTGCTATTACTTTATGATAAATTGAAAAACCTAAACCTAATTTTTTTTGGCCCTAACAATACTTAACCAAAAACTACTATCGAATCGCGCACCGAGGGTACCGTATCGCCATGTCACGGCTAGCGCCACTAGATGAATTTCATAACACGCCACGCCATCTAGATGGCGTGTTATGAAATACTTCATATTAGTTAGTCACGATTAGAAAATGATTCATCATCTATTTGGTAGATGGCGCGCGCGCATACACTTTTTGAAACCAAAAAGTGTATGCGCGCGCGCCATCTATGGGAACCCCCGTGAGTTTTTTACTTTTTCTTATTTTCATTATTTTTTGTTATATCGGCCATAATAAATAACACATTTTCTGTGAACATTTCAACGGGCTACCAAATTACGGTTCAAGAGATACAGGCCTCGGACAGACGGACGGACAGACAAGCGGCGGGTGGCCGAGTGGTTTGGGGAGGTGCGAGGTTCGAATCCGGTCGGCGTGTAACAATGAGTTTTTTCTGACGAAAAAATTTACGTGTATGCTTACTTTACACCTGCTGCTGCCGCATAGCAGCCTCGGCTGTGTTCTCCTCTAGTCTAGTATAGCCAGCAATCCAGGGAAGTCTCCGGTATGGCACCTACCTTCTCGGAGGTGATATTAGCTGGTCGGAGCATGCGCTTTGGCCCCTCCGGCTCAGCCACCCATACCGGATTACATAAAAAAAAAGACAGACGGACGGACGGACAGACAGACAGACAGACAGACGGCGTAGGCTTAGTAATAGGGTCCCATACCGGATACGGAACCCTAAAAAAAAAAAAAAAAGAATTCGCAAAAGTGAGATTCGAACCAACGTCACTAGATTGAATAGCGAAGCATATACCATTGAGCTATGAAACTTACCGTAACTAGTGCGAATTTTGCCATCATTTTAATCACGGAGGTAAATCAAACCGACTTATAGAAAACGTGATCGCCCCATCTCGCTCTGCATTCTTTTAATTGGATATAGATGTCTCGTCCGGCGCCATTTATCAGAGCCTCAGCTGCTCCCTACATCCAAAGCCTCCAAGGTCAACCTGTTGTCTTTACGCTTGGTGAAGCGATATCAAAATAAGCGATTCGTCGCCGCACCGGACCGGGGTGAGTCACCATATGCCATGCCGTACGTGACACGTCACACGTCACGTCTGTGTGTGTGTGCGTGCTGTGTTGGTGGTGTTGATGCACTAACACATCTTTAACGTATTTCGTCGCGCGCGTCGCACCACCAGCAGCCGCCTCCGCCTCCTACGCGCCGCCGCGCTAATATTGTGATCAGTTCGGATCGGATATAGGTACTTGACTTTTTTAAGTTTTCTTTCTTGATATTTTGAAATGTTTTTTTTTTCTTTACTTTCAAGATAATTAAGTGAGGCGGTGCTTCACTTGCTTCACCTGGGGAACCGCCACTGGTACCAACCCGGGCGGGTTAAACCCTACCACCAAGTAAGATTAGGAGTGTGTTATCGCTTGTTTAGAAACTGCATTAGGTATGTATGGATGTATTTGTTTATATTGCGTATATGTATGTACTTTTGAACTTGTATGTATGTATTTCACGAATGTATTTAGTTGTATGTTATTACTATTATCTATGTTTTATTGTTTAGTTTTGTACTCTTAAAAAAAAAATTATCTCATTTAATTTTCCGCACTACCCATCTACCCTACTCACAATCCCAGGTATGACTGGCAGATAATGCCCTTAGGCTTTAAGTCCGCCTTTTGTCACTTTTTGTGCAAAAAAGTATATTTTCATTTCATTTAATTTCATTACAATGCAGCATTCTTTACAATCTGACCTTTGGGATATGGAGAAGCGCATTAGGCAGTAGGGTTAATTCGTCCAGATCGGCACCACCGCACTGAATGAAGATCGGTGACTATTAAAAACTGTTTGTGTTTTCCGTCCAGTTTAGTGCAGCCTGCACAACTAAAAGGCCATTACCGACATGGCACCTCAGCAAGTACTTTGTGGGGTCGGTACTTAATAAGAATAGTCCCACTGCATCTCTCCCCGTGCAGGTCGTAAAAGGCGACTAAGGGATAAGCGGCCTGCAGACACCCCGGTCGACTTGTGGCTTTCATGGAAGACATAGGCTGGCTGGGGTAGCTGGAGACTGCGAGGTTTTGCACGAAGGTCCCCAACCAAGCGGGATTAGTTTGCAGGCCTAGAGCCAACCCCAAACCAAAAAAACAACAATATGTGTTCCAGAAAAAAAAGCCTCGAAGCCTTTTGTCAGCCTCGATAGCTCAGTGGTGCAGACAGTCAACTGTCGCTATTGAATGTTAAGCAACGTTGGGTGCGGTCAGTACTTGGAGGCTGACCGAGGTTCGGATTCCTCGTAAAACTGTAGGTCCCTTCCCTCCTAATCTTACTTGGTGGTAGGGTTTAACCCGCCCGGGTTGGTACCACCGCACTGAATGAAACGTCGGTCTAAACGGCTATGTAAATAGTTTGTGTTTTCCGACCAGTTCAGTGTAGCCGGCACGATCAAAGGGGGAAGCACTGACATAGCACTTAGTTCACCCGGTGTTATGGGCTGACATCACGGACGTTGTAGGTGATGTAGCCAACCGTGTCAGTTTCCATAAAAAATAAAAAACACCACCCTCAATTCATTCGCACATTACAGCGTTTGCCTTCGCTGCCCTCAACAGTAGTATCTTATTGAGAGTGTCGCTGAGTCGGATGTGCGTGTTGGCGCACTCCACGACGTAGTCGAGGGAGCTCCGGAAGATCGCCTGCGCCCGGTGCAGGTTCTGCGGCACCAGCACCCCGAACCACTTGATGGGGTTCACTGTGTCTTGGTCGCTATTCTCGCGTGACTGTTGGCAACATTTTGACAAATCAGGTTTATTTTATTCCGTTCATGCTTTTTAGGTTTCCGTATCCCGTACGGAAGCCTATTACTAAGACTCCGTCGTCCGTCCGTCCGTCCGAGGGCGGTATCTCTTGGACCGTAATAGGTAGCCCGTTGAAACTTTCACAGAATATGCGTTACTATGGCGGATATAACAACAAATAAGATAAATAAGAAAATGCAAAAAATTAAGGGGGGCTGCCATACAACAAACGTACCGAAAAATCTATTAGTCACACTATTGAATAATAGATGGTGCAACAGGCTTTTATACATTGCATTGTAGATAGCCGCTTCATAATCTTTGGTCGTTCGAAAAAAGAATTTTCAGAAGTTTGATGTTTGACAGATCACTTTTAACACTGGTGTCGCTAAGGGCTCGTACACATACTATGTGACCGATTTAGGGGGGGAGGGGGGTTCGAAAAATACCACGGTCAGTCACAGGGGGGGGGGGGGGGGGGTTAGTGCCAAGTCACGTAGTTACAGTTATATTTAACAATATATTTAATTGTTTATAAAAAAAAGGTAATTTAAAAGTTCAATATTGCAATATCTTGTCCAAAGTGTATTGTTATTTTAAATAAATGAATAAAACCATAAATACTTACCTGTACATGTGAGCATAATTTTCATTTCCTGCCGATTTACTACCTTGTACCGTTTACACCACACTAAGATCTCAAATATTGATTAAATAGGCTACCATTTCTATTTATAGAAATAGCGGGGGGGTGGGGGGGGGGGGGGGGGTAAAATCGGTCACGTAGTTTGGGTACAAGCCCTAAGGCCCATTGGTGTGTGTGTGTGTGTGTGTTTGTTTAGTCTGCAGGGGTCCTTATTAGGCCTATTATGTCATTCTGGTTTAGGTATAATACCTCGAAAGTGAATTTACACAAATTTAAACATTACCTCATTTGTTCTTGAACATTGCACATTGCAGGTATTTCATGATATATTATCTAACTAGCTGAGCCCGCGGCTCCGCTCGCGTGAAATTCGTATTTCAAAGAAGACAGTAAGTAACTATGGGCGAGGCCGAAGGCCGAGCTGCGTCCAGAAAGTCGATAAACCATCTCTAAGAAAGTAAGTAGTTAAGGGCGAGGCCGAAGGCAAGCCGCGTTAAGGTAAACGATAAACCTTCTCAAATAAAGTAAGAACTAACGGTGAGGCTTCAGGCTGAACTGTATTCTAGAAAGAAAATAAATCTTCTCGAAGAAAGTAAGTAACTGAGGGCGAGGCCGAAGGCCGAACTACATTCAGGAAGACGATAAACCATCTCTAAGAAAGTAAGTAATTAGGGGCGAGGCCGAAGGCCGAGCTGCGTTCAGGAAGACGATAAACCTTCTCAAAAAAGTAAGTAACTGAGGGCGAGGCAGAATGCCGACCTGCGTTCAGAAAGACTATAAACCTTCTCAAAGAAAGTAAGTAACTAAGGGCGAGGCCGAAGGCCGAGCTGCGTTCAGGAAGACCATGAACCTTCTCGAAGACAGTAAGTAACTGAGGGCGAGGCCGAAGGCCGAGCTGCGTTCAGGAAGACTACAAACCATCTCGAAGAAAGTAAGTAACTAAGGGCGAGGCCGAAGGCCGAGCTGAGTTCAGAAAGACCATGAACCTTCTCGAAGACAGTAAGTAACTGAGGGCGAGGCCGAAGGCCGAGCTGCGTTCAGGAAGACCATAAACCTTCTCAAATAAAGTAAGTAACTAAGGGCAAGGCCGAAGGCCGAGCTGCGTTCAGGAAGACCATGAAACCTTCTCGAAGAAAGTAAGTAACTAAGGGCGAGGCCGAAGGCCGATCTGCGTTCAGAAAAACTATAAACCTTCTCAAAGAAATTAAGTAACAAAGGGCGAGGCCGAAGGCCGAGCTGCGTTCAGGAAGACGATAAACCTTATCTAAGATAGTAAGTAATTAAGGGCGAGGCCGAAGGCCGAGCTGCGTTCAGGAAGACGATAAACCTTCTCAAGAAAGTAAGTAACTGAGGGCGAGGCAGAATGCCGACCTGCGTTCAGAAAGACTATAAACCTTCTCAAAGAAAGTAAGTAACTAAGGGCGAGGCCGAAGGCCGAGCTGCGTTCAGGAAGACCATGAACCTTATCGAAGACAGTAAGTAACTGAGGGCGAGGCCGAAGGCCGAGCTGCGTTCAGGAAGACTATAAACCATCTCGAAGAAAGTAAGTAAGTAAGGGCGAGGCCGAAGGCTGAGCTGCGTTCAGGAAGACCATGAACCTTCTCGAAGACAGTAAGTAACTGAGGGCGAGGCCGAAGGCCGAGCTGCGTTCAGGAAGACTATAAACCATCTCGAAGAAAGTAAGTAACTAAGGGCGAGGCCGAAGGCCGAGCTGAGTTCAGAAAGACCATAAACCTTCTCGAAGACAGTAAGTAACTGAGGGCGAGGCCGAAGGCCGAGCTGCGTTCAGGAAGACCATAAACCTTCTCAAAAAAAGTAAGTAACTAAGGGCAAGGCCGAAGGCCGAGCTGCGTTCAGGAAGACCATGAAACCTTCTCGAAGAAAGTAAGTAACTAAGGGCGAGGCCGAAGGCCGAGCTGCGTTCAGAAAAACTATAAACCTTCCCAAAGAAAGTAAGTAACAAAGGGCGAGGCCGAAGGCCGAGCTGCGTTCAGGAAGATGATAAACCTTATCTAAGAAAGTAAGTAATTAAGGGCGAGGCCGAAGGCCGAACTACGTTTAGGAAGAACATAAACCTTCTCGAAGAAAGTAAGTAACTGAGGGTGAGGCCGAAGGCCGAGCTGCGTTCAGGAACACTATAAACCTTCCCGAAGAAATTAAGTAATTGAGGGCGAGGCCGAAGGCCGAGCTGCGTTCAGGAAGACTATAAACCTTCTCGAAGAAAGTAAGTAACTAAGGGCGAGGCCGAAGGCCGAGCAGTGTTCAGGAAGGCGATACACCTTATCTAAGAAAGTAAGTAATTAAGGGCCAGGCCGAAGTTCGAGCTACGTTCAGGAAGACCATAAACCTTCTCGAAGCACTTAAATAACTCAAAGCGAGACCGAAGGCCGAGCTACGTTCAGGAAGACCATAAACCTTCTCAAAAAAAGTAAGTAACTAAGGGCAAGGCCGAAGGCCGAGCTGCGTTCAGGAAGACCATGAAACCTTCTCGAAGAAAGTAAGTAACTAAGGGCGAGGCCGAAGGCCGAGCTGCGTTCAGAAAGAATATAAACCTTCTCAAAGAAAGTAAGCAACAAAGGGCGAGGCCGAAGGCCGAGCTGCGTTCAGGAAGACGATAAACCTTATCTAAGAAAGTAAGTAATTAAGGGCGAGGCCGAAGGCCGAGCTACGTTCAGGAAGACCATAAACCTTCTCGAAGAAAGTAAGTAACTGAGGGCGAGGCCGAAGGCCGAGCTGCGTTCAGGACGACTATAATCCTTCTCGAAGAAAGTAAGTAACTAATGGCGAGGCCGAAGGCCGAGCTGCGGTCAGGAAGACCATAAACCTTCTCGAAGAAAATAAGTTACTAAGGGCGAGTCCGAAGGCCGAGTTGCGTTCAGGAAGGCTATAATCCTTCTCGAAGAAAGTAAGTGACTGAGGGTGAGGTCGAAGGCTATAAACCATCTCGGTGAAAGTAAGTATAAACTATGGGTGAGGCCGAAGGCAGATCTGCGTTCAGGAAGAGGATAAACCTTGTCGATCAAAGTAAGTAACTATGGGCGAGCCCAAAGGCCGAGCTGCGTTTAGGTAAACGATAAACCTTCTTAAATAAATTAGTAGCTAAAGGCGAGGCTTCAGGCTAAGCTGCATTCTGGAATACAGTAAACCTTCTCGAAGAAAGTGCGTAACTAAGGGCGAGGCCACTGGTACCCCGATCCCCCCCCCCCCCCCCCCCTCCTTTAAAATTTGAAACAAAACACCCTGAAGTGTTTCAGTGATTTATTCTCAGCAGTTGTAATTCCAATTTTCATGTTTCTAACTTCAAATAACAAAGACTTTCATACAAAGTCGTCGTCCCCATGTCCCCTCCCCCCTTAAAGTTGTAATTTCCAAAAATCCTTAACGGATGCTTACGTTATGAAATAATCCTATGTTCCAAATTTCAGCTTTCTAGACTTAGTAGTTTTGGATGTGCGTTGATAGATCAGTCAGTCAGGACAAACAATTTTATAAGTATTAGATATCTACTCTTTATTCTATTCGTCCCTTCTACCAAAAGCACCAACCGCATTACACCAACGCAACTCAACAGAACTGCTAACGCCATATATTACGACCATTCGACATTAAATTCCGTTTTCTTTGATACTGCTCAACCCTAAGGCTATTTAACTGTATGGTATATATCCTATAGTGAGCCGGAAGGACTACTCTTTACATTGGTGTAAACCGCATCAAAATCTGTTAAAAGTGCTTCCGAGTTTACCTCAAACATACATACATACATGCAAACAGACGTTTCCTTTTATAAGAAGTAGAGATAGAGAAAAGAAGATAGAGATTAAATTATCCTCCCTTCCCCTCTCCCCGCGGACCCCTCCCCCCTATCTCAACCCCCCTCTTCAAAACACCCCCAGTATGGATAAAATTATTAAAAATCATTTAAAATCCTAAAATCTAATTGTGAAATCATCCCCTATTTTAATTTAAGGGTTGATTTAGCAAAAACGCTTAAACACGTAATTTTTTATTTTATATTAAAAGCCTAAATATGAATTTTCATATCCCTAACTTGAAAAATGATGGGTTCCCCATACAATCTTTCATCCCCTATTTCATCCCGTTAAGGGTTGTTTTTTGAGACAAAAGGTAGCCCATGTTCTTCCTCAGGATGCACTTCATCTCCGTACAAAATTTTATAAAATCCTAAAATGTAATTTTGAAATCAACCCCTATTTTAATTTAAGGGTTGATTCAGCAAAAACGCTGAAACACGTATTTCTTTATTTCATACCAAAAGCCCAAATATAAATTGTCATATCCCTAACTTAAGAAATGCTGAGTTCCCCATACAAACTTTCATCCCCTATTTCACCCCCTTAAGGGTTGTTTTTTGAGACAAAACGTAGCCTATGTCCGTCCTCAGGATGCAAATCATCTCCGTGCAATATTTTATCGAAATCTGTTCAGCGGTTTAGGCGTGAAAAGGTAACAGACAGACAACAGAGTTACTTTCGAATTTATAATATTATATATAGTATGGATATGGATATGGATACATAACTCTACTAACCTGTAGATGTATAACCCCATCGCGCTCCTCCCTGTCGCAAAATGCTGAGGCGGAGAACTCTACACTACTGCTCTCCGTAGGCAGTCGCAGCGAGCTCACGGAACTCTGTCCCATAATGTAGCGCGACTTGGCGAGGTGGAAGGTTCCGTCGCTCAGTGCCGCCTCCAGCGCAGTCTCTCGCTCCAGCTTCTCTTGCATCAGGTGCAGAGACTGCAGCACGAGCTTATCGAGAACTTCACATATTGTGCTCGAATCGGGCTTATCTATGCAAAATGAAACGAAATTGGTTATACTTCCAAAACTTTAGCTTTAGCTAAGCATCTAAGGAATTGAAGATGATGTGCCTACCTTTTGCCATTTTAGCAAATAACGGGACAATCTGAATTATGATTTTACAAATCCAAAATGTACGTGTTTTTCATAGAATTGCAGACTTTATTCCACGAAACCAATCTTCACTCACACACCACTCGAAGCAAAGTTAGATTACTCGAAGAATCAAAGACGAAGAATAATCAATCAATCACATGACATACATCATCCATCATGTCATCATGACATACCGTACCGAACGACATTTCTTTTTTTTTATTCAATGGCTAGTGACCTCTTGACTAGACTCATAGATAAGTTGAGGCTCAATCTGCCAATAGTGCCAATGTCAAGTTGAAGATCCAAGTGAGTTCCAAAAGTCTAAAAAAAATTACTGTACACATTGTGAGTAGATTAGGTGAGTGGATTAAGCCAGTAGCAAGAGTGGTTTATTGTACATACAGCACGGCTGTACCCATTCCACTGCACGACCATGCATGATATCGAAGAGGGAGATCCTGCTAAAAGGATGGATTTTTGTCGTTTTATGATAAACATCGACCCAGAGAACCGCAATTATTTATGTAAGATTTTGTGGATGGACGAATCGAAGTTCTCGCCACTGGCTTAATCCAAGGCGCCTGGCTGCAGCTGTAATTGAAATATTAGGATCTCTTGTGAAAAACTCCAATACTTCCTCCACATCTTTAGGCGGAATAACACCTGGTCTGCCAGCATCTGCCTGCCTTCGGTCAATACTGCCGATTTCTCGGAGGCGCCGGTATGTCCCAGAAAACACTCTTAGATTAGGTATACGACGATCAGGGTAAGGCTGGACCATGGTTTAACCAGACTGATGGACTGAACTGATTAAAAACCTAGCGTGTAACCTCCGACTTACACGCTAGGTTTGGCATCAGTTCAGTCCGTGACCTTGGTAACGACCAGATTGACGCCAGACTGACGCCAGACGTAAAATGCATTCGCACTATCAGTCTGCCATCAGTCTAGTATCAAAATATTTTAAAATCCATCAGTCTGGCTGGTCCATCCACGGGGAGCCAAGTCCAGTCCGGCTGTCGTGGCCTATGTTTTGAATTATATTCTTTGGTTTTGAAGGTCAGTGGCCACATTTCGAGAGGAACAGTTCTACAGAAAATTCATGCAAAATGAAAGAGACAACACTGCACTTCCCCGCTATTACTGAATTGCCAGTTCCAGGGTTTTATGGGGAAATTTATCAAACTAATTTCACGAAGTAAGCACGATTTTAACAGTTATACATCTGTAAAAAAATACGGAACAGTAAAATATAATATTTTCTCCACATAATTGCTTAATCAGTAATTTCAGACAGTGGTAAGAAAGTTTTTTTATTCAATTCAAATCGAATTGAGCATTTTTACATTTTTTACCTGGTAACATTATGGATTCCAGCATTTAGGAAATTTTACCCAAAGAAAAGAATCAACTACGTAAAGGAGGTCCTGTCAAGTGGTTGAAGGTTGTTGCATGTGTTTTTGAAAATCTCCGGCTTTTTTTCTGGTTATATACTTACGAAAATAGTGTTGGTGTTAGTTTGCGTGCAGTTTGTATCGTATTATTCTTTTCTAAGTGTAGATCTTTAAATTTTTTATCATGGAGGTGAAAAAACCTCCTGATCCCCCTGACCCGCCTATGCCTATGTATGATTCTCAATTGGGTCCTAACCCATATTTAGGAAGTTTAGAAAATAATATTATGAATGTGTCACTCCCGGCATCGGAGATTCCGGTGGCGGAATATATAACAATTGAAGATTCTCAGTCTCTGAAAAGAGTCACTGGGGAAAAGTCGAAATGGAAGAAGCAAGCAGAGCGGAAACGCAGGAGGAAGGAGGATCGTCTCCAAGAGAAGAGCAGTACCAGCAGCTCTGACTCTGAGACGACCTCTTGTCATACGGTCAGGTCGACGGAGAGTTCTTCTATCATTCCTCCATCACAGAAAAATCCAACTGCCTCTTCATCTAACATACTTGTATATAGGGACCACGATCGTGCTCCCTTTGTTATTCACGTTCAACGTGTTGAGTCAGACCCATCTGCAGGAACTGTGCTCCATCCAATTCATTTTGGCAAATTTCTCAAACGAACTGGTTTCAGTGGCATCGTGGACGGAGGCGTTACGCGTGTCGGACGTAACCGTGTCTCAGTAGAGTTTGCTACAGCAAATTTCGCCAACACATTTTTAAATAATATTGTAGACAATCATATTATGTATAAGGCATTTGTTCCATCATTTAATATTACTAGACTCGGTTTGGTCAGGGGAGTCCCGACTGATGCTTCCCCTGAAGAACTTCTCGAGGAGCTGGGAGTTCCCGAGGGCGGCAAAGTTTTGAAGGCCAGAAGGCTCAATTTTAAAACTTTTGTAGATGGCAACCCAGTTTGGAAACCGACTCAATCCGTTGTCCTGACGTTTGACGGTCAAACGCTTCCTTCTCGAGTAACTCTTATGTACAACTCCCTTCCAGTGGAGATATACAAATATCCCACCATTCAATGTTTTCAGTGTTGCCGATATGGGCACACCAAGGCCCAGTGCCGCTCTAAGCCTCGATGCTTCAAGTGTGCTCAGTCGCACTCTGGAGACGAGTGTAACCTTTCGGAAGAAAACTCTTGCTGTATGTACTGTGAAGGCAGGCATTTCTCTATTAATAAAAAATGTCCAGAGCGCTCTAGACAAGAGAATATTAAGTCGGTAATGGCCCAAGAGGCTATTTCTTACGCACAGGCTGCCAGACGTTTCTCGGCTCCTAAGCGTTCCTATGCAGATGTAGTTTCGTCATCCACCTTCTCTCAGGCCAGTAAACCCTTCATTTCCAAAATTAATAATCCTTCCATTCCGACCTCTTCTCACAGGAAAACTATAACTTCTCAACCTCGTGCTCGTGCCCCTTTGTCACAGGGTTACGACAGGAAGGCTCATCAAAAAATGCTTAATGAATTTAATTCTTCTCCGTCCCAGAATGGGTGTGCCTTACAATCTCAGAATTCTCTGAGTCCTGAAAATGGTGTCGACCTTGGGGACATCCATGGCCTCTTTATTAACTTTTTGGCTTTTTTGAAATCATCAAATGCTTTACCGTACCACGCTGCTTCCAATACTCAAACTCCTCTCTCTCTCTCGGCCAGCGATGGCTCACTTCGAGTCGATTCTTCAGTGGAATTGTCGAAGTATAATTAAAAATAAATCTGATTTTATTTTTCTTTTAAATAAATTTAAACCTATTGTGTCTGCAGTCTCGGAGACTTGGCTCAAGCCAGATTCTCATTTTAGAGTTCCTGGCTATGCCAGCCTGCGGGACGACAGATGCGATGGCAAAGGCGGTTGCGCCTTATTTGTAAATAGTAAAATTCCTTTCTCTATTATAACTCTTCCTCCCCTCAGAGACGGTATTAATGCCGTAGCTGTGGGGGTGAAGGGTTTCACTATTATTTCTATTTATATTCCTCATCCTTCATCATCATCCCTTAGTGACTTGAAGCTACTGTTCGAATCAATTTCTAAGCCTTTCCTTTTACTCGGTGACCTTAATTGTCACCACACAATGTGGGGTTCGTCCGAGAGCGGCTTGGCTGGAAATCGGTTGGCCGATATTTTGGACGAACTTAACATCTGTGTTCTTAATGATGGGTCTCCGACTCGTCGTGTTTCCCCATTCCAGAATCCTAGTGCAGTTGACTTGTCCTTATGTTCCCCGGAACTGGCATCACTTCTCTCCTGGCGTACTCTTGTTAGCACTTATGGTAGTGATCACTTTCCAATTATCTTGTCCCTTCCCATGTCTGGTAATATTAGCCCCATTCAAACTATCCCCTTACTGAAGTATCGCTTAGAAAGAGCTGATTGGTATAGCTTTAGCTCTGCAGTTGAAGATAATATCATGTGTCTGCCTATTCCTTCAGCAGATAATGTCACCTCTTGTTACTCACAGTTTGTTGATACTCTCATCCGGGTTGCTGATGAGATTTTACCTATAAAACAGTTCAAGACTCACCGCTCGTCTCCTCCATGGTGGGATTCTGACTGTACTGAGTCGATTCGCTCCCGAAATGAAAGCGAGCTTAAATACGCAAAGGACATGTCATGGCTTAACTACTTAGAGCTTCAGAAAACTCAAGCAAGAACCAAGCGTACGCTTCTGGAAAAAAAACGTCTGGGTTGGAAACGTTTTTGTTCATCCATCTCCCCATCTACTTCAGCTAGCCTAGTCTGGCAGAATGTAAAGAGATATCTTTCGGCTTTTATTGACAATTCAAATTATAAAGCTACTTCTGACTTATGGAAAGAGTCTTTTTTAAATAAACTGGCTCCTCCATCGGCTCCTCGTTTTGAAGAATTGCCTTTAGTCTACGTGTCTCCCCCTTACAGTTCTCCCATAGATGCTCCTTTCTTGCTCAGAGAACTTAAGTTAGTTACTAATCATGTCAAGGATTCTTCCCCTGGGTTAGATGGCATCCCATATTCGTTTCTTAAGCATGCTAGTGAGCCCACACTCAATTATTATCTCCAAATCATTAACAAAATAGTTGAAATCGGTGTAATTCCAGCTGACTGGAAAAGGCAGTTAATTATTCCCATTCTCAAGCCACAGAAAGACCCTAATGATGGTTCCTCTTATCGACCTATTGCCCTTTCGGCCACGCTCTTAAAGATCACAGAACACTTGGTGAAAAATAGGCTCGAGTGGTTATTGGAAAGTAGGGGCCTTTTGGCCAAAAGTCAGTTTGGCTTTAGAAAAGGCAAAAGTACCATGGACAGTCTCGGTATAATTAGTACGGATATCCGACTTTCATTTAGCCGGAATGAATCAATTGTCGCTGCCTTTTTGGACATTTCAGCCGCTTACGACAATGTCATCCTTCCAATTCTCAGGCAGAAATTGATTCATCTAAGAGTTCCAGAGAAATTTGTATCTTTTGTTTTAAATATACTCACTGAAAGAACCATAGTTCTTCGGTCGGAAAATGTTGTGACTGATGCCAGGGTCGTTTGGAAGGGACTGCCCCAGGGTTCAGTCCTGAGCCCCCTTCTATACAACTTGTACACCCACGACCTTGACAGAGCTATAAATCCTTTTGCCCGTGTTTTACAGTATGCCGATGATCTTCTTATTTATGCTTCTCATAAATTAATCCCAGACGCTGCTGGCTCGGTTAGCCGTGCCATCTTATCTTTGTCATCATGGCTTGATGCTCACGGCCTAGACTTATCGGCGCCCAAGAGTTCCATAGTAGTCTTCTCTAGGAAAAGGCTCATACCTCGTATAGACATATGTTATAAAGATGTTCGCATTCCCACTTCTAATCAGGCTAAATTCTTAGGCGTAATTTTAGACTCCAAAATGTCTGGTGCTCCGCATGTGGAGCAAATAGTTAAAAAATGTGAAAAAAATATTAATATAATACGCACTCTTGCTGGAGTGTGGTGGGGTGCCCATCCATTTTCACTTAAATTAATTTACAATGCTCTCATACGAAGCCATCTTGACTATGGCACTTTTATATTGGAACCTTCTAACAAATCTGCTATGCAGAAGCTCGATCGGATCCAATCCAAGTGCCTTCGCATCATAACGGGAGCTATGAAATCCAGTCCAGTCAATGCTCTTCAGGTCGAGTGTGTTGACCCTCCTCTGTTTTTACGTCGTCAGTTTTTGGCTGACAGATTTATTTTTAAGGCCAGACAACTTTCAAGTCATCCTCTTATTCCCAAACTGCAACTTCTTTCTGTATTGTCATTTGAAAAACCATATTGGACTAATAAACCAGCAACTAGATTGGTTCGTAGCTTCCGAAAGTTTAATTATCTTCGAGCTCCAGTGCATCGATCGCCTCATCTTCCCATATACATGACTCCATACGAGGCAGTCATCTACCAACCTGATGTTATAAAAAATTTTGGTATAGATAAAGATTCTAAAAAAGCCGATAAATTATTTAACTCTATCATCTCTAAAGATTGGCAAGGTTGGGATCTTATCTTTACCGACGCTTCAAAATTATCAGAGAAAGGTAGTGTAGGGGCCGCAGTTTATCATAAAAGTAGCAATACTTATCAAATAATTAAATGCCCCCCGGAGACTTCAGTCTATACAGGAGAGTGCACAGCTTTACTGGAAGCAGTTAAATTTGTGAATGTATTTCAAAACTTGGAAAAAGTTATCATATTTACAGATTCACTTAGTGCACTGCAGGCCCTTGTGCAAAACCCTTTTTACACCAAATTGCATAATCCCATAATTTTTAATATAAAGTCTTTAATCTTTAATTGCCTTAATAAAAAGGAGATCGTCCTGGCCTGGATTCCATCGCACTGCGGCATCGTAGGCAACGAGCGTGCTGATGCCCTTGCTAAGGATGCTGTGGTCCGGGGGGACAAATTTCCATATGTCAATTACTCTCATGACTTGGTTTCATTGTCTCAATCTTATTTATCCCAATCCTGGTCTAATGTTTGGAAATCATCTAGTAAACATAAAGGTTCACATTATGCCCAGTTCCAGGCAAGTATTCCAGCGCGACCGTGGTTTTATAAATTAAACATATCTAAAGTTGCCACTTCTGTTATATGCAGACTTAGGCTCGGCCACTGTTGCTCTCCCGTCCACCTGGCCAGGCTCCACATCTTAGACTCATCCGTGTGTGAATGCGGCTTGGAAGAGGGTGATTTAAATCATATTTTTTTTACATGTCCCTTAAATAATAATACTCCGCCACTGTACTCTTCATTACCATCATTTAAAGTTCCCCTCCCCACTAACATTAATTGTCTACTGATTATTAACAATCTCAAAATACTGAAATTAATAGCTAAATTTATTGCAGAGAACAACATAAAACTGTAAATATAGAAATAATGTGTATTTTCTTTTATAGTTGTATAATATCGTGTTTCTTTTTAGGTATACTTACTTTCTTTTATTATTTTCATGCATGCAAGCTGTTCACTGTTCGCTTGTTTCGTAGTATGCGCGTTTTTTTTTTACCTTTTCAATATGATTGGTTTTAATGACTAAATATAAATGTTTTGCTCATGCAACTTCTATATAACTCTAAATACGGGACTTTGGCATAAATACACGAATTAAGTGTGATGGCCAAAAAAAAAAAAAAAAAAAAAAAAAAAAACTACGTAAAAACACGAGTTATGCCTTTTACTATAATTTTTCGTTCGAAAACGAATGCACCAAGCTTGCAGCAAACAGTAAAAGTATTTGGGTGAAGTGCAGTGTACCTACAGCTTCACGGAGGTAAGATTAAGTGCTTTTGATACTTGTCAATATTTCATATTTTTCCACGATATCTCCTATATTTTCCAAATAACATAATGTTAGAGCATGTTATTTATTGGATGCTCGCCTTTGTCTGTAGTACAGAGTAAGTTATTATATTACCCAAGTAGGGTTGTAGTGAAAATTGTCAAAATAAACATAACCTGAAAATGTGCAGTATCATATCATCCATTAAATTATGTATGCCGCACGCCTTTGTGTACAGGAAATTGAAATACGCCTCTAGTTCTCTATTACGAGAGAAACACAATGAAAAAAAAACAATGCTGCTGGTTAATTAGGTAAGGTGTTTATTGACTCAGTCCTATCCGATAAATGTACTGCAGCCTTAGAATATATTTATGACTCCCCTCTCATTCAACTCCTGCAGTAGCAAACCAATTTAGGTTACTGTCTACAACGGCCGACCACAAATCAAAGTATGTAGGTACTAATAATCTTATAAATTGAATGAAATGAAAAAAAATTAAACCGAGTTTTGAGGACGAAGAAACCGAGTTCGCGTGTTTGCGCGACCCCACCACCACCGGCGCAGCACCTCGCATGGTGTGTAACACCATGCGACCACCACCAGCGCCGCCGCTCGGCACCCCCAGAATATGGTGACGACTTGTCAAAGACAGCACGGCAGAAGACAGGGACACGACACGACCGGCGTCCCCGCTCCGGGCCAGAGGAGGGCGCGGTGAGGGCGCACTGCAGCTTGCGTGGAGTCTGCCGCGCCAGCAGCGCGCCGCTGCCCCGCACGATTACGCCGCCTTCCTCGCTTACACCGACGACGACGACGTTGACGTGTACCTGTGTTTCGCTTACCTGCCACTTCTTCCACGACAGCGCACACCCACCACCAAGGTTCGCCGCTGCATCGCCGACATCTGCCGGCGACGACGACGAACAACATCGTGCTCCCGCCACAAGACCTACGACGGGAAGACGATGTCCGCCACATCAACCGGCCTGCTTGGGGCTATCGGGGCTCTGTGCTCTGACTACAGCCCCCGCTACCGGCGTGGCGGTACGGTGCGCAACAGCGGCGCACGCACGAGGATCAACATCCATGAAAGGACTGCGTGTCGTCGCCCCGCAGCCGGTGGATACGGAGCTCTCCGAGATGGGGGTGGTGGTGGCCTACGTGTCTAGTACCACCACCTATCGCTCGTAGCTTGCCTCGCGTCGTCCCGGAGAGCTCCGTAGCCATGGCCTGCACCCGCCGGCGTGCTTGGAGGTCCGCCTCCCGCCGCCGGCGAGAATACCGTTTTTTTGTTTTTCTCTGTTTTTATTAATTTTGTATAGCTATTTTATTTTATAATTATATAAAATTAATATAAATATGTACCTGTATGATGAAAAAACGTGAAAATAAAGAAATTATAAATAAAATCTTGGTGTGTTGTTTCCCAGATAACACCATGAAAGTCCGTAAAATGTGGGGCGTCTTCTGCAAAACACGCGGTCGAAGCAGCACGATCATATCACAGATTTCCTTCACTTAACTTGAACAATTTTGAAAGGTAAGACCAATGGTATGTAGGTACAATACTTATGGAAGTCAATCCGAAGAAAATATGTGAGTGAAATTGACAGCATAAGCTATGAGTCACTCAGTTTCTGGGGCTTTACTGGCCTCTCAAGTGCGAGGTTGTGGGTTTGAATCCCAGTCCTTGTAAAAGTCTTCACAATTTGCCCGTCGTCGCTCCGGCGAGTGAAGGAAACCACTGCAAGGAAATCCTTTCCATCCTTACAAGGTGGTAACACTTACCACTGCAAATCAATCAATCAATCAATCCGAAACCAATCAATCAATTTACTTCTACGCCACGGCATGCCGTCAGCCAGTGGGCTGAACAGTTAATACAAATGCGCACGCAGTCACGGGTAAATGCTAGTATTATATACATACAAGCTCATTACTCCTAATATGTTACAGGTGAGCTGCCCCTGCAAGCAGTGACAACGGCGAACCTCGTAGAAGATGTGGACCAGCTATTTGGGCAACAACACAAGCAAGCCATTAAACATTGAAAGTGGTAAGGAGCGAGGGCCATTCCACCTTCCCAAAATGAGTGGATTGCTACAATAGAAGCACTTGAGCGTTTGTTTAAAATGTTACAACGTCTAGACTTTTATTTAGTCTCAACCTGTCTAAATCAAGACAATTTAGAAAACATGTTTGGGGGCGTAAGATCGAGCTGTGGAAATAACAACAATCCCACAGTCCAGCAATTCTTGCTGGACTAAAAACTGTGACCATTAGTGGCATAGTGGCGCACAGTCGTAGTACAAAATGTATCTTACAAGGTCAGTCACATTTAATAAATAATTTAGAAAACTTCATTTGTAAAGCGCCCCAGCTCAAACAGATAAAGACGAATTGTTTTATGAAATGTTCGAGGAAATCGTTTATTTGTAATTATATTATGTAAGGGTAATATTGTAAGTATGTAGTAATATGAGGATGTTCATTATATATAAACATTGATTTATGAGTTATTATGTACATACTTGTTATAAGCCAAGTTGTTGTAGGCGAATTTCACCATATAAAAAATTGTTAAGAGAAAAACAAACAAAAAAATATCATAAAACAAACTTATTATGTACAGTTTCCTATGTTGTACGGTTTGTGCCAATTATTTGGATGAAATTGCTTATTTACTTTAATATTTACTTGTGTAATAGTTTACTTGTACAAACACTTCATTTCGTAATAAAAGAGCATTTGTTGTGTACTCATGATGTTATTTATTTGGCACATTTAGCTAAACTGTGACCATCTCACATTGATAGTTCTAAAATTGTCAGTTCTGCCTGCTCAGTCAGAGTGGGCTGACAATTTTAGAAATATCAGTGTGAAATGGTCACAGTTTGGCTAAATGTGCAGTACCTACTAAAAATAAATTTAATTCGAAATTCCCGCCAATTCCCACCAAGTGCTAGTTCTGAAAGACGCCGCAGTGGCCGCATTTGGCGCCACCAAGGTTAAAACATAGGCAAACAAATTTTGTATGGGCTTGTGCTTCTACGCCCTAGAAGTATTATATTCTTTGGGTCCATCAGTCCAAACCATCCATCCATCAATTTAGATTAAACGGTCAGTCTGGCTGGACCATGGTTTAACCAGACTGATGGACTGAACTGATGAAAACCTAGCGTGTCACCTCCGTCTATTGGTTGGCTCCGGGCGAAGGAGTAGGAGTGAAGGATTGAGGGATTCGAGGGATTGGATAAAGTCGTATCGATGCATTGCATAGCAACACCACAGACAACACTACACCAACCAAACCAACCAACCACGAGTGGCTCGGGATCAATTCTGATTACTCTCGCTCACAGCTGTGACGTCATAGAGCCGAAACCGAATCAAGGGAATTCGATATTCGTTTGTTCGTTTAAGTGAGTTCATGGGTCATGGCCGGTTTACATTATCTTAGTGTTTATTAGAGTGGTTTAGGAGAGTACCTTAGTAGAAACGTGTAAACGCTACTTGCTTTAGTACGGTTCCACTTGCCTTTCAATTAGAATCAAAATAGGATTGGTTTTTATTTTTGTTTCCAGTGACACCCCAGCGCGTCATTATCCTCGTTACTTATCTGTGTGTAAACTGAGAATTTAGTGAGAACTTTAGGAGAGTGCACAAGTGGCCTCTCTAGTTGAACTAAAGCACTCTCCTAAACACTAAGATAATATAAACCGGCCTTCAGGGTTGAGAGTCTAGGACACAGAGCATTGTTGTATATGTTCTATGTTTAAAAATTAAAATATATAATCTTGGTGAGGACATCTGTGGTTGTTGTCATGGTGATGGAGCATTGTTTACTTAATAAAAGATGGATTGATTGAACATGCTAGTAATTTTATTATACTTATTACAAAACATGGTGTCAGAAGTAAAGAACCTACACTAATATGTAGTAGCATGTAAGTTACTAAACAAGATGACAACAAATAATAGTGATACCGCTGCTAGCAGCCTGGGGCTGGGGACGGGTGGCGGAGGCAGTCATCCCGGCGGCGGAGGAGGGAATATGAGGCCTCCTCGTGAACTAAATTGCAACGGCGACGACCCTAATACGTGGACGCGCTTCATTCAGATGTTCGAGATATACATGAAGGCATCTAAACAAACGAACCTGGACGATGAAACGAAAATCGCTATACTTCTCAATGTTGCAGGGGAAGATGCAATTGAGATTTATAATACATTCGCGCCTTGTGAAACGTACAAGGAGGTAAGAGCAGCATTTGAAAAACATTTTATGCCAAGGAGTAATGTAGTGTTCAATCGGTACAAGTTTTTCTCCCGAAGTCAACAAGAGGGCGAAAATTTTGATGCATACCTGACGTCATTGAAAGTACTTGCTAAAAGTTGTGGCTTTAAGGACCAAGAAGAATCACTAATAAGAGACAGGGTCATACTAGGTGTCAAGGATGCAGATTTACAGGAGCGATTGTTGCGCCTCAGCGAACTGACTCTATATGAAGCCGCGTCAATCTGTAAAAGTGCAGAAATAGGAAAGGTGCATGCAGCAGCTGTGCAGAGCGGCGGAAGGGTACTCGCTGTTAAGAAGAAATCGGAAGAAGTTAAGAAACGTGTATGCTCAAAATGCGGCATGAATCACAATTTCGCTCAGTGCCCTGCATTTAAAAAAAAATGTAATGCTTGCGGTGGTGAAAACCATTTCGCAAAAATGTGTCGTAGAACCAAGACTGGTCAGCGACGTCGAGCGCACGAGTTATTAGAAGATAGTGACGGTGAGGTTTATTATTTATACTCAGTTAATAAACGTACTGATTTGTGCTGGCAAAGTAAGATTAGAGTTGCAAAAGTAGGTGTAAATTTTGAATTAGATACGGGTGCAGAGTGCAATGTGTTACCGTTGAGACTTTACAAGCACATTGAGCGCAATGGTCAAGGAAAAATTGTATTAAAAGACACTAACTGTATGTTGTTAGTGTATGGAGGACAACAAATAAAACCAGTAGGAAAAGTGGAACTAAGCTGTTCAACCACTAATAATTTAAATTCATTTGCTACTTTGGTGGTAGTTGATTCAGACTGTACACCCATTCTAGGGCTTAAGGATTGTGTTAGATTCAATCTTGTTAAAAAAATTGATGATGTGGGTAAGCTCAGTGGTATCCCTCTAAGTGAAAAAGATAAATTTATAAACAAAAATAAAGACATATTCACAGGATTAGGCAACATTGGGGAGTACAAAATAAAGTTAAAACAAGGTACCCAGCCAGTCGTTAAGTCAATTAGAAGGATACCGGAGAGCATAAAGTCTAAGCTCAAAGAAAAACTTGATGAATTGGAAAAGAAGCACATAATTTGTAAGGTCAATGAGCCAGTTGAGTGGTGTCACAACTTAGTGATTGTCGAAAAGCCAGATAAATCTTTGCGAATTTGCTTAGATCCACAATCATTAAATCCGAGCATAATGAGGGAACATTATCTAATACCCTCTCCGTCAGAGATCAGTAATAGGCTGGCTGGTAAAAAAGTGTTCACTGTAATGGATATGAAGGATGGGTTTTTTCAGGTTCGATTGGAGGAGTCGAGTAGTAGAGTATGCACGTTTGGGACTGTTTTTGGAAGGTACCGATTTGTACGTATGCCTTTTGGTATCTGCTCTGCTCCTGAGGTCTTTCAAAAAATTAATTCTCAAATATTTGGTGATATTCAAGGCCTTGAGGTATATTTTGATGATCTCATTATAGCAGGTGAGGATGAACGAGAACATGATAAAATACTAAATAAAGTTATTGAAAGATCTAGAGACTGTGGGGTAATATTTAATCCTAAAAAACTTCAGTACAAAGTAAGTGAAGTGAAGTACATTGGGTATATTATATCAGCAAACGGTATACAACCAGACCCAGAGCATGTCAGTGCGATTATGGAGATTAAGGAACCTCAAAATATAAAAGAGCTACAAAAATTTCTAGGTATGACGAATTACTTGAGTAAATTCATTCCACATTATTCAAATAGCACAGCAGTTTTAAGAGACCTCTTAAAAACAAATGTACACTGGCACTGGGATAATGTTCATACAGACGCTTTCAACTTATTAAAACGAAAACTCTTGTGTGCACCCACTTTAAATATGATAAATAATGCTATCCCTTTTACTATTCAGTCTGACAGTTCAAAGGATGGGCTCGGTGCTTGCCTATTACAGAATAACAAACCTGTATCGTTTTACTCTAGGAGTTACACAGAAACACAAAAGCGATGGGCCACAATAGAAAAAGAAATGTTTGCCATCTGTGCCGCACTAGAAAAATTTCACCAATTTGTATATGGCCGCAAAATAATAATAGAAACAGATCATAAGCCCTTAATCAGTATCATTAAAAAAGATATCAACAAAGTGAGCCCTAGATTGCAGAGAATGCTACTAAAATTATTAAAATATGATTTAAATATTACATACATTCCGGGAACAAAAATGTTCATTGCTGATTTCTTATCTAGGAACTATATAACTAATAATGCAAAGGAAGATAAGAGCCTCTTAGAGCATGTTCACTGCATAGACAGGGAGTCACCAGTGAACGAAAAACAATTCATTGACCTCAGAGAGGAAACCAAACGCGACAAAGTTCTCAGCCAGATTTTAAGCTGGAATAAAGTAGGATGGCCCAAAAGCAGTCATAAACTAGAAGAATACGAATTAAAACAGTTGTGGCATCTTAGAAATAAAATATCAGTACAAAAAGGCATTGTTTACCATAATAACAAAATAGTTGTCCCTAAAAATCTTAGGAGGGATATGTTGTGTATAATTCACTCCGCACATCAAGGTGTTGTAAAAGATAAAGCACAAGCAAGGTTATATATGTACTGGCCTGGTATTTCTCATGATATTGAAACTTATGTCAACACATGCAAGAGTTGTGAAAAATTCAGACCATCTAACATCAAAGAACCTATCATATCTATAACTTATCTATAGAACATACCTATTGTACCGTGTGGGGTCGGTACTTAAAAAGAATAGCCCCACTGCATCTCTCCCCGTCGCATGTCGTAAAAGTCGACTAAGGGATCGTCGGCCTCGGCAGCTCAGTGGTGCGGTCAGTTATTGGATGGGTGACCGCTCGACCGTTGGAGGCTGACCGTGGTTCGGATTCCACGTTAAACTGTAGGTCCCTTCCCTTCTTACCTTACTGGGTGGTAGGGTTTATCCCGGCCGGGTTGGTACCACCGCACTGAGCGAAACGTCGGTCGAAACGGCTATGTAAATAGTTCGTGTTTTCCGTCCAGTTCAGTGTAGCCGGCGCGAAATGAAGGGAAGCACTGACATAGCACCTAGTTCACCCGGTGTTATGGGCTGACATCACGGATGTTGTAGGTGATGTAGCCAACCGTGTCAGTTTCCATAAAAAAAAAAAAAAAAAAAAAAAATCCCATGAGATACCGGAGCTACCATTCCAAAAAATTGCTATGGATATATGTACTTGTATGAATAGTGACTACTTAGTATTGGGTGATTATTTTTCTAAATGGATAGAAGTAAAAAAAATGATACACAAAACAGCTGACGATGCAATTGAGGTGATCAAACCTATGTTTGCCTGTCATGGTATACCCAAAACTATTGTGTGTGATAATATGCCATTTGATAGCATTAAGTTTAGGGAATTTGCAAGGGACTGGGGCATTCAAATTGTTACATCGAGCCCTCGGTACCCTAAGTCGAATGGTCTGGCTGAAAAGTCAGTGGGAATCGCTAAAAATATGATTAAAAAATGTCATGATAGTAATGATGATATAGATTTAGCACTACTAGCTTATAGAAACACCCCTGTCTGTGGTATAGATTATTCTCCCTCGCAAATGTTGATGAGCAGATTACTGCGGTCTAAAGTTCCCTGCTCGTCGCTAATATTAAAACCTAAAATTACCGTGTGGGGCCGGTACTTAAAAAGAATAGCTCCACTGCATCTCTCCCCATGCATGTCGTAAAAGGCGACTTAGGGATAAGGACAAGATGCCGTGCTAAAGGGCGACAGGCTCGCCACCTCTCACCTTGGCACGGTACTTCCACCGAGTCATGCAGCAGGTGGGTATTCGTGCCTTACTTGCTGATTGATCGATTGAATCTTGTTCGAATACTTTGCGAAACGTGGTGGTCGGTGTTGTGCTGTAAATTACCAGAGTTCTTGCAGCACAACACCGATTGCTCTGCTTACCCCGATTGTCGGGATTCAGCGTGTGTGATATGTATATGTGTATGTATGTAAAATTACAACAAACGCCCACAAACAGCTACAAGCCAAACAGTATTATTCCAAAACATATTACAATAAATCGGCGAGAAGGCCAAGGCCAACATTTGGGAAGGGAGATGATGTAGTTATTCAGAATAGACCAGATAAAACCTGGCTACCTGGATGTATAGTAGGTCAAAGTGAGCATCCCAGGTCATATCTTGTAAAGAATGAAAAAGGTAATATTGTAAGACGTAATGCTGAGCATATAAGGCCATCTGCCAATACAAGTGAACATATTCAAGATTGGAAGCAGAACAGTTCTGCTCCAAATATTGTTCCTGAGTTACCCTTGTCAAACACGCTTGTAGATACCACTGCAGAACCTGACGCAAACATTAATAGACAGTTACCGTTGTCAACCTCAGCAGATCATACCACGGAAGCAAGGACCAGATGTGGCAGGCCAATAGTTAAACCTAAATACCTTAATGATTATATTACCGACTAAATTAAAAGAGGGGAGATGTTGTATATGTTCTATGTTTAAAAATTAAAATATATAATCTTGGTGAGGACATCTGTGGTTGTTGTCATGGTGATGGAGCATTGTTTACTTAATAAAAGATGGATTGATTGAACATGCTAGTAATTTTATTATACTTATTACAAAACAAGCATCAAATACCTACCGCGGGCGCCCCCTACTAGAGGCGCCCTAAGCGATGATATTTGAAACCCAATAACCGTACGCTGAGCTGCTAGCGCTTCGTATGTGTGTGTGTGTGTGTGCTAGTATCGACACTACACACAAAGAGGAGCAAGTTAGGCACACGCACAAAACAAATGCACACGCACAACACACATATGTAAGTCATAGGCCACGCCCACAGGCTTCAACGCCGTTGTAGAGAAATCGCGCTCACGGCGCCTCTAGTGGGGGCGGGCGCGCGCAATTCATGCTCTGTGGTCTAGGACCAATAGTTTTATGACCATGAGTTAGAATCCCACCGAATCTTTTTGGTTTTTTTTTGCTTTTTTTTTCTTTTGACGTGATAACGTCTTATAAATTGATGAACACGGGCAGCACGTACAAAAGAGTGTCACGTTGATAGTCACGTTGATATTCAAAGTTACCATGGAAACGACCTCGGCCCAAACGGCAGTGTTCCAAACGTACGGTAATTGCCGTATCGTACGGTAATCGAGGCTAGAAATCGACAAATGTACGATTGTACAATTCTTATAGCTGTGTTTCTTTATGACGTTATCACGTAAAACTATCGTCCGTTAACCGACTTTACAGACAACCTATTTTTTTTTAAGCAATGTTACGGTGTTTAAATTGTTTTAGGGTGTTTAGTTTTTTTTATAACCACCTAAGAATTATTTTCGGAAATACAAACTTGTAACAAAAACGACATGCATGGCCTCAACATTAGGTTTGAGTTGATATAAAGAAGATGCGTCGCGTAGCAACGCATCTTCTTTATATTAACCCTGGTAATTTTTTTTTAACCACCAAAACAGTTTGTATATTTCCGAACATTTCAGAAAATAAAAAAAAAATAAGAAAAAAAAAGTGAGAGTAATCAGAATTGATCCCAATGCACTCGTATCGTAACCAACCACAGACAAAAAAAAAACTCAACAAAAAGATGGCGGACGGCGGAAATTTGTCGCGTAGTCGATGTGATTAAAAATATATATTTTTGTGGTTCTCGCGGGCCGAGAATTTATACAACAGACGTTATAGCTACAAAAGAAATGGCTGTATACTCTAATGAGTTTTGCCTGTTTCGGGAGGAGACGAATTAAATAAAAAAAAAAAACCAACCACAGACACAGACCAGATATTACATTCATTACACGTAGAGAGGGGTACAACGGCTGTTTTTCAACAGCACGTTTTAATGATCTGCTGTTTTTATATCGCAGCTGTTTTAAAGTGCTGTATCGTTAGAATGCTGTTTTTGGTGGTGTTGTTGGAATTTGAACCTAACGCTGTTGGAATAACTAGCATAATTGAAATAAGAAATAAATATTATATCACGGGAATACAGCAGGCAGAATTATAATATATTTCTAACGTGCCAGTCTGCTGTTTATGGTTGCTGTTTCTAACAAACAGCAGTCTAGTCTATGATATATTTCCAACGTGCGAGTCTGCTGTTTTATTTAATTATTTAAAATGTAACCTTAAGTCATTGCATTAAGGGTTAAGTTACAGCCTACAACAAATAATTTGTATTATATCAACTAGATGGCGGTACGTACGAGATAAATAGCAAAACAGCATTACAGCAAACAGCAGATGTGGTGGAATATTTCTAACGTTATAAATGCTGTAAATTTATAATATAATATGTTGCCTGCTGTATAATATATTCCCCACGACTAAATTACACGCACACGCACGCCATCTTGGATTTGGTAAGCAGGCGGGGCGGCTGGTTGGTAGCGTGTTTGCCTGTTGACCTTCCTGTAGATTAGCCGCAACGCCCGAATAATTTAATTTCGTCTCGACGAACGGAGGCAACGGAAGCGTTGGCTTTCTTGTGAGTGAAGTGTGCCGAATATACGGAAAACAGGCGGCAACTATTCCAGTGGAGCCAGGCGAGCCGGGCAGGATGTCGGAGAAAAAGCGGGCTATGAACGATTTGCGCGTGATCGACCTCCGCGTCGAGCTCGAGAAGCGCAAGTTGGACAAGAGCGGCGTGCGCGCCGTGCTGTTGAAACGTCTCGCGCAGGTATTTATTTTATTTTATGTAATCCGGTGGGTGGTTGAGTCAGAGGGGCCAAAGCACATGCTCCGACCAGCCAATATCACCTCCGAAAAAGGTAGGTTCCATGCCGGAGACCTCCCTTTTGATTGCTGGCAATACTGGACTAGAGGAGAACGCGGCCGAGGCTGCTACGCGGCCATCTTACATCCAGTAGAGTGGTATCAACCCAGTCGGCTGCAATTTGAGCCTACCACCTAGTAAGGGGCAAGGGAAGGGACCTACATATTTACACCGATTCCGAACGGTGTAGGTATGCACGTAAATTTTCTATCAGAAAAAACTCATTGATATACACACACGCCGGCCGAGTTCGAACCTCGGACCACACGCAAGAGAAACATTGGGCGTTGGATCCGCCATGCTTTATGTAAGTACCCTAATACTTGTCACCGGCGGAGGCGGAGCCCGCGGTAATGTAGTTTTTTTGTTGCAGTACCTGAAGGACGAGGGCCACGACCCGGACACATATTTTTTCGATGCCCCATCATCGGACCCGAAGACGCCGTCGAAACGTAGTCGAAGCGAGAGCGCCGCCGACACGGACGCGGAGGCGGAGGATGCGCTGCTGGACGTACGCGTGGAGGACATGATCGTGCAGGACGACGTCGGCGATGAGGACGATCTGGAGGAGGAGAAGGAGTCCCCAGAGAAGGCGGAGGTGTCGGCCGCCGAGCCAGAACCCATGCAGACGGAACCTGCCGCCGCGGAGGAGGCTCCCTCGAGCAGGAAGCGCGAGAAGACTGACGAGCCAGAGGCGGGTGAAGCCAAGCGACCTTGTCTGGAGTCGGACAAGGCGGCGGGGGCGGAGAAAAAGTCGGCTGGGACTGAGAAGAAGCCGGCGGGAACTGAGAAGAAGCCGGCGGGAACTGAGAAGAAGTCGGTGGGAACTGAGAAGAAGTCGGCGGGAACTGAGAAAAAGTCGACGGGAACCGAGAAGAAGTCGACGGGAACTGAGAAGAAGTCGACGGGAACTGAGAAGAAGTCGGCGGTGGCGGAGCAGAAGGCAGTGGGGGCGGAGAAAAAGGCAGTGGGGGCAGATAGGAAGGCGACAGAGGCGGAGAAGAAGGCGGCGGGGCCGGAGAAGGCGACCACGGCAGGGGAGGGGGAGGAGGGCAAAGCGGAACTGAACAACACGGATGCTGAAGACAGCATCAACCTTGACATTGGGGAGGATGAACTACTCAATGATGATGTGAGTCACTTAACCTGTTGTAACATTATAACTGTCTTAACCGACAACTTAATTGGACAATGACAACATCATTTTGTAAGTAGTAGTAGCTGAAGTACAATAAAAAATCAATATAGTTACTATGGGGCTGGCATAGCCAGGAATGGCTAAAGCCCTAAACAAAATAAAGATTAAAAAAAAAAAAAAAAAAAAAGTAGTAGTAGTTAGTCAGTCAGCGTGTATGTGTCCACTGCTGGAAATACGCCTCCCCAATTTTCCTGCAGTCATCCCGGTCTCCAGCGGTACGAAACCACTGCTTTCCGGCGACGTACTTGATGTCTTGGCCGGTAGTCTTCCCACACTCCGTTTTCCTGTCCACTGCCACCAGTGTAGGACACGGTTACTCCAACGGTCGTCATCTCTTTAGCTGACTTGCCCAGCCCACTGCCACTTGAGCTTATTTAGACAACCGGTGCCCAGTATCGGCTATTTTGGTACGTTGACGGATTGCCTCGTTAGGTACGTACATAAGCCCTCGTCAGCTAGTCTGCGTTGACTAGGACGCGGGGAAACCACCAGTCCCGCTCTCGACCTCCCTCTCTCTACCTATCCATATTCTGTAGGATGCTTCCAGTGACGTTTTCAAAGCTCTCTCCATATATGAGCTTAGCGTCGATCTTGGCAGCCCTAGATTCTTGAAGAGACTGTAGAGCGACTTCGCTGGTAGTCCTCTTGCTCCGACTTCCACAGCGAAGAGATCAGTCTTGAATCCGTTTCTCACAATCCGGTCTACTAAGTTGCAGTACTTGTTAAGTTTGATGTTGTGGTCCTTCCGTATGTGACTTTCCCATGGAACTGTAAGTTCAACAAGTACTACATGCTTTGTCGCTTTTGAGAATATGAGTATATCCGGTCTTAATGCTGTGGTACAGATTTCCGAAGGCATTTGGTAATGCTACACACACATACATTCCTTAGCGTAAAGTTACCTACTATTGAAAGACCTTATTTACTTTTGAAGTGCTTCATTCTGGCTTTGCAACGGAGCGTCTCATTCTCATACATATTTCTAAGTGAGATACAACGGTCCCAATCGCTACGCACAACTATAGCTAATTTAAGCTAATTTAAACGCACTCGGTCGATATCGACGGATTGGTTGGCCAAGGCATTGAGACAATGAGGTTAAGTGCTACTATAGTACGCCGACATGCACACAATACATGTATTATACATTAGTCATGGAACACTTCATAATGAACCAACGAAGCTGAACTCTGATAAAACAAATTTTCTTTTGTTTCAGGCTGACAGTTCTGCTAAGGCGCAAAAAGGTATGTTCCTGCAATAACTTATATGGTTAGGTGCTTATTATATTTTATTTTACGGGATGTGGCAACCTGAACGTATGTATATGTGTCGAAATATGATATTTCAAATGAAATCACCCATTTATAGTGGTCCAAAACCTAGTACAGTCGGCCAACTCTGACATATGCTAAATAAATAATTTGAGAGTTCCTAGAAGTACCATAAAACGTTGGTTACCATTAATAAATTCCTTCGATTGTCTCGGAAAGATGAAGCGTCAAAATTACACTGTCATTGAAAATGTACTGTTGGAATTATGGAACACCAGAAGGGTGTATTTCTACTCAAATTGGAGTTGACATTGAGCTCCGATGAAGATTATTAATCCTGCCTTTAGCTGAGCTACGATATGATGCGACCTACGATATCGAAATTAGCAGCATGTGTCAAGATTACGTTAATAACAACATTGCGACAAAAAAACTCGACCACGAAGTACAGAGAAAAAAACAGCATCATATTTAAAAATATATCACACATTCTGGAAGCAAAATGTGGTCGACGATTACCATTAATCGGTGTGTTGAACTAGTTCAATAATTGGATGTTCGTCGAGTGCAACTCGACTCGCACTGCACGTCAGCGGAGCTCAGACGTCTACAGATCTCCCGTGCGAGGCTTCGGCTGAGGCTCTGCTGGGAACCTACGATATACCCTGTTTGCATCATCACGCTAGTTACACGGAGGCAGGCGGTAAGGCCTAGCGTCGCTCCAGCCCTGAGACCCGTGGAAGTGACCCGTTACTGACGAAACGTTTATCTAAGCAATGTGCTAATCTGCGATCAAGTTTTCAGGTACCCTTAGGTATGTAAATGTGTGGACGTGCAACGTTGCGTGAAGACAGAAGACAACGGGCTCGGGGCGACGTCTGCGGGCGGGACGCAGACGACTCTTCGTGCCAGGGCGGGTCGCTCCACGCGAGCGGCCGGCGCTGACGCACCCTGACCGCTCTGACTGATGTAGAGGAGGGCGCGGACGGCGGCGAGGCGGCCGGCGCGCAGCAAGCGTCGGCGGGCGCGGGCGACGCTCCACCCTCCGGCGACTCCGCCCACAAACAGGAAGAACAGCGGGAAGTAAAGAGCGACGGCAACACGACTAGGTTGGTGCCCTGACGTCGACGGCCGCAGACCACCCGTCCCGCCGATGCCCGTCTCTTGTACCTACTCTCCACTACATTGGCGCGGACGCGCCGCGACCCCACCGACCGTTGTCTACAAAGTTTTGCACCAACACGAGAGAGGCCGGAGCATCACCAGCAATGAGAGGTCTCCGTGTGAAGTTCTACGTGAGCCGCCGTCGCTTCGCTGCCTGTCGGCACCGGGCGCCGGGCGCAACGACTGCGTCTGCGGAGTTCTCCTCGCGGCCAGACTTCAGGCGAGGAGAACGTCGGAGGTGGAGCGGCGACGATGCAGCAGCGACGCCGCCGCCGCAGCCTGCAGCCCGCCCGGTTTCCACTCCCAGTCGACTCCGGAATCGTGTCTCTCTGGTGCAAAACTTTGTAGAACATGGACCGCCACAATCATTTTACGAAGGAAACATCCATTACGCTGTAGCCTCTTCTATGAAACCGCTCAGTAAGCAACCACGTGAACAGAAATGAGTATGTAGAAATTTCGTATTGATGTTGGGTATTCATTGTATTTTAAACGTACGTACAAATATTAAATGGGATTAATATGATTAAAAAAGTAAGTAATATTAGAAATGTGCTGAGAGTATACACAATGGTGTACAGAAATTTTAAAACATTTCACAACTTTAAATTTGATCTTAATTTACTAAGGCCCGGTTACTCGTAAGCTCGTGAATGCGAATATTACTGTTAGAGATGATGTAACTGCTAATCATCTGTAAATTATTTTTTTTATTTGGCTGCCATACTCCTTCTTCACTTTTTTTTCTTTTTTATAATTAACCACTCAGGCGTCGGATTCCGCGCAACTTCCGACTTCGTGAAATATCACAGTTTTTTCTGCAGACGTAATTTGTTAAAGCAAGGAAGTAAAGAAATTTTTTCGAAAAAAAATTATTACAAACACAGCAAATTTAGCATGGTTGGTAATCGTTACAAAATTTCCTACAAACTTATCTGTACCTTACAGTACACTCACCTTTGTTTTGATTCCAAATTGTTAAACAATGCACGAACAAACATGGCACTTCACATACATAGTGAGGTTAAGTTTTTTTTTTATTTCATACACTCGCAAATTGATGGAAACCTGTTGTATTCTTTCGAATTTATGCACAAACACAACCTAATGTCTAATAAAAATACCAAAAATCCTGTTTATTTGAGGCGGCGGCGCGCCGAATTCGCGTGTGGACATATATTTATTTAAATGAAACTGAAGAGTCCGTTAATTTTTTGTTGTAGACTGGCACCAAAGTGAATCAGATCAAGTAGGTCATATCTTCACCTTTATTTAGAAGTATAATGAGCCTTATTCCAATATTCAAGTATTTAAATGGTGAAATTCGGCAGCTTCGCCGTTCCAAAATTGGAATGTGACGGTTCGGTAACCTTTTGGTATCATTTCAATTTTGGAACAGCGACGCGTGAGCGGTTAAGTGTTTGCCGTGCACAAGACTACAGATCAGATTTTAACTTTGATGTCCCTTCGAGTAACCGGACCAAATGTTTCTATTTATAATTTAGAAAATTACATGTTATACAGTTTTCAAAGTGGTTGATGTAACTTTCAAACGGTGCAAATGCTTGTTAAATGTTGCCAGCTTGAGCTGGCCGAGGTATTGGTCTGATATAATTTTTAATTTTCAGTGAAACAACCGCTGACAAAAAGGACAAAGATGAGAAAGGTGAGTTTCCTTTTTTTTTAAGTCCGCGCGTCAAAGAGATGAAACTAGAACCTAATGGTGCGACTCGTGCGTCCGTCTGTCTGTCCATCCGTCAGTCACAGGGTCATCATGACTTCTAAATAGTTGGTCGAAACAGCTCTATTTCACAATAAATTTTTGACACCATATTGTCAAGTACAGTAGGCGTTCGGTAATCCGGCACCCAAATTTTTTCGCCTATGCCGGATTGCTGGAACTGCCGGATTATTGGATTTCTATTGGATATAAAGCATTTATGTATGTACATATGTGGCACACACTACGTAATTAAAAAAAAAACTGGCCGGACTGAGCGTGAGAGCAAATTTTGCTATGCTCACCCGAATCCCCCCGCTCTATAATCCGGCAGTAGTGCCGGATTATAGAGCGGGTCACCTGAGGCTAAAAATGCCGGACTACTGGGCGTGCCAGACTGTCGAGCGCCGGATTACCGAGCGCCTACTGTATGTACTTAGGAATGTTTGCATAAAGGAAGACGGCCAATATTCTGATGTGAATGTTGTCGCGTGAAACTGAGCAGAGGGTAAAGCGGATTCTGAGGGTGCGGACAAGGAGCGTAAAGAGGACGGCAAGGACGGGCTGGGGACGAGCGCCGCGCGCAACCTGTGGGTCAGCGGCCTCTCCGGGGACACCAGGGCCAAGGACCTCAAGCAGCTCTGCAGCAAGCACGGCAAGGTACTTCATTTCTTTTATTTTATTTTAACAAGCAGCGTTAGCTGATATCTTTAAATCTGTAATAATACTTATTTCACAATTTTATGATTAAAACATATGTTGATTTGTACATATAAAAAGATAAAACATACATAATAACGAAAACATTTCAAGAAAAATATAAGAGAAACATAACATGCAAAGTTTGTTTGTCAGTTCTTCTTCGCATTGAATTTAGAACTGGCGGTATTTTCGACATGTCCAAGCGTAGGTTACCTACCTATGGATGAAATTATACAAATAAACAATAAACATTTGAAATCCCGCACAGTGAAATATACTCTATAACTATATGGTTAAGACGCAGGATGGCTGAGCCCCTTAGGCAATCGGGTGACTTTTGAAGCCGGCTCATGCGAAGGCAATGAATTTGTGAATTTGTTGTTTTAGTGTTACTAAACTAAACTGCTGCCTAAAAACTACTATGTATTCTAATGACTAAAACACAAAAAATTATGTTTACATGAGGCGGCGACGCGCCGAGTTCGCACGCGTAAATTGTGTTCATCCCGTCATGAAATCAACTGAGAAATGCGTTAGCTTTTTTGCTCTAGGCTGGTGTCAAAGTCTATCAGATCAAGTAGGGCATATCTTCACCATTATTTAGAACTATAATGAGCCTTATATAAATAATCAATTAATGTTGTTGTAAAAGTTTTGAATTATAAAAAAATATATAGTTTAAGAAATGATGCTATTTATATTCACAACACAAACAGACGGCGACAAAACTGCTTTTGCAGATAAGCCTATGCAGGCTTCGCAGAATAATATATTGTAAAAATATAATCATGTTTAAATAAAATAAATAATAAAAAAATCCTCATATTCAAAGAGCGTATATTGTATTGCCGAAAGTCATCAAGAGTAGCTTGAGGCACTCCTCGGCGCCGGGACGATTCCGTCCCGGCGACACGTGAGCGGTTAATATATAAACAATGTAAATAAGTTGCGGGTGTGCTGTGTGCAGGTGATAGGCGCGAAGGTGGTGACGAACGCTCGCACTCCGGGGTCGCGTTGCTACGGCTACGTCACCATGGCCAGCGCCCACGACGCCGAGAGCTGCATCAAGAACTTGCACCGCACAGGTTGCTACTCGCCCCAATATCTATTGTTCATTATCACTTCTTACTATCATTTTTATAATTTTACGTTTTGTTTATAGACGTCCAGAGATACCAGCCTTGCGGCTACAAAATCCACACAGTCTTTTTTTTTTTATGTAATCCGGTATGGGTGGCTGAGTTGGAGGGGCCGAAGCGCATGCTCCGACCAGCCAATATCACTACCGAGAAGGTAGGTGCCATACCGGAGACTTCCCTGGATTGCTGGCTATACTGGACTAGAGGAGAACACAACCGAGGCTGCTATGCGGCCATCATACATCCAGTAAGTTTCCCATGGGATTATTTAGAAAAAACGGTACAGCTATGGGGCCTCGATCTGGCATACATGATCACTGTACTCGCAAGAGTGCAGGTGTAGACGTCTGGATTTTGTAGCCGCAAGGCTGGTATCTCTGGACGTCTATAAACAAAACGTAAAATTATAAAAATTATAGTAAGAAGGTGTTCATTATCTCTTCGCAGCGGCTTTGACGTGAGCGGGAGTTGTGTGCGTTTTAGAAATTATTCCTGAACCTCATGATAATCCGGGTACTACCAGTTTCCACAAGAATATTCTTTCTCGACTTCCAAGTGGCGGGTGGCCGAGTGGTTTGGGCATCGGCTTCTCATGCGAGAGGTCCGAGGTTCGAATCCGGTCGGCGTGCACCGATGAGTTTTTCTGACGAAAACATTTACGTGCATACCTACACCTGCTGCTTCATCGTTCGGAACCGGTGTAAAAATGTAGGTCCTTTCCCTTGCCCCTTACTAGGTGATAGGCTCAAATTGCAGCCGACTGAGTTGGTACCACCGTACTGGATGTAAGATGGCCGCATAGCAGCCTCGGTTGTGTTCTCCTCTAGTCCAGTATAGCCAGTATCCAGGGAAGTCTCCGGTATGGCACCTACCTTCTCAGAGGTTATATTGGCTGATCGGAGCATGTACTTTGGCCCCTCCGACTCAGCCACCCATACCGGATTAAATTTAAAAAAACAATTACAATTTGACCTATTGTTTTTTTTTGTATATTCTCGTTAAAAAAGCTGTATTTTAAGACAGTTGAAATCGCACATTCCCACTTTTTTTTTTATGGAGACTGACACGGCTGGCTACATCACCTGCAACATCCGTGATGTCAGCCCATAACACCGGGTGAACCAGGTGCCATGTCAGTGCTTCCCTTCATATCATGTCGGCTACACTGAACTGGACGGAAAACACGAACTAGCCATTTACATAGCCGTTTTGACCGACGTCTATGTAAATGGCTAGTTCGTGTTTGCGGTGGTACCAACCCGGCGGGGATAAACCCTACCACCAGTGGCGGCTGGTGACCTATGGGACTGGGTGTGCGGCGCACAGCACACCCAGTCCCATAGGTACCTAACCTAGCGCACAATGTGCGCTAACTTACTCGTAGTACTAAACCCAAACGTGAATCTAATGGATACCGAGACGTGATTTTTTATTTTATTTTCATGTCTGAGTTAATTGCCCAAATTATGTAAAAGTATTCTCACTCAACAGATACATACTTGAAAGTCAAAATAAGGTAAGGATAAAAGTGATAAAATTATTAAAATATATGTAATAAAAATGTACTCACTTTTAGATTGAAATATGTAGGTATGGTGTTTTGAAGAACACGCCAGCGAATTTATGAAAATTATGAAGAAATCAGTCACACACACACACACACACACCACACACACTACAGTTTGATTGGGTAGGTATAATATTGTTCTATTTATAATGTAAGTCTATTCGTCGGGTTTTATCTTGCGCAAATATTTCTATCACTTTTTTGTCACGCACTAGAAACACAACCAGAGTCCTAATTGCTCGAAGAACCAAAGCGACACTTCACTGCGCAGTGGCCGGCCACTGAGCCGCGGCCGCCGGGGCGCCGCCGCGCGCGAGCAATGAAGAAAACTTCACAATGTACTGTTAACTGACGAAAAGTCGTTCAAACTGCTAAAAAACTGATTTTCAAAACATCCCGGCGCGGCAAAGATATATTACGTACAATATTTACAGTTTTGTGTGGTGTGGTGTGGGCATCATCATGTCTAAGTGCTATAAGTGTGTAAATTCACTTGGAAGTGAGGCCATACAGTGTGATGGATGCAAACGTGATTTGTGCATAAAGTGCAGTGAACTGAGTACCACGGAGGCCCGGAGCATGGCTCTCAAGTCCAGGATTTTGATGTTCTTCTGCTCTCAATGTAAGGTAGGAATTTTCCAAGTTCCTCAATTGTTTAAACTCATCGAAGAACTGAAGTCAAAGATCGCAACTTTGAGCAAGAATAATGCAAACCCTGCTCCTTCCCACCTGGTCACGACTGAGAATATCATACAAGAAGTCAGGGAGAGAGAATACAGGGCTCGAAACATAATTGCCTTCAACATTCCAGAATGTTCTTCCAATGAAACTCAAGATAAAATTAGGTTTGATGAGGAAAAAGTAACCGAATCTCTGGCAGATATACTCACCGAACCTAAGGCGAAAATTATTAGACTTATTCGACTTGGGAAGCCGTCAGACAAACCCAGGCCCCTCAAAATTGTGTGCAGGTCAAAGTACGACGCCCAGAATATTTTGAAAAACAAAAAAAAAATTAAGGGCACTGTTTCACTCGCATCCGACCAGACACCCATGCAGAGAAATGAACTACTTGAGCTGCGCAAGGAGTTAACTATTCGAACTGAGGCTGGCGAGGCAAATCTTACCATAAAATATGTAAAAGGCAGCCCCACCATTGTCAATATGTCAAAAAACTAATAACTACAACATCACCGGATCCCTTCATTACAATGACCTTGCTTTATACGAATCTGGACTCGCTACATCCAAAATTTGATTTACTTTTGCTAGAAATAAATAAAAACAAGCCATCATTTGTTCTTTTAACTGAAACTTGGCTCAAAAGTGCAGATCGAAGCGGTACTTACCACATACCATATTATACTCTGTACCGTCAGGACCGGATTCATCGCTCGAAGAAACGAGGGGGCGGAGTGGCAATCTATGTTAGAAATAATATTAATGGACATCCAATTATAGCCAGTGTCAACTCTATGTACACACAACCTTCGATAGAAGCACTATACCTGGATATTCGAGTGAACCACTTTCATTTTCTATTAGTCGCTGTGTACCGACCTGATGACAATGATTACATGCAGCACGACCAATTGTTGTATGACAATCTTAAAAGAGCCATGGAAAAGAATACAGTGGTCATCGCAGGCGACTTTAACTACCGTAACATATGTTGGCCTCTCACAGCGACACAGAAGTGTGATGGCTCATCTCTAATCTTTCAAGATTTTTTTCTCAACAGCTCCCTTGTCCAACTGGTCACTGAACCAACGAGATATAGAGAAAATAACACCCCGTCACTGCTCGATCTCATCTTATGCAACGACGACTGCCTCATTACCAACCTTTGGCTCCGATCACCAATTGGTAAAAGTGATCATGTATGCATATACTTTCAGATACAGTATCAAGTTGAAAACTGCTCTATAAAAAACTCTAAACCGAGGAGACTTTTCCATAAAATCAACTTTGAGAGTTTCAACAAAGACCTCGCTACCGACCTTAATATAGACCTCCACGATGCAAATGCTCAAGACAAATGGAAGAAATTTCATAGCCTGGTTCAAGTAAACATTGAAAAGCATGCTCCACTGAAGAGAAATGCCAAACCAAGCAATAAACCATGGATAGACGCAGATGCTATGACAATGATTAAGGAAAAATCTCTCCTGTGGAAGGCTTATGTAAAGGAAAAAAATACAGCAAACTATCAAGCATACAGAGCAACTAACAATAAATGTGTTGCGTATATAAGGAAAGCGAGGAGCCTATTTGAGTCCAAAATAGTACTATCTGGAGATAAAGCATTTTACTCTTACATACGAAACCAAATGTCATCTAAAGTTACAATACCTCCGGCGGTACGAGATTCTAAAGGAAACATGGTAGTAGAGCCGAGCCTAATAGCAGGCTGTTTTGCAGAAGAGTTTCAGAAGGCATACTCTTTGGAGACTCCTATAACCACACCCCTTGCACTCGACCAGAGTACTAGAGTAGCAGAGACAATCAATGATATCTCCTTTAACCCGGACACCATAAAGAGAGTACTGGAAAATCTCGACGCTGCTTCATCAACTGGACCAGACGGTATCCCCGGCTCTATCTTAAAAAACTGCTCCGACGTAATACTTCCTGCTTTACAAGATATAATGATTTCCTCCTTTGAATCCGGAATAGTCCCACTGGACTGGAAGCACTCTATAGTGACCCCAATATACAAAAAAGGCGACAAAATGACACCATCAAACTATAGACCAATAAGCTTGACAAGTATCACTTGTAAGTGCATGGAGAGATTAATAGTGAATATTTGCAAAACTTTCTCAAGTCCGAGCACATTATATCCACTCACCAGCATGGATTTGTCCCCAGGCGCTCTACGATCACGAATTTACTAATATGTCTAGATCACTGGACCCAAGAGTTTGATTCTAAAAACCCAGTTGATGTGATTTACTTAGATTTTGAACGAGCATTTGATAAAGTTCCACATCGACGTCTCCTGGTAAAATTGGAACACCTTGGAATACGAGGCAAGCTACTAACGTGGATAGAAAACTACCTGGTCGGCAGAACATACCAAGTGAGAGTGGGCGACTGCCTATCGGGAGTGAGAGACGTTCTCAGTGGCGTGCCCCAAGGATCAGTTCTGGCACCAACTCTATTTGGTCTCTACATCTCCGACATCTGCACTGTTATCCAAGCCATGTCAAGCCTATTCGCCAATGATGCAAAACTCATTGCCAACCCCATTGTGAGCAGTGGGACACTCAGAGATGACCTGGACAGAATATTGGAATGAACCCGTCATTGGCTAATACGAACTAACCCCTCGAAATGCACAGTTTTGCATATAGGGAATAATAACCCGAGACTCCAGTATAAAATCGGAACAGACATAATATTTTCTACACAGGCTCAGAAAGATCTGGGAATAACTATCTCAGAAGATCTAAAATGGGCAAATCATATAGAGACCATAGTCAAACGAGCAAACACCATACTCTATGTTGTACGAAAATCATTTCAAAACCTGACTATAGAGACATTAATCAAAATTTACAAATCTCACATTAGACCACTCTTGGAATATGGATTTCAAATATGGAATCCTTACTTCGTCAAAGATATTACTCTCCTAGAAAGAGTTCAAAGAAGAGCGACCAAGATACCAAAATCACTGAAGAGGAAACCATACGAGGAAAGACTAAAAATCCTCAACCTGACAACATTGGAGCAACGTAGAGAAAGGGGTGACCTCATAGAAACATACAAGATTCTCAATCAGCATTATGATTGTCCAGAACTGGAGAACCTCTTTACTAGAAATACAAATAGTCATCTCCGAGGCCATAGCTTGAAGCTGAATGTCACTGTCAGCTCAACAAATCCGAGACGAAACTTCCTGTCAAATAGAGCAGTGGAAATGTGGAACAAACTGCCCGAAGATGTCGTACAAGCACCCACCACCAATTCCTTTAAAAACAGGCTCGACAAACACCTAAAAAAAACACCAAACTAAACTAACATAAAAATAACAAAGCACCAGTGAACTTAGACATGAACACATCAGCCTAGGCTGTTCGTTCATCAAATAAATAAATAAATAAATAAAATATTTCATCTATATTACGTACAATATTTCATCTAAGCGGCGCCGCGGCGCGGAGCGGCCATTATCGGTCGACGCGGCGACGGGCCTCGCCCCGAACTGAGAGAGGAGAGATGGCGTGGCGCGACGAGACGCAGAGTTTAGATCGCTCCCGCCGCGCCCCCGCCCGCGGGTGCCTGCGGTCGGGTTTACGATCTCGGCTTACATCGGCTCATCGTCGGCTGGCTCGGTCGCGACGTGTCGCACGCGCGTCTATCCACAATATACTGTCCTTCTTTTTCCGTCGTGTGTCACACGCAGAATGCAACCTTGTTCCACACATAATCGTATGAAGAGTGTTTTGTTTCACACGGCGGGGCAGCGGCGTTAAAATTTTTTTCATAGTAACACGTTCGCGGTGTTTTGTGATGCACGCGGCGGCGAGCTCGGCGGCGATACGTAGTAAGTAGTACGTATTACGTACAGCAAAATCGTGCCTTGTTGTCTAGGAAATAGGAACGAATTCAGTTTGATATTTTTACTTCGATCGGCGAGATTCATGGAGAATGTTTAATATTTTAATTTATTTATTTCTTTCGGGTGAAGGCGCTGTTTTGTGGTAGTGCGGCGCACGAACGCACTTAAGGGCCAGCCGCCACTGCCTACCACCTAGTATGGTAAGAAGGGAAGGGACCTACAGTTTAACGTGGAATCCGAACCACGGTCAGCCTCCAACGGTCACACTGCTTGAAACCTTTTGCCTTTCACGCTTGATTCAAGTCAACGGTTGTTTATCGCTGCAGAGCTGCACGGTCGCATGATATCGGTGGAGAAGGCCAAGTCCGAGGCGAGCGGCGGGAGCGCGGGCCCGGCGTCGTCGCGCCGCTCCTCCGCGCCCTCGCGCCGCTCCGACCACCGCCGCGACCCCCACCGACACTCGAGTAAGGAGGACTCCGCCCCGGGCAAGGATGAGAATGGGGTGAGCTACGCTACGCACTGTCTGGGGCAGGAACTTAAATACCGTAGCCCCACTGCATCTCTCCCTGTGCATGTCATAAAAGGCGTCTAAGGCATAAAGGACAAGATGTCATTTGGTCAAACATTTGGTAAATATTAAGAAAAAATTAAAACACACACTAATGTAATAAAATAAAATATTTATATAAGATCTATCATACATAAAACAGTGCACTCAACACGTGAAGTACACGCATCAGCTGCAAGCTGCTAGTGTATATAAATCAATAATAATAATAATTCCGTAGAGCTCCGTAGCCACGGCCTGCACCCGCCGGCGTGCTTGGAGGTCCGCCTCCCGCCGCCGGCGAAAATACAGTTTTTTTGTTTTTCTCTGTTTTTATTAATTTTGTATAGCTATTTTATTTTATAATTATATAAAATTAATATAAATATGTACCTGTATGATGAAAAAACGTGAAAATAAAGAAATAAAATAATAATAATATCGTGCTCAAGGGCGACAGGATAGTCACCTCTCACCTTGGCACAGTCCTTCCACCATGTCATGCAGCATGTGGGTTTTCGTGCTTACTTGCTTGCTTGATAGTAATCTTGTCCGAATATACTTTGCTAAACATGGTGGTCGATGTTGTGTTGCAATTTTCCAAGAATGGCCCCACTGCATCTCGCCCTGTGCATTTCGTAAAAAGTGACTAAGGGACACCTTTCACGAAATGCAGGACAAGGTACCGTGCTAAAGGGCGCGACAGGCTAGCCACCTCTCACCTTGGCACGGTCCTTCCACCGATTCATGCAGCATGTGGGTGTCTTCGTGCCTTACTTGCTGCTTGATAGTTATCTCGTCCGAATATTTTGCGAAACGTGGCGGTCGGTATTGTGCTGTAATTTACTGGAGTTTTTGCAGCACAACACCGATTACTCTGCTCACCGCAATTGTCGGGACACAGTGTGTTATCTACTGAGTGACCACTCGCTACTCCCGACCTCGATTGGCACCCTCCTCTGCTTCCAATGCCCGGATATGTTCGGTGATGCCTACTCAAGCATAGTTCAATGTATGCACTACACTGCAGCAGCTGGGGAACGTGGGGATTGTATGAAGGTTCCTGAATTTGAGGAATTGGAACGTTTTTTAAGGGCTGAATAAAATGAGATGTTCTCTGGTTGTTTTTGCTGCTATACTTAGACACATTTGTGCATCCTGAAACATTTCGCCACTGACACGAGACGGGATGCACTAAAAATCAGCTGCATCGGAACTAGGTATAGTTCCTTCCCAATGTGCTGCTCTGTGTGAGGGCCCGACCTCGGCTACTCTGCTACCCTCAACTACTTCCAATGAGCCCGGATATATTCGGTGAAGCCATCTCAAGCTTAGTTCAATGTATGCACTACACGCATTAGCTGGCTGATTAGCTTTTTTTTTATATGGAAACTGACACTGTTGGCTACAACATCCGTGATGTCAGCCCATAACACCACCGGGTGAAATTGGTGCCACGTCAGTGCTTCCCTTCGGTCGTGCCGGCTACACTGAACTGGACGGAAAACACAAACTATTTACATAGCCATTTCGACCGACCTTTCATTCAGTGCGGTGGTACCAACCCGGGCGGGTTAAACCCTACCACCTAGTAATATAAGAAGGGAGTCATATCCCTTAGTCGTCTTTTACGACATACACGGGGAGAGATGCAGTGGGGCTATTCTTTTAATACCGAATGTTTTTTGAGTTTTTTTTTACTAATCCTATTACTTTAAGTGAGCTAAACTTGTATATGTATACCTATATATATATGTAATTGGTTTCTCGGAAACGGCTCTAACGATTTGGATGAAATTTTGTATTTAGATAATGTTATTTTTTTCAAGTTTATCTAGATAGGTGTAGACGCCGAGCGAAGCTCGGTCGTCCAGGTACTTATATTTTATTGGGGCATTGGTACACTGTAATATGGAGCGTTCCAAGTGAATATGAAGGTGAGAATATAAATAGTATAATAAGATATATTTGTTAGGAAGCGAAGGCGGACGGGGAGGAGAGCGGGACGGAGAAGGCGAAGGCGGACGGGGAGGAGCCGGCGGAGGGGAAGGAGCGCTCCACCTCGCGCACCCGGGAGAAGTCGAGCCGCTCTGATAAGGTGCACTTGCCGCTATTGTCTAATTATAAAGTACCACGGTTTAGACCGTTGACTCTTCGGTCATGCTTGAAATCCTTGTGGTGTAAAAAACCGCCAGTGGATCAGCCGAGCCTGCGGGGAAACAGTTTTTTTCGCTGCACATTCGTTGCACATAAGCGTTCATAGGGTGAAATTGGTACACGGAAAACCGTTTCTTGTTTTTTTATCAATGGGGACACCAAACCCAGCAGCTCTAAAAACACTTCCTCGGAAATCCTCAAATAATTTCTATAATCACTTGGTTCAGCTCTGCCAATAAATTGACATGAGACAAGCTTAGTCTTTTTTGAAGCCAGTTTTTCACCCACACTTTGTGACGCCTTCTCTTTTCCTTTGGTTGTACTTGATGCAACAGTATGCCTAAGTAGCACAGTAACTCCGACTCGCTCGCCCTGACTCGACGGCGATCGAGACTTGACTGTTTTGTACGCCAATGGATCACAAATGCGAACGACGACCCTACGAGCCAACCGTTTATACCGTTAGCTCGTACGGTCGCCAATGGATCACCCCCTTTAGGGCTAAGGATGCTAATTCATATCCCTAAAAGTTCAATATTAGATACTATAAATCTTGGTGTTTAGTCCATTTTGTGACGGTTTTTAAATAAATTTAGACCTTTTAAAACCAATTTTTTATTTAGAATATTTTTATGTTGACTACTCCACCTGCTGGACTCATGCTAAGTACTGCTCGATTACAATACATTCTATTTGAAATGAGGTATTTCAAATTGATTAAATGCAGTTGAAATGTACTACAACAGTTGAATTTGCGAGCAGGGCGCAGCGGAGAAGGTGCGGCGTGAGAGGAGCCGCGAGCGGAGGCGCTCCCCCCGGGAGGTGCTGTCCTTTAACAAAATATGGGTAAAATTATATAACTCACTCTTACGACTGCCCTACGGCCAATACTTACGAACATGTGCACTATGTTTGTACATATCGCCTGCTGCTAAGCATATTATATCATAATTTGTCAAAAGTACTAAAGGCTCAACAAGACTGATCGAATGGCAATATTTGAATTTACCACCAACTGATTTAATCTAAACAACAGACTTACTGGCTGACTGAGTAGACATTTAACTTTGCCGCTATCTACTGCCTGGGGCGCCGAAGGCAACCAGTGACTGGAAATAAAGGTGAGAATGGAATTCATTCATAGATAAGAATTAGTGTTCTTATTGTGTTGAATTTTAACCTGTTACCTTCCCGGTCATCCGCGCGGATGACCTAAAACAATAGATAAATTTGAACTAAACTGGACTGGGTAACTCGAGGTCGGTCGGAGTCTTGAGCACAACCAATTCTTTTTTTTTTTATAGACAGCTTCAGAATACTTCAATGGAACATCAGACACAGCCACCATTCCACGTGAAATCACAATCAGAGAGGCGCCATGTCGGCTATGGCTTAGGTTCAAAACTTAAGCCAGTCCTGCTTGTAGGTGGACTCAGTGTTTGGGATAAGGCCATGTACGCCATTTTAGGATGTGAGCTGTGAATTTTTATGGTATAAGTTTATAGTCTGTTTTTTTGGAAGACGGAGTAAATTGACGTTTGATTGACATTAGAGTGTAGGACGCTTAGCACCACTAGTGATTGTAGTCGATGAAAATTGTATCGACTTTTACACGACACCTCACACCACACCTTCACACATATTATGCGCTACCTGTTGCGCTGCCAACTTAACATTTTTCTAACTAGATTTAGCTGAATATGTTGTCAATTAAATCCACAATTAGGTAAATATTAGAGTTTACAGCATTTCATTAGTTAATCAATCGATAAAAGTATCGATAGCAACTACATGCCTATTTAATATTTGCCAGTAACTGGCAACACTCCAGACGTCAGTTTCCTCCGTCCTCCAAAAAAACAGACGATAGACATGCGACATGTGTGCTGGTGCAGAAGGAGCGCGACGCGGCGCGGGCGCGCGAGCGGTCGCGGGTGGCGCGCGAGGAGGAGCGGCGGCGGCGCGCGGCGGAGGAGGCGCTGCGCGAGCGCGAGCGCCGCCAGCGCCAGGAGAAGCACCGGCTCGCCCTCGAGCGAGAGAAACTGAGGACTGAGCGGTAAACCTTACCTTTTCTTTTAATATTTTTTTTTATGTAATCCTGTATGGGTGGCTGAGTCGGAGGGGCCAAAGCGCATGCTCCGACCAGCCAATATCACCTCCGAGAAGGTAGGTGCCATACCGGAGACTTCCCTGGATTGCTGGCTATACTGGACTAGAGGAGAAGACAACCGAGGCTGCTATGCGGCCATATTACATTCAGTACGGTGGTACCAACCCAGTCGGCTACAATTTGAGCTTACCACCTAGTAAGGGGCAAGGGAAGGGACCTACAGTTTTACACCGGTTCTGAACGGTGAAACAGCAGGTGTAGGTATGCACGTAAATTTTTTCGTCAGAAAAAAACTCATTGGTACACGCCGACGGGATTCGACCCGCGGACCTCTCGCATGAGAAGCCGATGCCCAAACCACTCGGCCACCCGCCGCTAATTTATTTAGTTTCAGGTTTTAGCCATTTTTGGCTATGCCAGCCACGTAGTAACTATATTCATAATTGAATCTACTTCAGCATGCATCAATGCCTGTGGCTTTACAAAGAAACTTAGTATGAATTCAAAATGTTCCCCCTGAGTTCGTCCCAAGGCTTCATGTACTTTAAAAAACAGGTTGAGTCTGTCAGTTCTTAAGTCTGTCAATAGCTTCCGCCTCAGTGCACGGTTCTGGGTGCATTCCAACAGTATATGGAGTAGGTCCTCTTCTATCACACATGTGCTGCAGTTGTGTGATTGTGCTATATTCATGATGATACATTGTCCTATTTGTTGGAATGTGTCCGGATCGCAATCTCGAGCCCATTACAATTTCTGTTCTCCGTCTAGTCGCTCGTGACAAACCAGGGATTTTTTTCACTGGATTGTTCTGTACCATATACCTTTATGCACTGATCTCTCATTGAAATATTGTTGAAACATAACAGTTCTTTTTTATTGCTGGTAGGTGACCACCTAGTATTCTTTGACCATTTTTTCAAAATTCACTGAATTCTTTAACCAGGGTGGCTTTAAATGTTGTGTTAACAGGCTGGACAGCCTAGCAACAGTCTGCAAATCTGTTTCATGACACCTAACTGAGCGTGGTTCTCCGAGGCGAGGAGTTTTGGCTCTGGTGTGGGCCCTCGGCACAGCTACCCATGTTTGTTTACATTTAAAAAAAATTGGTTGTCTGTAAAGTCAGTTTACGGACGATAGTTTTACGTGATAACGTCATACTGCCCGTCGTCTGCTGCCCTGGTACTTTAGGACTAGAGAGATAAATGTGTACAAGCCGACGCTTAGGCCGATTGTGCCTCTCTATCGCTTGTTACGCGCTCTCGCTTGCACACACAGGCTCAGATGGAACGTGACACTTTTTCGTGCGTGCAGCCGGTGTTCATCAATTTATAAGACGTGACGTTATCACGTCAAAAACTTTTATAAAATAGATTATGTACAAGCTCTATGTTCGATATGGGACTGTTTCAACATTCAAAAATTAATGTAATTCACAAATTCTAATACACTTAAACTTTTTATAACTGCAGTCACTTCTGTGTACTCTTTGGAAAACCTCTCAATATAATTCCCCGAAACACCAATCTTTGAGCAAATATTAAAACCACCGCTATGTTTGGGCACTCCAAAAAACCACTGCCACAAGCTAAAGGTCGAACACAGGACAAACGATGAGCGACGCGCGAGACAAGTGGTGTGTGTGTTGGTTACAGTGAGCGCATAGAGCGCGAGAAGAACGAGCTGCTGCGGCTGGAGCGCGAGCGACACAAGCTGGAACGGGAGAAGCTGGAGCTGGAGCGGCTAGAGCTGAAGCGGGCGCAGCTCAGGTAGTGACCTTTAGAAATTAGCTGCTGTTTCAGTACTTCCTCTGGTTGTGCCGGCCGGCCACACGAAGTTAGATGGAAAACCTGAACTATTTTCGTCGTATATCGTAGTGAGTAACCTACCACCCGTTAACCATTTGTGTGCCTGCGCCGCGCGAGAACTTTTACGTAAAACGCGTATGCGTACGCGTCCATCAATAACCTTTTCGGGGGAGCGATTCGTTACGCAAGGAGAGAAAAAACAATTAAAAAAATATGTGAATACCTATAGCAAATTTAGCATGGTTGTAATCTGTACAAAGTTATCTATAACTTGTAGTGCCTTTGTTTTGATTCCATATTGTGAGGTGAACATTGTATGGACATTTCGTTTCCCAAATATAGTGAGGTTATGTATGAATTATAATTGAACCTTATCCCCTTATTGAAATAGTGCGTATTTCAATGCCGAAAGTCAGCAGTCACGTTGCCGCGGATCCGCGCTTAGGCAGTTAGAGGGGGCGCCCGGATTCACGCATAGGCGTACAAAAGGTTAAGGGAAGGAACCTACATGAGAAAATGTTTCATGAAATCTGAACCACATAGCCAGCCACCCGTGTTGAGGAAGGAATACTTTTATGATACTGTGTTTATACATATAGACTGGAGGAGGAGAGACGCAAGCGGGGCTACGAGAGCGCGCCCGGCTACCGCAAGCCGTCCTCGCCTCCCCCGCCGCCGCCGTACGAGCGCGACGCCAGGCACAAGCGTCCGCCCCCACCTCCGCTGGTGAGACAACATTCCATTCAATATTTTACTATTGCTTTACTTGGTGAATGGAGAACAAAATACTTTTAATAAAGAAATTAAACTGTTCCAAGTATATTGTACTGCCTTGTAGATTGTATTTGTGCATGTTATTGCACTCAAATAACATAAAATGGTAAACACTTAATATGCCTAATGATCCAAATAGTGATCGGCGCGATTTTCTGTACGCCTTCAAGCATTCGGATCTCCTGTTTCTGCATTCGAAGAACGCGGGTTTTTCGAATGCACACCACACTATGTGTAATAATATCCTCCCAAGTACAGCCTGGGGTTTTTCAAAAGGGGCGTGAAAAGGCTCCTGTCAGGCCGACATGGCATTCGTAATCCCCGTGCATCACAGAATGTCCATGGGCATCGTTAGACACCTACTTGTAGGTGAAACGATGCCACATGTCGCGCTATCGATAAAAAAAATGTAGTTTGCACAGATTGTGTCTTTGGGCCATGCCTAAAGAAAGACACTATCTGTTGATTAAAGTTAATTGGGCCATGCCTAAAGACACTATCTGTTGATTAAAGTTAATTGGGCAATGCCTAAAGTCACTATCTGTTGATTAAAGTTAATTGGGCCACGTCTAAAGACACTATCTGTTGATTAAAGTTAATTTCAGTTAACTAAAGTTAATAATTTTATAATATTTATTGTGTAAATTGTAAATTAATGAGAGTCTATACTGAGATGTACTGTGTACCGCTACAGTGTAACATGAATTTTCTCTATGGTGACAATAAACAAAAATAAACATAGAACATTATACGGTTATACCACTCTTTACAGCTTGTCTTGTCTACTCATTGTATTGAAAGAATATGATGTATTGATATGTTTGTATTTAATTTTGTACTAAACAAGATGCGCACGCAGTCGTCGGGCCGGGGCGGGTTCGAGGCGCCGCCGCCGCCGCGCTTCGAGCTGGCCGCGCCCGCGTACGAGCGCGCCGCCGACAAGCGCGAGCGCGCAGAGTACAAGCGCGACTACAACCCGAGGCATATCTCATGTTAGTACTGTGCGCTATACATACAGGTCTGTTAACCATAGCTGGCGCGTGTACAGTACTCACACCAATGCAATTGTGCAAGTGCGAGTGAGACAGATCGGGTTTTCGTGATGCGTATGCCCCGATCTGTCTCACTCGCACTTGCACAATTGCATTGGTGTGAATACTGTGCACGCGCCAGCTTTCGTTAACCGACCTTTATACTAGCTTAATCTTGCTATAATATTTACCTTAATCTTGCTATAATATTTATTAAATTTGCGTCCTACCAGCTTCCAGGACTGGAGGAAAATGGAGAGGAAGTTGGATGCTTACACGCTGACTGACTGACCGCTTCCAACTGATTTGTGTACTTTGTATATATGTATTATTTTTTTTATGGAAACTGACACGGTTGGCCTACAACATCCGTGATGTCAGCCCATAACAACGGGTGAAATAGAGTGCTTCCCTTCATTTGATATCGACTACACTGAACTGGATGGAAAACACGAACTATTTAGTTAGCTGTTTCGACCGACGTTTCATTCAGTGCGGTGGTATCAACCCGGGCGGGGTAAACCCTACCACCTAGTAAGGTAAGAAGGGAAGGGACCTACAGTTTTACATGGAATCCGAAGTCTGCCTCTAACGTTTGAGCGGTCACCCATCCGAGTATTGACCGCGCCTAGGGTTGCTTAACAACAGTCGACCGACCGCACCACTGAGCTAGCAGAAAGAATATCTACCTACACTATTATAATCAGTGGCGGCTGGTGACATCAGTGACCGGTAGTGCGCTAAGTACCTACCTACTTAAATACCAAATTTCCCAACACATTCCCGTCATGTTATTTTAAAATCGGGATTTCCGAATTTTTTATTTAAACGCCTGCGTTTTATTATTACGTACCTAGTATGAATATTCTCAAGACACTCAATGAGTTGCAAAAAACAAGAAAAAAATCCAAACAAGTTTTTTAACTTATTTTTAGTACCTGTATGAATACACCCCATAGACCACAACACTACTGCAGCTTTCAAAAAGAAAACAGTCAAAAAATACTTCAAAAAAATATATAAAAATAAAAGCATTTGAAAAGTAGGAATTGAACCCGGGATCACCTGATTGTAAAGCCTTACCTTTAACCACCGCTTAGGCAAATATCGTCACCACTTAATTCACAGTAACACGTGACAGAAAGCACAAAACCTAACCATATCCGATTTTAAATATTCGCGCGCTAACGGGTATGTATCACATGACAGCGCGCTGACTCTAGGTAGACGGCAAAGAGTTTGTAAGACGGACTCGTGCAAAACGAATCGCTCGCGACGCGACGTGTCGCACGCGCGGGTATTCACGATATAGTGTCCTTGTTTGGCGCTCGTGCGCCGCACGCAGAACTCCTTTCGGCTCATACTGCTTCTATGAAGTATCTTCTGTCTCACGCGCCAGCGGTGTTTTGCCGGTCCCCATACATTCAGTATGGGAGACCCGCGCGCGATTTATATTCCGCACGGCGCGCGCGTTTACTCGCAAAAACGTGCCTTGTGATCTATAAAACCCGACTACGAAAAAGCAAATTATGAAAAACGTTTAACTAAAAAAGCAAATTATGAAAATCGTTTAACTAAAAATAACAAAATAATGTTTTCCATATGATTTATCAGATACAGCAATTCTCTTTTTATATTGATTTTACCTTAGCACTAACTTTATAAATTTTGATAAATTTATTATTTTTAACGTTCTAAATATAGAGCCGTGGTCGGGCGTTCTTCGTTCAACAAGACAAGTGAGGCCGTCGCCGTGCATTATTAGAGCGAGGAACTTAGGACGGCCATCGCCATTGTGTCATACTGGCATCGGACGGAAGTCGGAACCCCTTTACGGACGCTATAATTTTTGTAAGATCAGTCAGAGCCAATCTAAAATTATTATAAGTAGATACATAGGTACATGTCAACGGCGGTACGTGCGGTACATGTGAACTTCAACGGCTATGCACAACGACGGTCGCACTTGTCTTGTTGAACGAAGAACGCCCGACCACGGCTCTATATTTAGAACGTTAAAAATAATAAATTTATCAAAATTTATAAAGTTAGTGCTAAGGTAAAATCAATATAAAAAGAGAATTGCTGTATCTGATAAATCATATGGAAAACATTATTTTGTTATTTTTAGTTAAACGATTTTCATAATTTGCTTTTTTAGTTAAACGTTTTTCATAATTTGCTTTTTCGTAGTCGGGTTTTAGTTTTTCATAACTTATTTTTTTATTTTAGGCTTTTTTAAAAACTGTTTGCATACTTTAAATGTTATTTAATATGTAACTCGTACATTGATTTTATTTTTTATTGAATCTGACACAGTTGGTTACATCACCTACAACATCCGTGATGTCAGCCCATAACACCGGGTGAACTTGGTGCCACGTCAGTGCTTCCCTTCGGTCGTGCCGGCTACACTGAACTGGACGGGAAACACAAACTATTTACATAGCCGTTTCGACCAACCTTTCATTCAGTGCGATGCGGTGGTACCAACCCGGGCGGGTTAAACCCTGCCACCTAGTAATATAAGAAGGGAGTCATATCCCTTAGTCGCCTTTTACGACATACACGGGGAGAGATGCAGTGGTGCTATTCTTTTAAGGTACCGGCCCCACACGGTACAAAATTGATACTATCCGTCCGTTTATTTGTCGTCATATGTATTTGAAACTAAAGTCACAGATCTATAAACAAATGATGTATAGTTGAACGATGTATAAGTCTTGAAGTAAAATGAAAAGTCAATCAGAGCAAGACCTTAGACTGAGCTGTGTAAGTACACGATTTTCTTTCTCTATGTAAGTAAACATATCGGGCTGGGGTGAAGCGGATTCGGGAAGTGGGTAAACCAATCAATTCAAGGCCGAAGACCGAGGATTCAGGTTCGTGTACATAGTTAAATAATGTACTCACTCGAAGCAGGTAAGCCACTAAGGCGAGGCCAAAGCTACTGATATTATTTTTATAGTAAGCGCGACATGTGGCGCCGAGCCACCCATAAGGTGTCTAGTGATGACCATGGACATTTGTAGCATGCGGAGGCTGCGAATGCCATGCCGGGCTGACAGGTGCCCAGGTTGAAGGACCCAAGACTGTACTTTGGGGAAAATATTTCTCTCTGTTTGTATTTCAACAGGCTCTGATTTAGCTATGTATCCCTACGGAGTTGCAGTGATTTTAGATCGCGGGACATTTTGGGAGTCGCATACTATTCGCACGGCTCTACGCTGGATCGAGTCCAGAGGCGCTAGCTCGTATTTGACTGAGCCATCCCATAGGCATGCCCATAGGTGCGAGCAGTACCCCAAGCAGGACCGAATCTGCGATTTATACGGCCTTGCCCTCGATGTCACGCCGGAAGTTTAGATCGTGCGAAAATTCGACTCGGAGGATCCCGAGGTGGTCGCCTAATTTAAATGACATGCCTTGTTAGGAAGGAGCTGGTGTGAACGCTGCTCTCTTCGCACTGAACGCGCAAACTTGTATTTCGGAGCCTCCGAAATACAAGTTGAGGTCGAGTAATATGAGTCGGAGGTATTGAACTTGACCAACTTGCTACGGCCCATTCGGAAATAGAGCCGAGTGTTTGCTCAAGTTCAGACACAAGTCTTCGGCTCTTCTCATCCACATCCCGCCTAGTTGAAGGGTAACTGGTGTAGAACCCATGTTCCGTATTCTCGTATGCATAACAATGATATGTACCCCCTGAATGCTACGCCCACGCCTTCAATGTTAGCAAGGCTCAGTGCTGCGCATTATCTGCGAAGGTCGATTTGAAGGTCCTTTTGCTTTCCAAGCCAGTTTCTAAGTCAGCGTCATACCTGTCTGGAAGCTGGACCTCCTGGGCACCACCATTTCCAAAGACGTAACTAGGTTTCCGGCAACTAATCGAGTCTAGGGCTAAAACTGCACCCAAAAAATTGGGAATACTTTTCCGCAATCGGCGGTTCGGTTGCATCCGAAAATATTGTAGGTATTAGGTATATTTAATGTACCTACACTAATACTTACACTAGGTACATGGACATTTAATACCAATTTATTTTAGCATAGTACTGTATATCTAATAATAATATTATATACCTATCTATATAAAATTTGTGGTAGATCAGTGAGTAAGTATGTAGGTATATTACCAACAATACCATGACGCTTCTTCGCGTCGTCGTCGCGCGTTATCGGTGTAGGTAACGTACCGAAACCGTGGGTGGGGGCGCGCGGCGCGGGGCGCGGGCGACCACGCTTCATCGCGAATAATCACGATTCATACATACATTCGCTACACATTTTGCTCTATTTCTCTGTACACATAAGTTTAATAGATAGCAAAGTATATATTTTCGGAATCGTAATTTAATTACCTTTAATTTGATACCCCACTCAATATATTTTTAAAAACTAATTTGACATTTTGACGCCGTGCGTCCGCCATTTTGAATTTTGAAAATTGTTATATAGCCTATGACACTCCCGTGATTAAGACGAATCCAATAGCACAAGAATTATTCAAATCGGTCCAGTACTTTAGGCTGTAGAGTGGAATATAGATAGTCACATACATACATACATACATACACGCCAAACTCATAACCCTTCCTTTTTTGGCTTCGCCGTAGTCGGGTAAAAATAAGGTCGACTTCACATTCGTATTTATTTGGAGTACGATCTTTATGGTTTTAATGCAGTATGTTGTAAGGTATTATTTATTTTGAGTGAAGTGAAGACTTCTCGTGGTATGGTAGTGCGGCGCACGAGCGCACTTTAGGACCAGCCGCCAGTGATTATAATATAATATTATAAAGAGGTGAAGGTTGTAAGTTTAGATGAAGGAGGTAATCACCGGAAATTCTCATCCGATTTTTAAAATTCTTTGACTGATATGTACAATGGACCTTCAGGGTGGACATAGACTATGTGAGTGAAGCCTCGGGCAAAAGCTAGTTAATTATAATATGTTCTTTTTATGTTTATTTTATACAGTGTCCTGAGGAACCTCCAGGTGGTCAAATTGAATAACCACACACATTATAAAACTGTTTTGAGATAAATGTTGCTCAGGCCACCTGGGTCATGCCCTGAAATAACCCGAGCAATCATTCTATTAGTTCCATGAATTTTACCATTATTTTGGTTTAAACAATTAACAAATTGAAATTTGTAAGATTTTAAAATAAATAAAATATACTTGAACACAATAAAAATAAGGTTGTAAATGGAACAGCACGGGTTAGTAAAGTGAAATGTTGTTGCAGCAAGCACTGTGAAGTATCCGTCCAACGGCACATCGGCCGACGACTCGCGGCAGCCGCTGCCGCCCGGCGCCAGACCCAAGGAGCCCGCGTGAGCATCCCTTACTCTACTACTTCATACTATCTGAGGAGGCGGCGAACAAAACCGGACTTGTCCACCCATATGGTTTTTTTTTGTATTTTTTTTTTGGTCCCTGAAGTATTTTCATTCAAAATCGCTTCTAACCTATACACAATAATTGTCAAAAGTTGCCTTTTCAGTCAAAAGCGGACTTGTCCCATTAAAACTTGAAGAAATTATGATTGCACTTTCATTTTCAATGAAAACCGGATGAAACTAATAGAATATTTTTTCGTGTGATATGTTTTCAAATAAAACTGTACTTGTCCAATAAAATAGATTTTTTTTTAACTGGTATACTTTTATGAATTTATGTTGTTTTTAATTGTCCTTGTCCATTTTTAATTTAAAAAAATAAGACAACCAGTCAGTGTTCTGATAAAATAATCGACAGTTACACGTTTGTATTTTGATGAAGCTTTTATGTACAAAAATTAAACAAAATAACCTAATACAATAAAATTAAACTAAAATTAAGAAATATGATAAAACCAAACTAAAATAACTTATAAACTAAACATAAAAAATAAAAAAAATTAAAATTAAAACTACCTATAAATAATATATTTCATTTAAATTTGACAGAGTCGCTGCACCGGTGCAAGTGCCAAGTACGCACGCCGCGTTACAAAAATGTTAAGGTTTTCTATCTGCTTCATCTAGTTTTTGAGCTCTCCAGTAAAATTATATTTGTGGGACAAGTTTGCTTTTGTTCGCCGCCTCCTCATCTATCCATTCTCTACTGCACACTGTTTAATCCTAATGCTCGTAAATACCTAAGTGATCGTTTTTCCTTTCTCAGCTCCCACGGGCTATCGTTATCGTCAAATGATAACTTGGTGTTGACTATTCCTTCCCATGCCACTACATCATATTCTGACTGATTCACGATACATGCAGCTCATCTGTGGAACCATCTCCCTGTCAATCTCCGTCCCTCTTCTTCCATTCACACTTTCAAAATTCTTTTAAAGAAGCACTTTTTATCTGTGATCTAAAGTGCTTATATCTGATCTAAAACTATGTCTCTCATATTCAGAGTTAGTAAATATAATATATAACATGTAATAAAAATTTGGTACATTTAGTCTATCTTATGTATATATCTGGTATATAGGTATAGTATTTAATTTTATCTATCTTTTGTATTCCCGTACAGATGACATATCATAATACTTATAATATATATTTTCGCCACGCACCTAGCTGTTATCATACCCCAAAGGTTCTGTTAGAAAATGTCTAGAAGCATAAAGTGTTAACTTTTGTCCATATTCTATTTGAGTGCACTAAATATATACAATACAATACATTCTTCATACTATCTATCTATCATTCCATAAATTACAATCGTGAAGTTTTTCAGTAGAACTTAAAAATGAACAATCTATCGATCTGATTATGCAGTAAAAGGTGGCCCTGTATAAAAGAGGATGAAACGACCATACACATCCTTGTGAATGTGAAGTGCTCATTGACTGGCCAAAGAAAACAGTCCCAAGTCCTAGTCACAGCTTGAAACTCAATGTATCAAGCTTCTCAACCGAAGCAAGAAAGCACTTCCTGACTAACAGAATCGTAAACAGCTGGAATAAACTGCCCCAAGAAGTTACTGAAGCACCCACAATAAACACATTAAAAAATAGGCTTGACAAGTGTTTAAAAATTTTAGAAATATAACAAATAGCAACACCAGTGATCATCATATACATCAGGGGTGGCCAACCGGTCGATCGCGATCGACCGGTCGATCGCGATCGACCGGTCGATCGCGGCTGCTGTGCTGGTCGATCGCGACGGTCGACGGGGCCAGAGGCCAGAGTCCATAATGGACAACTGGTTGAAAAGAAACGTTCCAGGAGGATCTTCAAATGAATAATAAAATTTCTTGAAGAGAGGAGTGATGACTATCATCAGCTGCGCGACTTGGACTGGCTGTCTGATTTAGCTTTCTTAGCAGATTTCCCAGGACAACTCAGCACATTAAATCTTGAATTACAAGGCAAGAACAAAACTATATTAGAGATGATGAATTCTGTTGCAGCGTTAAAAAATCAAGCAGCATCTTTGATAATTGATCTTGAAAAGAATAGGTTCCAGCGATTTAAAAACCTCAAAGATCATTTAGAAAAGTATCCTAACTACGTTTTCATGTCTGAGAAATACACAGCAGAGATAAAGGCAGTGTTATCATATCAGATTTCCACAACAGATTTAGTGAATTTAAAACATTATAAAAGTTGGTAGAATTTATCAGTTATCCATTCAATATCAACACTGACGTGAACGACTCATACAAGATGTCTAATAAATTTGCAGAGATGTTCCAAATGGACCATATTTCACTAGAAAATGAAATTATTACTCTGGTAGCGATGTATACCTGAAAGCAAGGTCAAAATCTTGTCTAGATTTTTGGAAATTGGTTTCAAAGGAGAAATATTCAAATGTAAAAAAATGTGCCGAACAACTGCACTCGTGTTTTGGTTGGACATATTTATGTGAATCAGCATTTTCCTACGTACAAACGAAAAGCACCGTTCATGCCAGACAGACGCTCACACATCGGATTATTTAAGATTAGCAATTTCCAACCCAACTACACACCTGACTTTGCGTTGAATGTACTAAGTATTATTTAAAACGATCTTATGTGTATCAGTCATTCCATAAAATATACAAATTATAATTTTTTTTTCATTTTCTTAGTTCCCGAAAATAAAATAAGATTTTCAATTAAGTTTATGGTACGAAATTCTGTAATATTCTGAGGAGTTATGAAGTAGATCGCCAGGAGTCAGGAAAATAAAAAGTAGATCTTAGGCTTCATCAACTTGGCCACCCCTGATATACATGAACACATCAGCACATTAAGCTGCTAGTTCATTAACAAATAATAATAAAATGGGTATTGTCCTTTTATTAATTGTAATAACAAGTGATGCAGTGAAGATGTGTGTACACATTCTGTGCAGACGCGCGGCGTACGAGGCGCGGGGCGAGGGTCGCGGCGCGGCGTACCGCTCGTCGCCGCCCGGCAAGCCGGAGCCGCGCGCGTGGCCCGCCTCCTCTCGCTACACGGACTCCGCTGCACCCACCAAGGGTACGCATCATTTATTTATCCCATCATTCTAGTGCATCAATAATCCATCTGTGCTTCTAAATTAGTGAATCCTCACTTGCTTTACATCGTTTCGTGGGTAATTTTGTTGGCTATAAGTCTAAATTTCAACTAAATTTCACAAAAGTGAAAGAGGGTAAGCATATTCAATTAGGTAGAAGAAGAAGAAGAAGAAAAATTCTTTATTGCTCCAGTAAACATTAAAAAGTAACAAATACATTAGAAAATTTACATAAGGGGCAAAGGCGGACTTATCCCTAACAGAGATTTCTTACAGTAAACCTTTGGATGTTTGAGATTCGATAATATAGTGGAATGTAAGTAGGTAGTAGCAAAAGAGTTGAGCATGAGAATTGAAGATAAAATAATAATAAGAATACTTATTAACAATACATATAAGTTAGGTCGCAAGCCAAGGGTTAAATTTGCTTTTAAGGCCAGCGAGTGTGGCGAGGGCGGCAGGCACAGCTAGTGTACTATACACGGTGTTGCAACCCCAACCGTAAAATCCAAAAGGGGGTGATTCTGTACGTGAAATAGAACAACTTTTGTTCTACGACTTTTTAATTTGAAGAAAAAAAAATTTTTTTTCTCCATACATTTTGAGAATAGGTATTTAAAATTTGTATGGAAATAATAATTTTTTTGAATAAATTTTTAACAATAATAATAATGTCAGCTAAAAATATTACTGGGGCAACTGCAACACCGTGTATATTACGATGTTAACAGAATACAGCGAGAGGGGCGGCAGCGGCAGCAGCGGCTGGACGGGCGCCAGCACCGGCAAGTCGTACCCGAGCTCCCGCCACGCCGCCCCCGCGGCGCCCGCCTCGCAGAACTGGACCAAGCCCGGTGAGACTACCACACTTGCACTCGTACCGCTCCCTCTCTACATTAGGCTCTGTGGTGCCATCGTGCCATGTGCCGCATTCGAAGTATCGGCTTCTCGTGCAGGACCCGGCAGTGAGCAGTGAACTTCAGAGCTTTAGAAAGAGACAATCCGGTTGTAGAGCGTCATCTCTGTCGCGCGAACTCGCATGTATCTGTGCGACAGAGACGACGCTCTGCAGTCTCTTTTTAAGGCTCGATGTTACTGGCGGATACTGTACACTAGAAGGCAGGTTCGAATCCAAGGTGTACACCAATTTTGAAATTCCTGAAGAACTAACTAACATAATATCCATCTCTTTGGTGAGGCTAAACGCTGAGAAAATCTGTACCCTAGCATTATATGGCGGCCAACATAGTGATTGATGGTACACACACTTAAATGTTCCCAGTAGTCTATGAGCCTTGTTCAGGCGCGCGCGGTCTCACACCACTTCCTACCTCATACCCCTCGTGCCTTCGTAAAATGAAAACACTCTACCTGCTATTAACTACACAATATCTGACTCCGAATGTTAGAGCCACTAAGCCAACTTCTACTAAATACACAATATCTGACTGCAGGTGGCAGCAGTAGCACAGGCGAGGCGTGGCAGTCGTCGAGCGGCGGCGGCGGGGGCGGTGGCGGTGAGTCGCGCTACAGCAGCAGCTACGAGGCTCGCTCGTACCCCGCCTCCTACCAGCCGCCACCGCCCGGCGCCGCACCCTACGTCGACCGTTACCCAGCACCCGCGCGCGGCGACTACCGACAGAAATACTAACCACACTACGATTAGAAACGCGTGGCACCTCACAGTTCTCGATGACTTACGAAGTTATTCTCGGGACTGCAGGATAAATACTTACTGTATGAGCACATACCCATCCAACCATATGTATTTTATTTTTGTAGGAACATTCATTACGTAAATATGATCAGAATAGTAGTGCACGCCCGATCGTGACAATTATTTTAACGCAACTAAGTATCTCGAAGGTAGTATTTTGTAGATGCATTGTTTGACCATATGACGGCGGAGAAGACTGAAGATTTTCGGGCGAAGAACCTCCATAGACTAGCTGACGAGGGTTTGACGCAAGCAGTGACGGCTAGCGTGCTGTAAGAGTGCAAGATTGGCCGCACGCTGATCTTGTGCTCTATTGAATCGTTCTACTTGCAATGGGAACGCCTGGATGTATTCGGTGAAGCCGTTGAGTGCTGAGACATCAGCTGCGATGACAACAAACAGTGCACCTTGAGAACAGTCTCATGTTTCTACGGCAGGTTCGTTAATTGGTACCGGCGAAAGGGTAATAGATGACAAAATATATGGATGAAAAAAAGGTTTTCCGTATATAAAGGGACTAGAATTGAAAACATGGTTATTTAGATTTTTTTTTATGGAAATTGACATAGTTGGCTGCATAACCTGCTACTCCCGCTAATGTTGGCCCATAACTCCTTGGTGAATAGGTGCCATGTCAGTGTTTCAAAACGCGCCGGGGTGCTTAATTTTTCGATCGGACGTCGATACATCGCACCAACGAACTACGGTGCTGACGGGCAGGTCATTTCAATAGTGCTTATGTATATCGTATGCATTTGTAAGATGAAGTATTTATTCATCGCATTGTTCACAGGATGCGGGTTATTCGTTCACATATTATTATTATTATTGTGTTTAAGTGATTCGACAATCAATTTAATTTCAATTTACAACTTATTGTATTTTGTGTAAATAGATGCGCTCACTCTTTTTGAATATATTGTTTCTTTTTTAACAAAAAAGACAAATGTGCACAGATAAATATCTTCTGCATGTTAATGTTTAATGCATAAAAAAGAAATATGCATTTAAAGTTTATAATATGTAGTCACTTCATTGTTTATATGATTTATAAGACATTTCCTAAATTATAAGTATAGCTATACATGTAATAAAATAATACCAATGTATGATTATGAGTTTTATTTGTTTAAAATCCTGATAAAATTACATTTACTGATCACTCATCTATCGTGTGACCTCTTCATCCATCATGCATGCAATGGGCTTATTTCTGTTTCAACTCAAATACAATAAACAAATGCAATAAGAACGGCCGCCGATCGCTGCCCTGTGACATCTGGCTATTCGTTGTGACTCGTGCGGTTCACTGGCGGTGCCGGTGCGCTGTGCTACCTACACGCTTCTGTGCTCATGTCATGAGGCAAGACTGCAACCTGCTCCGATCTGGATGGCCAAGCAAGGCTCTGAGTACTGACCATCACAGACTAAATAGGAATAAATACTTCCTCTGTGATTATTGAAGATCTCTTAAGTACTTAATTTAACGTTAACTGCACAGGTGTCGGCGCCGCCGTCGCGCGGTAATCTAAGATTTCGCCAATATTTGCGGCCGAGATTCGTTACGCAAGGAGAGTAAATAAAAATCAGGTTTTCCACTCCGACCAATGGGGAGGAATTGCGCGGATTGCTCCCGCTAGGTGGCGCATCGTATTTGGTACTCAGCCATATAATATCACAGACAACAGAATAATAATGTTGTCTGTTGCTCAGTTCAGTTCAATTAAGAAGTTGTTATCTGTGCAAACGAAAAGGGTACCAACTACTGTGGCGCCATCTGCGATTAGCTTTGCCTACGCCTCCCCATTGAAACGGATCAACTGTTTTTCTTTCCCAACGAAACAACAATACATGACTACATGCTCTTTGGATGGGATAATCTGACACTCTGTGAGTGTGTGCGTGCATGAATCGACCGACCAACCGACGATCGGGCGGCCCGAACTGAACGAACACTTTGTTATCATGAGGCAATCCGCCGACAGACCAAATTAGTCGATATTGCACCGGATAGCTAAGCTAAAGTGGCAGTGGGCTGGGCACGTTAACCGAAGAGACAGCGTCCCTTGGAGTGACCGTATCCTACATTGGTGGTCGTGGACGGGAAAACGGAGTGCGGAAAGGTCACTCGCCAGGTGGGACGACGATATGAAGTACTTCGTCGGAAAGCAGTGGTTTCGTACCGCTGCGCTGAGGGCCGGGAGACTGGAGGAAGATTGAAGAGGCATATGTCATGCTGATTGACTGACATAGAATCCTCGGTGCGCGAGTGCGAGTCGCACTTAACCGGTTTTAGGATGCATAAGATGCAGCTCTTTACAGGTAAGACAGCCAGACGGGCGGACAGACGGCCTAGGCTCAGTAATATGTTCCTGTACGGATAAGGGGCTCAAAAATGTGGTCAAATATACATATTTGAAATTTGAAACACAGGAGATTATTTTAGGAGGATGAAAATTTTGGAAGTCAATCTAGGAGAAATTTTAAATTTGAGTTGGCAACACTCAATGCCACGTCTCGTCTCTCGGCCCTCGGCCACCGAATATATATTACTAGCGTAACCCTCGACTAACGCAGATTTGTTTTTTTTGAAAAAAAAACATTTATTCATTCATTAACCAACCAACTAGGGTTACGAATTCTATGAAACTTAGTACAAGCACATTTTACATCAACATCACACATGATGCTAAATAAAATTCAGTTGTGGTTACACTAAGATGTGGCTCTCATATAAACCGAATTTTTCCGCGCGTCAAAATGAAGGTACGGTAGCGGGCCTCGCCCTTAGTACCCTTAGTTAGTTACTTTTATCGAGAAGGTTTATTGTTTACCTGAACTTGGCTCGGCCTTCTTTCTTACTTACTTTCTACTTTATAAATACGAATTTCACGCGAGCGAAGCCGCAGGCAAAAAAGCTAGTATAAAAAATATAAATGGGAAAAATCAATTAACTTTGAAAGCAACGGTCGTCGGTTGACATGGAAAGCCAGCGTGCTCTGTTGAATAAATTAAAATATTTTGATACTAGACTGATGGCAGACTGATAGTGCGAATGCATTTTACGTCTGGCGTCAATCTGGTCGCGCGCGACCAAGGTCACGGACTGAATTGATGCCAAAACTAGCGTGTAACCTCCGTCGATAAAGCGGATTTGTAACCCAAATCGCCTAATATCATCCATCAGTCCATCGCGATGGACTGATCGGTCAATAGATTAAACGGTCAGTCTGGCTGGACTGGACCATCGTTTAACGACTGATGGACTGAACTGATGCCAAACCTAGCGTCACGCTAGGTTTGGCTAGTAGCGTGTAACCTCCGTCATCGAGATAACGATTCCTCTTGTTTCATTTTGCACGAGGCAACACTCTCAAAGCATTTAATTTTATGATTGGCTCCGAAGGAAGGACATCGCATCCAGAGCGATTTAAAAAAAAAACTTATGACTCAACTCAACCGACATTTACTTTCAAAATTTCGCACAAGGTGATTACTTTCAGCGATTGATTGTTGATTAGATTACTTTCTCTGTGACTATAGCTGTGCAAGACGAAGCAAGCACGCAACGCACAGGGTCTGTGATTCTGATTACTTTCTTTATGCAGGGTCTGATCTAAGCGTACCGAAGTAGCAATCTTGCAACTACGGTGCGCGTGCTGACTATCAAGTTTCTTGAACTTTTCCTTTGAATTGGCGAGGGGGAAAAGGGTTGATGAGATTGGTGTTATGTCCAAAATCACGAGAATCCGCTGAACGCTAGCGCTTTTGTTTGACTACCGACTGTGGAACCCTTCGACATGGCGCGGCGCCCCTGTCGATGCTGAGTATGCTGACACATCGTATAAGCGCATGTCCTTACGTTAGTAGCATTTGGGACAAGTGACGGCAGGCCTCGCACAGAACCTCGGGCGTGGCCTCAAAAGGGTTGAGGGGTAGGGAGCAGGAGTGGTATTTTTTGTATTTTTATAATAATGGGGGCGGCTTTAGAAGAAGGAAGCAGAGTTGGGGGGGGAGTGGGGAGGGGGTGGCCTGGGGGAATGTTATGCTGCTAAAAAAAATTACCAGGGTTACAATGAAGCGGAGACGCATCTTCTATAAATTAAACCTAACCTAATGTTAAGGCGGACAAAGTCGTTATTGCATGTTTTAAAAAAAATTTCAAGTTTTAGTTTTAGATAGTTACATTTTAGATTTATTTTAGATTTAGTGTAGTTTTTAATTTAATGTTATTATTTGTTAGTTATATATATTTTAAATGTTATAACTGAATAATGTCCTAGTTTTAATGTTACATGAAAAAATTATTTTGTGTGAAAAATCTGTTTCTTTATAATTTATTTTTTTTGTCGGACCCTACACTTCTCTGGTATAAAATTATTTCACTAAAATTCATCTTAACTCAGCCTACACATTAAGCTTACCAGGAATTTGCGACCTTTGCTCCCCAGTATAAAGCTACACCCCACTAAAGGTGTGAAAGTCTTAAGACTATACTGTTTTAATTTGCAGATTCCAGATTCCCAAAATGCAGGAAGAAGTGCTAAGCAACCTCAGGGCTTGTATATCATCGCGGAAGGGTGGTGTGTCGCTCAATGAGTTAAATGGTAAGCTCGTCGTACATGGTTGATGTCGCCAAATAAAAAATAATTTTGTCACTTTCTCTGACGGTGTAGCCTCAAAACACATTTCTAACGTAGGGTCTTTGTGGAAAAAATAATGTCTCATACAAAATTACTGTCTCATGAAAATGTTAATCGTGAGACAAATTCGATACCCTATTTCTATTTTCCTCAAAAGTGTAGGGGTGTAATAAAAATATGCGATAACAAAGCGAAGCATGGCTCTTCAAATTGGGTTCTTACCTGTTAACCGTAACTGCCCATTGCAGACGTTGAGCGTCTTTTGATTTGTGTAAAAAACCTATAAGGTAACAGTAATGCCGCAAATCTGCTGGCATGGCACCATGGCAGCGTGGTTTCGCGAGGAGAGGTGATTTTGGCTCTGTCGACTGCACCATTGGTCTCTCGGCACAGCCACCCATGCTGGTTTACATAAAAAAAATGCATTACAGTTACAGTTCACAGATGAGTTTCACATGGTGGTTATTATTCATAACTGGTTTTTATCCTTGTCTACCGCTCAACTTCATAATGCTCATTATTTGAGGCACAGCTTTCTTGTCAACCTGTGTAGATAGGTAGAGTGATGGTTTATGTTATGTACTATGGCATCAGCTATTATATTCTGTGCTTCACTGCTGCTGATCATGCATACAGCACTCGCTGAAATTCAGCTGTCTGGTACTTCGAAGTGGTTAATAAATAACTGTTAAGATCGGGTTGTATAAGGGCAAGCTCATCTTAGTTCTAGAAGGGGCGTACATAAAGCAAGAAATTAATTTAATATTTAATAAAATGAATAAAAATGCTATTTCGATTATAATTATGATGTTTGTCTGGGGGTTCCAAAACAGACGCCGGGCTAGTAACTAGTTATTAGGGTTTGACTCTTTAGGAACAAGAAGAGGGATTTGTTTTTGCAGACACAAAATGGTGGTACTGAGTGTGTATATTCCTTCCTCTGAAATGCTGTATTTTTACTGAAATTTCCTTCCCTTCTCCTTTCTTTCCCTTCCCCCCTTCTGCAGCCCCCATAACTTGTTAATAATTTGTAGGAGATGATACCCCACAAAAGGCTCTCCCTCCTCCCCAAGTTTCTTCAGCGGGGGAAAATCCCCATTGTCGCACCCCTTGCCTCCTCCACCTCTCTGCCGGTGTCCTTATGGGAACCCACCACAGCTGCGCTTCGTGCGCACGACGTGCGCACGAAGCGAAGGAACGCGGTCGTCTCGGCCGGCCGAGCACGCCCGCGTTCCTTCGCTTCGAAGCGCAGCTCTGGAACCCACCCCTGATGGCTTAGCTGTACATATTTTAGGGTGTTAACTGTTAGACTACGCTGGGGATCGGCAAATACCTAGCGCCTCGCGAGCCACATGCGACTTTGCATAGAGTATAGGACTCTTCGGCTGCTTAACTGGTGAAAACAATTGAGTTTGATTTCTCAACAGACTTTCAAGTGGGCAGGAGCAAGCTATCAAGTGTTAAATCAAGTGGATTAAGCTTGAAACAAGAAGACTAAGTGATGACAAAAATAACTAGCTACGTACCAGACACATAATGTTCCTGTTACATATCAGACATTACTACATTTTCTTAAGCTATGCAAGGATGTTCTAATGATTTAAAATTATTCTTGAATGAAAATAAACGCTTATCTTCTTCGCTCTTCCGTTGAAAATTTTTGCCAACCCCTGGCCTGGTACCATTCCAAGGAAGGTATAATTTATAATATAACATAATTTATACGAGGCCAGCATCTTCAAAACCGACGCAGATCCATCATGAAAAAAAAAAATTTCATCATCTCTGGAACTTACTTTTAATATCACTACACACTGAACTCATTTCATTGAGCTAATGTGCACTGAATAAAGTTTCCTCTCGTTCTTTGTTGCTGTGTTACAAAGCGGACTACAAGGAACTAATAGGCGAGAATGTGCCGTACTCGAAACTCGGCTTCCGTAGTCTAGAGGAGTTTGTGTGCACGGTGCCCGAACTGTCTGTGGACTACACGGGCACAGTGACCGCCATCCCCACCACCAAGAACAAACACCTACTGGAGTTGATCAGCAAGCAGAAAGACAAAGTGAAGAGACACAATAACGTAAGTGAATTGAGTTGGCTCGCTTTTCTCTCGTGTTGTTTGTTGGAAAACAACATAATTATTTTGAAAATTGTGTTTATATAGGAAAATATAAGTATGTTGTGGTTTTGTTTTTATGTTATTTGGTATAGGTGGCTGATTTGGACGGGCCAAATCACATGCTCCGACCAGCCAATATCACCTCCGAGAAGCTAGGTGCCATACTGGAGACTTCCCTGGATTGCTGGCTATACTGGACTAGAGGAGAACACAACCGAGGCGGCTATGCGGCCATCGTACATCCAGTACGGTGGTGCCAACCCAGTTGGCTGTAATTTGAGCCTACCACCACGTCAAGGGGCAAGGGAAAGGACCTAGAGTTTCACACCACCGGTTCCGAACGGTGAAGCAGCAGATGTAGGTATGCACGTAATTTTTTTTTGTCAGAAAACTCATTGGTACACGCCGACCGGATTCGAACCTCGGACCTCTCGCATGAGAAGCAGATGCCCAAACCAGTCGGCCACCCGCCGCTTTTTTGAAAGCTACAGAAAATGACAACATAAATGGGTATAGCCAGGTACAGGTTAGCATAGCACAAAAATGTGAGAATTGTTATGTTCCAGGTATTCAAGCCATATAAACGTCAACGTACGAACTCGAGGCAATCATACGAGGCTCCACGGCGCAACTACCGCAGTAGCGGATACGTACAACCACCGTACTACCAGAATCACCAAGCATTCAACTATACCAACTACAACCACGCACCCCCACACTTTGATTACGGGCAACCGCATTGGTCCTTCCAGGGATATGGACAAAATAGAAATTATTACAGCCAAAACTATCAACCATACCAACACGTTCAAAAATACAACAGCCACCCGTGCAAAAGACCCACCGATCCCAACAACAATAGCACACATACAGATCTACGTCACCGTATTAATGCACGCAAACATAAAAATAGGTATGTATTCGTGAAGGAGAAAAATTGTGTGAAGTCCCAAGCGAAGGAATGCGATTGGGAGCTAAAATTGGCCAAACCTTTTAGCCTTGATCAATGCATGTGGAGGTATGTGAACGCTTTACATTTTTTCCCCTTCTGTAGTGCAATATGTCGGCAAGCTGACATTAATCCGTAGTTGAGTATTTAACCCCTTGGCTTCCCAAATATTAACCCGTTGACTGTGGAGCGGTCGATATCGACCGCTAGAGCACTATGTACCGTCAACTATGGAGCGGTCGATATCGACCGCCGCGTTGTCAGCGAGCTCCAAACCGCTGCATGGGCCGAGCAAAATAATTTTTTCCTTCTATCTTACTTAGCCGTGTTTATTTGAAAGAGATAAAGTATAAAGTAGAATTATTTAGCTACACATCGGTACCACTAACTTGATATGTCCTGAGACGACGGATTAAATATGCTTGTAAACACCTTGGCTTCCATGCCAATATATACATGTTGCAGAGCAGACACACGCAAAATTTGAAAAATAAAAATCTCCGCATACATATGTAAGCTCTAATATTTCGTAAAGTAATGAAGTGAGGATTCACTTATTTAGAAGCACAGAGACAGATTTTTTTTACTCCAGGAAAAATAAAACACTTCAAGGCCTCAACACTCTGTGATGAGGTCTTCTTTATGACCGACTTAAAAAGAAGGAGGAGGTTCTCCATTCATTGCAATCTTTTATTTTATGTATGTTCAGCGATAAATTCTGACCACGTGGACCGATTTCGATGATTCTTTTTTTATTAGAAAGCGGTACCTTTGGGCTGGTCCCATATACATTTGGTTAAGTTTTGATGATATGATCCATGAGAAAGTCACTTATAAATTAGCATAAGCATGTGCATGACAAATTGGGTGAATAATTCTGTAACACGCCAACAATTTCGATTAATTTTTATGTTGGAAAGGAGGTAAAGTACGCGGCAGTAAATAATGCACATTGGGCTTTGGAAAGAGACAATCAGGTTGTAGAGCTTTGTCTCTGTCGCATGAACTGGCACGTCTCTGTGCGACAGGGACGACATTATTTACTGCCGCATACTGTACTTCAGGGGTTGAAGTCGGTTCTTAACTAAAAAGGAGTTAGCAGTCTGGTGAGAACTTATTTTTTATATGCCTCAGTTCTGGTTTTCGCTTTCTCGCAACGCAGTTGGTCATTATTGGTGGCATACCATGGTACGTTGGCAATCATACGGAATCTTTTTTTCATAGGGAGATTCCCTTCACTAAGCCATAAAACTTTATTATGCGAACTGCACGTTTGTTTTGATTTGAGAATAGTGTGCGGAGCTACGCTCACTTGTGGTGAACGCAATGTGTCATTGCGCTCTACTTCTACTCTTTTTTATGTTCTGTGTGCACAACAACTATCCTAGAATAAAGGTAAACGGTAAAGGTGGTTGCAGCAAGCCGGCGTACATCTACGACCACCAGGTGATCGGGGACGACCTGATACTGGAGACGCTGGGATTTGGGCCGCGAATGCTCTGCGACTCGGGCATGACGGCCAAGAGGGCTCTGCTGGGAGTTCGCGAGTACGGCTGCTCCGATCGGGTCATTATTGCTGTCGGCAGTGTAGACATACTCATGGTAATTATATTTGTCCGCGGGCTATTCAAATTCCTGATACGTTAAGTCGCTGAATCAACTTTTTCTTGTTTTTGGTATCTGTCTGAAAACAGGATATTATCTTGATAAATTCACCTTATTTTAATAGTTACAGCAACTCTCAGATAAATAATTGATTAATAAGAAAGAAGCTGCACAAAGAATTTTGAGTAATTAAAAAAATATATTGGTTACCCTGGGGACAACCCCTTTTTTCCATACAAAACTGGGGACAAAATTGTCCCCTGGGTTACCACTAAAAATTTGGTTAATGTTTTATTTTAAATAGTTCTCTTCTTTTATTTCAATTGCCTATCAAAGTATTTAATACTTATTGATTTTCAACTAAGCAATAAATTGTAATAAACTTTTTTTTTTTATTTGACTTTGCAGCTGGTTTTTACGTTACAAGAAAAAGTTGATTCACCCAAGTACAGTTCCCGGCAGCAAATAATGTGTGTCGAGCTTTAAAATGAGACAATCCGGTTGTAGACCCTGTCGCACGGAAACATGCAAGCAATATTCATGGCTCTATGTTCTGGATGAACATAAATTATGATCTTAATTTCTTCTGAAAACAAGCATATAATATAATGGTGTGCTGAAGAACACGAACGACGATCGACCGATCGCAGACGGTATTTGTACCACATCAAACAACGCTGGGCCCGTCAGTACTTGGATGGGTGACCGCTCGACCGTTGAAGGCTGACCGTGGTTCGGATTTTTCTTACCTTACTAGGTGGTAGGGTTCAACTCGCTCGGGTTGGTACCACCGCACTGAATGAAACGTAGGTCGAAACGGCTATGTTAATAGTTTGTGTTTTCCGTCCAGTTCAGTGTAGCCGGCACGACCGAAGGGAAGCACTGACATGGCACCTAGTTCACCCGGTGTTATGGGCTGACATCACGGATATGGTAGATGCAGCCAATCCATAAAAAAAAATGTGCCGACTATTCTTGCAGCTGTAGTTATGTAGAAATGTAATTATACAATGTCGGGCGGCAGGGTGCCGCAGGCGAGGAGTTGGTCCTGGACATGCAGCAGCTGATCCAGAGTCTGCAGGGCAGGGGGGCGAGCGTGTGCGTGTGCACCGTGCCGCCCATCCCGAGCATCGGCGGCCACCGGCCCGCCATCGACGCCATCATCTCATTCAACCGCTGGGTGAGGTCCGCAAATCACGGCGCCCAAGTCATCGAACTACATGCGCTGTTCAAGGACGGGCCGTTTGTCAATCATGGCATGTTCCAGGTGTAAGTATGCGTTAAGAAATAGGAAACTATTATTTTTCTCTTTTACATAGCTCTTGGGAAATTGATACGGACTGGCTGTCTTACTTCTGAGCTGAGCTGTGATTTAAAGTGTGAGATTTAGGGCCCTTGTGTCCTGTTGTCACTTCGACCTAAGAAGATCTATTGTGTGTCTCTCAAAAGTTTATAGCTCACCCCCAAGTCCGATTTCCGCTATGAACCGAGTTATATTCTTGGGGTTGAGTGCCTGTATTGGGCATGGGTTGAAAATATAACCCCCAAGAATACGGCTTCTACTGTGAATGAGCACTTCAGATTCACAATGGGCGTTTCATCCTCCATTCCAGAGTAAACATATTTCCAAAAACAAGTGTTTTGAAATGTTACCATTCTAGAATGCCATAGGCCTATTATAGTACTAATACTAGTACCTTAAAACACAGCTAGCCCACCAGGTAGCCATCTCAAAGAGGGATTGTTTGTTTTTACTTTTTTTATAAATTAATATAGTTACTGTTTTATTTATTTATTTTAGACAGGCAGCCTAGGCTGATACGTCTAAATCCTGTTAAAATTTGTTGTTTTGTCATTATCTTGGATTTTTTTTATTTTTATTTAATTATCGTTCTTGAGCACTCTTTTTGAGATTATGTTTTATTTGTTAGATATTTATCTAGTCTATTTTTGAATTGGTTGGTACTAAGTGCGCTTATTACTTCCTCTAGAAGTTGGTTCCAGTCGTCCACCACTCTGTTTGTTATGAAATGTTTGCGAGTATTGCTGTTAAAGATTGTTCGACTTAGTTTCATGCTGTGGCCTCGAAGATGAGCGTTTTGGTTCAATGTGAACATTTGAACAGTGTTTTACATATACTCTTCCAAGAAGTAAGACAATGTATTTTTTTTTTATGGATCCAGTATGCGACCCTTAACTGCAAGAGAAATAAGGTGTTGCGACAGAACAACGGACAGATATACAACGTTCCTTTGTACCGTTTTTTTTACGGAACTTTAGGAATAGTAGTGTATGCTGAATCTTGTGAAAACTTCACTAGACTCAGCACTGATTTTAGATCTTGGCACTTACCTTCGACTGAGTCATGCAGTAGGTACAAAAACTTTGTGCCTTACTTGCTGCTTGATAGTTCTGTTATTCTTTACAACACCTATTACTCTACTTAGCCCGATTTGTCGGGATACAGCGTGTCGGATCCTGTGGTATCGGTACTGGAACCGGTTGTCGGTACCGGATAAAACAAATTGTAACAAGTTCGAGAGTAGTTTTACTGCCATTAGAATGCTCAATATAAACAATAAATATATGTATGTGTTCCAGCCTGCCGAAGTACACTCATGGCTGCATGTGGCCACTCCGGCCCTGGAACAGCTTCGCCCAGGCAGCAGTCCTGGATCAACTGGAGTGGGATCTTACCACCACTAATTGGTAGCTTGGCAGGCCCATGTAGTAGCTTGTCACTATGGTTGCTTGTCAAGGTGGTAACTTGTCCTAATGGTTGCTTGTCAAGGTGGTAACTTGTCAGAATGGTTGCTTGGCAAGGTGGTAACTTGTCAGAATGGTTGCTTGTCAAGGGTGGTAACGAATCTGAGGTTATGTTGTGTTTTTTTAATGTTTTATAAATTTTAACAAGCTGACCCATAAGACCTTTTTTCTGCTGTCTTTTGTTTGTCGGTAAGATTTATTAATTATTACCACCACTAATTGGTAGCTTGGCAGGCCCATGTAGTAGCTTGTCACTATGGTTGCTTGTCAAGGTGGTAACTTGTCCTAATGGTTGCTTGTCAAGGTCGTAACTTGTCAGAATGGTTGCTTGGCAAGGTGGTAACTTGTCAGAATGGTTGCTTGTCAAGGGTGGTAACGAATCTGAGGTTATGTTGTGTTTTTTTAATGTTTTATAAATTTTAACAAGCTGACCCATAAGACCTTTTTTCTGCTGTCTTTTGTTTGTCGGTAAGATTTATTAATTATATATATAAAGTGTTATGTTTCCAGCCAAAGCGTGTGATTTGCTTCAGCATAGATATTGTTATAATAAGGTATCACATGCTTGCGAGACAGTGCAGCTGTTTGTTAGAGATGAGACCGCGCCATATGATAGCGGTTCATGTCAAATGTACATACTCTTTGGTTTACTTTAATTCGTTTACTTCATACAAAGAATATTATTCCGCGCCGCACCATTTCGCTGCAATGCATTTTCGCATCTTAAAGAGAATATATTTTGAAAAGCCGCAGTACTTACTCAGTCTTGTGAGAAAGTCACTGTCGCATAAATCAAACATATTTCATAATAAGGCATGTAGTAAGTAGATTGTAACACCAACAAAAAAACTAAAAAGCATACACTTTCTTAGTTTTAAAAATTCTGTCAAGAATTAAGAAGAATTTTGTTTTTGCGGTGTAGATGTAATAATTTAAACTGATCATAGTTCAAAGTATGTAGATCAAACTTGCATATATAATTTTAACATATTTATTTTGTATGGGAAATATGTTAAAATTATGCAAAGGTATATGTAATTCATATGGTAATTGGAACATTTCTAGCACAGCTGAGCTTTGACAGTAATTTGACACATTTCCTATACAGTGTGTTAAGTTACAGTTAAAGTAAGTGTTCAGATTGCTATTCTAGGTGGGATATGCAGATCACATTTAATACTACTTTGTACTAAACTAAGTTCGAGTTACGTCATCTAAACCGCTCTCTAATATTTTGTAATATTTTTTTTTTTATTTGTTTTTTACTCTTTGTTTTCATATTTTTATATTATGTACATTGTTCAGTTAACATTGAAGTTAATTTTTTATTTGGTCCTTTGATGCAAATTCGCTGAGCATTAACTTACTGTACTATTTTTAATGTGAGGAATAATTACTGAAATTAACTGCATTGATTGGACAAGTATATTAGGGTTTTGTCAAAAGTATGTATTATAGATTACAAGGTGTTCCTGGTTGGTAATTTTTTAATATAGTTCCTCATTTTACTCCATTCCATGGCCAGGTTAAACAATTTCATTACGGTCCAACAGTCCAGTTCAGTTAACATTCCAATAGTCAAGTATTTTAAACAATCCTGAATTTATTTACTGAACTCGATTGGTTACTGAGATAGTTTAAGCTAAGGCTTAAGTTTAATAACTTGGGGGATTATTCTAAATGATGGTTTAAAGTTACTAGATTTTCATGTGAGACTGAGATGCTTGAATTAGTCTTTCCCGTTCTTCCTTAAGATCGTTCGTAAGATTGGTCGGTGCTGTGTTGCAGTGATATAAAATAGTTTTATCAATATCTAAATGTAATTAAAAAATGGTTCAAATGTAATAATGTGTTCTTTTTTAAATAAAGACTGATACATGCACATGCATAGTTAATAGCCACAGTCGTAACAGGTGCTGGTTCAAAGTACACCTTAGGTATTGTTGTTGTATGACAAATATTTGAAAGGTTTTGTGATATTAGAGTAGTGCTAAGTGTGTGACTACAAATACAACTGTTGTACAAGATGACGTTGGAACTATAGTATAATTAAGTTGTTCTTAAATTTGCCATTATTAAATTCTGTATTCTAAAACATGCATGACTCAAACTAATGGTTGGAGATATGTTTAACCATATTAAAAAAAACACGTACCTATATGTACATTAATAATGTACCCGCAGCTCCGTTCGCGGTAAAGTCAATGTTGTCACATCTCAGCCATGATTGAAACATAAAGATACCATAACTTTTCATCTTAGGGCATCTCAAGATAAAATATTATACTATCTTCAAAATGTGACAATGAAATCTCTCTTTCAAACTTTAATATTATATTTCCAGTTTATTGCATAAGAATAAGTATTATAAACAAACTGTAATTTTATCACACTTGACTTACAATTATAAACAAGTAAGTCAAGTGTGATAATTGTGTTAAAATTACAGTATTGTCTGCCAAAAAGTTATTTATTATGTTTTAAGTTGTTTTTTTTTTTAGTTTTCGTTGTTTTATTGATAATTGCCTTATCCGTCAGAATACCAGTACCTACCGTCCAATAAGTTCACACTGGGTTCCGTAAACATTAAATGCTGCAGCCAGGGAATGAAATAGATTTGTCATAGTTTTGCTGGATCGGAACGTAATAATTATGTGAACAACATTGTGGACGATACTACTATTGAATAATATGTGCCAGGTTCATTTTTCTACACAATTAGTCTGTCAACATTCAAAATTGCTTAGCAATTTGTCGTAAATAGTAATGTACTACGGTAGTGTTGTCATATTTCACGCTCGCTGTGCGTCTCGTGGACACTGCGTGAAGCGAACGAAGTGTACCAACGTTCTAGCGGTTCTACTTCTAGACACAATTGTATGAATGTTGGCAGGTACAGATGTTTTATCTCACGAGCGCGGGTGAGCCATACTTGTAGTTGTAATGCGTATAGACACGCGCTCCTGTGTGTAGCGTTAGCGCAGGTAGTGCTCCCGAGCTTACGCAAAGACAGTGTGCATGTATATTTACACATTTATACACACAAGCGTGGCTCACCCGCGCTTGTGAGATAAAACATCTGTAGAACTATAAACAGCAAATATACCGTGCAGGTACGGCATACAATAGGCAAAGACTCCGTGTCCATCTACCCGCTAAAGAACAATCGCGTACAGACACAACCTAGACGCGCTGGGGGAGTGTGTTTGTGTGCGAATGTTTTAATAACAATGCCATATCTACACAGGTGCAATTACTGGCTCAGAAAATATTACTTAGAAATAATGAACAGTATTAGAGCTGTATCCTGGTGCGAACATAAACCCATTTTTTATTATTATATTTTCTATTCCATTCAGTATAATCTCACTATTTTATTGTACTTTCCATCGAATAACCGAATTGCAGTTTGACATGTGATTTGACGATGTACGGTCTTAAATAGATAACTCTTATAATAAGAACATTTTGTTTCATTTTTTCAAAATTTTTCAGCCGCGAAAGGGGAATAAATGAAAAGCTATAAAATGTTTGTAATTTTTATTTAAAACATGACTACAAATCAAATTTGTACCAACTTACACACTTACCTACACTACGCTAGGTATACCCAATAACCAATGATAACACCAAACCATAATCCTGCATTGTTTCAACCACAACCCTAAACTTTATGTATCCATCGATAATTCAGTCATTCATGTCACCCACATAAAATTTTTAGATCGACCAATGCACTGAGTAATATGTTGACACTGGAGGCCACACTAGTCACTAGGGTGCACTTTGTGTACTAATGGGCAGTTAGTTACATGTGCACTCCCAAGTTAAAACCAAACAATTGAGGTATGTAAAATGTTAATCAAAAAGAAACACAAATTAATTTTAACAATAAAGAATAAGACTAGCTGTGCACAAATCATGCCAGTTCTTAATTTATGTATAAAAAAATTATATGATATAAACCTAAGAATATTGTACTGAAAGGAAATAACATAATTTTATCTTTATTATCTCAGCAAGTTACATCAATATTATCAAATGGATAAAATACAAGAAATTATCTCACTTGCGATACATTTTTGTTTGGATGATTCGCCGCAAAGCCTCTGTTATCAGCAGTTTGTTGATATTGCTCATTTCTAAAAATACGAAGCACGCGTGTAACTAAATAACAATCAAATTGTTGCTTACATCTTGCTTATATTCGAAAACGTCTGTTACCATTTTGTGTCTCTTGCTATTAAATTGCAATACATACTTTTCTTTAAGAATTTTAGTCAGGAGAGTTAGCACCAGTGATGATTTTTTTTTCGTTATATGGGTGAATCAACTTTTTCTTGTTTTCTTTGATATTATCTTGATAAATTCACCTTATTTTAATAGTTACAGCAACTCTCAGATAAGTAATTGATTAATAAGAAAGAAGGTGCACAAAGAATTTTGAGTAATTAAAAAAAAAATATTGGTTACCCTGGGGACAACACCTTTTTTACTGGGGACAAAATTGTCGCCTGGGCCACCCCTAAAAATTTGGTTAATGTTTTATTTTAAATAGTTCTCTTCTTTTATTTCAATTACCTATCAACCTAAGTATTTTATACTTATTGATTTTCAACTAGTTAATAAATTCTAATAAACTTTTTTTTTTATTTGACTTTGCAGCTGGTTTTTACGTTACAAGAAAAAGTTCATTCACCCATATATCAACCTTAAATTATTGCTGATTTGAAAATACATGCAGATCGAACACACTACCACTTTATTTTTGGTTGATAATAAAAACGTAACTGTCGAGCTGGTGTCCTTTCTATGTACATCATTTCACATACCAAACGCTCTTCTCAAGTATGGCAGAATTTCAATGCAAAAAAAACACTGAACAAACTCTAAGTACGTACTATGTATATACGTACTGACTGCAATGGCTACCGGCACACCATTCTGTGGAACGGTGCCAAGTGCCGCGTTAACTATACAAAAATATATTGATACGTAGAAGGGGCAACTGAAATACTCGAGTATGCATAGACGTTTCAATAAACGGCGGCTTCGCACCTCAACTCTGTGCTAAACGCTTTAATTTGTTCCACAAATAGACTAGTTTGTGACGGCACGAGATCCGTCTTATTACCGTCGTACTTCATCGCCCAATTTTCCCTTTCGAGCTTCACCCAGGTGTCCTCAGGCTTCACCCAGTCGGTCGGAGGCTCCTCGAGGGTTTTGAGTGCGTCGATGGCGTCCGTCTGCCCCTTGAGGGCGGCAAGGCGGAGCAGACGTGTGGCAGTGTCGGAGTCGCGAGAGAGCCCCCCGCGCCCCTGTCCGTAGTACACCGCCAGGTTATACAGCGCTCCTGGGTGCTCCAGTGTGGCAGCGACGCGGTACAACTCCATAGCCTAGTATATTATCAAAGAACATAAGAACAGTTTATTGATATATGGGCGCACCTACCTAACCTAACCTAACCCAACCATGGCATGGAATTCGCGGTCACTAGCTGATGTTTCGGAATGGCGCCAGTCTGAAACATCAGCCATGTATTAAAAAATGTATGCATATGTATAAAAATTTACATTGCAGACATTATGTTGAGAGCAACATTTTTTGTTTTCAGTTTGACCAATTTGTATTTTAGTTTCAAGGCATTTAGATTGGCAACATTGCATAATTCTTAAAATGTGTATTGTGACATTTGTAATTGAACAAGTATGGAAGATTAGTTAATACGCACCATTTTCTCATCGGCCTTCACTCCAAGACCCAGCTCGTAGCACAGGCCCAGATTATAGAGCGCTGGTGGGTGATGCCTGTTAGCTGCCGACCTGAATTATTATGAATAGATTAAGTATCCCCCAGCATCTCTCCCCGTGTATGTCGTAAAAGGCGAGTAAGGGATATAACTCTCTTCTTATATTACTAGGTGGTAGGGTTTAACCCGCCCGGTATGGTACCACCGCACTAAATGAAAAGTCGGTCGAAACGGCTATGTAAAATATAGTTCGTGTTCTTCGTCCAGTTCAGTGTAGCCGGCACGACCGAAGGGAAGCACTGACGTGGCACCAAGTTCACCCGGTGTTATGGGCTGACATCACGGATGTTGTAGGTGATGTAAACAAACGTGTCAGTTTCCATAAAAAAAAAAAGTTACTGTTACTAGAAAACAGCATTGCTAAGTCAAATTTTTTCACATAATGAACAATTAAGTAGTTAGTCTCTGCACTCAAGCTGCTTCATGCAATAGGTTATGATCCTTGTTACTGTTCTGAAAATCCGGCAAAATGGCTTTAACTTTTGGATGTGCTATTCTCCAATCACCCAGTATCACCCAGCACCATATTGCGACGGACTTGTGCTAAGTTCATAGCTTTTCAACCAACTTCTTCCTACCACAACAGAATAATTTTTCAACCCAGTACTTAAATACTAGTGGAATGTAGGTAATATGCTTTCTATAAATAAGTCAGACTCACCTCAGCATGCTGAGTCCGTCCCTGTGTTGTCCGTTCTCGATGGCGGCGAGGCCCAGCTTGTTCTCGATGGAGTTGAGGATGTCGGACAAGTCGTGCGACGAGGAGGACGAGGTGCTCCCCGACGCGCTCGCGCCGTCGCTACGGTCGTTCGATACGAGCCGAACCGGTAACAGTCTGCTTTGTGACAGGAAAATTTTTAACTGAATTATGTACAAGCACAATAGGCAGAAATTGGGATAATTTATTTCCAATATAATCTTGTAAATAGATTAAATTTTATTATATAACACTTTTTATATAGATTAGCAATATAAATTAATACATTTTTCCTGTGAGGGGCGAGTGGCATGGAGCCATACAACTGACATTTTTCCTGTGAGGGGCGAGTGGCATGGAGCCATACAACTGAGCAACAATAAGATGAAAAACATTATTGTAGCCACCCTGAACGCACATACATAGGTAGCAAAGGGTTAAGTTACACAAAAATAAATATTTTCCAGTCACCTTAAAAAAATATGTATTTATCCAACAAACCTCCTCGTATCCTCGGCTCTCTCAAACTTCTCCAGAAGACCGCTCCTCACAACGTACTTGTCATCGTCCAGCGGACGCAGCTGCTTGGTGCAGAACAGCTGGACGGTGGAGAAGTTGCGGTGGAGGAGGGAGCAGAGGGCGCTGCGCTCGCGCGTGTGGTACTTCTTCTTCACGTGGATAAGCTGCGTCGCGTACCAGCCCAGCGCTAAAGCGCTGCTCTGTGAGGTCCAGTGTGGATAATGTTGAGGTTTGAATTAGTGTTGCAACAGATATCCGGTTACTATCCGGTATCCGGCCGGATAGTTGACAGTATCCGGCCGATACCGGATAGTGAAACAATTGATCAAAAATATTAAAATACTGATTTACAAAAAGAAAACTGTTTATTCATTCATTCATTCATAGCATTACATTAATTATTTACGTACGAAAGTAGGTACAAACAAACAAACTTAAGGTAAATAATTAACTAGTGGCAAATTATGGTGAATGAATACAAGTTTTTCGGCGTTATTAGGTAGTAAGCGATTGCTTGACGTCATGACCACCATGCGTAAGGGTCACAGGATCGTTGGTTGACCTTGTTAATATTTATTTATATTCTATCTATTCTAATCTAACTAAACCTAGACCTACGTCTGGCCGGCTATCCGGCCCGCGTACGGGCCAGATATCCGGTATCCGGTCAATCCACTATTTGTTGCATCACTAGTTTTAAATTATATAGCTAATGTTCGTACGAAATATGAGATCCTCACCCATGTGATGGCACCGAGCCAGCTCTGGTTCAAGTAGCTGAAGTACCAGTTCCTATTGGGATCCTCTCCGCGCGCGCGGCCGCCCCAGCAGCGACGCTCGCGGCGCCAGCGACACGGCACGGCCGGCGCCGGCCGCTCGGCACCCTCGCCGCGCGACACTCCCGCGGTCGCCGCACTTCGTGCATCGAAGTAGCCGGCGCCGCGCTCGAACGTGTCCTTGATCCGCCGTGATACATACTTCCACATCTTCCGTCACACGACCGACACCGAACCATCTACATTAGAACCATTTTGCACAGCGTTGTCAAAAGCATGCGCTGGCTGTGACAACTAATATTCCGATGTTATACCAAAATTGCGAAACGTAAACACTTTGCAGAAAAAATTTTGTGCGCAAAATATGTACGGGTCCTTCCTTGTCGAAAAGTCGGTGAAGAAACCGCAGAACCGCTAATCCAGACAGAAATGAATGAATGATGTTGTTGTTGTTTTCGCCATAAATAGGTAGGCAAAGATCATTTGACCATACAGCCAGAAATGAATGAATTTCAATTAATGAAATGCACGCACCAAAGAATCATTGCACCGAGCTGTGGCCCGTGCGCATATATCCAAAGTCTAGTAGGCGAGTTGCTCTGATTGGTCGATGCCAGTTTTGCGGGAAATTTAAATTTCGTCTGGCTCCGCGGCCGGCGCGGGGGGCGAATCGGCGCTCGGCTGGCTACTCGCTCGCTTGCCAAGACCAAGACCAAGTCACTACACTACCCGCTCTTCACGCACCCGATCGCCACCCGCTCGCTCCCTACTAGCGCTAGCTAGTAGGCAGGCAGACGCCGAACTTTTTTTCGGTCGATTGCAGTGATCGGGTGGCGATCGACCCGGGTGGCATATATCCATAATATATAGGGTGAGTTATGCTGATTGGTCGATGCCAGTTTGGCGGGAAATTTAAATTTTGTCTGGCTCCGCCGCCGGCACTCCTAGCGAACCTACTGAACCCGATATTCGTTAGCTTGTCTAAGTGATTTCGTGGCGCATTGGTACGGTGTAGGGTTTGTATTTTTGACGTGATGACGTCACGTCTTATAAATTGATGAGCACCGGCTGCACGCATGAAAGCGTGTCACGTTCCATCTGAACCTGTGTGTGCAAGCGAGAGCGCGTAACAAGCGATAGAGAGGCACAATCGGTGTAGTCAAAATTACCATGGAAACTTCTTAAGAAGTAAAATTTTCAAGATCAGACAACAGAAGTTTATTGATGGCCAGTCACAAGATGATTAATCTTTCTACTGGAAATAGAAATTACTGATCTTTGCTCTATGTACTACGATCATTCCACGTCATCACGTAAAACTATCGTCCGTAAACCGACTTTACAGACAACCAATTTTTGTCCCGCAAAAGTTTTTTTTTTTTTTTTAAGCAATGTTAGGATGTTTAAATTTTTTAGGGTGTTTAGTTTTTTTATAACCACCTAAAAGCTTTATTTTCGGAAATACTTAAACGTAACAAAAACGACATGCGCCGCCTCAACATTAGGTTAGGGTTAAATTATAGAAGATGCGTCGCGTAGCGACGCATCTTCTATAATTTAACCCTGGTTTTTTTTTTTAAACCACCAAAACGGAGAAATCTCGCATAGTGTAGTTCAAATACTTCCGAAATTTTAATTTCCCGCCAAACTGGCATCGACCAATCAGAGCAACTCACCCTATAGACTTTGGAAATATGCACCCGGGTGCTCAAAATTTTAGTGATTGACATGCTCTAGTATAAAAACAAATGTTTTTGTCTAATGTTTATTCAATAGACTTTATTGGGTAATATTTCGAAAAAAAAACATTCGCAGTAGACGCGGCTGGACAGTACGCGTTCTTCTATGTTCTAGTTCTAAACCCCAATGTAAATGTAAAATCTTCCTTGCTCTGTCGCACTCATTGGCACACCGTTTCCGGAGACGCAGATTACGGATTACCGCTTGGTTTGTTCAGTCCGTGACCTTGGTCATGACAAGATTGTCGCCAGACTGACGGACGCCAGACGTAAAATGCTTTCGCACTATCAGTCTGCCATCAGTCTAGCTAGTATCAAAATATTTTAAAATCCATCAGTCTGGTCGATCATTCCAAACCATCCATCCATCAAAGTAGATTAAACGGTCAGTCTGGACCTGGACCATGGTTTAACCAGACTGATGGACTGAACTGATGAAAAACCTAGCGTGTAACCTCCGTCTATCAGTCTGCCATCAGTCTAATATCAATCCAAAAATAATATCCATCAGTCTGGTCCAACATTCCAAACCATCCATCCATCAAAGTAGACGGTCAGTCTGGACCATGGCTTAACCAGACTGATGGACTGAACTGATGAAAAACCTAGCGTGTAACCTCTGTCATGTTTTGATCTTGGTTTATGTTTTGTTTGTTTTGTTGTTTGTTTACTCTGCCTGCCTGCTGCTTATAAAATACGCGCGAAATTACACCAACAGCATCACAACAATACATCATAACTTCATAAATCATAAGCACAGTTTACTATTTTGAGAAATGTGCGGTCGAACTGGACTGTAAGTGCTTTCCAAATTCGTACACATTTCCATGCCGGCGACGACGGTGGCGGTATGACTTTATACTGGTCCTGGTGGACCCGTGGGGAAAAGGGGGGCAGGGGCGGGTATTCGTTTACCCCACCTCCTCTGCCGGAAGGGGAGGGGAAGGGAGGAGGGGTGATTTTTGTACGAAAATTTAATTTTCCGTGGAAATTTTTATTTTTTTAAATATATCATAATGGGGTGGCTTAGAAGAGGGGAGCAGAGAGGGAGGGGGGTGGCCTGGTTGAATGTTTAGTGGTTAAAAAGAAATTACCAGAGTAATTTATAGAGATGCATCGCTTCACTCCGCATCTCTATAAATTATCCCTAACCAAATGTTGAGGTGGCCCATGTCGTTTTTGCGTACATTTCTATTCAATATCAATAGGTACTTTAAAAAAAATTGAAAAAAGTTTTAATTTTGTAACTTATGTAAATTAATTTTGTTTTGGGAAAAAAAATATTTTACTAAAATTATACGTCTATTAACTCAGCCTACCCATTAAGCTTACCAGCACTTTGCGATCTCAGCTCCCCAGTATAAAGCCACACCCTCCATGCCCTTTATATGTACCTACATAAATCTCAGTAAAATTTCATACTTGCCAACTACCTATAATACCAAATTGAGCTGTTTATCACATCGAAATATTGCTGTTCAGAAACCTGAACCGCGATGGCGTCCGTTGTGCGTGCGCTTACAAGCCGCACAATAAAGAAACATACGAGAAGCCAGAATGGCTGGACGAGTACAACGAAGGAAAGTCATACACTCCCTCCAACAACATCGCCCCTACTGAAGTCACGCCCGTCCTAGTGTCGTCCACCAAGTTTCTGTCCGGAGAAGCTAAGAGTATTTTAAAACCTATGATGTGGGGAATGATACCGCCTTGGCACAAGGTAAGTTCACTAGGTAATACTGGGCGGAACTGAAAACTTGCTAACGCATGCGGCTTGTTTGTGTGTGTGCGCCTAGACTTATACAAAGAAATACCTCTTCATTATAATGTTTTTTATTATTGAAAAAATTGGTACCTATATATATTCATCCATTCTATAAAACTTTTCGTAGTTTATGTGTGGGAAATTTTTGCTGCACAAATTACAGAGATTTTGCCCAAGTTCCTTTAATAATTTTTAACCCCCGACGAAAAAAACGGAGGGGTGTTATAAGTTTGACGTGTGTGTGTGATTGTGTGTGTGTCTGTCTGTGGCATCGTAGCTCCCAAACCGATGGACCGATTTGGATGCGGTTTTTTTTATTAGAAAGTTGTTTAATCGGGATGGTTCTTAGCTGTTTGTAATCAAGTAATCAAGTAATTAAGTAATAAAAAAAAAATTATCTTAAAAAGTGGACCGATTTGCATGCGGTTTTTTTTTAAATCTTGAAATAAAAGTTAAATTACAAATTTTAAAAACCCCCAAAAAGACTCTAAAAAAGTCAAATATAATTTCCGTTTACTTACTTAAAGGAGTCGGGGGACCGCTAAGTAAATAAAATATAAAAACTCAGAGTTGCGCTTGTATTTACTTAGCGGTCCAACGACTCCTTTAAGTAAGTAAACGGAAATTATTTTTGAGTCGGGGGTTTTTAAAATTTTTTTTTTTAGATTTTTAGATTTTCAGTCATTCATCATCATCATCAAGAAATGTATTCAACATAAATCTAGAGATTTGGTGGTCGCGTGATAGATAACCATCTGTATAATACACTAATGTGCACTTATATGTACCTCAAAACTTATATTAAGTGAACTTTTTATTGTAGCCAGATTTTTAGCTGTAAATGGTATGCATATCTACCTGAGTAGATTTTTTCAAAAACTCTAAATTTTGGAAATATTTTTTCTGAATGGTGCAGGCTCGTGCATAGTAAACTAATTTAGCCAATCACAGGGAGACTACAGCAAACACGGGCTAAGCACCAACAACTGCCGTCTGGAGAGTATCTTCAGTTCCAAGCTGTACGGGGCAGCGTTGCGCGACGGCATGCGCTGTGTCGTCGTAGCGGAGGGCTTCTACGAGTGGCAGACCACAGACAAAACTGCCAAGACCAAGCAGCCATACTTTATTTATTCTCCACAGGAAGAGAACGTGCGAGTGAGTCAATACAAATCTCTACTCCAGTAAAGCAAAACACTGAGGAAATTTGTACACCAAACATTCGTTTATGCCATGAAATTGTATGAATGATAAAAAAAATGGCTCACCTATCACTGCTGCGGGTTTATTCCTAGGGCTGTGAGTCGCTGGCGAAACTTGAACCCACTCGAAGCAGAAGGGCAAGAGTGAGATGGGTGGGAGTGAAGCAAGAGAGAATGAGAGAAAAAGAAACTTCACACTTGTCAGCCTCGATAGCTCAGTGGTGCGGTCGGTCGATTCATAAGCATAGGGCGCGGTCAGTGGATGGATGGGTAACCGCTCGACTGTTGGAGGCTGACCGTGGTTCGGATTCCACGTAAAACTGTAGGTCCCTACTTAAAGATTAATAAATCTCTTTAATATCTTCAATATTATACTCTAATATAAGTTATTTAAGTAATTCATCAAGATGAAAAAAATAAAAATATAAATTATGGATGATAAAACAAAACTAAATAAATAAATTTTAAAATTATTTATTTGATAGACCCTTCCCCTTCTCACCTTACTAGGTGGTAGGGTTTAACTCGCCCGGGTTGGAACCTCCGCACTGAATGAAAGGTCGATTGAAACAGCTATGTAAATAGTTCGTGTTTTCCGTCCAGTTCAGTGTAGCCGGCATGACCAAAGGGAAGCACTGACATGGCACCTAGTTCACCAAGGTGTTATGGGCTGACATCACAGATGTAGTAGGTGATGTAGCCAACCGTGTCAGTTTCCATAAAAAAAAAAAAAACCTAGAGTGAATCCTATGAAAGCCAGCACTGTACTTTTTTTTTCTTCTCATATAATATTATACTCCTATTTAAATGAGTGCAAGTTCTGTTCTAAACTACCTACAATTTGATGCTTTAACGAAAGGTCGATGATCCCACATCGTGGCGGAATGAGTTCGACGAAACCACCGGCTGGGCAGGAATGAAACTGCTAAAGATGGCGGGACTGTATAATGTGTGGGCGGGACCCTCGGGCCCGATCTACAGCTACTCGGTCATCACACTAGAATCCAACAGCACGATGGACTGGCTCCATCATAGAATGCCGGCTATTTTGGACAATGATGATCTTGTTGCTGTAAGTGGAATGAAACATATTTTTTTTATAGTAGGCATCTTTGGACCATTAACCCTGTTTTACCTGTACTACTATGGCTGCTTCTCTGATGAGCTCGCTTCCCTCATCCCTCCTCCTCCTGTTCGCCTTCGCTAAACCCGCTACCCTCTCGCGGAACACCCCTTTGTAGTCGACAGAAGAATTCTTCGAACCGCACTGTTCTCTAAATCGTTGTCGCACTGCAAATGTGTGGAATGGGTCTACAGGGAACATATTCAATGCTCATACCGTCCATAGATCTTCAAATAGCGGGTTTCCACAGCGACTCTAGTTCAACTTCAAGCCGGACTGGCACCTCCTCGGTCGTGAACTTGGCTGTGCCAAGGGATCAGGCCGCGAGCACAGCCACTCAGTTTGAAAGAAAATAAAAATATAAGTATCTGGATCTGCAGCACGAGGTTACCAAAATATGGCCAGTCGACTCGACGATCGTTGTGCCCATAGTCGTGCATAGTCAGCGCATGGGCTGATAGCGAAGAGCCTCGATGACCACCTTGAGAGGCTCTCGCTGAGTGGTTAGGTCAAGCGCCAGATCGAGAAGGCAGCCCTGCTCGACACTGCACGCATCGTCCGGAGGTTTCTCTCTTTGGGACCCGACCATCGGTAGCCGGGCTCGCCCCGCCGCCGGTGGTGGAAACTCCGTTTGTTTTTTATATCAATTTAATGTTAAATTTATATAAAAAGAAATGTGTAAATAAATGGATAAAATAATAATTTAAAAAGGCAAGCGGGGACTCAGGTCAAGTCTTGAGTCCTAGGCACAGCCTATATCACCCCTGAGGATGTGCCATTCTTATGGGAACTTTTATGGAAACTGACACGCTCGGTTACATCAGCAATACACCAGTGATGTGCCATATCAGTGATTCCCTTTGGTTGTGCCGGTTACACTGAACTGGAGGAAAAACACAAACTATTTACACAGCCGCTTCGACCGACCTTTTATTCAGTGCGGTGGTACCAACCCACACATTTGCAGTGCGGCAAAGAACAATTTAGATTAAAAAAGATTAATTTTCAACTATGTAGCATACTTTTGCATGTTAGTAATAAGCATGTTCTCATTTTATATTTCTTCATTCAATAGAAGATCCAACTGTTCGAAAATTTCTCGACTTGAATTCAGGGCCGGATCTAGGGGGGGCGGGAAGGGGCACTTGCCCCGGGCGGCAAGATTGGGGGGCGGCAAAATCACACCCATAAACATAAAGATAAATTGTAAATTACTTATAAAATATGTATTTGATTTCGATTCGATAAGAATGCTCGCGAAATAATTCGTGTAATGGTAAAGGAGCGGAGGCGTTGATCCGGGCGGCGGCGGAGGGGACAGGGGGCGGCGCAGCGGCTAGTCTAGTAAGCGAGCGTCGTCGCCGTCGTCGCCTCGCGCCGTAGCGTAGTCGGTCGGTCGGCCGAACGAGCGGCATACGTTCGGCAGTGGCGCGGCGGTAGAGCGGCACCCGCTCCGCTCGCGCGCGTAGTTGGATCGCACACCTAATCAGTTCTATTTATATTTTTAGAAAAAAATTTATCTATTTGGTTTTCGAGATAATTGTTTTAATGTCTTTATAAAGGAACCTAGAAATAAAAAAAAATTGAACCCTAGAGTTGAAGGCGGTCGGTTATTTTTGCTTGCTTTAGCACCGCCTTCGACACTAGGGTGCATTTTTGAAGGCGTTTTTTATATATTTTTTAATAATTTTTTATTTCACAGTTTTTTTTAGTAATTTTTTGCTAATGTACTTGGCGGAATCGCTCTGCCTTCGGCCTCGCGATTCCGCCTCGCTTTCCAATCCGATCTTGACCAAATTGAAATGGAACCACACGGAAGCACCAGCTTTCAAATAAAAAAAGAATCATCAAAATCGGTTCACCCAGTCAAAAGTTCTGACGGGACAAACATAAAATAAATACAGTCGAATTGAAAACCTCCTCCTTTTTTTGAAGTCGGTTAAAAAAAAGATGTTTTGTACAATAATAATTGGAACTTAAATGTCAAACTACCAAATTCACTTTACAAAGGATGTAGGTTTTGCTTTTGCTTTTTGAAGAAGTTAACATCACTACTTTTTTAGGTATTTAAAAATCGAAAAACTTCGATTTTTTTATGATATGATTTTCCAAGGTATGTGATTGCCTTAATATCGGCGTGGCGTGCGTACCTGTATTAATTGATGTGATATTGATTTATTGATATTGATATACCGATATTGATCGGCGGTGCGGCGGAGGTGGCTCCACTCCGCGCCCGCACGCATTGCCTTAGGCCAATCCAGTCAGTATTATTTTGCTCGTATACATTCAATAAAAATGAAATTATGGTTTAATTTTTATTTTATTGATTCCTATATTTAATTTTTCCAGACATTTCTTTTTTAATACCGATATACAGGATGTTTCATGATAGAGTTTCGTAACTTGAGGGTACGAAAGCGGTCCATATTTGAAGACGAAAAGCTCTAAAACTTTTTCCCAGATTCGGTCATTTTATAGTACTTTTTGGTGAAAATCGTTTCATCGAGCTTTGGTGGATGGTTAACGTCCACCTTGATTTAAATAAAAATAAAATTACTAACTTACATGCTTAACTAGTAGAATTGTACTGCATGTAGGTAATTCCAAACACTTAAATTTGAATGACATCAAAAGAAAAAGGGCACTGGACTAGGTCATTTCACTCCCTTGACCTAGACAGCACTGTTGACAAATCTCACTGTCCATCGAGTTTTTATAACAATTTTAAATTTTTGTATGAAACAAAAAATACAGAATTTCGATTTGAGTGATAAGGATTTTTTTCTTCTAATAATGAGTACTTCCTTTCTATTCCTGAAGTTTCTCAAGCTTATCCTGAAACAGCCTGCATATACTATTTTGTGTACTGATCATTTTGTGGTACATACAAAATAAATACCTATAGACTATTTTTAGTGTACTTACTACTATTTTTAGTGTATAAAAAAGATGTAAAATATATAATTTCTTTTTTGCATATGCAAAAAGATTTGAGATATTTTTTATTTAATTTTTTTTATTGACAGCGCGACATTTGGCGCCGATCCACCCATAAGATGTCTAACGACGCCCGTGGACATTCGATCGTATGCGGGGGTTGCGAATGCCATGTCGGCCTGACAGGTGCCCATTCACGACCCTAGAAGGACCCGAGACTGTACTTGGGGGGAAATATATGGGCAGGGAGAGCATTCCAGAGTTTACCTATTAGTTATGTACTTATTATGTGGCAGAATAAATACTCAATGAAACGCGGCGTCCATAGATTATGGACACTATTTAAGTAGGAATTTTTAGGCCCGTTCGCGCTAACCATTGTATAATGTCGAATTGAATGTGATTTTTTTTCATTAATAAAAAAAAAATTCCTCTTTTCGATATTTTTTATGTTTTCCAAACCTCGAAAAAAAATACATACCTTTTTGGCATTAGTATTAGCAAATTACCTAAAATAACCCCCTTTCTTTCGGGAATGTCACCCATTTTACTATAAAAATTAACGAGCGCAAAAGGGCGGCATTTTAAGATTTTGCACCCCCTCCAAAAACATGTAGATCCGGGGCTGCTTGAATTGAAGCAAACTGAGGCTGCTCACTCTGAGGCATAGTCTCGAGGCACGTTGCGGATCAAGGTGATGCATGGACCAAATGCACGCCTCGGACTGAGGCTCCTTTGAGCGTGGCAAAAAACCGACAAAATATGGCTCGGCCCGAGGCGACGAATTTGTCTCATGGCGCGGCGTGCCTCAGGTTGAGGCAGCGTCTCCACTTGTGCGGCCTCGGGTCGAGCGGCTGCCTCTAGTGGATACGCAGCTTTAATCTGATTTATTCTTGCAGAAATGGCTCGACACAGACACCGTAAGCAGCGAAGCGGCCGTCTCCCTCCTGCAGCCCGTGAAGCTTCTATCCTGGCACCCCGTCTCCACCCTCGTGAACAACTCCCGCAATAAGAGTGAAGAGTGCAACAAGCGCGTCTCCACAGAGAAGAGGGAGAAGGCTGTGTTCGCTTCGCAGAAGATGATGAGCTCGTGGCTTAAAGGAAAACCTGCTAAGAGGAAATCGGATGAGTCAGAAATGAACGCTAAGAAAGCGAAAAAGGATCCGGAGTGATCAAAATGTGAAAATAATAACATCACAGATGCTAAAAGTGTCCGATAAACCGTTTTCTCTTATAGATTAATCACTCTTGTTTTTGTTATTGCATGTTGAGAGCAATAAATAAATCGACCTTTCTCATCCTCGACCTTCGTGCGAAACCTCTTGGTTTTTGTTAACACAAGTATAAAAGAAGTCTTTTTATAAGTATAAAAGACCAAATATCCTGTTCGACAAAATGTTTATTATATAGTTCACCCGGTGTTATGGGCTGACATCACGGATGTAGTAGGTGATGTAGCCAACCGTGTCAGTTTCCATAAAAAAAGCCTATTATATACTAGCTTTTGCCTGCGGCTTCGCATCGCGTGACTTTTTGCTCACAGCTCGGGCCGCCGATGACTAGCGTTGTGATTTATAGTTTAAAACCATCTTGAGAAGTAACAGAATGTAACAGCGAAAACCGTATGTTTAATATTGTCAGCCTCGGTAGCTCAGTGGTGCGGTCGGTCAGATCATAAGCGCACCTGGGCGCGGTCAGTGGATGGATGGGTGACCACTCGACCGTTGCAAGGCTGACCGTGGGCCGTCTGACACGTAAAACTGTAGGTCCCTTTCCTTCTTACCTTACAAGGGTTTATCCCGCCCGGGTTGGTACCACTGCACTGCATGAAAGGTCGGTTGAAATGGCTATGTAAATAGTTCGTGTTTTCCGTCCAGTTCAGTGTAGCCAGCACGACCGAAGGGAAGCACTGACATGACACTAGTTTACCAAGGTGTTATGGACTAACATCACGGATGTAGTAGGTGAGTGTCACGTGTCAGTTTACATAAAACAAAATCTGAGGTCAGTGTGTAGCTAAAACAGTACAAAAAGTAACTTCTGAAAAAACGTAGAAAACTGCATTTCGATTAATATCAGAACATTATAACAATGAAAATTATATTTTGTGGAAATGTAACAAAGAGCACTTTAGCTCTACGCTAGCCTATTACAATATAATATTTTTTATTTGTTAAACTATTTTTCATAAGCTGTAATAAAACAATTGAGATTTTCCATAAATTCATCATTCGCGCTTATTTGTGTACAGTGTTCAAGGGTTCAAGTGGTCTTCAGACCTTAAAATGTGATTGAATTAATAAAACAAATTTATACACAAAAACATTTCTTTATCATTAATATGTAATAATAATGCAACACAAGGCAAATATTATCCATGTCATGCAGTAGAGTCAACACATTGGGTATTCACTACTGGGACACAGAGTGAAATCCAAAGAATTCAAAAGGATCTATTGTCAGTCCACAAGGTGTGAGAGATGTTGAACTCGGCTTGCTATGGCTTCACCGAACATATCCGGGCCCATTGGGTGTCAATCGAAGTCGGGACTACCGAGTGGCCACTCTGCGTAGTTCTCCAGCATGCGTTACGTTTCGGCTCGTTGTTGTTTTGGTTTGGGTTTGGCTCTAGGCCTGCAAACTAATACCGCTTGGTTGGGGACCTTCGTGCAAAACCCCGCAGTCTCCAACTACCCCACCCAGCCTATGTCTTCCATGGAAGCCACAAGTCGACCGGGGTGTGTGCAGGCCGCTCATCCCTTAGTCGCCTTTTACGGCATACACGAGGAGAGATGCAGTGGGACTATTCTTATTAAGTACCGACCCCACACAGTACTACGTTTCGGCTCGCGGCAAGCCTTCTTCAGCTAGTCTGCGATGACTAGGACGCGGAGAACCACCAGTCCCGCTTTCGGCCTCCATCTTTCTACCTATCCATATTCTGTAGGATGCCTCCAGTGATGTTTTCGAAGCTGTCTCAATATATGAGCTTAGCGTCGATCTTGGCAGGCCCAGATTCTTGAAGAGCTGTACAGGTCCGTTAACCAAAGCTGGCGCGTACACAGTACTCACACCAATGCAATTGTGCAAGTGCGAGTGAGACAGATCGGGGCATACGGATCACGAAAACCCGATCTGTCGCACTCGCACTTGCACAATTGTATTGGTGTGAGTACTGTGTACGCGCCAGCTTTAGTTAACCGACCTGTAGAGCGACTCCGCTGGTGGTCCTCTCGCTCCGACTTCCACAGCAAAGAGATCAGTCTTCAATCTGTTTCTCACTATTCGGTCTACTAAGCTGCAGTACTTGTTTACTTTGAAGTTGTGGTCCTTCGGTATGTTACTTTCCCATGGAACTGTAAGTTCAACAAGTTTGCTTTCTTGTATATTGGTAATTTCATCTTTATGCACACCATTTATAATTACATGAATGATCTTTCACCTGCTTGTCCTTATGAATTCTTTGGCTAAATTACTTTAAAAAACAATCAAATGGAATTTAAATTTTTTTTTTTAAAGTTAACAATAGGAACTAAGACTAAAAATAATAAGTATAAAAATACTGGCAGAAGTAAGGAAATTTCTTTTGCTGAACAATTTAGTACTACTAGTACAATTAGTACTACTAGTACTATTAGTACTATTTGTACAAGATCAGGCTTAAAGAAGGTATATCCTCATATCTAATTTGGATAAGACGGTTTATCGAATTTTGGACAATAAATCGCGACTAGGTTACTCCAATGACATTGAACCCCCTTCTTGCCTTCAATCTCCCAATATTTTAGTTATAAAATTCTGATTAAAAAAAATTGTGGCTATAATTTGGCTTTGGATTTATAATTATTTATTAAATTATACCTACATTTTCCCTTTCAATAAACTATGTCTTATCCGAATAACAGATGAGGACACTTAGGTCGGATCCCAGACCATAAACATTACACATCTACATACTTACATTCTATGTAGAGAATACATTAATTATTGTAGGCTCTAAAAATTAAGATACACCTGTAGATAGAACCGTGTCATACATACTGCTGTGGCGAGCTCTAGCCACATCGCTCGCTACAGAGACAAGCCCACGCCGTGGGATGGCGCTTTTCGACCGTCATACATACGTACATCACCCTTGCGATATCTCCACATTTTCACCCCTTTACACAATTTTACCCTTCACACTACAGAAAGCGAGCAAATGCGTATTATGAGGTTTTACATTATGTATCTCCACTTTTAAAATGTATTTACGTAACATCTATCAAACAGCAAGAGTTAGAAACAGTAGGCCTTTTATTGACCAGAAATACGTCTATAATATCGACAATTATCTTTTATTCTGCTTTCTATAACTACATCCAAACAAATTCAGACATCAAACTAACAGCTATTTGAAAATTAGGAAACATAATAATGACTAAACAAATCTTCAAGAAGAAGTTTCAAACATTTTGCTGATACATTTTGTAGCAATAGCACATAAAAATATGTATTTTTTTTTTCACGAGACTAAACCACAGATTTTAACCGCTCACGCTTCGCCATTCCAAATTTGGAACGGCACTGAAAGATAACCGAAACGTCGCATTCCAATTTTGGAACAGCGGAGCGGCTGACTTTCGGCATTGAAATACATGCGCTTTTTCATAGCTTAAATTTTAACAGTGTATTTTAAACATATAACACCTATGCATAAAAATCTCAGAAAATGCTTATTAATTTCGTAACATAATAATTTTTTGTACTGGTTAGGAAATATCGACTCCAGCCAAACAAAAGCACCACAATAATTCCTACGTAGTATATCTACCATTTGAATTTATCAACAATTATTTTTCTCACAGCATAATGATATGAATTAACGTATGGCAACCACATACTTGTGTCACGATGCAATGCAATGTTTCATTTAAGGCGGAAATAAGACTCAAACCGTGCTACCCGAGCACTGATGATTGAAACACGAACTGTATGCCGATGTAAATAGATGCGAGATTCATTCTACTCGTGCGGTGGCTGATACGTCGCGCCGACGATGAACGTTTGCGCGAAAATCACACTTTATATTAAATTTCACGTGTTGGAAAGATGGAAAAAATATTTATTTCGCTACGATTGTAGGGAAAAATATTATCTATATTTCTATGAGGGTCTTGTATTGAAACAATTTATGCTTCTCAAGATAATTTAACTTGAAAGTACAATTTTCGTACTTTTCGTTATTTTTGAAGATTTATTTAACACCTTTTCAAAGTAGTAAAATATAATTTTTTTCGCTACGTTTGTTAATTAAAGATCAATACATAACATATATTTTTTACAGATTTTTTATCTTTACCAATAGCTCAATAATTTCGTTTAAAGTTGACCTTTTGAGTCTTCTTTCCGCCTTAAGCGTGACAGATACTTAAAATATTTTATGAATTTGGCTCAACCAAAGAAATAAAGCAAATGAGATATGGCTTTACCGAATATATCCGGGCCCATTGGCAGTAGAGCCGAGGTCGGGACTAGCGAGTGGCAACGAGTTCTTCAGAGTGCGATACATTTCGGCTTGCAGCATATAACCCAATTTTTATAACTGTGCACTTCGAGCTGTCAAAGTCGTTAGGTTGGCAGGGCTGAATTCACCCCCCGCTTACTTCCTCACCTCTCCGCCGACGCCTATCAGTACACACACACACAGCAAGGGCGTGTACGGCGTCGGCGGAGAGGTGAGGAAGTAAGCGGGGGGTGAATTCAGTCCTGCCAACCTAACGACTTTGACAGCTCCAAGTGCACAGTTATAAAAATTGGGTTAATGATATAAACCGTACAAACGCGCTTCACAACACAAAAAAAAATGTATTGCTTAGCAGACCGAACACACATTTGACCTATGATTGTATCAAGTTACAGTAGTAAACAATTTTGGTAGAGACACAGGCGGACATTTTTAATACCCTAAACTTTGTAATTCTAATAATCAAAACTTTTAACTTTCTATGATTAAAAATTATAGTCAGCACTGCACCGTATGACCGAGCGGACCTTGAAGTAGTCCGTGATGAAGCTGAACACCTCGTACTCATCTGGAAAATTAATCAAATCTTCAACGTTTCTTAAATAATAATAATAATTTCCTCTCTTTGGGACCCGACCATCGGTAGCCTGGGCTCGCCCCGCCGCCGGTGGTGGAAACTCCATTTGTTTTTATATTAATTTTAGGTTTTAATTTTGTAAAAATGTAAAATTTATATAAAAAGAAATGTGTGAATAAATGTATAGAATAATAATAATAATCTCCCGCCGGCGGTATTACCATTTTTATTTTCTTTAATTTTGTATATTTTTGTAACTTTTAGTAGGTTTAACATAATATGTAAAATTAATATGAAAATGTAAAAACGTGAAATAAAGGAAATAATAATAATAATAAACTTTATTTCAGGTAATACAGTTTACCTATAGTTAATTTTAGGAATGAAATTATAATTAAATATGATTAAAATTATAATTAAATTAAAATTAAACATAGTTAAATAAAATAATGATATATCAAAGGCTTCAAAATTGTACGAGAAAACTTACATTATCTTAAAACTACTAAAACTTCACTAAAAAAACTAAAACTTACTAAAAAACACGTAAGTAGGTACAAAAAAAAATCAAATATATAAAATAACACACAAAAAGAATATAAATTATTGTGACTGAAAACTCAACAGTTACATCATGTCAAATAGATAAAATAGAAAAGCGGTCAACTCTGTCCACGCGCAGAGGGTTCCGTAGAAATTCCGTACTTACATACATTACGTTATAGTAAAGTAATCAGCGTTTCCGCAACAGAAGGTAGATTTGCGATAGATCAGGGAGACGGGTGTAAGTAAAATTACATACGATGGTGGGAGGGGTAGAGAGATAGAGGGAGAAGGGGACAGGGGGAAAGAGTGAGAGATGCAACATTGATAATAAGTATAATGTAGGTGGACAGATGACCTAAAAAAGGTAGCCGGGAGTGGACGGTTGAGAAGAGCGGAAGACCGCGTGTGGTGGCGTGCATTGGGAGAGGCCTATGTCCAGCAGTGGACCGATACAGGCTGATGATGATGATGATGATGATAATGTCATTATTTGCCTACATTTAAATAATACCAATCCCCTGGACTGTGTTATTACCATTCAATGGTTAGTACCTATTTATTCTTCTCACATATCTATATATACGTGCAGGCCCCCCTCCCCGTCGCGCCGCACCCCGCAATGGTGATATACGGGAACAAGCGACCTAATTTTATCGATATTGAATTTGGGGCTATTGATGAACAATTTCAAATTAACATTCACGCCTTTCCCGTAAAAAATTACGCGATTCATTCAATATTATAATTTGATAGGGTTCCTGAACTGCGCGAAATGAGATATTGATTTTCTCTTTGATGGTTAAAGCTCTCCAAATTAGTTTTCATGCTGTGAGTCCATTTAGTCGACTACTTGCATGTTTATTTTTCCTCGGAGCAAATTGATATGTTGAACTTTTTGTACAACTGAAACTAAATAGTGATAATAAGTTAGGCTAGGTATGATATGACCTTTCCATTGATATACAACTAAAACTATTCGAATTTTTTTTTTATTTCAAACTGAAATTCACATATGAATTATGTAGTTGAGGACCCCTGACATTGGTGACCAGTGAAATGGTGTTGCCTCTCCAGAACCTATAAACATTGCACGTTTCAAGAAGATAGCTTGAATGGCTTAGTAGCTACTGGCTGTGGCGGACAGATAGACACCTGGCCAATTTTTAATTTTTTTTTTTATTAATGGAAACTGACGTGGTTGGCTACATCACCTACAACATTCGTGAAGTCAGCCCATAACACCGGGTGAACTTGGTGCCACGTCAGTGCTTCCCTTCGGTCGTGCCGGCTACACTGAACTGGACGGAAAACACAAACTATTTACATAGCCGTTTCGACCGACCTTTCATTCAGTGCGGTGTTACCAACCCAGGCGGGTTAAACTCTACCACCTAGTAATATAAGAAGGGAGTCATATCCCTTAGTCGTCTTTTACGACATACACGGGGAGAGATGCAGTGGGGCTATTCTTTTAAAGTATCGGCCCCACACGGTCCCCTGCCAGCGTCGCTGGCTACAAATACCTAAAGAGCCACTCACCAGGGAACTTATTGTGTGCTATGATATTGTCAATGATGTGCTTCGCGACACTCTTGAACAGCGCCTTGGTCTTTATGCGTCCTCGGTTGTAGTACGGCATGAGATTCTTGACAACGAATGGAGCGATGCGCTCGTTGCAGCTCGCTATGAACTCGGGAGTTTCGTCCATCGGAGACATCATCAGGTCATCGTCATCGTCCTCACCGAACAGCTGAACGAACTTCTTTTGAATCTGAAACGACAGGAACGCATTTTTGAAAGTGCTTACTCTATGGTTCGACATGCTGAGAGAAAATATTGAAGCCGGAACTGTGAGAGTGAATTATAAAATCTATTTTTATGATAAACAGTCAAACAGTAGTGTTAGAAACTGAAAAGAAGATGATTTTGTACTTGAAAGCAATCATATTATTGATGAGCGTTGATTAGGTATTGTAAAAACTTACTGGAGAAAACCGTGTGGAGCCGGTACTTAAAGAATAGCCCTACTGCATCTCTCCCCGCGCATGTCGTAAAAGACGACTAAGGGATAAGGACAAGATGCCGTGTTAAAGGGTGATAGGTGCCTTATTTGCTCCTTGATAGTTAACTTGTCTCAATACTTGCTAAACGTGGTGGTCAGTGTAGTGCTGTAATTTACAAGAATCCTTGCAGCACAACACCGATTACTTTGCTTACCCCGATTGTCGAGATACAGCGTGTGATATGTTGTTGTTTGCTGCCCAGCCTCTTGGGAAGGCGGGTGGGCCATTCTCCGCACTGAGACCTCAAGACGGTCCGTTGTACGTTGGCGTGTGATATGTTTGTATGTATGTAAAAAAAAAAAAGATATTTTTATTATTTTGACAAAATAGACACAATTTTTAAGTGACGTAAAATCAAAGAGTCAAATAGATTTAAATATAACCAGGTTACAGAGCGAGCATTGGGAACATTTTCACACAAAAACCTTGATCTCAAACGTCAATACTGCCATCCAGTGGCGGCTGGCCCTTAAGTGCGCTCGTGCGCCGCACTACCACAGAACATAGCGCCTTCCTTCACCCGAAAGAAATAAATAAATTAAAATATTAAACATTTCCATGATTATCACCCATCGAAGTAAAAATATCAAACTGAATTCGTTCCTATTTCCTAGACAACAAGGCACGATTTTGCTGTACGTAATACGTACTTCATACTACGTATCGCCGCCGAGCTCGCCGCCGAGTGCATTACAAAACACCGCGAACGTGTCTTGTATTGATACTATGAGAAAATGTCAAACTCCGCTGCCCCGCCGCGTGAAACAAAATACTCTTCATACGATTATGTGTGGAACAAGGTTGCATTCTGCGTGTGACACACGACGGAAAAAGAAGGACAGTATATTGTGGATAGACGCGCGTGCGACACGTCGCGACCGAGCCAGCCGACGATGAGCCGAAGTCCGAGATCGTGAACCCGACCGCAGGCACCCGCGGGCGGGGGCGCGCTGGGGGCGATCCAAACTCTGGGTCGAAGTCACACACACACACACACAAGCGCTAAGTACCTAGGTACATGTACGCTGTTGCACGACTCGACAGGCGAGTCCATTTTTGGAATATGGGTGTTTCTTAAATATAACAGATCGAGTTTGCAATTGAACACCTATTTGAATTATTCGAATATCGATTTGATACATATTCGAATGGTAATTTATAAAATATTCGAATGTTACGACAAACATTAATGTGTTACGACAATATTTCGCTATTTTAGTTAAAGTCAAAAAATGGAATCACCTAAAGAGCTAGGCAGGCGTTGTTTGGCGCGCCGCGCCATCTCTCTCAGTTCGGGGCGAGACCCGTCGTCGCGTGACGCGTCGACCGACAATCCCCGCGCCGCCGCGCCGGGATGTTTTGCAAATCAGTTTTTTAGCAGTTTGAACGACTTTTCGTCAGTTAACATGTACATTGTAAAGTTTTTCTTCATTGCCCGGCGCGGCAAGGACGCGACACCGACACAAACATTACAGTACCGCACGCTGTCTGGCCGGCGGGCGCGGGCGCGCGCTCCGGGCACGCCTCGCGCGCACCCCGACCGCGGCTCGCTCGTGGACACTGCGCGCGCATTGAAGTGTCGTTTTGGTTCTTCGAGCAATTAGGACTCTGGGTGGGTACCTAATTTTAGCAAATAAGTCAAGACCGCGGTATCCATTAGATTCACGTTTGGGTATAGTACTAAGTACCTAGCGCACACCCAGTCCCATAGGTCACCAGCCGCCACTGCCGCCATCTGTAACCTCACATACGGGCGTGTCAAACTCATGTAACTCTAGCGAATTATTATTATTATTATTTATTTATTTATTTATTTATTTAATCCAAAACCTCCTATTTACAGATAAATATCCAATTCTTAGGTTAGGTTAATAATACAGATAATTAAGGATCATTCTTAGGTTTATAGCACTAACAGCTTGAAGCTGACACGTACTTATCACTTTTTTTTTCTTCCGGAGTGCACTTGTTTTTATTTTAATGAATTATTTTTTTTTGGCTATTTACATTCTGTTAGTTAATTGTTTTCTTTTTTGCATTTTGTGTTTATCCCACTTGTTTTTATTTTAATGAATTCTTTTTTTTTTTAGGCTATTTACATTCTGTTAGTGAATTTTTTTGTTTTTTTCTTTTATGCGTTTATCTAACTGGTTTTTAAATCCGTTTACACTTTTAGCACTTATGACCTCCTGAGGTAGTTCGTTCCAAGAGTCCACAACTCTGTTCACCAAGAAGTGTTTCCTCGGTTATTACCTAGATAACAATTTGGTTCTTGTTGTTCAATTTAGTAAGTAGCTTGAATGTCTTTAGTTGCATAAAATCAAGCGTACATAGAACATTATTCCTTTTTTTTATACCTTTTCTATAATCCTGCCACAATTACAACACCAATTTAACTTCTTGCTTTCACGTGAGAAGCACATACAGGGCGAAAAGAAGGGCTCTAAACATATAATGTAGAGTTTATAAACAGCATGTACTCACTCTTGCATGTTTCCTCCTGTTGTTCTCAATGATGATGTCCAGAGTTTCAGTCAGCTTTAGTCTCTGAAAGTAAAGCTCGCACACCCATTTAGAGGCTGAAGACTTCCTCGATTTAGGACTCTCCTTGTGCATGACAGTTGGAGCCAACACTCCCGACGATTTCAACAATTCGATCCTCTCATCGAGGGAGTTCGCCGGTCCAGACTGTGGCAGATTTTCAATTGCCGCCTCAGCTGGCTTTTCAGCAATTTGAGTCGACGGTAGGCCGTTCTTTGCTTTACTTTCGACAAAATTACTGTCGTGCGACGTTAAAAAATCAAAATTGTTACACAGAGTACCTTCGAATAGATCATCCTCTGTTTCTTCAGTTCTGAAAATTTGCTCCATCTGTAGCATCACCTGATCCTCCACGTCTAGCGACTCGATGGACAGTCTATTGTTGGTCTCCATGGGAGTAGCGGGTTGGTTCGGAGTAAACACGGGCTGCATATCGCAGGTGGGAGTATTTTGGGTGGCAATCTGGACGATTTGTTGACCGCCGTTGATTTGTACAGACGGTAGTGATTTAGACGCAACTGGTACAGTATTATCGGATCGGATGTGAACGTGTACAGGTTGTGGTACATTGGGCGGCGATTTAGACTCAATCAAAGCAGGGTTATCTGACTGGACATTAACAAGTACGGGAATTTGATATTGTTGTTGATTTTCACGTGACATAAACGATCCAGTTTTCTTCCGCTCCATTATCTCAGGGATCTGCTCTTTGCTGTGATTCAACTCTGGAAGGCTGCGTTTGCGTTTTTTTATTATTATGTTCGGCTTTGGTTCGATATTGACTTGAGTACACTTATCATTGGACGGGGGCTGCAGGAGGCATTCAAAAAGTTTTTTGTAAAGCTTGCCCTTTTCTGTGTCGGCTTTCAACTGTTTGATCTGAAATATAATATGTGTTTGAATACTATGAACACAATAATATAATAATAACATACCACATTACAAGTTCTTTTATCCTGTGAATTTTTATAGTCTGTTTTTTTTTTTTTGAAGACGGAGGAAAGTGAAGTTTGGAGTGTTGTCAGTTTCTTATATGCTGTATAATAATAATAAAATGCTGTAAACTCTAATATTTACCTAATTGTGGATTTAATTGACAACATATTAAGCTAAATCTAGCTAGAAAAATGTTAAGTTTAAGGTAGCGCCACAGGTAGCGCATAATATGTGTGAAGGTGTGTCGTGTCGTGTAAAAGTCGATACTATTTTCATCGACTACAATCACTAGTGATGCAGAGCGTGCAACACTCTAATGTCAGTCAAACGTCAATTTACTCCGTCTTCCAAAAAAACAGACTATAGGAGACTTGTATGGAGAAGTACCTAACTACATTCATCACATAATATCTAAATTAGATTTGAGTAAACAAACAGCGACTTCTATTTCACAAATACTCTTGTATTAAAAGAACAATGCTCGGCGTTTCTTTGATCGATAAAATATGTACCTAATGACAAAATGTGACAAAGAACCAAAGTAGTCGACATTGCTCAGAAAATTAGCAAGCTGAAGTGGCAGTGGTTTGGGCACATCTGTCGCAGATCCGACAACCGCTGTATTCCGACAATCAGGGTAAGTAGTGTAATCGTGTTGTGCTGCAAGTACTCTTGCAAATTACAGCACAACACCGACCACCACGTTTAGCACTGTATTAGGACAAAATAACTATCAAGCAGCAAATAAGGCACGAAGACCGACCTGCAGCATGACTCCGTGGAAGGACAATGCCAAGGTGAGAGGTGGCTATCGTGTCGCCCTTTAGCATGGCACCTTGCCCTTATCTTTAGTTGCCTTTTACGACATGCACGGGGAGGGATAAAGATGCAAATTGTACATCAATATTAATATTAAATAAATTATAATAAAGTGTCTATCCCACCACGAAAGAAAAAACTATTTGGATTAGCTTGTCAGCCTCGGTAGCTCAGTGGTGCGGTCGGTCGACTGTCGGTCGGATCATAAGCACACCTGGCCGCGGTCAGTTGATGGATGGGTTACCACTCGACCGTGTTTCGGATTCCACGTAAAACTGTAGGTCCCTTCCCTTCCTACCTTACTAGGTGGTAGGATTTAACCCGCCCGTGTTGATACCCGCACTAAGTGAAAGGTTGGTTGAAACGGCTATGAAAATAGTTCGTATTTTCCGTCCAGTTCAGTGTAGCCGGCACGACCGAAAGGAAGCACTGACAAGTGACATGGCACCTAGTTTACCAAGGTGTTATGGGCTGACATCACGGATGTAGTAGGTGATGTAGCTAACAGTGTCAAGTTTCCATAAAAAAAAGCTTGAGATTGGAACACGTAACATTTAAAACGTTAGATTAGTGGAGTGCTAGCCCGTACAACTTATGTACGGGAGTGAAAGTTGGGCATGGCAGACGAAGCATGAAAGCAGGATTAATGCTGTGGAAATGCACGCATTGAGGAGTATTTGTGGAGTTACAATGAAAGATAGATTGAGAAATAGTGCAGTGCGAGAGCGCTGTGGGCTGAAAGAAGATAAAGTGACAAGGATTGAGAAAGGGATGCTTCGGTGATTCGGTCATGTTGGAAGAATGGATGATAGGAGACTAACGAAAGAAATTTATGAAGCAAATGTGAGCGGAAGAGTCGGGAAGGGTCGCCCTAGACGCAAGTACCTGGACCAGATCGGGCATGTGCTCAAAAAGGGGCAAGTGCGTAGTACCCGTAACCGACGAGCATGCATGAAGAACATTATGGGAGTGGAAGAGGCGGCAGAGGTGTGTCAGGATCGTGGCACGTGGAGATCCGTTGTCTGTGCCTACCCCACCGGGAAACAGGCATGACGCTATGTATGTATATTAGTGTACGCCCGACGTACCACAGACAGTATGTTCTCCCGGTACAGCTGCATGAGCATGCAGGCCTGCACCGCTTGTAGCTCGATGTACTTAGCGCACCGCCAGATGGCGCTCGGCAGACGAATGTTCTTGCCCAACATCTTTTGGCTGTTCTCGTAGTTAACGCACAGAAGTTTGATAACAGAATCAAAGTAGTGCTTGCGGACCTGGAACGAGTATCTTATGAGGTTGGAGAGGATCAATGTTGTTTTGTTGTTAATGTTGTATTTCAGGCCTCTAATATCAAACATGGCTTTGTCCACACACCAAGGAAATGGGTTTTATTTGTTAATATGAAAGAGTGCCTGTTTTCCTACAGAAATCAACGGCGATACCACATCAAAAATAGCATTGTCTAGTATAAATATTGATCTGAAAATATCATTGCGCAACAGAAATTTATAGCAATGTCCAACTACATCGCCATATCGCTCGCAGAATGTTTTCATGCTCTACTGTCAAATTGCAAAAAGTGGACAAAGCTATGTTTGATATTAGAGGCCTTTTCCTACAGAAATCAACGGTGATACCACAACAAAAAATAGCTTTGTCTAGTATAAATATTGATCTGAAAATACCATTGCGCAACAGAAATAGCAATGACCAACTACATCGCTATATCTCGCTCACAGAACATTTTCATGCTCTACTGTAAAATTGCCAAAAGTGTACAAAGCCATGTTTGATATTAGAGGCCTGAATTATCGTAGTAAACCGAGTTCGGAGACATAAACATGCGGGTTCGATATGACCACATGCGGAGAAAATCTGACAGCACACTTTTTCAGTGAATGACTGAAATATCCCTTATTGATCACCAATTTTACAAGACACAATAGGCGAGCTTAGTGACATGCGGCATTTGCACATTACCCCTACATTAACCCTTTGCCTCTGATTCAATAAAATATGCTCACCCCCCGTAATTTTATTTTTTTTTTTTTTTTTTTATGTGAACCAGCGTGGGTAGCTGTGCCGAGGGACCAATGGTGCAGTCGACAGAGCCAAAATCACCTCTCCTCGCGAAACCACGATCAGTTAGGTGCCATGCCAGCAGATTTGCGGACTGTTGTTAGGCTGTCTAGCCCGTTAATACGACGCTTGAAGACACCCAGGTTAAAGGATTCAGGAAATACACTCGCCGGAAGACAGTTCCACACTCTAGCGGTGCGGCAGAGAAACGATTTAGAGAACCGATGGGTTCTCAGAAGCCCAATGTCAACAACAAAAGGGTGCTGAGTCTCTCTGCGACGAGTCATGCGGAGATAGGACGGGTGGCAGGGAATAAGGGATGCTAGTTCCGCAGAGCAGCGTCCGTGATAGTATCTGTAAAACAGACTAAGCGAACCCACAAATCGTCTGTGACTCAGGGACTCCAGACCATCTGTAAGTTTCGGGTCACCAACAAAACGGATGGCTCGGCGCTGTATCGAGTCCAAGGATGCTAGCAGATAATGGGGACTACCCTCCCAGATGTGACTGCAGTACTCCATCACCGGCCTAATCTGTGTTTTGTACAACAGGAATAGTTGAGCCGGTGAGAAGAACCGCCGATTGCGGAAAAGTATTCCCAATTTTCTGGATGCAGTTTTGGCCTTAGACTCGATTAGTTGCCGGAAACCCACGTCTTTGGAAATAGTGGTGCCCAGGAGGTCCAGGTGTTCCGAGACAGGTACGACGCTGCCTTGGAAACTTGCTTGGAAAGGAAAGGGATCGACCTTAGCAGATAATGCGCAGCACTGAGTCTTGCTAACGTTGAAGGCGACAAGGTTCTCCTGGCCCCATATAGCTACTTTTCCGAGAACGTTATCGACCTTATCAACAACTGAACGTTGAGCCTCCCTGTGCCGCGAATCTCTACTCTTCCAGTCCTTAACATAGCCCTCGTGCTCCGTGCTGTCGTCTGCATAGCTGTGTATCATGCCCAAGGACAGTAGATCGTTTATAAAGATTAAGAAAAGCGTAGGCGACAGAACAGAAACCTGCGGAACACAAGCGTTAATTGGAAAGTCGTCCGATTTCGAGCCATCGATGGTAACGAAAATGGAACGACCCGCCAAAAAGCTGGCGATCCAGGTGCAGAGTTTGGGTGGAATGCCGAAGGACGGAAGCTTGCCTAGAAGGCCTCGGTGCCAAACGCGGTCGAAAGCCTTGGAAATATCCAGGGCGACTGCCAGCGACTCCCCAAAATTGTCCAATCTTTCGGCCCATATATGCGTAACGTACGTTAGAAGATCACCCGTTGACCGCGCTTTCCGGAATCCGTACTGCTTGTCATCCAGGAGTTTATTTGCTTCTAAGTACGTTAGGAGCTGGGTGTTAATAAGGCGCTCCATAACTTTACATAATAGTGAAGTTATCGCAATGGGCCGATAGTTGGAGGGGTTCGCGGAGTCTCCCTTCTTTGGAACCGGCTGGACCGAGGCTCTTTTCCAGCAAGAGGGTACAATCCCACGGGCGAAGGAGAGACGGAAAAGGCGGGAGATGATTGGTGTCAACTCAGGGGCACAAATCTTGAGCACTATGGCTGGAATGCCATCAGGACCACTACTCTTCGAAGTGTCCAACGTCTTCAAGCACTTGTAGACCTGTCTAGGGTGCATCCTTGGCTCCAACATCGAAATCCCACAGTGTGGTATCGAGGGAGGGGTTGCACCCTGGTCATCCAGATTTGAGTTGGACGCGAAAAGGCGAGCAAAAATGTTCTCCTTCTCCTTCGCGAGGATAGCGAGTGATCCATCCGGACGTTCCAGCGGTGGTGTAGCAGAGCGACAAAAGTTTCGACCAATAGAGTTGGCGAGAGACCAGAATGCTCGGCTGCCGGTTGGACAGCGGACTAACCTCTCTCCAATTTTATGGTCGTGCTTGTACTTGGCCACATTGAGCGTTCGCTTGCAAGACCTGGAGGAGGCATTAAGTGTGCGTCTTGCCTCAGCAGTACGGGCGCACAGCCATTGCCTGAAGGCCTGATTCTTGGCCTCTACCGCAAGGCGGCATTGGCGGTTGAACCAGGGCTTGTGTCTACCGCCCACCGGCACAACAGAAGACGGAACAAAATATTCCATACCCTGTTGTATCAGCTCGGCAATAGACACGGCGCACTTTGATGGGTCCGCTGAGGCAAAGCATACCTCCCTCCAAGGGAAAGTTCCAAGGAAAGATCGGAATTCCTCCCATTGCGCCGACTTGTAGTGCCAGACTGTGCGTGTACTAGGCTCGCGTGATTGCGCGTAGTACACAGTCACATTACAGGACACGCAGGGGCGCCGACTTTTAGAAATCCTCGTGGGTGCTCATGCAATTTTTTTTTTATTGAACAATCATCATCATCATCATCAACGTGTTGACGTCCACTGCTGGACATATGCTTCTCCAATTTTTCACTAATTCTCCCGGCACCCGGCAGCATGGATTCGCAAAACGTTCGCACAATGTTTAGCATTTGCCGCATTTACACATTTGCACGATGTACCTACGCATGTAGTGTCCCTATATTCTATTGAATGGTATGGAATAATATAGGATTACTATAGTAACGTTCGCTATTCGTCGCGCCACTAGTGCGAATGTGTAAATGTGGCCGCTCAAAGGCTTGTAAGTAAATAAGGCACTTTTATGTAGTAGCTCAAATCCTATTACTGATCAGTTTTTATATCTATCGTCGTGGGTGCTCCGCACCCACTGCTCACACCTCGTGGGTGCTGGAGCCCCTGAGCATCCACATAGTCGGCGCCTATGAGGACACGAGACAGTGATCAGAGCTCCCAAGAGGAGCCCTAACACTAACTCTGTATCCTGCAGGTTCAGAAGTCAGCACAAGGTCCAACAAGCTGGGCTTATGCGCATGATTGTCAGGTATACGCGTATAACCTGAAACCAACTGTGTCAATCCGTGAGCTATGGCCAAGTTGTAAGCTTCCCGGCCGGAGTGATCGGTGACGGGGGACCCAAGCCATTCCTTGTGTTTGACATTGAAGTCGCCCACCATCACAATTTCGGCCGTTGGAAGCTCACCAAGCAACTTGTCCGTCACACTGCTAAGGTGCTCAAAGAATGAGGTCGATTCGTTGACACCCAGGTTAGGTGAGCGATATAGGCCCGCATAAATTCTAACCACGTGAGGTAGATTCACACGGACCCAGATCACGGGGAAGCGGGAGTCTTCAACATGGCAAAGTCTCTTGACGGAGACGTCAGATCGACCATACAAGCAGACACCGCTCTTGGGTATAAAACGTTGGAATAGAGTGTACCCAGGAATGTTGAGGTCGGCGGAGTCCGCAGGCTGGCAGATTTGAGTCTCCGTCAAGAACAGTAAGTGGGGTTTTGTTATCATGCTATTTTCGCAACGCTAAAATTGACAATTCCCTCATACAAACCCCCATCGAAAGTGTTTGTGTAAACAGTTTTTGGGGCCGGCCCATGGGAAGCCCAAGGGTTAAAGTGTGTTTTTATCATTTTTGAGGGCACCTTTGGAGTCATTTAACAAGGGGGGATTAGTGTTTGTAGGTTGAGGAGCATTTCAGCCTAAGTAGCGTTTTATTAAGGAAACATCTTGACTGGGGTGCCAATATTGCCAAAACCAGGCCTTGCACAACTGTAAAAAAAATAACCTACCTACTTATCATTACACACAAACATTTGTATAACTAAGCCAATATATAAAATAGTAATGAGAAATCATTTGAGTGATGCGGCCCTTCAAAAAATGTGTCCCGTTGGCGTTCGAAAAGGGTTGAGTACCGCCGTGCTAGACAGTGCTCGAATTGAACTGGAACGCACCGGAACGCCGCACTATAAAATAATATATAAAAATAATGTAATGCTGTAGGGGAAAAATAAATATTTATTTATTTCTTTCTTTCTTTCTTACTATGGAAAATTGTAGAAGAAGCCCATATTAAAATGATTTTTATAAAAATGGACTAAAAAAATCAAGTCAATTAGGGTTTTTGTAAAAATCATTTATAATCTGTGCTTGTTCAACCATTTTCCATAGTACGGCATTCCGGTCCAATTCGATCACTGGTGCTAGATGTACAAAACTAATATTTTTTGTACTTACACACTAGGGGATTAGTAGCTTTCGCCCCGGGGGCGGGGCGTATAAAAAGCACTCTAGGCAGTAGCCATGAGAACAGGTTATGTCGGGGCTATGGATTTAGTTCAGCGAGTAAATGTACTTTCACTGAAATCGAATACGAATAATAGTCCCTCACCCTGGAAGTGAGAAGGTGCGGATCAGGTCCGACCGGCGGCAGTGGCAAAGCGCCGTCGTCTTGACCGATCAGGCGGCGGTACAGCTGGTCGATACTCTCGATTTTCGCGCCCTCCAAGCCGCCGCCGGGTCCGGCAACAGAGTACCGACCGCGCTTCATACTTACGAAATCTTCGCCACAGTAATAGACTCTTGAGAGAGTGTTGGTAAATTATCTTTTCTTGAGAATTATAGCGTTCGCCTATCTAAACTTTTTGTTCAGAAAAGCGTTCGGATAAAAATTGTGGAAAAAATTCATAGAGAAAACAATTTTTATCCAACCAAAGAAATTTTGACAGCGTTCTTCTGTCTGTAGTCTTTGTTTGTTTGCATTTTTTTTATGTATTTTTTTCTCCTCCTCACTACTTATTTTTTGTTGATGAAAGGCAAAGGAGAAATCCATACCTATGGGAACAATTCTCTGGTCGTTTACACACTTCCATTTTCAAGCGAGTAAGTAGATCACAATTTAAAAAGGGACAATTAGGGCCTCGCCCGGCACACCACCGAATGAATCACTAGAGGTAAATTGTTTAGTTGTTGAGGTGCCCAGCCAGATGTATGATTATTCAGTCGTTCAATCTGCATATTGCAGCGTAGGTTAGTGAATAGTGGATGACTAAACAGTCGGCGGCCGATTAAGAAGTTGGCCGCTATTAGGCGTTGTACAACTTTTTTAGGTGCACAACTATTTCATTGAGTTGTGGGGCGTGTCCGTGCCAACTGTATGTATTTTGGATTGTTTTTATTACGACTAAACAGATTAGTTGGATAAGAAATAGTAAGTTAGTAAGTCATGCGTGTGTCGAGCCCTAAAAATAATAGGTAAAAAAAAACATTACCTACTGGGATTGTTACTGTGACCTAGCAGGGTCTGGCACAGGAGAAAACAAAGGAACGATGGCGATGTAGATCAGCTGTGATTTTTTGGAGGTTAAAAAAATAATAACCGCGTCATGCGTAGCGACACATCTTCTAATCTTCTCTTCCTTCCTCCCTAATGTTGAGGCGGTGCATGTCGTTTTTGCTACGTTTCGTTCCTGCCACTTCGCGTTTACAATCAGCTGATCTACATCGCAAGCGTTCCTTTATTCTATCATGTGCCGCTTGGGACCTAGCATGCTACTAAATAGTCTGTGGGTGTGACATTTTCTTTGCTTCTGTTCTGTCAGTTGGTTGGACATGTCTCATCTTTTTAGGGGAAAAACGTAAAAATAAATAATATTTAGCTCAAAAGGAAAAAATAGATATTTTATTGAAAGGAATACATGCCTACCCCGAAACTTTAATGGCAAGTGAAGAGCATAAAAACCTCTCAGCATTCATAAAAAATGTTCATTCCGGGTTACGGAGAGCGGCGGCTAACGGACACGCTGAAAGCGCTTGGCAAGAACACTGCTGCAAGACGGAGGTGTTGAAGGAGTATGCAGCGTCCATGCAAAAACTTGCCACCACTTACTGGGAAGAGAATGCAGCTGATTCGAGTAAGTCGGCCAATTCTCGGATAGCGTGGTCGGCGAATGTTTGTCGTGAATATTTTCATACTGATTTGCATTTGGATTACAGGAATAAAGAAATGGAGATAGCTCGAAAAATTAATTTACAAATAAGTACAAAAGAAATTTCAGTTTGTGATAGAATAATGCTTTTGGACGTTGGCAGCTGTTACAATCCTTTCAAAATTTACGATTTTCTGAATGTTGTGGCCGTGGATTTGTGCCCTGCGAACGACGAGGTATCAAAATGCGACTTCTTGAATGTAATAATTGGCGAAAAAACCCATTCTTGCAACAGTGAAATTAAAGAATTTGAGAAAGAGTCCTTCGATGCTTTGACATTTATTTTTGTACTGGAGTACCTTCCTAGCTCGGAGCAGCGAATAGAAGCGTGCCGTCGGGCCCGCACTCTCCTGAGGACCGAGGGACTGCTGGTGATCGCCACTCCAGACTCCAAACACATAGGAGCTAATTCCAGGACCATGAAATGTTGGAGATACACGCTGGCTAAACTTGGCTTCTCTAGAATCAAATATGAGAAGTTTCCCCACATGCACTGTATGGCGTTTCGAAAGTCTCTACACGAAGACATTGCCTGCAGATGGGCAGCACTGCACCGACAGCCGTACATGAACTTCGAGTTAAACATTCCACAAGATTTTCAGACTACAAATGCAGAATGTGAGGTGGAAATATATCAATACGATGAGAATTCTGTAATAGATGGCTTCAAAGAATTACCTCAATTATAAATAAGTAATAAATTGTTTATATAGGTATGTGGTTGTTTGATTTCAAAGCTGAACTGATAATCATTTTGAGTTCATCCAGAATTTTGAAATGAAATATGGAACCGGCGAGTGGCCACTCTTGCTCTCTTAGATGTTTCGGCTCACATCAAGCCACGTTACTAGCTGGTAGACTAAAACTGTAGCCGACTGGGATCGATGGTTGCATAGCAGCCTCGGCTGTGTTCTCTTCTAGTCCAGTTAGCCAGCAATCCAAAAAGAAGTCCACTATGGCACCTACCTTCTCGGAGATATTGGCTGGTCGGAGCATGTGCTTTGACCCCTCTGACTCGGCTACCCATACCGGATTACATAAAAAAGCTCTCATTACCTAGTCTGATGTGTAGCAGAACTAGTCCCTTGCTCGACTTCACTCTACAGATTCCAAAATTTAAATTGTAAAACTCACCCAGCCAATTTTTTGTGCATTGAACATTGCTGCAAAAATTATATTTATAAAATATTGAGCACAAAATTTGCCAACCCTGCTTGGGACAATGCTAATTTTAATTTGATGTTATGTGATAGATAACTGCTCTTAGATATCATATATGTACTTACAAAACATTGTCATGTACATATAATAAAGCTGTGGACACCATATTCAAATTATAAAAAAACAATCAAATTAAAATACAATTATTGTTTACAATTTACATGAGTGTGCTATAATTTGAAATAAACAACGAAAGATGTAGGGCTTTCAGGTGTTCCTAACTACCATAACATTAGAAATTGGAGTGTACGAGAAACCTAAAAAACTGATTTTTTTAGGTTGTTAGTGTTAGGAGTTTTACTCGCGCACGGAGGTTTCCGTAACTATCCGCTATCAATAATATCCGCCTATCTTTTGTCTTTCAACAATGCAATGTATAAAAGTCTGTGGCGCCATCTATTATTCAGTAGCGTGACTAATCAATTTTTGCACGTTTGTTGTTTGGGAGCCCCCCTTAAGTTTTAACATTTTCTTTTTTTTATTATTTGTTATATCCGCCATAGTAACACATATTCTGTGAAAATTTCAGCGGGCTACCTATTACGGTTCAAGAGATACAGCTCTCGGACAGACGGACGGACGGACGGACAGAAAGACAGCGGAGGCTTAGTAATAGGCTTCCGTACGGGATACGGAAACCTAAAAACCAGCCTCGTAATTGGCTGCCTTTTATTTTTTACTTTATGGTTTTCGCTATAACCACACCAAGTTTGACACTTGTATGTATTACCGTTTTTACGATATAACAAAAACAAAAAAACTTTGAAAAAACCTATTTCTTGTCCTCATATAAGTAACCTAACCTAACCCCCTTCATTTTTATGTTTTTTTATTATTTCTTAGTACAGTAGAGCCCCTATAATCCGGACCCCGAGTAGTCCGGTGATCTCTGTAATCCGGACAGCTGGCGGTCAGGGTCGACAAAGGGTGGGACGCGCGCGGGCGGAGCGCGCGGGGCGGGCCGCGTGATGCGTCCACGCCCCGCGCGCGCCTTCTTATCAGCATTAAACACTGCCTTAAAATGAGCTGAAGATTGTGACTTAGATAGTCATGATATCATGTTTCTTCGTCGACTTAGAGAGCAAGCTTTCGAAATGAAACTGGATAAGTGCAAGCAGAAAAATATTACAGACTTTTTTAAAACGAATTAACGTACGTTGTCCCCCCAGAGCATCAAATACCTACCGCGCGCGCCCCCTACTAGACACACCCTAAGCGATAATATTTGAAACCCAAAAACTACACGCAGTGCTGCTAGCGCTTCGTATGTGTGTGTGTGTGCTAGTATCGACACAACACACAAAGAGGAGCAAGTTAGGCACACGCACAACACACATATGTAAGTCATAGGCCACGCCCACAGGCTTCAACGGCGTTGTAGAGAAATCGCGCTCAGGGCGCCTCTAGGAGGGGCGCGCATTTGATGCTCTGTGGTTGTACCTAACTTCATGTGTAATAAAATAAATAATGAGACTTACATTGAAAACAATATGTAATTATTGTTCGGAATAGATAAAACCAATTGTATGGAAAATTCGTGGTTTTATTAATGAAAATATTTACATACTATAATCCGGACGCCTCGATAATCCGGCATAGCCTGGTTTTTTACCTGTCTGGATTACAGAGGCTCTACTGTATATCCATCATAATCACATATATTCTGTGAAAATTTCAACCGGCTGCCGTTCAAAAGATACAGCCCTTTAAAGTTAGGACAGATAGACGGCATAAGCTTAATACGGTAGGGAACCCTAAAGTGATGATTTAAGAGATGAACTTATTCTGATCTAAGATTTATTTGTTTTTAATGCCTATTAAATAAACATAACACACTTCTTAAGTTTTCATATCACAAACCAATAAAATTACATGTTCACATAAAAGTAAACTTCGTGGAACTTTTTGCATGAAATTGCTGCACAGTTTAATACTCAAGTTGTATTAAACATGATATGATGCATCAGCAAACATGCTTGAAATTAAAAATACAGTCAAGTATTTTGTATTATTGTATTTTGGATGACATCACCCTGACTGGCATATACACGTACAATATTATTTTGGAATGTTTCCTATAATTGGGCTATGAGACGTTCCTTCGTATGTAGACATTTTGAAAGGAAAGTTCTCTTATAAGTTTTGATGGATGAGTCAGTATCAAAATACAAAGTTCATATCTTATTATAGCCTTGAGTTAAACCTTTCGTATGCCTAAGCACGGATCCGCAGACACCCTCTAACTGCCTAATCCGCGCCAATGTGACTGGTGACTTTCGGCATTTAAATAGGTACACACTCTTTCAATATGTGGATAAGGTTGAATTATACTTCTAAAAAAAAGGGTGAAGTTATGCCCTTCACGTTATTTATGATATTTACTTTGTCGTCAATCTAGAGCAAAAAATTTTAATCTATTTAGTTGTTTTCGAGCAGTGGCGACGAACGTATGTTCGCACGCTAATTCATAGGTATATGGTTTATGCGTGGAAAAGTCACCGCGACCCCGCTCCAAATTAAAATTATTTTTGGTGTTTTTTTAGTCATTAGTTTTTATCACAGAGCATCAAATACCTACCGCCCGCGCCCCCTACTAGAGGCGCCCTAAGCGATGATATTTGAAACCCAATAACCGTACGCTGAGCTTCTAGCGCTTCGTATGTGTGTGTGTGTGCTAGTATCGACACTACACACAAAGAGGAGCAAGTTAGGCACACGCACAAAACAAATGCACACGCACAACACACATAATGTAAGTCATAGGCCACGCCCACAGGCTTCAACGCCGTTATAGAGAAATCGCGCTCACGGCGCCTCTAGTAGGGGCGGGCGCGCGCATTTCATGCTCTGTGGTTTTTATCAATTTGCAAGTGTGTGAAATCTAAACAAAACATAACCATATTTGGGAAACAAAATGTTTAACTCACAATTCGGAATCAAAACAAAGGTCAGTGCACTAAGTCATAGATAAGTTTGTAGGAAATTACGACAACATACAATGATTACAACCATGCTAAATTTGCTATAGGTGTTCATATATTAGATATTTTTTTGGAAAAAATTTTTTTTTCCAAAAAACAAAATTTGTTCTTGCGTAATGAATCGCTTCCGCGAAAAGGTCGCAGCATTTTCCGGAGGCAGTTCTCATGCGGTGCAGGCATACAAAATGTTAAAAGGTCGAATTTTGATATTAATTTCAAAACCTCTTACCGTTTCTGCGTCTTGACGGACAGACAGACATCCAGACCAATAACAAATGTGATATGCCGTTTCTGCCCCTTTATTTCCATGGTTATGACCATTGCAATAGAAGTCCGACTGAAAACTTCCACATTAGATCTATTTAATTCCAACAAATCAGTCACTTTAGTCTTAAATCTATATAGATCGCACTACACTCCTACACGTACACTCTATAGATGTGCTATTTCACAGACCCGAACTTAGCGCGGCGCTTCGCAAGCCGCTCCTGGGCCTCCACGTCCGTTATTGCCTTGGACACCGATTGTCCGAATCTCTCCGCGCGCTTCCGCAGCTTCTCGAGGTTGCTGTCGGACACGGCGACCTTCGCCGCGCCGCCGCCCGTCTGACCGAACCTTATCTTCCTCGCTTCCTTTCTGTCCGTTTCAGACAACGGTAGACCAAATCTCTTCGCGCGTAACTCCAGCTTAGACTTAAGGTTTTCCGGTTCCGGAGCGGCTTTACTGACGACCGCAGTCTTGGCGGCGGCGACGACGGTTGCCGCAGGTTTGTCTACCTTCGATTCGCCCGCGGGTATCGACGCCGGCCGGTGCAGGACTATTTTCTTCGCGCCGCTCTCCTTTCCCTCTCCGTTCTCCGACTTTTCTTTCTTGTCGGCTTCCGGAGCGACAATCAGTTTCCTCTTTAGAGTCTTGGGCTTCCGCTCGGCCTCCTTGGGTTTCTCGCTGAGGTCGGCAAGCTCCTCGTGGAGGCTCGCGTGCGTTTGCGAGATGTCGAGAGTAATGTCGGTGTCCGTCTTGTCGTCGTCCTCGTCCTCGAGCACGCCGTCCGAGTCTATCTCGTCCGAGTCGAGGGCGTACTCGTCGTGGGACGCCACCGTCGTCGCCGCCTGCAGGCGCGCCACCAGTTCGCTTTTGTCGCCGCCGGTTGTGAGACCGCGCGCTTTGAGCTCCTTTCGCAGCTCTGCCACCTTCATCTTCGAATAGTCTATCACTGTGGAATCCGCCATTTTTCAACTTTTCACCGAAATGTTCCGATCGTTGAATGGATGGATAAAAAGCGAGCGCAACAAGAAAGAATGTAGAACATGTGTTGATAAACAAAAATGGCGGGCGGACCGCGTATTATAGCGAAATTAGAGAAGCGGCACATGAAAGAACAAAATTGACTCTTGCGCTATAGATCAGCTGATTGTAAACGCGAAGTGGCAGAAACGAAACGTAACAAAAACGACATGCACCGCCATAACATTAGGTTAGGGTTAAACTACGCGACGCATCTTCTTTATATTAACCCTGGTTTTTTTTTTTAACCTCCGAAACATCACAGCTGATCTATAGCGCAAGAGTCAATTTTGTTCTCTCATGTGCCAGACCCGGATTATTGAGGTGTAATTGAGTGAGTGATGGGGCAGATGCAGATTATCAAAAAATCTATCACTTTCATGGACTGTCAAAAACGTTTCTTCAATCGATAAACTGCGAACTGAATCTACAGATCTGTACATTCCCTATTATGTTGAGGGGAATCATGCTGCCGATCTCCGATCTCCGCTCCGACACCAAATATAGGCACATGCACATCTGTGATGTAGGTTGCGCCGCCTCAACATTAGGTTAGGGTTAATTTTAGAAGATGCGCCGCTAAACCCTGGGTATTTTTTTTTAACCACCAAAACATTGTGAATATTTTGGTGGTAAATAAAAAAAAACCAGGGTTAATTTATAGAAGTTGGGCCGCTACGCGACGCATCTTCTAAAATTAACCCTAACCTAATGTTGAGGTGGCGCATGTCGTTTTAGTTACGTTTCCTTTCGAGCCATGGCAGTGCAGTGAACGCCAATGATGCATATTGCCCGAGACGCTCGTTTAGAAAGAATAGCCCCACTGCATCTCTACCCATGCATGTGTACCGTGTGGGGCCGGTACTTAAAAAGAATAACCCCACTGCATCTCTACCCATGCATGTCGTAAAAGGCGACTAAGGGATAAGAACAAGATGCCGCGCTAAAGGGCGACAGGCTCGCCACCTCTCACCTTGGGACGGTACTTCCACCGAGTCATGCAGCAGGTGGGTTTTCGTGCCTTACTTGCTGCTTGATCGATTGAATCTTGTTCGAACTTCGAATACTGTGCCAAACGTGGTGGTCGGTGTTGTGCTGTAATTTACCAGAGTTCTTGCAGCACAACACTGATTACTCTGCTTACCCCGTTTTTCGGGATTCAGCGTGTGTGATATGTATGTATGTATGTATGTACACTCGTTTGGTTGGATGGTGGTGCATTGGAAATTGGAATGACAGCAATGAATGGTTGACGTTTTCTCCGCTAGATGCGCTGGGGTGTCCTCGGAGCGGAGATCGGGAGCATGATTCCCCTCAACATTTATGGACTTGTAGTAAAGTTAAAGTATATTTACACGAAGCCACCGCTGGCTTGATTTTGGCCTCGTGTAAACAACTTTTCATGCAGGCCAGCAGCGCTGGTCAGAATAGAGCGCCTGCCTATTTTTCAGGCCAGTGTCCTCCCCCCGCGTCGCGTTCAACCCCCGCGTCAGCGTTGCGGACGCGTTTAAACGCGTCCGCAGTTGGGCCAGTTGCTGTGCTGGCGCCTCTCTGTAGGGCGTCCAGCGTATTTATTTAGTTGGGATTTTTCGCTATAAAATGACGAGGAAATTCAGTGAAGACGAAACTTTAAAGTTTATTCAACTTTATAGAGAGCATGAATGTTTATGGGATAAACGTCGTGATGCATATAAAAATTTATATGTTCATTAGACATTTCTTTCTCTTCTCTTTCAACAGCCGTATTTGTCCCGAATTCATTATACGCGTGCACACCACAAGGAAAAACCAAGGAATGACTGGCCTTGTCTAAACAACACGGGCCGGGCCAGTGCTGGCTTGTCTGTAGGACTGGCGCCAGCGCACTGGCTTTGTATAAACAAGCCTAACGTGCAGGGTTGCAGGCTTCACACAACTAGTGCAGCCGATAAATACATATCAACTTTTATCGATTATATAATCTTTATTGTAGTTTTAATGCGACTTAGAAGCAACGACATTCTACTTTATTTCGATGCTTAGAAGTTGTTCCGGTTTCCGAGAAGCTTTCTATCATTTTCGAACAACCTGTTCAGTCCCTACTAGTAATAATAACTTTATAGTCTGGCCTACATGTCGTATTGTAATCTTTCTGGTATCATTCATTCATCATTCATTATGCTTATGCACACAACACAACATTCCAATTTGGATTTTGGGGACAGCGAGAAATTTGTGTCTGTGCGACATGTCACGAAAATCTAGTCTATTCTTGTCTCGTTCTAAGGCCTGGACTTCATGCATCCGTTTCTCCCCGGTGTTGACTAAAATAGGCCACACCCACCGGTGCTAGCGACGGAGTACTCTTTTCTATTCTGTGACCATAGCGGCAGAGTGAGAAACGGATGCATGAAGTTCTCACTCTGTCGCTCGCACTGGTGGGTGTGGGGTGTGGCCTATTTTAGTCAACTCCGGGGAGAAACGGATGCATGAAGTCCGGGCCTAACAAACTCTTTGGATTTACATCTGTATGAAAAATATACTCTATAGACGTTCCGTTTTCCAGGAACATATCATTTTAGACATTCTACAGAGCGTTCACCGTAACTTGTCCCTTGAAGTGAGAATTTCTATCTCCATTGCCGAAAGCTTAAGGATTACCGATTACAAGTTACGTGAAACAAACTGTACTCAGTCCCTAGTCCCTACTGATCATATCAAATGATGGTATAAATCCAAATATTTCGTAGATATGTCAGATTGCATGTGATATGTATGATAGTTAAGATAAGTGCAGTGCATGCAAGCAAATAGCTTACGTGGTTCTCGAGTTATATATAAGCAAACATAAACAGACAGCATGATGATAAAATTATGTACCCTATATAATAATCGTTACCTTTAAAATCCAACGTCTGCTTTCTGTATGTATGTCTGTCTGTCCGCTTATAACTTGAGAACCACTGAACCGATTTTAATACAGTTTGCTTCTACGGATAGCTTGGTTCTTCCCATCAATTATAGGCTACTTTTCATCACATTAAATGGCTTATGAGGTAAGCAGAGAAGTCATATATGAGAGCGGGCGGAGCCGCGGGCCTATTCACCGAGTCGACCTAGTATGGCGCTCTCTCTGTCCCACATTGGCATACAAATGATAAGGACGAAAAATGAGAAGGCCCCGCCCACGGGCGCATGCATGCACGTGATTGGATGCATGCGGGCTATGCATCCAATCACGTGCAAGGGCCATATCTCCAGTACTAGGTCGATTCGGCGAATAGAGTATAAATATAATATATACGGCGAGTATAGTATAAATATAATAAATGTAGGGATTGTAGGGTACATTGTAGGTATGGGTGAAGAAAAGAACATTGTTTATAGTGTAGCATTTTATTTTGGGGTACATACAAACTTTCTTCTTTGAAGATTAATAATTGATGCAACTAATAAATACATTTCAATTGTACGTCACGACTGAAACCTTAAACTTTCCGAGGCTCCATATCTTGTGGCTTCTGAACATTTCTAGCAATACATATAATGAACACAGTAAAAAATATACCAAAGCAGCTTTCGCAGTATCGTTGAGCCTTTCTAGGGATTAAGTAATGAGTTACAATGAGTAAGTCGTTTGTGACACAAACAAAAATAAGTCACACAACATATACTTATTTAGTGAGGTTGGTATATCACACGATTATTTTCATGGATTTATTAGCAGTTTGTCATAATGAAAAGAACATTTCACCCGTTCATACCACTTCACACCAGTAATAGTTAGATTAGTACTTTATATTTCAAATCATATTTGCAATTTTAAACCTTAAATTCAGCCAGTTCTATGGACGCTTCGGTTCCATGAACTCATAACCGTCACGAGCACGAAACACACCCAACATTAATTAACACCTCTCTGCATGATCTGAATTTAAAACTAAAATTGTAACGGTACTATAGTTAGTTTTTTTTTAAGAAGGAGGAGAGTGCCGTTTGGAGTGTTGCCAGTTTCCGACAAACTCGAATATTCGAGGAATTATGGATTTGATTGACATCTTCAGCTAAATCTAGGTGAAAAAAAGTTTAAGTTGGCAGCACCACAGGTAGCGCATGTGTGTGTACACTAGTAATCTGTGGTGTGCATAGTGATACTGGAAAGAAAATAATTTTGTTTCACTTTAATGTCATAACTTCTAAGTTGCATATTTTTTTTATGGAAACTGACACTGTTGGCTAAATCACCTACAACATCTGCAATGTCAGCCCATAACACCAGGTGAACTAGGTGCCCTGTCAGTGCTTCCTTTCGGTCGTGCCGAAGTATAACTACCATTAAACCATTATTCAATAGATAACGGTCGATAGTATTTTTATCGACTGCAATCACTAATTGTGTGAAGCGTGCAAACCCTCTAATGTCAGTCAAACTAAACTTTCCTCCGTATTCTAAAAAAAACTGACTATAGTGCTTAATTTTTTGTTTCTTAAAAATAAAATCACTATAACTAGAAAAAAAAATAACAATGAAACTGTTCCGAAATTTACAAATTTATGAAAGCAAATTTTTTAAATGTGGCATTGGCAATTTAAATAATAAGGAGATACTACAGTACATACGCTAATGGATAATACATTAAATATTTTTCTACAAATGTCTATACACAAGGTGCAACGTGATGGATTAGTCGTCTTCCGCTCCTTACTCAATTTACTGTATTACATTTACAAAATGTTGTAAACAAAGCTATACGCAGTACGAGGTAATCGCCAGTGTCCCGACCGATCCGTTCCAGGCTAATAAGAAAGTGCACCAAATTTAAAAACACTATATCATTTATCAATACAGCACTCTAGCATAATTTTGACTCTAAAACGATCACCGCTTTAGGTCGGTAACAACTAAAAAGTGACCTCACTGCGGATGAGAGGAGACGAGCTCGCCGCTTCCTTAATCATTTACAAAACGCACAAACGACTCATAATGAAATCACAGCGGTGCGGAGTCGGACTCCGCGGCGCGACGACGCCCGCACCGGCCGCCACCGGTGCGCGCTCCTACCTGCCCTCGGGCAGGTGGCGCGCCGGCGCGTGCGCGCGCGCCGCCGTCTCCTTGCTCCGCGGCGGCGGCTTGGCGCGCTGCAGGGGCTGCGCGGCGGCCGGCGGCGGCGCGGCGGGCGCGAGGAGCGCCGGCGGCGGCGGCGCGGGCCGCCCGGGCGGCGGCGGCGGCGCCGGCCGGCCCAGCGACGCAAGCACCAGCCCGCGCAGCAGCGCCGCGCGGCTCTCCGTCACGGCGGCCGGTGCGGCGGCGCCGGCGCCCAGGAAGCCCGCCAGCAGGAACTGCGAGTCGGCCGCGTCCGCGTGCGGCGCGGGGGGAGCCGCCGTGTGGGGGGCGGGCGGCGCGGCGGCGGGGGCGGCGGGCGCCGCGCTGTTGCTGTTGGACGCGCCGGCCGGTCGACGTGGCAACCGCTCCAGTTGTTGGCGCGCAGCCTATCAATCAAGTCAAACATGTAATGTAATGCACCGACTGCTGTAGGTACCGCCACTATTAGCATATTGAGCTACACTGAGTTCAACAGTTTATTGGCACTCTCCGCTCAATAAAGAGGGAGCGAAATATTCCTGTGTCTCTGGCAAATCACATCACAACACTGAACACCACATTTCGCAAAGTATTCGAACAAGATTCAATCGATCAAGCAGCAAGTAAGGCACGAAGACCTGCTGCATGACTAGGTGGAAGTATCGGTGTTGCAACCCCAACCGTAAAACCCGAAAGGGGGTGATTCTGTATGTGAAATAGAACAACTCTTGTTCTACGACTTTTTAATTTGAAGAAAAAAAAATTTTTTTTCTCCACAAAAGTTGTTTAGTTTCACATATAGAATAACCCCCTTATGTCAGTTAAAAATATTAGGGGGGCAACTGCAACACCGTGTATATTATTCGAAAAACACAAAACAAAGTCGCCTAAAGAGTAGTGCATTGTACTAATGTGCCATTGTGACTGACAACCGAGTGGAACATTGTTGTGGAATGAGTGAGAGGCTACTCAGTGACCTGCTGCCTCTCGAGCTGCAGCTGGCTGGGCGTGCCGGGATGGCCGGCGCCGCGCCGCACGCCCGACAGCTGCGACAGCAGCTCCGCTATCGCGTCCACCACCGCGTCGCGCGACGACGGCGACAGCGAGCTGAGAGCGAGTGAGTACTCACAGTGACCTGCTGCCTCTCGAGCTGCAGCTGCATCTGTAGCTGCTGCAGCTGGCTGGGCGTGCCGGGCTGGCCGGCGCCGCGCCGCACGCCCGACAGCTGCGACAGCAGCTCCGCTATCGGGTCCACCACCGCGTCGCGCGACGACGGCGACAGCGAGCTGAGAGCGAGTGAGTACTGACAGTGACCTGCTGCCTCTCGAGCTGCAGCTGCATCTGTAGCTGCTGCAGCTGGCTGCGCGTGCCGGGCTGGCCGGCGCCGCGCCGCACGCCCGACAGTTGCGACAGCAGCTCCGCTATCGGGTCCACCACCGCGTCGCGCGACGACGGCGACAGCGAGCTGAGAGCGAGTGAGTGAGTACTCACAGTGACCAGCTGCCTCTCGAGCTGCAGCTGCATCTGTAGCTGCTGCAGCTGGCTGGGCGTGCCGGGCTGGCCGGCGCCGCGCCGCACGCCCGACAGCGGCGACAGCAGCTCCGCTATCGGGTCCATCACCGCGTCGCGCGACGACGGCGACAGCGAGCTGAGAGCGAGTGAGTGAGTACTCACAGTGACCTGCTGCCTCTCGAGCTGCAGCTGCATCTGTAGCTGCTGCAGCTGGCTGGGCGTGCCGGGCTGGCCGGCGCCGCGCCGCACGCCCGACAGCTGCGACAGCAGCTCCGCTATCGGGTCCACCACCGCGTCGCGCGACGACGGCGACAGCGAGCTGAGAGCGAGTGAGTGAGTACTCACAGTGACCTGCTGCCTCTCGAGCTGCAGCTGCATCTGTAGCTGCTGCAGCTGGCTGGGCGTGCCGGGCTGGCCGGCGCCGCCCCGCACGCCCGACAGCTGCGACAGCAGCTCCGCTATCGGGTCCACCACCGCGTCGCGCGACGACGGCGACAGCGAGCTGAGAGTGAGTGAGTGAGTACTCACAGTGACCTGCTGCCTCTCGAGCTGTAGCTGCATCTGTAGCTGCTGCAGCTGGCTGGGCGTGCCGGGCTGGCCGGCGCCGCGCCGCACGCCCGACAGCTGCGACAGCAGCTCCGCTATCGGGTCGACCACCGCGTCGCGTGACGACGGCGACAGCGAGCTGAGAGCGCCCGCCGCGCTGCAATTTATTCACAATACATACATATTATACATATATACATGGTGTTGCAGTTGCCCCTGTAATATTTTTAACTCACATAAGGGGGTTATTCTAAATGTGAAACTAAACAATTTCTGTGAAGAAAATAAATTTTTTGATAGAAAAAAAAATATCAAAATGTATGGAGAAAAAAAAATGTTTTTTTCTTCAAATAAAAAAGTTGTAGAACAAAAGTTCTTCTATTTCACGTACAGAATCACCCCCTTTCGGGTTTTACGGTTGGGGTTGCAACACCGTGTATATACAGGGTAATTTTTTATTAAGTGAAGTCCCTTAATAGATATAGAACCTACCATAGGTTCTATATCTGAAATGGATCACGTTTATGATGTTAATTTTATTTTACTTTACGTACCTAACGTTAGATTTTTTTCTGGACATGCCATATAGTAGTGCCCATGCATACTAATACACCCTGAAAATTTCAACAAAATCGGTCCAGTACTTTCAGAGTTAATAATAAATGAAAAAACTTACATTTACGTGCATTTCTTATGCGCGGGACAGCTGGCGCGTGCGGCCTTGAGCTACTTTTTGATTCGCACAGGTCAACGACCACCCAGCTGTCCCGCGCGAATGATGCGATGCGCGCACGTATTTTTTAATGACTCTGAAAGTACTGGACCGATTTTATTGAAATTTTCAGGGTGTATTAGTATGCATGGGCACTACTATGTGGCATGTCCAGAAAAAAAATCTAACTTTACTAACGTTAAGTAAAATTAACATCTTAAACGTGATCCATTTCAGATATTTTATTTTTTTTTTTTTTTTTATATATATTTGTTACTGCAATCTGTCTGTGAGCCGACATTCATCAGTAGTTGTGCATTTGAAATAGGTCTTGTATGGTAAGTGTCCATTGACAGTTCCATATACTTTATTCTCAGTCGTTTCACTCTGTGATGAGATCTTGAGGTGCTCTTCTTTTCAATCTGTTGAAAACTTTCCTAGAAGCCATCAACTCGGTTGCCAGCTTGTTTGGGTGCCTTTCGACTCTTTTTTTGTATGCCTCAGTTCTGGCTTTTGCTTCCTTTTTTTTTTTTTTTATATATAGAACCTTAGATAATAGTATATAGAACATTTCAGATATAGAACCTACAATTTAAGGGACTTCACTTAATAAAAAATTACCCTTTATGTGTCACACTCTGAATCCTGACAATTGGGATAACAGAGCTGTCGGTGTTGTGCTGCAAGAACTCTGGTAAATTAGAGCACAACACCGACCGCCGTGTTTAGCAAAGTATTGGGACAAGATAACTATCAAGCAGCAAGTAAGCATGAAAACCCACCTGCTGCATGACTCGGTGGAAGGACAGTGCCAAGGTGAGAGGTGGCTAACATGTCGCCCTTTAGCACGTCATCTAATTCTTATCCCTTAGTCGCTTTTTACGACATGCGGCCAGGCTATTCTTTTTAACCCTTAAATTGTTACAAGCCCCGCGCGGGGATTATTCAAAGTCAAATCTTTAAATGTTATAAGCCCCGCCCGTTTTTTTTTTACATTGATCTATAAACAATTTCATTGACTTTATGGATCAAAAGAGTTTATTGATCTAGCTTCAGTATTTCACTAAATATTTGAGTTTTTGTCAAGGTCGGCGGTTGCGGCCTTGGCGCGTCAGTAACGCGTGAAAATTAAGGAGGGAAGAGCATTTAATTGAGGTGATAATTGAAGGGTTAAGTACCGGCTATTCTTTTTAATATTAGTCTCTAGCCTGAAGCCTCTTAGGGTCTAGAAATGACTGAATATACATTTTTGTGTCAACATGTGTCGAAATGAACCACTTGGATTTAGCGAGTGTTAAATTGTTACCTAAACTGCATGTTGGAGCGGCGCGGGCGGGTGACGCCGCGACCCGTCTGCGGCATGCGGCGCCCACCTCCGTGCCGGATGCCGCTCGGCTCGTCGTGCGCACTCAGTTAAGGACAAACATTGTCATACATTTTTTGTTTTTTTTTTTATAGAAACTGACACGTTTCGCTACATCACCTACAACATCTGTGATGTCAGCCCATAACACCGAGTGAACTTGGTGCCACGTCAGTGCTTCCCTTCGGTCGTGCCGGCTACACTGAACTGGACGGAAAACACCAACTATTTACATAGCCGTTCCGACTGACCTTTCATTCAGTGCGGTGGTACCAACCCGGGCGGGTTGAACCCTACCACCTAGTAATATAACAAGGGAGTCATATCCCTTAGTCGCCTTTTACGACATACACGGGGAGAGATGCAGTGGGGCTATTCATTTAAAGTACCGGCTCCCCACGGTACAGGTACCTCACACTCGTTTCGCGACGAACGGCGTTATTGGCCGTGTCTGATAGTCCCATGGACTCATGAGCGCAGACGGATGTATTTCTTCTAATATTTGATACAATGAAAGCAGCACATGCGCAAGATATTGTAAAGGATATCAGAAATGAGATGAGGTCGCGCGGGCCGGTGCGGTGCTCGAGGGTGAGGTGGCCCGCGAAGTCGTCCGTCACGAAGTTGGGCTCCCCGCCCGGCATCGACGCGCACACCGGGCATACCACCTGTTGCACACACAAGTTCACACCGTCACTTACATTGTGTTAATTTTTTTTTTTTTTTATGGATCCTGTCACGTTTGGCTACATCACCTACAACATCCGTGATGTCAGCCCATAACACCGGATGAACTCGGTGCCTCCCTTCGGTCGTGCCCGCTACACCGAACTGGACAGAAAACACAAACTATTTACATAGCCGTTTCGACCGACCTTTCATTCAGTGCGGTGGTACCAACCCGGGCGGGTTAAACCCGTTGTTTAGCTAAAATTTGTTTTTCTAATAAATATTTGAATAATAAAGTCAAACCGAATAATAAAGTCAGACCGAATCAGTCTGCCATCAGTCTAGTATCAAAATAATTTAAAATCCATCATGCTGGTCCATCAGTCCATCGGTCAATAGATTAAACGGTCAGTCTGGACCATGGTTTAACCAGACTGATGGACTGAACTGATGCCAAACCTAGCGTGTAACCTCCGTGTTACAAAATACAATAACAATGGCCGTGTACATACAGAGAGAGAAGTGTCCGTATGGTCGGCGGTGACGTGCTCCATGAGCGCGGTGTCGGTGAAGCCCATGCGGTAGCAGAAGGGACACGTGTATGCCTGCGGCTGCTCCAGCCCCAGCGCCTCTCCCCCGTAGTACAAGTCTGCAAAACACATGCGCGTATATTGAGTATGGTTTTTTTAAACGGTTTTTTTTTAAACGGTTTTATTTAGCTTGACTCCGTATATTTGTTTGTTTCTATCTTTGTTTCAAATCTTGCGATAACTTTTTCAACTACTTCTACTGAACCGATTTTTATGAAACTTTGCACACACATTGAGTTCTCGTGACAATACAATATTATGATAATTTCAACTTGGTAACGAGGGTCTGATGATGCAGTCAGGAGGAGGACAGTGGAACTCTTCAACCGTTACTAGTAGCCCCTCGAGTTTGGGCTCATTTGGTTAGTTTGAACGAGTGTCCCATACTTCTACCAATACACTTGGTGACGAGGGTCTGATGATGGAGTCAGGAGGTGTACAGTGGAACTCTTCAACCGTTACTAGTAACCCCCTCGAGTTTGGGCTCATATGGTTGGTTTGGACGAGTGTTCCATACTTCTACCAATACACTTGGTGACGAGGGTCTGATGATGGAGTCAGGAGGTGTACAGTGGAACTCTTCAACCGTTACTAGTAACCCTCTCGAGTTTGGGCTCATATGGTTGGTTTGGACGAGTGTCCCATACTTCTACCAATACACTTGGTGACGAGGGTCTGATGATGGAGTCAGGAGGTGTACAGTGGAACTCTTAAACCGTTACTAGTAACCCTCTCGAGTTTGGGCTCATATGGTTGGTTTGGACGAGTGTCCCATACTTCTACCAATACACTTGGTGACGAGGGTCTGATGATGGAGTCAGGAGGTGTACAGTGGAACTCTTCAATCGTTACTAGTAACCCCCTCGAGTTTGAGCTCATATGGTTGGTTTGGACGAGTGTCCCATACTTCTACCAATACACTTGGTGACGAGGGTCTGATGATGGAGTCAGGAGGTGTACAGTGGAACTCTTCAACCGTTACTAGTAACCCCCTCGAGTTTGTGCTCATTTGGTTGGTTTGGACGAGTGTCCCATACTTCTACCAATACACTTGGTGACGAGGGTCTGATGATGGAGTCAGGAGGTGTACAGTGGAAATCTTCAACCGTTACTAGTAACCCCCACGAGTTTGGGCTCATATGGTTGGTTTGGACAAGAGTCCCATACTTCTACCAATACACTTGGTGACGAGGGTCTGATGATGGAGTCAGGAGGTGTACAGTGGAACTCTTCAACCGTTACTAGTAACCCCCTCGAGTTTGGGCTCATTTGGTTGGTTTGGACGAGTGTCCCATACTTCTACCAATACACTTGGTGACGAGGGTCTGATGATGGAGTCACGAGGTGTACAGTGGAACTCTTTAACCGTTACTAGTAACCCCCTCGAGTTTGGGCTCATTTGGTTGGTTTGGACGAGTGTCCCATACTTCTACCAATACACTTGGCGACGAGGGTCTGATGATGGAGTCACGAGGTGTACAGTGGAACTCTTCAACCGTTACTAGTAACACCCTCGAGTTTGGGCTAATTTGGTTTGTTTGGACGAGTGTCCCATACTTCTACCAATACACTTGGTTACGAGGGTCTGATAATGGAGTCAGGAGGTGTACAGTGGAACTCTTCAACCGTTACTAGTAACCCCCTCGAGTTTGGGCTCATATGGTTGGTTTGGACGAGTGTCCCATACTTCTATCAATACACTTGGTTACGAGGGTCTGATGATGGAGTCAGGAGGTGTACAGCGGAACTCTTCAACCGTTACTAGTAACCCCTTCGAGTTTGGGCTCATTTGGTTTGTTTGGACGAGTGTCCCATACTTGTCGAACGCAAATGTATGAAACAGACATACCATCTGTTCAAATTGATTTTGAAAGGGACGACGGACACCTTATCCGTCCTAAAGCCATACAGTTTCCAGCAAAGTTTAATTATGGAACAGCTGAGAGACGGATGTTACCGATAATTTTGTCATGGGCCTCCACTGTCCATAAAATGCAGGGCAGTACTGTTGACCATGCTATTTGGGCTATTTGATGAGGGTCAAGCGTATGTTGCATTGAGTCGCGTAAAGTCTTTAGAAGGGCTATGTATTGAGGAGCTTGATTGTGAGAAATTGACAGGTAAGAAACCGAGTAACAAAGATGCAATGAGAGAGTTGGAAAGGATGAGGAGTTTGCGTAATGAATGATACGAGTCAAAAATCAAACTAAAAACGAGTAAATAAAAAAATAGGTGAAAAAACTTTTAAGTTAAACGGTTTTATTAAAAAAAAACTAGAAAGAAAAACATCAGCTGTACAAAAATCTACAAAATAATAAGGACACAAGCCTGGGTCTTCTTAAGATTTTACGTCTGGGTAAGAAATCGTGCAATACTAGCGTGCGTATAATATGTGGGGCGTATAATATGCGTAATAAATAACATGCGCCCCACGTTTTTATATTAGTCTGTTAAAAGTCTCAATTTATTACTTTTTCCGCTGACGCAGCGACACAATGTGCCCTTTGGCATCCGACATGAGAAGACACCACGCTAGTATTGCACTATTTCTTACCCAGACGTAAAATCTTAAGAAGACCCAGGCTTGTGTCCTTATTATTTTCTAGTTTTTTGTACAGCTGATGTTTTTCTTTTTAGTTTATTTTAATAAAACCGTTTAACTTAAAAGTTTTTTTACCAATTTTTTTTTTACCAAATGGACCCAAATTTACTTTTTGAAGTTATGCTTCTTGAGGTGCGTTATGAAAATGGGAGTAAACTCAGAAAAAAAAACCTCATCATCGTCATCGCCATATACAAATTATTTGTATATGTATGTATTGTGCAGTACTGCCCGATAGATGAGCGGAGAGGGTGAGTGGGGAGGGAGGAGAGGGTCACGCCAAAGAAGTATAACTTCTAACCACAGAGCATCGAATACCGCGCGCGCCTCTCTAGAGGCGAAAGTAATAATAATATTTGAAACCCAATAACCGCACGCAGTGCTGCTAGAGCTTCGTATGTGCGTGTGTGTGTTAGTATCGACACTACACACAAAGAGGAGGAAGTAAGGCACACGCACAAAACAAATGCACACGCACAACACACATATGTAAGTCATAGGCCACGCCCACAGGCTTCAACGGCGTTGTAGGGAAATCGCGCTCAGGGAGTCTCTAGGAGGGGGCGCGCTCGGTATTCGATGCTCTGTGCTTCTAACCATATGCAAGATACCTCCAGAAAACCTCGTTCAAATGGAGAATTAAAGGCAACGGCGACAAGTCTACGCACTCTATGTTCACTCTGCGAAGAGGGACATGTCCACCAGTTACCCTAAATGGAGAACAAATACCCCAAGCGGAGGATACTCGATATCTTGGGCTACATCTGGATTGCAGACTCACCTGGCAAAAACACATCTGGACCTTGACGCCAAACTATCCAGTGCATCCCACTGGATAGTTGGACCCAATCACAACTCCCTAGAGACAGCAAATGGCTATCTACAAAGCTATATTAAAGCCTGTATGGACTTACGGTATACACTGGGGAACAGCAGACAAGGCAAACTTAAATTGTTCCAAATAACCTCTAGTATAACCCCTTTCAAGGAATGGATCGAATTTCCAGTCACCCTGTTTAACACTGGCCAATTGCCAAAATAAAAAAAACAATTTTTTTTTGTGTTTTTAGTCAGCAGTCTGTTGTGTTCGTGCATAAATTCGAAAGAATAGAACATTTCTAAAGTGAATGCGTTATCGTTGGAGGTTTTTATCCATTCGCGAGTGTGTGAAATCGAAAAAAAAAAAACACTTTACCTCACTATATTTATTGTGAAGTGCAATGTTCGTGCAAAGGCCCAACTTATACATGTGCATTACATGTTATAAATAACTTTGCAGGAAATGTTATAATAATTACAAACATGCAAAATATTCTATAGGTGTTCATATATTTTTTCTGAAAAAGTGCATTTCCCGTCTAATGTCTAATGAATTGCACGCTCGGAGTTGACGCCTGAGCGGTTAATGGGTTATATGTGAACAAAAATTGCATAAAGTAGGTATTTAACAAATCTACTCCTCTATACGAGAGTTGCTTGGAGCCAGGCCAATTATTATTATTTCACATTTAACACAATGTAAACTAAAAATACAGCCCGCACTGTTTAGTTCCGCAAGACCGATTAGCATTAATTTTCAAAGACTGCACTTCTTAAGTTTTATACATTATACTTAACCTGTTGGTTCCCACAGGTTATAATAATACTTACGCCCCTGACTCTCGGGCCACTTTCGGCGCGCGCTTGCACCAAATATATCGTAAACCTTATACCAAATATGACATAAACTTAAATATTTCTTAAAATAATAAAGTCAGACAAATAAATTCAATTTGCACTTTTTTTTTTTTTTTTTTTTTTTTTATGGAAACTGACACGGTTGGCTACATCACCTACAACATCCGTGATGTCAGCCCATAACACCGGGTGAACTAGGTGCTATGTCAGTGCTTCCCTTCATTTCGCGCCGGCTACACTGAACTGGACGGAAAACACGAACTATTTACATAGCCGTTTCGACCGACGTTTCGCTCAGTGCGGTGGTACCAACCCGGCCGGGATAAACCCTACCACCCAGTAAGGTAAGAAGGGAAGGGACCTACAGTTTAACGTGGAATCCGAACCACGGTCAGCCTCCAACGGTCGGGCGGTCACCCATCCAATAACTGACCGCACCACTGAGCTGCCGAGGCTGACGATCCCTTAGTCGACTTTTACGACATGCGACGGGGAGAGATGCAGTGGGGCTATTCTTTTTAAGTACCGACCCCACACGGTACAGAGGCACTTATAGCGAATGAAATTATGCACAAATGTATGCCAAATAAGTGAGGATTTACTTATTTACAAGCACAGATGGATTTTTTTGATTCCAGGAAAAACAAAACACACTCGAAATATTTCAAGTTTTTCTAAAAAAAAATCCACAATTCCCCTTTACATGTCATATACCAATTTATTTAAGCTGAAGAAAGCTGCCACTAAAACGCTGAACAACGTAAGTACATAGGAGGCCATTGAATCTTATCCACAAAAAAATTAAGAAAAACAAAGACAAATAAAAAAAAATATTTGTGTAGAATATATTTTATTCTGTTGGAGTATGGAATTATTCGTGTGTTTTTCATATCAATGGAAAGGTTTTTTATTCATCTACCTAAAGTGCTCTCTCATTCTAATGAGAAAAATTCACTGAAATAGTACTTGACAAAAACCACTTGGGTTTCTTGGGATACAGATGGGACCCGGCGGCGTAAGAAATACCTGCTCCGCGCGGTGCCGAAGGGAGCCGGCGGACTTACGAAATACCTGCTCCACGCGGAACAGTTGGGAGCCAGCAGGTTAATCCCTCCAATATGACCAGAAAACACTCAAGTTAAGTGTATTTACTCACTGTAAATACGCACCGAAGTCGGAGCGTGTGAGTATGAGTGTAGAATATATTTTATTCTGTTGGAGTATGGAATTATTCGTGTGTTTTTCATATCAATGGAAAGGTTTTTTATTCATCTACCTAAAGTGCTCTCTCATTCTAATGAGAAAAATTCACTGAAATAGTACTTGACAAAAACCACTTGGGTTTCTTGGGATACAGATGGGACCCGGCGGCGTAAGAAATACCTGCTCCGCGCGGTGCCGAAGGGAGCCGGCGGACTTACGAAATACCTGCTCCACGCGGAACAGTTGGGAGCCAGCAGGTTAATCCCTCCAATATGACCAGAAAACACTCAAGTTAAGTGTATTTACTCACTGTAAATACGCACCAAAGTCGGAGCGTGTGAGTATGCACTCCACGGGATGTTCGGTGGTGTTGGTTGGTGGTGGCGCCGCTCTCGTAGCAGCCACGGTCTATGTGGGCCATACATGCCTACTAGTATGGGAGCCTAGAGGTATACGCACCGAAGTCGGAGCTTGTGAGTATGCACTGCACGGGGTTCTTGGTGGTGTAGGTTGGTGGTGGCGCCGCTCTCGTAGCAGCCACGGTCTATGTGGACCATACACGTCTAGTGGTATGGGAGCCTAGAGGTATACGCACCGAAGTCGGAACACGAGAGTATGCACTGCACGGGGCGCTCGGTGGTGTTGGTTGGTGGTGGCGCCGCTCTCGTAGCAGCCACGGTCTATGTGGACCATACACGTCTAGTGGTATGGGAGCCTAGAGGTATACGCACCGGAGTCGGAGCGTGTGAGTATGCACTCCACGGGATGCTCGGTGGTGTGTTGGTTGGTGGTAGCGCCGCTATCGTAGCAGCCACAGTCTATGTGGAACATACACGTCTAGTGGTATGGGAGCCTAGAGGTATACGCACCGAAGTCGGAGCGTGTGAGTATGCACTGCACGGGGCGCTTGGTGGTGTTGGTTGGTGGTGGCGCCGCTCCCGTAGCAGCCACGGTCTATGTGGACCATACACGTCTAGTGGTATGGGAGCCTAGAGGTATACGCACCGAAGTCGGAGCGTGTGAGTATGCACTGCACGGGGCGCTTGGTGGTGTTGGTTGGTGGTGGCGCCGCTCCCGTAGCAGCCACGGTCTATGTGGACCATACACGTCTAGTAGTATGGGAGCCTAGAGGTATACGCACCGAAGTCGGAGCGTGTGAGTATGCACTGCACGGGGCGCTTGGTGGTGTTGGTTGGTGGTGGCGCCCCTCTCGTAGCAGCCACGGTCTATGTGGACCATGCACGTCTAGTGGTATGGAAGCCTAGAGGTATACGCACCGAAGTCGGAGCGTGTGAGTATGCACTGCACGGGGTGCTCGGTGGTGTGTTGGTTGGTGGTAGCACCGCTCTCGTAGCACGCCGCGCACAGGTCGTAGTCGATGCAGATCAAGCATTTGTAGCGGCGGCCGCGGAAGTTGTTTTTCAGGCATGAGTCGCACGACACTCCTGAAAATGTATTTGATCAAGTATCAAAAATACTCATGAACTCTGTGTACGTGACATCCATGCTGGATGAAGAATAAAATGTAACAAAGTAAAATAATTTTGACTATGAATTTATTTTTAAGGCTACCTGTCTAAAACAAAGAAATAAAAAGACTGACCTACTAGATGGCAGACATTGCATTTTATAATATGATTTATGTGGTTCATGCTACCTAAAGATATTTAAATATTTGACTCTATTTAGAAGTTATATTTTTTTGGTGTGACCTTCCCCCTCACCCCCTGTCGACCTTTCGACCTGTCGATCCTCGTACACCTCGACACCCACTATCATAAATCTAAGACTAATAAATACAAATTTAAACCATCATTATAAATTATTAAGATATAGATAAGAGGAAAAAATATACTTAACCCTTTGAGTCCCTTTGACTCAAAATAGTCCTACCTCCCCTTGGCTCCCAGGCCCTTTTGGCGGCGCTCAAAAACGCAAAATTTTGGCGCGCGCGCTCCCACACAAATTCGAATATCCCGCCTCAATCGATCGATCCATCAATACTCGTTATTCTGTCTTGTTTGTACTGAAATTACGCGTTCAGTGATACCAAACTCTTCAGGATTCACTTATTTAGAAGCACAGACCGATTTTTTGAACTCCAGGCAAAAAAAAACACACTCGAATTTTTTTTTTGAATTTTTCTGACCAAAACTGTACAATTTCGTCTTACATATGGTATACCGAAATAAGCGCATTGAAACGAACTATCAAATACCGAAATACGTTTACGGGTACAATCTTTGTCTATTCCAGGGTCAGTGGAAATGTCAGCTGCCAAAAGTGACATTTTATTTTCTGTCAACTTCATTATTTTTTTTCTGTGTGAAGGTTATTGTGTGCCCAGTCGTGTCTGAGAATAGTTATTAGTAAGTTTTAACCAAGAAATTATACCAGTATTGAGTGTTTTGTTAGAAAATTGGTAGAATTAGATACTGAATTAAAACTAGCGGCGCGCAATAAGTGGAGCGCGCGCTCCACTTGGGAGCCAAGGGTAGGCGACGAAAACGGGAGCGCGCGCTCCACTTGAGACTCGAAGGGTTAAATGGCAACACTGAGAGAAGAAACCAATTCAAATAAAGAAAAAAAAAAAAGAATGGCATTTATCGTAATAACGTACACATACTGATGAAATGGATAACTGCGTCTTTCTTTTTATGTCCTGCAGCATTTTTGCACATCGAAACGGCACAAGTTGGCGTTTCTCTACGGTTTATTAGAGCGCATTCCGCACGTCTGCGCCGGGGTAACGCCGCTGAGCACTGAGTCAACTCTGCGCTCAGTCCTTACTTTTAGACATCAGGTAATTCTATGGTCAGCACTAATACTTGAAGAACGACTGCAGTTTTTTGGGAACATGGGAACTGCCTATGGAGTGTGGAAGCGACCGAGAAGAGTGCTTCACTTCATGAAATAGCTCGGGTGGCTGGAGTAGCACTACCCGAGCGCCAACGTACAACGGACCGTCTTGGGGTCTCAGTGCGGAGAATGGCCCACCCGGCTTCCCAAGAGGCTGGGCAGCAAACAACAACAACAATAACATCAACTTGCTAGCCTAAATAATCCTTTCAACACAACAAATATTCATATTACCTATCTATTTTACTTTTTTTATTTTATCTATATTACTTGTTCACACAGAAGGAAGTGGAATGACGTCTACCATTCCATGCTCACAAACTATTCTTTCTATATTTCATCCAAGATTTTGATATTTACAGCCAGTGCAAGGTGGTCACTTTCTCTATAGTTTCGCGAATTATCCCGATAAAATTTTTTATCACTTTCTTTTCCGTTTCATCGCGTTGTACCGTTTCGTCTTACAGAGGGACACACAAACAGACGTGATGTGTTCATGATATGCGAGCTGCAGCGGCCGTTCATACATCACGGGTTGTCGCGTTGCTTTGACGGTGTTCAACACCCATCACTTAGCAGAGGCTCGATTGTGTCATTGCATCCGAGCGGTCCAAGGCCAATCGAGCCTCCGCTTCACCTCCAGGTCTCGAGGGAAAGCACGGAAGCCAAATGTGAAGTAGTGACGGAGCGAATTGCGCTGGCGACCGAACAACCCACCTTCGTGTCGGTTCATGTTGTCGGCACCGCCCGATTAGGAACGCTTGTGCCGCTGGCGTCTTGACGCCCTTGCACAACACAAAATTCCGCCTCAGTCTCCACGGCACTGGAGTCAGGGTCTTCCTTCAGAGAGCAAGCAAAGCAAAGCAAACCTAACCCAACCAGGCCATAGTGACGTCACAATTCGACAAACCATAGATCGAAATTTCTCCATCCAATATTTGGTTTTCTTGAATCTCATTGCGCTCTCTGTTTATTTGTCTCTGACCATTGTAAAAATTGCCCCGTTTAGACTTCAAGAGTTAATAAGGTTGAGTTTTTGCAATTTGGAACGCAGATTTAATCGTAAAGTAATCAATCTCCACCAGACCAAATGATAAAATGCTTCGGGAAAAGTAAAACTTATGAACCGTTTATAGGACAATTCTCATTTGGCAACTGTAGGATTACGCCAGTTAGCTTCTAGGAATTGATAAAAATATAAACCATAAAACTGACTGTGAGACCAGGTATTCAAGCAAACAAAAAAAAAAACCAAATTTACCTTTTATGTTTTGAGATTCTCGTGCGTAGCGTAATACAAGAAGAAAACAACAAATATAATATATAAGAAGTACATCAGTAAAGGCTGTATACATTAATTAGTTTTGCCTGTCCCGAAAAGGGACGCATAAAAAATAAAAAATAAACTCTATGTAACCATAGAGTATAACAAGGAAGAAAATGTCACACTCATTCCTACTGTCATACTTTTGTCAAAATTAAATTAGAATTTGGTTTGGATTGGAAAAAGAAAGAAACGATCTGAAATACTTCGCTGAATTTTAACTGCTGTACTCCACCTTGAAGCAAAGAACAGTCTTCTGATATCATTTTCGCTTTTGGCAGCTGACCGTGCGCGCTGTCTCAGTTGAGCGCATCTCGGTGAGATAAACGACAACGTGTTTGTTGTTTGCCTCGTCTCATTGCGTTTGGGCGGGAACTCAGGTGCCGGTTACTTAGTTCCGTCTGCCGCAGAATTCAGGATGACTGACGCTCTGTGTCACCTCGTGGTGGACGGGAACGAGGTGTTGGACCTCAAACTTGGTGAGTTGCGCCAGTCGTTGATACAATTGACATAATCGCGATCTTACCCTATTACTGTGGCCTGACCAAGTGGGACCAGCGGGGCTATTCTCTATCAGCATTACATCGCTACTAGCAATTCGTCATGATCCGTCTCACTCGCTCCAATGGGCTTCTCATTGCGTCTAGTGAGACAGCTGCGGCTACCGCTATTTTTGCGATAATCGAATGAGGGAATGTAGCCTGAACATTGTCTGTAATACTTCCTTGTCAACTATCAAACTAAACTAACGCCAAAAGGGATGTGTTTCGTTAAAGGTTGGATAAAGTAGGTAGGCTATAAAAGACATAAAATCAAAATATATGTTTGATTCATAACACCGGGTGAACTAGGTGCCATGTCTGTGCTTCCCTTCATTTCATGTCGGTGTTATCATGATCGAGGCAAGTGGAGATCCGCTGTCTATGCCTTAGTGTTGCAATGGATATTGAATTGGCGGTATACCGGATACTGGATATCCGGCCTATTTGTATACCAGATAGTTGGATATCTGGCCACCGGACATTGGACCAGGTGTTTTAGCAATATTAGCAAGATAACCCGCTCGAGAGGTGGGGCGTGGGCAAAGTTGACAGGTTATTTCGACAGTCGGTGGTCGACCGCGGCATGACGCTGTGTGCGTGCAAGTTTTTATTTGACTAAATAAATGTTTTGAGACCAATGTAATGTGATTTTTTCATTAGTTTAGTGTTTGATATTGTTACATACCACACTCTGTATCCAGACAATCACATAAGGCTTTAGCCATTCCTGGCTATGCCAGCCCCATACTAACTATATTGATATTTTTATATTTGATATTACTTCAGCACAATTCAATGCCTGTGACTTTACAAAAAAACTTAGGGGACATCCATTAATCACGTGAGCAATTTTTTTAGATTTTTTGATCCCCCGCTTCCCCCATGGTGAGATTTCGTGAGATTTATAGGAACCCCCTCCCCCCCCTCCCCAAATCTCACGTGAGATTTCCTCTATGTGTAAGTTTCGTCAAAATCTGCATATTTAAAGTGTATACAGACTTTAAAATGCAAAATTGAATGTACACTGAATGATCTGAGAGAATGGAAGTGGCAAGAAAATGACGCAGCGTTTCAGGTGCACTTAGAATACTATTCACACCATGGGCATTCATTAGCTTCTTCAATCGTTATGATATTATGACACAAGATGTCCATATCCATTGAAGCAATAGTGTCTCTAGCTCCAGCTCAAGCTGTTAGTGTTTAAAATAAATAAATAAGTAATAAAAAAATTCAAAATTAAAAAAAGATGACGTGAGATTGTTGTAGACCCCCCCTCTCCCCCTAGTGAGATTTGGTGAGATTTTGCCAGACCCCTCCCCCCCCCCCTTTTTTTGCTCACGTGATTAATGGATGTCCCCTTAATATGGATTCAAACTCGTCCCCCTGAGCTCGCAACTTTCAACCTTGATATCATACCCACTTATCGATGGCTTAATCTGCAAATCGGACAACTCCATTTTTGGGGGGTATGGACATTTTGATGTCGTTTTATTGGTCTAAATATTATCTATATTCTTGTAAAGCTATCAACTCCGAAAATCCTAAGTTTCAGAAAATACAGACCGCACAAATATATTGCAACTCCATCCCATATTGATTGCAACACCGAAATTGTGACAACTCCGCTGTTGGTGACAGAGCTGTGCGTTTGTATAGCATAGAAAAATATTCTTAAAAATTCTGATATTACTGTGTAAGACATTGTTGTGTGTGCATTGAGTGCTCGGTAAGTAGATCTATCACTAGAAAGTATTATTTTTGACCGTGCTTACGATTGTAAGCAATATAACCTTCACATAATTTGGTATTGGAGTTGGACGATTTTCCAAAAGTGTAAAATGGTGAATTTGAATTTCATCTGGGATTTGTCTCATTTTTCATCAATCAGTTTGTTCGCTCTCCTGTAAAATTACCCAAAAGTGAGTTGTCCCATTTGCAGATGGCTTACGTTATGTAATATTACTCCATTGTGCACAGTGCGGCGGGAGGAAGATGTGGAGGACGAGTCCACGTCTTTCGCGCCGGAGATGTGCCATCAGGTGTTCGGTGAGAACGAAAACATCTTCGGCTACACCGACCTGCACATCCAGCTGTACTATACGGCCGCTGCGCTTCACACATACCTCGGAATTAATTATGCGGACAAGGTGACCTTTGTCAAAGTTTTTATACTCACATTGCCACCGCACGTGATATTGATTATATATACTGTCAGCTTCAGTAGCTCAGTGGTGCGGTCGGTCGACTGGCGGTCGTGATCATAAGCACAGCTGGGCACGGTCAGTACTTGGATGTGTGACCGCTCGATCGTTGGAGGTTGACCGCGGTTCGGATTCCACGTAAAACTGTAGGTCCGTTTCCTTCTACCTTACTAGGTGGTAGGGTTTAACCCGCCCGGGTTGGTATCACAGCACTGAATGAAAGGTCGGTTGAAACGGCTGCGTAAATAGTTCGTGTTTTGCATCCAGTTCAGTGTAGTCGTCACGACCGAAGGGAAGCACTGACATGGCACCTAGGTATTATGGGCTGACATCACAGATGTAGTAGGTCAGTATGGATACAGAACCCTAAAAAATGGAAAGGGACAGACTTCTAATAGCTTGCTTATTCTGCAGATCTTTCCTCAGAATATATCACTGAATATAAAACTGGTAAGCTCTGAAACCCTCTTCCTGTCCCCTAGTACAGTCTCAGGTCCTTCAAGAGGGGTATGAATAGGCACCTGTCAGGCCGGCATGGCATTCGCAACCTCCGTCATCTGAATGTCGTAGTTAGAAAGTTTATGGGGGGCCCGGAGCCACATGTGGCGCTTACTTTAAAAAACATTTTTGAAGAGAAGCTTTTTAACGCACATCTGGGATGGGGACCTAACTCAGAAAAAGTGAAACGTCACCAAAGTACGAACGAAGGTGGCAATGCTCCCATTGGCAGAGCAGCGCTACGCGCGTTGGCCATCTATGAGAGTCTCAAAAGACTAGTTGAACCATTGTATAAGTTAAAGGAATATTGCATAGTTGGTGGTATCCCGATCAAAATTAAATTAATAATTGGATTTTAAATACAAAGCGTATTTTGGATTTAAATACGTAACTTCGATTCTGTCCGGTGTCCCATCTTTTTTTTCAACTTATTTTACTTAAAGGATATATCCAGGATCTTCTACCTAAAATTCCAGATAAATCCGGAGGAATGCGAGGGGGTGCGGGCGGACGACGTTGAGAAGAAGCTGGCGGGGGTGCTGGTCCCCGGCTACTCCACAAATCTCGACGACTTCCTGCGTTCCCTCGCCCGAGAGCACAACTTCACCCCCTACGGCAAGATGCTGCACTCCTTCACCTCTCGCTCCGGTGCGTACTGCTATCGCTGTTGTTCTTCCTGCGCTCCCTTTCCCGCGAGCACAACTTCACTCCTTACTGCAAGATTCTGTACTCCTTCACCTCTCTCTGGTGTGTATTGCTGTCGCTCTTGTTTGTTCTTCCTGTGCTCCCTTTCCCGCGAGCACAACTTCACTCCTTACTGCAAGATTCTGTACTCCTTCACCTCTCTCTGGTGCATATTGCTGTCACTTTTGTTTGTTCTTCCTGCGCTCCCTTTCCCGCGAGCACAACTTCACTCCTTACTGCAAGATTCTGTACTCCTTCACCTCTCTCTGGTGCATATTGCTGTCGCTTTTGTTTGTTCTTCCTGCGCTTCCTTTCCCGTGAGCACAACTTCACTCCTTACTGCAATATTCTGTACTCCTTCACCTTTCTCTGGTGTGTATTGCTGTCGCTCTTGTTTGTTCTTCCTGCGCTCCCTTTCCCGCGAGCACAACTTCACTCCATACTGCAAGATTCTGTACTCCTTCACCTCTCTCTGGTGTGTATTGCTGTCGCTCTTGTTTGTTCTTCCTGCGCTCCCTTACCCGCGAGCACAACTTCACTCCTTACTGCAAGATTCTGTACTCCTTCACCTCTCTCTGGTGCGTATTGCTGTCGCTCTTGTTTGTTCTTCCTGCGCTCACTTTCCCGCGAGCACAACTTCACTCCTTACTGCAAGATTCTGTACTCCTTCACCCCTTGCTGTGATAATTTTTATTTATTTATTTACTGGCATCGTATAAGGTGTCTCTAAATTGTTCTTTAGTAGTTTTGATTGTTTTTTTTTTGACTCTATCTAATCTGAATTAGGAAACTGTATTAAGTAAACCGGGCCATAATACCGGCCAAGATTAGCTTATAGTAGGTTCCGCTAATCATAGGATTAACACACTGATGAAGAAGAAAAAATTATACCTTTCCATCAGATAATTTTAAGATTAGCAGAATCAAAGCATAATCCTTCTATCCCGCAAGGACTATGTAAAGCAGGGTGAAAATTTTCTTAAAAACAAATTTATCAGCGTTTATTACATTAATACATATGTTGTTCAGATATTTCTACACAACCCCAAACGTAATCGCTTCATTGTTGTATATTTGTGTGCGCCAGAAGAGGACGAGCGGCGTACTCTAGAGGTGTACTACTGCGAGGCTGCGACGCCCGGCTGGCTGGCGTACCACGCGCGCCTGCAGACCTTCCTGCTGTGGTACGTGGACGCAGCATGCTTCATCGATGTGGACGACGACCAGTGGGCTTACTTCGTTGTGTGAGTGTCGCGACCTTGTTGATAAATGCAGTTAAAATGCAACCATCTGCTGCTGTCTGTTCTCGTTTTTTTTATGTAAGTCAGCATGGGTGGCTGTGCCGAGGGACCAATGGTGCAGTCGACAGAGCCAAAATCACCTCTCCTCGCGAAACCACGCTCAGTTAGGTGCCATGCCAGCAGATTTGCGGACTGTTGCTGCTAGGATGTCTAGCCTGTTAATACGACGCTTGAAGACACCCAGGTTAAAGGATTCAGGAAATACACTCGCCGGAAGACAGTTCCACACTCTAGCGGTGCGACAAAGAAACAATTTAGAAAACCGATGGGTTCTCAAAAGCCCAATGTCAACAACAAAAGGGTGCTGAGTCTCTCTGCTGTTTGTAAGTGGAGAAAATACTTTGGTCTATTTAGATTCAGTTTTCACCAATGACTTATTTGTTATTTCCCAATACTTCTTTTGAAGCTAAGCTTTGGAACATTGCATTGTATTGTATTGTTTATTGCTCATTCATATGGCAGTTAGACTGCACTCGGACTTGTCACAATTTGTTCTATCCGGTTCGATTACACCCACGAAGAAGGACCGACAAGAAACTTCGCAGGGTATATATTTTTTTCATACATACTACATATTGCTGCAAGTGTTTTAGTGACTAGCCACAATAACATCGCATACAGTCTATCGAAAACACAGCTTGAGAGCAAGATTAACAATTTTGCTGAGAGTTCTTTTGTAAAGAGCCTTCGCCAAACATTGCTTTCAGGAGTAGTGTATCTGCCTGAAGTCTATCTAACCTAACCTAACCTAACCTAACCCAAGTGGAATTATTAATAAAATTTGTGTTTTGTAGATATGAGAAGTACACGAGCAGCGAGGGTGGGACACGCTACGCGGTGGCTGGCTACGCGACCGTGTACCGCTACTACGCGTATCCGCACAACGTGCGGCCGCGTATCTCCCAGGTGCTCGTGCTGCCGCCCTTCCGCAAGATGGGCATATGCGCCAACCTGGTCCAGGTCTATTTATTTATTTTATATAAAAGTAAAGTAAACCTACCTATATATAACGTAAAGTAAACCTACTTATAAAGTAAAGTAAACCTATCTATAAATAAAAATATTCATCCACCATGGGGATCAATGGATCATAGTTAATTGGTGTAGTTATAATTTTTAGTTTTTTTTTGTTTTTGTTTTTTTTGTTCACTTATTGGTTTTTGTTCACTTAGATACTTTTTTATCTTATTTAGATGAGTGTCCGAACGGTTTTTAAATTGGTTTACGTTGTTTGCACTGATAATGTCTCCCGGAAGTTGGTTGCAATCTTCGACAACTCAGTTTGTTGTGAAGTGCTCGCGAGTGTTGGTCTTGTGCTCTGTTTTGTTTAGTTTCAGAGAGTGACTACGCAGGTGAGTGTTTTGATTAAGGGTCAACATTTTCTTCATTGCTTCACAGTCGTATTTCTCAGTTTTCTCTATTTATAACCTCTAATATCGGGTGGCGGGTGGCCGAGTGGTCAGGGCGTCCGCTTCTCTTGCGAGAGGTCCGAGGTACAAATCCGACCGGCGTGCACCAATGAGTTTTTTCTGATTTTAAAAATTTACGTGCACACCTTCACCCACTGGTGGTTCATCCCGGACCACCAGTTTGACTTTAGGAGATAACACGCAACATTGGAACAGGTACACAGAGTTTGCAGTACGGTTAGGCAGGCCTTGGAGAAGAAATAATTCTGCTCAGCGGCTTTCTTAGACATCCAACAGGCCTTTGATAAGGTCTGGCACAAAGGACTCCTCTACAAAATTAAAACCTTACTCCTACACTCATTCTTCGGACTACTTAAATCTTATCTAACCGATAGAATCTTCCAAGTAAAGGCCAGAGACGCAGAGTCTAAATTCCATGGATGTGAAGCTAGTATCCAGCAGGGCTCTGTCCTTGGGCCAGTGTTCTACTGCATCTACACTGCCGATCTACCGAAGATTGACAATGTCCTCACAGCTACCTTCGCTGACGACACCGCAATTATTGGCACTAGCCCAGATATCACAGAAGCTTCGGCCAAACTACAAACTACGCTAAACAAAACTAAAGAATGGCTTCGAAGGTGGAGAATAAAGGCAAGTGCAAGCAAGAGCAACCACATCACCTTCTCGCTCAGACAAGGAAACTGTCCTCCGGTCAGGCTAGGCAAGGAGGTACTTCCCCATGCAGACACTGTAAAATACCTTGGCTTCCACCTTGATCGTAGACTTACTTGGAAGGAACACATCAGGACAAAGCGCAACGAAATCAATATCAAAGTTAGAAACATGCTCTGGTTGATTGGGAGAAACTCAGCACTGTCTCTGGAAAATAAGCTTTTAGTGTACAAAGCAATAATCAAACCAATTTGGACGTACGGAATAGAGCTCTGCGGCACTGCAAGTACGTCAAATGTGGAGATCCTTCAAAGAGCACAAAACATCATCCTAAGAACTCTAGTCAGCGCACCGTGGTTTGCTAAAAATGCTGAAATACACGACTACCTTGATGTGCCAACAATAAAGGAAGAACTCTACCAATGTAACATCAGCTACAGCAAGCGCTTATCACATCACCCCAATCAACTTGCAGCAAGCCTGCTGAATACAACAGGCAATGTGAACAGACTAAAACGGACAGTCTTTCTCGAAATACCTAACTGAGGAAACTGAGGAAGCTGTACCTACTACCATATGGGGAGCCGCATTGATGGATGTGGCGCCTTCACGACAACCTTCACACATCACATCTAATAAAAGTCATCCGACTGATTGTAGATGAAAACTGACAAAAAAAAAAAACCTTCACCCACTGCTCCATGGTTCGGATTCCATGTAAAAATGTAGGTCCATCGGGTTGACTGGAGGAAATTTCCCAAGGCAATAAGTCCGCCCTTGCCACACAATAACTGGCATAAAGTGTATTAAAAAAAAATTACAATATCGATTCCTGCCATAATTTCCAGCCAAGCTAGATTCCTGTTAATCTGACATGGTGTAAGCCGGGTTAGCACCACTATCACCTAACCCACATAATATTAAAGCATCCTGTATTCCTCGTACGAAACTAGGCAGACAATTGTCCGATTGGTACTGGATGAATACTAAAATATCTCTTTGCAGTATCGAAGTTAACTCACATACGAAATTGTTGGTTCAGACGATCAACGAGTACTTCTGCCTAATACCGGAAGTGCTGGATATGACAGTGGAGGACCCCTCGCCTGACTTCCAGCGCATCCGCGACTACGTCGACGCTACCAACTGTCAGAGTCTGCCCGCGTTTCAGCCGCAGCACTTGCTCAATGGGTATGATGTATGATTTGAAGTTGAGAGTTAGGGCCCCTGAACCCTATTATCACCGCGACCTTAATATGTAGATCTATTGTGATCTCTTGTATTGTGTGAAAAAAAGTAATATGAGCCGTTTGTTTGACAATTTTACCCGGTAACTTTTTGTGTCCCAGACCGACCCTGACACCGAGAGAGGTGCAAGGTCGAACAAAATAAATTTAATTAAAAATATTGTAACAATTTTTAGGTTTCCGTATCCCGTACGGAAGCCTATTACTAAGCCTACGCCGTCTGTCTGTCCGCCCGTCTGTCCGAGGGCTGTATCTCTTGAGCCGTAATAGGTAGTCCGTTGAAATTTTCACAGAATATGTGTTACTATGGCGGATATAACAACAAATAATAAAAAAAATTAAAATGTAAAAAATTAAGGGGGGCATCCATACAACAAACGTGCGAAAAATCTATTAGTCACGCCACTGAATAATAGATGGCGCCACAGGCTTTTATACATTGCGTTGTTGAAAGACAAAAGATAGGCGGATATTATTGATAGCGGATAGATACGGAAACCTCCGTGCGCGAGTGAAACTCGCACTTGACAGATTTTTTAAATAAATTAATTGTCAGAAGTCTCTCAGAATTTAAAGCTGTGTCGCGTGTGTGTTATCTGGGTGCGATTGCATCAGGTTCACGGAGGAGATGGCGTCGCAGGCGCGCAGCAAGTACAAGGTGAACAGGAAGCAGGCGCGGCGCGTGTACGAGATCCTACGGCTCAAGCACACAAACACCTCGGACCACTCGCAGTACCTCGCGTACCGGTTGCACGTCAAGAACCGCCTCAACGCACCCTTCCAGGTGACGACACCGCTTTTTGTGTTCTAGCTGTATTTGTCGCTCAATATTACATTCGTTTCTTCCACACTGCACTACCAAGCTGCACTACCGGTAGTACATTTCGCCTTATTCATTGCACCCGAGCTGTGCTCGCTATCGGAGCCTCGGGTGCGGCCAATTTCGCCTCCGAGGACATGCCTGTTCCTGCTTATGGAACCTGTCACGGTTGGCTACATCACCTTCTACATCCGTGATGTCAGCCCATTACACCTTGGTGAACTAGGTGCCATGTCAGTGATTCCCTTCATTTCATGTCGGCTACACTGAACTGAACGGAAGCCGTTTCGACCGACGTTTCATTCAGTGCTCTGGCCCCTCTGATACAGCCAACCAAATCCGAAAATTACTCATCTGATTTTAAATTTTGTTTTGACGAATTATTTATATTTTTATTTTTATGGAAACTGACACGGTTGGTTACATCACCTACAACATCCGCGATGTCAGCCCATAACACCGGGTGAACTAGGTGCCGTGTCAGTGTGCTTCCCTGCATTTCATGCCATTTTAGAACGGACCTTCAGGATGGACATAGGCAATGCGAGCGAAGCCGCGAGCAAAAGCTTAGTGACTAGAGAGCGTTTCAACTAAAAGTTCCCTTCGCCGTTATGTTGGCTCCACTGTCTATCTGTTAAAACAGTGTTGAGGGTTGCTATGTGTACAGTACCCGTAATTATCGGTATTTACCCTATTTATTATACGGTAAATACCGATTACATTATTAGGTAATATAATCTTCACTATCTGGCAACACGAACTTAAGCACTGACAGTGACACAGTGGAGCCTACATAACGGCGAAGGGAACTTTTAGTTGAAACACTCTCTAATAAACAGCTCTGTGTTGCAGAAGAAGCGTCTAGAGATGAAGAAGCTGGAGCGAGTGCTGGGCGCGGAGGAGCTGGCCGCGTCCGTGTCGCTCTCCAAGATGGAGGAGACACACGCGCGGCTCGGTAGCCAGTACCGCGCGCTCGAGGACGAGTACCGGCGCGTCATACACCGCATGGACTACTGACAAACTGCGCCCGTTTGAACACAGTTTTTATTGGTTATTCTTTTTTGACAAAGAGTAGCCAAAAAAAGGCAGTTCTAATGCAAAGTTGTTATGAAACAATTTGAGAAGGTTGTTCTTTTTTTAAATTTAAATTTAAAATTCAGACTTTTAATGTAAGCGTCCACCCACACGTCAGCATTGGATCGAGCAGATTTTAGGGCCACTTGCACCATACTCCATTTAGACACCTAATACAGTTTAGTGCACTAAATAAAGTCGAAATGTGTCTTGCACCATTGCCGAGTGTCAATTAGTAGAAGCTTAATTGCAATTAAAGTTAAATGGCCGTCGATGCCCATTTAGCTCGCTAATTTTGTATTTAGGGAACGTCAAAATGACGCTCGACCGCTTTTTTTTTATTAACGGCTCTGGATGCAAGGTCCTTTGGAGTACTCGACCGCTGTCGGTCAGTGTTGCCAACTCCTCCTTTGCGAATAGTGCCAAATGAGTTCGAAAATATACAGTGGGGTCGGTACTTAAAAAGAATAGCCCCACTCCATCTCTTCTCATGCATGCCGTAAAAGGCGACTAAGGGATAAGGACGAGATGCCGTGCTAAAGAGCGACAGTTAGCCATCTCTCACCTTGGCACGGTCCATCCACCGAGTTATGCAGCAGGTGGGGTTTTGTGCTTACTTGCTGCTTAATAGTTATTTTGTCCTAATGTTTTGCTAAACATGGTGGTCAGTGTTGTGCTGTGGTGTAGTTCTTGCAGCACAACACCGATTGCTTTGCTTACCCCGATCGTCGGGATACAGCGTGTGTAGTCGTGGGGAATATATTATACAGCAGGCAACATATTATATTATAAATTTACAGCATTTATAACGTTAGAAATATTCCACCACATCTGCTGTTTGCTGTAATGCTGTTTTGCTATTTATCTCGTACGTACCGCCATCTAGTTGATATAATAAAAATTATTTGTTGTAGCCTGTAGGTATTTGAAGCTCTCGCTCGATAGAGGGCAGTGTTTATAGTATTTTGTAACTTAACCCTTAATGCAATGACTTAAGGTTACATTTTAAATAATTAAATAAACAGCAGACTCGCACGTTGGAAATATATCATAGACTAGACTGCTGTTTGTTAGAAACAGCAACCATAAACAGCAGACTGGCACGTTAGAAATATATTATAATTCTGCCTGCTGTATTCCCGTGATATAATATTTATCTCTTATTTCAATTATGCTAGTTATTCCAACAGCGTTAGGTTCAAATTCCAACACCACCAAAAACAGCATTCTAACGATACAGCACTTTAAAACAGCTGCGATATAAAAACAGCAGATCATTATAACGTGCTGTTGAAAAACAGCCGTTGTCCCCCTCTCTAAGCGTGTGGTATGTATTGAACTGACGGCTAAGATTTATGGCTAAATCTTGTTTTAAAAGAGCTGATTTGGCAACACTGCTGTCGGTGGTTTTATGTTTGTATTACAAGGGGGCGCGCTGTTCGATGCTTTGTGTTTTGTTTCAAAGAAGTATTACGGGAGGACTGACAGCGATTGGAAAATTTTGCTGTCTTTGTCTGCCGCATGGCGCACGACAGAGATAGAGCTGGAGTACATGGAGTTAATAGTACATGAACATAATTAGCTAAATGGACACCATTTTCGGTTGGTGCAACGTACATTTACATGATTATCAAATGTAGGAAGGTGTGGATCTAAGCTTGCGATGGCTTCACCGAACATATCCGGGCCCATCGGCAGTAGAGGAGGGTATTAATCGAGGCCGGGACTAGCGAGTGGCCACTCTAAATTTCCCGCGCATGCTTCACGTTTCGGCTCGCTTCAAGCCCTCGTCAGCTAGTCTGCGTTGACTAGGACGCGGGGAAATCACCAGTCCCGCTCTCGACCTCCCTCTCTCTACCTATCCATATTCTGTAGGATGCTTCCAGTGACGTTTTCGAAGCTCTCTCCATATATGAGCTTAGCGTCGATCTTGGGAGCCCTAGATTCTTGAAGAGACTGTAGAGCGACTTCGCTGGTAGTCCTCTTGCTCCGACTTCCACAGCGAAGAGATCAGTCTTGAATCCGTTTCTCACAATCCGGTCTACTAAGTTGCAGTACTTGTTAAGTACTTGTTAAGTTTAACTAATTTTAAAATTAGCGGTAAATGGAGATTAAACGTGTGCATTGGCGCAAGTGGCCCTTAGTATCCTTTGTATTGTTTGCCGTAGAAGTAGGACGGAAGGAGTGCATGGGACGCTTACCTTGGTAATCACAACTTAATTGAGATTTATGTTGAATTTGGTCTTTACTTTCACTTAAAATTTTCAGTGTCAGTCAGTCAGCGTGTATACAGTTGAGCTTAGCCACCCGGTGCCCAATATTGACTACTTTGATGCGTCGGCGGATTGCCTCGTTACGCACCATGTCTTCAAATAACATTTCACAGATGCAAAATTATTTGCTTTGCTGCTCTGAAGTTAGCTGCACAACAAACTGTGGGGTTCTGTGGACCTTCATTGGATCTTCCATAGGTTATGTATGTCACAGCGATTTTAGTCAAATTCTTTGACTTCACAGCGATAGAGCTGTGTGGTGTGATACAAATACATCTCAGTTAACAAAGTACTGCCAATTTCCCTCCATTGATGGATAGAATAGAAAATAATAAAGTGTTTTCCAAATATCAGAGAATGTATTTTTTCTGTTGGTGGTGCATCCGTCTGTAGGTATTCAGTTTCATAATTGTAAAAAAAAAATTTATGTAATCCGCTGTGGGTGGAGTCAGAGGAGTCAGAGAACATGCTCCGACCAGCCAATATCACCTCCGAGAAGGTAGGTGCCATACAGGAGACTTCCCTTTGGATTGCTGGCTATACTGGACGAGGATAGTAGAGTATGTGTTAATATCCATTGTGTTAATGTTATTGTAAACTGTTAAATTTCTGGTCAATTTGATTTTCTGCCAGATCGATACAGGGTGTACAAAGACTGTTAAACTACTAATACAGCATGTCCCCTGGCCCATTTGCAGACGAAAATGTAAATTAATTTAGTTTATAAACTCAATAATTATTGAACATTGTTTTGTATGGAAAATGACAAATATTCAACTATTCAAGTATATCGCCGAGAAAAATTTAATGTCAGATATAATTTTTTTACTTTAAATGAGCAGGGAATTGCTCTGGTAAAAGTTTTATTTAAGGTTTATTTTTTTTTATTTATGTAGTTCCATCGAGAATAATGATCTGCTTGAAAGCGGCCTGAACGAATTTCATCCATCTGCTCCAACACAATTAGACCCACACAGTTTGATGAAATGAATAAAAAAACATTATCCTCCTTTATGCTTTGCGCAGTCGGGTAATAAACAGTACAAATTGCTCAACACCGTTACTTATTATTTTTAATGGCTTTTTATAGAATTCTGTTATAACAATTTATATTATTAATATTGATCCATCATCTTTGCATATCCCATTGGGAAACAGGTGTTATTTTATGTATGTGCCTATGTATAACTTGGTTATTTAAAGAAAGGTATTGACAATGTCGGCGATTAATAGCTTTACAGTCGGCATGGAATTTTTTTTTTTGTAGGTAATTGTATATTTTTTTATTTACAAATTTTTGTCTTCCAATAATTGCTTTATTCTATTTCAATACTGTGTGAGCGAGAGGCATATAGGAACGCCGCCATTATCAATCCCTTTCTTTAAAAAAGCAGGTAGTATGCATGTATGCATGATTAATATTGAGCGACTGATTGCTAATGAGTCAGTGATTCTTGATTTAGCATTAGGAATATCCAATAACTTGTAATATTATTGTGTTCTTGAGTTTGAGACTAAAATTGGGTATGTTTAGTAGCCACATTTTTTTGTTTTTTGTTTATGGAAATGGAAACGGTTGGCTACATCACCTACAACATCCGTGATGTCAGTTCATAACACCGGGTAAACTAGGTGCCATGTCAGTACTTCCCTTCGGTCGTACCGGCTACACTGAACTGGACGGAAAACACAAACTATTTACATAGCCGTTCCAACCGACGTTTCATTCAGTGCGGTGGTATCAACCCGGGCTGGTTGAACCCTACCACCTAGTAAGGTAAGAAGGGAAGGGACCTACAGTTTTACGTGGAATCCGAACCACGGTCGGCCTCCAACGGTCGTGCGGTCACCCATCCAAGTACTGACCGGCCCAGCGTTGCTTAACAATCAATAGCGGCAGTCGACTGTCTGCACCACTGATCTATCGAGGCTGACATACTACATACTACTAGTACATACTGCTCCTACATGTGTGGTACAGTGCCCGGTAGCAAATAATGCATGTCGAGCTTTAGAAAGAGACTATCCGGTTGTAGAGCGTCGTCCTTGTCGCACGACCTTGCATACGTCTCTGTGCGACAGGGACGACGCTCTACAATCGGATTGTTTCTTTCGACACGTATAATTTGCTCCCGGGAAATGCACTATGCTTTCAAGTTACAAGTTTTGTTCTTATTGCGAAATTGATTCTTTGTTAAATATGTTCTTTCATGAATTATTTAAAAAAAATGTGAATTTAGTGGTAATATAATTTATTTAGAAACAAAAAGAAATTGTTAAAATACCCGTTTCACCTACTGGAAACCTGTATGTTTTGTGGACGTAACCGAGTACTATCTGGTTATTTAAAGAAAGGGATTGAAAATTGTGCGCTGCTTTTTCCTCTCGCTTACAATATTGATGTCTAAAGAAAATAAAGCAATAATTGTTCCAAGACAAAAATTAACAAATAAAAAAAATATATGCTGAAAAAAAAAAATTGCCCATCCCGACTGTACAGCTGCAAACCGTTGTTATTTTGAATGCCTTGCTTTAAATAACCGGGTTATACCTAATAGTATAGTAAAATGTTGTTTCCAATTTGCAAATAAAATTGCTATGGTTTGTCAGTTTGTGTTTATTTTTGTAAGTTTTTCAATAAGATAAAAATGTTTGAATATGTTCGCATGTGATTTAGATGTAAATTTGTAATAAGTAGGTACCTTAATAAATGAACAATTGCCAAATTTAGTATAGTTTCTTTTTACAGTAATATACTCCTTATCTTTCCTTTCCTTTTTTTTTATTGAAAGCGTGACTTGGCGCCCTGGCACTCTTAAGGTGTCTTACGGTGCCCATGGACATTCGGTCGTATGCGGGGGTTGCGAATGCCATGCCGGCCTGACAGGTGCCCATTCTTACTTACATTACTTACATACCACACACTGTATTCCGACAATCGGCGTAAGCAGAGTAATCAGTGTTGTGCTGCAAGTACTCTTGTAAATTATAGCACGACACCGACCACCACGTTTAGCATTGTTTTTTTTTATGGAAACTGACACGATTGGCTACATCACCTACAACATCCGTGATGTCAGCCCATAACACCGGGTGAACTATGTGCCATGTGAGTGTTCTCTTCAGGTGCCGGCTACACTGAACTGGACGGAAAACACGAACTATTTACATAGCCGTTTCGACCGACGTTTCGCTCAGTGCGATGGTACCAACCCGGGCGGGATAAACCCTACCACCTAGTAAGGTAAGAAGGGAAGGGACCTACAGTTTAACGTGGGATCCGAACCACGATCAGGCTCCAGCAGTCATTCATCCAAGTACTGACCGCCCTCAGCGTTGCTTAACAACAGTCGACCGACCGCACCACTGAGCTACAGAGGCTGAGAGATATTGGTTTGTAGCAGTGGCTTTGAAGAGAGCTAAGGGGTTAGCGAGTTTTCTGAGACTCAAGTACACTTGGGCTGGGCACGTTAGCCGAAGAGACGATGACCGTTGGAGTAACCGTGTCCTATACTGGCGGCCGTGGACAGGAAAACGGAGTGTGGGAAGACCACCCGCCAGGTGGGACGACGACATCAAGTAGGTACGCCGGCGGAAATCAGTGGTTCCGTATCGCTGAAGGCCGGGAGGACTGGAGGAAAATTGGAGAGGCGTATGCCCAGCAGTGGACGCTTACACGCTGACTGACTGACTGACTGACAAGTTACACTTAAGATTGTAGGGGTAAACGTGGCCGTCAAGTGTGCCCACGCGTACCCCTTATCTTGAGGCTGCGTACCCCTGGGGGTACGTTTACCACTATTTGGGAACCGCTGGGTTAGATGACAGCTAACTACGAGTACAGTTCCCGGCCGCAAATAATGCGTGTCGAGCTTTAGAAAGAGACGATCCGGTATGGGTGGCTGAGTCGGAGGGGCCAAAGCGCATGCTCCGACCAGCCAATATCACCTCCGAGAAGGTAGGTGCTATACCGGAGACTTCCCTTGATTGCTGGCTATACTGGACTAGAGAAGAACACAGCCGAGGCTGCTATGCGGCCATCTTACATCCAGCAGGTCTATTCTTGTAAATTCTGACAGCGGACTCAGCGCTGATGTGGCGCTGAGAGCCACTTTAGTAAGTGGCTCTCAGCGCCACAACAGCGCTGATTCCGCTGTCAGAATTTACAAGAATAGACCTGCAGTACGGTGGTAGCAACCCAGCCGGCTACAATTTGAGCCTACCACCTAGTAAGGGGCAAGGGAAGGGACCTACAGTTTTACACCGGTTCCGAACGGTGAAGCAGTAGTTGTAGGGCATACCTACATCGTAAATTTTTCGTAAGAAAAAAGTCATTGGTACACGCCGACCGGATTCGAACCTCGGACCTCTCGCATGAGAAGCTGATGCCCAAACCACTCGGCCACCCGCCGCTTGAATCCGGTTGTAGAGCGCCATCCCTGTCGCGCAGAGATGTGCGACAGGGACGACGCTCTACAACAGTATGGTCCCTTTCTAGCTCGACACGCAATCTGCCGGGAACTGTACTTGTTTATTGATAGAATGACAAATGGATTGTTTCACCGAGAGTTCGTTTAGAATGTCATTAGCCGCTCCATTTGCGCAAGCGTCTAGCGAGTTGTCTCGTGGCGACCTTGCATCCGATATTGAACTATACGAAAATACCAAAGTTAACATGATACGAGTTTACCTAACCTAAACAGTTACGAGATGTTAAACAGCATGATTTTTTAATAGAAGCAGACCAGACATTAGCTACATAACCTACAACGTCCGTGATGTCAGTCCATAACACCTTGGTGAACGACCGAAGGGAAGCACTGACTTGGCACCTAGTTCACCCGGGGTTATGGCAGGCCTCACGCAATCTATGTACTTGCGCGCGCTAACTACCTACCGCTCGGCGCACCGCGCCGGCGGCGGCGGTGTAATTCAGTAAAAATTCGTCAGCCGCGCGAAACATGCCTACACGCTCGCCCAGGCAACTTCGCGCAGCTGCAAAGCAATAATGCACTTTACACTCGATCGTTTAGGTACATTTTCGCACGCAGCGATTGGCGACGTGAAGCAGTAGGCTATTAAAGCCGAAGGTATGGAACTTTTTCTATGGAGTAATTTATCTGTTACGAAGTAACTATTTAGTAATCTGTGGTTATGGGGTGACATCACGGATGTTGTAGGTGATGTAGGCAACTGTGCCAGTTTACATTAAAAAAAATACCTACACTATATGCCACTTAATATGTGGCAAGGGCGGGCTTATTGCCTTAGGAAATGTTTACACGGATTCTGAACCATGGAGCAGTGGGTGAAGGTATGCACGTAATTTTTTCTTCAAATCAGAAAAAAAAACTCATTGTTAGACGCCCGGTTGGATTCGAATCTCGGACCTCTCGCAAGAGAAGCCGACGCCCAGACCACTCGGCCTCCCGCCGGCGCCGCCTATTGTTTCTAAAAAAGCATTTTGCATCACTCTGTACAACGTACATATGTGCATAACGACATCTTTACGATAGCACAAGTCGTGGCATTTCGCCTCAAATCGAATGCACGACCCAGTCCGCTATATAAACTGGTATCGAGCCTCGCTGCGCTCACTATAGCGGCGCATTCAACCGCGAGAATTAATCATGATCAAGGTAAAATTATTGCTTTTTAATTATTTCGAATAATTTGGTATTATTTTTATTGCATAATCTGCTGTATTATTTAATGTTTGTTGGTAATTAATTAGTGGACATCTGTTCATTACTACTAAACTGTTCCCACGTGTTGGCTTGGCGGAAAAATATATGTTATTAGTATTACTTATTTATTATTTATTTGTTAGAAAACAGACAGCCTAATTACAAACAGATAATACATAAGCTATACGTACATACATTGAAGTCTGGCCACATTCTCTTTCCCTGGTTAGACCATTTTTTAGTGGGATCACGTGTGTGTGATCTTATAGGTGTGTACCTGTACCCTAATAGATGTGCCTGGATACATCAGTGGACAACCCCATGTGAATTGGTTGATTAGTTCTCTTGACTTATAATATAACAATATTTAATAACACAGCAGTCACAAATTGCAGATTTTTCGCTGTATTAGTTAGGATTACCTATATGATAAACTATTGGAATACCTATGTAACATTAGGTACCGAAAGTTGATCAGTGATTGATTACTTAAAATACTCCTTAACCAGCAGTACCTATTGCTATGAGGCTGCGCAACTCCGCTTGTATATAAGGTGCTTCGTTATTTATGTCAAACATTTCGGGAGGGTCAACATTCAACACTTTACGTAAGAAAAAAAACATATGTTTATAGGAGCATTTTTTCTCCTAACAATAAATAAAATCAAATAAGTAGCTGTAAAAACAAATTATGGTGACTTTGTGACTTACTTACAACAAACAGCTGTTCTGCGTTTGAACATAGTACGGTCATTGACCCCGTACAATGCAAGTTACCTACTGTTACACACAGGTTAATGTTTAGGTAGCAAATATGTTTTGTTAAATTTCTCGAAAAGTAATGCTAAAAACATATATTTTTTTGCGTAACGTGTTTATTTGAGTGTCTATGTAACCCTCCCGAATTTTTTGACATAAATAACGAAGCACCTTATATATAAGTAGGCAGTTTATTATTTTACTGAGTCGATTTGAATTTGACTAATTCACACCGATAAGTATGTTTTTTTGAACAAAGTCAGTAGGTCCTTACTTAATTTACAGTTTTTTGTTCAATTTAGTTTGACAGTTTAGCAAGCTAAACATAATAATTTTCTTCAGGTTTTCCTAAGCTGCTGCCTGACAACAGCAGTGTTTGCCGGCCGAGTATACCCTGACGAGCCGTCTCACGCCCCTCAGTACAGATACTCGTACGACATCAAGGATCCGAGCACCGGCGATTACAAGAGCCAGCACGAGAGCCGCGACGGCAACGTGGTGCGCGGCTCCTACTCGCTGGTGGATCCCGACGGCACCAAGCGCACCGTGGACTACACGGCCGACCCGCACAACGGATTCAACGCCGTGGTGCACAGGGAGCCCTTGTTCGCCAAGGTAGCCGTCGCGCCGGTCGCTAAGATCGCCGCGCCCCTCGCCTACGCCGCCGCTCCGGTCGCCAAGATCGCCGCGCCCCTGGCGTACGCTTCCCCCGCCGTGCACGCCGCCCCGGTGACGCACTCTTCCCATATCGACTACGTCGCAACCGCCGCGCGCGCAAAGATTCCTGTTCCCGTGGCATACCCTGCACCGGCGCCAAACGCTTACCCAGCCCATTACGCTTACGCCATCAACGATGCACCAGCGCCTGAAGCTGTTACGTACGCGGTGCCTTCATACCAAGCCGCATACTCTCCGACGCACCAAGTAGCGTACTCCCACCGGCCCGCAGCGCCCGTAGCGTATGCAGAGGAATACTACGAGAAAACTGTTCCCAACTACGCTTCTAGAGCTTTATTCGCTCCAGCAGATACCAGACCCAGGTACACGGCGGAAATCAAACAGGGCGTATCGAAGACGCCGTTGTTCCAGCCGGCTGCTGGATACAGCCACCCCTACAGCTATAGTGATTACTGAGCTTTAAATGTGATTGATTAGACTGCCACGATAGCTTTAAGAAAATTATTTGTGATATCTTTTAAATAAGTGATCTAGTTCAAAATAAATTTTACGTACCTGATTGAATACGTGGTAATTTATTTCAACAACCATACCAGTGCATCCTATAATAACATGTTAGTAAATACCTACTTCCGGTCTCTGATTCCAGCGTGATTGACTTTATAACACTAAAACGCTTGCACATGTTATAGTAAACTCTTAAAAGATGATACACAAACAAAAGGATGCTATCTTGTCCTATATAAATAAATTTTATTGTTTAGTTCGTTTTATGGCCAATACCGTAAGAAGAAGTAAGGACTTCATTACTTTACCTTACTTCATTACTAACTATCAGGCATATAACTACTGCCTCAGTGAACAAGATGTACGTACACGATCGACTTCTCAGACTGTACTGTGTGTATATACACACCTCATGCAGATGGTAATCCAGTCGCGTAGTTACATCAGTTGCTCCCATTTCGACAAATTGCGACGAAAGTGAACCGTTGCTAGTTCAGGGTCGCTGCGCGCGCCTGCGCAGACCGGTCCTCACTCCGGAACCGCTGGTTCCAAGTCCACTGCGCTATCTGACCTACATCTCCTCCCGCGTGGCGCATGGGGGCGCGGGGCTGACTTTCTTGCTTTTACAATCCTTGGCGTAATTTGGTTTGAGATTTAACGGAAATGTTATTTCTTCTTATATATTCGATGCACGAGCGGTTTCGCTCGTGATAAGTACGTAGGAGATACTGAGAGTATTTGGCTAGAGGCCCGAAGAGGTTCTCCATAGTAAGTCCAAGATTTCAAATTATTCACAACCTCCTGTTACTCCCAACCTCCGACTTCATTGCAACCTATTTGCATGAACATTGTAGAAAATAATATAGGTTTTCGTCGCCATAATTATTTTTTAATAAATTCTATTTTTATATAGTTTGGTCAAAATTCTTTTTCATGTAGATACATATCGTTTAACAAGGTTCTACATGCGTATACTATACTCTGTGAGTCCAGTGTCCTTTAGTTTAAAATCGGATCGTTTATGATCGGATGAGCTAGGTGCCATGTCAGTGCTTTCCTTTGGTCGTGCCAGCTACACTGAACTGGACGGAAAACACAAACATGATTCATGGGAACGTCCTTATCTGAGTAGCTATAGTTTTAGAATATTTTTGAAAAATGTAAGCTCTCACTTAAAAATGTAGCTAAGCGAACCCCTCGACAAGGAAACAATTTATAATTTAAACTCACAAAAGTTTGTTATTGCCTTAAAGGTTATGAACGAGATGGGAGTCTGGGCCGCTCTACTGACATTCTGACGATGCGGCTCATCCTGACCTTTTCTTGTATACAAACAATTTAAATATTGCCTACCGTAGGGTTGCCATCTACAATTCAACAAAGTTTCGGATAAAAAATAGGCACTTAAAAACATAGAAATAACCTAATTTATTTAAAAAGAAGGATTAGCAATAAGTCATGGTTATTCACGGAGTCAGTGGTTCAGGCACGTTTCTCAAACGTACGAGTACGACGAGTATTTTGAATTTTCGGAAAATTAAATTGCTTATTTACAGTTACTCGGGTGAAGGAACGTGCCTCGTGACCTATACGCCACCATTTTAGAAGGTATTGAGTTAGGTTTTAGGTTGTTGTTGAGAACTGGACGAAATTCATTCAGCATTCTTATTTATTTATTTATATATTTTCACACTCATTGTTGAATCATCTGCATGTTTGTCTAGGCATCTAGGTACCACCGCACTGGCCTAGATATAAAATTATTTATTTTATTATACGTACTCTTATTAAAATTTTAATTTTGCAAGATATTCAATAAAACTAACTAAAAAATAAAAGCAACGGAAGCAAATTGCAAGGTAAGTAGGTTTCATGTTGTCGCCGAGATGTATGTTTTCGCGGTAGTTTTGAAGCGCGCGCAATGGATCTACTCTCGTTTCAAGTTCACACACACCGACCACGCGAATGCGCGAGAGAACAATTCCGAATATATTTTCCGCCAGTTAGCATTTAAAAAAAAAACCGGCAAATTGCGAGATTTACTGACGCACTGAGGGTGTTATTATCCGCTATATCAAAAGAAGTAAAGTTATGAGATCTCGGAATCAATATCTCTGAAATACTCAAGTATATGGGCAGCGGAATTGGCTCATTTAAAATAACCTGCAAGAAGTGGTTGCTGGAAAATAAAAAACGTTAGCAAATAAAGAATAAATAAATAATGTTTTTTTTAATTAATTAGTCCTATTTGTGTATATATATTTAACAATATAAATTTATTATGAATGTTTCAGATTGTGCGTTATTCTATGTAACCTGTTTTTGTATGTATGTACATATACATACATACACACATACCACACACGCTGTATCCCGACAATCAGGGTAAGCAGATTAATCGGTGTTGTGCTGCAAGAACTCTGGAAAATTGCAACACAACATCGACCACCACATTTAGCAAAGTATTCGGACAAGATAACTATCAAGCAGCAAGTAAGGCACAAAGACCCACCTGCTTCATGACCCGGTGGAAGGATCGCGCTAAGGTGAGTGGTGGCAAGCCTGTCGCCCTTTAGCACGGCATCTCGTTCTTATCCCTTAGTCGCCTTTTACGACATGCACGGGGAGAGACGCAGTGTGAGTATATTGTACTGTATTTATTTGTATCCCTATCGCAATTGTGTTATGTTCCTTTTAATAATATAAAAAAGAGGGGTGTGTCTGAAAATCAGTGCTGCGGCAGAAGGCTCGCCCGCAGTCGCAGCAATAAGCTGAGACAGACACCCATTTATCTTATTGTTTTTTTTAAGTTAAGTTAAGTTATTCATTCAATTGTACATATAATCGTGTAAATAAGATAAATAAACATATTTAATTTCATTTCATTTCATCGTCAACGTATACAAAGACAACCCTAAAAGTTGCGGGGGGGGGGGGGGGGGGGGGGGAGGTATTTAATTATCAATGCGGAACCCATACATACATAGATAAATAACATATATACCACACACTATATCCAGACAATCGGGTTAAGCAGAGTAATCGAAGTTAGGCTGCAAGGACTCTGGTAAATTACAGCACAACCCTATTTTATTCAAAACCCGATTTTGTTTTGTAATCGTTAGCTTAGGCACTTTCTGAAAGAGACCACAGGAGAAGAGTAGTCCAAAAGGACTATTTTTGTGGGCCCTCCAAGTTGCCATTTTAAATCTCATATACATATACGAGTATATATTTTTATGCATGAGAGGTGCCCAAAATAAACGATCCATCAAGTTTTCACACTGCAAACAGCTTTAGAAAATATCAATAAATTTTTATGTACATTTTAGTATAAATCAAGGTTATATAGTTTATGAGCTAAAGGGCTCTGATAGACAGACGGACCGACAGACATTGTAGCGAAACTAACAGGGTTCCTAGTTTTACTACGGTACCTTCAAATTTTAAACATTATAATATGACTGACGAGTCTTATTTCATTTACAAGAAAAGTATTAGTATGTCTACTTATAAATTCTACTCGACAATAATTTTCGGCCGGCTGTAGCGAAAAGGCGAAAAATGATTTCTTTTACGGCCAACAACGTTAGTTCAAACAATAATTGTTTTTATTACTTTACTTTACTTTAAATAAAATGCTTCAAAATAAATATGTGCTTGTGGTGCGATTGGCATAGAGGCGACTGATTCTCTTCTGCATAGTGTCATTCCGCCTACAGCAACTTAGCTTACTCACTCGTTACGTAAGTTAAGTAGCTTGCAGAAAGCTCCCTCAGTACAGTCACGCGATAAATCGAACATATAAACGTAGAAATTTCCTTATTACACTCTTGCTTAGACCTGGAATAAGCAGATAAATAAAGTTGATGACTCATTCAAAGTGTATTGTTAAAGTGTATCATCATAAACTACAGAAGTCCCAAAAAGTTCAAACGGTTCCAGTTCAGGTAGTACGAACACAATTGTACTCTAAAACCAAAAAAGGCAGGGACGTTGGACCTTCCCCACGCCAGCGTAACGCGATATTTGTAAAATCGTACAAATAACATTCGTTACCACCTAATCAGAGCGCGATACCACCCGATACCACCCAATCAGAGTGCGCGCTGTCCCCTCCGCTACCCGCGGAGATCGGCGACGCTGGTTCTCATATAAGCATTGGACAATTTGGACAGTCCGACGTCCAACCTCTTCTAACGTTCTTGTCTAAAATATTGTTTATTAAACCTTTACCTGAGCGAAAATTGGACTGCACTAAAAGAAACTGCGTGCTGTATAGTAGTGAAGCGACGGTACGGAGCCGCCGCACGGCGCGTCCAGATATTATTTGGAAGTATGAAAATTGTATGAAGCTAACCGCACGCACTATTGTGTAAGATGTTCAATAATGTTTTTTTCACCAGGCCAGTGGATATTGATTTGTGTACTAGGCTACCGAGGCTATCCGCCAATGTTCAGCAATACTAAAAATGAACGAAACAATTCGTCATTGAAAGCTCATCCCATCGCAGCTCCTTAATAATCGCACATGACCCAGAACAATGGCTGTTCCTACAGTGCAAGTGATATTTCGGTGGCAGATCAGTCAAGTCCACCCACACACAGAGACGCGGCGGAGCGGCGCCCGAGGCGGTTCTCGCGATATAAAAGCTGGTGCTTCAAGTTTGGTCGGTACATTCATTCGAGTTTACTCACAGTGTTGTCACAGCCAAGTCCGCTGTTTAAAATGGCCTTTAAGGTAGGTTTCTGAATTCAATACGATAAGATTACGATAAGAGACAACGTCTCTCCTGGTCGGCCGTCACAAGCGATCGAGACATTCAGGATTTAGTCGCAGCAGTATTTTTAGAGTAAGTTTAGTGCGATTTGTCACAGTAGTTGGTATTGGCATTACAGTTGGCAGTCCTCGCGTGCTTGGTGGCGGCCGCTAGCGCCGGCCTCATCGCCCCGGCCACTTACACCGCGCACGGTGCACCCCTCGCATACGCCGCTCACACACCCGTCGTGCACGCCGCCGCCGCCCCCGTGGCGTACGCCGCGCACACCGCTCCCGTAGCGTACGCCGCCGCTCCGGTTGCCAAGTACGCCGTCGCCGCCCCCGTCGCTAAGGTCGCCGTGGAGGAGTACGACCCGCACCCGCAGTACAGCTTCGCGTACGACGTGCAGGACGGCCTCACCGGAGACTCCAAGAGTCAGCACGAGAGCCGCGACGGCGATGTTGTCCAGGGATCTTACTCCTTAGTGGACCCCGATGGTACTAAGCGCACCGTGGAGTACACGGCCGACCCGCACAACGGATTCAACGCCGTGGTGCACAGAGAGCCCTTGGTCGCCAAGGTGGCCGTCGCGCCGGTCGCTAAGATCGCCGCGCCCCTCGCCTACGCCGCTGCTCCGGTCGCCAAGATCGCCGCGCCCCTGTCATACGCCGCCCCCGCCGTACACGCCGCCGCCCCGCTAGCGTACTCCTCCCCGGTGGTTCACGCAGCGCCAGTGTCGTATGCTGCGGCGCCGATCGCCAAGGTCGCCGCTCCCCTCGCATACTCCGCTCCTCTCTACCACCACTGAAGACTAAGGCCATTTTAAGGACGGATCATAGATGTAAATATTTATTCTAGCCCTTATTATGACATTGTAAGATGAACTGAATACAATGTTGCATTTATTTTTCAACGTTTTATTCAAATGCAATCAATCCAACTCAAATATATGAGGTAGAACTCAGTCCCCACATCCTGAGGCAAACGATCGATCTCAATGGTGAACGTGTCATTTCAGTAGATATATTCATATTGCACTCTATCTAAATGCAATTGTAACGAACCAATGAGCCTGAATAACATCTAGGTATATGAATATGTACACTATCGTCGAATGAAGGAATTGTAAAGTCAGAAAATGCAAGATGATGCCATCGATATAAATAAGCTATAGGTATTAATTAATGGGAGGGTATGATCAGAAATTACTACGTAGTAGGTGGTAAGGTTTAAACCGCCCGGGTTGTACCGCTGCACCGCACTGAAGGAAAGGTCGGTCGAAACGGCTATGTAAATAGTTAATATTTTTTTTTTTTTAGGCCAGTTCAGTCTAGCTGGCACGACCAAAGGGAAATAATGATATCGCACCTAGGTCACTGAGCCGACATCACGGATGTGATATAGTCAACCGCGTCAGTTCCCATAAAAAAGAAAATTTTATAAAATATATTCCTTACTTAAACAACAATCTTAAAAAAAAATATACAATACATTACAAAAACTAAATAGCAAAATTAAAAATAGGTATACAAAATAATTTTGATGCGGAACGTCCTGGTGTTGACAGGTCGTAATTGAAGCGGTGGTGCGGTGGTAGGAAGGAGCCACCAACACCGACGTCGGTGCCGATTAAACGAGATAGAAAATCTCAACTATGGTATGGGCACCGACGCGACGGCAGAAAGGCGGGCTCCTTTCTGCCGTCTAGCACTACACACTAGCACACGTTTACGTCTATTGCTACGTCTAGCACACGCACGTCTAACACTAGCTGAGTTAGCCCTCTGCACGAATAGACCGATGCGCTTGAATAGGAACGACGCACTCTGCTGTCCCCAGACGACCCGCTGTGCCTCTCACCCAGATCCAAATAAATAAAGAAGAGATACTCACAACACAACATTAGGAATGGATCATGGATCAGAGGTATATTCTCGGGTATATTAAATACCTAAAATAAAAAAAAAACGGGTGGCGTCGGGGGGTGCCCGAGAGAAGCGAAGTTTTTACATATTTTTTCAGTGAATGTAATTTTTGGTGGAAGTATATATTATATTTTGTATATTTATATACTTCATAGTAAAGTTATGTGAAGAATGTATGTATTTAAAAAAATGGAGATGGAAAAGAAAAATATTTGTAGAACTCGAGATTCGAACTCGTGTCCCCTTGTTCGGCTTCTAAACTACAAGGGCTACCGCGACCTATGTATAAACGACTGAAAAAATTACCGCTTATATATCCAAAGCGTTATTGCCTTTTTGAAACGAAGCTTCGCTTCAAAAAAAGGCAATAACGTTAGATAGAAAAATTGTAATGGCCAATAAATTGATCACTGCTATATTACACAGTGTGTAGTTTGGTAAATGCTGTGTGCAAAGTCATCGCTCAAACTCTCAGATCAGAACTTGAATATTGTTTATTTAATTAGAATTAAACTTCAAAAATAAAGAGAATACTCGTTGACACGACGCGTCTTCTCTAGAACTCTTGTGCTAGCACAAGTTCCTTGGACACCGGCTTGCGTGGGAACTCAGAACCTTGTACATGTACAAAACAACCCTTGGCATTGCTAGTGCTTAGGTTTCCAGTGCGCAGCATTATTTTTCACCGGAGTGAAGTTTATCAATATTGTGCACTTTTTTAACACATTTTTAATAACCACCGTCCCTTTCCTAATGGGAGGCCGATATTTTACTACATACCCCTACACATCCATTTTTAGGGTTCCGTATCCGGTACGGGACCCTATTACTAAGCATGCGCCGTCTGTCTGTCCGTCCGTCCGTCTGTCTGTCTGTCCGAGGGCTGTATCTCTTGAACCGTAATAGGTAGCCCGTTGAAATTTTCACAGAATATGTGTTATAATGGCCGATATAACAACAAATAATAAAAATAAGGAAAAGTTAAAAATTCATGGGGTTCCCATAGAACCAAAAAGTTGTATGCGCGCGCGCCATCTACCGAATGGACTATGAAGCATTTTAACTAATCACGAATTTGAACTAATATGAAGCATTTCATAACACGCCAAAGATGGCGTGAGTTGAGTGGCGTTAACCATGACATGGCGATACGGAACCCTCGGTGCGAGAGTTCGACTCGCACTTGGCCGGTTTTTTTTATTAATTAGGTACGTAACTCAGTAAATTTAAATGCTCGCTAGCTCTTAAAATTTATGGAGTAAGTAAGTTCTCTGTCCTTTCGTCGTGTGGCGGTGCAGGCGGTTCTCAACAATTTATTCATATACAGAGAAGGAAGATCTAACTTGTATTGATCCACTGGTCACTGCCAAAAGAATGCCAGTTTTCGTCACAATTTTCCTTGGCCCGCTGCAACTCATTTTCATTACATTCACATACACCGCTCCGTGCGACACACCAAATACTAATTCGTGAACTTGAGCGTCTGAAGAGAAGACGCGGCCATGTCGCAAGCTGCGGCTGCTGGACTCCGAAGTATAAATAGCAAATGTCACTTCTTCAGGATATCACTCGAGTGAAACGCTTCACACTATCCACACACAATGGCTTCTAAGGTAAAGCGTTTTGGCTTACAAAAGACCTTCTGACCGTCTTCCTGCATTTTTACGATCGGAAAGTTTGGAATTTTAAACGTTTTTGGACATTATTAATGTTTACATTTCTTTACTCTAATCGGAATGATATGTTTATTACATGCAACTATTGGTAGAGTCATCTACCAAGTAATTCAGACGTCGTCGTCGTTAAAAAAGTATTCAATTATTTCAAAGTACCAACTTATGTTAAATTTCGTTATTAATCTGATAATCAGATTTTAACATGTTTTAAATCTAAAGGTCTCGGCTTCAAGTAATTTAGTTAGCGGCATAAAATGTTTTAAATTACATACACAGCTGGCGAGCGTTCTTATCGGTTCTTGAAAATTCGTCAAAACCATTTTTTTTCTACTTTTTCCTCTTTTCGAAAATAGATGCACGTAGGAAAGGTACCACAGTAATGACCCAACAATCAATCACCCTTGAAAATCTTTTGTGAATACAATTGACAAATTGCACAGTTTAGTATTCGTTGCGCGTTGTCATTCGTCCTTGAAGAATATGTCTGAAGCTTCGTCCCATTGTCGCTCCGGTCACGTGCACATATGACCGCGGCGATTCGTTTACTAGCTTACTTGTAATTTCTCCGACGCGCAGAAACGCTTGCGCAATGTATTCTAGTCTCGCGTTGAAAATTGTGTCACTAATTCAAGTACACCTAGTGAACAGTGCACTGGATTAACTTTCGCACGCAGCACACAACAGGAAGAATAACAATAACGAGGGCCAGTGCAGGCAGAGTCTTTAGAGTTCAGGTGTCCGCGCCCATGGAAAAATCGTTCAGTGATGTGTCAATTTATGTCATCTATCAATTTATCATACATTTCAGGTCGTAGTATTCGCGTGCATGGTAGCGCTGGTGCGCGCCAGCGGTGTGGCGGTGGCGTCAGCACCGGTAGCGGTAGCTGCTGCATATACGACACCTGCAGTGGCGGCACCGGTGGCGGTGGCTGCCCGCCTAGAGGAGTTCGACCCCCGGCCGCAGTACTCGTTCGGGTACGACGTGGCGGACGCGCTGACCGGAGACTATAAGAGTCAGCAGGAGACGCGCGACGGCGACGTGGTGCAGGGCTCCTACTCGCTCGTCGACCCGGACGGCACGCGCCGCACCGTCGACTACGCCGCCGATCCCGTCAACGGATTCAACGCAGTCGTGCGCAGTGAGCCACTGGTCGCTGCCGCACCTGCCGTCGTCGCCGAGCCCGCCGTTGTTGCTGAGCCCGCTGTGGTTTCGGCGCGCTTGACTGCAGCACCAGCCCCTGCGGTGGTATCGGCGCGTTTGGCCACCGCACCAGTCGCTCCGATCGCACCGGTAGCTCGCTACACCGCCGCATATGCAACGCCGTTCTCGAGACTCACGGCTGCCCCTGTAGCGTACACGGCACCTGCTGTACCAGCCGGGTACGCCGCCGCACCGGTGGCCTACACCGCTCCCGTAGCGCGGTACAGCTTTCCCCTGGCGTACTCCGCAGCGTACACCGCCCCCATCGTCGCCAGGGCAGGCGCCTACGCTGCACCTGCGTATGCGACGGCTTGATTACTTACTAGAAACTTTTGACTGAGATGCGCCATATCTCTTGTTTTTTTATGCAAAATAAATAACATTCATAAATAGTTTCTCATTGACTATAATCGAAGAGATTGAACTGACTCTATTCAATCAATAAACCAAATCAATTCATAGTGATAATTCGGTAACAGTAAACCTATGAATATGTTTTCGCAGCCATATTCATAATACATTTACGATATTTATTTATGTTCGTAGAGGTGCTACGAGACAGAGTAGCGTTGTTGCATCAAATTAGTCAGCAGGTTTGATTAACCTGTTTAATTAGTAGCATAATGTTGAAAAGGAAGGATAGAATAATATCAGCAGAAATCATGTCCACTTCTCGTCGCGAGTTACCGCCACTATTGCACTGGCCGCCGACGTTTCCGTCCGATCAGCGCGGCGGTGCTGCCACAGACGTACGAGTATGTCTCGAAAATGATTTTGCCGTATTATGAAAGTCGAGAAAGTCAACATTAGAAAGTTAAAATTTTACTGTTTTCAGTAAGTAAGTAAAAATCATGTTTAAATTAGGTATATTCTTTAATTAAATCCATTATATAATTTGAAAATCCTAGATAATTTATGGCAGTCCTAGTGGTGGTAGAGAGGAGCGGCGTGGCCGTAGGAGTACTGAGGGGCGGAGTAGGCGAGGGGCGCGGCGTGGCCGTAGGAGTACTGCGGTGCAGCGTAGCCGATAGGGGAGGAGTACGCTACCGGGGCGGCGTGCACGGCGTGGGAGGCGTACGCCAGGGGCGCGGCGATCTTGGCGACCGGAGCGGCGTAGGCGAGGGGCGCGGCGATCTTGGCGACCGGAGCGGCGTAGGCGAGGGGCGCAGCGATCTTAGCGACCGGCGCGACGGCCACCTTGGCGACCACGGGCTCCCTGTGCACCACGGCGTTGAATCCGTTGTGCGGGTCGGCCGTGTAGTCCACGGTGCGCTTGGTGCCGTCGGGATCCACCAGCGAGTAGGAGCCGCGCACCACGTCGCCGTCGCGGCTCTCGTGCTGACTCTTGGAGTCTCCGGTGAGGCCGTCCTGCACGTCGTACGCGAAGCTGTACTGTGGGTGCGGGTCGTACTCCTCCACGGCGACCTTAGCGACGGGGGCGGCGACGGCGTACTTGGCGACCGGTGCGGCGGCGTACGCTAAGGGAGCGGCGTGCGCTGCGTACGCCAGGTGGGCGGGTTGAGCGGCGTACGCTAAGGGAGCGGCGTGCGCTGCGTACGCCAGGTGGGCGGGTTGAGCGGCGTACGCTAAGGGAGCGGCGTGGGCTGCGTAGGCGAGGGGTGCGCCGTGCGTGGAGTAAGTGGCCGGCGCGACGAGGCCGGCGCTGGCGGCCGCCACCAGGCACGCGAGGATTGCGAACTGAAAGAGAAATCCGCACATTAATTTAGTTTTGTTGTAACTGCAATATTTCAGTGCAGATTGATATGATTAACAGTATTGTCTATCAAATTATTTTCCTGGAATGTTCATTAGCAATCCCTTAACAATCGTTCATCACTAAAAAGCAACAAAGGAGTTTTGTAGCGTCACATTTCGTGACTAAAAGAAAATGAAATATTACATCTTTATACAAGTAGTAAGTTGTAGCAAATATAATTAATGATTAAAATACGTAATGTAAGTAGTTAACTACCATGCGCGCCACGTGAACATAATAAGAATTTGGGATTTTTTCCCATACGGATGTCACAAAACTCAACGTCAAGCGGAAACCAGGGAGTAGGCCAGTTTATGAGTACCCAGGGAAAAAATAAGAAAAAAAATCTGAGTCATTTGTTTTTATGATATGAGCATTTTTTGAGAAACGTTGAAAATTGACATTTTTAGGTACTACGACTACAAATTTGCAAATATTGTTAAAAACAATTTATTGGTAGCCTAAATAACTCTGCTATTGATCAGTATCCCAAACAAAACCAGAATACCTGTAGTTTTACCAAAAAAAAAAATCAGTTAATTTTTTTTCTAAAAAAATAAATGACTCCGGTTTTTTTCTTATTTTTCCCTGGGCAGTCATAAACTGGCCTACTCCCTGGTTCCCGCTCGACGTTGAGTTTTGGGACACGGTGTATATTTAGCACTTATTTAACAAATATCTTCCTGCAAGACTTCCCCTAGGATTCGTTCTAGAGCAGGACATATTATTTAACGATAAAAAAAGACTAATAAACGCTTTTCTTTCTTTCATTCTTTATATCACATGATCAATCTAAATTAAATATTTTCGCAATAATGTACTTTAATTTTGGAAGGTTTTTTTTTCAATTCCTTATAGGATACTTAATACATTTCCTAATTCATACACATGCCTCGAATATTTCTGCGGCCCTTTTTCCACACACACACAATAACACGCCGAGCATCTACCAAGTGCATTACCTTGAACGCCATGTTGTATACGGAAAGACTTTCGATCGACTGTGCCGAACTGAACTTTGCAATCTCTTTATATAAGGGTGATCAGTCTCGGAAGGCGTGCGCGTGTGTGTAGCCATTAGCGACATTCAAGTTCGTTGCACAGCCCCACCACCAGTTAGCTCGGTGGTCACTGCACAGATTCGATCTTTAATTGAACTCATTGTATTATGTATGATTATTAACATGGAGACATTGGCTCTTTCGGTTTTAATTGAAAAGCTCTTATCGCGAGGTCGGTCGATCTTCTCATTAGAATGTTATAGTGGACTTCCTTACGTAAATCTTATTTTAATGAATAAGCTTAAATGTGTACAAATGTGTAATTACATAATTACATTACATTTAATTTGATTGAACTTTTTTTCATTTATTTGTCGCATACAGAAAAATACATAATATTCAAAAGCATAGCTTTTATTTGCAAACAAAGTACAAAGTATTATTAATAGTAATACAGGTATTATAATTTTTTTATGGCATCTGACACGGTTGGCTACTTCGCCTACGACATCCGTGGTCGTACCGGCTACACTGAACTGAACGGTAAGCAATAACTATTTAAATGGCCATTTCAACCGACCTTTCATTCGGTGCGGTGGTACCAACCCGGACGGGTTAAACCATACCACCTAGTAAGGTAAGACAGGAAGGGACCTACAGTTTTACGTGGAATCCGAACTACGGTCAGCCTCCATCGGTCGAGCGGACACCCATCCATCCACTGACCGCGCCCAGGTGTGCTTATGATCCGACCGACAGTCGACCGATCGCAACATTGAGCCGAGGCTGACAAATAATTTAGTTAATTATTGGGGCAATTAAAAAAAATATATAACATTGCTATAATCACTAAGTTTGCTTTAAGAAATGTTTAATTTAAAAGTTTATAAGCAATTGTAGTTTTATCGCCGAGCTTTTTTGTATTAATTATTGTTTGATTTTTTTTTAAACATTGCCATATAGGTACTTATGTATTTGTGCACATACTATTATTCACTTTGCTCAAAAAGTCATTAAAAAAAGTTCATCTTACATCCAGTACGCTGGTACCAAACCAGTCGGCTACAATTTGAGCCTACCATCTAGTAAGGGGTAAGGGAAGGGACCTACAGTTTTACACCGGTTCCGAACGGTGAAGCAGCAGGTGTAGGTATGCACGTAAATTTCTTCAGAAAAAAATAATTGGTACACGCCGCCGACCGGATTCGAACCTCGGACCTCTCGCACAAAAAGCCGACGCTCAGACCACTCGGCCACCCGTCGCTTAGGGAAATATCAAATATATTGTATAGGAGGGTTACTAGTTTACTTTTATAGGTTTATTAGTAGGTTTTATAGGTCTGTTATAGTAGGTTTTATAAGTAGGTTTATTTAATTTATTTATTTAGTTTTAGGTCGTTAGATTTTAGATTTAGTATAGTTTTTAATTTAATGTTTCTATTTGTTAGTTGTGCATATGTATATTCTTTTTTCTCAATACAACAGTGCCATCTAGGAACACGAAAAATTTATACCATATTATATTAGTATTGATTGTATAGGAAGGGTGAGGAAATTATATTTATAAAAAAGCAACCGAATGTCAAAATCTGTTTTATTCTTTGGAAGGTTTTGGAGTCTCCAATAGTCTACATGTGCTAATAATCCTATTGCTATCAAAGCCAAAATAACGCATTACCATGAAACATTTCTCGTTCCATGATCAGTATGATACATTGTATTCATTAAATTGCGCACACTTCAACTAAAGAGTCGTTAAATATTTGCTCATTGTTAAAATTACTTTAAATTGAATGGAATGCATCCCTTTACTGTAGAGCTGCCTGAAATGCTGACTAAGCGCTCCAGTATTTCTTTTATCTTCCGCACTGCGAAACTGGAATGCACTTCCTCCCGAAGACAGAAGAGTTCTTCGAACTGCACGATTCTCTAAATCGTTCTTGTGCCTCACTGCAAAGCTGTGGAACGGGCTCCAAGGGAATATCTTTCCCCACTCCTACAATCCACGGATCTTCAAATCGCGGGTTAATAGCCTTTCCCCAGCGACATTAGTCCACCTCCAAGCCGGACTGGCACCTCCTCGGCGGTGAAATTGGTTGCCATTCAGTGCGTGACTTGGGGTCTTTCAAGAGAAGCGTAAAAAGGCATCTGTCACGCCGGCTTTTAAATCGAATGCATTTTCGTCGGCTGAATAATCCATGCTGACGGCGCCAAGTATATCGCGTATACATAAAAAAATTTAGCCATTGCATCCAGAAAATACACTTACATAAAGTAAAATTTCTCCATCAAATCACAAATAAAACCACCAATATAATATAACAAACATTTAATAATCATAAATAACATAAATTTTACAACATAACTAGTTTGTAGTATTGCATTTAGAAGGCCGGATAGCCCAGGGGGGCCGCCACCCTGGCGAAGGGGGGCCCAGCGGCGACGAAACGCGCATGGGGCGAGGCCAACACTAGCGGTTCCCGACGTACCACTGCATTGAACCCATTTATAGAATCCGCCGCATAGTCAACAGTTCTCCTGGTACCGTCAGGGTCAACTACGGAGTATGAACCTTGGACTAAATCTCCGTTTCTCTGCTCCTGATGGTTCTTGTAGTCTCCGGTTAGGGCGTCTTGAACGTCGTAGCCGTAGGAGTATTGAGGTAGGGGGTCTACCTCTATCCTGGCGAGGGGCGCCACGGGACCTGCGGGAAGGGGCGCCAGCCCGGCGCTCGCTGCCCCCGCCGCGGCCAGGATTAATACTACAAGCTGCAACAACGAAGAATCATTATTGAAGAACATTTAAAATTGTACGATAATATTCCTGAAAAAATACAATCTATAAATAGTGACAATGTGTTCCAGAGTCAGCTGAAAAGATTCCTTTTATAGATAATCCATTTTATACGTTAAACAATTGTTTTTCTTATTGTAAATAAAAGAAAATGCTGGCTTAGACGATTCAAATTAATCTTTTGTATGTATAAACTCAATGATTATAATAACGGATAGAACTAATTGTGACAAGTTCGAGTGCCGTCTAACTGCTATATGAATGATCAATAAATAACACAATACAATATAATGACTTGAATAAACCCTATGCTCTTTGTGTTTTATTATCTTTTTTTATGGAAAAGTCTTGACTTATTGTTTTGATTTTTTCGTAGATGTTATAGTTAACGTAATTAAATTTTAGTATGTGAGTTATATTTAAAAACTATTTTTTAAAAAGCTCTATAAGGTTTCTTGCCCGGTTCTTCCGTATAGATTGGATTGCTGAATACAAAAAAAAAACAATGACGAACCATACTGAATATGCATAATTATGTCTGAATGAAATATTGTTAATGTTGTGTGTTCTTTGTGGTGAAATAAACATCTGAATCTGAATCTGATGAAGGAAAGTGAAGGAATGTAATATGCTGAGAAAAAAATTCAGTAAATTATATTTAAGCTGCAATTCAAAATATCTATAGTATAATGTTTATTATTTCATTATTGAGATCACTACGTTGCTTCACCAAATGTAGTTCATAGTCGTCGTTTCATTACACACAAAAGCTTATACGAGCGGTTACGTATACTTTCATAATTTTGTGAATAGGGTTGGGGGAGTACTTTTTTTTTAATGTAATCCTGTATGGTTCGGAGGGGCCAAAGCGCATGCTCCGACCAGCCAATATCACCTCCGAGAAGGTAGGTTCCATACCGGAAATTTCCCTAGATTGCTGGCTATACTGGACTAGAGGAGAACACAACCGAGGCTGCCATGCGGGCCATCTCACATCCAGTACGGTGGTACCAACCCAGTCGGCTACAATTTGAGCCTACCACCTAGTAAGGGGCAAGGGAAGGGACCTATAGTTTTAAACCGGCTCCGAACGGTGAAGCAGCAGGTGTAGGCATGCACGTAATTTTTTTCGTAAGAAAAAACTCATTGGTCCACGCCGACCGGATTCGAACCGCGGACCTCTCGCATGAGAAGTCGATGCCCAAACCACTCGGCCACCCGCCGCTAGGACTTAGAAAGTGAATGGAAGGTGCGCTAGGACTTAGAAAGTGAATGGAAGAAGTGAATAGGACTTAGAAATCGCATGGTTCTAGAGGTGTAAGGCGGCGTGCATAAATTACGTCATCGATTTTTGGCCACTTTTTGACACCCTCCCCCCCCCCACATCATCAGTCGTCACTTTTCGTCCTAATTACACTTTTAGAGTCGATTCTACATACTTCAGCGATTTAAAAGAAAATGATTAGCTCCATAAATAATGCCCTGGTGAAAACGTTACGCATTGCTTATAATTTCACAGCACAAACGATTTTGTTTCAATTAGAGAAATTCTATCACATTTTAGCATTCCGCTCAGCGCGCGTGTCGTATCGGTTGATGTGCTGATTTCGTCACAAATCACAATAGATCGGAGCAGCGGTCGTCGGTAGCGCAGGCGCGGCTGGAATACTCAACGAGCTTGTTATAATAACCTTGGAAGAGAATTATCTTGTCGATGGGTGCTTTATTTATTTATTTATTTAAGGTTTACCAACAGGTCGGACACATTTACATTCAAGTATGTATAACTACAACGTGTTTAGAGCTATAGTGTGGACCCAATGACGGGCAAAAAACTCCTTCAATATTTGCTGGCATCATTTTCTACGTTGCTTATAATTAATAATTTCTTCTACCCACTTACATTACAAAACTAAATCAAAACTAAACTAAATGAAAAGTACCAGGAGCCCATAGGAGCCAAACGATTCGAAACGCAACTATTATTATTATACATGCATACAACAGAAGCAAGCAGTATTGAGCAGGGTAATCGGTGTTGTGGCAAGAGCTCTGCTGATTTACAGTTCAACATCGATCACCATGTTTACCAAAATATTAGGACAAGACATATTAAGCAGCGAGAAGACGCGTAGGCAGTTACACACCTATTGCATAACTGAAAGGACCGTGCCAAGGTGAGAGGTGGCTAGCTTGTCGCCCCTTTAGCACGGCATCTTGTCCTATCCCTTAGTCGTCTTTTGCGACATGCACGAGGACAGATGAAGTGGGCCTATTTTTTTTTCAAGTACCGCGCCACACACGTTGTTATAGGTAGTATTATTTTTTTGAAATAATGCCTATCAGTTTTCACTGATCACGCATATACCAGAAAACTTATTTTTAGTTTTATGTGTGTACTTAGATATTTACCAAGCCTGTTTTTTATTATTCACTAAATGTTCTTATAATAATATAATCGTGATCAGCTAATATGTTCGTCCCGAGGATGCAGGAATATTTTTATTTAATTTAAGTTGTTACATTTCTGTTTAATTTAATTGTTCTTTGTCTAATAAAGATTTACACTTTCAAGCATATGTTCGTTACGTCATTTCTGGTCTTTTGTAACTTTGTAGGCAAGAAAGGGGTGCCGGATAAGTTTACTTGTAACTTTGGGAAACGTTTATCTGAAGGTATAAATCTGAAAGTATCTGGAATAAATTTTTAGAGTTTTCCGAATTTTAAAATTACATTTACCGTCTGTATTCATTTGTATGGTGGGATACAATATCATCCGTATGTTCTGAAAAAAAATGGTTAAGGATTTACTGATCACCACGTGTGCATAAAGTTTGCATTCTCGTATTTGAATGTAACTAAAAAAAATCGCAAATCTTTTTAATTCGAAGGCGAAATATATGAAGATTTAGCTCTCCCGGCAGCATTTTAAACCTAATGACGTTTCAATAAAATATCTGAATAAATCAGGATAGTCGGATAAATGGAACAATAGTGCATTCATTGTGCGCATGAGTCGCGCGGTAGGTATCTGCTTTGCATACAATAGTAAAATGCTGTCACCCACAGCGGCGTACAGCGAAAGTGTAGCGATCAATATATTATGGATCTGAATGCAAATGTATCGTGGATCTTGAATGTAAATACATTCTTTGCTGAGACGCCTCCTCGTTTGTGAGAACCTGATCCTTTTGAACCATTATGTTGACAACCTGGTTGCAGGTAAAGATACGTTCGTAAGAAAATATCAGAAAACTTCTCTACTATCGCCCCGACGCAAAAGCAGGGGTGTTATAAGTTTGACGCTACCGTCTGTGTGTGCGTGTGTGTCTGTGTGTCTGTATGTGGCATCGTAACTAGGGTTGCCAACCATACTGTTAAAACAGTATTATACTTGTTTTCACTTTATAATACTGTTTACTGTTCAACAAACAAAAAGTATACAAAATACTGTTTTCACCGTCACCTCACTGATAACCAGCCACAAATAAAACGCGCGTGTGGTGCAGTCTTCATTTAAGAACCAAAACCAGCCAAAAAGTATCGCTTGAATACAAATATCAGCTGTTTATCATTAAATTATCATGTTACATATGATCATTTTGACAAAATGTAGACAGTCTAATTTGCATAGACTAAATGTTGCTATGGATGATTTGTATTCCGAATTAGTTAAGTTTCAAGTAGTTCAGAAAAAAGTATCAGAAGCCAAAAAAAAAAAATAAAATGAGTACGAGTAAGTCGAGACATTTATTAATTTCGATTTCAAATGTAGTTGGGCTTACGAAATTAAAAAAAAAGAATATATATTGATAAGTTGCGCGAAGAGCACACAAAAATATATGTAATGTATTAAAACATTAAAAAAATTAATAAAATACTGTCCATTTTTCTAAAATACTTTTAATTTCCTTTTCCGACCTTAATATACTTTTTCCGTGAATAAACAGTTGACAACACTAATCGTAACTCCCAAACGGATGGACCGATTCGAATGCGATTTTTTTTATTATATCGCTGGTATAACCGGGATGTGTGGGGGGCAATACAAGTTATATTTGTAATTTAATTTAACTTATATAATATTCCGATAGTGTGTGATATCTGTTTCTCTGTTACTCTTAACATGGTATCTAGTCAAATACCATCTTAATGTTACATGGGGCTGGTGAATGTATTACAATTTCAATAGAGCGCCAGCGGGTGCGGCCACTAGCTACTTGTTCGGATTAGATACGATTACCTGTCAGAATTTAATTACAATGAAATGACACTTTAGTTTCAGTTTTAAGATTATTTGTTTTAGATTTAGTTTTGCAATAAAGTGTTTCTCACGACACAACAAAAAGTTAATAGATAAATTATTATAAATTATACTTAAATATTTATTAGCTTTTATTAAAGCCACAAAAAATTATTAATTAAAAGTTTAAATATAGTTTTACTGATTCAATTATTGATATTAAGTCACTATGTAATGATTAATATTTACAATTACATTACAATACAAATACACTCTAAGTACAGTTCGGTGGCACACGATCACATTGTCGCGGCATTTTCGGTGGAGATGATGGGGGCATGGTTAGAGGAGGCAAAGCGGCTTATCAAAGATATTGGGATGGCCCTGTACGCTGCTTCAGGAGAACATCGATCGCTCGAGTTCCTGAGGCAGCGTATCAGTGTGGCCATCCAGCGAGGTAATGCCGCTAGCGTCCTCGGAACCGTGCCCATATCGTCTCACCTGGAGGAGGGTTTCTAGTTTTCTTTTATAGGTTTATTAGTAACTTTTATAGGTCTGTTAGTGGGTTTTATAAGTAGGTTTATTTAATTTATTTATTTAGTTTTAGATAGTTACATTTTAGATTTAGTATAGTTTTTGATTTAATGTTATTTGTTAGTTGTGCATATGTATATTATTATGGAATTGATTTCAATAAAATTTAAAATGTGCATTGAAAATTTTTATGCAAATAAATATTTTTTTTTCTTACTAATTATAACAAAGATAAATAATAAATATACAAAAATATTATGAATACCTTGCTATCCATGTTGCGTGGCGTGGGTGTAGGCAGCGGGTCGTGTGTACTCTGTCTCGTCCTGTCCAGGGCCGCGTGTTTTATAGCACCTACTGCGTAACCCGCTACTCCTTCTGACTACGTGCTCGCAATACAACCGTCCTGATTGAAGAAAGTGCCGTGACGCGCACTCCCTGCGTAACGTGAACGCCGAGAGCCTTCCGAAATGAGTTCGCAGGACAGAATCTAGACCCAGATGGGTGTTAAATTATTCGCAGTGACTATTTATACGGGTACTGGATAAATAATTTATAATTAATTGTCCGGCTATTTGGACAAATAATTTATGATTAATTGTCCGGATACTGGATAATTTTGTACGGTACCCGTATGAATACATGCAGCCTAAATTATTTTTAAGAAGCGAACAAAACATTTATTCTAATATTATTTTTATTTCCTGACTTATATAACCTGGAGGTTTTCAAACTTCAAATTTGGTGCTACCGCGCTTCAGCTGCCTCAAACTCATAGCTGGTATGGCACCTCGTAGAGAGTAGTCTCTCGAGGATTGGTATAATTGACTGTATCTGAGTTTACCCGACAGACTATTTTACGCAGCCACTCTCGCCGGGTTTTTTCAAATACATAATGGAAATATAATTATCCTACTCAAAAAGTAGGCCGGTCTGTATGTTAGTCTATCGGTTTATCTGTTATAGAGATCAAGTACATAAGTACAGTGTCGCGCGTCAAGAGGGGCGTGGCTGGGCACCTGTCAGGCCGAAATGGCTTTCGCGACCCCCGCATACGATGGAATGTCCATGGGCGTCGTTAGACACCTTATGGTTGGCGCGGCGCCATATGTCGCGTTTTCAATAAAAAAAGTGTAATAAAAAATACATAAAACATGTGAATGTTTTGTTAATAGTCCAGTAATACATTGAAAAACAAAATTGTGTGACAAGACATCCAGAAACCGGAAAAACTAATATATTTTGTTGTATCGACACAAATTCATGGCGAACTTGGGATTTATAACAAAACAGTGCAGTAGACAATATACTGTGCAAAGGCCTTGGGTATTAATGTATAAGTACAGTCAGCGCGTACGTTCGTGGCCTCTGGCAGGAAAGCGAGAATGGAATGTATAGTGTTGTGAATCAATATCTGAAAGTAACGACGACGTTTACGAAACCTCTTTTTTATTAATGACATTAAATTATTTATCTAATAAGGTTTTATTGCTTGGTGGTACGAAGACAAAGCAGGGATAATAGTTTAAAGATCTATCGGCCTGCAGAGGTCACGAACGTGCGCGCTAACAGTAGTTATGTTTTTCTTCGCGGTCAGATAACTTAAAGCCTCATTCAAGAGCGTGTGTAAAGTGCAGTTCAGCCAGATCAATGAACATTTCGAGTTTTTCGGCCACTGAACGTGGGAAATATTGTGAAAGTTAGGTTCATTTACGGTGCGTATACGAAGAAATTTAGGCGTAATGCCGCTCTTGGTTTTCCGATATTTGCCAGACCTGAATGCACTATATAAACATACATATATAAATATAAAAAAATAAACTATTCATTAATGTAATGACTCCTTTTATTAAATTACTTACAAATACTTCACTTGGCACACATTATACATGGGTTTAGCACGCTATTAGGCACTAAAATAAATAGTGTGCTAAACCTGTGTCTTTGAATTAGATGGCAGTCTATACAGTTAACAGTCCTAGTGGTGGTAGAGAGGAGCGGCGGCGTGGCCGTAGGAGTACTGAGGTGCGGAGTAGGCGAGGGGCGCGGCGTGCAGCGCGGGTGCAGCGTGGCCGTAGGAGTACTGGGGTGCAGCGTAGCCGATAGGGGAGGAGTACGCCACCGGGGCGGCGTGCACGGCGTGGGAGGCGTACGCCAGGGGCGCGGCGATCTTGGCGACCGGAGCGGCGTAGGCGAGGGGCGCGGCGATCTTAGCGACCGGCGCGACGGCCACCTTGGCGACCAGAGGCTCCCTGTGCACGACGGCGTTGAATCCGTTGTGCGGGTCGGCAGTGTACTCCACGGTGCGCTTGGTGCCGTCTGGGTCCACCAGCGAGTAGGAGCCGTGCACCACGTCGCCGTCGCGGCTCTCGTGCTGACTCTTGGAGTCTCCGGTGAGGCCGTCCTGCACGTCGTACGCGAAGCTGTACTGCGGGTGCGGGTCGTACTCCTCCACGGCGACCTTAGCGACCGGGGCGGCGACGGCGTACTTGGCGACCGGTGCGGCGGCGTACGCTAAGGGAGCGGCGTGCGCTGCGTACGCCAGGTGGGCGGGTTGGGCGGCGTACGCCAAGGGAGCGGCGTGCGCTGCGTAGGCGAGGGGTGCGCCGTGCGCGGAGTAAGTGGCCGGCGCGACGAGGCCGGCGCTGGCGGCCGCCACCAGGCACGCGAGGACTGCGAACTGCGGAGAGAAGAAGAGTGGTTAGAGGCGGCACTGCACTGCACGAGTCCTGCGCGCGAGCTCACTGAACACACGGGGCTCCGGGCCATACCTTGATTGCCATCTTGTGTCGTGTGTGCTGCTCGACTGTTGCTCAGAGCTACGTCTCTGAACGTTTTATATCACGCACTCCCGCGCCGCACCCTTTCACTTCGCATGGCGCAGCCGCGGGCGGGCGCCGGCCCTGGACAGTGTATGCGGAGAGCTTTGCTCTAAAGCTTTTGCTTGTATGTCATAGAAGAAAACAACATGACACCTTACGACAACGAAAGAAAAAAGCTTTATAAATTAGCTACAGTTTAATTTAAAAATAACCAAGAACTGTACATAAAAAAACTAATATTAAACATTGATAAAGTTAACAAAGGAGTGCAGGAAATAATTATTAAAACCAAGATAGTGAATATAATACGTGTTAAAAAAAATCATAACAATCCTAACTTCAAAAACGAAGGGAACAAGGAAAGTGACCTTAAAGACAAGTAGAAATTCAGTGTATTCCGGCTATTCGAATCCTTCTACACACCCGACTACAGCGTTTCTAGTGCTCTTTAAGATAAATTACTGTCCATGATTTCTTCCTTGTTTCGACTTTCGTAGTAGCTTTTATAAAATTTGTATAAAAAAAATTTTTTTTTTTTTTTATGGAAACTGACGGTTGGCTACATCACCAACATCATCCGTGATGTCAGCCCATAACACCGGATGAACTTGGTGCCACGTCAGTGCTTCCCTTCGGTCGTATCGGCTACACTGAACTGGACGGAAAACACAAACTATTTACATAGCCGTTTCGGCCGACCTTTCATTCAGTGCGGTGGTACCAACCCGGGCGGGTTGGACCCTACCACCTAGTAATATAAGAAGGGAGTCATATCCCTTAGTCGTCTTTTACGGCATACACGGGGAGAGATGCAGTGGGGCTATTCTTTTAAAGTACCGGCCCCACACGGTACAATACCGGCCCCACACGGTACTTTTTTTATTTAATTCCTTTTAGTTATACAACCATTAAGTTTCGTCTATTAAATAAATAAAAAAATAAATAGGTGGTAGGGTTTATCCCGCCCGAGATGGTACCACCGCACTGAGCGAAACGTCGGTCGAAACGGCTATGTAAATAGTTCGTGTTTTCCGTCCAGTTCAGTGTAGCCGACATGAAATGAAGGGAAGCACTGACATGGCACCTAATTCACCTGGTGTTGTGGGCTGACATCACGGATATAGTAGGTGATGTAGCCAACCGTGTCATTTTCCATAAAAAAAAGACTCTGTGAGGGAACAGACGAATGCACATACATACAAAAAACTAATACAGTAATTACACAAAAATATAATAAAATTAAAATACATACCATGCTGCTTTTTTTTTTTTTTTTATGGAAACTGACACGGTTGGCTACATCACCTACAACATCCGTGATGTTAGCCCCATAACACCGGGTGAACTTGGTGCCACGTCAGTGCTTCCCTTCGGTCGTGCCGGCTACACTGAACCGGACGGAAAACACAAATTATTTACATAGCCATTTCGACCGACCTTTCATTCAGTGCGGTGGTACCAACCCGGGCGGGTTAAACCCTACCACCTAGTGATATAAGAAGGGAGTCATATCCCTTAGTCGCCTCTTAGTCGCTGCTGCTGCTCTGCTACCATATGCTGCTAAAATCATAGTCTTCAAATCGTAATACTTGAAAGTGCAAGTTACTTGAAATGTACTTGAAAGTGTACAGCGTAGAGCGACCAAAATTGCCAAAGCCGCTAAGAAAAATATTTAAAGATTTAACATGCGTGGGCTGCGAATGCCATGCCGGCCTGACAGGTGCCCATTCACGCCTCTCTTGAAGGACCTGAGACTATACTTGGGGGGGAATATGTGGGCAGGTAGAGCGTTCCAGAGTTTACCGGTTCTGTGGAGGAAGGATTTGCAGAACCGATTGGTACGCATCCGCGGTAAGTCTACGTTTTTGTGAGAGTGCGGTATAGGCGCGAATATTCAGTTTGAACAGTGATTGCATCGGCCAGTGTGCGTGCAATAGTTTTGTGAGCCCATGAAGTTCTACGCACCAGCGTGGGAACCTACCTGAGTCTATGCCTTATGACTATCAAACGCGAATTTGGTGAGCGAAATTTTTCATCTTTTTTTGTTGGGATCGCTTCATAGCGAACAGATATGAATTGTTGAGTTTCTTATTTTCTCGTAACTCCAAAAACGGTTCAAAGGATTAGGTACCTAAAATGTTCGAAGATAAGGAGGCCAAGGTCATTGGGCTCGCCACTGCCTAGTGCTTAGGCTGCCCAGGCAAGCTTTAGTCGCGAATTATTAGCCTAGATATTATCTTTTATATGTCTTGTGCGAATAAATAACAGAACCGAATATATCTCGTTAGGCCATACTCTGTACTGATCCATACGAAACCGATCCGTTCTTTCAGTCTCTTTTGATTTATTTTTTAGCGTCCTTATTTGCATCGTTTACATGTCGAACTGATTGCGATACATTTAAATTTATTAAACCCATTTATTGTGAGCAATCAGCAAATCGAATTCGGAAGTACATACAGTACAGAAAGTACAGCCCTGAGAAAGGATACTAGTTTTTCTTTTTAGAATTTTGTCCTCTCTCCTTCTACTGTGCCTACTTAAACATAATCAGAAAAATAATTATGGTTAACTTTTATAACATCACATGAACCAACAATACATAAATCAGAGTTAAATAAAATAAAACGGTTCTTCTGAAAATGTGTAAGATATAGGTTTGAAACATAGAGGAATAACGGGCCTAGCCGCGAAGTGTGCGACCGAAGGTTGTAATTACCTATCGTATGTAGATGTAGAAAAACGACACAATAAAAATACATATAGGTAATTTGTAAATTTTTTAATAATATAAAAATAAGTCTTTACAGGTGAGCTTTCAAGTGTGCAGTGTTCGTTCAGGCGTATCGGTAGGCGGGGTAGGTGAACGGTGACGAGGTTAGTCTCGCTGCCGGGCCCGCGTACGTGTACGCAGCTGCGGGAGCCGCGGCGGCAAACGCTGCGGGAGCTGCGGCGTAGGCGGCGGGAGCTGCGGCGTAGGCGGCGGGGGCTGCGGCGTAGGCGGCAGGGGCTGCGGCGTAGGCGGCGGGAGCTGCGGCGTAGGCGGCGGGAGCTGCGGCGTAGGCAGCGGGTGCAGCATACGTCAGAGGAGCGGCGAACCTAGCGACTGGAGCAGCGGCAAACTTAGCGTATGTCGCACCGACCGGAGCAGCGGCGTAGGCGGCGGGCGCGGCGTACGCTACAGGCGCGGTGTACTGAAGCGGGGCGGCGGCTACGGGAGCGGTGTACCGCGCCACCGGCGCCGCGGCTACTGCGTACCTCGCCACCGGCGCCGCCGCTACTGCGTATCTCGCAGCTACTACCGGCGCGGCGAGGCGCGCGGGCTCAGCGATTACAGCTGGAGCGGCGGCCACCAGCGGCTCGCGACGCACGACTGCGTTGAACCCGTTGACGGGATCGGCGGCGTAGTCGACGGTGCGGCGCGTGCCGTCCGGGTCGACGAGCGAGTAGGAGCCCTGCACCACGTCGCCGTCGCGCGTCTCCTGCTGGCTCTTATAGTCTCCGGTCAGCGCGTCCGCCACGTCGTATCCGAAGGAGTACTGCGGCCGGGGGTCGAACTCCTCGACGCGAGCCGCCACAGCCAGAGGCGCGGCCACCGCGGGCGCCGCGTACGCCGCGAGCGCCGGTCCCACTGCCACGCCGCTACCGCGCGCTAGCGCCACCACGCATGCGAATACTGCTAACTGAAATAAACAAATGTCTTCGTTAGAATACAAACCTGGGTCACCTTAATTGAAAGGCAGGGCTATTACATTATCGTTTATGTTCGTATATTGCAAGCCGCTGCTCACTGTTTAGTATAGTTTTGGAAACTTAGTACAAAACACAATGTAGTATTTTAGCTACTTCGTCATTTTACTAGCTAGTCGTTTTGATAATTAGTCATTTTGCTGTATGGTCGTTTTGCGACTTGGTCATTTTGTGATTTAGTCTTTTCGCTACTCGTTCAAAATGCGATTAAGGCGTTCCGCGCCCGACCCCTAACATATAGGTACCTCCATAATATACCATTTATGCATTACGCGTAACTAACTTCACATCGGTAGAGCTGTATTGGTGATTATTGCAGAATCTGATGGCGCACTCTGCCCAGCTTTAAGTATATTGTCTATTCCCTACGTGCGCCGCGCCACGCGACCTGACGCGACGTGTCGTGACGTGCTCTCACGTGATCTGACGCAATCCCGCTACTCTACTTTGTTGTGTTATATTCACTGTTATCTTGACACGCTCTGTGTGCGTTCATTTGAGATCGCGTTCTGCGACCACATGCGACTAAATCTTATTGTTGAACCCTGATTTGGCATGGATTGCTTTTGGGGCTGGTAACCGTCCCATCTGCCCTCCTTCCCCTCAAACAGACTCACGCTTGACCCCAGATGCGGATTACAGTGCCGGAATGTCAATCTAGAATCCAGGCCTAGACTTACTTGGCTTGCATAGAAGTGGCAACGCTTCCAAGTCGTCCCTAAATTGAGCTCAAAGGTGTTTTGCAAAGAGTTAGTATTACGTCGCTGAGCGCAGCGACGTAATACCTAACTCTGTGGTGTTTTGATATAATTAGGTCCTTGGAATGCTATCAAACGTTCAGCTGTTAAGAACCCGGCAAGATGTGACGAGCGATCTGTACGTACCACTTCTGCAGCAGGACAACGCGGTCAAACGGAGCGAGTCTCTAAGGTGCCTGACGAATTGGTAACAGGTTTAGTTCGATTTGAAACTAGATCTGTACCAACAACCGGCATCTGATGCGTTAAAATATTGGGAAATAGACCAATTTTACGTAAGTACTAATTTACAGAAAAAAATAAACGACAATTGATGTGAATGCAACTCTAAATGCAATTTATTAAAATCAATTACTATTGGGTACTTAGAATGGAAAGTAATATTCGCCACTCCGGTGTCGGAGCAAACGTCACGAAGAAACCTGTCTAATCAACAACGTGAAAGTACCCTATCACCGAGAATCCTGCATTATGGCATTAATAGTAAGTAAAGAAATACGATGAGATATTTTTATAAATATTTTTTTTTGAAAATTCCTATAAAGCAGATTATCCCCAATTGTATGACAGTGACCCCTCATAAGAATGGGGGATGTCAATTTCCAGTCTTTTACAGTCGAAAGACTAATGATGATAGTAATGTGTGATAGCATGCGTATTAACGTAACATAATTCACGGGGATATTCACGAATAGAACAGAACATTGAACTGAAATAACGTCGTCTTATCTACATAATACCTATGTACGAATCTACGAATTCCGTTGATAAATATTATAACAACGGAATTCGAATTTTAAAATGGCTGATGCTCTTTCGTCACATGTTTATAAATTGTTCTAGTGTAGCTAGTACCTGTCGGATCGGCTAAAATGTTTAAGTTTACAATTTCAAACCGAACGACGACGCGACAACTAAAAATGTATGTAGGATCGTAGATTGAAAAATATTATGTGCTATTCAATCTGCGGTAGAGCACATGTATTTAGAACTAGATCCTGGATGTTTTCTGAACACACAAAGACTATATCACTTCACGTTTCATTAGATGCACTTCACAGCCACGTCACTAAATATTCACGAACAGTTACGGAATTACAGACCACTTTTGGTATCACAATATTTTCAATTCACTCTTGTAACAACGTAAATCTCACTTCAATATGTACTTAGAATCACGATAGTTTCACATCCATTTTCACATCACTTTTTCATATTTATAGTTCATATTTTCAGTTCACTTTTTAGAATCACAATAATTTCATTTCACTTTATTAATTTGCCGATCCTTAGGATTGTTTGAATGCACGAAAGATAAATCTTCAATAGAGATGTTGCCAGCGCTCCGTACCTTGAGAGCCATTTTGTGTTGATAGATGTTTGTCAGGATGCTCGTAGACTCCGACTGTCAATCCTGGCGGCCTCCTCACCATTATATACCGAGCGTCATTCCGATATGGAGCAGCCGTTGCCTCATCCCTGTATTGCTTCTCCAAATTTAAATATATTCAAGTACGCACGTGTGCGCCGGCGCAGTAGGCCCCGGCGACGCACGTGCAGATATTACGGACTCCTCGGAGGTCCTGCGCATTTTTATTAATCGTACTCGATTTTTTTTTATGGAAACTGACACGATTGGCTTCTTCACCTACTACGTCTGTGATATCAACCCCTAACACCTTCGTGAACTAGGTGCCATGTCAGTACTTCTCTTCGGTCGTGCCAGCTACACTGGACGAAAAACACGAACTATTTACATTGCCGTTTCAACCGACCCTTCCAATCCAACATTTAATTAAAAAATTCCATTCATTAAAAAAAACTGACAGCAATTGAAAGTTTCGTTTTATTTTAAAAAGTTTGCTAGTTTACGCCCTTTCCAACGGTATACCGCATACAAATCATTCACTATGTGGCCAAAATTAGGGATAATTTGCAAGAGTCTTAACATTAACAATGGAAGCGAAGCATGAATTGAACAAAGTGCCCGTGCGACCGGTACATGTTCTAAATTTGAAAATGCTCCGGAAAACGCTCTCAATAGGGGAAGCGACCACCGATAAGTGGCGCTGATACACAGTGCCCGTGTTGTCGTTCTGTTCTGGTCTCTGTCCCTAATTTGCCACATAGTGAATGATTTGTATGACATGTGGTATACTGTTGGAAAGGGCGTAAATTAGCAAACTTTTGACATTAAAATGAAGCTCTCAATTGCTGTCAGTTTTTTTAAAATTATCTTAATTAAAAAAAAACTGACAGCAATTGAGAGCCTAATTAAGATTCTGTCATATTTTTACTCGTCCTCGGGATTTTGGGAGGTCATAAGTCCTTTTCATGGTATAAACTTAATCAATTAATTTTTTTTTCTAAAACAAGTGTACGTTCTAACATCCAATAATTTTTTTTTCGTGCTGATACAATCATAAACAAAAAAGTTACAAGCGTATAAAGCTGGGATTTTGGTAATTTTCAAAAATAAGGAAACAAAAATAGTATCTCGATACCACGTTACAACTGACCAAAGGTATCATGGGTCAAAACCTTGCAAATGACCCCACTTACCTACAAAAAAAAAAAATTGTCGGTCGATGTGCCGAACACCCTGTATAATAAATTACCGAAAGAATTGCGAGAACAATATACAAATATACGACTTTTTATGTCAAAATTAAATTGTACCCACTGTACAAGAAAAAATGTTTTATGATTTAAATTTTTTTAAATATTACGACATAACATATTATTTCGAATTATAATAAATAAGGTGTAATGCAATCTAATTAATTAGTGGAATGTAAAATATTAAACTGACGATACCACTAGATATAATTTAACACTGGTTGTAAAATTGTATATTTAATTTGTGTAAATAAAATTATTTGATCTGGTCACGCTCGTGCTAAGACAGGACTCCCATACAAAACTGAGCCGTAGATTCCAGTAGCCCTAAGTGTCAGATTCCTTCATTAACTCTGCTCTTAATGCAAATAGTTTCAGGATAACAAAGTGTTTCAATCTACATACTTTAACAAGTGCAATTTCTTTCGCATGTGCAACAGTAACGTTACGTACTATACGCGCGGCGCCAAATCCCTCGATCCTCAGCAGTAGAAAAATGTAGACACTTGTGCAAGCGGCGCGTCGCGTACTCGCAGGGTCAGTTAACGCGGGGGTAAGTCCCACAATGTTCACAACGCGGCCAATGGCAGATTTCTCGGAATGTAACCGTTCGTTCGATTGGCTATATCGGTGGAATATCAAAATGGACGAACACTATCGAAGGGAATTTTTGAAATTAGAACGACAATAGAGTGGAATATTAATAAATGGACTGCCATTTTTAACGGAGACTTTTGAAATTAGAACGACCACAGAGTGGAAATTAATATGTACTGCCATTTTTTAAGGGGAGACTTTGGAAATTAGAACTTCGATTGTAAGGTGGAACATGCATTCTTTTATTTTCATTTCAATTACGTCACATGGCGTTTAATATTGGACTCGACAGTGAAGCACGTGCCTAGACCAGATCGGGCATGTGCTCAAAAAGGTTCAAGCGCGCAGTACCCGTAACCGACGAGCATGCATGAAGAACATTATGAGAGCGGAGATAGCGGCAGAGGTGTTTCAGGATCGTGGTACGCGGAGATCCGTTGTATCTGCCTATCCCATCCATTGGTAAGCAGGCTTGACACTATGTATGTAGGTATGTATTTAAAAGTGTAAATATACAGCCGATTGACAACGTTCTACACTCTACGGGAAATATATTTTTCAACCAGCGAACGATTGAAAAATTAGATAAAGTTTACGAGAAGATCGATGATCGTGAATCGTTCCTGTTGTGTGGATACATGAATCTCAGATTATGTCGCCGGTAGTGTGAAATTCACGAAAAAGCTTCGCAATAACACTAAATTCTAGACAAGATTCCTCTGCGTAGTTGCGCAGTGACTAAGTAGCTAAATTCACAATGGTAAAATAAAATTACACCTTTTTCAGTAGCGGTCAGTGCAGTTTTAAGAGCAGCCTGTGTTCGCAGGTGTCGTCACAGTGTCCGGTGGAATGTAAAGAGGCACTAGATCTATTGTGAACTGTTGGCGACCTACATACATGTAGATCTCGACCGTTGCAGCACGCCCCAGACTCTAGCCGGCTGGCCGGACCGCGCCGGCGCGGCGGCGGCGGTGGTCTAGTGGAAAAACACGCTTTTCATCTTGAAGGTCGCTGATTTAAACACAACAGCTACTACGGTGGGATTTTAATTCGTTGTTTTAAAAGTTTTTTTTTTTTTTTATGGAACCTGACACGGTTGGCCACATCACCTACAACATCCGTGATGTCAGCCCATAACACAGGGTGAACTAGGTGCCATGTCAGTGCTTCCCTTCTTTTCATGTCGGCTACACTAAACTGGACGGAAAACACGAACTATTTACATAGCCGTTTCGACCGACGTTTCGTTCAGTGCGGTGGTACCAACCCGGCCGGGATTAACCCTACCACCTAGTAAGGTAAGAAGGGAAGGGACCTACAGTTTAACGTGGAATCCGAACCACAGTCAGCCTCCAACGGTCGAGCGGTCACCCATCCAAACACTGACCGCGCTCAGCGTTGCTTAATAACAGTTGACTAACCAACCGCGCCACTGAGCTACCGAGGCTGACGAATTTTCTTATCCCTTAGTTGACTTTTACGACATGCGACGGGGAGAGATGCAGTGGGGCTATTCTTTTTAAGTACCGACCCCACACGGTACGAAAGTATTATTTACATACTATATACACATACTTACTACCGGGTGGGGCCGTTACTACCCACTGCATCTCTCCCTGTGCATGTCGTAAAAGGCAACTAAGGTTAAAGGACGAGATGCCGTGCTAAAGGGCGACAGGCTAGCCACCTCTCACCTTGGCACTTTCTTTCCACCGAGTCAGGCAGCAGGTGGGTCTTCGTGCCTTACTTGCTGGTTGAGAATTATCTTGTCCGAATACTTTGCTACGTGGTGGTCGGTGTTGCGCTGTAATTTATCAGAGTCCTTGCGGAACAGCACCGATTACTATGCTCACCCCGATTGTCGGGATACAGCGTGTGGTATGTATGTATGCATATACACATATTCATAAAGCTAAATAAAGCGTTCAAATATACAATGATCACCCAAATAATATAAAAAAAAATTCAAAACGGCTGCCAAAATATACTTCTTGAATAATTAGAACTTTTCGATATTTTAGAATTATTTACCTACTTGTCTTCAGTTCTATGTGTCTGTCTGTCTGTCCGTCTGTCTTCGGAGTATTTATAAGATTATCTAAACTTGTATATTGTAGCTAGAATAATTTTATTTTACCAATAGTTTAAACTCTCTATTTTATACTTATAGGTACTTATAAGTAACCGCATAAATGTACAAATCTCTATAAGTGAATGTTATAACGTTCTTTGAAATAAATAAAGATTCTTTAAACCGAAATGAATGACTAAGAAATCGCTAATAGTGATTTCTTCAGTTAATTATTTTTACGCACTCTTAATGACTTATTTATTTATGCGTCCTATGAGGCGTTTCTGTTCTAGAATTAGAATCTATCGCTGACACTATTTTCATGCAAAAAAACATGCCTACAGAACGTTTAGGCTTGAAATTCGAAGTGCGCCGATCCTCATCGTTCACTCGCACCATTTCCATTGAGTGTAGGAATGGTGCAAATGTCGTTGGAGCATACCGCTCCTTTAGTAGATAAAGTGTCCTTTATGGCAGCCTTTTGGTCTCGGTGTGGCATTGAATAACAAACAGGCATATTTATTCCATTTGAATCTTCTACAATTAGTTTTATGTTTTACTTTGGTGATTCTAGTTATGTATCTTTATAATGTTTAATAAAATAAATTAATTGATTAGAAGATTCAAATGGAATAAATATGCCAAAATATATGTTGAACTCATATTTTTTTATAATGTTTTGAATATTAGACATGTATGTATATATCCCATATCCTAATAAATAAACGAAGTTTCTACGGGCGACCGACCATGTAACTCGAGAACTACTTTATCGATTTACATACGGTTTCCACTGTTACATTCTGTCACTTCTCAAGATGATTTGAAGCTATAAATCATACATAACGCTACGTCATCAGCGACCTGCGCCCAAAATATATAAAACTCTTGACGATGTAAACGTTAATGTTTAAATGGAAAAATTTATTAAAAATTACTAGCTTAAAATTCACTAAAATATAAACCTATTATATTAAACTAACAAACAATCTTAAACTATCTTAAAATTTTAAATATAACGCTAAAAGCAAATAAACAATAAAAGCCGTCCAGGGACGGACGAGCTAAGTAAATTTTTTTTATTGCTTCAGATCCGGGTGGCTCTGCCCGAAGTCGAAGCCTCAGGCGCAGCCAATTTCACTGCCGAGGAGGTGCCAGTCCGGTTTGGAGGTGGACTAATGTCGCTGGGGAAAGGCTATTAACCCGCGATTTGAAGATCCGTGGATTGTAGGAGTGGGGAAAGATATTCCCTTGGAACCCGTTCTACAAATTATGATGTCATTTAAATTTCAGTATTAAATAGTTTATTCAATTCAAATTAACATAGTTATAAAATAATTAACTAATCTAAAAATTATATAAACTAACTTAGGAAATAAACTAACTTAAAAAATTAATTTCACTTAGTGCTTTTGTCCCCGGGATTGTGCCGAGGATGTCAGCCGCGTTACCCCTCTGAATTGCCAGGCTTATCCTTTGGCGGAAGAAGGTGAGGCAAGAGGGGTGACCTATGGCAGCAGACATCCTCGACCCTATCTCGTGGACAAAAGCTATCGCCTCCTCAGACCAGGAGCCGAATTTAAATTGAATAAAGTTACGCATGATTTGACATGTTTATTAGATTACGTAACAATCGTAAATTAACTTAACTGATTCATAATACCTAACATAATATCAATAAGCGTAACACATGTTGAGCGGAGATGGTGCGATATAGAATTTGAGCGAGCGCCAGCTATTGTCACAGCTGACCTACTTGCACAGAACTTAACATTATCTACGTAGTACGTACAAGTTACACCACTGTGCGCTGGCGATCCGGTGTGTCGTGTATTGGACAAGTGCCAACTGGCAAACGAATTCGACGTTTGAAAATTGTTTTTATTAAATATTTTCAGGGTCCACCAATACAGTCAATTTGTGCTCAAAAAGGACCCCAGCGGGAGAGATTTGGGCTAGTTTGGATTTCTTCTATTGATATATTTTTTTGTGCTGAATCCAAATCTGAGTTCTGCTAACAAAATTTCTATGGAAAAAAAATTTAAATACAAAGTGTAATTTTTTTGCTTACTTATAACTCGGAAACAATCAACTTTTCGTAAATAACCTCCTGATTCAAAATACACAGACTATTTCCTACCAATTTCACAATTTGCACATTCGGATCCAGCACCCCAAAAAGAAATCAAAACTACTCCACAACGTGTATCGTAATATGACGTAATATGGCGTAATATGACCGTATAGGTACTACAGAAAGTGGATAGCCCAATGGTTGAGAGAGAATACCATAATGTGGGTGCACCAATGATTTTATTCGCATAGAAATAATTTTGAAAGTAATATTATTCACTTCAAAACCCAAGAACTGTTTCAGCGTTTTTTTTTAGTTTACCAAGGTGTTATGGGCTGACATCAAGGATGTTGTAGGTTAGGTAGACCACATGTCAGTAAATAAAAATCATTAAAAAAAACATAGACGTAATGTAATAGGGATTTTATGTGAGGAGTCTAAAGAAGGCAATGAAATTAAACAATATGTTGGAGTCCACTATAATTGTATGAATTTAATTGTTTTTCATATATTTTTCCATTCTACTAATTTCTACACTATTCAGAGCTTACCAACGGCATAGTCTGTTACTTGTTTAGTGTAGCCGACATGAAATGAAGGGAAGCACTGACATGTCACCTAGTTCACCCTGTGTTATGGGCTGACATCACGAATGTTGTAGGTGATGTAGCCAACCGTGTCAGGCTCCATAAAAAAAAAATAAAAAACTCTCCACGACTAACTAATGTAAGCAACATTTAGTGGGGATTTATGAATTTACCTATTTGGTTTTCTTCACGTGTTCCCGTGGATGTGCAGAATCACACATCTGTCTGCGTTGATCCAGGTCTAAGCAGATTAGAGGATGCGAATGAGTTAAAAACACATATTATACATTTTGGTGACAGAAAATATTGCTTTCCCATTAAGAATGTTATATTTCTGTTTACAATAAATTGATTGCAAAGATAATACTTCGTACAATTTCTTATTGGTAATTTTATTATTATGTTTTGATGACAAGCGGAAAATAAAGAGAAAAAAAAATCGCCCTTTCGTTAGGTGCCATGCCAGCAGATTTTCGAACTGTTCCTAGGATGTCTAGACTGTTAATACGACGTTTGAAGACAGCCAGGTTAAATAATTCAAGAAACACACTCGGTTGATGGGAATAATCAGGTTTAAGTGAATTTCCTTTTCCATCCATTACCGAGAGGATGTAAAGATTAAACACATATCGCACTAAATGTAACATTACATAATAGGTATGTATTATGCTCGGCGCAGATGGATGTCAGGCATCTGTGCGTAAGCGCAGGTGGCGTGAGGTGCTCAGAGATTATTGATGGATTAACTAGCTAGGACTAGTGGCGTAATACATAATCACAATCCTAATGGTAGTTATATGGAGCAAAGCAAGTTTTTATTCTGTGGTAATGAATTTAATGAGTATGTATACTATACATACTCATTAAATTCATGACCAAGCATAGTAATAGTATACTTCGCAAAGTGAATTATTTCACACGACCTTCTACACGTAACACTATTAAAGGTTTTCTCAACTTGTTATCCTTCACCATAATGTACATAGGAGAGAAATTATGTGTTATTCGAATTCATTTATTAAAGATTTATTAAATTTGAAAACGGTTTAAAAATGACATACATTTTTTTTATGGAACATCACTACATCATGGCCACATCACCTACAACATCCTTGATGTCAGTCCATAACACCAGGGCGAACTAGGTGCCATGTCAGTGCTTCCCTTCATTTCATGTCAGCTACACTGAACTGGACGGAAAATACGAACTATTTACAAAGCCGTTTCGACTAACGTTTCTTTCAGTGCTGTGGTACCAACCCGGGCGGGATAAACCCTACCACCTAGTAAGGTAAGAAGGGAAGGAACCTACAGTTTTACGTGCAATCCGAACCACGGTCACCCTCCAGCGGTCGAGAGGTCACCCGTTCAAGTACTGACCGCGCTCAGGGTTGCTTAACAACAGTCGACCGACCGCACCACGAGCTACCAAGGCTGACAATAACATACATACCACACGCTGTATCCCGACTATATAGATAAGCACAGTTATCGATGTTGTTGGTAAATTATAGCACAACACCGACTACATGAGGCACAAGGCACGAGGCACCTGCTGCATGATTCGGTGGAAAGACCGTGCCAAGGTGATAGTTGGCTAGCCTGTCATCCTTTAACTCGGAATATTGTCCTTATCCCTTAGCCGTGTTTTACAATATGCACAGGGAGAAATGCAGTGGGGCTATTCTCACGGAATTTTATCTTACTATTATACGAGTATATATACAGTTGTTTAAAATTAACTAAAATTATAAATAACTAACTATAATTTTAGAAACTTATAAACTTAACTTAATATTTAAAAACAGCATCCGTTTGGGAGCTACGATGCCACAGACAGACACACCCATACACACATACACACACGTTAAACGTATAACACCTCTCAGTTTGCGTCGGGGGTTACAAAACCAATTAATTTAAACACCATGACTCTATCGTCCATACAGAAGACATCAACGCATATCGCGTTAGTTTTCTTTATTTTAACGAAGCACTTTTTACTCTTAGGCTCACTAGTAAATGATGCCATATGAAAGGATGTGCGTTACATAAGCTAGCAGATGTATTTCATGATGTACATTGCTAAACGTGGTGATCGGTGTTGTGCTGTTATTTACAAGAGTACTTTTTTAAAAATGGAAACTGACATACGGTTGGCTAGATCACCACAACATCTGTGATGTCAGCACATAACAGCGGGTGAACTAGGTGCCATGTCAGCGTTTCCCTTAATTTCATATCGGCTACACTGAAATGGACGGAAAACACGAACTACTTACACAGCCGTTTCGACCGACGTTTCATTCAGTGCGGTGGTACCAACCCGGGCGGGTTAAACCCTACCACCTAGTAATATCATCAATCCCCTTCATCATCATATCCCTTAGTCGCCTTTTACGACATACACAGGGAGAGATGCAGTGGAGCTATTCTTTCAAAGTACCGGCCCCACACTGTACAATTGTACAATACAAATTGTCTGCCGGCGCGTGTATACCCAGATTCCTCCAAGCTATGCGTCGTACCAGCCCATATACCTTGGTGAACTAGGTGCCATGTCCGTGCTTCCCTTTGGTCGTGCCGGCTACACCGAATTGGACTAAAAACACGAACTATATACATAGTCCTTAATTTCGTCTTCTTCAGCACACGAAACTGTTATACGTTTGGTTGCAAGCAAACCATACACTGTGAAAATCGGCTAAACGCGTTGCAGTCACTCAATATTTACGTTCAGTAGCTAACTTTACACCGGAAAATCTGGTTTGTGTGTACGGCACGCAATGAACAAGCAGTATGGCCGTGACCGCGTCCTTGGGCGCTGTCCGCCATCTTGCAAGCAATGTGGAGCACGTCCCCCCCCCCCCCCCCCCCCCTCTGCCCCCTTTAGCGGCTCTATTCCAAGCTGAGCGTGACAAAACATCGTATGTCGTGAACAATGCTGTGTAACGTCGCCATACGTCGCTAAATGACTGAGAGTAGTAGTACTACTACTAGTTACTACGCGAGGAGAAGGAAGGGGGGGGGGAGGGGGGGGGGGGGGCGGGAGACCCTCCTTTTTCCAACCCTATAGATCGAGTTTGACAAAATCGATTTCTTCTCGTTTCTACACAAAGTAGAGAGATCACGTAAGCTATTTCAATAATATATTTCCAGCAATATATTTCCCCTCAAGTACAGATTCGGGTTCTTCAAGAGGGGATTTAATTGGCACCTGTCTGGCCAGCGTGGCATTCGTAACCCCGCATACGACCGAATGTCCATGGGCGTCGTTAGACACCTTATGGGTGGTTCGGCGCCATTTGTCGCGTTTTAAATAAAAAAACCGCTCTCTCCATGTGTTTTCTCTTTGTAAAATGTAATAATGTATTAGTGTCAACATCATATTATCATATTGATATAATGTAAGCCTCGACAGTACAGTGGTGCAATCTATCGACCGCCGCGCCTTTCGTTATCATAAGCACACCGGCCGTTCGATCATTGAGGCTAACCGTGATTCCCATTCTACGTAAAAAACTGTAGTTCCCTCCCTTACAAGGATTGGCACCATCGAAATGAATTAAAGGTCCCTCGAAGCGGCTGTGGGCTGACATCACAAGTGTGATGGAGACGTAGCCAACTGTACCAGTTTAAAAAAATTTATGTATTAAAATACCTTTATTTCACATTTTTATACAAATTCATATTAATTTTACACATATTATACTATAAAAAGTAATAAAAATACACTAAATTAATACAAACATGAAATAAAAACGGTATTACCGCCGCCGCCGGCGGCGGGAGACAAGCCTAAATAAAATATATATATATATAATAATATATATAGTATTAAAATTATTATGTACGTATGTCACAAACAATTTCTTTTCCTGAGCAGTATTGCTCACACGTAAACATAGTGTTGGTACAATGCCATGCTTACGTCACGCTGAGCTTGGAATCGATCTTGTGGTATGTAACGACGCAACGCAACCGCGTGCGTCGAGTTCTTTTTGGAGCATTTACATACATCTTATGGCTGCGCCTGGGCAAAGCAGTTTCATAATCGGCGACCTTGAGACGCCAGGATGATGTACAGTCGAGTAACGAAGTGAAGATAAAACTGGTCCACTACTGGCTACAGTAATGTTTTATTTGCACCCAAACTGGGTGACTGTGCTCGAGGTCGGAGCCCCGGGAATTTAGGATTTAAGCTGTTCAGCAGTTCTCGCTTACACCCTGACTGACTGACTTACTGTTTAGGTTTTTAACATTGTCGCGCGCCACATGTCGTGCTTCCCATAAAAAAACACATTATTTTATTGACCAGAGTTTTTTTGAAGGAGGTTTGTTGTACCTCCAATCCCGGATTGTTTGGAACTTAGCCGCCATAATAAAAATATTCACGTTAGTGAGATCTACAAAACAAGCTGGGTTTCATTGATGGCCGGGTTTAATTCAATTCAAGACAAGACACTATCAAGCAGCAAGTAAGGCACGAAGACCCATCTGCTGCATAACTCGGTGGAAGAACCGTGCCAAGGTGAAAGGTGGCTAACCTTATCCCTTAGTCGCTGTTTACTACATGCACGGGAGAGATGCAATGGGGCTATTCTTTTTAAGTACCGGCCTCACACAGTACTGTAATGTGTGTTTTGTAATATATATTTTTGGTATAGATATTTGTATATCCACACAGTATGGTGGTATTGTGATTATCTTGAAACATTAAATAATATATATATTTTTTAATTTTTTTTTCATAGAATGCGCTGCATGTGTCGCCGAGCCACCCATGAGGTATCTAACGAAGCCCATTGACATTCGGTCGTTAATAAAAGGTTACCGGTATATATACATTCTCCCTTTTTTTTTTTTTTAATTTTATCAGTCTAAAAGAATTCAAGATTTAGCTGTACAAGTACATTCGCTGTAGTTACGGACACATCTAGGTGTTATTATAAACATTAACTGCGGTAATATGAGAACTTATAATACACGTATTATCTTCTGCCTCGGGAGCATCGTGAGTAACGAATGTGAAACAGAGGACTCTTCTCTAAAGCCGCGCTCCTGCGCACGTTTTTTTCGAAACATTACACAAGAAACGTTACACAAAAACATTTCTTTTCATACAAATGTGTATGGCCGCGCCCCAATGTTTCGATGTTTCTGTGTAATGTTTCGAAAAAAAAAACATTTGCAGGAGACGCGGCTTAAAACTATTCAATTGTGTGTCCGTCTGTAACGAGTTAATTATAGCTAACTAAATCGCGGTAAGCACGTACAGATTTCACTAGCGAAATCTAGAAACATCTGGGATGATTTTAGGATATTTATCAAATACATCACTAGCTGTGCCCGCGGCTCCGCCCGCTCTCATATTTGACTTCTCTGCTAACCTCATAAGCAATTTAACGTGATTAAGAGTAGCCTATAATTGATGGTAAGAATCAAGCTATCGGTAGAAATTTGTTTTATTAAAATCGGTTCAGTGGTTCTCGAGTTATAAGCGGACAGACAGACAGACAGAAAGCAGACGTTGGATTTTATTAAAGGTCAGGAAGAACAATCACAGGAATCAATGTACCCTGGCCTAACCGATTTATGAAAGTGATTTAAACAAGAAATGCAGCAGTTAGTTAATTAGATATGTGAAAAAAAAAATATTGTGAGCCCGAGAAGTTCGGGGGTCCAGGGTCGCGATGCTAACACATATTATTATAGATGTTTACACACATGCTTATAGATGTTTACACATATTCTTATAGATGTATACACATATGCTTATAGATGTTATCACATATGCTTATAGATGCTTACACATATTCTTATAGATGTTAACACACATTGATGTGCAAACATCTATATACAACAAATTGTGACAAGTTCGAGTGCAGTTTTACTGCCATATGAATCATCAATAAACAATAAACAACAATTCTAAGCTACAGATTACCCGGTCGCTAGCCACTTCAAAGACCTTCAAACAAAAGACAAACAATGATGCGATTAGAGTAGTTGGAAAAATCGAGCATTTTATTAGTATGTAAGCAAGTCAAAGTCCATCGTTGCCCGAAGTTGTTGCATACAATGAAACTGGTAGTAAAAAGGACGACATCGCAATTAACCGAGGCGAGTCAATCGATCGTCCCAAGGTGAATCTGTTAGCACGTTCAACGAAGTTTCACTCTAATGCATGCCAGCGTATCGCGATGACCTTTCCTCGCGCTAGGCGGGGCGGAGGCGCAGGCGCGGGCGGCCGGAACCGGTCCTCGCTCTGCCGGTGGTTGAAAGCTTATATGAAGAAAGGTTCACATTAAAATACTTCTTACCAAGAGATAAGTTAACTTAACCTAACCTAAACTAACCCAACCTGCCTAACTTAACCTAAACCGATCAAACCTAAGAATATCATACATTTCGTCAGCCTCGGTAGATCAGTGGTGCGGTCGGTCGACTGTTGTTAAGCAAACCTGAGCGCGGTCAGTTTGGGTTAGGTACTACGTGCAGTCGAGTCTACGAGCGGAAATGTGTTTTAGCATTTTATTTATCTACACTGTACCGTGTGGGGCCGGTAATTTAAAAGAATAACCCCACTGCATCTCTCTCCGTCTATGTCGTAAAAGGCGACTAAGGGATATGACTCCCTTCTTATATTACTAGCTGGTAGGGTTTAACCCGCCCTGTTGGTACCACCGCACTGAATGAAAGGTCGGTCGAAACGGCTATGTAAATAGTTTGTGTTTTCCGTCCAGTTCAGTGTAGCCGGCACGACTGAAGTCCGAAGGGAAGCACTGACAAGGCACCTAGTTCACCCGGTGTTGGGGTGACATCACGAATGTTGTAGGTGATGTAGCCAACCGTGTCAGTTCAATAAAAAAAAAAACAAAAAAAAACTGTCCATCGACGCAGGATATGGGTGCGTGTTTTTATATGTAGATGTAGGTACGCGCGTTAGAAGTTATACATCTTTGGCGTGATTAAAACCCCCTTTTCTCTTCACCCTCTCTCTCATCACTCTCTTTCCCACTCTCTCCCCCTCCATCACCCCATCTCTCTCACCCCTCTCTCTCACTTTCTCCTCTTTATTCCTCCCTCTCTCTCTTTTCTATCACCCCCGCCCCCCACCGCCCTCCGCGGCATAAATAATTTTTATGCGATGACAATGACGATGACTTTTTTCCATTTACTCCCTATTTTCATAACTCACTTAAAGACTATGAAAAGCTTGGAGTTTGTGCTGGTGCGTCAGTCTGGCTAGCAGCGAGACGCGCCACCCCCAACCTCACCCTCGCCCCACCCACGTAGCGTGTGCCGTAACTCAGACGTGCATCTGTACGGGGGTGGCACAAACACAAACAGCCAACTTCCCTCCTTATATATATTAATATAATAGTTGACGCAGGATACTGCGTCAACTATTCTTATTTGCAAGTCGTTCCTCTCTACGTACGTATTTAATTACCCACTTCAATACCACACGCCTCATCCATCATTATTTCCCATACTATGATAGTTGTTATTGATATAACGCTGTGAACATGTTCATTTAGACTTAAATGCATATTAATTGAATGTAGTTACCTATGCAGAAAACTACGAACCAACAATACTACTAAACCAAGATGCTGAGGTTTGAAGTATAATTTGAATAGATAATTAATTATTTATTTATTATAATTATTTATTTATTATAATTAATTATTTATTATTTATTTATTAAGATTTTAAAATATTTTGACAATTTAAAACTAAATTAGGAGAACGTGTAAATATCTTTGGTCAAACTTTAGATCTACAAGAGCGATAAAATTCAATACACGGTGTTTAGACGTAAAATATTTTTAATTAATTAATTTTTTAATGATGTATTCTATTTTTAAATTTTGCTGGTTATTCGTATTCTGCATAACTACACTCGATTAATGTTATGTAAGTATAACACTTAATTTTATTTATTTTTTTAATTTATCGTAGTTACAACAACATAATTATATTATTTTCTCATCTTTCCATAATATTATAATGGTTGAAGGAATGTTAGCGGTATTGCCTACCCCACAATTAGGATAATTAATTAAATGTTTTTTTTTGCCTTTGTCTACAAATCTCGTTGAACAATGAATGGCATTTTTTTCTATAACAGGCCTGCAAGTTCGTGACGTCACAGCGCGCCTGCGATGCGCCTACCAAACTGGAAATTGACACTGACTTTGCAGGCTATATCCGAATATACTAGCCCGATTGACTTTTTTTTATTGCTTCCGAACTGGGTGGCTGTACATGAGGTCGAAGCCTCAGGCGCAGCCAATTTCACCCCCGAGGAGGTGCCAGTACGGCTTGGAGGTGGACTAATGTCGCTGGAGAAATTTGAAGATCCGTGGTTGGAGGAGTGGGGAAAGATATTCCCCGGGAGCCCGTTCCACACCTTTGTAGTGCGGCACAAGAACGTTATGAATGACTGTCATATTTCATACATAATTTTGCTCTTGTACTGATTCCCATTGTAACGCTCTTGTAATGTATTTCCATCTCTTGTGTCATTTTAGGTAAAAAATTAAATCTAAAAGCGTTGAACTAACAAAATATGACTTTTTCCTATTTGAAAGTCCCGAAAAAAGCATATTTTCATAATATTTAGCAAATTCATACAAATATGAAAAACACATTCCTTTGCGTCGCGCAGTCGGGTAAAAAGTGCGCTATCAACCGCATTGCCCCCGCGCACTGGGCGGCGCGGGGGCACGGTGCGGCGGCGGCGTGACGGTCGGCCTCGCCGCGGCTGCGCGGGCGCCGCGGTGCGGCGCCGCCGGTTGACATTTCACTAAGTAGGCCGATCTGCTTACCGCTACTCACTACACTCCATCGTTACCTACCTGACCCTGCGCTGATAAGGACATTCCGATTATTATGTTTTATGAGATTTGAAATGTTTAAGTGGAGAATTTTTTTATTTTTAAGACATTGAATGTACATTTTTTAATATCGACCTAGTTGGCTAAAACAAAGAAACAACATTTAATTTTAAATTTTTTTCATAATGGTGCATAAAGAATATCGCATGTAGAATAGGGGAGTGTTCTATTTTTAATGCAATTTCCATTACGGTAGCAAGAACGAAGAGTGAAACATTTTAAAAATTTTTAGATGGTAATAAAAAACAAAAACTGAAAATTACAATCATGTCTTCATAATTTTGCCGCTTTTTTTTTTATTTGCATTGAAAGCGCGACACGTGACATCGTTGCACCTACGAGTAGGTGTAACGATGGCAATAGACATTCTGTGATGCACGGGGATTGCGAATGCCATGCCATGCCGGCCTGACGAGAGCCTTTTCACGTCCATTTTTGGGAGGGAGTGTGTTCCACATTTTCCCGGTATCTGCATAATTTGAATTTAATATAAATATTTATTATACACATCACACACGCTGAATCCCGACAATCGGGGTAAGCAGAGTAATCTGCAAGAACTCTGGTAAATTACAGCACAACACCGACCACCACGTTTCGCAAAGTATTGCTTACCCCGATTGTCGGGATTCAGCGTGTGTGATGTGTGTGTGTGTGTGTGTGTGTGTATTTATTATCTGAAGAATATTTTCCTATATATTTTTCTACATACTTACCTACTTTTTTTAATGTAAACCAGCATGGGTGGCTGTGCCGAGAGACCAATGGTGCAATCGACAGAGCCAAAAACGCCTCTCCTCGCGAAACCACGCTCAGTTAGGTGCCATGCCAGCAGATTTGCGTACTGTTGCTAGGCTGTCTAGCCCGTTAATACGACGCTTGAAGACACCCAGGTTAAAGGATTCAGGAAATACACTCGCCGGAAGACAGTTCCACACCCTAGCGGTGCGACAAAGAAACGATTTAGAGAACCGATGGATTCTCAAAAGCCCAATGTCAACAACAAAAGGGTGCTGAGTCTCTCTGCGCGACGAGTCATGCGGAGATAGGACGGCCTTGCGCCACGTTTAGATAATTTTCTCGCGTCCTATACATACACGACTCACGCGCACGCACGCTAGGGCTGGCGGAGCGAGGGTGGTGCGGGGGGTGAGGGGGAGGTGCGCGTACGCACGCAACGTCCTTGTCAAGGCTGCCGCGGGGTCCGGGCCATTTCTACACGTACGTGAACATTGCGCAATGCAGTCCTGCTACTTCATGCTGCTTATTGCTACTTATTGACAAACTAAAGCTTTACTGCTACTTATTGACAAACTAAAGCTTTACTGCTACTTATTGACAAACTAAAGCTTTACTGCTACTTATTGACAAACTAAAGCTTTACTGCTACTTATTGACAAACTAAAGCTTTACTGCTACTTATTGACAAACTAAAGCTTTACTGCTACTTATTGACAAACTAAAGCTTTACTGCTACTTATTGACAAACTAAAGCTTTACTGCTACTTATTGACAAACTAAAGCTTTACTGCTACTTATTGACAAACTAAAGCTTTACTGCTACTTATTGACAAACTAAAGAATTCTATAGGACAGAATTTTATTGTCTTATATTGCAAATATTTTATCTTATTACCAGCATTTAGGTTTATTGGTGATAGTTTTGCCCGCGGCTTCGCTGGCGTAAAATTCGTATTTAAAAAGATGAAAGTAATTAAGCCCGCTACCGTACCTTTGTTTCGGCGGTTTGTATAAGAGCCACATCTTAGCGTAAAACTGAATTTGATATAGCCTATCCTGTGTCCCGTATAGTAAAATGTGCTCGTACTAAGTTTCATCGGATTCGGATGATCGGTTTAACATACCTACATACATACATACAGAAAAGATTTCTAAAAAACGTCAATTTAGTTTTACTATCATACATAGAGTCTACAAAGGCAGTATCTCATAAAACAAAGTAACTTACTCCTTGACCATCCCTTACATTACATATTTATTATTAGTAGATATTGATAATTACAAATGAACATGTTTTGGGGGCTGGGGGAGTAACTTTAACGGTTTTGCTGTAAAATCACCAATAAATATATATTTTGTCATTTCGCTGCGCCATAAGTAGGAAGCTAATTTTTTTTACGAAGTCACTTGCAAAAATCTCTTTCTATAGTTGTCTCGCTTACACATGTTAGTTTTATTGGCGTGGGCAGTGCGTCTGTTGTGTGTCTGTTCAGTGCTATGCACGTATTGTATGCAGTCACCCAAAAGTATAACGTCCAAAGTGCCGCTCCGAGAAGCGAGTTTTTTGCATTTCGCTTCTGAGACATTGTTGTATGGCATTGGAAAAGGGCAAATTCTAATGGAATAGACAAGGACAGCATGTACGATTTTCGCAAGTGACTTCGCAAACTGAACAGACTTTATGGACTAAATTTAAACATTATAAATATTTTGTAGAAGCTTTTTAATTACTTAATACAAACGCATTGGCAACTAGTATTAACAATTAGTACATACATACACAGATGCTTGTAGTGTTGCTTACTGCCTTACATAGCGAAAGTATATTGATTAATAACTTTGATTTAATTAAATAACTTAAATTGATGGGCGGTATTGATTAGTACTAATCAGTCAATGATGTGAGGTTGAAGATGATATCAAGGTTTACGTTTCATATTAAAGTAATAAGTTTGCTTTTTTGCTCTCAAGTAATTAATTTAGAAACGTTTTTAGGTTACGTTAAAAGTGGAAAAAACTGAACCCTAATATGACCATTCTTGTGTCTGTCTGTCCATCCGTCACACCTTATTTTCTCCGAATCTACTGGACGGAAAAAGCTGAAATTTGGTATATATATATAGAGTTTGATGATCCAATAGGAAAGTATTGTGTAAATGGACGAATTTCGATTTCGGGGGTAAATTTTGCGGGACAAATTAGAAAGTTAAAAAAAAAATCATGTGACATATAATTGCAAAGGTTTCGTTATAGGGAATACAAATATATTTAAAAATATTAATAAAAAATATTAACAATCCTCCCTCCCCCATCCCCCCACTATCTCCGAAACTGAGTCTAAAATTTCGAGAAAACAAATAAGGAATACAGGGCCTCTCTTGCAGGAAAACTAAAAGGAAAATCCTAAGTCTTGAAGTTCTCACGGAAAACTAAACGGTACGGTACCCTCCTCACGCGAGTTCGACCAACCAACCGGTGACAAAAAGAAAGTTCATCATCTTTATCGGAGCAAGAACAACCCATTAACGCCCAAAATGAAAAAGCAAGTAACTTTTTCGTTTCTTTGCTGTTTATTACATTGAAAGGGATGAAATAAAAGACTTATAAAGAAAAACAGAGGAAAATCTAAATATGTGTCAAGTTATGGGGGTGTACACAGCTGTGTACAATGGGCGGTTTAATGGTGGAACTGCCCAAGGCAAGGTCGCTTTACACATAGCGTTTTCATGCATAGTTCACAACGCCAACGGCCTCTGTTGTGATAAATTACACACGTCAGCGGCTTTTCAATACTCTCCGGGTTATGGGCATCGTTTTTCCTCTCCGGTCCATGAAGAACTGTGCTGTCGAGGATCGACGGCTCTTGGTTTTTGGTGGTCGCAAGTACGCCCGTGCGATGGTCCACCTAAACGATACCTGTTCCATGTAATTCACCTCTTCATCAGTCTTGCTAAGTAAAACGTGCAGCCGCCAAGCATTAGAATAGCCATATCTAGCCAAGTAAGTAGATATGACCCACCACCATTTTCTTCCTTTTATAGCCACACGGTATAGATCGATGGACTGATTCATCTGGTCTACCCCGCCTATTCCTTTGTTGTAATTTATAAATATTCTTTACGTCCACAGTTTCTTTTGTTTCCTTGCGCCATCTACATTATCAAAATTTGATCCCAATGTCACCACGCTGTTGTCCTTCCAGCGACAATCGTTATTTCGTTTTTGGTGTCAAATCGGTAGTCATAACTCCGCTCTAGCTACTTCTTTCTTCATAACATTTCTTTTTCCTGTTGTTCCTTATTGTGTCTGTCGCCCTATATGCCTATCGCCACAAATGCATGATTTGCGTCTCTTAGGCTATATATAGGTATAACTGGAAGTTAGTAAAAAAGTTGTCAAAATGCACAACATGATCTTCAGGAACAACAGGCATCTTTGCAAGCCAAGACTTCACAACACTCGCACCGAGACCTACTGCAGATTTTGTATTGTTACCCTTCTTGCCACAATAAACATCAAATGTGTAGCAGTAGCTATCTGAGCTTGTTGATCTTTATACGTCATTGGTTGCAGCCCAATTTTTATAACAAAATCGTACAGATTTTCTTCCTGATCATCTTCATCTTCACCCAATTCATCTTCACTGGCATGGCATCTAGTTCACCAAGGTGTTACGAGCTGACATCACGGATGTTGTAAGTGATGTAGCCAACAGTGTCAGTTTCTATAAAAAAAATATATATGTATAGAAGCGCCCATTGTACACGCTTGTGTACAGAACAACAAAATGATGTCCAGTACACTGTTTTTCTAATAAATTATCTTATTTATTGTCTCACAAGATATAATAGAGTCCAATTATTCATTCTAATAAAAAATAAACCCAAATATTACATTTTAAACCATAAAAACGAAAACATAACAACTAACATCAAAATTGTTGCTCACAGTCCGTGACAGAAATTAAAAAAACAACAATATGGCATCGCAACTCCGACGAAATAACCTATTTATGAGTACACTAGGGTCATCTAGTTTCAAATTATTGTATAACATCCATCATAACTATCGACAAGACAAGTCGGATCATCACACTAACTGCTGTACACAGTCGTGTACAGAGGGCGGTAATGGGTTAAAAGGACATTCCATTCAAGAAAGGGTCGACCCTGGATACCACCGAAAACCGTAAGCAGGAAATACTGACGGGATTACACCTATGGAACTAAGGTCAGAAATCCACACATCATCCTACAGTCTACTTTCAGCTTTCCAAATCACTATTTTTGGTTGGCTTGTTCGCTTTAACATTTATTAAGTTGAATTTGTCAATGCGGCCACATGCGGCTAACATTCTTTACGCTAACACAAACCTTACAGCATGTATCTACAAGCACAGTGGCTCAATAAACGCATACAACCCAATTTGTATGAGCCGCCGGGTCAGGACACCGCACATACAGTCGACCTCAGACTGCGACCGAGCGTCAGCTCGGCCAGAGAATATTAATCAGACAAAATCGATCGATTCATCTTTACTTCTCGCAGCTCTAGCTGCAATATGTTTGGCCGACTCAGTTGGGGGGGTGATGTAAAACTGCGAAAGATTAAGAAAATGTAGATGGATATAAACGCTTTATTGCTGCGAAAGCATTTTACAGAAACAAAGCTCGATATTAAATTTACATGAGGGGCAAAGGCGGACTTACACATCACAGGGATATCTTCCAGTCCATCTTTGGATGTTTGGGGGTCGTAGATATTTTGTGAAATGTAAGCTTTTGCTACTAAAAGACTTGAGTGACGGAATGTAAAATATACTATAATTAATATAAATATAACATACTATAATAAATAACATAACATAAACTACGAACTAGTTAATCAAAACCTGAATACATATGAATTACAGTTTATATAAGATATACTACCTAAATATATACATACATACTTGTCCATACAGGCTTAAAATAACTTTTAATTAACTGCTGGAGACAGTACAAAATTTTTTTAGATATTTTTTTATATTATACTGTTTTGGCTAGGCTGTCTATTTCCTGAATAAAGTAAATAAATAAATAAAGCGATTTTTCAATAACGGAAGCAGCGCATCGCAGTACCGCATAGAGTGAGGTAGTAAATTCCGCGGCCGAGCTGCGTGAACAGAAAAGGAGTTTGTGTGATTGTAAGGTTTGATGATTGATGATGATGATGAATGATTGATGGCCGCGCCGGTTGATAATATTTGCACTAACTTTTGTCTATGGCTTCACTCGTGCGAAATTTGCACTACTGAGCTATCGAGACAGACAAGGAGGTAAGTTCGGTCTGAAAAATTATGTTTTCTAACCACGTCTTACGGCCGGTACTTCAACGCCTACTTAGGGCTAGGAATAAGGTCATGCGACACATATCGTGTCAGTGATATGCAACATAATGCTCCTTCTGACCCTTAACGAAAGTTGCAATACCGAGGCTTAGAGCGAACCAACTGTAGAAAGAAGAAAAGAAAATGAAAAGGAAAGTACAATTTTCATTCTCGGTAGTTCGTGATCATAAAGACACCTGGGCGCGGTCAGTTCTTGGATGGGTGACCGCTCGACCGTTGGAGGCTGACCGTGGCTGGGATTCCACGTAAAACTTTAGGTGACGTAAGTGGAAGTGAAGTAGGCACTAAATGAAAACTCGGTCGAAACATCAATGTAAATAGTTTGTGTTTGCTGTTCAGTTCAGGGTAGCCGACACGTTCGAAGGGAAGCATTAACATGGCACCTAGTTCACCAAGATGTTATGGACTGACATAACGGAACGGATGTAGTAGGTGAAGTAGCCAAATGTGACAGTTTCCACAAAAATTAAAAATTTATTAAAAAAAAAGTACAGTCTCGGGTGCTTCAAGAGGGCGTGAATGGGCACCTGTCAGGCCGGAATGGTATTCGCAACTCCCGCACATGACCGAATGTTCATGGGCGTCGTTAGACACCTTATGGGTGGCTCGGAGCCACATGTTGCGCCTTCAATAAAAAAAAGAGGCATTTTCACTTTGTTTTCTCAACTGAGACGCATGAAACTTTAGCAATACTCAAGAAGCAAGGATATACACAAACAACAACAGTTTGCGCAAACCGTCGTCACAACTCGCGCACGTTTCGGCTAGGTGTCCCGCGAGCCGCGTGGGTCGAGCGAGTGTCGTCGAGTCTGCGCGTGCGTCGCCGCGCCGCGCGCCGCCGTGCGCGAGAGTGAACTAGATACGAGATACGTAGCGCATACTCAATGTTGGATGACTCAGGCCGCGGTGCATACACGCTGTTCGACTGACAACACGAGTTACACTTTTAGAAGGCGGATTATTGCGGAATGCGATTTCTTCTAGTCAATAATTGACAACAAATACTTGAGCTTTTTTCATTGGATAGATGCAAAGCCGAAAATAAAGAGAAAAGATACGTCCCGACCAGAATTCGAATTTGGAATTTCGCCACCGGGTCGATGACGTATTCTCTCCAGATTTCGAAAAGTTGCACTTCTATAGTAGGTATGACGCAATCTCGTACGTTCAGTCAACTAGCACGATTCAATATTGAATCTTATGCTGTCATCACCAAAGTCGTATTTGGCATGGGGTACCGTGTGGGGCCGGTACTTTAAAATAATAGCCCCACTGCATCTCTCCCCGTGTATGTCGTAAAAGGCGACTAAGGGATATGACTCCCTTCTTATATTACTAGGTGGTAGGGTTTAACCCGCCCGGGTTGGTACCACCGCACTGAATGAAAGGTCGGTCGAAACGGCTATGTAAATAGTTTGTGTTTTCCGTCCAGTTGAGTGTAGCCGGCACGACCGAAGGGAAACACTGACGTGGCACCAAGTTCACCCGGTGTTATGGGTTGACATCACGGATGTTGTAGGTGATGTAGCCAGCCAACCATGTCAGTTTCCATAAAAAAAAAATGGGAAACTAGAAGTTGACTTGAAATGTTTAATATATATTTTTCAGATCTATCTAATGAAGAAATATGAAGTGGGTACATTCTACTAACATTCAAAAATAAATACTTTAACATTGTAGGTTTCCTCACTACGTTTTTCTTCGCAGATGTGACTGGTATGCACACAAATTCCTCGACGATGTTCCAAAAACTTAATCCCTAACTAACTATTTTAAGGTTTCTCAGCACAGTTTCCATTAAGATATAGGATATTTAATTTTCAATAATAATCTTTGAATATCTATAATTTAAAGATTCGTTATAATAAATATATATAGTAGAGTAAATAGTAGTAAAAATTAAAAAGTAATATAAATGTTAGAGATTTCGAGCCTTAATGCGTAACGTTGCTTCAAAATACTTTTTGTATGAAATCGTGTGTAGGTAAGACGCACTAAGTGGCGAGGCGCTGCAAGCAAATGTGCGGGATAGGGCGATAGAGAATCAGTGAAAGAACGAAAGGGACAGTCGTGCTCGATTAAGTAATTGTAAGTCAAAATTTTGTAAATTTTTTTTTTTTTCGTGTTTTGAATTAAGAAAAAAGACTATTTTTTTAATGTAAAACCTATAAAAACTGCTCTATATTGAGATAATTTATATTATGCAAAGTTGTATGATCTATTTTGATGTTTTTATTGAATAATACCGGTTTTAATGACGGTTTAGAGGTAACTTTGCAATTTTTTTCTATCAAGAAAATTTAATATAATAACGTTCTCGCCACCTATAATAACTAGCGTTAGTGCACAGCTTTGAGATATATTCATTACAGAGTTATTGTTGCAGTATTGTTGATACAACAGAGGATCGTTCGAAGCAATGTGTGGTAGTATAAACTATTAATAAGAAAGATTTGCGTCGCCCCGTTCCTCTACAGTGCGTGCACTTCCTACTTCCTGCTCAACATAGTGCGGTCGCACCTTAAGGGATAGATACGGCTGCTAGAGGTCCGAGGTTCGAATCCGGTCGGCGTGTACCAATGAGTTTTTCTGACAAAAAAAATTACTTGCTGCTTCACCGTTTGGAACCGGTGTAAAACTGTAGGTCCCTTCCCTTGCCCCTTACTAGGTGGTAGGCTCCAATTATAGCCGACTGGGTTGCCACCACCGTACTGGATGTAAGATGGCCGCATAGCAGCCTCGGCTGTGTTCTCCTCTAGTCCAGTATAGCCACCAATCCAGGGTAGTCTCCGGTATGGCACCTACCTTCTCGGAGGTGATATTGGCTGGTCGGAGCATGAGATTTGGCCCCTCCGACTCAGCCATCCATACCGTATTACATTAAAAAAAACTGTGAGTGTGATTATACATTACTCTCTGTTGTCAATAGACTGACACGTGTATGCGCCCGGCGCGGCGATGCAGAGCGAACTGACCGCCGACAGACGACCTACAGTAGAGCCTGCTACTAAGTATTAGAATATGGTGCACTTTTATTGAAGTTGCTCTAGAAAGAAGCGAAGTGGAATGCATTGCGTTACTTACGGCATGCATAAAACATCTAACATTTCGACTCTGGCGCATTGAAAGAGGCATATATGGTGGTTTGGTTGTTGCTTCAGGGGTAAGTTTGTGAAAGATCACTCTCTCTTTAAAGGCTAACTTTGTCGTAATTTTTTTTTTTTTTTTTTTTCCGAACTAGCTGGCTGTGTCCAAGGTCGAAGCCCCAGGCGCAGCCAATATCACCCCCGAGGAGGTGCCAGTCCGGCTTGGAGGTGGACTAAATGTTACGCAAAACTTATAAATCAATAAAAGTGAGTGAAATGACTAGGAGAAATCACTTGTAGTGATAAGTCCGCCTTTGCGCACTCCTGTATGTTTCTTGTCGTGTACTGTTCTTCCTTAAATTTGAGTTCAATAAAGAGTTTTTATTCTATTCTATTCTAAAAGTAACTAGTAACTGGCCAGCCTCGGTAGCTCAGTGGTGCGGTCGGTCGTCTGCCGGTCGTGATCATAAGCACACCTGGGCGCGGTCAGTGGATGGATGGGTCAACCGCTCGACAACGGTCGAGGCTGACCGTGGTTCGGATTCCACGTAAAACTGTAGGTGTACCTTCCCTTCTTACGTTACTAGGTGGTAGGTTTTAACCCGCCCGGGTTGGTACCACGGCACTGAATGAAAGGTCGGTTGAAACGGCTATGTAAATAACCAAAGAGAAGCACTGAAATTGCATCTAGTTCACAAAGGTGTTATGGGCTGACGTCGCGGGTGTTGTAGCCAACCGTGTCAGGTTCCATAATATTTTTTTTTTATTATAATTACTCCATTTTGGGCCAATATTGGCCGTCCGGCGCGCGATCGGTTAATTGAAATTTTAATGAATATTTTGTTTCTAAGAAAATAGATTTGAAATAATAGAGTTACGACAGAATATAATATTACTAAAACATTTGTTTAAAATCCTTACGTACATGTATAATAAACACGTGTATTTCAGCTATATCGGTGCAATATTACAAACTAGAGGACTGTGGTGACAGACAGACAGACAGACCGGTGGCCATGTGACACTATAACTTCCGAGTTTTATCTAAGGAGCCCTCATAACAGACAAATTAAATTAGGAAAAACACAGTCGATCATAAGACATCAACGCGTCGTGTGTTGTTGAAAGTTTTCATGTTATCGGTATCAATACTCATAGAGTGATCCACTATCATATATATCCATCCGTATATTATTTCTACGTCCACTATTACAGGTAATTGTGAAAAGCCCCAAAAATAAATTAAATAAAAAAAAAGTGTAACTTAAAAAAAACCTTAAATAATACTATGAATGAAATAATATTATGTATATATATATTATGTTTTGTTATTAAAATGTTTTTTTGGTTTTTATCTCTATCTCTATCTCCTCTCCTCTATCGTTATCTCTACTCCTTATAAAAGGGGACGCCCGTCTGTATGTATACAAGTTTGAAATAAACTTCGGAATCACTGAACAGATTTTCAGGTTTGCACCATTACTGGAAAGAGTAGTTCTTGAGGCTCACTATAGGCTATATACCATCACGCTAAATACCCGTAGGGCTAAGCAGTATCAAATAAAGTATAGTATTGACAGGAGAGAGAGAGAGAGCGAGAGAGAGAGAGAGAGAGAGAGAGAGAGAGAGAGAGAGAGAGAATATAAGAGAAGCGATCGTTTATTATAATATTTGAGTTTAAATCGGATTTGCTATTAAACCTACTGTCCCTTCCCTTATTACCTTACTAGGTAGGTGGTAGGGTTCAACCCGCCCGGGTTGGTACCACCGCACTGAAAGAAACTTCAGTCGAAACGGCTATGTAAATAGTTTGTGTTTTCCGTCCAGCTCAGTGTAGCCGGCACGACCGAAGGGAAGCACTGACGTGGCACCAAGTCCACCCGGTGTTATGGGCTGACATCACGGATGTTGTAGGTGACATAGTCAACCATGTCAGTTTCCATAAAAAAACCGAGTCTACGGCGAGCGAAGCCGCTGGCAAAAGCTAGTATTTTTATATATCATTTAAATATATTACAAAACATACATTATGTGGGTTTATCTCCACATAATGTCATATTAGATACCTATTGAAAAGAAAAGTAGTCGTGCCTTCGAACGCCGCGCTGGCGCCGCCAGCTTGGGCGAGTTTAACCCTGAAATATTTTGACAAATGATCCGATTATATTGCGGGAGTCGTCAATGAAAACAAACATAATTTACGACTCTTGACGTGCGTTCGAATGTCGCGAACCATTTAAATATACATAAATTAACAGTATATAAAATGATTATATGCAATTGCGAGTGGATTAACTTGTTGTTTTACTGGCACATAAGTTTTATTTCTTTATTACTATATAGTCATTGAAATTGTAGCTTATATTATCTTATTGTAACGTATCACTTGTTGGATTACGAAATGTTTACCTAAAAAGCTACAGACCGCTAAATGGTCATGTTTAATTAATCAATACCAATAAGGTGTCTAACGACGCCCATGGGCATTCGGTCGTATGCGGGGGTTGCGAATTCCATGGCGGTCTGATAGCCCTATTCATGTCCCTCTTGAAAGGGTTAAAGCATTTCAATCAAAATGTGTAAGCTGGTTGTGTCACAAATATTTTTTTTTATTGCTTCCGAACTAGGTGGCTGTGCCCGAGGTCGAAGCCACAGGCGCAGCCAATTTCACCACCGAGGAGGTGCCAGTCCGGCTTGGAGGTGGACTAATGTCGCTGGGGGAAGGCTATTAACCCGCGATTTGCAGATCCGTGGATTGTAGGAGTGGAGAAAGATATTCCCCGGAAGCCCGTTCCACACCTTTGCAGTGCGGCACAAGAACGATTTAGAGAATCCAGTAATTAATTTGGTCATTAGTATAACATACACTGTTTGTATGAGAATTTCATACATTTAACTACCAATAACGATGATAGTGGCTACATAAACATAAGTACCTGGGCGACCGAGCTTTGCTCGGCGTCTACACTTATGTAGATAAACTTGAAAAAAATTACTTTATCTAAATACAAAATTTCATCCAAATCGCTAGAGCCGTTTCCGAGAAACGAATTATATACAGGATGTAAAAACGGCGAGTACATTAAATTTCAGGATCAAGAGTAACAAAAAAGTCAAATCACTTTTTTCGGAATTCCCTTTAAATAAAGAGTTACAGTTTTCATACAAACTAATTGATTATTTTAGTGTAAAAATGATCTAATGACAACAGGGCGGCGCGGAGGGAGGAAGAGCGGGTGAGTCATGAGCGCCTCGGACGGAGGTGTTGGCGGGAGGGGCGGGGGTTAGCTTTGTGAGTGGAGGACTCGAGGTCGGCAGGCGGAGGGTGCGGAGCGGCAACAACGCGTTAAATTACACGAGACGAAAACATACATTTCAAAAATTCATATCTCGAAAACTAGACACTTTAGAGAAAAACTTTATTTGCTTTTTTTGTCTAGGAAAAACATGAGGATTGCGCTGGCGAAATTAATGTACTCGCCGTTTTAACACCCTGTATATATAAGTTTAGCTCACTTTTTTTTTTTTATACTAAGCGCGACGTTTGGCGCCGAGTCACCCATAAGGTGTCTAGCGACGGCCATGGACATTCGGCCGCATGCGGGGGCTGCGAATGCCATGCCGGCCTGACAGGTGCCCATTCACGCCTCTCTTGAAGGACCCGAGACTATACTTGGGGGGAAATATGTGGGCAGGGGAGCGTTCCAGAGTTTGCCGGTTCTGTGGAGAAAGGATCTGCAGAACCGATTGGTACGCATCCGCGGTAAGTCCAGCGTATAGGGATGCAATCCCTGCCCAGTGCGCGTTGTACGGAGGTGGAATAGGACTTGGAATTCACTTAAAGTAATAGGATTAAAGTAATAGGATATACTGTTGCGGCGAACGTTATTTAACGTTATTTAATCTAAACAATCAACAAACTTTCCCCTCGGCGGAGCTTCCTCAACATATGCAAGTGAAACGATCTTTAAACATTGGTTCTACGCAGCTAATGTAGACATAGCGCAATGTAATAGTTAAATGATCGACACGCCTGCGTGTGACCACGTGCTGCGTACTCGCCGGGATGCCCGTTCAACTTCTATAGTCGCCTAGGGTTGTCACTAATAATTAGCTTGTTTTCAGTGAAGGAAAAAATACAAAATTTGGAAAAATATATGTACATATTACATACCGTGTGGGGCCGGTACTTTAAAAGAATAGCCCCACTGCATCTCTCCCCGTGTATGTCGTAAAAGGCGACTAAGGGATATGACTCCCTTCTTATATTACTAGGTGGTAGGGTTTAACCCGCCCGGCTTGGTACCACCGCACTGAATGAAAGGTCGGTCGAAACGGCTATGTAAATAGTTTGTGTTTTCCGTCCAGTTCAGTGTAGCCGGCACGACCGAAGGGAAGCACTGACGTGGCACCAAGTTCACCCGGTGTTATGGGCTGACATCACGGATGTTGTAGGTGATGTAGCCAACCGTGTCTGTTTCCATAAAAAAAAAACATACATACCACACGCTGCATCTCGACAATCGGGGTAAGCAGATTAGTCGGTGTTATGCTGCCAGTACTCTTGTAAATTACAGGACAGCACCGACCACCACATTTAGCTTTGGACACAGATAACTATGCAAGCAGCATGTAAGGCACGAAGACCCACCTGCTACAAGACTCGGTGGAAGGACCGTGCCAAGGTGAGAGGTGGCTAGCCTGTCGCCCTTATGCACGACACTCTTCCTTATCCCTTAGTCGCCTTTTACGACTTGCACACGACAGATGGTGTGGGGCTATTCTTTTTATGTACCGACCCCACCATACAATACGGTACAGGCATAAATTAATTTAAATAAAATTAATTTAAATACTACAATAACGCGTACAATAACATCACTATTATTGAAAAGTACCTACAACTGTGAACATATTGTCAGCCTCAGCCTAAAACTGTAATATTGTCAACCGCGTCAGTTTCGATAAAAAAAAGCTGGCAGCCCTGAAAGCGATAGCATCAAGCCGGCGAAATGTGAGTTGTCGTGTCCTCCGTACGAGGTCGCCCCCCCCCCCCCCCCCCCCCTTCCCCTTCCCACCGCCCCGCAACCACGCCCAACGCATTGTCTCCACTTACGTACTGCCTTTGCTGATAATCTTATAGGTTAACACCAGAAAGTTGAAATGTATGGGTATAGACAAATAAGGGGTTGCTTAGGTTAGGTGAAATACTTGCTGCCAATATGCTGTTTTAATCCCTACCATCTAAATATGTACATAGTAAGATAAAGGGATGAAACTACAGTTTCAAGTGGAATCTGAACCACGGCCAACCTTAACGGTCGTATGGCCACCCATCCAAAGCCTGACCGCACCCTATTAGAACATATAATTTAGATGAATGCGAAGCAGCGGTTGCGGGACCCCCCCTATACTTCCGTGAGGTTAGCCCATAACACCTTTGTGAACTAGGTGCCAGTGCTTCCCATCGGTCGTGCCGGCTACACTGAACTGGCACGAACTATTTACATAGTCATTTCAACCGACCTTTCAATCAGTGCTGTGGTACCAACCCGGGCGGGTTAAATAAATCCTACCACCTAGTAAGGTAAGAAGGGAATGGACCTACAGCTTTACGTGGAATCCGAGCCACGGTCGAGCGGAATGGAGCTTCCAACGGTCGAGCGGTCACCCATCCATCCACTGACCGCGCCCAGGTGTGCTTATCCTAGGAACATTATTTGTGAATGATAAGCCTACGAATAAAAATAATTTATTGAGTCCTGAAGTCCGGGTCCGACTCTCACCCTCAAAATATGGTTGAGGGAAGCGATGGCTGGCCCTGGCGTGATGCTCGTGAACGAGTGCTGTTTGTGGAGACTGGCCTGCTCCAATTGGCTCCAACATTGTTATATGAATAAACATTGTTATATGAATGGTTTACGCTTATAGAAAAAAAAAGTATTTGTGATACATTTTTAGAATATTGATGACTCGTACTATTTAGGCGTCCACTTAGTCTACATTTTTGAAAATGTAGACTAAGTGGACGTAAAAAACAAAAGTATCCAGTCAAGTTTCTTGCCAGTTCTCCTTCGCTGTGATAATCGAACTGGCAAAATGATAATTAATGTCAAATATTAAAATATCACGATTCCGAGTACAGTGTACTATCTATGGATGACGAATAAAGAATAAAGTCCGAAATTGATTTTTATAGTGATTTCGAAGAAGCAGTATGAAATGGTGATCCGACTTCCGCTACAAGCGAGTGCAAAATCGAAAAACAAAAAAAAGTGCAAGTCAAATTACACAAGACAGTAACTCAAGGTGAGCGCAAAGTAATCGACATTTAACTCGCCGGCTGGACGACTGAGCTCATTTCATATTGAGGCGAGGCTGTTTTTTGCTTTGATCATATCAATTTATTAATCAATTAAAAAGTTCTGGCCTAAGACCTGGTAATAGCGTGAGAAACAACAACAATTTTATGTATGTGTGTATACAGGTTGGCCCAAAAATAGTGGACCAAACGGAACAGGGAGGTAGAGGGGGTTATTTTCAGTAAAAAAATCTCTTCATGGCAGGGTCCTATCTTGATCTCCTTAAAAGTTAAGACTATTTGATTGTTTTTTTAAGAAAATATCAAAATTAGTAAGAAATAGGCAATGAAAAAATTTTTACAATTAAAAAAAATTTTTTTAATTGGTTCTAGGAAATGTACCATCACTACAAAAATGCTTTTATAACAGTGGATATCATGATTTATGAGTAATGTCATTTTATTCAATATTTATTAAGTGTTACGAAAAATTCTTGCTAAATTTAGAACCTTGCTGTGAAAAAAATGTACCTACTACTAAAAATAACACTGTATAAAAAAAAACTTGCCTATTTAATGACGATTAAAATGAGGATTGCGGTTTGTGACATTCTTTATCGAACACCAATTTATACAAATTAGGCACAATAGGCGAGCTTAATGCCGCGAGGCATTCTATTCTAACTAATCTTTGGGATGTGGAAGAAGTAAGCAATCGAACAATAATAGTTTGTGGCAATGTATTAGTAGGCAATGTAGACATGTAATTTTTTTTTTTTTTTTATGGAAACTGACACGATTGGCTTACATCACCTACAACATCCATGATGTCAGCCCATAACACCGGGTGAACTTGGTGCCACGTCAGTGCCTCCCCTCGGTCGTGCCGGCTACACTGAACTGGACGGAAAACACAAACTATTTACATAGCCGTTTCGACCGACCTATCATTCAGTGCGGTGGTACCAACCCGGGCGGGTTAAACCCTACCACCTAGTAATATAAGAAGGGAGTCATATCCCTTAGTCGCCTTTTACGACATACACGGGGAGAGATGCAGTGGGGCTATTCTTTTAAAGTACCGGCCCCACACGGTACAAATTGAAGATAGAATGTACGGTGTGCGGCCGGACTTGAAAAGAATAGCACCACTGCGTCTCTCCCCGTGCATGTCATAAAAGGCGACTAAAGGATAAGGACAACGCCTACGCCGTTAAAGCAATTTTTAAACATTTTCCGTATCCCGTACGGAACCCTTTTATTAAGCCTACGCTGTCGTCTGTCTGTCTGTCCTACTGCTGTATCTTTGGAACCGTAATAGGTAGCCGGTCCAATTTTTTTTTTACGGAATATGTGTTATTATGGTGGACATAACAACAAATAATAAAATACAGAAAAGGTAAAAAATTAAGGGGGGGGGCCTCCATACAAGAAACGTGTTTTCTTTTCAAAGTGTTTTTTGTGCTGCCATGCCGATACCTAGGTGCGCGAGTCCGACTCGCACTTGGCAGGTTTTTTTTATTTTGAATTACTTAGCAATTCGGATTATATGTAAAAAAGTAGGTTCGTCGTATTACATTATTACTTTTATGGTTTCCGAATCGGAACAGGAAGTTCAACTCTGTCTGGCTGTCAATCAAAAATTACCGCCTCAGGCAGACAAACGCTGTTCACAGTCGGCCGCTGACCGCGCGCTGACGGTACATTAACCTTGTCAGAAAATGCCTCAGTCTCCCCAATGGCTATACGTAATCTGTGTGGCGACTCTTTCCTTATTAGGTTTCCGTATCCCGTACGGAAGACTATTACTAAGCCTCCGCTGTCTGTCCGTTCGTCCGTCTGTCCGAGGGCTGTATCTCTAGAACCGTAATAGGTAGCCCGTTGAAATTTTCACAGAATATGTGTTACTATAGCGGATATAACAAAAAATTATAAAAAAAAGAAAATCTTAAAAATTAAGGGGGCTCCCATACAACAAACGTACCGAAAAATCGATTATTCGCACTACTGAATAATAGATGGCGCCACAGGCGCACATTGCATTGTTGAAAGAAAAAAGATAGCCGCTCAATTGCCAACGACCTCATTGAGGTGCTGTCATTTTCCCACCGTCAATTGCCATCGACCTCATTGAGGCTTTTCTCCGATCGTCCTTCGAAATTAAAATTCGAAGACCATGCCACCTGAGCGGATAGGCGGATATTATTGATAGCGGGTAGATACAGAAACCTCCGTACACGAGTAAAACTCGCACTTAACAGATTTTTATATTAAATCTGACTACTCCATCTTCTACGACCGTTCCGTTAGTCCACTACACCATGTCTGTCGGCAGTGCCAGCGTTTTCATTTTAAAATTTACTGAAATTTCAATACGATTAATTTCAAACAGATTTGGATTTCATATAATAACATTTATTTGAGACAAGCTTGCAATGACTGGACGATGAAGTATAGATAATATCGTGAGCGATGTCAAAGGAAAAGGCTCTATTTGCAATTTAATATTAATTTTCAATTGTACCTATGCTCTCTAAAGGTGACTGCCAAAGTTTCATGTTAACATTTTCTTTGTTTAACGCTCTGTCGTTGTCATTGCTTAATTCCAACCTTCTTTTATAATTATTAGCAATAACTTTGCAATGCAAAGTGCAAGCAGCGTTGCGCTGCGTTCAACAAAAGGGCATTTCGTTTAAGATGACTCTATTCTTCGATCGTGCGAACTTTTCCTAGCTACAAAGCTGTATTGTGATATGAAAAGGGATATGACTCCCTTCTTATATTACTAGGTGGTAGGGTTTAACCCGCCCGGGTTGGTACCACCTCACTGAATGAAAGGTCGGTCGAAACGGCTATGTAAATAGTTTGTGTTTTCCGTCCAGTTCAGTGTAGCCGGCACGACCGAAGGGAAGCACTGACGTGGCACCAAGCTCACCCGGTGTTATGGGCTGACATCACGGATGTTGTAGGTGATGTAGCCAACCGTGTCAGTTTCCATAAAAAAAAAAGATTCGGCCTTGTGCAATTTTCTTTCACATTCTCGATATATTTCTAGGTATTAATTTCCGTTGATTGATCCAATTAAATATTTATCTATCGACGTGTTCGCTTCGGGAAATAAACACGCACTTACTAGACAGTTCCGGAGTTGGAACGCCGGCCTTCCCGGACAGAGGCCAGACGATCGGACCGGCTGTTCGGCTCAATGTCGCGACACGTAGAGTTTGGGCGTTGTCTATGATATTGATAATAATTGCAAACGCATAATAACTAGTCGCGATCGCGTGTAACATGAAGTTTGCGATAACACACGATGTAACATACGATAGGCAGGCAGGCGAGTGGGAGGGCAAAAGAGCAATTATGCAGCGGAGCCAAAGAGCAGGTATGCAGGAATTAGACAGAATGCGAAATCGGCTGTTTGCTAAGTGGGCCGATAGCGAAGTAGTCACCTAGAGAAGTAGTCAAAATGAGAAATGGGCTATTTGATAAGTAGACCTCTGGCGCCTGATCGAGGAGAGCGAAGAGCTGAAATTGAGGAAATTGAGAGAACCACAATGGCAATCAGAAGATCAGGAACACAGGAAATAGAGCAAGATAAATATGTAGAGATAAGAATATAGAGATGTGCAAATTACCATAATTTGATATCACCTAATGAAATACTCTCTGCTAGCCCGACTACTTACAGAACTATTTTTTTTTTAATGAAAACTGACACGGTTGGCCACATCACCTACATACAACATCCGTGATGTCAGCCCTTGGTGAACTAGGTGCCATGTCAGTGCTTCCCTTCGGTCGTGCCGGCTACACTGAACTGGGCGGAAAACACGAACTATTTACATAGCCGTTTCGACCGACCTTTCATTGAGTTAGGTGAATCCGAACCACGGCCAGCCTCCAACGGTCGGACGGTCACCCGTAAAAGCTCTGACCCCGTCCGGATGTGCTTATGATCAAGGACGACTGTCGACCGACCACAACGCAGAGCTACCGAGGCTGACATTATTTAAATTAATTCTAATACAAAATCATGTTTTCCGTGCCCATACCTATATTACCCTCTAAGTACAGTCTAGGGTGAATAGGCACCTGCCAGGCATGGCAAGGGCATTTGCAACCCCCGGATACGACCGACCGAGTATCCATGGGCGTCGTTAGAAAACTTATGGGTGGCTCGCAAAGGTGGCTCGGCCCCGCAAATGTTTAGATATTCTGTCACCCGCAGGGCTCCCTCCGTCTCTACATGCGTTTAGATAAATAATGTCTACATTGCTATCACGATGGCGACTTGAGGTGTCGTGTCTGTGAGTGAGTTTGCGCAATGCGTCCATGCGCAAGAGTCGCGGCGCGGATAGCGCAGATAACTAATTGTAATAAGCGCCCGCTCCTTGATACGCATCTAGCTTATGAGATCCATTGCTGATGCAATCTGTGAGTACATAATTAGATTATCTAGGCATTATGTTTTTTTTAAATAACTTTTTGTTTACCGATTTCGGGCCAATGGGACAATAGACAATTAAGAAATATTTTCAACGTTTTAATTTCGATTGTCTAGACTAGATGTGTTATTTATAAGAGTTGCTTTCATTGAAACTAAGTATTTTGAATACCTACATATGTAATTTTTTTTATAGTAAGCGCGAGATGTGGCTCCGAGCCACCCATAAGGTGTCTAGCGACGCCCATGGACATTCGGTCGCATGCGGGGGTTGCAAATGCCATGCTGGCCTGACAGGTGCCCATTCACGCCTCTCTTGAAGGACCAGAGACTATACTTGGGGTTGGGGGCAAATATGTGGGCAGGGAGGTCGTTCCAGAGTTTACCGGTTCTGCGGAGAAAGGATCTGCAGAACCGATTGGTATACATCCGCGGTAAGTCCAGCTAGGGATGCAATCCCTGCCCAGTGCGCGTTGTACGGAGGTGGAAAGGGGATGGCGGAATCGCGTTGAACAGCTCTTCCGAGAACTCCCCATGGAACAAGCGATAGAACACACTTAGGGCGCCGACATCCCTCCGAAGTTGGAGTGGTTCTAGATCGCGGGACACGTTGGGGTCACCCACTAGTCGAACGGCTCGACGCTGGATCGAGTCCAAAGGCGCAAGCTGGTATTTGACTGAGCCATCCCACAAGTGAGAGCAGTACTCCAAGCAGGACCTAATCTGCGATTTATACAAAATGATAAATATGTAGAAATTTATATATATCTCTATATGAGTGGATGAGTCGCGAAGGGTGGGTTCCTTTCCCTTCTTACTTTACTACTAGGTGGTATGATTTAACCCTACCCCCTAGTGGGATGTGTGACCGCTCGAGCGTTGGATGGAGGGCGACCATGATTCGGATTCCACGTTAAACTGTAGGTCCCTTACCTTCTTACCCTTACTAGGTGGTAGGGTTTATCCCGCCCGGGCGCTGGGCATTGGTACCAACGCCCATAAAAGGTCGGTTGAAACGGTTATTAAAATAGTTCGTGTTTTCCGCCCAGTTCAGTGTAGCCGGCACCACCGAATTGAAGCACTGACATGGCAACCTAGTTAACCAAGTGGTTATGGGCTGACATTACGGATGTAGTAGGTGATGTAGCCAACGGTGTCAGTTTCGATAAAAATAAATTAAAAGGGTCGCCCAAGACGCACGTACCTGGACCAGATCGGGCATGTGCTCAAAAAGGGTCAAGTGCGTAGTATCCGTAGCAGACGGGCATGCGTGAAGAACATTATGTGAGTGGAAGAGGCGGCAGAGGTGTGTCAGGATCGTGGCGAGTGGAGATCCTCTGCCTACACCACTGAGAAATAGGCGTGACGCTGTGTTATGGTAAATTTCTACACTATTGAAATAGATTCTGAAGTTGGAAGTATGCAGACACCGCACTACACCACACCACACCACACCCCGTCAGACGCTTGAAGCAATTATGAATTAACTCCAAAATAATTATGTATCTCCATTTGGTGACATTCAATTATCCGTATTACTCGTACATTTAATTATCATAATTTATTTAATACTAGCTTTGCCCGCAGCTTCGCTTGCGTGAAATTCGTATTTAAAAAGAAGAAAGTAAGTAAGCCCGCTACCCTACCGTAGTACCTTTATTTCGGCGCGCGGATCAATTCGGTTTGTATGACAGCCACAGCTTAGCGTAACCGGAACTGAATTTTATTTAGCCTATCCTGTGTCCCGTTTAGTTAAACGTCCTTGTACTAAGTTTAATCTAATTCGGATGATCGGTTTAAGAGTTCTGGAGGAAAATACATACCTACATACATAGATACAGAAAAGCTTTCTAAAAATTGTCAATTTAGTTTTAGTATCATACATAGAGTCCACAAACGCAATATCTCATAAAACAAAGTAAATTACTCCATGACTATCCCTTACATATTTATTATTAGTATTGATATTGATTCCGCTGTTATGCAGACAAAATTATCGCCTGAAAAAATTATGCAATTAATGTGAAACAAATAATATAAGACATTTTACATAAGGAGTTCTCTGCTCTCATTTTGGTGCCCTTGGGATCGAAACGAAAGCAAACTGCCAAGGGCTTCAGACTGGTTTACGCATCGCATCTGTCAACCGGAGTACGCTCTGGGTTGCTCTGGAAAGGCAACGTGCGTTGAAGTGTTTAATAATAGGATATGGCCGTGTTGTACTTTTGCAGGTGATTAAAATTTACATACATACCACACGCTACTGTATCCCGACTATCGGGGTAAGCAGAGTAGTCGGTGTTGTACTGAAAAGTACTCTTGCAAATTACAGCACAACACCGACCACCACATTTAGCAAAGTATTTGGGCAAGACAACTATCGAGTAGCAAGGAAGGCACGAAGATCCACCTGCTACATGGTTCGGTGGAAGTACCGTGCCAAGATGAGAGGTGGCTAGCGCCTATCGCCCTTATTCACGGAATCTTGTCCTTATCTCCTAGTCGCCGTTTACGACATGCACGCGGAGATATCCAGTGGGGATATTCTTTTAAGTACCGACCCCACACGATTTAAATTAATATTTGGTGATCAAAGCGTGTCCTCTTCATGTACTCGTACGTATTACTGGTTTACTGTTACGTATCTTACTGGTTTATATGTTTCGTGATCCAAAAGCTTCGTCCGCTTATCTTCCGACACGGCGCAATCAATGATGTTATCAGCATCGTTTTAAGAATATGTCTCTTGCCACACCGCCTAGACACCAGCAACGTTAGAACCGAGGGGTTTGTTGAGGGTCGACGGCAAGAGTTGACCACCTGGAGGGTATGCTCGCGCATTAGTGTGCGACTCTATCTGCGTTGGCACTATGGCCGGATCATATCTCCAGCACACGTCACGCCAGTGAGGAGCGGACTCCGACGCAGCGGAGGTTCAGAAGCGCGGAAAGTACCCAGGAGCTGAACAAAGTACGAGTTTCTGGCCGTCTGGGGATCCCAGGCGAAAATAATTGTGTAACCCAGTAGGCCCAAATCTGGTCGGGGCATCTGGTGACCCACGCACTGGCGCATTCCCCACTCCACGTGCGAGTATTGTCATCCAGAGGGCAGGGCTATTCGTAGGTACGCCAAACAGAGATTATTAACTAAGAACTCGTAGTATGCCAAACAGAGAGTATTAACTAAGAACTGGGAGGTCCTATTTGATTTCCTACGAATAGACCTACCAGGCGGGACAGTGCTATTCGCAGGTATGAGGTATTCGTAGGTACGAAATGGACTATGCGAGTTGGTTTAAAAAAAAATAACCAGGGTTAAATTATAGGAGAGTGCGTCGCTCGACGCATCTTCTACAATTTAACCCTAACCTAATGTTGAGGCGGCGCATGTCGTTTTTGTTACGTTTCGTTGAAAACTCCCATAGTGCAGTTTGCATACCTGCATGCAGGTTTACCACAGAGCATGGAATATCGTTCCATGCTCTGTGAGGTTTACCTACGAATAGACATGCCCGATCGGACAGAGCTATTCGTAGGTATACCTGCATGCAGGTATACCTATGAATAGACACTTCCTCATCCAGAGGGGTAATGCCGCCAGCGTGTTGAGGCACCACGTTCAACCAAATTTTGGAAGCCATTTTTATTGGCGATTAATATATTTTTATTTCTTTTTTATTAGGTATATTAATATGGTTTTGATTTAGGTAAATTTAAATTTATATTATATTATTATTTACTCATGTAATTCTGTGTGTATATTAAACTACAGAAATAAACAATATTGTACTTACCTTATTGGAGTAAATATGACAGTGAAACTGCACTCGAACTTGTCATAATTTGTCCTTTTCTTCTTTTTTTTTCGTACATATTATTACAAGTATTTAGTGACTAGCCACATAATAACATCGCTTACAGTCTATCGAAAGTACAGCTTGAGAGCAAGACGATCGAATGGAAGCACTGACATGCCACCTAGTTCACCAAGGTGTTATGGGCTGACATCACGGATGTAGTAGGCGATGTAGCAACCGTGTCAGTTTCCATAAGAAAAAAAGATTTACAATTTTACTGAGAGTTCTGACTAATTTTTGTCATTGGTAGAGGTAAGTATACTTTACATAATTACATAATTACTAGTTATTCACTCTTATAATTTTTTAGATTTACCAAAAAATGATGTTCAGATCACTGTCCCTTGCAGTAAGTAAAACATGAAATAAGTGAACCGAGAGTGTACGTAAATGACAAATTAATCTGAAGACTAAACCGCTCGTTGAACAGCTTCTTGCCTATTGAAAGCAATAAGCGTTGCCTTTTCCGCATAGTCCGGCCATTGAGCATAACGATTGTAATTACATTGCTTGTTCATACGACGCCCTCTGAGCTGGCGTGTTGAAGGAAATGACCCAGTTACGAATGACGACGTGGGCGCTGCTGGCCGTTGTCATGCCGACGTGACGCGGTCAAGTGCGTACGCTGCATAGGTACACACTACTGTACATGACACAGCGGCTTAAAACATCAGACGAAGAGATGGACTTAGATATAATAAGCTAAAAAGCTAAAATGAAGTTATATGATTTATCACGTTCTTACTGTTATTTAAAATGTAGGTTAAGCTTAAAATCAGCTATTTCTTCTCAAATATGCAATCTTGGCGGCGTTTAACCTTGTCGGCACATTATAAATTAAAGTTGTTACATCAACTTTAATATTGTTCATAATTTTTATTGTTGTTTTTTTGTCGATAATAAAGTTTAATTTCATTCATTTCATTTCGTTTCGTTTCATTTCATTTCATTCCATTTCATTTCATTTCATTAAATTTCTTTTGAAGCAGGCCTTCAAAAGTCCTTGTTCTTTTAAAGTTTATCGAAACGAAAAACATCTAAAGAATACGCCATGCTATAGTTAGGTTCTACTAAAATGGGTTCAACGTTTAAATTAGGTACACGAGAAACGAACTTTTGCAGATTGGTATGGCGTAGTGGCATTGCACTAAAGAAGAATTCAGCTCGCCTGTCATTTTCATGGTGCAAAGTGCATAAAGACACAATTTAATAAAGTTCCTAAATAGCAGATGCAGCTTTGTATTTACACGCACGCGGTAGAAGTTATTCGGAAAAGCCCCGGGGGTGGCAGTCAGGGCCAGAAGACGCCGGTGCGGCGGCTGGGCCATACGAAGTGAAAGGGTGCGGCGCGGGAGTGTGTGATATAAAACGTTCAGATACGTAGCTCCGAGCATCAGTCGAGCAGCACACACGACACAAGATGGCATTCAAGGTACGGCCCGGAGGCTCGTGTGTTCAGTGAGCTCGCGCGCAGGACTCGTGCAGTGCAGTGCCGCCTCTAACCACTCTTCTTATCTCCACAGTTCGCAGTCCTCGCGTGCCTGGTGGCGGCCGCCAGCGCCGGCCTCGTCGCGCCGGCCACTTACTCCGCGCACGGCGCACCCCTCGCCTACGCAGCGCACGCCGCTCCCTTGGCGTACGCCGCTCAACCCGCCCCCCTGGCGTATGCAGCGCACGCCGCTCCCTTAGCGTACGCCGCTCAACCCGCCCCCCTGGCGTACGCAGCGCACGCCGCTCCCTTAGCGTACGCCGCCGCACCGGTCGCCAAGTACGCCGTCGCCGCCCCCGTCGCTAAGGTCGCCGTGGAGGAGTACGACCCGCACCCGCAGTACAGCTTCGCGTACGACGTGCAGGACGGCCTCACCGGAGACTCCAAGAGTCAGCACGAGAGCCGCGACGGCGACGTGGTGCACGGCTCCTACTCGCTGGTGGACCCAGACGGCACCAAGCGCACCGTGGACTACACGGCCGACCCGCACAACGGATTCAACGCCGTGGTCCACAGGGAGCCCCTGGTCGCTAAGGTGGCCGTCGCGCCGGTCGCTAAGATCGCCGCGCCCCTCGCCTACGCCGCTCCGGTCGCCAAGATCGCCGCGCCCCTCGCCTACGCCGCTCCGGTCGCCAAGATCGCCGCGCCCCTGGCGTACGCCTCCCACGCCGTGCACGCCGCCCCGGTAGCGTACTCCTCACCTATCGGCTACGCTGCACCCCAGTACTCCTACGGCCACGCTTCACCCGCGCTGCACGCTGCGCCCCTCGCCTACTCCGCCCCTCAGTACTCCTACGGCCACGCGGCTCCTCTCTACCACCACTAGGACTATAAAGAACTGTTTGCTGTTAGGATTGCCATTGAAATTAAAGCCCTGAATTTATTGCATTATTTATTCCAAAATAATGCATTAAGTCGCAGGTTATGCGTAGGTATGCATTAAATAGGAAATTTACATTAATAAATTATTCAAAAATTATATCCTTTCTTTGTTTTTGTGTCGCCAATTTTATTAATAACTTTATAATGACAACATTAATAGCATACATTTTCAGGTAGGTAGGTACGATTTGGTATTTTAATTTACATGAATTGAACTGTTTCAATATTGTTGGCAATATCATAAAAGCATCTAGTTACTTGCTTATGTCACCAACAAAGGATTAGTTTTGCCTTACCTTTCGCAGTCTATTAGGCTGCTCAAAAGCTAATCTACCTACACACTGTCTGTGTGACCCACATAACAGAGACCATGAGTCATAATTTCTTCTGTGTCACCTTTGTGAAATAATCTGTGCAGTCAACGAGATGTGGGCACACATTCCTTCGACCCCTCCATATAAGTTACTCTATGCCAATGACACTGATTGTCATCATGGTTGTAAGTTTGTAACTCAAATTAGATCATAAACACTAAACAATATTCAGTGTATTACTTTAGTTCAATTAATTACGAATTATCTATTAGCCCCTTACTTCGTGGTAGGCTCAAATTGTAGCCGACTGGGTTGTTACCACCGTACTGGATGTAAGATGGCCGCATAGCAGCCTCGGTTGTGTTCTCCTCTAGTCCAGTATACCTAGCCAGCAATCCAGGGAAGTCTCCGGTATGGCAACTACCTTCTCGGAGGTGATATTGGCTTGTCGGAGCATGCGCTTTGGCCTCTCTAACTCAGCCACCCATACCGGATTACGTAAAAAAAAATAAACAAAAAAATTTACCTTTTTAAACCAATGTTTTAAACCATACTAGCTGTTGCAAGCGACTCTGCTCGTGCTAAAGTCGCAAAGCAAACGGCGGGTGCATTCCTAGTTAGTATGCAAACAATTTTTTTCGGGTGGGTGGTTGTGAGTTTGGTTTAGGGGTTGGGGGTCTCCCCAACCCCTAAACTCGCTCCCTCGGCACGCCTATGATTTAAATTTAAGCAGTTGCGTCGGTGTTGACTACGGCATCCGTCATGAAATAATCTAGTGAGTAATAGCAGCCTCGATAGCTCAGTGGTGCAGACAGTCAACTGTCGCTATTGAATGTTAAGCAACGCTGGGTGCGATCAGTACTTGGATGGGTGACCGCTGGCCGTTGGAGGCTGACCGAGGTTCGGATTCCTCGTAAAACTGTAGGTCCCTTCCCTCCTAATCTTACTTGGTGGTAGGGTTTAACCCGCCCGGGTTGGAACCACCGCACTGAATGAAACGTCTGTCGAAACGGCTATGTAAATAGTTTGTGTTTTCCGACCAGTTCAGTGTAGCCGGCACGATCAAAGGGGGAAGCACTGACATGGCACCTAGTTCACCCGGTGTTATTGGCTGAAATCACTGACGTTGTAGGTGATGTAGCCAACCGTGTCAGTTTCCATAAAAAATAAAAAAAAATAAAAATAGGAGTTCATGATTAGGTATTTATTGAGTCTAGCTAGATATAAACATTCTCTCCGGTGCGGCATCACGAATTGCAAACTATAGACAGGTGTAGATTGGGCCAATCATTAAAACCTAGTATGTGTGTATGTACGAGTATGTACCTACCACGGTACCTACCTAGTGTTTCACGACTTCAATTAAACAAAAGGGTCTCCACATAATTAGGCTTTTTAATTCTAAGCAGGCAGATACACACACATTTAAAACAAAATGTATTAGGTACCGATAAATGCGAAGAGACGTAAACCTAAACGTAAACGTACGTAACGCACACTAATTTAATTTGAACTAAGGTATATGGGTCTTTCTCCGCCGTCGCAATATTTCGATGACTTCGGTGGCACTTTTTTTTTCTTTGAATTTTGATATTCTCACAGGCAAAACATAATTTAGAATTAATTTAGAATCAAATGGTAGTGGAGGGAACGAAATTGATTGAACGGTTATGAAGTTATTGAATTTAAAAAATATGATGTCCACCGAAATCAATATTTTAGTCACCGAAATCAAATCGTGTAATTACTTTATAACTTAACACTTTAAATACTATGCAACTGTGCAAAAGAACAAACAATACCGACTACAATTGTGTGCAATTTCGATATGAGTAGGTATTGAGTAGATTTATATTGTAAACATTTTTTTGTGATATTGCCGGTCTCTTTTCGGTCTCTTTAAGTGCATAAAGTATGGGGTCGCTTTTATTTCTAGCTTTTCTAAGTCTTTCAGCCACTATTTTTTTAGCTAAGCGTTCCTCTTTTGAATCCGCTATCACGGCAAAGCTGAAAAGGATAATCACACGTAATACTATAATAATAAATCGACCACCGATACGTCGAGATACTCCAAAACTTGTATCGGTAAACCGCGGTGACTGTGAGGCTCCATGAAAATACCCGCCCCATCCAATGATATTCTGCTACTCGGCAACATACATTGTTATGCGGACAAAAGTAAGGTACACGGATCCTACACCAGTCACCCTTCAGCCTGACGGGACGTTGTGGATGAGAAGAGGCGAAGAACAAACGCTTCGGTCTATTTCCGAATGGGGCCGTACTAATTTGGTCGAGTTTAACACTTGCAAGACACAAGTATGTGCGTTCAGTGCGAAAAGAACGGCGTTCATACCCGCTCCTTCCTTCCAGGTCCCGTCGATAAAATTAAGCGATCACCTCGGGGTCCTCGGAGTCGAACTGTCGCACGACCTAAACTTTCGGCGCCATAATCTAGTTAGGGCAAGGCCAACCTAGTTTCTAAAAAGTTGGGCGTACTCAATAAGGTGCGACGGTACTTCACGCCGGGCCAAAGGCTGCTTTTGTATAGCACAGATTAGGTCCTGCTTGGGGTACTGCTCGCACTTGTGGGTTGGCTCAGCTAAATACCAGCTTGCGCCTTTGGATTCGATCCAGAGTCGAGCCCTGCGACTAGTGGATGACCCCAACGTGTCCCGCGATCTAGAACCACTGCAACTCCGTAGGAATGTCGGCGACCTAAGTGTGTTCTATCGCTTATTCAATCCATGGTAAATGCTCCGAGGAGCTGTTTAACGCGATCCTTCCGTCCCCTTTCCACATCCGCACAACGCTCACTGGACAGGGATTGCATCCCTATACGCTGGACTTAAACGGGTGCGTACCAATCGGTTCTGCAGGTACATATTTCCTCCACAGAACTGGTAAACTCTGGAACGCTCTCCCTGCCCACGTATTTCCCCCCAAGTATCGTCTCGGGTCCTTCAAGAGAGGCGTGAATAGCACCTGTCAGGCCGGCATGGCATTCGAAATCCCAGCGTACGACCGAATTTACATGGGCGTCATTAGGCACCTTATTGGTGGCTCGGCGTTGCATGCCGCGCTTTTTATTTAAAAAAAATGCTTCTTGGTAAGGGAGTGAGGCAAGGGGCCGTGATCTCACCCAAGCTCCTTACAAAAGCACTTGAAGACGTGTTCAAGACGCTTGAGTGGGAGAACATTGGAATAAATGTCAATGGGGAGTTTCCCAGTCATCTCCGTTTCGCGGATAACATTGTCCTCCTCGCCCATACCCGGGTTCAGCTTCAAGAGACGCTCAGCGACCTTTACGAGGTCTCGCTGAACGTCGGCCTGAGGATGAACCTGGATTCTTTTTATTACTTCCGAACTGGGTGGCTCTGCCCGAGGTCGAAGCTTCAGGCGCAACCAATTTCACCGCCGAGGAGGTGCCAGTCCGGCTTGGAGGTGGACTAATGTCGCTGGGGAGAGTCTATTAACCCGCGATTTGAAGATCCGTGTATTGTAGGAGTGGGGAAAGATATTCCCTGGGAGCCCGTTCCACACCTTTGCAGTGCGGCACAAGAACGATTTAGAGATTCGTGCAGTTCGAAGAACTCTTCTGTCGACTACAAAGGGGTGTTCCGCGAGAGTATGGCGGGTTTGGCGAAGGCGAACAGTAGGAGGAGGAATAAGGGAAGCAAGTTCATCAGAGCAGCGGGCCATAGTAGTACCGATAAAACAGGCTCAATGACCCCACGATACGTCTGTGCTTTAAAGGCTGAAGGTCCTTTGTGAGTACAGAGTCACCAATGAGGCGAATGGCTCGTCGCTGAATTGAATCCAAGGCTGAAAGAAGGTACTCAGGGGAACCCTCCCATTCCCAAAGACGACTGCAATATTCCATCACCGGTCTTACTTGTGCTTTATACAGTGTAATCAGTTGGACCGGCGTGAAAAATCGCCGACATCGGTAAAGGATCCCTAATTTTCGAGACGCTAGTTTCGTCTTGGACTCTATGAACGATCGAAACCCAACGTCCCTGGACACTTCCATACCCAGGACGCCCAGACTACCATCTTTGGGGACTTGGCTGCCCTGGAAAGTGGCTTGGAGAGGAAACGGATTAGCCTTAGTAGAGAAGGCACAAGCTTGCGTCTTGGCTACGTTGAAGTTGACAAGTTCTTCCCCCAAGAGGATACTTTTCGACAACCTGGTCAACCCGAGCAACAGTTTCGCGTCTCGCGTTTGCTGCTGAGGCTCTACCCTTCCAGTATCCTTGATGAACCCTTGATGCACCTTGCTGTCGTCCATGTAACAATGTATTTCGCCGAGCGAGAGCATGTCGTTGATGAATAATAGAAACAGCGTAGGCGACATCACGGATCCTTATGGAACACCAGCATTGATTGAGTAGTCGGCCGAGCAGGCACCATCTAGGGTGACAAAGATCGACCGACCACTCAAAAAGCTGGAGATCCAAGTGCACAGTTTTGTAGGGACACCGTAAGCTTTCTTAACAGTCCCCGGTGCCAGACGCGATCGAATGCTTTGAATATGTCCAGGGCGACCGCCAGCGATTCCCCAAAACCATCGAGCCTTTCAGCCTACAAATGCGTGACGTACGCAAGAAGATCTCCAGTCGACCTTTGCTTGCGGAAGCCGTATTGCTTGTCATCGAGAAGTTTACAGTCTTCTAGATACGTCAGAGCGCTGAGTTGGCAATACGCTCCATAACCTTACTCAAAAGTAAGGTTAGGGATAAAACCAACGTCATGACGATGGAGGTTATGGGTGAGGGGGATATTCTGATCGACGGTGAAGTGATCAAACAAGTGGAGGAATACGTATATTTCGGAAAAATATTTCGGCTAGGTAGGTCGACAAGGCCTACTCAAGGAGGTAGAGAGACACATTCAAATGGTTGGGCTGCCTTCGGAAAGCTAAAGTTCGTCCTAAAGTCTGATCTACCGTAACGGAAACCATATTTAATAAGAAATATATACTAGTCTCAAAAGTTATTTAGTTAATACAGTGTAAACGGCATAATCTAACTTCGATTAAAAGAACAACTGTTCTTTTTTTTTTACTTCATTCGACGAAAACTCTCAATGACGCAATAGAATACAGTAAGTTAGGTTTTGCTACGGAGAGTTTGTCGTCTTAAATGTTTTTACCTTTATGTGAATTTAATTTTTTTTTTCATTTCTAATCCTCAAATACATAAGTTATCCTGTTTATAAGTTTTAATAGGCATGCTATTTAATTAAAAAATATGTTTCTTGCTTTCGGTGGTTTTGAAATTGACTTCGGTGCACCTATTTCCACCGAAAACACCGAAGTCATTGACACTGAAATCAAAAAAGGAAGGAAAATCTAAAATATTTGCAAATATAACCTATATATACAGCATTGCTCTCTAAGTTGGAGATCTAGTACTAATAAGACAATCTCTAATTAAAATATAATAGTAATATGTCAAATAAATAACGAGAAAATTCGTTCAGCGAAATCAATTTTATAGGTTACCAAGCCACCGAAAACGATTACATACCTTAATAACACGGCCGCACAGGAACGCACAGACGTGTTGTCCTCGCCACGGAAGCGGCGCGACCGATATTTTTTTTCGCTTTAACAGCTATTCACGCAGCTACAATAGTATAGGATCTATGAGCGTATTCGTGCGCGCCACCGATATCAAAGGAAACTAGCGGACGCAGATAAAATAATTCGTATTTCGTCTTCTAAAGCGTATTCATGCTTAGTAAAAATATAAGTTAAAGCATAACTAACTAGGTTTTAGAGAACATATACAAAGTAGCGTAATTCCTTATAGATGATAAGAAAAAAAAATTTCTACCGCAAAGTGTAGTCCGGACGCGCCAGTGAAGTCAAGATTTCAGCAGTTAAAATTTTTTTTTTGAAAAAGGACACAGCCCCCCCCCCCCCCCCCCCCCCAGTAGTTTAATCATATCTACAATATAAAAAAATATGAAAGTATTACGAATCCATTTTATAAGACTTTTCGATCCGGACTCGCTTATTCTGCCCATCCGGAGAAAGACCCATATTAGCAGTTCAAACCCGCCATTACTGAGCTGGCAGCACCTAAGTGAGTGTGTGTGTACTGCGCGGTACTCACGAGTAAATTGGGCTTGATTGGAGTCAAGAGGTGCATGGCACGACGACGCAGTGATTGGAGCACTTTAATAGTCGGCATTGCAATTGACGCTATTTACAAACAATAGCGGTACTGATTTCGGGGAGTGAAATACTTGCAATTATTTTTTAGTGCATAATCAATCATAGTATGCACATCCAACGAATTAAAATTATCAGGAAGTGGCATACAACGCACCGAATTGAGGCGCGCTATTTGTGAGCATTCAGCACACTCTCCAATCGTTGTCTCACATAAACGTATCAAATTTTCATTTAACCTTCTTACTCTATCGACGTTCACAGAGCGGAAACGTAACGTGATGTATGAGGCGCTCGCGCACTTACGCTGTTTTAAATATTGGCAATAGGTATAGAGAAAAACTCCAATCGCACCTTTCTACTGGTAAAATGTATAAAGAGGGCCTGTCCAGAAAGTAGAATGTCGGTGTGTACATCTAACAAAGTAAAAAAAAAGTCGTATAAACCCGTATTATGAGTAGTACGTCACTATCATTTATTTATTTTGACCAAGTTGTCAGCGAAGTTCTAACACCGAAATTGAACAGAAGAAAAATATCTGTTCCACGTAGGTAACTTGTTCCTCGCGGTTATCCTTAATGCTTTCGGCGTTCAAGTTACGTGGAACGCTCTCTACTTACAACATTTTAGTAAAGTCACCAATCGAAGTTCGCCCCTACGTATATTTAGCGCCAAATTACGGCTGTCAACCAACATTTGTTTCATAGACTATTTAAGCGCTCCTAAGACCGCCAAGAGCGCCACGCGGCCACGCAGTAATCTGTGGTACGAATTTTTGAATATATGAGGGGCCGCCATATTGCGGAATTTCGTTGGAAATAATTTCTTACACTGGCCACAATGATGTTTGAAGCTTGATAATCTGTTGTCAATGTCAAAATTGCATAATCTCTTGTTATTATGTTTTTGCGTTAAACTATAAAATAACACTACTGCCAAAAACTAGTCATAGTAGGTAGCGGAATACTGTGTACAATGTTTTCAAGTGTTTGCAAGACAAAAAACGTGCAGGATGTGAAAGCATTCCTCTAAATGATGTAGTAAAGTTGGCTTCTGAACTGACATTTAGCCAAATTATACCTGAAGTCAAGCCAGCGGTTAGGTAAAACGTTGTGTCATTGTAGTGAGATTGTCATGAATTGGCCGCCGTAATGTACAATTAGGTAATTATTTTTTGTTCTATCTAAGTGTATCTCAAGCATCTATTTACCGAATAGCAAACAAAAGAGGGACGTAAATATTATTCGTTCTGAACAAAAAACACTTTTAGACTTTACAGAAATACGAAACGTCCGAATAAAAATAGCTTAGGTTAAGTTTTTCTGAACTAGAATTTTTATTTAGAAGTTTATTGTTTCAGCAAGGTCGATTTATTATTTTTCTAGTAATTTGTACACTTTGCTTCAGGACATATCTGCAGAAACATGGAAAAAATGTTGTGAACATGTAAATGCCAAGGCTAGTTCTTTTTACATTGACATCAAAATATATATAAAAGATGCATTAAATTAAAATACATTTTGTATATTTTATTGTGTATTTCAGTGCAAAAGTACATTTTGAATAAAAACATCGGCCAATTTAATATGTGCGTACTATACTGAATCTAAAAAGTGGCTCCATCTTGACAGCTCTCATATATTCCTGGTCAGGCTTTACTAGAGGAATAATTAATAAAAATATTACATTTTATGCCCTTGAATGTGCGGCAAGGGTGAACTTATATTGCAATTATTTGAAGTTAACTATTCAGTCAGTCGAACCGACGACGTAACCTAATTTATCTTACTCCAAAAATAAAGTAAAGGGTCAGAAATACCGCAGATTGTACGCCGATATTATTATCTTTGATATCTTGTTAGTAACTTTAATCAGTATCATTGTACAATTAGATATTAAAAGAAGAATAAAATTAATCCTTTGGCTCTCAACCCTTTGGCTAGCAACCCTATTACAAACGAATTTAACCGAACAAAACAAAACAGACGCAAGTCTAGTGTTTTTGTCTCGAAAATAGATTAATATATAGTTCTAAATGTAATTTCTGTAAACATACCCACATTATCAACTTTGTATCTGAATTGAATTGTATTTGTTCATAATAAATGATTTTGTATTTGTATTGTATTGTATAACTGAAAAATTTATTACAATAAAATATAAATATATATGCTTTGATATGATATGGAAATATACATTAAATATTTCCATCTCTATCTTGTTAACTTTCATGATGCCTGGGTCATACTTTACTTGCACCTTGTCTACGTTACTGGGCTCGTCTATATAGGCTTAGCTAATACGCAACGCAATGCGCTACGCAATAGTTCATGAGCCGGCCGTGTCTATGGTTGTTTACAGCTGTGCTGCTCTGCGTCGCCGTCTCCCACGCACCCCACCTCACCTCTGCCACTTCACCCCCACGCCCGCCCGCCACCCTCCGACTGTCGTCACGCCTTCCGCCGCGCTGGCGGGCGGGCGTTGTTCCCAGCACTTTGTTGGGGTGTGTCCGTCAATCAGTCGCATAGTCGCATCGCATCGAATTTTGCAATTCGCAGTCGAAGAGAAGAGGTCGACTGGGTGATAATTTGTGTTAATGTAAGTGCGAATTTATTCTTCCGATCTCCTAAAATAAATTTCATAATTCCAATATTTACAAAAGTTCAAATTAGCCGGTTCGAACGTCGCAATAGAGCCATAGTCTTCAGCTATTGTATCAGAAGTGCCCCGGGGCGGTGCCGGGTGTGTCCCCCGCGAGGTTATTTATAATAAATATCCGCGTTGCAGTGTTGGCTGAGCGCGCCGGGACGGGGGCTGCGCCAGCATGGTGTCGACGCGCGGGGCGCGCTACAAGTTCGCGGAGGGCGAGCGGGTGCTGTGCTACGAGCCGGACCCCACGAAGGCGAAGGTGCTCTACGACTCGAAGGTGAGCCGCGTCAGTGCTCCGACTTATCGCGCTTCCCTCCAAACCGCGCCCATCCTAACCTCTCAGTGTGTATCTGCTTACTCTGCGGTTTCGGAGGTCAGTGGCCTACCTGGCTGTGCCCCGGTGATGCTCACGTCACGTCACAACTTACATTGAAGTGTACGATAATGTTATATCGTGCGCTCATTTGGATTTATCATCAAAAGTGCTCCTTTAGCAATGTAAACAAAGAGCTGTCATTCGGAAGTTTACCAACAAACTTTTAACAATTGCGCGGTCATTTCGGTCGGTTGGAGCGGTGACTCCGCGCTGCGGGGCCGCCGGCGGAGCGCCGACGTCGCGGCAGGAACGGGCCGGGGCGCGGTCGGGTCCGCGGACCCGCCCTGTTGTTTCTTTGTTCACGTGGGGTGGGGCAGGGTGTGGTTAATGCAGCCATCTTCAACCTCGAGTACCATTGTAGTTATTTTTAGATCTCGAGCGGGACTGCTAATCAATAACATGCCCAATTACGTTACATTCTGCATATATGCACTTGTTTGCATCAACTAGGTAACACTGCTAATTGGATTATGCCTCCCTCATGCTTATCAACAAGGTACCTTTGACACTTTGAATTACGAATGTGTATGGATGGATTTCTACATGATTTATTTGGATTATTCCTTGCATAATTTATTAGAAAAATTAGCACTTTATATTCATTCAGTTTTATTCTTTATCTGTGACCACACCCTCTTAACAATACAGGCGTGGTCTTTGAAAGAAATGAAGACTTAAATTTCGTCCTGACAATCTGTAGACCTTTTTGGATTTAGTAGGTATATTTCATAATTTTATTTATCTGTTATATTTAAAAAAATCTTGTTTTTATTAATTTTAATTGGAAGAAGGTAGGTGTCGAACTGAGCTTGCGATGGCTTCACCGAACATATCCTGGAGGAGGGTGTCAATCGAGGTCGGGACAATGAGTGGCCACTCTGTGTAGTTCTCCAGCATGCGTAACATTTCAGCTCGCATCAAGCCCTCGTCAGCCAGTCTGCGATGACTAGGACGCGCGGAACCACCAGTCCCGCTCTCGACCTCCCTCTAACACATTCTGTCCTCCAGTGACGTTTTCGAAGCTCTCTCCATATATGAGCTTAACAACATATTCCAAACTGATGTGAAAAACAAAAGAGGCAACATTTTAAAAATATAATTATATAACTTTTAAAAGAGTAAACTGCATTGTAGTCACATTTAAAAAATATAATTTAATGCAAATCAATGAAAAGATTACCTACGTAGGGTCGCCGCCACTAATGGAAAAATATGTTAACAATAATACTCCCTGAGGCTTTATTCTCAAGGTGCATTCTGTTTTATCACCATTTCATTAGAAACGCTTCATCGTTGCAAAGGTTGACAACGTGGTTTCACCATGACTGTCCTTTTGTACAATTGTTTGTACAAAATCCTAAAAATGCTACACCGATCAGGTGCTGGAAGTAATTGAGAGCAAGGACCGTCGCGGGCGGCGCTCGGTGGAGTACCTGATCCACTTCCAGGGCTGGAACTCCTCGTGGGACCGCTGCGTCAGCGAGGACTTCGTGCTCAAAGACACCGAGGAGAACCGGCAGCTGCAACGCGACCTGGCTGAAAAGTCGCAGCTCCAATTGTGAGTCTATCGATCTGTGCGCTTCCGTGTTCAGTGTGAGCTGTGCGACCACACACACAATTAAAGATGATCTGGAGTCTCTTGAGTCACAGACGATTTGTAAGTTCGCTTAGTCTGTTTTAAAGGTGGGCACGTATTATCACAGCGCTGCTCTGTGGAACTAACATCTCTTATTCCCTGCCACCCATCCTATCTCCGCATCACTCTTCGCAGAGACTCAGCACCCTTTTGTTGTTGACATAGGGCTTTCAAGAACGCATCGGTTCTCTAAATTGTTTCTTTGTCGCACCGCTAGGGTGTGAACTGTATTCCGGTGAGTGTTTTCCGATTCCTTTAACTTGGGTGTCTTCAAATGTTGTATTAACAGGCTAGGCAGCCTAGCAACAGTCCGCCAATCTGCTGGCATGCATCTTAATGAATGTGGTTTCGCGAGGAGAGGTGCATGTTGGTTTACATAAAAAAAAATGAAAACAATAAATTTAAAGAAATCTATTAAAAGTTGTTATAAGATAAAATAAAATAATCTATACGTTTCACATTATAGTGGGAACTGTCATTAAAAAAATCACCTAACTCATTAGATCATGCCCTTACTTCATTCCGAGCATCTTTGGCAATAGCAACACAAGAAAAAAATCTGTATTTATACGTTTTCTCGCCATTGCCATTTGCAGGGGAGCTTATCTATACCGGCGTGAGCGTAAGAAGGGTAGCACGAGTACTTCTAGCACAGGGGGCGGGGCCTCCACACAGAGCGGAGCCCCCGCCTCGGGCCCCTCGCCCGCCAAGAGAGCACGCCACAGCGGCACCTTCGAAGACGAGGGCTCCTCGAGTAGCACGCAGCATGATGGTGAGTCAAAGAACAAATCTAAATGTTTTTGTAATTTTGTTATGTAGGATAAAAAAAAAAAATAAAACAATAATAATTTTTAGGTCATCTGTCCACCTAGCCGGGGGTGTCCCACGCTACGCTTACCTGTACGTGGCCTCCATTCGACAGCTACAAGCTTGTCAAATACATATAAAATGTTTAATTGCTTGTTATTCACTTTCTCATATTATCAGGCTTACCTACCTAACTCCTTACCTTAAAATTGTTTCATGTTTTTATTTACTATCCAGAAGATGTCCCTGCATTGTCAGAGGAAATGATTGTATTTTTTCACAGATGCCGAGGTAGAAGATGAGAACATGGACTCGTCCAGTGGTGCTTCGGCTGCGGGGAGCAGGGCCGGAAGTAGGGCCGGAAGCAGGGCCGGCAGTGGAGCGGGTAGCCGGGCGGGGAGCGGCGCGGGTAGCGTCGCAGGGAGCGCTGCGGGAAGCGCCCCCGGCAGTGGCCCGGGGAGCGCCGAGGGAAGCGCCGAGGGGAGCGCCGCGGGGAGCGCCGCGGGGAGTGGAGCAAGAAGTGGTGCGGGAAGCGGCGCGGGCAGTGCTGCGGGAAGTGGGGCTGGAAGCGGCGCAGGGAGCGGTGCGGCGGGTGCGGGGCCGCCCCCACAACACCCGCACAGCCGTGCGCACATCGTTCTGCCTTCACCTCTGCGGTAGGTGCTACAATTGTAAAGTGTACCTGCTAGTCACATGCGAATGTGTTACATAATTAAGTTTTCTTTCATTTACTATATCAAAGAAAGATGACATTCAGTATTCACCTCCAAAATGGTATACAGAAAATAATTATATCCAACACAGCCATCCATCAGTTCATCGAAAAACGTAACTTCTTTCTCGATATATAAGCAAAGGTTTATTTCATCCCCATGAGTTAAAAAACTGACTTATTATGTTCACATCTGAGAAACAACTCAAGAAGACACAACTTAGTTTGAATCGTGCAACAGATCTGCTTTTTATGCACTTCATGAATTTTTCACAGAATGTAAATAGCTAAATGGTATTTTTATTAATTTTTATTAATTTTTTATTTTTATTGAATGACTTGCAAATTGCAGCTATGAAATGATGATGTCGCATATTATGATGCATCTTTTATTGAATTTTGCTTTTTGAACATTGATTTTATTATATTTTTAGGTTATTATTTTTTAAGGTTTGTTATTAATTAAGTAATTAGAATATAGATTATGTCATTTTATTTAGAATTTGCTTGTAATGGATCGTCATGCCTTGTAATGTGGTGTTACCGACGAGTTTTTAAATAAATAAAAAATAAATAAATATAGTCGGAGAATAATTGCAGACAGCTGGAATATAAATCATAAAAAAAGAAAAACTTTCTATTGCAGCGACCGGCTGACGTTCGACTACCACCTGGTAGTGAAGCGGGGTCGGCTGTCGTCGCTGCCCGCGTCGCCGTGCGTGGCGGAGATCCTCGAGTCGTTCGTGCGGTGGTTCGCGCGCGCCGGCGCGTGGAGCACGCCGGGCCGCTCGCCGCGCTCCCCGCGCGCGCCCTCCGCCCCGCCCGCACAGCGCCCCCATCTCATGGACGTGTCGCGCAGGTATACTCGATGCGGGATGCAAGGATAGCTGGGTATATGTTGTTGTTGTTTTTTTTTTTTTTTTTATGTAATCCGGTATCGGTGGCTGAGTCGGAGGGGCCAAAGCGCATGCTCCGACCAGCCAATATCACCTCCGAGAAGGTAGGTGCCATACCGGAGACTTCCCTGAATTGCTGGCTATACTGGACTAGAGGAGAACACAACCGAGGCTGCTATGCGGCGATCTTACATCCAGTACGGTGGTACCAACCCAGTCGGCTACAATTTGAGCCTACCACCTAGTAAGGGGCAAGGGAAGGGACCTACAGTTTTACACCGGTTCCGAACGGTGACGCAGCAGGTGTAGGTATGCACGTAAATCTTTTCGTCAGAAAAAACTCATTGGTACACGCCGACGGGATTCGAACCGCGGACCTCTCGCATGAGAAGCCGATGCCCAAACCACTCGGCCACCCGCCGCGTTTTGGTTTGGGGTTGGCTCTAGGCCTGCAAACTAATCCCGCTTGGTTGGGGACCTTCGTGCAAAACCCCACAGTCTCCAGCTACCCCAGCCAGCCTATGTCTTCCATGAAAGCCACAAGTCGACCGGGGTGTCTGCAGGCCGCTTATCCCTTAGTCGCCTTTTACGACATGCACGGGGAGAGATGCAGTGGGACTATTCTTATTAAGTACCGACCCCACACAGTACACGATAGCTGGGTATTTGTGCTAGTACCACGGTACAGATACCAGACTGGTACGGCGCACGTTACGGGGGTTAAGGAGATGATTCGCGCGTTTTGTCGGATATGTGCACCAGCACATAGCTTTACATATCCTGTGTCAGGTTCAACACTCTTCCGATACAGTGATGAACCACAGATAGTCCCTTATTGTTATTGTTTGTTTTTGGGCTTGGCTCTAATCATGACACATTGCTTTACATATCCTGTGTCAGGTTCAACAATCTTGGAACACAAAGGACCGAGACAGTGTTGAACCACAGATGGACCCTTGTTGTTTTTGTTGTTTGTTTTTTGGGGTTGGCTCTAATCATGCAACACAGCTTTGCATATCCTGTGTCAGGTTCAACACTCTTGGAGCACAAGGCCGGAGACAGTGATGAACCACAGATAGTCCCTTGTGGTTTTTGTTGTTTGTTTTTGGGGTTGGCTCTTATCATGCAACACAGCTTTACATATCCTGTGTCAGGTTCAACACTCTTGGAGCGCAAGGCCGGAGACAGTGATGAACCACAGATGGTCCCTTGTTGTTTTTGTTGTTTGTTTTTTGGGGTTGGCTCTAATCATGCAACACAGCTTTACATATCCTGTGTCAGGTTCAACACTCTTGGAGCACAAGGCCGGAGACAGTGATGAACCACAGATAGTCCCTTGTGGTTTTTGTTGTTTGTTTTTGGGGTTGGCTCTTATCATGCAACACAGCTTTACATATCCTGTGTCAGGTTCAACACTCTTGGAGCACAAGGCCGGAGACAGTGATGAACCACAGATAGTCCCTTGTTGTTTTTGTTGTTTGTTTTTGGGGTTGGCTCTTATCATGCAACACAGCTTTACATATCCTGTGTCAGGTGCAACACTCTTGGAGCACAAGGCCGGAGACAGTGATGAACCACAGATAGTCCCTTGTTGTTTTTGTTGTTTGTTTTTGGGGTTGGCTCTAATCATGCAACACAGCTTTACATATCCTGTGTCAGGTTCAACACTCTTGGAACACAAGGACCGAGACAGTGATGAACCACAGATAGTCCCTTGTTTTTTTTGTTTGTTTTTGGGGTTGGCTCTAATCATGCAACACTGCTTTACATATCCTGTGTCAGGTTCACCACTCTTGGAGCACAAGGACCGAGACAGTGATGAACCACAGAGAGTTCCTTGTTGTTTTTTTTGTTTTGTTTTTGGGGTTGGCTCTAATCATGCAATACAGCTTTACATATCATGTGTCAGGTTCAACACTCTTGGAACACAAGGACCGAGACAGTGATGAACCACAAATAGTCCCTTGTTGTTTTTGTAGTTAGTTTTTTGGGGTTGGCTCTAATCATGCAACACAGCTTTACATATCCTGTGTCAAGTTCAACACTCTTGGAACACAAGGACCGAGACAGCGATGAACCACACAGAGACCCTTGTTGTTTTTTTGTTGGTTTTTGGGGTTGGCTCTAAGGCTGCAAACTAGTCGCTTTTGGTCAGGAACTTTCGTGCTGTACCCCTTGATCTACTCCAGCTACCCCAGCCAGCCTATGTCCTCCACGAAGGTCACAAGACGACCACGGTGGCCGCAGACCGAACCGTCCAAACCCCACGCTCATAGTGGTTTACTAGGTGGTAGGGTTTATCCCGGCCGGGTTGGTACCATCGCAGTGAGCGAAATGTCGGTCGAAACGGCTATGTAAATAGTTCGTGTTTTCCGTCCAGTTCAGTGTAGCCGACATGAAATGAAGGGAAGCACTGACATGTCACCTAGTTCACCCGGTGTTATGGGCTGACATTACGGATGTTGTAGGTGATGTAGCCAAACGTGTCAGTTTCAATAAAAAAAAATAGTGTGAGACCGGTACCTGCTTTGCGTGCAGGCTGAACCTGGTGCGCGAGGTTGCCGACGGGCTGCGCGTGTACTTCGACTGCGTGCTGAGCGGACACCTGCTCTACAAGCAGGAGCTCAACCAGTACCACCACCTTATCGGCGCCTTCATGGACAGGTGACGCCGGATCCATTGTATCAATCAAGCCGGCTGTACATTCACCGAACACTTCTTCCTGTATTGAGTGGTCCAAAGCACATGCATACTTTTCTAATACTCATTACTTATGTTAGCTACAAAGCGAAAAATTAAAAGATAGAATGGGCCCCAAGCAGGATTCGAATTTGGAACTTTGAAATTAGCTGCCAGAAACTTGTTCTTATCGCAATGCAAAAGTGCGGAATGAGATCCCGGAAAACATATTCTCGACGTATGCCTTAAGAACCTTTTACCATTAGTTTTTTATTTTTTTAAGCATCCGAAGTTGGTATAAACCTGAGTAAAGATCCGTGGAGTAGGCAAAGATGTTCCCCGGAAGCCCGTTCCACAGCTTTGCAGTGTGATACAAGCGCAATTTAGTTAGAGAATATATTGTAGTTAGAGAAGGAAATACTTGTAAAAATATGTATTAAAAAAAAAAACCTTCGAAGTTTCTTGTCGGTCCTTCTTCATGGGTGTAATCGAACCGGATAGAACAAATTGTGACAAGTTTGAATGCAGTCTAACTGCCATATGAATGATCAATAAACAATACGATACAATACAATAGAATCTTATTTGAAATTTGTCGAAAATAGGTTGTGCGTATGAGAGCTTGCAAGATGATTTAAAACCTAGTGGCAAATGTTAACAACCAATCATTCTACAGCCCCGAGCCCTTGATCAAGACGGAGAAGGAGGAACCCGGTGAGGAGGCGGCCGAGGACGGATCCGACTCTGGGGCGGAGCAGCCGGAGTCGGGGGCGGAGGAAGCGGCGGGCGCGGAGGCGGGGCCGGAAGCGGGGCCGGAGGCAGGGACGGAAGCGGGGCCGGAGGCGGCGGGCGCGGAGGAGGGCAGCCCCGACTGCGTCCTCAGCCCCAAGCTGGAGCCCGAGGAGGAGGAAGCAGCTGAGGAGGAAGGGGCGCCGGCTTGGAACGCCGGTAATAATTCAGTGTGCATTCAGATTGCTGTTGAAAGATTTATCTTCTCAAATCCTAAACCTCTTTCCTTCTTCTGCGTCCCTAGTTTTAGTTTTTCGTATGTATGAACCTTCATAGTTGACTTGTATTGTATGTATTTTTTTTTTCATTTCGTTTTACGTCAGTATTATTATATACACATAGATATAATGTGTTAATTTTTCTTTTTCTTTACTATTTTTATATTCTGCATAGAGAATTGTTCTGATGTTTTTAACCGACTTCATTTACACGAAATTTTTTTTAAAATTTGAATTATGAAATATCGCTGGATCCTGACGATTGGGGTAAGCAGAGTAATCCGTGTTGCAGTGCAACAATTCTGGAAAATTGCAGCACAACTCCGACCATCACGTTTAGCAAAATATTAGAACAAATTATTATCAAGCAGCAAGAAACCGCGAAGACAGTTGCCGCATGATTGGAAGGACTGTGCCGAGGAAAGAGGTGACTGACCTGTTTCCTTTTAGCATGGTATTTTGTCCCTATCCCCTAGTTGCCTCTTACTACGTGTGCGGGGGAGTGATGCATAATAATGATTTAAGAAGGTAGGTGCCATACCAGAGACTTCCCTATAGATTGTAGGCTACACATGGCCTACACAGCGGAGGCTGCTGTGCTGCCATCTTACAATTAGTACAGTGGTACTAATCCAGTCGCCTACAATTTGATTTTGAAAAATAAATAAATAAAAGAAATTTAAGTAAAAATATGAATAAATATAACCAATGGTGGTGGTGGCCTCACACACTCTATATACTTGCGAGCGCTAACTACCTACCGCCCGGTGGACTGCCGGCGGTCTAATTCAGTGGAAATTAGTCAGCCGCGCGAAGCATACCTACACGCTCGCCCACGCATCTGCGCGAAGCTGCAAAGCAATAATCACTTTACACTCAATCGTTTAGGTACATTTTCGCACGCAGCGATTGGCGACGTGAAGCAGTAGGCTATTAAAGCCGAAAGTATGGAACTTTTTCTATGGAGTGATTTATCTGTTGCGAAGTAACTATTAAGTAATCTGTGGTGCAGGGGAGGAGGCCGACGACACACCACCGGCCGAGGTAAAGCGTGAGGAGCCCGCGGCCGCGGTTGAGCCGCCGCCAGTGGAGATGAAGGTGGAGGAGGAAGGGGGCGGCGGCCCGCCGGCGCTGGCGCCGCTCGACATCAAGGAGGAGGTGAAGGAGGAGCGGCGGGGGGAGGGGGAGGGCGCGGCGCCGGCGGAGGCGGCCGCCGCGGCCGGCGCCGCGCGCCACCGCTGCAAGCCAGAGGTCAGCGAGGACAGCGTCGCTCGCAGGTGCAACTCTACTTCTATTCTTTGCTTATTCTTGTTCAGTCTGAAAGCCACATTTTCACGATAATAGTCAACTTCACAGTCATCATAGTAGAAGCCTCCATCCGAGTGTACTATGATAGTGGTTTACACGTTAATAGTTTTTTTTTTTATGGAAACTGACACGTTTGGCTACATCACCTACAACGTCCGTGATGTCAGCCCATAACACCGGATGAACTTGGTGCCATCTCAGTGCTTCCCCCTTTGATCGTGCCGGCTACACTGAACTGGTCGGAAAACACAAACTATTTACATAGCCGTTTCGACCGACGTTTCATTCACCGCCCGGGTTGGTGGTACCAACCCGGGCGGGTTAAACCCTACCAGCTAGTAATGAAGGGAGTCGTATCCCTTAGTCGCCCTTTACGACATACACGGGGAGAGATGCAGTGGGAATATTCTTTTAAAGTACCTGCCCCACACGATACTAAACTCGTACGACACTATGAGTGGCTCGGCGCCACATGTCACGCTTTCTTTAAAAAAAATTATTTTGTCAGCCTCGGTAGCTCAGTGGTGAGGTCGGTCAACTGTCGATCGTATCATAAGCACACCTGGGCGCGGTCAGTCGATGAAGGATGGGTGACCGCTCAACCGTTGGAGGCCGACCGTGGTTCGGATTCCACGTAAAACTGTAGGCCCCTTCCCTTCAAGGGTTTAACTCGCCCGGGATGGTACCATCACACTGAATGAAAGGTCGGTTGAAACTGCTATTTAAATAGTTTGTGTTTTCCGTCCAGTTCAGTGTAGCCGGCACAACCAAATGGAAGCACTGACATGGCACCTAGTTCACCAAGGTGTTATGGGCTGACATCACGGACGTAGTAGGTGATGTAGCCAACCGTGTCAACCGTGCCAAAGTAAATAACATCTGCTTGAGTGGTTGCACAAGTGAATGCTCAGATACGGAATCCCGGATAACGTGTGCGTCTGTTGCAGACTGCGCTCGCACAAGAACTCGGTGACGTCGGTGGGGGAGGGCAGCGGCAGCGGGGCGGGCGAGGAGCCCGGCGCCTCCACCTCCCAGGAGCCGGAGCCCGCTCCGCCCTCTGAAGTGCACGCGCCGAGGTATTCGTTATTTATATGTACATATTTTGTTTTAATGCAGATCAGCCTTCAATCTAGGTTGGTTGATTTAACCCTTCATAATGGTGGCAAACACAAGAACGATTCACTCGATGTTCAATCTTGAGAGAGAGACGTATAGATAGAGAAATGTGTATTGAATAGCCTTCCGGACCATAATGTTGAATTTGAAAAATGTTGAATTCTTATCATGTTGAATTCGCAAAATGTTAAATCCCAAAACGTTGAATTCGTAAAAAGTTGAATATCCCACGAGTACCACAATGTTGAATTCCTAAAATGTTGAGTTCGCCGAGTTCGCTAAAAGTTGAGGTGATATTACACGGTTCACATCTGCCTTTCAATTTGGTTGAAGCAACCAAATTGAATAGTGTAAACATAAAAGTGAACCATTCAATGTCAATGTTCAATCACGGGCAACCACGTTCAACCGCATTGAAAGGATTGAGCTTGCTCAATATTTTCACTTTTGCCGTTCAACGTTCAATGCGATTGAATGAGAGTTGAATATGTATACACAAGAATTGAACGATTCACTCGATGTTCAATCTTGATCGCTGCGGTGAGAGAGAGATGTGTAGATATTGTGTACTACCTGCTTCGAAGACATCTCTTTGAGCAATGTGCATTGAATGGTTCATTTTTCAGTTCACTTCAGATACGTGTTAAACAGCAATAGCTTTCACTTCTGCTCCTTTCAACCGCATTGAATCAATTTGCTTGAAATCGTGTGTGTTCTTCGGTTGCAAGTTTTGGTCTATTTCTATTTCAGTCAACGTTTCCCTTATGAAAAGACAGAGATAGATCAATAGTTAATGAAATTATCTTTCCACAGAGTATAAATATGTCTATGGAACGCAATAACAACACAGACAAACATATGAAATAAAAAGTGTGAAGTCTGCCTTGTTTTTATTTATTTTTGTGTGGCTAAGATTCAATTGCCTTGGACGTATGTTGCTTGCAAAGACATTAAACCAGACTTGCCTTTTAATCTCTTTGGTTGTTTGCCATCTTAGTGACAGTGTTCTTGACCTAAAATTTGGTATATGATATGTAAAGGGAAATTGTAAATTTTAGATTTGTTTTTCCTAGAGTTAAAAAAATTCGTCTGTTCTTCTAAATCTCTAAAGCTTCTAATCCTCACTTTACATAGTTTCGTGGATAATTTCATTGGCTATAAATGAGAGAATAATGTTAGTTTATCTGATTTATTTTATATTTGAAATATTTGAGTTTATGCGCCCGTTCGGCGTCGAGCCTCCGCACGGCTAAAATGGCATGGGAGTCAAGATAGCTAAGCATATTTAATATGCGGAGACTCAACGGGTTGTTGTTGTTTGCTGCCCAGCCTCTTGGGAAAGCGGGTGGGCCATTCTCCGCACTGAGACCTCAAGACGGTCCGTTGTACGTTGACTCAACGGGTTAATGGAAGTTTTATAGTGGACTCGAGTCGAGTTGTAAGCGGAATATGGAATGGCAGACTTATGCGAATGCAAGATGGTTGTTTTTTGTCCCAAAATGAATTTTTTATGATGGTACGCATGTTGCAGCGTGGGAAGCGGCAGCTCGTCGCTGGGCGAGAGCTGGTGGTGTCGGCGCGCGTCGCGCCGCTCCGTGTCCCGCCCCATCGACCCGCCGCCCGCCGGCCGCAACGCTCTCTCCACGCTGCTGGACAAGGTAGAGTGCACGCCCCGCTGTATACTGCACATTATTTTTATAATAACCGGTTTATTGTCCATAGATCCATCCATAGGTAGGTAACCTACGCTTGGATACGTCGAAAATTCCGCCAGTTCTAATTCAACAAACTGACAAACTTCGCAAGTCGCAATGTTTTGTTAGTAACTTATAAGTATTATATTATAGTAACTTACAAATAATTAACCCATACTACAGCTCACAAGAACATAAATGCGTCAGCATAGCTTTCATTCAAAATGCAATAAAACACATTTTATGAAGCAAATATGTTAAAATTTATTTTTTATAATTTAGGTATACATCCAAAAAAGTTTGATTTTACATGGTTTTCAAAATCATATCTGGTAGGTGACGCCCCAATTGTCAATGCACTGCATAAACTGAATTCTAGTGTTTGTCATGGTTTCTTGAAACCTTTTATATTTATCATTCTCAGGATTAAAAATTATCTTCGCTGCCTTCTCATACAAAGTATTGAGAAGTATTAATAAATATGCTACAGTACGGGCAGAAGCACGCGAATGGTCTACTTTCTGCGTATTCACCTAAATTAACTTCTGCAGTATTCAACCTAAACTGGAACGACAAGAATCTTAACAAAGACCTTGATAGGACACTGTAGAATAAACAAACACCTACACCGAATGGGCCTAACGACATACCGCTGTATAAAAGAGGATGAAACACCTATACACCTTTATCCTTTGTGAATGTGAAGTGCTCATTCACAGTAGAAGCCGTATTCTTGGGTGTTACATTTTTAACCCATGCCAAACCGTTGAGGTTTGGCAACGATATAACTCGGTTCATAGCGGAAATCAAACTTCGGGGTGAGCTATAAACCTTCAGAGAGATCACAATAGATCTATTTAGGTCGCAGTGACAACAGGGTTCAGGTGCCCTAACTCTCACCTTCAAATCACAATCATCATAATCAAAAATAGAAAATAAATAGTTGTGCACGGTGCAGGTGTCAAAGTGGAGGATTGTGCCGCGCGAGGATACGGAGCATCTCCCGTGCCGCATCTACGGCGCCGTTCATCTCTCCCGCCTCTTTGGTAAGCGACACTCGTGAACATGTCTGTCAGTTAGATAGAGAGAAATTCATTATTGCCCCACTAACATTAAACAAAATTTTTTTTTTACTGAAACTGACACGGTGCCATGTCAATGCTCTTCCGTTTGGCCGTGCTGGCTACGCTGAACTGGACGAAAAACACGAACTATTTACATAGCCGCTTCGACCGACCTTTCTTTCTACGGCCGGCTCTTCTTTGTGGGTGTAATCCACCGAGCATACATACGGGAGACGCAACGCTACTGCGTTTGTATCGGAGCACGGCTAGCCAAAAATCCCTACTACTACGAAAATCGAAATCGCAATTTAATCTTTTATGACGTGACTTGTCTATCTCCGTTACCCATATCGCGCCCTGCGATATGGAGAGAGACAGAGCGAGCAAGGCCAGCGACAGGTTTGTTATCTCTGGCTTGGCTCGGGTATCTGGTAGTAAGAGCCGACCGTCCGACCAATCGGAAGCCTTGCTTGACGGCAACTTGACGGGATCACTACGAATGCCAGTCTGACGGACGATGATGGTGCGGTATATTTGTGAATTTTGAAATTGTTATTTGTAATATTATTTCAAATAGTTTTTACTGAACGAATATTATTGTTTGAATCCAAAAAAAAATATTGAAAAATTAAACCAGACTGTTGTTCTAATATTTTTGAAAAGTTGTACTAATAATCAGTGACAGGAATAAGTAGGGCTTATTTACCTAAACTTCGAGGAACAGAGTAAAAGATTGGAGTCTTCCTTAAAACAATATTTTTTTCCGGTTTAATAATATTCATGGTGTTTTAATCTCGCGATTTAAAAAAAGTGGCCGCCATTTTGAACTTTTTAGTTACTGGACCGATTGCTTTCAAAATCTATATCTGGGTGTATGTGTGGGCTCTGATTACGAATCTGTAGTAAAAATTTAAAAAAAGTGGCCGCCATTTTGAACTTTTTAGATAGTGGACCGATTGCTTTCAAAATCGATATGTGGGTGTATGTGTGGGCTCTGAATACGAATCTGTAGTCAAAATTTAAAAAAAGTGGCCGCCATTTTGAACTTTTTAGTTACTGGACCGATTGCTTTCAAAATCGATATCTGGGTGTCTGTGTGGGCTCTTAATACGAATCCGTTGTCAAAATGTAAAAAAAATGGCCGCCATTTTGAACTTTTTATTTACTGTACCGATTGCTTTCAAAATCGATATCTGGATGTATGTGTGGGCTCTGAATACGAATCTGTAGTAAAAATAAAAAAAAGTGGCCGCCATTTTGAACTTTTTAGTTACTGGACCGATTGCTTTCAAAATCGATATCTGGGTGTCTGTGTGGGCTCTGAATACGAATCCGTTGTCAAAATGTAAAAAAGTGGCCGCCATTTTAAATAATAATATAATAACCGCCATAGTAACTAAAAAGTTCAAAATGGCGGCCACTTTTTTAAATTTTGATAACGGATTCGTATTCAGAGCCCACACGGACACCCAGATATCGATTTTGAAAGCAATCGGTCCAGTAACTAAAAAGTTCAAAATGGCGGCCACTTTTTTAAATTTTTACAACGGATTCGTATTCAGAGCCCACACGGACACCCAGATATCGATTTTGAAAGCAATCGGTCCCGTAACTAAAAAGTTCAAAATGGCGGCCAGTTTTTTTAAATTTTGACAACGGATTCGTATTCAGAGCCCACACGGACACCCAGATATCGATTTTGAAAGCAATCGGTCCAGTAACTAAAAAGTTAAAAATGGCGGCCACTTTTATAAAATTTTGACAACGGATTCGTATTCAGAGCCCACACAGACACCCAGATATCGATTTTGAAAGCAATCGGTCCAGGAACTAAAAAGTTCAAAATGGCGGAAACTTTTTTAAATTTTGACAACGGATTCGTGTTCAGAACCTACACAGACACCCAGATATCGATTTTGAAAGCAATCGTGTGGGGTCGGTACTTAAAAAGAATAGCCCCACTGCATCTCTCCCCGTCGCATGTCGTAAAACTCGACTAAGGGATAAGAAAATTCGTCCGCCTCGGTAGCTCAGTGGCGCGGTTGGTTAGTCAACTGTTATTAAGCAACGCTGAGCGCGTTCAGAGATTGGATGGGCGACCGCTCGACCGTTGGAGGCTGACCGTGGTTCGGATTCCACGTTAAACTGTAGGTCCCTTCCCTTCTTACCTTACTAGGTGGTAGGGTTTATCCCGGCCGGGTTGGTACCACCGCACTGAACGAAACGTCGGTCGAAACGGCTATGTAAATAGTTCGTGTTTTCCGTCCAGTTTATTGTAGCCGACATGAAATGAAGGGAAGCACTGACATGGCACCTAGTTCACCCTGTGTTATGGGCTGACATCACGGATGTTGTAGGTGATGTAGCCAACCGTGTCAGGTTCCATAAAAAAAAAAATTAAAAAAATCGGTTCAGTAACTAAAAAGTTCAAAATGGCGGTCACTTTTTTTTTATTTTGACAACGGATTCGTATTCAGAGCCCGCACGGACACCCAGATATCGATTTTGAAAGCAATCGGTCCAGTAACTAAAAAGTTCAAAATGGCGGCCACTTTTATAAAATTTTGACAACGGATTCGTATTCAGAGCCCACACAGACACCCAGATATCGATTTTGAAAGCAATCGGTCCAGTAACTAAAAAGTTCAAAATGGCGACCACTTTTTAAATTTTGACAACGGATTCGTATTCAGAGCCCACACGGACACCCAGATATCGATTTTGAAAGCAATCGGTCCAGTAACTAAAAAGATCAAAATGGCGGCCACGTTTTTAAATTTTGACAACGGATTCGTATTCAGAGCCCACACGGACACCCAGATATCGATTTTGAAAGCAATCGGTCCAGTAACTAAAAAGTTCAAAATGGCGGCCACTTTTATAAAATTTTTACAACGGATTCGTATTCAGGGCCCACACAGACACTTTTATTATAAAATAACCGTCGGAGGACCTTGGTTGAAAATTGTAAAATTTAGTAGAACGGACAGACATGCATTTGTTACGGAACCCTACATTCATTTTAAAATAAATGTTAAATTTTGTAGAACGGACAGACATGCATTTGTTACGGAACCCTACATTCATTTTGCAGAACTTATTAGTAGAATGGACAGACATAAACGTGTTACGGAACCCTACTTTTATTATAAAATAACCGTCGGAGGACCTTGGTTGAAAATTGTAAAATTTAGTAGAACGGACAGACATGCATTTGTTACGGAACCCTACATTCATTTTGAAATAAATGTTAAATTTTGTAGAACGGACAGACATGCATTAGTTACGGAACCCTACATTCATTTTGCAGAACTTAGTAGAATGGACAGACATAAACCTGTTACCGAACCCTACTTAACAGTTGCACTCCGGGTGTGCCGGCAGATCCCGTGCCACTCTAACTTAACCCTTAATGCAATGACTTAAGGTTTCATTTTAAAAATGACGCTGACGCGATGTCGCGATTTCGAGTTATAAATTTTATACCCACCATTGATTTTATAACCCTGTCGGGACAGATAGACCACTCCATATAAAAAATTTGGTAACGTTGTAAATCGTAAAACCAACAGGGGGCGTTAATAATTTTTCTTGATGTTGTCGTAAAACAAACAGGTGGCGTTAATGTTTGTTAATACTTCTATACTAAGGGCGCTATCTAGTTGAAATACAACATGTATCTAGGTACCTTTAATTGTCACTAGGCTGTAGAATTACTGCTACTAGACAAAAGATGGCGCTTTCATTTATATTTATAAAGAACATTATTTATGTAAATTCCAAAATTTTTAATTATATTTGAATAATAAAATTATGACAATTTACAATTAAACTAACACTTCTTATCAAATTAAATAAAATAAAAAAATTTTTTGAAAATAATTTGGTATACGGAACAAAATATTATTATGATTGTAATTTCCTGTTTGTGCGCTTTTAATAGATAGATCCACAGAGCACGGAATACCCCCGCGCGCGCGCGCGCGGTATTCCGTGCTCTGTGGATAGAACGTATTTATTTAGTTGAACAGTTAAACAAATACTCGTCACTCTTCATTCTAATAATGTCAGCATTGTATGTAAAAAAAAAAATATGAAAACTGCCTTAAAAAATTTATGAAATTAAAAAAATCGAACCCTAGAGTTGAAGGCGGTGCTAAAGAAGGCTACACAAATCACAAAGGATATCATCCACGCCATTGATGTATATTTAGAGATATGCCCATCCCATACATTACTCCCGAAAAAATTTGTTCTCGACGAGAACTGCATAAATTGCAGATTTCACGGACAGCCGCTTCATACGGCGTGTGCAGCGCGTGTTGAGCGTAAGTCTTACTGTACCGAGTCTGTGGCGCAAAAGTGCGTGTGTTCAGCATGCCCGGTTGCTGTTACAAGTATTGTAACAGCTCAGATCGAAATTACGTAAAGAATGGCGTCTCCTTCCATCAGTAAGTATTTATTTTGCTGGTTTTTTTCTCAAATTTTATGTTAAACAGATTTTTGTATACGTAATTAATATAAAGAGCGAACGAGAAAGAGTAAAGCTGTGTTTTATGCAAGAGTAACAGTGACAAACGTTGTTGTTTGTTTCGCCTGAGCATGTTATGACGTGTTAAGAAGCCATGCTGACTTGTGTGACGTAGCTATCGCGTTCTCGTTCCCACCTGCCTACTGATCATAAGAGCGAGCGGAAATACGACAATCGCGCCGATGGGCGAGCGATGACAACTTTCTCGCTCACTCTTATCATCTGCAGGCAAGTGAGAACGCGACAGTAACGTCGTAGGGATCGCGTCACGTGACAGCATGGCGGTGTGTAAAATGCAAACACGAAAGTATCTCGTGGCAGGAGGCGCGGCGCGCTCCGATGCCCGCCGTTTACGGACATGAAACGACTATATGATGTAAGTGTGTGCTTGTGTGAGTATCACAATACTGTGTGTGAATCAAAATCAAATCAAATCAAATCATTTATTGTGCACAAAAGAACAATCACGTTAAGATACATAAACAAAAACAAGTTTCACATAAATTTACATTTTTGAGATGCTTCGAGAGTATCTTAACCTATTTTAGCGACATTCGAGACAAAACACTAGACTTGCGTCTGTTTTGTTTTGTTCGGTTTGAGGTTTGGCATGAGTTTTCTGCGCCTGTTTATTACCTAATCGTTTTATGCGCTGTGTATATGTGTGTGTAGGATATACTTATGTATGTAATTTTTTTTATTTTTTATGAATGTTTGAATTTAAATTTAAATGGTTTGAACAAACTATAAAAATAAGAAATAAAATGAACGCACGAGAATGCACGCACAAGAATGCACGCACACTTGTTAAGACGAAACGTAGTACAGGTTAAATCGCGCGACGTTCGATCTATAAAATTAGACATCAATGATCCACGCATGTTTTCTTTCATGTATCATTTTTGCTTGCTTTAGCACCGCCTTCAACTCTAGGGTTCGATTTTTTTTATTTCATACATTTTTGAAGGAGGTTTTTATATATTTTTTTAAATAGTTTTTTATTTCACAGTTTTTTTTGGAATTTTTTGCTATTAATGTACTCGGCGGAATCGCTCGACCTTCGGCCTCGCGATTCCGCCTCGCTTTCCAATCTGATCTCGATCAAATTAAAATGGAACCACGTCATGGTTATCCCCTTTCAAACAAAAAAAAAGAATTTTCAAAATCGGCCCACAATAATTGACGGAGTAATCGCGTAACAAACATCCAAAAAAAGAAAACATACCGTCAAATTGAGAATCTCCTAGGTCTAAAGTAAATTGCTCGTGAAGACAAATTCAACGAGCCCAAACACGATGGGTTTATCATGTGTAGTTTAGGAGTTCCTATGGCCACCTTCCGTCTCCATCATCAGACCAGCTCGATGGTACTCGTACTCGTATTATAATATATTAAGCGCATCTGGCCGGTCGGAAAAGATTTCAAATTTAGAATATTCATGAAACAAGGGTCCGAATATGAATGACAATATCGATTCATGTATTTCAATACAATGACAGAGAAAATTTCAAAATATTAGGTACCTATTTAATACTTTTTAGTTCTAGTTTATTTTTTTTTAAGTCGGTTTTATATTTTTAAAACAATATTACATAAAAAACAATAATCGAAATCGAATAATCGAAATTGGTTGAAGTGGTACAGAATTATTCGCCATGTGTCAAACTGCAAATTGCTGAAAAAGTCCACATCACAAAAGTTTTGCTGAAGGTAACCACACACCAATAGTATTTTGTTGCTTTTTCATAAACCGCTCAATCAATTTCAATAAAATTTCAATGGGAGCACCTCTGAAGTATGACCTACCAAACAAAAAAAGAATTTTCAAAATCAGCCCACAATTAACACGTTGAACGCCATACGACCCACCGGTGGGCCTAGCGTACTTTTCCGTTCGGGCCAAGCCAAACTCATTATATCCGTAATTTTCATTAACTTGAGATTTTCATCACAAAGTTTATAAAATGCGGTAATTTGTAAGGAAAATAAAAATTTGCGACTTTTACCGTCTAATTTTCGAGATATAGCAGAAGGCTCACGGGTGGATCGTGTGGCCTCATATGAAGGATTTGTATTTTTCTGTTGGCTGGGGCCGCGGGGTCACGCCGCGGCCCACCCGTTGCGCGCACGCCGCGGACGCAGCGATCAATCCCGGTCCGGCTGCGTCGACAATTGAGGATGTTTTACGCTTTTCTCGCCAAAAATGATTATTTTGAAGATTTCGAGTTAACACAAGAAGCGCTAACGCAGTTAGAAAACATCGAGATAGATCTTCTGAACTGTAGTTTCGGAATAGATTCTATGAAGACGTAGTTCAACCAACGAAAAGAAGATGCTGTCGAATTATTTTGTCGGAGAGTGAGGATAGCGACTATGAAATGCGTATAGAAAGACGGAAGAGAATGAAACACACTCTGGAAAGGAAAGAGGGATTGGCCAGAAAAGTGAGAAGAACATGTCACCAATGTTATGCAAAGAACGTACCAATAATGGGTAGCAAACAGGCTAAAACCAAGTCGAAAAAAGTATCCACTTATTGCCAAAGCAGCCCAACTAAACCATTCCTTTGTTTGCCTTGTTTTAACATGACTCACGGATAATTCTTTATTGTTTATGGTTAAACCCTTTGGGGTTAAGATGATTGATTATTTTAAATAATGAAGTGTCATAATGTTGTGATTGTTCAATTTCATAAATATTTTCTTTTGTTCAATTTCATAAATTATTTTCGTAATAAATAATGTCTTCTTATTTGGCAATGAAGAAAATTTTATGTTCATTTTTATTTTGACGAATATTTTCTTATTATTTTCTGGTTTTATTAATTCTATTAATACAAATATTATTTTCTACCTTATCGTTAAGAGCAGCCCTAGCATCGTTACAATTAACTTAATAAAAAACTACAAGTTTCTATTGGATTTGAAAACCACGCCGTCCGCTTCGACTACAAGGCCATGCGGCTCACTTCCATATTGGCTTTGTAGCTGCGCTCTGTGGCTTGTAGGAAGCGTTTACGTAGGCCCTCTCACGCGGCTCACCGGTGACCCCCATGACCTGAATGGTTCAGTAAGGAAAGGCTCACCGGTGAGCGGTGAGCCCCGTGGCCCAAACGGAAATACTGGATTTTTCATGTGGCGTTGAACGTGTAAGATTGTAATTTCCTGTTTGCGGTTTTACTCCGGTCCAAAGAGTTTACAAACTCTTTGGTTGTACTTGGGTTGTACCTAGCTCCGCTTATTTGTTGTTATATCCGCTATAGTAACACATATTCTGTGAAAATTTCAACGGGCTACCTATTACGGTTCAAGAGATACAGCCCTCGGACAGACAGACGGACGGACGGACAGACAGACTGCGGAGGCTTAGTAATAGGCTTCCGTACAGGGATACGGAAACCTAAAAATAAGGGGTGAAATAGGGGTGAAAGTTTTTGTATGGGGAATCCATGATTTCTCTAGGTAAGGATATGAAAATTTATTATCTAGGCTTTTGGCCAAAGACATTAAACCCACCCTCTTCCATATAGACCGGACATCAAGAACAAAATCGTAATCTACTACTTAGATCCTAGTGGTACAAAGTCGTTCAGTCTAGCGCCACCAGTCCCTTCCCTTCTTACCTTACTAGGGTCGGTACCACCGCACTGAATAAAATGTATGTCGAAACGGCTATGTAAATTAAAGAGATTTGATGTAAATAGTTTTTTCGTTTTTTTCCGTCCAGTTCAGTATAGCCGGCACGACATGTCCGACATCACGGATGTTGTAGGTGATGTATCCAACCATGTCAGTTTCCATAAAAAAAAGAAGAAGAGGAGGAGAGGTATGGAGGGAGGAAGGGGTAGTGAATGAGGGTAGGTGTGGGGGAGGGAGGTAGTAGAGGGAACGAGGAGGAATGGATATCGAGGGAGTGAGAGGTTGAAAGTGGGAAGGGGCGGGGTAAGAGGGGGTTGCGGACAGGATGAGGGGTAGTAGGGGAGGAATGGAATGCGAGGGTGATGGGAAGGAGGGGCGGCATGAGGGGAGGAAGGGAAGTAGGGAGAGAGGGAGGGAATGGGCGAAAGGGAAGGTGGCAAAGAGGGGGTCCGTGAAGGGTGAGGGGAAGGAGGGGAGGAAGGCGGGATCGAGGAGAGAAGACCGGGAGAGAGGTGAGTGAGAGATGGGCGAGGAAGGAATCCCTTCCTTCCTCCCGAAAAAGATAGAGAATATAAGAGAAGCGATGGTTTATTATCAATTTTGCATTTAAATCAGATTTACTATTTTTTTATTTTATTCGTCGTCGTGTCGTCGTCGGTAAAATCTACAATTTTACAATTTTATATAAAATATCATTGACTTATATATTCTGTAAAGTTTATCACAAATACATTAAACCCACCCTCTTTTAATCTCTTTGGTATAATTTGGTAGCAGCATCGTAGATGGAAAAAATAGCCCTGGACTCAACTTTTTTTAATTCGGTGCCTGGACTCCGTACTTCATACTCAAAGACATTTTGTTCATACTTCAACTATTACTCAAACGAGACACCGCGATTATGGTAGTGTGCGTATCGCGTGAATACAGAACCGACCGTCTCAAGAGATCGGATTGATATTGTGTCATCCTTTTTCCACGCGCAGTAACCCGTATCGCTTGCCTGCACGCTCCACGCAAACATTTGCGTGTTCCAAAACAAGCGAACGTCGCGCGTCGATCGATAAATTGCCGCAACGGCTAAAAACTATGGAGGTGGCTTTTTACTTTGGAGCGACTGTAAGGAGAAAGGAAGTATTGTGATCGTCCAAAATGTCGAAGTTGAGAATGCGACTAATTTTTTTATTTTTTTTATTGAAACTGACACGGTTGGCTACATCACCTACAACATCCGTGATGTCAGCCCATAACACCGGGTGAACTTGGTGCCACGTCAGTGCTTCCCTTCGGTCGTGCCGACTACACTGAACTGGACGAAAAACACAAACTATTTACATAGCCGTTTGGACCGACCTTTCATTCAGTGCGGTGGTACCAACCCGGGCGGGTTAAACCCTACCACCTAGTAATATAAGAAGGGGGTCATATCCCTTAGTCGCCTTTTACGACATACACGGGGAGAGATGCAGTGGGGCTATTCTTTTAAAGTACCGGTCCGACACAGTACAGACACAGCATATATATGGCTAAAGCAGTATGGAAACTACGTACAAAACGATCGAAACGACGCACTCACACACACGCACGCCTCAACAAGGCCCCGAAGCGAATGTCGCAAACAATCAGTCGCGGGTGCCGCGTCCGAGTGGTCGTGTTTGTTTTTGTTGCATGCGCCACGGACAGTCCGCGATCTTTTAGAATGCAAAAAAATGTTTACAAACGTTTTTCGCCTGTTGTCACTTTATATTAACTTTTGACAAATGTTGACAACTTTTGTCAACTTTTCCCATCTTTTGCCAACTTCTGTCAGATTTTGTCAACTTTTATCGACTGTTGTCAACTCTTGTCAAATTTTCTTATCTTTTGCCAACTTCTGTCACCTTTTGTCAACTTTTATCGACTGTTGTCAACTCTTGTCAAGTTGTGTACACTTTTAAGAACTTTTGTCAACTCTCGGTAACTTATGTCAACTCTTGTCAACTTTTGTCAACTTTTCTCATCTTTTGCCAACTTCTGTCACCTTTTGTCAACTTTTATCGACTGTTGTCAACTCTTGTCAAGTTTTGTAAACTTTTGAGAACTTTTGCCAACTCTCGGTAATTTATGTCAACTCTTGTCAACTTTTGTCAACTTTTCTTATCTTTTGCCAACTTCTGTCACCTTCTGTCACCTTTTATCAACTTTTATCGACTGTTGTCAACTCTTGTCAAGTTTGTAAACTTTTGAGAACTTTTGTCAACTGTCGGTAACTTATGTCAACTCTTGTCAACTTTTGTCAACTTTTCTCATCTTTTGCCAACTTCTGTCACCTTTTGTCAACTTTTATCGACTGTTGTCAAGTTTTGTAAACTTTTGAGAACTTTTGCCAACTCTCGGTAACTTATGTCAACTCTTGTCAACTTTTGTCAACTTTTCTTATATTTTGCCAACTTCTGTCACCTTTTGTCAACTTTTATCGACTGTTGTCAACTCTTGTCAATGTTTGTCAACCAGGGTCAACTTTTGTCAACTTTCGTCAATATTTTTCAACTTTTGTCATCTATTGTCATCTTTTGTCAACTTTTATCGATTGTTGTCAACTCTTGTCAATGTTTGTCAACCTTGGTCAACTTTTGTCAACTTTCGTCAACATTTGTCAACTTTTGTCATCTTTTGTCAACTTTTATCGACGGTTGTCAACTATTGTCAATATTTATCAACCTTGGTCAACTTTTGTCAACTTTCGTCAATATTTGTCAACTTTTGTCATCTTTTCTCAACTTTTATCGACTGTTGTCAACTCTTGTCAATGTTTGTCAACCTTGGTCAATTTTTGTCAACTTTCGTCAATATTTGTCAACTATTGTCATCTTTTGTCAACTTTTATCGACTGTTGTCAACTCTTTAAATGTTTGTCAACCTTGGTCAACTTTTGTCAACTTTCGTCAACATTTGTCAACTTTTGTCATCTTTTGTCAACTTTCATCGACTGTTGTCAACTCTTGTCAATGTTTGTTAACCTTTGTCGGCTTTTGTCTACTTTTGTCATCTTTTGTCAACTTTTATCGACCTGTGTCAGCTTTTATCGACTGTTGTCAACTCGTGTCAATGTCAACCTAATCTTGGTCAACTTTTGTCAACTTTCGTCAACATTTGTCATCTTTGTCAACTTTTATTGACTGTTGTCAACTCTTGTGGTTGTTTGTCAACCTTAGTCAACTTTCGTAAACATTTTGTCATCTTTTGTCAATGTTTGTCAACTTTTGAATACTTTTCTCGACTTTTGTGAACGTATAGCCACTTTCGTCATCTTTTGTCAACTTTTGCCAACTTCTCTCAGCTTTTGTCAGCTTTTATCATATTTTAACCACTGTTGTCAACTTTTGTCACTTTTATGAACTTTTGTCAGCTTTCGTTAACAAGAAGTTGACAAAAGTTGACAAGAGTTTACATAAGTTGACTAAAGTTGACAAGAGTTAACGAAAGTTGACAAACTGGACAAAAGATGGGAAAAGTTGACGAAAGTTGACAAACAGCTGACATAAGTTGACAAACGTTGACAAAATATGAAAAAAGTTGACAATACTTAGTTGACATTAATTAACAATAGTTAACGAAAGTTGACAAACGTTAACAAGAGTTGACAAAAGTTCACGAACGCTGACAAAAGTTTATAAAAGTGACAGAACTTGGTAAAAGTTGACAATAGTGGTTAAAAGTTGACAGAAGTAAGTAAAAGTTGACAAAAGATGACGCAAGTTGACAAAAGTTGACGGAAGCTGGCCTTAGTTCATCAAAGTGACAGAAGTTGGCAAAAGTTGACAAAAACTTCCGAAAGTTGACAACAGTCGTTAAAATTTTACAAAAGCTGATAGAAGTTGGCAAATATTGACAAAAGATGACGAAAGTGGCTATAAGTTAACAAAAGTCGACAAAAGCCGTAAAAGTAGACAAACGTTGATGAAAGTTGACAAAAGTTGACGAAAGTTGACAAAAGTTGACAAATGTTGACAAAAGTTGACAAGAGTCGACTTATGTCACCGAGAGTTGATAAAAGTTCTCAAAAGTTTACAAAACTTGAAAAGAGTTGACAACAGTCGATAAAAGTTGACAAAAGGTGACAGAAGTTGGCAAAAGATGAGAAAAGTTGATAAAAGATGACGAAAGTGGCTATAATTTCACAAAAATCGAGAAAAATAGACAAAAGTTGACAAAAGATGACAAAAGTCGACAAATGTTGACGAAAGTTGACCAAGGTTGACAAACATTGACAAGAGTTGACAACAGAAGTTCTCAAAAGTTTACAAAACTTGACAACAGTCGATAAAAGTTGACAAAAGGTGACAGAAGTTGGCAAAAGATGAGAAAAGTTGACAAAAGTTTACAAGAGTTGACATAAGTTACCGACAGTTGACAAAAGTTCTCAAAAGTTTACTTTTAAATAAATGTTTTAATAAATAATAATTTTACAATTTTACAAAAAAATTTGATTGACATCCCTAACGCTCCAATGGAGCGTAGGTACTTATTTTAACAAATAGGCCTAGTTTCCATACTGCTTTAGCCATATATATATTGTGGTACAGATTTGGGCTATATATCTGTCAACGATCCCAAAAAAGTGGTTTTGAGAAACATGTATGTGTGTGTGTGTGTGTGTGTGTCCGTCCAGCGACCTTGTGCCTAAACTGCTCAACCGATTTCGTTCAAAATTCGTATTTAGTAGTTTGAAATGATAATCTAGGGGTAAATTTTTTTACTTTTTCAAAATTCGAAAAAATAAGGGTAGCCGTCATACAAATTTGTCTATGGCAATGTGTCCAGCGACGTTGCGCCTCAACCGCTCAACCGATTTCGTTGAAAATTCATATTAAGTAGTTTGAAACGATTATCTAGGGGTACCTTTTTTAGTTTTTTTTAATTAAAAAAAATAAGGGTAGCTGTTATACAAATTATTTCGTTGAGGTCGATTTTCTTATAAATGGCTAACGATTTTTATTATTATTATTATATTTAATCCATCGTGTTTGTTTCCGTTTTCAAAGGTGGTGAGGTAAAAAAATATAATTTTAAAGAAGGTATCTCCACTTTATCCTAACCGCACGCGCGTATTTGAATTGCACGCAGGTTTGGTTGGTGGCTATTTGGCAACTAAAAATATAATAAGAAATAGGCATGCCATCTATAGACAAATAGGACAACTTAACTTTGGTCTGACATCTATGATGCAGAAGCGGCGAAATTATACATTTTATCCGCCAAGCTCACGGACTGACAAAACATGAAAATATTTATTGGAAAAATTATGAAAACCTTAAAATACACTATTTTGAAATTTCTACTTAATATAAAATAATCTTTAAATTTAACTATGCTGTTCCCACTTAGCATCGTTCTATAATTAGCAGATTTAAAAATATAATAATTATTTAATTCAAATTCGATACTCCTGGCGCCATCTTAGGACATAATTGAAGACTAATTTCATGTTACCTTTAAAACATCGCTGACGGTACATCTGACTCCCCCTATAAAATCAATGATACCCACCTAAAAAAGTGCCAAGCACCGCTAAAGAAATTTTCACTTAAAAAAAAACAAGCAAACAAATCAACAAACAAATATACTTTCGCATTTATGATAAACAACATGATAGCAAACAAATAAACAAACAAATATACTTTCGCATTTATGATAAACAACATCGCATTTATTATAAACAACATCCCCGTATACAATAATTGATTTCAAATTTCTTTTCAGTCTGTCAAATTTGCCTATCATGTGTACGCGCCCGGTATGGCGCGCAGTCGTGCTCCTAACTCGCGGAATTATTGTATTTTTCACGTTTTAAGCGTTGTATTATCATTAAAATGACTTACCTATGAAAGGTTACGCCATCTTTTGTTATTCCTGATGATCTTGAGCTCTTTCGACACGTACGAACTGCACAACTCGCCATTTTGCGTAGTGCACATATACGTGTTCTTTGTCCCCAAGTCACATGTGCACTGACGTTCGATCCCGCAGACTATTATATTGTAAGAGCATAATGCACTAAGACGCGGCTAATTTTCCCATATAATAGCGCTCGACGGTTGCCACTCCCGTATGTATGCTTGGTGGTGTAATCGAACCGGATTGTAAAAACTAAACAGGACAAATTCAAGCGTAGTGTACTACCATACGAATGATGAATAAAGAATCAACCCAGGCGGGTTAAACCCTACCACCTAGTAAGGTAAGAAGGGAAGGGACCTACAGTTTTACGTGGAATCTCTTGTTCTTTTACTAGTCCTAGTCGCCTTTTATGACACGAACGGGGAGAGATGCAGTGGGACTATTCTTTTGATGTAGTAATTTGAAATAAATACATAGCAGAAGATGTACATAGACAACGGAGTCTGGCTCCATACAAAAACAATTCTGGATGGATCTGGATAGAGTAGACCTTGGCGCGGTCCTTCTGCCGAGTCATGCAGCAGGCGGGTCTTCGTGCCTTACTTGCCGCATGATAGTTATCTTGTCCGAATACTTTGCAAAACGTGGTGGCCGGTGTTGTGCTGTAGTTTACCAGGACCCTTGCAGCACAACACAAATTACTCGGCTTATCCCGATGGTCGGGATGCAGTGTGTGGTATGTGTGTGTGTATGTGCCCATCGGTGGACTGGTGACCGGTAGCCGGGTAGTTTGTAAATGAGAGACGCTTGCGGTGTTGCAGTGAAGCTGCCGGACTTCCTGAACGCGGTGAACATGTCGGACTCCAAGCTCAAGGTGCTGCTCCAGTACATCGACATGTTCGTCCAGTGAGTTCACCTCTTCTATACCAAACCTGATGAAGTCACCTGAAGAAGCGGCGGGTGGCCGAGTGGTTTGGGCATCGGCTTCTCATGCGAGAGGTCTGAGGTTCGAATCCGGTCGGCGTGTACCAATGAGTTTTTTCTGAGGAAAAAATTTACGTGCATACCTACACCTGCTGCTTCACCCTTCGGAACCGGTGTAAAACTGTAGGTCCCTTCCCTTGCCCCTTACTAGGTGTTAGGCTCAAATTGTAGCCGACTGGGTTGGTACCACCGTACTGGATGTAAGATGGCCGCATAGCAGCCTTGGCTGTGTTCTCCTCTAGTCCAGTATAGCCAGCAATCCAGGGAAGTATCCGGTATGGCACCTACCTTCTCGGAGGTGAAATTGGCTGGTCGGAGCATGCGCTTTGGCCCCTCTGCCTCACCCACCCATACCGGATAACATAAAAATAAACTTGTCATCTCCACTAGATTAGCCTAGAGCAGTGGCGCCCATACTTTTTTCTATGAAGATCTACCTACAAACAATTAAAGCGGGGACTCCACAGCGGCGCACGGCCACGCTGCGCACGTGTGTCCAGATTCGCTCCTATGGATTTATATGGAGGCGTCTCCACTGCGAGCTGCGTGCAGCTGCGTGGATGTGTGACGTCACACCCACGGCCACGCGTGTGTTTGGCTTTGCTAGGCGAGCGAAGCCAGACCCACGTAGCTCGCTCCCCTCCACCCGCGCATGCACTCCCCTCCCGCTGCCGCAGCGCTCATCTCGCTCGCTCTCGCTATCCAGTATAGTTCGCAGCTTTGTGTTGTGCCAACAGTCTAGTCAATCGGTAATAATTTTTGAACTTCTCATCAGAAAGTGAAAGAAACAATGTGTGAAATTCTCCTTCGTTTTCTCTGCGCACATTTTTTTTTTTTTTTATGGAAACTGACACGGTTGGCTACATCACCTACAACGTCCGTGATGTCAGCCCATAACACCGGGTGAACTAGGTGCCATGTCAGCGCTTCCCCCTTTGATCGTGCCGGCTACACTGAACTGGTCGGAAAACACAAACTATTTACATAGCCGTTTCAACCGACGTTTCATTCATGACTTTCAAGCCAAAATCGATGTTTTCTTTTGGGTACATTTTCGTTATATTCGGTGTCACTGTCACTATCGTCGGAAGAACTGTCGAGATCGAGTAAAATCAACGCTTGCGCCGCCTCCGCCATAGGTAGTACGCCAGTAGGCACGTCCGCTTCGTTTGAAATGTTCCAACAAATGAAGCGCGTGGCTCGGCATAGCTGGCTGTGGAGTCGCCCACGTACACGCGCATCCGTGTGCTTGGCTAGGCCATGCGTGTGCGTGCACATCCGTGCGCCGCTGTGGAGTCCCAGCTTAAAGGTTGTGAGATCAACACTTTTTTAAAAATCTTAATTTTATTTAAGGCTTTAGCCATTCCTTGCTATGCCAGCCCCATAGTAACTATACTGATATAGGTACTTCAGCACGATTCAATGCCTGTGACTTTACAAAAAAACTTAGTATGCATTCAAGCTCCTCCCCCTGAGCTCGCCCCAAGGCTTCATGTACTTTAAATAAAGACAGGTTGAGTCTGTCAGTTCTTAAGTTTCTCAATAGCTTCTGCCTCAGTTCTCGGTTCCGGGCACATTCCAACAGTATATGGAGTAGGTCCTCTTCTATCCCACATGTGCTGCAGTTGAGTGTTTGTGCTATATTCATGAGGTACATTGTCTCATTTGTTGGAATGTGTCCGGATCGTAGTCTCAGGCCCATTACAACACTTGTACCAAAACTTTTTGTTGTTGAATAATTTGTAGTCATTGTTCTACTGCCCGAGTAAGTCTTGAGGGGCTTTCCTCTTCAGTCTCTTGAACACTCTGTTGGTCTTCATCAACTCCGCTGCCTAGTGATTTGGATGGGTTTAATTTTTTTTTTATAAGCGTTTGTTCTATCTTTTCTTTCCTCCTTTATGGTATGGATTTTATGGTAAAAAAATAACTATCACAAACAATTTGCAGATATCTGGACGAGCACAGCGAGTGGTTCGGGGAGTCCTACTACATGGCCGACAGCACGGCGCGATCTCATTAGACCTAAGGACACATTACATTATGCACCCGCCTGCTATTATGTCATCTATGCTATCTCACTCGCACAATATCATTGCGATTCCAAAGTTTGCAAGTTGCCCAGCAATGGAACGAGCCATGCTGGGAATGTCGCCACGTGATATGGTGCGTAACGATGCAATCCGCCAAAGTAGTCGATATTGGACAGCGGATGGCGAAGCTCAAGTGGCAGTGGGCTGGGCACGCTAGCCGAAGAGACGACGAGGCTGACCGTGGCTCTGATTCCACGTAAAACTGCAGGTCCCTTGTCTTACCTTAGGTAGGTGGTAGGGTTTAATCCGAACGGGTTGGTACCACCGCACTGAATGAAAGGTCGGTTGAAACGGCTATGTAAATAGTTCGTGTTTTCCGTCCAGCGCAGTGTAGCCAGCACGATCGAGGGGAAGCACTAACACGGCACCTAGTTCACCTAGGTGTTGGGCTGACATCGTAGATGCAGTAGGTGATGTAGCCAACCGTGTCAGTTTCCATAAAAAAAAATATCACTTGTGCACGCAAGTGCAGATGCCATTTTAATATAGTTTCTTTATTAGCGCGGGCTAATAAGGTCTTTCATTAGTAGGTAATGATACGCTAAGGGTATGTGTATCAGATACTGATCACGTTCCCCTACGAATTTTTTTTTACAATATAAAAAACCTCAAATTTAATACGTGAAGTGCACGTATTTCACCTTAATAAGTATGTTTTTTATATCGTAAAAAAAATTGGTATGGGAACGTGATCAGTATCTGATACACATACACCCCTTAGCGTATCGTTACCTACTATTGAAAGACACCTTATATGTCGATGCGACGACATTCAACACTGAGATAAAGTAGGTGACATAATACGGGGCGTGGTGATGTGCGTCTGGCGCACACAACTAGATCCTCCGCCTATTCCTGTCCGCTTGTAGACGGTAGTGGGCCCGCGCCGCCGCGCCGCCCGCCGCACTTTGAGCCAAACTCGATAGTTAGCAAGCTAGGGGGACGTTGTTGTGGACCTGCCCGAGGGCTGCCGGCGATGTCACGATAAATCTCTGTTGAAGCAATTCTTGAAGATAGGTGGAATATTTTAATTTTGAATTTAAAACTAAAATATTTAACCAAATGAAAGTTAATCACTTGTCCGTATAAATTTTTCTAGATGTTAGTTTCACTTAATTTGTATGGTCAGAAATAAGCTTTTTTAATTATGTTGACAATTGAAAGAAGTTATGTTTTTCGAAAAATCACTATATTCTCAGTTTGAAAATGTGATACATTTTTTTACTGCTTCCGAACTGGGTGGTTGTTCCTCAGGTCGAAGCCTCAGGCGTAGACAATTTCACCCCCGAAGATGTGCCAGACCGGCTTGGAGGTGGACTAAGGTCGCTGGGGAAAGACTATTAACCCGCGATTTGAAGATCTAAAAATACTCGAAACTTTGAAATGAAATAGACAAATTTGTATGATTTGTTTATCCCACAATTGATAATAAGTCTCACTGTAGATTATACGTCTGTTTGTTTGTTTGCTGCCCAGCCAAGAGGGAAGAGGGAAGGCGGGTGGGCCATTCTCCGCACTGAGACCTCAAGACGGTCCGTTGTACGTTGGCGCCCGGGTAGTGCTACTCCAGCCACCCGAGCTATTTCATGAAGTGGACCACTCTTCTTGGTCGCTTCCACACTCCATGGGCAGTTCCCACGTTCCCAAGAAACTGTAGAGATTATAGGTCTAACAGATCTCACAAAAACATTCACACTGGTGAAATTGAGGGCCCGTCCTTTTTTGAAGTTCGGGCACTCATTCAATCCACGAAATGCTTTAAGAATGTGAGATGGTCTCTCGTGACAATGTTGGCAGCCAGCGAGATAAATGTGTTCGTTAGCTAGCGTTAGCGAGCGTTAGGCGAATTTTTGGACGAATGTTTCACTATCGTGTTTGTTAAAAATTGTTACGTAGCCTTTTCTAAGATTATTCACTGTTGAAGTAGCTTAGTCTTCTTCTAGTGTCTTGACCAATCTATAGGTAGGCGAGGAGGACTTTGCGCTGAGAGAATCTTCTATACTTGTAGACGACGATGAACAGATAGATGCGTGGGTGAGGTGGACAGTGTTAGTTAAAAGAAGCTGAAACGTTAACAATAAATAAAAGAATGGCAGATTCTCTAAGCACATTTGTATCTCCGTTGATGATTTAGGGGTGAGATCTCAAAGTGTGTGCGTGCACGGTGGTAGCGTTGTGTATTGTACTGGCACGGCGGCGGCGGGCAGCGTTCCTGTGATTATGCACTAGTTTATCGTACGTACGTACGCATCTGACTGTCACTAGCTGGTAAGGTACCTATTTACTCACTCGTATTCAAACATGTTAAAGGAGCTGTGTTGCTGAATAAATCATATCAAAAGATATAACGGCTTGTTTCATTTGTCAATTTCAGTGTGGAGAAAATAGTACTTGCAAAGTGTTTGTCGTCAATCGTGATCTTATACATATTATGTAATTTCTTGATGTACGAATGGCGTATGTCGGCATATTGAAAATGCTAAACGATCAGCCTAAAGTTTTAAAAGAAAAGTAATGTATTATTAAAAAGTTTTCGGTTTCGCAGTACCAAAAATTACTTTGAAAAAAAAATGGATATGGAAGTAATTTTGGATTTAAAAATAATTTTTGGGATTTTTAATAAGATATTCATACATTACATCATGTTACAAGTGTCAAAAGCTACTAACTATAGCAGGAAATATTTTTCAAATCTCATAATTACCAGGAATTTTTCGGAATTCCCGAAAGAGGTGGTTTTAACCACTCCATGTTATGTCTTCTCGTCAACATTAGGTATTTATACTCTACCTATTCTGATCCCTGGTAATGTGCAACAGCGGTAAATGTCTAAAAGAACATAAAATAAATGTAATAGGGAGTTTATGTGAGGAGTGTAAGGAAGGCAATGAAATAAAAAAAATTGTTGGGGTCCACTATAATTGTATTTATTTAATTTTTTTCATATATTTTTCCAATCTACTAATTTCTACACTATTCAGAGCTTACCAACGGCATGTCTGTTACTCCCCGCGACTAATAAATTAAGTATCAATAATAATACTTCATTCAAAAATCTACTACCTACATACATCGTGCTACATAGTTAAACCAGGCTGAATGGTGTTTTGTGGTACTGGTGGTAGAGAGCGTTTCAACTAAATCTTCCCTTCGCCACTGTTAGTGTCACTGTCAGTGCTTAAATTCGTGTTGCCAGATTGTGAAGATTATATTACATAATAATGTAATCGGTATTTACCATATAATAAATACGGTACATACAAATACGATAATTACGGGTAAATCTGTACACATAGCAACCCTCAATGCTGTTTTGACAGATATACAGTGGAGCCAACATAACGGCGAAGGGAAGATTTAGTTGAAACGCTCTCTACTGACCTGAGTACTGTCAAATGCTGTCACCGCCAAATTGACACCCACCTTACTGCCTAGGCCACAGAGCATGAAATGCGCGCGCCCGCCCCTACTAGAGGCGCCGTGAGCGCGATTTCTCTACAACGCCGTTGAAGCCTGTGGACGTGGCCTATGACTTACATATGTGTGTTGTGCGTGTGCATTTGTTTTGTGCGTGTGCCTAACTTGCTCCTCTTTGTGTGTAGTGTCGATACTAGCACACACACACACACATACGAAGCGCTAGCAGCTCAGCGTACGGTTATTGGGTTTCAAATATCATCGCTTAGGGCGCCTCTAGTAGGGGGCGCGGGCGGTAGGTATTGATGCTCTGTGGCCTAGGCCCTAGGCCGCTTCGTATTTATGACACTAGATGGCGTTTTCGTCGGCCTGCTATGTCCCTATACCCGCTTGAGACACCTCTACTTACCGTTTACAGTATATATTTTTTTAACTGGATACCTTACCCTGGTTCTAACGAATGGTATGCGGGTCAAGTATACATTTAACTCTTTGAGTTTTGGTACCAATAGTTCGTATGCTTGACCAACCTAATCCTATTGTAATTTATTTTGGCTTTACCCGTGTTGTAGTGCTTGAGCATGACACAATAATCTTTATGTTGGAAACTGGCAACCCTGCTTGGCTGTCACCATGCAATATTCTATGTTTTTCTGTTCTTCATTACTGGGTTGCCAGTTTCACTGACATAAATTGTACCAGACTTAAATCTTTGTACCAGACTATAACTAATACGATTGTTCATGCATGAGTGAGTTCTAGCCAACGATGTGTTCTTTCAGCGTTCAAGCCCCATGCAGGCTTTCATCTGTATTAGAAATCGTGTTTCGAACTCTTTCTATGGTGCGAAAGATCTCGAAGTGTGAACGCATTCCTGAATACGTTCTTAAACCCTAAAACATATGCATATAGAGGTGATATAGACAAGGGAGAATTTTCCTCCTTTGTCTATATTCTATGGAGTCAGCTAAAACACCACTCATGTGTATCGCCCTATATTTCGGTCTATCTCCGGACTTCATTGTCACCCGGAGTGGGAGCAGAGGTCTTCGGTGGTGTGGTAGACGACGTCGTTGGTGCTGCGGTTGTCGTGGTAGTGGTGGTAGTGGTGGTTGTGGTCGCGGGCTCCAGGCCTTTGATTTCGAAGGGGCCTCGGAAGAGGGGCTGGAACAGCCGGAGGAAGCTCTGGTATCGCACCGCAGAGTTCTGTGAACGTGGACGATGGACGAGGATTAGCTCACTTTCTAGGAGATATGAAGCAAGAGAACCTACGGGGAATTATAAGCCTTACAATGGAAGGTGGAATAGTTCATCACAGGTTGTCCTTATTTGGCTTTGATGTTGGTAAAGGTATCTACGCAGTTGATTTCTAAAATATTGGCTGCAACAACTATTAAGAATGTTTTCCAAGGTTTTACTCCTTGGTATTATTCTAACCAGGTTTTTTTTTATGGAAACATGGCACGGTTGGCTACATCACCTACAATATCCGTGATATCACCGGGTGAACTAGGTGCCGTGTCAGTGCTTTCCTTCATTTCATGTCGGCTACACTGAACTGGACGGAAAACAAGAACTATTTACATAGCCGTTTCGACCGACGTTTCGTTCAGTGCGGTGGTACCAACCCGGCCGGGATAAACCCTACCACCTAGTAAGGTAAGAAGGGAAGGGACCTACAGTTTAACGTGGAATCCGAACCACGGTCTGCCTCCAACGGTCGAGCGGTCACCCAAGTACTGACCGCGCCCAGGGTTCCTTAATAACTGTCAACCGACCGCACCACTGAGCTACCGAGACGGACAAAACTTACAAGGTGATACAGACAGGTGGTACAAAACTTAATCAAATCAATCAAGATGGCCGCATAGCAACCTCGGTTGTGTTCTCCTCTAGTCTAGTCCAGTATAGCCAACAATCCAGGGAAGTCTCCGGTATGGCACTTACCTTCTCGGAGGTGATATTGGCTAGTCAGAGCATGTGCTTTGGCCACTCTGACTCAGCCACCCATACCGGATTACATAAAAAATTTACAGATCTCGTGCATTACACGACCTTCGAGGTACTCGTACATTGAAAATGAACTCAACAAAAAAGTATTAAATTTATACATTTTTTATTATTTTTAAAAAAACACAAGCAGCTTAAAAAATGTAAACTAAAATTTAGACAGAAAACAGATAAGCTTGACGTCTAACTAAAGTAACAAATTAATAAATATCAAATATAAAAATATTATATAGGTTATTAGGTTAGAAGGGATATAGGTTAGGTTCTATTATTCCTATGGGTTCCTTTCGGCTCTATAATCAGGACCCTGGAAATCATATTATATGACTAGAGTACTTGCGAAGACAAATCCAACGAGTTATTATAATTTTATAATATTTACTTTCATTATCAATCATAATATTCCAAAATATTATATTTATATGTAAAAATGATAAACTTTAATGCTACTACTCAGATTAGTCCGCGCGCCGCATATACCTCCCGCGATATTCAAAATTCCGCCGCATAAAGGATAAGCTACAGCCTAGACCGAGAGAGATAGCGAGGTACCGTTTTTTGCAAATTGTAGCCCAACTCAATATCCCGAGGGCTTTTTTTAATTTTTTCAAAATTCACGACACCAGAGCGATGTCGCACTTTTCCTTGAAATGGGTTCCCTACCAACGCGATCGAAAAAACATTTTCAATGTTAAAAAAAAATCAATTTAGAATGCTCACCATTACAACATCGCCGACGATCTTAGTAGTCCTGATGAGAAGGGACACGGATGGTCCAAACAGGTTGCCCGGCACGTCCAGGCTCACCTTGTTGCGGTCGAACACCGGAATATCGTCCGTAGTGGTGCGCGGGCGCACCGTGGTAGCCTGCCGCGTCGCTCTCGCGCCGCTGCTGATGGATCGGCGCGGGGGCAGCCTCGCCGAAGTGCCCCCAGACGCTGTGCGCGCTCGGCTGGATGTAGTGCCACGCTAGACAAGCACACATGGACACGTCGTGGTGATGCTGGCAGTTGTATCGAGCTAACCTTCGAGTCTAGACTATATTGAAATTGAAAATTTGAGAACTCTATCGATCGAGACATTATTATCGCTGGGTTCGTAGGGTGGAGTGAAAATTTTTTTTCTCGAATTTAGGATTTCCTGTGTTACCAATCGATGCCTTGGAGGTACTTAGTAAAGGACACAAAATATCATCAAATTCAAGCATGATCTTCAGGTGGCGCACTGACCCCAAAGTTTTATATAAAAGTGATTTTTTATCAGATTTTGCATGTACGCAACCACCTCCTGTTGCCTATTTTAACGTCGAAACACAAATCTAGGAACACTCCCCCCCCCCCCCCCCCCCCTTCTCCCGCACTCCCCACTGACACTCTCCAAGAAAAACGTGGTTTTAAGTACCACAGAAAAACAATAACAGAAGAACATTTATTTTGCTCTCCGAGCCAGATTCTCAGTACATTAGCCACGTCACGCCTCTTTCTGGAGCTGCTAGTTCTATCAAAAATGGCATAATTGAGTTTCTAAATTTGAACTTCGGAGATATATCGACCATTGTCGCTATTGGATGCGACGGAACTGCAGTCAACACGGGGTCCAGGAATTGAGCAATTGCATTATTGAAAGACAGTTAAATCGACCCTTGCATTGGTTTATATGTTTGTTGCATGCCAACGAATTACATTACCACTGCGTCATCTATTCAACACTTTGGACGGCTGTACGTTAAGCCCGACCCAATACGTGCGCAGGAGTCTTAGGTCAAATGTTACAACACTGTGAAAACTTACCTGTGGTGGAATTTGAGAAGATTGAGACAGCGTTACCTGAGATTGATGCGAAAATTTTACGCACTGATCAAAAGTATCTCCTTCAAATTTGTCTAGCTATTTCACAAGGTAGCGTGACAACTGACTTGGCAAATAAGCAACCAGGAAAGCTGGCACACTCTCGATGGCTAACCTGTGCAAACAGAATATTGCGACTATATGTGGCTACAAAATCTTCATCCGAAAGTCTGGTCGAGCTTGCTGCGTTTGTAATAAAAGTGTACGCGTCAACATGGTTCAGCATCAAAACGAAACCCTCCTGCAAATACGGTCCAGATCACCTCCTCAGTATGATAAAAAGATGCTCTTATTTAAAGCATAACCTGAAAACCATTGCGTTTCGAGTAATACTGCGGAACTCTTTCTTCGCACATTCCGAGAATACTTTATTAGCTATGCTACAAGACGAAAGGCAACATGTTAAAGAATTAGCACTTAGACGAATACATAAAGCGCGAAAAATTACAAAGGGAAAGAAAGTAAGAGAGTTTTTGACTCCGAAATTAATCTTTGAAGCAAATTTCTTTTCAAAATATAGTGACAGTGAAATATGGAACCACACAGGCTGTGGAGAGAGGCATAAAACTGGTCAATGATGCAAGTCTGGCTGTTTGTGGAACTGGAGCACGCGATGGATACATCCGAGCAAGAATAAAATCAAGAAAAGAAAAATGCCAAGATTTGCAACAAAATCTAAGTTTTTCCCCGAAGTTCAACGAGCTACCCCGCATGCAGATGGTATGACGGAAGGTTGAAATGATGAAAACGTAGTATTATCTTGTAATTCTTTGTGTTTTTAATTCATATAATAAAGTTAAAATGGATAAAAATATTGGTTTTATTTATTGAAATATTTCGAAAAATTTACTTTTATTCTAAATTACAAATCTTCTGCGCCACCTGAAGATGGAAAGTAAAAAATATATTTTTTATATATTTCAATAGCTATTTATTCATAGCACCGTTTAGTAATACAGGGTTAATGAAATAAAAAAAATATTTTGTTTTGCCACTTTTCACTCCACCCTCTATAGGGACATATTAAAAAAAGTTGTTTTGTATGTAAAGTAATTTCTGTATATTTAACTCAATATCGACTTTTTTTAAAGACATCTTTATCCTTAAAGAGGGAGGGAGCTCACCCAGCGTTATCGGAGTATTCCAGATAGGTAGGTGCCTACATCATACTTTTTTATTCTTTCTTCTTTATTCATCATCCATAGACAGTACACTGCACTCGGATTCGTCATATTTTAACATTTAACATTTAGAAATTTGCCAGTTAGATTATCACAGTGAAGAAGAACTGGCAAGAAACTTGGATACTTTTGGTATCCAAGTTTCGTGCCAAGGTGAGAGGTGGCGACCCTGTCGCCCTTTAGCACGGCATCTTGTCCTTATCCCTTAGCCGCCTTTTACGACATGCATGGGAAGAGATGCAGTGGGGCTATTCTTTTTACACGGTATATTCTAACCAGTAAATATTAAATTGCTCTAACAAAACTTGTCGAATATTACAAACTAAGTACTTACCCTTGTCCGATGTCCTTATTCTTAATGTGTAGATAAGTGTTCAATTGAATTGTAATTGGTGTAAAAGTACCTATTTGTATGCGTCTAGTAGCTACACATTATCATTCAAAACACAGTTATTTACCAAATGTGTCTTGAGATTCTATTTTTAAATTTTTTCTATGGAACTAGCATCAGAAATGGGATAGTTAAAATGTTTATGTTCAGGAGATCTATTTCGTTAGCTGCCAAACTACCTTTGTTTGAAAAGTTAGGAAAGGAGGTTTTGCAAATAGGTATGTGTTGTGGGTGGCAAATGGATTGTGGAAATATTTTTGTAAAAAATTGAGGAAGAATTGCAACCTAGAGGTAACTATTGCCTTACTTAACCACTTCGGCCGATCTATCAGAAGTCATAACAGTGATTGAGTGATGTGATACCAATCCGGGCTGAATTATTTATTATGATGGTATAATAAATAATAAATTGAGTTGTATTAGTTTCTTTGTTGTACGACACTGTGGTAACACAGTTTTTGTAAATGTATTTAATGTAAATACGAGAAAATCTTTTACTGGTTTAGTAATTTATATGAAAAACCGCTGGCAACTATATGTATGTACTATAAACTGTTGATTTTCGAAATACATAAAGATAAAATAAAAATAATGTCTTCACACGTCTACCTATGTATGACTGTATAACTCGTACCTATTACGAAATTATATATACATGGCGCCACACCTGTTTCTCGGTGGGGTAGGCAGAGACAACGGATTCCACGTGCCACGATCCTGACACACCTCTGCCGCCTCTTCCACTCCCATAATGTTCTTCATGCATGCTCGTCGGTTACGGTTACTACGCACTTGAACCTTTTTGAGCACATGTCCGATCTGGTCCAGGTACGTGCGTCTAGCTAGGGCGACCCTTCCCGATTACTAAATTATCTCGCACCTTACTATAATAACCATAGTAAAACTATAACCGCTCCCGTTCGTCGGATGTCAAAAGGTAGAGAAAGGAAACTCATGGTTTTGTCAAACTGTTTATTCCGAACAATATTTCGATGTAAAACGTTTGAGTCTTCGTTTGGAGCCCGGCTGGCGTTTTAGGGAATATTTTGAAGAAGAGTGTCGTAAGATTGCTATAGGAAGTGAGGTGTGTGTGGTGAAGGTATAGTGAATTAAGTATGCGTGGGTGCGGCATTTGCGATCAGTAAGGTCTACACTACTGGTATTACTCTACGGCAGCGGCTCCCAATAATATTTTAATCGGTACCTCTTAGTGAATTTTCGACAGCCAAGCACCCCTGAGTAAAATGTTTAAATAAAACAATTTTCATATTACGGTTGCTATTTTTACAATGGTAATAATGTTGTTTATTCATCGTAGCAAGTAATTTATTCGGGGTCGAATGTCTACATAGTAATCAAAGTATAAAACGAAATAGGTCCCAATCAACCATTCATCGGTGGAGATAATTTTCACTAATGAGATAGCCTCTTCTCTTTACGTAAGGTTGTAGTGGTAAACGTGGCCACTAAGTGTGTCCACGCCTACCCCTTTTCTTGAGTATGCGTACCCCTGGAGGCACATACGCGTACTATTTGGGAACCGCTGCTGATAGATTCCATTCGATTCTTCCCAGCGATTAAGATGTAAATTTTGAGATGTTCACGTTGTTATAACTACGTACAAAATATTTGCCCCTTAGTGGTAACGCCACAGCCCCTATCTACATTTGCTGCAAGCCATCACATTGAGATTTTGACAATATTATCGGTAATATTTTTTATTTATGCAATCGGCTTACCGGCGCGATTGTAGCGAGCGCATCGCTGCAGCTCGACGTCTATGGGACCCGTTGTCACGAGAACATGTTTGATGCCTGAGCGAGCGTGTCCTCTTGACAACGGGTCCGATAGAGCAGTGCTACTCAAATGGTGGCCCGAGTCCCACAAGCTGCCGGCCCGCAATGAGGGAAGGACTAAGATAAAATGAATTTTTTTTTCAGAGCAAGAATCCATCAAAACAAGGAATTCAGGTGCCCGTCAGTCATTAATTGATGCCTGTTTTGAAATGATTTATTCATTACATTAAGAAAATATTGAGATGAGATGTGCTTTTCTTGAATTTTAATAAAACTGTAAACACTTAAAACATCACTTATTTATATATCCCACAAGTTTCCAAACTGATCCCTAGGTAACAAAAAAAAAAAAGCCGGTCCGCGACACAAAAAACTTTGAGTAAAACTGCCACAGAGGACTTGAAACGTCGTGTTGCAGCGATGCGCTCGCTACAATCGCGCCGGTAAGCCGATTTCATAAATAAAAAAAATATATATATTATGTGTGATAAATTTTTAGTCCCGCACCGGGACTAAACATTGTCGGTGTTGTCGGATCTTTTTTGAAACTTGCAAAAGTGCAAAGCCGGTGAACATGACACTTATGTTTGTGAATAGGTTGGGGTCAAAGCACTAAACTTACAAAAAGGTCGCGGTCACCTAGTGTTGTGACCTTTGAAAAAATACTGTGTTTTTACGACAGATTGTGACATGCTATGTGTGCTACACCTCGCCAACGACTAGGAGAGGACTAGATAGCGGTCAAGCTTACAAGAGAGAGATACTATATACCTAAATTAGATTCAACTGTGCGATGTGATGTGCTTATTTCAAACTTATTGTTATGGCATAGACCGGTAGGTATGTGAAATGACTGGCACATTATATAACATTATGTTTAAGTATTCGTTTGCTGTGTAAGTATAAATTAAAAGTTATAGAGCCCAAAAAGGGATGACTGAGGTTACGCGGTTTTATTTTGTAGTGAAAAGTGTAATTTTTGTTCAGATAGGTATCCAATAAAAATACGTAGGAACTACATGTTCCTGTCCATGGACGACGACATCAAGTACGTCGGCGGAAAGCAGTGGTTCTGTACCGCTGAAGGCCGGGAGGACTGGAGGAAAATTGCAGAGGCGTATGTCCAGTAGTGGACGCATACACTCTGACTGACTGACTGACATGTTTCTAACATTGTAATAATAAAAAAAATCTACCCTAAAATATAAAAAAATTGTATTAAACCACATGTCGCAAGTAAAGAATCACATATGTACCTAGCTATCAACGCTCTATAAAATATATTCGCGCGATCTAGAACCTCTGCAACTTCGTAGGGATGTCGGCGCCCTAAGGTGTATTCTTGTTCTACCGGTTATTCCACCTAGCTGCAAAACGTGCACTTGGCAGGGATTGCATTCCTACACGCTGGACTTACCGCGGATGCTAACCAATTTGTTCTGCAGATCTTTCCTCGATAGAACTGCCTACAAATTTTCCCCCAAGAATTGTCTCGGGTCCTTCGAGAGAGGCGTGAATAGGCGCTTGTCAGACTGGCATGGTATTCGCAACACCCGCGTACGATTGAATGTCCATGTGCGTCGTTAGACACCTTATGTCGCGCTTTATATAAAAACAAATGAAAATATTGAACTCTATGCCCTACTTTCGATGTTCGGAATTCTAATAAACCAATAACCATTCATTAACCCACTGACTTGTGCCAGAGAATTAGCAAAAACTGCAACTTCACAGAGGTTGCTTCACACGGCCACACAATTAAGTTATTGCAAAATTTATCTTTGCAACTATCTAGACAGACTAGCTACACGAACGAACGAGCATGCACATGGCTTGTAGGTATATATATGATGCTTCGGGGGTTTCGCAACGGAGGTCGACCCGACGAGCTGGTTTTGATACATTGCTATTTTAAGCGTCTTAAGTGTACTAAGGATCAAGTGACAGTGTTAATGGTGCAAGTTTTCGCCGTTTACAGAGAAAAAATTGAAGTGCCAACTTTATTTATATTTTCATTCGGTACTTCAGACTTGACTTTTTGAGGTTTGAGAGAAAGACTTGTAAGATTGGTGGGTATGACATCTAGTGATAATTGGACCTATGAGCGTTCCTTGGCTTTGTGTGTGGTCTTGCTCTATATTTATCTATATTATACTGGTGTGCCATGAGCAATCTATTTACTTAATTGAATTTATATTTATAGTAATTTTGTTTATGCATACTTTCACGGTTCGCTACATCACCTACAACATCCGTGATGTCAGCCCATCACACCGGGTGAACTTGGTGCCACGTCAGTGCTTCCCTTCGGTCGTGCCGGCTACACTGAACTGGACGGAAAACACAAACTATTCACATAGCCGTTTTGACTGACCTTTCATTCAGTGCAGTGGTAACAATAACAAAGGGAGTCATATCCCTTAGTCGCCTTTTACGACATACACGGGGAGAGATGCAGTGGGGCTATTCTTTTAAAGTACCGGCCCCACACGGTACATTATATTTAGGTACGTCGACTAGCGCGTAGTTGCAAATTTAATACAAATATTATTTTCTCAAATTTGGCATTTTCTTGCGTTAACCATGTGCCTATTGGATTTGCGGTTGCGTAAAATGAAACATACATAATATATTTTTCGAACGGTACTTCTTTAGCCATCGAACCCACAGACCTCGAATTTTACGCATCGAACCACATAGTCTATCCGGCATTTCCCGTGTCACTCTAGTGCCTAAAATATGTCTAGATAGATAGATATAGAATGCATTTTGCTCAAATAAACATTAAACAGTAATAAGTACATTAGAAAATTTACATAAGGTGAAAAGGCGGATTTATCCCTTACAGATATTTCTTACAGTCAACCTTTATATGTCTACAAATGCCTTACAAATTATCTAATTTTTTTGTATGGATACCGCGACATGTGGCATCCTTTCACCTACAAGTAGGTGTCTAACGATGCCCATGGACATTCTTTGATGCACTGGGCTTTCGAATGCCATGCCGGCCTGACAGGAGCCTATTCACGCCCATTTTGAAAAACCCCAGGCTGTACTTGGGAGGAAATAGATGGGCAGGGAGCGCGTTCCAAATTTTCCCTACCTACTCATAATATAATACCTACTCGCAAATACGAGTATGCCCTGTGCTTCCTACCCGGTTATAATCTACGGGCGTGAAACGTGGGTCGCTGTTGACCAAAGGTTGAAAGTTGCCCAGCGAGCATTGGAGCGAGCCATGCTGAGAATATCGCTACGTGATATGGTGCGTAACGAGGCAATCCGACGACACACCAAAGTAATCGATATTGGATACCGGGTGGCTAAGCTCAAGTGGCAGTGGGCACGTTCGCCGAAGAGACGACGACCGTCGGAGTAACCGTATCCTACACTGTCGGCCGAGTGTGGGAAGACCACCCGCCAGGTGGGACGACGACATCAAGCACGTCGCTCGGCGGAAAGCGGAATCACTGCAGTGATTCCGTACCGTTGAAGGCCGGGAGGACTGGAGGAAAATTAAAGAAGCGTATGTCCAGCAGTGGACGCATACACCCATGATTAATATTTAGTGCGATTTTTACAAACATACCTATTTAACCAATGATATTTTAAGAAAGATACGTTGTCTATACGACATTCGGTGCTCACACACGGCAGGAACTTGAAACGTTGACAGAAAGAACTATAAAGTGATGCGCCGACTCGAATAGTCTTATTCCAATTATTAAGGGAGGGAATTCAAGTTATGTGGCGGTTGGTATAACTGATAACTACTTAGGAGGGACGACGCACGTCTGAACGCGTGCGTAGTTGGTGCGCGACTAACTTCAAACAGGACTGTGGTCTTGCATTTAATGTGCCGCTTTGGGAGCTCGTATAACCTATCTACCTCATTTTTAACATATAATATCATTGTATTTAACTGTATGTAAGTGTCTCTGACCTTACGTTGGTAGTACTGTGTAATGTGACGCGTAGATATGTAACGTGAATGCTTGAGCAGTTGAAACGATAACAAAATTTGTTATCGTTTCAACTGCTCAAAGTGTTGCCAACGTGACATTAGAGAGAGAGTTGTTACAAGTATCTATTGATGTAAGACATCTACATTTTATACCAAGTGTATAAAAGGTAGAGTGGACAACTTGTCTATTAAGTGTCATTGCGAACTTATATAATTAAGAAATACGACATAACAGATTAGCTGGACAACATTGCGAAATCTTAATCGAAGTTAACCTAGACTAGAGTTCAAACTAGAAACCGTCCAAGTGCGAGTCGAACTAGCGCACCGTGGTTCCGTATCGCTATGTCATGGTTAGCGCCACTCACGCCATCTATGGCGTGTTATGAAATGCTTCATATTAGTTAAATTCATGATTAGTTAAAATGCTTCATACTCTATTCGGTAGATAGCGCGCGCATACACTTTATGGTTTTTTTACTTTTTTGCTTTTTCTTATTTTTCTTATTTGTTGTTATATCGGCCATATTAACACATAATATGCTGTGAAAATTTCAACGGGCTACCTATTACGGTTCAAGAGATACAACGCTCGGACAGACGGACGGACGGACAGACAGACAGACTGCGTAGGCTTAGTAATAGGGTCCCGTACCGGATACGGAACCCTAAAAATTGGGACATTTAAATGCTTTCGTTTCTAGTTTGTATGTAAACGGAATAGATTACGCGCGTGTTGCTAGAAAAAAAAATACATTATTTTCTAAACATAGGCCTGTAACGATTGAATGCATAGGAATAACATCGCGCGATGTAAGAAATAATTATTGACTTGCTCATCAAATAAGTCTGTTATAGATGTTACATAATCCGTTCAATCATCGTTTACTCAGTGCGGTTGTATCGTTCCGAAGGTTTTAATCGTATTCATTCATTCGAATTGAGTTATATTATTAAATTGTGTTGGTAATTTGTTTAAAATAGCTATTCCCGCGTTAAGGATACCGTGATGTTATATTAGGTACTCGTATTATCATAATTCTGAAGATTTATCAGATTGCATTGGTGAAAAACGCATCTGAATCGGCCAAGTCAGTTACGAGCGCACTAGCATTCCTGCGAACAATTATTTTTGTAATGATAGAGAAGACTTTAGTTTGTTATGTGATTTAAAAAAAAATCGAACGCTAACTTTTGTTGTTGATATTGCGCTTTTGAGAACCCATCGGTTCCCTAAATCGTTTCTTTGTCGCATCGTTAGGGTGTGGAACTGTCTTCCTGCGAGTGTGTTTCCCGAATCAAACGTCGTATTAACAGACTATGGCGCCTATCTGAGCATGGTTTCGCGTGGAGAGGTGATTTTGGCTCTGTCGACTGCACCATTGGTCTCACGGGACAGCCACCCATGTTAGTTTACATAAAAAAACGCGTAATACACCTATTATTACGGAATTAGTACTATACTCGTAGAATGTACTCTACATCCTACGGTAGAGACATCACACACCAAAGGTCTAGATGTCTTCAGATTTAGCGCGAATACGTGATAAAAAAAACGTTGAGCGCACGTGCGTCGCGCGGCGAGTCAACTGAAAAAGTGAGGAGTTGCTTTCCGGTTAGTTGCGCGAGTGTTGAACGACTTCATATACCGATACCGAGCCGGACCGCCAGCTGTTGGACGAACTCGCCCCCGCATCTTGTGCGAACTGTTTGTGTGGGGTTTTCAATTGCCGTAGTCAGGCTCACGGCTATTTCTGGACCAGCCTGGTTGGACGTTATCATTTTAGCCACGAACGAGTTTTGTTTGTTTTTTCTTATTAAAACTGATACGGTTGGCTACAGCACCTACTACATCCGTGATGTCAGCCCATAACACCTTCGTGAACTAGGTGCCATCACAATGCTTTCCTTACGTCGTGCCGGCTACACTGAATTGGACGGAAAACACGAACTATTTATATAGCTGTCTTTTAACCGACCTTTCATTCAGTGCAGTGGTATCATACCGGGCGGTAAAACCCTACCACCTAGTAGGTAAGAAGTGAAGGGACCTACGGTCGAAGGGTCACCTGTCCAATTACTGACCGCGCTCAGGTGTGCTTATGATCACGACCGACAGTCCACCGATCGCACCAGTAGCTGATATGTACAGTAGTGGAGATTTGTGAGACCGCAGTTGCGCGAAGCCGTAAGTACATGGGCGACAGTTTTGTCGCTGCAACAGCTTACATGTTGGCCAGCTGTACACTCTCAATAAATCTCCACTGTTCACCAGTGTAGCCAGTTCGTACTTGCGTACCTCGCCCCGCATCTTATGTGATTGTTGTTTCGAGATTTTATACTTGGTGGAGATGACACAGGTCTGGTACCGTACACTCTACATAAAATGCGATTTGTGAGCATAGTGTGTTTTGCCCTGTGTACGAAGCTGTGTTTTTTCTATTGCTTCCGAACTGGGTGGCTGTGCCCGAGGTGGAAGCCTCTAGTGCAGCCAATTTAACCCCCGATTAAGTGCCAGTCCGGCTTGGAGGCGGACTATTGTCACTGGCTGTTAACGCGTGATAGGATCCGTGGATTGTAGGAGCGGGGAAAGATATTCCCCGGAAGTCCATTCCATATACCTTTGCAGTGCGACACAAGAACGATTTAGAGAATCGTGCTGTTCGAAGAACTCTTCTGACTTCTGTCGACTACGAAGGGGTGTTCTGCGAGAGTACGGCGGGTTGGCCGAAGGCGAACAGGAGGAGAAGGGATAAGGGAAGCGAGTCAGAGCAGCGGCCATAGTACTACCGATAAAACAGGCTCAATTACCCAACGATACGTCTGCGGTTGCTTATTGCGGTCGAGGTAAATTATAAACGAATGCGGTGCAATGGAAATTCTCTAAATTAGGTAATCCTTAGAATAAAAAAAAAATTACTAAAATCACTCCGGTTTGCCTTTAATTAACCTTATGCAGATATTTTTCGTTCTAAGCAGGATATGGTCATTGAACGTTCACCATAGTTTAGGATGCTATAAGATCTACAGATGCTAATAATTACTATTGCTCAAACAGGAAGGTGTGAGTGTGACTAGTGAGCAGGTTGAGGCACCGTGCGTGTGTCGTGTGTGTGCGGGGGCAGCGGCGGCGGGGGCGGCGGCGGGGGCGGCGGCCGCGCCGCGCCGGCCCGGGCGCCGTCGCATCGGTGCGGGTGCGTGCGGTACGATGGAGCGGTTGCAGAAAATAGTTATAGCGCTGATTTCTCCGTTCATGAACGAGTTGTAGTATATTAGAGTGAATTTTACTCTGCAATACTAACTTCCTATTTGTAGGCATATTCGCTTAATCCTTATACTGAATTTGTCGTCATAAAATTTGTCTGACATACCTTTAGCACCCAGAAGAACGGAGAGACCAGCGGCGTATACTTTCAGATACCACCCTGCGTACAGTGCGTGCTACATATAAAAGTACATACGTACAACATTAAGTATATACATAATTACAGCTAGCGGTGCGACTAGGCGGTAAGTACGTAACGACTAGCGACTAGCGACAGACTATACATACAGCGGGCAGGTACACAGTGAAACAACCACCGGTGAAGTTAAAACTTTAATACAAAACAACTCACCTTAAGAACTTAAAGACGTAACGAGTGCATCGTATAGACATGTGTGCTCGCGCGGAGACTGTACAGGAAGACACGACACAAATAGTATTTACAACAGCTTAGGAACTAGGTGCTAGGAAGGGGACGGGCGAGGCGATGCGACGGCGCCGCGGCGCTCAGTCGTCGTCCTCTTCCGAGCTGTCGATGGTGTCGACGCCGCCGGCGGCGCCCGCGTTGATGATGCCGCCGCCGCCGCTCGCGGTGCCGACTAGCGACGTGACTAGCGACAGGAGGGAGCCGATGCCGCCCGCGCTGCCGCCGCCGCCGCCGCCGCTGCCGCCTCCGCCGCCCGAGCTGCCGCTGCCGCTCGACGAGCCCGACAGCGAGGTGACGAGAGAGAGGATGCTGCCGAGCCCGCTGCCGCTGCCGCCTCCGCCGCCGCCGACGCTCACGCTCGCACCTGCGGTCGCGCCGCCGCCCCCGCCTCCGCCGCTCGAGGAGCCGCTCGCGCCGCCGAGCGAGGTGGTGAGCGAGCCGATCTTGGGCCCGACGATGGCGAGCTTGGGTCCGATGACGCTCGAGAAGAGGTTGCTGATGCTGGTGATGGGGCTCGGCGGCGGCTGAATGTTGTACGCCTTGTTCTTGGCGATGTTGGTGCGGTCGAGCTTATCGATTAGACGAGTCTTGGCGTCGATCGCCTTGTTGATTTTCTATAAAGCGACACACGAACGGGATTAGGAGAGCGCAAGCGGATCGGTCTACGACTAAGCGATTAGGAAGTGAATAGGTTCATACCCCGAACACGAGGCCGAGGATGGCGTTTTTGGCTCCGAACTTGACCTGGGTGAACCCCTCCAGCTTCCGCTTCTCCCGCACCTGTTCGCCTTCCGAGTCCGCGGAGTCGCTCTGTGAAGCACAACACGGAATCAGTTCTGCACTGTCCTGCCGCCTCTGCGTGTGCGTCTGTCCGTCTGTTCTCTATGTCCGTCTGCTCATCCGATTGCATGTCGATGCTTGTCGTGAGCACAAAGCGCATAATCACAGTGCGCCTCGCACAATCAGCTCGTCGTCTTTCGCTCACAACCGGTCGCTTAATTGTCCTAATGAGGAGGAATCTGCGAGCGGATCTGCGGCTGCAAGGGAGCCACCGAGCCGCACACAGCGTGCAGCGAGCGGAGTGACCGAGTGAGACGGGTGAGGGTCACGACCGGTGCTGGTGAGGTGCGACCGTGCGTTGTGAATGTTGATGAGACGACATAGTTAGCGGGTGCCTAGACTATACCATACTGAAACAGTGCTGATGTTACTACAACTACTAATGCACCATGCCCAACGAAATTTTATAAGATCTCTTTTTGGTGTTAAATTGTTTTTTTTTTCTTTATTATGTATCAATATTTTTAAGGTTTTGGTTTAGGTTTATTTAGTTTAGGTTTTATTTTAAAAACAAAAATAACGACAAAAATATATAGTTCCCAACTGATTTAAAGATAGCATTCACTGTGTCGTACCTGGATATGCATGAAATATCAATTGATACATTTGTATTCACGATACTCAACGCCATTCATTTGAATACAGTTGCATAAATGAGTCTATCAAAATGACACAGGCTACTTGTAGCGGACATTAACTAGTTATTGATTTAAGGTGTGCTGCAAGGAGCATTATTAGGACGTCATCTCTTTAGAATATGTTAAGAAGATGGTAGGTAGGTACTTATATAACTTGTTGGACTTGTGTATGTATGTGTTCAAAGTCGACTACCCTTTCACCATTTTCACCATTGTATCGTGCGAAAGTGAACAAAGACTGCAATTGTGTACTAGATATCGTATATCGTGTTAGCGCGTTATCCGTTCACGAAAGCCTCTTCGTAAAAGTCACACAGACGAGAATATCGGGTGATATGACCAGCTTATAAGCGCGTTTATAGAGGTATAATGACTTGAAGAGGTATTCTATAAAGTAATATATATGCAAGCAAAAAAGCTCACCCAATTTTTATAAGTGAAAACTTCAGCAATATGATTTTTATTTTGTCGCATTTAGATAGAACAGTGTGAAACTAATGTTTTGTATTTATATTCTAAAACTATAATTTGTAGGGTTCCTTATCCGTTTAGGACCCTATTGCCTATGCTGTCTGTCCGTCCGTCCGTCTGTCTGGATGTCCGTCTGTCCTATCTTTAAAGGGTTGTATCTTTTGAACCGTAATAGGTAGTAGCCGGTTGAAATTTTCACGGAATATGTTATGGCGGATGTACTAACAAATCATAAAAAACAAAAACAAAATAATTAAGGTTAGGTTACCATACAAGAAACGTATTTTTCTTTTTTTTGTGTATAGTATTCATAATCGCATATAAATGTATTGTAGGGTATCCAGGAAAATTTTTATAAAGTGAACTTTCAAACATTTACATTTTTTCGCGACACTTTTCATAGCACACTTTCCTTGTTCTCGTCTTATCGGAGAGGGAAGCCGACACGCGCACGCTGTTAGTACGACAACTCGACGGCATGACTCTCTGAATGAATGTTATCAACAACTAGGTATGGAATCGCGAGCAGCGGAGTCGAGTTAATTATCCGCCTATTGCTTACTTCCGTTTGGGATGCTCTTTGGCAAACATACATTTTTAGGGTTCCGTAACCGGTACGGGACCCTATTACTAAGCCTACGCCATCTGTCTTTCTGTCCGTCTTTCCGAGGGTTGTATCTCTTGAGCCGTAATAGGTAGTCCGTTGAAATTTTCACAGAATATGTGTTATTATTATGGCCGATATAACAAGAAATAATAAAAATAAGAAAAAGTAAAAAATTCACGGGGGTTCCCACAATAAGAAACTAAAAAGTGTAAGCGCGCAATCTACCGAAAAGAGTATGAAGCATTTCAACTAATCATGAATTTTAACGAATATGACGCTTTTCATAAAACACGCCATAGATGGCGTGAGTGGCGCTGACCATGACATGGCGATACGGAACCCTCGGTGCGCGAATTCGACTCGCACTTGGTCGGTTTTTTATATTTTATATATGATCTCTAGCAGGCAAGCTAGACAGACTCTATAGATTAAAGAACACATTTATGTGTAGGCAATCTCCTTTACTTACTTGGTGGTAGAGGACGGTCGAAATGATTTTTCTGTCCAAATTGGGTTAGCCGGTATGAGTAAAAATTGATGTTAAGCCGCAGTAGAAACGTGTATGAGTAGACCACTTTATCTTACTGTCGGTCGACTGTTGATCGTGATCATAAGCACACCTGGGCGTGGTCAGTACTTGGATAGGCGACCGCACGACCGTTGGAGGCCGGTTTCGGATTCCATGTAAGACTGTAGGTCCCTTCTCTTCTTACCTTACTAGGTGGTAGGGTTTAACCCGCTCGGGTTGGTTGATACCAACCCGAGAGGGTACTGTATAAAAAGGCGGTCGAAACAGTTCAGTGTAGCTGACATGAAATGAAGGGAAGCACTTACATAGCACCTAGTTCACCCGGTGTTATGGGCTGACATCGTGGACGTTGTAGGTGGTGTAACTAACCGTGTCAGTTTCCATAAAATAAAACTGACTAGAATTATTAAACTGACTAGGTATTCTATTAGAATTTATTAAACGGACTAGGATTTCATGAAAAAAAGTGCGCTAAAAACTCAAAACCGATAACAAAATGTTCACATTGATCACTATCCACTAACAGCAACATGTTAAGTTACTCGTAGATGTATTTTGCGATCAAGGCGAACGGACTGGTTAGTTACAAAACAGCTGATTAAGGCATGAGTCCATAGTGAGTATCGCAACAATTTCACAATACACTACTCCGAGCGAGACGTCTACTGAAGAAATAACTCATTAATTATGAAAGCATCTCATGATGCTTTAAGCCTTCGACTTGAAGGTCGTCGAGGTCAGGGTTAAACTTATAAATTTAAAACAATAAAAACATAAAACCGACCTAACCCGAACTCTATCCAATGTAAGTAGAGTTTCTTTATGTTTGTTTAGAATTTATCCATGAATCAAAAAGTGCCGTGTGGGGCTGGTACGTAAAAAGAATAGCCCCACTGCATCTGTCCCCATGCATGTCGTAAAAGGCGACTAAGGAATAAGGACAAGATGCCGCGCTAAAGGGCTACAGGCTCGCCACCTCTCAACTTGGCACGGTACTTCCACCGAGTCATGCAGCAGGTGGGACTTTGTCCCTTACTTGCTGCTTGATCTATTGAATGTTGTTCGAATACTTTGCGAAACGTGGTGTTCGGTGTTGTGCTGTAATTTACTAGAGTTCTTGCAGCACAACACCGATTACTCTGCTTACCCCGATTATCGGAATTCAGCGTGTGTGATATGTATGATATGTATTAAAAAGTTAATAAATAAAAATCGGCATTTGGCCGGTTTTTATGATTATTTATATACGATATCCATACACGTGCCATTCTTGCCTAACTATGTAGGTTTGAAACTTTGAAGGTTTGAACTTAACTTTTTGAGGTACACTAGAATATGAATTAATTCACCCTGCCTAAATATTATCTATCATCCATGACAGGACAGAATTTAAGCGGCGGGTGGCCGAGTGATATGGGCGTCGGCCTCTGTTGCGAGAGGTCCGAGGTTCGAATCCGGTCAGCGTGTACCAATGAGTTTTTTCTGACGGAAAAAATTACGTGCACACCTACACCTGCTGCTTCACCGTTCGGAACCGGTGTAAAGTCCCTTCTCTTGTCCCTTATTGGGTGTTAGGCTCAAATTGTAGCCGACTGGATTGGTACCACCGTACTGGATGTAAGTTGGCCGCATAGCAGTCTCGGTTGTGTTCTCCTCTACTCCAGTATAGCCAGCAATCCAAAGGGAAGTCTCCGGTATGGCACCTACCTTCTCGGAGGTAATATTGGCTGGACGGAGCATGTGCTTTGACCCCTCTGACTCAGCCACGCATAACGGAATACATAAAAAAGTACGGTATTTGTTCTGGAGACAACATTTCACAAGTATGTAAGATGAATATAGCTGTATTATCTAGCTAGAGAATATGTACTGAAAAGGCTCATAGAGATACAGTACTTATTACAGAGTATTTAAATGCCATTGTTAGCTGGTCAGGTCATTGAACTTTTTAACTTCTTAAGATAATTGCGTCAAATGTACAATAATGTACATGCTGAATTTGCATCTAAAACATCTATTGTCACGTCTACAGTAACATACTGTACTTAACGGCACTGTGGTACAACAATTTTTAGGGTTCCGTAGTCAACAAGGAACCCTTATAGTTTTGCCATGTCCGTCCGTCTGTCCGTCTGTCCGTCCGTCTGTCCGTCCGTCTGTCTGTCCGCGGCTTAGCTCAGAGACCCTTAGTACTAGAAAGTTGTAAGTTGGTACGGGTATTAATATTAATAACGCAGACAAAGTGGTAAAATAAAAATTTTGAAATAATTTTTTTTTAGGGTACCTCCCCTACACGTAAAGTGGGGATGAATTTTTTTTTCACGTCTACCCCATCGTGTGGGGTGTCGTTGGATAGGTCTCTGGAATATTGAATTGAATATTGCGGGTTTGTGAAAAGCATTTTTCGGTTTAGGGATCTGTTTGCGAATTATTAAGCTTTTAAGTGCAAATGTTTGCTAGAGTCAAGTGTCCCCCCCCCCCCCCCTGCCAGCTAAACGGTTGTTATTAGATATGTGAAAAAATTCACAGCAGTAGTACATATATCGAAATTAAAAGGAAAACTATCACAGCTAAGTAGGCTGTAGAGGTTCACGAGTAATAGTCAACCAACTTATAAAATGTACGGACGACAGCCATCATTTCACTGTTGAAGAACTTTTTCAAATTAACATTCATTTATTTCCCCTACGAAATTATACAAATAATCAAATAATTTATTTTGATAGGGTTCCACAACTACGGAACCCTACACTGCGCGTGGCCCGACACGCACTTGGCCGCTTTTTTATTGTAAATGTCTTTAATGTAAACACGAGAAAATATTTTATTAGCAGTAATTTATATGAAAAACCGCTGGTAACTATATGTATGTACTATAAACTGTTGATTTCCAAATATAAAAATAAAAAAAAAAAAATAAATATACAATAAATGAAAAATTATGCGTTTTAAATATAATGATCAAGGTGTCCATGAGACCCGTCTCTCAGTGTGTGTGTGTCAAGGTTACATATGAATATGGAAACGCTGTTAATTTCCTAATACCTAATTATACATTTTCCGGTCGGACGCGATGGGCCTTCGTTGCGAAAATGCGTGTTACCGGTTACAGTACACATTTATAAGGGGCTGAAACGCGAGGTATTTATGAGAGATAAGAAACAGTATCGCGTGGGGCGGTAATTAAAAGAATAACCCCACTGCCCTTCTCCCTGTGCATGTCCTAAAACACGACTAAAGGATAAGGACAATATGCCGTGCTAAAGGACGACAGGCTAGCCACATCTCATCTTGGCTCGGTCCTTCCACCGAGTCATGCAGTAGGTGGGTTTCGTGCTTACTGGTTGCTTGATATAGTTATCTTGTCTGAATACTTTGCTAAACGTAGTGGTCAGTTTTGTGCTGTAATTTACTGGAGTTCTTGCAGCACAACACCGATTACTCTGCTTACCCCAATTTGTCGGGATACAGCGTGTGGTATGTATGTAAGAAACTCGTCACCAAGAAGCCGACAAGACCAAAGGGAATTAGCCTCCGTAGCTCAGTGGTGCGGTCGAACGACTTTCGGTCGTGAGAATAAGCACACCAGGGCGCCGCCCGTATTTGGATGGGTGACCGCTCGACCGTTGGAGGCTGACCATGATTCCCTTTACAAGGTGGTAGGCTCAAATTGTGGCCGACTGGGTTGGTATCACCATACTGGATGTAAGATGGCCGCATAGCAACCTCAGCTGTGTTCCCCACTATTCCAGTACAGCCAGCAATCTAAAGGGATGTCTCCGGCATGGTACTTTCTCGAAGGTGATATTGGCTGGTCCAAGCGTGTGTTCTGACCCCTTTGACTCAGCCACCCATACCGTATTACATTAAAATATAAAAACCGCCTTCAAAAATGTAAAATAAAAAAAATCGAACCCTAGAGTTGAAGGCGGTGCTAAAGAAGGCTACACAAATCACAAAGGATATCACCGCCTTCAACTCTAGGGTTCGATTTTTTTTTATTTCATATATTTTTGAAGGCGGTTTTTATATTTTTTTAATTAGTTTTTTATTTCACAGTTTTTTTTTAGTAATTGTTTGCTATTAATGTACGCCTCGCTTTCCAATCCGATCTTGACCAAATTAAAATGGGACCACATGGGAAGCACCAGCTTTCAAATAAAAAAAAATTCAAAATCGGTTCACCCAGTCGAAAGTTCTGAGGTAACAATCATAAAAAAAAATAAAAAAATAAAAAATATAGTCGATTTCAGAACCTCCTCCTTTTTTTGAAGTCGGTTAAAAAAACGAGAGCGTGGTGAGCGTGGGTATAAATCACCAATCGATATGCAACGCTTTCTCATACATTTTTCAATACAATAAAGTGGTTTCGTCATAACGTGGTCGTTGCGAGATGTTCGTGAACGATATGCATGTGAAAATGTATTCCACGTTCTCAGAAAGACCAATTGAACGTTTTCTCTACCCAAAAGTGGGAATTTAGCTATCAAATCGGTTCCGAACGATGAAGCAGCAGGTGTAGGTAGCACAGCCTGATGCGCTGCCCATGCGCATAGGGCAAGCTTCGAAAAATAGCCGACTGGCTGAGAGGCAGTGCCGGACTTGTACTGTTCTTAAGTATAGGCCACTTACTTTCGCCGGCCGCGCAAAACATAAATAACATAGGATAGGAGTATTATTTAAGACGCAATGGGGACTAAACACCTTTACCCAAATTATATTTAGCATTTAATAGATCGAAAACTCTATCCACAAGGGATATGCTTGAGTATTGCGTCCATAATCGCGCACGAACTTGACGGCTTACAATATAACCAAAGCGCAAGTGTTACTTGTAATATTCTTTAGCGCCTTCGAAAATCTGCCGCCCCCTGAAGTTTGCCGCCCCTAGGCCGCGGCCTATACGGCCTAATGGGAAATCCAGGAATGCTGAGAGGTGGCTATCCCGTTAACCTTTAGCACTGAATTATGTCCTTATCGTTGCGCGTGATCCCTCAACCTCACATTTCAAGTGACAAGGAAGGGAGTGATTCCTTGTACACCAAACTGAACTGGTACCTAATGTACGGGGAAGAAGGTCGTCTACTCCAGCGGCTATCGGATTTGCGACAGATATTGACGACCGAAAGGTCATGGGCGTCGTCAGACACGTTATGGGGGAAACGGCGCTATATTTCGCGCTTTAAAAAAAAACACACACACACAAAAATGTGCTCAGCCCACTGCCTCTTCAGCTTCCTTATTTTCTTAGCAATGTCGACCACTTCAGCTTGCGAATTGTCTTAGCAATGTCGACTACCTTGGTCTTTGTAATGTTTCCTGATTATGGATTTTATCTATAAAAAATAAATTCCGAGCATTGATCTTTCGGTAACACGTATGCACCTAATACATGGGTATTTCACACAGACGCAAGTTTTTTTAGTGCTTTATCTGTCAGAAGCTTTATATCCTTTATCAGATTCGTTGCATGTAGTTTTATTTTAGGAAGCTGCTGTTCATCAATTACAGCTTCAACTTTTAATGGCGCAGCAGGATTATCGCGGATTTTGCTGCTGTCGTCGTCGCGACACAACATTTTTTTTACGGAAACTGATACGGTTGGCTACATCACCTACAACATCCGTGATGTCAGCCCATAACACCGGGTGAACGAGGTGCCATGTCAATGCTTCCCTTCATTTCATGTCGGCTACACTGAACTGGACGGAAAACATGAACTATTTTTTACTTAGCCGTTTCAACCGACCTGTCAATTGTTCTGTCCAATAAGCCCACCGCCAGAGTAGGTATGTACATGCTCCTGAAGACGGATCTTGTATTTTATTGACCGCTTCTGGATTTCCTCCTTTACAGATGACACTTTCTGGTATTGGTGGATTTCGATTCCGGGAGAACCATGGGGCTTTGCTAATACAATTGATTCGGTTCTGGACGCCTTGGAGTGCCCAGCTGACTCTAGTTCTATGGCGTAGTTCCAAAGAGGCTTGAGAATGAGGTTGTATATGTATGAGGAGTTTCTTTGCCAGTCAAAGTCGAGATCGTCCACCAAGAAGACAGTACATATACGTATGTGATCCATGTAATCTTTAGGTGATTAATTTTTGTTAGAATGTGTGTCTTCCAGTAAAGACCTCTGTCTTAAATGGAAACCCGGGTATTTGACGACAGTTTTGTGAGGTAGAATACAGTCGTAAAGTGAAAGAAAGGTAAAACCTTAATTCCATAGGCCGCGCGCACGTGGTAATATTTTTTTTATTGAACCTGACACGGTTGGCTACATCACCTCATCACATCCGTGATGTCAGCCCATAACACCGGGTGAACTAGCTGCCATGTCAGTGTATCCCTTCGGTCGTGCCGGCTACACTGAACTGAACGGAAAACACGAACTATTTACATAGCCATTTCAACCGAACTATCATTCAGTGCGGTTGTACCAACCCGGACAGGCTAAACATTACCACCTAGTAAGTTAAGGAGGGAGGACCTATACAGTTTTATGTGGAATCCGAACTACAGTCAGCCTCCAACGCAACGGTCGAATCGGGCGGTCACCCATCCAAGTACTGACCGCGCCCAGGTGTGCTTATCATGACGACTGACAGTTGAACGACCGCACCACTGAGCTACCGAGGCTGAACATCCGAAACAAATGACCATAAATAAACAAGGCAATGATACTGTAATGGCTTATAATTTATGACCGCTTCAATAGCTCCGGCGAGGCAACGCAAATAGATGCGTATGGCAGCAGTGGACATTATGCGATTGGAGGATATACTTGGACGAGCTACGTTACGAAATGAAAGTGAGAAGTTCGTGTGCAATAAATACATTTCCGATTCTAAAGCGAGAAAATGGTGAAAACAAGACAACAATTCTTCTTCTTCAATCCTTTAACCTGGGTGCTTCAAACGTCGTATCAACGGGCTAGACAGCCTAGCAACAGTCCGCAAATCTGCTGGCATGGCGCCTCACTGAGCGTGGTTTCGCGAGGAGAGGGGGTTTTGGCTCTGTCGACTGTACCTTTGATCTCTCGACACAGCCACCCATGTTGGTTTACATAAAAAAAAAAATTAATGCTTACAATAATCCTATTAATATATTAGGTACTTTGAGTGAGCCAAAAACTATACAGAATGTTTCAGGATACGCTTGAGAAACTTCAGGAATAGAAAGTACTCATTCTAATAGAAGAAAAAATCCTCATCACTCAAATCGAAATTCCGTATTTTTTTTCATACAAAAATTGGAAATTGTAATAAAAACTATGGACAGTAAGTCTGGGAAGATCTGGCAAAAGTACTGTCTAGGTCCAGCCCCCTTTTTCAATTGATGTCATTGAGTTTTCAGTATTTGGAATTTACCTACATGCAGTTCAATTCTACTAGTTATGTATGCAAAATAACTATTTCTGTCTATGAGTTAGTGATTTTATTTTTATTTAATAAAGGCGTACGTTAACCGCCCACAAAATCTTGATGAAGCGATTTTAATCAAAAAATACCATAAAATGACCGAATCTGGGAAAATGTTTCAGAGCTTTTCGTCTTCAAATATGGACACCTTTCGAACCCTGAAGTTACGAATCCCTATCCTGAAACACCCTGTATAAGCCAAAAACATACATAGAGTCTACCCTAATCCTTCCTTACCTGTAATAAAATCCAACGTCTGCTTTCTGTCTGAGTGTCTGTCTGTCCACTTATAACTCGAGAACCACTGAACCGATTTTAGTAAAAAAAAAATCTACGGATAGCTTGATTCTTCCCATCAACTATAGGGTACTTACTATCACGCTAAATGGCTCATGAGGTTAGTAGCAGTGAACTGAAATATGAGAGCGGGCGGAGCCGCGGGCACAGCTAGTATCTCATAAAACAAAGTAAATTACTCCAGACCATCCCTTATAGATTTATTATTAGTATTGATAAATGTTTGTGTCAGTATTTGCGTGTGTTCGTTATTGTACGGTGTGGGGCCGGTACTTAAAAATAATATCCCCACCGCATCTCTCCCCGTGCATGCCGTAAAAGGCGACTAAGGGATAAGGACAAGATGCCGTACTAAAGGGCGACAGGCTTGCCACCTCTCACCTTGGCACGGTACTTCCACCGAGTCATGCAGCAGGTGGGTCTTCGTGCCTTACTTGCTGCTTGATCGATTGAATCTTGTTCGAATACTTTGCGAAACGTGGTGGTCGGTGTTGTGCTGTAATTTACCAGAACACTTGCAGCACAGCACCGATTACACTGCTTACCCCGATTGTCGGGATTCAGCGTGTGTGATATGTATGTATGTATTCGTTATTGAGACCATATACGTATATAGCGACAGCTTTTCAACACTCGTTTGTATGTAAATCAGCTGCGTTTTTGTCATAATTCTACCCAATGGCAGCGAGATTGAGCAACGGAATGGCTTGCTTAGAGAATGGAGGACTTATTTTAACAGATTTCTTTTGTTTTATGCAACTTGACATGGTTGGCTTCATCACCTATCTATTAGATTCATAATGTTAGCCCATTACATCGTGTTCCTGCCGGAACTAGGTGTCCTATTTGCATTGTCTTCTTTTCCGGCTACAGTAAAACACCAACTATAGTTTCAATATTTTTTATGGAAACTGACACGGTTGGCTACATGATCTACAACATCCACTATGTCAGCCCATAACACCGGGTGAACTAGGTGCCATGTCAGTGCTCGTCAGTGCTTCCCTTCATTTCATGTCGGCTACACTGAACTGGACGGAAAGCACAAACTATTTACTACATATATAGCCGTTTCGACCGACGTTTCATTCAGTGCGGTGGTACCAACCCGGGCTGGATAAACCCAACCACCTAGTAAGGGTAAGAAGGGAAGGGACCTACAGTTTAACGTGGAAGCGGTCTCGACTGTTGTTAAGTAAACTTGGGCGAGGTCAGTACTTGGATGGGTGACCGCTTGACCGTTGGAGGCTGACCGTGGTTCGGATTCCACGTAATAGCTGTAGGTCCTTTTCCTTCTTACTTTAATAGGTGGTAGGTTTATCCCGCCCGGGTTGATACCACCTCATTGAATGAAACGTCGATCGAACCGGCTATGCAAATAGTTCGTGTTTTCCGTCCAGTTCAGTACAGCCGACAAGAAATAAACGGGCTAGGTGCCGTCCCGTTCACGATATATTTGAATTAATATTAGAATTTCAAAAATAAAAAAATAGATAACCTTCAATTAAACCGGAACATTCCTCGGAAATTTCCTACCGAAACGTGCTATAACTGTAATCTACAAGCAAATGCACTCAATTAAACAACTATAAACACTACTCGAATGCCGACTCTAACGAGTGGTTGCGAAACCGTCCGCGGGTTTCGCGCCGCCTGGCGTTCATGTCTGTAGGAGCGCGGCATGCGTCTAGCCGACCACTATCTATGTCAGCGCAGGCTGTAAGCGGTTTTGGGACAGTTTGAAGTATTGCTGCTCTCAATTCTGGTTCAATGTTAGGTGTGCTGAGTTTTAAATTGGCGTGTGATATTTTTTTAGGTTTTCAAATCAAAGTATGCCAAATGCGAGCCGGACTTGCGCACTGAGGGTTCCGTACCATCGCGTAGTTGGTCGGTTTTTATTATTTGATGTTTTACTTTACTGCTTGCATTATGATCATATCAAGTTTGACGCTTGAATGTATTACAGTTTTTACGATAGATAGATAGATAGAAAAAAAAACCAAAACATTTTTTTCAGATTTTTTCCTTTACGTGAGACATTGCTTATTACCAAATTTCATCATTCTAGGTCAACAGGAAGTACCCTGGTTTTGATGAGTGAGTTTGCAATTATGAAATTATGTGATATAAATGGCCGTATCTTTCGATTACGTTCCCTTAGAATCTTGAATTCATCACACCTTTATGGTACCGTCGACCTTAGTATTTGATGTTAATTTCAACTTTATACTTATACCCGTTCCTGAGAAAAAGGGTCTCGACAGACGGACGGACGAACAACAAAGTGGTGGTTAAATTTTTATCGTAGAAGGTACGAACCCTAAAAGAAGTTTATTTTTTGTATTTTGTGCAATTAAGCCGCTTAAATAAAAGATTTGGAATTGATGAAGAATTATAACGTTAGAAAACTGCGGTAGGTAAACTCCATGAGGAATGGTTAATTGATTAGCTGATGGAAAATGAAAGCTGAGGCTGTATTAGCCGGCTTTGAGGATTAATTCGATTTGGCTTTACAGTAGTCGCGGCGATGCCAGGAAATGATGAGGCGAACTTAATACTTCCGGTAGAAACTATAATCTTCTCCTTAGATACCTACACGTGCTCATATGACGAACACGTCGAAAGGTGAATGAGGTAAAATATCAACAGTCGAATTCGGATCATACGAAACGAGATCGCGAACTTTCCGCGCACGTAATATGCTAATAGCTATAAAGATAAAGATACAATTATATTTCACAACGCCAGAACATCGTTGGCGAAACAATTATGCGAAACTACATACATCGCAGACTATAACCGCTTAGAAAGGCTGTGCGATTGTGATCTTTGCTAGAATTTTGGATGAAAACATGTTGCGTATTCATCTGACGTACAACTTATTGTTCTAAATTTAATTCTTTATTTCCCGGTAGAGTGCTCTGCCCCAAATTCTAGATTGGTATCTATTGGAGGGGTTGAAGAGAAGGGCCCGCGGGTGGAGGGGAGGTGGGGCGTGGCGGGGGCGGTGCTCTGTCGCCCACGAAGGGAGCCGATCGCAAGTCGTTGACATTGCAAAAACTACTTTTACCCAGAATCCGGTCGCAGCGCGCGCGCACGAAGGCGTAATGCGGTCAGCGTCTTAATCTGTTACCGCATCTATGCAGCATCTAGAAGTCTACGAGTTACATAAAGAAGAAGAGTATCGCACGCGTGTGTCGCCGTCTCCGGCTCCGGCGGCGCGGTCGCCGCGGCCGGATAGTAGCTAGGCGAAGACGCCCGAGGCGGCAGCGAGGGAGAGGGGGTTGCGCAACACGCGAGGTCGCGCGGGGCCGCGGTCGCCGCGCCGAACAAACAAGAACCTTCTCCGCTAACCATCCCTGACCTCCTCTACCTCATGAAGCCGTGTCGCGCCGCCGCGCACCTCCTTCTCCATTCCCTCCTGTCATCCTTGTTGTTATAATTATTTCTCGCCTTCGATACCCTACTGTCTGTGTCTCGCCTATTGTGGTGTAAGGAGTTGGAATGTAATGAGGGTTCAATCTAGAGGTGGGCGTACCTCCAACGGCTGCAGCGTGTCCTCGCTGGGCAGCTGGCGGCGGGCGCGTCGCGGCGGCGCCGAGTGCGGGGGCAGGGCGGCCGACAGCGTCACCAGCGCGAGCAGCGCCAGCGCGGTGGCGCGGGATCTCCTCGTCATGTCTGTGCGTGCGCGCGTGTCTGCGGATCGGAGAGAGCGGTGAGTGCGTGCGGCGCGCTCCGACGCCGGCTAACGAGTGAGAGTGCGCCGGTGCGGGGCGAGGCGGGGCGGCGAGGGGCGGCCGCTCGGCCGGGGCGGGGGACTCACCTGATGTGCGACGTGTGTGTCGGAAGGCAACGCTCGAGTGTGTCGCCGCCGCACGCCGCCTAATACTTATATAGCGTGGAGGCGACCTTGCAGCGTCGGCGTCCCGACGCGCCATCGGGCGTCCTCTCCTGGACGCCGGCGAGGTCCTGCGGCCGCCGCAGGGTACAGGCGACGCCCCGGGCCGGGCGGGCGGGCGCGCGCCGCTCTGCGCCCGCTAGCGCGCGTCGCCGCGTGCGCCGGCCCGCCGCTGCCGCGCCGCTCACCGCGGGAAACTGGTTCCGACTTTCCCGTACGGGGTGTGAGCCGGCCGACCTATTTACGGTTAGCATTGTTTCAGTTTTACAGTGGTGATAAATTTTTAGCAAAAACTGCCTTGACGTGTTATTAATATTTATGTAATAATTTGTAAAATGTTGTTTGCCACCTATTAATTAATGTATAGGTTCGAGGACAGTTCTGATTACTTACTAAATTTCGTCATACCTAATGACTAACGGAAGATGAAACTGGTAAAAAATTTGGATAGAATACGTCATCGACCAGATGGCGGATTTGGTAACGCGCTGGCTACTGAAGCCGGAGTAGTATACTATAATTATTACATTAAATAGATGCCTAAAGTATTACATATTTCTATAAATTTACATTTACACAACTCTTACTAAAACATTTACTAAGTTTGAATATTAGATACCTAGCACATTGCATTAATTTTTTAAATTTATGCAACGTTGTACTGTAAATGTCGAAATAATCTCGTGTTTGAGCGTATTTCCGTGAAAATAACTAATTGACCAAACATTATTTATTGACATTCCTTCCACCCAGTCAGACAGTAGGTGTGCCTTGGTGCCTTGCTTCCTGCTTGAGAATTACGTTATACTTTGCTAAACGTGGTGGTCGGCGTTGTGCTGCAATTTACCAGAGTTCTTGCAGCACAACACCGATTACTCTACTTACCCCGATTGTCGGGATACCGCGTGTGGTATGTGTGTACATACCAAACATATATACATAGCGTCACGCCTGTTTCTCGGTGGGGTAGGCAAAGACAACGGATTTCCACGTGCCACGATACTGACACACCTCTGCCGCCTCTTCCACTCCCATAATGTTCTTCATGCATGCTCGTCGGTTACGGGCACAACGCACTTGACCCTTTTTGAGCACATGCCCGATCTGGTCCAGGTACGTGCGTCTAGGGCGACCCTTCCCGATATGTGTTTTGAAAATTATTGTGTATGCTTATTATATTTTATTTTATTGAAAGCTCGACATATGGCGCCGAGGCACCCATGAGATGTCTAACGGCGCCCATGGACATTCGGTCGTATGCGGGGGTTGCAAATGCCATGCCTGCCTGACAGGTGCCCATTCACGCCCCTTTTGAATACATTATGACTCTTCCATAATACGAAATATTGAGCATATAGTGAATCGCTAATAAAAATTTCGCAGGAAATCGCAACAACTTTCTGTAATCATCTGTGACTTACAAATAGGCTTGAGAAACTCAATAATATAATAATAATTAATAATAATAATTAATTGGGTAAATTGATGAAAATCTAGATATTAAAGATGATATGCTAAAATCATATCGACACCTTCTGATTTGGTATCTGCGTTGTAATACTGTTCCAATTTTTTACTCATTAAGAATAATTAATACTATGTTAGTGTTAATTTACGAATGTTTTTAAGGCCAACGGCACTGGCGGACTAAGACTTTTTGAGGCCTGGGCGATCATTAATTTTGGGCCCCCTGGCGCTCTCCAGATTTGAATATTTAGTGAATTAAACACAATGCCCACATGCTCGACTTAATCTACGACATATACGTCTCGCAAGAACTAAATTTTTAATTTTTTAACCTTGAAAATGTTGGGTGGTTGAAAGCTCAAAAGACGCGTATCGGCTAGGGCTACAAGATGGTGATTTCTTTTTGAAAAACTAAAAAAAAAAATTGAAATGAAAAAATGTGAAAAATTCAATTTTTTTTTCGAACTAAATCTCTTATATATATCAAAGAGTAAATGTGATATAGAAAAATAAAAAAAACCTGTTTAGATTTGGACTGTGGGCTACATTAAAAAAAAAAGCATTCGTCTATCGATGATGGTTCGTGCTGAAGTTGGTCCCTCAAATTTTTCCCATTTTCGCTGAGAGTGTGAAATCGACTTTTGGAAGTGCAACAGCGAAGAGAGCGAGGAGGAATATCCGAATGTATGAAATAAATTGTGAAAAATCATATCACGGCTCTGCAGATCCTCGGATGACTTTGTTAGTTTGTTAGTTGGGTCTGATGATGGAGCCGGAAGGAAGCCATAGGAACTCCTAGGAAGCCTCCTCGGGGGTGAAATTGGCTGCGCCTGAGGTTGCGACCTCGGACAGAGCCATGCAGTTCGGTAGCAATAAAAAAATAAAAAACTCGCTAAACTACACATGATAAGCCCATCGTGTTTGGGCTCGTTGGATTTGTCTCCGCAAGTACTCTTGTCATATATGATTTCCAGGGTCCTGATGATGATAGAGCCGAAGGAAGCCATAGGAACTCCTAAACCACTCCTAGACTTGCGTCGCTACGCGACGCATCTTCTAACCTAACCTAACCTATATTATATTTTTATATTTGATATTTATTAATTTGTTACTTTCGTTAGACATAATGTCAAGCTTATCTCTTTTTCTGTCTAAATTTTAGTTTACATTTTTTAAGCTGCTTGTGTTTTTGAAAAATAATACTAAATATATAATGTAATACTTTTTTTTTTATTTTGTTGAGTTCATTTTCAATGTACCTCGAAGTTCGTGTAATGCACGAGATCTGTGAATGTTTTATCAGGATTTGCAGATGAAAACTAAATAAGCAGCCTTAATGCATAATGTATCCTTGGATTTGTGAAGTATGCCTACACGTCAGCTAATCGCATTATGGCGCGGCCAGTGGCCGGGCCGCCTAGTTGCGAAACTAGCCGACAGGCGGCGCCACGGTGCAGCCGCGGCACGGTGAAGGCTGCGGCGCCGGAAAAGCGGAAAACCTGATCCGAACTGCCCTCCAACACTTCCATAACGCGTTTCGGTCACATACGCACTTTTACTAGATAATTCCCTTGCCCCTTACTAGGTGGTAGGCTCAAATTGTGGCCGACTGGTTTGGTACCACCGTACTGGATGTAAGATGGCCGCATAACAACCTCGATTGTGTTCTCCTCTTGTCCAGTATAGCAACTATCCAGGGAAGTCCCCGGTATGGCACCTACCTTCTCGGAGGTGATATTGGCTAGTCAGAGCATGTGCTTTGGCCCCTCTGACTCAGCCACCCATACCGGATTACATAAAACAAATAATTATTGGTCACTTTTTTTTATAGGGAAACTGGCACGGTTGGCTACATCACCGACAACAACCATGATGTCAGCCCATAACACCTTGGTGAAGTAGGTGCCGTGTCAGTGCTTCCCTACAATTCATGTCGGCTACACTGAACTGGACGGAAAACACGACCTATTTACATAGCCGTTTCGACCGACGTTTCGTTCAGTGCGGTGATACCAACCCGGGCGGGTTAAACCCTACCACCTAGTAAGGTAAGAAGGGAAGGGACCTAAAATTTTACGTGGAATCAGAACCACGTTCAGCATCCAATGGTCGAGCGGTCACCCATCCAAGTACTGATCGCGCTCAGGGTTGCTTAACAACAGTCGACCGACCACACCACTGAGATATCGAGGCTGACAAGAAACATCCCTTTAAACAAGACAAGATTACCGGTACATATGCCATATTTAAAGTGGATCCTTCAAGACTCAAGACTTAACCTTGAAATAGGTACCCAACATGCATACAAATAATTAAGTTTTAGTTTATAAAGAAATAAGGAACATCTGTTTTTCTTTTATGTAATATCTACGCGGCATGTGCATGCTGAAAGACCACCCGCCATGTGGGACGACGACATTAAGTACGTCGCGTCGGATGCAATCTGTGGTTTCGTAACGCTGCGCTGGAGGACAGGAGGACTGGACAAAAATTGGAGAGGCGTAGGTCCTGCAGTATACGCATAAACACTGACTGAATGACTGACTACAGGTTTATAAATGTAAAATACAATACACACTCATTAATAAAACTTAATTATTGAAAAAAGGCTGGACTGATACATCCTAAGCTGTATGTAGTGATAGTTTCACTAGTTTCATCGTTGAATGTGGTTCTAATTCATAGGAATGTTAGTGTAAGCCAAATTATGCATTGTCCCGTGCATTCAACAAAGCATAGCGTGAAATTAGTATCGCATTCAAAGTACATACATACATACATACCAGTGGTATGTATGTATGTATGCAAGCGTGTGATATGATACCACACGCTGTATCTCGACAGCCGGGGTAAGCAGAGTAATCGGTGTTGTGCTGCAAGAACTCCCAAAAATGCACTGTGAAAGTGGTGCACGCGGAATGGATTCGAACCCAATGCATCTCGCAAATGAGTCAAGACCTATTAGCATGGGCGCGCCATTCTAAATTTAAAATAAACAATTCAGATGTCATTACAGTCAGAGGTAATTACACTCTGAGGTCATTACAGTCAGATGTCATTACAGTCAGAGGTCATTACAGTCAGAGGTCATTACAGTCAGAGGTTATTACAATCAGATGTCATTACAGTCAGAGGTCATTACAGTCAGAGGTTATTACAGTCAGTGGTAATTACAGTCAGAGGTTATTACAGTCAGTGGTAATTACAGTCAGAGGTCATTACAGTCAGAGGTTATTACGGTCAGTGGTAATTACAGTCAGAGGCCATTACAATCAGAGGTAATTACAGTCAGAGGTTATTACAGTCAGATGTCATTACATTCAGAGGTCATTGCAAAAATAACTGGACACTAATTATTACTTTAGTACGAGAATTAGCGCTCACTAAATACGATTAGTTTACGTGATTCCGCTGGTCGATTATTTTACATGAACGGACCTTAAGAAGCTTCTAGTTAACTTGTGTGACCTCAGCCAAGAGATGTAGTTAATCAAATAGATTATAATTATGAAAGAGATACTAATTAGTTGGAAACGTCTTCACACTCTTTCGAAATACTACATTATATATAATACAAAGTTATAAAGGTTAATAATTTTTTATTCGGTGTTTTTCTGACAGTTCAGTGTAAAAAGTAGCCGACAGGAAGAACGTGTGATGGGCACTGACATCAGCAGGCGATGTAAACAATAATCCTGCTCTGTGGGAACTAGCATCCCTTATTCCCTGCCACCCGTCCTATTTCCGCATGACTCGTCGCAGAGAGACTCAGCACCCTTTTGTTGTTGACATTGGGCTTTTGAGAACCCATCGGTTCTCTAAATCGTTCCTTCGTCGCATCGCTAGGGTGTGGAAGTGTCTTCCGGCGAGTGTGTTTCCCGAACCATTTAACCTGGGTGTCTTCAAACGTCGTCGTAATAACAGGCTAGATAGCCTAGCAACAGTCCGCAAATCTGCTGGCATGGCACCTAACTGAGCGTGTTTCGCGAGGAGAGGTGTGTTTGGCTCTGTCGCCTATACCATTGGTCTCTCGGCACAGCCACCCATGTTGGTTTCATAAAAAAGCCGGGTTCTAAAACAGGCATTACTTCATACTTGAATTTTTTTAATTGATATTATTTGTATCCCTACATTTAAATAATTATTTATATCGTGTATTATGTTATATTTTTTATTATGAGACTGTTTTATGGATATCTGGTACGGGTGGCTGTGCCGAGAAGTTCAAAAGAGGATCAGACAAAGCCAATAACACCATACGAGATAGCATGTGAACTGTTTTGTAGTCATATCTTCTAAGTTTAAATTAAGGAGGCACTATTTGGCACTGTTGTCTCTGTTTACCCCACCGGGAAACAGGCGTGACGCTATGTATGTATGTATGTATTTGACTGACGTGGGTAGTTTTGTGATCGGGCGAAAAATTCTTTTCATCAACAATTTGTCAGCCTCTGTAGTTAAATGGTGCGATCGGTCGACTGCCGTTCGTGATAATTAGCACACCTGGGCGCGTTCAGTACTTACATAGGTGACCGCTCGACCGTTGGAGGCTGACCGTGGTTCGGATTCCACGTAAAACTGTAGGTCCCTTCCCTTCTTACCTTAATAGGTTAAATCCGGGTTGTTACCACCGCACTGAATGAAAGCGCGGTCGAAACGGCTATGTAAATAGTTCGTATTTTCCGTCCAGTTTTGTGTAGCCGGCAAGACCAACGGGAAGCACTGAAATGGCACCTAGTTCACCAAGGTTTTATGGGCGGATGGTGCAGTTGATGTAGCCGACCGTGTCAGTTTTTTTTATGAATGAATGGAAACTGACTCGGTTGGCTACATCACCTACAACATCCGTGATGTCAGCCTATAATACCGGGTGAACTAGGTGCCATGTCAGTGCTTCCCTTCGATCGTGCCGGCTACACTGAACTGGACGGAAAACACAAACTATTTACATAGCCGTTTCGACCGACGTTTCATTCAGTGCGGTGGTCCCAACCCGGGCGGGTTGAACCCTACCACCAAGTAAGATAAGAGGGAAGGAACCTACAGTTTAACGTGGAATCCGAACGACGGTCAGCCTCTAACGGTCGAGCGGTCACCCAGCCAAGTACTGACCGCGCTCAGCGTTGCTTAACCATCAATATAGTTTCCATAAAACGATCAATAAAACGTAAATAACTGTGTAATATAAATATTTCCATTCTCTACTGCTACATAGATTGGAAGGAGCAATGCCCCACGTGTCACGCCGCCCGCCCGCCTCCACAGGTGATCCGCCCTAGAGAACGCACGTGGCTTGTGGGCGCCGCCGCGCCGTCGCCGTCGCTGTGCCGGTGCATATGAGCGACATATTTTAACGCACTTGGAATATGATATGATAAAGTATGAAGTTAAATAAGTCGGTTATATTATTTCATCTTTTCTTAACATTAAACATTTAGCATTTAGCCAGTTAGATTATCACAGTTTAGAAGAACTGGCAAGAAATTTTGCGGTATAATTTGTTTTATTATTGTTTATTGTATAATTTCATCCATAGGTAGGTAAATGCACTGGCTAGTTAGCCAACGCAGGATTTTATACTTTTTGCCATAGAGACAATCTATGCTATTTATAATTAAAATAGATATTTTTTAATGTTTCGAAGGGGAGTGTTTTTATCTTTTTATTGTTATGACTTTTGAGCTTTGCTTTGAAAAATGTTCAGTTTAGGCCGACAAGCGTAAATTATAACATGTGTTGAATTTGGATCTTGATTACATCCTAGCATCGTCTGAAAGTGTTTTATTCACCACCACCACTCCAAGAAATCACCGACTAGCGGTATATAACCTATAACCTACGTTTGAACATGTCGAAAATTCCGCCAGTTCTAAATTCAATGCGAAGAAGAACTGACAAGCAAACTTCGCAAGTCACAACGTTTTGTTAGTACCTTATAAGTATTATATTATAGTAACTTACAAGTAATTAACCCATACTACCGCTCACAAGAGCATTATTAATGCTTATTACAGCATAAACATGAATACTGAAGAATCTGACCGCTGCTCTGCCTATTTACATATCCTATATTTGGTGTACAGTGCCATCGTCAATTTGATACTTAAATATATCAATACCTACTTAATAATGATACTTAATACAACAATTAGTCAAAGTTTATTTTACGTTTACGTCTATACGTTGCGTCTCTAAGTTTACGTTCACTTAGTCTACATTTACAAAAGTGTTTGCCACTGCCACCTACATAGTAAGAGTCATCATTATTCTTTACAAGTAGGTAAGTACGACTACATATGTATACATGCAGCCCCTTGTACAATAAACACGATTCATGACAAATGAAAAAAACCGGCCAAGTGTGTGTCGGGCCACGCGCAGTGTAGGGTTCCGTAGTTGCGGAATTTTTTTTTTTAGTGTACCTCGCCCTAAAAGAAAATTATTTCAAAATCTTTATTTTACCACTTCGTCGGCGTTATTAATATGTTTACCCATATCAACTTACAACTTTCTAGTACTAAGGGTCTCTGAGCTAAGCCGCGGACAGACAGACAGACGGACGGACATGTCGAAACTATAAGGGTTCCTTGTTGACTACGGAACCCTACAAATGTATCATAAATTCAATAATTCCTTTCCATAAGCGAAAACCATTCATATAACATAAATAGTCAATAGATGGTTGATTATGTTTCACCAGTGTATTGCAAGTAACACTGGTGAACATAATCAAGTAGTTATAACATTTACAACTAGGTATATTTACAGGCCTTAACATAAAACGAATTATATGCAAAAATAAAAAAATACGGGGTGTTTCAGGATAGGGTTTCGTAACTTCAGGGTTCGAAAGGGACCCTGGGACACAGGAATATTTGAAGACGAAAAGCTCTGAAACTATTTCCCAGATTCGGTCATTTTATAGTACTTTTTGATGAAAATCGTTTCATCGAGATTTTGTGGACGGTTAACGTCCGCCTTTATTAAAAAAAAATAAAATTATTAACTTACATGCTTAATTAGTAGAATTGTACTGCATTATGTAAGTTCCAAAGACTTCAATTAGAATGATATCAAAAGAAAAAGGGGACTCGACTAGGTCATTGCACTCCCTAGCTAGACCTAGATAACATCACTGTTGCCAAATCTCACTGTCCATCGAGTTATTATTACAATTTTCAATTTTTGTATGAAAAAAAAACGTAATTTCGGTTTGAGTTATAAGGATTTTTTTTCTTCTAATAATGACTACTTTCTATTCCTGAAGTATGCCTAGATTATTGTTACTCTGTTGGTTTAAAAGTGTGATTATTTTAATGTTGAAATTAGTGAGAGACATGAACCTTTACTATTTTCACAAATAAGTCATAAACATTCATTTTGCTGAACATGCAAGCGAAAAATGTTCACCACATTACAGTTCATTGTTCTGACACATTAGACGGCGAACAAACGAGCAAGCACGGGTCATCGACCGAGGTCAAGCTTGGACGATGTTTAGCAGCAATAAAGCTAAGCTGTGTATGTGCTTCTTCGTAACTTTTCTCATTTAAAACTATATTTCCCGCGTTCAGAGTAAGAACAAACACACGCACACCACACCACACGCCGTATCCCGACAATCGGGGTAAGCAGAGTAGTCGGGGTAAGCAAAGTAATCGGTGTTGTGCTGCAAGAACTCCCAATTAAAGTACAGCTTGGGCTTTCTCAAAAGGGGCGTGAAAAAGCTCCTGTCAGGCCGGCATGTCATTCGCAATCCCCGTGCATCACAGGATGTCCATGGGCATCGTAAATCACCTACTCGTAAGTGAAACGATGCAACATGTCGCGCTGTCTTTAAAAAAAAGTACTCTGTTAAATTACAGCACAACACCGAGCACCACGTTTAACAAAGTATTCGGACAAGATAACTATCATGCAGCAAAGGTACAAAGGGCCACCTTCTGTATGACTCGGTGGAAAGACCGTGCCAAGGTGAGAGGTGGTTAGCCTGTCGCCCTTATGCACGGCACCTTGTCCTTATCCCATAGTCGCCTTTTACGACATGCACGGGTAGAGATGTAGTGGGGCTATTCTTATTAAGTACCGACCCCACACAGTACCCTAAATATATATATATTTAGTAAATATATATAATATGAAAATTGCGAGCTCCTTGAGAGGTCAGCGGGTAGTCAGAAGTAGTTCAGAAGGCTACGAGATTACCCTTTATTATGAAGCATTACCATAGAAAAGCGAGACGAGAAACAGTGCATCTCTGTCGCCGAATCGACAAAGAGGGTGTCATCGCTTATGCGCTGTATCGTTAAGCAACCAATGATCGCCTGCAAAAATTACAGATATTTTTTTTATAAAATGTATTTCTAACACGCGTGATTCAACCCACTCTTCCCTTCACTTTTAGTAGGCATTTAATTTAGTTTAATTCTGTTGTTGTAAAAATTTATGTTATGTAAACTTGTAAAAATGTTGTGTAAAGGCTAAATTTGTATAAAGTTCTTTTAGATTTAATTTAATTTTATTATTAGTGTAGGCTAGGATTGTACCCTGTGGGGCCGGTACTTTAAAATAATAGCCCCACTGCATCTCTCCCCGTGTATGTCGTAAAAGGCGACTAAGGGTTTCTTCTTATATTACTAGGTGGTAGGGTTTAACCCACCCGGGTTGATACCACCGCACTGAATGAAAGATCGGTCGAAACGGCTGGCTATGTAAATAGTTTGTGTATACCTGTTGCTAAGGTAAACACATTTATACTTCGCTTACATGAGGTCCAGTTCTTCCACTTCCTTATCAACATTCCATCTGCTCCGTCTCAATGTTCTCAGATGAAACCGACTCCAGATCGTCCACTTCCACTACATCTTCGTGTTCGAAGAGCTTGTCCCCCTCTCCCCACTCACTGTCATTCAAATTATCATGCAACTTTCACCTAATACACTTCCAGCACTTTTTATACAGTCCCATAGGGGTAAACGAAGTTGAAGAATACAATCTAAGTCAATTCAGTCCTCAAATTATCCGAAAAACAGAATTATCCCGAAAACATTTGGGAGCGAAAAATTTCCGTAATATGTAGCCGGATGAAATTTTCACAGAATATGTGTTATTATGGCGGATGTGCCAACAAATAAAATTAAGAGGGGTTTCCATACAACAAACGTGCTAAAATCGATTAGTCACGCCCTTGAATAATAGATGGCGCTAGAGGTTTTTATATTTTGCATTGTGCAAAAACAAGATAGGCAGATATAGTTTTTTGACAGGTATGGTATAGCGGTTCTACGGAACCCTCCGTGCGCGAGTAAAACTCGCACTTTATCATTTTTATTCATAACGCGCCTAAAGTATAATTTCCAAAATTTACTTTCGTATTAAATCTAGAAATCAAGTATGTAATCAATACCTTATTACATGAATTGAAATGTCACACTGATTCTTCACAAAAATAAACTACGCTTATATAAAAGTTGTAACCAAATATTTTGCCAAATGCATGTATAAAGTGTTATGAATACATTTCATTATGCACCAGTTCATTCTGTACTTTCACTGCCTTCACTAAAAGATCTGACCAACTCGACGCGGTATAGAGTTTCTGCAGTCGATTGTAAAAGAAAGCGCCACCTATAGGCTCAAGTGAGAACTAACAGTTCACGATTCATTCACGATGATGGCGCCACTAAGACATCATTCGAACTGACATTAAAGATATCAATTTGTAATAAAAAGAGGAAATGTGGACGATGTAATGGATACGATATACGACACAACTATTACGGAGAAGGCATTATAATCGTATAGAGTTTCGCAAACTTACAAAATTGTGTAATAAGTACGCCTCAAAAACATGCGTTGCCAATGTTTGATAATAGACAGATGGGTAATAAAAATACTCGATTGATCCAAAAATATTTCACTGAAAAAAACAAGATGTTTAAATTACCTTATATGCAAAGGCGGACTTATCCTTTAGATATTTCTCCCAGTTATCCCTTGGATGGATGACAGTAGTATGTTTTTTTATTGACAGCGCGACATATGGCGCCGAGCCTAACGTGTCTAACGACGCCCGTGGACATTCGGTCGTATGCGGGGGTTGCTAATGCCACGCCGGCCTGACAGGCGCCCATTCACACCCCTCTTGAAGTACCAGAGCCTGTACTTGGGGGAAATAAAGTCTATGTATTAGTATATAAAAAAGGACCAAGTGCGTAATACCCGTAACCGACGAGCATGTATGGAGATCCGTTTTATCTGCCTACCGCACTGGGAATCAGGCGTGACGCTATTTTTTTTTTTTATTGAAACTGACACGGTTGGCTACATCACCTACAACGTCCGTGATGTCAGCCCATAACACCGGGTGAACTTGGTGCCACGTCAGTGCTTCCCTTCGGTCGTGCCGGCTACACTGAACTGGACGGAAAACACAAACTATTTACATAGCCGTTTCGACCGACCTTTCATTCAGTGCGGTGGTACCAACTCGGGCGGCTTAAACCCTACCACCTAGTAATATAAGAAGGGAGTCATATCCCTTAGTCGCCTTTTACGACATACACGGGGAGAGATGCAGTGGGGCATTCTTTTAAAGTACCGGCCCCACACGGTACATTATTATGTATGTATGGCCCCACACACGTAATTATGTATGTATGTATGTATTAGTGTATACTAACAATATTTAATATAAAACATACCTACTTATACAATTGTAATATACTGATTATGCGTAGCATGCATATACTAGTGGAAATAATCATAAAATTTAAATTCCATTCAAGTGAATTATTTTGGCATGAATATTTTTTAGGCATTTAAAATATATACATCAGTGAATACAAAGAGATTCAGAATAAATTAGTATTTATTTTCATACGTAACTTGTGTATACATAACCAACCACCCTATTACGAAACACGTAGGCTGCCATACGAACAGCGGCTCACTTTGTGGAGGTCCGAGGTCTTTTGTACCGTGTGGGGTCGGTAATTAAAAAGAATAGCTCCACTGCATCTCTCCCCGTCGCATGTCGTAAAAGTCGACTAAGGGATAAGGAAATTCGTCAGCCTCGGTAGCTCAGTGGTGCGGTCAGTCGACTGTTGTTAGGCAACGCTGAGCGCGGTCGGTGCTTCTTGGATGGGTGACCGCTCGACCGTTGGAGGCTGACCGTGGTTCGGATTCTACGTTAAACTGTAGGTCCCTTCCCTTCTTACCTTACTAGGTGGTAGGGTTTATCCCGACCGGGCTGCTACCACCGCATTGAACGAAACGTCAGTCCAAACGGCTATGTAAATAGTTTGTGTTTACCGTCCAGTTCAGTGTAGCCGACATGAAATTAAGGGAAGCACTGATATGGCACCTAGTTCACCCGGTGTTATGGGCTAACATCACGGATGTAATAGGTGATGTAGCCAACCGTGTCAGTTTCCAAAAAAAAAAAAAAGCCCGCAGGTCCAAATTCTATATACAGGGTGTCCAAAGTGTGATGTGGAATATCGAAGGATCGTGATATGTATCGTGTGTAAAGTGCAGTGATGAAAGAATTTTTTTTTTATCTCAATTACTTCCAATTTTGCCATTTTCTAACAAAGTAAATGCATACGATAGTGTGAGCGCGCTCTATGCTTGTGCACGGCCGCGTAGGGCTATGCGAGGGACTCGGCGCGAGGCGCGCGTTTCCCGATCGCGAGGCGTGAGATGTGCGGGCGCGGGGCGCGCGCGGCGCTCATAATCAATCATAGATTTCATAAGACGTAGTATGTAGCCAGTAAAAAGTAAATGATTATCTACATACCTCAAATGATGTGAAGGTTTTCTACGTGATCTCCTTGCAGCTCGATGCATTATGACGAGACCCGGGCGATGCAGTAGCGGGTCTAGATTGCCATGTTCCCGTAAACAGTACAATGCACGCACAATTACTTCAGCCAGCACCGGCAATCTTTCACGATAAATGCGTTTGAAGCCCATTTCCGTTTGCTGCTCCATACGCGAGCAACATATCCACATATTCGCTATTCGTGAATGGAACATTTAACAAACACTTTAACCTGTGGTAGGCATGTATTGTTAAACACGAGCGCGAAACTTTCACTAATTCAATTTACGAATCGAATTACCAAAAATACGTCAACACGGTCGGCCGCCCTTGACATACTGACCGACTGACACACATTGATCTTCCGCGCCACGTGACTGGCTGGACTGACGCAATGCAGGTCGGTCGCCCGCAGGCAGCGCGGAGCGCCGCCCGCCGCGCCTGCGTCTCCTTTGATAGCAACGCGCGATGCCGCCACCGGGCGGCGTCTCCTTTGATAGCAGCGCACGATGCCGCCACCGGGCGGCGTCTCCTTTGATGGGAGCGTGCGATGCCGACACGGGGCGGCGCGGGGGCGCAACAGCGCGGTGCGGTGCGGTGCTATAGCGAACATTCCACCCGGCCGGCGGCGGGCCCGCCGCGCCGCCCCGCCTCCTCCGCACCGCCGTGGTCTGGTCGCTTAGAGCGCGCATAGATTGACTAAAATGAAAACTTTGAAAATTCATATCTCGAAAACTAGTATGGATAGGACCATTTTTCTTTTTTTTAATGTGTTTATTAGATGATATACAATAGCTCATTTCGATATTCCCGAACAGACCCTGGACACCCTGTATATATTTTTTTTAAAGGTCCAGAATGTATTATGATTTCGTAACCAAATAGCTGCTCCTGAAGCAACACCTGTATCGCCCAACTCAATGTCTTTAAATTCTAACGTCAGAACTTTTTCAATGACTTTGTTTTTTTTTTATGGAAACTGACACGGTTGGCTACATCACCGTCAACATCCGTAATGTCAGCCCATAACAGCTGGTGAACTAGGTGCCATGTTAGTGCTTCCCTTCATTTCATGTCGGCTACACTGAACTGGACACGAAACAAGAACTATTTATATAGCCGTTTCGACCGACGTTTCATTCAGTGCGGTGGTACCAACCCGGGCGGGATAAACCCTACCACCTAGTTAGGTAAGAAGGCAAGGGACCTACAGTTTAACATGGAATCCGAACCACGGTCAGCCTCCAACGGCCAAGCGGTCACCCATCCAAGTACTGACCGCGCTCAGCGTTGCTTAACAACAGTCGACCGACCGCACCACTGAGCTACCGAGGCTGACGGATGTATGATTTCGTAACCAAATTGCAGCTCTTGAAGCAACACCTGTCTCGTCCCACTCAATGTCGTTAAATTCCAACTTAAGAAATTTTTCAATGACCACAAATTGCTTGGAAAATCGAAAGTAAGTCTTTTTATGGGTTTCCTTTGCATTGAAGTCTTTTATTCGATAACATTAATTAACTTAGTTTTCACTGACATTCTCAGTAGGTATAATAGACATAAAGAGTTACATAACATACAACCAGTGGTTAACTACATTACCTGCTAGATTAATGATCTAACTAAGCATGTTATAACGTTTTCCTGAGTCATTTAGGTGACATGCCAATGTGCACTTTCATTGTGATGTTGACCAGCTAAAACAATGCGATAAATTTGACCGATATCTCATTTCGGTGGTACTAATTCGACGGATTGTGTTCGCCTCTAGTCCAGTATAGCCAGCAATCCAGGGAAATCTCCGGTATGGCATCTACCTTCTCAGAGGTGATATTGGCTGGTTGGAGCATGTCCGGATTACATAAAAAAAAACATCTGCTGCTTCACCCTTCGAAACAGTCATAAAATGTAGGTCCATTCCCTTCTGTATTCTCCGCTAGTCCAGTGTAGCCAACGATCCTAATGGAAGCCTCCGGTATGGCAACATTGTAGGAGGTGATATTGGCTGGTCGGAGCAAGTGCATACCTACACCAGCTGCTTCACCGTTCGGAACCGGTGTAAAACTGTAGGTCCCTTCCCTTGCCCCTTACTAGGTGGTAGGCTCAAATTGTAGCAGACTGGATTGGTACCACCGTACTGGATGTAAGATGGCCGCATAGCAGCCTTGGCCGTATTCTCCTCTAGTCCAGTATAGCCAGCAATCCAGGGAAGTCTCAAGTATGGCACCTACCTTCTTGGAGGTGATATTGGCTGGTCGGAGCATGCGCTTTGGCCCCTCCGACTTAGCCAATCATACCGGATTATATAAAAAAAAAATCTTACACTGACTCCTCTGACTAGCCACCCGTACAGGATTACATGAATTACAAAATAAATAAAACGGGCATTGTCACGATGTCGTTGGCAATATTTCTTGGTTGAATAGCGTAGGCATGGCAATTAGATTGACCTTTAGTCAAATCTTATTTCAACGCTAACCATAATTGGCAGAAAGTTAACGTAACCATAAATCATAAGAGTACAATCGGTCGGCGCCTTACTGAATTATAAGCCACTGCGATGTTACATCGACGCTAATGACCAGGGGAAACCTACTCGGTCCGCCACCTGACAGCTCAGGCGGCTCCTGCGGATCCTGCGGAAACTCCTTTTGGAAACACTCGGCTCGAATGAGTGTGGTATCCGTAAGAGTGATGTTTTGGTGGTTTAAAAAAAAATAACCAGGGTTAATATAGAGAAGATGCGTCGCGTAGCGATTAACCCTAACCTAATGTTGAGGCGGCGCATGTCGTTTTTGTTACGTTTGTATTTCCGAAAATAAAGCTTTCTTAGGTAGGTAGTTATAAATTTTTTTTTACCATAATTAACACCCTAACATTGCTTAAAAAAAAACAAAACAAAACAAATTTTGACAAAAGAGATACGAACCCATGGTCGAGATCGAAAAAATAAAGACCCTACACTCTTACCACTGAGCCACCAGATTACATAAACGACCAAACGAATATCGGATTCAGTTGGTTCGCTTTCGAGCCGAGTCAACCCGAGCCGTAGGATCTAGGAGGCGCAGGAGCCACTAGAGCTGTCAGGTGTCAAACCCAAATCTACTCAATCTTCACGCCGAACGAGGTGACCAAAGAAATTTGTGTCACAGACACGTCATTTGCGTACATGTCGTACGGAAGAAGACGGCTGTCGTCACGGATATAGCTAGCGGATGACGTACAGACCGTTCACAGTTATTTTACCTCTGGCTATAAAGTTGGCTAACCTGAGCTCTGTGTCGCCATATTCGATTGATACGATTTCCTTGTAAATATTCTATGCATTTGTAAGGCCTACCGCCTAATTACTATGAACTTATTGTTTTAAAGTTTACTCTATGCTGAAAAAGACTACTCTGTTTAAAATTATAAAAAAAAACTACAGATTATTTCACATATAATTTTATTTATTTTGAATACTAGTGATCCAGGCAGATATCTAATTGTGAAAAATCACTATCTGATGAACATGAATCATCAAAATTGCTGTCAGATTCTGTATCAGACTCGTCATTCAATTCTATAATAAACTTGTCAAGTGTCGCGTCCATACATCGATCCGTTTCACAAAACCTATCTTCAATGTGGCGCACATTTTCGCATTGCTTTTCCAGTCTTTGTCCTAATAAAGAGGCACATTATATATAATTTTATTTTCCACTACTAGGGGAATATATAAATAGCAGGTAACATTTTTCACAATTTGGCACATAATGCCAACCTAGCGGGAGAATAAAGTGACACAATATGTCAGAGGTAAAATAACTGTGAACGATCTATATCAAACACTCGCTTGTGTTACCAGAATTGTGTTCCGTATGGATACCATTTAATTTTCATGGTTCCGTACCATAAAAAGAAAAACGGATACAATATCTTGATATCTTAATTTTTTTTAAGGAAACTGACACGGTTGGTTACCACTCCTACAACATTCGTGATGTCAGCCCATAACACCGGGTGAACTATGTGCCATGTCAGTGCTTCCCTTCTGTCGTGTCGGCTACTATATACATAATTTATATAATACTAGCTGTGCCCGCGACTTCGTCCGCGTGGACTTATCACGACGCCATCTACCGGGTTTAATTGTATTTTTAAACCATCCAGGGACCCACTCAAATATACACACAAAATTTCATCCAAATCGGTCCAGCCGTTTATGAGGAGTTAGGTGACAAACACACGTACAGAAGAATTATTATATTATATAATTAAACCAAGATGCAAAGGCGGACTTATCCCAGTCAGGTGATGTTACCGTGTCAGGTTCCATAAAAAAAGAGCTCCCAAGTGCGAGTTGGACTCCCGCACCGAGGGTTCCGTACCACCACGTAATTGGCTAGATTTATATTATTTTGTTGTTTTACTATTGAGTTTTTACTATAGTTAGTGAGTTTTCAAGTATTAAAATTTTGTATAAATGGTCATATCTTATTATTGCGTTGACTTAGAAGCTTAAATTAGACCGTAGACCTTAATTAATTTCAACTTGATACCTCTACCCGTTCCTGAGAAAATGGATCGTGACACACCGATAGACGGACGGATGGACAGCAAAATGATTCTATAATGGTTCAGTTTTTTTCCTTTTGAGGTCCGGAACCCTAAAAAAAAGTAAACGCAAAATTATTGCACAAAATATTGAAATATTTATTTCGCACATAGCAAAAAGTGTTGGATCGATAGACCGAAGTGTATATTATGTGTGTAATAAATAATTTATTATAAAAATACACATCAATCTTTGGCAAGAGTGGTTTGACTAATTATGAATTCGATAAAACAATAATATTTGAGCTACACAACAAAGTCAATTTGATAATTTTTAAATCAAATCAAATATAATCAATTTATTTGCATACAATCATACAGTATTAACCAGCAGCATTAAAATCATGACCTTGAGGCATCGTCATTTTACATTAAAATTACATATGATATAAATTACATTCACATTCCCATCAAATAAACAATAGTGACAATAATTTGTTTTTCCTAATAATTTTTTTTACTAATGTTTTTAAGTTTACGTCTGGCTGGAGTTAGAGTTTGACGTCTGGTACAACGGACACCGCAGGTCCTGAAGGAGACAAATGAAGAAGAAGAAGAAAAATGAATATAATTTTTTTCTTTATATAATAATATTGAATGTTTTTCCTCGTGGTCACGTATTAAGCTTTAATTTTAAATATTTATGTCATTATCGTTCTCTCGCAACTCTGGGTAATTTATTTAAAATATTGATTCTGTAAAATACAAAAAAAAATAATTCTGTATTGTTACTTCTATCTATTAATGTTTATGTATATATCAATTTGGCATATTTTCGATGTAATATTTTGAAATATTTTTTTTGTAATATTAAAACAAAGTTATAATATACATATTTCATAAGAAAAATTAATAAAAATAAATTATCAAAATTGTTTCTCATTAGTTCCTAGACAACCTAACGTGGCGGTTCCAATTTCCGTCCGTCCTAGATAAGCTAGCCACATTACTTCATACCAGTATAGTAATATGTATTCAGAATAGCATAGCTTAGACAAGATTCGATAATAAGATATGAGTAAGTATTTGCTGCATAAGTATTGCACGTAGAAGTTTTTAACCGGTCATATCTTGATGATTCTTCAATTTGACTGATTGATTGTGAACGCATTACGGTCAATATGCCAGAGTTGATATGTCGAGTTGTGGTACGTTATTGGCTTTGAGGACAATACACTTGTCTCATTACCTATTATAAAATTAATTAAATAATTAATTGCGAATTTAATTAATTAATAATTCAATTAATTAATTAATAAATACATTTCCGGTCGCACAGCGAAATTGAGAATGCGTCTTCCTGTGAGTGTATACCCTACAGACCTACCTGGGAATACAGGTGTGGAAGCTTGAGAGGCCTGTCAATAAATTATACGACTAATATTTTGTCGCCCTTCTGGTTGGTACGGCGCCTTGCTGAAAGTGGTTTCGCGAGGAGTGAGGTTATTGGCTGTGTTTTATCTTCCGACTTTTGGGCACAACTAACCGTACTTGATATTTATAAAAAAAATTGCTAAGTATTTATTATCTCAACCAAATAATTTAAAAAGATAGAAGATGGCATAAAGTAATTAGTTGAGCATGTGAAAGATAATTATAAATTATGAGCTCAGAAGCAAATCCCAGGCTATCTCTCTCACACTGTAAACTCACGTATTTTTAACAACACGCCTGTTACGAACCGTTTTTGATGCATATTTATACACAAAAAAAAAGTTTCAAAATTATACTGAGTTGGTTTCAGTAAAGGGTAGTTAGTATGTAAGTGCTGTTTCATCCGAATTTATAAAGGTGTCCAGTATGTTGTTAAGTGTTTTAATCTGCTCAAAAATAAAACCTTCTAAGTCCTAACTTTGTTCGCACGCAGAAGGTTCCGTAACAATTTCGTTCGTCCACGAAAACGTATCAATTGCATGGTCGCTCCGCGCCGTCCGCACCGCCCACCGCCGCAGTCAACAATTTACACTATTTTCTCTATAACCTTTTAAGATGGAAACTTTACAATAGTCTCTATTTTTTTATGGAAACTGACACGGTTGGCTACATCACCTACAACATCCATGATGTCAGCCCATAACACCGGGTGAACTAGGTGCAATGTCAGTGCTTCCCTTCGGTCGTGTCGGCTACACTGAACTGGAATAAATACACAAACAATTTACATAGCCGTTTCGACCGATGTTTCATTCAGTGCGGTGGCACCAACCCGAGCGGGTTGCACCCTACCACCTAGTAAGGTAAGAAGGGAAGGGGCCTACAGTTTAACGTGGAATCCGAACCACGGTCAGCCTTCAACGGTCGAGCGGTCACCCATCCAAGTACTGACCGCGCCCAGCGTTGCTTAACAATCAATAGCGACAGTCGACTGTCCGCACCACTGAGCTATAGAGGCTGACAAAGGCTATCCATGCCGTAAGGACTAAATTATTTACTTTATATATATATTTTTACAATGGTTATACAATGGAGCAGCGAGACCGACAGACGGACGGACGGACGGCCGGACGAACGGAAAGATACCTGAGCGATTTTATAAGGGTTCCTGCCAGTGTCGGTGGCTACTGAACCTTCGAAAAGTACTAGCTCTCAATTCGGTCTAATATATCTAGGTATATATATTTTAGGTAACAATATAATAGAGTGTGGGGCCGGTACGTAAAAAGAATATCCCCACAGCATCTCTCCCCGTGCATGTCGTAAAAGGCGACTAAGGGATAAGGGCAAGATGCTGTGCTAAAGGGCGACCGGTTCGCCACCTCTCACCTTGGCATGGTACTTCCACCGAGTCATGCAGCAGGTGGGTCTTCCTTCGTGTCTTACATGCTGCTTGATAGATATCTTGTCCGAATACTTTGCGAAACGTGGTGGTCGGTGTTGTGCTGTAATTTACTAGAGTTCTTGCAGCACAACACTGATTATTCTGCTTACCCCGATTGTCGGGATTCAGCGTGTGTGATATGTATGTATGTATATAATAGAGTCGGGAAGGGTCGCCCTAGATGCAGGACCAGATCGGGCATGTGCTCAAAAAGGGTCAAGTGCGTAGTACCCGTAACCGACGAGCATGCATGAAGAACATTATGGGAGTGGAAGAGGCGGCAGATGTGTGTCAGGATCGTGGCACGTGGAGATCCGTTGTCTCTGCCCACCCCACCGGGAAACTGGCGTGAAGCTATGTATGTAGGTAACAATACGGTATGTAGGAATTATTAATATTTCTATTTGCATTGAATTATTAATATTTCAGCTAGCTATGCAACGTGCAATAAAACAAAGTTGTGAGTGGTGTGCGTGGCCCAGGGTCGGCTGTGATGGAAGAATGAGCGATCGTTTGGTTTCCGATCACCTGTCGCATTAGTGGACGCGCAATCCCGCGCGCTGCGGTCTGCCCCTTCTATTGCATTACTCGTTCGCGCATAGAACGTGAAAACCGATCAGAAGTGGCATGCCATTCGCAACCTCCGCATACGCCCGAATGTCCATGGAAGTCGTTAGACACCTTATGGGTGGCTCGGCGCCATATGTCGCGCTGTCAATAAAAAAAAAGTGCTTTAAATAACATGACACGGTACAGACAGACTTACTAATATCTACATAGTATAGACGAAAATAGGATGATGTAAATTAAAGAATTTTCGCTGGATGACTTTGAGCAGGGCTGACAATTTTTCACTTCTTCCATATATTTCAGAATTACAAAAAAATCAAGAATTAGTGATCACTAAGAAATATAATAATTAAGTTATCACCTATCAGGTTCTGATACAAAATTGCTCTATAATGAATAAAAAAATTATTCAATTATTAAAATAATTATATGAGTTAAAGAAAAGAGCTATTGATTGACTTAAAGTAGCATTTTGCAATAAAACAAATATTACGAAATTCGACTACGGAAATATAGGAAGCGTACTTCAAGATCCGCCCAGTCATTTAATTTGAGATAATTTTAGGTTATTTTTTATTAAGTGGTAACATTTTATTTGCTATTGTTCTTCAAAAAATAACTTCCCATTCTAATAACTGTTTTCACAAGCAAGAAAATTATTTTTTGTATAAAATATGACAACTTGCAAAGTTAAATCAAACTTGGTTAGTTCAAGATCCATAATGCACTGTTTTCTTTGTGCTTAAGGTTTTGTAGTAAAATCAGGAACCCTATTAGTCTTGCTGAAATGTTTATCCATCCGTTCGTTCATCCGTTCATCCGTCGATTAACTACTAACCGTACAAGTTTTTTTAAAGTCTAGTTTCATTCAGTCAGCCGTCACTGCAAAAACACTTCTCATTCGTTTTCGCTCTACGCGCCGCTCCGTTCGTTTCATTAAATATTGCAGCACAAACTCAGCTAATACAAGATCTATTTGTGAAAATAGCTTCAGTGGATCGCGCAGTTGCAACACTTATATTCCTACTTATACACCCAGCATACCAATATGCCACAAAACGACATTTATGCTCGCTCACCGCATACAACATGTCTGAGTTTTTAGGCTTCCGTACCCCGTACGGAAGCCTATTACTAAGCCTAAGCCGTCTGTCCGTCTATATATATATATATATATTTTATGGAATCTGACACGGTTGGCTACATCACCTATAACATCCGTGATGTCAGCCCATAACACCGGGTGAACTAGGTGCCATATCAGGCTTCCCTTCATTTCATGTCGGCTACACTGAGCTGCGGATGGAAAACCCGAACTATTTACATAGGTAGTCGTTTCGACCGACGTTTTGCTCAGTGCGGTGGTACCACCCGGCCGGGATAAACCCTACCACCTAGTAAGGTAAGAAGGGAAGGGTCCTACAGTTTAACGTGGAATCCGAACCATGTTCAGCCTCCAACCGTCGAGCGGTCTCCCATCCAACTACTGACCGCGCCCGCACCACTGAGCTACCGAGTCGGATATATCCGTCGTACTGCTGTATCTTTGGAACCGTAATAGCTAGCCGGTTGGAATTTTCACAAAATATGTGATGTTATAGCGGATATAACAGCAAATAATTTTATAAAAATAAAATAGAAAAAGTAAAAAATAATGGTCACCCCATACAAGAAACGTGTTTCTCCACGTTTTTTTTTGTGGTACGAAAACCTCGGTGCGCGAGTTCGACTCGCACTTGGCCTTTTTTTGCGTACTATATATAATGCATAGAGCGTGATTTTAATCTTATTTCATTACTTGAGATTATGTGTATAAAAATGCAAGGGGTAATCACCGAAAGCTTTTTAATTAACAATTAAGTCTGAAAATTAAAAAAAAATAATACGAGTACAGATAATCTCATGTGTGATTTCGGAAGAAATTAAAATGCAAAGGAGAATTATTATTCTGTAATTTTCAGTTATAATTCAATGTTTATACATAACATTGAGTAGGCGTAATGTTGAGAACGAAGTTTGAAGGTTGTTCACACACAGAGGGTTCCGTTGCCACTCTCTTCTTGCACTCAAAGCTACTGTGCGCAGCGATCGTGCGGTCACACCGTGTCTCGCCGCTGCAGCAGTCCACTAGAATGAAATTTTCTCAATATTAGTTTTTGATATATATACCTATTTCAAAAGAGTTTTCATACCGTAAATGCAAAATTGATTACTTTATAATTATAATTTTTCATTTGTTGAGTTTTATGTTGTTTGTTTTGTTTTTATTTTCCGGAGTAATCCCCTCGAACAACGCGTGTGACAAGCAGACGGAACTTAAGGACGGACAGACATCTCAACGATTTTGTAAGGGTCCGCGCCAGCATCCATGGGTACGGAACCCAATAATAACTCTGAACGTGACTACTTACATGGAACCTTTTTTAAGTGCCGTAGCCTTAAACATGACTCTAAATTATTATAATACGAATTTCACGTGAACGAAAGTGCGAAAAAAAGCCAGTAAGAAATATGTTTAACCCCCGACGAAAAAAGAAGGGTGTTATAAGTTTAACGTGTGTGTGTATGCGTGTATGTGGGTACGGGTGTGCCTGCCTGTGGCATCATAGCTCCTAAACGGATGGACCGATTTGGATGCGGTTTTTTTATTAAGAAGCTGGTTTAATCGGGATGGTTGTTAGCTATGTTTATATTCAAATAATCAAGTCATTATTGTAATAAAAACATTAATTATCTTAAAAAGTGGACCGATTTGCATGCGGTTTTTTTTAAAAGCTTGAAATAAATGTTAAATTACAAGTTTGCATTTACTTACTTAAAGGAGTCGGGGGACCGGTAAGTAAATAAAATATAAAAACTAAGAGCTGCGCGGGAATTTACTTAGCGGTCCGCACCGACTCCTTTAAGTAAGTGAACACGGTCGGGGGTTTTTTTAATCTGTAATTTAACTTTTTTGAATATAGAACTCGGTAAGGTGAATGCGTCGACCTTCATTCGCGGTGAGCTAAAGAAAAGGGCGAGGCACAATTACTCAACTTTGCTCCATATATTACGTCAACTTAAAATTGTATGTAAGAATTTACGCATTACGCAACGCGCAGCTGCTGCGTGCGTACCCCCAAGAGACCGGTCGTGTGACGTCACGTACTTGTAACACAGCCCCCTGGCTGCTCCACATGCACAAATCGAGAGATGCGGAATTTGCATTCTCTTCTTACGCAATTTCATTGTGTGTATGTAACGCGATTAATGTGAACTTTTATTGCAGGTAATATGTGAAATCTTTATTCTTCCCTACCATTATGAAATGCGACGTCCGGTAAACTTGAAACAGACTGAACCGATTTAAATGCAGTTTCTACGAATGGGTATTATGTCATGTGAAATAGCATGTGTATAGCGGCGGGTGGCCGAGTGGTTTGGGCAGCGGCTTCTCATGCGAGAGGTCCGAGGTTCGAATCCGGTCGGCGTGTACCAATGAGTTTTTTTCTGACGAAAAAATTTACATGCATAACTACACCTGCTGCTTCACCGTTCGGAACCGGTGGTGTAAAACTGTAGGTCCCTTCCCTTGCCCCTTACTAGGTGGTAGGCTCAAATTGTAGCCGACTGGATTGGTACCGCCGTACTGGATGTAAGATGGCCGCATAGCAGCCTCGGTTGTGTTCTCCTCTAATCCAGTAATCCAGAGAAGTCTCCGGTATGGCACCGTCCTTCACGGAGGTGATATTGGCTGGCCGGAGCATGTGCTTTGGGCCCTCCGACTCAGCCACCCATACCGGATTTCATAAAAAAAAATTATAAATGTATAATGTGCAACGGTTTGTAACTATGCATAATTACGATACATATTTCTTCAAAGGCGCCCGCAGTGAAATTGCGTGAGGAAAAAAAAAATCATTCGCACCAATTTAATCAACACATATACACACATACATATATACATACACAGCGTCACGCCTGTTTCCCAGTGGGGTAGGCAGAGACAACGGATCTCCACGTGCCACGATCCTGACACACCTCTGCCGCCTCTTCCACTCTCATAATGTTCTTCATACATGCTCTCTGGTGTAACTCGTACAGGCGTGCGAAAACGCTGTATCATGGAAATATAAAATATAGTTAGTTTTTTTTTTATGGAATGGAATTGTCGGCTACATCACCTACAACATCCGTGATGTCAGCCTATAACACCGGGTGAACTTGGTGCCACGTCAGTGCTTCCCTTCGGTCGTGCCGGCTACACTGAACTGGACGGAAAACACAAACTATTTACATAGCCGTTTCGACCGACCTATCATTCAGTGCGGTGGTACCAGCCCGGGCGGGTAAACCCTACCACCTAGTAATATAAGAAGGCAGTCATATCCCTTAGTGGCCTTTTACGACATACACGGGGAGAGATGCAGTGGCGCTATTCTTTTAAAGTACCGGCCCCACACGGATGTCGCGCATTCTATGAAAGAAGAATTATATTTTGTGTGAATGATAATAATTTTCATCGCAACTTTGTTAATTTATTGCTTTAATTAAATCTATTTTCATATAGCCTTGTCGATTTGTAGAAACTGAGAAACATTTCAATTAAAATCTACTCTCTTTCGAAATTAATTAGATTTTTCAAGGCTGATTAGACAAGACCATTTATTTAAATCGAATCATATCAAAAATTAACTATGGAATGGAGAAAACAATTAACGAGGTTACTGAAGGCTTTATTACTCGTATTACTGCAAATTCACATTCGAAATCTTTATTATATTAATCTAGGCGCGGTCAGTGGATGCATGGGTGACCGCTCGACCGTTGGAGGGTGACCGTGGTTCGGATTCCAAGTAAAACTGTAGGTAGGTACCTTCCCTTCTTACCATACTAAATGGTAGGGTTTAACCCGCCCCGGTTGGTACCACCGCACTGAATGAAATGTCGTTTGAAACGGCTATTTTAATAGCTTTCCGTTCAGTTCAGTGTAGCCGGCACGACCGAAGGGAAGCACTGACACGGCACCAAGTTCACCCGGTGTTATGGGCTGACATCACGGATGAGTCGGAGGGGCCAATGCACATGCTTCGACCAGCCAATATTACCTCCGAGAAGGTAGGTGCCATACCGGAGACTTCCCTGGATTGCTTGCCATACTGGAATAGAGAAGAACACAACCGAGGCTGCTATGCGGCCATTTTACATCCAGTATGGTGGTACCAACCCAGTCGGCTACAATTTGAGCCTGCCAGGTGGCAAGGGAAGGAACCTACAGTTTTACACCGGTTCCGAAGGTGAAGCAACGTAAATTTTTTGGTCAGAAAAAAACTCATTGGTACAAGTCGACCGGATTCGAACCTCGAACCTCGCATGAAAAGCCAGTGCCGAAACCACTCGGCCACTCGCAGCTTAACAATTATTTGAATGCTCATATATTTTTATTTACTGTGTTGTGTGTGTGTTTAATTGATGTATATTTTGTGATTATTTTTATAATAGGTAGGCTCTTACTTTAACAATAGTGTATAAACACGCGACGAATCAAAGAATTCGGTAGATCCCAAAGGATGCATCTACTTTGGTTTCTACGCACCAAAGTAGTCGATATTGGACACCGGGTGGCTAAGCTCGAGTGGCAGTGGGCTGGGCCGAAGAGACGACGGCCGCTGGAGCAACCGTGCATGTCCTACATTGGCGGCCATGGACAGGAAAACGGAGTGTGGGAAGACAACCCGGCCAGGTGGGACGACGACATCAAGTACATCTGTGGAAAGCAGTGGTTCCGTACCGCTGATGGCCGGGAGGAGTGGAGGAAAATTGGAGAGGCGTATGTCCAGCAGTGGTCACTTACACGCTGACTGACTGACAGACTGATTGACAAAGCATGATATTAAATACAAAATACATTTCTTTATTGCACAAAATTTAAACATGGGACACAAAGGGCGAGTTTAATGCCATAAGGGATTCCTCACAAATGAACCTTTAGGGTGTGGCAAGAGAGCATGGGTGCTGATAATGCCAAAGAAATAAAAATACAACATTGGAAACTTTGGATATTTAGTAAATGAATCCATCGGCCCATGAATATGCCTATTTTGTTTCTTAATTCATGTCGAGGAAATGTGCCATATCCCTTCCTGTGTCTGAAACTTAAACAGTAATTTAGTGGTAAAAAAACATAAATTTTATATTGTATTGTATTTTATTTTTATTTTTTTATTTCATTTTCTTCAGGTTATCAACAGCCTATATATACAATACACTTTTATAATAATCATTTTTTTAGAACACAGGCCAATAACAGGTTACCCTAAAGTTGACATAATTTCTTAATAATATTATTCATATAATAATATTCATAATTTCTTATGTATTGTTGATTGATACTTGTGTCCCATATTAAAGCCTTCCCCCGGCTCCATGGGACTAAGGTATTGTATTGTATCGTATTGTATTGTATTGTTTATTGATCATTCACATTGCAGTTAGACTGCTCTCGAACTTGTCACAATTTGTTCTATACGGTTCGATTACACCAACGAAGAAGAACCGGAACGAAACTTCGCAGGGTATTTTTTTTATTTATAAATATTATTACAAGTTACTTATTTTTGTGACTAGCCCCATAATAACATCACCTACACGGTCTATCGATAATCCAGCTGTGAGCGAGATTAACAATTTTATTGAGACTACAAAGACTAATAAGTGTATCAGGAGTAAAGATCCTTTGTCAAACTTTTATACGTAATTTGTATCAACATAATTATGTTAGTATATTAAACATACTACAATGTAGTACAATTATTGTAAAAAAAATATAGTTACGAATATTAAGATATTACACTATACCCTCAAAGAACTAAACTAAATAAAAACATTAAAGATACACAGTTTTACAGTGCACACTGTAAAACTGTGTATCTTTAATGTTTTTATTTAGTTTAGTTCTTTGTAATAGGTATAGGTATTATGAACTAGCAATAAACATTACTTATCATAAAATCCTCTCATTCAAGACACGCATCGCTACTTACTATACAGAAGCAGCAATCTTTCGTAACCCTCACACGTCCTAATGAGGCGTCTTTCATTAAATTAATGAGATTTATTATTAACGGCCCCCAGGTGCAGTTAAACGCTTATTTTCGAACCTTCATTTGCTAAATTGCAGAATTATGCTGTTCGCTCTGAGGACATCTGAAGACTTCATCATCGCTAACTCCAAGTAACTTTTATGGAGACTAGACGAAGTTGTGTAAAATTTTAATTAATATCATTCATGACTATTTTTATATTATTGTACAATTAGGTACCTATTTACATTTTACGTGACATCAATATTTGGTGAGATGAATTTAGCAAAAAATTGTTAATATTATCTTGTTCGAATTAAGTTTCTTGGAGATCTTTATAAAATTCAGGAAAAGCTTCAAATCGAATAAACAAAAATAAAGTTTTATACGCTTTACAATAAATTACATACGGATACTCGCAGAGGGGTTCATAAAATCTTTAAGAGCGTTCCTTGCAAAATGACAGGCGGTGGTGCTGCCACTCAAGTAAATAATATACCTATATCTCTTAAACAAAGCCATAACTGGAAAAAACAAGCCATGAAGCTGTAGTTGATTTTGATTATGATATTCTAAGATACTGGAAACAGTTTTCTATTGCTCTGATTGAACATAATAACGGATTACGGTGGCCATCGAAATCAGTTATTATGATTGTGCATAAACTGAGCAATACAAAACTGGTTTCAGTATCTTAGAATATCATAATCAAAATCAACTACAGCTTCATGGCTTGTTTTTTTCAGTTATGGCTTTTTTTAAAAGATATATATTATTTACTTGAGTGGCAGCACCGTCGCCTGTCATTTTGCACGGAACGCTCTTAACCTGCAATAAAGGTCTCTCAAAATCGATAGAGGACATTGTTCGCCACGTTCAGGAGGAGCCAAGGGGGAGCAAGTTGAGAATGTTGAAGCTCTTCCTTGTCACTGGGCTGACACGAACTTTTGCGCTTCCAAGCTGTGGTGCATTCCTGCCGAGAAGGTGAAGATATTCCTTCGCAGCGAGTTCTCATCCTCCGGTGTGCTCGGCGCGCCCCGGAGCTGGCTGCGCCGACGCAATCTGCGCCCACTCCACGCGCACCTAGGCTTGCCAGATCTGATGTTAGCCTTCCCGGGACATATCTACACTGCAGTTCTTCATAAATATGATGGAGAAAGAAAAGATCAATATTTTTCTACTATACCTAATTTTTACGGCGAACTATTAGCGTTTGTTTTAACGCGAACAACTTTGGTAAGCAACACTACAATAAAAGAAGGAAATTGCTAATTTGAGCACTTCATCAGCATCTGGACTCTTCCCGGGATAAATTTCACTCTACGGGACAAAATCACCCTTCGCCCGGGACACGGGACATTGGAGCCTAGCCCGGGACACGGGACATTGGAGCCTAGCCCGGGACAATCCCGGAAATCCCGGGCACCTGCAAGCCTACGCGCACCTGATCCACCGCGTCAGCAGACCAATATGACGTATACGTACGCGTCTCTATTAGACCTTTACAAACACAGCTGGAGGAAAAACAAATTATTAGTCCTTAGGTCGACTTTAGGACATTTAATATGTAATTTTAATATGGCGTTGGCTTAAAAAAGAGACAAAATAAATAAAAATATATAATATACAAAATAAAAAAATACTCCGATGTCATCGATCTACGGAGACGGAAATTTCGGTCCGGAAATTCGGCGACCGGAACCCTAGCTATATAGCAGCCGAAAAGCTTCAAATCATCGCCATTAATGGCCGTCAGAAAATAACAAAATATTTAATCCAATCTCAACTCTACATCAAACATGCTCAGTCCACTGCCATTCAAGCTCGGCTAGTCGTTGACCCATCCACTTTCGTACGTCGACGGATTTCCTACGTCTCGAGCAGTAGTGATTCATTCCACTTTCAGCCCCTTTCATTTTGCGTATGACATCAATAATTTAGCGATACCGTAACGCACAATAATACGTAACCACCGGAATACCGGTGGCTGTCCTCGATCGTATTAGTAAAGTTGCACGAACTTACGCTCTCCATACACGAACCTGTAACGTTACATCTTTTGTAATACAACATTTCATTCTGAGAATCACATATCGCTGCGAATAATATCAATAAGACGTAGGTATTTCCACTTTGTTATGTGACTTTATGAACAAAACCCATAGCACATGTTCCTGGGTCATAGAATTCAAAATGATAGAAGGAAAATTGCACAAACACGAAATTACTAACTTCTCTTGTCACACTTGCTTGTTGCAAATGGAGTGCATTCCGATCATGTTTTGTTAATAAGGTAAAGTTCAATAAATAAATAAAGTTTGCCTAGAAGAACCTTTCTCAGATATAAGTCCGTCTTTGAACCTAATACAATTTTATTTACGGCGTTTCTCTATAAAATGTTTTTCTTGGCGCAAATGATTGTTCGCGGATTTTTCACACAACATTTAATGGACCAAATACAAGAGGGAAAAATAAAAAAACCGGCCAAGTGCGAGTCGGACTCGCGCACCGAGGTTTCCGCACCACAAAAAAAAACATTGAAAAAAAAACACGTTTATTGTATGGGGACCACCCTTAATTTTTTTGTTTTAAATTTTTTTATTATTTGTTGTTATATCCGCCATAATATACATAAATAATAATAACATAATACACATATATTTTATTATCTTTATCTATCGATCTAGAAGTGTGATAATAACGTTTCTGTTGTATGAATTTCTTCGGACCCGGACTTAAGTGGAGGTATACTCGATCAGTCGAAACTACTTTTACCTGGCTCGCGGGTCGTGGGTAACGAGGCGAACTGCCGTCGAGTCGAGTCAGCTGCGCGCGCGCCGCAAACAGCTTACGGAAAGCGCAAAAACACGTTTTTAACAAATAGAGCTTTTGAGAATCATGTACACGTATATTGCTGAGCTTACTCTACAACGTGTCCCAAAACTCAACGTCAAGCGGGAACCAGGGAGTAGGCCAGTTTATGACTACCCATGGAAAATAAAAAAAAAATCGGAGTGATTTGTTTTTCATGATATGAGCATTTTTTCAAAAACGTTGAAAATTTCTCGTACAACATTTTTAGGTACTACGACTACAAATTTGCAAATATAATTGTTAAAAATGTTTTATTGGTAGCCTAAATAACTCTGCTATTGATCAGTATTTCAAATAAAACCAGAATGCATGTAGGTTTACCAAAAAAAAATATTCAGTTAAATTAAAAAAAAAAATGACTCAGATTTTTTTTCTTCTTATTTTTCTCTGGCTAGTCATAAACTGGCCTACTCACTGGTTCCCGCTTGACGTTGAGTTTTGGGACACCCTGTATATGTATACATTAATTTAATGTTAAAGGAAAACATCGTGCGTGTAGGAAGCAGGCAAAATAACGATGAAGTAGTTTTGTAAAAGATTAACTGCTAGAGCTAGCATGCTCTGTCTCTTAAAAGCTTAAATATTTACATACCACACGCTGTATCCCGACTATCGGGGTAAGCAGAGTAGGCGGTGTTGTGCTGCTAGTACTCTTGTAAATTACAGCACAACAGCGACCACCACGTTCAGCAAAGTATTCGGACAAGATAACTATCAAGCATCAAGTAAGGCACGAAGACACATCTGCTGCATGACTCGAAGGAAGGACCGTGCCGAGGTGAGAGGTGGCTAGCCTGTCGCCCTTATGCGCGGCATCTTGTCCTTATCCCTAAGTCGCCTTTTAAGACATGCACGGGGAGAGATGCAGTGGGGCAATTCTTTTTAAATACCGACCCCACACAGCACTGTGAATATTTTTGGCCGTATTTACGTTAGAAAAGCGAAATAAAATGGTCTATGATTAACCGTTTGAAATGCAAAATAAAACCCTGTTCCAAGCTGCTAGGCCACATACAGACGGACAACGAAATATCACTATAATGATCCGTTTGTATCGTTTTGTGTTCACAACCATAAATATCTATAAATTTTCTATGGATATTCTTATAGTGTGTACTTTGTGGGGTCGGTACTTAAAAGAATAGCCCCACTGCATCTCTCCGCGATTGAGAGACAAGGATACCGCGTTAAAGTGCCACCTCTCAAGGTCCTTCCACCGAGTCATGCCGCAGATGGGTCTTCGTGCCTTACCACACTTTTTATCGCCTAGTAAGGGGCAAAGGAAGGGACCTACACAGTTTTACACCGGTTACGAACATCGATGTAGGCAACCACGTCAGGTTTCATAAAAACCGGCCAAGTTCGAGTCGAACTCGCGCACCGAGGGTTCCGTATCGCCATGTCATGGCCAGCGCCACTCACGCCATCTATGGATTAGTTAAAATGCTTCATACTCTTTTCGTCATACACTTTTTAGTTTCTTGTATGGGGACACCCGTAAATTTTTTACTTATTCTTATTTTTATTATTTCTTGTTATTTTGGCTATAATAACACATATTCTGTGAAAATTTCAACGGGCTACCTATTACGGTTCAAGAGATACAGCCCTCGGAGACGGACAGACAGACAGACGGCGTAGGCTTAGTAATCGGGTCCCGTACGACGGATACGGAACCCTAAAAATGAACGGGATAACGTGGCAACATGCTCTAACTCATTCAATCGCTTCAAATAGATTCACTGGCCGCGATGTTATCGGGCAGTGAACTTGGAGCTGTGCAATGCCCCTATACTCAACATCAATCTGTAACGTAACGTGTGAGATCAAACTCTATTATGGCTAGGTATTCACTTTACACATTTCGTTAAGAAAAAAGAAATTGTCCAGTGGGTGCAAAATGTTGGAATAATTATATTTTTTTTACAAGAGCCGCTCAATACAATTATTTAAAGTGAAAGTAAGGTACCAAATCTTAGTAGCTAGGTCGATTCAAATTAAGGACACTGAACTGCAAGTAAATCAATATCTCCATGTTAATTACACTCACATATTGCGTTGCTATTAATTGAACTAATTGTATTTGAATACTAATTATTGTAGATAAGATAAGAGAGAAATAAATTATGTACTCAATTATGTGGTGTTGTGTTTAGTACAATAATAAGTGCCTTAGGTGAAAAAGATTAATCTAGTTAGAATACCAATAGCTGTCAGTTAAATTAGTTTGTGTTTTTATTTCTTGCGTAGGTATTGTAGACTTAAAATATGGAATCCAATAAAATTTACCTAGTTTATATCTCAATTTATACTTTGCAAGATCACATCGAACTTATGAATGGATCTTATGGCAAAAATATGGAACTGTCTTCCAGTGAGTGTGTTCCCAACTATCTGCAACCTGGGCATCTTCAAGAGGCGGTTTAATAAACTAGGCAACTACCTTTTTGTCCGCCTTTTAGCTGTCATGGCGCCTGTCTGAGCGTGTTTTCGTGAGGAGTGGTGTTATTGGTTGTGTCTGATCTTCCATTGAATGGGCACAGCCACCCGTGCCGACTGTCTATAAAAAATATATATAAATACACTCAGTATGTGGCTTCAAGTCTACTAATTAAATTTTTATAGTTACAAAAATTTTAATCGGCACTATTATTTGAGTAGTATATATCGTTCAATTCTCTCCTAAAATCCATAAAAATCATATGTTTGTCTATTTATTGACAAACAATTGATTATAATAATTATTTTAACATTGAACAAAAACGCTTTAATATTTTCAAGATTCATAACGATGACGACGTCCTCGTTGTTAAGATGTTTATATGAGTACTTTAATAAATAATTTTTATTATAAATACATACATCACAAAGTGATTATTCAGTCAAAATCCATTTCCTGAAACGGATTAGAAAAATAAATTTGCTCGATTTTGCTGTTTCTTGAATTCTATGAATTCAAATCAGAAGACTTTCCGAATAGTCTGACTGCAAAGTTTATAAGACACTCTATAAGGCGAGTGTTGGTGCGTTTCGCCGCGTTAACAAGTGGATAATATTACTGTCGAGTATAGCCCTTACCTAATGTATTCCAAGGTCATCTTCTCTCTAGTTAATTTGTTAAGAAATTACGTCTAGTGTTTTAATTAATTTTTGTTTAATTATTCATTTAGTAGGCGCAGGTTAACTAATGCGGTCATAAGGTTGACAAATTAACGTTACGAAATAAATACTTGTACGTTAACGAAAAATTTTCATCATTTCTACGTGTGTCGAAATTGGCAATAATTACGTATTTATTCCAATTAATAGGAAACATTGATCAATATGATAATTTTTAAAATTAGACTTTCATTAATTAATATGTGAATTTTATAATCAAGTAATCAATCAAAATGATCTTACATCAAACGTTATGCGAAATTTAAAATAATTTCATTGGGTTTGACCCTCTAAGGTAAAACTTACTTTCTGAATAAAATGTTATCGATTTATGATCTAAGATATTTGTTAATCCATTCATTATGTTATGTTATGTTATGTTACTGCATACTCTGTGTAGATGAAAAATAATTATTATATGTGTATTTGTACAATGTAGGTCATCTCACCACATTATTATAGTACCTACTTTATACTTAATATTAATATACTTGTATTATATTAATTAATTTATTGTTTATTGTATAATTTAATTTATAGGTACGAGTAGCTAAACTATACTTGGACATGTCGAAAATTCCGCCAGTTCTTATTCAATGCGAAGAAGAACTGACAAACAAACTTCGCAAGTCACAATGTTTTGTTATAGCGGTATCTTAAAGTATTATATGTAGTTACTTACAAATAATTAACCCATACTACTATTAATAAGTACCTATATGAAATAAGACATATTTACTGTAAACTATTCATAACAAACGGTTAACATTTTTTATTCACAGTAACAAAACAATACTATTTAATTAATATAAATCTAACTAAACCTGTTATATTAAATTAACAAATTAAACTAACTTAAAAAAAATTAAAACTAAACCTAAAAAAAATCAATAATAAAAACCGTTCAGGGACAGGCGAGCCGGAATTGCAGCGCTGCCGGGAGCCACTCCCCGGGACACAGAACACCAACCCGGGTCATCTGTACGTTCGAAATGATGCACACATGTGAAAAGTGAAGGGAATTGTAGGTAAATAAGTGTAGGGAATGTTCTAGGTTTTCAACCTCCTGCAGATTGAAAACCTAGAACATTCCCATTATCTTTTGTAAACTGAAACGTTGAAACAGCAAGTTTTTTAACTTCGCTCGATAGAAAAAAAATCCAAACACTCCTCTATTTTTACAGCAATTTCTATTGTAACAATATAAAGAATTAATGCACATTTTTTATAATTTTTCTCCAAATACAATTTTATATAGATTGTTAGTAAGATATAATTTAAAAAAGTCACAAATAAATTTTTTCATATTTATTAAAATAAAAAATATTTGCGCGTTATTCGCCCTCGCTTTGTTTTATCGTAAGCGCCTTGTGGCGAATTCCATCCCAAAGAGGTAACTGCCTCGCGCCCGCTTTGTCTCGCGACGCTCCCCACTCCGCTGAGCCATAGCCGTCTCTATTTTGAGCGCATGAAATTAGAAATTCTGTGGCATGGGTGGAACAGGCTTAAACGAGATAGAAAATCTCATCCATGGGCACCGACGACGGAAGGGCCCCCATAACGCTCGCTTTATTTGTTTTCTGACCAATTGCAAATGATTCTTCGAAAAGTAATACAACAAATGTTTATTGCCATTGATTTGGTGATCGGAAGGTCCAATTCTATATTTTAATGATGAGGCTGTGGACATTTGCAAGGCCAACAAATTACAGCTAAAAATGGAACGCGAATGAAAGTTGCCTCGATCCAGTCTGATCCCTTTTAGGACTCATAAATTGTTATGAGCGGTCTGTTAATTTATATTCTTAAAAAAACAATTTACGGTCTAATCATTGCCACACGTAGAGTCATGAAATACAACCAATCACGACATCTTGTACAGACTCGTTTTTCGTTGCAAATAAGAGCAATTTATAAAATTGCCAAACCTGAAAAAAAAATCGGAAAAAAAAAATTCCACTCGACATAATTTACTAGCTTTTGTCTTTTTTTTTTTATGGAAACTGACACGATTGGCTACATCACCTACAGCATCTGTGATGTCAGCCCATAACACCGGGTGAACTAGGTGCCATATCAGTGCTTCCCTTCATTTCATGTCGGCTACACTGAACTGGACGGAAAACACGAACTATGTACATAACCGTTTCGACCGACATTTCATTCAGTGCGATGGTATCAACCCGGGCGGGATAAACCCTACCACCTAGTAAGGTAATAAGGGAAGGTCAGCCTCCAACGGTCGAGCGGTCACCCCTCACCGCGCTCAGGGTTGCTTAACAACAGTCGACCGACCGCACCACTGCTCAGTGCAAGTCCGATTATAGCGCGAGTGGAGTTGTAGACAGTTAAATTTTTGTCAGCCTCGGTAGCTCAGTGGTGCGGTCGGTCGACTGTGCGCGGTCTGTATTTGGATGGTTGACCGCTCGAACGTTGAAGGCTGACCGTGGTTCGGATTCCACGTTAAACTGTAGGTATCTTCCCTCCTTACCTTACTAGGTGGTAGGGTTTATCCCGCCCGGGTTGGTACAATCGCACTGAATGAAATGTCGAAACGGCTATGTACATAGTTCGTGTTTTCCGTCCAGTTCAGTGTAGCCGACATGAAATGAAGGGAAGAACTGATATGGCACCCAGTTCACCCGGTGTTATGGGCTGACATCACGGATGTTGTATAAGTGTTATAGCCAACCGTGTCAGCTTCCATAAAAAAATTTTGTGACCCGTCCGCAAATTTGAGTTAAAATGTTTTTAGTCTGACAACTAAAAATTATTTGTATTAGATTTACGTATTTAATTACGCTGTATATAAATGACATTTGGTTTGGTTATATAAGATAATATAATATATCACTTGGTTATATGAAAAAGAACAGACTTAAATCCGTTCTTTTTCATCCGTAGTTATGACGCAGTCTGTTGCATGTTGAACACATAGCCATATAAAATGCAAAATAACATAATTGAAAATTACGACAAAGCCCATTGAAATTAACACTTTCAACGTTACTTAAGAGAACGCGGTTCTACATAAAAATTACATTAAGTCTCATTTTAATTGAACTTCTCTCGCGGATCGCATCAGGCGGTCGGATCTCGCATTGCGCAATGCACTATGCACCGGACGCTGTTTTCCAAGAATTTCTACCAGTTTCAGCTCGATTCCAAGTACAGATCGGTCCTAAGTTTAATGCTCCTTAAGCGCGTCGCGTGACCTCTCTCACTCTCTATCTCAGTCGCTCTCTCTCTTCCTCTCTCTCTATCACTTTCGTTCTCTCTCTGTCTCTTTCTCCCTCTCCCCCTCTCTCTAAACGATAAATGATAAATATTATTATCGTACTGACCTTAATACTGATCCAAATTTATTATCATAAAATTTCCGTACTGATGGTAGTGATTGACGAATTGATATAAGGAGAAAATAATAAATAAATATTTACATAATTTACTGGCAATAATATTGATCCCGCGTACGCTCTGCCTAAGAGCTCGTTGAATGAAATTATCTCAATGCGATTATCGTCTCCCATTTCTGTTTATATTCACCGGTGTGACGGGTATAAGTACATAGGTATGTACCTACATATTTTTTTAAATTGCAAATCCTCCGTTCTTGTCACTCTTGGAATGGACCTGTTCACTTAATCTCCGGTAATAACTGGTGCAACATTCACCAATGACTCACTGTGGGACTCTCCCGACGACGCTTGTGGGCCCCACAAGTTGTAGCAACACCGGACCACGCCTGCTATTCCGTCGTTTGAAAATAGAATACAATATTTCGAGTATAATTAATGCATTGCGACATTCACATCGAGAAAGAGCACTGTTTCTCGCAGATCGGGCTAGGGATTTTTTACCCGAAGAAATTGTTATCGATCTAAATGTAACACATGGGTACACACTTACTCTTTCTCCTCTCATAATTGAGTTCAAAAAGCGTATTTTATTGCATTTTCTGGAATGTCAAAATTACTCCTTTTTAGAGTTGCCCTGTATAGCTTTGTAGTTGTGTAGTGAGATATTTTTTGTACAAGTTGTTAAAGCATAATGTGTATGTTTGTATGTGATGTGTGTTTTAAAGTTTTATCTTTTATCTTCTTATCATATTACTCATTTATTTCCTATGCCACTCCTCATCCTTTCTTTGGGTTACGTTTGGGATATCCCCAAACGTTGCCTATGGCGCAAATTTATAACTTTTTCTAAAAATTATGTTTTATGCGCATTAAATTTGAACACAAATTTAACGCAAAATATCGTATTAAAATATTGATATCTCTACTGAATTGGCCTCCACATGGGATGTGGGCGAAGTGTTACAGACGCATTACGCACTTATTTGGAATCGCCATAATCGTACCACGACTAATTCTATAATAAATTTTCTATAATAAAATGAATATGGTATCGTGACCTACAATTTGGTAACAAAGTTCATAGGTCATTTGTAACGTAACACTGAGCATTGTCATGTAATGTGATGTACCGTGCGATAAATGTAAGAATAGAAAATACTAGGATTAGTACAGTAACAAATTACTTTGTGAACTTGTCAAAACAATACAACAGGCTGACATAGAAAGTTCCGCTGTAATTTTATTCAGCGAAAAATTACGTCTCTATTGAGACTTTACAATTTTTATTCCAGTGCATATGTTCATTATTATGTAAGGATGACTTATTATTGAAGATTTTAACATTGAAAATGTTTTTTTCGATCGCTTCAGTATAGCCCCCCATGTTCGCTGAGAGTGTGAAATCGTCCTGGTGTCGCGAGTTTTGGGGCTACGCGAGTGGTTGAGGGCTCAAAAGACAAAGAGTAAAAAAAAACATTGTTTTAAATGCAAAAAAGTGAAAAATTCTATTTTTTTTCCAACTAAATCTCTTCTATCTCAAAAACTAAATGTGATATCGAAAAATTAAAAAAACCTGTTTAGATTTGGACTTTGGGCTACATTAAAAGAAAAACATTCGTCTATCGATGATGGTCCGTGCTGTAGTTGGTCCCTCAAATTTTTCCCATTTTTGCTGAGAGTGTGAAATCGACTTCTCGAAGTGCAACAGCGTAGAGAGCGAGGAGGAATATCCGAATGTGAAATAGTTGTGAAAAATCAAATCACGGCTCTGCAGATCCTCGGGTGACTTTGTTAGTTTGTTAGTTGGGTTCTGATGATGGAGCCGGAAGGAAGCCATAGGAACTCCTAAACTACACATGATAAGCCCATCCGTTGGAATTGTCTTCGCAAGTACTCTTGTCATATGTTATTTCCAGGGTCCTGATGATGGAGCCGGAAGGAAGCCATAGGAACTCCTAAACTATACATGATAAATCCACCCTGTTTGGGCTCGTTGGATTTGTCTTTGCAAGTACTCTAGGCACATATGATTTTCAGGGTCCTGATGATAGAGCCGGAAGGAAGCCAGAAGTGATTCTTTGTGAATAAATAAATATGTATTTAGGTCGCGACGCATCTTCTAACCTAACCTATATTATATTTTTATATTTAATATTTATTAATTTATTACTTTAGTTAGACATAATGTCAAGCTTATCTCTTTTTCTGTCTAAATTTTAGTTTACATTTTTTAAGCTGCTTGTGTTTTTGAAAAATAACTAATAAACAATATATAAATGTAATGTAATTTTTTTTTTATTTTGTTGAGTTCTGTGAATTTGTTTTAATGCAGTGAAATTTTTTTATGGTTCCATGTCTAGCCTTACCCTATTGGAATCCTAGAGCGTACACCGCCTGTCCGTCCTTCTGTATATCTGCCCGTCTGTTTGTCCTGCCTTTAAATTGTGGTACGATATATTCACAGAATTCAATTCTGTTTTTCATTAGTATATATTCATTTGTGTCCGTAGTCGAACATAACATAATACAAGTATAAAACACCACATGATGACAAACTGCGTGTATGTATGTCCCGACAGATTTATCATTTAATTTATTAGTTACATTTGGTCGTTACCGTCGCCTTAATTGGCCCCGAATGCGGCAGTTGACCGCCAAAAACGATGTCGCAGACCTTAATAAAATTGATGAATTACTTTAAATAAGTAAATAAAGAAATAATTTTATATGCGTAATATAAACTGCAATCCACTCCGACACACTACAACCGCGAGCGAGTCATAGGTTTCAAAATTGCATTTAAAATAAAATGAACCCAAGGTTTCCTTCGCCACACAGTACACGACTGCTTGACAATTTGATTATAACTTATAAAACGAGTTTACTTCTAAGTTTGTGTGTCAAAAAAAAAGTTTTTTGTTTGAGAAAAATTTTAACGATTATAATTTATAATTTATTTGTGAACTAGCTAGACATTATTAGATATAAAGACAACTATCTAAAGAGTGCTCAGACCATAGAATTTGTATTCGCCGCTGCTCTCGTACCTAGCTCCTTCTTTGGTTTCCAAAGAAAATACGGGTTGTGATAAAAAACCGGCCAAGTGCGTGAGTATGACTAGTGCAACGAGGTTTCCGCAGCAAAAAAAAAAAATCCTTGAAAAAACAAGTTTCTTGTATAGAGAGCCCATTTAATGTTTTACTTTTTCTTACATCTATAGATATAAAGGATAGCCGGGGGATATAAGAACAATTCTCCTCTTCACTGCTCCATCTCATTATATTCCTCCTCCTATTTCCGTCCAGTTAAGTCTGGTTCAACGAGAAGAGCGAATCCGAATTTTGGAAATGGCTGCAAATACTCATTCGAAACACCGAAACATTACTGTAATTGTTTAAAATAGTCAATGTTGGCCATAAAATTAAAAAGTACTTATTTTATTGTGCCAATTTAATCTGTAATAATTTCACATACAATATTTACAAAAATGTACAAATTATATAAGATATATTTAAATTTAAAGTAATTCAAACAAAAATAAATTTATGTTATTATTTCACTATATGAATAATAATTTTAACGCGAGCGAAGCCGTGTGACAGTGTACTCAAGTATAATGAGTGATTCGTGTGGTTTTGACTAAGCTTCAGACTCTATAACTCCGGTGGTCGCGCTCGTCGTGTTTTTTTTTTTGTTAATTTTTTTGCTCAGTTTGTGAAACGACTGATCATTTAGTTAGCTCTTAAGTAACATCGGATTCGACTCAGATTAGAAAAAGACTGAATAATAAACTCAGTTACTGCACTGGAGCCGCGTGCGGCGCACACTGGTTCAAGTTGTATGGGGCTGCGGAAATAATCCAGTAACTTCTAAAATACTTAACATATTTCGATAATTTTTTTTTTGCTGGTTTCGTAATTTATAAACACATTGATTATCATAATATAATTTGGCAATTTTCAGAACAAGTCATAAAAAAAAATTAAGTAACGATTTGCAGGTTTAGTAATTAATTCCGCTCAATATATTTGCAGGAATTGTGATAATAATAAGAACACCAACTCCTTAAATATTATCAAGCGGCCTCAATTGAGACCTTGTCAAATCAAAAAGTCATAGAAAAGTGTAAAGTAATGCATAAAAAGGAATTTAAATTCAAACAATTAGCTGTTTGGCTTCGTTGCTAATAGGTACAATTTTCTTCTTTGGTTTTGGCCTTAGACTCGTTATTAGAGGATCAGAGGACAAGAGGATCATGTTCATCACATCTTCATTAGTCGCAATTCTGCTGCACTTCCTGGAGTGAAGAAGCCGATAGTGTTTGTAGTTCTGCATACTGAGTTCCACCTTTGATTGAATTGAGCCACAAAACGTTTCTGCACTGCACTCACCACTGTTTCAATTTGAGATTCATTTAGAGTTGGGTACGTATTTTGGAAGTAACGTCGTAGTTTTTGAAAATCACGATCACACTTGATTAGTTCACTGCACAAAACAGAGTAGGGGATCGCGACACTATCCATTTCGTGAAGGAGATGTTTACAAGTTGGAAAGTGGTTATTAAATGATTAAAAATTAAGGATAGTAATATAAATTGATCATTACATTAATGAGAAGGGGACACCCCAAATGAGATTAGCAACATCCATTTTTTTTTATGGAAACTGACACGGTTGGCTTACATCACCTACAACATCCATGATGTCAGCCCATAACACCGGGTGAACTTGGTGCCACGTCAGTGCCTCCTTCGGTAGTGCCGGCTACACTTAACTGGACGGAAAACACAAACTATTTACATAGCCGTTTCGACCGACCTTTCATTCAGTGCGGTGGTACCAACCCGGGCGGGTTAAACCCTACCACCTAGTAATATAAGAAGGGAGTCATATCCCTTAGTCGCCTTTTACGACATACACGGGGAGAGATGCAGTGGGGCTATTTTTTTAAAGTACCGGCCCCACACGGTACATCCATTCATAAAGCGACGTTAATTAGGTACTAATGTGCGCTAATGATTGCGCGCAGTTTCACTAATCACTTACCTGGTGCATTCAAATTGCGATTACTCCCAAAGTGCAAAAAAGTAGCAGCTGAAACTTATAGATCTGATCGACGAAGGTATAGAGTATATTTTAATATGCATCCGAGCACGTAGGCAAATGTAGCTAAACTTGTAGCTCTAGGAGTTTGTATTTTATTTCACATTTTTTGGGGATATATTTGAAATTTATTTTGGAAGAGGAGAATTCATGAATACAATTTTTTTTTATATTTTAAGGAAGATAATGCTTAGGCACTCAATAATAAATAATAAAAGTATTTGTGTAATAATTAATAATATGTACAAAAAATAAAATTCTTATTGATCATAAATCTTAAATAACGCTGCAAATAAATTGAGCAACTTTGAGCGTTTATCCTGCGATGTGTAAAGAGTTTAAAAATAAAATTAATACTGTTCAGTAAGCACTAGTTATCTGGCTATATGAAAATGCTATAGCAGATATCGTGTATTCAATTTTGTAAATTTGAATTATTTCCGCCCATAAACCATAGTGCGGCGTGCCAAATGCTAAACCAGTAGGTATTGATTTTTCTTTTTGGAAACTGACACGGTTGGCTACATCACCTACTACATCCGTGATGTCAGCCCATAACACCTTGGATAACTAGGTGCCATGTCAGTGCTTCCATTCGCTCGTGCCGGCTACACTGAACTGGACGGAAAACACCGACAACCGACCTTTCATTCATTGCGGTGATACCAACCCGGGCGGGTTAAACCCTACCACCTAGTAAGCTAAAAAAGAAAGGGACCTACAGTTTTACGTGAAATCCGAACCACGGTCAGCCTCCTACGGTCGAGCGGCCACCCATCCATCCACTGACCGCGCCCAGGTGTGCTTATGATCCGACCGACTGACAGTCGGTGCGCTCACCACTGATCTTCCGAGGCTGACAGATACACTTGTAAAGAAATATAATACTGAATCAGTTAATTAACAATGCTGAAATAACATGTGTGGCCGGTACATAAAAAGAAGATAGCCCCACTGCATCTCTGCCCTTACTACATTAAAAGGCGACTAGGGGATCAGGATAAGATGCCGTGCTAAAGGGCGACAGGGTAGCGACCTCTCACGATGTCATGGTCCCCTCCACCTATTCATGTAGGAGGTGGGTCTTCGTACCTCACTTAAAACATTGTTTTAGGGCTTTCAACAATAATTTGTCAATATCAGCCCCATAGTACTCATCTTTTCTATCCCTTATGGCCCAGCGTTCCTAAGGGATAGAGAACGCTCAACGGAATTCAACACAATTAGTAAATCCCTCTCACTTGGACTCGCCATCAGTTTATACAGGGTGTTTCAGGATAGGCTTGAGTAACTTCAGGAATAGAAAGTAGGTACTCATTATTAGAAGAAACAAATCCTTATCACTCCAATCGTAATTCCGTATTTTTTTTTATACAAAAAATCGAAAATTGTATAAAAACTCGATGGACAGTGTAGGTATGGGGAGATTTGGCAATAGTGCTGTCTAGGTCTAGGGAGTGCAATGACCTAGTCCAGTCCTTTTTTTCTTTTGATGCCATTCAAATTTAAGTGTTTCGAATTTACTTACATATATGCACTTTAATTTTATTCTACTAGTTAAAGCATGTAAGTTAGAAATTTTATTTTTATTCTTTAAGGCGCATGTTAACCGTCCACCAAATCTCGATGAAACAATTTTCACCAAAAAGTACTACAAAATGACCGAATCTGGGAAAAAGTTCAGAGCTTTTCGTTTTCAAATATGGACCCCTTTCGAACCCTGAAGTTACGAAACCCTATCCTGATACAGCCTTGTATATCCTAAAAAACAAATTGAGTCTGTCCACCCTAGTTGCTTGATAGTTATATTGTCCTAATGCTTTGATAAATGTGGTGGTCGGTGTTGTGCTGCAATTTACAAGAGCACAACACCGACTACTCTACTTACCCCGATTGTCGGAATACAGCGTGCGGTATGTATGTATGTACCTCTAAGAAATAAATCAGCTTCAATCTATACATACATACATAGCGTCACGCCTGTTTCCCGGTGGGGTAGGCAGAGACAACGGATCTCCACGTGCCACGATCTTGATACACCTCTGCCGCCTCTTCCACTCCTATAATGTTCTTCATGCATGCTCGTCGGTTACGGGTACTACGCACTTGCCCCTTCAATCTATTTCAATTATTTACCGGGCTTGCCGAGTTTTAGACGACACGGCTTCACGAGAGGTGAACGCCTCAAACACTACTCACTCACCTACTTATTTAGAGATGTGAATTGGATTCGAAAAGTTGGGCAAGTGCAATAAAAAAAAACTTCTCGCTCACTCGACAGTCGTGAGCTCGTGACTGATCTTGGCCACGTTCACCGCCAGAGAGACCTTCCTACATCCAGTCTGACCTCGAGAGGTCGAGCGCGCATGGCAACCCCGTTTGGCAGGACCCACTTTTTTTTTATAAATAGTGACACGGTTGGCTGCATCACCTACAGCATCCGTGATGTCAGCTCATAACACCCGGTGAGCTAGGTGCCATGTCAGTGCTTCCCTTCAGTCGTGCCGGCGACGCTGAACTGGATGGAAATGACGAACTATTTATACATAGCCGTTTCGACCGCCTTTTCAATCAGCGCGGTGGTACCAAACCGGGCGGGTTGAACCCTACCAACAAGTAAGGTAAGAAGGGAAGGGACCTACAGTTTTACGTGGAATGCGAACCACGGTCAGCCTTCAACGTTGAGCGGTCACCCATCCAAGTACTGAACGCGTCCCACAACACCCGTGATGTCAGCCCATAACACCTTGGTGAACTGGGTGCCATGTCAGTGTTTCTCTTTGGTCGTGACGTAAAAGGACTGGGAATGCCGGGAACAAAGTCGAAATCGGACTTCTATTCATTTATTTATATTTTATTAATTTTTGTAAAGAATAGTGTCACGCCTGTTTCCCAGTGGGGTAGGCAGAGACAACGATCTCCACGTGCCACGATCCTGAAAGAAGTGCATGTCGTAAAAGGCGACTAAGGGATAAAGACGAGATGCCGCGCTAAAAGGCGACAGGGTAGCCACCTCTCACCTTAGGACGGTCCTTCCACCGAGTTAGGCAGTAGGCGGGTCTTTGTGCCTTATGCTTGCTGCTTGAGAATCATCTTGTCCTAATACTTTTCTAAATGTGGTGGTTGGTGTTATGCTGTAATTTAACAGGGTTCTTGCAGCACAACACATATTACTCCGCTTACCCCAGATTGTCGGGATACGGCGTGCTGTATGTATGCATGTATATTTATATATGTGTAAAGATAGTTCAATTCTATAATTATAAGCACAGTTAAGTAGATCGCTTTTGCGAAACACTAGAGTCGATGTAATTGCTACTTACGATCGAAGGCTGTCAGAGTATTTTATTTTACCAGGGCATAATTATGTACTTAGAAGGACCGACCAAGCGAATAACATTCGCACTACTAACCTTCAGTTTTTCGCTTATTCAGACTTTCTATTGCTTCAGTTTGATCCTGTTTCGTGAAATATTTCAGTGTATCATATCATCGCTCTGATGCGACGAATACGGCATCTTGAGGAAGCCCGTACACTGGGCAATACAAATGTTGTTGTGAACGCACTGTCTGACTGTTTTTATGAAAAAAATTCACAGATCTCATGCATTACATGACCTTCGGGTACATTGAAAATGACTTTTAGGGCGTATTCAAATATAAGAAACATTTCAATTTTGAAAAATTAACAAAAATTGTCAAAATAAAATATCGTCGATACGTGTCCTTTGACACATAAATATTTATATAGCCTGAAAACTCACGACACCATGGTGAATTCGCACTCTCTCTGGAAATCGTGGACTATACTGAAGCGATCGAAAAGACATTTTCAATTTCAAAACTCAAAACCAAACCGCTAAGTCGGAATGATATTCGCAACTATCGTGCACCATAAAATGTTCGCAAGTCTGCCGGTATGGTAACTCGCTGTGCGTGGTTTCGCGTGGTGAGAAATTGGCTGTGTCGAGCACCTTTGGCCGCTCCCGGGAATCTTAGTTTTTATTTTTAAATTCAGTTTTTAGGTTTCCGTATCCCGTACGGAACTAAGCCCCCGCTTTCTGTCTTGCCGTCCGTCCATTCGTCCGTCCGTCTGTCTGTCCGAGGGCTGTATCTCTTGAACCGTAATAGGTAGCCCGTTGAAATTTTCACAGATTTGTGTTACTGTGGCGGATATAACAACAAATAATAAAAAAAAAAATTTAAAAATTAAGGGGGGCTCCCATACAACAAACGTGCGAAAAATCAATTAGTCACGCTACTGAATGGAGCCACAGTATATATTGCATTGTTGAAAGACAAAAGATAGGCGGATATTATTGATAGCGGATAGATTCGGAAACCTCCGTGCGGGAGTAAAACTCGCACTTGACAGATAATTTGTTTTTAAAATTTTATACGAATTAAACATTGCAAGTTTCAAAAATATAGCTCGAACCGTTTAGTAGCTACAGGCTGTGACAGACACACAGACGGACAGGTAGACGGAGGGACAGACGCCTGACCGATTTGATAAGGTCCGTGTCAGTGTCGCTCTACGGTTCGGATTCCATGTAAAACTGTGAGTCCCTTCTCTTATTATGTGGCAGAATAAACCCCGCCCGCATTGATACCAGCACACTGAATAAAGATCAGCACCTTAATCACGAGATTACAGCTACTACGCTACGCACGCTACGCCGTGTTCTCCGCATCATTTTGTATGGAGAAACGAAGTTCGCAAATGTATCACTAGTGGCGCTGCTCCGTTTCTCCATACAAAATGATGCGGAGAACACGGCGGCGTAGCGTGCGTAGCGTAGTAGGTGTAATCTCGTGATTAGGGTGCTGGTCAAATTCAAGCGTAGTGTAGAATAGACGGCACGTAACTTGGCCTCTGTGCGAGAGGGACGGCGTTATACGCATGCGATCGTTGGTATAACGCTGTCCCGCTCGCACAGAGGCCAAGTTACGTGCCGGGCAGTATACTACCGTACGAATGATGAATAAAGAATAAAGGATACTTAAATATTGTATTTTCAGTCTAGCTCAGTTTACCAATGGAAGGCTTCACACACTGACACGGCACCTAATTCCAAATGACTTGTCAACCTCGGTCGCTCAGTGGTGCGATCGGTCGACTGACGTTCGTAATCATAAGCACACGTGGGCGTGGTCAGAAATTGGATGGGTGACCGTTAGAACCTTGGAGGCTGATCGTGGTTCGGATTCCACGTAAAACTGTAGGTCCCTTCCCTTCTACCTTACCAGGTGGTAGAGTTTAAACAGCCCGGGTTGGTTCCACGCACTGAGCGAAAGGTCGGTCGAAACGGCTATGTAAATAGTTCGGGTTTTCCGCTCAGTTCACTGTAGCCGGCACTTCCAAAGGGAAGCACTGACATGGCACCTATGTAGTTCACCAAGGTGTTATGGGCTGACATCACGGATGTTATAGGTGATGTAGCAAACCGTGTCAGTTACATAAAGATTCATCAAGGCCAATCTGTATGACTGAGATCGGAATGCGATAGCATCCTGCATCTGTCTAGATCGAATCTGTCCACGCAGCGTATCCAGGGGTCTAAATACCGGTAAAATGCTGGTATCGATACCAACCTCCAATGCGAATAACGTTAACGTGCGTGTATACCGTTACCATATAATGTTACCTCTGTTTGTTACTTCTGAATATCGATACCTCGGTTATCGTTACTTGGTATCGGAATTAATAACGTAACCTCCTGTCTCTTTCCAAGCTTTCCACTGTCTCATCCACGCTCACGCATCCGCCCGCATCTATCTAACAAAGAACGACAGACTTGGCACGTGCGTGCGTGTGAGTGCGTGTCAGTGTATGCCAATGTACCGGTAAAATAACCGGTTATTTCGTTCCAATACCCTATAACGTTATTTTCATTTCTTCACTTGATTTACCGATTCCAAGGTAACGAAATGAAAATACCGGTAAGTATCGATACTTTTAGTGGGAATTTTATCACGTTATGCGTATCGGAGATTTCGGCCTGCATCCTTTCTCCGTCGACTCGGCGCGTGCGCACGCGTTGTCCAAGTTCAATAATGTGGCGACTGACCCATTGAAACAAATAAACATGTTACGTCACTATACCAGTCCCCAATATTCTACACACCTTCGGATTTCTCGTGACATGCTTTTTCATAATGTATTCGCGCGAACAGGCCTAAAGTAAGGAACTCCTGAAGTAAGGAAGCAAAAACTAATTGAATATTTTTAATATATGAGACATGCTTCAAGTTGTTTTGTCATCCATAACCCTCGGTAGCTCGGTGATGCGATAGATCGACGTCCCGATCGAGAAATTAAGCACACTCGGGCGTGATCAGTACTAGGATGGGTGACCGTTGAAGCGTCGTTCGATTTCGACGTAAAACTGTAGGTCCTTCCTACCTTACTGGGTTTAACTTGTCCTGTTTGGTACCACTGCACTGAATGAGAGGGCGGTCGGGCGGCTATGTATAAGTAGTTCGTGCTTTTCGTCCAGTTCAGTGTAGCCGGCATGGTAAAAGGGAAGCACCTGACATGGCAGCTAGTTCACCAAGGTGGTATAGGCTGACATCACGGGTGTAGTTGGTGATGTGAACAACAATGTCAGGGTAAATAAAAAAAGTTACGCTCGTTTTAGGCAAACTAACCAAATCTTCCTTTTTTACCTGACTGCGAGAAGCAAAAATGAGGGTTATTTTTTTCACACTCAACGTATGTATGTATATCTATTCCTTTATTCCCATCTAGAGATAGATAGATAGAAATACTTTATTGCTGCATAAAAACATAAACAAACAATAAGTAATTTACGCGATGGGCAAAGGCGGACTTTTACCTAGGGATTTCTCACAGTCAACCTTTGGATGTGGATAATTTGCGCACTGGCATTAGAAACTTAAATGGTATTTTCATGTTGTCTATGCTTTCTCGCTCTCTTCTGTTGTTTTTCCATGGCCATGTGAGGTTACATTAAAATATTCAAAAAAAAGATTTTACTTCATTTCCCACCGCATCGTCCTGTATTATCTATAATTTGGTCCTTCGAGCCGGATATGAACCAGCGACCTATTATCCGGCTCGAAGGATCAAATTATAGATGATACAGGACGATGCTAAACTGATGAACTAATTTGGATGCAGTTTTTTTCAGCTAGTCAGCAAACATCTGCATTTGCAAAGGTAAATAAACCTTGTTTGTATTTACGTTCATCTCCCGCGAAAAATCTGTTCCACCTATTGCCTGATTATTTGTGGGCTTCAGCCGTCACTACGAAAGTCTAGAAATCTGGATTCACTGGAATGGTTGTTAGCTATGCTTGTAATCAAGTAATAACAAAATTACGTCTCTTAAAAAGCTAAAAATAAAATTAAAAGTAAAACCTCCAACACATCAGCAACCCAAAGTAAAATTACTTACTCAAAGGCGTCGGGGGACCGCTAATTAAATAACCGCGAGCTCTTAATTTTATTTAATTTTAGTGCATACATAGATACATCCACGCCTGTTTCCCAGTGGGATAGGCAGAGACAACGGTTCTCCACGTGCCACGATCCTGACACACTGTAGTGCAGTACTTGTTAGTGAATGACAGATGTCCAGTAAGTCGCGTGCCAAGATAGTGTCGTCAATTGAGGTCTACACAATGATGTAAGTAAAGTGTAGAGACTAATCGCGCGGGCGCTGTTTCTTCATACGAATATATTTCCATGGTATTTTTTTATTTTTCCGCCGGCGGACGCACGTAACGGAGGCGCACGCGCAGACGTTACGTCACAATGACACACAGACCGCGCAGATTAACTCTGTGACTATAATCAAAACTGCGACGATACCGCGCCCGAATCTATCGTGTCATAATTTTGTCTTATGTTATGATATCAATTGTGGGCCTGGAACGAAGCCGACATTGTGAAGTCGTTGGTACCGTGTGGGGCCGGTACTTAAAAAGAATAGCTCCACTGCATCTCTCCCCGTGCATGCGTAAGGTATAAGGACGAGATGCCGTGCTAAAGGGCGACAGGTTCAGTGTCGTGGCGTGAAAATTTGACTGAGGGAAGTTGGAGGTGTAAGTTAGATATAATAGTGTGCGTACTGACTGGGTGCATAATATTAAAAGGGAAGCCGGGAATCGGATTGTATGAATGCCACGCCACGCCACGCCACGCCACGCCACGAGGTGGCTAGCCTGAGGCTAGCCACCTCTCACCTTGGAACGGTCCTTTCACTGCCCTTGCCCTAATCCTAAAGCCCTAAACGTGCTGGTCGGTGTTGTGCTGTAATTAACAAGAGTACCTGCAGCACGTCTCCGATTATTCTGCTTATCCCGATTGTCGGTATACAGCGTGTGGTATGTATGTATTATGAAGTCGGCTGGCTACATGTCTCATTTTTGAAGAAACCTGACGTGGTTAAGTAAAAGATTTGTTTTAATCGTGTCCAATCACGAATCTAACATATTTGGTACCATGTCAGTATACCAGACTACATATAACTTGGACCAGTTTACGCAGGTACGGAAGTGTATTTGAGAGCGAACGGCGCGCGTGCGCGGTGCGGAGGGCGGCGGGCGGCGGGCGCGGGGCGACTGGCCAACCAATCACGCCAAGGAGGATACAGTGAATCACGCGGTCTGCAGGCGCTCTCCCCGCCGTCGCATCCCGCGCCCTCCACCAAAGATACCTGTGTGACTGTATGTATGTATGACTGTATGGGTGTCTGAGTCGGACTCCGACCAGCCAATATCACCTCCGAGAAGGTAGGCTGTACCGTGTGGGGTCGGTACTTAAAAAGAATAGCCCCACTGCATCTCTCCCCGTCGCATGTCGTAAAAGTCGACTAAGGGATAAGAAAATTCGTCAGCCTCGGTAGCTCAGTGGCGCGGTTGGTTAGTCAACTGTTATTAAGCAACACTGAGCGCGGTCAGTGATTGGATGGGTGACTGCTCGACCGTTAGAGGCTGACCGTGGTTCGGATTCCACGTTAAACTGTAGGTCCCTTCCCTTCTTACCTTACTAGGTGGTAGGGTTTATCCCGGCCGGGTTGGTACCACCGCACTGAACGAAACGTCGGTCGAAACGGCTATGTAAATAGTTCGTGTTTTCCGTCCAGTTTAGTGTAGCCGACATGAAATGAAGGGAAGCACTGACATGGCACCTAGTTCACCCTGTGTTATGGGCTGACATCACGGATGTTGTAGGTGATGTAGCCAACCGTGTCAGGTTCCATAAAAAAAAAAAAAAAAAAAAAAAAGGCGCCATATCGGAGACTTCCCTGGATTGCTGGCTATACTGGACTAGAGGAGAACACAACCGAGGCTGCTATGCGGCCATCTTAAATCCAGTACGGTGGTACCAACCCAGTCGGCTACAGTTTGAGCCTACCAGCTAGTAAGGGGTGTGATGGAATCACACAAGGTAAAAAAAGATAAATATATAGCCAATAGTAATTCAAAGCTAAATTATAGAACATTAAAATGTTTCATTAACAAAATAATTTACATTACAATTTAACTAATCACCTAATAAATTCAATCGTGACTGCACACTCCACTAAGAAATAAAATGGCGCGAACGGCCATTACAATACGACGCGCAATTAGACAAACAAGAAATATAATAACATCAGTTGGTTCGCATATAAAACACTATAGAGCGCCGAGGCGGGGAAGGTAGCATGAGGTAATCCTGACACGCGGTGAGAGGGGAACAAGACATGGGCGCGTACGAAACGGCGGAGAGGTGAGGTAAGAAGGCGCGCGTCTTGCGGGCGCGGGGTCAGAGATCGCGGTATCATCACGCCGTTTGAGCGCGGCTTGAGGTAGCGAGTCAAGGAGCGCGAGTAGTGATTATTTCGCTGCGAGTTGTTAGTATGAAAGAATGAATTATTGTCAAGACACGATCGTGACACGCTCATACTGCGGGGACACCGTACGTTTTGTTCCTATGTGTCAGAAACGTGACAAGCTCATACTAATAATTTATTTTTATTTCCATACTAAATTTGTGTCATGACACGAATGTGACACGGCCATACTACGAGGCCGCCGTTCGATTTGTTCTTGCATGACACAACCGTGTCCAGCACATACTAATTAATCTAATTTTATCTCCATACTAAAATAGTATCAGGACACGAATGTGACACGGCCATACTACGAGGCCACCGTTCGATTTGTTCGAGCGTGTCACAACCGTGTCCAGCCCATACTAAAAATTAAATTCTATCTCCATACGAAATTTCGCTCTGTGACACGAACGTGTCACGGCCATACTACGAGGCAACCGAGCGTTTTGTTCCTGCGTGTCAAGAACGTGTCACGGCCATACTAAGAGGGCGCCGTTCGATTTGTTCCTGCGTGTCCGATTCGTGTCGAGTCCATACTAATGATTCAATTTAATCTCCATACTAAATTCGTGTCAGGACACGAATGTGACACGGCCATACTATGAGGTCGCTGGTCTATTTGTTCCTGCGTGTCTGGAATCTGGACATGACGGAGTTTATGGGAATTTGAAGTTTCGTGATCTCTGTGAAGATATCGCACAGGGTCTAAAATTATTTTAATAATTATTTATTAATGATTCAAACTAATACACTAAACATTTTATAAAGGGAAGAGTATATAAACAAAGTACCAGTTATTAAACAAAAACATAAAATAAAACAAAACAACGTTTCATTGAGTATGACGCCAACATTCAAATAAATATCCGTTGGAGCGTGCGCGCGGGGCGGAGAGAGGTATGAGGTAAACAAGACAAGGGGTGAGGTACTACCGAGCTGCGGGCGCGCGTGGGCCGCGGGGCGAGGCGGAGCGACCTGAGGTAATTTGTCAAGCGGTGCGGGAGGGGTTTTCGTTAAGCGGTGTTAGTATGAAGGAATGGTTTCGTGTCCTGACATGAATAAAACACGACGATGGTAAGGAGATTTCGATTGGTTTCTGCGTGTCCAGGTTCCGTACATGAATAGTATTATCAAACACGGAAGATGGTATCACGCATGTACAGGAATTAATATATAGACAATAAGAAAACTAACAACTTGGAACGTTAGCATTTTAAATGAAAATACTCGAAGAATATAGACGATATTAAACAAAAATATATAAATAAAACACTCCGTTATGGCGCTAAAAGTCGATTTATTAATAGAGCACATGTAATAACATCAATTAATTTATATAACAAAAGCAACAGTTCTCTGCATGCGGAGATGCACAATGGGTGCGGGGAAGTGGTGTTAAAACCCCCGAAGTAGAGGTAAATCGCATCGCTGACGAGCGAAACAGCTTTAGGTACCATGTGGAAGGTACGAAGAGGGTTTGTTTTCCCTCCAAAATCGAATTTATATCGTGTCACAAACGTGTCCAGTTCATACTAAAAACATAAAATTATCCTCCATACAAAATTACGAGTCCGGACAGAAACGTGACACGGCCATACTACGAGGCAGCCGATCGATTTGTTCCTGCGTGACACAAACGTGTCCAGCCCATACTAAAAATCGAAATTCAATCTCCATACAAAATCGCGCTCCGTGACACGAACGTGTCATGGCCATACTAGGAGGCCACCGTTCGATTTGTTCCTGCGTGTCAGGATTGTGACACGAGGAAAGATTATAAAAGGAGAGGGAGGGGAGCGTGGGGAGTTCAGTCTGTTTTGGGAGTCGAAGGAGACGGTCGTGCGTATTTAGCGAGAGCCCAGGTACGAAAGTTAGTACGGCTTCGCTCGCGTGAGTTTTCGAATAAGTTCGGGAAAGAAGTATCGCTCGGCTTCGCTCGCGTGTATTTTCGATTGGGTTTTCCTAGTGAATAATTTCACTCGGCTTCGCTCGCGTGTATTTTTGATTGGGTTTTCTTAGTAAATGAATTTGGTAAAAAACCCCGGTGATTGAAATTAGTTTAATTTCGTGAATATTAGTGTGGGAATTTCTGTAAAGCTTTCGGAGTTGCAAATGAAGGTTGAGCTGGATTTTGTAATTTTGGGGGTGATATAGGGGTTTTCAACTAGTTTTACGGAAAATATTTTGGATGTTCTTTTTGAGCCTTTTGAGTTCTGGATGAAGGTCGAGCTGGATTCTGGAATCTTGACTGGTGATGGAAGGACTTCCAAAGAACTTTTACAATGACACTATGTCCGAACTGGCCTACCATGAGGACTGGTACATTGGGAAGGTTATCTTAGTTCATAAATGATTTTGTAAAAACCGGTGAATAAAGTTTGTTTGTTTCGTAAATTTTAGTGTGGGAATTTCTGTAAAGCTTTCGGAGTTGCAAATGAAGGTTGAGCTGGATTTTGTAATTTTGGGGGTGATATAGGGGTTTTCAACTAGTTTTACGGAAAATATTTTGGATGTTCTTTTTGAGCCTTTTGAGTTCTGGATGAAGGTCGAGCTGGATTCTGGAATCTTGACTGGTGATGGAAGGACTTCCAAAGAACTTTTACAATGACACTATGTCCGAACTGGCCTACCATGAGGACAGGTACATTGGGAAGGTTTTATTTTATATTAAAATATAATGGACTGTGACCTGATCATAAATTTCACGTACATAAAGGAAGTCAGTGAATAGAGTTTGTTTGATTCGTGAATTTTAGTGTGGGAATTTCTGTAAAGCTTTCGGAGTTGCAAATGAAGGTTGAGCTGGATTTTGTAATTTTGGGGGTGATATAGGAATTTTCAACTAGGTTGCGAATTATATTTTGGATGTTCTTTTTGAGCCTTTTGAGTTCTGGATGAAGGTTGAGCTGGATTCTGGAATCTTGACTGGTGATGGAAGGATTTCCAAAGAACTTTTACAATGACACTATGTCCGAACTGGCCTGCCATGAGGACTAGTACATTGGGAAGGTATTTTAAAATATAGAGAAGATTAAAAGAAACAAAACCCGATCTTTAAATTCGTAAATCATACGTATATAAGAGTGTTTGAACCACGCGTAATTATTAAAAAATATGTCGAATTTAAATATGTAAAATCAGTGGTTTTACCGTATTTTGATATAAAAGTATATTTTTATTAAGTGTTAACTTCGCGATTAGATTCAGTGGCGGGTGTTGTGGTTTCGTTTGAATTTATTGTTTTACGCTATTCTATTTGTAATGGTGTTTTATTTAAGGTGATTTTAGTGAATCGTGTCAGACCGGTTAGGATAGTGGAATTCAAAGGTAAATTTTGTAATATATATGCATATGCAACATACTGGCTAGTTACGTTTTAGGACGTAGGGAGATTGCGTAAATCAGGTTTAAATATACCTGTATAGGTTATGTAGATTATGACCAGCACACCATTTTAATAAACCCTTAAGAAAATATTCCTAATTGATTTCGGTGAAAGGTGGACCCCTGACCGCATCATTTGGAATAAAACAATTTCTGTAGGTATATCAATAGATAGCCACAGAAATATAAACCATAACATATACACTATACACTCACAATTAAAAGCATACACTTATGCCTTTAGGGAGGACAAAAGAATATCTTTTGAACTCCAACATAACACTACGAGATTAAATTGGTAAATCTGTCTGAAGATGTATATTTTGTACAGATCAGAAAACGGGGACTCCTAGGGACAAATAATAAATTTGTAGCTTAAGTACAAATTTATCTGCGTTGGGAGTCACGGGGACTGGCGATGGATAAATATCGTATGGACCGAGGGTCCATACGAATTTAGTGGGGCCAGTTCCACAAACCCCTTCAAAAGGGGTCAATAAAAGTTTGTATTGTTGAAGTTCTAAAATTTAGAAGAAAATATAAAATAATAGATTTCATCTATTGAACAGCACAACAAAATTAAGCTATCAAGTAATACATTGATCATAATTTAATAATAACAATAACACAAACATCAGAACACTTTCATTTTGAATTTTGGCGGGTCTCACAAGCTCGCAAGCGAGGTACGTGAGCGCGCTGTCGAAGCGTGCACATAGAACACAGAGGGAAACCAGAAGGGTTTAAATGACTATAGATGAATGAGCAATTAGTTTGGTAAGTGCTTTAATGTTGATATTAGAATTTACTAGAATAGATTTAGGAAATGAGAGTTAGTACTCTGAGTTATTACGGTACACAACGGCTTCCTGAAAAGGAAGTAATAATTGGGTCCATTTTACAGGAATTATGTGTACGAATTAGCGACACTGTTTCTGACAAACCTAGAGATCACTTGAAAGTTATACGCTGGCCATATTTCGATTCTTTATATTCTAGTTGTTCTAGAGCTAAAGAGTTGATTTTTGATAATTCTGCCTTTAATATCTAAGGAAAAACAATAGGTATAGGGTAGAGGTTATTACAGTAGTGCGCGTGACCAGCATATAAAAAAAATTATGTAAAAATAAGTTCTTTTTTTAGTTATAGTAGTGTTATCATAAATCCATGGAATTCTAAGGTCCAGGTACGAAAGTTATCGCGGGTGTGCCCGTGACCATGGTTTAGGAAAGTTTAAAATGTGTAGATATATATATATAAACGTTTTGTAATGGTCTGACACGAGAAATCTTATTATTTTGTGCCAAAACGTAATTTGCGAGCGAATTGTATGGTTACGATTCGTAATGTAAGTCTAGGCGTGCCCAGTCTACTGCCAGTAAACATCGGAGCAGTTTCCAGCAGATGACATCTAACTATGGTTTGGTCCATAGCAACAATGTGAGTTATTCCATTATCCGGCGAGATACAAAATAAGTGTTTCTTTTCAGAGGGAAAATGTTGTACGTAATTGTGAAATGAATTACATGACCTACGCAATTACATCGTCATAAGTATGTTATTAGCCATTTATTATAAAAAGAAATTTTAATGTCACTTGCATAATGATTATTTGTTCTATGGAAAAGTGGAACTGGAGAATTATTGATTGATGAGCGCTTGGCCAAGGCCACAGAATACTTGCGGGCGCAGGGCTACCAAATTTTTGAAAGACTAGTGTGGACTGGTTTTAAAGATGAAGCATGTTTGGGTGCATTGTGTGTTTAGAGAAATTCGTGCTAAAGGGTTTGGGAAGTTTAATCTGACTTATTTAATTATATTGTTCAAAAAAAAAAAAAAAAGGGGAAATAGGAAATAATAATAATATGTGGTGCACGGAGTCGTATTATACAGATGTTGTTTATGTATGTGTCACATTATGCATTGAATTGTTTTGGAATAAAACAAACAGATACCAAAGTCCCTGTAGAGCAGCGCCGGTTGCTCTATTTGCCTGGTTTGTCGGAGGGGGAAGCGTGTGTTGTGTGTATGTATGTATGATTTCTATTACTTTGTTATTATGTGGAAATTGCAATCACGAAATTTGAAGTGAGAAGGTGGAATATTTTTGGCAACCCTACACAAGTTTGTAAATTTCGTGTTGATTAGGCCCATGAGGAGAGAACCATGGTCAAGAAAGATTGATTTATGGGTGCACGTGTTGTACTGTTTGTGTTTGATCATTAGTTTCGTTTGGCATAAGTGTACGAAGGATTCTTATCTCTTTCCCACTAGTATAAAGTGTATGCAATGCAAGTAAGAGTTAGAACGAGACAGTAGACTAGAGCGCTATTTTAGACTTGCTCTTCTAGTGGGGTGTGAATGAGAGAGAGAGAGATACAATTGATATACGAGACTAACAAAAGTTGAAGAATTCAACCACGTGGCGATGCAGGTGTTCAATTTAGAAAAAAAAAAAAAAAAATGGAGAAGCGCGTGGTTTAGCTCAGATTGCTAATACAAAGATGTTTGTCTGGTTTGTGTATTTTGGTAAAAGAGTGAATGAATATTGGTATATATATAATTGTCAGAGGCAATGAAATAGCAGTGCCGAGAAAGAAAAAAATTTTTTTTTTTTTTCATGTTTAGGTAAACGAAATGAATAGTGAATGATGAGTAGGTAAATGCATGTTAGATTTTACTGTTAATTTTTTGGGTAATTTGTGTATTTTTAAATGTGTGCTTAATAAACTGTGCGAGTATCATACCACAGTGGATGTTTGTATATGAAATGGTTTTACTTGATTGAGAATAAATCAATACATATTGATTTATTACTTCGTGACTTTATGTGTTGCTGTGCGATAAGACGACGGACTAGCCACCTCTCGTTTTGTCATGACTTACTCGAATGTTGTACAGACGGATGCGTTTTGTACTGTCGTGCGTAGTTACTGGAAAAAGTGTCGCAACTGTACTTGCGACGTGCTACACCTCAGTGGTGAGTAGCTGTGACAACGTGTCTTTCGTTTTGTTGAAGATAAAGATTACATATTTATCTAGTATGAATGTTTGTGTACGGTTTGACTGGATGGATTGTCAACGCACGTTGACTAGACCGTTTTGATCATTTTGTGACGCTGGGACATACGCTCATTGTACGGATTGTTGTTATCTTAACATGATTCAAGTATACTATGCGGAGACTCTGTTGAATTGATGACCGAGCAGGGCGTAGCTCGCGCGCGCGTCCTGCGGGCGCGGAGACAGAGTTCGCAACACCATCACGCCGTTGGAGGTGCGGCGTGGTTGGCGAAGTAATTGAGGAATGGGAAGGCCATTAGCGATGTTAACAGTAGTACGGTTCTTCTGTTGTGTCAAGTATCTCGTCGGGAAAACAATGCGCAGAAAATACAATTTATTTTGTCATGCACTAAGTCTTGAGATGTGTATGGGTTGAGTGATCGGCGTTGTGCCTCGGTTAATATAGTATTAAGCGGCATAGCATAGAATATTACAAGTTGTAGGATGCAGGTTGGTGCACAAAAAGCGAATGAGGAAATCGTTTTGCGGAGCCTACGCTGTCTGCTTGTATGTCTGCCTGTTCTACTAAAGTTGAAATTTGTTTCAGGGTAAATGTAGAGTTCTGTAGAATGGTTGTGTCTGTCCGTTCTACTAGAATTGACAGTTAATTCGGAAGGAATGAGGAGTTCTGTAATAAGCGTATGTAGATTTTGTTTCTGTCAGTACTCCTGGAGTGCAATTGAGGGTTTTATTGTTGTGCTGTGTCATTGTAAAGCATTGGGATGCTATGAGTTCGTTTTACGTCCGGTTCTATAGTGCCACTTAAACATTAATAATATGAACATGCCGGCTACAGCGTCAGAAACTTGCAGTTTCATAAGAACAAATGAGAGGCCGGACGGTTACAATTTGGAATTGTCGCCAGGCGAGGCGAATTTGTTGGGGCGCATCGGGAGATTTTTTTACTGATGAATTAAAAAACTTTTATCAAGTAATATGTTAAGAAGAGAGTATAGTTCTACGATAATATATAGGAGTGATTGTGAGTGAGGCGGAACTTTGCGGATGACGAATCGCGCTTTGTAGGGAAAGAAAAAAAAAAAAACGAACTTGCGATGTTTTGCTTCTTGCGAATTTGTTGGGGCGCATCGGGAGATTTTTTTACTGAAGAATTAAAATTTTATCAAGTAATATGTTGTGAAGAGAGAGTAGTTTTATGCTAGTAGAAAGGGGTGACTGTGCGTGAGGCGAAACTCTGCGGATGGCGAGTGACGGACTGGCCACTTCTCACCTTGGCACGGTTATACTGTTAGGTAGTGCGGGAAAAGGACCCTGTATCTTGTTGCAATGTGAAGGTTGACTTGCCTGGATGCAGCATGTTGGTATGTGTGGGAGATAGGTTTTATGGATGCCATGTCGGAGTGTTGGTTATCTGTGGAATTGAATATACGTTAGTGTGGCCAGCAGTATAACGCTGTTTATTTCACTGCTTGAGATGTGGGTTGGAATAAAATATATATATCAGTTTGTGATTGTATGTATTTGTCAAGCAGTAATGTATATAATTGGCTGTAGAGCAGAAGTTTGATATTAGATGTAACGTTTCAGCTAATTAGAACATTATAATTGTGCCAATTAATATAGATAATGGAAGGGACTACAGTTTTACAACGATTCAGAAAGATGAAGTTAAAAGTGTTTGTTGAAAATCAAGCAAGAAGGCTATTAAGCGCCTAGTCCGAGGCGACACGCAATAGAATTACTAGTTGATGGTTTGTTGCGGTGTGTTGTCGAAGGCGTATTTCACTATCAAACAGTGTAGATCCATTTTATCAACTTAGTTATGAATTGGAAATGTTGGATGGTATGTATTTGAGGAAGTATGTTTGAGCTAATGTAGGTATATGGATTCCGTGTTAACTGAAGTCATATATTTTGTGTATGGGAACGAAGCATAAATATTTGTCTAGTTGTATGAGTTTGTTCATTTTATAAAAGCGAGTACATGGATATATTAGTATTTATGTATTCTTACAACGTGATTGGGAGTTAGAAGATAAGATAGTCGTATCTTGTCTCACTAACATTATTGGGGAAATTGAATGGATGTGATGACGGTCTAATAGAAAACGTATGCATTAACTTTTCTATGTAGAAATTCAATTCTGAAGATGTGTATTATTGGATTCCATTAATTATCTTATGTCAACGTATTGACTGGAAGTGGAGGTTTTCCTATATTAAGTATCCTGTCTGCGGATGTCGGAGCAAGACACTGTTGTCCAGAAAAAATTTTTTGCCTGACGTACTCAGCCCATTGCCACTGGAGGTGGACAGTAGATGTTGCCTGTTTTATGGGTCGGTTGTATGTGAGCTGTTTGCTTGTGAAAATTACGTGAATGAAGGGGTGGGTCTAAGAGTTGCCGGAAATAATACATTGGTGCCACCATTTTGAATAGAGGATTGATGCGGCTGTATGGTTGATTCGAGTTTGGTTCAGTTCAGTGTGGCCAGCATTAACGGGGTAGGTAGGCATTCGTGTGAAACCTGTTCCGCCAAATTATTAGAGCAAATAGCTTAGATATTATAAGTAGATTATTAATTTAATTTAAATACGATTTAGATTTTGAAAAGAATGAAGTGAGGTCGTATATTGGCCGGTCATTCATTATATTCACACAAGATGCAAAACCGTGGCGGCATTTCAGTTCTAGGCTTTCTGAGAATCAATATGCGATTGGATAATCATTTAAATGTGGATGTTATAGAAAAGCTTTATAGAAAATCCATATTCCAAACTGATCTTCTTATGTGGAAATCTGTAAAATGATAAAACTAGTATGAAATGCCCGGATATTTAATTCCACATTTTATCTTGAAAATCATTTAAAAATGGATAATTCCATATAAATGGTAACGTTGCTGTGGTTGTGTATTAACTGACTCAGGGCGCCCGGTTCAAAAATATTTGAAGGAATATGGATCTTATCGCGAACAATAAGAACCATTGCTAGTGTTTGTTTTGCTTTCACAGCGTAAGGGGACCAGACTTGCGTACTAAAACAAATAAGTACCAACCTTACGGAGTGAATTTCGGAGTAAATCCGAAAAGGAGAAAAAAAAGGGGAAAGAAAATAAGTCGAATGGAGAAAGATTTGGTAGGGTACTCAAATACTCAAGAACCCGGGAAAATGGGAAAAAGAAGGAAAAAGGAAAAAAATTTAAAATTAGGAAATAAACATACCCACAGTTCACAATGTTCACATCATAGTGACATCTGAAAGGAAGTGGTTAAGAGGCAGGGAGGGAGTGAGGGGTTATGAAAAATGCTTAATGATTTTGCAGAAGCAAATTATACTTATACAATACTAGTATTATGTTTGGAAGTGAGTTTTGCGAAACATGGAGTATTCTATTTACTTGCCATCTATTGGTGTATTAGTGAAGTTTTGACATTACAACGTAGAAAATTTTGTTGGGCATTGTTATACATAGAGAGATAGGTGTCGCTGGAACAAAATAATTATATTTAAAATTCAAATTAAACTTTTCCTCCCTTTTACAAAAGTAAACATCAGGGCCCCTGCCGTGCTGGTTTCGCTCGCACGACGAGTTCGGGTTGCGTTCGACTCGATCGATCGCACGAAGCAAATTATTTTGGTACCGGCGTACGGGTGAGTGCGCATGCGAATGTTGTACAGGTGACGAAATTATCGAGCGAGTGTCGATCCACCAATCTTGCCACTATTAAATTTTACTAAATGTATTATGCTACCTAGAATGCAAAGCGCTCATTTTGTCAGGTATCAAACGGTCAATATAGTATGTATACTATTTGTCAGAATCTTTATGTTAATTAAAAGAGGAAAAAGAGTATTGACTAAATTGAAAACGCGTATAAATTGAACACCTCGATATTTAAGAGTAGCTATTTAGTATTGGTAAAAATTACATCGTGGTAACACACGTGATGTTGGTTGTCGGTCGGTCAGCCAGTTGTGTGAGTGATGATGACAATCATTTTGAATCTCTTCCCCTCAACCCTCCGCCTTTCCTCCAGCCATATTACCTAGCCACAAAAATACCCCGATAACGGTACTAACGAGGTGAGACCGCGGTGAAGTGCGGAGGAAAGCGCATTTATTCGAGGAGAGGAGGTGCCTAGCCTATAATGCCTATATAGAAATTCCGACGGGTAATACATAGCTGTAGATACCTAACTATCTAAAAATAAATAACTCCTGTATGTACCTATCTATTATTATCATACTTGGTTATACACTATAGCTCCACTACCGGTCACCTATAATTTAGTTACATAGGTAGGTACATACTTAGATAGGCACTGTCAAATTGATATGAGTCGTGTACTTAGAACACAAGACTTTATTTAGCATTAACAACGGTACCGTGCATGTGAGCCGGTCGGTATTAATGATAGTGGCCCCGCTGCGTTTCTCCCCGTGCGTGTAGAGGAGGAGGCGGCTGGGGTGCGGGGAACATGATGCCGTGCTGAGGGGCGGCGGGCTGGCCCCTGTCGCATTGTCGTGGTCCTTCCGCCGAGTCGTGCGGAGGGGTGGGTCTTCGTGCTTGCTTGCTGCTTGAAGTGGTTGGGTGTGTGTGGCGCGGCACCGGTTGCTCTGCTTGCCCCGGTTGTCGGGTTGATGGTCGGAATGTGGCGTGTGGTATGTGTGGTATGTGTGGTGTGTTGTGTGTGTGTGTGTGTGCCTAGGTACAGACTTTATTCTTATTTTATTTTAGTGATAGGTACATAAGTACCTACTTGTATTTTATCTATAATATTTGAGTGAATACTTAATGAATGAAGGAATGAACAACTTGTAGATAGAATAATACATGTTTAAATACCTCTACACTAGATTCAAAGAAGGGAATCATTAATTTGGCATGTGATCAACCTTGAGACTTTCTAAACTGTCGCAGGGGATGATCAAAATCAATCAAGTGTTTGAGTGAGCGTATACGTCAAGATGACTCGAAGTCCGAGTTCACATTTCGTGCAACTTTGCCAATGACTGTCAAAATGTGGTGGAACGACGTTCGAGTTCGAGTAGACCACGAGACCGTTTCGTGCACTCACTCACTTGTACATTTGACAGATACGACGGTGCCATTTATACCTACTCGTTCACTTTGCTCGAGCTCGTCGATCGAGTGGAATTACCACGGTCGGGCTGCTGAGTGTATAGCCTATTAAATGATAATGTTAAAAGTATGAGAGTTACATTAATCCGAATTAGTTTAAATTTATATTATTTATTTAAGGTTTACCATAACTAAAGATCTTGAACTTGCTCATTGATGAGTATTTTGAAAGGTAAAGTGACAGCGTAAAGTTTCGGCACGAATGTGTTTATATATTTTGTAGGGGGTCTTATATAAATACCTTGGTTCGTATTAGTCGGCAGCGGCCTGTGTCAGACTGCTGCTGGACGTGGGCATTTCCAGGGGTTTCCCACCTCGCTCGGTGTTTCACTTTAATTTTATTCTGCTCTTGCCTACCTATGGGGTTATAGGTGCACTTAACTGAAGGAGGAGCGTTCCATTTTATGCTTAGGCGTGGTCGACGATCGGGCGTCTGTCTGCTACAGAGTATCGGATAAACGACGAATGTGCTCGGACACTGCATATGATTGCGCAACATTTGTTGGAATGAAATTATGGATATTTATTTATATCTGTATGTGTAAGATTGTTTGGATAACTTTTGTTGTAATTGGGCGTTGCCAATGGACGAGCATACTAGAGAAGTAATGGGTATGCATTCTGAGTGAACGGTTCCGGACGAATGAATGTGTGAGGGGATGATCAGTGCCTGAAACTTTTGAAGTTCGTTACTTCCAGGAATTCATAACGGAAAGTGTGAATTGGTAAAAGTTTGAATCGAGGTTAAATGATAATTTCTCACAGAATAGTTTGTGAAGTGGAATTGTAAGGGGTATTACGGGGTTTGAGTGATTTAGGGGATTAGGCATTGGATGGGTACTTGCTGAAAAAAAAAAAAACGGAGGTAGATTTTAAAAAAAAAAAAAGAGGGAAATTTTAAGAGTTAGTTGTGCAATTAGACCGGTTAATTGCATCGGTTGCGGAGTCCGTGGTGTTGTCCGTAGCATAGTATGGATGTGGTGCCACGTTGGTGCTATTCTTTGGTCGATTATTAATTTTAAATTTTCCAAATTCCAATAGAACTTAGACTAGGTAAGCATTCGTTGCATGATAAACTTGGGTTTAAGTCTGAAGAGGAGACTCAGATGCATGCTGTTATCCAAATTTACAGAATGAATTTCAGATGCGGATGTGTTTATTCTTGAAAGCAAATTCAAGAACCAGTTCAACAATTGAACGAGGAATATAATCACAAGTTGTGACAATTGAATAATAATATATGTGAATATACGAATAATGGTTAGTATAAAATTGCGTTTTGGCACAAAATATTATAAAATCACTTTAATATGATAATTTAAAAGAATTAAACCACCCCGCTACTGTAGCTTTATTGATTAACTTTAAGAAGTTAGACTGTTTGTTTGGGGATCGATATTGTCTCGGATTTGGAAAAAAAAAAAAAATGAGAAGCATCGATTTCTAAGCAATGCTTGGCGTTCTTTGTCTATGCTATAAGTAGAATATTTGCTTGCAGCAAAGCGAAATAAGAGAAAGAGGAATTCCTGAAAATAGGTCGTGATAATTAAGAAATGAAATCCTAGTAAAATAAAAAAGGAATAAATAATAATAATATTTCCAAAACGGAAAAAAAAAAAATTTTTTGCTATAAAATTAAAGTAAAATTGTTAAAATTGATAAAATAAGTTACTAAACACTAACAAAACTTAATCAATTCATATAATACAAACAACATTTTAAGTTAATCACATTGAAAAAGAGAAAACAGGGATTCCCAAGTTTCTTTAAAGAAACTACATATAGGAAATTCTATTCAAAAAAATTCTAAGTTAAAATAAAGACAACACAAGCATTATTCTACACTTAAAAATTTATAATGGCATAGACAAATAATATTATTATATGCTAAATTACTATTTTGTTCTGAAACCAAATAATTAGAAATTAATTATAAATTAAAAAATTTGCAGATTTAAGAAGAATTCACACATATACAAGACATTATACAACATTCAGACATAAATTTACAAATAGTACTACATGGACCACACACATGGAACACGAGCAGCAAAGAAGGGCAAAGAAGGAGGTTTTGAGAAGATCAGAAAAGAGACATGATGAATCAGAAGGAAATAGAGTCAAAAAGGAAAGAATTAATGCAGTTCCAAGAAGAAGAAGAGAAAGAGGAACAATTACTAAAAACAAAAGTCTACAGACTGGACATAACAAAAAGAATGTTAACAATAATGGAAGAAGAACACCAAGAAACAATAGGAACAGCGGAGGAACAGGAGCCAAAAGTAGGGAGCAGACTTCAACATGATTTACACAGAAGACAGAAACGGTTGGAGAAAGACATAACGCTTCACAAAAAAAAATCAAATATCAGGAAAGTCAGGAGAGAGAAACTAATATCAGAATATGAAGGACAACTTCAACAAATCACACAGTTTGTGACGACGGAAATGAATTGGTTGTCCAAACAGAAGAGCAAGAAACAAGAATCAGACGGGCCTGAGAGAGAAGGATCCATCATCAATCCACAGTCAGATTTGATTCCGGTTATAGAAGACTACATAGACCAGAATTTTAACCATATAATTAACACATTGGAGTTTTAAAAGAAAAAAAAACTAAATCTAAACAGATTTCATTAGTAAAGATTTTATTTTGTTTTCCATTCATACAGGGGGTTTTCTATTCATACAGGGTGTTTTCTATTCATACAGGGTGTTTTCCGTTCATACTGGGTGTCCATTCATACAGGGGGTTTTCCATTCATACAGGGGGTTTTCTATTCATACAGGGTGTTTTCCGTTCATACTGGGTGTCCATTCATACAGGGGGTTTTCCATTCATACAGGGGGTTTTCTATTCATACAGGGTGTTTTCCGTTCATACTGGTGTCCATTCATACAGGGGGTTTTCTATTCATACAGGGTGTTTTCTATTCATACAGGATGTTTTCCATACATACAGGGTGTTTTCCGTTCATACTGGGTGTCATCCATTCATACAGGGTGTTTACCTTTCATACAGGTTTTGGGTTAATTCACGTGCGTCCCAGCGTGAATTCCTTATAAAAAGGGGGGTCACTTAACATTCTCTGTTAGGGTTTTAGGTTAATTCACGAGCGTCCCAGCGTGAATTCCTTATAAAAAAGGGGGGTCACTTAACGTTCTCTGTTAGGGTTTTAGGTTAATTCACGTGCGTCCCAGCGTGAGTTCCTTATAAAAAAGGGGGGTCACTTAACGTTCTCTGTTAGGGTTTTAGGTTAATTCACGTGCGTCCCAGCGTGAATTCCTTATAAAAAGGGGGGTCACTTAACATTCTCTGTTAGGGTTTTAGGTTAATTCTTGTGCGTCCCAGCTAGAATTCCTTTATTATAATATGAGGACATTAACATGTTCGATAGGGTTTAAAATTAAATCTCGCTAGTTCTGGCGTGATGCATCTGTGATAAAAATTACAATAAAGAACACAAGTACACATTGTTAATATAAGTTTAATTTTAAGGAGATTGATTTTTGTTGTATTTTATGTAATTTAACAGGTTGTAAACAGGTTTAATTTTATAGAAGAAAGTTAATAAAACGATTTTTGTTGCATTTCATGTAATTCAACAGGTTGTAACAGGTTTAATTTTATTTAAGAAGATTGAAAATATGATTTTGATACATTTTATGTAATTTAACAGTATGTAAACATGTTTAATTTTATAGAAGAAGACTAATAAAATGATTTAATAATAAAAAAAAAAAAAAAATTTTTTTTTCTTTAAAAAAAAAAAAAAAAGAAAACAATCCTTCTAAGCATTTACAAACAGGTTAGTAAATATTTATAAAAAAAAAAAAAAAATTTTTTGTAAAATATATAAAATATTGACATTTTGTGTTATTTTACAGGTTACAAGAAAACCTACAAAGGAAAAGGATTGTGATAAAATAGGAACCAGAGAAAATTTATCTAATGGAATAACTTTGTAAAATAAAGTAAAATTAAAAAAAAAAAAAAAAAAAAAATGTAATTTTATTAAGCGCCTTGTCAAAATTGATTATGTGAAACAACCTACTGTTACGCATAATCGTTACACTATACAAAACCTTCTTCAATTTCTATTATCACGTTATCTATCGGTGACTTTTATCATGTTAAGGATACTTTGTCGGTAGCGAGCGTATTGAATTGTTGATAGACGTAGTTGTGGGTTACATTCTCATAAATACTGTAAATAAACCACTAGAGTAGTGCTCATTAAATTATTGTTAAAATAAATAGATTCATACGGGTTAGAAAATTAAAATTAAATTTCACAGAGTAAGTAAAGTCATGCGGGCGAAGAAAAAAAAAATAATAAATAAATATATTAATTAATTCTAAAATAAAAAGAAAAAAAAATAATGAACTACTTGCATAGCCTAAGCCGGTGATGGTAAGGTGTGTTATGTGTTCTTCACGGACCAGTTCTGTCCTGCCGAACTGCTTACATAGCCTAAGCCAGGAGTGGTAAGGCGTGTATTGCATTGTAAACAGTGATGTACTGTATCGGTCCTTACGATAAATAATAATAATAATAATAATTCTCGTCTCCCGTCGCCGGCGAGAATACCGTCTTTTGTTTATGTCTGTTTGTATAAATTTTATATAGGTAATTTATTTTATAAATATATAAAATTAATATAAATAAGTAAAAAAAAAAAAAAAAAAAAAAAAAAAAAAAAAAAAAAAACGGGAAACAAATATGACAAAATAAATAAATAAAATGCTGTACAGTGAGGAGAGTTAGACTAAATTACTTCTAAATAAGAAGTAACAAAAATTTAAAATAGACTTGTTGACTTGAGTGGATGGTTTTGGATGTTTGTGTAAAATACGCGAGTAAACCTGCGGGTATTGTAGTGTCTGTACTCTGTAGTGAAATTTCCTTCTAATGAGAGCAGCGCTCTAACCTGAAGGGACCTTTACAAGGAATCAGGATACTTTGGCTTCGTTTGGTTTTCCCATACATTGCTTCGAAAATAATGTTAAATTAAATTCAGTGTGAAGGACACACAATTTGGGACTTAGAAAAGGTGAGGTGAAAATGCCTTAAGTGCAGAACTTTACATTTTACTGAGTCTGACTCACGCTGGGGAGGGATTATGACATCGTCTACTAAAGGCGTTCCGAACACAAAAAAATGGAGCGTTGGAAGTTCAGGATGACATTTTCTGGTCTATTTACAGTGAATGAGTGTAGTATTTGGTTTGAAATCATTAACCGGAGAAATGTTGGAGGAGTTAAAGTAGAATCGTTTACAAGCATACCGAGTCCGTCTATTCGTCAATAGGTGAGTTAGGATCCAAAATGATGCATGAGTCGATTTCGAAGTCTTTTGAAAATATGTATCCCGACTACTCTGCCTTTAATGGAAGCTTGTTGTGCTAGGATACATGCATAGCCTAAGCCGGAGGTGGTAAGGTGTGTTATGTGTTCTTCACGGACCAGTTCTGTCCTGCCGAACTGCTTGCATAGCCTAAGCCGGAGGTGGTAAGGTGTGTATTGCACTGTAAGCGGTGATGTTCTGTTTCGGCCCATACGGTAAAGGATGAGACTAGAGGTTCCTGCACTGTTGGGAAATCTGTTAGAGGCAGAATATAGGGATCTAAGGCTTTGAGGTGATAACTTTTGCCTAAATTCCTAGATTTATTAATAATAAACTAAATCAATTACACTAAAATATTTGTTTAATGTAGTATTGGCACGAGCTGCAAATGGAAGATAAGGGAAAGAGTGCAAACATGGTCTAAGCCGGAGGTGGTAAGGTTGTGGTATGCATTCAAAAAATCTTTTCTCTTTAAGCTAAGGGAGATAAATCCTAAGCTGGAGGGTAAGAACTTCCTAAAGCACGTGGACAGATGGTGTTGAAAAAAAAAAAAACACACAAATTAAAAATTATAGAAGAAGGGGGTCTCTGGAAGGGAACTTGAACCCTAACAGTGATAAATAATTATATATACAAACTTCTTGGAAGGGAACAATAAAACCCTAACAAAGAAGAGGTAATTTTCAAGATCATAATGTATATAGCTTCTTAACGAGATCAAGCGTCACGGAATGAGGTTCCGTTGACTTTGCTTCGTTACGAACCTCTATGCGGGCGACTGTGATGGAATCACACAAGGTAAAAAAAGATAAATATATAGCCAATAGTAATTCAAAGCTAAATTATAGAACATTAAAATGTTTCATTAACAAAATAATTTACATTACAATTTAACTAATCACCTAATAAATTCAATCGTGACTGCACACTCCACTAAGAAATAAAATGGCGCGAACGGCCATTACAATACGACGCGCAATTAGACAAACAAGAAATATAATAACATCAGTTGGTTCGCATATAAAACACTATAGAGCGCCGAGGCGGGGAAGGTAGCATGAGGTAATCCTGACACGCGGTGAGAGGGGAACAAGACATGGGCGCGTACGAAACGGCGGAGAGGTGAGGTAAGAAGGCGCGCGTCTTGCGGGCGCGGGGTCAGAGATCGCGGTATCATCACGCCGTTTGAGCGCGGCTTGAGGTAGCGAGTCAAGGAGCGCGAGTAGTGATTATTTCGCTGCGAGTTGTTAGTATGAAAGAATGAATTATTGTCAAGACACGATCGTGACACGCTCATACTGCGGGGACACCGTACGTTTTGTTCCTATGTGTCAGAAACGTGACAAGCTCATACTAATAATTTATTTTTATTTCCATACTAAATTTGTGTCAGGACACGAATGTGACACGGCCATACTACGAGGCCGCCGTTCGATTTGTTCTTGCATGACACAACCGTGTCCAGCACATACTAATTAATCTAATTTTATCTCCATACTAAAATAGTATCAGGACACGAATGTGACACGGCCATACTACGAGGCCACCGTTCGATTTGTTCGAGCGTGTCACAACCGTGTCCAGCCCATACTAAAAATTAAATTCTATCTCCATACGAAATTTCGCTCTGTGACACGAACGTGTCACGGCCATACTACGAGGCAACCGAGCGTTTTGTTCCTGCGTGTCAAGAACGTGTCACGGCCATACTAAGAGGGCGCCGTTCGATTTGTTCCTGCGTGTCCGATTCGTGTCGAGTCCATACTAATGATTCAATTTAATCTCCATACTAAATTCGTGTCAGGACACGAATGTGACACGGCCATACTATGAGGTCGCTGGTCTATTTGTTCCTGCGTGTCTGGAATCTGGACATGACGGAGTTTATGGGAATTTGAAGTTTCGTGATCTCTGTGAAGATATCGCACAGGGTCTAAAATTATTTTAATAATTATTTATTAATGATTCAAACTAATACACTAAACATTTTATAAAGGGAAGAGTATATAAACAAAGTACCAGTTATTAAACAAAAACATAAAATAAAACAAAACAACGTTTCATTGAGTATGACGCCAACATTCAAATAAATATCCGTTGGAGCGTGCGCGCGGGGCGGAGAGAGGTATGAGGTAAACAAGACAAGGGGTGAGGTACTACCGAGCTGCGGGCGCGCGTGGGCCGCGGGGCGAGGCGGAGCGACCTGAGGTAATTTGTCAAGCGGTGCGGGAGGGGTTTTCGTTAAGCGGTGTTAGTATGAAGGAATGGTTTCGTGTCCTGACATGAATAAAACACGACGATGGTAAGGAGATTTCGATTGGTTTCTGCGTGTCCAGGTTCCGTACATGAATAGTATTATCAAACACGGAAGATGGTATCACGCATGTACAGGAATTAATATATAGACAATAAGAAAACTAACAACTTGGAACGTTAGCATTTTAAATGAAAATACTCGAAGAATATAGACGATATTAAACAAAAATATATAAATAAAACACTCCGTTATGGCGCTAAAAGTCGATTTATTAATAGAGCACATGTAATAACATCAATTAATTTATATAACAAAAGCAACAGTTCTCTGCATGCGGAGATGCACAATGGGTGCGGGGAAGTGGTGTTAAAACCCCCGAAGTAGAGGTAAATCGCATCGCTGACGAGCGAAACAGCTTTAGGTACCATGTGGAAGGTACGAAGAGGGTTTGTTTTCCCTCCAAAATCGAATTTATATCGTGTCACAAACGTGTCCAGTTCATACTAAAAACATAAAATTATCCTCCATACAAAATTACGAGTCCGGACAGAAACGTGACACGGCCATACTACGAGGCAGCCGATCGATTTGTTCCTGCGTGACACAAACGTGTCCAGCCCATACTAAAAATCGAAATTCAATCTCCATACAAAATCGCGCTCCGTGACACGAACGTGTCATGGCCATACTAGGAGGCCACCGTTCGATTTGTTCCTGCGTGTCAGGATTGTGACACGAGGAAAGATTATAAAAGGAGAGGGAGGGGAGCGTGGGGAGTTCAGTCTGTTTTGGGAGTCGAAGGAGACGGTCGTGCGTATTTAGCGAGAGCCCAGGTACGAAAGTTAGTACGGCTTCGCTCGCGTGAGTTTTCGAATAAGTTCGGGAAAGAAGTATCGCTCGGCTTCGCTCGCGTGTATTTTCGATTGGGTTTTCCTAGTGAATAATTTCACTCGGCTTCGCTCGCGTGTATTTTTGATTGGGTTTTCTTAGTAAATGAATTTGGTAAAAAACCCCGGTGATTGAAATTAGTTTAATTTCGTGAATATTAGTGTGGGAATTTCTGTAAAGCTTTCGGAGTTGCAAATGAAGGTTGAGCTGGATTTTGTAATTTTGGGGGTGATATAGGGGTTTTCAACTAGTTTTACGGAAAATATTTTGGATGTTCTTTTTGAGCCTTTTGAGTTCTGGATGAAGGTCGAGCTGGATTCTGGAATCTTGACTGGTGATGGAAGGACTTCCAAAGAACTTTTACAATGACACTATGTCCGAACTGGCCTACCATGAGGACTGGTACATTGGGAAGGTTTTCTTAGTTCATAAATGATTTTGTAAAAACCGGTGAATAAAGTTTGTTTGTTTCGTAAATTTTAGTGTGGGAATTTCTGTAAAGCTTTCGGAGTTGCAAATGAAGGTTGAGCTGGATTTTGTAATTTTGGGGGTGATATAGGGGTTTTCAACTAGTTTTACGGAAAATATTTTGGATGTTCTTTTTGAGCCTTTTGAGTTCTGGATGAAGGTCGAGCTGGATTCTGGAATCTTGACTGGTGATGGAAGGACTTCCAAAGAACTTTTACAATGACACTATGTCCGAACTGGCCTACCATGAGGACAGGTACATTGGGAAGGTTTTATTTTATATTAAAATATAATGGACTGTGACCTGATCATAAATTTCACGTACATAAAGGAAGTCAGTGAATAGAGTTTGTTTGATTCGTGAATTTTAGTGTGGGAATTTCTGTAAAGCTTTCGGAGTTGCAAATGAAGGTTGAGCTGGATTTTGTAATTTTGGGGGTGATATAGGAATTTTCAACTAGGTTGCGAATTATATTTTGGATGTTCTTTTTGAGCCTTTTGAGTTCTGGATGAAGGTTGAGCTGGATTCTGGAATCTTGACTGGTGATGGAAGGATTTCCAAAGAACTTTTACAATGACACTATGTCCGAACTGGCCTGCCATGAGGACTAGTACATTGGGAAGGTATTTTAAAATATAGAGAAGATTAAAAGAAACAAAACCCGATCTTTAAATTCGTAAATCATACGTATATAAGAGTGTTTGAACCACGCGTAATTATTAAAAAATATGTCGAATTTAAATATGTAAAATCAGTGGTTTTACCGTATTTTGATATAAAAGTATATTTTTATTAAGTGTTAACTTCGCGATTAGATTCAGTGGCGGGTGTTGTGGTTTCGTTTGAATTTATTGTTTTACGCTATTCTATTTGTAATGGTGTTTTATTTAAGGTGATTTTAGTGAATCGTGTCAGACCGGTTAGGATAGTGGAATTCAAAGGTAAATTTTGTAATATATATGCATATGCAACATACTGGCTAGTTACGTTTTAGGACGTAGGGAGATTGCGTAAATCAGGTTTAAATATACCTGTATAGGTTATGTAGATTATGACCAGCACACCATTTTAATAAACCCTTAAGAAAATATTCCTAATTGATTTCGGTGAAAGGTGGACCCCTGACCGCATCATTTGGAATAAAACAATTTCTGTAGGTATATCAATAGATAGCCACAGAAATATAAACCATAACATATACACTATACACTCACAATTAAAAGCATACACTTATGCCTTTAGGGAGGACAAAAGAATATCTTTTGAACTCCAACATAACACTACGAGATTAAATTGGTAAATCTGTCTGAAGATGTATATTTTGTACAGATCAGAAAACGGGGACTCCTAGGGACAAATAATAAATTTGTAGCTTAAGTACAAATTTATCTGCGTTGGGAGTCACGGGGACTGGCGATGGATAAATATCGTATGGACCGAGGGTCCATACGAATTTAGTGGGGCCAGTTCCACAAACCCCTTCAAAAGGGGTCAATAAAAGTTTGTATTGTTGAAGTTCTAAAATTTAGAAGAAAATATAAAATAATAGATTTCATCTATTGAACAGCACAACAAAATTAAGCTATCAAGTAATACATTGATCATAATTTAATAATAACAATAACACAAACATCAGAACACTTTCATTTTGAATTTTGGCGGGTCTCACAAGCTCGCAAGCGAGGTACGTGAGCGCGCTGTCGAAGCGTGCACATAGAACACAGAGGGAAACCAGAAGGGTTTAAATGACTATAGATGAATGAGCAATTAGTTTGGTAAGTGCTTTAATGTTGATATTAGAATTTACTAGAATAGATTTAGGAAATGAGAGTTAGTACTCTGAGTTATTACGGTACACAACGGCTTCCTGAAAAGGAAGTAATAATTGGGTCCATTTTACAGGAATTATGTGTACGAATTAGCGACACTGTTTCTGACAAACCTAGAGATCACTTGAAAGTTATACGCTGGCCATATTTCGATTCTTTATATTCTAGTTGTTCTAGAGCTAAAGAGTTGATTTTTGATAATTCTGCCTTTAATATCTAAGGAAAAACAATAGGTATAGGGTAGAGGTTATTACAGGGGCAAGGGAAGGGACCTACAGTATTACACCGGTTCCGAACGGTGAAGCAGTAGGTGTAGGTATGCACGTAATTTTTTTTGTCAGAAAGAAATCATTGGTACACGCCGACGACCGGATTCGAACCGCGGACCTCTCGCATGAGAAGCCGATGCCCAAACCACTCGGCCACCCGCCGCTTTTTTCTACGGTATACATCTCTTTGATCGTTCCGATTGCGCTGGCTTTCTCAGATCTTTCGCGAGTCAATTCGTGGAATTCATCGTCCGCCGCTTAGTAGCGTTAGCAGGACGATTTAGAGTATGTTCTACGAATAGTACACGTATCGCAACCAAAGCTGAGGCGAACAGTGTACCTATACATATGTGCATTTCTTGAATACAGGCTGTTTCAAAAAGTTATGTAAATTAAATACTATAAAAGGAACAGAGTTTATTATTAATTATTATACATATATTCCGATGTTTTCATGTGGGAAACCAAAATATTTATACACAGTCATTGTGTTTGTTTTCTTGTTTCTTTAAATAAAACAGTTTTTCAGTTTAAAATAGGCTAATTGTATTATTTGTATGGGTATTATTACAAATGGTTTATTTATTAAAATATTAATTTTATCATTAAAATCAACACTAAACTCGAACTTGCAATATAGCCGTCGTGCATAAAGCCTTAACCTATCTTGAGAAGTGGCAGAATGTAACATTTAAAGCCGCATGTAAATCGATCAAGTGGTTCTCGAGTTATAAGGATATTCATATAATTGACGTACGTTACACGGTCGGCCGCCCGTAGAAACTTCGCTTTATTTATTAGGAATTACAGTTGCGGAGCACACCAGTTTACCTTGTCGCACTGGTAAGCACGTTTGCGTGCGAACAAGATAGAAACTGTCCTATTAGTACGCCTCGCTCGATCTTGACGTCGCGTCGTCGTCGCGTCGCGCCGGCCGCCTGCAGTTGAATAATATATTTATTCGTTCGCCTCATGTTTGGATGCGATATTTTTATGTAGTACAACTTGTAACGCAAGGTTGTACTTACTACTAGTAGTTTATTTATTCTTGTATTTGTATGGAAACTGACACGGTTGGCTACATCACCTACTACATCCGCCATGTCATAACACCTTAGTGATCTAGGTGCCATGTCAGTGCTTCCATTTGGTCATGCCGGCTTCACTGAACTGGACGGAAAACACGAACTATTACATAGCCGTTTCAACCGATCTTTCATTCAGTGCGGCGATGCCAATGCGGGCGGCTTAAACCCTACCACCTATAGTAAGGTAAGAAGGAAAGGGACCCACAGTTTCCAAAGGTTGAGCAGTCACCTATCCAAGTACTGACCGCGCCCAGGTGTGCTTATGATCACGACCGACAGTCGACCGACCGCACCACTGAGCTACCGAGGCTGACTAGTATTTCACTCCTCGTAGTTCTTGCTAACGGTACCGCGTGGCGGTGATGTCACGAAATGTCTCGCTGTCGTCTGACATGGCGAGTGTACAGGGTATTTCAGGATAGGCTTGAGAAACTTCAGAAATAGATAGTACTCATTATTAGAAGAAAAAAATCCTTATCACTCAAACCGAAATTCCGTATTTTTTTTCATACAAAATTTTAAAATTTTGAATAAAAACTCGATGGACAGTGTTTGGGAGATTTAGCAAAAGTGCTGTTTAGGTCTAGGGAGTGCAATGACAAATGTTTTTTTTGGTGTCATTATGGAATTTACCTACATGCAGTTTAATTCTACTAGTTAAGTATGTAAGTTAATCATTTTATTTTTATTTAGTAAAGGTGGACGTTAACCGTGCACCAAATCTCGACTAAACGATTTTCACCAAAAAGTACTATAAAATGACCGAATCTGGGAAAACGTTTAGAGCTTTTCGTCTTCAAATATTATGGTCCCCTTTCGAACCCTGAAGTTACGAAACCTTACCCTGAAACACCCTGTAGAATCAAAGTTTGTGAGGGTTTGGGCAAAATATTTCCAATTTACCGTCCAGTACGATTGCCCACGCAGTTACTTAACTGCGTGGGCGATCGAACTGTACCGTGTGTGATTCGAAGTGTGTGGGATTTTTATTATAAAACAGTTTCCAAATATTATTGACACTTTTGGTCATTGGCAGAAACAGCATAGGTACCTACATTCGTTGCTAAACGAACCTGGCTTGTGAAATCAATAAATCAAGATGGCGTCTGTCGCCCGCCTCTGTTGTGCCACTCGTGTATGAATATGTATAGGGTAGACAAAAGTGATGAGATTTTGCAACACTGACTCTTCCCCGTGACTCACACGCCATGCCCGAGTGACGTGTGACGTGACTTTCTGACCTGTGTCACATCCCTACCTGAAATATCTATAGTACTAATGTTTTTGAATTTATTTATTGGATAGTAAAACTACATAATGAGTAAAACTAATTAAATTTGTACCGTGTGGGGTCGGTACTTAAAAAAGAATAGCCCCACTGCATCTCTCCCCGTCGCATGTCGTAAAAGTCGACTAAGGGATAAGGAAATTCGTCAGCCTCGGCAGCACAGTGGTGCGGTCAGTCGACTGTTGTTAAGCAACGCTGAGCGCGGTCATTTGGATGGGTGACCGCCCGACCGTTGGAGGGTGACCGTGGTTCGGATTCCACGTTAAACTGTAGGCCCCTTCCCTTCTTACATTACTAGGTGGTAGGGTTTATCCCGGCCGGGTTGCTACCACCGCACTGAACGAAACGTCGTCGGTCGAAACGGCTATGTTAATGTTGGTGTTTTCCGTCCAATTCAGTGTAGCCGGCGCGAAATGAAGGGAAGCACTGACATGACACCTAGTTCACTCGGTGTTATGGGCTGACATCACGGATGTTGTAGGTGATGTAGCCAACCGTGTCAGTTTTCATAAAAAAAACCTAATAAATAAAAAAAAACTGAATAATTACAAGTAAGTCTTACTGTAAGTAAAATATTTCGTCCAACTCAGCCGACTCCGCCACAGTGCCCAATACGCTGGCAGCGTTGCCACTTTGAATGGCTAGCCCTATCCGCTAAAAGAACTAATCCTAATATTATTAGTTCGCTAAGTTTAAGTGAGCTAAACTTGTATACCTATGTAATATATAATTGGTTTCTCGGAAACGACTCTAACGATTCGGATGAAATTTTGTATTTAGATAATGTAATTTTTTCAAGTTTATCTATAGGTGTAGACAGACGCCGAGCTAAGCTCGGTCGCCGATGTACTGTATCTTAAGAGAGTCTATCACTAAAACACAAATCATAATCAGTTATTTTGCCTATGGGTAAAATAAAAGACTTTTAAGTGCGAGTTGTTTACACACAAAGTAAGTTGTTTACACACAGACGGTTCCGTAGCCATTTCCATCTTGCACGCATTATAGCGAGTGCTATAATGCGCCCGATCACTCGGTCGCTCCGTGTCTCGCGCGCGGCGGCACCCACCACGCCCCCGCAGCGCGCTGGTCACTAAAATGCAATGTTTAAGTTCAAAATGTTTTCATGCGCCGTAAGGACTAAATGGGCCACTTTATACTTTAGACTACACGTGCTTGGACAGCGCGTGCGCCGGACGGACGGACGGACAGGGACCTGACCGATTTTATAAGGGTCCCTACCAGCGTCGCTGGTTACGGAACCCTAAAACGCAGGCTCTATCTATTCTGTGCTTATTACACTAATAAATATTTTTCTTCATTGGGACAAATTTCGTCGTCCCAAGGATCGCCGCAGAGTTTCCCCGCTGGATGGCGAGACCAACTTTTGAATATCGAACGGTTAGGCATAACGGTCCCTAGACACTTCGTTGTATAATCAGTTGACCCGGCCGCTTCACAGAGTCTTAAGTATCCGGGCTCCATGACCTTAGAGTTTCCATTTAGTTGAATTGATATTTTCTAAGAAATGTCTTAATATGTGGAAAATTCAAGGATATTGCTCATACGGTTACACTACATCTTTCGCCATCTCCGGTCGTCGTACACTCAATGAAAGGTACTTACTTAAAATGGTTATTTAAACGCACTAATGCTTAGCCAAGGGCGTTCGTTCAATAGTTGTATTTAACTGTAAGTGGCGAAAGATGTTGCAGTTAGGACAATGCTCCTACATTCTGCCCAAGGTCATGCAACCTGAGAACAAGTCATAACTATCCAATCCTTTCTATCTGAAGGAAATTTTCTGTCAATGAAGGCCAGATCAAGGATCAACCTCGGAAGGATCTATCGAAATGTGTGGGAATCGTGAAATATTTTTGGATATAATTTTTTAATGGTACCAACTTTTCAGTTCACCTGCGCCCACTGTTGCACATGAGCTGTTGTCACTAGAAACGATATAATATGCTTACTTTATGAATCATAAGAGTTTATCGTAAACGTTAATTTGAGTGTCGCTAACTATAGATTACTATAGTTAAGTAGATTTAATCTTTCAGGACATGATTATGTCGTAATGCGTCGGTTATTTGTAAGTATTATATTTTAAGTCAAAGAGCACGATTGAAACAATATTGTTTAGCGTTCCGTAATAATCAGCCATGCAGGGACCTTTGTAAAATCGGTTAGGTCTTTTTATAGCACATAAATGGTATCAAATATAATTTTGAAACATCAAGCTGTGTTGTATAATAGACTCTAAGCGATGTTGTTTTGTGGCTATTTCAAGTCACTAAAACACTTTGTAATAATATGTAATAAAAAAAATCGGTTTGATGTTTCTATAGCACATAAATGGTATAAAATATAATTTTGAAATATCAAGTTTTGTTGTATGATAGAATGTAAGCGATGTTGTTTTGTGGCTATAGTCACTAAACCACTTTGTAATAATATGTATGAAAAAAAATCGGTTAGATTTTTCTATAGCACACAAATGGTATAAAATATAATTTTGAAACATCAAGCTGTGTTGTATGATAGGATGTAAGCGATGTTGTTTTGTGGCTATAGTCACTAAAAAACTTTGTAATAATATGTATGAAAAAAAAAATCGGTTAGAAGTTTCTATAGCACATAAATGGTATCAAATATAATTAATTTTTAAACATGAAGCTGTGTTTATGATAGACTGTAAGCGATGTTGTTTTGTGGCTTTAGTCACTAGAACCCTTTGTAATAATATGTATGAAAAAAATATATCCTGCGAAGTTTCTTGTCGGTTCTTCTTCGTGGGTGTAATCGAACCGGATAGAACAAATTGAGACAAGTTCGAGTGTACTGCACTATGAATGATCAAGATTAATGGCTGCAAATTATTAAGCTACTTATTGCATTCTGAAATGATTGCACATGCCATATTTGTTGTTGTGTACAAGGTGGGCTGAAAGAAAGAAGTTTGCTTTCTACAACACAGGAAAGTAAAATATTATAATAGTTTTTCGTCCAATTCAGTGTAGCTGGTACGACGAAATGGAAGCCCGTCATTGCAAATTATAATAAATTATTATAAAACTATTAAAAATATATAAATAAAAAAATAAAAATTTCATACATTATTTCTAATTAATATACCTAAAATTATTCATCTTAAATGATTAATTGATGAAAATGAAATTATTTTTCTTAATCAAGTTTGATTTATTCCTCCAATATTATCGATAAAATTCAAATTCAAATTAAAATTATAATAGTAAGACAATACAATTCAGCAAGGCGTTATGGGCCGACATCACCGATGTAGTAGGTAAAGTAAGTTTCATAAGAAATAAAAAATACATACATCATTACTAAACAAAAAAAAAAATATTATGAATAAAACCACAGAGCTTGAAATGCGCGGGCGGTAGGTATTTGATGCTCTGTGAATAAAACGCATTGCTGGCGCGCACTAGGGCTAAGTGTCCTCTCCGCCTTTCACTCGCTACTGTCAATAGATTTAACTGGCAACACTATCGGTTTAGCACTCTCGTAAATCTTAAAGTTTCGAGCCGCGCCAACTCGCAAAGATCGTCACAATACTAGATACATTAGTGAGGCACCTGCGTGCGCCATTTGGCAATGTGTAGGTACCTACGCACAATGTCCGTGAAGGGATCCGTCAATCAATATTCTTCTGCACGCGTGCATATTCATTTATTTTTACTTTTAACTTTTGTTAAAATATTTTTAATTGTGGGATGGTTGAAAACTAAGACCCAAGATCTCCATCATAAGGGCAGTATTAACTAGAATTAGGGGCATACGAAGAAAAATTAATAGATGGGTGGGGCTAGAGAACGGCGCTGGCTTATTTTCTACCGAAGAGTGTGCGCCGTGGTGGAACCAGATCCCACGATGTTTGTGGTAGATCGGCCTCACCTCCACCATCGCATTCTGGGCCCTCATTCAACGCTAGCGTGAAGCATTCGGAACCCAACAAGCATCCCCAGGCGCAGTCGCATTACCAGCATTAAACTTGATTTAGAAATGCCTTCGTTCATTTCTACTGTTATTCACTTGCTTGTTTTTTTTTATTTGTTAACATGATATAGGTTTTTTTAACTGTTAAAACTGTAGGTCCCATCCCTTCTTAGCTTACTAAGTGGTAGGGTCCTGCCTGGGTTGGTACTATCACACTGAATGAAAGGTCGGTTGAAACGGCTATGTAAATAGTTTGTGTTTTCATTCCACTTCAGTGTAGCCGAGACGAACGAAGGGAAGCACTGACATGGCACCTAGTTAACCCGGTGTTATGGGCTGACATCACGGATGTTGTAGGAACCTACCACCTAGTAAGGTAAGAAGGGAAGGGACCTGCAGTTTTACGTGGAACACGAACCACGCTCAGCCGCCAACGGTCGGGCGGTCACCATCTGATCAATGATTTTGTACACGTCTGCAAGCGCGTGTGGCCACGGAACCCTAAAACTCGTACAGCATGCCCATTGGTTGCACAGTTATGTTCCGGTCACCAGATGTAGCAAGCTTCAGGTCAGGGGTGACGTGTCAGTCTACTGTCTACTCGCTTATGAAGTAACCGACTATGTTTCTCCGGTGCTGGCCGACTGCATAGCAACTAAACGCACTTCTAAACGCTGTTACGTTCAGAAGTGGCGGAATCTCACATTCTCATTATCATTGTCGTAATAAATATAGTAGGATTTTTTAGAAATTTGGATCTAAGTAAAAGGCGTGTGGGTACATACTTACATGACTTATTATGACGAGAGATAAATGGTAAATGAGAAATGAGAAATGAAAAATATGAAATGAGAAATACGTGATGAGAAATGATGAATGATTAATGAGTGAATGGAAATTAGAAATATACAACAAAAACAAATAAATTATCATCTTAAGAAGAAAGTCTCCGCATGAGACAGCACTGGCTGCCGAGACGTCACGGCCGATCACCTGTGCCAGCCGACGTCAATGCCTTGCCTTGTTAACATTGGAACTAGATACCATATCAGCGTAACCAGGGAAAAGCCTGAAAGTCTTCATGTAATCCAGCAGATTACATATTTTGAAGAAAGTCTCCGCATGAGACAACAATGCTTGCCGAGACGTCACGGCCGATCTCCTGCGCCAGCTGGCGTCAAGGTCTCGCCTTGTCCGGCTAATAGCCGCTGCCATGTCGCAATCCCGACCACTACTGCTCCCTCTGCTTTTGTTTTCTCTGCTCCTAATGACTTGGCGCAACGTTCTGGTTAACCACTTTAGAGAAAGATGGCTCTGGTGAAATGTGTACTCGAAGAACTATAATAGTTAGAGCTGCTGCACGTTGCATACAATTTACTTTATTGTCAAAACATGGAAAGCACACAATTTGAATCAAACGAAATATTTTATATGTATCCCTCTGTTGGTTGAGTGAGAGGGACCAGTCACCTCCTTTATGGTGGCATACCAAAGACTTCACAATGGAATTGTTGACTATACTGAACTAGAGGGAACACAGCCTAGGCTGCGGCCTTAGCACTTGTGCGACCATATTTCGTCCAATAGGGTGGTACCAACCCAGTCGGCTACAATTTGAGCTTACCACCTTGTAAGGGGCGAAGAAGGGATCTAAAGTTTTACACCGGTTTCGAAAGTATCATAAATACATATATTTTATGGTCAGCCGGCGCGGGTGTCTGTGCCCAAAACTTCAACGGAAGATCAGACACCAGCCAATAACACCACTCCTCGCAAAATCACGCTAATAAATAAGGCGGACAAAAAGGTCATCGTCCAATTTATTGACACGCCTTTTGAAGATCCTGAGTTTATAGATGCTTCACCGTTCGGAACCGGTGTAAAACTGTAGGTCCCTTCCCTTGCCCCTTACTAGGTGGTAGGCTCAAATTGTACCCGACTGGGTTGGTACCACCGTACTGGATGTAAGATGGCCGCAAGCAACCTCGGTTGTGTTCTCCTCTAGTCCAGTATAGCCAGCAATCCAGGGAAGTCTCCGGTATGGCACCTACCTTCTCGGAGGTGATATTGGCTGGTTAGAGCACGTGCTTTGGCCCCTCCGACTCAGCCACCCATACCGGATTACATAAAAAAAAAAACAAAATACACTCTACGGAAGACCGTTCCATATTTTCGCCATACGACACAGGAACGATTTCGAAAAGCGTTGTGTTTTCAGAAATTGGGTGTCATGTTGTTGATGGAGCGAGTAAGGCGGATGTGGCGGCTTCGGATCACCACACGGATGGCGCGGCGCTGGATAGAGTCAAAAGAAGCCAATAAATAATATTTTATTTTTAATGTTTTCTTTCTGCACACAATTCAACCGTTCATCTGCTCGGCAAACTGATGACGCTTCCATCCTTCAAAATTCTTCATTGCCTCTTAAAAGCACATGCAAAATCTCCCTAAAGACAAAAAGACAATGTCATACCATTATATACTATTCAAATAGTGTTTGTCCGTCGTCTGTCTGTCTGGTTGTTACAACGTTAATGTCTAACAAACATACCCAGGCCACTTCTGCATAGGAAATTTGTTCTTTGTCTTATTGTATATATGTAATTATGTGCGCATGTTTATGATTATTATAATTTGTTAAAGAATGCACTCCTGCAAGACAGATTTATCTAGTGCAGGATGCCAATGCTATGTACTCTGTGTTTTTTAAAATTAATAAATAAATAAATAAAAAAAAAAAATGTATATGTAAGGATTTAAATTGATTGTATGTATCTTTGTACAATTTGTATATGTGTGTATTTATATTTCATACAACTGTTCCCTGTTTAGTACTGCATTGTCCGCCCCTACGTGTTTTCCACATCCCAAAGGTTAGTTCGTAAAGAATGCCGCAAGGCATTAAACTCGCCTTTTGTAACCTTTTTATACAATGGTGTACAATAAAGTTTATTTTCATTTCATTTCATTTCAAATTTTGCACGGAGACAGCTTACTATCTGTTTTAACCACAGAGCATTAAGCGCGCATTTCATGCTCTGTGGTCAGAAAAAGTATTCCCAATTTTCTGGATGCAGTTTTGGCCTTAGACTCGATTAGTTGCCGGAAACCCACGTCTTTGGAAATACTTGTGCCCAGGAGGTCCAGGCGTATATATTCGGGTCGTAGGTAAGGAAATTTAGCATAGTAAGTATTATGTTTCGAACAGCGTCCTGCTGAGGAAGACCTTGCTTGTATTGCGAGAGCCGCTGGCTCGGTCTGCGGTTAGCTGGTTGCTCACTCTCTTTCCATTCTGAGTTTGGTAAGTCCATTTCGCCACAAATTCAAGTTCTGCCGTCATTTGTATCTGCCTTAAAATACCCACATTACATTTTCCGTAGTTTTACGTACAAATTAATTAAACTCATAAATATCACACACCACACCCCGTATCCCGACAATCGGGGGAAGCAGAGTAAAAAAAAAAAAAAAAAAATCGGTGTTGTGCTGCAAGTACTCTGGTAAATTAGAGCACAACACCGACCGCCACGTTTAGCACAGTATTCGGACAAGATAACTATCAGGCAGCAAGTAAGGCACGAAGGCCCACCTGCTGCATGACTATAAAGGTGGAAAGACCGCGCCAAGGTGAGAGGTGGCTACCCTGCCGTCCGGCACGGCATCTTGTTCTTATCCCTTAGTCGCCTTTTACCACATGCATGGGGAGAGATGCAGTGGCCCCACACGGTACTGACTGGCTGACTGACACAGCCGGCGGCATGTATGTACACAAGTGGCATGTTGGGGCGCCGGACTCATACGTGAGGTCTGGGGTTTGAAATCCTAAGATATTTTTGAATACAAATTGCCATCCATAAACATCGATGTGACGAAAGAAAACACACCATTTATTATATTTTATTTTACATTCCAACAATCAAGTATTTTGCTACTATCTACTTATAAATAAATAAATAAATAATAAATAAAACTTCTTTATTTCGGACAAATTTTCTCCATAACTATACATAAGATCATCAAACATAAAAATAGACATTAACAATAAAAAACAAAATTAATACACACAGAAAAATTACAGACAAGGCGATGAGTGTATGTATTTGAAACCAGTATTGAAACATTCTCCCACATCCACCCCTCACCGCTAATTGAACAGTCGTGAACTTATATTTCACGACTTTTATGCGACTCTCAAACAATCATTGTCTGGAAGAAGTCCCCTTAAGCCCGCATTTTCCCGTCATGTAAATGATATATGGTGATGGTTTCTGTAAAATATTTTTGCAGCAATAAATTATTTCTATCTATATCAAGATTGACAGAAACAAGTTGTGTGCTGTAATAAGTCAAGTAAAATATAATTGCTACATTGAAAGTGACAGTGTTACCCACATTAGGTCACGTTACCCAAACTGTCGTCTGCAAAGCGAATAAACCGGTACAGAACCGGCAGCCGGTTTCACGTCTCACCGGATACACTGACTTGTTGTTCAGTTGACCAAAATGTTTTAACTTATGTTTAATTAGTTCCGATTTCCGTAAAAATTGTGTCCTATGTTGCAATAATTTCATTCAATATGCACACTTGTCGAAGGCATGCTAGACACCCTTGTCTAAATAATTATTTTATTATTTTCATGGCATCTTGATGGAGAGATAGACCAAAATGTACATTGAGGCGATCAATCAAACCACTCTTCATTTGGCCCATCAATTCTGTGGTAGATTTATTGCAGTGCTTTTGAAGGCATTTCACTGAAAGAGTGAGATTTTCAGAGAAAATACTTGAAATGAAATGAAATATGTATTTACAGTAGGTAAGAAACATAAAAGTTAGAATTAACACTTCTTACACGCTAGAACTGAAACTAAGTAATAAACAAGATTATACATATAATAAAAAACCATCTAGTGTAAAAATTCTATTTAAAAATGCATACAGAATAAAACTTAACATAAGGAAGATAATAAACTAAAAAAAACAGTATCTTTGCTTAACAAAGGTCTGAGCTTATGACTTCAGCCGCTGATTTTAAGTCAGTGATTGTAAGTAGTTGTCGTGGACTATGCAACACTCTAGCAGTGCGTCAAAGAAAATATTATGAGAAAGGATGGGTTCAAAGATTTTTCTCAAAGTATGTATTTCTTAGTTGCACCGGGTTTCTACCCTGGTAAAATAGGTATGAGTAGAATGCGTGAAGAACGTAGGTGTGAAAGAGTCGTCAAATGTGTGAAAGGATAGCAGCACGGTGGAGATCCGTTCTCTCTGCCTACCCCATTGGTAAACATGCTTGACGTTATGTATAAGTAGGCACCTATAGTTTTACGAAATAAAAAACCATAAACCATGGAGCAACTGGGGTGCATGACGAAATTCAGTTATATAATTCGAATTAGAAAAAAAAGTTGTGAACACCGAAGAACAGTGAAAAGTAGAAAAAGTTGGCACATTCCGAAGAAAAGTGAAAAGTAGAAAAATGTGTGCCCACCTAATAAAAGTGAATAGTAGAAAACAGTGGTACATACTGAAGAAAAGTGAAAAGTGGAAATAAGTGGTGTACACCGAAGAAAAGTGAAAAGTAGATAAAACTGGTGCACACCGAAAAAAAAGTGAGAAGGGTGCACACCGAAGAAAAATGAAAAGTAGAAAAAAATGGTGCATACTGAAGAAAAGTATAAAGTGGAAAAAAGTGGTGCACACCGAAGAAAAGTGAAAAGTAGATAAAAGTGGTGCACACTGAAGAAAAGTGAAAAGTAGATAAAAGTGGTGCACACCGAAGAAAAAGGAAAAGTAGAAAAAGTGGAGCACATAGAACAAAAGTGAAAAGTAGAAAAAGTTGTGCACACCTAAAAAAATGAAAAGTAGATGCAAACCGACTCGTCTCGAATCCAATGACTCTGAGAAACGACTTAGAAAAGACACACTACCTGTTCCGTCCAATTTATCTTTCCACAGGTTACACTGAGTGATTGTTATCGTGCGGATGTTATACCTCATGTGGAGCGACGTGTACCCTCGGGTGCTCTCGTAACAACATCACACGTTTTTTTCCGATACCATTACTGAAATTAAATAAGATTAAACTTGTGCGCCATCGCTGCGTGTCTCGTTATGTAATAAACTAGCTTCGGGCTTCTCTCGCGTGGTTTCAGATACAACAATCACTTCCATGAACAAAATCACTGCACCAGTTTGCAAGTTGAGAAGTTCGAATAGCTCTTTGCGAAACTTCAGGTACTTAAGGGTCTACCTCCCTAAATTGTGCCTCTCACTCTAACAATGCGCGTTTTTCATTCATTTTATTTTATTATGAAGAAATTATACAATTATAAAAATATCTTCATGCATGATAAAATTATTAAGGCGGAACATGCATGATAAAATTATTAAGGCGGAAATAAGACTCAAACCGTGCTACCCGAGCACTGATGATTGAAACACGAACCGTATGCAGATGTAATAGGTGCGAGATTCGTTCTACTCGTGCGGTGGCTGATACGTCGCTCCGAAGAAGAACGTTTGCGCGAAAATCACACTATATATTTAATTTCACGTGTTGGAAAGATGTAAAACAATATTTTTTTCGCTACGGTTGTAGGAAAAAATATTATCTATATTTCTATGAGGGTCTCGTATTGAAACAACTGATGTTTCTCAAGATATTTTAACTTGAAAGTACATTTTTCGTACTTTTCGTTATTTTTTGGAGATTTATTTAACATCTTTCCAAAGTAATAAAATATATTTTTTTTCGCTATGTTTGTTAATTAAAGACAAATACATAACATATATTTTTTACAGATTTTTTATCTTTACCAATAGCTCAATAATTTCGTTTATAGTTGACCTTTTGAGTCTTATGTCCGCCTTAATGTTTTTCAATAAAAAAATTGGTACTCCACATATAATAATTGAAAAAAAAACTGAAAGTTTCAAGTTCAAGAAGTTCATTAAGATTTTTTTTTATTATTAAATGTGGAGTGCCAAATATTTTTATTGAAAAACATTAATAATTTTATCATGCATGTTTCTCCCAGAGGATTTTTTTATAAGTTGTATAATTTCTTCATAATAAAATAAAACGCGCATTGTTAGAGTGAGAGACACAATTTAGGGAGGTAGACCCATCACAGAAAATTTTAAATTTAAACTGTGAAAATCGAGAATAGGGTTCGCAGTTCTGAAAACATACATAGGTGAATCTTAGCATTTTAATTAATTTGATAATCAAAAACAATTTACAGATGTGTCCACCGTCTAATAATTCTAGGGAGTTATGAAATTTGTCAATATTTTGAAGCCATAGAATTTTAAGAGGTCCATGACCTCAATACAGCCCGACGAGACCCTAAAGCCTTGAAAGATCGAAGCCAGGCAACCACTTCCTGTCCTCGTTGTGTCGAAAGTCGTCTTAACACTTGGCAAGAGTGGCTTTGCACACGAACAAAAAAACATGTGCGCGGCGCATGCGTCCGTGGGAGTCAGTCTGGTGCCCAATTCTGTAGGACGATAATCGAATGTCGAGTAAAATGAACACAGTAATACGTAAAAAGTTGACTTATAAGTTAAACGTTAAAATCACGCTAAGTTATTATAAATCCGCATTTGCCTGATATTGCTTCTCTTCGATTTATTATATTTTGTATTAATAAGAATAAGAAACAAGAATTTTTAGTAATAAGAATACGAAATAAGTATTTTTCGTCGTACATCTGAACGCACATATTTCTACTGGCATGCAATATAAAACTTCTATTTCATTCTATTCTACAATGCAATACTTACACAGGTAATAGTGCTATTTCTGGATCTAGCTAAATAATCCCCGAAATTGTACTTTAGGGTTCCGTATACGTACGGAAGCATATTACTAAGCCTGCGCCGTCTGTCCGTGGGCTGTATCCTTTTGAACCGGTTGAAATTTTCACAGAATATGCCTTATTCTAGCGGACATGCCAACAAATAATAATAATAAAAAAATAAAAAAATAAAAATTGGTTGTCTGTAAAGTCGGTTTACGGACGATAGTTTTACGTGATAACGTCATACAACCCTTGTTTCATGAATATTCTAAATTTGAAATATTTTCCGACCGGCCAGATATTATGGTACGAGTAACCTCGTTTTAATTTCTGCGGCCCTGGTACTTTTACAAGCCGACGCTTGGGCCGATTGTGCCTCTCTATCGCTTGTTATGCGCTCTCGCTTGCACACACAGGCTCAGATGGAACGTGACGTGATATTCGTGCGTGTAGCCGGTGTTCATCAATTTATAAGACGTTATCACGTCAAAAGTATAAAATTAAGGGGGCATAAAATTAATTAAACATACATACAATACAAATATCATAATAATATGCGGAAAAGCCAGCGCCATCTACTCAATGGTCATTTAACTAACGTGTAATTAACGATGGCGTGGGGGAGGATACGAACCACTCAATATTTTTACTGTATTGTAAAAACGGTAATAATTATATAAGCGTAAAACTTGGTGTAATTATAGTGCAAACTCCAAAGTAAAACAACAAAATAAAAACAGGCCAATTACCTACGTGGTGGTACGAAACACTCAGTGTGCTAGTCCACCTCGCACATGGCCGGTTTTTTTTTCATATTGAAATCGAAATTTGACTCATATGTCGTACTCGTTTCTCAGTTGATAGTGAATTGGCCTCCAGGTGTATTTGATACGAAAGTTGCCTGATTGAAATGTGAAATTAATTTAGGAACAAAGGAACAATTTGAGTAATGACCTGGCCTTTTACATAGCGTCACGCGTGTTTCCCAGTGGGGTAGGCAAAGACAACGGATCTCCACGTGCCACTATCTATGATATGAATGGTTTCTGAACTTCGAAACCTATTTTCGATTTTCACATTTATTCAGTCACAAGTTTCCATGATGACTAATTAAGTGATCACGGAAGCCTGGAACCTGAAGTTTTGCAAAGAGCAATTCGAACTTCTCCACTTGCAAACTGGTGCAGTGATTTTCTTCAGGGAAGTGATTATAATATTCTAAAACCACGCGAGTGAAGCCAAAAGCTAGTCTTCTCACCAAAATATGAAAAGCGAATAGTATAAAAAATTTCTACATGGAAAAAAATTCATTACTATCTGTCTCCACTGCAAAGGTGCCAAGTCAAAAGTACGCCGAATTCGGTACTTACACGGAGGGTTCCGTAGGCGAAATAAAGTTTGTTGCGACAGTTACCTACCTGCCTGGTACACCGCCCACGCCTGTTTAGGGGGCGAGGGTCTCATTTATTTTCTACTATTGTTAATATGAAAATGTTAATGTTTAATGTTTTTATTTACAGGGTTGCCGACAGGTGGAATGCACTCCCACCTGCATCCTTTCCTCTAATATACAGTCTGGGATCCTTCAAACATAATGTGAAGGTGCACCTAGCCGGCCGACATGGTATTCGCAGCCCCCGTAAATGTCGGAGTGCCTGTGGGCGCCGTCGGACTAAACCTCTGTGTTAGTCTGGCGCGCGCCATAATATGGCACGACATATGTCGTGCTTCCCATAAAAAAAAAGTTTTTCAGGCAATAAATTAATTATGAATATTTGTTCTCAATTGACAACCCTAGAGTAATCGAAGCATTCGACATGAAGAAATGTCAATAATGGTGGGTCAGATTTTTGTTTGTTTGAGGAAAATAATAAATAGAAGCTGGGGAATATATTTATTATATCATACTTTTTAGACGCGTGTGTTCTACTAATTTATTTCCTGCAATATAATGTTATTGTTTGAGAAACTTTCCAGATTGCTATGGGATATTTTGTTTTGGATATGTTTATTTTAGGCGACAAGGTGGAAATTTTAAGCATACATAATATTAGGGAAAACCACGAACTCTTACTTGCCTCGCTAAAATATTAGTTAGTCTACCTGTTTGTCAGACGTCTTTTTTTATGGAAATTGATACGGTTGGCTACATCACCTACAACATCCGTGATGTAAGCCCATAAAACCGGGCGAACTAGGTGCCATGTCAGTGCTTCCCTTCATTTCATGTCGGCTACACTGAACTCAATGGAAAATACGAACTCTTTACCTACATAGCCGCTTCGACCGACGTTTCATTCAGTGCGGTGGTGCAAGGGAAGGGACATACAGTTTTACGTGGAATCCGAACCACGATCAGCCTCTAACGGTCGAGCGGTCACCCATCTAAGTAGCGATTGCACCCAGCCCCACCCAGGTGTGCTTAACAACAGTCGACCGACCGCACTACTGAGCTACCGAGGCTGACAAGACGTCTAGTTCCTAACCACAATAGCTAATCTAAAATGCCTTCGACGACTTATACACAATTAGATTCAACCTGATAAAATAGTTACCTAACGATAATCGTTTGCCAAAAAGTGTCTTCGTGATTCTGTTCGTCGTTTAAATGATCTAACAATAGGTAATCTGTTTGAATGTTAATTTATGAACTGCGTCCGCGCTATCCGCAGCCTCCGGGCGAGCAGGTAGACAGATCAGTCTGCGCAATACAATTTGCATAACACAAAGAATTAAAAGGATAGAACGAGCATCAACTAGTTTTAGGGTTCCGTAGCCATTGAAGCTGGGACTCTTGTACAAACGGTCAGGTGTGTGTCCGTGTCACGCGCGCTGTCCAAGGTGATTTTCTGGAACGCAAAGCACAAAAAAAAGTAAATTATTATACAGGTTGTTCGAGACTTTTTTTTGTAGGTAAGTGGGGTCATTTGCAACGTTTTGACCAATGATACCTTTTGTCAGATGTCACGTGGTATCGAGATACGATTTTTTTTCTGTATTTTTGAAAATTACCAAAATCCCAGATTTACAGCCTTGTAACTTTTTTGTTTATGATTGTATCAGGACGAAATAAAATTTATTGAATTATACGATGTATCCTTGTTCTTGAAAAAATGTTATTTGATGAAGTAAATATCATGAAAAGGTCTTATGACCTCCCAAAGTCCCGGGAACGTGTAAAAATATGACAGAATCTTAATTTCTTAATTCATAAAAAAAAAGCTGACAGCAATTGATAGCTTAATTTTGACCACATATTGAATTATTTGTATGACATGTGGTTTACCGTTGGTAAGGGTGTAAACTAGCGAACTTTTTAAAAGAAGAAGGGGCGTGCGTGAAATATGGACCGTGGAACAACTTGTGTTCCACGGTCCATATTTCACGTACGCCCCTTTTCTTAGCTAGGATGGCAGGGTTTAAATCACCCGACTTACCGAACCACCACAATGAATCCGTTTAGTGTAGCCGAAACGACCATAAGGAAGCACACGGTACCTATGGTACCTACTTCTGACGGGAATGGAAATTGGCTGACATGGAGGCGTACGCCACCTGAAAGCCATTGTCGTGCCTGCTGTTCCTGCGATCCTACTCCTTCGCCCGGAGCGAACCAATAGAAGCCGATATTCGTTTGGTCGGTGAAGTAACTTGTTAGCTCAGTGGTAAGCATTTAGGGTTTGCATTTTTTGGACCATGGGTTCGAATCCCACCGAATCTTTTTGGTTTTTTTTTGTTTTTTTTTCTTTTTTAAGCAATGTTACGGTGTTTAAATTGTTTTAGGGTGTTTAGTTTTTTTTATAACCACCTAAGAATTATTTTCGGAAATACAAACTTGTAACAAAAACGACATGCACCGCCTCAAAATTAGGTTAGGGTTAATATATAGAAGATGCGTCGCTACGCGACGGTTAACCCTGATTATTTTTTTTTAAACCACCAAAACATCATTTATTTATCACTTCAAGGAGTGGTTCCGCAGGATCGCAGGAACAGCAGGCACGACAATGGCTTTCAGGTGGCGCACCGGACATGGAGTGTAGTTCTCGGCCAAATGTTGGTAGCAATGTGAAACGTGCCCAATACCGTTTCCGTGGTATGGGTTTCTTAGGTATACCACTACGATATATCACAACTTGATGTCTGCTCACGGTTCCATGGGGTAGGTACTTAACTTTCATAATATTTATGAACGAGAAAGGCAAAATGTTAAAATATGACATGGAATAGCAAAAATAAATTGTTATCTGATTTACATAATTACCTCATATTATTTATTACATGTAAAACCAAAATTACACAATGAAAAATGTTTAAAATTAATTGATATTATTTTAATCATATATTATGAATGATATATCCACCTTAGTTACCAGGCTATCAAACACCAAGTTAGTTGACATTATAATCCGATTAGGGTTATAATAGGTCAATATAATGAATAAATTTCCTTATAACTCGAGAACTACTTCATCGATTTACACACGGTATTCACTTTTACATTCTGTCACATCTCAAAATGGTTTTAGACTATAAATTATAACGCTACCTCATTGGCGGCCTGAGCTCCGAGCAAAAAGTCAAGCGAAGCGAAGCCGCGGGCAAAAGCTCGTGAAGAATTAAGAAGTGAATACACGCCTAGCACTAACTCACACGAATGAGCTATTGTTTATTTACTTACTTTAAAGATTCTGACAAAAACAAAACAAAAAGAAACAAATTAGTACAGGAGTATGAGTGCGAATGCGTAGACTTGAGCGATTTTTAGGGTTCCGTATCCGTCGTACGGGACCCTATTACTAAGCCTACGCTGTCTGTCTGTCTGTCTGTCCGTCTGTCCGAGGGCTGTATCTCTTGAACCGTTGAAATTTTCACAGAATATGTGTTATTATGGCCGATATTACAACAAATAATAAAAATAAGAAAAAGCAAAAAATTCAAGGGGTCCCACATGAAACTAAAAAGTGTATGCGCGCCATCTACCGAAAAGAGTATGAAGCATTATAACTAATACATAGATGGCGTGAGTGGCGCTTACCATGACATGGCGATACGGAACCCTCAGTGCGCGAGTCGACTCGCACTTGGCCGGTTTTTTTGTTTGACTCCATTTTATGCTAGACTTGCCCATCCCGTCTCTCCGCGAGTCCGCGCACGCGCCACGCGGAAGCGGAGCCGCCCGCTCGGCAATTTACCCGCTTCACGTAATTCTAGATCTGCTGCAACATAACACACTACTGCTGTATTATACACTCACCGCATCTATCATTACGAGAGATATTAAACTGTGCGAGAACTGTACAGAAATGTTCATTGGAAAACCGATTTTCCAATGCGTCCATTACGATAAATAATTTTCATGCCAATAAATAATTTTAGTAATAATAATTTCTACCATGGATATTAATATTATTGGTATTTAACATGGTTGGAATTCGCGGTCACTTTTTCATGTCATTTTGCGACGAATTAGTTGTTAGGGAATAACGATTAGACTAACTCTATAGGAAGTATTTTAGAAGAATTTTAGGAAGAACGACAAGCGAAGTGACCTATGTGATATAACTATATTTTTTATACATAATATATCTTACTGTCTTACTATCTGAGGTGTTGCATCCTACTCCAACCAGCGAAAGCGGTGCCTTGAAAGAGGAGTACGGGTGAATACGGGTTGACAGGGCCTTAAACCCTACACCTATTAGGGTAAGTTATTTATTACCTATTAACCTACAGTTTTATGGCGATAATAAGTGTCAAAAGGCCAACTTTAAACGAAATTATTGAGCTATTGGTAAAGATAAAAGATCTGTAAAGAATATATGTTATGTATTGATCTTTAATTAACAAACGTAGCGAAAAAAATGTATTTTACTACTTTGAAAAGGTGTTATATAAATCTCCAAAAAATAACGAAAAGTACGAAAATTGTACATTCAAGTTAAATTATCTTGAGAAGCATAAATTGTTTCAATACAAGACCCTCATAGAAATATAGATAATATTTTTCCCTACAATCGTAGCGAAATAAATATTTCCTTCCATCTTTCCAACACGTGAAATTTAATAAATAATGTGATTTTCGCGCAAACTTTCATCGTCGGCGCGACGTATCAGCCACCGCACGAGTAGAACGAATCTCGCACCTATTACATCTGCATACGGTTCGTGTTACAAGCATCAGTGCTCGGGTAGCACGGTTTGAGTCCTATTTCCGCCTTAAGCGGAGTCCGAACCTCAATGGTCGAACGGTCACCCATCCAAGTTCTGATAGCGTTCAGGTGTGCTTAATATGACGAACGGCGGCGGTTCTATCGATCGGGCCACAAAGATGAGGCTGACAAAATAAAAATCTGGAGGTTTGTATGTATTAGACATATTAAATCATAAAATATTTAATAGCTAATTAACGCTGATTACGAACATATTACTCCCATACTTAAATACTAAACTACTCGACTTAGTAATAAACTCACTACAGTCATTACTAGAGTTCTGATTTAAAATAATGATTACCGCACTCAACGTAGATCTTGGTAATAATATTAATGAAGTAAGTACCTAATAGACAAACGATCTCGACCGACTTCGTACTGCTCATGATAACCATGCATCGACAGTAGCGTAGCAAGGTAGGCGCCAAGAGGGGACCAATACTGAGGGGCGCTATTTCATAAAATGGTTATAGATAAACACAAAGGTTAATAAGTATTGTGATAAAATATAATGAATATAATTTTAGATGAGGTAATTCTAATTTGATAGGTAGTTTTAATTTGTAATAATTAGCAATATATGTTTATATGTTGTAGTAATAAGCACAAAATTTAAATACTGTAAGAGCGTTCAGTTAAATTAATTCAGCCAATTTTTACAATAGTTTGCTCGCAGGAACTAAATGTGATACAGTATATATAAATATTAAGCGCTGTTTTTGGGTCGATATAGACCCTCCGGCGCGCGATAGGTTAATGTGAATTACGTTGTAGATCCCCACCCTGATCCCCTTGCCCCTTACTAGACTAGGCTCAAATATTCCCCGGAAGCCTGCTCCACACCTTTGCAGTGCGGCACAAGAACGATTTAGAGAATCGTGTAGTTCGACGAAGTCTTCTGTCGACTACAAATGGGTGTTCCGCGAGAGTGGGTGGGTTTGGCGAACAGGTGGATGAGGGAAGAATTGAAAAATTACAAAACGAGTGGTTTAAAAGTGGAGATGGAAGGGTGTGTGTGGGGTGGGGGAAATGAGAAATTGAGAGTGTTTTATTGTTGTCTTATTTCTTTGTATGTCCGATGAGAATGCAGAATGCTGTAAGCAGCGGGTCGGGTGAAGCAATAAAAAGAGTAAACATTGTTGTGCTACAAGTACTCTTTGGCAAATAAAAACTTAATACGGCTCTGGTCAGCTGAGCTGCTGTTAACGACTCGCAAACTGCATAACACCGCGCACGTAAACTGGCTTGTGTAATGATCCGGAGCAGTTTTGTGAAAACGAACTAACGCGGCTTGTATTGTTACATATGCGAGTTTAAGATTTTAAGACAAGTCTAAAATTAAATTTAACATTTTGCGGGCAATTTGTACGATTGGTCCATATGATTGGTCGAATTGGCGGGTAGCCGAGTGGTTAAGGAGTCGGTCACTCACGCGAGAGGTCGAATCGAAGTTGCTTTCAAACTTTCGACCTCGGTCGGTCGGTCTGTACTTGGATGGGTGACCGTTATGCCGTTGGAGGCTGACCGTGGTTCGGATTCCACGTAAAACTTTAGGGAGTGAAGCGGCAGGTGTCTTCGTGCACACAGCACGTAAATTTTTTCATTAGAAAAGAACTCAATGGTATATGTCGACGTTGAACCTCCCGCACGAGAAACCGAACAACGCCCATAACACTTGACCAGCCGCCGAAAACGATGTCAGGTATTAGAGCGTTTAAGAGTAAATTGTGTCGTTGCCTCTTCATGTTTCTAATTTTATTTTTCAGAAAATATTATCTTCAAGGCATTATGTTGTCTAGGTCTAAATTAAAATAATTAATGTCATTATAACCAACATCTGTGATAATTTGAAGTTGTAAGGAATATTTTAAATTATTTCAAAATAATTTACACTAGTTTGGCACGCACGACGCGTCCTTTAGCATACGTAGTCTTTTATAATTATTGTGTACATTTTTCCATAATTATGACAATAGTCTAACATTGGTTACAATGTTAAAACCTAGGTTAAAACGTAGACTTCGCAATCGCGGTCGACGACGCAATAAAAGCGGCCCAGCGGGCATTTCTGTGTAAAAGTTAAGAAAAGCAAATGTTTACATATTTTTTTTTTTATTGCTACCGAACTTGGTGGCTCTGTCCGAGGTCGCAACCTCAGGCGCAGACAATTTCACCCCCGAGGAGGTGCCAGTCCGGCTTGGAGGTGGACTAATGTTGCTGGGGAAAGGCTATTAACCCGCGATTTGAAGATCCGTGGATTGTAGGAGTGGGGGAAGATATTCCCTGGAAGCCCGTTCCACACCTTTGCAGTGCGGCACAAGAACGATTTAGAGAATCGTGCAGTTCGAAGAACTCTTCTGTCGACTACAAACGGGTGTTCCGCGAGAGTATGGCGGGTTTGGCGAAGGCGAACAGGAGGAAGAGGGATAAGGGAAGCAAGTTCGTCAGAGCAGCGGCCATAGTAGTACCGATAAAACAGGCTCAATGACCCAACGATACGTCTGTGCTTTAGAGGTTGAAGGTCCTTTGTGAGTACGGAGTCACCAATGAAGCGAATGGCTGGTTGCTGAATAGAATCCAAGGCTTCAGCCTTGGATTACTGAAGGTACTCAGGGGAACCCTCCCAAAGATGACTGCAATATTCCATCACCGGTCTTACTTGTGCTTTGTAGAGTGTAAGCAGTTGGACCGGCGTGAAAAATCGCCGACATCGGTAAAGGACCCCTAATTTTCGAGACGCTAGTTTCGCCTTAGACTCTATGAACGATCGAAACCCAACGTCCCTGGACACCTCCATACCCAGGACGCCCAGACTACCATCGTTGGGGAATTTGCTGCCCTGAAAAGTGGCTTGGAGAGGAAACGGATCAGCCTTAGTAGAGAAGGCACAAGCTTGCGTCTTGGCTACGTTGAAGTTGACCAAGTTATTCTTTCCCCAAGAGGATACTTTTTCGAGAACCTGGTCAACCCGAGCAACAGTTTCGCGTCTCGCGTTTGATGCTGAGGCCTCTCTACCCTTCCAGTCCTTGATGAACCCTTCGTGCACCGTGCTGTCGTCCGCGTAACAGTGTATTTCGCGGAGCGAGAGCATGTCGTTGATGAACAATAAAAACAGCGTAGGCGACAGCACGGATCCTTGTGGAACACCAGCATTGATTGAGTAGTAGGCCGAGCAGGCAACATCTAGGGTGACAAAGATCGACCGACCACTCAAAAAGCTGGAGATCCAAGTGCACAGTTTTGTAGGGACACCGTAGGCCGGAAGCTTGCTTAAGAGTCCCCGGTGCCAGACGCGATCGAATGCTTTGGATATGTCCAGAGCGACCGCCAGCGATTCCCCAAAACCATCGAGCCTTTCAGCCATAAATGCGTGACGTACGCTAGAAGATCTCCAGTCGACCTTTGCTTGCGAAAGCCGTATTGTTTGTCGTCGAGGAGTTTAGAGTCTTCTAGGTACGTCAGGAGCGCTGAGTTGACAATACGCTCCATAACCTTACTCAAAAGTGAGGTTATCGCAATAGGGCGATAGTTCAATGGGTTCGCTGGGTCCCCCTTCTTGGGGACCGGCTGGACCGAAGCTCTCTTCCAGCAAGAAGGCATTAATTCGGAGGAATAGGAGCGTTTGAATAGGCGGGTGAGGACTGGCGCCAATTCCAGAGCACAATTTATAAAATTAATAATTTAATTTATATAAACATAAAATTAATATTTATAAAACCCGACTACGAAAAATAAATCAAATAACAAGCAATGTTGATCGAAAATGCCGTAAACGGGCTCCCTGTCTATTGGAATTAATCTATACGCCCGACTACAGCATTTTAGATCATCTTTTCTTGTTATTTTTGATTCGTTTTTCGTAGTCGGGTTCTATAGACTTTTTATTTATTATTATTTTTTTTGGCTACATCACCTACAACATCGGTGATGTCAGCCGATAACACCGGGCGCACTAGGTGTCATGTCAGTGCTTCCCTTCATTTCATGTCGGCTACACTGAACTGGACGGAAAACACCAACTATTTACATAGCTGTTTCGACTGACGTTTCATTCAGTGCGGTTATATCAACCCGGGCGGGTTAAACCCTACCACCAAGTAAGGCAAGAAAAGAAGGGACCTAGTGGAATCCGAACCACGGTCAGCCCCCAACGGTCGAGCGGTCACCCATCCAAATACTGACCGCACTCAGGGTTGCTTAACATCAGTCGACCGACCGCACCACTAAGCTACCGAGGCTGACAAAATAAAGGAGTTGTATCAGTAACTCGACTGCCAATAATTTAATAACTACTTCGAGTCGAGACCACGGAGGAACGAGACGCCATAACTGGACTACATACCTATTTCGTGCGTAATTTCTGTTTCTCGAATCTCCAGTGTACCTGTGCCACCCTATAGTCACTTCACATAATCGAATCTAAGACGTATTCTAGCATCAAAAGGTCATTCATAAAGTGTGCCATCGATTTGGGCTTTCAAAAAGATTATTTCGAAATATTTCTATCACATCTCGAGAAATTTACCGGTTTTGTCAAGCCTTAAATTACTTAAATATTATTTACTACAGGTTTCGACTGAAGGCCATAGGTTATTTACCACATGTCGCTGATTTTATTTACACATGTGTCGTATATTCGTTTATAATGAAAATAATATAATTATGGCCACAATAAATAATTGTGAAAATTTTAATATTAATCCCTTCTTTATGTTGTTACCATTTTGGCAATAATATTAAGTTAAGTCATGTATTCAAAAAGCTACCGATCTGTGCTGATAGATGAAGTTTTACATATATTAAAACTGAATCTGTCAGGTAAGTAATATTGGAGGTACACTTCTTGAAATTCGAGTTATACGCCGCCGGCGCCGTCTGACATCACCTTAATGCAATAGAAATAGCCCTTGCATTGAATAATTTGATACTGATTCCCTCACAAAGATATAGGAAAAGACTGTAAGAAGTTTCTTCTTGACAAGAAAGCTCATGACAACTGTCAAACTTTCCTGCACCTTCAGTAAAACCGAGAAACAAACACGTTATTAGAAACACAGTAATGGTCTATTGATGAAGGTGAGATGATGATCACGTGGCGTAAGTCTGCGCAGGCGTCGATCGTCGGGTCGACGCCTGCGGCTTACATAATGCGTTACAATACATAACTTGTGTCGCGACGGCTAACGGAATATGATTCACGCCGATGGAGGCCTTAGCCTGTGTGCGAGCCCAGTTTTATCTTGATCCTTTCGCTGTCGAAAAGTCTTTTCCTAAGAAGGTAATTTTTGTATATAACGCTACCAAAACTTGTAGACCAATGGCATTAGTGTTAGTGATAATATGTACAAGTGTACGCGCTGAGTGCATCTATTAGTGTGCCGAGCACCGCAGTGGCGTTCACGCACACTAACTCACTAACTACCTAACACGTGTACCTACAAGTAGTACGTGTATTGCTCCTAAAATTGTGACTGCTAGCAAAATGTGTCTTCTTAAATGGGTCAGTATCCAATGTTAGACTGCATTGTAGATTGATCTGACCACGGGCAGAAAACTAACTAAACATATTTTACAAGGGCTGTGTTAAAAAGAAATCTTAAAGAAAAATCTTGTCGAAATCTCTACGGGTAGCTAATTAAATTAAGTAAAAATACCGATAAGGTGTCTAACGACGCACATGGACATTCGCTCGCATGCGGGGGTTGCGATTGCTATGCCGGCCTTACAGGTGCCTATTCACGCCCCTCTTGAAGGACCCGAGACTGTACTTGGGGGTAGATATATAGGCAGGGAGAGTGTTTCAGAGTTTATCAGTTATGTGGAGGAAGGATCTGCAGAAACGATTGGTACGCATCCGGGGTAAGTCCAAAGTGTCTGTTCGCATAAACGTCGGGAACGCCTTAAAAGTGATTTGTGATTTTCACGGACATCGCGTTTATGTCAATGGTTTATAAGTTGTAAAATCTTAAGACGAGACGGAACTTAACTTTAACTTTCTCCATATAAAATCGTATTTCGGAATTTATGTCTTTTACCCCCCTAATCCTTATCCGATTTTTATAATTCTCAAAAATATCCTTATTTTTGGGCACTCCATTGATATTTTTCTGAAAGCTGGTAAGCTACCAATAATTTCAAATAAAAATATCGGCCCAAAATTCTCAATATCTCAGAAACAAAAGATCTTAAATGGCAATTTATTTTTATTTTTATATAAGTAAATTTTTATTTAAAAAAAAATTCATGTTAAAAAACCAGTTGATGGAGATTAACTTGTTCAAAATAACTTCCAGTATAACCCCTTTCAAGGAATAGATCGAATTTTCTGGAATTCCTGTATATAAAGTCATCCTGTATATAAAGTCATCCTGTATATAATATAATATATTTAAACCGGTAAACTCTGGAACGCTCTCTGTGCCCATATATTTCCCCCCAAGTACAGTCTCGGCTCCTTGAAGAGGGGCGTGAATAGGCACCTGTCAGGCCGGCATAACATTCGCAACCCCCGCATACGACCGAATGTCCATGGGCGTCGCTAGACACTTCATAGGTGGCTAGGCGCCACATGTCGTGCTTTCTATAAAGAAAATGTACATATGAACAAATATAAATATACATACATAATGCAGTTTCTATTCAAACGATAACATACGCAGAGACATTACGAACTTGAAAACATATAGATATATAAACATATTTTCTGCTTATTTTGGCTTCAGTTTAATCAAAATCGGTTTCGTAGATCCGTAGATATCTGAGTGTGACCGACGGACGGACACCAGATACAGACCAGAAATTTTGACGTTTGCGACAGGACCCTAAAAACAACTAAACACATTCGACTGCAGTCGAAAGCGTACTTCGCCCGCGCTAAGCCACCGGAGATCCAACTGTACAGCCTCCGACGCAGCCGCGCCGCCCCTCTGCTCCGGTCACCGCTCTAGATACCTACTAATAATAATATTATGCAGACGACAGCGTGACATAATGCGTTCTGTTTCCGCGAACCACCCATATTATAATTATACACTCAGATTTTTTGAACCGCTCGCCTGGTTATAAGAAATGCACCATAATCAATGTATTGACGATAATATATTCTATTTTATTTATATAAAAATAAAATAATTTAATAAAAAAAATACGGAATTTCGATTTGAGTGATAAAGATTATTTTCTTCTAATAATGAGCACTTTCTATTCCTGAAGTTTCTCAAGCCTATCCTGAAACAGCCTGTATATGTAGGTATTTAGAATAGAATAGAAAATGCTTTATTGCTTCAAGAAACATTCATTCACATCACATCAAACAAACATTCAGCAGTGACAAGGACGTTAGAACATTTACGTAAGGTGCAAAAGCGGGCTTATTCAATATAGTGATTTCTTAAAATCAACCTTTGAATGTTTGAGATTCGATTATTAATATAGTGGCATGCAAGTAGGTAGTAGAAAAGAGTTGAACGTGAGAGTAGAAGATAAAAAATGTATGAAATAAAAAAAAATCGAACCCGAGAGTTGAAGGCGGTGCTAAAGAAGGCTACACATATCACAAAGGATATCATCCACTCATGTTTTCTTTCATGCATCATTTTTGCTTGCTTTAGCACCGCCTTCAACTCTAGGGCTCGATTTTTTTTATTTCATACATTTTTGAAGGCGATTTTTATATATTTTTTTAATAGTTTTTTATTTCACAGTTTTTTTTTTATTTTTTGCCATTTAATGTACTCGCTTTCCAATCCGGTCTTGACCAAATTGAAATGGTACCACACGGGTAGCACCAGCTTTCAAATAAAAAAAGAATCATCAAAATCGATTCACCCAGTCGAAAGATCTGAGATATCAAACATAAAAAAAAATACAGTCGAATTGAGAACCTCCTCCTTCTTTTGAAGTCGGTTAAAAATATTAATAAGAATACTTATTAATAATACACGTAAGTTTAACGTAATTTTTTTTATGGATAGCGCGACATGTGGCATCGTTTCACCTATAAGTAGGTGTCTAACGATGCCCATCGAAGTTCTATGATGCATAGCAATTGCGAATGCAATGCCGGCATGACAGGAGCCTTCTGACGCCCCTTTTGAAAAATAAACCCAGGCTGTACTTGATAGAAAATAGATAGTAAATAAAAGACATAATTGCGTATTACATGCATGTCGTAAAATATATTACTACTTTCAAATTATGGCCATTTGTGTTGACCATGCAATGCCGGCATGACAGGAGCCTTCTGACGCCCCTTTTGAAAAATAAACCCAGGCTGTACTTGATAGAAAATAGATAGTAAATAAAAGACATAATTGCGTATACATGCATGTCGTAAAATATATTACTACTTTCAAATTATGGCCATTTGTGTTGACCATTCACAGAACCCTACGCGATTGCCTAACTAATGAAGTAATGAGTAATATTAGATTTCATATTATAATATGTTATGCCATATAATTGAGATGTTCTTTAACAAAAGGCCCACAGGTGACCGTTCAGACAACTAATTTCACCTCACGATGAATACAACATTATATCATTCAACTATCGCTACGTTGATGTTTAGTTTAAAAGGGCGAATTTCTATAACTATTAAAAGAAAAATAAGATAATAGACCTTTTATATACGTTTCCGAAGAGCGAATTTCGTACTTTTAAAATTGGCGTATACGCCCTTTTAACATCGCACCGATGATGCTTCTAAATTTGAATGTACGTACATGTGGAACCGCGTCAAACTCGCTTAGATTGTGACAAGCGATAGTTTTTATGGGAACTGACGTGGTGGACTACATGTGAAATGAAATGAAATATAATATAGGTATATTCTTGTTGGCTTAAGATACAGTTGTTGGTAAGAAACATGAATCTTAGAATTAACACTTCTTAAACGCTAGAACTAAAACTAAGTACGAGTGATTAATACAAAGTTAGACAATATTGTTTTTTTAAAACACGCCGCGTAAAAATTATGTTTAAAAATCTATAAGTACAAAATAAAACTCAACTTAAGGAAGATAATAAACTAAAAAAAAACTTATTCTTTACCTAACAATGTCTGGACAGTGCTAATGCCTCCGTCGCGGATTTTAAGTCCAGCCTGATTTTAAATTGCGATTAGCTCATAAAACATGCATGACCTGCCCACAAATTTGTTAGAAACCGGGTGCCATATCAGTACATGGCTTTGGTCCCTATTTCTCTCTACATTATGAACGAACGCTCGTTCGACAAAGTCCTTAACGTATCTCCCCTTTTAGAAATTATACCACTTGAAGTCATTTCCTAAATTATGTATTGCGTACAATAAAGAAATTATATCTCATTCAACTGTCAACCATCTGTCAACAGTCAAATTAGTAATTTGAACTCTTGACAATAATATAGACATCACTGTAGTTTAAATTTAATTTATTGTACAATTCGTGGGATTTTTTCACGGCGCGGCGTATAAACATCATGTCTTTCTTCGGTGCGGTTTTAAATTTTATATGAATCACGCTGGACTTTTACGCGGATCTGAATACAGCGTGTAACATAACCCAGATTTAAAGCGAAGAATGGAGTTCTGCAATACATACATGCGAATAGTTATATTTATTGTCTGTCTCGGTGGTGCGATCGGTCGACTGTCGGTATTGATTGTAAGCACACCTGGGCGCGGTCAGTGGATGGATGGGTGACCGCTCGGCCGTTGGAGGCTGACCACCCAACTAACATTATGGTGTTAAGACAGGCGTTATAACAGCTGTTTAATAGTTAATTTGAGAGGCTGAAGTATATTGGTGTTAACAATTGGTGTTATAGCGTGCTCTAGCTGTCTTGTAACCCCGAAAGAGGCCCATTCTTATACAGGTTAAGGTTCTTTAATGACTTTACAATAGCGTTAGTAAGTGGTATGAGGGGGCAAGAGCTCTACAGTAGTGACGCTTAAACCTTGAGATATATATATATATATATATATATATTTTAATGTGATCCGGTATGGGTGGCTGCGTCGGAGGGGCCAAAGCACATGCTCTAACCAGCCAATATTACCTCCGAGAAGGTAGGTGCCATACCGGAGACTTCCCTGGATTGCTGGCTATACTGGACTAGAGGAGAACACAACCGAGGTTGCTTGCGGCCATCTTACATCCAGTACGGTGGTACCAACCCAGTGGGCTACAATTTGAGCCTACCACCTAGTAAGGGGCAAGGGAAGGGACCTACAGTTTTACACCGGTTCCGAACGGTGAAGCAGCGGGTGTAGGTATGCACGTAAATTTTTTCGTCAGAAAAAAACTCATTGGTACACGCCGACCGGATTCGAACCTCGGACCTCCCGTTAATTCCGACCTCCGATTAATCCAATATACCACTTTAAGATCTAAAACAACCTGCCGTTAGCACTAATTTGTTTGTTGGCCATGGTTCGGATTCCACGTAAAACTGTAGGCCCCTTCCCTTCTTACCCTACTAGGCGGTAAAACTGTAGGCCCCTTCCCTTCTTACCCTACTAGGCGGTAAAACTGTAGGCCCCTTCCCTTCTTACCCTACTAGGCGGTAAAACTGTAGGCCCCTTCCCTTCTTACCCTACTAGGCGGTAAAACTGTAGGCCCCTTCCCTTCTTACCCTACTAGGCGGTAAAACTGTAGGCCCCTTCCCTTCTTACCCTACTAGGCGGTAAAACTGTAGGCCCCTTCCCTTCTTACCCTACTAGGCGGTAAAACTGTAGGCCCCTTCCCTTCTTACCCTACTAGGCGGTAAAACTGTAGGCCCCTTCCCTTCTTACCCTACTAGGCGGTAAAACTGTAGGCCCCTTCCCTTCTTACCCTACTAGGCGGTAGGGTTTAACCAGCCCGGGTTGATGCCACCGCATTGAATGAAAGGTCGGTTGAAACGGCTAGGTAAATAGTTCGTGTTTTCCGCCCAGCTCAGTGTAGCCGCTAAGGTCGAAGGGAAGCACTAACATGGCACCTATTTCACCAAGGTGTTATGGGCTAACAACACGGATGTAGTATAGGTGATATAATAACCAACCGTGTCAGTTTTCATAAAAATGTCAAGGCCGCATAGCAGCCTGAGCTGTGTTCTCCTCTAGTCCAGTATACAGGTTGTTAAAACGGCGAGTACATTAATTTCGCCAGCGCAATCCTCATGTTTTTCCTAGACAAAAAAGCTAGTAAAATTTTTCTCTAAAGTGTCTAGCTTTCGAGATATAAATTTTTGAAATGTATGTTTTCGTCTAGTGTAATTTAACGCATTGTTGCCGCTCCGCACCCTCCGCCTGCCGACCTCCAGTCCTCCACTCACAAAGCTAACCCCCGCCCCTCCCGCCAACACCTCCGTCCGAGGCGCTCACGTCTCACCCGCTCTTCCCCCCTCCGCTCCGCCCTGTTGTCATTAGATCATTTTTACACTAAAATAATCAATTAGTTTGTATGAAAACTGTAACTTTTTATTTAAAGGGAATTCTTGTCAGCCTCGATAGCTCAGTGGTGCAGACAGTCAATTGTCGCTATTGAATGTTAAGCAACGCTGGGTGCGGTCAGTACTTGGATGGGTGACCGCTGACCGTTGGAGGCTGACCGAGGTTCGGATTCCTCGTAAAACTGTAGGTCCCTTCCCTCCTAATCTTACTTGGTGGTAGGGTTTAACCCGCCCGGGTTGTTACCACCGCACTGAATGAAACGTCGGTCAAAACGGCTATGTAAATAGTTTGTGTTTTCCGACCAGTTCAGTGTAGCCGGCACGATCAAAGGGGGAAGCACTGACATGGCACCTAGTTCACCCGGTGTTATGGGCTGACATCACGGACGTTGTAGGTGATGTAGCCAACCGTGTCAGTTTCCATAAAAAAAAATCAGAAGAAAGTTATTTGACTTTTTTGTTACTCTTGATCTCAATAATCATTTCCTAAATTTAATGTACTCGCCGTTTTTACACCCTGTATACAGCAATCCAAAGGGCAGTCTCCGGTATGGCACCTATCTTCTCGGAGGTGATATTGGCTGGCCCGAGCTTGAGCTCTGGCCCTTCTGACTCAGCCAATATCACCTCCGAGAAGGTAGGTGCCATATCGGAGACTATAGCCAGCAATCCAGGGAGGATTGCTGGCTATACTGGACTAGAGGAGAACACAACCGAGGCTGCTATGCGGCCATCTTACATCCAGTATGGTGGTAGCAACCCAGTCGGCTACAATTTGAGCCTACCACCTAGTAAGGGGCAAGGGAAGGAACCTACAGTTTTACGCCCGTTTCAACGGTGAAGCAGCAGGTGTAGGTATGCACGTAAATGTTTTTGTCAGAAAAAACTCATTGGTACACGCCGACCGAAATCGAACCTCGGACCTCTGGCATGAGAAGCCGATGCCCAAACCACTCGGCCACCCGCCGCTTTTAAATCCGCTTTGTAGTCAGGACAATAATAAAATAAATAAAAAAGATAAAGACTAAAGGGAAGTGCTGATATGGCAGCTAGTTCCGCCAGGCGAGCAGACTTCTCCTACGTATAAGACCAACCACGTCAGGTCTTAAAAAAATAGTTAAAACGATGGTGGCGGCGAGGAAAGCCATCAAATACGGAGATGCACACGGCGCGCGGCGTAGTTGTCTCGCGGCACTGATCTTGAACTTTAGGGGCGTGTACTGAGGCTGTCGGTGCGGTAGCGACACCGCGTAACCTCTTGCCGGCACCGAGTGCTGCAGCGCCCCGCCTTTTTGAGGGTTCCGTAGTCAGTGTATGGACAATAATAAAATAAATATGCTAATAATAATGTGCTTGGAGGCTTACCTCCTGCCGCCGTCGGCGGAAATTACCTTTTTTTTTAATTTAGATTTTGTATTAATTTTGTGTATTTTTATTACTTTTAGTAAAAATTTACATATCACACACGCTGAATCCCGACAATCGGGGTAAGCAGAGTAATCAGTGTTGTGCTGCAAGAACTCTGGTGAATTACAGCACAACACCGACTACCACGTTTCGCAAAGTATTCGAACAAGATTAAATCGATCAAGCAGCAAGTAAGGCACGAAGACCCACCTGCTGCACGAGTCGGTGGAAGTACCGTGCCAAGGTGAGAGGTGGCGAGCCTGTCGCCCTTCAGCACGGCATCTTGTCCTTATCCCTTAGTCGCCTTTTACGACATGCATGGGGAGAGATGCAGTGGGGATATTCTTTTTAAGTACCGGCCCCACACGGTACACGGTAAAAAATTATGTAAAATTAATACAAATTGATTGTAAAAACGTGAAATAAATACATAAATATATAAATAATAATAATGTTTAATGTAAACTTAAAAAATCGTTTTGACATGTGATATATATATATCACATATCAAACTGCAAGGCTGCACGTGACAAAGACGGTTTCGTATTCGTCGAGAGCGGGAAGAAGAGAAGGAAGAGGTTCTGCGAAGACATTCCTTCGCAGTGAGTTTTGGCCCTCCGGTGTGGTGTTCTATTGGGAACCGTACAAACACATGTGGAGAAAAAGTAATTTTAGTTCTTAGGTTTAGACATTTAATATGTATTTTAATATGGCCGTAGTTGGCTGAAATAAAGAGATAAATAAAATATATGTATATATATGTAACAGTAATAAATCAGAGAAGATTGGAGGTATAGTGTAGGTTATAAAAAAACGTAGTATTCCTCAAGGGGAAGCACCGAATCGAAGAGTAACCGAATGGTTACGCAACCCGTTGCCCCTTGGGTTGGTACCATCGTACTGGATGTTAAATGGCGGCATAGCAGCCTCGGCTGTGTTCTCCTCTAGTCCAGTATAGCCAGCAATCCAGGGAAGTCTCCGGTATGGCACCTACCTTCTCGGAGGTGATATTGGCTGGTCGGAGCTCTGCTTTGGCCTCTGCGACTCAGTGATCTATACTGGATTACATAAAAAAATTATGTATTAAAGTATGTAAAACAAGTAAATCCATAAAGAGACATACACACTCACATGCACACACTCTACGCGCCAAACCACACAACAACTCACCACAGAAGACCACACCTCACAGACCTAAGTATTTATACCCTGCGCAAACATAAAAAAACTAATCAGGGGAACATAATATGTAATTGGCCATACTTTCGGCATAAAAAATAAGTGTATCTGTGTACATTATGAATGGCTGTATGTTTTCTAATATAAATAAATAAATAATATAAGTACATACATACATATTATATTACTCGCACAGTTTCAGCTCACATGAACTACACTCCGTTCATCCTAGCAACTAATGTCGAGCGGTTTCTCTTTCTCTGTACTTCTCACTCTCGCAAAGGGTGATTGAAGTGACTGTGAAGTGAGGTTATGAATATAGTTTAATTTAAAAAAATTATTGAATTATTGTTTATTTATTTGATGAATGAAAATTTTGCAATAAACCTGTTTATTTTTATTTTTTGCTTGGAATCAAGTTAAATAATTTTCACTGTAAATTATTTAATATTAATATTATATATTATTTAAATTTTGTGCCTTATCTACTTACTTCAGCTGTTCGTTCTATTGTAGGTGGATAAGTTAACCCACCAAAACAAATAATATACAAAACTTCAAAATAACACGTGAAAAATATGTAAAACAATTTACGTTATTATTATGACGCGTAGGAAAGGCTACTGATTGTAATGCGTCGACTCACCGGCCGACTGCACCTGGCTACCCGAAACCTTCTCAGAATAAAAACACAACACTAACTCCAGGCGCAGCGGCGCACGCGCCGTTATGGTTCTGAGATGACTTTCGCATACACCTATGACTCACAAACACAACGTTGTGTCCTGTGTAAAGAAGAGAAATAACCGTTGCGAGAGCGAGAAACCGCTCGGAATTAGTTGCTAGGATGAACGGAGTATAAGAGGGCACCAAGGGGTAGGTGATGTAGCCAACCGTGTCAGTTTCCATATGAGCGTTCCGTGCAAAATGACAGGCGACGGTGCTGCCACTCAAGTAAATAATACATATCTCCTAAACAAAGCCATAACTGGAAGAAACAAGCCACGAAGCTGTAGTTGATTTTGATTATGATATTCTAAGATACTGGAAACAGTTTTGTATTGCTCTGATTGAACATAATAACGGATTACGGTGGCCATCGAAATCCGTTATTATGATTGTGCATAAACTGAGCTATACAAAACTGGTTTCAGTATCTTAGAATATCAGAATCAAAATCAACTACAGCTTCATGGCTTGTTTTTTCCAGTTGCGGCTTTGTTTAAGGGATATACATTATTTATTTGAGTGGCAGCACAGTCGCCTGTCATTTTGCACGGAACGCTCTTAAAACAAAAACTACTACAAGATTTATAGTGCAAAATGTTGTGCAATTTCTGGATTGAATTAATGTCCATCGATGTACGAGTATAATTTTATTGAATTTAAGTGGCTTTGAAAACGACTTTGCGAAATAAATAAATAAATAAATAAATAAATAAATAAAATAATTTCATAGATAGACAAAATAAATAAATTAAACCCTATCACCTAAATATGTACATAATACGGTAAGGGGATGGACGTATACAGTTTCAAGTGGAATCAGAACCACGGTAAATTCAACGGTAGGACCGCCACCCATTGAAAGTCTGAAGGCGGCTTCGTAGAAAATATAATTACACTAAAGCAAAGCAAAAGTGACGGGACCCTCGGCACGTGAACATGTTCACGCTTGACCGTTTTATTTCTAAGATTCTATTTCATATTATTAGCTGTTTACTTTTAAGATACTTTAAATTTAAGACATTTCCTCTTTTTAAGTGGCAACGAAATAAATAAGGGTAGAATTATTAATCCAATAATGACGTCTTTATGCCAATTAAGCATACATCCGTATGTATCCGTGTACCGTGTGGGACCGGTACTTTAAAAGAATAGCCCCACTGCATCTCTCCCCGTGTATGTCGTAAAAGGCGACTAAGGGATATGACTCCCTTCTTATATTACTAGGTGGTAGGGTTTAACCCGCCCAGATTTGTACCACCGCAGTGAATGAAAGGTCGGTCGAAACGGCTATGTAAATAGTTTGTGTTTTCCGTCCAGTTCAGTGTAGCCGGCACGACCGAAGGGAAGCACTGACGTGGCACCAAGTTCATCCGGTGTTATGGGCTGACATCGCGGATGTTGTAGGTGATGTAGCCAACCGTGTCAGTTTCCATAAAAAAAAACATCATTATCACAATAATTAATCAACAGTCAATCAATAATGAGTGTGCATGGAAGCAAGGATCGTTATCAAGGAAGCTTGATGGGCTCTATTAAGTTGTTTAATTATTTTTGTTGTGTAATGTTGGTATTACTTGAATGCGCGCACGCGCAAATGGGGTTATAGGTACATTCGTTCCTTCAATGTTATCCTTTCCTATTCATATATCTTTTTTTTATTTTTTTTTATGGAAACTGACACGGTTGGCTACATCACCCACAACGTCCGTGATGTCAGCCCATAACACCGGGTGAACTAGGTGATGGCACCTACAATTTTATGTCAGTGCTTCCCCCTTTGATCGTGCCGGCTACACTGAACTGGTCGGAAAACACAAACTATTTACATAGCCCTTTTAGACCGACGTTTCATTCAGTGCGGTGGTAGCAACCCGGGCGGGTTAAACCCTACCACCAAGTAAGATTAGGAGGGAAGGGACCTACAGTTTTACGAGGAATCCGAACCTCGGTCAGCCTCCAACGGTCAGCGGTCATACATACACATAGGTACATAGATACATAGTACATAGATAGGTACATTCGTTCCTTCAATGTTATCCTTTCCTATTCATATATCTACATACATACATACATACGACACGCTGTATCCCGACAAACGCGATAAGCAGAGTAATCGGTATTGTGCTGCAAGTATTTTTTGTAAATAACAGCACAACACCGACCGACACGTTTGGCAATGTATTAGGACAAGATAACTATCAAGGCACGAAGACTCACCTTTTTTTTTTTAATGCAAACTGACACGTTTGGCTACATCACCTACAATATCCGTGATTTCAGCCCATAACACCGGGTGAACTTGGTGCCACGTCAGTGCTTGCCTTCGGTCGTGCCGGCCACACTGAACTGGACGGAAAACACAAACTATTTACATAGCCGTTTCGGCCGACCTTTCATTCAGTGCTGCATGACTCGGTGGAAGGACTGTGCCAAGGTGAGAGGTGGCCTTTTACCGCATGCACGGGGAGAGATACAGTGTGGCTAATCGTTTTAAGCACTGGCCCCACCCGGTACACATATAGCTCTATAAATTATAAAACACTTTAACGTCTGCTATCTGTATGTTGTAACTATGTATGTATGTTCTATCACTTGTAACTTGAGAACAACTCATGCGGATTTCACCAATACAATTTTTTTTTAATTTAGACTAACGTCCACATAGATTCCCTCCATACATTCTATAACTTATAATTACTTAACAATTTATTACGGACTAATTACGGACAAACACAACGTGGTTAAAACGATTTAATGCTAAAAATTAAAGAGCAAAATAAATAACGAATTTAAAACTAAACTAAAACTAACAACAAAAAGAGAACAGAAAATAAATTAAACAAAAACGTAAACTAACAAGGAATTATTGAAGGTGCAAATAAGACTCAAAAGGTCAACTTTATACGAAATTATTGAGCTATTGGTAAAGATAAAACATCTGTAAAAAATATATGTTATGTATTGGTTTTTAATTAACAAACATAGCGAAAAAATATATATTTTACACAATTTGACAGAATTATCTTGTTATGTTTTTTTAAATGGCCATATAACATCAACATAATATCCTTAACGCGAGCGGAGTCGCGTGTCCAGTTAGTCTTAAATAAACTTCGAGGCAGAGAGGAAACGATAATGATAGGTACCGTATCGAAATCGTCATTTCAATTAATCAACGTACTATTCGGACTGATTGACTATTTCTATTGTTGGTCTTCGAATGTTTAGGCAGGCGTGCGCAGCAACGAAACTGTCACCTCACTATAAAACGTAGATTGGAACGAAAAAAAAACACATTTTATTACTAATCAGCTGTTTGCTTGCTCCAACCTAGACGGCATCCTGTACGAAATAAAGTATTTCTAAAAATTTTGAATTCGTAGTAAATTTTTTTTAATTCGAAAGCGCGACATTTGTCCTCGAACCACCCATAAGGTGTCTAACGACAAACATGGACATTCGCACGCGGGGGTTGCGAATGCCATGCCGACATGAAAGGTGCCTATTCACTATAATGCTTAATATACCTTTGCTGTAGAGACTTGGGTTTGGAGCCCATATACGCGAAGTACTTAGCCAGATCATTAGGCTGAATTGCTGATTGAAGCATGTTTTTAAATTTTAATTTTTTTTTATAGAAAGCGCACCGTGTATCTTCGAGCCATCCATAAGGTGTCGAACGACGCTCATGGACATTCGGCCGTACGCGGGTGTTGCAAATGACACGCCGGCCTGACAGGTGCCTATTCACGCCTCTCTTGAAAAATCCGAGACTACTTGGGGGGCAATATGTGGGTAGGAGAGCTGCGAGGATGTGGATCCAACGTGCCCGAATTTTACTATTTAGTTTAATCTTACCTATTACTTTTATAGAGTTTTTTATGGAAACTGAGACGGTTGGCTACATCACCTACTATATCCGTGATGGCAGCCCCATAACACATTGGTTAACTAGGTGCCATGTCAGTGCTTTTATATGTCAGTTTATAAATATTCTTTATTTGAATTTTACTGAATTTGAATGCATTTATTTCAAAGAAGAATAAAGAAATTAAATGAAATATTTACAACGACTTTCCCATAGTTAAATGAATTAAATTAAAAAACATAAAAATTCAAACTAATAATTGTAAATAAAAAACAATTTTGAGACGAACCATCTGCTGGAGAAGTAACGACACAGCTTCCTGTTCCCAGACGATTCGCGCAATCTCTTGCCCTCTTTTTTAGGGTTCCTTATCCGGTACGGAGCCCTATTACTAAGCCTACGCCGTCTGTCTGTCTGTCTGTCTGTCTGTCCGTCCGTCTGTCCGAGGGCTGTATCTCTTGAACTGTAATATGTGGGAACTGTAAACTGTAGAATGTGGGGCAGGCTTAAATTCAGCGCCGCACACTCCCAGCTCGGAGACGAGTGGGTGTGTAGCGGCAAAGGCTGCGCCTGTCCTTTTTTCTCTTTTAGTTTAGTTTTTTGTACCGTTTGTTATTTTAAGGATTAATTAAGAGAAAATAAAAATCATTTCTTTCTTTCTTTCTTTCTTTCTAATAGATAGCCCGTTGAAATTTTAAATTTAAGTGGAAGTTGAAATAGAAACAAGAAAAGTAAAAAAATCACGGGGGTTCCCATAGAAGAAACCAAAAAGTGTATGCGCGCGCGCCATCTACCGAATAGAGTATGAAGCATATTAACTAATCATGAATTTTAACTAATATGAAGCATTTCATAACACGCCATAGATGGCGTGAGTGGCGCTAACCATGACATGGCGATACGGAACCCTCGGTGCGCGAGTTCGACTCGCACTTGGCCGGTTTTTTTATTGAATTGAGGTGATATGATATGCAATAAGGTATATTGTTGCGAAAAGACTAGAGTCGTTTGATTTGTCTCTAGCTACAATTTGGCTGATTCTACTGCCTACGGTAACATTGAGATAGTTGCAATATGTGCGGTGGGCGTGCCCTCATCTGATAAGACTATCCTATGTACCTATCTCTACTTTTCAATCAGCGTGTGTTTATCTTTATCAATTATCTCTATAGCAGTTCTTTTTCGTTCGAAAGAGTTTGTAAACATTGTGATGAAGTTTACAAGACAACTTTTAACATAGAAGAAACAAAAATGTGAACATTTTTGTCTAAAGCATGAGAGCGCCTTGCTCTAGAATGGAATAGAGTATAATATAATATGTAGAATACAAATTCTTATTGAACCAAATGAACACAAACAATGATGCATCATACAGTGCAAGATAAAGATAAAAATTTACATTAATTTAATACACATAGAAATAAAAGAAACATTTATAACTACATATTATAAGGAATATCTTCCAGTCAACCTTTGGGTGATGAGAGTAAGTAGAAAAAGTAGTTAAATTAAATCGAATTTAAGTAACAATTAGAAATTTATTTTATTTTATTATATACAAGCTGTGCCCGCGGCTCCGCCCGCTCTCATATTTCACTTCACTGCTAACCTCATAAGCCATTTAGCGTGATAGTAAGTAGCCTATAGTTGATGGGAAGAATCAAGCTATCCGTAGAATTTTGTTTTATTAAAATCGGTTCAGTGGTTCTCGAGTTATAAGCGGACAGACAGACATACACTCAGACACTCAGACACTCAGACAGAAAGCAGACGTTGGATTTTATTATAGGTAAGGAAGTCTGTGATATAATAAAAGAAAATTCTCAAATTTTCAGAAAATTACAGAAATCATACAGGATCTTAAAGCGAATTTCATTGGTAGCAAAGCTACAGACGAAAGCAATTAGTAGAAACTCATTAGCGAACGGAAACACACCTGTTCGCTGCCGCCGTGCTCCGGCGCACAGTTCCTCGTTAAACACGATTTTCACGCCATTGTCGCATGCTGCAGGAAAACCCGCGAGGATACAAACACGAAATGTCTACAATGGTTAATGCGAGGAAGAATTCTGGTAGTACATCTGTAATTAGATGTTCTATAAGACCGCGTGTGGTGGCGTGCCGTGGGAGAGGCCTATGTCCAGCAGTGGACTGATACAGGCTGATGATGATATGAATCACTGTTACAACATCTTCGTACATACATACATAAATACCACGCATACCACACGCTGCTTACCAACAAATTGGGGTAAGTAGAGTAGTCGGTGTTTTGCTGCAAGTACTCTTGTAAATTGCAGCACAACACCGACTATTTAGCAAAGTTTTAGGACGAGATAACTATTTATTTATTTATTTATTTATTTGGTTTACTACAAGTAGGACACACAACATGACATAAAATAACACAGGTATTCTTAAAACTAGCCTTATGTCTACTCAATAATAGGAAACACTACATTCATCGGAACGATCGTGCGTGGCGTGACGTCCATCGTCGTCCGTCCGCAAGACAGTGAAGGAAGGAGTAAGTAAGTACCAGGAGTCAAACGATCAAGCACCTATCAAGCACCAAGTAAGGCACGAAGACCCCCTGACACATGACTCGGTGGAAGGACCGTGATAAGGTGAGAGGTGTCGAGCCCGTCGCCTTTATGCACGGCATCTTGTCCTTATCCTTTAGTAGTATTTTATGACATGCACGGGGAGAGATGCAATGGGGATATTCTGTTTTAAGTACCGACTCCACACGGTACACAACATTTTCTATGAGGTTTTGAGAGCATTTTTTAAGGTTCGGTATGGGCGGTTGATTTAGAGAGGCCAGAGCGCATGCTCCTACCGGCCATCATTACCTACGAGAAGGTGCCATACAGGAGACTTCCCTTTGGATTGTGGTTTCCCTTGCCCCACTGGGTGGTAGGCTCAAATTGTAGCCGACTGGGTTGGTACCACCGTACTGGATGTAAGACGGCCGCATAGCGGCCTCGGCTGTGTTCTCCTCTAGTCCAGTATAGCCAGCAATCCAGGGAAGTCTCCGGTATGGCACCTACCTTCGCGGAGGTGATATTGGCTGGTTGGAGCATGCGCTTTGGCCCCTCCGACTCAGCCAACCATATATACCGAATTAAAAAAAAAACTGAACTAGAGAAGCTCACAGCCGAAGCTGCTATGCGGCCAACTTTCGCTGCATCATATCATGCACTTCCAAGTATGTTTGGCTTTAACTCGTTATATCGGCATGACTCATCGCAGAGAGACTCAGCACCCTTTTGTTGTTGACATTGGGCTTGAGAACCCATCGGTTCTCTAAATCGTTTCTTTGTCGCACCGCTAGAGTGTGGAACTGTCTTCCGGCGAGTGTATTTCCTGAATCCTTTAACCTGGGTGTCTTCAAGCGTCGTATTAACGGGCTAGACAGCCTAGCAACAGTCCGCAAATCTGCTGGCATGGCACCTAACTGAGCGTGGTTTCGCGAGGAGAGGTGATTTTGGCTCTGTCGACTGCACCATTGGTCCCTCGGCACAGTCACCCATGCTGGTTTACATAAAAAAAATGGTTCCTCTGTTATTTGAATGTAACATCTTCTACGTCCTTACGCACTTTACTAAGTCTAGTATTCATGGGACCTGTTTGTGTTGAGGTATCAAATTTTCTCCGTAATTTGTTTATGGAAGTTTAAATTATTATTTTTTTGATCTAGACTAGAACGGTTCTAGCAATATGACCTTAAGGTATGACAATTTTCTACAGTTAATCTTATCAACTATTACTCCACCGGTTAACCACGACATAGTTCTGGGTGTATTTTAATTAATTTGCAACATCGGAAGTGTGTAATTTCGTGCCATAAGTCTAGTTAATCGTATGATAATTTATGAAATCGGTGAAAACGCCGGTAAGATGTGACCCAACGATCATGCTGACGAGTTTGAAGCATTTTTGCGCAAGTCCACTACCGTCTATCATACATAAATTCTCGGTGGAGTTTCTTCTTAATTAAGTGATTATGTGTAATTAATTAATTAATTGGTCGGGTAGGATAGGACGGTGTAGCAGGTCAGAGGTGGCGCGGGGCGGTTCGGAGGGGTGCGCGTGCGGCGACGCGCGGGGCCGGGGGCGCGGGGTGCCGAGCGGCGGTGGGGCGCGTGCGCGGGTAGATTGTGCGCGCGCAGAGCTCTCGGTGTGTATTAACGCGCGCTCCGTCGATCGCAGCACTCGTGTTCCGCGCTCCGCACCGATCGCACCCACGCAACGTGCGCGCGCGATACTGTGAGTTGCCGCCTCCACACACTAGTGCACGCCGGCCCTACAGCAGCCTCCTTGTGTTCTCACAGCCCGGAACGGTAATGTACCCACACACACACCTGCCGAGGGAACGCGTTGTGTCAGTGATGCATCGGAACCGCGATCGGAACGTTTAGTACAAAGTGAGAGTCTTCGTCCGGCGCCGGCGCGGTTACGTCAGCTCTCTCGCGAGTGAAGGTGGTCAGATCGTTTCCGCGTCGTTCATTATGAAATAGTTCGGCTCTCGGCGCAGGCCGCGCGCGCCGCGGGGTGCGGGAGGCAGCGGGAGACCGTCCCGCCGAATGGAAAGTAGATCTCCCCTCCACCGCGACGCGCCCGCCCCCCAGCGGCGAGGCGAGCGCACCCCGCCATCAAGGTCGAAGTGTTGGTTGTTTCAGCAAGGAGGTGCCTTTGCGTATCTTTGATCTGCCGATCTGTTTCATCTTCTCAGTTGTCCTCTCCAATGACAATCAAATCAGCTTGTTTCACTGAAACCTTCTCAAATTTGGAATTTCCTGAAACGCTCTACACTTTAAGATAGGTACGATTCTTCTTACACTTATTTAGAGTTGGTTATAACGTGTTCGTGCTACGCTATCTTTTTAACCAAAGTATACCTACTCATACCGAACACTCGAGTAGAGAGCAAACACTCGTTCCAGTGGACTGGACGGCTGGTTGCTTAACTGAAGTGGTTTCCTGCACGGCCAGGGCTAGACTCCAAGTGTTAGAGTAGGTAGCGCTGAGGTCACAGGAAGTATGGAATTCATGAGGTCGTCTTCAAGGAAAGATAGTAAGATTTTTGGTGCAGAAAAAAAAACAAATGTGATAAATTTGTTTTTGGATATAAATTTAAATTAACCACTTTAATGTGATATCCCAATAAGTGATCTTTATTGCAAGTTTTCCTCTTTTCCACTGGAGCTTATTTCCTTCAAAAGAGAGTATAAATTTGAACAATTAAAAACAAATCCAGACTTCCGGATGTCCTTAAGGTGGACATACAGTTTTCATAACTTGATATTTCTAACACAGTTTGTCTCTTCTCATTTTGGTTGACACCTTCTGTTGCCTGGAACTATCGCCTTAAATTTGCATCTCCTCATTTTAGATGTTTAACTGTGCATTCTAGAATAATACTACGAAACTTAAATCTTCCTGGACAATCTAAATGTTTCCTTGATCTGAATTTGTTTTGGGAGGTGGACGATAGCGTTTACTATTTTCCCAACGATTTTTTCAAATACTTTTATTCTGTGGAATAGGGAAGGTCACTGCGTCAACTTTCGCAAGTGTCGACGGAACTCGAATCGACAACGAACTATCGCAAGAGTCGTCGCAATGTTTGAACTGGACTGTCCGTTTCGACACTGGGTCGTACGGTTTCACGTCGACAGATTGTCTATGGCTTGACCCCCGGCTAACTTGACGGAATTAGAGAAAAAGAGAGAATGAACGAGAATGAAACAGAGGAACGAATGAATGAGAATGAAAGAGCTGTTGAAAGTAACGAAGGAATTAAATAATTGCAATAAGTATAAAAAAAAATCATTTTATTTTTTCCATTTATTTACACATCTATTTACAATAATTTTACATACAACTATACCTAAAATATACAAAAATTATATATAAAATTATTATAAAATAAATGGAACATCCACCACCAGCGACGGGGCGAACCCAAGCTACCGATGGTCGGGTCCCAAAGAGAGGAACCTCCAGACGATGCGTGCAGTGTCCAGCAGGGCTGCCTTCTGGATCTGACCCTTGACCCAACCACTCAGCGAGAGTCTCTCAAGGTGGTCTTTTATTATTACAATTTTAAAATTAGGGTAAAATGCGAAGGTCTACATAGAGTAATAAAGATTGGAACAGTCGAACAACATTTCGGAATATTAACGACTAGAAAACTAAACTAAAAACTAAAATGCGCATGAAAATGTGTACAACATAGTAATAATGTGTACAATAGATAGTAATTAGAACACTGAGCAGAGATCGGAACGGAGATGATCTTCCTAAGCTGGCCGCCCCTTTTCTTGCTCTGCGTTTTAAATTCGGTATACCACAGAGTCATCTACCATTTAACTAGATTTTTTGAAGAATTTATGCGCATGCTTTATCCGTTATTCCGATGACGAAAACTGTAGTCAAATAAACTGTCGCTCGTGACTCTCCTTCCGTGACTTAAACCTATGTTCTTTGTATTTTATTATGTCTTTTCATGGATAATATCCCCAAATTAACATTTTAAATGTTTTGCTGTAATATTTAACGTTATACAAATTTAGTATCTAAGTTATATTTAAAAAAAAGCTCTATAAGGTTTCTTGCCCGGTTCTTCCTTATAGATTGCATTCCTTAACGGGACATGACAAAAACAAAATGATGACGAACCATACTGAATATGCATATGTCTCAATGAAATATTGTCAATATTGTGTGCTCTTTATGGCGAAATAAATACCTAAATCTGAAGTGCACACTATTGCTGATGATGCGTTGTTGTGCACAAGATTGACAGGAAAAATGACATTATGTAATTACCACCTCCGCACTACGCGTACTGGGCAGGGGATGCACCCCTATTCAATCGATCTACCACGGATGCACCAACCGGTTCTGTACGTCTTTGATTCACAGAACTGGGAAAATGTGGAACGCACTCCCTGCCCATCTATTTTCTCCCAAGTACAGCCTGGGATTCTTCAAAAGGGGTGTGAAAAGGCTCCTGTCAGGCCGGCATGGCATTCGCAATCCCCGTGCATCACCGAATGTCCATGGGCATCGTTAGACACCTACTTGTAGGTGAAATGATGCGACATGTCGCGCTATCCATAAAAAAAAAATAAAAAAACAAAATTCCGTTTTCAGCACCACAAACAATTCAATACACGATTAAAATCAGCAATGAGGAACACTGCACCAAAAGTTGTCATCAAAAATGTTTACACGATTAGATGACTAGGTCGAAACGGCTATGTAAATAGTTCGTGTTTTTCGTCCAGTTCAGTGTAGCCGACATGAAATGAAGGGAATCACTGACATGGCTCCTAGTTCACCCGATGTTGTGGGCTGACATCACGGATGTTGTAGGTGTTGCAGCCAACCGTGTCAGTTTCCATAAAAAAAAAGGTAAACTTGTGAACTGAACGTGCGGATTGAACATAGCGACCACATATCAAATGTCGAAGGCTCACATTACCCGTTCTCTCGTCGCGTTCTGATACGCGCTGCAGCCGACAAGCGGATTGTTATGTAAAGTGATGTAAGCGGATTCTTACGTTGTTGTTTCATCTCGCGCTCATGTCAAATGTGACTTGCGCTTCAATTTACTCTTTTTTGCTATACTTACTACTAATGTAACTCAGCAGCATGTGCAGTGTGGGGCCGGCACTTAAAAATAATAGCCCCACTGCATCTCTCCCCGTGCATGTGTCCAAAAGGAGACAAATGGATAAGGACAAGATGCCGTGCTAAAGGCTGACTTTTTTTTTTATGTAATCCCATATGGATGGCTGATTCGGAGGGGCCAAAGCGCATGCTCCGACCAGCCAATAACACCTCTGAGAAGGTAAATGCCATACCGGACACTTCCCTGGATAGCTGGACTGGACTGGGTAGCCACCTCTCACTTTCGCACAGGTCCTGCCTCCGAGTTATGCAGCAGTCCTGCCCTACTTACTTGCTGCTTGACAGTTATCTTCCCCGACTACTTTGCGAAACGTTGTGGTCCGTGTTGTGCTGTAATTTACCAGAATCAATCAGAGCCACTTTCAGCACAACACCAATTACTCTGCTTACCCTGATTGTCAGGACACACCGTGTGGTAAGTATGTATGTACAGTCAGTCAGTTAGCGTGTATGCGTCCACTGCTGGACATATTCCTCTGCAGTTTTCCTCCAGTCCTCCCGGCCCTTAGCGGTACAGAACCACTGCTTTCCACCGACGTACTTGATGTCGTCGTCCCACCTGGCAGATGGTTTCCCACACCCCGTTTTCCTATCCACTGCCGCCAGTGCATGACACGGTTACTCCAACGGTCGTCGTCTCTTCTGCTAACGTGCCCAGCCCACTGCCACTTGAGCTTAGCTACCCGTTGTCCAATATCGACATCTTTGGTGCGTCGGCGGATTGCCTCGTCACGCACCATATCACGTAGCGATATTCCCAGCACGGCTCGCCTCATTGCTCTCTGGGCAACTTTCAACCTTTGGACAACAGCGACCGTCAGAGTACACGTTTGACGCCCGTAAGTGCGTCATACTCATACCCGAGAGAACGCACTGGTCATATACATTTAATGTTTTGAGTATACAAAACAATTATGACAATATAACACCTGCAGTGCAAGGTGTAGTAATGAGAAGGTGTAAGTGTAACTCTTTGACCTCGGTTTTAGGGTCAATGACTTGAGAAGGATGTCAAATTGACCGTGAAGCGAATTTTATTGACAGAACAAAAAATATCCACTGTCGTACTGGTGGTTAAGTAGCATAAAGTGTAATATTAATTTATTATTCAGTTTCAAAATATGGTTCCGAAGTAATCGTAAATCGAATTTTATTCGTAATCGTCACGATTAAGTCCTTCAGATTTTCCTATAATTTTATTTTTTTATGTAATCCGGCTGAGTCGAAGAGGCCAAAGCAGATGCTCCGACCAGCCAATATCACCTCCGAGAAGGTAGGTGCCATACCGGAGACTTCCCTGGATTGCTGGCTATACAGGCTGGCTGGCTAGAGGAGAAGACAACAGAATAAGAAAGGTTGCTGTACGGCCGTCTTACATCCAGTAATTGTTATAATAATTTGTTTTATCAGTCACTCCGGTGAAGGCAAACACCGTGAGAAACCCGGAACAATACTAAATTTCCCTTGTCCCTTACTAAGTGGTAGGCTCTAATTGTAACCAACTGGATTGATACCACCGTACTGGATGTAAGATGGCCGCGTAGCAGCCTCGGCTGTGTACTCCACTAGTCCATTATAGCCAGCAATCCAAAGGGAAGTGTCCGGTATGGCACCTACCTTCTCGTAGGTGATATTGGCTGGTCAGAACGTGTCCTATGGCCCCTCTTACTCAGCCACCCATATCGGATTACATACAACAACAAAAATGTTGCAAGGCAAGCAAGTTTGACTGGACGAAATAACATTTTGCATTCTCCGCTGCATTTTTAAATGTGCATTTACTCGTACAGGAAATTCACTTAAGCGAATAAATAAATGTTCATATATGGGTTTTTAAATTACCGTAGTTGTTAAACATTATTTTTAAAACAAAACAGCTTTACTCACGGTTCTTCACGAGCTATGTGGCTCGACGTTTCGGGCCAAGCGTATGGCGCTCATTCTCATGAGCACTAGGCAGAGTGCTCATGAGGATGGGCCATACGCTTGGCCCGAAACGTCGAGCCACATAGCTCGTGAAGAACCGTGAGTGAAGCTGTTTTGTTTTAAAGATAATAAATGTTCACAGCTGGTTATTTGTGTGAATATAGTCTCCGCGTTCGTGCGTTGTCAAACTTTATAAAAACTTTTGAGAGGCGGCAGAGACGGAGCGGTTCCATGCGCGCACGCAACGTCTAGTAGACGTGTCACCATATCGCATGACCTGCTGAATGTCCATTAGCATGTAATAACATGCTAATAAATACATTTTTATTCACAAATTCAGATAGGAAATGATTGCTAAATACTTTTTGGAGGCGTGTTAGCTGTTGGACTGACATTGCAATTTGAGATGTAGGAAGAAAATGCTTTAAAAACACAAACGGACAAAGAAGTCTCGCTATAAGGTTTTTACAATGCTGGTATGCAATAAAAAAAAATCACGAGGCAGAAGGTATTTTTTTAAATCGCTTTCACAAAAGTTCATAATTTCTTACATTTATTGATTCATTGACCAGAATAAATGAATAAAAGACTAAATTAAAAAAAAAAATCTTTGTGTAATGGTATGTTATTACACTAACCTTGTTACAGACCATTTGTAGACACGAATACAGCGGCTTAGGAGATTTTTTAATGATCATCAAATCATTCATCAAGTCAATCTGGCAATAAGTCAATTGATTCAGTAAAGGAATACTTTAATAGACACTCATACATTATTCCCCATCAAACAACATATAATTACAATAATATTATTAAAAACATAAACAAATATAATCAAACTTATAACTAAATTAAAATAAAAAGCTCTTCCATAGGGACTGAGCAGTCCCAAAGACCGAAGCAGCGTTCCCCCGCTGAATGGCCAAGCTTATGTTTATAATATATTGTTTTTTTATATAAAGCGCGACATATGGCGCTGAGCCACTCATAAGGTGTCTAAAGACGCTCATAGATATTCGGTCGTACGCAGGGGTTGCGAATGCCATGCCGGCCTGTCAGGTGCCTATTCACGCCTCTCTTGAAGGACCTGATACATACAGGGATATTAATATATTTTATAGAATTCGTAGCTTCAAGGTTTTCGTAATCTTGATTTGTCTCCAACAGTTTCGACCCACAGCCCTTTTCTATTCTTCAAACACTCTCACGCCACTCCGATGTCACCTTTGCGCCGCCGGCAATGCATAGCGCACAACCGGTATTTTTACATACACAATTCTTTAAAATTTAATTACGCATCATCATCAAGAGGCGCACGCGACTTCGCCCAATTACCGGCGCGGGCGCAGGGGTCGCGTAATACGACAATGTAAAGGTCGATTCCCATGGCGGGTCTCGGTCGTTTCGGTTACGCTTGAGTTGGTTCCGACGACGGAACACTTGGTGACCGGATGCTGGGGCGTGGAGGGGGCGGTCTGGGGCGGTCAGGTGCGGTCGGGGGCAGTCGGGGGCGGTCTGGGGGCAGGAACGTAATATTTGTTGATACTATCTTCGTCATCGGTGTCTGATGGTCCGTGGAAAACAATGAATTTTTACCATTTCCTTTTCCGCGAAAGTTGGTGAACACTCCTCGATTGATTGAAAAATATCTTGGTTAGTTAAGTAACTTAACTTAACTGTTATGTTATTTCCTGTACTGCTTTATCTTTATTCTTGTCTTTTAGAGATTCTTCGCCAGGGTTCAAATCAAATAAAAAAAACAGCCAAGTGCGAGCCGGACCGCGCGCACCGGGGGTTCCGTACCTCGGCGTAATTTTTTTTTTTATTTATTTTTTTTTTTTTTATGGAAACTGGCACGGTTGGGTACATCACCTACAACATCCGTGTAGTCAGCCCATAACACCAGGTGAACTTGGTGCCACTATAATCACCCCAAGTTTGACGCTTGCGTGTATTACCATTTTTACGATAGAGAAAAAAAAAAGAAAAACGTTGATAAAAAAAAACAACATGGATACCCCATACAAGATGAGGAGAAGGGGGATGCACCTGCATGGGTTCGGTCCACCATTTAGAGGTTTTCATATTGTAGAGTTTCCTCGTCTCGGGTTTCCGGTTCTTCCTATAAAGAGCTTCTTGATTTCTAAATGGTCTTGTAACCATGTAACGTCCGTTCCAATTTCAACCTGCAAGCTGACATATCTAAAAAACCGGCCAAGTGCGAGTCGAACTCGCGCACCGAGGGTTCCGTATCACCATGTCATGGTCAACGCTGCTTCATACTATTTTCGGTAGATGGCGCGCATACACTTTTAAGTTTATTGTATGGGGGCTTCGTGAATTTTTACTTTTTCTTGTTTTTCTTATTTGTTGTTAGATCAGCCATAATAGCACATATTCTGTGAAAATTTTAAAGGGCTACCTATTACGGTTCAAGAGATACATCCATCGAATAGACAGACAGACAGACGGGGTAGGCTTAGTAATAGAGTCCCGTACGACGGATACGGAACCCTAAAAATTTTGCCATTGACCTCTGCCTTCAGTGAGACGAAACTACTTCAACAGCAAATTGTTAGAAGTCTTCTGGCAACCTGACGGATGGTCTGTAGACTCAGTTTGTTAATTTTTTTTTAACATTAACATACAAATATGGAAGTTTTTCGCTGAATGAGACGTCATTGATGCGCGCACGCACGAAGGTGATAATCCGCGCTGATTGTAATGTCAACAGATTTACGTTGAGATTTAGTTTTCGTGTTAGATGGGGCACTAAGTGTAAAGATAATACGCCATCTAGAGATCGAACCCAAGACAAAAGAACGTGAAAAACAATAAATAATACAATACAGTACATATCACACGCTGTATCCCGACAGTCGGGGTGAGAAGAGTAAGGACAAAATCACAGCTCAACACCGACCACGACGTTTAAATAATAAAAAATAAAAGACGTTTAAATAATAAAGAATATGTGTTATTTATTATGGTCGATATAACAACAAATGGTAAAAATACGAAAAAGAAAAAAAATCACGGGGGTTCCCACAGAAGAAACCAAAAAGTGTATGCGCGCGCGCCATCTACCGAATAGAGTATGAAGCATTTTAACTAATCCTGAATTTTAACTAATATGAAGAATTTCATAACACGCCATAGATGGCGTGAGTGGCGCTAACCATGACATGGCGATACGGAACCATCGGTGCGCGAATTCGACTCGCACTTGGCCGGTTTTTCTTTAACAATGAAAAGGGCATGCAACTCACACTAATGGCTTGTTTATTTTTGACCGTCACATTTTATGAGCCTAATTTACCTCATTTAATTATTTCATCACGAGCAGCAAAGTACAAAATATTTGTCAAATGATCCAAACAAGCAACATTGCTACTAACTGGCTGTTATTATCAGTTAAAATTGAACGCATACGCAGTTAACTAAGATGGTAACACAACCAAAATAACCGGTGGCAACCAACCAGTGCGACTCGTTTATATCGCGTCGCTTTAAACATTGTGAAGTAATAATAAAGAACGTTAGGTATAATTTTAACGAAGAATAATAACAAACTGTTCCAGAGGGCCTAGTCCGAGTTTACGTGACAGCTACGTAAACGTCAAATACCGATCGAATTAAGTTTTTATGTATGGAGCTCTCTAGTGGCGCCGCGGTGAGCGTATTGTGCTCCCATACACAAAAACTCAATTCGATCGGTATTTGACGTTTACGTAGCTGTCACGTTAACTCGGACTAGGCCCTCTGATACCTAATGACAATGAGTAGGCAAAACAATATTAAGTACTCATCGATGCCCTTCTTCAATTCAGTTGATGAAATATACGTAAAGTACTAGCTTTTGCCAGCGGCTTCGCTCGCGTGAAATTCGTATTTAAAAAGAAGAAAGTAAGTAAGCCCGCTACTGTACCATTATTGCGGCGCGCGGAACAAATCGGTTTGTATGAGAGCTACATCTTAGCGTAACCGGAACTTAATTTTATTTAGCCTAAACTGTGTCCCATATAATTAAATGTGCGTGTAGTAGGTTTCATAGAATTCTGGTGATCAGTTTAAGAGTTATGGAGGAACGTTTGTTACTTATAGAAAATATTTCTAAAAATAGTTAATTTAGTTAGTATCATACATAGAGTCTACAAACGCAACATCTCTAATACAAAGTAACTTACTCCATGACCAAACCCTTGAACCCTCCAAACCACATCCCAAAGGTTAGTTTGTAAAGAATGCCGCAAGGCATTAAATTCGCCTTTTGTGACCCATTTCATTATATATTGGTGTACAATACATCTAACTTCTACACTAATATTAGAAAGAGGTAAATTTTGTAAGTTTGGATGTAGGAGATAATCTCCGAAAATACTCATCCGATTGAAAAATATTCTTTGACTAATATTTAGAATTGACCTTCAGGATGGACATAGGCTATGCGAGCGAAGCCGCGGGTGAAAGCTGTAAAGTATATTTTCATTTCATTTCAAGTAATGCTACTTACGAGTTTGCTGGGAGTTTAGAGAAATGGAAATATCATTTCTAAGTTCTCGATACAAAGTTTAACACTTTATGTCGGTCAGTTGGGTCGAGTTATGAGTTATGAATATAATATTGGTACTCACTTTTAATGATCACGTTTTATTAATTTACTACTGACATTTCACCAGCCGTGCCCGAGATCTCGTTAAGATCACGTGTTATAGCTATGTAGAAGAGTTTAATGACTTACGGTAGATATTCTTTACAAACTATATTTGGGATGTGGGAGATGTGTATGCGCACAATACAGGCGTAGAAAGGACATAATACTCATCATCATCATCATCCATCAGCCTGTATCGTTCCACTGCTGGACATAGGCCTCTCCCAAGGCACGCCACCACACGTGGAAAGGAAAGGACATAATATATACTGTCAATTATATCTCTTCCCTTGTATATTGTATAAACTACAAATTCAAATGTTTTATTTAACGTTTTGGCCACACAAAGATAGCATAGCAAACATGTGAATCAAAATGACAATAAACATTATTTCAAATACAGCATTAATTACAGTCATAAAAATTAAAAATTAAATGAACAAGTCACAGTTATAAAATCACACAATATATAAAATCAGAAATTAAGAATAAAAACTACATACAAATACATTAATATATTATACAAATGTATTATTTAAATCTACATAAAATGTAATATATATAGAATTAAATTAAAATAGAAATTGAAACTACCTATCAAATTAAAATGACCTAAATTAAAACAAAACAAACAAACCTTAACAATAATTAGCCACTCGAGAGACTGCCACGATCCGGGTTGACCTACCGCCAGAGTCATAGAGCAATTCCCTCGACGGCCTCAGTTCGCTAGATAAAAAAATTACATAAATAATTATATATGCAAAGTATGTAAGTATAATAATAAATAGTAATTAGTTACTACAAAAGAAAGTACAGTGTGGGGTCGTTACTTAAAAAGAATACCCCCACTGCATCTCTCCCCGTGCATGTTGTAAAAGGTGTCTGAGGGATAAGAACAAGGTGCCGTGCTAAAGGGCGAGAGGATAGCAACCTCTCACCTGGGCACAGTCCTTCCACCGAGTGATGTAACAGGTGGGTCTTCGTGCCTACTTGCTGCTTGATAGCTATCTTGGGTTGATACCACCACACTGAATGAAAAGTCGGTCGAAACGGCTATGTAAATAGTTTGTGTTTTCCGTCCAGTTCAGTGTAGCCGGCACGACCGAAGGGAAGCACTGACGTGGCACCAAGTTCATCCGGTGTTATGGGCTGACATCACGGATGTTGTAGGTAGGTGATGTAGCAAATCGTGTCAGATTCCATAAAAAAAAACCTTGTCCGAATGCTTTGCTTAATGTTGTGGTCGGTATTGTGCTGTAATTTACCAGAGTACTTGCAGCACAACACCGACTACTCTGCTTACCCCGCTTGCCGGGATACAGCGTGCGGTATTTATGTATGTATGTAAAAATTCAAAATGATCAAGTGCGTACTATCCGTAAGCGACGAGCATGATCTAACATGGTTGGTTTGCTACGTAGGAAAAGTCGGCTAGTTCCTGGCGAAACTAGCTGCTACGTCAGCACTTCCCTTTAGCCTTTATCTTATTTAAATTTCACCTTATTTCTACGAAATAAATTTATGGAGTGAAAGTGGAAGAGTCGGGAAGGGCCGCCCTAGATGCACCAGATCGGGCATGTGCTCAAAAAGGGTCAAGTGCGTAGTACCCGTAACCGACGAGCATGCATGAAGAACATTATGTGAGTGGAAGAGGCGGCAGAGGTGTGTCAGGATCGCGGCGACGCGGTGCGTGGAGATCCGTTATTTTTGCCTATCCCACTGTACACAAAAGCGTAACGCTATGCATGTACAAAAGAACACATTTTGCTAGAACACTTCTTGCAGATGGGCTCTATAATGTACAGTACAGCAATATGCGTACTTGAGCCGTGTAAAAGCGACTGAACTGAATGTCTAATGATCGACCGTTCGCACGGTTTCGCAAACCTCTCGCCGTTAACTTGAATGTGGACTGTCTGCCCGTACGACGACGACGGCTTAATTACACGGCTCACCTAAAGAATTATATCACACGGCGCTGCGTTATGTCACTGCATACCTAGCGGTCGGATGATTGTCGTTTTTGAACATGTGTGTCAGTTGGCAATGATTTTTTAATGATTTTTTATGTAGCAAGCGACGTGTTATATAATAAAAAGCAAAACAACAGATTCGGTTACATACACGATAAAATAAAATTATAATAAACCACACACAACAATTTGAATACCTACTCACTCGTTTATAATATTCTCTACATTTTATATATATTATTATATAGATAGATAGAAATACTTTATTGCACCAAAAAACATTTAACATAAACACACAATAAGAAATTTACATGAGGGGCAAAGGCGGACTTATCCCTTACAGGGATTTCTCCCAGTCAACCTTTGGATGTTTGAGAGTCGTGTGTTGCGAGATATAAGTAGGTAGTAGCAAAAGACTTGAGTGTGGGAATGTAAAATATAAATAAATATAATTTTGATTACATTGAAAATAAATATTTCGTGATAGTGAAAACTTAGCTTTATATGTTGTTTACTTTAGGGCCTTTAGGGGAGTGGAGTGACATATACACGGTGTTGCAACCCCAACCGTAAAACCCGAAAGGGGGTGATTGTGTACGTGAAATAAACAACTTTTGTTCTAAAAAATATAAGGAAAATAACTATAATATACTATAATATACACTACATTATAAGTACATACTAGTTAATTAAACTTAAATTATTATTATTGTTTAGATACATTAGCAGCTTAAAGCTGACGCATGTACATCGTAGTTGATAAATTGGTAGTGCACTTGTTTTTGTTTTTTTATTTATTATAATTAAAAAATATTTTTTGTATTTTCCATTTAAGTATATGTCATATTAATGTGTGAAGTGAGCTATATTTAGTGCTTATAATATAATTTCTGTGGTCGTAGCAAATTTGACAAACGACAAGGATTACTTGACCGAAAATCTCGAAGGTTTTCAGTAAAATATAGCCCCCTTTCAGTAAATAATATATATTCCTTTAGAATCACAAATTCCACGGAGATAGTTCGTCAGATACTTAATGAGTATAAAATACATTGAGATTTAGAGTTCTAGTCGTGTCAAGATTCGTTAGTCAGGCTCTAGTTGATCGTGCAGTTGACTTCGCACGTAGTGCAGCGTGGCGCTCGGTGCAGCGACTCACGTGACGTCAGCGCCTTCACCTTTCACCGCGCTCCCTCTCCTCCTCACCCCGCCTCACCCGACCTCTCCCTCTCCGCCCCTTCACGTCGCCTCACCCAACCTCACACCCCATCCGCCTTCACTTCGCCTCACCCAACCTCATTCCGCCTCACTCCATCTAACCCCTTCTCACCTCGCCTCGAGCCTCCTCATTCCGGCTTCACCAGCTCCTTCACCCCGCCTCACTTCGCCCGACAAGCCAGCGGCCAGCCCCGCCCGCCCGCCGACGATTGGTTCCAGTTTTGACCCAGATTTCATAAGGTTTTTTGGCCTCGTCGACCACTTTTCACGGCGAGGTCGCCGAGTGGACTGTATGTTCGGATCTGTGAGACGGCGGACTGGCCCGGCCTGGCGGCCGGCCTGTTCCGGCCCACGCTCCGCTGCCCTGCTCTCTATATTCGATAAAAACTGTCACGAGATCTAATCGAGATAAGTACGGCGGTAATTTGCTGATATTGTAACTAACTAGATCCCCCTCCCCTTTCTTCGGATCATAATTGAGTTGATAAATATCAAACGCCGGTATGTCCACCCCAGACCACATTTTGACATTTTTTCTATGAAATATAGAAAAGCTAATTCTGACCATTCCCGTACTATTCAAATTCAAATACGTCCTCATTATTGCTATGAAAACGTTGTCAAAAAACTCTGTTTCAATTCAGAAGCCAGTAGGTCCACATATACATTCATATCAAAATCCCATACGTCCAAACCAGCCAATCAACATCGAGCAGTCGGCCATTATGGCGGCCATTACTGTTAGAAGCGGAGGCGTGTTTGGTGTCAGTCTATGACAGTTCTGTATCAAAATCAAGTAAGTCCCGCTTTATATTTTTTCAAAACCCTATACGTCCACTGGTGTATTTCAAAACCTTGTATGTCCACACCCGATTTAAAGGTTTCAACGAGTTTTTCTATGATCACCTATTATTATATTTTGACAGAGACGTTATAATAACTAAACAACGTAAAATAAATCTAAACATTTAGGTTATACGGTCTATATTACACAAAACATGAAAATGCTTATTATCTCCTTTACACTTATCAAGGACATACTGGCGTTTGATATTTATCAACTCAATTTTACTTAGGTACATATTTAAATAGGTGTAGATTAAACTTGTATTACGTAATGACGTGACTATATTTTGAGGCTTAAATATCTAAGTATTTATTTTACAATTAAAAAAATTATTCAAATAACATTAATTAAACACAAACAGAAAACGATAATTTCTGATGAATTTCATTAACTCCCTAAAGTCATCGCCAGTTTTCGATGCAAATTTTGAAATCCAGATGAGATGATATGGCACTTGCATATTATAAAATGAACCACTTTGGCATTCGTATGTATTTTTCAAAATCTCATCGTCGCCACACATTATTGTGGCGGTGAATTTGAAAATAGGCAGCAGGATATTTTTTTAGATAAAAAAAAATACAAAAACCTCAACCCTTAACGTTTTGACAATCATTGCTGAATCAGCCTGTAGACCATATATATCTAAATGACGGCGCGGCTTTTATGTGCTACCGTTATTAACAGTAGATACAGTTAGTAAAGCCAAGGGGAGCAGGTTGCTACGCGAATCATATTCAATTCGTAAATTATAAACATTAGCCATGAAAATACCACAATTCACTTTAAAATTAATTACTCTCCGCTGGACGAACTAAATTTCACAATCGTCCACAGACGTTCACACCTTGAAGGTCACATTATTAGTCATTTTACTTTGATTACTCGGATCTCGTTAATAACGCAATTATAAATGCTTAAAATGTTAGACGAGGCCACCCCGGCGGCGGCGGCGGCGCGGCGGCGCGGGGGCGGCGCCGCGCGCGCCACTCCGAAATGTCCCTTATTGAGAATCACGAGTTCAGGTGCAGAATCTTGTTTGAACTGCATGTGCAGTGAATGTAATTTGCCTTCGAAAATGTTAAGGATAAAACAGTTATAAACGTATTGGACGGTGTGCGTGCGGAATAAAACTATTTTATTTTTATTTAATTTATTAAGGAGAAAAAAGTAAACGACAGACAGACAAAAAAGACATGTAGTACATAGATAACAAAAGAGAAACGGAAAGTATACATATAACATGTCCCACTACGCTTCCCTGTGGAACACATTGAACATAGTAATGGCAAACAGAAATAAAAGTTTATAAATAAACAATCAATTATTTAAAGACACAGATGTAAAACAGATAAACAAAAAGAAAAGATAAAATGCATAGTCGATAGTTCTGGGAGGTGATGATAAAATTTTAATAAAATTGAAGCCATAGTTCCGCCACTCACCTAGCAGTTATCATACCCCAAAGATATTCTGTTAGAAAATGCCTAGAGGCATTAAGTGTTACCTTTTGCCTATATTCTATTTGAGTGCAATAAATATATACAATACAATACATACAATACAATACAATACAAGTTTTTAAGAAAATAAATTTTCATTTCACGAGTATATGTTGACATCAAAATGAAAAATAAAACTTGAAACTCATTCGTGACAGTGCACAACTAAGAAATAATTACATACAAGCATCTACGTTTCACATTACAACACGTTTTCTTTTAAACAATAAAACCGTGCTGTGTGTAACCACAAATAAATGCTAACTGTTAAACTAAATATGCAGAACGAAAGGCTTTGCCAAGACACAATGTTGAAGTGCAACGAAGGTGCCCGCGGAACAATGCGACAATGTCGCCGCCGCGCCGCCGGCGTGAGACGTCTCGCCAACTTTTACTTTCGTCTCGGGAAAGAGAAAAGTGGGACGAGAAAAAGAAATACTTTAATGTTGATTGTAAATTAAAGATTCGATATTCAGGTTCGTTATCGATAAAGCATACCTTATTTTGCTGTACTTACAACTTCGATTGCAATACCGAGCTTCGCTCGGCGTCTTTCGAGTTTGCCGTGAGAATGTGATGTAGTGCCATCTGTTTTTGAGTAGCTAATAATACCTATATTGATATTAGCTCAACAACAGATGGTACTACATGTGATAAACAATATCTAGTTTTGTGTGAAAACGGATTTTCTCAGGGATGACACCTATCTAGATAAACTTGAAAAAGAAATAATATTATCTAAATACACAATTTCATCCAGTTCCGAGAAACCAATTATAGAGAATTGCTCGCTTATAGTATCTACCTAATAAGATATTATACAATGCAACGCTTGCGGCGTTGTTGTCTGTCAGTAACGGGCAAACTAGAAAACGTCTAAACTGATTTACTAATTCAATCATACATAATCTCAAGATCTAGTACCATCGCTATATTCCTCCAAGAGACCAACCAACATTCTGATGTGCCCTACCAGATAAACAAAGAACGAAGTGCAATCAAATACCTTAAACTTCTTATATAACCGAGAATAGCTGCTGTCAAGCCATGCATACAAACGCTAAATTTGACTCTTCCATAATCTCGCAGCACGCACGTACAAAGCTAGCCATCTGTCAAACATCACCGCACCGCAGTGACCTTGTCTGGTGGTTCACGTTGCGTATAATGACGCAACAACGGTCCGCGTCCTACATCTCTTTCTCTCGAACGAAAGTAAAAGTTTAGTCGGCGGCCGCTTGACCGCTGCCGCTGTCAGTGATGCTGCTTTAGAGCCATATTTGAACCTCGTCTTTGCCAAGACTGGCTCCGCCCGCGGCTTCGCTCGTACCATTATCGGGTTCGGGTGAAGTTCCTGAGCTATTTATATAAGTTAGATTATGCGATTGCGTTAGGTTCATTGTATTTTTTTCCGCGCTTCGTACATGACTTTCGTTCAGTGATGAGTAAGTTAAATTTTTTTTACGCGTTTTATAGTATAATTACTATTTTATTAATGTAAGTTCAATAAATAATATCTGATCAATATTATCAATATTATTATTTCATAGCATATGAAATGCTTTAACATAAACATGGACATATGAATTAAGAAAAAAATAAATGGTTACAGTATTTAAGCGAACTAATTATTTAAACGTTTTATACAAATAAAAGCATATAGCAATGAAAGAGTAATATAATATTTAATGATTCACAAGTTTGATCAAACTCTATCCACTGGTTCTCGAGTTCAACCAAAATAATATCGACACGATCGAATTTGATCACTAGCACGTCTAGAAAGTAGATATAATCGCTTCCGGTATAGCACGATCATCGGTACCCTTCTTTGTATCTGTATATGGCAACATTTATTGCATACTACTTCCTATTAGATACTTCCTTTCCTTTGGCGTCTTGCATAAGAATTTTTAGCTAGCAACTCCGATACGTCGATTGATAATGGCACGATACATTCTCTCAATAGTCAATATTTCCATCGATTATAACTTAGAAATAACGATATAATGTTATTGTTTAAAATACATTTTAATATACGTAAGCTAGTATTTATAGAAGTGAGGTTAATGTGTCGTACGGCTCTCTTTACAAACTAACCGTTAGGACATCTTTAGCTATATATGATTTACCCCAAGTACAGTCTCGGGCCAGAGGCGGACTAGCAGCCTTAGCCGCCCTAGGCCGTTTAGTACCAGCCGCCCCAATTCAATCTTTTCCCTTTCAAGTTTACAGCATAGATACAAATGTGAAGTTGTATGAAAATCAGTATTGCGTTCGGTTCAACCTGCCAAAAATATATTAGGTATTTCTCGGCCTATCTTACATATACTAAAAGTATTTTTTACAAGTTTTACGGCAATATTGACCTTATAGTCTAGCAAAATTATTTTTTCCGCGTAAATAGTGCGTCATCACCTCCGCCGCGCTCACCACTCCCGCACGTCGCACGCACTTACTCCGGCCGGCACCCTTTCTATTCTGTACCTGCGCTCACTGCTTCCAGCAGCAGGTACAGATTGGCCGCCCCTAATATCTGGCCGCCCTAGGCCCGGGCCTAGTCGGCCTATATGGAAAGTCCGCCTCTGTCTCGGGCCCTTCAAGAGGGACGTGAATAGGCACCAGTCAGGCCGGCATGGCGTTCGCAAACCTCGCATACAACCTATTATGACCACGGGCTGTTTGTAAAAGAAAGTGAATACTAAATAATAATTTTATTCATAATGGATGATAAAGGAAGTTTAAAAATATATAAATATACAGGATGGCCGAGTTATAGTGGTCCAACAATTTTTATTAGATGGAGGACGTCATGTGGACTCATTTAAAAAAAACATTAGTTCCGCGAAAATCAATAGTTTAGAAGTTATGATTTATTTTTTTACTTTTTTTTAAATTTCTCTAAATTTGGACCACTATAACTGGGCCACCCTGTATATATACAGACATATTAAAAAGGTGGAAACAATAAATAAATAATTCACATTATTATAAACACGTAGTTGTTTAATGCCAAAATTTGTTTACAGAATTTATGTATGTAATAAATAATAATTTTTAATTTAATAAATTAATTATAAGACTATTATAGAATCCTAAAAAAAATTACAAAATAAAATAAAAACTAAAATTACGAAATTAAAATTAACTAGAGCTACAATTAAAATCTAATGCAAAAAGAAATATTAAAAATAAAATTATAATAAAATGAATAAAATCTAAAAAAAAAGTATCTATAAATAAATAAATTCAACATGTAGTTGTTGTATGTCAAGATAGTTTAAACGAACTCAACATGTTTGACTTTCACACGTGCGTAGTGGACAATGGTCAAAGCAAACTGCTTGATTTTAGTCTGTCACGTGGTTTTATGACTGCTCGGCGCCGGCGTTAGAAGTTTAGCATTTTAACGACTGTTTGTAGTATTGCACTTATTCTGCGGTGCAGAAAGGCTGACTTATACCAACATGCAATTTATTTCGGTCAACTGTTTACGAGGCAAAACTTTTACCTACATTTTAAATACGTATTGGTCATCATCGCTGTTATTGAATTAACCAGTCGGTCAGACAGCATGAAGCGTTCCCTTCTAGATATACACCTCTCCAATCCTCCCGGCCTTCAGCGGTACAGAAACACTGCTTCCTCCGAGGTACTTGATTAAATTAACCAGAATAGCCCAAATTTATCTCGCTTTCGAACCAAGTGGCTTCTTGCCACTAACTTATTCGTCACTTTAGACGCTAATATGTTTTTTTTTTGAGAATTTTGATTACAAAAAGCAATAATTTTATCCTTTAACAAGCATCCCGATTTATATTTGTCATTCTTCATAGGGAAATTCTGAAGTCAAAACAAGTGTTTATTCTTTCCGAATATAATATTTCAAATGAAAATTCCAAGTAGTATGGGGTTAATGGTATGCAACTCGACACAACGGGTCGAGAATGGTGTAAGAGTTAGCCTCTTGGCGTGATAATATGCAAATGCATTCATACTATAATAAAATGTCGCAAGCCGCTAACTTGTTTTTTACAATTTTTATGCTATACTGATTATGAACGTATGTGAATAAACCATTCACCGTTGCGCAATGTATTGTTTTTATTTTAGAACGTATTTTATATTATTTTTGTATCCAGTTTTGATGCTTGCGTAGGGTTTTTTTACGGAAAGCGCGATATGTGGCGCCGAGGCACCCATAAGATGTCTAACGACGCCCATAGACATTCGCCTTCGTAAACAATATTATAATGCATTTGCAATAATTGCACCTACGCTATTAAGAATCATTGGATGGCACAATCGCGGCTAGTGGTAAAGCCGTGAGTTCGGAGGGTCGATTACCCGGATGCTAATAAGTTTTTTTTTGTTTTCGAAGTATTTATGTGCATAATTTATCCATCACCCCAATGAAGAAAACGCCGCGAGGAAACTGGCACAATAAGTTGTTGTGTAAAAACATTGACTAGCAGAAGTTGCATTCGTTAATAAGCTGACTTCTGCACGAGAAAAAAATTTTTTTTTATTGATTTATTTTAAGGAAACACACGGTTATAAATATCTAAACTAAAATAAACATATAGAAAGAACATAAACATGTTCTTACATATTAAATGTCAACGGTATTAATTTCTTTGTTTCACGGCACTGTGGTACAGCAATTTTTTTTCATGGAAACTGACACGGTTGGCTACATCACCTATAGCATCCGTGATGTCAGCCCATAACACCGGGTGACCTTGGTGCAACGTCAGTGCTTCCTTCGGTGGTGCCGGCTACACTATTTACACACAAACTATTTATAAAGCCGTTTCGACCGACCTTTCATTCAGTGCGGTGGTACCAACCCGGGCGGGTTAAACCCTACCACCTAGTAATATAAGAAAGGAGTCATATCTCTTAGTCGCCTTTTATGACATACACGGGGAGAGATGCAGTGGGGCTATTCTTAAAGTACCGGCCTACAATTTTTGTAAATGTATTTAATGTAAACACGAGAAAATATTTTAATGGTTTAGTAATTTATATGAAAAACCGCTGGAAACTATATGTATGTACTATAAACTGTTGATTTTCCAAATATATAAAAATATAAAATATATCTATTTCAAAATGGTTCAAAGAGATACTTATTCAACTTACCGATTATATCTAGTCTAGTTAGTATAACTACGTTCAATTGAACTGCCGTTTAAGGTTATAGTGCATTTCCGCCGCCTGACTGAAGGCTCATTAGATTGGTGCATGCGTGCGCACGCTATAGTTTGTCGGCCGCGCGCTGCGTGCGCGCCGCCCCGCCGCCCGCGCCGCCCCCGCCCCGGCGCTTGCGCAACGTGGAAAGCGGTCGATATTAGCCAACGGCGCGATAGTTTTGCAAGTCGCGACACGAGCACACTAGGTCACGTGTGTAAACAAAGTTAGACGCCCTTAATGTTTTACTGTTTTGAATAAAATCATCGCTTCTTTTTAAACAATCCTGTAGGATTGTTTACAGGCGACAGGACAGCCACCTATCACCACGGCCCTTCCACGAGTCATTCAGCTGGTGGGTCTTCGTGCCCTTGTTGTTGCTGTTTTGGTTTGAGGTTGGCTCTAGGCCTGCAAATTAATCACGCTTGGTTGGGGACCTTCGTGCAAAACCCCGCAGTCTCCAGCTACCCCAGCCAGCCTATGTCTTCCATGAAAGCCACAAGTCGGCCGGGGCATCTGCAGGCCGCTTATCCCTTAGTCGCCTTTTACGACATGCACGGGGAGAGATGCAGTGGGACTATTCTTATTAAGTACCGACCCCACACAGTACGGTCTTCGTGCCGTACTAGCTGCTGGATACTTATCTTGGCCGAATATACTTTGCTAAACGTGGTGGTCGGTGTTCGTGCAGCATAACACCGATTACTTTGCTCACCCACAATTATAGGGGATAAATAATTAATATAATAATATAATAATTAATATAGGGGATACAGCGTGTGGTATGAATGTATAAAATTCACACAAAAAAAAACAATGTGTTGAACTTGGAAACGAATCGGATTTCCCGAAGTATGAAACGTACTGACAGAAAACAAACCGTTTCGATACAACTAATCGATTGTCAGCCTTACACAACTCCGTTAACAAATTACATTCATTCGGCCACTTTCAATTGGCGCAGCGTATTATTGGATTGCAGACAGTTGAACACTTGCCCGTGTGTTGCGGCACGAGCTTAATTACATTTTGGCTGGCACGTCCGCCTAAAATTCCTATGGGATATCAAGCACAGCCAATAATACCATTTCACGCGAAACCACGCCCGGCGATGCACCATTCTAGCTATAAGGCGGACGAAAATACCGTCTAATTTATTGGGACGCATTATCAACATACTGGGTATAAAAATGAAAAAAAAAAAAAAAAAAAAATAAAAAACACAGATAAACAGCGATGCGTACGCTGATGTTTGATTGATATGAATAAGTATATAATAATAACAATATAAATTTATTTCAGAATAAATTAATTCCATAATGCAGTCAGTCAGTACAATTCTTGGAAGTTAACATGCTATAACGTAATTTTATTTATTTTCAATTCCCATAAGAAGTTAGAATACCGAGTAATTTCTTGAGTTTGCTTTCGTTCACTCTGGAAGCGTAAGCTTTATTTTCTGCGAAAAAAAAAACATTTATTTTTAAAAGGTCTGATATTTTATTGGTTCACGGTATATTTATTTTATACGTTTTGAGTTTGCAGTAAGTGATACAAAGTGGACAATATGACGTCATTCTCACCTTCTGCTTACCGCCGCCGCCGGTAGAGTATGTTTAAACAATTTCAAATGCTTTGCGGAAATACCGGTCAATACTGACACAGTGACTAGTTATATCTCGTAAATTGCAAATTTAGACTAAATATATATAATCAACCATGTAAAAATAATTAAAAATTGTTTAGTACGTACAGAGTTCGAATTTTACTTAACTAAAATCTAATAAATTATGACTCCACATAACCGTTTCAGAATAGTTTAACAAGCTAAAAAACTATTTTGATTTCATCCAGCGTCGGTAATTAAATTACATACATACACAAATAGCACTGATGCTGCATCCTGACAATCGGAGTAAGCAAAGTAATCGGTGTTATGCTGCAAGATGAGTTCTTGCAGCATAACACCGATTACTATGCTTAGTAAATAAATTATTTTATAATAATCATGAAAATAACTTACATCATGTAAACATTTAACAAGCACCTACAGTTACATACATACATACCACATGCTGTATCACGTTGGCAAAGAATTCGGACAAGATAACCTATCAAGCAGCGAAGTAAGGCACGAAGACCCACCTGCTGCATGACTCGGTGGAAGGACCGTGCCAACGTGATAGGTGGCTATCCTGTCGCCCTTTAGCACGGCATCTTGTCCTTATCCCTTAGTCAGCTTTTATGACGTGCACGGGGAGAGATGCAGTGGCGCTATTCTTTTTGAGTAACGGCCCCACACGGTAATATTGTTTATATAATAAATATTTTTTTTTACAAATAAACACAGTATAATATTAGGTACATACATACATATATAAGGTGCTTCGTTATTTATGTCAAAAAATTCGGGCGGGAGGATTACATACGCACTCAAATAAACACTTTACGTAAGAAAAAACATAATGTTTATAGGAACATTTTTTCTCTTCAAAAAAATTTAATCAAATAAGTAGCTGTAAAAACCAATCATAGTGACCTTGTGACTTGCTTACAACAAACAGCTGTTCTGCGTTTGAACATAGTACGGTCATTGACCCCGTACAGTGCAAATTACCTACTGTTACACACAGGTTAATGTTTAGGCACAGAATAGAAAAGAGTACCAGAAGCGACATTTCACAAGGCCACATAAAGGAATAGCTACTCTTGCTGAGAAGCAATAAAGTGCAATTCAGCTCGCAAAGCGCTGCATGCCTAACTCGAATAATAACCTACATCACGCTTCTCTTTCTATCGCATAACTCTATCTCTTTTGGCGCGATTCGGATCGTGTTGGGGTTGTCGTCTTGTGTGACGAATAAATTACTGTTAATAATTACTTAGCAGTTTTTTTTGACAAAACTCTGTGGCTTCTCGGAAGTATAATGATGATGATATGCTAATTTTATTGATTCATTTATTTAATTAGTTTCTTATTTTAATTGTTGTATATTAGATAAGCGCAAAATGCCTATGAATCAGGAACAGTCTCTGCGAGACAGATTCTTCTATTGCAGAGCCTCTCTTTGTAAATGCGTACATGAAATAATGAAATAAATAAATTATTTGATTTGACATATTATTATTATCATTTCTTTATTTTCACATTTTTACTAAGCATTTATATTAATTTTACATATTTTATATTATACAAAAACTTATAAAAATACACAAAATTATCATATTATTATTATCATCATTCGTTCATTACCGAGATAGTATTATTAGTATTAGTAGTCATTATTAATTCTTTATTAACACATTTACAATATTTACATTAATTTCACATATACAAAGTATAAAAATACGAATATATACCTAAAATTAATCATTAAATTAAATTAGTCATTATTAGTATTACGATGCTCCAATTGCTCCATTATTATTATATCGAAGAATAGGCACAGAATACTTCATAGCTACTGAATAGAATAGTTCGTTCCATCCAGGCGATCGACTGTATGCGTGCGCTCGCAAGCGCGGGGCTGCCCGGACTGTTTTGTATTCTCCGAATATCGCGCGCTGTAGGTGATTATCGCGGTAGGTATGAAGGAGTGTCTGAGGCCTGGTTTACGTAGCAAACATGTTTTGTTAAATTTCTCGAAAACTAATGCTAAAGACATATATTTTTTTTTGCGTAACGTGTTTATTTGAGTGTCTATGTAACCCTCCCGAAATTTTTGACATAAATAACGAAGCACCTCATATAAGAACGTAAATTTTTGAATCTAAACTAAAATAAATTTACTGCTACGTACTAGATACATTATAGCGCGATTGACAATCGCAGTAGCGACTCAGTCCGTAGCGCTACGCGGGTTTCCTCACGCGTTGAAATCTTTTCTACGCGCTACGAGCCGGCGCACGCACATCTCTGCTACAATCAGCTTAAAACTTAATGTCTTTATTGCGCGTGAGCGTATCTAGTGGCTTTATTGCTCAATAAAGTAGCTACTTAATCAGATAATTAAATATGAGCGCAATAAACGTATTAGATAATTATGTGTGATATATCATTATTAGAGGCAATGAGACTTAAATTTCAGTTGTTTTTAATATATTTCAACACTGGAATTAAGACGTATAAACCTGTTTATATCTTTAAAGTTTGGACCAACCTCTCGGTGTGAATGTTTATTATCAACAACTGTACGTGTTGACTTTTTCAATTATTACCTGCATTAAATCTATTTCTGTCTTCGATCATCGATTTCTGTACACTGAGAATGTACGTATGAGTAAGCGATAAAAATTTAAGTACACATTCAATTGACTTGTTTGTATACGAGTTTCTTTATATATAGTTTTTGGGATAATTTGGTCCACCATTCAAGTGAATCTCGTCAGTTATTCAAATACTAGACTACTTAAACCAATACTAAACCGATAATATTCTACTGTGTTTATTCATGAACCGTGTTGTGCTGTGATTTAATGAAGTTCTTGCAGCCCAAAACCGATTACTCTGCTCACCCTGATTGTCGGGATACAGCGTATGATATGTATGTATGTATGTTGAATGTGTTTAATTGATAAAGTCCTCTTGTATTACTGGTAATTTTTTTGTCTGTTATGTTTTGTGTTTATGCCTGTCCGTTTTTTTTTTTCAAATCAATTAGATCGACTACAAATATTGTGATATTTTTTAAGAAAAATGTGATGACTCGTACTATGTAGGCAGTATGCAAACAGTTTTCTAAATGTAGACTAGGTGGACGTAAAAAAAATCCAGCGAAGTTTCTTGCCAGTTCTTCTGCGCTGTGATAATTGAAATGGCAAAATGCTAAATGTTAAATGTTAAAATTTTACGAATTCGAGTGTAGTGTACTGTCTCTGAGTGCAGTGTACTGTCTATGGATGATTTATAAAAATAAAGAATATAACAAGAAACAAACCCCTGAAAATAAAACCAAAATTATAATGAATTTTCATAACATTTCAGAAATATGTATTACTTAATTGTTAAGTTGAGGAAAATAATCACAAACAACAACGGGATTTACCACTTTGTTAGTCCGCTAATATTCCAAGAAATTATTTGTTACATAACCAGTTTCTAATGGAAGAGCTTCCAACTATTTCAACTGAACTAACTCGCACAATGTGAGTCGGCGGTTTATGAAAAGATTTCAGAACGTAACTTGTATAGTTAGTAAGTGAGCTAACGACTCAGGTTTAGCAACCGCATATTTCCTAAGATGCCTAACGCACTGAGCCGATACTAATTAAGGTCCCTTCGGAGAGTTGTATGAAGATTACAAATATAGTAGGTATTTTGAATGTTATTATTTATACATTTGAAGATTCCAGTTTTGTGTGCAATTTCATTGTATTAATATATTATGCGTATTTAATAATAATTTATTATAATAATATACTTGATGCCACCTATTGTGTGGCAAGGGCGGGCTTATTGTCTCAGGCAATTTCTTCCAGTCAATCCGGTGGACCTACATTTTACTTGGAATCCGAACCATGGAGTGGTTGAATTTTTTGACATTTTTTCAAATCAGAAAAAACTCATTGGTACACACCGGTTGGATTCGAACGTCGGACCTCTCGCAAGAGAAGGCGAAGCCCAGACCATTCGGCCGCCCGCCGCAGATTTAAGTTTTAAGTTTGAATTTAGGTTTTTTAATTAAATAACTAATTGTTTAAATTAAAGCATACGAAGAATACATTTTGAGTATTATAATTTTTGGCAACAAGATCTAATGAGATCTTAGTATATTAGTAATATTAATTCTCACATTTAACGTATGAACCTGACATTTCGCATAGAGGAAGCTGCACGGCCCCAATTTTTCACATACATATAAAAAACTTGTTAAAACTAACAATGCCAGAGATGTTTTATGAAAGGTGCACTGAAATAAATTTTAATTCGCAATAAGTGTACTTTGCGCCGCAGAAGAGTACATTAACACAAAAACAGGCCAAGTGCGAGTCAAACTAGCGCACTGAGGGTTTCGTATCGCCATGTCATGGTCAGCGCTACTCACGCCATCTATGGCGTGTTTATGTAATGCTACATATTATTTAAAATTCATGATTAGTTAAAATTCTTCATACTGTTTTCCATAGATGGCGCGCATACACTTTTTCGTTCCCTCTATGGGGACCCTGTGATTTTTAACTTTTTCTTATTTTTATTATTTGTTGTTATATCGGCCATAACAACACATATTATGTGAAAATTTCAACGGGCTACCTATTACGGTTCAAGAGATACAGCCATCGGACAGACAGACAGGCGGCGTAGGCTTAGTAATAGGGTCCCGTACGACGTATACGGAACCCTAAAAAGAGCGATGACTGTCACAGAATATAATTAAAATGCGTGAACTGTAAGAAGGTCAGCAAGCAGTGACCTCGGTGCACTCTCGACTCTCAGACGAAAGTCCGAAATGAGTGCATTTGAAGGATTTTTTATTCAAAATGGCGGACGCCTTGACCTGTTCCAGTTTAGTTCAGTCTCATTTAGGCTTTTCATTACTTGTATAGGTTGTTTTAGAGGTTTAGAGGCTTAATATATCTTATCTTGTATTTTTTACGTACGCTATTTATGTACATATAATTTTTAAATGGAAATAATATTTAAAACATAAAAAACAAATATTATGCAAACTTACACGGTTGGCTACATCACCTACAACATTCGCGATGTCAGCCCATAACACCGGGTGAACTAGGTGCTATGTCAGTGCTTCCCTTCATTTCATGTCGGCTACACTGAACTGGACGGAAAACACGAACTCTTTACATAGCCGTTTCGACCGACGTTTCATTCAGTGCGGTGGTACCAACCCGGGCGGGATAAACCCTCCCACCTAGTTAGGTAAGATGAGAAGGGACCTACAGTGTAACGTGAAATCCGAACCACGGTTAGCCTCCAACGGTCGAGCGGTCACCCATCTAAGTACTGACTATGCCCAGGGTTACTTAATAACAGTCGACCGACCGCACCACTGAGCTACCGAGGCTGCCAAAATGATGCATTATGTTATCTAAAACTATGTAACTATCAAATAAATTTAACTTAAACTACAATTAAAATCTCAAATAAAAAGCCAAACCAATAGTTACATATAAAAAAAGATATAAATAAAGGTTTATTTGCTCCATAATTTAATTCTGTACCTACTGTAACGAAAAGACATCAACAATTTATTTAATATATAACAAAAATGTAATACTAATAACTAAAGAAATAAACCTACCTAACAAACATTAAAATAACTATCAAAAGGGGCATTTATAAATATATAATAAAATAAATGTACATTGCAATATGTATTTATGTGAATTTAATTGTATATTAGTGAGAAGATCATATTAATTTTAAAATTATAAACATGATGTATTAAAGCTTAGCACGAGATTTCCGAAAATCTGGCATGCCATCTCTAAAACTAATAATAACACATTCAAAAACTTGTCGAAAAATATTTCCTAGGTCTCATTAAGTAGCGTGACTCGAATTTATATTATACTGTATTAGTGCGGTGGTGCGCGTCCTCGGAAGCTTATTTACATGCGTCTCACGACACCGCATAGACCTCACATGTGGACCCGGGCGCCGCCGTGCCACTTTGCCGGTGCGAAGTTGACAGCGGGACTAACTGCGCAATTCTTTCCCTTCGAATCTAAAGTTGGTCTGCTGCAGTGGCATTCTCTGAGCAATTTTCCAGCGATAAAGGAATATATATAGCACACTGCGATTTATTGCAACCAACTCTAGTATAGAATATAATATAATTAAATGTTTTGTTCACAAAAATCGTATATGACGACGATACACATGTTTTCCGTCCAGTTCAGTGTAGCCGGAACGAAAATTGGTAATCACCTAGATAGCACTTAGTTCACTAAGTTGCTATAAGCTGGCATCACGGTAGTGTAGCCAACCATGTCAGGTTCTATAAAAAAATCGAGGGAGTCTGCATGTACACGTGCAGCCGTCAAACTTAGTTCGTGAATTGGATGTTTGTGCAGTTTGAAACAATTTTTTCGTAAGACAAATTTTCAACTTTGGTAGCCCATATTGCCCCACCTAGGCTTCATACAAGATTTTGTTTGAAGTATCGAATAAAGTTAAAACCTTTGCCTGTTCGTTAGACTTTGTCTCGATTATGCAGCGTTAACGACTAAAGCGCGAGAGGTGTTTGAAGTTTGCGTGTTTTTGTATTTTTCAAAACATGCCAACTTGGAGGGCTGAATTGGGCCAGAAGGGATGGAATGACAAAATAAAAATGTATTACGTATATCGTCAGATGGACCTTTCATCCGACATATTTGGAATTGATGTACGTAGTCTGGTTGCCGAGTACTAAGCATCGCAAAGTACAAAAAAAAGTCTTAATTTTTTTTAGTAGCACCCCCTTACCCGAGCCCAAAGACGTTTCATCAAATTCACGTCAAAACATATTTCCTTCACGTGAGTAAAATATCGTAGCAGGAAGCGTTCAATATCAACTGCTTTGGTGCGTTGGCGGATAGCCTCGCTGAAGGCCGGAAGGATTCGAGAAAAATTGGAAAGGCGTATGTCCAGCAGTCTCGAGTGAACACATAAACGCTGGCTGATTTTACCAAAGGGTCGCCTGACGCGACTGCGCGGTGAACTGCACTGAACTCATATGAATAAGTAGGTGTTGCAGGCGACCACATCACATTTCCCATTAAAACTCGTGCACCGAGGGTTCCGTACCACCGCACAATGTATTATTATTTGATGTTTTACAATAAAGTTTCCATGCTAATCACACCATGTTTGACGCTTGTCATTTTTACGATATGTAGAGTAAAATCCAAAAAAATTTGAAAAAAAATTGTTTCTTGTATGTGGACCACCCTAAATTATTTACTTTTTAGGTTTCCGTATCCCGTACGGAAGCTTATTACTAAGCCTACGCCGTCTGTCTGTCTGTCTGTCCGTCCGTCCGTCCGTCCGGCCGTCCGTCTGTCTGTCCGAGGGCTGTATCTCTTCGACCGTAATAGGTAGCCCGTTGACATTTTCACAGAATATGTGTTATTATAGCGGATATAACAACAAATAATAAAAAATAGAAAAAGTTAAAAATTAAGGGGGGTTCTCATACAAGAAACGTGTTTCTTTCAATGTTTTTTTTTTGTGGTGCGGAAACCTCGGTGCGCGAGTCCGACTCGCACTTGGCCGGTTTTTTATATTATTTGTTAGGATATCCGTCATTATATAATATTCTGTGATTTCAACCGGCTAATAACTATTACCGTTCAAAAGATACAACCCTTAAAAGGTAGGACAGACAGACGGCGTAGGCTTAGTAAATAGGGTCCCCGTACTGCACGAAACCCTAGAACACGGTTCTAAAATATCGGCACACTTATGAATCGAGAGCATTCGATCGTAGAAATTTAATTTCGGCAACAGGTCGAGGTCGAAATGCATTAAATTAGATTCAAGTTCTCGCTATGATCAATTTCAACTGACATTCCGTTAAACAACTTGCATGCAATCAAGGTCAATGTTGCATACTAGTTAATCGTGCAAGTCAAGTTTAAGATAGATGCAAGTAGGGTATTTCACATTGAATAGAATAGAATAGAAATGCTTTATTGCACACAAAGACACTAACAAAGATACAGAAGACAGAATATAACATACAGAAGAGAAATATAAATTTACAATACTTCACATAGAACAAGAGAAAAGTAGCGTGCAAAGGCGGACTTATCACTTTAAGTGATTTCTTCTAGTCAACCTTTGGGCCATGAGAGTAAAGTGAGGAAGAAATATGGCAAACTTATAAAACTTAATTTTTAAATATGACTGCACTGACTGAAGTTGAGTACTTGTATTTCCTAACTGTATGTTGTAGCGTGGGACGCCCCCCGGCTAGGTGGACAGATGACCTAAAAAAGGTAGCCGGGAGTGGATGGATGAGAAGAGCGGAAGACCGCGTGTGGTGGCGTGACTTGGGAGAGGCCTATGTCCAGCAGTATGGACCGATACAGGCTGATGATGATGATGATGATGATGCAAGTTCTATTCAAGGGAGTCTGTTGATGTCGCTAGCGACCTGCATGCAAGTTATATACTATCTATACATATAATAAAATCGTAGAGGTAAGAAAGTCTGTACATTGAATGTATTCGGAAAAAAACTAACCAGGGTGGCTTAAAATGAGATACTGAACATGTTAGAACAGTTTTTAAAATTTTTGTTTGTTTGTTTGTTTGTTTGTTTGTCTGTACGCGCATCACGCAAAAACCACTGAACGGAATTAGACGAAACTTTGTATAGTGGCAGTTTATATGCCGGGTTAACATAATACGTAAAAAAAATTAACAAAAATAAAAAAAAATTAACAATTATAAACATTATTGCGCGTTTAAAATCACGTAGTCCAAAGTAAAGGTAAAAACAATTTTAAATGTCATGTTGACAACGGAGAACTGTCATCTCGACGTGAGCTGGCCGGTGACAAATTGTTTGATAAATAAAAATAATAATTGAAAGTCGAAGTTATGTCGCTGTCATTGGTGCAATAAAATTTATATATCTGTTGCCCGCGGCTTCGCTCGCGTGAAATTCGTATTAAAAAAAAAGAAAGTAAGTAACTAAAGACGGGCCCGAAGGCGGATCTGCGCTCACGTAAACGATATTATTTCTCGATGAAAGTAACTAAGGGCGAGGCGAAAGGCGGAGCTGATTTCAAGAAGAAGAAAAAAATTCTTGAAGAAAATAAGTAACTAAGGGCGAGGCCGAAGAAGGCCAAGCTCTATTCTGGAAGACCATAAACCTTCTCGAAGAAAGTAAGTAACTATGGGCGAGGCCGCAGGCCGAGCTGCGTTCAGGAAGAAGCTAAACCATCTTGAAGAAAGTAAGTAACTAAGGCTAGGCCGAAGGCCGAGCTACGTTCGGATAATTGAAAAACCATCTCGAAGAAAGCAAGTAACTAAGGGCGAGGCCGAAGGCCGAGCTGCGTTCAGGAAGAAGCTAAACCATCTTGAAGAAAGTAAGCAACTAAGGCGAGGCCGAAGGCCGAGCTACGTTCTGACAAATGATAAACCATCTCGAAGAAAGCAAGTAACTAAGGGCGAGGCCGAAGGCCGAGCTGCGTTCAGGAAGAAGCTAAACCATCTCGAATAAAGTTAATTAATATTAAGATTGAGTTAATTTAATTTAAATTTTATTATAAAGTCCACGCTTCTAACGGCAAATATACCGTGCATCCTAGAACCTCGCGGTTATTCCCGGCTGGATGGCAAGAGGCCCGATGCTAGAGACCTTAGTGCCATGGACTAAGGGTAGTTCTTTGATGTGGGACGCCACTTTTGTTCTCACATTGGCTCCAAGTCACGTTAGGACATCTTCAAGAGCGGCTGGCGCGGCCGAGGCTGGGGCGGAGAGCCTCCAACGCAGCAAATATAGAAATATAATTCAAGATTTCGAATTTGTTGCGTTTGCGGTTGAAACCCTCGGTCCGTGGAGCAGTGAAGCCAAAAGAGGCTTGAGCTGGTTGACGCAACTGGTGTCCCGTCATCAAGGGCTTATGTACTTCATTCAAAGGGTAAGCCTTGCCATCCAGCGGGGTAATGCCGCAAGTGCTCTAAGAACATTTGAAAATGCCCGTTTTGATAGTTATTTTAATGTTTGTTAGGTAGGTTTAATTCTTAAGTTATTAATATTACTTTTTTATTTTTTTATGAAATAAATAGATTGAGTAAACGATATTATATTCTATCGAAGAAAGGAAGTCTTTAAGGGCGAGGCCCGAAGGCGGAAGAGGGTTTTTGGTTTACCTGAACGCAGCTCGGCCTTCGGCCTCGCACTTAGTTCCTTCCTTTCTTCCAGAAGGTTTGTCGTCTTCCTGAACGCAGCTCGGCCTTCGGCCTCGCCCTTACTTACTTCCTTTATTTGAGAAAGGTTTATCGTTTACCTGAAAGCAGCTCGGCCTTCGGCCTCGCCCTTAGTTAGTTACTTTCTTTAAGAAGGTTTATCGATTACCTGAACGCAGCTCGGCCTTCGGCCTCGCCCTTAGTTACTTACATTCTTCTTTGGAATACGAATTTCACGCGAGCGGAGCCGCGGGCTCAGCTAGTCTACACTAAAATGTAATACCGGCGGCGTCACTATTTTTTACGTAGACTGCGTTTAAACTAACTTGGCATGTTGCACCACACACGATGTTGTCCAACTCGTATTGATTTTACTCGAGACAGCGTGCCAATATAGAATGGAAGCAGTGTATGCCTTGACATGCCGCCATTGGCTGAATTATTCATAGAATTCTTGAACACTGCCCAATAGTATTGTTACGTTGTGGTAAGTTATTCGTGTCTATCAGGATGTTTGACAACACTGCTTCATTGATTTTTGTACACATGTAAGTCTATTATATACATATATTATATGCGTATTAAAGTATTCATGTAGTATTCGTTTGTAGTTGATCATAATGCTTTACAGCTTTACATTGCAAACTATTCTTATTCGCTTGCATGTACTTCTCCTACATCCCAAATATTTGTTAGAATATAATGCCTCACAGCATTATAAGCTCGCCTATTGTGCCAAATTATATAAATTGGTGTTCAATAAATAATATTTTACATACATAATTTTTTTCTTGTCAAAGAATTGAGCATTTAGGAAGCATGCATTTTTTAAAATTGTGATGTGGGCTTACGCTTGCTTGCATTTTGATCAATATACAGGCTGTTTGATGACCATAGGTCATAAAGCAAACCAGGTACTCCTGAGCCTATTTGGAGCAAAAAATTTATGTGACATTTTGTTCTAACTTTTTTGCTCCAAATACGCTCAGGAGTACCTGGTTCGCTTTATGACCTATGGTCATCAAACACCCGGTATAAATCGATGTTTTGATCAGTAATTCTTGAGATCTTGACTTCATCACCATCAATCATCGTCAATAACTTGGATTTATATGAAACACCTTTTCATTTAAATTGTTTTTTTTTATGGAAACCAACATGGTTGGTTTACATAAAAAAATTACTGAGAGAGATTATTGTGCCGAGAGACCAATGGTGCAGTCAACAGAGCCAAAATCACGTCTCCTCACGAAATAACACAGTGAAGTGCCATACCAGCAGATTTGAGGATTGTCTCAAGACCAAGGTTAATGGATTGGGGAAACACACACATGTATTTGTTACTGTTTAATGTTTACTGGAGCAATAAAGAATTTTCTATCTATCTATCAATAAAACTTTGTACTCAGATAATTACGTATGCGATACTAGAATTGGTAAGAGTCGGCAAAGTTTGGCGCAGCGTATCGGACCGGAGGTTTTGCAACTAACTTCGTATAAGGTATATCGCCTCGCCTTACATACCACATTTTATTACCTTCACTTCGTTTGTCCATCCTCAATTAAGTAGAGCACACTTTAGCAACTTTGGCATACTACATACCTTCATACAGGATGTTTCAGGGTAGGGTTTCGTAACTTCAGAGTTCGAAAGGGGTCCATATTTGAAGACGAAAAGCTCTGAAACTTTTTTTCAGATTCGGTCATTTTATAGTAGATACTTTTTGGTGAAAATAGTTTGATCGAGATTTGGTGGAAGGTTAACGTCCATATTTATTTAATAAAATCACTAACTTACATGCTTACTAGTAAAATTGAACTGCATGTAAGTAAATTCCAAACACTTAAATTTGTATGACGTTAAAAGACAAAGGGCACTGGACTAGGTCATTGCAATCTCTAGACCTAAGCCGCACTTTTCCCAAACTCACTGTCAATCGAGTTTTTATAAAAATTTTAAATTTTTGTATGAAAAAAAAAATACGGAATTTCGATTTGAGTGATAAGGATTGTTTTCTTCTAATAATGAGAAGGTGGCTAGCCTATCGCCCTTATGCCCGACATCTTGTCCTTATTCCTTAATCGCCCTTTACGAGACGCACGGGGAGAGATGCAGCGGGGCTATTCTTTTTCAGCACCGGCCCCACACGGTATACCTATATAGTATTCAATTATACGTCCGGATACAGATATATAGACGTATATAGATAAGTGGGAAAATTTACATATAATTTCCTGGGTCTAACTGCACGGAATATACGTCGTAATGAAATTGTCAAGTACTTAAGTGGATATAATAGGTACAAATTATTACAAAGAATAAAACTTAACGGCGCATAATATAAATACAAATTTTAAAACTCTCTTGCCTTGGGGGTAGGCTCAAATTTTAGCCGACTGGGTTGGTACCACCGTACTGAACGTAAGATGGCCGCATAGCAGCCTCGGCTGTGTTCTCCTGTAGTCCAGTATAGCCAGCAGTTCAAAGGGAAGTCTCCTGTATGGTGCCTACGTTCTCGGAGGTAATATTGGCTGGTCGGAGCACGTGCTTTGGCCCCTCCCACTCAGCCACCCATACATAATTAAATAACAATGTTCATAAATAAAAACTCAGACTTAAAAACCATCTGGTAGGTCCCATCGTACCCGGCGCGGCCCGTCCCCGCTAACGGGGACGATAGGGAAATGAGCTAAAATAATTCCCATTGTCCCCGGTGGTAATGTAGACGGGGATGATGGCACAAAAGTTCACGAATATATTCCCAATGTCCACGCTCCCTCTAATAGCAATTTTGCCGCTTCACAACGTCCTCTGCGGGAGACAATGTGCGCACTGTACCGAGTAAGCTAGCGAATGAATTGAAATGAAGTTGTATTGTAAAATTAATTGAAAAATTGAATTGTAGAATGAAATAACTTTGTTATACGTAACATACTTAGATTGAATGTTACGTATAGAGTTAAATATGTAAGTTTGTTGTTTTGTTTTTTTATAATTCATATCATAACATACGCACTTACATAAATTAGGTCATCAGTAGCGTGGAAATGAATAGAGAGAAATGTTTTTTTTCTTTTTTTACAGAAATTCAGTTATTAAAAATAAACAATTGAAATTGTCAAAACAAAAAACAAACAGGAGAAAACAAAATTATTTGGAAAATGAACCTACCGACAAATTACTTTCCAAAAATGTGCAGTCGGTATGCACCACAGAGTAAGGAAGTCGGCCAACGCTGTTCTGTGGTGTGTACATAATAAACATTACATACGCGGGCTTACTAAAATGCATACGTGCAGTACATACGCATAAGTCTATAGTAATTATGTTGTTTGTCTGTGAATTGTAGACATAGAATAGAAAATAATGCAGAAGTGCAACGCGTGTATTGCGTTCACCTTAAGAAAGCCTATTACTAAGCCTAGGCTACTACGTCTTTCTGTCTGTCGGTCTGTCCGTCCGTCCGTTCGATGGCTGTATCTTTGTAAAATTTTCACAGAATATGTGTTATTTTGGGGGATATAACAACAAACAATTGAAAAAGGGAAAAATTAAGGTGATCCCCATACAATTATCATAATATGTGAAAGAGCCAGCGCCATCTACCGAACGATCGTTTAACTAAAAAAAAAATTATGTACATAGATCTAATGCCACTACATCCAAGAGTAGTCGCCTATACTGCACTTCTAAGCTGTCCCTCGCTCGCTGCACGCCTAATCTATTGCAATCAGAAAGAAGTTTCGCGATGCCACGCTCCAGTAATCTAACAGCTCTTATAAATTACGTGTCCATCCAGTCACCTACATTTACATTGCATTACACATTCGACTAGTGTTCTTTATTTTGACGCTTCTTGACATAAGGCTCACTTACAATTCATCAATATGTAAATTAATTATATTTTTTTCTTCAAATTACTTTTCAAGTACACTTGTCTTGTATACGTCTATAATATGTAATTTTTATTGTTTTATTCAGGAAAGAGACAGCCTAGCCTATTAGTGTACCTAGTGTGATCCCGAGTGGCTCGTTGGGGACCACAGTTTTGATTGTGTAGAACAAAGACATGTTTTGTTGAATTTATCGAAACTAATGCTAAAAACATATTGTTTTTTTTTTTGCTTAACGTCTTTTAATTGTGGGTTTGTGGCCCTCTAAAACTATTTGCAGCTAATACATACGCGTCTCTTACCTCATTTTTTTTTTTTTTTTTTTTATTGAAACTGACACGGTTGGCTACATCACCTACAACATCCGTGATGTCAGCCCATAACACCGGGTGAACTTGGTGCCACGTCAGTGCTTCCCTTCGGTCGTGCCGGCTACACTGAACTGGACGGAAAACACAAACTATTTACATAGCCGTTTCGAGCGACCTTTCATTCAGTGCGGTGGTACCAACCCGGGCGGGTTAAACCCTACCACCTAGTGATATAAGAAGGGAGTCATATCCCTTAGTCGCCTTTTACGACATACACGGGGAGAGATGCAGTGGGGCTATTCTTTTAAAGTACCGGCCCCACACGGTACAAAATAAATGTCATAAATAAATGTCCGATATAACTAAATGAAAATAAATATTTCCTCCATCGGGGTTGTGGCAAGGACTGAACCAGCGTTCTCCAGCTGAATGGCCAAGCTTAGTGAGAATGCACTGGCGTGACGCTCCTGGACGGCTCCACAAGCAGTTGGCGCAACTGCTTCAAATATAGTTGTAAATGAAAATCACAATTTCATAAAAACTAATTACTAAAAGGAAAAACTGCAGTTACAAGCATGCACTCTAATTTGTCTGACCTAGGCGGAAATACGAGACACGTGCCGGTAATTCTATTGTCCACGGTATAAGCAGCGGTAGAAATCGCGTGTGCACAGACGTACAGACGGACAGATAGAGCACCGTTCTAGCAGGAAAAGTGCCATAACATACACTAGGAAGATGACACACAATCGTCACCACATTTTATATAAATCCTACACACAGAATATGTAACTATATAGAGTGGATACTTGTTGAGGATTTGAAAAAAAGTGCGCAAAAATTAAATTAAAAATATATTCATATGTATCTCTGTCGCACTTGCTTACTGACGTATTTCCTATCTGCTGCTCGAAGAGTGCACGCTGACTAAAGTTATGAACTCTGGAACGCTCTCCCTGTCCATATATTTCCACCCAAGTACAGTCTCGGGTCCTTTAAGAGGGTCGTGAATAGGCACCAGCCGGCATTTATAATACATACTATTATAACATATAGTATATATATAATTATATACATATCATCATCATCAGCATGTATCGGTCCACTGCTGGACACAGGCCTCTCCCAAGGCACGCTACCACACGCGGTCTTCCGCTCTTCTCATCCAACCACTCCCGGCTACCTTTTTTAGGTCATCTGTCCATCTAGCCGGGGGTCGTCCCACGCTACGTTTGCTTGTACGTGGCCTCCATTCGGGGACCCGTCAACCCCATCGGTTGTCGGGTCTACGACAGATGTGCCTAGCCCACTGCCACTTCAGCTTGCTTATTTTCTTAGCAATGTTGACAAATAATTAATATTAATGGCGCACAATTTTGAAACAGAATTTCATGACATTTATAAAATTCAGTCGAGTCATCAAGCTCCGGTTTGTGCAATTTCTCACAGTTCAGTCATTATGTTCATATAATAATAAGTGTAGAATATAATAATATGTTTATTATAATAACAAACAATGCAGGAAGCAAACCCGCAACAACGAATGTATTTCCTCAAACGATTTCGCAAGACTTATATTGTATTTTACTTTTCTGCGGCTCAGAAGATAATGTACAGATTCATAACAATAATTTATGGAACGGTCAAGATACAAATATATTGTAAAACTGGCTTTTTCCCGCGGCTTCACTCGAGTGAAATTCGTATTTAAAAAGAAAGCGAGTAAACCCGCTACCGTACCTTTATTTCGGCGCAGGGAACAATTCGGTTTGTATGAGAGCCACATCTTAGCGTAACCGGAACTGAATTTAATTTAGCCTATCCTGTGTCTCGTATAGGTAAATGTGCTTGTACTAAGTTACTTGAAATTCGGATGATCGGTTTAAGAGTTATGGAAGAACATACATACATACATAAAGAAAAGATTTCTAAAAATCATCAATCTAGTTTTAGTATTATGCATAGTACATATAGTCTACAAACTCAGTATCTCATAAAACAAAGTAACTTACTTCACGAACATCCATTACATATTTATTATTAGTATTGATATGCTGTGAAAATTTCAACGGGCTACCTATTACGGTTCAAGAGATACAGCCGTGTACCGTGTGGGGCCGGTACTTTAAATGTACCGTGTGGGGCCGGTACTTTAAAAGAATAGCCCCACTGCATCTCTCCCCGTGTGTGTCGTAAAAGGCGAGTAAGGGATATGACTCCCTTCTTATATCACTAGGTGGTAGGGTTTAACCCGCCCGGGTTGGTACCACCGCACTGAATGAAAGGTCGGTCGAAACGGCTATGTAAATAGTTTGTGTTTTCCGTCCAGTTCAGTGTAGCCGGCACGACCGAAGGGAAGCACTGACGTGGCACCAAGTTCACCCGGTGTTATGGGCTGACATCACGGATGTTGTAGGTGATGTAGCTAATCGTGTCAGTTTCCATAAAAAAATAAAAAAAACAGCCCTCGGACAGACGGACAGACATATGACTTAGGCCTAATCCTACCTAAGTAATAGGGTCCCGTACGACGGATACGAAACCCTAAAAATACAGGTTACCTATTTATGATGTCGCATCGAAATTTTATAACATGACTGTCTCATCTTTTTTTATGGAAAGTACGACATGTGGCCTCTTGTGACAGCTACTTCTAGGCGGCTACAAGTAGGTATCTAACGATGCCCATGAACATTCTTTGTTGCACGGGGATTGCGAATGCCATGCCGGCCTGACAGGAGTCTTTTCACGCCCCTTTTGAAAGACTCCACGCTGTACTTGGGAGGAAATAGATGTTACTTTAATTAACATTTTTGTACCTAGTCTTCTCTATCTAGTTAGTCCAAGTTTTTTAGCAATATTAGTGAGTGACGACGGATCATTAAACCCTGCTCGAGTACCCTGAAATCACATTGTACCACTGACTAGTTAAGGTTCCGTATCCGTCCTACAGGACCCTATTACTAAGCCTACACCGTCTGTCTGTCTGTCCGTCTGTACGAGGGCTGTATCTCTTAAACCGTAATAGGTAGCCCGTTGAAATTTTCACAGAATATGTGTTATTATGGCCGATATAACAACAAATAATAAAAATAAGAAAACGTAAAATATTCACGGGGTCCCCATATAACGTCTAACGACGCCCATGGACATTCGGTCGTACGCGGGGGTTGCAAATGCCATGCCGGCCTGACATGCTGGTGTCTATTCACACCCCTCTTGAAGGACCCGAAAATACATGGTGAAACTTAATTTAGAAAGACAGCGATAGAAAAGAAAACTAACCAAGGCGTTTACCGCGCGGCCTATTTGAAGTTTATCTTAATACACATATTTATTTAATATACTTAATACATTTTATTCCTGTACTTAAAATACGGGAAGCTTCTAGTCGATGTAACTGGTGTCCCGCAATCGAAGGCTTACTTCATCCAACGAGTTAGCCTTGCCATCCAGCGGGGGAATGCCGCAAGTGTGCTAGGTACTTTTACCTTAGATTCTTTTGATAACTATTTTAATATTGTTTAGTTTGAGTTTTCATTATGTTTTTATAGTTTCTTGTTCACTGTATGGCCCTAGTTGGCTGAAATAAAGTTAACTGCCTACTTTACGGAAATACGAATCTCGAACATATTATTTATGTCATGATAATAATTTAAAGTTAGATTTTATAAAGTGGCACTAATTGCTTAACAATGATTAAAAGTAAACATACGTTTTTATTTCACAATAGCTAATAAAGATATTAACGAGATACTCAGGACAATGCATAAACACTTTAGATTAATTATTGTTTTACTATTGGTATTTGTATGAAAAGATATTTCAAATGTTAGTACATTATTAACGCAATGTTTTTCTTACAAGGACATTTCACGAGGCTTGCGACAGCAGCCTTGCGGCCTTGGTGCCTTGCCTAAGTAGAATTCTTTAGACGTAGCATGACTGTACTCGAATTGTCAATAATGATTTGTTATATCGTAATCTAATATAATAAGTCAAAGAGCTAAGTGAGTTGTAATACGGTTAAATGTGACTGTATTTGTAGGGCTGGACTTAAATACAGCGCTGAATCTTCAATAGATTCAGAGCAGGCTGTGTCCAGTCCTTTTTTTCTCTTCTATTCATAGCTATTGTTATCTAGTATTGGTTTTGTATTTATTTGAAGTGAAAAATAAATATTTCTTATTCTTATTCTTTTTTTTTTCTATCGCTTTTTTTCTCATTTCGAGTTTGACCATGGAAGTGCATTTTCCTAACACTCAAGGTTTCTCCAGATATGTTACTTACACTAAAACACTAACTTTCTTACAATAATATGCAACTTAACACATTATGGAGGTACAGACAGATAAATAAATAACCAGATGTAAATAAATTCTGAAAATAGTGAATAAAGTCTTGATATAAGCTGATTTTTTTTTTAAGAAAATTACAAGACAATTTTAAAATTGCAGTACTAATTGATTTTATCCTTATTAATAACTCTCTTACTCTGTCTTATTTGTAGCGTGTCACATTTAATTACATATACTTGTTATAATAATATATCATATTAAGCGACATGACAGAGCATAAAAACCAATTTTAATCCAACACGAACAATGTTAGACTCACACCGCTATATTTTGGCATGCACTTTCGTATACGAGATGTTAGAATTGAAGTAGGAATTTATTATTAGTAGACATGTCAAGATAGTTTGACCGTACAGATGCATTGTGTTGATCATAATAGTGATTAGATAAATAGTTCTGATTAGATGTTATCGATGTATCGAGATGAGTTATTAGATTACAACGCGATAGATCGACTAAACATTTTAAATATTTTGTGAGAACATACATACATACTATACGCAGATCCTGACAATCAGGGTAAGCACAGTAATCGGTGTTGTGCTGCAAGCACTCTTGTGAATTGAATCACAACACCGACCACCACGTTTAGCAATGGACAAGATAACTATCAAGCAGCCAGTAAGGCATAAATACCTATCTGCTGCACGACATCGCCTTTTAGCACGGCACCTTGTCCTTATCTCTTATTCAACGTGCACGGGGTGAGATGCAGTGGGGCTATTATTTTTAAGTACGAGCCCCATACCTGTGTGTCAGTACCTGACACATAGTGTCTTGGTCGAGTCTTGAACCCAGACTTGCTTGATTCACACACACGGTGCTGAGTGAAAGTGAAGCGTGCACTTAGGTCGCATACGTCGGGTCTGTTAGTCATCTGTCCCCTTACCAGCTGGTCCCCGACACACCTTTCTAGACACTCTACATATGCGTTTGGTACATTTATTTGTTTATATATAAACAATTACATAGCCGCTTCAATAAATTAATTAATTATATATATATTTTTCTTTATGGAAACTGACACGGTTGGCTACATCACCTACAACATCCGTGATGTTAGCCCATAACACCGGGTGAACTAGGTGCCATGTCAGTGCTTCCCTTCATTTCATGTCGGCTACACTAAACTGGACGGAAAACACTAACTATTTACATAGCCGTTTCGAACGACGATGTTTCGCTCAGTGCGGTGGTACCAAGCCGGCCGGGGTGAAGAACGTATTTTGCTTATTAGATCTTAGGAAAGATCGAACAATCAACAGTTTCATTACATTGCTTAGGTACTATAAAATAAAATGCTGAAATTTCCTAGGTACGTTTTCTGGGTTTAAATTCATAGGTTTAAATTATTTCAACTTATTGAATACGAGTAGGAATAAAATAGTATGTTGTAAATATGTATTTTTTCAATTAAAGTAAGTAAGGTTATATAATAAATAAAATAGCATAATATTTTAATGGTGAAGAACGTATCTTGACTATCACGTCTTAGGAAAGATCGAACAATCAACAGTTTCATTACATTACTTACTTTATAACAAAATGCTGAAATGTCTTACGTACATTTTATAGATAACGTTAAACTAGTGTTTCGCAGTAAACTGCATAATGTAACACAATATAACTTTCATGAAGTAACGCTATGTTTTAAGCGCAAGTTTTAGGTTAGTTAGTTAGTAGTTAGTAGTAGCGGGTTTAGTTAGTAGCGCGCCACGCTGCTGGCGAGAAACCTTAGAAAATTAGTCAGATGTATGTCTGTCCGTATGTCTGCCACGCGGTGTGATGATGTGAGATGATTAACTTAAAGTTCAATAAATAAAATAAATAAATTATTTATAAATAGTCCATGTCGTACTAACAGTATGGAAACGAATTTGAAGTAGGTATGTATATTTTTTTTATGGAAATTAACACGGTAACGGTTGGCTACATCACGTCGGATGTACCGTGATGTCAGCCAGTTAAAATGTCAGTCAGCTCAAATGATTAATACTTGATGGCGCGCATACACTTTTTAGTTTCTTATATGGGGACTTCGCGAATTTTTTACATTTACTTATTTTTATTATTTGTTGATAAATAGGCCATCATAACTATAACACATATTCTGTGAAAATTTCAACGGGTTACCTACTCGTATTACGGTTCAAGAGATACAGCCCTCGGACAGACGGACAGACAGACGGCCGTAGGCTTAGTAATAGGGTCCCGTACGACGGATACGGAACCCTAAAAATGGTACACAGTGTAATATTATTATGTTTGCTTATTATAACTCAAGAACGGAATGGTTAATTTTTTGGTCGGTTTTAGTTTCGTTGTATCAGCAGTGGTCGCAAACCCGCTGACCGACTGACTAACTGACATATAAACCACCAATCATATTTATTACATGAAATAAGTGTAGTTTGTAAATTATATTTTAACTTATGTAGAAATGAATGTTTTGGCAAAGTTATAAAATTACCCGGCATGATTATTTCAAAAGCACTAATGCACTCGTGCGGTCGAGGAGGAGGTGACTGGTGAATGCGTTTTTGCGTAATGCTCTCATACTCTCAACTATCTTCATCACTCTAGCGCAGTCTAGTTAGGTGTTAGTGAACCGAGCTGTGTTGGCTTTAGTTGTGGTTGAGAGAGACAATGCTCTATAAGACGTAAATCTTGCATTACGTCATAGAACATTATTTTAGGTACTATTCAAATATACTTTATTGTACTCCATAAAAAGAAACACAAAAGGCGAGTTTAAAGCAATCTAGCATTCTTTATAAACTAACCTTTGGGATGTGGAGAAGCGCATAGGGCGGACAATGCAGTGCAAAAGTAAAGTGTGAAGAAGAAAGCTATATAAATGGACACAAAAATATAATTAGATACATACATAAAATAAATACTATAAGGTACGTACTCGTACATATTATATTTATGTATAAATTTCATATAAAGGTTGTTGTAACGGCCACTACATAAAATTTAGGAAATGATTATTGGGATCAATACTAACAAAAAAATCAAATAACTTTTTACAAAATTCCCTTTAAATAAAAAGTTACAGTTTTCATACAAACTAATTATTTATTTAGTGTAAAAATGATCTAATGTTCCGCGCGAACGTGGGAATGAAAGGGGCGCGGTGAGTGAGCGAGCAGGGACGAGTGCGCGGAGAGAGGAGATGCGCGGCGGCGGAGCGGGGTGAGTTTTTCGACGCCGACCGTTCCAGCGCCAGCACCCTCCCCCCGCGCGCGTCAAATTACACTTGACAAAAACCAAAGAGTTTGTCGCTTCGCTCGTAATACAAACTCTTTGACAAAAACATAAATTAAAAAAATTTATATCTCCAAAACTAGACACTTTAGAGAAAAACTGTGTTTACTTTTTTGTCTCGGAAAATCATGAGAATTGCGCTGGCGAAATTAATGTACTGGCCGTTACAGCATCCTGTATGGTTAATTATATTTTATATTATAAAACCAACTGAATAGTAGTTACAAGAACATAATGATGTAAAATTAAATTGTGAATTTACTACGCAAACCTCAACATCTAGGATACACAGTTTAGGCAGCGCTCAGTAAGTCCAAAAACTCGTAAGTGGTAGTTTTGCCCTCTGAGGGTTTAATTTGCGTAGATACATTTTTTTTTTATTTTAATCCCATATTTTTTCACTTTTGGTCTGGTATGAAAATATAATTAATTAATTTCACCTCAGAATAAAAAACCATAGAACAAACGCTTATTTTTATGTACTGAAATATTTTTAGGCTTCTGCCATTTATTAAATACCATGTAGGAATTTGTGTAATCTACATTTAGGACATTACAATGAGGAAAGAAATTCGTGAGGGGCAAACATCTGTAATCTTTACTGACTCTACCATGCTTGACTCTCATGATGGTTGTTCCTGTACCAATATTCATCACCTTCCGTGATATCACGTTATATCACAGAATGCATTACGTTATAGCTGCGATCTACTAGCCAGTCCATTACTCATAGAAATCATAAATCTTATAGACAACCTGAAGTTAAAATAGCATCATCATCATTTCAACTCTTCCTTGGCAATAAAATAACTCTGCAGAACAAATATTTTATTAGGTATAATCATTCATGTATGAATCTACGGTTAAACTGCATATAAAATAAATTATAGTGTATAAAACTATAGTGGCAAGTAAGCCCTCTTGTATTTTCTGCGGGATTTAAAAGTAATGTGACATTGTAGTATAAACGTTGTCTAATCGATTGTGTGTCGTGTTTCTGATATGTAAGCACAGGAACCTGTTTTGTAGTATGAGTATACCTTCTACATATTGCTGTTTTCAGTTCTTCTACCTGTTGTTATAGTATCTTCTGCCTGTTGTTCTTGTCAGTTCTTCTACCTGTTGTTATAGTAACTATAACTGTTATCTTTTGCCTATTGTTGTTGTTAGTTCTTCTACCTGTTGTTATAGTTATCTTCTGTCCATTGTTGTTGTCAGTTCTTTCACCTGTTGTTATAGTTATCTTCTCTTCATTGTTGTTGTCAGTTCTTCTACCTGTTGTTATAGTTATCTTCTGCCTATTGTTGTTGTCAGTTCTTCTACCTGTTGTTATAGTTATCTTCTGTCCATTGTTGTTGTCAGTTCTTCTACCTGTTTTTATAGTCATGTCCTGTCTATTGTTGTTGCCAGTTCTTCTGCCTAAAGTTGATGCCAGTTCTTCTTCTTTTTTTTTATTTTTTTTTATGGAAACTGACACGCTTGGCTACATCACCTACAACATCTGTGATGTCAGCCCATAACACCGGGTGAACTAGGTGCCATGTCAGTGCTTCCCTTCGGTCTTCTTCTTCTTTTTGTTATAGTTATCTTCTGCCTATTTCGTTTGTTAGTTATTCTGCCTCTTGTTATTGCTGATCTTCCGCCAATCATATCATGGGCATGCAAAATCTAAACGCATGCTACAAGACAGCGAAAACTCAATACCTCAGGCACATCAATACACACAAATATACGAGAACACAAGGAGGCGCTTAATGGGTTTGACTTTAAAATTTTCCTCGATTAAAATTTTCTGAGAATAATAATTTACAGTCTGATTTGGTTTACAATGATCGATTCTCGATTATTTATTAATTATATTTTATAAAAAAAAAAGTAAAATTATAATTTGTTGCATGCAACTCAAATTTAACAACATTGTTTTTCTCCTCCACAGCCACCACCAAAAACCCACACAACACATACAACATGACCAGTTTGAGGATAGCGCTACTGGTGGCGACGCTTGCGCTCGCACACGCCGCCCCCGCGCCCGCCCCCGCGCCCGCCCCCGCACCAGAGCCTGCGCCCGCACCGGTCCCAGTCCCCTCCGACGACGACAGACCGGAGATCATAGAGATCATCGCGCCAGCCGTCAGCGCACAGGTAGCTAACCATATCAAATGCATCATCATCACCATCAGCTCCTATCGGTCTACTGCTGGACACAGGCCTCTTCCAGGGCACACGCGGTCTTCCGCTCTTCTCATCCATCCACTCCAGACTATATTTTTTAGGTCGTCTGTCCATATAACCGGGGAAAGCGTCCCATCAGACGATTTTTTTTTATGGAAACTGACACGGTTGGTACATCACCTACAACATCCGTGATGTCAGCCCATAACATTGGGTGAACTAGGTGCCATGTCAGTGCTTCCCTTCATTTCATGTCGGCTACACTGAACTGGACGGATAACACGAACTATTTATATAGCTGTTTCGACCGAGGTTTTGTTCAGTGGTACCAACCAACCCGGCCGGGATAATCCCTATCACCGTGGAATCCGAACCACGGTCCATCGCTGTCTCACACCACGCATGCCATCGTAGAAATACAAGTGAAATACATGCCATCGTTGGATGCAACACGAGCCATCTTAATACCTACTAGACAAAATAATGACGTACATGCTACCTGAAGCATGATTGAACTCTTGAGCTGCAGCGAACACCTTAGTTGGTCCAATAATTGTGTCTTCTTGCTCCGATAGACTTCGGTACATTAATTAAGGGGTACAACCGCATATCGGGAAGAGTCTCGACGCATTCAAGGCGGGGGCTGCAGCCTGCGAAAGTAATCGGCGCGGTATGCGCGTTACACTTATTAAATTGTCGGCCTTGCGACTCTTGCGCAAACACCGCCTCGGCTCACCTCGCTATCACAACCTGCTAAACTGCAGCGGTTGCGCGGCCGCGCCGGCGCGGCGCGCGCGCATGAAGCCGATCTGAATTCATTTACTGACAGGTCATTGCGATTGCCAAACCGCGGGATTACTATTATTACTAGACTGCTTACGTACTAGACCAGATGTTGTGTTCTATGAAGCCGAGGGACCAGTCTTCTTGTCTTCTTCTTTTTGTGTATCTTCGATCGGGTTTTATCGGCCGTAATACCGTTCGTATGCTTCTATCTATATGAACACACACTAATTGTACGGTATGAATGATTTCAGGAGACACTGGACTCTCTCAACCTGGGCGAACCTGGTTCTGAGCTGAGCGAGCGAAACAAACGGACTATCGGCATCCTGCGACAGCTGTTCCCTACTTTAACTCAGGTATACCTAATTGATTTCTTAGATTTTTCAGCAATACTTCACGAAAACCTCTAGATCTCTCCCCTAGACTCTCTAATAGCCCACTTATGTATAGGATAATCCAATGTGTGTACTGAATAAAGCCTGTTTTCTAGATTATCGATCAGAAAATACAGAACATCACGGGTACACTCTTCCAAACATTCGGACCGTTGATACTGGGCGCTCTCGGTGGCAGTGGAGGCACAAGGAGCAGCGGAGGAGGAACCGTCACCTTTGACGATGACGAAGAGGACGACTCAGATGTGGAGACTATCAGCACTGACTCGAAGGGCTCGAAGGTCTCGGTGGAGTTGCCGGCGTACACGGCAGTCTCGGAACCGGTGCCCGATGTGTTGTCACCATCACCATCGTCCAGTGAACCGCTTCAAGACATCGAAGCTTCTCCGACCACAGAGACGATCTCAACCGCAGCAGCCCTATCGTCCTCTTTACCTGAAGAATTAAAAGATGATCCCCCCTCCGAAGCGCCTATCGTCAGCTCTTCGTCGGAAGCGCCAAACGGTCAATCCTCATTCCAAGATTCCGACACCGACAACGAGACGGATAACACGACGAAGACTATTCGCAAACGATCAGTGGTAACTAGCGCGCCTCAGGACTCAGCACGTCACTAACGCGCTCATCGATCGCTCTTCAGCTCATTCACCAGTCACGGTCACCGCGCCGGAGCTCGGCGCGGCTTAACAATCAACCATACCACAGACGATATGGTCCATTCCTGCGCCGTCCGTGGACGATCTGACCGGTCCCGACGTCGTTTCATTTCATTACCATATCAGTGTTTCACCTTCTTCTCAACACTGGCTAATCTCGGATGTGCATTCTCAGGCGCAGGGCTCCTCGGCCGACGGAAACCAGTTGCTCTCGGGAGCGGAGTCGCAACAGTCTGAGGTGCGCGTGCAGTTCGCCGAGGACGCCGCCAAGGACCTCGTCGCCGCAGCCAGCGAGGACCAGGAGACCGCCGCACAGACATCGCAGCTCGATGAGATCACCTTGGAGGACTCGGACACCAGTGAGGAGAACCGCAACAAGAGGCAGGGGTCTGAATCAACCAATGTTTTTACCTTTCTCGGTGGCGGATAGAGTGTGTACAGATGTTTTATCTCACGAGCGCGGGTGAGCCATACTTGTAGTTGTAATGCGTATAGACACGCGCTCCTGTGTGTATAGCGTTAGCGCAGGTAGCGCTCCCGAGCTTACGCAGACAAAGACAGTGTGCATGCATATTTAAACATTTACACACACAAGCGTGGCTCACTGGTGGATAAAACATCTGTACAATCCAGAAATTACAAAGTTTGTGTAATATGTTGATAAAAATAATTTCGCATCTCATATAGATTTCATCTGTAACATTTGAAAATGCATAACTAGTACGTCTGGAACGATTTGGGCTCTCTAGATTATATAGTTATCTAAGTTATACATTATTCTTGGTAGTATTTGTACTGAAAGTATTTTTGGTTGTTTTTGCAGATTCCTTAACTTCGGTTTCGGAGGAAACGCCGGCGCGGGGGGCAGCTCCGGCGGCGGGGGCGGATCCGGCAACTTCCTCTTCGACATCATCAGAGTGAGTACCGCCTCTACACCACACTCCTCACACTATCCACTGTCTGCAGCCACTGGCGTTTGGCTCACGGATTGACGGTTTTGACGGATAACTTGGAACTTCGGTTTTAACCCATTTGAGCGGACACCGAAAAATGGTCAAGGAAAGATTTTTACGAGCATGATTGATTTTGGTTACTCCGGTTGGAAACTTTAGTTCTACAATTTCAATACCTTCTTTACGATTATTTATACCGCTTTGAATTTTAAAATTTTATTTTTGCATTATTCGTTCATTTGCTTCTACTTTAACCTTACCTTTTACCTTATCTTTATTTCTACAAATTCTCTTCACTCGGTTTCGCTAAGCATGTGGCGCTATTCCAAATCATCCTTTCCAACAACCGATTTCTGCCAATATCGAGGACTCTCGGCGTTCGGACCGAGGCCACTGGATCGCAACGACAGCGGACAGCCGACATGGAATGAATACCATAGAGCACGGGATTATGTGGTAACTAATAATGATGGCAGCGTCCAGCGGAATCGATGGCGCGCGCCGCTGGAACCGCGTTCCGGCTGATCGCCGGCACGGACTCCATCAACCTAGGAGTCTCCGCGACTCACTCGGCTACCAGAGACAACACACAAGTACTCCGACTGTCCGCACTCTCACAGCACCGCACCTCTAGCTCTGTCGCACAGTAGACACTACACAACACACATTCGACTGCTTCTCCAAACAACTTGTACATAATATTTTCGGAAGTCGCAGACAGACCGGGATGAGACGCTGATGGGGTAGTTGGGATTAAGGATATTGTAAAATAGAGCAATGGGCTCGTCATTATTATTTTAAGTTTATTTTTATAATTTGTACATACGACGTTTGATTAAGGTTGCAAAGTGGTTTTTGTGTTTTTCCATTATCCTTCATAAAAAGTGAGCAAAGTGTTTGCATCATTCCTTAACCTGTAATCCTTAAGCTTAATGTGTTCTAAAACCTCCTGTCAAATAGGTCAACCGTATGTGACCTTCCCTTGCCCTTTACTAGGTAGTAGGCTCAAATTGTAGCCGACTGGGTTGGTACCACCGTACTGGATGTAAGATGGCGGCATATCAGCCTCGGTTCTGTTCTCCTCTAGTCCAGTATAGTCAGCAATGTACGGAAGTCTCCGGTATGGCACCTACCTTCTCGGAGGTGATATTGGTTGGTCGGAGCATGTGCTTTGGCCCCTCCGACTCAACCATCTATACCGGATTACATTAAAAAAAAATTGCCCGAGTAAATGACGCAAACGCTATTATCCTTCAGGCAGTTCCTTGATTAGCAAACATCGTAAGCACAGGCTTGGCGCTGCTCAGCGCACGCAGATTGGGCGTCTCGTAACACACGCGCGTGCGCGACTTTCACCTCTGATATAACCGCACCGACCCGTTCCGTCCGGACGCCGGACACGAACTCCACCTAGCTCACTCGTTCTCAGTCGCATACGCTAATACCATACCTACCTTCGCTCGATACCTTGCTGTTCAGTAGTGAGGACGGTGTACTTGTGATTTAGTCCTACACCAAACAAAACGTGAACTCACGAAGGCTTTTCAGTTTCCTTTCCTGGATGAGATTAGACATTTCTCGGGAATTCTGAACGCAAAGTGATCATTCAACTACAAGTATTAAGACTCAGAAATACCAAAAAATAGTTTCTCCCGATTCATGTTTCTCGTAAACCACTCCGAGTTTGGACGACGTAAGTGCAGAATCAATAAATATTTAATTGTAGGTGTAATATTTAATAAAAGTAATAAAATTGTATTTGACGGGAAGTAGTATTCTATTTTTTATCTATTACGTAAAATTACTTGATGAGCGGCACGGAAACAAGGTTTTCCGAATTTTCGAGAGCATACTTTGCGAAGTGAAGTAAACCCAATTGCGTTTTAGGCTATTTGGTGGTAAGCAGTATGTATTTTAGAAAGCCATATATTTTTTCTAATATTAAAGTTGGAGTGGTTGACGAGAAACATCAATAGGGAGAAACCGATTTTTCGTAGTGCTGCGTCTTAAATAAAAAAAAAAGTCGGGACATTGCAAAACATTATTATCGTTATAAAATTTTTATAACAACCACATTTGATGATGGAAAGTAATTTTTTGGAGTTCTGACACCCTCATTTAGCTAGGGCTAGAAAGTAGTAAGGTAAGAGGACCATAAATATGATCTTTGAGCCCCCGAAAGTTAAACTAAAAATAATTTTCATCTAGAAATTCGAATATTACTTTATATATTTTTATATATAATATATATTTGATCACAACTTTATCGCCTGTCACAAGAGGTGAACTAAATACCAGCATAAAGACATTTCCCGTGATCCCATCAAACTCAAGAATCATGACATTCTTGTGAAGTAATATGTAAACAGTAGCTATACCTAACCGTGATGCAATTTCACATACTGTAGATGTTCGTCAATCTGAAGGTGTAATATTTTGCGTAATGCGGACATCATAGTAATTAATTAATGACCTACTAGCGTGCGTAAATTATGTAAAAGACTTAGTGATTGCTCAGTCAGTTGCTAAATTTCAAATGATTGCCCCAAAATTGCATAAAATTACGACTCGCTTTAATGCAAAATTTGTGGACATAATATTATAATCGGTTGGAGATTTAAGGGTGTATCGTAATCAGAAAGATCTTACCGCATTAGAACTTGAACTGCTAAATAGACTGATGTGAGTGGATAAATTGAACGTCCAAAAGATTTGAGTCATGATGTACCTGCATAATCCACAATGCTATACCTACGCAAGTAATAAGTACCTACTAACTGAATATTGTACAATGTACCTACCCATACCCTACCCAGAGCTAATAGCCCGTCAACATATTCATCACGCTACACAGTCAGTACACAAATGATTAGGAACCACAATGATGGGAGAGATTGAGTGTTGAGCTGGTGACCGTACACGGACAGAGAAATCGCGAGCAGATTGACGACCTCAATCGATGGGGTCCAACTATCCGACGAGGAGTGCGGCTCGAGACGAGACTACTGATGCAGCTGGGCATCAGTAGCATACTGAACGAGTTGACGATAATCTGAAGAGGCTTAATCGGAACTGAACTGAAGTCTAAAACAGCTGCAGAAGAAGAGAAGAAGGTATAAATAATATTTGAACAAGTAATGGCGACGCCATTGCTCTTGAAACCAGTTATTCGGAACATCGGAGCTCTGCTTCGCGATGGAGACGACACCTTCTAAAACTGTTTTCTCTAACAAAAATCAAACAGAACAACAAATCACTCAGCAAGAATGCTCCATAACCTACTACGAAATCAATAACACACTCTATGGATCAAACTCAAGCTCAATAAACATCAAAATAAATATGATTATTATAAATGGCGATTTCTTAGAAGAAAACTGTGTGAAGGTAAGTAGTACCCTAAGTATTAAAATAATCTGTATCATTCAGATAGTATGTAAAGTTGGATTTTTGTAATCCTTAAAGTACTATCCCTAGTATGCTAAGGATTGCAAACATTCTCGCAAGTGTGTAATTTAAAGTTCTGATGCAAATGTTCATGTAGTCCGTACATATGTGCAATTTTATCAAAATAATTATGAATACATAAGCTTCTTCCATATCCTACGACGATATTGATCGTTTTTACTTCCTTAGAGACTTCACGGTGTGGGTAGAGCTGATGAAAAGAAAATAACTATTTTTGTTTGTTCGCAAATATTACCTTATAATAATATCTGTCGGATATGCTAAATAGAACGCAACAACTGGCAATTCAATGTTTTTGGTTTTGGGCTGGAAACGATTCTTAAAACGTGCAATGTTTGGTGTGGATAAAATAAGATTCCTCACTTTATTTAAGGAACCACTCTTTTAACTAACATGAATTCTTCAATCTTCATTGAATCTCCTTCTATCGCATGCCTCTCAAAATATGGTTCATGGACTTCCAAGTCAAGCGAAAGGATTCACATTAATTACCAAATATTTCATTAATACAGGTTATTTATATAAATACACGTTCAAGTGTGTTTACTATCAATGGGTATACCTAATGTGAATTCTTCTGGATGTTTCAGAACAGGTCAGATGACGACAAAGTGTATTGAATTGTCGAAATAATTTCAACGAGTAGAATGTAACTCTTCATCAGTTTGCACCGGTCCACTGCTGGACATAGGCCTCTCCCAAGACAAGCCACCACACGTGGACTTCGGCTCTTCTCATCCATTCATTCCCTCCCGACTACCTTCTTTAGGTTGTCTGTCCACCTAGTCGGTGGGCGTTCCACGCTACGCTTGGCCGTGGGTGCGTGGCCTCCATTCCAGTACCCGTCTACCCCAGCGGTTATCGGGTCTGTGACAGATGTGCCCAGTCCAACTTGCTAATTTCTTAGCAATTTCGACACCTAGGTTCTTTATCGTATTTCTGCATTACGGAATTTGTCGATCAAATAAATTTCGAACATGCTCTCTCCATAGCTCGTTGAGCGATTTTAAATTTTTGAACTAGTCCAATCGTTAGGGTCCACGTTTCAGTCCGTACGTTAAAGATGTTCGTCTTTAAATACTGTGGGATGGAGGATGAAAGGTCAGTCAGTCAGTCAGTGTGTATGCGTTCACTACTGAACATACGCCTCTGCAATTTTCCTCCAGTCCTCCCGGCCTTCAGCGGCACAGAACCACTGCTTACCGCCGACGTACTTGATGTCATCGTCCCACCTGCCGGATGGTCTACCCACACTCCGTTTTCCTTTCCACGGCCGCCAGTGTAGGACACGCTTACTCCAACGGCCGTCGTCTCTTGACTACCAACTGCCACTTGAGCTTACCCACCCGGTGTCCAATATCGACTACTTTGATGCGTCGGCCAATTGCCTCGTTACGCACCATATCATATAGCGATATCCCCAGCATGGCTCGCTCCATTGATCGCTGGGCAACTTTCAACTTTTGGATAACTGCGACCGTCAAAAGATGTGACGAAATCTCTGAAATGCCGCCCAGCCTAACGGAATTATTGAGTCGTGTATACCTACTTAGCTTCATTTTAAACAGAATATTTCAGTCGTGTTTGTTTGTAAGTATGAATAGAAAGGAAGAGTCAGCAATTGGTCGCTATTGCTGCCATCCGCGTGCACTGATTATTACGGACTTATTGCAGTTCGGAGCTGGGTTGAGCGCGACCGAACCCGCCGACAATGGTGACAACACCCTGGCCACAGTGGCCAGCGGAAGCCTCGGCACCGCCAGCGGAGGCCTCGGCACCGCTTCGAGTGGCTCCTCCGGAAGCCCCGGCGCCGGCGCTAGCGTTCAAGTAGGCGCCGTCAATGAGGCTCACGTGGTCGCTGGGCCTATCACGAGATTTTTCCTAGTCTCCAACCGCAATATACACAACGCCTTCGAAGACCTCTTCCTTCGCCTCGCCCAGACGACCGAGCGGCTCGTCAACTTCAAGGCGAGACTCATCACCTCCATCATTTAAATCACAGAGGCTACGTCTTCGCGCCATTGCTCAACTAAATTATGTAGAATAAAATTATAAGCGAGCAGCGCCAACCGAGCGGGCGCTCCTCGCGGGAGGCGGAAGATTTCCGATTCTTATTGGGCGTGCTTGCCGTGCGCATTGGCAATACTTACGCGCGCAGCGCGTACGCAAGCCGCGTCTCGTCATTAGTCATTGTTTTGTAAATATCTAGGTGTATGTAGGTAATTAAGTGAAATAGGGACATTTTATAAAAAAAAAACTACTAAAATAAAGCGTGTTTCATTTCTCTCCCTCCTGAAACAAGGCCAACTCCATAACTTGTTCACACGTGTTCGAATAAACCCGTGAACATGTGACATTTCTGTAGCATGGCCTTGAATACCCTACACACTTTTAGATTGCACATTGTACTAAACATTGCACATTTGACTAAATATTGCACATTGTACTAAACATTGCACTAGATACTAAATAAAAACTAATAGTTACTATATAACGCACAAGTTACTAAATGCTGCACTTAATACTAAGCACTGAACCAGATACTGAATACTAAATGTAGCACTATATGCTTATATGCAAAATTACAATTAATTCACCTAATTTGTGTGAACTGCATCTAATAATTCTCTAGCTTGCTTACTTATGCAATACTTTGTAACCTATTTGCAAGACCTGACCTTGACATGTTACAGCACGAAGAAGATATTCTGAAGTAGATTGTAGAGTAGAATAAGTACATTGTAAGTAGAATATAGGAAAAAAATAGCAAACTTTTTAGTCGGTAAGCGGCGGGTGGCCGAGTGGTTTGGGCATCGGCTTCTCATGCGGGAGGTCCGAGGTTCGAATCCGGTCGGCGTGTACCAATGAGTTTTTTCTGACGAAAAAAATTACGTGCATACCTACACCCGCTGCTTCACCGTTCGGAACCGGTGTAAAACTGTAGGTCCCTTCCCTTGCCCCTTACTAGGTGGTAGGCTCAAATTGTAGTCGACTGGGTTGGTACCACCGTACTGGATGTAAGATGGCCGCAAGCAACCTCGGTTGTGTTCTCCTCTAGACCAGTATAGCCAGCAATCCAGGGAAGTCTCCGGTATGGCACCTACCTTCTCGGAGGTGATATTGGCTGGTTAGAGCATGTGCTTTGGCCCCTCCGACTCAGCTACCCATACCGGATTACATAAAAAAAAAAAGTCACCGACAAGAGGTCGGTGTATAAGTATACGTATGGAAACGAAAGGGTTTACTACTGGTAGTCCATTGCGGTAATACGATGGTTAAAACTAGGTTCCAAACAATGACACTACGACTGCAGGAGTAATGAAAAGTAATTTTATCACTTCCTTTTTGCCTTTTACTAGCCGCTCGTGGTCATATTTGTCATTGTCTGAACCAGTTTTAGCTGGAGTTAAAGTAGAAGTAGTTAGTTTGACCTAAATTTAAAATATTGACCTATATTCATACTATGATCTAATTTTAAAACCGTTAATCCAGATTTCAAAGTTTCCAATAACTTATATCGTTTTCAATGTGGAATAGGCCCTTTTAGTGTGGCTTTAAATTCGACGTTCTTTTGTCGAAGCTGGCATACAAACTTCACAGTGTAGAACATGTTGTCATCTTATGTATCATCGATCCTAAAAATGGCATATTTAGTGTTGTCCTTTTTCCAGTAGAGATTCCGTGGTGTTAAATCAGAAGAAACTGGAACTTTGTCACACTGCCCTACTGCATAATGTCAAAACATAGGGTTGTAAGAAGTTACCTCAACTCTCTCGTTACAGAGGTAGTTACTACTATAGTAGAATTTAACAATCCCGACCCTTTGAGCCATAAATCATTCAGACGAAAGACAATAGGCTAAACGTGGAACTCGCTACCCCTCGAAATTCGTCAGTGTTTGTCTTTAAAAAGCGTATTCTGTCTCACTTTCTGGAACCTCAAAATTACTCCATATACAGGGTGTTCGGCATATTGACCGACAAAATCTTTTTGTACGTAAGTGGGGTCATTTGCAACGTTTTGACCCATAATTCCTTTTGTCAGGTGTCACGTGGTATCGAGGTACGATTTTTTTTCTTTATTTTTTTAAATTACCAAAATTCCAGCTTCGAACCCTTGTAACTTTTTTGTTTATGATTGTATCAGCACGAAATAAATTTTATTCGATTTTACTATGTATCCTTGTTTTAGAAAAAATATTATTTGATGAAGTTAATACCATGAAAAGGACTTATGACCTCCCAAATTTCCGAGAAGGAGTAAAAATATGACAGGATCTTAATTTCTTAATTAATAAAAAAAACTGACAGCAATTGAGAGCTTCGTTTTCTTTTAAAAAGTTTGGTAGTTTACGCCCTTTCCAACGGTGTACCACATGTTATACAAATCATTCACTATGTGACCAAAATTAGGGATAATTAGTCTAAACATTAACCATGGAGAATTGAACAAAGTACCCGCGCGACCGGTACATGTTCTAAATTTGAAAATGCTCCGGAAAACGCTCTCAATACGGGAAGCGACCACCGATAAGTGGCCCTGTTACAAAGTGCCCGTGTTGTCGTTCTCTTCTGTCCCTAATTTTTACGGAGGAACGTTCACGGAACTTTGGGAGGTCATAACTCCTTTTCATGGTATTAACTTCATCAAATAATATTTTTTCTGGAAGAAGGATACATATTAAAATTCAATAACTTTTATGTCCTGCTGATACAATCATAAACAAAAAAGTTACAAGGGTTTAAAGCTGGGATTTTGGTGATTTTCAAAAATAAAGAAAAAAAAGATACCATTTGACACCTGATAAAAGGTGTCATGGGTCAAAACGTTTGTAAATGACCCCACTTACCTACAAAAAAAAAATAATTGTCGGTCGATGTGCCGAACACTCTATATATTATTTAGAGTCTAATGTTACGGTTCTTTGTATATCTTATTCGTATAGTATATATTTGTATCTATGTTTTTATTATGTGTTGAAATTGTATTTCTTCGTTATCTCCTTAGTACCTCTACTTAGTACTGCATTGTCCGTCCGCCCCTACTCGGTTTCCACATCCCAAAGGTCCCAAAGAAATCCTAAAGAATGCCTCAAGGCATTAACCTCGCCTTTTCTGACCCTTCTTGTGTATATAATGATATAAGTACAATAAAGTATATTTTCATTTCATTTCATCTCCTTATTTGCTCACTGACTGCCACTCCACTCTTTATCCAAGGTTGGTTGGAGGAGAACGCCAACGACGTCAAGCTGTACCTTTTGCAAAATTAAGTTAATAAAATTTAAGTGCGATAAACGTATTTTGATTTGGTTTGATTTGATTTGATAAAAGGGTTGTTATTGTTAGTTATAGTTAGGGTAGCTGTTTCGATCATGTTGCTACCGCTACTAAAGCGGCGACATTATGCGCGAAAGTTCTGGGTATCTTCTGATTTGGCGCTCCGCACTCTTTATTAATAACCAAGGTTGGTTGGAGGAGAACGCCAACGACGTCAAGCTGTACCTTTTGCAAAATTAAGTTAATAAAAATTAAGTGCAATAAACGTATTGGTTTGATTTGATTTGATAAAAGGGTTAATTGTTATTGTTAGTTATAGTTAGAGTAGCTGTTTCGATCATGTTGCTACCGCTACTAAGCGGTGACGTTATGCGCGAAAGTTCTGGCTATCTTCTGATTTGGCGCATTCATTTTTAAGATAGTTACGGATGATGTTTGCACTGAGTGAGAGGTACAGTGATGTGTGGTGGTGTGTTGCAGCTGGTAGCCGGGTCGAGCGCCACTGAGCCGGCGGACGACAGCGGCGACGCCGCCTCCGCCGACGGCACCGCCGCCAAGGGAGACAACCTGACCGAGGGTGTGCCCGGCCCCATCACGCGCCTCTTCATCATCGCCAACCGCGGCATCGCCAACCTCATCCAGGACCTCATCCTCCGCCTGGCGCAGACCTCCGAACGGATAGTCAACTTCAAGGCGCGACTCATCACCTCCATCATCTAAGTCGCGTAGCGTTAGGACGCGTCGTCGCCGCACACTTGCTCAAATAAGTAGATTCAAAGGATTAGCGAGTAGTGGGAGCCGCCGCCGTCAGTGGGCGCTCGGCGGCGGCGGCGGACGGCTTCAGTTTGGCCACGCTTACCGTGCGCGCGCTCGGCGGCGTCGGCGATAGACTTCTCTTTGGCCTCGCTTGCCGAGCGCGCGCTCGGCTGCGTAGGCGATCGACTTCAGTTTGGCCACGCTTGCCGTGCGCGCGCTCGGCGGCGTCGGCGATAGACTTCTGTTTGGCCTCGCTTGCCGAACGCGCGCTCGGCTGCGTAGGCGATCGACTTCAGTTTGGCCACGCTTGCCGTGCGCGCGCTCGGCGGCGTCGGCGATAGACTTCTGTTTGGCCACGCTTGCCGAGCGCGCGCTCGGCTGCGTAGGCGATCGACTTCAGTTTGGCCACGCTTGCCGTGCGCGCGCTCGGCGGCGTCGGCGATAGACTTCTGTTTGGCCTCGCTTGCCGAGCGCGCGCTCGGCTGCGTAGGCGATCGACTTCAGTTTGGCCACGCTTGCCGTGCGCGCGCTCGGCGGCGTCGGCGATAGACTTCTGTTTGGCCTCGCTTGCCGAACGCGCGCTCGGCGGCGTAGGCGATCGACTTCAGTTTGGCCACGCTTGCCGTGCGCGCGCTTGGCGACGTCGGCGATGGACTTCTGTTTGGCCGCGCATGCCGCGCGCTCGGCCTGCGCCGCTCCGCCGCCGCACCGGCGCAGGCGACGCTCGCTTTGTCCATAGAATCCTGTCACTGTCTTTAAGGCCATGCTGCAAAATATGACAACGTCGCTTTCGTAAAATAAAAAGGGTCCTATCGGTATGTTGGCATCGACGTCCTTGTACTTGTTTGTAAAACCGCCACAAGGCGAGCAGTTTAGCTCATTTGTAATAGAGTGCGGTTCCCAAAAGGTGTTTCGCGGAGCCCTGGGGTTCCGCGGAAGGGTCACAGGGGTTCCGTGGGTTACATCCGGAAAAAACACACAATCAAAAACATGTAATATATTTTTATTAAAAATATAGTCTTGCTATTCAAATCAAACATGATAATCCGCCAACAATTTAGTATAAAAAATTAGGTATAGGTCACATAAATTTAGGTTTTATGTTCAAAATAGCTAATTAACTTTTTTAATTGACCCGTTTAATTTTAAGGTGTTCCGCCAACAGAAGGACAATCATTTAAGGTTCCATAGACGAAAATAATTATTGGGAACCGCTGAACTAGGATATCGCTCTCTTAGAAGTTCCATGCGCCACATAAGGACCACACAAGGTTCATCTTCCAATGAACTGCTTCGTCTGAATGCCCGACTACTGATTTATTTATTCGTTGCCACTGAGTCTAGAGCCACATATACAGGGTCATTTTTTATTAAGTGAAGTCCCTTAAATGGTAGGTTCTATATCTGAAATGGATCACGTTTATGATGTTAATTTTACTTTACGTGCCTAAGGCTAGATTTTTTTTTCTGGACATGCCACATAGTAGTGCCCATGCATAGTAATACACCCTGAAAATTTCAATAAAATCGGTCCAGTACTTTCAGAGTTATTAAAAAATAAAACAAATTTACATTTACTCTACTTCTACTAAGAAGCGCGGCTGAAAGCCCGCGTTCGATTGGCTGCGCTCCCTCCAGAGCGTTGTAGCTTTAGAGCTTTCTCATATAAATAACCTAAAGCTTCTTTCTCAACCCCTTAAATTTTGGCGCTACGTCTTTAGGCTCAGTCGTGTCGGTAGACTGAACAGTCACAACAGGTTTTAGCACGTAAAAATAATCAAGTAAAATTTTTGAAATAACGGCGGACTAAAAATAATAAGCGGACTGACTGAACCGACCGTCCGTAGCCTCTGGTCGGCGTATTCCGACTCTTTGGTTTGCATAGATCTACTGAACTGTTGTTACATTGAGGAACCCTACAAGCTTGTAATAATGAGACAGTGACAGGCGGCTATGGCTCCATCCGTTGTTAGTTATTCTCTTCATTCATCTCCTCTAGTTGTATTTTAATTTGTTACGGTGCCGGAGCGGATTCGCCGGCTCCCCCGCCGCAATCGTCCGTCTCGCTCGCGCCACTCTCGTCATCTCATTCATTCTTCGCATCGACATCTCAGTACCTACTATAAAAAAGATTGTTTCGTAATTTTTGTAAATATGTATTATAGTGAAATTTTATAAAAATAAAAATTAAATTAGTTAAATTTTACATAAACGAATTTTATTGAACTCTCTACAAACAATATACCCCCATAACTTTATTATTCTAAACCAGTTTATTACCTATTGACATACTTTATTCATAAAACCTTCAGCTCAACATTCAATATGTCAGATCTCATTCACGTAACATTTGAGTACCTACCTACTCAAAGTATTCAAGCACACATCATGCAAACGTTTCCGCGTTCTGCTTTCATGTTTTAGGCTCACACACATCCATCAGTGTTAGATCGCGAAAGATCATGAAATGTCAATGACGGAATTATCATTCACGTTTTAAGATGTTAAAGCAGAATGCAGAAACCGCTGTGTATTAGGCGCCTGAGGCCTAAATAGACTGCAATATGACCACAATATCTAAAAAAACCGCAACCCAAACATTTCAACAATCAAGATATCTTCGACAGCGCCCTATGAACAATAGGCTCCACCATTCCCACCACCCTCTCCGATTCACTGGTGAGTTTTCCTGCTGAGGTGCCAGAGCTTTGAGGCTCTGTCGAGGTCTGTACGCTTTCCTGTATCACAGTCTGCGGCGCGGAGTGTGGTCGCATGACGAACTTCTTCTTATGGGTCAGTGCTGTTGTAGGGCGTACAGTCGTTTCTGACATTTCACCTGACGAAATTCCTTTTGCCTGTGGATATAAATGACATTTAGCTGAGGCTGCTTTAAGAATAATACAGCCGACATGAAGGACTAAAGACATTAAAGATTAGAAAGATCAGTAGGAAATGTTTAGCAGTCCATGTGTATAGATACCTGTTGACGGTCACTACACTCAGGGCAGGCACAGGGGGCAGCCCAGCACCCTGTTACCCGTCTGAAGAGATGCTTACTTTTCTAAATATCTACGAATGTGTTCCCAACTATGCAATAATGCGAATAGGAATCGGATGGGATATGTCAGTTTAGGCACTGCCACTGATTGCCACATTGACGTTTTATTTTTTTAAAGGCCGTTATGAGTGCTTTAAAAGTGAACTTTTCTTTGGAGTACTCCAACAGTTAACACGCTTTGGCATGATTCGAACACCTTTATCTGCAACCATGTTTTTTCCTTCTTCCAGAAGATTGACGTATTTGTTGGTGTCACGTCTTTGATCTTCGCTTAAATGATTTTGGTCAACACTGACCAAACTCTCAGCACGCGAGGCTTGATAATTATCATGGTGGAGGGTTTGAAAACGGTCGACGAAATCGTTATTGCCCTTTTCGTTTGTGTAGTCTTTCTTCTTTGCTTTTGGATATTTTCTAGAAGTCAGGGATAAATCATCTGAATCGTCGTGAATGTTTGAATTTGCTTCCATATCTTCGATGAGAAGTGATGGATGATGATTGGACAGGGATGGTGATGGATTTACTAGCGTCGGTTCTGCATAGCTTGTGTTTTCATTTTGTACCGAATTCTGGTCAGCAAACTCTACCATCTCCGAAAGTCGGTTCATGACAACACCAAGCTTTGGAGAATATTCCTGAGTGGTATTCATGCGAATATTTTGTGTTGTGTGTTTGTTGTACGTCGAAGCCTTCGTGTGTACATCACCTGTTTGTAGTTGAATCGCTTTAACAATGAATGAGGAAATTTCATCTGTAAAGTGCTTCTTCTCGCGATGATTCATAACAGTAAATTTTATTTCTGTTGCGTTTTTTTCTGTGTTCAAAACTGTTCCTAACATTTCAGGAAGTTGCGATATTTTCAACTTCATCGATCGTTTACCATGCCCACTTTTTACCTCGTTTTTCGAGTAAGTTCTATTTTCGGACACATCTTTAGAAATTGAACCGTTTAACGACGAATTGCACGAATTTATCGTATTCGTACCATCAATGCTATTTCCTGAAATATTCTCATCGTATTTGTGTCTTAGAAAATACTCTGGTTTATTATGGAATGCCTTTGTATGTTGGCTTCCCTCATATACTGGCTCTTTAACTATATCATCTTCCTCCCATTGAGTACCAATTTCACAGGTTTTTACCTTAATTTTCGACGAATTAAAATGTACTTCATTAGCCTTAGTAAGCTTCTCATTGTGACGTCTTGATTTAGATTTACTGTTCATTACCTGACAATCATTGTAAGGTGTGTCAAGTGTTTTGTTCTTCGTATAATTTGCTCCAGTATTCAAAATTGTAGAAGTTCTGGGACCAGCAGCTTTGAACATTAGTGGAGCTACTGTTTTAGCAAATTTAACAATTTCTTTATGTACTTGCTCGTTACCATGTATTCGGTTTTTGGTCGTGTCTTTGTGTTCAATGTGTGATTTATTTTCTTTAACAGTATCACCACTGAGTTTATTCTCAAGTTTTGTATCTTCTATAACATTTTCACTTTTGGTCGCATCTATTTGCTTTTGAAGAAACTTCCGATGTATGTATAGCACGGAATTATGAGATTTACGATGTCCAACGTAGTCCGCAAAGTTTACTTTAGACATGACATTGTCATTACAATCGCCGTTCATTTATGAAAATAATGTATTTGGTACATTTAACTATGCTAGGGCCACGATGCTAGGGCAGGCAAAGAGGGCAGGCTAGGTAGGTAGGTCGATGGTTAGGAGTTGAGTTATTGACTTTGTGAAAGACAAATTCTGCAAATTAAGGGAGAATGTGTTATGTTCCTTGAAGTGCTTACTCAATATAAGAAAGATCTCCTTGTTCAAAGGAATCGGTTTCAACTTGTTTTATGTTATTTCTTCAAAATTGCGTAGGGAAATTAAAATTAAAATCGTAAATGATAAATAACGTCTTGTTTGATTGTGTTGAAATATAAGGGACATTCGAGTGACTAGTGACATCTGTCAGGTAAGTTACTGTTTTAAAGTTTTTAATTTTAACGGTGATTACGAAATTATAATATATATTAATATATATATAACGCTACCAAAACTTGTAGACCATTACATGTAGGCATTAGTGTTAGTGATATTATGTACAAGTGTACGCGCTGAGTGCATCTATTAGTGTGCCGAGCACCGCAGTGGCGTTCACGCACACTAACTCACTAACTAACACTATTGCCATTGGTCTAAAAGTTTTGGCAGGGTAGTATATATATATATTTATCATCATTCTTTCTTCTTTCAATTGGTTGTTTTAATGTTGTTCCTTGGTTATCGTTTGTTATTGGTTATATATATTATATTCTGATTCATAAAGTAGGAAACTTTTTATTTTTATTGTTAGTTACTTCGACGGTCAAATATGTGTATTAGGGTGTAGGGTGTAGGTTAAAATCAAAACAATGTTATGTATGACATTGCAATATCTGCACCTACATCATTTTTCATTCATTCTATGTTACTGTACCATAGTTAATTGTTTCGTAACATGATACAATGAATGTGTGAAATAAAATGGTTTATAATTTTTTTTATAAAATAATAAAATAATATTATAATTTTCACATTCCAAGTTCTGCGATTATGAATAATATTTAGATTTCAGTTGGTGGAGATCTTTTCAAGTTCAAAATTCGTGGTTTTCATTTATAAATTTAAAAGGCAAATAAAACAGTAGAATTTTTTTAATTTATATTCAGTAACTTTGATTACTTTGACGATACAAGCAATACAAGTAACACAATGTTGTCTGTGACAAGTAAGGTGACAGTTCTCATATCAATCGTAAGGCCGACTTCGCAAAAGGAGTTTTCATGAAATTTACATTGCATAATTTCTCTAAATAAATAACATTGTGTCATACATAAAACAATTTAATGGTCAAGAACCGAATTACACAGTCAGAGCATGTAGGTATATGACGACTTTCCTCCATAGAATTTGACAAGTCAAGTCTTAGGTAGGTAGGTAAGTTTTTTTTTATTGAAAGTGCGACTTGTGGCGCCGAGCCACCCATAAGATTTCTAACGACGCTAATGAACATTCGGGTCGCATGCGGGGGTTCCGAATGCCATACCGGCCTGACAGGTGCCTACACGCCCCCCCCCCCCCCCCCCCTTCTTGAAGGACCCGAATCTGTAGTTGGGGGGAAATGTGTGGGCAGGGAGAGCGTTCCGGTGTTTACCAGTTGTGTGGAGAAAAGATCTGCCGAACCGTTTGGCATCCGCGGTAAGTCCAGCGTGTTTATTGTTCAATGCCTACATATGTACATTGTTAATGCCTAAGAAATGTTTGATATTTTTTTTTTTTTTTTTTATGGAAACTGACACGGTTGGCTACATCACCTACAACATCCGTGATGTGAGCCCATAACACCGGGTGAACTTGGTGCCACGTCAGTGCTTCCCTTCAGTCGTGCCGGCTACACTGAACTGGACGGAAAACACAAACTATTTACATAGCCGTTTCGACCGACCTTTCATTCAGTGCGGTGGTACCAACCCGGGCGGGTTAAACCCTACCACCTAGTAATATAAGAAGGGAGTCATATCCCTTAGTCGCCTTTTACGACATACACGGGGAGCGATGCAGTGGGGCTATTCTTTTAAAGTACCGGCTCCACACGGTGCGAAGAAATGTTTGATTTGCCCATTTTTGCTACGCGACACGTTTGAATCTGTAGATTGATATTGGATTGGATATTTTGTACAGAATACATAAAAAAAAATACACATGTCATACATTTTATATTTCGACTTTTATAAGTCGTCGTGACAGAACAAAATTTAATATATTTACACGTTTGATGTGCTTTATATCTTTACAGTTGTAAATGTATTAAATTCTGTTCTCCACTTATAAAAGTGGAAATATAAGATGTATATATTCATTTTTTAATTTATTGTGTACAAAATATAAATTGGTACCGGTGTACAAAATATACCGGGTTGGTACCACCGCACTGAATGAAACGTCGGTCAAAACGGCTATGTAAATAGTTTGTGTTTTCCGACCAGTTCAGTGTAGCCGGCACGATCAAAGGGGGAAGCACTGACATGGCACCTAGTTCACCCGGTGTTATGGGCTGACATCACGGACGTTGTAGGTGATGTAGCCAACCGTCTCAGTTTCCATAAAAAAAAATATATATATAAATCTGAAAACAAATATTGGTGTGAATAAAAATATTTAATTCATAGATTGATATTGAGTCGTTAACTGCTTGGTTGTCTGCCTTTGCTGTCTTATTTTATTTGTACGACTAGCAACCCAAATTATGCACATTAATTTTTATTTTTAGTTTATTTAAATGGTACCAGCCCGGATAAGCCTTCTACCTTCTTAGCCTTCTATGTATAAAAAACTAAAATTAAATTAACCACAATCACTTAAAATTAACTTGGAAATAATTTACATACAGGTATGTACAATTTAATTAAAAGCGATATTCTGTTAAAATTTTAAATTATTTAAGGAATAAGGACAAGGTGCCATCCATAAGGGCTAGACACCTCTCACCTTGGCACGGTCCTTCCACCGAGTTATGCAGCAGGTGGGCCTTCGTCCCTTACTAGCTGCTCGATAGTTATCTTGTTCTAATACTTTGCTAAATGTAGTGGTCGGTGTTGTGCTGTAATTTACAAGAGTACTTGCAGCACAACACCGACCACTCTGCTTACCCCGTTTGTCGGGATACATCGTGTGGTATATTTGTTTAGAAGTTTTAGTTATACTTATGTAAACTAACGCAAGTATTATACAATAAATAATGTACTGATAATTTACTAGTATCTATCCTATGTACCTACATGGGTAAAAGATCAGTATCAGTTGTTTTTTAATTTTAACAAATAAATAATTAATTTATGCCCATCCATAATGACAAATGTGTACATACATCTCACATGTATAATAAATAAGTAATTCATAAATTAAGATATTATAAATTAACATATTTATTTCAAAAATTCACTATAGTTTCGAAAAACTCTTCAGCCCACACTTAACTTTATCGTTCTGCAAAATCTATGCACTCCAGAATTCAAACTCAGAATTCAGCGCTCAGGGCGTCTCTAGGAGGCGCAAACGAGCGGTATTCGATGCTCTGTGTTTAATCCAAACAAAAACAGACAGCTAAGTATATTAGAATGTCCTTATTACAAGAAAAAAGAATTATAAAAATCGGCCAAAGTTTAGGAGCTGGGAAAATATAAGCCCCGAAAGACGATTTTGTATGGAGAAAAATATTCACGTGACTTAACATCTGTCTGGTTTTAAACACGTCCAGCCCACTACGCTAACAGTACAACATTGAACGCTCCCTATTGTCTAGATCAGTGGTTCCCAAAGTTGTCTGGATCGCGACCCATCTTAAAAAACTGTTCTATTAAGAACAACAACAAAAAAATCCTGTTGTAATTGAAATTTTTAAATACTTACTAAATATACATAAGATGTGCCCTAACTGATTCGGCTGCGAACGACACGTCCCAGCCGACAACGTGTCGCGTCTTATCAGTTTCAGGGCCCACCCAATATCGGCTTGCGACAGTTGCGACACACCAGTAGGTCGCGACCCATACTTTGGGACAGTGACGGGGCATGAACTTAATTTGATGTGGGCAAGATACATTTTGCGAGGCCCTATCAATTTTGCCAATACTCAATACATTCAACAACATCATCAAATCGCAATAATAAAGCCACTGTATTATTGCAATATTCACTGCCTCTGTCCTGCTTTCCCATCTTGTGTCGATGTATACTAAGGTTTAGTTTGCCTTTCATTAAGTATAAACATGTTTACTCGGGGTCTCTTTTAGTAGATCTAGGTGAATGTGTTTCATGAATCAAAGCTGCATGAACTTTCGAGGCGCGAGGCCCCTCGGGCCGCGGGGCCGTGGGCGGTCGCCCACGTCGCCCACGCCTTGCGCCGCCTCTGCTTTGGGAAAGGCTCGTCAATGGCATCAGAAAACAGGATCGGGCGCGTCGAGGGCGTAACCCAGCTTCTGCAGGGCGCATTTGACGTCCACGAAGACCGTCGGGTCGTCTATGGTGGCTGGTAGTCGAACGAGCTGGTCTCTCGCGAGGCGCGCGATGGCTCCGCGCAGGGCCTTGCCAGAGCGAGTCCTGGGTAGTGCTGGGACGGCGGCCGCGCGCTGGAACGCGGCTATGGGACCGACCAGCTGCCGGACGAGGGCGACGAGCTCGCGCGTGACCACGGCCTCGGCGACTATCTCCTCATCTGTATGTGCAACCGTCCAGATGGGTCTTAAGACGAGGCGGAAGTTAACTTTCTCCATACAACATCGTCTTTCGGCATTTATGTTTCCTAACCCCCACAAGCTTATCCGATTTAAAAAAAAAAATTTCTTGTCTTAAGGACAGTCCAGTCCAATCTACGTTCCTGTATTTTTTTTTGTTTATATGAAATATACCTCCACCGGACCGGAGCTAAAAATTTGTATTTCGACCGAAAAAAAATTTCATTTTTTTTTATGTCATGAAATTCATTATGCTTTATTTTAGATATTCAAAAAATAAAAAGACAGGAACGTCGTAGAATTGACTGTCCTTATTACAACAAAAAAGGAATTGTAAAAATCGGATAATATTTAGAGGGGTAAACACATAAATGCCGAAAGATGATTTTGTATGGAGAAAGTTAACTTCCGTCTCGTCTTAAGATCTGCTATAATATTTAGGAAAGCATTTATTTTTTATGGAAACTCCTAACTACCTACACCTCAGTGATGTCAGCCCATAACACCTTGGTGAACTAGGTGTCATATCAGTGCTTCCCTTTTGGTCGTGCCGGCTACACTGAACTGAACGGAAAACACGAAATATTTACATAGCCGTTTCGACCGATCTTTCATTCAGTGCGGTGGTACCAACAATGGATAAATGCTGACCAAGATGGATGAATTGAAACGGTTGGACTGATTCCTTGTGGGGAAAGAATAGCCCCACTGCATCTCTCCCCGTGCATATCGTAAACGGCGACTACTGGATAAGGCCAATGTCGTGCTAAACGGTGACAGGATAGCCACCTCTCACTTTGGCACGATCCTTCCACCGAGTCACGCAGAAGGTGGGTTTTCGTGCCTTACTTGCTGCTTGATAGTTATCTTGCCCTAATATTTACGCTAAACATGGTGGTCAGTGTTGTGCCTTGTACTTGTAGCACAGCACCGATTACTCTGCTTACCTCTATTGTCGGGATACAGCGTGTAGTATGTATTATTTAATTTTTTTAATATCACGATTTTTCTCTTTTATACATGTTCATATTAATCCTATATACACAACTTCATGGTAAAAATATACAAAATTAATATAAACACAAACAAATACTCAAAAAACGGTTCCGCGGGCGGCGCAGTTGGTTTAGGCCTCCAAGCACGCCGGCGGGTACAGACCGTGGCTAAAAATTATTAAAATTCGTATAGGTACTATAATTTCGGGCCGGTCGCATTCCCGATCGTGTAGGTATAGGTGAGCAGTTTTAAGGGTTAAATGGCATACCGTCCTGCGGCGGCCGCATCACGTACAAGCAGAGCGGCACATCGCCCTTGGTGGGATCCGGCGCGCCCACCACCACCGCGTCCGCGACCCTCGCGTGCCGCAGCACCACGTCCTCCAGCGCAGCGGTCGAGAGCCGGTGCCCCGCTACGTTGATGACGTCGCGGCGCGCGCCACCACCCACACTGCGCCGTCGTGGCCTTCCCGATCGTATAGGTAGGTATAGGTGAGCAGTTTAGAGGTTAAATGGCATACCGTCCTGCGGCGGCCGCATCACGTACAGGCAGAGCGGCACATCGCCCTTGGTGGGATCCGGCGCGCCCACCACCACCGCGTCCGCGACCCTCGCGTGCCGCAGCACCACGTCCTCCAGCGCAGCGGTCGAGAGCCGGTGCCCCGCTACGTTGATGACGTCGCGGCGCGCGCCACCACCCACACTGCGCCGTCGTGGCCTTCCCGATCGTATAGGTAGGTATAGGTGAGCAGTTTAGAGGTTAAATGGCATACCGTCCTGCGGCGGCCGCATCACGTACAGGCAGAGCGGCACATCGCCCTTGGTGGGATCCGGCGCGCCCACCACCACCGCGTCCGCGACCCTCGCGTGCCGCAGCACCACGTCCTCCAGCGCGGCGGTCGAGAGCCGGTGTCCCGCTACGTTGATCACGTCGTCGGCGCGCGCCACCACCCACACTGCGCCGTCGTGGCCTATCAGGCCGGCGTCTTGTGTGTCGTAGTAACCCTGGCGAGGTCATTTAATTATTTTTTGGAAGTTATACCTATAGAGCGTTCCAAACTAAAAGTTCCCTCAGCCGTTATGTTGGCTCCACTGTCAGTGTCACTGTCAGTGCTTAAATTCGTGCTGCCAGATTGAGAAGATTTCATACATACATAAATACATATCACACACGCTGAATCCCGACAATCGGGGTAAGCAGAGTAATGGGTGTAGTGCTGCAAGAACTCTGGTAAATTACAGCACAACACCGACCACCACGTTTCGCAAATTATTCGAACAAGATTCAATCGATCAAGCAGCAAGTAAGGCACGATGACCCACCTGCTGCATGACTCGGTGGAAGTACCGTGCCAAGGTGAGAGGTGGCGAGCCTGTCGCCCTTTAGCACGGCATCTTGTCCTTATCCCTTAGTCGCCTTTTACGACATGCACGGGGAGAGATGCAGTGAGGCTATTCTTTTTAAGTACCGGCCACACACGGTTGAGAAGATTATATTGCCTAATAATGTAATCGGTATTTACGGTACAAAAAATACGGTAAATACTGATAATTACGGGTAAATCTGTACACATAGCAACTCTCAACGCTGTTTTGACAGATAGACAGTGGAGCCAACATAACGGCGAAGGGAACTTTTAGTTGAAACGCTCTCTACCTACTTCTGTACGCGCGTTACATGAAATGCGTTGAACTTCTTTAGACGCGTTATGAAAATGGGGAGCAAACTCAGAAAAAACTTCACGTCACCGTTATCGTGACGCTCGTCGTCACCGCGTAAACATTATTTGTATGTAGGTATTATGCGGTGTTGCCTTTGAAGGGGGAGAGGGGTCGAGGGGTCGAGGGGTCGAGGGAGAGGGTGGAGGGGGAAGAGTGGTTTGGGTGGAAAGGGAAAGGGAGAAAGAGGGGGTATTGATCGGGGGGAGGGGGTAGAGATAGGGGGGGGGGGGAGGGGGGGGGGGGGAAGAGAGAATATACATCAATTTTTTTTAATCATACCAAAGAAGTATATCTGCTAACGCGCGTACATAAGTACACGCTATTTTATGAAAACCACAATGGGTGGCTCTGTCGAGGAGGGGTCAATGGTACAGTCGACACAGCCAACCTCGCTAGGTGAGGTGCCAGTTGCTGATTTGAGGATTATTGCAGCACTGTTATTGTTGATACGACGAAGCTTGAGACCTCTAGGTTGACGGTTTCGAGAACCACACTCGCCGTTTTCCATTGAACCGCACGTAATTATGAGAAAAATGCGTCCTCTGATGAAGACTTTAACAGTTTGGGCTTTGAAATCCTGTCACCAAAGCCTTTGACAGTATTTGCCGTTCGCTGAGCCACACAATTCTTTCATTCCTATTCTTATATTTTTATTTATGGAAACTGACACGGTTGGCTACATCACCTACTACATGACGGTACTTAACTGGACGGTAAACACGAACTATTCGCATAGCCGTTTCATTCGACCTTTCATTCAGTGCGGTGGCACCAACCCGGGCGGTTTAAACCCTAGTAAGGTAAGAAGGGAAGGGATCTACAGTTTCACATGGAATCCGAACCACGGTCAGCCTCCAACAGTCTAGTGGCCACACATTCAAATGCTTACAGCGCCCAGGCGTACTTATGATCACGACCGACGGTCGACCGACCGCACCACCGAGCTATCACAAATTTACTGTTGTCGAGCGCAATCCTTTCAAAAATCTTCAAAGTTGTTCATCAGGTCAAAGTAAAATTTCAGCCAGTATAGTAAAACAAGTAATTCACTCACCGGATAAGACTCGAAGTATGTTTCCTTGAAGCGCAGATCCGCACACCAGAGCGTGGAAGCGAAGCCTGGCGGGAGAGGTAACCGCGCCACCAGCCGACCCACCTCGCCAGGGGCGCACTTAGAACCGTCCTCTCGCAGAGCCTCCACTGCAAATGGTTAGGTAAGTATGAGTAGAGTGTTTTCATTTTACGAAGGCACGAGGGGTACGAGGTAAGAAGTGGTGCGAGAGGCGACCGCGCGGAGCTCAGTAGAGAACGAACTCGGTGCCCGGTCGGTACACACGTTCTACACGTCTCCGCATCGCTCCGTCGAACTGAGTCGTTCCCTATACTGAGCTCTGCGCGGTCTCACACCACTTCCTACCACATACCCCTCGTGTCTTCGTAAAATGAAAACACTCTACCGCGTAAAGGAGTAATGGTAAGGTAAGAGATTTTAGATTTTTTTTTAATGGAAACTGACACGGTTGCCTACATAAGCTACAACATCCGTGATGTCAGCCCATAACACCGGGTGAACTAGGTGCCATGTCAGTGCTTCCCTTCATTTCATGTCGGCTACACTGAACTGCACGGAAAACACGAACTATTTACATAGCCGTTTCGACCGACATTTCGCTCAATGCGGTGGTACCAACCCGGCCCAGCAACACCTAGTAAGGTAAGAAGGGAAGGGACCTAAGATTTAGATGTTATTATTATTGTTTAGTTAATGAATAGAATTGAATTTGTATGTTAGGATTGGTCATTGGGTTTCCGTATCCCGTACGGAAACCTGTTACTAAGCCTACGCCACGCCGCCGGCCGCTTCTGTCTGTCTGTCGTACTACCGTATCATTGGAACCGTAATAGCCGGTTGAAATTTTCACAGAGTATGTGTTATTTTCATTCTAGATACTAACTGCGATACCCCGGCACGGGATAACCGGACGAGTGCGCCGGCGCAGCGGCGACGCCGAGGCCGACGCACGCGGCGGTGATGGCGGACCCCGTCTCCGTCTGCCACCAGTGGTTCAGCACCGGCACACCGAACACACGCTCCGCCCACATCTGCAACGTGCGCAGAACATACATTCACCTCACGCCTTTTGTAGGTATTTTTTTATGTAAATCGGTATGGGTGGCTGAGTCGGAGGGGCCAAAGTGCATGCTCCGACCAGCCAATATCACCTCCGAGAAGGTAGGTGCCATACCGGAGACTTCCCTGGATTGCTGGCTATACTTGACTAGAGGAGAACACCACCGAGGCTGCTATGCGGCCATCTTACATCCAGTCAGGTGTCACTGTCAGCCCCCTATCACAGATTACTTAATAGTTACTCCGTAACAGATAAATCACTCCATAGAAAATATTCCATACCTACGGCTTTAATAGCCTAATGTTTCACGTCGCCAATCGCTGCGTGCGAAAATGTACCTAAACGATCGAGTGTAAAGTGATTATTGCTTTGCAGCTGAAGGCTGTAGCGTGAGGGCGCGCTTAGGTATGCTCCGCGCGGCTATCGGCAGTACACTGAATTATGGATCGCCGGCGGCGACGGCGGTCTGCCGGGCGGTAGGTAGTTAGCGCGCGCAAATACATTTTTTATTATTTTTTATTTTTTATACTAATCGCGACATGTGGCGCCGAGTCACCCATAAGGTGTCTAGCGACGCCCATGGACATTCTGACGTATGCGGGGGTTGCGAATGCCATGCCGGCCTGACAGGTGCCCATTCACGCCTCTCTTGAAGGACCCGAGACTATACTTGGGGGGAAATATGTGGGCAGGTAGAGCGTTCCAGAGTTTACCGGTTCTGTGGAGGAAGGATCTGCAGAACCGATTTGTACGCATCCGCGGTAAGTCCAGCGTATAGGGATGCAATCCCTGCCCAGTGCGCGTTGTACGGAGGTGGAAAGGGGACGGCGGAATCGCGTTAAACAGCTCCTCCGAGCACTCCCCGTGGAATAAGCGATAGAACACGCTTAGGGCGCCGACATCCCTACGAAGTTGCAGCGGTTCTAGATCGCGGGACACGTCGGGGTCATCCACTAGTCGCACGGCTCGACGCTGGATCGAGTCCAAAGGCGCAAGCTGGTATTTGGCTGAACCATCCCACAGGTGCGAGCAGTACTCCAGGCAGGACCTTATCTGCGATTTATACAAAAGCAGCCTTTGGTCCGGCGTGAAGTACCGTCGAACCTTATTGAGTATGCCTAGCTTTTTTGAGGCCAGCTTGGCCTTGCCCTCGATATGGCGCCGGTAGTTTAGGTCGTGCGACAGTTCGACTCCGAGGACCCCGAGGTGGTCGCTTAATTTAAGCGACGTGTCTTGGAAGCAAGGAGCTGGTGAGAACGCCGCTCTCTTCGCACTGAACGCGCAAGCTTGTGTTTTTGAAGCGTTGAACTCGACCAAATTACTTCGGCCCCATTCGGAGATAGACCGAAGCGTTTGTTAGAGTTCAGACACTACAAGTCTTCGCCTCTTTTCATCCACAACCTCTCGTCTGGCTGAAGGGTGACTGGTATAGGATCCGTGTGCTGTACTGTCATCCGCATAACAATGTATGTTGCCGAGTGGCAGCATGTCATTGATATGCAGAAGAAACAGTGTGGGTGACAGTACAGATCCCTGCGGTACGCCGGCATTCACTGACATGGCATCCGACGAGCAACCGTCCACTAGGACCTGTATGCTACGCCCATTTAGGAAGTCGGCGACCCAGTCGCAGAGGCCAGAAGGAAGTCCGTACGCCGGAAGCTTGCCCAGGAGCGATTTGTGCCAAACCCTGTCGAATGCCTTGGCAATATCTAGGCCAATTGCCAAGGATTCACCATGTCCTTCAAGCGATTCCCCCCAAAGGTGAGTGACGTACGCTAGGAGATCACCAGCGGATCGGTTTGGCCGAAAGCCATATTGCCGATCGCTGATGAGGTTATTTGTCTCCAGATACGCCATGAGCTGGGCATTGATAATGCGCTCCATCACCTTGCAGAGTAGGGAGGTAATCGCTATAGGTCGGTAGTTCGAAGGGTTTGAGCGGTCGCCCTTTTTGGGGACCGCTTGAACAAATGCAGATTTCCAGGCCGCCGGCACACGGAAAGTAGAGTAAGAGAGGCGGAAAAGGCGCGTAAGCACTGGAGCCAGCTCGGGAGCACACCGTTTCAGCACCAATGCAGGAATCCTATCCGGCCCACTCGCCTTCCTGGTGTCTAGGGAGAGAAGCTCCGCCCGCACAGTCCGTTGTCGGAACTGTACTTCCGGCATGGAGTTCTCACACCTAGTTATGGATGGAGGGATGGCACCCCCATCGTCCAGGTTGGAGTTCCCCGCAAAGAGAGACACCAATATATCGGCTTTCTCCTTTGCGGAGTGGGCAAGTGAGCCCCCAGGACACTGCAGTGGTGGAAGTGAGGAGCGGCAAAAATTCGATTCGACAGATTTGGCGAGAGACCAAAACTCACGGCTCCCAGTTGGGTGCTGGTTCAGCCTATCGCCAACTCTGCCGATATGCTCGAATTTGGCCCTGGTAATAGTCCTCTTGCAGGATCTGGAGAGGCGATTGTATTCTTTCTTCAGTTCGGATACATTAGGATCACGTCTGGCACGAGCGCACGACCATGCACGATAAGCTGCGCCATTAGCTGCGACAGCTTCAGCACAGTCGCGGCTGTACCAGGGCTGGCTTTTACCACCGAGGCGGACGAGGGCGCTGGGAATGAACATCTCCATACCCCCCAGAACCACCTCGGCTACGGCATTGGCGCATTCCGACGGATCATCCGAACTGAAGCATAGCTCTCTCCATGGGTAGGATGCGATGTATTCTCGCATCCCATCCCAATCTGCCGACGCGTAGTGCCAAATTCGACGCAATCCTCCAGTACGGGACTGAGGAGGCGAAAATGGCACCGTGGACCCCACTAGACAGTGGTCAGAGGAGCCAAGAGGAGCGCTCACTGTGACTTTGTATCCAGCAGGGTTCGTCGTCAGCAGAAGATCCAGCAGAGAGGGTACATGACCGTCTATATCTGGCACTCTGGTAGGTTTATCTACCAGTTGAGACAGGTCATGCGTCAGGGCGAAGTCCCCGCGAAGTCAGTTCTCCCGGAGCCCAGCCACACCTCGTGGTGGGCATTAAAATCTCCAAGCAGAACCATATCCGCGGAGGGAAACCGCTCTTGCACTTCATCTGCCGCTCTACTCAAGTGCTCGAATAATCGAGCTGTCCCCGCATCGCCAGAGTGCGACCTATAGATACAGGCGTACACACGCGACTCCGTACCCAAGTCCACATGAACCCACAGAATAGAAAGTTCGGGATCCTCCAGGCAGCGCAGGCGACGACAGCAAACATCCGCCCTAGCGAACATGCAAACCCCGGCCCGAGGTCGGAAGGCTTCTTCCAGGTTGTAGCCGGGGTAATGCAAGTAAGAAGTGTCGGTAGGGCAGGATATTTGCGTTTCTGTCAGGAAAAGTAAAGCCGGCTTAGCCGTCTCCAGGTGATAGTGGACGGCATTCAAGTTGGAGTGCAACCCCCGCACGTTGGTCATGTTGACGCTAAAATAGGTGGGGGTGTGCACCGCTGTACAACGTTTCTTTACTTTCTTTTGCGCTGCCATGGTTTTTTAGAGGGGGGGGGGGGGGGGGGGGGATAGGCTTGAAGGGCGGTCACGACAATTTACGGGTAAAGCGCAGCTCCTAGCTTCATCGCTATCTGCTCAGGTTGGTGGTGCACCGACACGGAAGACGGAAGGGCCCCCGGTCCCCCCCGGAAGTGGCCGCCGGGACCCCTACTCCGGTCACCATCCGGCACGACGGACCACTCCGGGATTATGCGCCGGTTGACCAGGGCAGCCTCACGCGTTGGTTAGACGCGATTGGGCCCCTATACTACCCGGCGGGCGGCCAGCGGAATAACCGTTTCACCGGGTCTCCCTGGCAACCGTGTCGATGCATCACTCCCGAACAGCGACATAATGTGTACATAATACATAGAGTGTAAGAGGCCTGCCCCTATGCAGAGGCTGCATGGCGGAGGACGAAACAGCCGCCCACGTGCTCCTGGAGTGTCCGGTGATGGAGGAAGTACGACTGTAGTTTCTTGGGAATGTGGGAACTGCCCATGGAGTGTGGAAGCGAACGAAAAGGGTGCTCCGCTTCATGAAAGAGCTCGGGTGGCTGGAGTAATAATACCACCTGAGCCACAGATTACTTAATAGTTACTTCGTAACAGATAAATCACTCAATAGAAAAAGTTCCATACCTACGGCTTTAATAGCCTAATGTTTCACGTCGCCAATCGCTTCGTGCGAAAATCTACCTAAACGATAGAGTGTAAAGTGATTATTACTTTGCAGCTGAAAGCAGTAGCGTGAGCGCGCGCCTAGTTATTCTCCGCGCGGCTGTCGGCAGCACACTGAATTATGGATTGCCGGCGGTCTGCCGGGCGGTAGGTAGTTAGCGCGCGCAAGTACATAGAGTGCATGAGGCCTGCCCCTATGCAGAGGCTGCATGGCGGAGGACGAAACAGCTGCCTATGTGCTCCTGGAGTGTCCGGTGGTGGCGGAAGTACGACTGTAGTTTCTTGGGAACTGCCCATGGAGTGTAGAAGCGAACGAAAAGGGTGCTCCGCTACATGAAAGAGCTCGGGTGGCTGGAGTAATAATACCACATGAGCGCCAACGTACAACGGTCCGTCTTGAGCTCTACAGGGGCGGAGAATGGCCCGCCCACCCCCCAAGAGGCTGGGCAGCAAAAAACAACAAGGGCAACCTCACGCCTGTTTCCCAACAGGTTTTGGGGGGAGGACAACGGATCTCCACGTGCCACGATCCTGATACACCGCAGGCATATCTTCCACAATCGTAAAGTTTTTCATACATACATGCTCCGTCAATTTCGTGTACGGCTTCCCCCGGCAGTAAATGTAAGAAATGTAGTAAATGTCGAGCTTTAGAAAGAGACAATTCGATTGTAGAGCGTCGTCCCAGTCGCACGAACTCGCACAGGTCTTTGTGCGGCAGGGACGACGCTCTACAACTGGATTGTCTCTTTCTAAAGCTCGACACGCATGATTTCACCTACTACTGTTGGTACTTACTGACCGTTGGAGTAACCGTAATAAAAACCGTAGGTAGTAGTATATCGGTTAGCGTGTATGCGCCCACACGGCTGGACATACGACTCTCTAATTTTTCTCCAGTCCTCCCGGCCTTCAGCGGTACGTAACAACTGCTTTCCGCCGACGTACATGATGTTGTCGTCCCACCTGGCGGGTGATCTTACGGCATTCCGTTTTCCTGTCTACGGCCACCAGTGTATGACACCGGTTACTGGAACGGTCTCTTCGGCTAACGTACCCAGCGCGTACGCAACGCGACATGTCAAAAACATCTCACGATCGTGCCTCTGGTACACGGATATCGCCTGGTTGGACATTGTTACCTATTTACTTTTAGTAGTTTAGTTAAATAACGAAAGCGTTCGTAAAACGCGCCGCAAGGCCACAGGTTATCGACGACTTCATTCAAGAACGCAGTAGCTGCAATAGGTCAATTTATATTTAAAGAAATCCACATTGGATGTAAATGAATCGCATTTCAGTTAATTGATATTCCATTAATCGAGCATTGTCATATATGTCAGCAAATTATTCAATGTGCAAGGGCACCTAAAAACTAAACCGGATATAAAATTTATAATAAGGGACCATAGTGCTTCCAAATGCATTAATGAAAGTGATAGCGAAGTGTGTACATGCGAAGAATTAGAAGTCTTAAATAACCAAACTCAAGATACCAAAATCACTGAAGAGAAAACCATACGAGGAAAGACTAAAAATCCTCAACCTTACAACATTGGAGCAACGTAGAGAAAGGGGTGACCTCATAGAAACATACAAGATTCTCAATCAGCATTATGATTGTCCAGAACTGGAGAACGTCTTTACTAGAAATACAAATACTCATCTCCGAGGCCATAGCTTGAAGCTGAATGTCACTGTCAGCTCAACAAATCCGAGACGAAACTTCCTGTCAAATAGAGCAGTGGAAATGTGGAACAAACTGCCCGAAGATGTCGTACAAGCACCCACCACCAATTCCTTTAAAAACAAGCTCGACAAACACCTAAAAAAACACCAAACTAAACCCACATCAAAATAACAAAGCACCAGTGAACTTAGACATGAACACATCAGCTTAGGCTGTTCGTTCATCAAATAAATAAATACGTAAATAGACAAATAAATAAATAAATTGACGAACATTTAACTTGGCGGAATCACATAGAAAAACTGGCTGCGCGCATTAGAAAATTAATATACTTCTTCGTTCAGTCTAGACAAATAGCTGATTCAAAATTACTACGCACAATATATTTCTCGCTTTGACACTCCTTGTTATATGGTACACTGGCCTGGGGTGGAACAGCCAAAGCACATCTTGATCCGATAGTAAAAGCGAAAAAATATATTTTTAGAATTATTATCAACTAGCTTTTGCCCGCGGCTTCGCTCGCGTGAAATTCGTATTTCAAAGGAAGAAAGTAAGTAAATAAGGCCAATCTGCGTTAAGGTAAACAATAAACCTTCTCAACTACAGTAAGTAACTAACGGCGAGGCTTCAGGCTGAGCTGCATTCTGGAAGACAATAAACCTTCTGGAAGAAAGTAAGTAACTGAGGGCAAGGCCGAAGGCCGAGCTGCGTTCAGGAAGACTATAAACCGTCTTGAATAAAATAAGTAACTATCGCCCATTGTTACTTACTGTCAGCGTCTTCCAGGATACAGCTCGGCCTTCGGCCAGACCCTTAGTTACTTACTTTCTTCGAGAAGGATTATAGTCTTCCTGAAAGCAGCTCGACCTTAGGCCTCGCCCTCAGTTACTTACTTTCTTCGAGAAGGTTGAAGGTCTTCATGAACAATGCTCGGCCTTCGGCCTCGCCCTTTGTTACCTACTTACTTTCTTCGAAAAGGTTTATACTCTTCCTGAACGCAGCTCGGCCTTCGGCCTCGCCTTTAGTATGTTACTTACTTTCTTTGAGAATGTTTATTGTTTATCTGATTCCAGTTCACCCTCCGGCCCCGGCCTAAGTTACTTACTTTCTTCTTTTGAAATACGAATTTCACGCGAGCGAATCCGCGGGAAAAAGCTATCGATATTAAATTAAGAAACTTCAGTTAAAATAAATAAAATACTTTAGATCCCTAACTAAGTAAAATATTCCACCTATTAGCGTAACCGGAACTGAATTTTATTTAGCCTATCCTGTGTCTCGTATAGCTAAATGTGCGTGTACTAATTTTAATCGAATTTATGTAGATGATCGGCTTAAATTTTATGGAGGATAGCTTTTGCCCGAGGCTAAGCTCGCTGTAGACTCGATTTAACAGTAAATCAGATTTAAACGCAAATAAATAAACTGTCGTTTCTCTTATATTCTCCCTCTCCCTCTCCCTCTCCCTCTCCCTCTCCCTCTCCCTCTCCCTCTCCCTCTCCCTCTCCCTCTCCCTCTCCCTCTCCCTCTCCCTCTCCCTCTCCCTCTCCCTCTCCCTCTCCCTCTCCCTCTCCCTCTCCCTCTCCCTCTCCCTCTCCCTCTCCCTCTCCCTTCCCTCCCCCCTCTCCCTCTACTTCTCCCTATTCCTCTCCCTCTCCCTCCCCCTCCCCCTTTACAGAAAACGGGATGGTACGGAACCCTCTTTACGCGAGCCCGACTCAAACTTGACCACTTTTTTTTTTAATTATTTTACCATGGGATATACACTTAATTTACAGGAAAACGTAAATGAATATCCCAATCCTTCTAGTTCTCACAGAAAACCCGATGGTACGGAACCCTCTTTACGCGAGCTCCACTCGAACTTGACCACTTTTTTTTAATTATGTTACCATGGGATATACACTTAATTTACAGGAAAACCTAAACGAAAATCCTAAGCCTTCTAGTTCTCACAGAAAACTGGATGGTACGGAACCCTCTTTAGGCGAGTTCGACTCGAACTGGACCACTTAAAAAAAAATATGTTACCATGGGATATACACTTAATTAACGTGAAAAAGTAAACGAAAATTCCAATCCTTCTAGTTCTCACAGAAAACGCGATGATACGGAACCCTCTTTACGCGAGCTCGACTCGAACTTGACCACTTTTTTTTCAAAATTATGTTACTCCGGGATATACACTACCCCTATACGAAGTTTCGTCAAAATCCGTCCAGCCGTTCAGGCGTGAAAGAGGAACAAACAAACAAACAAACAAACAAACAAACATACTTTCACATTTATGATATTAGTGAGAAGTGAGATTTCCAATCTTACAGGTACCCGTCCGATTTACTTTTTAAAGAATACAAAGTATTAGATGTACGTCAGATTTAGATGTATATCTTAGCCACATATTTTCACACGCATACTGAATTACACAAATATGCAACGCATACACTAGACAGAGAAAGATGCTCACACTTAAGACCAACACTCATCGCACCAACGGCTTTGTCAGCCTCGATAGCTCAGTGGTGCAGACAGTCAACTGTCGCTATTGAATGTTAAGCAACGCTGGGTGCGGTCAGTACTTGGATTGGTGACCGCTGACCGTTGGAGGCTGACCGAGGTTCGGATTCCTCGTAAAACTGTAGGTCCCTTCCCTCCTAATCTTACTTGGTGGTAGGGTTTAACCCGCCCGGGTTGGTGCCACCGCACTGAATGAAACGTCGGTCCAAAGTAAAGTAAATAGTTTGTGTTTTCCGACCAGTTCACTGTAGCCGGCACGATCAAAGGGGGAAGCACTGACGTGGCACCTAATTCACCCGGTGTTATGGGCTGACATCATGGACGTTGTAGGTGAAGCCAACCGTGCCAGTTTCCATAAAAAAAAAAAATTCTATCAACGTTTCTTTTTGTATCACGGACCTCGATTATACAATTCAATAGGAATAAAAGTTCGGCAAACGGTATCCATTCCTGCTTTCAAGAAGTATCTGCAGGAAGAGCTCTTGGAGCTGGGGCGAGAGAAATCTGAAGTGCTTCTATCCTCAGTTCTTACATGATGAAGAAATGCAAAGCACGCGATAATTTGGTATGATAAGGCACACTTCACTCAGGTACTAATCGTACTCACGCGATTGCCTTTTGCTGCACACCCGCAAATCCACCCGATTCCTAAATAGCGCTGCGACAGGGCTTGTTTGTATGTGTGTATATGCTATGTTTTTTTTTCTACATATATCTAAAATTTATAGTTATTGTTATTTGTATTTATGTATGTACTTTCTTTATTTATTTATCTAACATTATTTATTTTATCTCCCTTTTAGTTTGTACTCTGTTTTTTTAATGAAATTTTTTTCTATGTAATTTGAGTTCATGCTTTATAATGTTCATGGTTTATACATGTGGTTGAGCTAGTTTGTACGCGACAAAAGTTAAACCTACCATGCCCGATACGGGAATGCACCCAGTGAGCATGGTAGGGGATAGTATGCAATAATACTGTACTATACAGACATATGTATAACATTATAAGCATTATGTACGATTGTCGAACAATAAATTTCTTTCTTTCTTTCTTTCTTACCTATCGTCCTGTGGCACTGTCTCTCAGTATTGGGTCTTCATGTCAGAGTTTGCCAATTTGCCAAAATCGATGCTAAAATCCCCTTACTGTTCAGTGTGTGGATGAAGGTTACTAAGGGCAAAAAAGACACGCGCACCCGTGAACCGAAATTGGCGCCGCGAACAAAACTTGAAATACATGAAATGAACAAGTACTCAAAATTCTGTAGCAGACATTCTTACGAAGCTTTTGAATCCTAGGCCGAACTATTTATTACATCCAAAGCACTACTATTTAATCCATTTTGACATAATTTCTTCACTAGACAGATGCAAAACTGAAAATGAAGAGAAAAAAATACGTCCCGACCAGGATTCGAACCTGGAACTCCGTCTTGAGCCGCAAACGCGGAATTGAAACGCGCTGGCGGCTCAAACGGGAGTTCCAAGTTCGAATCTTGGTCGGGACGTATTTTTTCTCTTCATTTTCGGCTTTGTGTATACCTAGTGAAGAAATATAAACCGAGTTCATGCTTAGTAGAGTGTCTTCACTTTACGAAGGCACGCGGGGTACGAGGTAGGAAGTGGTGCGAGAGGCGACCGCGCGGAGCTCAGTACAGAACGAAATCGGTGCCCGGTCGGTACACACGTTCTACACGTCTCCGCGTCGCTCCGTCGAACCGAGTCGTTCCCTACTGAGCTCCGCGCGGTCTCACACAACTTCCTACCTCATAACCCTCGTGCCTTCGTAAAATGAAAACACTCTACTAACATATAAAAAAGGCTGCACAGTAGCGCACACGACCTGCGATCGCCTAGTCAGAAATTTTCATGAGAAATAAAAGTTCGCGGCGCGAATTTTTGTTCGCGGCTCGAATGTTCCCGGTAAGCACGTTCCGTGCGTGCGTGCTTGCCTTCTCCTGCGTTCACGTTTCGAGCTATGTATTTCCTTCTCTACCGGTCTGAGAGCTTGAAACGTGATCGCAGTGTGCTCAGGGCTTCTATTATGTCCAAGGAAGATACTAGTTGCACATGATTCTTAGCTGTTTTCAGAAATATTAACCTATGGATATATATTTGTCTATGCCTACGCGTTTATATCCGAGTTTACAAACATCACAACCTCTTGGGGTATGGAGAGACGACGGATATCCACGTTCCGCAATGGGGGTATGGAGAGACGACGGATATCCACGTTCCGCAATGGGGTATGGAGAGACGACGGATATCCACGTTCCGCAATGGGGTATGGAGAGACGACGGATATCCACGTTCCGCAATGGGGTATGGAGAGACGACGGATATCCAAGTTCCGCAATGGGGTATGGCTGGAGTGACGACGGATATCCATGTTCCGCAATGGGGTATGGAGAGACGACGGATATCCACGTTCCGACACGTCTATTCGTTTGTTTGAATACTCAAATCCCAGTAATACTTCATGGTGAGATGAGTGAATACCTTTGTGTCCTCGTCGCAATGTTCTCCGGCGATGAAGATGGTCCGCATGGACTTGGAGCAGTACCGACGGGCGTACTTGGCGGATGGATCGCATCGCTTCAGCACTCGGAACGCGGTGGGTATCGTGAATAGGGCGTTAACACGGTGCTGCTCGATTATCCTGTGAAATCAGATTGCTTGAGAAATTTCTTTATATCACTTTATGTAAGCTAGTTATTTTAAACAGGTCCTTTTCAAAGGCGTAGGATGTTCAAGGTCTCATGGAAATACTCGTAGTCTCAAAGCCAGCTTTGGAAGTATCACAGAGTAGTGAAGACGCACCTAGGGGCGGCCCGCCGAGGCCCCGGATCGGTTTTCTGTGGGAAGCTTTATACAAATAGTGGATTGGCAGAAAGAGCGAAAGAGAGAGAGACAAAGTGATGAGAAGGTCAGTAATGTGCAATATGCTAATAAGTCTAGCAGTAGGTATCTTCTTAAATAAATGTAGTAAAATAAAAATAAATCGGTCATGTTGGAAGATTGGATGATAGGAGACTAACGAAAGAAATTTATGAAGCAAATGTGAGTGGAAGAGTCGGGAAGGGTCGCCCTAGACATCGATGGCCCTAGACGCACGTACGTGGACCAGATCGGGCATGTGCTCAAAAAGGGTCAAGTGCGTAGTACTCGTAACCGACGAGCATGCATGAAGAACATTATGGGAGTGGAAGAGGCGGCAGAGGTGTCAGGATCATGGCACGTGGAGATCCGTTGTCTTTGCCTACCCCACCGGGAAACAGGCGTGACGCTATGTATGTATGTATGTAATACAAATAAATCTCACCGAAAATACTGTCCCGGGTCAGGTGTACGATCAGGCTTGCCTTCATACAGCACCGACGTCAGGCCGGCCAACAGCGGTCCATAGCAGATGTAGGAGTGTCGAGGTCGGAAGCCGCCCACCACACGCCGTGGCGCATGTTGTAGATCGCACTCATGGACCAGCACAGAACCGCGGCATGCCCGCCGCACGGACGCTGTACGCCTTTGTATCTATGTAATACAAATAATTCTCACCGAAAATACTGTCCCGGGTCAGGTGTACGATCAGGCTTGCCCTCATACAGCACCGAGGTCAGGCCGGCCAACAGCGGTCCATAGCAGATGTAGGAGTGTCCCACCACCCAGCCGAGGTCGGAGGCCGCCCACCACACGCCGCGGCGCATGTTGTAGATCGCACTCATGGACCAGCACAGAACCGCGGCGTGCCCGCCGCACGGTCGCTGTACGCCTTTGGGAGCGTCTGTCGTACCTGTATCATTGCATCGCACGCAACACAAGCTCATATATTTTTATCAATTGGCTGACATTCTTCGTTCAATGACTGTAATACGCCTGAATTTAAGGGCAACCAGAAAGTGGATAAGCACATCGTAATTGCTCTTGAAATCTGGATTATAATGAAAGATTAAACTGTATGAACACGTTTCCAAAATACCTACACGTGCCAAAGAATAAGTTTTAAGCAGTTTTTTTTATGTAATCCGGTATGGGTGGATGAGTCGGAGGGCCAAAGCGCATGCTCCGACCAGCCAATATCACCTCCGAGAAGGTAGGTGCCATACCGGAGACTTTGATTTCTGGCTATACTGGACTAGAGGAGAACACAACCGCGAGGCTGCTATGCGACCATCTTACATCCAGTACGGTGATACCAACCCAGTCGGCTACAATTTGAGCCTACCACCTAGCAAGGGGCAAGGGAAGGGACCTACAGTTTTACACCGGTTCCGAACGGTGAAGCAGTGAAACGGTGAAGGGGATTAAACTCAACAAACTTTTAAAGTCGCCTCTTAGATTCGGAGAGTAGTTTTTCGTCTCGCCTGCTGCACAGATGGCAACATGCAACACTCACCTGAAGTATACAGAATATAGAGCGGTTCGTTCGCCTCAACAGAGACGCAGTCGGCCGGCGGAGACTTGATGGCATCATCCCAGCAGATGTCACGTCCTGGCTCCAGGCTGCATTCCAGAACGTTCCGGCGCTGGTAGATTATGCAGCAGCGCGGCTGGTGTTCGCTTGCGCTCAGAGCTTCGTCCAGAATCTCCTTGTATCTGCGAAACGGTTAAGGGAATTAGGTTCAAGATGCATTATTGCAGGGTATTATAGATATGTCAAGAGCAGAAAGCAGAAGTGTCCATAAATGGACGAAATGTTTACTCAGATTTGCAGGAAGGTTACGCAGACTGTCCGTGATCTTAAGGTCGACCTTGCGCGGCCAATATTAACAATCATAAACATATAAGACGCCCGTATATTATAACTCTATGCTAACAATGTACTTACCGTATTATTATCAAAATTACGTCATTTCGTCTGTATCAGAAGCAGACAGACACATTTGTTTCCTGATGGAGCAATGTTGCGGACAATTTCTAACAGAAATTCAAACTACCTACATCTTTTTTATTTCAGAAGTACTTTTCTATCAATTTACCTCACGATCTTGTTCGGCTCGACGCCACAGCTGGCTGCTATTATGACGGTAGGCGCCGCGTGCTCGACCCTTGCTCTTAGTTCTCTAGCGGCGAACCCTGTATAGAAATGTAGCTGGAATCACCGCGCCAATCGATATAAGTTGGTAACCCTGCAATTCACCCGCGTCCTGGAGGTGGAACATTAGAGCAAAGTAGAGTAGTCTGTCAGTCTGTAGTAGAAGGAGTTTGTCTTAAAGGATTCCACCTTTTTTTAGGTGTCCCACCTTTGCTAACGAATTTTAACATGGAGCAAAGTAGTAGAGTCCGTGTTGGGACGATGTAGAAGAGTTTTGTGCTAAACAATTTCACATTCAGGCAAGGTAGTGGAGAGGACTCTTTTTACAAAGGATTCTTAGATTTGGAGGCTCTGGCTCGGAGCCAGATAGCTATATACTGGCGAATTTAAAATATATGAAGGAGTAACGTCAATGTTCTATTTAAAAATAGAAATATTTCTCTAATCAAGTGTATTTATTTCTCAATTCTCATTAACATAATATTAGACAAAAGAAGAATTTATATTAAAACTGAACTATCTCAAAAAATAATTATAATAAAACAAACTATGAATTAAATACTACCATTACAATTAAACAAATAAAGAAAAAGGAGGGTTGCACCGGTTGAGCGTCGGGGGTGCGGTGGGAGCGCTATGACAGGAGGTAAATCTCCTCCAGTTCTGCCAACTCCCCTGCGGTACCCAGGACACTTGCACAATTGCCTCTCTGAATCTCCAGCGCTACACGTTGTGTGAAGAAAGCACCGGCGCGACATATACGGCGACATATACGACATATACGGCGACGCATAATACACGGGACATCATAAAAAATGATGACGAACCATACTGAATATGCATATGTCTCAATGAAATATTGTTATTGTTGTGTGTTCTTTATGGCGAAATAAATATCTGAATCTGAATCTGAATCTGGACAGTCATCCGACTTATCGACAAGGAGTTTAGCCAAAACCCTGCAAATAGAAATATGATGGTATTACCTCCAAAGACCACCGAGTGTACGGCCCCGAGTCGAACAGTAGCCAACATGGCGACCACGGCTTCCGGCACGAGCGGCATGTAGATGAGCACGCGTGAACCGCGTGTCACTCCGCGTGCTGCCAGCGCGCCGGCCAACCGCGACACCTGTACGGACGTATTTTGGAATCCAACACACATTTTTTTTCAAGGAAACTGAAATGGTTGGCTACGTCACCTGGAACACCCCTGATGTCAGCCCATCTCAACTTGTTCTAAGCCGACATGTATGTGTCTCCCTTTGGTCGTGTTGGTAGAGTGTTTTCATTTTACGAAGGCACGAGGGGTATGAGGTAGGAAGTGGCGTGAGACCGCGCGGAGGTCAGTAGGGAACGACTCGGTTCGACGGAGCGACGCGGAGACGTGTAGAACGTGTGTACCGATCGGGCACCGAGTTCGTTCTCTACTGAGCTCCGCGCGGTCTCACACTACTTCCTACCTCATACCCCTCGTGCCTTCGTAAAATGAAAACACTAACGCCGAACTGGCAGAAAACACAGCACGTTGCTTTTCAACCGACCTTCATTCAGTGCGCGTATGCAGGGGTTTCGAGAGGTCCAATTTCATATTTCGAGATGTTCTGTCTAGCTGTGTCAAATAGGTCCAAACATGAACGCTGAACGTAGATCGAGCGAATGTCTGCTTGAGCCAATAGGATTTGAAATTGCGCAATTACATTATGTGATTTATTGCTTGAGAAATTATCCCTTCAGAGTCCTATCCCAGCAAAGATTCAGAAGGTCGAGCAATCACCACAAATAATGGGTTGATTGAACTAATCAATCAATGAAGGTTTAGGGGCTTTGTGGGTTATCCACGTACGCAACGGTAAAAACGAGTAACCTAAATTTGTCAACTCGTTACTTTTTCGCGGATTTATGCTGACTATGCACTAATGGGAACGAGGGATTCAGGCAGTTAAATGGTAATTAAATATCTATGAGCACCAAGTCCGTTCTCAGCGAAATGTTGTCTCGGGAATACATTTGCATAATCAAAGTGTACGTTCATGTGGAACAGGTCACTGTCTGCTTAATTAGAGGCGCCACGAAAACATGACTCCATGCGCCTTTTGTTTCGCATCGATGCGTGTAGACGAAAGAGACAACCGTACTTTTATCTGTCATTGCTGGCTCTATGTGTTTAATCATACGCTTCAGTGGTTATATGGTTATGTACTTTTACCAATGGAACTTTAATTCAGTCAGTGTTTATGCGCCATGGACAATAAATAAGACTAATTGTCTTATTGTCTTATTGTCCATAGTATGCTTCCACTGCTGGACATTGTTATATTTTTTTTACCTACAACATTCGTGATGACAGCCCATAACACCGGGTGAACTAGGTGCCATGTCAGTGCTTCCCTTCATTTCATGTTGGCTACACTGAACTGGACGGAAACACGAACAATTTACATAGCCGTTTCGACCGACGTTAGCTCAGTGCGATGGTTCTAACCCGGCCGGGATAAACCCTACCACCTAGTAAGGTAAGGGAAGGGACCTAAAGTTTAACGTCACTTGCCTTGATAGCTCAGTGATGCAGACAGTCGACTGTCACTATTGATTGTTAAGTAACGCTGGGCGCGGTCAGTACTTGGATGGGTGACCGATCGACCGTTGGAGGCTGACCGTGGTTCGGATTCCACGTAAAACTGTAGGTCCCTTCCCTTCTTACCTTACTAGGTGGTAGAGTTCAACCCGCCCGAGTTGGTACCACCGCACTGAATGAAACGTCGGTCGAAACGGCTATGTAAATAGTTTGTGTTTTCCGTCCAGATCAGTGTAGCCGGCACGACGGAAGAGAAGCACTGACATGGCACCTAGTTCACCCGGTCTTATGGGCTGACATCACGGATGTTGTAGGTGATGTAGTCAACCGTGTCAGTTTCCATAAAAAAAAAGTTAGATTGCGTACAAATGAACATAAGATTAAAGAGGAGTGTTGTTGTTGTTGTTGTTGTTGTTATTGATTTGGTTTGGGGTTGGCTCTAGGCCTGCAAAGTAATCCCGCTTGGTTGGGGACCTTCGTGCAAAACCCCGCAATCTCCAGCTACCCCAGCCAGCCTATGTCTTCCATGAAAGCCCCAAGTCGACCGGGGTGTCTGCAGACTACAGACACACAAGGCAAAGAGGAGTGTAAGGAATGAATGACCTGCTCCTGTAGCTCGTCGTAGGTGATCTTGCGCACGGTGCTCGTGATTGGTGAGTCGTGTATGAGGGCGACGCGAGCGCCGTGCCCCGCAGCCACGTGCCTGTCCACCGCGTTGTGGCACACCGACAGCTCGCCGCCAGAGTACCTGCTCATCACATCAACCAACCGATCAATCTATTGCTCAAATCGATCGATCGACCAATCGGTCGGTTTATCAATTAATCGATCAAACTATGAGTTTTTTTTATGCAATCCGGTATGGGTGGCTGAGTCGGAGGGGCCAAAGCGCATGCTTCGACTAGCCAATATCACCTCCGAGAAGGTAGGTGCCATACGGGAGACTTCCCTGGATTGCTGGCTATACTGGACTAGAGGAGAACACAACCGAGGCTGCTATGCGGCCATCTTACATCCAGTACGGTGGTACCAACCCATTCGGCTTCAATTTGAGCCTACCACCTAGTAAGGGGCAAGGGAGTAAAGTGTTTTCATTTTACGAAGGCACGATGGGTACGAGGTAGGAAGTGGTGCGAGAGGCGACCGCGCGGAGCTCAGTAGAGAACGAACTCGATGGCAGATCGGTACACGCGTTCTACGCGTCTCCGCATCGCTCCGTCGAACCGAGTCGTTCCCTACTGAGCTCCGCGCGGTCTCACACCACTTCCTACCTCATACCCTTCGTGCCTTCGTAAAATGAAAACACTCTAACAGAGTAGGGTGCGAGGTAGGGTGTCACTCTCGGGGCAAGTGGGATTGCACAATATGCATAAATTTTTTTTATTTAATTGGAAATGTATGCCGGAAGCGTGGTCTGCTTTCTTTCGACCAAAGTGTTACGTTAAACAGACGAGTATACCTACTGAATTTATTGGAAGATTGGCTAAACTTGCGGCACGAAACTAGAAAACTGTTCTTTAGGTTTCAGGAAGTGCTATGGCAGCAACAAGACAAAAGTAACTTCATTGTGAACTAGCTGTGCGTAAGTAAAGCCAGTTTAATAGCACATCTAATTTCAACGGAAATATGATAACAAATAGATCGCTTCTATATAGATTAAAGATCGTGGTGGCTGCGTCCAGATAAACGGTATACTTTCTCAAAAACAGCAACTCACTAAGGGAGAGGCCGCAGGCCGAGCACCGCTCGCCTAAACGATATACTTCCACGAAGAAAGTAAGTCAGGAAGGACGAGGCCGAAGGCCGAGGTGCGTTCTGGCAGACGATATACTCCCCCGAAGAAAGTAAGTCATTCGAGCTGCGTTCTGTTAAACGATATACCTTCTCAGGTTGTTTAATTTTTGTTGGTGTTTGAAGTTTGAACTCTTCAAATATCTACTATCACAAATTTTCAAATCATATAATGGACCACGAAATAATATATAAAGTTATAGAATCTAACAAAGCTAAGTATGGATAATGGCGCAGCTAGAAATTAAATTATGGTATTATTTTCCAAATCTTAGAAAAGTCTACAGCTAGCAATGACAGTCACCGATTATCAAACACTGCCAGTATAGCATTCATCGCAGATCCGACTTTACCAAACCTAAGCCTAGCGCCACACTGAGCGTAATTTCCGTCGCGTAATTTGCATCGCGTAACGTAACCATGCAAGTTACTCGCATATAAATTGAATTATTGATCCAGTCATATGCATTTCTACTGCTCGCCAATGCGAGTGCACGATACACCGGTACGTCATTATTTTTTTACGCGACGCAAGTTAGGTGACAGAAATTTACGCTCAGTGCGGCTTAAGTACCACTTACCATTTAGTGAAAGGCGGATAGGTGTTGTCGAGGACCCGATCCCATGGCTTGCTCCACTCTAGCAAGCCGCCCACCTCCGCCCAAAACCCCTCGGGGTCTTCCACTGACTTCCGGTAGGCCTCCTTGTACGCTTTTGACTCGCCACCTGCGAAGCAAGTGTGCGCATGCATGCAACAGGTCATTCGCGTCCGATCATGCTCGAGAGCATGACGGTGGATGACGCCGCCAACCGAGACGTGTTGGTTGGCCTTACTCGTGGCTAGTGTCCGACCGAATATTCGGTTTCGGCTTTCGGCTTTCGGCCTTTGGGCCAATATTTGCCACATTCGGCAAACTTACGGTTTCGGCCGAAAGTAGTCGTCACTTTCGCCCCAACCGAAAGGTTGTTAGACAAACCGACCGACTGCGCGCACGCGACGCGACGCGAACGCCGCGACGCGATGACGCGGTTGGCGGCCGGCGCAGGCACACACACATGCTTTCTTTCATACTTCCACTGCCTTACTTAAACACCATACATGCTTTCGGCTACGGGTTTCGGTTTGGGCTTTCGGCTTCGGCTTTTGGCTATCTTTCGAAAGTAGAATTTTGCCGAAATTCGGCTACGGTTTTCGGCCGAAAGTGAAAGTACACTTTCGGTCGGACACTACTCGTGGCGCATAAGGCACCAGAACCTTCACTCACTCTTCAACTATGTACCTAAAAAAGTAAACAATTAAAACTGTTTGTAATAATAAATCTGTAAGGGATGGTCATGGAGTAAGTTACTCTGTTTTATGAGATATTGCGTTTGTAGACTCTATGTTTGATACTAAAACTAAATTGACGATTTTTAGAAATATTTTCTGTATGTATGTATATATGTATGTTCCACCGTAACTGTTAAACCGATCATCCGAATTCGATGAAAATTAGTATAAGCACTTTTAGCTATACGGGACACAGGATAGGCTAAATAAAATTCACTTCCGGTTACGCTAAGATGTGGCTCTCATACAAACCGAATTGTTCCGCGCGCCGAAATAAAGGTACAGTAGCGGGCTTACTTACTGTCTTATTCTTAAATACGAATTTCACACGAGCAAAGCCGCGGGCAAAAGCTAGTGTTATATAAATAGTCTGGTTCTGTCACCCTCAGTAGCTCAGTGGTGCGGTTGGTCGACTGTTAGTCGTGTGACCATAAGTACACCTGGGCGCGGTCAGTACTTGGACGCGAGACCGCTCGATCGTTGAAGGCTCACTGTGGTTCCGATTCCACATAAAACTGTAGGTCCATTCCTTTCTTACCTTACTAGGTGGTGGGGTTTAACCCGCCCGGGTTGGTACCAACCACCGCACTGAATGAAAGCTGCGTTGAAACGGCTATGTAGATAGTTCGTGTTTTCCGTCCAATTCAGTGTAGCCGGCACGACCGAAGGGAAGCACTGACATGGCATCTAGTTCACCAAGGTTCTATGGGCTGACATCACGGATGTTGTAGGTGATGTAGCCAACCGTGTCAGGTTTCATAAAAAAATCCGCGGAGAGCGAGACACAAATAATAGTTGTCACATCTATTCACAAAATAATGTTCTAACGCATCGTTTCAACCTTCTATCTGAAAATAGTAGAGTTGACCTATCGTGACATACCTACTTAAAAAACCGGCCAAGTGCGAGTCGAACTTGCACACTGAGGGTTCCGTATCGCAATGTCATGGTAAGCGCCACTCACGCCATCTATGGCGTGTATTATGAAATGCTTCATATTAGTTCAAATTCATGATTAGTTCAAATGCTTCATACTGTTGGTAGATGGCGCGCATCCACTTTTTAGTTTATTCTATGGGGACCCTGTGAATTTTTTACTTTTTCTTATTTTTATTATTTGTTGTTATATCGCCCATGATAACACATACTTATTCTGTGAAAATTTCAACGGGTTATTTAGCATAATTAGCACGGAATCTTGTCCTTGTCGGAGATGCATTGGGGCTATTATTTTTAAGTACCGGGCCCACACAGTATTTATCAAATCAAATCAAACCATCAGTTTTATTTTGTCAGGAACTGGTCCCAAAACACATGCAACAAAATCAAAAAATCCAAAATACAAGTAAGACAATCAAAATTATAAATCATACATAAAAACTGGTAAAAAAATTTTGAATGAACAATAATAAGATAGCACTTACCTACAATTGTACAAATACATTATAGAATAAAAAGTGAAGTTTACAAAGACATAAAAATTATTAACGATAAAAAAATTATATTAATAAAAAGTGAAATAATAATAATGCATTTTAAAAATTCATAATAGGATATGTGCATAATATCATTTTCGATAATTTTATTTTGTTCGCTGGCCATGCATGACGCGACCAAGAAATCCTACTTTCCATAAGAAGTCATCGATCCTGTTTTCGGTTTCGGTTTCTCGATCTTATAGCAACCAGGCAGATTGCAATTTATTATTATTTTTCAAGCGAAACTTTTTAACGCACGTTTGGGATGGGGACCTAACTCAAAAAAGTGAAACGTCACGTAAGTACGAACGGAGTTGCAACTAGATGGATGGCTGCGCTCCCCAGCGCCATCTATGATATTCTTTTGAAGTCGAACCGATTTGTATAAATAAAATGAAATATCGCATAGATGGCGCTATCCCGATCGAAATTAAATTAATAATAGGATTTGAAATACAAAGCGTAAGAAGCTTCGCTTTTGTCGGGTGTCCCACGACACCTCACCTTTTTAGGGTTCCGTATCCGTCGTACGGGACCCTATTACGCCTACGTCTCGTCTGTCTGTCCGAGGGCTGTATATCTTAAACCGTAATACGTAGCCCATCGAAATTATCACAGAATATGTGTTGTTATGGCCGATATAACAACAATTAATAAAAATAAGAAAAAGTAAAAAATTCACGGGGGTTCCCAAAGAAGAAACTAAAAAGTGTATGCGCGCGCGCCATCTACCGAAAAGAGTGAGAAGCATTTTAACTAATCATGAATTTTAACTAATATGAAGCATTTCATAAACACGCCATAGATGGCGTGAGTGGCGCTGACCATGACATGGCGATAAGGAACCTTCGGTGCGCGAGTTCGACTCGCACTTGGCCGGTTTTTCTCTTTGCATATTCCTGAAATGGACAGTAAACTCAAGGTTCGAATATCTTGCTTGGCCTCGTCGGCGCGGCGTCAGCTTTTTCCAGTGCACAGCTCAAATGAAAATATGCGTGAATAAGTATTAGCGTCAAAGGTGACAATTAGAATACGGTAAAATGGAATGCGTGAACAGGTTCATTGATTCACCGTTCTCTAGCAGGGCCATCTAAAGCGTTAATGCCTTTCGAAAAACGCAAAACGAATCGAAAACGATTCGAGTCACTCACGGGTTCGATTTTCGAATCGATTCTTTGCGGCTCAACAAAACAATGACTCCGAAATTACACCTATCCGAAAGTTTATTGTGCCTATGGAAAATATTTACTTCCCCAGAAATATGACGTAGGACGACAGTCAGTCAGTTAGTCAGTCAGCGTGTAAGTGTCAACTGCTGTATACAGGGTGTCCCAGAAACCGACGATAATCCTTTGACAGGAGATAGGGCTCCTAATTACCTCTCAGAATATCTAATTTTAGGTTTAGTAAAAATGGTTTCGTTTTTGAGATATTGTAATTTTTGTAAAAATCCAAAAGTTTCTCCCTCAGCTAATTTTTTTAAATGCAACAAGTACAAATGTAAGATTTTCTTAAATCTAGTTTTTGTCAAATATTCCTAAAAAGTAAGGCTTTCACACGGTATAATTTATTTTTTCATGTTTAATCCTGTTTAGCTGAAAAACGACTTAAGAGCCACATGTTAAAAAATTTTCAGCTTCATCCCTTGAGTTTGGCCGTTCGCGGTGAAAAAAAAAAAATAACTACACTAAAGTGGCATTATGCAACAAAAATACGCCCATCTAATGTAGTTTTTAAAATGGTACATCACTTACCGATTTGCCCAATAATTTATGAGATTTTGTTATTTAACTGCAAAAGGACCTCGGAATTTGACAACTGTTCTACCAACTACGAATTAAAAAATAAATAATAAAATAAAAAATAGTTTGTGTTTTCCGTCCAGTTGAGTGTAGCCGGCACGACCGAAGGGAAGCACTGACGTGGCACCAAGTTCACCCGGTGTTATGGGCTGACATCACGGATGTTGTAGGTGATGTAGCTAACCATGTCAGTTCACATAAAAAAAAACCTGAGCTACTGCCGTAATTCTTTCTTTGAGCTCTATCAAGTTTTCCACCGGTTTCCCGAAAACTTTGTCTTTTAAATAACCCCAATAATGAAAATCTAACGGATTTAAATCCGGTGACCTAGACGTCCGATCCATCTGTGGGGATAAGCTTGGTCTAAAAAATTACGCACCTCTCTAGCGTAACGGGCTGGGCAGCCATAATTTTGCAACCACCTCCGTATGGCCAATGGTACATCTTCTAAAAGGCTCTGAAGCTCCTGTTGCAGAAACTCAAGATAATTCGCCCGTTTAAAGTCTCTACAATTCAACGGACGTCTTGTGGCCTCCTAGCCACTTGCATCCCCATAGATAGACCGGACGTCTAGATCACCGGATTTAAATCTGTTAGATTTTTATTATTGGGGCTATTTAAAAAAAAAAGTTTACGTGAAACCGGTGGAAAACTTGATAGAGCGCAAAGAAAGAATTACAGCAGTAGCTCAGGTTTTTTTAAAAGTAAACTGACATGGTTGGCTACATCACCTACAACATCCATGATGTCAGCCCATAACACCGGGTGAACTTGGTGCCACGTCAGTGATTCCCTTCGGTCGTGCCGGCTACACTCAACTGGACGGAAAACACAAACTATTTACATAGCATAGGTGGACGTTTCTGCACTTGCATCGAGTACTTGCTCGACGCATCAACCGGGCATTTGTGAGAAGACGTTGAGCTAGCATTTGTGCAGGTGGTAAACAATTTGAACATCTACTATAACAGGTTAATAAAGACCAATTTACTTCAAGTGTTTATTTTATTCCAATTCGTAGTTGGTAGAACAGTTATCAAATTCCGAGGTCCTTTTGCAGTTAAATAACAATATCTCATAAATTATTAGGCAAATCGGTAAGTGATGTACCATTTTAAAAACTACATTAGATGGGCGTTTTTTTGTTGCATAATGCCACTTTAGTGTAGTTATTTTTTTTCACCGCGAAGGGCCAAACTCAAGGGATGAGGCTGAAAAAATTTTAACATGTGGCTCTTAAGTCGTTTTTCAGCTAAACAGGATTAAACATGAAAAAATCAATTATACCGTGTGAAAGCCTTACTTTTCAGGAATATTTGAAAAAAAACTAGATTTAAGAAAATCTTACATTTGTACTTGTGGCATTTAAAAAAATTAGCTGAGGGAGAAAATTTTGGATTTTTACAAAAATGACAATATCTCAAAAACTAAGCCATTTTTACTAAACCTAAAATTAGATATTCTGAGAGGTGATTAGCAGCCCTATCTCCTGTCAAAGGATTATCGTCGGTTTCTGGGACACCCTGTATATGCCTCTCCAATTTTCCTCCATTCCTCCCGGCCTTGAGCGGTACGGAACCACTGCTTTCCGCCGACGTACTTGATGTCGTCGTTCCATTGGGCGGATGGTCTTCCCATACTCCGTTTTCCTGTCCACGGTCGCCGTATATATGACTGACTCTTCGGCTAACGTGCCCAGCCCACTGCGACTTTGGCTACTGCTATCGGCTACTTTGGTGCGTCGGCGAATTGCCTCGTTACGCACCATATTGCGGACAGAGCAATGCTGATAATAACATCGTCAATGACAATTATAATCAATTCATTCATATATTACTAGCTCATAATAACGGGCCGATACGAATTCAATAAATGTCCTCACATACCAAAGGCCATACATAACCACACGCTGTATCCCGACTATCGGGATAAGCATAAAGTAATCGGTGTTGTGCTGCAAGAACTTTTGTAAATGACAGTAAAACACCGACCACCGCGTTTAGCAATGTATGCAAGATAAATTATTTAGCAGCAAGTAAGGCACGAATACCCAACCTGCTGCATGACTCGATGGAAGGACCGTGCCAAGTTGAGAGGTGGCTATCCTGTCGCCCTTTAGCACGGCACCTTGTCCTTATTCCTTAGTCGCCCTTTGTGAAATGCACGGGGAGAGATGCAGTGGGGATATTCTTTTTAAGTTCCGGCCCCACACGGTATAGCCTTTCTTTTGCATATCACTGGATAAAGCTGAATAAGCACCGAATTGTGACGGCCAGCCAGCACTCCGAAGATGGACTTTTTATAGGGTCCTCTTCTCAACAAAAACACACGTGGCGGATAAGTCCACATTAATTTAATCTTCTTCGTCGTCGTAACAAAAACACCTAGAGGTGATGGGTGATGGGATGGGGGTAATAATTGCCTTAATGAAACTAGAACCGCTATGGTCCGTAAAATTAAATAAAAACAATCCACTGTACTTATCGACAAGTAGGTGTCGACCACAGAGCATCAAATACCTACCGCGCGCGCCCCCTACTAGAGACGCCCTAAGCGATAATATTTGAAACCCAAAAACTACACGCAGTGCTGCTAGCGCTTCGTATGTGTGTGTGTGTGCTAGTATCGACACTACACACAAAGAGGAGCAAGTTAGGCACACGCACAAAACAAATGCACACGCACAATACACTTATGTAAGTCATAGGCCACGCCCACAGGCTTCAACGGCGATGTAGGGAAATCGCGCTCAGGGCGCCTCTAGGAGGGCGTGCGCATTTGATGCTCTGTGGTATCGTCCTACGTCACAAAATCGGCAAAAACCAACAGAAGAACCTAAAAGACTCCGCACGAACGGAAGGCTAGATAGAACATACTGGTAAACACAACACCAAATTTAGATTGGCCCTCGATTTCATACCGCAATGAAGAAAATTTTAAATGCGTGTTCATTTCCTAATGAGACTGCATGCATTCTGTATCTCTAGGACCGTATTAATATTCACCATTATTGTCTGGGAAATTCACAATTGTCTACTTCTTTTAGGTAGGTAGGTAAGGTACATAGATGTGTTTGCTATATTCACTTTAATGTTCATTCTATCGAGATTAACAGTGCTATTATAGTCCCCCAACGCCCTGTTCGAATGCACAACGTGCAACTGCTTTTTATTCAAAGTGTCAATGCTTTACGTTGCGGCTTAACGATACACTTTCCACGATTCTTTCTAAACAAGAACCCAAATTATCAGAATAATTTGATCGAGAGGTACTCACCAATAGAGTCCGCATCGTCACCCACGAATGGCTTCTCCCTAAAGGACGAGACTTGAGTTTGGAACTTCACATCCTCTGTTCCCTTTTCCCACAGCTCCTCGACTGCGTTCTCTTGAAGCATTCTCTCCATTCCTCTCTTCTGGAGATTTAGCTAATTGACTCCTGGAGGCCTCGTCGAGAAGATCCTTAAGATTCCCTTCCTGTAGGAAGATTTTTCGGAAGAGCGCTCGAGTCTGCCGCCGCCGACGGTCGACTGACGTTCCCGCTGGTGAAAACCCATTAATATTCCCGTATTCGAAATGAGGCGACACCGGAAACCTTTTATGCTCGACTTGGAACAATTGCCGGGTATGGGTGCGATTTTATCGCACCAACAGCAGGCGCGTGACACGACCGTGTTCCTAGACAGCCGTTTTAATTAAGATGCTGAGGAGTTTGGAAGAAAATAAGCTACAGAAAACGAAAGGGTAAGATTTTTTCATGTGATGTTGGGCTTTCTCCGTCACACATAGACCAATATCTTCTATACAAGCGATTGCCGCCGAAAATATACAGGTGTTATGAACCGAAAGGAGGCCACTAAACAATTGACATTCCCAACTTCCACCGACCATCTGTGTAGATAAGTAGGTATACCTATATGAGCACTTACTACCTATACTTTCGGGATATTTATGGATGAAAGTCGTGAACAGAAATCAGAAATATCTACCGACAAAGTTTTGAATGGGTGAGTTCCCGTTCAGTGGTTTTACGCGCGCCGCCCCGCCCTTTTAAAATGTCAGTGAATCACAGGAAAACATAATGCTTCTTTCAGCGAAGGTCAATGAAACGTTAAGAATTCCAGGCTTCATACAAAGTGGCTTAGAATTCTTATCACTGTTTGGAAATCATCGCTCACAAAAGGCATTCATAATGCTCCAATTTACATAGATAAATATTAGCCATCACAAAGGAACAAGTAAACATGCCGTAAATAATTCAAAGGGTAGGCGTATTCATACAACATACCAAGAACGTTTAGAAGAGTTTGGATGTCGGACTGTCCAATGCTTATATGAGAAACAGCGTCGCCGAGCTCCGCGGGTAGCGGAGGGGATGGCGCGGCGCGCGCTCTGATTGGCTGGTATCGGGTGGTATCGCGCACTGATTGGTTGGTAACGAATCTTATTTGTACGTTTTTACAAATATCGTGTTACGCTGGCGCGGGGAAGGTTCGACGTCCATACATCTAACGTTCTTGCAACATACTATGGCTCCTTGTTGACAATACTGTGCCCTAGTTTTTTTTTACAATTTTAGGGTTCCGTGGTAACTTAAGTTGTTATGTACTTTGCACATATACATGCATATGATTGCAGAGTTTTATTTTTAGATTTGAGATTGAGATTAAAGTAAAACCCTATTAGTTTCGCTACAATGTCTGCCAGAGCCCTTTAGCTCCTAAACTGAACTATCAACAAGCTGGAAGTAAAATTAAAAAAAAAATACTTTTATTTTTATGAACTTAGTAAAGATTTTAATTAGTCACTTATTTCAGTCGGGGGTTCAAGAAGAACCGGCAAGAAACTTCGCATGGTATTTTTTTTTTCACACTGATACGATTCCTGGCACATCTAAGTATGGTTTTTAGAGCACAGTTATTCTAAAATCCAACGTCTGCCTTCTATATGTATATATGTAAACGACGTTTACTAAACGTGTCCGCTTAGCATTACACCATTATTCATGAGCCCAGCAATGGGGTCGGAAGTGAGCACAATTGGATACATTTCAATCAGTTGGTTTTCTATTACTTATGTGATTTACTCGAAAAGTGCTGAAATGATTTACGGTTTCCACCAATAAGATGTACATACATATGATGTGTGTACATTGTCAGCCAAGTTCGCAAAGCAAAAGCGCGACACACCGGCCGAGGGTTATATTAGGTACACGAACCATCTCGGGCCACTTTCGACCCCCCATTAACTTAAAATCTATTTGACCTACACACTTGAAATTTTGTGTGTCTAGAAGACCCTTTTCTAATTACGAAATCTGAAATTTTAATAAAAACCCTCTTACCATTCACGATGTAATGACGTCCGAAAATCACTATTTTTATCAGTGACTGGACTGACTCACTCATCAAAAGTTTAGATTATTTCCAGGTGACCTAGGAAGTTAAAAATTTGTGTAGAGGTAGGTTATTGGGCAAATATAAAGGAAAAAGTCTGAAATCGTCATATTAAGGGTTGGTATAGAAGACAAAGTTATTATTGCCGCCACGAAAATATATAAGAGAGCAAAATAAAACCTGCGTAAATTCAGAAAATAACTGTAAGATTAAAGTATTGAAGTAGTTTAATGACCTATCATTTAAAAAACAGAACATAATTATAGACTTGACAAAAAATTATGATATCTCACCAAAAACATAAGTACCGTGTGGGGCCGGTACTTAAAAAGAATAGCCCCACTGCATATCTCCCCGTGCATGTCGTAAAAGGCGACTAAGGGATAAGGACAAGATGTCGCGCTAAAGGGCGAAAGGCTAGCCACCTCTCACCTTGGCGCGGTCCTTCCACCTTGTCATGCAGCAGGTGGGTCTTCGTGCCTCACTTGCTGCTTGATAGTTATCTTGTCCGTATACTGTGCTAGGCGTGGTGGTCGGTGTTGTGCTTTAATTTACCAGAGTACATATGGGAGTGAAAGTTGGGTATGGCAGGCGAAGCATGAGAGCAGGATAAATGATGTCGAAATAAGCGCGTTGAGAGGAGTATGTGTGGAATAGGAGGAGTATGTGTGTCTGTAGAATGGATGATAGGAGACTAATGAAAGAAATCTATAGAGCGAATGTTAGTGGAAGAGTCGGGAAGGGTCGCCCTAGACGCACGTACCTGGACCAGATCGGGCATGTGCTCGAAAAGGGTCAGGTGCGTAGTACCGTAACCGACGAGCATGTATGAAGAACATTATGAGAGTGGAAGAGGCGGCAAAAGTGTGTCAGGATCGTGGCGCGTGGGGGTTGGGTTGTTTGCGTGGGTTGGGTCCGTTGTCTTTACCTGCCCCACTGGGAGGCAGGCAGGCGTGACGTTATGTATGTGTATGTATGTATGAACTTGTAGCAAAACACCGATTGCTCTGCTTACCCTGATTGTCGGGATACAAAAGGGTGAGTTATGTATGTATGTATCTCATCTCACTTCTCATCTCATCTCACTATAATATCATAAATGTGAAAGTATGTTTGTTTGTTTGTTTGTTTGTTTGTTTGTTCCTCTTTCACGCCTGAACGGCTGGACGGATTTTGACGAAACTTCGTATAGGGGTAGTGTATATCCCGGAGTAACATAATTTTGAAAAAAAAGTGGTCAAGTTCGAGTCGAGCTCGCGTAAAGAGGGTTCCGTATCATCGCGTTTTCTGTGAGAACTAGAAGGATTGGAATTTTCGTTTACTTTTTCACGTTAATTAAGTGTATATCCCATGGTAACATATTTTTTTTTAAGTGGTCCAGTTCGAGTCGAACTCGCCTAAAGAGGGTTCCGTACCATCCAGTTTTCTGTGAGAACTAGAAGGCTTAGGATTTTCGTTTAGGTTTTCCTGTAAATTAAGTGTATATCCCATGGTAACATAATTAAAAAAAAGTGGTCAAGTTCGAGTGGAGCTCGCGTAAAGAGGGTTCCGTACCATCGGGTTTTCTGTGAGAACTAGAAGGATTGGGATATTCATTTACGTTTTCCTGTAAATTAAGTGTATATCCCATGGTAAAATAATTTAAAAAAAAAGTGGTCAAGTTTGAGTCGGGCTCGCGTAATCCCGTTTTCTGTAAAGGGGGAGGGGGAGGGAGAGGGAGAGGAATAGGGAGAAGTAGAGGGAGAGGGGGGAGGGAAGGGAGAGGGAGAGGGAGAGGGAGAGGGAGAGTGAGAGGGAGAGGGAGAGGGAGAGGGAGAGGGAGAGGGAGAGGGAGAGGGAGAGGGAGAGGGAGAGGGAGAGGGAGAGGGAGAGGGAGAGGGAGAGGGAGAGGGAGAGGGAGAGGGAGAGGGAGAGGGAGAGGGAGAGGGAGAGGGAGAGGGAGAGGGAGAGGGAGAGGGAGAGGGAGAGGGAGAGGGAGAGGGAGAGGGAGAGGGAGAGGGAGAGGGAGAGGGAGAGGGAGAGGGAGAGGGAGAGGGAGAGGGAGAGGGAGAGGGAGAGGGAGAGGGAGAGGGAGAGGGAGAGGGAGAGGGAGAGGGAGAATATAAGAGAAACGACAGTTTATTTATTTGCGTTTAAATCTGATTTACTGTTAAATCGAGTCTACAGCGAGCTTAGCCTCGGGCAAAAGCTATCCTCCATAAAATTTAAGCCGATCATCTACATAAATTCGATTAAAATTAGTACACGCACATTTAGCTATACGAGACACAGGATAGGCTAAATAAATTCAGTTCCGGTTACGCTAATAGGTGGAATATTTTACTTAGTTAGGGATCTAAAGTATTTTATTTATTTTAACTGAAGTTTCTTAATTTAATATCGATAGCTTTTTCCCGCGGATTCGCTCGCGTGAAATTCGTATTTCAAAAGAAGAAAGTAAGTAACTTAGGCCGGGGCCGGAGGGTGAACTGGAATCAGATAAACAATAAACATTCTCAAAGAAAGTAAGTAACATACTAAAGGCGAGGCCGAAGGCCGAGCTGCGTTCAGGAAGAGTATAAACCTTTTCGAAGAAAGTAAGTAGGTAACAAAGGGCGAGGCCGAAGGCCGAGCATTGTTCATGAAGACCTTCAACCTTCTCGAAGAAAGTAAGTAACTGAGGGCGAGGCCTAAGGTCGAGCTGCTTTCAGGAAGACTATAATCCTTCTCGAAGAAAGTAAGTAACTAAGGGTCTGGCCGAAGGCCGAGCTGTATCCTGGAAGACGCTGACAGTAAGTAACAATGGGCGATAGTTACTTATTTTATTCAAGACGGTTTATAGTCTTCCTGAACGCAGCTCGGCCTTCGGCCTTGCCCTCAGTTACTTACTTTCTTCCAGAAGGTTTATTGTCTTCCAGAATGCAGCTCAGCCTGAAGCCTCGCCGTTAGTTACTTACTGTAGTTGAGAAGGTTTATTGTTTACCTTAACGCAGATTGGCCTTATTTACTTACTTTCTTCCTTTGAAATACGAATTTCACGCGAGCGAAGCCGCGGGCAAAAGCTAGTGTAACATAAATGTGAAAAAAAATCCAAGTTCGCAACAAAAATACTTGACAGATAAGCACTCGGATAACGGCTTCGCTAATAAAAGAAGTGAGATATAACTGGATACAAAGTTCTTTCGAAGTTCCTTAAATCATAGCTCCTGTTATGAATAACGTTCTTCAGTTGCTTTACAAAAATGTGTTATGTGCTTTGCTACTCAATAGTGCGACTTGGCAAGTTTTCTCTCAAAATCAAATTGAACTAGTTCTTTGTCAATGTCAATGAAATACTTGACTAAATTAATTGTTCTCAAACTCAGAGATTAAAGTAGGTGGATAAAAACTTGCCAAGACGCACTATTGAGTAGCAAAGAACATAACAAAATTTCCTTTAAAGCAAATGAAGAAGGTTATTCATAACAGGAGCTATGATTTATTGAACTTCGAAAGAACTTGGTATCCAGTTAGATCTCACTTCTTTTATTAGCGAAGCCGTTATCCGAGTGCTTATCTGGCAAATTTTTTGTTGCGAACTTTGTTTTTTTCACATTTATGTTTTAGCATTACGGTGTCTCTTTTATAGGTCAAGTAGTGGATGCCATTTAGAGGTTTCACCTTTAGAATATTGTCCATCTCCTTAGAATAAGTTCACATTTGCACCTCATGTAAATTTTCTAATGTACTTTATTGTTGAATACCGTGTGGGGCCGGTACTTAAAAATAATATCCCCACTGCTTCTCTCCCCGTGCATGTCGTAAAAGGCGACTAAGGGATAAAGACAAGATCCCGTGCTAAAGGGCGACAGGCTAGCCACCTCTCACCTTGGTTCGGTCCTTCCATCGAGTCACGCAGCAGGTGGGTCTTCGTACCTTAGTTTCAACAGTTTCTCTGTTGCACTTCTACAATATGGAATTGTATGTGTTTTCAACCTCTGCACAAATTTGGGGATTTTTGTGCGTAATTAAACTGCTGTGCGTTACAACGCCTTACACAAGAACTTGACAATGATACACATTGTTATCTAGTTAGATGAGCTTCAAGGGGTTGATTCCATAGATGGCTGCGGAAGCCTCAGTTCACGAGTAAAACTCGCACTTGACCTATTTTTGTTAAACTTACGTACTACATACAACTCGTACAGAAAATTTCAGTATTTTACTCTGCGATATTCTTAAAGTCACTTGCGAATTGGGAAAATCGTACATGCTGTCCTTGTCTATCCCATTTGAATTTGCTCTTTTCCAATGCCATGCAACAATGTCTCAGAAGTGAAACGCAAAAAAATCCGCTTCTCAAAACGGCGCTTTTGACGTTATACTTTTGGGAGATTGCATACAATACGTGCACAGCACTATAGCTGTGGCTGTGACGATAACAGACACACTGCCCACCACGCTAATGAAACTAACCTGTGTGAGCGAGACAACTACAGGAAGAGATTTTCGAAAGTGACTCCGCAAAATGAACAGACTTTAGACTCTTGTGAATAGCCAAGCGGATTTGAAGGAATGGGGGATAATGTTTGAAAATTGAAAACTAATTTTGAAAAGAAGTTTATTAAAATAAACAATGATTTAAACGTATAAATATTATGTAACTTTAAAATTAACTGAGATTAAAAACTATCTAGATTATGACTATGTTTTAGCAGTGTGGCTTCTATTTTCATTTGCTTGTTAGGTTACAAAATAAATTTATTATGTGCGACCATTTGCTTGAAACAGTTTTTTTTCCATATTTGTAACAATTATTTTCCACCTACATACAGTGTGTTCGACATGCTTATTTTATTATGGTCTCGTTCATGTTCATGGTCTATTGTGAAATGTTCCGGTTATAGTTTCCTCGAGCCAGAATCAAAGAGTATTAGTTGCAATTTGTTTAAACTTATGTGACATTGTGCTGGCTATGTTCATCTATTGTTTAATGCTGCTAATTTTCAATATTCTTCGAGTTTTTCAACGTTAGATCTTCAAATTGAAATAAATATTTTAAATTCTTGGGATGTTTAGTGCATGGTCCTTCGAGCCGGATTCTTAGTTTGAAATCCCTAACAGATTTTATATGCTTGTTCAAAATGTTCACCTAAACTGCAATAAATAACGACTTTACAGAGGCTTATGGTAATGTAATATTGGAAGTAGCTGCTGCTGTTAATTCTACATAGGCATAAGTATCTGATTTGAGTTTGACCTATATAACTAGTAGCAACCGCTTCTTGTCCATTGAATGCAAATAGCAAAACGACCTTTTTGTTCAAACTATCACCAATCTGTTATTCAATAAGGACCAGCCCTAAATTGCATAAATTATCAGAGAGGTATTTTTTATAGAAAATACTGTGTTCAGTGCTCTTTGCTCGTTCAAAGACTCATGCCGGTCCAGTGTGGGTGTGCGGGAGGAGTGTTGTCCAATAAGTTGACCCAGTCCCTCACGCGCTGCTCCTTGGCATACGCCTCTCTTGTGAGCGCGCGGCTGTTCAGGGCCTCGGTAGCACCCAGTATCGCGCCACCTAGCCATGCCGTGTAGTTGTCCTGTAAGTTTATGTTTTCATTTGTAGAATATTGCACAAAATTAGAGTTTTTTTATGTAATCCAATATGGTTTCCGAACGGTGAGGCAGTAGGTGTAGGGCAGAAAAAACTCATTGGTACACGCCTACCGAATTCGAACCTCGGACCTCTCGCAAGAGAAGCCTATGCCCAAACCACTCGGCCATCTGCCGCTTAAATGCTTTGTTTAGTAAGCGAAAGGTCGTGGATTCGATCCCTGTTCACGTGCAAAATTTTTCGAGTTGGACATAGTGAGCACAAGTTGCCCCTTGGTTCTTATTCCATGTGAAACTACAGGTAGTTCTTTCAACTTTCTAGATTTAAGCCCGTTCACCATTGAATGAAGGCCAGTCCAACGGTTTGATAGTCCATGACTGTCGTCCAGTTCAGTGTAGCCGACATGATCAAAGTTTATAACTGAGTTGTTGGAATGATGGAAGGTTGAATGGACTGTTTATTTATTTTTTTATTTATTTTTTATGGAAACTGCCACGGTTGGCTACATCACCTACAGCATCCGTGATGTTGGCCCATAACACCAGGCGAGCTTGGTGTCACGTCAGCCATCCCTTCGGTCGTGCCGGCTACACTGAACTGGACGGAAACCTATTAAGTAATCTGTGGCGGTGCTACCAACCCGGGCGGGTTAAACCCTACCACCTAGTAATATAAGAAGAGAGTCATATCCCTTAGTCACCTTTTACGACATAAACGGGGAGAGATGTAGTGGGGCTATTCTTTAAAAGTACTGGCCCCACACGGTACAAAACGGTTTATAACGGGTATAGCATATAGTGGCCGATGCAGCCAGCCATAAAGAAAAAATACCTTCGCCGGGGGAGTGTGGAACTGGACGTGCTCAACGAACAGGCGGCTGGTGTAGCGCGGGAGGGCGGCGTGGTAGCGCAGCTCCTCCGACAGCCGCGACTTGATGCCGGGAAGCATGGCCGTGCCGCCCGTCACCACCACGCTCTCCGCTAACGGCTTGCGCGTGTCTACCGGGCACTGTGTCATATGCAAGACGTACGTTTACTTTTTGAACTACGAACGGGCTTGAACAGATTGGCTGATAGTAAAGTAAGACACATACATACATACATTTATCATACACGCTGAATCCCGACAATCGGGGTAAGCAGAGTAATCGGTGTTGTGCTGCAAGAACTCTAGTAAATTACAGCATAACACCGACCGAAACATAATTTTTATTTTTTATTTTTATAGCATAATTTTTCATAAGCGTGTATCATGACATGAATATGTGTTGTTGCACCTACCCTGGTATCAATATGGTAAAAAGGGTAGACTGGCGGAAAAAGCTATAGGCATTAAGAACTATGTTCTGTATGTTTTTAAGGGCATACAAATTTTTTTATTTGAACGGTAGCCGTAAACGCTTGAGTTATACTTAACATAATGAATAATGCGCAGTCAATGGCTGAAATCTCTGTTCATTATGTGCCCACATCCAAAATGTGTGCATGTAGTTCTAGTAAGGACCCTTAACAAATAAATAATTTTTATTGCTGCTATTTTTGGAAGTACAATTTTGCCCATATAGGTAATCAAAACGGTGCTAGCAGCATGGTCAGAGCTAACTTCATAGGTGGATGCAAGCCCAATGCGAAGAAAGAAGTAACGGCGGACAGCTGTTGTACAGAGAATCTGCTACGATGCCATTTAGCTGCGAACGTTTTTTGCAGACCCTCTTATAAGCCGTACAAGCCGTACAATACAAGACACCCTCGACCAAATTCTACAATGGACAAAAGTCAAGAGTTCTCTAAGAGAATTGGAAAGTTAGTAAATTTTAGTTAAATTTAAAAGTGAATCAGATCAAGTAGGGCATATCTTCACTATTTATCCGTACTATAAATTGAGCCTTATGCCCATATTAAAAAAGTGTGTCAGCCTCGATAGCTCAGTGGTGTAGACAGTCGACTGTCGCTATTGATTGTTAAGCAACGCTGGGCCGGTCAGTACTTGGATGGGTGACCGCTCGACCGTTGGAGGCTGACCGTGGTTCGGATTCCACGTAAAACTGTAGGTCCCTTCTCTTCTTACCTTACTAGGTGGTAGGGTTCAACCCGCCCGGGTTGGTACCACCGCACTGAATGAAACGTCGGTCGAAACGGCTATGTAAATAGTTTTGTGTTTTCCGTCCAGTTCAGTGTAGCCGGCACGAAGGGAAGCACTGACATGGCACATAGTTCACCCAGTGTTATGGGCTGACATCTCGGATGTTGTAGGTCAATTTCCATAAAAAAAACTGTTTAGTTGAATGCCGAAAGTCGGCCGCACCACGACTCCATATATTGTAATGCGGTCATTTCAGTTAGGTTTCAATGCCGGTCCAAGATATGGAACAGTGGTGTTTGACGGTTAAATATATAATTATTCAACCACTAACCCTGATGATGGTGTCCAGTATAGTCTCCGCCAGTCCCGCGTGTTCGTTGTCCCTTGGGAACAGACACTCGGCTGCCAGTTCGCGCGTGCGTCCCGACACAAGTATAGTCTCATCGCGGAGCGGGTAGCGCACGTCGGGCGGCGGTGACGGGGGCGTGTCGCTCTCGTACGCCTGCGCGCGCTCGAGCTTCGTCACGAAGCATGTCTTCACTGTGTACATGATGCGGAAACAAATGCTACAATAGAATAGCTTTCATTTACGGAAAGAAAGAATGCAGGTAGATATACCTATCCTATTCATTGTATGTAAAAAAAACTCCTTATTTATACAATAAACGATTTCTCTCTTTCTTTCTTTCTTTCTTACGGCCGTTTGTGAGGATGTTTCGTTGTGTTTGGGGACAAACGGAGCCATCTTTATTATCATTTTATCGCGCGATGTGACAGAGAATTGTAGAGTTAACAAGCTGTAACAATTTTGTTGAAATAAAACTAACTCAGTGGTGCGGTCGGTCGACTGTCGGTTGGATCATAAGCACACCTGGCCGCGGTCAGTGGATGGATGGATGACCGTTCGACCGTTGCAGGTTGACCGTGGTTCGGATTCCACGTAAAACTGTAGGTCCCTTCCCTTCTTACCTTACTAGGTGGTAGGGTTTAACTCACCCGGGTTGGTACCACTGCACTTAATGAAAGGTCGGTTGAGACGGCTATGTCTCTTTTTCGTCCAGTTCAGTGTAGCCGGCACGACCGAAGGGAAGCGCTGACATGGCACCTAGTTCACCAAGGTGTTATGGGTTGACATCACGGATGTAGTAGGTGATGTAGCCAACCGTGGCAGTTTCCATAAATAAAAAAATTATTAATTAATAAATGGCTACAAAAATATTTTATTTCATACATTCATTTTATTCCCATTAACCATCAGCCACGCATGTACGTAACGAGGTTAGAAAATAATTTATGCAAAATTTTACATTGACATAATACATTGTAAATTGTTTTCCTAATAAAAAATACAATTTTAAATGAACCTTTAATGTCCTCCAACACATGGTCAGGCAGATCGGGCATGTCTGGATTGTCGAGCTTGAGCAGTCGAGCGAGGTTGTCGTGGAGGGCGCGCGCGGCGAGCGGCTGCGATGCGAGCGCGTGCACGATGGGGACCGAGTGCACCACCGCGCATATGCACGCCTCCTCCCAGCCCAGCTCCACCACTAGCAGCGCCGGCGGCGCGCCCAGCGCCACCGAGCACGCCAGTGACGATGGCGCCCACACTACTGACGACACCTGCAATGTTGGAAGGTGTTGAACTAAGCTTGCGATGGCTTCACCGAGCATATCCGGGCCCATCGGCAGTAGAGGAGGGTGTTAATTGAGGTCGGGACAAGCGAGTGGCCACTCTAAATTTCCCGCGCATGCTTCACGTTTCGGCTCGCATCAAGCCCTCGTAAGCTAGTCTGCGTGAACTAGGACGCGGGGAAACACCAGCCCCGCTCTCTTTCTCTCTACCTATCCATATTCTGTAGGATGCTTCCAGTGACGTTTTCGAAGCTCTCTCCATGTATGAGCTTAGCGTCGATCTTGGCAGCCCTAGATTCTTGAAGAGACTGTTGAGCGACTTCGCTGGTAGTCCTCTTGCTCCGACTTCCACAGCGAAGAGATTAGTCTTGAATCCGTTTCTCACAATCCGGTTTACTAAGTTACAGTACTTGTTAAGTGTGATGTTGTGGTCCTTCGTTCCTTATTTAATTATGAGAACCCGTATATTTAGCTGTACCGAAGGACCAAATTGGGCTCGACACAGTCAATTTCACATCACCTCGCAAAACCATACCATACCAGCAAACATGAAGACTGCTTTATTTTTAAACACAACAGCTTTACTCACGGTTATTAACGAGCTATGTGGCTCGACGTTTCGGGCCAAGCGTATGGCCCATTATCATGAGCACTCTGCCTGGTGCGACGGTTGGCAGAGGCAGAGTTCTCTGCCAACCGTCGCACCAGGCAGAGTGCCACATAGCTCGTTAATAACCGTGAGTAAAGCTGTTGTTTTTTTTTTTTTTTTTTTTTAAATCTTTATTTTGTTTAGGGCTTTAGCCATTCCTGGCTATGCCAGCCCCATAGTAACTATATTGATTTTTTATTGTACTTCAGCACGATTCAACGCCTGTGACTTTACAAAAAAACTTAGTATGAATTCAAACTCCTCCCCCTGAGCTCGCCCCAAGGCTTCATGTACTTTAAAAAACAGGTTGTGTCTGTCAGTTCTTAAGTCTCTCAATAGCTTCTGCCTCAGTTCTTGGTTCCGGGCACATTCCAACAGTATATGGAGTAGGTCCTCTTCTATCCCACAAATGCTACAGTTGGGTGATTGTGCTATCTTCATAAGGTACATTGTCTTATTTGTTGGAATGTGTCCAGATCGTAGTCTCAGGCCCATTACAATTTCTGTTCTCGGTCTGTCGCTCTTGGCAAACCAGGGAATTTTTAACGGTTCACACTGCATTGTTCTGTACCATATACCTTTCTGCACTGATCTCTCATCGAAATATTGCTTCCACATATTATAACAGTTCTTTTTTATTTCGGGTAGGTGGTCAGTGCAGAAAGTTTTACATTGACTAATTATTGCATCAGATGTACAAGCCTTACTAGCCAGGCAGTCAGCCTCCTCGTTGTCCTACATAACTCTACAATGTATACCAACGTGCGATGGAATCCATTGTAGAGTTATGCTCTTACCTTCGGTGCTCATTTTATATATATCTTTTAATATTTCGTATGAAACCGATCTTCCAAGGTTGCCCTTCGTACAGGACATGAGGTGTTGAAGTGCGCTTTTTGAATCTGTGAGTATGACTGTCTTATTAGAACCGGTCGATGTGCTGTACGAAAGGGCCTCTGAAATCGCAATTAGTTCAGCAGTCATGATTAGGGCTGCCACCTTTAAAAAATGGCAAACCCGGAGTATTTAGAAAATAATATTTTTTTTATCGTAAATTTTCCGAGGTATAATAATGATAATAATTAGGCATATTAACGATTCAACTTAAACAATGCTGCTAGGACCGCTTGATTTTTTAAATAATATTTTTTATTTGTTTGTGATTTTTTTATCAACTTTTCTTGCTCTGGTTTCTTCAAATACTTTAAAAATTATTGACAGGTCATATTATAATTTTATTCATCTTTACAATTAACTCCGACTTCACCATGTCGACTGATAAGCAGGTTTCTCTCGTCGGTCCATAAATTTTTCAATAAGCATAAAACAAATTCCACAAATTCATTGATAATCGGTATTGAAAAAAAAAATTCACAGATCTCGTGCATTACACGACCTTCGAGGTACATTGAAAATTAACTCAACAAAATAAAAAAAAATATTACATTTATATAATTTTTGTTATTTTTCAAAAACACAAGCAGCTTAAAAAATGTAAACTAAAATTTAAACAGAAAAAGAGATAAACTTGACATTATGTCAAACTAAAGTAACAAATTAATAAATATCAAATATAAAAATATAATATAGGTAAGGTTAGAACCTAAAGATGATTTTTTTAAATAGAAAAATATTGAGCTATTCAAAAGGTAAGAAGTGAAATCACTGCCTTTATTAATCAATTTTTTTCGTGTCTCTAGGTTTTGAAAGTTAAAAGCAAAACGAATCATACGAGTTGGGTATGGGAATCCTCTTAACAGCCAGTGTCAAACTTAAAAAAAATGCTTAATTATGTATGAATTAAATATTTTACAGTCAATATTCAAATAAATTCCATATAACGATATTATTCCATTTGAAATTAACATTAAATTTTTTCCCAGCAAAAAAAAAATATTTTTATAAATTATTATCAAAAATTTTCAATTTGCAATATACCATTTATTGCAATATACCATTCCATTGTTCACAAACACATCTCATTTAATAGTATTATAACTCCATCACAACTGCACATTCGCATTTGAGTGAACTCACGAAACTCTAAAACAGCGCTCACTAAAAAATTTATAACTTATTAATTTTTCATTTTTTCCAAAAATTTAAAAAGAGGTCTCCAGATATCGAGTCAATCTAGAAGATAAAAATACAAAACTTATAAATTTTTAATAATAAGTCTGTCAAAAAGTGCCCTTTCTAAACCCCATAATAAAAAGGGCCCTTTTTAGCAATTATTTTCGATTTTTTCAAAAACTATAGAACTTTTTTGAAATTTATTTTCACGATTATGTAGCCCTTATCAATACGCACCTTTTGACACCCTAATCATTTATGTAGCTTCAAAACTCACCGACACCAGAGAAATGCCGCACTTTCGCTGGTAATGGTGCCTATACAGAAGCGACCGAACAAACATTTTCAATGTTAAAAATTCCAAATTATTTTCGGTAATTCTGTGAAATTTGTTACTTTTAATAATTGAAACCATAAACGCGCGCGCACGCGCACGGTGCATCCGATAATCCGATTCGTCCGATGTCCACGCACTCCGCTCCGATCATCCAGTGATTCAGTCAGTCTAACCGAATTCACCGCTCGGGTCGACGCACCACCCACCCGGTCTGACCCGGAGATATACGATGCTAACCCGTAGCCCGGATGTACACCATTCAAACCCGTAGACTCCGGGTCAAACCCGGAGGGGTGGCAGGCCTAGTCATGATAGGAACTTTTGCGGGTATGTTGATCTCCATCCCATCGTTGGTTTGCGGGTCCCAAAAGGCTGCCCCTGTCCCATTATCATTTTTTGAGCCATCTGTATAGATTTTGTAGTGTTCACTGTACATTTCCCTAATCATAAAGTCGGCTTTTTGTTTTATTTCTATTTTTGACTCATCTTTTTTCGGTTTATCTATACCTGGTACATGAGTATGAACGTCTAGTTGGATTTTAGAGGGCCAAATCTCTAATGTAAACATCTTTTGAATAGAACCATTTTTTGTTAGTGTTTAAAAATAATGTCTAACAACCACGGTAATTTAAAAACTCATATATGAAGACTGCTGCTGTTATGACGTTTGAAGTCCTGCAGGTTGAAGATGTCGGGGTGTGACAGTGAAGAAGTTTAGTTTCTCTGCGACGAGTGCTGCAGAGATGAGTTGGATAGCAAGGATAAGGGTTGCCAGTATTGTAAAGATGCATTTTGTTAGGACTTTTAGCTAAGATTTGGCTACCCATTATGCCCATCAATAATAAGGGTTTGTTATCGAACTTAAAAATTACTTTAAAATGTTTAGCTAGGAGAAGGCCCAGCACTATTAAACTCAGTTCAGATTCAGGCAGATTCAGTCTGTTCGTACCTATTGAGAAATACATTGATGATAGATTTACTTTCATCAATGTATTTCTCAAGGCCTGATTCCGACCACATTTGAAAATTGTTTTGGTTGATTCACACTAAACCAGAACGATGACTACACAAGTTAAGGATAGTCCACTGTCCTTTGTGCAAGAAGAAACTGGCCATGTAAATGAAGTGCTTAACGATCAAAATGGATGCTCTATACTCAGTCTTTCGTTGCAGAGATCTACAGTCGGTTGACCGCATGGTGGCCTTAATGGAGAACACAAGACTGGCTGGGGTAGGAGAAGGCTATGATTTCACAGAGGTCTTCAACCTTAAGAGATTCGTTTGTAAACGAAACAGCCACATCTGCAGTCACTCTGGTCGTCTTGTGGCCTTCATGGAGAACACAGACTGGCTGGGGTAGGTGAAGACAAAGATTTCACAGAGGTCTTCAACTTTAAGGGATTCGTTTGTAGATGAAACAGCCATAACTGCAGCCACCCGGGTCGTTTTGTGGCCTTCGTGGAGAACACAGACTGGCTGAGGAGATTTCACAGAGGTCTTCAACCTTAAGGGAATCGTTTGTAGACGAAACAGCCACATCTGCAGCCAACCTGGTTGTATAATGGCCTTCTTGGAAGACATGGCTGGCTGGGGTAACTGGTGATCAACAAGTTTTGCATGTAGATCCCCGACCGAGGGGGACTAGTTTCCGGGTTAGAGCCAACCCCAAAAACAAAGAATGAAACAGCCACCGCAACATAACAGCAAGCTGCTGAACAGTAGCAGATAAGCTATCCCGACAACCCTGGGCCTCCCATACTTGCATGATGATAGTGTACAATCTTTCCTCTAATGATCTATGGAGTCTCACCTCATAGTGACAGTAGAGAACCTTCGCGAGGGTTTCCCGGAACAGTGTGGGCGTGAGAAGCCACTCCACCACTACCACCTTGCGATCCTTCGGGTTCACCAGCACATGTCTGGAAGGACAAACAGACAAACATTCTTCAGAGAATCCCACAAAGTTTGTGGTAAAGTAAAGTAGCACATTCTGGGGCCGTGTGGCACCGTGTGGGGCCGGTACTTTAAAAGAATAGCCCCACTGCATCTCTCCCCGTGTATGTCGTAAAAGGCGACTAAGGGATATGACTCCCTTCTTATATTACTAGGTGGTAGGGTTTAACCCGCCCGGGTTGGTACCACCGCACTGAATGAAAGGTCGGTCGAAACGGCTATGTAAATGGTTTGTGTTTTCCGTCCAGTTCAGTGTAGCCGGCATGACCGAAGGGAAGCACTGACGTGGCACCAAGTTCACCCGGTGTTATGGGCTGACATCACGGATGTTGTAGGTGATGTAAGCCAACCGTGTCAGTTTCCATAAAAAAAAAAAAAAGTCTCGGGTCCTTCAAGAGGGGTGTGAATAGGCACCTGTCCGCCCAGTATTCGCAACCCCTGCATGCGACCGAATATATATAGGGCATCGTTAAGACACTATAAAAAAATTATATTAATTGCTTAATTTATGATGAGTCAGTGGGTTCGGCACTTGTTGGCATGTACCTATTTTGGTAGTCTTGGTGAGAGGTGGCTAACCTGTCGCCCTTTAGCACAGCATCTCGTCCTTATCCCTTTAATCACCTATACGATATGCACGAGGTGAGATGCACTCCCCCGCTGATACGATTATTTTGCTTTCCAGTAGCCTTTTGAGACGTAGCAACAGCAGCAAAGGGCAGCATTTCCAGATGTTAAGAAATTACTAGACATAATCGTACATCGGAAGGGAGGTAAAATGAACCAGTTTAGGGTCGGTAAAACAAGAACCTGAAGTAGAGGAGATGCAGCATCTGGGTGATGTTGTCTCGTAGCTCCTCGGGCGTGGAGTAGTCGTGGAGGCGGCGCGGGCGGCGCGTGCGCTCGCACGGGAACTCCGACGGCACGATGCAGCGCGGCGACGCCTCACCGGTGAAGCCAAATCTGTTGTTAATGTTGGTACACTTTATTTATGTTAGACATTGTTGCGGCGGGGCCCCTAACCGGTAGAGAGTAGCGGCATGGCACCTCTTTGGCACCAGTGAAGGTAACAGCTACCCTCAAAATCAAGGTACTCTGTCTGTTTCGTTTTATCTTTCCAGTTAATCTAATAATTTTTGGTCTTACTTATTTTATTTTTACATTGATTTGATTTTACATACAATCAATCTTCTCGCATTCTCACACCTATAAACAAATAGATAAGTAGGTACCTTATTAAGAATTGTTCTATTATTTACTATTTTAACTAGGTACTATTTATTTTGCTTTACTTAAAAACTAATTAGCACGGCAAGTATGCTGGAAGTTAAGGCTGGTTTCACAGTCATCCGGATGCGGGTGCGGGTACCACCCACATCGCGGTAGCAGACGCATCCGGGTCGCCCACGGTGCAAGCGCCTCGGTACTCAGATCTCGTTACTGTTGTACGTGATGCTTGTGCGTTTAAAATAGATGCGCGATGGTACGGCTAAAACGGATCCACACAACACTGAAAGAACATTGCACGGCACGCATTGCAGGCGAACCGCACGCGAAGTACTGGCGGGCCTGCCAGCGCGGGCCGCCCGGGTGACTCTGAAACCAGCCTAAATATTTCACAAATAGTAAATGGTAGACGGCAGAATAGCCCATGCTTCCCACACCACGAGAGAAGCGAGACCTTCAGACCACACGCTGCTCAATTAAATATAAGTATGTTTTGCAGTGTTATTGTGTAAATTGTAGGAATTGAAGGACACTCATCACTTCCGACACAATCGAGTCAAACCGCTATTCTATGTAACAAACATTTGCGGGTAGAAACGTACTTAGTATATCTCGCGCCCAAATCCAGAACCACGGCCTGCTTCTCCAGGATCAATGTGGTACCCTCGTACAGAGGCATGGTGACTTATCTATCCTCAGCCAATATTAGAAGTTGAGAGGGACGCTGTCTAAAGGTGGTAGTTAGAGTATATACATCACAGACACCAACGCGTGCTTAGTGCTACCGCAAGTATTACAGAAAATAGTGAAAATCCATGAACACGAAAGAAAATATCAATAAATCACTATCTATGTATCCGTTGCGAGTGGAGTGGAGGGAGGGAAAGGGAGCATTTTTGGAGGGAGGTGTGTCATTGTATTGTCTTGTCACTGCCAGTCAGTGAACTGTCATAGTGACAGTTTAAATTTATTGCTCGTTCACACTTTCCAGTGTTGCAAAGTTTTCCATGTAATCTCAACAAGTTTTATATATTTTTTTCTTATATTTATCTATAATTAATTATGTTCTTGTCTTCTAATATTTATATTTTCTGTTTATTAGTTTATGACTTTAGCTTTATTAGGACTATAATATTATGAATGACATCACCATAATATTCTAATCTTTTGTTATATTGACAGCGCGACATAGGAAGTGTCTATTCGTAGGTTTATCTGCATGCAGGTATACCTACGGTCTGACAGGTACCTACCCCGGTCTGACAGGTACCTACCCATTCACGTTCCTCTTGAAGGACCCGAGACTGTCATCATCATCATCAGCCTGTATCGGTCCACTGCTGGACATAGGCCTCTCCCAAGGCACGCCACCCGACAGATGACCCGAGACTGTACTTGGGGGGAAATATAATCTTCAAGGAGATGGAGAAACCTTGAAGAATCCAACTAATTTATATTAAAAGTATATATAGTAGGTAACGAAACGATCTTTGACTTTTGGCTTTCCATTGAATGAATGAATAATTTCAACAAGAGTAGTGTTCTAAATTCGGGAGACCCAAATTACTAAATTCACGACTGTCAATTAATGAAATGTCACTTTGACACACCCATACACCCCGCCCGCCCGCCCCGCCCAACTATGGTTTGGCCGCGCTTGCTCCGCTCCGTCCGTCGCCCTCCCCGCGCATTGAATTGAATTGAATATCGGCATATCGCTCGCTCACCTCACGGTTCTCTCTCTCTTAATTAGAAAGCAAACAACAAATTGATATTGAAATCCGGATCAGCAGAACAACGTTTAAACGCAGCGTACAGCAGAAAGTGATAAGATTTCTTGGTTGAAAATTTAGCGTTTTTCTTCGCTTGGTTTATTTGGTGGTATCCTGACCTGGAAGACTGGTTCCCCCATACATACCTGAATTGCGGCGTCTTTGCGGTGAGTTACATTATGTGTACATAAGTATAGTTCGCATTTTGAGCTGGAATATGCCTCAATATTTTCTGATTCAGTTGTGACTCATCTTGTTGCTACGACTCCCTGATAGTAGATGATACATATACGCTGTCGAGATATTGTTTGTTTATCTTTTACAATCATGACATACAATTGACGTTTATTTCTCTCTACATACCATTTTATTTATTTATAAATTACCTTTTGAACGAAGCTAACATTATATAAATGAGTGAGTTGCAATCTGTAGGTACTAATGATGTAGGAAATTACAACGTGGCTGTCGGCTGTACTGATAGCAGAGTATGCATTTTTTTAAATATTGTGAACATGCATCACACACCTACCATACAAAGCACATACTTTAGCGACGGGTGGCAGAGTGGTCTGGGCGTTGGCTTCACTTGCGAGAGGTCTGAGGTTCGAATCCGGTCGGCGTGTACCAATGAGTTTTTTCTGACAGAAAAATGTTCGTGCATATCTACACCTGCTGCTTCAACGTTCGGACCAGTGTAAAACTGTAGGTCCCTGTCCCTTGGCCCTTACTAGGCTCAAATTGTAGGCAACTGGGATGGTACTACATATAAGATGGCCGCATAGTAGCCTCGGCTGTGTTCTCCTCTAGTCCAGTATAGCCAGCAATCCAAAGGGAAGTCTCCGCTATGGCACCTACCTTTTTGGAGGTGATATTGGCTGGTCGGAGCCTGATTACATAACAAAAAACATACAAAACGTTACACCTGTTTCCCAACGGAGTAGGCAGAGACAACGAATCTACACTTGCCGCGGCGCTGACACGCCTCACCTCTTCCACACGCTTAATCTTGTGCTGGCCCTGCCCTTTTTATGATGGATACATTTAGAGAGACCCTTGGCGCCGTCAGTGTGTATTGTGGAGCCGACGACGCCCAAAAGCATTCGGTTTCGAACGATGGCTGCGAATGCCGTGCCGGCGTGACAGATGCCTTTTTAAGATTCACTTGAAAGACCCTGAGGCATACACTACAGGAGACACATCAGGAGGAAGTATATTCCAGAGTTTCGCAGTGTGGAAGTCGCAGACTCACTTTAGGCAGCTCTACAGTAAAGGGATGCATTCCCTGTCTGCTACACGTGGGCCTATGGTGAAATGGTTAGGTCGCAATTATTATTATTATTGATATTCCTTTATTTTCACGTTTTTTGTACAAGTACATATTTATATTAATTTTATATAATTATAAAATAAAATATCTATACAAAATTAACACAAACAGAGAAAAACAAAAAACGGTATACTCGCCGGCGGCGGGAGACGGACCTCCAAGCATGCCGGCGGGGGCAGGCCGTGGCTACGGAGCTTTCCGAGACGACGCGAGACTAAGCTTCGAGCGGTAGGTGGTGGTACTAGACACGTAGGCCACCACCACCCCCATCTCGGAGAGCTCCGTAATGTAGGCAACTAATTATTATTATTTATAGCACTAACAGGTTGAAGCTGATGCGTGCATATCATTTTTTTTTCTCCGGAGTGCACTTGTTTTTATTTTAATTAATTCCTTTTTTTAGGCTATTTACATTCTATTAGTAAAATTTTTCTTTTTTTTTCTTTTATGTGTTTATCTAACTGGTTTTTAAATCCATTTACACTTTTAGCACTTATGACCTCCTGCAGTAGCTCGTTCCAAGAGTCCACAAATCTGTTCACCAAGAAGTGTTTCCTCGGGTTAGAATGAAATGCTGAGCGGTTTAGCTTTAAGCTGTGTCCTCTAAGATGTGCATTGGTATTTTTTGTGAACATTTCTTTGAGATTTGGTAAGTCATAGTAGTCATTGAGGATTTTGTATGTTTCAATGAGATCTCCTCGTTGACGACGCTCCTCTAGGCTGCTAAGTCCGAGTGCTTCGAGTCGGCGATCATAGCAATCCCTTCTAACAGCTCCTCAGAGTATTCACCGTTGAACAGTGGATAGAAAAAACTTTGTGAATCAATGTCTCTACGGAGCTGCAATGGTTCAAGTTTGCAGGACACCTCGGAGTCGTTGACTTGGCGAACTGCACTGCCTGGTAGAATTCAAAACAATTTGTATCAACCAATAGATGTGGAAGGCTTCAACGGGAGTATCGCTGCCAGCGACGGAGCCCGCCGACGATGACAACTGGGAGACGGACCCCGACTTCATCAACGACGTGGACGAGAAGGAGCAGCGCTGGGGCTCCAAGACCGTGGAGGGCTCGGGGCGGGATGTCGCACATGTTGAGTTAGTGTTCACAGATCATATTAATTATTATATTCTATTTCTTTATTTACAGGTTTTTTTTCTTATATAAATTTTACATATTTACAAGTAACTTAATCTAAAATGAATATAAAAAATTAACAGAGTTTCCACCACCGGCGGTGGGGCGAACCCAGGCTACCCCATGGTCGGGTCCCAAAGAGAGAAACCTCCGGACGCGCGTGCAGTGTTGAGCATGGATGCCTTCTGGATCTGGCCCTTGTCGCAACCACTCAGCGAGAGCCTCTAAAGGTGGTCGTCGAGGCTCTTTGCTATCAGCCCATGCGCTGATACGACTATGGGCACAAAGATCGTCGAGTCGACAGGCCACATTTTGGTAACCTCGTGCTGCAGATCCAGATACTTTAACATCTTCTCTGCTTCCTTACTGACGAGGTTACCATCGTGCGGCACGGCGATATCGACGAGCGTTGCGCGCCTTGCGTCCCGGTGTACTATCACAATATCAGTTCTGTTCGCGAGAATAGTCCTGTCTGTTATAATCACACTTTCTTTTGCATTAATTCTAGATGCAACTGTTTACAATAACTCCTAACAATATACAAAATTATATATTTTATTTATTATGTACTCGGGCCCCCTACAATGAACAATATACAAGCACACAAGAGACAAATTATCACAATAAACAAATTCAGAGTTAAAATCTGGAGTAATGTCTTAACACGTCACACGCCCGCGCCGGGCGCCAGCTACCGCCGCATAGTGCCGGGAGTATCGACGTCATAGGTTCTCATGCATAAAAGCCACGAAAACTAATTGTTTTTTGATAAATATGTATGAACACTGACATGAAATTTACCATGGGATTTCAAAAACATGCGTGGGCGTATGCACGTGTGACGGGTTGACCTGAACAGATTGGTAGGCACCTCCGCATGGAATGGAAGTTAGGTCGAAGCGGCTATGTAAATAGTTCGAAGTTCGAGTTTTAAGGGTAGAACTGACATAGCGCCTAGTTCACCAAGATGTTATGGGCTGACAACATAGGGTGTAGTAGGTGAGGTAGCCAACCATCATGCGAGGTTTTATTAAAATGAGCATATGCTTGATAAGAATGGAACGCATGTTTAGCAAACAATCTAAATGTGTTGTAATGTACAATATATTATTATCATCTGCAGAAGTGCGTTATATTAATGGACAATATATTATTATCTACAGAATTGCATTTTGTGTTACAGCATGCGTCAACTGAGGCAAGATGTTACAGAGGCCGACGCGGTCGCCAAGAAGAAACAGTACGAGGCCGGGCCAAAGTCTTCATTTGGGTGAGAAAATACTGTCTAAAACCAAGCAATTTTTATTGGATATTACAAGCTGACCTTCACAGATCATAATTTCTTGAAGCCTAGCACGCTGTGCAATTGTTATCTGCCCTGATAAAAATATGCCACGCAGAGTGAAGTGTTGTCAGAGCGCAGATTTTATTCCGCATAGAAAAAACCGCGAGGATAATCGCAGTGCGTGCTAGGGCTTAGAAAGAAAGATGGTCACATGAAAGATGATTACCAGGGATCGAAATAGGTAGGGTATAAATATTTATTGTTCGCGAGAAGACATAACATGGAGTGGTTAAAACCACCTCTTTCGGGAATTCTGAATATTTACCGGGAATTCAGGGATTTGAAAAATAAGTCATTCATATATTATTTCATTCAATTGACTCTTATAACTGTATATACAACTGTATATACTGTATATACTGTATATACTGTATGTACAAGCGGGATTTAGGAAGGGTATGGGATGCACGGATCAGGTCTTTTCCCTACGGTGCATAGCCGAAAAATATCTGGCGAAAAACCAGAAGGTCTTTTGCGCGTTCGTAGATCTGGAGAAGGCCTATGACAAAGTGATGAGGAATGAGTTGTGGGCAGTGTTGTCCGAGTATGGAGTGGACAGTCACTTGGTGCAAGCGCTGAAATCTCTCTATGAGGGTTCTAGGGCTTGCGTCAGGATAAGCGGGGCATACACCGACTGGTTTGACATCTCTAGAGGGGTCAGACAGGGGTGTGTGGCGTCACCCTGGCTGTTCAATCTATTCATGGACAGCTGCTTGGCTGATCTGAAAGAATATGATTGTGGATTAAGAATGGATGAGTTAGTTGTGAAATGCCTCTTGTACGCCGACGATCAAGTGATACTTGCATCGTCGGTGGGCGAGTTGCAGGACATGGTAACTGTTATGGTTGAAGCATTTAAAAGGAAGGGAATGAAAGTGAATGTAAACAAGACGAAAGTTATGGTACTGGAGAGGAATGAAATAGTGTCCGAGTGCGATGTCAGGATTGGGAATGAGAGACTGGAGCAAGTGAACGAATTCGTATATCTGGGGAATATGTTCACGCGTGATGGAAAATGTGAAGGAGATGTAGAAAAGAGAGTGAAAGCCGGCAACCAAGTGAATGGGGCGTTGCACGCTATTATGAGCAGCCAAAGCATGTCAACTAGGGCACGTTTGGCTGTCCATGGTGGAGTGCTGGCCCCTACACTTATGTACGGGAGTGAAAGTTGGGCATGGCAGACGAAGCATGAAAGCAGGATTAATGCTGTGGAAATGCGCGCGTTGAGGAGTATGTGCGGAGTTACAATGAAAGATAGATTGAGAAATAGTGTAGTGCGAGAGCGCTGTGGGTTGAAAGAAGATATAGTGACAAGGATTGAGAAAGGGATGCTTCGGTGGTTCGGTCATGTTGGAAGAATGGATGATAGGAGACTAACGAAAGAAATTTATGAAGCAAATGTGAGTGGAAGAGTCGGGAAGGGTCGCCCTAGACGCACGTACCTGGACCAGATCGGGCATGTGCTCAAAAAGGGGCAAGTGCTTAGTACCCGTAACCGACGAGCATGCATGAAGAACATTATGGGAGTGGAAGAGGCGGCAGAGGTGTGTCAGGATCGTGGCACGTGGAGATCCGTTGTCTCTGCCTACCCCACCGGGAAACAGGCGTGACGCTATGTATGTATGTATGTACAATTAAATCAATCAGATACAATAATATACAAATCACTTCCATACATACATTTTTCAATATTTTTTTTTGGGTTTTAATTAAATAAGATATTCATACATTTCAGCATGTTGCAAGTGTCAAAAGTTACTATCACTACAAAGATATATTTTTCAAATCCCAGAATTCCTGGGAATTTTTCAGAATTCCCGAAAGAGGTAGTTTTAACCACTCCATGAGTGGTTAAAACTACCTCTGTAGTGTAGTAGTCTGTGGTGGTAGTCTTCTTGTGAATTGTATTTATACTCTACCTATTCGGATCCCCGATCATTACCTATTGTTCTATTTCTTGAATTGTGTGCAATGAAAAATTCATTCTATTCTGATTTTTTTAACTATTATAAATTTTTTATTGAGCACATCATTCTATGACTGCAAATAACTTCAAAAGGCGTGTCAATAAATTAGACGACGACCTTTAAGTCCGCCTTATTGCGCCTCTCTGAGTGCGGTTTCGCGAGGAGTGGCTTTGTCTGTTCTTCCATTCAAGTTGTGAGCACAGACACCCCGTACCGGCCGTGCATAAAAAAACTGTGTATCTTAAAAATGTACCTGGTTGCAGGTATGGAGGTAAATTTGGAGTGCAGAAGGACCGAATGGATTCGTCCGCGGTCGGACACGACTACGTGGGCAAGGTGGAGAAACACGTCTCCCAGACTGACTACTCCCAAGGTGCATACACTACTGTATAATTTTATTTTTAAAACTCGAATGGTGTTCGTTCGCTAAAGAACATTTTTCAAAATGTATTAATGCCGACCTTGACATTACTGCAAATATTTCGTAAAATAATGAAGCTAGATCAATGAACACTTGGACCTTATAGACAATGAAATTACCAACAAAACAATATTAAACATGTTAGAGTTTACTGGTTTACAAGTTGGATTTAAAAAAATTAAAAATGAATTATTTCATTTTTTTTTATTCGGGGCTTGTGCGGGCCCAATGTAAACAAGGGGGAGTAAAAAGAATAGGGTCCCTTCTGATGTTACCGGTTAATTAATACAGCTACCGGTAAGACATGTCGTATACAGTTTGGGATGACTAGTCGGTGCAATCTTTAATTTTCCCGGCAATTTTTTTTTTTTTTTATATAATCCGGTATGGGTGGCTGAGTCGGAGGGGCCAAAGCGCATGCTCTGATCAGCCAATATCACCTCCGAGAAGGTAGGTGCCATACCGGAGACTTCCCTGGATTGCTGGCTATACTGGACTAGAGGAGAACACAACCGAGGCTGCTATGCGGCCATCTTATATCCAGTACGGTGGTACCAACCCAGTCGGCTACAGTTTGAGCCTACCACCTAGTAAGGGGCAAGGGAAGGGAACTACAGTTTTACACCGGTTCCGAACGGTGAAGCAGCAGGTGTAGGTATGCACGTAAATTTTTTCGTCAGAAAAAAACTCATTGGTACACGCCGACTGGATTCGAACCTCGGACCTCTCGCATGAGAAGCCGATGCCCAAACCACTCGGCCACCCGCCGCTTTCTATTCTATCTAGTGGCCTGTTCACATACTGTTGGAAATTGTTTTGCAGGTTTCGGAGGTAAATACGGCGTGCAGAAGGACCGCATGGACGCGTCGGCCGTGGGGCACGACTACGTGGGCAAGGTGGAGAAGCACGTCTCTCAGACCGACTACAGCACCGGTTTCGGTGGCAAGTTCGGCGTGCAGACAGACCGCGTCGACAAGGTATACACAACCGTACTGGATGTAAGATGGCCGCATAGCAGCCTCGGTTGTGTTCTCCTATAGTCCAGTATAGTCTGTTTTTTTTTGGAAGACGGAGGAAAGTGACGTTTGGAGTGTTGCCAGTTTCTGGAAAATTTTAAATAGGCATGTAGTTGCTATCGATACTTTTATCGATTGATTAACTAATGAAATGCTGTAAACTCTAATATTTACCTAATTGTGGATTTAATTGACAACATATTCAGCTAAATCTAGCTAGAAAAATGTTAAGTTTAAGGTAGCGCCACAGGTAGCGCATAATATGTGTGAAGGTGTGTCGTGTCGTGTAAAAGTCGATACTATTTTCATCGACTACAATCTCTAGTGGTGCAAAGCGTGCAACACTCTAATGTCAATCAAACGTCAATTTACTCCGTCTTCCAAAAAAACAGACTATAGTAGCCAGCAATCCAGGGAAGTCAAGGGCAAGAACGTTACAGGTAGGGACGTCGGACCTTCCCCGCGCCAGCGTAACACGATATGAGTAAAAACGTACCAATAACATTCGTTACCAACCAATCAGAGCGCGCGCCGTCCCCTCCGCTACCCGTGGAGCTCGGCTATGCTGGTTCTCATATAAGCATTGGACAGTCCGACGTCGAACCTCTTCTAACGTTCTTGGTCACCGGTATGGCACCTACCTTCTCTTAGGTGATATTGGCTGGTCGGAGCATGTGCTTTGGCCCCTCGGAGCAGCCACCCATACCGGTTTACACAATAAAAAATATACAGTACTTGTGTGGATACAGTACTTAGATTTGTGTGTACCTACACACAATGAATGCATAAAGTATCCCGCTAGTCCTAATTGAAATGACAAACTTCGCAAGTCATAATGTTTTGTTAGTACCTTTAATTCACATATCTAACAGCTTTGCCATCATTCCAGAATCTTGGTTTCGTCCTCAGGCAGTAATGATTTAAGGAAGGATCAATATATACATCCAAACAGGAAATTGAAAAGTTGAGGAAAACTATGTAGATAATTATTGACATAAATTGAATAGTATCCTGACTGTACAATTAACTGTGAAAATATAGATCGAGAATCATGTGTCACTCACAACCTTGCATGCCCTCATGATTATTTAAACATTGTAGATAGATATGGCTTTCCCCCGGAAACTCTAGTTTGCCTGCCACCTGGTTCGGCCGTACCCTAAGGTTGAAAAGTGCTGTGTTTGATTCTCCCAACATTAATGAAGGTCAGTCATCCAATCCAGATATAAAAAAAAAACTGCCACCTTACCCACAATGTCTTAATTTATTTCAGATTTCGTTATGTTGTGTGTTTATTTTACATTATGTATATATTGTACTGATTACCACTGGCCATCAGTACAATCAATCCTAAAAAAAAACAATATTAGATTTTCAAATTAATTCCAAAACAGAATGCGATAGCTTTTTATGTCTTGGTTCGCAAGTCTCGGCCGAGAGACGAGTGTTTTGAAATTTTTAGTTATTTGAAAAATAAAGCTTGGTCTGTCTTTCCGAGTTTGATTTGTAGTGTTTAGTGCAACAAGTCGTCAGGCAGATGCCAAAAAAGGAGAAAATAGAATATAGTCAAGAAAGGTAACTGGTGCCATCAGGCATTAGTGCAATATTATGAGTTTATATTCTCTATTAACCACAGAGCACGAAATACCCCCGCCCGCGCCCCCTCCTAGAGGCGCCCTGAGCGCGATTTCCCTACAACGGCGTTGAAGCCTGTAGGCGTGGCCTATGACTTACATATGTGTGTTGTGCGTGTGCATTTGTTTTGTGCGTGTGCCTAACTTGCTCCTCTTTGTGTGTAGTGTCGATACTAACACACACACACACACATACGAAGCGCTAGTAGCACTGCGTCCAGTTATTGGGTTTCAAATATTATCGCCTAGGGCGCCTCTAGGAGGGGGCGCGGGCGGGGGTATTTCGTGCTCTGTGCTATTAACCATGGAATGCTGATGTGAACGCCTCTCTATGTGTGACAGAGCGCAGCTGGCTGGGAGCACCGGGAGACTGTAGAGAAGCACGGCTCGCAGACGGACTACGCGGTCGGCTTCGGGGGCAAGTTCGGCGTGCAGACCGACCGGCAGGACTCCTCCGCCGTCGGCTGGGACCATCTCGAGAAGACCCAGCATCACGACTCACAGAAAGGTTAGGATATTGATAGATTTGTTTGGAGATTATGTGTTAGTGGTAATTTCTTCACATTACACGCTATTATACACGGTGTTGCAGTTGCCCCCGTAATATTTTTAACTGACTTTGACTGACGGGCTTATTCTATATGTGAAACTAAACAACTTCTGTGAAGAAAAAAAATTTTTTGAAACAAAAAAAAAATATTTTTCCATACAAATTTTAAATACCTATTCTCAATATGTATGGAGAGAATTTTTTTTTTTCTTTTAATTAAAAAGTCGTAGAAGAAAAAGTTGTTCTATTTCACGTACAGAATCACCCCCTTTTGGGTTTTACGGTTGGGGTTGCAACACCGCGTATATTAATATTAAGACTCCATTCTGGACACACTCCATTAAACAAAAGCGCCCACATGATGAGGAAAATAGATTCACCAAATTGTAACTTTTGCACTAAAGTCGAAGATCAATTCCATGTTTTATTGGAGTGTGAATGGAACACTAATTTAAGAAATGCTCTGATGAAAGATTTAAAGACGGACCCATTAAATTTATTTTGTGATATCCACAGTGCATTAGGTGATCCCCTGACGGAAAAATGCAAAATACTGAAATTTTTCCAAGCATCACTAGCCCTCAGAGGCTAGAGATGGTTTGGAGAATGGTTTAGTGGTTCTGGCATAGTCGTTAGGCAGCTAAAGCCCTATTTAAATAAAGAAGAAAAATAAAAATATTAATGTTTACTGTGATTCATTTAATTTACATTATGTAACAAAATGTTAACTGTGAAAAAATGGCCTGTTTGAAACTAAATATAAATGTATTGCCTATTGTGTTTGCCATCAGATTATACGCTCGGTTTTGGTGGCAAGTTCGGAGTGCAGACGGACAGACAGGATGCCAGCGCATTGGGTTGGGACCACCACGAGCCCGCGCAGAAACACCAGAGTCAGCTCGACCATAAAAAGGTAGCACTGAAGTTCAATTTCTTCTATTTCCTGCTTCTAGATGCTAAGAGACTAAGTGAATTGTTTACAAATCCATTCAGACAGAAGAAGGCGCAAGGTCCATTGTTTATTGTTTATTGTATAATTTCATTCATAGGTAGGTAACCTACGCTTGCGCACATGTTCAAAACATCGCAAGTTCAATGCGAAGAAGAACTGACAAACAAACGTCGCAAGTCACAATGTTTTGTTAGTGCCTTGTAAGTATCACACTACACAAGAACATTATTATTTACAGCATAAATGTGAGTCAGAGTCTGTAAGAATCAAGTATCAAGAATTAAGAGCGTGTCGTGCAAAATGACAGGCGATGGTGCTGCCACTCAAGTAAATAATATAATTATATCTCTTAAACAAAGCCATAACTGGAAAAAACAACACATGAAACTGTAGTTGATTTTGATTATGATATTCTAAGATACTGGAAACAGTTTTGTATTGCTCAGTTTATGCACAATCATTATAACGGATTACGGTGGCCACCGAACCTGTAGAATAGACTAAGCGAACTCACAAATTGCAAGTCATGAGACCATCTGTAAGTTTCTGGTCACCAACGAGACGGATCGCTCGGCGCTGTATCGAATCCAAGGACTACCATTGCGCTTAGATTTAAGCAGGAAGCGGACAGATACCGTGTGGGGCCGGTACTTGAATATCCCCACTGCATCTCTCCGCGTGTATGTCGTAAAGGGCGACTAAGGGATATGACTCCCTTCTTATATTACTAGGTGGTAGGGTTTAACTCGCCCGGGTTTGTTTTGTACCACCGCACTGAATGAAAGGTCGGTCGAAACGGCTATGTTTTTTTGTTTTTGTTTTTATTTTCCGTCCAGTTCAGTGTAGCCGGCACGACCGAAGGGAAGCACTGACGTGGCACCAAGTTCACCCGGTGTTATGGGCTGACATAACGGATGTTGTAGGTGATGTAGCCAACCGTGTCAGTACCCATACAAAAAAAAGAACTCACAAATTGTGAGTCAACAGACCATCTGTAAGTTTCTGGTCACCAACAAGACGGATCGGCGCTGTATCGAATCCAAGGACTACCATTGCGCTTAGATTTAAGCAGGAAGCGGACAGATAGTTTGAGCGATCGGTTTATTTTATAAATGAATTTCAGGGTTTCGGCGGCAAGTTTGGCGTAGAAACTGACCGCGTGGACGCTTCCGCGCACACTTTCGACGAGCGCGACGCGCAGAGTGTCGGCACCAACTATACACGAGCCCGACCAGACATCGGCGGCGCAAAGCCGTCGGCGTTGCGCGCGCGCTTCGAGAACATGGCGAAAGAGAAGGAGCAGGAGGCGCTGAGCTCCGTGCAGAGGATACGACAACAGCGGCAGCTGTCGGACAAGCAACTCAGCAACAAGGTAAGCAGGGCAGTCACTTTTCAGTAACATAGAGTATGGCCGTGCCCGCGGCTCCGCCCGGTCTCATATTTCACTTCACTGCTAACCTCATAAGCCATTTAGCGTGATAGTAAGTAGCCTATAGTTGATGGGAAGAATCAAGCTATCCGTAGAATTTTTTTTTATTAAAATCGGTTCAGTGGTTCTCGAGTTATAAGCGGACAGACAGACATACACTCAGACACTCAGACACTCAGACAGAAAGCAGACGTTGGATTTTATTATAGGTAAGGATACAGCTAACCAACTTTTTGTTTCTCATTCAGTTACATGGTAACTGTCATTTTGTCAGCCTCGATAGCTCAGTGGTGCAGAGAGTCGACTGTCGCTATTGATGGTTAGCAACGCTGGGCGCAGTCAGTACTTGGATGGGTGACCGTGGTTCGGATTCCACGTAAAACTGTAGGTCCCTTCCCTTCTTACCTTACTAGGTGGTAGGGTTCAACCCGCCCGGGTTGGTACCACCGCACTGAATGAAACGTCGGTCGAAACGGCTATGTAAATAGTTTGGGTTTTCCGTCCAGTTCAGTGTAGCCGGCACGACAGAAGGGAAGCACTGACATGGCACCTAGTTCGCACGGTGTTATGGGCTGACATCACGGATGTTGTAGGTGATGTAGCCAACAGTATCAGTTTCCATAAAAAAAAAACTGAAAATTCAGAATCTGAAGAGAGTCAAACTGGTATCAGATGTAAACAAAAGGAATTCGAAAAAAGTTAGAATTAAAAATGTTAGATTTGGCAAAGGCGTTCGACAATGTATCAATAAGTCTTCTTCATTTATGTATGATGGAAGGCACGTGCAGCCTATTACTGCTTTGATTTGAAATTCTACTTCAAGAGGAAACTGAGCAGAGCAAAGGATTTTATTAGTGATACATGCCAAATTAAATATGGAGTGTTGCGGGGAGGCATTTATGGTCCAACACTATTTTTAATTAACTCATGGTCGAGGTAATATAAACCGAAAGCTTATCATGCCATAACAAGCTCGCGAGACATTCTATCAGATTGCCGGATAGTAGCCCCGGCTGTGTTCTCTAGTCCAGTATAGCCAGCGATCCAAAAGGAAGACTTCGTAATGGCGCCTACCTTCTTGGAGATGATATTGGCTGGTCGGAGCATGTGCTTTGGCCCCTCCGACTTAGCCACCCATACCAGATTACATAAAAAAAATCAGAGATTGGGTTTTAATTTTTTCTCATTAGGACTGACCAGTAGTCGAATGCCTAATTGCTTTTACGATTACTTAAAAATCACCAACACACTTCTCCTTTACAGGAGAAAGATAAGCAGCCAGCATCGGAGTTGGAAGCGCCAAAGCCTTCTTCCTGCACTGCACCGGCACCAGTCGCAGTGCAGTCGCCACCGCCACCGGTCGCAGTGCAGTCGCCACCGCCAGTGGTTGAGGCGGCGCCGGTGTCGCAAACACCGCCAGTGTTACAGAAAACGCTAGCGTCACCAACAACACCAGCGTCTCCGGCGACGGAGACGCCGCCAGCGGACCATTCACCGGTCAGTGAAGACAAGCCGACTCCAGTGAACCTGCCCGATGTGACGCTTGTCGCACCAGTTAAGGAGCAGACGCTTGTCGCACCAGTTAAGGAGCAGACGCAGGAGAAGGAAGAGGTCAGTTATAAGAAATAAGAATAAGAATAAGAAATATTTATTTTTCACTTCCAATTTAAGTACAACACCTAGACCAGATAACTATAGCTATGAAGGAAGAGAAAATAAGGACTGGACACAGCCTTTTTTTTTATTGTTTCCGAACTAGCTGGCTGTGTCCGAGGTCGAAGGTTCAGGCGCAGCCAATATCACCCCCGAGGAGGTGCCAGTCCGGCTTGGAGGTGGACTAATGTCACTGGGGAAAGGCTATTTACCCGCGATTTGAAGATCCGTGGATTGTAAGAGTGGGGAAAGATATTCCCCGGAAGCCCGTTCCACACCTTTGCAGTGCGCCACAAGAACGATTGAGAGAATCGTGCAGTTCGAAGTACTCGTCTGTCCACTACAAAGGGGTGTTCCGCGAGAGTATGGCGGGTTTGGCGAAGGCGAACAGGAGGAGGAGGGATAAGAGAAGCGATTTCGTCAGAGCAGCGGTCATAGTAGTACCGATAAAACAGGTTCAATGACCCAACGATACATCTGTGCTTTAGAGGTTGTAGGTCCTTTGTGAGTACAGAGTCGCCAATGAGGCGAATGGCTCGTCGTTGAATAGAATCCAAGGCTGAAAGAAGGTACTCAGGGGGAACCCTGTGCTGAGGGGAAGCCTGTCCATTAACGTTTTTAAAGATTAACAATTAAATGACGCACAACTTCCGCTCTAGCTTACAATTTACTTTAGCTTACGCTTACTCTAGCTTACAACAGTTCTTTACGTGACTAGCTTTACCCGCAGCTCCGCTTGCGACATTTATGCATCATTTGTTTGATAATATTGCTGTTACTTAATATATATGGCTGTTAATTGACTGTTCTATTCAGGTTTATGCCGTGGCCATGTAGATTAACATTTTGGTTCAATTCAGTGTGACAATTTGGATTAGCTCAGGGCAATTTTTCCATATAAAACGAACTCGAGTGAGTGAGCTAGGAGTAGATTGTGAGATGATCTCAGAGAGAGACCATGGAAACGGAGGAACTCAAACCGATTACCCAGGTATTTAAGAGCAGCAGCGTCGTTAAGTTTACGGATGAGAAGAGAGTTTCCAGTGTACTACAATTTGAATCAATATCAATCAATACCACAGAGCATCGAATACCGCGCGCGCCCCCTCCTAGAGACGCCCTGAGCGCGATTTCCCTACAACGCCGTTGAAGCATGTGGGCGTGGCCTATGACTTACATATTGTGTGTTGTGCGTGTGCATTTGTTTTGTGCGTGTGGATTACTTCCTCCTCTTTGTGTGTAGTGTCGAAACTAACACACACACACAATTACGAACTAGCAGTTCTGCGTACGGTTATAGGGTTTCAAATATTATTATTACTTTCGCCTCTAGGAGGCGCGGCGCGCGGTATTCGATGCTCTGTGATCAATACTAATAATAAATCTGTAAGGGATGTTCATGGAGTAAGTTACTTTGTTTTATGAGATATTGCGTCTGTGTAGACTAATGTACAGTACAATACTAAAACTAAATTTACGATTTATAGTAGAAATCTTTTCTGTACGTATGTATGTTCCTCCATAACTCTTAAAGCGATGATCCGAATTCGATGAAACTTAGTACAAGCACATTTGATTATACGAGACACAGCATAGGCTAAATAAAATCCAGTTCTGGTTACGCTAAGATGTGGCTCTCATACAAATCGAATTGTTCTGCCCGCCGAAATAAAGGTACGGTAGCGGGCTTACTTACTTTCTTCTTTTTAAATACGAATTTCACGCGAGCGAAGCCGCGGGCCAAAGCTAGTGCTCAATAAATAATGTAGAAACACACTCAACCGGGCGGCCTGCAGACACCCCGGTCGACTTGTGGCTTTCATGGAAGACATAGGCTGGCCGGGGTAGCTGGAGACTGCGGGGTTTTGCACGAAGGTCCCCAACCAAGCGGGATTAGTTTGCAGGCCTAGAGCCAACCCCAAACCAAAACAACAACAACAACAACAACACCTCAACCTGAAGAGGTTGTTGTTGTTGTTGTTGTTTGGTTTGGGGTTGGCTCTAGGCCTGCAAACTAATCCCGCTTGGTCGGGGACCTTCGTGCAAAACCCCGCAGTCTCCAGTTACCCCAGCCACCCTATGTCTTCCATGAAAGCCACAAGTCGACTGGGGTGTCTGCAGGCTGCTTATCCCTTATTCACCTTTTACGACATGCACGGGGAGAGATGCAGTGGGACTATTCTTATTAAGTACCGACCCCACACAGTACAACGACCTGAAGACGTTTTCCAGTCGACTTAAATTCGCGCGGTTCTCTTGGCAGGGCGGTCGGCAAGTGACGATCGTGGTGTCGCCGGTGGGGTGGGAGCGGGAGGGCGAGACTGGCGCGGCGGATGAGGACGAAGAGGAGGGCTACACTGCGCGCGCGCTCTATGACTACCAGGCCGCCGCGCCCGATGAGATCTCCTTCGACCCGGACGACATCATCACCAACATTATCATGGTGAGTGTAGCGAGCGACGCTGAAGGGAGGATGTTGCTCTGTGTGGCGAAATATAGAACTGAAACCGGTTGCTGGGAGAGGGGGCGGGAAGTTTGAGGTCGACGGGGAGAGGTTAGCGGATTACCTGGCTGGCCATTTTTTGTTTTTTTTTTTATGTAAACTGACACGGTTGGCTACATCACCTACAACATCCGTGATGTCAGCCCATAACAACGGGTGAACTAGGTGCCATGTCAGTGCTTCCCTTCGATCGTGCCGGCTACACTGAACCGGACGGAAAACACAAACTATTTACATAGCCGTTTCGACCGACGTTTCATTCAGTGCGGTGGTACCAACCCGGGCGGGTTGAACCCTAACACAGAGTAAGGTAGAAAGGGAAGGGACCTACAGTTTTACGTGGAATCCTTACCACGGTCAGCCTCCAATGGTCGAGCGGTCACCCATCCAAGTAGTGACCGCGCCCAGCGTTGCTTAACAATCAATAGCAACATTCGACTGTCTGCACCACTGAGCTATCGAGGCTGCAAAATTTTTTTTGCTCTGCTTTGAGATGCTCTATGTGGCGAAATAAAGAACTGAAACCGGTTGCCGGGAGGGGGGGGGGGGGAAGTTTGAGGTCGACGGGGAGAGGTTAGCGGATTACCTAGCCGGCTATACGGTTGATGGGGACGTGTGTAGTGACATTGTGGTTTAGGTGGAGGTGTCTATTTTTACTTCTTTAATTTTTGAATTTCATTCGAGAAACATACAGTTTTAAATGTCTTATTTGACAAAAAAAAAATTTTAAACGGTAAAGTTTCAACAATATTAGGCTACGCTATAAATCAGTGGTGTCCAACTGATTTAGTCTTAAGGGCTACTTCCATATTTATGTCAAGCCCAGCGGGCACCTTCAAGTAGCGACAGTACTGATGTATGACGTTTACGTATACATTTTAATGGGATACCTGGCTATTTTGATTTTCAGACAAATTTACAAAATCTGCTATATAATCCATGTGACAGCATGACGGCATTAGGTAATTTTTAACATGTTCTGGAGTCAATGTATTTCAAAATTTATCTTTTAGAATTGTTTTTCAAGGTATTATTTCAAGTTTTAAGTTTATTGGAACGTATGTGTGCGGGCGCGTAAAAATAAGGCCGCGCGCTACCGGGGGCCCGCGTACTACCGGTTGAACACCGCCACTATAAATGATTGGGTCAAATGTAGTAAAGATAAATAATGAAATACAAAAACCGGCCAAGTGCGAGTCGAACTCACGCACCGAGGGTTCCGTATCGCCATGTCATGGCTAGCGCCACTCACACCATCTAGATGGCGTATTATGAAATGCTTCATATTAGTTAAATGTCATGATTAGTTAAAATACTTCATAATCTATTCGGTAGATGGCGCGCGTACACTTTTTGGTTTCTTCTATGGGAACCCCCATGAATTTTTTACTTTTTCTTATTTTTATTATTTGTTGTTAAATCGGCCATATTAACACATATTCTGTGAAAATTTCAATGGGCTACCTATTACGGTTCAAGAGATACAGCCCTCGGACAGACAGATTGAGTAGGCTTAGTAATAGGGTCCCGTACCGGATACGGAACCCTAAAAATCAATGTGGGATCAATAAGGTTAAGTGAAGGTGATTATGCTTGATGTGTGCCTGAACAATACAAATTCACACAAAATAAATTAAGCAGTGTACATTATGTTTACATCGCACGTAATATCGTAACCGAAGCAACGTGTGCACGTTATGTCCAGATCGACGAGGGATGGTGGCAGGGGCTGTGTAAGGGCGCGTACGGACTCTTCCCGGCCAACTACGTCCAGCTGCAGGACAAGTGAGGTGGTGCCAACCCGGCACGACTGGCCTGTCGGCAGATTACACTTAGTAAACATAGTTTAATTTATGAAGGTGTAAAATTTTTTTTTAATGAACTTGATATGGTTAACTATATCATACACCGTCAACCAAACACACCGTGGTGAACTAGTTGCCATGTCAATGCTTGTCTTTGGTCAAGCCGTATACAAAGCTACAATTCAAGCCGTTGTATGAATATGCAACAGCCAGTGCGAATACAGTGAGTTGAGACTAACGACGTAAACTCTTACGCCCGTACGTGGCAAATCCTTTGCACCTTTGTAAATTAAATTATCTATATTATTTATAATTATTAGTTGAAAATAATGATTATCGACATAAGACTTGAAGCAAAATTTTTTTTTTTTTTCAAAAACTTGTGCGAAATGAAAAATTTTGTGCGAAACTTCCCATAATAATACAAATATTCTTTGGATGTCACTAAACTGCTAACGTAAATTTTTAAATAAAAAATTACTGTGAAAAAATAAAATAGGAATTAGTTAGGTATAATGCGCGGGACGGATCTCGGCGTGTCGTCGCCGCAGCGGGCGACCCGCCACGCGCATACACTATACAAGTACGGTGCGGGTGCGAGGGAGAACACTGACGAGCGGCTGCGGCGGCGACACGCCGAGATCCGCCCCGCGCATTATAGAGCTTTTTTGATACAGTATTGTATATTGTACCTATTTTTTGAAGTTAAGTTTAATAATTATTCATCACTTTTTGGGAGTGTGAGGTTGACTTATTATTTGCTAAGAAAACAACACTATTGTAATTGAACAATAATAATTTTATTTTCTACAGTATCTAGGAAAACTAATTAATATAAATTATTATAAATTCACGAAAAAAAAAATTTTTTTTACAATGATCATTTTGTTTCTACGCATGAAGTGAATATAATATTTGATAATTTCTTTTATAAGTAAAAATGTATAGTTCCGACGAACAAGTGCTTGCGATGGATTTAAATATTTACACCATTATGTATAATTAAATGAGCATAATACCTAAATAGAATATTAACAAACAAACAAAAAATGACATGTTTATAAATTTTATTGTAGAAATTCTATGAAATATATCTTATACCTAGTAGTATGTTGAGAGATGTATGGTTTGTGTTTTGAAGAAGTTTTTTTATTTATAAAGTTATTTTTTTCATATTTCGATAATTACACAAAATGTCTAAAATTGTCTAACTTGTGGAATCCATACAACAATAGATAGATAATTTTAGATTACTTTCTATCTAGTGTTGACACCAACTATACCTAGATCACATTCCAGACAAATCATCTTGTATTGTTTATAAACATTGTGTATAAAATACATAATATTGTAATCTTGACTTGAAACCAAACTGTCCTATGATTTTTATCTTCGAGGAAAAACAATAATGGGAACGTGGTCTCATACAAAATAGTTCCCAAATTCTGACATCTAATTTATACCGGTCACATGCAAATCTAACGCATGGAATACGACAAATTTTATAACCTAACTCGGCCTCTATAATGTTTTTCCAAATTGTATAGTGTATTTTATTTTATATCTGCCGTGCTCTCGCTATTCTATATAATAATATTAAAACTTGATCTTACTGAACATTTACTATTCTGAAGGGTTTTCAAATTGTCTCATTTTAATCGCGAAAAGCGAGAATTTCTCTGAAATTTATTACCGTCTACAGTCTACGGTGTTATTATATGAGGCCTTTTGAACGGTACATAACCTACGTCCCGTTCAAAATACTTATTCCATGAGCATGGTCGTTCTATTAGCATTTCAATGTTATAAAAAACTAAATTTTTGTGTACAATATGAAAATAGAACAGTTTGAAATGTAACTCATCTAACAATAGTTCAGGGAGTTAGAGAATTCTAATTTACAATCATGTACTTCCAGTATTCCTAATCCTGCTATATATGTACACGGGTACAATACATAGTAAAATGGTATAAGATACCGAGGAATTGTAATGCAACATTTTATTTACGAATAAAGATATATTTTCAGTATGATGTTGTTTTCATTGGAGGTATGCAGCATGTCTACAATAAGCTTGTTTTTTTTACCTTGAATGCTCAACCTTATTCATCGTACAAGTTTAAACATTTCGAAAGCCCTTAGAATAAAATAGACCACGCCGTCAGCAGATTATCACTGTATGGGCTACTGTTATAGTTACAGTGTAACGTAGTCGTGGGGAATATATTATACAGCAGGCAACATATTATATTATAAATTTACAGCATTTATAACGTTAGAAATATTCCACCACATCTGCTGTTTGCTGTAATGCTGTTTTGCTATTTATCTCGTACGTACCGCCATCTAGTTGATATAATAAAAATTATTTGTTGTAGCCTGTAGGTATTTGAAGCTCTCGCTCGATAGAGGGCAGTGTTTATAGTATTTTGTAACTTAACCCTTAATTCAATGACATAAGGTTACATTTTAAATAATTAAATAAAACAGCAGACTCGCACGTTGGAAATATATCATAGACTAGACTGCTGTTTGTTAGAAACAGCAACCATAAACAGCAGACTGGCACGTAAGAAATATATTATAATTCCGCCTGCTGTATTCCCGTGATAAAATATTTATCTCTTATTTCAATTATGCTAGTTATTCCAACAGCGTTAGGTTCAAATTCCAACAACACCACCAAAAACAGCATTCTAACGATACAGCACTTTAAAACAGCTGCGATATAAAAACAGCAGATCATTATAACGTGCTGTTGAAAAACAGCCGGTGTCCCCCTCTCTAAGTGTAAGCAATTTACTAAGTACATCCCCAACATAATCTGCAAATGCACACAATTAGCATCAAAGAAAGGGCTGAAGCGCAATCTTATTCTATCTCTTATTATACAATATATTAATTTTTTGTAAATATTTTTATTGTACGGACTAGCCGACGTGTTTATACCTATTGGGGATTAATTCGGTTTTCGTTCCGAAATTATTGCCGAATTAATTTTATACCTACTGTCGTCTAGGTTTTCGTTTGGAAATTATTTCTGAATTAATTTCATACCTACCGGCTACTAGGTTTTCTTCTTTTTTTAAATAGTGGCAACCAAATGTTTTTTTTTTTATGGAAACTGACACGGTTTGCTACATCACCTACAACGTCCCTTGTTGGCTACATCACCTACAACGTCCCTTGTTGGCTACATCACCTACAACGTCCCTTGTTGGCTACATCACCTACACCACCCACGGGGTGTAAAGGCCCCTTGTTCAGTTTTTCGTAAATAACTCGTAAACGGTGGCCCATAGCAAAAAATGTTCTTACACTTTACTATCTGCATAAAATTCTCTACAAAAAGATCCTATACACTTTTCGCTGGGATCAATATTTATAAGTGACGACCCGGACCAAGTGTCACCGTAAGCAAAGACCTTAAGGCGATGTGCTACCCCAATCACAGTGGCAATAAGAAATGAAAGCGGCAACACGCAATTATTTTGAACACATAGGTACTACCATGGGCGTTGCTCTGATGAATTGGCTTCCCTCCATAGAGTAATATTGTCTTCCCTCATCCCTCCAGCCCCCATCCGTCTCCGCCACACCCGCCGGACTCGCTCGGAACATCCATATGTTGTTGACACCTAACTTCTAAGAACACATCGTTTTTCGAAATCGTTACTGTGTCGAACGGCGAAAATATGGAACGGTCTCCCGGTGAGTGTGTTCCCCACCACCTATAACCTCGGGGAATCTTCAAAAGGCGAGTCAATAAATTAGACGACAACCTTTTTGTCCGCCTCATAGCCGGCATGGCGCCTCTCTGAGCGTGGTTTCGCGAGGAATGGTGTTATTGGCTGTGTCTGATCTTCCGTTGAAGTATTGGGCACAGATACCCGCGCCGGCTGTCTATAAAAAAAAAATCAGTCAATTCTAGCTACCCCATTATGCAGACATAGCCTGGGTGGCATAAAGAACTGATATTGCACAGGGCTAGGTGGTGCCCCACCCTTTATTCGACGTCGCACCGCGCATACTAACATCGAAATCGACACGAACAAGCCAATATCACGACTTCTCGCGATCGGTGACCTCGGCATGTCAACCCTTGTTCCGTGGCAGCGAAATGAAGAATTATATTGAATGTTGAGCCGAGTTACAAGTGGAATTATATAGGCCAGTTTAACATTATGAAGGCACAAAGGGCATTTAATTAAGCTTCTACATCCGTGTATAGGCTGGCCCTTCCCTTAAATCGTTCCTGAAAAAGTATATTCTAGAGCAAATAATAGCCCCACCCACTGCATCTCTCCCCGTGCATGTCGTAAAAGGCGACTAAGGGATAAGGACGAGATGCCGTGCTAAAGGGCGATAGGCTAGCCACCACTCACCTTGGCACGGCCCTTTCACTTAGGCTTGGACGTAACTTCCACGTGGACGTAACGTAAGGTTTTAAGGATTTGGAAAAAAAATTAATCGTTATATTATATACCTATCTAGGGCGATAGCGTTTTAATTTTCTGTGCGTTAGCGTTGTAATTTTTTAATGTTTCTATTCCTACTTTTCAATAATTATAATAAATAATGCTAGTTACATACAAAAAAAAAAAAATTAATAAATTTCCAGTGAAGTTTCTTGTCAGTTCTTCTTCGCTGTGACAATCGAACTGGCGGAATGTTACAATGTAAATATGGCAAATCTGAGCGCAGTGTACTGCCAATAGATGCTGAATAAACAATAAACAATAAACAACAATGTATTTACAATGAGCGCGCAGACCGAAGTAAAGCACTGTACTTATCTATTTCAAAGTCCAAGAGATTGCTCGCGCCTGCTCTCGAATGAAAATATGGTATGAAAACCATAATTATCGTACGTCTGACTAGTCTACCCCCTGATATGTTGGGCGGACGTGGGTGGAGGAAGTGAATGGGCCGCTTTTTAATAAAAGAGGAATATTTAAACCGTACCGTGTGGGCCCGGTACTTAAAAAGAATAGCCCCACTGCATCTCTCCCCGTGCATGTCGTAAAAGGCGACTAAGGGATAAGGACAAGATGCCGTGCTAAAGGGCGACGCGCTCGCCACCTCTCACCTTGGCATGGTACTTCCACCGAGTCATGCAGCAGGTGGGTCTTCGTGCCTTACTTGCTGCTTGATCGATTGAATCTTGTTCGAATACTTTGCGAAACGTGGTGGTCGGTGTTGTGCTGTAATTTACCAGAGTTCTTGCAGCACAACACCGATTACTCTGCTTACCCCGATTGTCGGGATTCAGCGTGTGTGATATGTATATGTATGAATATTTAAAATGAAAGCAATCAGGGTCTACCTGGAAGTGCACGCACAGTGTACGTTGTCAATATTTTAAGAATATTATAATAAGTTACTTCGTATTCGTATTCATGAAAATATGTAATAAAAATGTTAAGTACCGCTTGCAATATTGCTCCGCAGCACAGAGCACCGCGCGCAGTCAGATAAAGCAAACAGTGATGCTTTCTACTTTTTAACTATACAGCGTGTTGTAACGGCCAGAACATTAATTTCGCCAGCGCAATCTTCATGTTTTTCCGAGACAAAAAAGTAAATAAAGTTTTTCTCTTAAAGTGTCTAGTTTTGGAGATATTAATTTTTGAAATGTATGTTTTCGTCTAGTGTAATTGACGCGCGCGGGGGGAGGAGGGTGCTGGCGCGGGAACGGTCAGGGTCGAAAAACTGTGGAAAAACTCACGCCGCTCCGCCGCGCCTCCGCGCATCTCCTCTCTCCGCGCACTCGTCGCTCGCTCACTCACCGCGCGCCTTTCATTCCCACGTTCCTGCGGAACAGTAGACCCTTTTTATATACGAAATAGAAAAATAAATTAGTTTATATGAAAACTGTAACTTTTTTTAAAGGGAATTCAGAAAAAACTTATTTGACTTTCGACTGGGTGAACCGATTTTGAAAAATCTTTTTTTATTTGAAAGCTGGTGCTTCCCGTGTGGTCTCATTTTAATTTGGTCAAGATCGGATTGGAAAGCGAGGCGGAATCGCGAGGCCGAAGGCCGAGCGATTCCGCCGAGTACATTAATAGCAAAAAATTCCAAAAAAAAAACTGAAATAAAAAACTATATAAAAAAATATAAAAACCGCCTTCAAAAATTTATGAAATAAAAAAAATCGAACCCTAGAGTTGAAGGCGGTGCTAAAGCAAGCAAAAATGATGCATGAAAGAAAACATGAGTGGATATGATATTCTTTGTGATTTGTGTAGCCTTCTTTAGCACCTCCAACTTCAACCAACCTACAACTCTAGGGTTCGATTTTTTTTATTTCATACATTTTTGAAGGGGTTTTTGTTACTATTGATCCCAATAATCATTTCCTAAATTTAATGTAGTGGCCGTTACAACACCCTGTATACCTATATCATATATCACAGCCTATATGTGCAGAAAACCTTTCACAAGCATATGGGCATAAAATCAATTCGTCGAGTGAAGTCATCATTACAGTATTTGCGTGCAGCACAGGTGTAGGCACGTGGGCGAAATGACAATGTTTTTAAGGTATTTTAATACAATCATTACATCTCTCTCTATCTCTCCTTCTTAAAAAAGGGAACGTCTGTCTGTATGTATGCATGTTTGAGGTAAACTCGGGAATCACTGAACGAATTTTAATGCGGTTTGCTATGCAATGCAATGTAAAGAGTAGTTCTTGAGGCTGCTCACTCTCACTATTAGGCTATATACCATCACGCACCAAATTTATGAAGACGACCAGTCTGTGAGGAGCCCAACCGCCATTTTGACTAAATTTAACTAAAGAAAGTGGAAAATATGAATACGATGAGGTTGTGTTGTTTATAATTAGTTTAGTCCTTGAAACGAGTCGTGCCCCGCGCGAGGCGTTGTGCAGACTCTCTCCTCCTTTAACATGCAATTCACGACACCACCGAACATTGGTAGCCACTAGCCACCATGTTGGCCAACATTTACTGTTGATTAACATGAAACTGAAACATTAAATTTGAATTTCGAACGTGCATACCATACCTTAGGATAGGACTTCAGTCCAACTTTAGGCGGTCAGACGACTGAACCGAACGATTGAAATGTCACGAACATTTCAATCGTTCGGTTCTGTAACCACAGAACAGCGTTCGGTGGCCGTCTTACTCCGCCGGTTGTTCTGTGTATTCAACCGATACGAAGGCCATCGCCACCATGATCGCTCGTGAATGAGACGCTAAAGAACTTAAATAGGTGTGTCAGCTTGTAACGTTCTTGGGATTCGAAGTTGCGGTATCTAAATTCTAAATAAAAAGTAAATCTAAATGTAGAATTCTTAACACTGACAGACTGACTGACTGAACTGAAAGACAATGTACAGCCTAAGCCGGTGGGTATAGCTACAAGCAAAGATTTAAATAGTTGGATACAGCTTCGCCATACCCGGCACGCTATCAAACACGTTAGCATTAAATGTATCGCATGCAACTCATTAATATTAGACAGCAACATACGCAATCCATTAGTGCGACAGAGATAGTTATTCGTTCGAGCGCTTTTATTGTTCGCATTTTTGGTGACGAGTGCTAGCGTCCTATTAGGAATCTAAACTATTTAAATCTTTGGCTAGAAGCATGACATTTTGTATAATTATTAAGCGTTCCTTATATAACGTAGGTAAGCACTAAGAAAGGATTTTTGAAAATTCATCCCCTTAGGGGAAAAGTAGGTGAAATAATCGACAAAAGTTTGTTTATGAAGTGCGTAATTTTTTTTAAGTTAGAAATATGGAAATTGGTTTTTTGGCTTTTGTTTATAAATAACTCGGGTGTATCAGCGTTTTTGGAAATTCATCCTCTTAGAGGGAGGGAGGTCAGTATGGAGGGAGGTACGAAGTGTGGGAGGGACGGGTCGATTTCCCATCCAGTTAACCTAATACGTTTTTCAGTTTCAGTTTTTTGTGGTTTTTGGGGTAACCAATTTTCACAACTTTAAATAGTAGATGCCGCAAAATTTTTAATTAAAAACTAAAATGATTCGCATATCGCACACACTCGCTGTGTGCACGTACAAGAAGTGAATGGCTGCAGAACCCTCCACGTGTAGACAAGATTCGCACTTCGGACTTTTTCTTTCGTTCCTTTTTTTTTATGGAAACTGACACGGTTGGCTACATCACCTACAACATCCGTGATGTCAGCCCATAACACCGGATGAACTTATGGTGCCACGTCAGTGCTTCCCTTCGGTCGTGCCGGCTACACTGAGTCGGAAAACACAAACTATTTACATAGGTAGCCGTTTAGACCGACCTTTCATTCAGTGCGGTGGTACCAACCCGGGCGGGATAAACCCCACCACCTAGTAATCTAAGAAGGGAGTCATATCCCTTAGTCGCCTTTTACGACATACACGGGGAGAGATGCAGTGGGTCTATTCTTTTAAAGTACCGGCCCCACACGGTTCCTTGGTTTCGACCAACGTTGCCTGTCCCGTGTCGACAGTGGCTAGAACACTGAGTGAGTGTATGTTTGGCATGCATTTGTACCTATCTAGATATCGAGTGCCTCGTCAGTCACTCTCCGACTGACTGTCCGCGCTGAAGTCATGCTAATTACTCTCACTGGGGGGCGCCCGCTTCGCCCCGCCGCGCTTGTGATACCTACTGTGTTATGAACAGTGGAAACTGTTGATACTTGAATCTCAAGTAAATCTATCCGTACTTATGGTCAGGCACGTGCATGCACGCCACACGCTGTATCCCGACAATCGGGGTAAGCAGAGTAATATGTGTTGTGCTACAAATATTCTGGTAAATTACAGCGCAACACCGACCACGCATAGCACAGTCTTTGAACAAGATAACTATTAAGCAGCAAGTACCGTACCGTGTGGGGCCGGTACTTTAAAAGAATAGCCCCACTGCATCTCTCCCCGTGTATGCCGTAAAAGGCGACTAAGGGATATGACTCCCTTCTTATATTACTATTATACTAGGTGGTAGGGTTTATCCCGCCCGGGTTGATACCACTGCACTGAATAAAAGGTCGGTCGAAACGGCTATGTAAATAGTTTGTGTTTTCCGTCCAGTTCAGTGTAGCCGGCACGACCGAAGGGATGCACTGACGTGGCACCAAGTTCACCCGGGGCTGGTTATGGGCTGACATCACGGATGTTGTAGGTGGTGTAGCCAACCGTGTCAGTTTCCATAAAAAAAAAAGTAATGCGTGAAGACCCACCTGCTGCATGACTGAGTGGAAATACCGTGCCAAGGTGAGAGGTGGCCATCCTGTCGCCCTTTAGCACGGCATCTTTTCCTTATCCCTTAGTCGCCTTTTATGATATGCACGGGGAGAGGCATGTTTATGGAGAAATCGCTAATTCATACTTAAAGCTATAATATCTTGTTAAGTTCTAAATCAACCGTCTATATGTGTATGCGTGTTTACTATTACTCGAGAACGGTTCAACCGATTTTCATGCGGTCATCATCTACGCTATCTCACGTATCTCCGAATAATTATACTTAGGTTATTTATCATCTACGTACACAGTGATTTTTTTTTCAGTAAGTATTTTTAGGTTTCCGTAAGCCTCCGCCGTCTGTCCGTCCGTCCGTCCGTCCGTCCGTCCGTCCGTCTGTCCAAGGGCTGTATCTCTTAAACCGTAATAGGTAGCCCGTTGAAAATGTCACAGAATATGCGTTACTATGGCGGATATAACAACAAATAAGAAAAATAAGAAAATGTTAAAAATTGAGGGGCCCCCCATACAAGAAACGTAAAATAAAATCCATTAGTCACACTATTGAATAATAGATGGCGCCACAGGCTTTTATACTTTGCATTGTTATAGCCGCAAAATTGCCAACGACCTCATTGAGGTGCTGTCATTTTCCCACCGTAAATTGCTATCGACCTCATTGAGGCTTCTCTCCGATCGTCCTACATATCTTCGAAATTAAAATTCGAAGACCATGCCACCTGAGCGGATAGGCGGATATTATTGATAGGGGATAGTTATGGAAACCTCCGCGCGCGAGTAAAACTCGCACGTGGCCGGTTTTTTTTATTGATTTTTTATTGATGTATTTGTTTTTCTTGTATTAGATCTAAAATAGGGGTGTGGGGAGCAAAATAATAATTATGCCTAATATTAGTCCTTATACAAAAGGAAAGGCGTTGGCGTAAATGTCTGTAATAAATGAACAAGAGGTTATTACGACAAGCAATTATTGCGACAACTTCTAAAAAGTGAAGTCGTTGGGGAAAAGGCTAGTCTTAAATTAATTCCGATGTCAAATTATAGACGTCCAAGAAATTTTATGAAAGTGGCCGCTATGATGTCATCTCAAATGTTTGTTTGGTCATATTGGAATTTCAACAGTCGTCTCTTTAATTGGTGACACAATTTTAGAACGACGTCACACTTGTCCAACTTTTGTGGCAGGCTTCGCGTTCCAGGGACTGAATAACATAACGGTGCTAAATTACAAACCAAACTTTAGAAAAGAAACGTTGATACCTATCAAGCATCAAGTACGGCACAAAGATTCACCTGCTGCATGACTCGCTGGAAGGACCGTGCCAAGGCATCTTGTCCTTATCCCTTAGTCGCCTTTTACGACATGCACGAGGAGAGATGCAGCGGGGCTATTATTTAAAAATAGACTCTACGTGAGTCATAATTTTGCTTGGATCCAGAAAGTATCAAAAGAGACTGAAATGGTAATTTTAATACTTACCAAATGAACACTTTAAACTTATTATTTGTAAGATAGTTCTGTCTAGCTAGATACATGTTTAGTTAGAACCGTGTGGATCCGGTACTAAAACTTTAATCGTCCCATCTGTAAAGTCGCCAAAATGTCGCTTCACGTTAATTTGCCTTTCCAGCTTTGTTGTGGACGTATGAATGTAGGTGCCTATGTTCGCTTATAACTCGAGAACGGCTCAATTGATTTATATGTAGTTTTCAGGTAGGCTTTGTATTCTCTGTATGATTAGGTACCTACCTATACCCCAAGCTATCTCATAAAGAGGCAGCCATGTCGAGTCGATCGAAAGTCGGAGTCAGCTTGCGGCTGTTAATTTCGCGGGCGGGGTGCCTGGCTCGGCTCGTTGAGATATAAATAAAATGTAAAAGCAATTCAGATTTTTCCCTTACGTATTACCTCGTAAGTCCCAGCTTCCCAAAGGTCCATACGGCGTTCAACATTGAGAATGATTAAAGGCTTGGCTACACGCATCAGCCTAGCCGGACGACCGGACAATTCCGTTCGGCAAATCGTCAACCGGACGGCCATTCTCCGGACGTGTAGTCTGATTGTGCAATGTGCATAATGCATACTCGCATATAATAAGGTCTTTCATTAGTCGGTAACGATACGCTAAGGGGTGTATGTGTATAAGATAGGTCCTGATCACGTTCCCATACCAAATTTTATTACTAAACTTCAACGGAACAACGCGTCACTGAACCTAAAACCTGCTCGATCCCACCCGCTCGCCCCGCGTGGACCCGTACCCGTACGTACCGACCCACCGACACGACTCTCGCGCACTCAGCGCACGTGTTCTCGGTTTCAGCAGTAATGCCTCACTGCCTCCGCCCCCGCCCCCGCCCGTCGCCTCGCAGTTCCCGTCCCCCGTTCTCTCGTCTGCCGCCGCATCTCCACTCGCACTTACTGCACCTACGATGCCTAGGTTACTACGTCAGAGTCTTCCGGCCCCTCCTCCGCAGACGTCGACGCCGCGCCCCGCTGCCATGAAAAAGATGAATCCTCTTTGAAAGAATTACCCTGGAATGTAGTAGCGCGCAAAAAGCCTAAGCGAATATTACAAAGCCGTTTTTTTTATGGAAACTGACACGGTTGGCTACATCACCTACAACGTCCGTGATGTCAGCCCATAACACCGGGTGAACTAGGTGCCATGTCAGTGCTTCCCCCTTTGATCGTGCCGGCTACACTGAACTGGTCGGAAAACACAAACTATTTACATAGCCGTTTAGACCGACGTTACATTCAGTGCGGTGGTACCAACCCGGGCGGGTTAAACCCTACCACCAAGTAAGATTAGGAGGGAAGGGACCTACAGTTTTACGAGGAATCCGAACCTCGGTCAGCCTCCAACGGTCAGCGGTCACCCATTCAAGTACCGACCGCAACCAGCGTCTGAGCTATCGAGGCTGACAGGAGGCTGTTTCGACCGACGTTTCGTTCAGTGCGGTGGTACCAACCCGACCGGGATAAACCCTACCACCTAGTAAGTTAAGGGAAGGGACCTACAGTTTAACGTGGAATCCGAAGCACGGTCGGCCTCCAACGATCGAGTGGTCACCAATCCAAGTACTGACCGCGCTCAGCGTTTCTTAACAACAGTCGACCGACCGCACCACAGAGCTACCGAGGCGGACATTTATTATCTATCTATATAAAATATTTGAACTTTATCCGTCCGCTTGTCCGAGCTGACCTTGTATTCGGGCGCTAAGGTGCTCTAACTAGAAATACAAGTACCTACTGTTTGAATTGTTCATTGGATACCGGAGGAGAAAGTCTCCCGGGTACGACCTTCAATCACTCAGTTATGTGTTTGCTGACCTGCCATTTCAATGTACAGGATGTGGTAGAGCCTTCTTTAAACCGAATAGGTCTGAGTAGGTAGTCTGTCTAAGATTCGCCTGATATAGGCTGGGAGAGGGAATATGTAAACCTGAAAATTATTTTCCTCATTTTTGTATAATAATATTTACATGCACTTAAACTGAGTAAGTTTAGTAATTTTGTCTTGTTTCGAACTCGCCTCTACATACCGTGTGGGGCCGGTACTTAAAAAGAATAGCCCCACTGCATCTCCCCCCGTCGCATGTCGTAAAAGTCGACTAAGGGATAAGGAAAATCGTCAGCCTCGGTAGCTCAATGGTGCGGTCAGTCGACTGTTGCAAAGCAACGCTGAGTGCGGTCGGTACTTGGATTGGTGACCGTTCGACCGTTGGAGGCTGACCGTGGTTCGGATTCCACGTTAAACTGTAGATCCCTTCCCTTCTTACCTTACTAGGTTTATCCCGTCCGGACTGGTACCACCGCATTGAACGAAACGTCGGTCGAAACGGCTATGTAAATAGTTCGTGTTTTCCGTCCAGTTCAGTGTAGCCGACATGAAGTGAAGGGAAGCACTGACATGGCACCTAGTTCACCCGGTGTTATCGGCTGACATCACGGATGTTGTAGGTGATGTAGCCAACCGTGTCAGTTTCCATAAAAAAAAAATAAAAAAAACATATTAAGTGCCTAGCTTTTGCCCGCATATTCAGGAGTTTGGCTTTTTTTCTCAAAGGTCATGCCGACATGACGTGAAATGGCATTCGCAACCCCCGTATGCGACCGAATGTGCGTCATTAGACACCTTATAAAAAAGGTAGGTAACTGTTACAAGTAAGTGCGCTTTCCAGATCGCAATACGTCACTTGTCAACGGGGCGGCCATCTGGAATGCATTACCGAGAGGCCACTCAGCGTTATCAGAACTGTCATTTGTCGTCAATGTCGGTTAATCCTGATAATTTTTATGTCGAGTGTTCAGTCCACCCACTGAGCAAAATGTTATAGATTTCATTGATAAACAGCTTTTATATGGGTCTGGTGTGTGAGGGTGTGTGTGTGTGGCTCGAGATACGCTTGAGTATTGCCGAATGCGGTGACTTTTCAATCGACACAATAGGTAAGTACCTACCGCTTCAATTAAGTACCACCGCACTGAATGAAACGTCGTCGGTTGAAACGGCTATGTAAATAGTTTGTGTTTTCCGACCAGTTCAGTGTAGCCGGCACGATCAAAGGGGGAAGCACTGACATGGCGCCTAGTTCACTCTGTGTTATGGGCTGAGATCACGGACGTTGTAGGTGATGTAGCCAACCGTGCAAGTTTCCATAAAAAAAAAAAAACCTCCGGGCGATCTGAACTGAAAACCCAAGAAGAATGTTTAGTATTATGCACATGACTGACTGAACGAAATCACATTACACCAAAAATCTATTTTATATTTTTAAGGATAGCGCGACATGTGGCATCTTTTCACCTACAAGTAGGTATCTAACGATGCCCATGGACATTCTGTGAGGCACGGGGATTGCAAATGCCATGCCGGCCAGATAGGCCAGATAGGCAATAAAGGCCTTTTCATGCCCCTTTTGAAAAACTTCAGGCTGTACTATTTCCATGTAATGTAATTCCATGTTTGTTTCCCGTCGGATTCCGTACGGTACGAAACCCTATAAAAAGAAAATGCGTAGTACATACATTCTCCTGGAGGAAAAAAAGGCAGGGAGCGCGGCGTGCGCATTGTAGCTCAATGATACGCGGGAAACCTTTTAAGGCGTGTCGTTTGGGATCCTACCGCGATTATTAAAAAAGAAAAAAGAAGAACTTGTAGCATTTTAAACTTTTTGAATTTAGAAGCCGAAAACTAAAGAACGGGTTTTGATTGAGCGAACCGTTTTATTACAACGTCTGGTCAAAGTTGATAGGTCTATTGTGAAAGTGGAGATCTCAAAGGGAAATTTACGTGCGATAACTTTCTATGACTTTCGATGAGGATTAACGCGACTTCAATGCTCCGAAGTGCTTCTGTTTTCAGTAATAAAGCACCCAGCCTTAGAACTGTCGAACGCTGGTATTTAGAATTTCAACGTGGGCAATCCAGTCTCATTGACTAATCACGTGAAGGTCGTCCAAAAACCTCCATAAACCAAGAGAACGTCGACGCTGAATTTTTTGTTTTTGTTTTGCTGTTGTTGTGATACCGCGATTATTACCTTGGATATCAAATAATCTATTAGATAATTGGAGTTGCATATAAACATCAGGTGGGTAGGTACACTTCCTGTTTAGGTTTTCTTCTAGTCAGGTGGCAGGTAGCTACTAGCATGTAAAAATTCAAGTTACTTACCTATACCTACATACTCATTAGAATGTTTACAAACATCGGAACAAAGCTGTAACTTATGTAACTTATGTAATATACAGTAGGCAGTTATGTGTAAGCGAACGACCGGATGAGAGACCCTGTTTCCCAAGAACATTTGGTTTCCCATAGCTCAGGGAATCCTATTTTGGGAAACAGGGGATCATTTGAAAGTATTCTAATATGTAAGAACAATAAAAATTTTCTTTCTTATTTCTTTCTTTCTGTGAGGAAGCTGATCGCCGAAGATCGTCATGTGACACACCGTGAGATTGAAGGATCTGTAGACATTTCAGGGACAACAATGCAAAAAATCTTGCATGAAGAGCTCGGTGTAAAAAACTTCATCTCTCGTTGGATCCTACCTACCACATTTTTTTTTTTTTTTTTTTTTTTTATGGAAACTGACACGGTTGGCTTACATCAACTACAACATCTGTGATGTCAGCCCATAACACCGGGTGAACTTGGTGCCACGTCAGTGCTTCCCTTCGGTCGTGCCGGCTACACTGAACTGGACGGAAAACACAAACTATTTACATAGCCGTTTCGACCGACCTTTCATTCAGTGCGGTGGTACCAACCCGGGCGGGTTAAACCCTACCACCTAGCAATATAAGAAGGGAGTCATATCCCTTAGTCGCCTTTTACGACATACACGGGGAGAGATGCAGTGGGGCTATTCTTTTAAAGTACCGGCCCCACACGGTACAACCGTGTACACATCTGCTTAGCATGACCAAAAAAACAGGTCGTGTTAGATAGTGTCGTAAAACTCAAAAAATTAACCTAAATCGCCGTATAATACTTGATATGACAACGCAAGCTCGCACAACGCTCGGCAAGCAATTGTGTTTTTATATGGGCAGAATATGGAAATTTTGGACCACCCGCCTTACAGCCCTAATTATTTCTTCACTTTCCCAAAATTCAAGCAAAGTCTTCGTGGTCAACGTTTCCGCACACCAGAAGAAGCTGTTGAAGCCTACAAATCGGCTATTGGCAACCCCAACCAGTGGCGGTGCTAGGCGTCGGCAACGCCGGCGACCGCCGCGCCGCCGCGCCGCCGCCGACACGGCCTCGCGCATGAGGAGGCCGCGCAAAAATTCGTTTACCCTAGCTGACTCCCTTTGGGATCGCGCGATCCCAAAAATTCTCATCTAAGTATGGTCGCACACTTTGGCCTATTGCTTGTTGGGTTATTTATTTTAATTTGTGGTTGTTCATGTAATTCTTATCAACATTTGATTATCAATAAAACTCATATACTCATAAATCAGTCTCATTCTATTTATCGTTTTTTTTTCTGACTGGGAAATGAAAGGGGCCTCGCAAAGCTGATGTCGCTGACGTCTACATTTGGTCTAGCACCGCCACTGACCCCAACTTCGGATTGGAATAAGGTGTTTCCAAATTTGGTTTGAGCGAATGGAAAAGTGTATCAAGTATCACGGCGAGTTCTTTGAACAACAATAAATAGTATTTCAGCTATTGTTAATGGTTTTGTAAACGGCCTGACTTAAATTATAATAAGTCTACTAATAAAATTAATGGTAGGCTTTAATCACTTATGTATGTGTATGTGCAGTGCGAACCTTCTGATTTTATGAGTACCATTCGCGTTTACGAGTAGGCACTTTTGTATAAATCTAATGACAAATGACTATAGCTTGCCTAAAACGTGCCTCCCGCGGCATTAGCGGTTAGGAAATAAAGTTTGCTGTATTTGGACAATAAAGGGTGTAAATACGTGTGAAATATGAGACCAGTTTTTGTGCGTATAAGCAACAGTAAATGTTTTTCTTTGTTTAAAATCAATTGTACATTAGTCGTTAATTGATTTTTATTAAAGAGAAACATGTTAAACTTTCTTGTAGAAATGGACACATATTAAAACATCTTTCGTAAATTATTCTCTACATTTACTGTAAACTTCATATTCTCAAGCTCATTTCAGCGAGACAGCGTAAGATAATTTATATTTAGACTAGCTGTGCCCGCGGCTCCGCTCGCCGTAAAGAAATTAATCTATTTTTTCTCGACTGCTCTGCACGGCTCATATGAATAATGGCGTGATACTATATAGCTTATATATAACTGCGAGCGAAAGTTAAGCCGTTCTTGAGTTATAAGCGGACATACATACATACATACATTCATACATACATGCATACACACATGCTCTCATACATACATACATACATACATACATAGATACATACATACATAGATACATACATAGATACATACATACATACATACATACATACATACATACATACATACATACATACATACATACATACATACATACATACATACATTCATACATACATGCATACACACATGCACTCATACATACATACATACATACATACATACATACATACATACATACATACATACATACATACATACATACATACATACATACATACATACACACATACATAAATACATATGTAGGACATAATGTACATATTTATAAACAGACGGTAGACGTTAGATTAATTTTTCCTCCTCACATCATCCGCAAACTTTGCACCAAACCTACCAAGGTTTCACATAAGTATAATTATTCTCGAGAATATGTCTTTCTCCCCCTATCCCGTTTCTAAGTAATACCGTGAGTTGAAGCCTTATTCCGTCTACGGTAATATTGAGAAAGCACAATTTGAAATAGATTAATTTCCCACAATCATGGCCTTTTCCTACAAACATTAAGGTTAGGTACCTATTTTAGTCAAAAAGCTTATTTTGATCTACTAGGAATGCTGTGGGTCAACAAATTCGACGCTTTCCCAATACCGCTGATAAAAACAAATCCATTCAAAGCTAATCTACAGCCGAACCCGACCGCAATAAATCCTCTGGGAGTCTGTCCGACGCGACGACGACGCCGACGCGACGGTGCGGAGATCACGAGTCACGACGACGCTCTGTAAGTCAAGCGCGGACGTGCCGCTCCAGAGATATTGGCGGCGGCACGCCACAGGTGTCGATGTGGGGGCACCAGGCACGCGCGAGCGGCCGAACAAGCGCGCACGAACAGGGTGACATGAGATTATTTTTTTTTAGGAACAGGTGAGTTTATCGTTTATTGTTTCCTAATACCGCTGATAAAAACTAATGCATTCAAAGCTAATCTACAGCCGAACCCGACCGCAATAAATCCTCTGGGAGTCTGTCCGACGCGACGACGACGCCGACGCGACGGTGCGGAGATCACGAGTCACGACGACGCTCTGTAAGTCAAGCGCGGACGTGCCGCTCCAGAGATATTGGCGGCGGCACGCCACAGGTGTCGATGTGGGGGCACCAGGCACGCGCGAGCGGCCGAACAAGCGCGCACGAACAGGGTGACATGAGATTATTTTTTTTTAGGAACAGGTGAGTTTATCGTTTATTGTTTCCTAATACCGCTGATAAAAACTAATGCATTCAAAGCTAATCTACAGCCGAACCCGACCGCAATAAATCCTCTGGGAGTCTGTCCGACGCGACGACGACGCCGACGGTGCGGAGATCACGAGTCACGACGACGCTCTGTAAGTCAAGCGCGGACGTGCCGCTCCAGAGATATTGGCGGCGGCACGCCACAGGTGTCGATGTGGGGGCACCAGGCACGCGCGAGCGGCCGAACAAGCGCGCACGAACAGGGTGACATGAGATTATTTTTTTTTTAGGAACAGGTGAGTTTATCGTTTATTGTTTCCTAATACCGCTGATAAAAACTAATGCATTCAAAGCTAATCTACAGCCGAACCCGACCGCAATAAATCCTCTGGGAGTCTGTCCGACGCGACGACGACGCCGACGGTGCGGAGATCACGAGTCACGACGACGCTCTGTAAGTCAAGCGCGGACGTGCCGCTCCAGAGATATTGGCGGCGGCACGCCACAGGTGTCGATGTGGGGGCACCAGGCACGCGCGAGCGGCCGAACGAACGCGCACGAACAGGGTGACACGAGAATGATTTTTGTTTTAGAACAGGTGACTTTATTGTTTATACTTTCGCTCGCGTGAAATTCCTATTTAAAAAGAAGAAGTAAGTAAGCCCGCTACTGTACCTTTATTTCGGCGCGCGGAAAAATTCGGTTTGTATGAGAGCCACATCTTAGCGTAACTGGAAGTGAATTTTATTTAGCCTATCCTGTGGCCCGTATAGATAAATGTGCTTGTACTAAGTTTAATTGAATTCGGATGATCGGTTTAAGAGTAATGGAGGAACATACATACATAAATACATACAGAAATAATTATTATATTCGTCAATTTAGTTTTATTAACAAACAGTCATAGAGTCCACAAACGCAATATCTCATTAAACAAAGTAACTTACTCCACGACCATCCCATTGATGATGATTGATTGTTCTTCATTGTTAATTAAGCATTCTTATGGCTGAAAGAGTACACTCGAACTTCGTCACAATTTGTTCTATACGGTTCGATTACACACACGAAGAAGAACAGGCAAGAAACTTCTCAGGGTGTTTTCCATGTATGATTACAAGTATTTTAGTGACTATTCAGATAATAACATCGCCTACAGTCTATCGAAAGTACAATTCTGGAGAGTTCTGACCACAAATACTTATTAATTAATTATATCAGGTATATTCTTTGTCAAATTTTGATAGGTAATTTGTATCAACTCAGTAATATTATATATTACACATATTACAATGTAGTATAATAATTATTTTGTCAAAAATAAAAAAAATATATTTAGATACTTGAAGTAGGTATCAAGTTGTCAATGAATGGGTTAATTCAATTGAGGTATTAATCGTACCTAGTCAAGCGATAACAAATTATGCAGTTAGGTAGTTAGTAGTACCTACATATACATACATACCTACATACAGGGTTGCCAGATGGTTCAACTTTATACATAGGTGGCATAAAGATCAAGAACTGGAAAGTAAATACCGATCATGTTCAGAAATGCATAATGGACATTGCCTTTATCTTCAAACATTTCAAAACTTGTCTTCTGCGACCGACAAATGAGTGGTATCTACCCGCAATCTTAAAAAGAATAGCCCCACTGCATCTCTCCCCGTCGCATGTCGTAAAAGTCGACTAAGGGATAAGAAAATTCGTCAGCCTCGGTAGCTCAATGGCGCAACGCTGAGCGCGGTCAGTGATTGGATGGGTGACCGCTCGACCGTTGGAGGCTGACCGTGGTTCGGATTCCACGTTAAACTGTAGGTCCCTTCCCTCCCTTCTTACCTTACTAAGTGGTAGGGTTTATCCCGGCCGGGTTGGTACCACCGCACTGAACGAAACGTCGGTCGAAACGGCTATGTAAATAGTTCGTGTTTTCCGTCCAGTTTAGTGTAGCCGACATGAAATGAAGGGAAGCACTGACATGGCACCTAGTTCACCCGGTGTTATGGGCTGACATCACGGATGTTGTAGGTGATGTAGCCAACCGTGTCAGGTTCCATAAAAAAAAAAACCGTTGGCGCGGTTTTTCTAAGCGCTCGAAGCGAGTGCATTGTCATTCACGCATTCGTCAGATACACATTCATATTTTTATTTCGGACATTATTTACAATCTCGTTGCCGCTACCGCCGCCATCGAGCCGGTCATCACCGCTTCTCCATCGGGTAATCAAGTGCGTGTCGGTCTTCATGAGTGTAAGCCCAGGATCCTGGTGAAGAGCTGTCCCGCACGCATCGTGCGTCCGCCCGCGGAGAACCAGGTACGTGGCCCTCTTTCGTTCGGTCGCATCTCATCCACAAAATTCACTCACCTCATTGTCATTTCATGCATACAGTCCATTTTCTTTTAAGAAATTCCAGCCACCGAGTTCTGCTTTGCCCCAAGGCAGAACTCCCCTTCAGAGCATATCGACAAACGTGCGAACGCACCAATTTCGCCAGTTCACAGATCGCGACGCGCTGTAAGTAAGTCAGGCGCGGACGTACCTACCGCCCGAGAGATTGGTCGCTGCACCGCTGCCGGGCGCGCACGACCGGTCGAATGAAACTGCACAAACAGCGTAAGAAGCGAACGAACATACACGAACAATGTGAAGAGCTAAAGAATCGTCTCTAACAGGGTGCTTTGCGCAGAACACACGGGCCCATACGAACGGGATTCATAACGAACAGGTAGGTATGTAATACATAGTCATAGATGAAATACGATTTATTAAGGGCGATAAAGATTTGTTTGATGTTAGTTTGTGACTTTCGTTCGATGTTTTTTTGACATAAAATTTACTAAATTATGGTTTTACCAGCTTTTGGCCCGATTTTCTCTCTCCATCCCTCCCAGGGATGATTTTCAGGATTTTCTTAGGAGTGAATTTTCAAAAACGCTGATACAACTGACTTTTATTTATAAACAGAAGCCTAAACACCAATTTCCACATATTTATAACCTAAAAAATGGCGCGGGCGCACTTGTCATACAAACTTTCATCCCTTATTTAACCCCCTTAGGGAATGAATTTTCAAAAATCCTGTCTTATTGCTCCACTATGTTATTGAACGAACTGCTATGCAAGACCTCATGTTTCTATACCCATCTGTTTAGGATTTGCGTTGTCTGTCAGGCAGTATAAAGAATTTTATTAAGTGGAAAGCAGTGTCCATTAAAAAAAAATCCATAAAAAAAGTGTATGAAAATATCTTGAAATAATTTGTAAGAAATAATAAGTGCTGTGTTCGCTAGTGTCTGGACGAAGCGTAAGGTCGCGATGTAATGAGGCGAGTAAAGCTCTCGATTTTTCAGAGTCCCCCGTAACTCACAATTTGCTCGAATTTGCTTGAATGGCGGGAGAAGGGTCCGGGGTGTGACGATATGTCAATATCAAACATAATTATTATTATTGAATTGTTTTTCTTAAATAACTAATGCGACCGAATGTCCATGGGCGTCGCTAGACACTTTATGGGTGGCTCGGCGCCACATGTCGCGCTTACTATAAAAAAAACTTGTCTAAGATAAAACAGCAAGGCCATTGACTGTTAGTAAAAAAATAAACAAAGAAAACTGACTTTTTCAAAATGCCTATTATCAAGAAAAAAAAATTTTTTTTTAATTAATCACATTAACGAATTAATTGTTTTTAAATGGAATGGAAAAATTTATAGTTGTTCTCACATCAATAAAATTTAAAGAGACAATTTTATAACTATTCAAAGAAAAATACCACAGACGACCACGAAAAAACGCAGAACACTTTTTCCAAAGAGTTTGTATTACGGTAATACAAACGCTTTGACTTTTTCATATAAAGGAACACTTTGTGCTCTGCTCACCTTTAAAAGATCACTCCTTCCTTCACCCTCACACAACATCCTATATATACTTATGAGGTTAATAAATAGGGGGTTGATCGCGCTTCCCAAGAGTATTACATAAATGTTGAATATCGAGTTAAGATTCAATATTCCTATTTTAAATAAAATATATATTGCTGAGGGATTCTGTAATTTTTAATTTCACGTCTTGAACACGGCAAATTATTATGAAAAAAAGTTATATTTTGAGATCGAAAGATTCACATGTACGTAAATTTATGTGCACCTCCATACGTTTACGTTCCTTGATAATATATATCGAAAAAAACACAAAATTTTAAATAGCTCGTAAACCAAGCATTTTCGGAATAGGAATTATATGGTTAAAAAAACCACAAATTACCTCTACTATAACCCCCTGAAAGGAATGCATCGAATTACCAGTAACCCTGTATATTGTTTATTTTTGCCTTCGGCTTCAATCGCGTTAAAGGCTGACTTACAATAAATTATACGCCCGTACATTATTTATTTATTTATTTATTTATTTATTTATTTATTTTTGTAAGAAATCAACAGCAACATATATCAAATTATGATTATGATATGATTATGATGCCCGTACATTATAATTCTATGAATAATCAGAATTTCATATGAATGCAAAACAATTCAACATTTTTGCCACAGTTTTATTTATTGTATTTAACTAAATAAATATTTCAAAAAATTTTGTATTGAGCGAATATTTTCATGAATTGGGTGTGCAGATTCTACCAAATGTATGTTTTTTTTTATTTAGACCTCGACAAGGGGTCTAACCACGCCCATGGACATTCGGTCGTATTCGGAGGTTGCGTATGCCATGCCAGCCTGACAGGTTCGGCCTGACTGATTCACGCCCCTTGAAGGACCCGAGACGTACTTGAGGGGAAATATATGAGCAAGGAGAGCGTTCCATAGTTTACCGGTTCTGTAGAGGATAGATCTGCAGAACCGGTTGGTACGCATCCGCGGTAAGTCCAGCGTGTAGGGACGCAATCCCTGCCCGGTGCGCGTGGTGCGGAGATGGAAAGGGAACGGCGGGATCGCGTTAAACAGCTCCTCGGAGCCATGAGGAGTCATGGAATAAGCGATAGAACATAATTAGGGAGATGGACGAATATCGACTTCTTACACACATGATAGCTCTGTTAACCGTAACGGTAATGTATATTGTTTTAATGACGTTTGTATGGAGGTTTGTCACTTCCGAATTGGACTCACGTGGAGATGATGAGGTTTCTGGGCACTTAGTCACATTAATGGTGTCGTTATATCGTCAGAAAAAAAAACAATTAAATCGACAGTAAGATTTGAAGGTTCACATGCACTTCTCGTACATACACACATTTTCGGATATTTTTTATTTATTTAGCTTTCATCAAGCCATCTCTCTTTACAAACTTATTCACTCTATAAAAACCGGATCCACTTTGGAAGAAGCTCAGGTGGTTTGGTGAGGGTACCCGTTACCGGTCTCGGTCAGTTGGTAAATTGCTGACGGTTTCTAGGCACCGAAGGGCCGCATTAGAAGGCAGCTTCAAGTATGCGGCAACTCGATGCTGGAACACGATTCCGCCACCTATCAAATTGCTCCCTACCATATACAAAATCGAGACACACCTTAAACGGTATTTATTAGAAAATCTGAATATTAAACCTACATTCTAATCTCCCCAGTAATTTCCTTTAATAATATACATTACTATATTTATTATACTATATCATATTCCTTATCTTATCAATCCTTATCTACGCTAGTTACTAGATGTCGAGTCTACATTGTAAACAGTGTGTAATGCAATAACAAATAATTATAATATAACAAGCTGTGCCCGCGGCTCCGCCCGCTCTCATATTTCACTTCACTGCTAACCTCATAAGCCATTTGGCGTGATAGTAAGTAGTCTATAGTTGATGGGAAGAATCAAGCTATCCGTAGAATTTTTCTTTATTAAAATCGGTTCAGTGGTTCTCGAGTTATAAGCGGACAGACAGACACTCAGACAGACAGAAAGCAGACGTTGGATTTTATTATAGGTAAGGAAGTATCTTATCTTTAAGCTGATTTCTGTAAAGAGAATAGGCACGTATAGTACATTATACGTAATTTTAATTTTAGAGTAATAGCAGTAATCGCCTTATACAGGGTGTTTGATGACTAATCAAGCAAACAAGCAAACCAGGTACTCCTGAGCCTATTTCGAGCAAAAAAGGTGAACTTTTTTTTTCCATACAAAACTAAAAAAAAAAAACATGTTTTAGTTGGCTTTATAAAATGAAAACACTTCCACATTTCATGTCATGACTCATGAGTGAGATCTTTATTTATGTTTTTCCAATTGCTCTCCGAATGCTGTCAAACCGCAGCCATGGCAACCATTACTTTTTAAATGATATATTTCCACATAATTATTTAGTTTTGTATGGAAAAAAAAAGTTCACCGCAGAGCAAAATCTTTTTTGCTCCAAATAGGCTCAGGAGTACCTGGTTTGCTTGTTGACCTTTAGTCATCAAACACCCTGTATAATTTTGCGCAGTGTTCTCTCGCTGAATCTCAGCGACGTCGACAGAGCGCGCATGCTGCCTGGCGGCGGCGGCGGCGTCGGAGTCGGAGTCCGATGCGTGGCTGAACGTCGACCCCTCGCCCCATCTCGGTACGCTTCTCGACAAGGTTACTCTACGCACCGCGTTCTGCCTCCGATTTGGCGTCAGGATGTGCGAGTTACACACTTGTATTTTTTTATGGATAGCGCGACATGTGGCATCGTTTCACCTACAAGTAGGTGTCTAACGATGCCCATGGGCATTGGGTGGTGTGTGATGCACGGGGATTGCGAATTCCATGCCGGCCTGACAGAAGCCTTTTCACGCTCCTTTTGAAAAACCTCAGGCTGTGCTTGGGAGGAAATAGATGGCAGGGAGTGCGTTCCACATTTTCCCGGTTCTGTGAATAAAAGATGAACAGAACCGGTTGGTTGGCGCATCCGTGGTAGATCGATTGAATAAGGGTGCCCAGTACGCGTAGTGCGGAGGTGGAATAGGGACGGCGGAATCGCGTTAAATAGCTCCTCAGAACACTATACCCATGAAATAGACGATAGAACACACTTAGGGAGCCGACGTCCCTACGGAGTTGCAGTAGTTCTAAGTCGCGGGACACCGCAGGGTCATCCACCAGTCGCACGGCACGACGCTGGATTGAGTCTAGCGGCGCAAGCTGGTATTTAGCTGAGCCATCCCACAAGTGCGAGCAGTACTCCAAGCAGGAACTAATCTGTGTTTTATACAACGTCAGTTTTTGCCTGTGTATATTATGCGGCCAATCGGTGGAAACGCTCGGTCACCACGGCCTTTCATGCTCCAGAAGTGCCGGCAGGTTATCTCGCCACGCTGACATCAACCGTATACTCAAGCGTTCCCTTGCTTCCGCACGCATACCCAGCGTTCTCGAGCCGGTCGGCCTGGTCCGAGACGACGGAAAGCGACGGGACGGCATGTCGTTGCGGACGTGGAATCAAAATCAAATCAAAATCATTCAGTGATTAGTTATTATGAACAGTGAATAGTTATTATAAAAATTAACATAGTGTAAGTAAATAATTTGTTTTTCTTTTCACTTCGTCATAGTAAGTAATACCTAGTATATAATGGTAGGAAGCAGGGGATGTATCTTCCTCCAATAACTCTTAAACCGATCATCTGAATTCGATGAAACTTACAACTACTTGAAACGTACAAGCACATTTAACTATACGTGACACAGGAAAGGCTAATTAAATAAAATAAAATATCAGTTCCTGTTACGCCAATATGTGGTTCTCATACAAACCGAATTATACCGCGCGCCGAAATAAAGGTACGGTAGCGCGCTTACTTACTTTCTTCTTTTTAAATACGAATTTCACGCGAGCGAAGCCGCAGGCAGAAGCTAGTATAAAATTTTAATATAACAACATAAACACAAACAATAAGCCCTATACAACGTGTCCCAAAACTCTGAGTAATTTATTTTTTTAGAATTTTTTTTTTTTTTTTGGTAAAACTACAGGCATTCTGGTTTTATTTGGGATAGTTATCAATAGCAGAGTTATTTAAGCTTCGAATATAAAAATTAGAACAATTATATTTGCAAATTTGTAGTAGTACCTACCTAAAATGTTTTAAGACATGCCAATTTTCAACGTTTTTCAAAAAATGCTCATACCATAAAAAACAAATGACTCCGATTTTTTTTCTTATCTCTCCCTGGGTAGTCATAAACTGGCCTACTCCCTGGTTCCCGCTTGACGTTGACTTTTGGGACACGTTGTACAGTTGCCTTACACATGATCATCATCAGCCCGTATCGGTCCACTGCTGGACGTAGGCCTCACGCAAGGCACGCCACCACACGCAGTCTTCCGCGCTCTTCTCATCCATCCACTCCCGGCTACAAGTCATCTGTCCACCTAGCCGGGGAGCGTTCCACGCTACGTTTGCTTGTACGTGACCTCCATTCGAGCACCTGTCGCGGTTATCAATGTGCCCAGCCCACTGCCACCTCAGCTTGCTAATTTTCTTAGTAATGTCGACTACGTTGGATCCTTGTGGTATTTCGTCGCTACGGACTTTATCGATCAAATACACACCTATACCTATACCTATACCTATACACACCCGAAACATATAATATTTGCACTAACGAAACACTTCAGAAACTTTATTCATGGTTGCCGCATGCAGAGAATTGTCATAAATACATACATGTATTAATGCGTAAATATAGCCTTTCATGGTTCGTGGTTTCTGTCTTTTTCTTCGGTCGAAAAGACCGCAACCACGAAACAAGGTTCCTGACCCAATAATAATATTAACATCGATGATAGGCCACTAAATGTGTTTATGTATACATTACATGCCTGACATGGCACCTAGTTCACCCGGTGTTAGGGGCTGACATCAAGGATGTTGTAGGTAATGTAGCCAACCGTGTCAGTATCCATAAAAAAATACCTACATATCCAAGCTGTCTACAGTACTTACTAATATAAGTTATTTTCCGATAAAAATCCCATTTTGCATTAAAAAAAATTTCATACATTTATAAATATGTATTATTGGAATTTCGTATTAAACTCTACCTGCAAATACAGCGTACATCCACTGCATCTACGACGTAGGCGACTTGCGGAGCGCGGGGGCGGCGGAGGCGGCTAGGGCGGCCTGGTGTAGGGCGGGCGGCTGGGCGGGGAAGCCGTGGGAGCCGCCCAGCCATATAAGCGTCGGCGGGCGCCCGCCGGCCACCACTCTGCATCTACAACAGCGCGTAGACCCTCTACGGCGTAGACCCTCTACGAACACCAAAGCGGTGACCTTCCGCGTCGCGTACATAAGCAACTATACAGCACAGCAATGGCAGTTAGGTAAGTGAAAAACTTTTCTTTGGTGATTCATTAGATTCAGATATTTATTTAGCCATAAAGAACACACAACATTAACAAAATATTTCATTGAGACATATGGATATTCAGTATGGTTCGTCATAATTTTTTTTTGTCATGTCCGGTTCAGCTGTGCAATGTATATAAGGAAGAACCGGATAAGAAACTTTATAGAGCTTTTTTAAAATATAACTTACTTACTAAGTTTTCATTACGTTAAATATAGCATACTACGTCTAAGTAAGAAGTATAAAGTTTTTGTCATTCATGATTTATTCTTCAGAGACAAATTAAAAATGTGTAGGTGCTGAATTTTTTATGAAATAAATAGTTTTTTATTTCACAGTTTTTTTAGTAATTTTTATTTGCTATTAATGTACTCGGCGGAATCGCTCGGCCTTCGGCCTCGCGATTCCGCCTCGCTTTCCAATCCGATCTTGACCAAAAAAAAATGGGACCACCTTGGAGCTAGACTGAACCGAACACAAAAAGAATCGTCGAATTCGGTTCACAATTGGGGAAGATATTGCTGAACATACATAAAAAAAAAATACATACAGCCGAACATAGAACCTCCTCCTTTTTTGAAGTCGGTTAAAAACAAATTGTGGTGCGACTCAAGCTTAAACTAGATCATTCTAGCTCTCAAATTGTAGTTTAACACTGTAAGCGGTATCTATTATGTAGTTAGTCACAATGTATTGTAATTATATAAAAAATTATATTGGGGGGCCAATTTGATACAAATAAAAAAAGTTTAAACTAACATAATAATCGTGTGGTGTATCATTTGAAAGATTCTCATTGAAAGAGCTAGATGTAAGGATTCTAAAATATTTTTTGTAAAATTACAAGTTCAGATATAGCTAAAAATGTGAAAAAAATACCGCACCCCCCCCCCCCCCCCCCTGTTCTCCTCGGTTTCAAAAGCTAAAATTTTAACATTCATATTGTTAGTAGATATTAAGCCAATGATTACAGGAAAACTGCAGGTTTTTTCGACCATCTACAAAATAGTTTATAGTTTTTAAAAAAATATATAATGCGTGATAATGCCTACGTGTCCCTTGCAACACTGTAAAAATCGTACCGGGAAGAGTAACAAGGATGACTCGCTCTTGACCGATTTTTCTTCTATGGAATCCGGTAACGGTCTCACTGCGTATCCGTTATGACCACGTGATCTCTGAGCGCACTCGCTATGCGCGCAACAAGGAAATGGCTACGAAACCCTCTGTAACCCTCTGTGTGTGTGTGTGTATGTATGTGTGTGTGTGAACAATGTTCGCACTTAACAGGTTTTTTCTTAGTCATTTTTTTCTACCGTGCGATTTTTTTCACTGCCATCAAAGTTAAAGATCGGCCTTCTTGTCAAATAAATAAGGGATTCTTCTCTTCACCAAGAAACCAAATTTGTAATATTCCTCACCATTGAGCTACGAAATTCGACCTCGTTTTCAGGTTGATTTGCATACGGCATTTAGGTACAGTGTTAACAGACGGACTCTACCTTATCGCAACGGGACGAGTAAACTTTTCTTCAGCGCTCGGCGCAAGTTTCTGAAACTTTATTTTGTGCCTTCGATGAAGGGATCTTTCCTTCATCTCTCATTTAATTCACGAAAGGTCAAAAGTTAGTCCAAATTCAATATGACATGCTGCTTGCTTCTTCGTAATCAGATGCAGAGGCCTCAGTAGCGTGACAGTACCCAGGAGTTTATTAAAAAATAAGCGAAAATGGTTTATAAGGAGGCCCTGTAAAAATTTACGCTTACGATTTTTTTTTTATGGAAACTGATACGGCTGGTTACATCACCTATTTACATCCGTGATGTCAGCCCATAACACCTTGGTAAACTAGGTGCCATGTCAGGGTTTCCCTTCGGTCGTGCCGGCTACACTTAACTGGACGGAAAATACGAACTATTTGCATTGCCGTTTCAACCGACCTTTCATTCAGTGCGGTCCGGGTGGTTAAACCCTGCCACCTAGTAAGGTAAGAAGTGAAGGGACCTACACGTTTTACGTGCAATCCGAACCACGGTCAGCCTCCAACGGTCGAGCGGTCACCCATCCATCCGCTGACCGCGCCCAGATGTGCCTATGATCCGACCGACCGCACTACTGAGCTACGGAGGCTGACAAGTCTGGAAACACTGATTGCCTACCAATGACATGAAGCAATACATTGATTGATCCGTTAACTGGTAAAAAAAGTTTGAATTAAAAAAATCCGAGAATGTGTGTATTATTGCAATTTTACAAAACCACTGATGCAAAGGCCAGACAGCACTGAGAAAACTGGCTTGTTGAAATTTTATTATTGTAACCACAACAGGAGATAAAAATAAAAAACCGCCCAAGTGCGAGTCGAACTCGCGCACCGAGGGTTCCTTATCGCCATATCATGGTTAGCGCCACTCACGCCATCTATGGCGTTATATGAAATGCTTCGTATTAGTTAAATGTCATGATTAGTTAAAATGCTTCTCACTCTATTCGGTAGATAGCGCGCGCGCATACACTTTTTGGTTTCTTCTATGGGAACCCCCGTGAATTTTTTACTTTTTCTTATTTTTATTATTTATTGTTATATCGGCCATAATAACACATATTTTGTGAAAATTTCAACGGGCTAGCTATTACGGTTCAAGAGATACAGCCCTCGGACAGACAGACAGACTGACGGCGTAGGCTTAGTAATTAGTGTCCCGTACCGGACAAGGAACCCTAAAAAAACAAAAAATAAAAATAAAAAATTATAATAATATAACAAAATGGGTTTTGAACCTCGAACCGTCTACCCTTTTGGTTGATCGTTGACGCTGGCGCGACTTGTAGCCCATCGCGACCAACGTACACTGAACGCATGTAGCGAAATTAGCAGTCGCATGTTACATTATGTAGAATTCCCGAATGCTCAAGGTGTCAGCACTCAGACTGTGTGTGTAAGCGTCACTCGGGCGCGTGACACTCTGTGACGCGTGAGGCGTAACGCGTGACCCGTGAGACCTGTCGCAGACCTCGTCGTGCGTATCACCATTTTTTACACCTAGCATTAAAAAATTATAATTTCGTACATTGCCTTAATTAAAAAATAATTTGCAAAAAAGAAAAGCCCGTTTTTGCACAGCAGGATAGAACCGTAATCAAAATGATATCATTTACTTTTAGTAGGGGGATGTGTTATTCGTCAAAACACTGACGAAATGAGATCTGTACGTCTACATTATTTCAAAATTAATTTTATAATTTTTCACAGGAATCCTCATAAAATCAGTGAGGTGTATGTCTGTCCGTTTGCCAAAGTACCCCTCTGAGGTGATTATTTCGGAATGTATGCTCAATAAACCTAAAAAAATAATTATAAACTAATAATAATTCCTTACTCCTTACGGCATGAACAATATTATGAAGTACGTCATACATACATACATATCACACACGCTGAATTCCGACAATCGGGGTAAGCAGAGTAATCGGTGTTGTGCTGCATGAACTCTGGTAAATTACGGCACAACACCGACCACCAAGTTTCGCAAAGTATTCGAACAAGATTCAATCGATCAAGCAGCAAGTAAGGCACGAAGACCCACCTGCTGCATGACTCGATGGAAGTACCGTGCCAAGGTGAGAGGTGGCGAGCCTGTTGCCCTTTAGCACGGCATCTTGTTCTTATCCCTTAGTCGCCTTTTACGCCATGCATGGGGAGAAATGCAGTGGGCCTATTCTTTTTAAGTGTCGGCCCCACACGGTACATCATATTATTGTCATAATGATAAATAATAAACAGTTATAGAGAAAATATCGTTCTTGCATACATACATATTTTAGTTTTTAAGTGAAGATTTTATTTTTTACTAGTCCCTTCCCTTGGCTTTTTTGGCCCTAGTTGGCTGAAATAAAGGGATAAATAATACTCCTAAAATACAGCGGCGACGTGCGGCGGAGTATGTAGCGACCGCACATACGATATGCGTAATGGCCACGGAACCCTCCACGTGTGAACATTGCTTTCCCTCTATATAAACTTACTGCCCTGCAGTAAGGAAGCTACCACATATTGCACAATGTACTTTTTAAGAGGATTCATATGGCAAAACAAAAATTCGAGTCGGCGGCACTGAGCAATCGAGCGCAGTGCGCGCGCTTATAATATGGTGAATTTTGTAGTTTTTGTTTGTTTAAAAAAATATTAGGATTTGTTTTTTTTTTCAAATAATGCTGCTTTAGTGTCTAGAAAATTAAATTCCCTATACAATGACGTAAATTTTATTCCAAAATAATTATCCAGTATGGAGCTGGCTCGACATAAGAAATTAATAAAATAGAGTCACATTCAGAATTTTTTTTTCACCATGAAAAAATACTGTATATTTAAAAAGCCTGTTTCAGTGTTTAGTACATATTACCTAGTTTAAAATTTTTTTTTTTATCATATTATGTACTTCATAGAACTAAATTTTTGTTTGAAGTTTAACAATTTTCGTTGTTTTGCCGTAAGAATCCTCCTAAGCTCAATATTTGAGTTATTTCGGGCGACCCTCGTCCTGTGCTTAGAGATATTTCTAATACATGTTCTTGTTATTCAGTGTGGGGATGCCGCGAGTGTCCCAAGTTAAATTGTATTAAAATGTTTTACATACATACAAGCATTTATGTAAATGCTTGTATGTAAAGCATGACGGTGTAACCCGACAATCGGGATAAGCAGAGTAAAGAATTTTCTTGTTTACGCCTATGAAGAAGAGCCGGCAAGAAACTTGAGTCCTTGAGTCCTAACGTAATAACAATAATTTTTGCTAGTGTAACTTGTAATTTATTTCAATTTTACATTAACTGTCTCATTGAGTAAATTCATTAATTTTTCCTCATATTTACATAACTAAAATATTTTTAATGTTAATTTAATTTAATGAAATCAATCAATTTGCTGGCTCGGCACCTAACTGAGCGTAATTTCGGAGCGTGATTTTGATCTGTCGACTGTATCATGGTCCCTCGGCACAGCCACCCATGTTGCTTTACACAAAAAAAAAATTGTATCGATTATTTAATTCGATGCAATCACTTACATAAACAGCAATTTTTTTATGGAAACTGGCACGTTTGACTTCTTCACCTACTACATCCGTGATGTCTCCCATAACACCTTGGTGAACTAGGTGCCATGTCAGTGCTTCCATTCGGTCGTGCCGGCTACACTGAATTTGACGGAAAATACACATGAGCATAAACATTTTATTGACATATGAAAATTCTTTGTGTAGACTACTCGTCAGCAGACTTAAAATAATTTAGTAACGCACTTGCAGGCGCGTCCTTTTATTATTACACAAGAAGATTTTATGTTCCCTTAAATATTTGAAACTCTCAGCATACTGCGGGGCGTGTAACCGTATCTCACCATCTCTACTGAAAATAAATTACTAGAACGAGACTTGCCTTTGACAAACTCTTCGTTACATTTATGTAGTTACTAAACTTAGTTATATTCGGGCAACTTTTTGTTGTAAATGCAGGAAGTCCTGTGCGCCTTAAGCACAATAAGACCTCGAACAAAAAAATTAATAAAGGGGAAATTTGAAATTGTTGACTTCCAGGTGTTATCGGGACGCGAAATGTGTAATTGGAAGAAATATAAAGTAAAAAACGGTCAAGCGCGAATTTTACTCACGCACATAGGGTTCCGTACATCCACTATACCATACCTGTATGTACCATACCATAAATAAAAAAAAAACAACATATCCGTCTATCTTTTGTATCTGCCATACCAAACTGCTTGTCGCGTAGCGTAAACATAATTTATTTTTAGCACGTTTCTTGTATGGGGACACCCCTATTTTTTTACTATTTGCCTTTTTTTCATTATTTTTTGGCAATCATCCCTAATAAGTTAATAAGAAATATTCTGTGAAAATTTCAACCGTTTACCTATTACGGTTCAAAAGATACAGTCTTAGGACGGACGGAAGGACGGACAGACATACAGACAGGCGGACAGACAGACGCCGTAGGCTTAGTAATAGGCTTCCGTATGGACACGGAACCCGGAAATATTTGCACCTCGCTCCAAAACACCGAAAGCGAAGCCGTAAACACGTTTGACTGGACGCTTGAGAATATTCAGTGTAATTCGCGACAACAGTCCTGGATAATAAAAACACAATCTATTACTCATCAGCGATTTTATCACTCGAATCGACGAGCTACATATTTTGCGGAACGTTTTTTTTTATTATTTTTTTTATTGAAAGTACCGATGGTTCCGTACCATCACACAATATGTTTGTATTATGTATGTAGTCGTACAAAAATTATTGTGTTTTGGAAAATCACGAAACGCCTCAATAATAACTACAGCAATGGTTTGACTGTCAGGCGTTCGTGAAGTTAAAATATACAAAAATAGATTTTTATAACTACAAAACAATTATCGGATGTTTCCTTTACTTGTGCTGTGATATCTTGTTTCTTGCCAAATCGACATGTGGCGCCAAGCCACCCGTAAGGTGTCTAACGATGCCCATGTACATTCGGTCTTATGCGGGGGGTTACGAATAACATGTCGGATTGACAGGTGCCTATTCACGTGTTGAAGGACCCGAGACTTTACTTGGGGGCTTGTACTAGTAGGGGGCAGGGAAGCGTTCCAGAGTTTATCAGTTCTGTAGAGGAAAGATTGCAGAACTGATAAAGGCAATAGCTTAAATCGTTAAATGGATTAAACCCAACATCATTGCGTAGCAAGACGACTCCGCCACTAACGTTTCAACAATATTTTATTTTTTTATTTTCACATTTTTACCAAGTATTTATATTAATTTTACATATTTTATACAACAATATTAATATAATAATAAATATTAATTAATATATTAATATATATATTAATATATTCATATATTAACAATATTAATATATAATAAATTAATATTATAATATTCTTTATTTCACATTTGTTTAAAATTTTACATTAATTCTACATAGTTACATTACAGTACAACGTAATAAAAATATACAAAATCAATATAAAAATTAAATAAAAACGGTAATACCGCCGGCGGCGGGAGACAAACCTCCAAGCACGCCGGCGGGAATATTAATTATTATGAGCTTTGATTGAGTTACAAGAACACATCCTGAAGAATCTACTGCATAACTATTTAATAAATCTTATCTATGTAGACCGACATTCAATGAAATCAAATAATCTTAAATTAACCAATACTGATATATCGATGAATGCATATACCTAAGCCAGATAACCAAAGAAGGCCTAAATAAATAGAGACAGATTTTAATATCATGGATGTTAAAAACAATGCAGCTGAAACTAAGCAGCCGATTAATATTACTTACATAGTGCTGAAGAGTGTTCTGTGGCTGAAGTAACCGTTTATTATAATCCGTAGGGATGGCGGCTCCCTAAATGTGTTCTATTGCTTGTCCCATAGGGAGTACTCGGAGGAGCGGTTTAACGCGATCCCGCCGTCCTCTTTCCACCTCCGCACAACGCGCACTGGGCAGGGATTACATCCCTCCCTACACGCTGGACTTACCACGGATGCGTACCAATCGGTTCGTCGTAAACTCTAGAACGCACTCCCTGCCCATATATTTCTCCCCAAGTACAGTCTCGGGTCCTTGAAGAGGGGCGTGAATGGGACCTGTAAGGCCGGCATGGCATCCACAGCCCCCGCATATGACCGAATGTCCATGGGCGTCGTTAGACATCTTATGGGTGGCTCTGCCCCATATGTGCGCTTTAAATAAAAAAAGTCGCCACGTGCGAGTTGGACTCGCGCACCGAGGGTTCCGTACCATCACACAATATATTTGTATTATATATGTACAAAAATAATTGTGTTTTGGAAAATCACGAAACGCCTCAATAATAACTACAGCAATGGTTTGACTGTCAGGCGTTCGTGAAGTTGAAATATACAAAAATATATGTTTTATTTATATTACATAACTACAAAACAATTTTCGGCTTTTTCCTTTACTTGTGCTGTGAGACCTTGTTTCTTGCCAAATTTCATTATTCTAGGTCAACGGGAAGTACCCTTTAGGTTTTGATTTGATTTGAGTGAGTTTGTTAGTATCTAAATTTTACGTAAATGGCCGTTGATTGCGTTGATTTAGAAGCTTGCATCTACAACTCAAAGGGATCGCAGACCTTGGTATTTGATTGATATTAATTGAAACTTGATACCTCTAACCGTTCCTGAGAAAAACGGTCTCGACAGACAGACAGACGGACAACGAAGTGATCCTATAAGGCAGGGGTGGCCAAACTTTTTACATCCGAGATCTCCGCAACAAATTAAAATTCGTGAGCGGTCTACTGAAGAATATAAAAAAAATCTGTCAAGTGCGAGTTTTACTCGCGCGTGGAGGTTTCCGTATCCATCCGCTATCAATAATATCCGCCTATCCGCTCAGGTGGCATGGTCTTCGAATTTGAATTATCAGATATTTGTATAGGAATGTTATGACAGGTCTCCATTTTTGCCCACTGAGAGCTGTTACCACAGTAACGTCACTTAATTTTTTTTTAAGTGATCTGTCAAACATCAAACTTCTGAAAATTCTTTTTTTGAACGACCAAAGATTAAGAAGCGGCTATCTTTTGTCTTTCAACAATGCAATGTGTAAAAGCCTGTGGCGCCATCTATTATTCAATAGTGTGACTAATCGAATTTTCCTTTGGTTTGTTGTATGGGAGCCCCCCTTAATTTTTAACATTTTCTTATTTTTCTTGTTTGTTGTTATATCCGCCATAGTAACGCATATTCTGTGAAAATTTCAACTGGCTACCTATTACGGTTCAAGATATACAGCCGGTTCGGACAGACGGACGGACGGACAGACGGCGGAGGCTTAGTAATAGGCTTCCGTACGGGATACGGAAACCTAAAAACACATTATTGTGTCAGCGCGCGACAGGCAAACCGCGAACAAGTGCACAAGTAGTCCTACCTCTGTTTTACAATAAAAAACAGAATTGAACATTTGACATATTTGACATATCAGTGACAGCTGTCACTAACTGTCACTGTAAGTAAACTGTATTTCTGTTGTAGATTCTACCATTGTAGACCATTTAGTCGCCCGTATTTTTCAATTTCGAACCCAATGAATGAAAAAAGAAAAATGAAAAAGTGTGTGGGGCGTAAGTTTTGTATATTCTGCAGGCGGGCTACCTGAAAAGCCTTCGCGGTCGACCAGTCGACCGCGGTCGACGCTTTGGCCATCCCTGCTATAAGGGTTCCGTTTTTTTCCTCTTTTGAGGTACGGAACCCTAAAAAACCACCCTCCCCCGAAATTCACACACTCACAAGTCCTCACCCTTGCCATCACGCACACCTCTACTTAAGTAAGTACACGTTCTAAAGTAATACGATCACTTTAGACCTTATTCAGGCTAACAGAATAAAAAATCATATAAATTCCACAGTCGGTAAGGGTCGTAAGTACCGTATTTCCTTGAAAGTTTGTAGTCAAGTTTTTAGTGTAGTGCATTTTTAGCGTTCCAAGAAGGCAAGAAGTAAGAGAGAAGATAAGAGAGTGATATGACTGAAACTTCAAATAATCCTCACACACTTCCATAAAAACACTTCAAAAACTTATTTAATAAGTTAAATACTAGTTAAGTCCTCTTTATGGTAATCCGTTCATACAAACTATGTTTAGTATAATACGATGAAACAACCTGTAAATATTTGAACCACATATTTTCGAAATTCGATGCTAAACAAATACGATATGATAAGTATGATAACGTGCTATGCGACCATGTTTGGTTCAGTACAGTGGTACCAACCAACCCTGGTGGGCTAGAATTTTTAATTTATTACTTAGCTGTGTTACCTTTACGGCTTCTCAAACGTCTCACTCAGAAATACATTAATTTAATTTGAAAGAAACCTAAATAAATGTACTTGAGTATACTGCTGATATGCCAATAAAATTACCTAAAGAACACTAAATAAACTTATTCATTCTTCTAAAATCATCATAATATTACATTAAGATTTCTCCGCCTCGGGGCCTCGTTTTCTCGCTCTACGCTTAAGAAACACAGCGAACTTAAGGCCGAATACAAGGTAAACCTGCTCTCTTTCTGAGAGATGTACCATCAATATTACTTATCTGACATATGTACATATTCAGTTTTAATAAATGTAAAACTTCATCTATCGGGGCAGATTGGGAACTTTTTAAAAACATGATTTGATTATCTTCGATAGATAGAAAAATTCATAAAAATATCTCACAATTTACTTATAACAACGTATTAGACCTAACGTGACCAATGTGAAGTTTTGGAAAATTTAGATTATTTATATTCGTTCATTACATATTAGTACTTGGGCGACCGAGCTTCACTCGCCGTCTACACCTATAAACTTGAAAAAAATAACCTTTTGCTAAATACAAAATTTCATCTAAACCGTTAGAGCCGTTTCCGAGAGACCAATTTATATATACTCGTATATACATTAGCTTTTTAGGATTTCGTATCGGTACGGGACCCTATTACTAAGCCTACACCGTCGTCTGCCTGTCTGTCTGTCTGTCCGTCCGTCCGTCTGTCTGTCCGTCCGTCCGAGGGCTGTATCTCTTGAACCTTAATAGGTAGCCCGTTGAAATTTTCACAGAATATGTGTTATTATGGCCGATATATCAAAATAGACGTTTTCTGGCACATCTTTTTTTAAAGATGCGCGAGATGTGTCATCGTTTCACCTACAAGTAGGTGTCTAACATAGACGTATATTATTTCTCTATGGTGTCTAACGATGCCCATGGACATTCTGTGATGCACGGGGATTGCGAATGCCATGCCGGCCTGACAGGAGCCTTTTCACGCCCCTTTTGAAAAACCCCAGGCTGTACTTGGAAGGAAACAGAAGGGCAGGCAGTGTGTTCCACATCTAATGATGGTTACAGGATTTTTCCCTCGAAGCGAAGACGAGGGAAAAACTATACGTAATAATTTAAATTAATGTAAGTAAAATTAACTGTAAACATAGTGAATCATCTGAGTGCGGGCTCCCTTTTCGACACATGTATTTAAAGGTACGTTTTATTTATACTCGGTTAAAATTATTTATGATAAATTTGTTTTGAGGCGAATAAAATAATTCTTTCCTTCTTACATTTGTTTTGCTTAAACAAACCTATGCGATATTTATCCAACGTCGTATACTTACTTACACACAATTTTCGGGTATTCTAAGAGGAAGGCGTAGAACTTGGCATAAGCGAACATACCCGAGATTTGCAAGTAGGTATAGAGGGACGCAAATGCCCCAAGTGGGACGACGGCAGGCGGCCACCGACGAGTACCTTCAATAATCACTCCTCTACTAATTTAAAGGGCAACGTGTGCCTGTATGGATGTCTATCTGTGTTTTTAACCGACTTAAAAAAAAAGGAGGAGGTTCTCAATTCGACTGTATTTTTTTTTTATGTTTGTCCCTTCAGAACTTTCGACTGGGTGAACCGATTTTGATGATTCTTTTTTTATTTGAAAGCTGGTGCTTCCCGTGTGGTCCCATTTCAATTTGGTCAAGATCGGATTGGAAAGCGATTCCGCCGAGTACATTAATAGCAAAAAACTACAAAAAAAACTGTGAAATAAAAAACTATTTAAAAAAATAAGAAACCGCCTTCCAAAATTTATGAAATAAAACAAATTTCATACATTTTTGAAGGCGGTTTTTATATTTTTTTAAATTATTTTTTTTTATTTTCTTGTGTAGATTTAGGTATTATTTGCTGCATTGTTTGGTCAACGCGTTTGGGCTGTAGGGCTGGGATAAGTTGATTTTTAGTAAGATTTTTTTTTGTATGGGGTGTGGCTTAAAACCATCGACTCACAATTTAGCTCGTTAGTTATATGCAGTCACATGCTGTGCCACATCCTTTTCCTGTCACGGGGGGCCGGGGATACTATACCTATTTTTAACCGACTTCAAAAAAGGAGGAGGTGCTATGTTCGGCTGTATGTATTTTTTTTTATGTATGTTCAGCAATATCTTCCCCAATTGTGAACCGATTTCGATGATTCTTTTTGTGTTCGGTTCAGTCTAGCTCCAAGGTTGTCCCATTTTTTTTTTGTCACGATCGGATTGGAAAGCGATTCCGCCGAGTACATTAATAGCAAATAAAAATTACTAAAAAAACTGTGAAATAAAAAACTATTTAAAACAATATAAAAACCGCCTTCAAAAATGTATGAAATAAAAAAATTTAAATCGAACCCTAGAGTTGAAGGCTGTGGTGCTAAAGCAAGCAAAAATAACCGACCGCCTTCAACTCTAGCGTTCGATTTTAATTTTTTTATTTCATTAGATTGTAAGATGTATTATGTTATGTATCACGATGTATCACGGTAACTACTCCTGACTGTGAAATAAACGCTTTTTAGGGTTGCGTATCCGGTACGGGACCCTATTACTAAGCCTACACCGTCTGTCTGTCTGTCTGTCTGCCCGAGGGCTGTATCTCCCGAACCGTAATAGGTAGCCCGTTGAAATTTTCACTCATATGCGTTATTATGACCGATATAGCAACAAATAATATAAATAAGAAAAAGTTAAAAAAACCACGAGCGCCATCTACCGAAAAAAGTATGAAGCATTTTAACTAATCATGAATTTGAACTAATATGAAGCATTTCATAACACGCCATAGATGGCGTGAGTGGCGCTAACCATGACATGGCGATACGGAAGCCTCGGTGCGCGAGTTCGACTCGCACTTGGCCGATTTTTTACTTACTTACTTATCCCACAGATCTGAGAAATTATGGATATACGGACGATCAAGCATGTGCCTATGCCCAGAGTTGGACATGACAAAAGACGTCGAAAACTTTGAGCGTCGTCGTCTTTCACGCGATCTTTCTAAGTGGCTCGTCACAGGTCTCCGTGTCTGCCTGCGACGGATAAACTTGAAAACTACTTAAACGATTCTCACGAGGTTTCCCTAATTGAATCTGACATTACTGGAATAGTTCATCGGCTTTATCATCGCGATATTTCTCTAAGGGGGTGAGCAATGAACATAAAGGTTGTGTGAAAAAATACGTCCACATTTATAAAATACCCTGGCTTATCTCTTGTATAATTTCGGTAGTTCAGTGGTGCGATCGGTCGACTGTGGTTCGTGATATTAAGCACACCTGAGCGCGGTCAGAACATGAATGGGTGACCGTTCGACCGTTGAGGCTGAGCGTGGTTCGAATTCTATTTAAACTGTAGGTCTCTTCTCTTCTCTTCTAACCTTACTAGGTGGTAGGGTTTAAAACCCGCCCGGGTAGACATCACCTCACTGAATGGAAGGTCGGTCGAAGCGACTATGTACATAAATAGTTGTTTTCCGGCCAGTTCAGTGCAGCCGGCACGACCAAAGGGAAACACTGACATGGAACCTAGTTCAATAATGTGTTATGGGCTGACATCACTGATGTTGTAGGTGATGAAAAAAAAAACAGAATGCTTCTAACTCCTACGTTACCATTAGGGTTGGTACCATATCGGATATTGGCCGCACGATCGTCTCGGCTGTGTTCTCATCTAGTTCAGTATTGCCTGTTAATCCAAAAGGAAAGTCTCCGGTATGGCACCTACTTTCTCGGAAGTGATATTGACTGGTCGGAGCGTGTGCTTTGGCCCCTCCGACTCAGACACCCATATTGGATTACATAAAAAAAAACAGTTCAGAAATTTCTAAAACCCGACGTAGACGCGAGCGGAGCCGCGGGCAAGAACTAGATTGTTAAATTAATAATACACCTAAATAAATAATTAGCGCCCCCGTCTCAAGGAACAATACCTAAAGGTTACTGTTTACAAAGGGTCACAGAAAGAGCTTGTATTCTCCCATAAGTTTGTCTTCTTGATGTGCGGTATTAATCCAGTCAGTGGGGACAAAAGCAGGCCTTTACTTTACAAAAGGTGGTGTAGTAACGATTTTCACATATGTTGTTTGGTTATGGGCACTGACGAAAATACCAAGTTTTCCACCGAGGTGACCTTGCGCTCGAGCAGCCATATTGGATTAAATGTGCAAAAATTAAGTTTTTGCAAAATAACGCTTTAACGGGTCATTCTAAATGTAAGGAATTTGATCTACTTCATATGTATCATAGCCAGTTTTGTTCTAGAATGATCCGTTAAAGCTAGAATTGGGCGTTAAGCCGACCCGAAGACGTGTTTTTCCAGTGATTGGTACACACTTAAAAGTCCTTATCTTGAAAACAACTGAACCGATTTTTATGAAACTTGCACTGTTCCCTAAGTTGAAGTAAATGTAAGCCAATAAAAACGAATGGTCACAGTCTGATTAATAGTTTCGGAGATATGCGTGGACAAACATACATACATAAATACATACATACATACAAACATATCCTTATGAAATTTGGCCCACCTGTCTAGAAGCCCACATAGCTCAATATTACGAATATTTCAACGATATTACATACATACGTGTCGAATTGATAACCTCTTTTTTTATTTTTAAGTCGGTTAAAAAGTAACTCAACTAGGCTGAATGGTATTTTGTGGTAATGAGTACTTTCAAATGCTGTCATCGCCAAATTGACAGTTGACACCAATCTTACTGCCTGGGCCCTAGACATCTGCCCCCGTAGATTAATTTTTAAATATCTTAAAACTGAATAAGTATGTCAGGTGAATAGTTTAGTTCACCTCTTCCATTTGAATGTGTTCTAAATGTTTGTCAAGAAATGAATGCACCTGAAATAAAGTTACGTAATAAGTTTACAGCTCGATCCGTATACAATACTCTCACAATACCGACATGCGAACACCGACATCCGACAAATTAATCGTGCGCCATTAAAGTCGGAACGACTCGACTGCGGTTCATTTTCGTCGCTACCTGCTGGGGCTGGTTGGCCCACGCTATCTGTAAATGCTTTATTTTGTCTCAGTTGACGAGATAACGGCCATCATTGCTCGCAATAGGTCTTCGGAAGGTTAAATGCACCTACAGGACGTTTGGTTGGAACGACTCGCTCGACGAACACGTAAACGTAACGTAACGTGTCACAAACAGGGTTGACAAAAATTTTTAGTAAAATAATGTAACTTTCTTAGATTTTTTTTTTATGTAATCCGGTTTGGGTGGCTGAGTCAGAGGGGCCAAAGCACATGCTCTCACTAGCCAATATCCCCTCCGAGGAGGTAGGTGCCATACCGGAGACTTCCCTGGATTGCTGGCTATACTGGACTAGAGGAGAACACAACCGAGGCTGCTATGCGGCCATCTTACATCCAGTACGGTGGTACCAACCCAGTCGGCTACAATTTGAGCCTACCACCTAGTAAGGGGCAAGGGAAGGGACCTACAGTTTTACACCGGTTCCCAACGATGAAGCAGCAGGTGTAGGTATACACGTAATTTTTTTCATCAGAAAAACCTCGCGGCTACCGGATTCGAACCTCGGACCTCCCGCATGAGAAGCCGGTGCCCAAACCACTCGGCCACTCGCCGCTTAATGTACCTATTCGGATAACACAAGGTTGTCTAAAATAAACAATTATTTTCAAAAATTTAGTTTTTATTATTATTATTTTACATGCGCGTGCGTTCCGTTCTGTTGTGTCTTAATAAACAGTTCCGAAATTACGTATGAATGTTTGAACGTTTCGTTCCGAAGACTAGAAATAGACTATTGAATGAAAAGGCGGTCGAAACTGCAATGTAAATAGCTCGTGTTTTTCGTCCAGTTCAATATAGCAGGCACGACCGAAGGGAAGCACTGACATGCGGCACCTAGTTCACCAAGGTGTTATGGGCTGACATCACGGATGTTGTAGGTGATGCAGCCAACCGTGTCAGTTTCTATAAAAAAATGCCTACGCCACCACCGTAGAGACGGGATGACATTTTGTTTGTTTTGATAGTTAACAGAGGAGCATCTCCGCTCGACGTATTCTACGTAAAATTGGCGGTCGCTTTACTTTTTATATTTTTTTAAATGTAAACCAGCATGGGTGGCTGTGCCGAGAGATCAATGGTGCATTCGAAAGAGCCAAAAACACCTCTCCTCGCGAAACCACGCTCAGTTAGGTGCCATGCCAGCAGATCTTCGTACTGTTGCTAGGCTGTCTAGCCTGTTAATACGACGTTTGAAGACACCCCAGGTTAAAGGATTCGGGAAACACACTCGCCGGAAGACAGTTCCACACTCTAGCGGTGCGACAAAGAAACGATTTAGAGAACCGATGGGTTCTCAAAAGCCCAATGTCAACAACAAAAGTGTGCTGAGTCTCTCTGCGACGAGTCATGCGGAGATAGGACGGGTGGCAGGGAATAAGGGATGCCAGTTCCACAGAGCAGCGCCCGTGATAGTATCTGTAAAACAGACTAAGCGACACAACCCCGACTTTTTAACGTCAAAATTAATAAAAATAAAGCCTCTAAGGTATTTTGCAAGCACCTCGAGTAAAGCGAAACAAATGCCTAGGTGCCTGTTCGTAATGACTGATTATAAAGTCCATTCAGTACAGTGTAACCGGACAAGAATATGAGGAAAATACGCCGGCGCGATACCTCGGTGCCACAGGAAAAGGGTGTAATGGACTCACATTGTATCTAGGCCGCGGCTTGGCCTTTTAAAATGATGACACACGAAAAAATTCACCTACGCGAGACGAGGTGAAGCACCGCAAAAATATGTCTGCGAAGTCGGTAGAGATTAATGAAATTCTCGTTGATAATATGAGAAGGGAATCGTGACTCCATGGAAATAACGGGGTCAATTCGTTAACCTCCTCCTTTTATTAAGTCGGTTAAAAAGATTATTCCCTTGCCCCTTACTAGGTGGTAGGCTCAAATTATAGCCGACTGGGTTGATACCACCGTGCTGGATGTAAGATGGCCGCATAGTAGCCTCCTCGTTTGTGTTCTCCTCTAGTCCAGTATAGCCAGCAATCCAGGGAAGTCTCCGGTATGGCACCTATACCTTCTCGGAGGTGATATTGACCGGTCGGAGCATGTGCTTTGGACCCTCGAACTCAGCCATCCATACCGGATTACAAATTTAAAAAAATATATCTTTGTACTGAGTACCGCCGCAGTACCGTGTGGGGCCGGTACTTAAAAATAATAGCCCCACTGCATCTCTCCCCGTGCATGACGTAAAAGGCGAAGCCTTTTCGACTGACGTTTCATTCAGTGCGGTGGCATGAACCTGGGCGGGTTAAATAAACCCTACCGCCTAGTAAGGTAAGAAGGGATGGGACCTACAGTATACGTGGAATCCGAACCACGGTCAGCTTCCAACGGTCGAGCGGTCACACATCCGACTGCTGACCGCGCTCAGGGTTGCTTAACAACAGTCGACCGACCGCACCACTGAGCTACCGAGGCTGATAATTTGTCCGATTGTCGGGATACAGCGTATGGTATGTATGTATGTATGTACGCCTCCAATTAAATATTTATTAATTCAGCACTTACGTTGCTTACGTCCTCCAAACTGACAGTGGTGTACGGTTTACGAGAAACATCAATCGAGAGAGATATACAGGGTGTCCCGGGACTGGTGTTGTTCCTTTAAGGAGGCTATTCTACGCCTTGTGACAAAAGCACTGGTGATTTTTTTTTTAAATATGTGCTTTCATTAAAATTTTATTATTTCCTAACAAACTAAATACGTACTACAATGTGTGGGCGCCTTTAGCGGCGGGCGGTACGCGGGCGGAGCAGCCGGCGGTGCGGAGGCGGCGCCGCGGGGCGCGGCCGGTACGCGGGCGGTGCGGGTTATCTGTTTGCGTTGACTCGCGTCGCGTCCGTCCGTATTCCCGCTGCCCGCTGCCCCGCGCCCCGCGCATGCCCGATTAGAGCATTACAACATTACACTACATTAATAACTTTAAAAATTTATATCTCCGCAACGGGCGTACCTAGAACCCTACCTCTTTTACTAATTATGTTTGTTACAAAGCGTAGAATAGCCTCCTTAAACGAACTACACCTGTCTGGGGACACCCTGTATATTTTTGGTACAGCTGGGACTTATCAAGAGGTTTCGTCTTTGCTTGCGGTAAGGCAAACATTTTAAGTTTGTAAAGTATGCGTCCGAGTAAGTACACTCAAGTGCAATAAGAGCTGTGCGTTAGAACATTACAAGGTACAGTCACCGTGCAAGAAGTATTCGGGTGGTGGTCAAGAGATATGTCAATATTTGTCGTGTGCTTATTTGAGCTGTATTTTTTAGGGTTCTATATCCGGTACGGGACCCTATTACTAAGCTTGCACTGTCTGTCTGTCTGTCTGTCCGTCCGTCCGTCTGTCCGAGGGCTGTATCTCTTGAACCGTAATAGGTAGCCCGATGAATTTCTCACAGAATATGTGTTATTATGGCCGATATAACAACAAATAATAAAAATAAGAAAAAGTAAAAAAATCACCCATAGAAGAAACCAAAAAGAGTATGCGCGCGCGCCATCTATAGAATATGAAGCATTTTAACTAATCATACATTTTAACTAATATGAAGCATTTCATAACACGTTATAGATGGTGTGAGTGGCGCTGACCATGACATGGCGATACGGAACCCTCGGTGCGCGAGTTCGACTCGCACTTGGCCGGTTTTTTTTTTCTTACACGTATAGCGAATGCGCGGTTGCACAGATCTAAGCTGCCACATGCGCGGCGCCGCGCCGCCTCAGCGCAGTCCAGTAGAACGGTAAACGTATGAGTTAGGTGTGATCTCAATAATAGTACGAGATATAAGCTTCAAAATAGATTTCATTCGTTAGATTGTTTATGGTTCCGTGCCTTTTTTTTTTTTAATGTAATCCGGTATGGGTGGCTGAGTCAGAGGGGCCAAAGCACATGCTCTGACTAGCCAATATCACCTCCGAGAAGGTAGGTGCCATACCGGAGACTTCCCTGGATTGTTGGCTATACTGGACTAGAGGAGAACACAACCGAGGTTGCTATGCGGCCATCTTACATCCAGTACGGTGGTACCAACCCAGTCGGCTACAATTTGAGCCTACCACCTGGTAAGGGGCAAGGGAAAGGACCTACAGTTTTACACCGGTTCCGAACGGTGAAGCAGCAGGTGTAGGTATGCACGTAAATTTTTTCGTCAGAAAAAACTCATTGGTACACGCCGACCGGATTCGAACCACGGACCTCCCGCATGAGAAGCCGATGCTCAAACCACTCGGCCACCCGCCGCTTACCTTAAACAGACGGCGGCGTAGGCTTAGTAATAGGGTCCCGTACCGGACATGGAACCCTAAAAATGACTACGGAACCCTCTGTGTGTGAACAAGCTTCGCACTTAACAGGTTCATTTCTACTGTTCTTTAACTTTTAAGATCAACTTGCCTTTTTGTATTCGTTTTATTCGGGCTCGGGTTTAATGAAAATATTATTTCTATTTTTAAATTCTTCGTTCGGAATGGCGAAAGAACGTACACAGGTACGCTGATGCTTTTGTGGATCACATGCAGCGCTTTTGCACAGCTGAGGAGGAGGAATATAGAAATATAGAAGAAGCACATGTCCAACAGTGGGTTCAAAAACGCCGATTCACTGTCGTGAGTGAGGTGGAGAGGACGGTCAATATTTCTTAGACAATCTGTAAGTAACTATAAAATTATTTCCTAAGTTTAACGAACTGATCTAAACAATCTTGGCCCAGTCGCAGTAGACTGTTGGTACTTGATAGCTTTCATTTTACTCCGATAAAGAAACTTAATAGTCTATAAGGAAAATTGTGATTTTAACAGAGCGATGCCTTCACAAAGACGTTTTATTTCTAGTAGGTAACGTTAGTTCGTTTATCTTCCCGTTTGATATCTTAGTAATATTAAAAGTTCTTTGTACCTCTAGTTTCTTGGGCTTTGAGCATTGTTTCAATAGTTCTCTTTCTTTGTAATATGAACCTTACTGCAAGTTGCTCTATCGGGGTTTTAATAAATTCTTTGTGGAAAACGGTCGTTATATGAATATTTCGATATATTTCTTTACAGTCTAACACATTGCCACAAACTATTCTTGTTCGCCTGCGTGTACTTCTCCCACATCCCAAAGGTTAGTTAGGATAGAATGCCGCGCGGCATTAAGCTCGCCTGTTGTACCTAATTTTATAAATTGGTGTTCAATAAAGAATATATATATACATACATACATGAAAGTATTTGACGTATTTTTTATACAGGGTTCCATATACTAAACTAACTCCTTACTAACTAAATAATATTAATAATCAATAAAATATTCATATTTTAATGAATAAGGTATTTATTTAATATATTATATATGGATTATAACTAACCTGTATTTATATATTAAAAATTTCGCTTCATTTAATTATAATATGAAATAAACTAAAAAAATAAATTACTTTAACTAGTGAGCGCAGAATGAAATACAATTAATTATGTTTACTAAAAAGTCTTTCTGCGAGACAGAATTTTTCTAGTGCAGAAGACTCGGTTATTGTACTATACGATTTCATGTGATAATAAATATTTTTCATTTCATTTTCATTTCATTTAATATGGATGCGGAACCCTAAAAACAAGTTAAAGACTAGTTGTACTATATTTACTAGTATATAGTTGTAATGACCAATATACAATACACGAGCATAAAACAACTGCCTTTATATTTTGTTTGTATTGTAATAAACTTTATTACAATACAAACAAGACCGCGTGTGGCGGCGTGCCCTGGGAGAGGCCTACGTCCAGCAGTGGACCGATACAGACTTTCAGCATCGGGCTATTCTCTACTAGCAATCTCTCACGATCCGCCTCACTTGCTCCAAGGCGTTTTCATTGCGTCTAGTGAGACAGAGCTGCGGCTATAGGTATACTGCTATTTTTGCCAGACTCGCTTATAGAGAATACAGAGGCTGGATGACGGATAGGGACACATAAGTAATAATCTAAAAAACTTGATGAAGCATTTATGTATATTATGTAGGTTTTTTTTTTTTTTTTATGGAACCTGACACGGTTGGCTACATCACCTACAACATCCGTGATGTCAGCCCATAACACAGGGTGAACTAGGTGCCATGTCAGTGCTTCCCTTCATTTCATGTCGGCTACACTAAACTGGACGGAAAACAGGAACTATTTACATAGCCGTTTCGACCGACGTTTCGTTCAGTGCGGTGGTACCAACCCGGCCGGGATAAACCCTACCACCTAGTAAGGTAAGAAGGGAAGGGACCTACAGTTTAACGTGGAATCCGAACCACGGTCAGCCTCCAACGGTCGAGCGGTCACCCATCCAATCACTGACCGCGCTCAGCGTTGCTTAATAACAGTTGACTAACCAACCGCGCCACTGAGCTACCGAGGCTGACGAATTTTCTTATCTCTTAGTCGACTTTTACGACATGCGACGGGGAGAGATGCAGTGGGGCTATTCTTTTTAAGTACCGACCCCACACGGTACACTGGGGCCGGTACTTAAAAAGAATAGCCCCACTGCATCTCTCCCCATGCAAGTCCTAAAAGGCGACTAAGGGATAAGGACGAGATGCCGTGCTAAAGGGCGACAGGATCGCCACCTCCCATCTTGGCACGGTACTTCCACCGAGTCATGCAGCAGGTGGGTGTGCCTTACTTGCTGCTTGATCGATTGAATCTTGTTCGAATACTTTGCGAAACGTGGCGGTCCGGTGTTGTGCTGTAGTTTACTAGAGTTGTTGCAGCACAATATGTATGTATGTAGGTTAAACAGCATCGAAAAAAGTCAAAATCACACTAAACATTAAGTACCGAGTACTGTTTAGTCAATTTTTTTCAGGACATCAGTTGTAAACGTTAACAGGCATTTTATCGCAATTTCCGCCGCCAAATTACTCTTCGAAGGGTCCCCTTTCGTGGCAGTTGCCTACTGAAATAAGCCAGGACATCGTTAGCCATCGTTAGCCATCGTTAGTCACGGTTAGTATGCCTGGAGTCTAATTACATCCTTTTGGAATTATTTCCTGATTAACCTGTGGATATTTCGGGTTGTTTGCTCTTCTTTATCGGCGAGATTACATTTTCTTTGTACCGACGTTGTACATTTTTTATTTTTTTTTATGGAAACTGACACGGTTGGCTACTTCACCCACAACGTCCGTGATGTCAGCCCATAACACCGGGTGAACTAGGTGCCATGTCAATGTGCTTTCCCCTTTGATCGTGCCGGCTACACTGAACTGGTCGGAAAACACAAACTAGTACTTACATAACATACATAGTACCTACATATCCTACACGCTGAATCCTGACAATCGGGGTAAGCAGAGTAAACGGTGGTGTGTTGCAAGAACTGTGGTAAATTACAGCACAACACCGACCACCACGTTTCGCAAAGTATTCGAACAAGATTCAATCGATCAAGCAGCAAGTAAGGCACAAAGACCCACCTGCTGCATGCGGAAGTACCGTGCCAAGGTGAGAGGTGGCGAGCCTGTCGCTCTTTAGCACGGCATCTTGCCCTTATTCCTTAGTCGCCTTTTACGACATGCATGGGAAGAGATGCAGTGGGGCTAATTATTTTTAAGTACCGGCCCCACACGGTATTATTACCGACATTATTACATTTGAAAATTGGTTGTAAATGGTGGATAGAGAATTTGTGTTTTATTTTTATTTAATTTGGCTTTCTTAATTTAAGGACTTAACACAGTTAAGATATGGATAAACATTAGCGTCATGCGTCACAGAGTCACGCGCAATAATTCACTCTCCCCCACACGTAGGTTTACACGTCAACAAATTCTGGGGGGTAGGAGTCAGTCAACTGAGTGGTGCACACAGTCAACTGTCGCTATTGAATGTTAAGCAACGCTGGGTGCGGTCACTATTTGGATGGGTGACCGCTGACCGTTGGAGGCTGACCGAGGTTCGGATTCCTCGTAAAACTGTAGATCCCTTCCCTCCTAATCTTACTTGGTGGTAGGGTTTAACCCGCCCGGGTTGCTACCACCGCACTGAGTGAAACGTCGGTGGAAAAAACAAACATACGAGTATGTATGTTCTCTTGATAAACTCTCAAAAATATATCAGTGTCAACAATCAATGTCATATTGACGCAACCGGTGCATTTTGCTTGTTGAACTTATTAATAAGTAGATGTACTTAGAATTTATTATGTATACCTTAATATAATAATAAAATCCAACGTCTGCTTTCTGTCTTGAGTGTCTGAGTGTCTGAGTGTCTGAGTGTATGTGTCTGTCCGCTTATAACTCGAGAACCACTAAACCGATTTTATTAAAAAAAATCTACGGATAGCTTGATTCTTCCCATCAACTATAGGCTACTTACTATCACGCTAAATGGCTTATGAGGTTAGCAGTGAAGTGAAATATGAGAGCGGGCGCAGCCGCGGGCACAGGTAGTTTATGTATAATCTGTACTTAAATGTAAAATATACCTATCATCTAAAATTTAATTTAATATTCATAGAGCAGGTGCTGCATTTCCCCGCTCAAAGACAACCAACTTTTCTTAGGATTTTATATAGTGACTCGGTCAGTACCTGCACCTTTATGGAATGGCAACCCTATACTAGGGACTAAGTGAGTATGCCAAGGTACTATAAATTGTATATTATTCGCTCTGACTGTATACAGATACAGTACCTACACGCGAGAGCAGAATACTCGTAGGATGACATGTGCGTACGTATGTGGATGACAAGCCGTCAATACGCTGGTAATTATGTCATCCGTTTGAGCTAGACAGAGCGTAATGATTATCACTTGCAGATATTCGTTGCTTACGTCGTTTAAATTAACGAAATACTCGTAAATGCATCCCGTGCATGTCGTGAAAGGCGACTAAGGGATAAGGACAAGATGCCGTGCTAAAGGGCGACAGACTAGCCACCTCTCACCTTGACGCTGTCCTTCCACCGAGTCATGCAGCAGGTGGGTCTTCGTGCCTTACTCGCTGCTTGATCTCGTCCTATAATACATTGCTAAACGTCGTAGTCGGTGTTGTGAGTTTTTGCACCGATTACTCTGCTTACCCCGATTGTCGGGGTACAGTGTGTGGTATGTATGTCGGTTTGTATTTCCTAACAAATAATAAAAAAGCAAAAAGTATAAAATTAAAAGGGGTCCATATACAAGAAAGGTGTTTTTTTTTTCAAAGTTTTGCTCTAACGTAAAAACGGTAATGCATGCATGCTTCAAACTTGGCACGGTTATAGTGCAAACCGAAAAAAAACCGGCCAAGTGCGAGTCGAACTCGCGCACTGACGGTTCCGTATCGCAATTTCATGGTAAGCGCCACTCACGCCATCTATGGCGTGTATTATGAAATGCTTCATATTAGTTAAAATTCATGATTAGTTATAATGCTTCATACTGTTGGCAGATGGCGCGCATACACTTTCTAGTTTATCCTATGGGAACCCCTGTGATTTTTTTACCTTTTTCATATTTTTATTATTTGTTGTTCTATCGGCCATAATAACACATATTCTGTGAAAATTTCAACGGGCTACCTATTACGGTTCAAGAGATACAGCCCTCGGACAGACGGACGGACGGACGGACAGACATACAGACAGACAGGCAGACAGACAGACAGACAAACAGACAGACGGCGTAGGCTTAATAATAGGGTCCCGTACGATGGATACGGAACCCTAAAAAACCGGACGATTATGTGGTGGTACCCAAGGGTGGTAAGTACGGAACCCTCGGTGTGCGAGTGCGACTCGCACTCGCATTTCAATATATCTTCTCTACTTTTCTTTACTCTCTATCTCTTCTTCTCTATCTCTATCTCTACTTCAAAAGGGAACGTCTGTCTGTATGTATGTATGTTTGAGGTGAACTCAGTTCTTGAGGCTCACTATAGGCTAAAAAGCCTTAGGGCTGGGCAGTATAGAAAAAGTATAGTATGAACGGAATTTAGTGTCGAATGATAGTAATAGCGATGGCGTTAGGAATTCTGTTGCGTTTCCTTGCAGTATTGCATTATTTCAGTGTTGAGTTTATCGCGAGCGAAGCCGCAGGCAAAAGCTAGTTGCTAATAAACTGGATTTAGACAAATCATCCCTAATCATTCCAAGTTTCCTAGCTGAAATCAAAATAAATAAAACTAATTTGAAAACTTCCTTTATCACCGCGCTAACACCATTAAGCAAACTGAAACCCTTAATGGTGTTAATACCATCGTAAATTACCCACTAAAAGTGCAGGAAAGTTCGCTACAGCAACTGTATAAAAATGCATCAAACTCGAACATCTTCTAACTTCTGAATAGGTAATTTCTCTCGTGGCCACTGACGGATGGTTAAATAAAGTTTCCTTTTAGTTGTCTCTGGCTTTATCTTGCTGTTTTTCTTGCGCGAACTCATTTCTGAGGTCAAGAAAAGAATGGTTTATGCATATAAGCGCACTGAGTGACTGTGTGGATTGAGTTTTAATTAACTCTTTAATAACAATATATTACACAGCAAAAATATTATTACATAATAGACATCTAAAACTATAATATATGAAAAATCTCGTCCAGTCTGTTCCCGAAATGACCGCGAATGGTATCTACCTAAAACACTCGCTGTATTTCCACGCTGGATAGCAAGGGCTATCCGTTGCCTGAGGAAAGTTTCGCAGTTAGGTACCTACTCCTGATATTTCCGATAAAGAACCTATTGACCGAACACATTTTTTTTATTGTTTACTCCAAGCACCCATATATTACAAAATTATCTTTTTTTTTTTGGTATTCGTGTTTTTGTTTTTATTAATAGTTTTAATGGTTCAAAGCATTCTCTACGCCTCAGCGTCCTCGAAAGGTCACTGCAAAACTATATACATTTTAGGTTTCCTTACCCCGCGCCGTACGGAACAGAGCTGCGCTTCGTGCGCACGAAGCGCAGCTCTGGTACGGAAGCCTATTACTTACTAAGCATACAACGTCTGTCTGTATGTCTGCCCGTCCGTCCGTCGGTCGGTCCGATGGCTGTATCTTTGGAACCGTAATAGCTACCCGGTTGCAATTTTCACAGAATATTTGTTATTTTGGAGGATATAATAATAAATAATAAAAAAAATGTCACAAGAAACGTCTTTTTTCAGCGTTTTTTTTTTGGTGCGGAAACCTCAGTCAGGTCTCACGCACTCTATGTACTTGCGCGCGCTAACTACCTGCCGCCCGACGGGCCGCCGGCGGTCTATTTCAGTGAAAATTCGTCAGCCGCGCGAAGTATACATAGACGCTCGCCCACGCAACTGCGCGCAGCTGCAAAGCAATAACCACTTTACACTAGATCGTTAAGGTACATTTTCGCACGCAGCGATTGGCGACGTGAAGCAGTAGGCTATTAAAGCCCGAAGGTAGGAACATTTTCTATGGAGTGATTTATCGGTTACGAAGTAACTATTAAGTAATATGTGCCTCAGTGCTCAAGTCCGACTCGCACTTGGCCGGTTTTTCTTCTACCTACCTCATTTTCGTTGCAATAATTCTCCTTTCAGCTTTTTCATACTCGGATGAACTTCAAAGATCTGCAGTGAAAGGCGCGCACACACGTGCGCAAACCGATACGGAAAATACCCATGCGATTGCAATCTGCTGTTTATTGTGGTTCAACCGAGCTTAAAATCTTCCGACCACAGATGGCAGCACATGCACATTTATAGGTATGCAGCTGCTCTATCGCGGTTATTGAATGACTGATGTATTACTTCGGCCTTAGATACTGTACCTATGGGCAAATATTAAAAAAAAATAAAATAACGTGAAAAATTCGCTAAACAACTTGCTCACTAAACTTCACTTCCTTCTGAAATAAGATAAATTAATCTCAAAATATGAAAACTTTGTGATGTGTAGGACCAAGTAAGTACAGTCTCGGGTCCTTCAAGAGGGGCGTGAATAGTCACCTGTTAGGCCGGCATAGCATTCGCACCCCCCGCATACGACCAAATATACATGGACGTAGTTAGTCCCCTTCGGCCGCCTTGTCGCGCTTTCAGTTTAAAAAAATATATTAAGAAATCGGTGCAAAATTCAAATTATGTCACTTTTAATAAAATTGTATAGGTAGTACATAATATATGAGAATATTAACATTTTAAAATTATGGTTATTTTTCAAGAAATTGGTGGTTAGCCCTTTTCGTTTATACATACCTGCATACAAAATACATACTTTGCATCTAAAGGAAGAGTAAACTTGTTTCCTTATACATTTGCATAATAATTAAATGTGGTCTAGGCCCTAACAGACATTATGAATTTAAAATTTAATGAATTGCAAAGAAGTCATGTTTACCTACAGAGCTTCAGTTTTGTAGGTCAAACACGAAACACTTGGCCTTTCTCAAGCATAGCAACCTAACTAACAAATGGACTTTGAGTTCGCGGTCCATGAATAAATATTTCTTTGCATATTGCGGGCTCGTTATCAAGGCGGAGCACGCTTCTGTTAATTCTCCTAAAATATTTACGTAATTATTCGCCCGCAGTTTCATGAAGTTATTAGGCGCATATTACGGATTCTCAGGGCGTCTGCTGTCGCGTTGACAAGTTGACTGATTAGTGCCGCGGCCGCGGTCCGTCACATTATGCGTAGACACGACCGACAGCGCCATCTATCGGTGTAGCTTAGCAACGTCTCTACACATAGCGCAGCGACATCTGTCGACTGCAATGCGTTAGTAATCGTTTTAGTAAAAGTTTGTACGCGCGCGTCACGGTTACCGCGTTGAAGAATATTTAATTAGTGAAACGTCCCGTTACAGTGTATATCGTAAACCAAGAACGTTAGAAGAGGTTGGACGTCGGACTGTCCAATGCTTATATGAGAACCAGCGTCGCCGGTCGCCCTTTACTTTAGCACTGCATTTCGTCCTTATACCTTATATGCCTTTTACGCCATGCACGGGGAGAGATGCAGGTGGGGCTATTCTTTTTAAGAACCGGTTCACACGGTACACAAACAATAGATAACAAACTTTACATAAAAAAAACCCGCTCGGTCTTCAGACTCAATGCAATCCTAATAAATGAAGCGAAGTTTCTGCAGCCTTGTAACGTACGTCAATATATGAATATCCTTAGAACCAATTCATACATTTACCTACGGTTTTCACTGTTATATTACTTCTCAAGATGGAGAAGAAGGTTTTAGGCTATAAATTATAACGCTATGTCATCGGCGGCCTGAGCTGTGAGCAAAAAGTTCCCTTTCCCCTTACTAGGTGGTAGGATCAAATTGTAGCCGACTGGGTTGGTACCACCGCACTGGATGTAAGATGGCCGCATAGCAGCCTCGGTTGTGTTCTCCTCTAGTCCAGTATAGCCAGCAATCCAGGGAAGTCTCCGGTATGGCACCTACCTTCTCGGAGGTGATATTGGCTGGTCGGAGCATGCGCTTTGGCCCCTCCGACTCAGCCACCCATACCGGATTACATAAAAAAAAAAACAAAAAAAGTCACCCGAAGCGAAGCCAGGGTCAAAAGATAGTAGCAAATAATAGGAAATGGTTTGATCGCAGCAGCGGGCGATGTAAATTCGTTCGCATTCAATGCAAATAGTTTATCATCACCCCCAGCCAGACCAATTCACGCGGACTTTTCCCAAATCGTCGCCAGAGCTGTACCGAGTGCCAACACAATGAGGTTATTGGATTTTTAGCTGTCTTCGAGATTCCGATTCGGAGCGGATTTTGGTAATTGTCTTCTGTTGATAGACGTGAGAGGGAGAGTGAAATAAATGTGGAAATGTGCCGCGTAAACGGTTGAGAGGAAGCTCTCGGCGTGCCGATTGTTTGAAAGTCATTAACTCTGGTGTTACCAATTTGCTTTCTTTTGTTTCATCCAATCCGATGATGGTTAACATCGTGAGGAAACGTGTACACTAGCTGAGCTGCACGTTGCTTTGTACAAGTTTTACCTTGAAGAAACATTTAGCAATGAACCACACAAATTTATCATCCATAAAAACATACGATTTAAAAATTTACTAATTTCACTTAGATAATTATACTGTGTCTGCCTGATCCGAGTGTATCTATAAATTAATAAATAATAAATAAAAATCTTCTTTATTTAGGCGCTTGGTCCCATACAATTAATCATAAATGATACATGCAATAACACACACAAAAAAAGAAAAACATAAACATACATACAGTCAGTCAGTCAGTCAGTCAGTCAGCGTGTAAGCGTCCACTGCTGGACATACGCCTCTCCAATTTTCCTCCAATCCTCCCGGCCTTCAGCGATACGGAACCACTGATTTCCGCCGGCGTACTTAATGTCGTCGTCCCACCTGGCGGGTGGTCTTCCCACACTCCGTTTTCCTGTCCACGGCCGCCAGTGTAGGACACGGTTACTCCAACGGTCATCGTCTCTTCGGCTAACGTGCCCAGCCCACTGCCACTTGGGCTTAGCCACCCGGTGTCCAATATCGACTACTTTGGTGCGTCGGCGGATTGCCTCGTTACGCACCATATCACGTAGCGATATAACATACATACATAACAAACATAATATTATACAGAAATAAAATCTATACCGTAAAACCTAGCAAAAACTGCCTGTACAATGTGGTTATCAGATCGAGCCACCCGTTGCAGAAAACCAGCTTTCTATACCTAGGTATTACCAAATGAATGAATAAAAATATGCAAAATTGTAACGTCGATGCACCTATAGTATGTATATGCGTAGAACTTCCCCGCATCCGACGAAACAGTATTCATCTGTAGCCACTTTCACTCCACGCATTTGGTAAACAACAGAGTAAACAATCTGCCTTAATACACCGCCTCGGAACATCTTCAAACAGGGGACACAATGGAAGATGGTACACCAGACGTGAAGAACGTAAAACTTGAAAGCATCAGACACATTTAGGCTACACTGATAGCATAAAGCGACGAAAACTATGCTCGCTCGACATTTATTATGATATATGTAACTATGTTTACTTAAAAACCGACTTCAAACTCTGAAGTACCACATAAACAACATAAAGCATCATCGAAATCAGTTGGCGTGGTATATAATTTTATTACTCAATTTGTCATTTACAGGTAATTTAAGAATTTCATGATTTTCTCATGGATCCTAGAATCAGAACTTGACCAAATTTAAATGTATGGGACAACGCCTGAAGTAACCCCTTTCTAGTAACAATAAGAATAATCGAAATCGAAAATAATCCGTCGAAGTTGTAAAGAATTATCGCTGAGCATACATTGAGAACCTCCAAATTTTTTAAAGTTTATTAAAAACGAGCATGGATTGTTTGGTGCAAATCGTCCTCGTCTCGAGAAACTAAGTCAGTAAAATGCCACATTAGCAGATTGGCACATTAAAGAGCTGTCCAACCAGCTTGTTAATATTACGCTTGAAAACCCCCTATGTTAATAGTTTAGGGAAACATACACCGGTAGACAATTCCACACACTGGCGATCGATGGATCTCCAACATTCCGATGTCAGCAACAATAGGAGTGAACCCGGGAAGAGTGTGATAGGACTACACGACCACATGATTATATTGAATCTGTTGTGGTCAACTGATGTTCGTAGGTATCCCCAAGACTTCTCCATTTTCGTCGGTCCGTTGGCGCGTTGAGCGACTTGTAGCCTCTCAATGCCCGCCAGATGGTTGATTGAAGGACCTACCAACACCTAGTTTCTCGATTTATGGCAACAAAAAAAGGACACACATTCAACGATTCGTATTCTCTGCGTCATTAAAATCACCCAGGTTCCGTAGCTGAAACTAAGACCCACACTTTTATTAAACTCGCTATTTTGATTGTCTGTCTATACGCCTATATTGTATTGTATATACGTATATATATTGTATATACGCCTGGTGCTCTATCTGACCTTACAGCTCCTGAAGCAAGAACACTAGAAAGATACCTAGGTAAATACTGTTAATTTCACACTAAGTATGTTATAAGTGTATCCAAAGCAGAAATGTAATTAATTTTTAATTACACGAAGGTTTCAAGTGATTCCTCTCCCAGATGCAAATGGGGTTGAAAATTTAATCCGTGTAGGCGTGGAGGGATCTTGTACTTATCGCATTCCTTCGCCCCATGTGTACCCACATATAAGCTTAAGAAGCTCCTGAACGCACTGGAATCGACTAATGCGTTTATAATGAAGAGGAGCTCCTTTGTGTCCGCTCACTCGTCTTTATCTTCTGCGTTCCTGGTACCGAGAGAAAATCTTTGAGGCTTTACAGATATCTAAGTTACTAAGTTACAACTATAATAATGGCCTAAAAAGAACTTACAATTATTTCGCAATAGATTATTTATTATTAATCAAAGTTAAGACTAGGTAGGTACTTAACAAAAATCTTTTACCCCTAAAAACAGCCTATTGAAGTAATCTTGGTAGTAGTAAGGTGGCTGTAAGTGTTTTTCTGTTCACATTTTTTTATTGAATTTCAAAAATTATAGTCAAACTAGGCGTCTCGTCTGGGTTTGCGAATAAATACGTCTTATGTATTGTTGCTACAGCCCGTTATATTTACGATGATTGGGATCATTGGTGCCTCAAATAATTTTAATTAAAAACAAATATCTATTGTCTTGCGTGTAATTTCATTTGAGTATACAGTGTTGTTGTTACATTAGCCACATTATACTCCGTTCATCCTAGGAACTAATGCCGAGCGGTTTTTCGCTCTCGCAACGGTTATTACTCTGCTTTACACAGGACACAAGGTTGTGTTTTTGAGTCATAGGTGTATGCGAAAGTCATCTCAAAACCATAACGGCGCGTGGCGCGTTTAATAACGTATTAATTGTTTTGCATATTTTTCACGTGTTATTTTGAAGTTTTGTATATTATTTGTGTTGGTGGGTCAACTTATCCACCTACAATAGAACGAACAGCCGAAATAAGTAAATTAGGCAAAAAAAATTAATAATATATCATTTTAATATTAAATTATTTACAATGAAAATATAAATATTTAACTTGATTCCAAGCAAACAATAAAAATAAACAAGTTTATTGCAAAATTTTCATTCATCAAATAAATAAACAATAATTCAATAATTTTTTTAAATTAAACTATATTCATAACCTCACTTCACAGTCACTTCAATCACCCTTTGCGAGAGTGAGAAGTACAGAGAAAGAGAAACCGCTCGGCATTAGTTGCTAGGATGAACGGAGTGTAGCAAAACACTCATAAGTTTTATCCTTGGAGAAATCAAATGACGAAGGCTTTCCTCTCCGATCGTTGTTCTCTAGTTTTGCCAGAAACTAATTTCGTAAGCCAATAAATAAAATATTTCCTGGAATTGAAATGAAGTGAAAAGCTAAGGATTAAGAAAAAAAAAATTAAGAAAATTTTCGACACTAACCAAATAGAAATTGTGTCGTACACTTTCGCTGGACGGCCCTAATACAATTTGGCTTCAGATCAAAAGTAAGAAAAGTTTGTCTTGTCTCGGTGACTATAATGAGAAATAAATATCGTTACTTTTGCCAGACTTAGCAGTTAAGTTTATAATTTCTAAACATCGCCCGAGGCTTTGTCCGCGCTTTCCTCGATTAAAATCTTCTTAGGCAAATATTTTCCGTGAAGAAAAAAGAAAAACAATATCTAAAGAAATATAAGTTCGAAAGATTTAAACGTTCCAATAGCGGAACCATTTTTCACCATTGGAATCACAGTAGAATGAACTATACTTAAACATCTGTACACATTTTGTAGTGCAATCTGCAACCAATACTATAACTAACTAATACTAATATAATACTATAACTAACTAATAACTAAATACTCGTAGACTGTGCCCGCAATTCCGTTCGCTTCACCATGACTCCGCGATGTTTAATTAGCGTGGTTGTTAAAAAAATCGAACTCGCGCACCGAGGGTTCCGTATCGCCATGTTATGGTCAGCGCCACTCACGCCATCTATAGCGTGTTTAATGAAATGCTTTATATTAGTTAAAATTCATGATTAGTTAAAATGCTTCATACTCTTTTCGGTAGATGGCGCGCATAAACTTTTTAGTTAATTTTTTACTTTTTCTTATTTTTATTATTATTTGTTGTTATATCGGCCATAAATAAATTTAAAAAAATTGTCCTGGAATTTTAAGAGAATATACAGACACCTATATACGACTACATACGGTAGGTGTAGCAGTTTGTACTACGTACGTGGAGATTTTATTACATATTTTATTTTAGAGTAGTAACAAGAGTTTCTTGCATTTTTTCAAATATTATTCACACTGTGCTTACGACATCTGAGACACAGTACAACAAGGAACCCCTTTCCACCTCATCAGACCATAGTGTATCTGTTTCCAGAGCGTAAATCCAAAGCGTAAACATTCAGAGCGCACACGAAAATTTAATTCTGCTTAGGTATAGCCTTTCAACTGCGTCAGTTGTTTGGCTTTAAAATAACTAGGCTGTAATTGAATAGACATGCCTACCATTGATTTTATAGGGGGAGTCAGATGTACCGTCAGCGATGTTTTAAAGGTAACATGAAATTAGTCTTCAATTATGTCCTAAGATGGCGCCAGGAGTATCGAATTTGAATTAAATAATTATTATATTTTTAAATCTGCTAATTATAGAACGATGCTAAGTGGGAACAGCATAGTTAAATTTAAAGATTATTTTATATTAAGTAGAAATTTCAAAATAGTGTATTTTAAGGTTTTCATAATTTTTCCAATAAATATTTTCATGTTTTGTCAGTCCGTGAGCTTGGCGGATAAAATGTATAATTTCGCCGCTTCTGCATCATAGATGTCAGACCAAAGTTAAGTTGTCCTATTTGTCTATAGATGGCATGCCTATTTCTTATTATATTTTTAGTTGCCAAATACCAAAATACCCACCAACCAAACCTGCGTGCAATTCAAATACGCGCGTGCGGTTAGGATAAAGTGGAGATACCTTCTTTAAAATTATATTTTTTTACCTCACCACCTTTGAAAACGGAAACAAACACGATGGATTAAATATAATAATAATAATAAAAATCGTTAGCCATTTATAAGAAAATCGACCTCAACGAAATAATTTGTATAACAGCTACCCTTATTTTTTTTAATTAAAAAAAACTAAAAAAGGTACCCCTAGATTATCATTTCAAACTATTAAATACGAATTTTGAACGAAATCGGTTGAGCAGTTTAGGCACAAGGTCGCTGGACGGACACACACACACACACACACACACATACATGTTTCTCAAAACCACTTTTTTGGGATCGTTGACAGATATATAGCCCAAATCTGTACTGTGTGGGGCCGGTACTTTAAAAGAATAGCCCCACTGCATCTCTCCCCGTGTATGTCGTAAAAGGCGACTAAGGGATATGACCCCCTTCTTATATTACTAGGTGGTAGGGTTTAACCCGCCCGGGTTGGTACCACCGCACTGAATGAAAGGTCGGTCCAAACGGCTATGTAAATAGTTTGTGTTTTCCGTCCAGTTCAGTGTAGTCGGCACGACCGAAGGGAAGCACTGACGTGGCACCAAGTTCACCCGGTGTTATGGGCTGACATCACGGATGTTGTAGGTGATGTAGCCAACCGTGACAGTTTCAATAAAAAAAAAAAAAATCAGTCGCATTCTCAACTTCGACATTTTGGACGATCACAATACTTCCTTTCTCCTTACAGTCGCTCGAAAGTAAAAAGCCACCTCCATAGTTTTTAGCCGTTGCGGTAATTTATCGATCGACGCGCGACGTTCGCTTGTTTTGGAACACGCAAATGTTTGCGTGGAGCGTGCAGGCAAGCGATACGGGTTACTGCGCGTGGAAAAAGGATGACACAATATCGATGCGATCTCTTGAGACGGTCGGTTCTGTATTCACGCGATACGCACACTACCATAATCGCGGTGTCTCGTTTTAGTAATAGTTGAAGTATGAACAAAATGTCTTTGAGTATGAAGTAGGGAGTCCAGGCACCGAATTAAAAAAAGTTGAGTCCAGGGCTATATTTTCCATCTACGATGCTGCTGGTGGTGTTATACCAAAGAGATTAAAAGAGGGTGGGTTTAATGTATTTGTGATAAGCTTTACAGAATATATAAGTCAATGATATTTTATATAAAATTGTAAAATTGTAGATTTTACCGACGACGACACGACAACGAATAAAATAAAAAAATAGTAAATCTGATTTAAATGCAAAATTGATAATAAACCATCGCTTCTCTTATATTCTCTATCTTTTTCGGGAGGAAGGAAGCTTCGATCATAAAAAATATTATTAAACTAAATAATATAAAATATTATTAAACTATTTTTTCCGTCTACGGAAGGAAGGGATTCCTTCCTCGCCCATCTCTCACTCACCTCTCTCCCGGTCTTCTCTCCTCGATCCCGCCTTCCTCCCCTCCTTCCCCTCACCCTTCACGGACCCCCTCTTTGCCACCTTCCCTTTCGCCCATTCCCTCCCTCTCTCCCTACTTCCCTTCCTCCCCTCATGTCGCCCCTCCTTCCCATCACCCTCGCATTCCATTCCTCCCCTACTACCCCTCATCCTGTCCGCAACCCCCTCTTACCCCGCCCCTTCCCCCTTTCAACCTCTCACTCCCTCGATATCCATTCCTCCTCGTTCCCTCTACTACCTCCCTCCCCCACACCTACCCTCATTCACTAACCCTTCCTCCCTCCATACCTCTCCTCCTCTTCTTCTTTTTTTTATGGAAACTGACATGGTTGGATACATCACCTACAACATCCGTGATGTCGGACATGTCGTGCCGGCTATACTGAACTGGACGAAAAAAAACGAAAAAACTATTTACATCAAATCTCTTTGATTTACATAGCCGTTTCGACATCTTTGTTCGACATACGTTTTATTCAGTGCGGTGGTACCAACCCTAGTAAGGTAAGAAGGGAAGGGTGCTACAGTTTTACGTGGAATCCGAACCACGGTCAGCCTCAAATGGTCGAGCGGTCACCCATCCAAGTGTTGACCGCGCCCAGGGTTGCCTGCACCACTGAGCTACCCAGGCTGACAAACGTACCTCCCACCCACTCCCCCTTCTTTTCTCTCCCCCTTCCTCTTCCTGACCATTATTCATTATTTCTTACCAAAAGCAGTAACTATTGAGTAATCTGTGCCAAAAGACTAGATAATAAATTTTCATATCCTTACCTAGAGAAATCATGGATTCCCCATACAAAAACTTTCACCCCTATTTCACCCCTTATTTTTAGGTTTCCGTATCCCTGTACGGAAGCCTATTACTAAGCCTCCGCAGTCTGTCTGTCCGTCCGTCCGTTTGTCTATCCGAGGGCTGTATCTCTTGAACCGTAATAGGAAGCCCGTTGAAATTTTCACAGAATATGTGTTACTATAGCGGATATAACAACAAATAAGCGGAGCTAGGTACAACCCAAGTACAACCAAAGAGTTTGTAAATTCTTTGGACCGGAGTAAAACCGCAAACAGGAAATTACAATCTTACACGTTCAACGCCACATGAAAAATCCAGTATTTCCGTTTGGGCCACGGGGCTCACCGCTCACCGGTGAGCCTTTCCTTACTGAACCATTCAGGGCATGGGGGTCACCGGTGAGCCGCGTGAGAGGGCCTACGTAAACGCTTCCTACAAGCCACAGAGCGCAGCTACAAAGCCAATATGGAAGTGAGCCGCATGGCCTTGTAGTCGAAGCGGACGGCGTGGTTTTCAAATCCAATAGAAACTTGTAGTTTTTTATTAAGTTAATTGTAACGATGCTAGGGCTGCTCTTAACGATAAGGTAGAAAATAATATTTGTATTAATAGAATTAATAAAACCAGAAAATAATAAGAAAATATTCGTCAAAATAAAAATGAACATAAAATTTTCTTCATTGCCAAATAAGAAGACATTATTTATTACGAAAATAATTTATGAAATTGAACAAAACAAAATATTTATGAAATTGAACAATCACAACATTATGACACTTCATTATTTAAAATAATCAATCATCTTAACCCCAAAGGGTTTAACCATAAACAATAAAGAATTATCCGTGAGTCATGTTAAAACAAGGCAAACAAAGGAATGGTTTAGTTGGGCTGCTTTGGCAATAAGTGGATACTTTTTTCGACTTGGTTTTAGCCTGTTTGCTACCCATTATTGGTACGTTCTTTGCATAACATTGGTGACATGTTCTTCTCACTTTTCTGGCCAATCCCTCTTTCCTTTCCAGAGTGTGTTTCATTCTCTTCCGTCTTTCTATATGCATTTCATAGTCGCTATCCTCACTCTCCGACAAAAGAATTCGACAGCATCTTCTTTTCGTTGGTTGAACTACGTCTTCATAGAATCTATTCCGAAACTACGGTTCAGAAGATCTATCTCGATGTTTTCTAACTGCGTTAGCGCTTCTTGTGTTAACTCGAAATCTTCAAAATAATCATTTTTGGCGAGAAAAGCGTAAAACATCCTCAATTGTCGACGCAGCCGGACCGGGATTGATCGCTGCGTCCGCGGCGCGCGCGCAACGGGTGGGCCGCGGCGTGACCCCGCGGCCCCAGCCAACAGAAAAATACAAATCCTTCATAGGAGGCCACACGATCCACCCGTGAGCCTTCTGCTATATCTCGAAAATTAGACGGTAAAAGTCGCAAATTTTTATTTTCCTTACAAATTACCGCATTTTATAAACTTTGTGATGAAAATCTCAAGTTGATGAAAATTACGGATATAATGAGTTTGGCTTGGCCCGAACCGAAAAGTACGCTAGGCCCACCGGTGGGTCGTATGGCGTTCAACGTGTTAATTGTGGGCTGATTTTGAAAATTCTTTTTTTGTTTGGTAGGTCATACTTCAGAGGTGCTCCCATTGAAATTTTATTGAAATTGATTGAGCGGTTTATGAAAAAGCAACAAAATACTATTGGTGTGTGGTTACCTTCAGCAAAACTTTTGTGATGTGGGCTTTTTCAGCAATTTGCAGTTTGACACATGGCGAATAATTCTGTACCACTTCAACCGATTTCGATTATTCGATTTCGATTATTGTTTTTTATGTAATATTGTTTTAAAAATATAAAACCGACTTAAAAAAAATAAACTAGAACTAAAAAGTATTAAATAGGTAGAATAGGTACCTAATATTTTGAAATTTTCTCTGTCATTGTATTGAAATACATGAATCGATATTGTCATTCATATTCGGACCCTTGTTTCATGAATATTCTAAATTTGAAATCTTTTCCGACCGGCCAGATGCGTTTAATATATTATAATACGAGTACGAGTACCATCGAGCTGGTCTGATGATGGAGACGGAAGGTGGCCATAGGAACTCCTAAACTACACATGATAAACCCATCGTGTTTGGGCTCGTTGAATTTGTCATCACGAGCAATTTACTTTAGACCTAGGAGATTCTCAATTCGACGGTATGTTTTCTTTTTTTGGATGTTTGTTACGCGATTACTCCGTCAATTATTGTGGGCCGATTTTGAAAATTCTTTTTTTTTGTTTGAAAGGGGATAACCATGACGTGGTTCCATTTTAATTTGGTCGAGATCAGATTGGAAAGCGAGGCGGAATCGCGAGGCCGAAGGTCGAGCGATTCCGCCGAGTACATTAATAGCAAAAAATTCCAAAAAAAACTGTGAAATAAAAAACTATTTAAAAAAATATATAAAAACCGCCTTCAAAAATGTATGAAATAAAAAAAATCGAACCCTAGAGTTGAAGGCGGTGCTAAAGCAAGCAAAAATGATACATGAAAGAAAACATGCGTGGATGATATCCTTTGTGATTTGTGTAGCCTTCTTTAGCACCGCCTTCAACTCTAGGGTTCGATTTTTTTAATTTCATAAATTTTTTAAGGCAGTTTTCATATTTTTTTTTTTACATACAATGCTGACATTATTAGAATGAAGAGTGACGAGTATTTGTTTAACTGTTCAACTAAATAAATACGTTCTATCCACAGAGCACGGAATACCGCGCGCGCGCGCGCGGGGGTATTCCGTGCTCTGTGTGGATCTATCTATTAAAAGCGCACAAACAGGAAATTACAATCATAATAATATTTTGTTCCGTATACCAAATAATTTTCAAAACATTTTTTTATTTTATTTAATTTGATAAGAAGTGTTAGTTTAATTGTAAATTGTCATAATTTTATTATTCAAATATAATTAAAAATTTTGGAATTTACATAAATAATGTTCTTTATAAATATAAATGAAAGCGCCATCTTTTGTCTAGTAGCAGTAATTCTACAGCCTAGTGACAATTAAAGGTACCTAGATACATGTTGTATTTCAACTAGATAGCGCCCTTAGTATAGAAGTATTAACAAACATTAACGCCACCTGTTTGTTTTACGACAACATCAAGAAAAATTATTAACGCCCTCTGTTGGTTTTACGATTTACAACGTTACCAAATTTGTTATATGGAGTGGTCTATCTGTCCCGACAGGGTTATAAAATCAATGATGCCTACCTTTATTTCTTCAAGCAAAAATCACGCAATATTATTATGTCTAAAAGTAAAATAATAAAAAACTAATAACAAATTAAATTACTATTGCATGCTAAAGTTTCTAATGATATAATAACTTACACAAATTCAATCATAATGATAAGTCCACCTTTGCCCACTTCTATATTTTTAGGGTTTGAGGAAAGAGGAAAATCCAACGGAACCCTTATAGGATCACTCTTGTGTCTGCCTGTCTTTCGGTCTGTCCGTCTGTCACAGCTTATTTTCTCCGAATCTACTGGAACAAAAAAGTTGAAATTTGATACATATATAGACTTTGATGGCCCAATCACGGACGTGTACATATAGCGTAAATGAACGCGATGAATTTGGGGGTAAATTTTGGGGGACAAAATAATTATTTTTTTTTCAATTATATCAAATATAATTTTTTATTATTTAAAAATGCATGGTTTAAAAGATATTAAAGAAAATATACAAAAATTGAGCATTTACGCCAATCTTATCTAAGAAACTACTGAGTATAAAATTTGAAAAAAAAAATGGACATAAAGAGCTTCTCTTATAGTTTACAGGAAAACCTAAACGAAAATCCTAAAGTTCTCACGGAAAACGTAATGTAACGAAAACCTCTCCACGCGAGTTCGGCTAGCACTTGACAGTAAGAGTAGGTATATGTGTCCACTGATGGACAGAAGTCTCTCCAATTTGATATCAAACCGTTATATTAAGTTGATTATTTTACTTAAATGCGCTTCTATTCCGAATTAAATTTCCTACTACATAACCTACTCTATCTCAACTCTTAACTCAAATAAACTTTGTCAACACGCCCACCCGCTCACCGTTCGACTCCCAGGGGAGGCTAACTCAATAAGAACTAACAGATATAAAGTAGCAGGTGATATTGGGACGGCTTGTGATGGCACGTACGGACTCCGTCCACTATCCATCCGAGGATTAATTATTTAGGCACACGCGAAATACGTGCTGCATGAAATAGCGTTAATTTTTTTTTATGTAATCCGGCTGAGTCGGAGTGGCCAAAGCACACGTTCCGACCAGCCAATGTACCTCCGAGAAGGTAGATGCCATACCGGAGACTTTCCTTTGGGTTGTTGGCTATACTGGACTAGAGGAGAACACAGTCGAGGCTACCAGGACCGCTTATTATTTTAATTAGATAGTACATATAAACAAAAAATAAGTATATATATTAAATAAATAAAATTAAGTAAATAAATTAACTATAAAAAAATCTAACTATAAATAAAAAAAATTGTCGTCCATAGGGATTAGGGACCATAAGCATGGTCCCCATGACTGAAGTAAATAAATTAAGTAAATTTATATGTATATAAATAAATAATTGTATGTATATTATGATATTTAATTTTGTTTCGCCTATACCTACTTGTTGTGTTTAGCGACGGCAACCGACTCAGCAGCGGACGCAGCACGACGTGCTGTCGTCTCCGCGTACGGTACTACAGCATCTAAATGCCGCACCGCGCGGCACTGATTGAATAGCGAAGCGTTCGCTTGTTTTATAGTATTTGTTCAAAGTTTGTTAAACCAATTTACATTACACGAATATCCAAATCTGTCAAAAGAAGTAAAATTTTATCTTACATCATCTGCAATTAGTATAAACTCAAAATAATGTTTTAGAAAGCTGCAATTTCGAAACAAAGAGAGCATTTCGGAGTATTTAGAACCATTTAGTAGTACGTTTGTGATTTTTTTTTTCACATATTAATTGACACAAATAAAAAAAAAATCTGTCCCCAACTTTTAAATATGGTCAACTTTTAGACAGGATTTTTTAATATATATATTTTTGAAATTCGTTGAACAAAAAACCGAAACCAAAATGTGGCAAATTTTGCAAATTGTGCCTCACGCTGTAGTACCGCAGTCTTAATTTGCGAGGATGATGTCGACACACGTCGCGTTTATTGTTCAATTGATTTTTTTTTTACGTGGAATCAAGTCTTATTCATCACGTCTTGCATCAGTAATTTGATAATGGCACATAAATTATCATCAATCAATACTAATAATAAATCTGTAAGGGATGGTCATGGAGTAAGTTACTTTGTTTTATGAGATATTGCGTTTGTAGGCTCTATGTATGATACTAAAATTAAATTGATGATTTTTAGAAATCTTTTCTGTATGTATGTATGTATGTTCCTCCATAACTCTTAAACCGATCATCCGAATTTTATGAAGCACATAAACTATACGGGACACAGGAAAGGCAAAATAAAATTTTGTTGCACTTACGATAAGATGTGGCTCTCATACAAACCGAATTGTTCCGCGCGCCGAAATAAAGTTACGGTAGCGGGCTTACTTAATTTCTTCTTTTTGAATACGAATCTCAGGCGAGCGAAGCCGCGGGCAAAAGCTAATTATTATATATAAGGTGTTTCGTTAGTCATGTCAATAACTTCGGGAGGGTTACATAAACACCCAAACAAAGACTTTACGCAAAAAAAAAACATATGTTTATAGGAGCATTTTTTCTCCTAACAAAAAAAATAAAATCAAATAAGTAGCTGTAAAAACCTATCATAGTGACCTTGTGACTCACTTACAACAAACAGCTGTTCTGCGTTTGAACATAGTACGGTCATTGACCCCGTACAATGCATGTTACCTACTGTTACACACAGGTTCATGTTTAGGTAGCAAACATGTTTTGTTAAATTTCTCGAAAAGTAATGCTAAAACATATGTTTTTTATTACGTAAAGTGTTTATTTGAGTGTGTATGTAACCCTCCCGAAGTTGTTGACATGACTAACGAAACACCTTATATAGATACTGATGAAAATTTTGATCGTATAGGAAGCCCCGTTGGTACAGTGAGAATTCAGTCCTTCCACCTCGGCACAGTGATTAGTGCAACCGGAACTAAAACTGCAGCCGATTTCGGATTTCACTTAATTGATTTAATTGCTGGAACCGCCAACAGAGGGCGCTGTATTGGAATTCAATGAGCTGCGTCTCTGTTAGCTTCGATTGTAATGTTCCAGAAGTATAGCGTGGCACAGGCAGGGGAGCGTTTGTAAAAATAATTGTAAGTATGTAAAAAGATGTTATAATGTTCGTTTAAAATACGGGGTGTCCCAGATCGACGATAATTTTATCACCACGCGATTCCTTAGCTCATTTAAACTAAAAAAACGGCCAAGAGCGAATCGAACTCGCGCACCGCGGTTTCCGTAACACCACGAAATAATTAGCCGGTTTTTAGGGTTCCGTATCCGGTACGGTTTACTAAGCTAAGGCTACGCCGTCTGTATCACTTGAACCGTAATAGGTAGCCCGTTGACATTTTCACAGAATATGTGTTATTTATTATGGTCGATATAACAACAAATAATAGAAATAAGAAAAAGTAAAAAAATCACGGGGGTTCCCATAGAAGAAACCAAAAAGTGTATGCGCGCGCGCCATCTACCGAATAGATTGTGAAGCATTTGAATCTAATCATGACATTTAACTAATATGAAGCATTTCATAACACGCCATAAATGGCGTGAGTGGCGCTAACCATGACATGGCGATAAGGAAGCCTCGGTGCGCGAGTTCGACTCGCACTTGGCCGGTTTTTTATTATTTGTTATTTTAATTTAGAGTTTCCACTTTATTCATACTAAGTTTGACGCCTGTATGTATTACAGTTTTGACGATTATCGTAGATTATTTATCTTAGAGAAAAAACTAAAAAAACGTTGAAAAAAAAACACACGTTTCTTGTATGGGGACCGGTTAATTTTTTACTCTTTGTTTTTTTATTTGTTAGAATATTCGCCATAATACTTACTTTTACTCTACGAAAATTTCAATCGGCTACTTAATAGGGTTCAAAAGGACCGCCCTTTAGAGGTAGGACAGACAGACCGACGAACAGACGAACAGACGGACGGTTTAATCTTAGTAATAGGCTTCCGTTCGGATACGGAAACCTAAACATGGTTATTATAAATTAATAATAATAACAGACAAAAACATGGAAACTTTAAGCCGGATTAAAAAAATTTAAATAACAACTTTTACTACCAAGCTACTTATGAATGAGCTGAGGAATCGCGCGGCAGAAATATTTTGTTATCGATATGAGATATCCTGTACATTATAAGTGTAATATTATTATTATTTATTCGTTTATTGACACATTTTCTTTTTTTTATATTAATTTTACATAAAAAAAAACTTAAATCTAAAATTAATTTAAAATAACAACATGGAATTTCCACCACCGGCGGCGGCGGCGGCGGGGTGAACCCAGGCTACCGATGCCGACCATCGGTAGCCTGGGTTCGACCGAGAGAGAGAAACCTCCGGACAATTCGAGCGGTGTCGAATTATTATTATTATATGTATGTACTATGAATTAATAATGTATTTATTTAAATATTTATTTCTTTATATTATTATTGTATTATTTTTAATATATTGGAAGGACTTTTTGTTTTAGATTTTAATAGTAGTTTTAGTTAAATTTAAATTGATTAAGTTTTAGTGTAATATTAATATTGCCATTTTAAAATGTTTCTGTTGTGCTCAGGTTTGTTCAAATGCTTCAGGCATTGTTTAAAAAAGTTTATGTACCTACTATAAATTGTTTTACAGTTTCTCTAAATTATTCATTTTGACAACCGTGATAGTCAGAAATATTCTTCAACGTTAAATATTAATTTCAAAATTTTAAACAAGTGCACGAAACGTGTTGCACTAATCAAATTAGTGTCAGTTGATTTGCTTTCCGAAGTGTCAACGTGTCAACCAAAACGCGAGCTCAAATTACTTCACACGTCGAGGCAAACCACACGTTGTGAATTGGCACTGTATATTGTTACAGTTCTATTTGACTCTTTATTGCGTCGAGAGAAAGAAATGCATCTAAATGCTATGTAGTATAGGTAGGTACTACTATGATTGGCGCCAAGCAAAATATTCAGTAATTTGAAATCATAGTTAGAAATTTATTTGCATTGATATTTTCATTGAAATATAAATTGTATTCCAATGAGTTACGATTGAAAATGCATTGTGTGTGACGATGAGATGAGAATGCGTTTCTCGGTTGCTATAGCGACCCACGTGCTTATTTGCACTTCTACAGATATAGGGTTGTCGCGTGCGAATCCGCACGTACGCATTGTCGATAGTTTGAAACGCGTATCGATGAAAACTTATCGATAAAATGTTTTTATAAAATTTACTGACACCATAAAAATATTTAAAATTTTTCGCTTTAGTGTTATATTAACGTTTCATAAAGTTAATGTGTAATAGCAATAGTGTAAGTGAGGAACTACGTAACAATTACCACTAAATTACATACTTCTACATACATACATATAAACCACAAGCTGTATCCCGACAATCGGATAAGCAGAATAATCGGAGTTGTGCTGCAGGTACTATTGTAAATTACAGAACCACACCGACCACCTCGTTTATCAAAGTATACGGACAAGATAACTATCAAGCACCAAGTTAGGCACGATGTCCCACCTGTTGCATGACTCGGTGGAAAGACCGTTCCGTACTTCTAATCTAAGTGGCACCTAGTTCACCCTGTGTTATGGGCTGACATCACGGATGTTGTAGGTGATGTAGCCAACCGTGTCAGGTTCCATAAAAAAAAAAAAAAAAAAGTTATACACAATTTCAATAAACAGAAATGTAAAAATGTTAAAAAGAAAATAAATTAAGTTTGACATATATTTTATAATAGATGAGAATATATTTTTATAACTTAATAATTTAATATAAGTATAAAGTAAACATAATTAATCTACGATGCCTTTTCATATTATCTCATGTTGACGGCGGATTTTTATTAATTTGTCAAAAGATCTTATCTCCCGAATACATCACCGTCAGATAATATGCGGTTATATAACATGCAGTTTCTCCATCACATCGATGAGTCACTGTCACAGCCCTACGGGCGTCGCGAACGATCGCAGCCGCAGCCTCCGTGAAGATAAATGGAACGAAATATCTCATTCTAACTCTAGTCTACATCGGCGCGTGCGCCGAGCATCGCGCCTTATGATTAATTTTAAATTAAAAATACATAAAGATACTTAATATAATTATTTACAAATAAATCAACTACCTAATGATGACGAAAGAAAAACAATGGTGAAATCTGTGAGATTTTATGTTGTTAGTGGGTGCCTACGTGTAAATTGAATAATATAATGATGTATAGAACGTTTCTCTATAGAAAATGAGTAAGTATACGATAATTTTAACATTTCGCAAAATAATAATGTTTTTAAGCATTAAATAACTAAACGTCTGAAAATTTATCCAAACGAAAAATTTATAATTTTATTGTTATAAAAAAATTATCGAATTTAAAACTTTTGGACATCTCTAGCTCTAGATGCGTGCTCTAATTAATTTATTCTTAGCACGTTCTAACAATAAAATATATTTTAAACTACAAAGTGGCGTTTAAAATAGCGCAATCACAATACGACAAGTGATGGAAAGCGTATAAGTTTGACGAACACAGCACGCGCTAGTGTAAACACTTTAGTAAGACTGGGCTCAAGAAATAAAGTGATGTTAAAGTGTAAACCAGATTGAGATCTCGTATCGTAAAACGTGAGAAAAACAGCTACCTATATGATTGTGTGAGTATTATACTCCGTCCTATCTCCGCATGACTCGTCGTAGAGAGACTCAACACCCTTTTGTTGTTGACATTGCGATTTTGAGAACGCATCGGTTCTCTAAATAGTTTCTTTGTCGCACACCGCTATGGTGTGGAACAGTCCTCCGGCGAGTGCGTTTCCCGAATCCTTTAACCTGGGTGTCTTCAAACGTCGTATCAACGGGCTAGACAGCCTAGAAACAATCCGCAAATCTGCTGGCATGGCGCCTAACGAGCGTGGTTTCGCGAGGAGAGGTGATTTTGGCTCTGTCGACTGCACCATTGGCCTCTCGGCACAGCCACCCATGTTGGTTTAGATAAAAAACACTCACATAATAATTCCAATACATTGATGATTGATGATTCCTACACTTTTCACGTTTATTAGATTTGGTATTTCGTCTCTACTGTAGAGTTCAAGCGATTTATAAATTTTAATGTTCTTCTCACAAGATACATGATCGTGGACTAATTCTTATGAAACTACAAGACATTTATACGTGAATACATAATACACACATATTTATCCCGACAATCGGGACAAGCAGAATAATCGCTATTGAGCTACAAAAACTAGAAACAAGAATAGTGGCAACAAAGTGAAGAATATTTATATAGGGCTTGCAATTAATTGCCATATCAAGGCCATCATGCTATATTGCGTACAAGGCTGTTTTTCGAACTGTCACATATATGCTTGACCTTTGTTTGACATTGTCATCGAGACGGAGCGCGACTGTATACGAAACAAAATCATGTGGCATTTATTTTGGTCGTAGAGATAAAAATATGTAAGGATTAACTATGGTTAGGTACCAAACGAAATGCCTGATTTCGAATGTTCACACTAAAATAATTTACTTTAGAGTAGGTAAGCTTAACATAGTAAAAAGAATAGCCCCACTGCAACTCTCCCCGTGCATGTCGTAAAAGACGACTAATTCCCTTGCTCCTTACTAGGTGGTAGGCTCAAATTGTAGCCGACTGGGTTGGTACCACCGTACTGGATGTAAGATGGCCGCAAGCAACCTCGGTTGTGTTCTCCTCTAGTCCAGTATAGCCAACAATCCAGGGAAGTCTCCGGTATGGCACCTACCTTCTCGGAGGTGATATTGGCTGGTTAGAGCATGTGCTTTGGCCCCTCCGACTCAGCCACCCATACCGGATGACATAAAAAAAAATGGATAAGTTCAAGGTGCCGTACTAAAGGGCGGCTGAATAGTCACCTCTCATCTTGGCACGGTTCTTCCACCGAGTCATGCAGCAGATGGGTCTTCGTGCCTTCCTTTATGCTTGATAGTTATCTTGTCCTAATACATAGCTAAACGTGGTGGCTGGTGTTGTGCTTATAATTTACAAGAGTAGTTGCAGCACAACATCGATTACCTTGCTTATCCCGATTGTGGGGATACAGCGTGTGGTATGTATGTATGTAGGCATGTACTCAAGACTGTATGCTTGATAAAGCTAAACTGTTGATGAGAGTTGGTACCAACGCACTGAAAGAAATGAGGTCGAAACGGCTATGTGAGTAGTTAGACTTTTCCGTCCAGTTCAGTGTAGCCGGCGCGACCAAAGGGAAGCACCGGCATGGCACTTAGTTCACCAAGGTGTTGTGGGTTGACATCACGGATATGTAGCGGTGATGTAGCCAACCGTGTAAGATTCCCTAAAAGAACTCTAAAACAACTGTATCTATTTCACAATGTTTATACCATAGGCGGGGGGGGGTTTGGGGGTTCAATCCCCCCCCCCCCCCCCTCTCCCCCGAAACAACAATTATATATATTTTGTCAAAATGTGACCTAGGCACCGTAGGCCACAGAGGATAATAAAACAAATCTACAGATATTGAAAGATCAAAAACAAAACAAGTATTTTGTCAATAAGTAGAGTAAGTAGATATATATATATATATATATATATATTACACGCAATACTAAAATAATAATTATCTAATTCTCTCGAGAGTCATACATTGCGATACCCTTAATATTACGAGTGGAACTTGCCTCAGATATTACTAATTTCTTTGTTTTCGATATAACGGGCTCCCGGAGAATATCTTTCTCTACTCCTACAATACACTGATCTTCAAATCGCCGATTAATAGCCTTTCCCCAGCGACATTAGTCCACCTCCAAGCCGTACTGGTATCTCCTCGGGGGTGAAATTGGTTGCACCTGAGGCTTCGACCTCGGACACAGCCACCCAGTTCGGAAGCAATAAAAAAAATTTAATCTTTTCGCCTTCAATTTGGGAGCTCAAATGATAGCAAATTGGCTTTTGCCGCTATATGCAGGGTGTTGTAACGGCCACTACATTAAATTTAGGAATTGATTATTGGGATCAATAGTAACAAAAAAAGCAACTAACTTTTTCTTGAATTCCCTTTAAATAAAAAGTTACAGTTTTCATACAAACAAATTCATTTATTTAGTGTAAAAGGATCTAATGTTCCGCACGAACGTGGGAATGAAAGGCGCGCGGCGCGGTGAGTGAGCGAGCAGCGACGATTGCGTGGAGAGAGGAGATGCGGGGTGGCTGGCGGCGCGGCGTGAGTTTTTCGACCCCGCCCTTCCCGCGCCAGCACCCTCCCCCCGCGTGCGTCAAATCACACTAGACGAAAACATAAATTTCAAAAATTAATATCTCCAAAACTAGACACTTTAGAGAAAAACTTTAATTTATTTTTTGTCTCTGTAAAACATGCGGATTGCGCTGGCGAAATTAATGTAAATTAATTAAACACCCTGTATAGTGTAGGTGCTCGTGTAGAGAATTACTTGTACTTAACGTGTGTTACGTGTACGTGTACTTAACAGCAGACCGAAGTTAGTCATCTTAGGTTAGGTATTTGAACAAAGTATCGCTCTCTTCGTTCGCCACCCGCACTACCCGCCAACGCAAGTGGATCAGCTGCACGCTCTCTACTAATATACCTATAAATTACGTAAAAATATGTCTTTCGGGGCTCATTATGTTTTCCCGATCCCCAAACTTTATCCGAATTTTACAATTATTTTTTTGTTGTAATAAGGACAGATCAATCTACGTACCGATATTTTTTTGAAATAAAATAGTTAAATCTAGACGTAAAAGTAACTAAAATAACTATAAAAATAAATCTAACTATTAATGAAAATTATCGTCCATAGCGACCATTATCATGGTCGCTATGCGTTTTTTATTTTCCTGATATCGAAAGTAATAATTCAATAAAGCTTACTGAACTTCATGACATTTTAACAAATAAAATATTTAATGTTTTTGATTTGAAAAACCCAATGTTTTACAATGGCCTCGTACATAAACTCGTAATCTAAACACAAAAATTACAGGTAAGTACGTAAATTAGACTGTCCTTACTAAAAGAAGAAACAAATTAATCGGTCAAGGGTACGAGGTTGGAAAAGCATAAACCCCGTAAAGGGCATGGCACCTAGCTCACCCGGTGTTATGGGCTGACATCACGGATGTTGTAGGTGATGTAGCAAACAGTGTCAGTTCCCATAAAAAAAGAAATTAAAACGTCGATTTTGTACGGATAAAAATAACCTCTGCTCTTAAGCATGATGATGATAGAGTATAGAAGATGGAAGCAATCGTATTGGCATGCTGACCGACTCATCTAATTAATTGAAAATAAAGCATAAGGTGAAATTCTCCGAAAGGTGTAGAACGCGCGGAATATCCGCTCGGGTGACGCACGCGGGGAAACCCCGGCCCGCACAGCTTACATTTCAAGTTTATGTTTAGCTGCTAAACTTGTTACAACTTACAAGTAGAATCGTTCTACTTGTAAGTTGTATCGTTATTTATACACACACCATATGCCGTATATCGGGGTTAGCAGAGTAATCGGTGTTGCGCTGCAAGTACTCAGGCAAATTACACCACAACACCGGCCACCACGTTTAGCAAAGTATTCAGACAAGATAACTAGGCAGGAAGTAAGGAACGAAGGCCCACCTGCTGCATGACTCGGTGGAAAGACCGCGCCAAGGTGAGAGGTGGCTAGCCTGTCGCCCTTATGCAGGGCACCTTGTCATTATCTCTTAGTCGCCTTTTACGACATGCATTTTTTTTATGTAATCCGGTATGGGTGGCTGAGTCGGAGGGGCCAAAGCGCATGCTCCGACCAGCCAATATCACCTCCGAGAAGTTAGTGCCATACCGAAGACTTCCCGGGATTGCTGGCTATACTGGACTAAAGGAGAACACAACCGAAGCTGCTATGCGGCCATCTTACATCCAGTACGGTGGTACCAACCCAGTCGGCTACAATTTGAGCCTACCACCTAGTAAGGGGCAAGGGAAGGGACCTACAGTTTTACACCGGTTCCGAACGGTGAAGCAGCAGGTGTAGGTATGCACGTAAATTTTTTCGTCAGAAAAAACTCATTGGTACACGCCGACGGGATTCGAACCGCGGACCTCTCGCATGAGAAGCCGATGTCCAAACCACTCGGCCACCCGCCGCTTATATCTGGCATTATATCGCTTATATCCGCATGGGGATAGATGCAGTGGGGTTATTCTTCTTATTAAGTACCGGCCCCACACAGTACCGTTATCTACTTGCTTAATATAATTTATGTCTTTTACCATTAACCATAAAATTTAATTTACCATGCGTGATATCTACTTTCTGTTGTTTGTTATGATCTCTACAATACAACACTAATTGTCATTTTTTATTTATTTACAAAAAATAAATCGAGGTAAAACTTTTGTAGTCAGGCTATAAATAACAGGCGTGGCGTGGGCGGTTTTCATGTTCTTAAAATATAATAATTTATTATTTTCAATTTTTTTTTTAATTACTAAAACCGTTCACGTGTCCGTATGTTTGTCACAGGCGCCATCCGAGGCGATTAATCCGAAATATGAACCTAAATATTTTTTTATAAATAAACTGTAAACTGTGTACCTACATTATATGGATAGTCACTAAAATACTTGTAATAATAATATATAAAAAGATACCATTGCGAAGTTTCTTGCCGGCTCTTCTTGTAAGCTTGGGTGTAAGCGAACCGAATAAAGCAAATTGTGATAAGTTCAAGAGCTATTTTACTATTTATATATGTATATGAATGCTCTATAAACAATGTAAATAAACAACAATAAATCTGAAAAATATATAAAGTATCTAATACAATTGTTTAAGGAAGTCTCCGGTATGGTATCTTCTCACAGGTGATATAGACTGGTCGGAGCATGTGCTTTGAGCCCTCTAACTCATCCACCAATACCGGATTGCATAAATAAATTGCAGTGTAAGGAGGCAATGGCTAACGGAGCCCTGTACGAGTGAACATGTTTCACACGCAGGGTTGCCAGATGTCCGGTTTTGGACGGGACAGTCCGGTTTTTGAGGCTTGTGTCCGGTTTCCAAAATAATGAAAAACCGGACATCGAGACGTCCGGTTTTATCTTCATGTAACGCAAATATATACTTTTTTCAGAACATTTTAACGCTATAATCTCACTGTGTTCTCTGATTTTGCAATCAGTTCAATCAATTCAACCATTTTATTTATTACTCTATCTCCCATTCATTTTCAAAAGTAAACGTCATGGACGATTTTTTACTTCAAAATCAAAGGCCCTTTGATGAATAATGTTCAGTTTTTTTAACTGAACCATCTGGCCACCCTGTTCACACGTGTTTTTTTATCCAAATAGATGAGGCGCCTATATATTATAGTATCTATATATAATAGTTTGGTGACCGTAACCGTGAATCGTCTAGCGTCACAGTTCTTAGAACTCATCGCGAGTAAATACCCGGAATTTATCAGACGAAGATTCTTTAGAATATTATTGTACCGTATATTTGTACCGTGTGGGGCCGCCGCGGCCGGTACTTTAAAAGAATAGCCCCACGCCATCTCTCCCCGTGTGTGTAAGGCGACTAAGGGATATGACTCCCTTCTTAGATTACTAGGTGGTAGGGTTTAACCCGCCCGGGTTGGTACCACCGCACTGAATGAAAGGTCGGTCGAAGCGGCCATGTAAATAGTTTGTGTTTTCCGTCCAGTTCAGTGTAGCCGGCACGACCGAAGGGAGGCACTGACGTGGCACCAAGTTCATCCGGTGTTATGGGCTGACATTACGGATGTTGTAGGCGATGTAGCCAACCGTGTCAGTAACCATAAAAAAATTTTTTTTGTATCTGTATGAATGTCCCTACCAAAGAGTTTGTATTACGTCGCAGCAACGTAATACAAACTCTTTGGTCCCTACATAGGTTTGCATGCATACAATATCTAGTGCAGAGTTTTGCAGTGACTCCTAAACTACTGATCCTGCGAAGGGTCCACCCAGGAGAGTCATGAAAATTTCAAACGGGGCGCTAATACTTATTGCTAAAACCAGCCTGAACTGTAAATGTTTATCCTAATAAAATAAAGCAAAGTTTCTACGGGCGACTGACCGTGTAAAGTAGGTCAATATATTCTTATAACTCGAGAACCACTTTATACATTTACATACGATTTCCACTGTTGCATTCTGTCACTTCTCAAGAAGGTTTTAAGCTATAAATTGTAACGCTACGTCATCGGCGGCCTGAGCTGTGAGAAAAAAGTCACGCGAAGCGAAGCCGCGGGGACAAGCTAGTAAAATTGTAAAATACTTTGCCAATGAGCGTGTCAGCGTCCACTGCTGAGCATATACGCCCCTCAAAATTTGCTTCAATTCTTCCGGCCTTTAGCCGGGTTTTTGCCGGGTTGGTCTTCCCGCACTCTGTTTTCCTGTCCACGGCCGCCAGTGTAGGACACGGCTTCTCTGCCGATATACATAGGCTGTTCCGAAAATTGTTAGTGAAATGAAAAATAGAATATGAAAATTTTTATTTATTCTGTGACTAACAATTTTCGGAACAGCCCACGTATAATAGTCGGGCGTATAATACATACGTATAACTCAAATACTTAGATAAAAGGCATCCGACTAAATAATTTTCTACTCATGTTCATGATAAATGTAAATAACTTATTTATTAGCTTTATTAATATAAGAAAATAAAAGAGAATTAATGTTACAAACTAAACTAACTAAAAAAATTATTATAATAAAATGAAATATAAATTAAATACAGCTATTACAATTAAAGAAATGAAAAAAAGTATCGATTGTGACCTCTTATTATTTAGTAATTTGTATTACCTACTTGTTTATATTTTATTGAATAAAAAGAAAAAGGAGGGTTGCACCGGTTGAGGGCCAGGGGTGCGGTGGGAGCGCTATGACAGAAGGTAAAAAATAATATATAAAATAAGTAATATAAAATATGGAATGGTGTGTGTGTTCCCCACCAGCACCACCTATAACCTGACGATCTTCAAAAGGCGCGTATAAATTAGACGACGACCTTTTTGTCCGCCTCATAGCCGGCATGGCGCCTCTCTAAGCATGGTTTCGCGAGGAATGGTGTGTCTGATCTTCCGTTGAAGTATTGGGCACAGAAACCCGCGACGGCTGTCTATAAAAAAAAATAAAAAAGCCACAGTTGCACTCCGGGAGTGCCGGCAGAAGTGAAAACAACACCGTAACATTGCTAAAAAAAACATAAAAAAAATTAATTTTAAATTTAGTAGAACGGACAGGCATGCATTTGTTACGGAACCCTACATTCATTTTGAAATAAATGTTAAATTTAGTAGAACGGACAGACATGCATTTGTTACGGAACCCTACATTCATTTTGCAGAACTTAGTAGAATGGACAGACATAAACGTGCTACGGAACCCTACTTTTGTTATAAAATAACCGTCGGAGGATCTTGGTTGAAAATTGTAAAATTTAGTAGAACGGACAGACATGCATTTGTCACGGAACCCTTCATTCATTTTGAAATAAATGTTAAATTTAGTAGAAAGGACAGACATGCATTTGTTACGGAACCCTACATTCATTTTGCAGAACTTAGTAGAATGGACAGACATAAACGTGTTACCGAACCCTACTTAACAGTTGCACTCCGGGAGGTCCGGCAGATCCCGTGCCACTCTAACTTAACCCTTAATGCAATGACTTAAGGTTACATTTCGCTTTTCGAGACTGACGAGGACGCGATGACGCGAGTTTAAATTTTTTTACCCAAGCGCCGCTAAAGAAGTTTTCACTTCAAAAATACAATAAGTCCTATGTTTTGTTCGTAATAGAGTTTTTTCTGGGCCTTAAATTGTAAACTCGCTTAGAGGCCAGTTGGCGAGTGGAGAATCGAGTACAACAATGTTGTTGTACTCGACTAATCGAATCGAATAATTTGACTTATAATAGAAGTCAAATTTTTAATGCATCGCGATCATAAGCAACATACGACAGTTGCGCATGTCACCCAACGACATTTGGCTCTTTTCCTGCCTTTCTAGAAATAATGGACCCGTTCCACAGCTGACAACTAAGAGTACAACACTGTAGAGAGCTCATCTACTCGTCGAGTAGGCGAAATGTCACTAATGGTGTGCACAAGCACAACATTACAAAATATATTCAGCCGCCGCCGTACACAACAAAGCGTCCTTGCAATATTGAAACTGAGTGAGCCAAAAACCATGGGTGTGTAAAATGAAGCGCGGTCGCTGCTAACGAATATCTGTCACACTTAGATATAATTCACGGTATCATAATAAAAATCTGTATGGATGAGTTGCGGGCATTTTAGATCATGTAAGTGATAAATTAAAATTTCTGAAAATGTATGAAAACATATTTTTTTCGGACCCGTCGCAAAAGAAGCTTTTGTCAAATCAAATTAAATGTAGTTATTTTATCAGACAGGAGATCAATTTTAAGCGAAAAAAAAACAAACAATTATAATATACTTTTTTTATTGAAAGCGCGACACGTGGCACCCCGCCACCCATATACTTTTACAGTTTACAAGTTTACAGAGTTAACCCCATCGTGACCATTAAAATTACAATATCATGTGAATGAAAGGTCGGTCGAAACGGCTATGTAATAGTTTGTGTTTTCCGTCCAGTTCAGTGTAGTCGGCACGACCGAAGGGAAGCACTGACGTGGCACCAAGTTCACCCGGTGTTATGTGATGACATCACGGATGTTGTAGGTGATGTAGCCAACCGTGTCAGTTTCCATAAAAAAAAAATGTTAATCTGCATAATTAACTAGCTAGAAATGAGACTAGGGATAATTTTCAAAGCAGTGACAGCCAGTTATCAAACAATGCCATAGCTTGTTTTTGAATGTTTAAAGATTTTCGCTTTGTAGACTTCAAGTTGTCAAGATTTTAGCTATTCTATGTTTTCCCATTCCTCCGCTGAGGGGAGATGGCGTCGAAACAAAAGAATGTTCTGGGAATATAATCAGCGCGCACTCTCGCCTCTCGCTAACACAGACAGGCTACAACATGCATAAGAAGGGGAGGATGAATATACACGTAGAGTGTGCAGGGGGGTGTTAGGCGAATTTCCTTCTCATTTTGGTCGCGAAAATATGATTATTTTAAGTATGTAGGTAATGTTAGCTAGTGCTGCGTGCAGAGTTTGAGGCGTGAAAGGAGCCTCAGAAATCAAAGGTAAAACTTGTTTTGAACTGTTTAAAATTTGTGTTTTTTTTTACCCTTGTCGTATTATAAAGTTAATTAACAGTACAAGTTCAATTACAAAATAATGACTAAGCACAATTATAAGAGACTTATGCATGACTTGTGTAAATATTTAGGACTAGCTTTTGCCCGCGGCTTCGCTCGCGTGAAATTCGTATTTCAAAGGAAGAAAGTAAGTAACTAAGACCGATCTGCGTTTAGGTAAAAAATAAACCTTCTTGACTAAAGTAAGTAACTAACGGCGAGGCTTCAGGCTGAGCTGCATTCTGGAAGACAATAAACCTTCTCGAAGAAAGTAAGTAACAGAGGGCGAGGCCGAAGGCCGAGCTGCGTTCAGGAAGACCATAAACCTTCTCGAACAAAGTAAGTAACTAAGGGCGAGGCCGAAGGCCGAGCTGCGTTCAGGAAGACTATAAAACTTCTCGACGAAATTAAGTAATTGAGAGCGAGGCCGAAGGTCGAGCTGCGTTCAGGAAGACTATAAACCTTTTCGAAGAAATCAAGTAATTGAGGGCGAGGCCGAAGGCCTAGCTGCGTTCAGGAAGACTATAAACCGTCTTGAAGAAAGTATGTAACTATCGCCCATAGTTACTTACCGTCAGCGTCTTCTAGAATACAGCTCGGCCTTAGGCCACGCCCTTAGTCACTTACTTTAAAAACATTTTTTTTTATGGAAACTGACACAGTTGGCTACATCACCTACAACATCCGTGATGTCAGCCCATAACACCGGATGAGCTTGGTGCCACGTCAGTGCTTCCCTTCGAAAAGGTTTATGGTCTTCTTGAACGCAGCTCGGCCTTCGGCCTCGCCCTCTGTTACTTACTTTCTTCGAAAAGGTTATCGTCTTCCTGAACGCAGCTAGACCTTCGGCCTCGCCCTCTGTTACTTACTTTCATCAAGAAGGTTTATAGTCTTCCTGAACGCAGCTCGGCCTTCGGCCTCGCCCTCAATTACTTAGTTTCTTCGAGAAGGTTTATAGTCTTCCTGAATGCAGCTCGGCCTTCGGCCTCGCCCTTTGTTACTTACTTTCTTCGAAAAGGTTTATACTCTTCCTGAACGAAGCTCGGCCTACGGCCTCGCCTTTAGTATGTTACTTACTTTATTTGAGAATGTTTATTGTTTATCTGAATACAGTTCACTCTCCGGCCCTGGCCTAAGTTACTTACTTTCTTCTTTTGAAATACGAATTTCACGCGATCGAATCCGCGGGAAAAAGCTATCGATATTAAAATAAGAAACTTCAGTTAAAATAAATCAAATCCTTTAGATACCTAACTAAGTTAAATATTCCACCTATTAGCGTAACCGGAACTGAATTTTATTTAGCCTATCCTGTGTCTCGTATAGCTAAATGTGCGTGTACTAATTTTAATCGAATTTACATGATCGGCTTAAATTTTATGGAGGAAATTCATACACACATATTCGCCTCGCCCCGCTGCCCCCCCCCCCGCCCCGCCCGTACTGTGCGCCGCACCGCAGGACGCCATAGACATTCTCATCGTCATAACTTTTAAACTATTTGTCCAAATTACTTAGTGTAAAATCCAAAGTTTATCTACTTTAAATACCAGAAGCGATAAAAGTTTGTATTTGGATAAGGATTAATTCAAACTATAAAATGTGCATTGTAAATACAGTATCCAAATTTAAATGTATTTATCGTTCACTATTTTGGCTATAGTGGCTTCCACATAAAAAGTAGATATATGCTGTCGCGGACTTTTTTTTAGAACTATTTATGAGAAACAACGTCAACATACATTATCTTCGTGTAACTCTAACGGTTTACGCAGCGCACGCTGAGATAGCTCTCAGATGGCAGGATTTTTTCCGACTTGCTTGACATTTATCGATACACTTATTTGGGCCAATTTACACAATGTCTTTATAAATTATAGCCTATATGTTATTTTGATGTACTGTAAAGGCTCATCAAAATCTGTTCAGTAGTTTTTACGTCAAAGAGGAACAGAGATCCATTCTATCATATTGCGGCTATTCAGTTCGCTCGCTGCCCGCTCGCCACTCTCCGCCCCTCCTCCGCGCGGCCGCCGCCAGCTGCCGGCCGCCCGCTTGGTAAATACCTATAGTGCTACGGCGGCGCCTACGGAACATTCCGTTTTGTATGGGAGCCACATCTTAGCGTAACCGGAAGTGAATTTTATTGAGCCTATCCTGTGTCCCGTGTAGGTAAATGTACTTGTACGAAGTTTCATCGAATTCGGATGATCGGTTTAAGAGTTATGGTGGAACATACATACATACAGAAATGATTTCTAAAAATCGTAAATTTAGTTTTAGTATCATACACAGAGTCTACAAACCAAATATCTCAAAAAACAAAGCAACTTACTCCATGACCATCCCTTACAGATTTATTATTAGTATTGATGATATTGATTGATTGATTGATTAAAATTAAAATTTAAGATAAATAAAAAGTCTACATACAAATTCTCTCACTCACACACACACTTACCCACACTGCGTCTGAAACAAACTGATTGCTTTATAAAATGTGTGCGCAAATTATGATAACATCAGTTCTATTATTTTGAATACCTCGCCAGATATAATAGGCGGGAATAATCCTCGGGGCGAGAAAAATGGAAGAAAAATATCACAAGCAAGTGAACTTATTCCATAAAGCTTTGACACCAGCTGTACGACTGGAGTAAAGTGAAATGTTCCTATGAAAATATTTATATATACTTAGGAGTCTGAAGAGAAAATTGCGTTGGCGGTCGAAGGTGATATCCTGGAGAGAGACGAGCTAGAGTGAATCTTGATTCTTTTTTTTTATAGTAAGCGCGACATATATGGCGCCGAGCCACCCATAAGGTGTCTAGCGACCCCTATGGACATTCCGTCGCATACGGGGGCTGCGAATGCCATGCCGGCCTGACAGGTGCCCATTCACCCCTCTCTTGAAGGACCCGAGACTATACTTGGGGGGAAATATGTGGGCAGGGGAGCGTTCCAGAGTTTACCGGTTCTGTGGAGGAAGGATCTGCAGAACCGATTGGTACGCACCAACGTATAGGGATGCAATCCCTGCCCAGTGCGCGTTGTACGGAGGTGGAAAGGGGACGGCTTCTTACGACAAGTGCGTTAGATTTTATTTTAAAAAAATAATGTTTTTTTAAGTGCAACGCAGGTACGTTGCACGCTACATAATCGATTACTTAGGGAACGTACCACGTGACCGATTTGGGGGAAGGGAGGGGGTTTGTCAAAATACCACGTTGGGCCACAGAGCGGGAGGGGAGGTTATTCGCCATGTCACGTAGTATTTCAAAATATAGTGTACTAGCTTTTACCCTCGGCTTCGCTCGCATAGCCTATGTCCATCCTGAAGGTCCATTCTAAATATTGGTCAAAGAATTTTTCGGAGATTACCTCCTACATCCAAACGTAAATACTTTCAAACTTTACATTTTTATAATATTCGTATAGAAAAAGATTAAAAAACGCAGCGCCGACTGTACTCTTTTACCAAGAACTGGACATGCACTGTTCAATTACACCAAAAAGATATTCGCCTGGTCACATTCAAAAGTTTAAATATAACCGTTAATGCTTAGTCTACATAAATACATTGAAAAGCAGCAATTTGTGAAATACCACGTGAAAACTGCATATATGTACTTCTCCCACATCCCTAAGGTTAGTTAGATAGAATAGAATGCCTCACGGCATTAAGCTCACATATTGTGTCTAATTTGTATAAATGATAGATAGATAGATAGAAAATTCTTTATTGCTCCAGTAAAAATTAAACAGTAACAAATACATTGGAAAATTTACATAAGGTGCAAAGGCGGACTTATCCCTTACAGATATTTCTTACAGTCAACCTTTGGATGTTTGAGATTCGATAATATAGTGGAATGTAAGTAGGTAGTAGCAAAAGAGTTGCGTGACAATTGGAGATAAAAATAATAATAAGAATACTTATAAATACATACATATAATTACATGCTAGTAAAATATAAGCCATACATGTTTAATACATATAAATTACTAAATATATAGAATATTATATACAAATAAATATACATACATACATACTTGTCCATCCAGGTAAGTATGAAACAAAAGTGGTTTTTGTTTTTTAGGTTTTTACTTCACATTGACGGAGGTAATACAGTTTTAGGTGTTTTTTGAATAAGGGAAGCGATTTACAATGTCGGATAAAGTGTGGTAGTAAATGTATGTTCAATAAAGAATATATATACATACATACATACAAAACTAGCCCCTCCCCCCTCCCTCCCACCTAGGGAGGAATAAATCAAGATACTTAGCACGGTCACAGACATACATTCCACCTTTCTCGTCAGAACTAGGTAGGTACCTTATTAGTGCTTCTATTTGGTACGTGGTACTATTAATATAAATCGTTTGACGCCACACTAAGTTAGTTCAAGTGAACATGTACTTCATCAAATTCGCCCCGAAACGGGGTCGATTCTGGTATTAAACAACATTCGATTATTCGATCTTTCAAAGTCGAAGTGGAGAGATAGAATTTACTTAAAATAACACAGGTTCTTTCAATGCTCATTCGTTTCCCCCAAGTAAAGTTTCCTGTAAAGAGCGTAAATATGTAGTTTTCTGTCAAGCAGGCATGGCACTTGCAACCCGCGCAAAAGATCATTATTGCTTTTTGGAAAAGTTTCACAAAAACATAAAGTAAATTAATGATTGGTCTGCATATTGATTGTTGAAAACGTGATTTTAATTTCTAGTTGTCATGTTAAATTAATTAGTTTAGGTATTTACGAAAATGTATGGAGAACTCAAATAATTATTTTTTTATTACAACCGCGACATATGGCGCCGAGCCCATAAGGTGTCTAACAACGCCCATGGACATTCGGTTGTATGCGGGGGTTGCGAATGCCATGCCGGCAGACAGTTCTCTTTTGAAATCTACTTAGTCTTTTATACAGATTAGCCTCCTGAAAGACCCGGCATGGTAACAAAATCCTCCTGTAGGTACATTTATGCATTATGCCGTATTAATGATGGTATATGTAACTATGAGCCTGTATATGTAGATATGTATTGAATGAATTTATTTATTTGATAAATGTTTTTTTTATCTTAGGTAATTTCGCACTATCCATTAACCTTACCCACAATCACAGGCATGACTGGTAGAAAATGTCTCAAGCCATTAAGTCCGTCTTTTGTAAACTTGATATGTCCAATAAAGTATATTACAATGCATATTTTGATTAGAAAAATGCAAAGCGAAAATCATTGGAAAAAAAAAATACATCCCGGCCAGGATTTATTTTTTCCAATGATTTTCGCTTTGCATTTTTCTAATCAAAATATGTATAAAGCGAGTACGTGCTTAGTACTAACATATAAACATAAAATATTATATTACAATGCATTATAATTTTTATTCTACATTTACAATACCTACTCAACATTGAATGCAGCATTTAGTGCGTTTAGTAAGCTAGGTATTACAAATTAATTCCTGGTACAAACTGATGTCGCAGTTAGGTACATTAATTCTCTTAATATGGTTAAAATAATTCAAATACAAGAATATGTAGTACGAGTGTGTACTCCCGGTTATGACGTACGGGTGTGAAACGTGGACGCTGACGGTCGGTGTTGTCCAAAAGTTGAAACTTGCCCAGCGAGCAATGGAGCGAGCCATGCTGGGAATATCGCTACGTGATATGGTGCGTAACGAGGCAATCCACCGACGCACCAAAGTAGTCGATATTGGATACCGGGTGGCTAAGCTCAAGTGGCAATGGGCTGGGCACGTCAGCCGAAGAGACGGCGACCGTTGGAGTAACCGTGTCCTACACTGGCGGCCGTGGACAGGAAAACGGAGTGTGGGAAGACCACCCGCCAGGTGGGACGACGACATCAAGTACGTCGGCGGAAAGCAGTGGTTCCGTACCGCTGAAGGCCGGGGGGACTGGAGGAAAATTGGAGAGGCGTATATCCAGCAGTGGACGCTTACACGCTGACTGACTGACTGTAGTACGATTTTCGTAATAACGATATTGCCTTCGATCGCGTTCCCCTACTTGAAAAGCTGCTTACGTAATACCCCCGCTGGCGCACCGTGCTCCGTGTTCAATAATTTCACTACAACGGCACGGTATATAAAAGGATCTCCCAGGAGAAATCAAACAACAGCGCGAACCAATACCTTCACTAGCTTTTTTTTATCTCTATACTACAGAAATATATTTTAAGTTCAAACATTGCTCTAATTACTTTTGTCCTAGATAGCGTTGCTGTATTGTATCCCAGAATAGATCTGCGTAACTCCGTGAAACTGTTCTTCGATGATGTAATATAAACATTACTTTCGAAAGCTTAAATCGGTGTTACCTAAATTAATAAGGTTGTTGGTTAGTACCTATGCGATACGACTTGGTAATTCTACACCCGAAACTAAACCACTGTGGTTCTATGATATTTTATTTTGCAAACTTTTATTAAATAGTTTCATACAAAACTGCTGAAAAAATTAAAATATTTGTTACATGTCAAATATTGTTCAGTTATACATGCGGGATCAGTCTCGATGAAATAAAACAAATTTGTAGCGGATTTGGTTGTTTCGTGTACCTCTGGCTGGTCATTCTGGTTTCTTTGTTTTTTTTTAACCGGGATGGTTCTTTACTCTCTTAAAAAGCTTGAAATAAATTAAATCACAAGTTTAAACCCCCCCACACACATACTTTTGTTTTTTATTTATTTTATTTATTTTGGCACAAACAACAGAAATATGTCACAACTTGTTAAAATACAAAAATAACTATAATTTACCGACATAGTTCCTAAACGTTTGTACACTTCGTGGTTAATTTATTGCAGTAAAATAAATTTAAAAAATAGAACAATAATTAGAACAGAAAAAAAAGTTAAATATAAAAAATTAAACTGACAACAATAACTAGAAATATGTAGGCGAATGACAGCAAAATTAAAATAAGCTAACAGAAACGAAATGTGTGTTTATAACATGTGTGTATCCAGGAACGCGAATAGAAGAAAGAACATACCGCGCGTACACGTTCGATTCTGTACACGTTTTTTAAACCGGTGAGACGAGTAACTGAATATATCCACTTCAGCATCATTATCTCTAACAGATTCATATAAACGACACATTCGCAATATGGGGTTATAGTATGCCATGTTATTGTTACAAAGCGGAAGCAAAAACAACTTAGGTCGCCTAGTCCTAGCACGACAAGTGTTAAAAATTTTTTTTGAAAGAATAGTAGTATGTAGCTGGGCATTAATTATATTATAGAGGCATTCTGTCCAGCATATTACGTCGAACGACAAGAGAATCTAATTTAAAATGTTGCATAAAAACAACGTTTAGCTAATTAAAGACAAACAACGTTTAGCTAATTAAAGGCGTCAGGGGACCGATAAGTATAAAAAACCCAACTCGGTCCCCTGACGCCTTTAATTAACTGAGCGGAAATACTTTTTCACTTTTTACGGGTTGTTGATGTGTCGGAAGTTTTTTTAAATTTGTAATTTTACCCATGGACTTGAGCCATTTCTGTCAGTATGAGCCTGTGCCGAATTAGTTTTATTATTTTCCTCAATTGTGTCAAAATGACTTCCTTTCAAAGCTGATTTCAATTTCAGAACACGAAAAAGTCACCTGGTGCTAGGTTGGGGGACGAAAGGTCATTTCATTTTTTTGAAACAAAATTCTCGAAATGACAAGACGAATGAGCCATGGCAATAGGTACATGCCAAAAGTTTCACACCAAAAGATCCGGTCTTTTTCATTCTCGCCCTCTTCTGTGACAACATTTCAAACATTTAATTATTTTAAAAGGCTTTTTAAAGTGCGAACGTTGTTTACACACAGAGGGTTCCGTAGCCATTTACTTTTTTCACGCAGAGACGGTTAGAGACCGTTTAGAATACACACTTTAAAACTATTTAAAAAAATATGAAAACCGCCTTCAAAAATGTATGAAATCAAAAAAATCTAACCCTAGAGTTGAACGCGGTGCACTAACGTTTTCTTTCATGCATCATTTTTGCTTGCTTTTGCTTTGTTTTTGAAAGTTGTTTTAATATTTTTTAAATAGTTTTTTATTTCACAGTTTTTTTAGTAATGTTTTGCTATTAATGTACTCGGCCTCGCTTTCCAATCCGATCTTGACCAAATTTAAATGGCCACACGGAAAGCCTCAGCTTTCAAATAAAAAAAGAATCATCAAAATCGGTTCACCCAGTCGAAAGTTCTGAGGTAACAAACATAAAAAAAAAATACAGTCGAATTGAGAACCTCCTCCTTTTTTTGAAGTCGTTAAAAATAGTTTTCATTCCCTAAAGACAAATGTGACTACTTTATAAATTGTTTTATTTAATTTTACGTCCCGAACTAAACACTTTGGGGATGCAGAAGTCACCCACTAACAGTGGGTGACTTCTGCATCCCTCCTGCATTGAAGTGGAAATCCATAATATACAACTGGTCCCCTGAGCTGCTTAAGTTCTACTTAAATGCATTCCAGCTTACTCTCCCCGACCCAAGTAACCTAGTTAGATGGGGGAAATCTACAAATAGACTATGCCCGTCATGTAAGGAGTTCGTAGGCACGGCCAAACATTTGTTATGCGGATGCAAAATACTACTTGAGCGAGGCCAGTATTCCTACCGTCATGATAAAGTCCTCCAAATCATCAGATAGGCCATCAACCTGTCAATTGCACGGACCAGGAAAGGGCAAACCAGTAGCGGCTTCCAGAAGGTCAACTTTGTGAAACCTGGAGCCAATAAGCTGCCCAAAGATAGGACTAAACCTTCTTCAATTTTGGGAGCAGCAAAGGATTGGGAATTGTTGATGGACACACATGAGAAGCATTACCAAATGCCTTCGGAAATCTGTACCACAGCATTAAGGCCGGATATACTCATATTCTCAAAAGCGACAAAGCATGTAGTACTTGTTGAACTTACAGTTCCATGGGAAAGTAACATACCGAAGGACCACAACATCAAACTTAACAAGTACTGCAACTTAGTAGACCGGATTGTGAGAAACGGATTCAAGACTGATCTCTTCGCTGTGGAAGTCGGAGCAAGAGGACTACCAGCGAAGTCGCTCTACAGTCTCTTCAAGAATCTAGGGCTCCCAAGATCGACGCTAAGCTCATATATGGAGAGAGCTTCGAAAACGTCACTGGAAGCATCCTACAGAATATGGATAGGTAGAGAGAGGGAGGTCGAGAGCGGGACTGGTGGTTTCCCCGCGTCCTAGTCAACGCAGACTAGCTGACGAGGGCTTGAAGCGAGCCGAAACGTGAAGCATGCGCGGGAAATTTAGAGTGGCCACTCGCTAGTCCCGACCTCGATTAATACCCTCCTCTACTGCCGATGGGCCTGGATATGTTCGGTGAAGCCATCGTAAGCTTAGATCCACACCTTCTAGCACTTGTGACGGACTGACGAACAGATATCTGACCGATTTTTAAAAGGTCCCACAGGTTTATTTCAAATAAAAAATAATTAAATCTGTACCTAAAAATTCACAATAATTTAATAATTTTTTTATGGAAACTTACCCGGTTGGCTACATCACCTACAACATCCGTGATGTCAGCCCATAACACCGGGTGAACTTGATGCCACGTCAGTGCTTCCCTTCGGTCGTGCAAGCTACACTGAACTGGACGAAAAACTATTTACATAGCCGTCTCGACCGACCTTTCATTCAGTGCGGTGGTACCAACCCGGGCGGGTTAAACTCTACCACCTATGTATTAATATAAAAAGGGAGTTATATCCCTTAGTCGCCTTTTACGACATGCACGGGGAGAGATGCAGTGGGGCTATTCTTTTAACCGGCCCCACACGGTACACGCTAAATCTACCTATAAATAAAAATTATCGTCCATAGGGACCATAAGCATGGTTCCCATGGCTGAAGCGGCGCTCCTGAAATGCGCCCGGGCACGGCGGTCACCAGACGCGTCAATGAGTAGTTTTCCCAATTTCTTGGAAAAACTCTCCCTGTCAAAAAAGGTCCCTGTCAACGTGGCTAGCTACGGAACCATAATGAAATGAGCTTAATGTCAAACTTGGTTGAGCTTGAGGTAAGCATTCGCGATGCACAACTCTTCGAAATAAAAATATCTGTTACATACATACATACAACACGTTGTATCCCGACAAACGGACTAAGCAGAGTAATCGGTGTTGCGCTGCAAGGACTTTAGCAAGGCACCTTGTCCTTATTCCTTAGTCGCCATTTACGACATCCACGGGGAGAGATGCAGAGGGCTATAATTCTTTTTAAGTACGGGTCCCACCTGTTATCACATCTAGATATTTTCATTAAGCATTGGCATGCAACACAAATTTCCTGTCAGAATTAGGTGCATTGTTTCCCTCGAAGTGCCTCTTCTTCGCTTTCGGACGCTATATATTGTAACGAAATTAGAGAATGTCGCGTACTTAATTTATAAATTCATGTAACCAAGAAATATTAGCATTTACTACATTTTTGTAAGCTAAGCACGTACCTATAAAACCTAAATTGTTTTGGAGAAATGGAAGGCATATGAATAAAATCACGATTAAATGGGCGTTATTACCGCGGGGGCTTCTATTTATTGCAGTGATATTGAGAAATAACGTATGTTTTTCTCTTTCTTCATATTACTGATATTGCTCTGAAGTTAGTTTAGTTAGAAATTATTGCCCAAAAATCTAATTTCCATTTCAATACAAACCTTAAATTTTTAGGGTTCCGTAGTAGAGACTATCCTGTGCAGCGCGCAGCTAAAATAAAAACACTCTAATTACACAAATAAAAAACTAAATCAATAAAACATTTAGACACTTAAACAAAATTAAAACTAAAACCAAACAATTTATTTTGAACAATTGACTGTTTTCCTTCCTCCTTCCTTCCTTTACCTATAATAAAATCCAACGTCTGCTTTCTGTCTGTCTGTCTGTCCGCTTATAACTCGAGAACCACTGAACCGATTTTAATAAAATAAAACTCTACGGATAGCTTGATTCTTCCCATCAACTATAGGCTACTTACTATCACGCTAAATAGCTTATGAGGTTAGCAGTGAAGTGAAATATGAGAGCGGGCGGAGCCGCGGGCACAGCTTGTTCTATTATAAAACAGTAAACTCATCAATCAAAAAGGTAGCCGGGAGTGGATGGATGAGAAGAGCGGAAGACCGCGTGTGGTGGCGTGCCTTGGGAGAGGCCTATGTCCAGCAGTGGACCGATACAGGCTGATGATGATGATGATGATGAAACTCATCAATACGCAACGAAGCGGCAAGAAACAATATTCTTTTTAGAAATAAATAAAATCCACATGAACAGAATTGGGATAATCTCCGATTCTTCGCTGAATATTGACCTCTATTAGCAGTCATTTATTTCCGACTTTGAAGTTCAAACCCTCTCGTATTGTCAAAGGCGACCGTAGACGTGCCGAGACGCGTTCCCACGTGTTATTACGATCGAGTTACATGCACGTACGTACGTGTCGCTCGTCCTCCTTTCGAACAGTTGTAATCTGATATCCGCAATCTTGCGCCTCGATTGTAGGTACCTACGTGTAGGTTAGGTACTTGCGTTATTGTTTCTGTGACATATAGGTACCTAAGTTAGCCCGAGTTTTCCGTCCGGTCCGTGTCAGTCAGTCAGGCAGCGAGGATGCTTCCACCGCTGGACATACGCTTCTTCAATTTCCCTCCAGTCCTCTCGGCCTTCAGCGGTACGGAACCACCTGCTTTCCGTTGTTTTTAACCCTGGACGCAATAAAAAGAGGGGTGCTAAATAAGTTTAACGTGTGTGTGTATGTGTCTATGGGTATGCTGCTGTGGCATCGTAACTCCCGAACGGATTTTTTATTAGAAAGCTGGTTTAATAGCGATGGTTCTTAGCTATGTTTGTAATCAAGTAAATAAGTAGGTAATTAAGTAATAAAAAAATTAATTCTCTTAAAAAGTAGACATATTTATAAAAAAAAAGCTTGAAATCAAAGTTAAATTACAAATTTAAAAAACTCCGACCCTTCAAAAGTAAAAAATTATATAAAAACTCAGACCTGCGCGGGTATTTACTTAGCGTTCCCCCGACTCCTTTAAGTATGTAAACGGAAAATATTTAAGAGTATCTATTGTAAAAAACTATACAAGAACGTCCACGATTTCAAGTTAGTTTTCTACGCTGATAATAAAACTAAGGTCACCGGTGCCTGGACCCACGAAACTTCTGGTCCCAAACAAGAATAAGTACAGTTTTTTATCGTGCCAAGGGTCAGAATACCAAGTGGAAGGGACCTTTTATTATTTTTTATGGATAGCGCGACATGTGGCATCTTTTCACCTACAAGTAGGTGTCTAACGATGCCCATGGACATTATGTGATGCGCGGGGATTTCGAATGACATACCGGCCTATCAGGAGCCTTTTCACGCCCCTTTTTAAAAACCACAGGCTGTACCTACTTGGAAGGAAATAGATGGGAAGGGAGTGCGTTCCACATTTTCCCGCTTCTGTGAATAAAAGACCTACAGATCCGTGGTAGGTCGATTTTATAGGGGTGCATGCCCTGTACGCGTTGTGCGGAGGTAAAATGGGGACGGCGCGGCGGAATGACGTTAAACAGCTGCTCCTAACACTCCCCATGAAATAGACGATAGAACTAACTTAGAGCTCGACTTAGAGAGCCGACGACACGTCCCTAAGGAGTTGCAGCGATTCTAAGTCGCAGACACCACAGGGACACCCACCAGTCGCACGGCACGACGCTGTACACGGACATATAAAATACACTCGATTTTAGGAGTCAGAGGGGCCAAATCGCATGCTCGAACCAGCCAATATCACCTCCGAGAAGGCAGGTGCCATACCGGAAGCTTCCCTTTGGATTGGTGGCTATACCACAGATTAAGTATTAGTTGCTATACTGGACTAGAGTAGAACACAGCCGAGGCTGATATGCGGCCGTCTTACATCCAGTACGGAGGTACAAACCCAATCGGCTACAAATTGAGCCTACCACCTAGTAAGGGGCAAGGGAAGGGCCCTACACTTTTACACCGCATCCAAACGGTGAAGCAGCACGTGTAGGTATGCAAGTAAATTTTTCCGTCAGAAAAAACTTGGTACACGCCGACCGGATTCGAACCTCAGACCTCTCGGAAGTGAGGCCGACGCCCAGACCACTAGTCCACTCGCCGCTTATTCTTGAAGAAGTTCAAAATAAATTATGGTTGTGCCGACATGAAATGAAGGGAAGCATTGACATGGCACCTAGTTCACCAAGGTTTTATAGGCTGACATCACGGATGTTGTAGATGATGTGTGGCCAACCGTGTCAGGTTCAATAAAAAAAAAATAAACAAAAACATATTCAATCTCATTTCGGAATGCGTTTCCACCTTCTCACTGAGATATGTGCTCGAACGATTTTATAAGTGGTATTTTTAACCTTACCTTACTCCAACTATTTTTCAATATCAAAGTGATGAAACATGCCAACCAGCCTGCGCGTCCCTCAAAGCCGCCGTCGTCCCCTTCTCGCGCTCCGTTCGGAGGCTTTTGAGGAGAGGCGCGGAGACGCGAGTATGCGCGCGATCGAAATTGTTGAGGGCCTCAACATTCAACATGGTCGCTCAGGTGGTCTGAATTTTGGCATGTCACTGTTTGGAGTTTGGCCGTGCTCTTTCTTTCGGAGTTCTAATTTTTAGGGTTCTTATCCGGTACGGAACCCTATTACTAAGTCTACGCCGTCTGTCTGTCTGTCCGAAGCCATTTATAGTGATACTAGCTGTGCCCGCGGCTCCGCCCGCTCTCATATTTCACTTCACTGCTAACCTCATAAGCCATTTAGCGTGATAGTAAGTAGCATATAGTTGATAGGAAGAATCAAGCTATCCGTAGAATTTTTTTTTATTAAAATCTGTTCAGTGGTTCTCGAGTTATAAGCGGACAGACAGACATACACTCAGACACTCAGACAGAAAGCAGACGTTGGATTTTATTATAGGTACTAGCTGTGCCCGCGGCTCCGACCGCTCTCATATTTCACTTCACTGCTAACCTCATATAATATAATCATATAATATAATCATAGTTGATGGGAAGAATCAAGCTATCCGTAGAATTTTGTTTTATTAAAATCGGTTCAGTGGTTCTCGAGTTATAAGCGGACAGACAGACATACACTCAGACACTCAGACACTCAGACAGAAAGCAGACGTTCGATTTTATTATAGGTAACGAAAGAAGGAAGGAGGAAGGATAAGGAAGGAAGGAAGGAAGGAAGGAAGGATAAGGCGCCTTTGCGCGTTATAGTGCCAAGTTTACTTGATTTATTATTATTTTTTTTTATGGAAACTGACACGGTTGGCTACATCACCTACAACGTCCGTGATGTCAGCCCATAACAACCGGTGAACTAGGTGCCATGTCACTGCTTCCCCCTTTGATCGTGCCGGCTACACTGAACTGGTCGGAAAACACAAACTATTTACATAGCCGTTTCGACCGACGTTTCATTCAGTGCGGTGGTACCAACCCGGGCGGGTTAAACCCTACCACCAAGTAAGATTAGGAGGGAAGGGACCTACAGTTTATAAATACAGGTAGCAATAAAGAATTTCTATGCAATTTAATTTTAGTTCACATTATATTTTTTTTCTTATGATTTCATCTGCACGTTGAATTGCAGTGTGTCGTATAATGCGCGGGGCGGATCACGGCGTGTCGCCGCCGCAGCGGTTCGTCGGTGTTCTCCCTCGCACCCGCACCGTACTTGTATAGTGTATTCGCGTGGCGGGTCGCCCGCTGCGGCGACGACACGCCGAGATCCGTCCCGCGTAGTCTACGTAGCTTCTTCAATATTATTGAATTCTTTTACCTACTCGTTTGTCATTTATTTGCAAGTGACTGTAAATTAATTGAACTCGACTTCTTGTGATATATGATATGAGGCATTGGATGCAAATGTAAACGGTGATTCGGCTAAATTGTAGAGAGCTTCCAGAACACAATGGACTGTGTGGGTGGGCGTCAACATAACATTGATTTAGTACTTACTACATATTTATGGGTATTTCAATTCAATTTATATTTTTAAATCAAGATTACCTGCATGCTTGCATACATACATTACAGGTGGTATTACATACATACATACCACACGCTGTATCCCGACAATCGGGGTAAGCAGAGTAGTCGGTGTTGTGCTGCAGGTACTCTTGTAAATTACAGCACGACACCGACCACCACGTTTAGCAAAGTATTCGGCTGTGCTGATAGTGCGGCAAAAATATGGCACGAACGCACCAACACTTTCGCACCAGCGATTTTTGAGCCAATCCAAAGCGTTGCATCCACGTGCGCTCACGCACACATCGATCGCTAATATGGGGAAACCTGCCCATATTTTTTTTATGGAATCTGACACGGTTGGCTACATCACCTACTACAACCGTGATGCCAGCCCTTGGTGAACTAGGTGCCGTGATGCCACCTTGGTGAACTAGGTGCCATGTAAGCGGTTCCCTTCTGCCGTGTTTTACTTCAATATTACCGTGTCGCGGACACGCCTCCTTCGCATATCTTTTTTTTTATGTAATCCGGTATGAGTGGCTGAGTTGGAGGGGCTAAACTAAAGCTCACGCTCCGACCAGCCAATATCACCTCCGAGAAGGTAGGTGGCATACCGGAAACTTCCCTGGATTGCTGGCTATACTGGACTAGAGGAGAACACAACCGAGGCTGCTATGCGGCCATCTTACATCCAGTACGGTGGTATCAACCCAGTCGATTACAATTTGAGCTTACCACCGCTAGCAAGGGGCAAGGGAAGGGACCTACATCTAACATACACATCTACATCTATATCTAATCTCCTTCCAAAATCTTTGGTATTATCATCACTAATAACTAATAACGCTCGTGTATCGGCAGTGGAGCAGCGAGCACGCGCTACGCGCTGGCGGCGGCGGCGTGCTGGCTGGTGGCGTGCCTCGTGCTAGCGCAGCCCGCCGGCGCGCGCGCCGCGCCTGCGCCCGCGCCGCTCTGCTCCGGCCCCGTCGACGACGACCCGCGCGCCGCGCGCTTCTGCGCAGCGCTCAACACCTTCCTAGAGCTATATGCCGAGGCGGCCGGAGAACAGATGCCTGAGTACCAAGGTACACTTACTTCTTGTCTCTCTAATATTGTTAAATTTATTTTATTTATCCAGTATGACTCAGCCGTCGTAGAGTCCAGCCGTAACATACCGGAGACTTCCCTTTGCATTGCTGGCTATACTGGACTAGAGAACACATCCGAGGCAGTTTTGCGGATACCGTACGTCGAGTATGGTGGTGCCAACCCTGTCGGCTACAATTTGAGCCTGCCGCCTAGTAGGGGAGAGGGAAGGGGCCACATTTAGTCTGGTTCCGAACAGTGAAGCAGCAGATGATGTGGAAAAATGGTCTGAATCATATCATCATCACATAAACTTTGTACATCAGTGGAGTCTTGCGAATCAACTGCATTTTAACACCGACAAATGCATGATCGTTAGCTTCACTAGGAAAAGTTGCCCGATCTAATATGCGTATAAACTAGGAGATATTCCACTTAAACGTGCCCAGCAAGTGAAGGACTTGGGTGTATTATTCGACGACAAGCTAACATTTCACGATCACATGGGGCAAGTGTGCAAGGTCGCGAGTAGAACACTGGGCGTAGTATTGCGACAGTCGAAAGATTTCAGTAATAATGCCTCAGTTAAGCTGCTGTATAATTCGTTTGTCCAAAGTAAGTTAGAAAGCAGTGCAATCATCTGGACCCCGCATGAGTCATCATATATACTCATGCTGGAAAAGGTTCAAAAAGAGTACATCAGATCTTTGTATAAAAAACAGTTTAATTATTACCCATATTTGTACCCGACAAAATTTTTACTAGGCATGGTGGGCTACAATTCCATCGAATTCAGAAGGGACTTAGCCCTCATGTCCTACATTTTCCAAACATTAAATGGGAAAATCAGTACCCCGGTTTTCCTACAGTTGTTTAATTTATATGTTCCGAATAACTATCATAGGGCCAGGACACATGTTCTTCTCCAACCAGCTCCTGCAAGAACAAATCTACAGATGTGCTCTCCTCTAAACCGAGCTATTCATATGCGGAACGAGCTAAATAAGGAGGCAGAGTTTGATGTTTTTAATAATAGCCTAAGTACATATAAGAGATTATTTATAAGTTATCTTAATAAATTGCATGCAAAAGTAAAATTAGGCTAGTAAACGAGTTAGGATATCCTGTAAGGTTTGCTAGTTAAGTGTCAAATAAATAAATAAATAAATAAATCATATATCTTGCGTTTAGCTCTTAAACTGCATACCTACATATCAAGCATTCTACATTGATAATTAATCTGCTGTTAGATATGTAAATAGGTATTGTAAGGTCAGTACCATATTATAATGCAGGTAGGCATTATACTGAATGAGAGTTTCGAAGAATAGTTGACTGCCGGCGTGTGTTCTTGCCCGTTCTCTCTCGCCAAACGAATAAAACAAATTGCGGGAATAGGTATAAGAAAATATAATTAACTAAAATTTAGACTGACTGGGCAAAATTCTTCAAATCCGGCTCGAAGGACCTACTTATATGAATGACTTCTGGCTGGACTCTGTGGATCCGTGCTAGCAGAAACCCTTCTAAAATCAATCTTCCTCATATCTGCTATTGCATACTACTAATGCTTATCAGTTTAATGTAAATGTGATGTGTATTCGGACAGCGCTGGTGCGCGACTACCCTCAGCTGTTGGACACCGGCATGAAGCGGCAAGACGTCGTGCACAGTTTCCTCCGCTTCGGTCGCCGCCGCTGACCGACCAATCACGGCCCGCGACACACCACCCGCTACTAACTTCACCCCGCAGCGCGCGCGCACCACACCTCTCTAGATAAAACTCTCTCTCTCTCTCTTTAACTAGCTAAATATAAGTATTGTAAAGGTAACATAGAGCATACTAGATGACTTAAAAGTATTATTAAATGATAATATCGACCTTGTTGTCAACATTTTTTCGTCTAATTTTATTTGGTATATTTGAATGATGTTGAAAAATAAATAAACATTTATGACAAGCTCGGCGGCTCTAATTTCTCCTTATCCAATTTATTGTAAGTATACCGATCTGATACAGATCGAATGGAAAGTTTTATTTAGGACAGAACAACTTACTCCATATTTTGTATTAGGTATCTGTGATGAAAGATTATAATTTACTTGCTTTTTCATACTGAAACATCATTTTTGAAAAATTGACAAAAATGTTAAAAATTTAATAAAAAAAATTAATTGATAATTTTCAAGTATGTATATGCATACACGAAACCCATTTTAACTATAATGCAATATAAAATCTACATCATAACTATTTCCTAATCTGTGCTGTCACTAACAGTAACAGGTAATTTGAAGTAGGTACGGTAGGTACATAGGTAGGTACTCGTTTGCCATGGAATTGCACATTAATCAAAAATTAAAGCTAAAAGGTGTTTGCATGGTAGAACAAATTTTTAAGAAACTGACTGAAAAGCACACTGAAATAAGGTCATGGTATTTTAGTGTAGGATAATAAAAAAGCACAGTGGCAAGGAACACAGTTTTAATGAAATTTTAGATAACAACAAAACAAGCTTACAACTAAATGAAGTGACAGTAGGTATGTATAGCACCGCACAGACCAACACAACTCGTATATCACCGAGGTCACATTGAGCAAATAACTTATACTAAACTGTACATTTTTTTACTGACTGCATAAAAATCGTGTTACGAAATGACACCACTATGTTTGTCTATGATTGACACCACTGAGTAGTCAGTGATTGACGCTGACACGCCAAAGCCTGATTCAGCTTTAGGTGAAAAAGTATTCCATCGCCAAAAATTAAAAAAACAGCGACAGTGTCTACTCCTCGGTAATATAATATGTGAAACTGTAGTTTGAACATGGAAACTCGATGAACATAAAATTGAAAAATATTTTACCTGTAATTTTTGTTTTTTTATATTTTTCGGGTATTCGTAGGTATGCCAAACAGAGATTATAACTAAAAACTCGTAGGTATGCCAAACAGAGATTATTAACTAAGAACTGGGAGTGTCCTATTTGATTCCCTGCGAATAGACCTACTAGGCGGGACAGTGCTATTCGCAGGTATGAGGTTAGAGCGTCTTGTCCTATTTGATTCTATGTATCAAAGTGAATGATTTCGCGCCGCGCGGAGCGGCGGCGCATGTCGTTTTTGTATCATGCAGGTATACCTACGAATTGACACTTCCCTTTTGTACAAACGATTATATGAAGGTGAAATTTTTTTTAATAAAAAGTCGTAGAATAAAAGGTGTTCACTTTCAGGCGGAGAAGAGAATCATCACATTCGGATACTACCTATTAATGTAACACCGCGTATATTTTGTAATTCTTTTTACCTACATTTTCAAGAGTAAGCAGACAGTGGGACTGAGAAGTTTCTTCCAATAAAGAGTTAAACAATTTGTATCAAAGACAGTGTTTTGTTATCAAATAAAAATCATTTCAGTGGATAAATTCTAAAGGCAAATAACCCTTCTTCTGGCGGGTACAAAACAAGCTATGTTTCGAAATAAAACAAATGTTTAACCCTTCAGATTAGAACAGACAAATTAGAAGTTTGAAGGTTTAATAAATAATTTTTAAATTTTAATTAAAATGCTAATGAAAATAAGACTTTAAATAATCTTATGTTGAAGAGTTTTGTTGACATTTTTTTTTTTATTGTTAGCTCGACATATGGCGCCGAGGCACCCATGGGGTGTCTAACGGCGCCCATGGATATTCGGTCGTATTCGGGGGTTGCGAATGCCATGCCGGCCTGACAGGTGCCCATTCACGCCTCTCTTGAAGGACCCGAGACTGTACTTGGGGGGAAATATATGAGCAGGGAGAGCGTTCCAGAGTTTACCGGTTCTGTAAAGGAAAGATGTGCAGAATTGATTGGTACGCATGCGCGGTAAGTCCAGCGTATAGGGATGCAATCCCTGCCCAGTGCGCGTGGTGCGGAGGTGGAAAGGGGACGGCGGGATCGCGTTAAACAGCTCCTCCGAGCACTCCCCATGGAATAAGCGATAGAACACACTTAGGGAGCCGACATCCCTACGGTGTTGCAGTGGTTCTAGATCGCGGGACACTTCGGGGTCACCCACTAGTCGCACGGCTCGACGCTGGATCGAGTCCAGAGGCGCAAACTGGTATTTGGCAGAGCCATCCCACAGGTGCGAGCAGTACTCCAAGCAAGACCTGATCTGCGATTTATACAGGAGCAGCTTTTGGTCCGCCGTGAAGTACCGTCGCACCTTATTGAGTACGCCCAGCTTTTTAGAAGCCAGCTTGGCCTTCCCCTCGATGTGGCGACGAAAGTTCAAGTCGTGCGACAGTTCGCACATGGCACTGACATCCAGGTAATATTTTACTTGACAACAAAACACAAGTCTTTTAGTGTGCCTTTCGTTCACATCTTTAAGAATCACGTCCAAATATATGGTTTTAGGGCCAAAATGCTTTTACATCGAACATGACAAGGAATCCTATAATGAGTTATTCACGAAAATATTATTTTACTATGAAAATGTAAACAAATGATAGACATTTAAAATACTATAATAAAAAGCCTAATTTTGAGCATATTATTTGTAATTATTTGGACATTTCGTGTTCAGTAAGTTTGTCGACTTCGTGAAACGTCCTAGATAATTTTGTTTTTCTATGTAGGTTTATATTTCTACAAAACTGCCGTCTGCCGTTTGGACTAGATAGATTTTACAAATAGCAACCAGAGACTGGCTGGTGGTAACGCCACGTGCGTACCGTCAGTGTCATCTGATTTAACATGGATAATAAAAAAGTACGTGGAGTTCCGTTATCTCTGCCTACCCCACCGGGAAACAGGGGTGATGCTATGTATGAATGTATGTAATAAAAAAGTCCCCTTTGAGCTTTCAACAGTGCCAATTTGTCTCATTTCAACCTCGATATGCCCAACAGGAGGACTTGGAAGGAGTTACTTTGAAGCATGGAATCACCAAATTATTTTCCACGAGTTTGTTTTTTTTTTGCGAATTTTACAACGCAAACTCTTTCGTTACTCTTAATATATATTCTGTCTATTGCATATTGCGCAAGGACAGAAGTCGCTGACAGAACTTACAATTAACCCTATTTTGTTTTGAGAAATTTATGGGCACAAAGTATGGAAAGTTGTATCTCTGAACGAGATCGCCACGACAATAGCAACAGATGATTTAGTGGCATTTCACGTCATGTCGTTGTGGTCCAAGGTAGAGAAACAAAAGACGAAACTTTTACAATCGCTCCAATCTACAGTACACACCTAATCTATTTGTGACCGTTCTCTATAACAGTGTTTTTTTAATTACTGACAAAGTTTTAGCCGCGATACTGTCCTCAAACTAAACTACTTTAGCAAATAAACTATGGAGAAATTGAAAAAAAAAAATTCACCATTTCTAAATACAAATAGAAATTTTTTTTATTCATAACAAGATAAAATAAGATTAAAAAAATATTATAAACGAAATAACTAACATAACTTGAATGGATATCGGGCACAGCGTCTCCCCATACCCGGGAAGACACTGTTTTTAACGCTGACCAGTAAAGATATATAAATATTAAAATTAACAGCAACACCTTTTGTACTAAATTATACACTAAAACAATAACAAAATATTTACAAAAAAAACAAACTAACAAACAAAATATATTAAAGAGAGTGTTTCAACTAAATCTTCACTTCGCCGTTATGTTGGATCCACTGTTAGTGTCACTGTCAGTGCTTAAATTCGTGTTGCCAGATTGTGAAGATTATATTACCTAATAATCTATTGGGTATTTACCGTATAATAAATACGGTACATACCGATAATTACGGGTAAATCTGTACACATAGCAACCCTCAACGCTGTTTTGACAGATAGACAGTGGAGCCAACATAACGGCGAAGGGAAGATTTAGTTGAAACGCTCTCTACCTACAAAACCTTAAATTATCCACAAAACAATATTACTCTATACATACATAAAAAAAAATGTATGGACAGTGAAATTTTTATTTGAATATCGCCACCTTTTCTTTACTAAAGTTATTCAGTTAGAAGTACAGAGTTTAGGCGATTCGAGTCTGTATTAGATATTTCTCTTCACTCTGTGGTAACAAGCTCACATATACCAACAAGTTAGGTTACAGCGGAACAACCTGACTGATGAACAAGCTGGTTACAATCTTCGAACGTTTGTAGAAATGGAAAATGTGCGCACAAAAACCACCCTTATTAGGTCTAAAATACCAACTAATTAGTAAAGTCTACTCAAAAACTGGTGATAAACGTACACAGTCCTGCGACACACGCGTTCAGTAAGGTGAGAGAAGGTCCCGCTGGTAAATTTTGATTTATGGAAGTGATCATGCAGTTTTGTCAGAAATTCACATATTACAAGGCCAATGACGATGTACGGATAGTCCTTCGATCATAAAAATATTCAGATTCAGCAAGTTAGTCCGACTCCCACCAAAAACTCCTCGCAACTCAAATACTCCGCGCATAACCCGCGTAGTCTGCGATCGAATCAACTACGCGCGCCGACATTCGACCGTGTTGTAACACGCAAATGCGTACGTGGAGCGTACAGGCAAGCGATAAGGGGTTACTTTATAAAAGAAAAACTGTACTACCCGCTCTCCTCTGCAGCACAGTCTACGGACTAGTATTGTGTGTTATTTATTATTGAATAAAGGATTTTTTACTTTGCTTTTTTTTCTGGGTCTTCTGTTACTTGGCGATCTGTGTCAACACAATGAGCCAGTCTGTTGAGGTTATTCGTTCTGTTTTTTTTTTTTTTTGTTAGGGGAACTCATGTGAGTCCATTTCATTTCCCATCGTTAGCGGTTAAGGGGTAACTGCGCGCGAAAAAAAACGGTCCTGCACCATGCGATACGCACACTACCATAGTCGCGGCGTCGCATTACTGGTCGCATTTTAACAATAGTTGAAGTATAAAGTGCGGAGTCCATACTTATTTTTCCATCTACGGGATAGTCGGATACCTCACAGATATTTTAAAATTAGCTATTAATCGGATTAAAGGATTGATTTCTTTATGTTTCCAATAATAAGTCATTACCTAATACATGCAAGTATTACACATATTAATTAGAGAGTATTTTCCATATAACAGCCGCAAGGCAAGAATAATTTGCGAAAAATTTGGCTCATTTCATTCAGTTTGTTATCTAAATACATCACCAGTTTTAAAAACATTAATATTTAAGTACACCATTAAGTAATTTTAATTTTAAAGAATTACCTCTTCACCTTCATTTACAAACACTGAATGAGACGAAATAGACTTTCGAAACATTTTGTTCTAGATCAGTGATGCCTATAATAATGTGCAACTAGGAAAAATATTAAGGATGACCAAAAAGAAAAAAAAAAACATTAAGTATAAACATTATCAGGGGATCAATTAATTTCTACGCCACTACAACATTTGATATATGGCCACGTGCAATCAGAATTTTTGTGAAAAATTTTCTTTTACGTTTAGGGTTCGTTTTTTTTTATTGAAAGCGCAACATGTGGCGTCGACTTGAAATGCTCTTGCAATAAATAAAAAACTTGGGCTCCACAGGTGAACCCATCAACGGGTTCAGTAGTTATTATGATGCTGGCGTCCCATTTTTACAACAAAACAAAGTAAATCGGCCAATGCCAATGCACTGCTTTTACACTTGGCAATTTTATAAAGGTCACTCAAAAACTGTCTATAATTCTGACAACCCCGACATACATAAAAAAAAACAAACAAAAAACCCCCGACATCCAAAAAGCTTGCGGACTGATGGGTGTAATCGAACGCCTGGACTAGAAAACAGGGCACAAAATAATTTTACAACTCTGAACCAAATGAAATGCATATTAGGTGGCCCCGTTACAATCATCAATTCTTTTTCGACAAAAACTTCTCTATGTCTTCTTTGACTATGTAGATCAAGAGAGCGATTTATATTGTGGATATGTACACAGTATTGGAGCTCAGTATGTGACGTGTACCACGTCCCCTCCCACCGACAGCAAACATTGACCCTGTTGGAAAACATGTGTGTTAGTATGTTTTCAATTTTGGTTACATATAACTACAGTCTGTTTTTTTGGAAGACGGAGTAAATTGAGGTTTGACTGACATTAGAGTGTTGCACGCTTTGCACCGTTTCGACGCAAAGTACCAGATTCGCAATTGACCAGTCACGCAAATGACCATGAGATCTGAAACTAAATATTACGCATTGTACCCGATACGCAAATTACCCGAGTTTTTCAGATACGCACTTTACCCTCAACGCGAATGACCATGATATCTGAAACTTTATATTCGCATTGTACCAGATGCGCAAATTACCTGGATTTTTCATTTGGATGCATTTTAATTATTTTTTATTTTTTTAGATATTGTTAAATGAAACTCAGTAAGTATATATATAACAAATTATATTTAATAAAATTATTAATTTAAATTATCTTTTACTACTTTAACTTAAACATAAAACTTAAACCTTATTTTTATGTAACTAAAAATAAAACTTTAATCATTAAGAAATAATAATAAAAAATAAGTCCCCCTTTAGAATGTAATTTTATTTAAACTTACATTTTAAAAATATTAATTTTCTTAAAAAAATATTTTTTTTCTTTGTAATTTTTTCAACATTTTTCTATATGCAATATCGAATCCAATGTCGACAGTTCTCCGGTTACTTTTTTTGCATGTTTTCAATAAAAATTGTTTTATTGTGGTGTCACACTTTCTAGATTCTGTTTTAATTTTATTTATGAATTCACAAAAACCAGGATTTCTAGTAATGCGTTTGTTAATCCGTTTCGACGCAAAATAGGCTATGATCAATGATTTATTCCGAAAATCAAAGCAGTACCTATCCATGGGAATTACGTTTTCGAATTTTTTCTGATATCTGGTCATTTGCGAATTCTGAATATTACGGTCCTTTGCGTATATGGTCGTTTACGAATTAAGAGTATGGTCATTTGCGTTACTGGTCAATTGCAAATCTGGTACTTTGCGTCGAAACGCTTTGCACCACTAGTGATTGTAGTCGATGAAAATAGTATCGACTTTTACACGACTCGAACACGACACACCTTCACACATATTATGTGCTACCTGTGGCGCTGCCAACTTAACATTTTCTAGCCAGATTTAGCTGAATATGTTGTCAATTAAATCCACAATTATGTAAATATTAGAGTTTACAGCATTTCATTAGTTAATCAATCGATGAAAGTATCGATAGCAACTACATGCCTATTTAAAATTTGCCAGAAACTGGCAACACTCCAGACGTCACTTTCCTCCGTCTTCCAAAAAACACACTATACTATTATCAATAGACAGATGGAATAAAACGTAATTGTTTTTATTTATCTTAATTATAATTTGAAGCTAGCTCTGTCTCCCTCTCCCACTCCTCTTTCTCTACTTCTATCTCTTTATCTTTTCTTCCTCTCTTCTATTTCTCTCCCTCTGTCTCCTATTCACTCGCTCCCTCACTCTCTAACTCATCTGTGATTGAAAACTATGACAATTTGAGTTAACTGCACAATGGCAATACAGATTTTACAGTTTTTATATAATCATTAGCTACCTGATTCTTATGCGGGTTCTCCTGCAGCATCAGCTCGGTGATGTAGAAGGAAGCGAGAGCGTTGCCGCCCAGAGCGGCCGTGTATGCGCGAACTACCGCCAGCACCTGTCACACGCATTGTTTCAAGTCAGTAGGCCTTTCCAGCGATCAGCGCGCTCCAGAGGAGGGTAGTCCATGCGCTTTGACCCCTCCGACTCAGCCACCCATACCGGGTTACATAAAAAAAAAAGTCCTAACGAGAGAATACTTTTTTTTTATGTAATCCGGTATGGGTGGCTGAGTCGGAGGGGCCAAAGCACATGCTCTGACTAGCCAATATCACCTCCGAGAAGGTAGGTGCCATACCGGAGTCTTCCCTGGATTGTTGGCTATACTGGACTAGAGGAGAACACAACCGAGGTTGCTATACGGGCATCTTACATCCAGTACGGTGGTATCAACCCAGTCGGCTACAATTTGAGCCTACCACCTAGTAAGGGGCAAGGGAAGGGACCTACAGTTTTACACCGGTTCCGAACGGTGAAGCAGCAGGTGTAGGTATGCACGTAAATTTTTTTGTCAGAAAAAACTCATTGGTACACGCCGACCGGATTCGAACCTCGGACCTCCCGCACGAGGAGCCGATGTCTCGTTACAGGAGTTCTTTGAGTAATTGTCTCAAAAAGTTTGCCAGTATATTCGCACGGTATCACCTGCACTACAAAAGACTAACAATGAACAAGTTCAAATCCGGCTCGAAGGACCAAAAACAGACAGTATTTACAGTTTTTTTTATCTATAGAACATAACACTTGTTAGGAATATTAGAAAAATGGAATAGTTGTAAAATCTGGTCTGTCGCAGTAAGATATCAGTCTGTCAATAAAATTTTTATACCTAAAATAATGGCCTCCAGCCACCTAGGGTGTCTTGTGGCCTTCGTGGAAGACCAATGCTGGCTGGGGTAGCTGGAGGCCAAGGGGTTTTGCACGAAGGTCCCCCGACCAAGAGGGACTAGTTTGCAGACTAAGACACACCCCACAACAACAAGAACAACATCATGCCTAAATTAAAGTAAAACTGCAGTGTACCTCAGTGATGAAGGTGTGCAGCAGCCCGCTGAGTCCTCCCAGCTCGCGCACGCTGCTCGTCTCGCGCACGAACAGCAGCTGCAGCGCGCACAGCCAGCGCTGGCAGCGCGCGCCGCTCAGCCGAGAGAGCGGCGTCACCGCGATACCGCTCCACGCACACACTTGATCCTGCATTACATATTATTTTCAGATAGGCATTGCAAGAATACAACGTCGTGAAATGGAGATATAGTTATCCAGACATAGTCCGTGTATTTAATTGAGTTTACTACAGGGTGAGGCGGGTAGGGAGGAAGGCGAACCTGCCCCTGCGGACAGACCTCAGGTGACTCCTGACTTACCCCAGACAACCACTGGGGGGGGCGCAAGCTCTTCAGTCGGGACCGCCGGGAACCCCAGTGCCGCAGCTCAAACCACCCTGCCTGGTGGAAAGCTACAGGTTGGAACTCCACCAGTAGCTAGAGGAAAACCTCACTCCACTGGCAGAGGTGGGGGGAACCCCAGAGGGAAAAAACTGGGACAGTTCGGCCCTCAAAATCCGCCTGCCAGCAGCAAGGGCCGTGGGGGAGTCGCAGGCGCACCGGCGCCGATGAAACCCACCACAGTGCCCCGCATTAAACGAGGAAGATCAGACGAGGCCAAGTCGCCCAGGGGCGACTCCAAACGCGTCCGGGACGAGTCGGTGAGGCTAACTGCCCCGAGCTACGCGGACGCGTGCATGCGCAATCTGTGCATGGCCATCGTCGCGGAACCGCTCAGCGAATTAACGCCGGATAGAGCGGAGCAGATCAAGCGGAAGCTCGGAGACTTGGCGTGGGAGCACGCCTTGAACTCTACTGACGAGGTTCCGGTTGCGTTCCGCGGCTATCCGTTCCTAGCAGACGGCATGCTCAAGGTATGGTGCGAAAACGCAAAGACCGTCGATTGGCTGCGAAGAACGGTCGCATACCTACCACCCATGTGGGAGGGATGCAGACTTCTGGTCAAAAGGCAGGACGAGGTGACGCGCCTGATCAAGTGCGCCCTGCTGGTCCCCGAATGCTCCAGCAGCCTGCTGGACCTGAGTCGGGTCCTGAGAGGATTCAACCCTCAGTACAAGGTCCCAGAGTGGGTCTTGTACAGTCAGGAGCGTCGGGGAGACCCGGAAAGCATCTTCCTAACCTTGGGAATTCCCGAGGAGACCGTAAACAAGGAGATCCTTCCGCGAGGAAGGAGGGTAAATTACCGCCTAGGCTGTATTTACCTGAAGTTCTTCGCGGAAGGAGGCAAACTTGTCAACGAGCCCCCCCCCCCCCCCCCCCCAAAAAACCCCTGAAGTTCAGGCGCCCCCCCCCTGCACCGGTCGAGATGGAGACCGATGCGGTGGGAGACGCTGCTCAAGAGGCGCCGGCAACAAGGCTGCAGTTGACGGGCGAGCAACCGCCTGGCAAGGAAGCTGAGAAATCAGCGGATGACCGGACGGTTGTTCGTCCGTCAAACGACGGGCCCATCATGGCCACTCCGGAACCCGGGGCGCCCGACAACCAACCCAACCTCCAGTGTAGGGCGAGGCCCACCACCCTCCAGGATGAGGATTCTCTCCTGGACTCCGAGGAGGACTAATGGCAGGTAACAAAACAATCAACCTTATCCAAATCAACCTCCAGCACAGTCAAACTGCAACGGCTTCTTTGCGTAGACAGCTGGAAAAAACCCGGACACCATAGCACTGATCCAAGAGCCGTGGATCAGGAAAGATAGAATTTGCGGTCTGAGTAACCTAGGTGGTAAAATCATTCTTAACACCGCGATCAACAGTCCCCGAACGTGCATATATGTACCCAGACATTTAAGTACAAGTATTGTAACACAGCACTGTTCTAGGGACCTGACGACCATCAGGGTAACTAGGGATACGGAACTGGGGACCCAACACATCCTGATGGCGTCGTCCTACCTGCCTGGAGAGGAGGAGGCTCCAACTAGACCACTGGAGGACCTCGTCCGCTCCAGCGAAGACAACAACCAACCGGTAATTATCATGGTGGACTCCAACGCCCATCATCTGCTCTGGGGCAGCAAGACAAACAACAAGAGGGGTGAGGACTTTGTAGACTTTCTCCTCAGTACTAACCTTGTAATCATTAACAGAGGTAACGAACCCACGTTTGTCTCCTCGCGCTACCAAACCATCATAGATTTGACACTAGCATCCAGCACGATAGCCAGCTCCCTGTCTGACTGGCACGTCTCCAAGGAAGCCTCGTGCTCAGACCACAGATGGATACAAGCCAAGCTGCAGGGAAATCTCCGGCGGAAACGGAACCCCAGGAAAACCGACAGAGGGAAGGTGTGGATCTAAGCTTACGATGGCTTCACCGAACATATCCGGGCCCATCGGCAGTAGAGGAGGGTATTAATCGAGGTTTTCGCTCGATCGCTTTTCCAGGAAAAGGTACGTAACTGTCTAAGTACTATGCAAACGCCTGGTAACATAAACACAACAGGGGAAATCGAGTCCTGGGTAAACACCATCAACTCGTGTCTAACAAACAACTATCATGATTCCTGTCCACTCAGCGATCCCTCAAAGTACAAACAAAACAAAAGCAGCTGGTGGTGCCCTAAACTCGAAAGTTTTTGAAAAAGGGTAAGGAAACTTTTTAACAGGGCAAAAAACACTCGAGTAGAGAGTGACTGGGACTCTTATAAAGAGACTCTAGCCCAATATAAGCATAGCATTCGGGAGGAAAAAAGAAAATCATGGAGGAACTTCTGCAGTGGTATCGAATCCACAACAGAAGCAGCCAGGCTCAAGAAGGTCCTCTCCAGGGAACCGGACAGGGACTTGGGACACCTAAAGAAACCTGACAACACCTTCACCCAGAATGACGCAGAGACTAGTGAACTTTTGCTCAATACTCACTTTCCAGGTTCACAAATTATGAACCACGTCAACTGGGAAACACAACAACACACTGATCCTACAGATTCGGACTGGACTACAGCTGACAAAGTAGTGACAAAAAACAAACTAACATGGGCCATAAACAGCTTCTCCCCTTTCAAATCCGCAGGAATAGACAACATCTTCCCGGGACTCCTGCAATGGTCGGGTGAAACCCTAACACCCTTCCTCATAGACATATTCAGAGCCAGTCTTGCTCACAAATATGTCCCAATGATTTGGAGGGAGGTTAAAGTAGTCTTCATTCCCAAGCCCGGAAGAGAGGACTACACTAGCGCAAAATCATTTAGACCAATTAGTCTGACATCCTTTCTTTTAAAAACCCTGGAAAGACTCGTGGATAGGGAGATTAGGGGTACAACTATAGTCGAACACCCAATTCACCCACATCAACATGCATACACGACAGGTAAATCCACAGAGACCGCATTACACAGTGTAGTCTCCAAAATTGAGTACGCCATGAGCTCAAAGGCATCAACCCTAGGTGCCTTCATAGACATAGAAGGGGCCTTTGACAAGACCACCTTTGAGAGCATTAATAGAGCATTGACCAGGCAGGGAGTAGACTCCACCCTATGCAGCTGGATAGGCAACATGCTAGAGTATAGAGCCATCCAGTTCACTATTAACAGCACAACTAGAGGCATCGTAGCCAAAGGATGCCCTCAAGGAGGAGTCCTGTCACCACTCCTGTGGAATCTTGTGGTGGATGACCTCATCAGACGTCTAAACACAGCAGGGCACTACACGGTAGGATATGCAGACGACCTGACTGTGCTGATTGACGGCAAATTCGAAAGCACCCAATGCAGTTTGATGCAAGATGCCTTCAAAATCATAGAACGATGGTGCAAAGAGTTCTCGCTTAACATCAATCCCAATAAGACTGAGCTAGTTCTCTTTACACACAAACGGAAGTTAGGCGACTTAACACTGCCAAAACTTTTCAGCACCCCAATACCCCTGGCAACAGAAGTCAAATACCTGGGCATCACACTTGACAGTAAGCTAAACTGGGCCAAACATCTTAATCTCAAAATAAATAAAGCTCGTATAGCCTTTTGGCAATGTCGCAGACTCATAGGTAAGACATGGGGACTCAACCCTAACATTACGCTGTGGCTATACTCAGCTATAATAAGACCTATGGTAACTTATGGTGAGAGTAGTATGGTGGCCCAGGACCAAACTCAGCACAGTTATTAACAAACTCCAAAGTTTCCAGCGTCTAGCGTGCGTTGCGACCACAGGGTGCATGCGCACAACACCCACGGCAGCGATGGAAGCCATGCTGTGCCTTCCGCCTCTTGAACTTTTCATACAACAAGAGGCGGCAGCCGCAGCAATTAGGCTGAACGTCCTAGGACTGTGGAGGGCTAGTACACAAACACCACACACGACCATACTTCAGGAAATCATAAAAAACATCCCCTGATAGAGGCACCGTGTGATAGAATCAGGAAAACACACGTGTTTGACAAACACCCTAGGACCTCATCAGACGTCCATGTCGTCATGTAGAACTAGCTGAGGAACCTAAGGACTATTCGGGGTCCGAGGTAAGAATATATACCGACGGGTCAAAAACAGGGTCGGGAACAGGGGCAGCAGCTTTCTCACTTGACCTAAACATACATAAGACAATCACTCTAGGTATTCACAACTCAATCTTCCAGGCTGAGTGCATCGGAATAATAGAAGCTGCAGCGGCAGTACGCAACAGAGAAATCACTGGTTACCAGATCAGAGTACTGTCAGACAGCGCATCGGTGCTACAAGCCCTAAACACCGTGACAATCAACCCCGGACTGATACTCCAGTGCCACCAGGCACTAGAGGGTATAGCGGTAAACAACAAGGTAACCCTACAGTGGACCGGGGGCACAGCGGCTCCTACGGGAACGATGCGGCGGACGAGCTGGCTAAACGGGACTCCAGCTGGAGTGCAGAAGGCCCACAACCGTATGTACCCTTACCAATCAGCCAGTTCAAATATTGGCTACATCAACTTACAAAATCTAAACATGAAAATCTTTGGGCCAACACCAGGGACTGCAGGCAATCCCGGGAATCCATTCCCAAACCAGACCTGAGACTCAGGAAGTGCCTGCTAAAGTTCCACAGAGGTCAACTGCGTATGGCGGTAGGACTTCTTACGGGTCATTGCCCACTCAACAGACACTTGTTTACAATAGGTGTCACCGACAGTCCCCTGTGCAGAGGCTGCATGGCGGAGGACGAATCAGCCACCCACGTGCTCCTGGAGTGCCCGGTGGTGGCAGAAGTACGACTGCAGTTTCTTGGGAACGTGGGAACTGCCCATGGAGTGTGGAAGCGTCCAAGAAGAGTGCTCCACTTCATGAAAGAGCTCGGGTGGCTGGAGTAACACCACCCGAGCGCCAACGTACAACGGACCGTCTTGAGGTCTCAGTGCGGAGAATGGCCCACCCGCCTTCCCAAGGGGCTGGGCAGCAAACAACAACAACAACAATTACAGCTGGAACTACCAAATCAAGGGAACTTAGGTGACTTGCGTACCTTGTTCCCATAGAAACTGCCATCACGCCTGTAGCATGTGAAGTAGCCAACCACATTAGATTCCATAAAAAGCGTGTGCTAATATGTACTACTGTATAAATTCTTACAGATCGTAAAATACAATGTCTGCCATCTGTGTGTATGCATGTCCCGATAAATCAGAATTATTATGACCGATTTACATGTGGTTTTCACCATTTCACATTTTTCGATGGATCCCGACCTTTGTGGTTAATTATGTAGGGACCAGTGGCGGCTGGTGACTTCAGTGAATGGTAGTGCGCTAAGTACCTACCTACCTACTTAAATACCAAATTTCCCAACACATTCCCGTCATGTTATTTTAAGATCGGGACTTCCGAATTTTTTAAACGCCTGCGTTTTATTATGTAAGTACCTAGTATGAATATTCTCAAGACACTCAATGAGTTGCAAAAAACAAGAAAAAAAAATCCAAACAAGTTTTTTAACTTATTTTTAGTACCTTTATGAATACACCCCATAGACCACAACACTACTGCAGCTTCAAAAAGAAAACAGTCCAAAAATACTTAAAAAAAAAATAAATAAATAAAAGCATTTGAAAAGTAGGAATTGAACCCGGGATCACCTGATTGTAAAGCCTTGCCTTTAACCAACGCTTAGGCAAATATCGGCACCACTTAATTCGCAGTATCACGTGACAGAAAGCACAAAACCTAACCATATCCCATTTTAAATATTCGCGCGCTAACGGGTATGTGACATCACATGACAGCGCGCTGACTCTAGGTAGACGGCAAAGAGTTTGTAAGACGGACTTGTGCAAAACGAATCGCTCGCGACGCGACGTGTCGCACGCGCGGGTATTCACGATATAGCGTCCTTGTTTGGCGCTCGTGCTCCGCACGCAGAACTCCTTTCGGCCCATACTGTTTCTATGAAGTATCTTCTGTCTCACGCGCCAGCGGTGTTTTGCCGATCCCCATACATTCAGTATGGGAAACCCGCGTGCGATTTATATTCCGCACGGCGCGCCTGTTTACTCGCAAAAACGTGCCTTGTGATCTATAAAATAAGGTCGAATTCACATTCGTATTTATTTGGAGTACGATCTTTATGGTTTTAATGTAGTATGTTGTAAGGTATTATTTATTTTGAGTGAAGTGAAGACTTCTCGTGGTATGGTAGTGCGGCGCACGAGCGCACTTTAGGACCAGCCGCCAGTGGTAGGGACTGAGCAGTAGCGTGGGAAGTGACCAAACTCGGAGTCAAATCAGAGTCAGATTTAATGTAAGTCAGCCTCTAAATGGAAGCTGAACCTCGGACATAGTTGGTTTACAGTAAGTCCAACAATAATAATTCAACAATGTATAATATATCCTCCAAATCATCATAGAGGCCATCAGCATCTCCATTTCATGGACTAGGAAGGGGCAAAGCAGTAGCCCAAAGATAAGACTAAATGTTCCTTAATTTTGGGAGCAGAAAATGACGGCAATTGTTGATGAACACACATCAGAAGCATTACCAAATGCCTTCAGAAATCTGTATCACAGCTTACTCATATTCTCAAAAGGGACAAAGCATGTAGTACTTGTTGAACTAACAGCTCCATGGGAAGTAACATACTGAAGGACCCCAACTTAAAAGTAAACAAATACTGCGACTTAGTAGACCGGATACTGAGAAACGGATTTAATTAATGTGTAAATCGCAGCAAGAGGACTACCAGAGAAGTCGCTGTCACAGTCTCTTCAAGAACCTAGGCCTGCCATGATCGACAACAAGCTCATATATGGAGAGAGATTCGAAAGGATCACTAGAGAGGCAGCCTACAGCATATGGATAGGTAGAGAGAGGGAAGTCGAGAGCGGGACTGGTGGTTCTCCGCGTCCTAGTAATAACAGACTAGCTGAAGGGGGTTTGCTGCGAGCCGAAACGTAACGGATCTCTAGAGTGGCCACTCGCTAGTTCCGACCTCGATTGACATACTCCTCTACTGCCAATGGGCCCGGATATGTTCATTAAAGCCATCGTAAGCTGAGTTCAATACCTTCCTTTACAGTATCCGCCAAAAACTCTCACCTGATCTACCGGCGGCGATAGACTCTTCTCATCCCCGCTCTGTTTCTCCACAGAGTTCTGTCTCGGTGGTGTCATCTGATCCTCATCCAGCGAAAATATAGTGTCCCCGCCGTCGTCGTTTCCGCTGCCCGCCGCTCCGGCAGCACTGGCGCCAGTCGCGCCGACGGTGGAGCCAGTTGTGCCGCTACTGGCGCTGCCGGTGACACTTCTGGTCATACCGTTTGCGTAGCCCTCGGGTTTGCTGGGGTCTACGAGCGGCAGTGCCACTCCCGATACTAGCAGTTGCATTTCGTCCTGGAACAAAGACAGAAATAATAGTCCTCTCTAGAAAATAGAATGGGAAAATGGAGTCGTCTCTCCCAGTGAATATCATAAAAGGCGACTAGGGGATAAGGACAAGATGCCGTGCAAAGGACGACAGGCCAGCCAACTCTCACATTGGCACGGTCCTTGCAACAAGTCTTATAGTAGGTCTACTGTCTTCGTGCCTTACTTGCTGCTTAGTTATCTTGTCCTAATACTTTGCTACACATGGTGGTCGGTGTGTGCTATATTTTAATTAAGCTCTTACAGCAAAACACTTATTACTCTGGTTGCCCAGATTGTCAGGATACAGCGTGATGGTATGAATATACAAAATCAGAAATGTGTAGGCTCTGAACGTTAAGTCCCACTGAGTAAATTTTCAACAAAGAAAAAAAAATTTTTTTCTTTATGTAATCCGGTATGGGTGGCTGTGTCGGAGGGGCCAAAGCGCATGCTGCTACCAGCCAATATCATCTCCGAGAAGGTAGGTGCCATACCAAAGACTTCCCTGGATTGCTGGCTATTCCGGAGAACTAGAGGAGAACACAAACGAGGCTGCTATGCGGCCATCTTACATCCAGTACGGTGGTACCAACCCAGTCGGCTACAATTTGAGCCTACCACCTAGTAAGGGGCAAGGGAAGGGATCTACAGTTTTACACCGGTTCCGAACGGTGAAGCAGCAGGTGTAGGTATGCGCGTAAATGTTCACGAAAAAACTCATTGGTACACGCTGACCGGATTCGAACCTCGGACCTCTCGCATGAGAAGCCGATGAGCAAACCACTCGGCCACCAGCGACCGTACCTCCGGCAGGTCGAGCTGGAAGCGCAGATCGGCCAGCGCGGCGGGCGCCAGCCGCCTCAGCTTGTAGTGGATTCCGTCGAGAGCGCGCGCCACGTGCCGCTCCGCCGCGCCGCCCCCTCCCTTATCGCCCAGCGTCAGTCGCGCTCGCCACACCTACACACACACACTAATGAGTTTCAACCCTATGTTAAATCCTTATCCTTACATTTAATAAAATCCAACGTCTGCTTTCTGTATGTATGTATGTATATCTGTCTGTCCGCTTATAACTCGAGAACCAATGAACCAATTTTAATAAAAAACAATTTTTTTTTTTTTTTTTTATGGAACCTGACACGGTTGGCTACATCACCTACAACATCCGTGATGTCAGCCCATAACACAGGGTGAACTAGGTGCCATGTCAGTGCTTCCCTTCATTTCATGTCGGCTACACTAAACTGGACGGAAAACACGAACTATTTACATAGCCGTTTCGACCGACGTTTCGTTCAGTGCGGTGGTACCAACCCGGCCGGGATAAACCCTACCACCTAGTAAAGTAAGAAGGGAAGGGACCTACAGTTTAACGTGGAATCCGAACCACGGTCAGCCTCCAACGGTCGAGCGGTCACCCATCAAATCACTGACCGCGCTCAGCGTTGCTTAATAACAGTTGACTAACCAACCGCGCCACTGAGCTACCGAGGCTGACGAATTTTCTTATCCCTTAGTCGACTTTTACGACATGCGACGGGGAGAGATGCAGTGGGGCTATTCTTTTTAAGTACCGACCCCACACGGTACGGTACGGTAAAATCTACGGATAGCTTGATTCTTCCCATCAACTATAGGCTACTTACTATCACGCTAAATGGCTTATGAGGTTAGCAGAGAAGTCAAATATGAGACCGGGCGGAGCCGCGGGCACAGCTAGTGTTAAAATATGACGTTGAAAATAATAAATGTTAAAATATGACGAATCCGAGTGAATTGTACTGTCTATGAATGATGAATAAAGAATAAAGAAAGAAAAATCCACCTCTTCAGTACGGCGATGTTAAGATTGTGTCAATAAAATTTACTTCATTTCAGCCAATCATGTCAGTCGAAGTGCCAACCCAGCCGAAATAAATAAAAACTGGCTCATGGAGCGGGATTGTGAGAAAGAGCGCGCGACGTATCCTCGAGAAAGTGTGTTTTCGGTGCTCACAAACAGTCAAAGTTTTCGACTGTGTCGACACTTGAGATATGATTCAAGAAAAAGAACAAGACAAGAAGCATAGTTAATGTCAATTATTTCAAAGGTAATTCAGCTCTAATAGGCATGCGTGCTGCATGTAGTACTGTAAGTAAGCTACCTGTGCAAAGGCGTGGGGGCGGACGTTTACATAGAAAAAAATAAACATTTAGCATTTTTATAGAATTAATAACTCTTGTTTTACGATTTTTTATTATGAAGATATAATTTTTCAGCGACATTTCTCGGCATTTTCGTCTATTTGTAGCAAAAAGACAAAGTTACCACCTGACCAGACAGTTTAATCAATGAGTTTATTTCTTCCCGTCTGCCGTCCCCTTTCCACCTCCGCACCACACCACTGTGCAGGGATTTCATCCCTATACGCTGGACTTACTGCGAATGCGTACCAATCGATTCTGCAGATCTTTCCTCTACAGAACTGGTAAACTCTGGAACGCTCTCCCTGCTCAGATATTCCCACCCAAGTACATTCTCGGATCCTTCAAGAGGGGCGTGAATGGGCACCTGTCAGGCCGGCATGGCATTCGCAACCCCCGCATACGACCGAATGTCCATGGGCGTCGTTAGACACCTTATGGGTGGCTAGGCGTCATATGAGGCGCTTTCAATAAAAAAAATTATAAATACATTTCTCACTACCTGTGCAAAGGCGTGTGGCCGGGCGGCGGGGGCGGGGCGCACGCCGCACACGCGCGCGGTGGTGGCAGCCACCAGGTGGCGCGGTCGCTGCACCGCGAGCGCGCGCGCCGTCTCCACGTCCTCCGCCTCGTCCAGCTCCAGCACGCATGCGTCCTGCGTCACAATAGTTTCATTGTCACTTTTTTTTAACAATCGGTCACTGTTACTAATTTCCAGTAACTTTGACGCTGTGAAATTATTCTGAAAATATCAAAATAATTAAATTTTAAGCCAAAACATTCATTGCTACTTGCAAAACATCACATCGGAAATATAATGTAACCCTGCATAAATAAATGTATTATTAAAATGTAACCTTACTACTACCAAAACTACATAATATATATGTAACACCATTTAAAATTTCACGTTTTTCAAGTTGCATGGATCTTCTTAGGGCAAACTCATTCAGGCTTATTTGGTATACACAACACAGGCTACAGATGGATAGAATGAACCTGTTATTTGTTATTCATTTTGCACTATGTAATCCACTCTCAATTAACTGTCAATAGGTTATAAAATTCTTTAAAACTTCTCTCACATTGAGGGATGTTTCAGTAATTTTTTGAAATCTCTCAACTTATAGTCACCATGGGGCTGACATAACCGAATACGGCTCAGGCCCCAAACTTAAGATATGTTCGGTGAAGCCATCGTAAGCTTAGTTCCACACCTTCCTTCTTTAAGAATCTAGGGCTGCCAAGATCGACGCTAAACTCATATATGGCGAGAGCTTCGAAAACGTCACTGGTAGCATCTTACAGAATACAGATAGGTAGAGAGAGGGAGGTCGAGAGCGGGACTGGTGGTTCCCCGCGTCCTAGTCAACCCAGACTAGCTGACGAGGGCTTGATGCGAGCCGAAACGTGAAGCATGCGCGGGAAATTTAGAGTGGCCACTCGCTAGTCCCGACCTCGATTAACACCCTCCTCTACTGCCGAAGGGCCCGGATATGTTCGGTGAAGCCATCGCAAGCTTAGTTCCATACCTTCAAGAATAAAAACAAAACACAGATATCACCTTATCACCACAGAGCTCCAGTGCAGGCGGTTCCTCCGCCAAATCGGCCGGTGGGTCCTTATGCTGAGGCGACATCGGCTCAAATCCGTTCCTCGCTCTGTTCGCCGCTAACGCTTCGTGCAACGCTCGTTGTAACTCTCCCGTGTCGCGTATGTCGATGCCTTCTGATGGTTTCAGTTTGGGCGTGTGAGGGGGTGGCAGGGCCGTGATTAGTGTCCCGGTGCCGGTCGCGAGAGCTACCACGGCGCGCTCGCCGACCGCAATCTGCGTGCTCAGACCGAACAGTGCGTTCGCTCCCTGCGAATTTTAGAAGAACTCTGTGACATATGAAACTGCCAACTGGCAAGCTGGAAGGGATATCTAGGGACCAGTATGGGTGCATGACATCTGAATGTCAGTCACGCACATATCAAGGCAATCATCTGAAGAGTATGGTTCTATGATTTCTATGCATTTAGATGTCATAGAAATAAGGGGATACACCTTGGAGAAGAGTGAAAGAAGATACTACAAAATTTTGTTCTCACACTTTTATTGGTTATTGTATATAGGTAGGATATAATTTAGTTAATCGAACATACATGCATAACATGTTTGATAGATAGATATAAATGCTTTATTGCTCCAATAAACATTCAACAGTAGTAAGTGTATTAGAAAATTTACATTTACATGTTTACCATGTTGGGACAGGTGAAGACAAATTGGGTCTCCATGTGTCATCGTTGTGGTACATCGTGTACATTTTGTACCGTGTGGGGCCGGTACTTTAAAAGAATAGCCCCACTGCATCTCTCCCCGTGTATGTCGTAAAAGGCGACTAAGGGATATGACTCCCTTCTTATATTACTAGGTGGTAGGGTTTAACCCGCCCGGGTTGGTACCACCGCACTGAATGAAAGGTCGGTCGAAACGGCTATGTAAATAGTTTGTTTTCCGTCCAGTTCAGTGTAGCCGGCACGACCGAAGGGAAGCACTGACGTGGCACCAAGTTCACCCGGTGTTATGGGCTGACATCACGGATGTTGTAGGTGATGGAAGCCAACCGTGTCAGTTTCCATAAAAAAAAAAAAAAAAAAAAAAACATCTCTACCATCTCTTTCACGCAGTTTTGAATATTTGCCAAACATGCATACATACATTACCACATGCTGTATCCCGAAAATCGGGGTAAGCAGAGTAATCGGTGTTGTGCTGCAAGGACTCTGGTAAATTACCGCACAACACCGACCACCACGTTTCGCTAAGTATTCGGACAAGATAATAATGAAGCAGTAAGTTAGGCGCGAACACCCACCTGCTGCATTACTCGGTGGAAGGACCTAGCCAGGGTAAGAGGTGGCTGGTACTTCTAAACAAGTAAGCACTCTTTTGTTGTTTTTTTGACATTGATCGATAGACAATTTCATTGACTTTATGGATCAAAAGAGTTTATTGATCTATCTTCAGTATTTCACGAAATATTTGAGTTTTTGTCAAGGTCGGCGGTCGCGGCCTTGGCGCGCCGGTAACGCGTGGAATTTAAGGAGGGAAGAGCATTTAATTGAGGTGATATTGGAAGGGTTAACAGTTTTCAACGCACACTTGTGACCAGTGTGAACGCACCTGCATGTACAGCTTGGCGAGCAGCAGCCTGTGCAGCTCGTACTCGAGGAAGGGCAGCTGGTCGGAGAGGTCGCGCGCGGCCGGCTCGGCGGTGGGCGCGGAGCGCCGCGCGCGCGCCGCCGCCGGTTGATAGTGTGAACGCACCTGCATGTACAGCTTGGCGAGCAGCAGCCTGTGCAGCTCGTACTCGAGGAAGGGCAGCTGGCCGGAGAGGTCGCGCGCGGCCGGCTCTGCGGTGGGCGCGGAGCGCCGCGCGCGCGCCGCCGCCGGTTGATAGTGTGAACGCACCTGCATGTACAGCTTGGCGAGCAGCAGCCTGCGCAGCTCGTACTCGAGGAAGGGCAGCTGGTCGGAGAGGTCGCGCGCGGCCGGCTCGGCGGTGGGCGCGGAGCGCCGCGCGCGCGCCGCCGCCGGTTGATAGTGTGAACGCACCTGCATGTACAGCTTGGCGAGCAGCAGCCTGTGCAGCTCGTACTCGAGGAAGGGCAGCTGGTCGGAGAGGTCGCGCGCGGCCGGCTCTGCGGTGGGCGCGGAGCGCCGCGCGCGCGCCGCCGCCGGTTGATAGTGTGAACGCACCTGCATGTACAGCTTGGCGAGCAGCAGCCTGTGCAGCTCGTACTCGAGGAAGGGCAGCTGGTCGGAGAGGTCGCGCGCGGCCGGCTCGGCGGTGGGCGCGGAGCGCCGCGCGCGCGCCGCCGCCGGTTGATAGTGTGAACGCACCTGCATGTACAGCTTGGCGAGCAGCAGCCTGTGCAGCTCGTACTCGAGGAAGGGCAGCTGGTCGGAGAGGTCGCGCGCGGCCGGCTCGGCGGTGGGCGCGGAGCGCCGCGCGCGCGCCGCCGCCGGTTGATAGTGTGAACGCACCTGCATGTACAGCTTGGCGAGCAGCAGCCTGTGCAGCTCGTACTCGAGGAAGGGCAGCTGGTCGGAGAGGTCGCGCGCGGCCGGCTCGGCGGTGGGCGCGGAGCGCCGCGCGCGCGCCGCCGCCGGTTGATAGTGTGAACGCACCTGCATGTACAGCTTGGCGAGCAGCAGCCTGCGCAGCTCGTACTCGAGGAAGGGCAGCTGGTCGGAGAGGTCGCGCGCGGCCGGCTCGGCGGTGGGCGCGGAGCGCCGCGCGCGCGCCGCCGCCGGTTGATAGTGTGAACGCACCTGCATGTACAGCTTGGCGAGCAGCAGCCTGTGCAGCTCATACTCGAGGAAGGGCAGCTGGTCGGAGAGGTCGCGCGCGGCCGGCTCGGCGGTGGGCGCGGAGCGCCGCGCGCGCGCCGCCGCCGGTTGATAGTGTGAACGCACCTGCATGTACAGCTTGGCGAGCAGCAGCCTGTGCAGCTCGTACTCGAGGAAGGGCAGCTGGTCGGAGAGGTCGCGCGCGGCCGGCTCGGCGGTGGGCGCGGAGCGCCGCGCGCGCGCCGCCGCCGGTTGATAGTGTGAACGCACCTGCATGTACAGCTTGGCGAGCAGCAGCCTGTGCAGCTCGTACTCGAAGAAGGGCAGCTGGTCGGAGAGGTCGCGCGCGGCCGGCTCGGCGGTGGGCGCGGAGCGCCGCGCGCGCGCCGCCACCGGTTGATAGTGTGAACGCACCTGCATGTACAGCTTGGCGAGCAGCAGCCTGTGCAGCTCGTACTCGAGGAAGGGCAGCTGGTCGGAGAGGTCGCGCGCGGCCGGCTCTGCGGTGGGCGCGGAGCGCCGCGCGCGCGCCGCCGCCGGTTGATAGTGTGAACGCACCTGCATGTACAGCTTGGCGAGCAGCAGCCTGTGCAGCTCGTACTCGAGGAAGGGCAGCTGGTCGGAGAGGTCGCGCGCGGCCGGCTCGGCGGTGGGCGCGGAGCGCCACGCGCGCGCCGCCGCCGGTTGATAGTGTGAACGCACCTGCATATACAGCTTGGCGAGCAGCAGCCTGTGCAGCTCGTACTCGAGGAAGGGCAGCTGGTCGGAGAGGTCGCACGCGGCCGGCTCGGCGGTGGGCGCGGAGCGCCGCGCGCGCGCCGCCGCCGGTTGATAGTGTGAACGCACCTGCATGTACAGCTTGGCGAGCAGCAGCCTGTGCAGCTCGTACTCGAGGAAGGGCAGCTGGTCGGAGAGGTCGCGCGCGGCCGGCTCGGCGGTGGGCGCGGAGCGCCGCGCGCGCGCCGCCGCCGGTTGATAGTGTGAACGCACCTGCATGTACAGCTTGGCGAGCAGCAGCCTGTGCAGCTCGTACTCGAGGAAGGGCAGCTGGTCGGAGAGGTCGCGCGCGGCCGGCTCGGCGGTGGGCGCGGTGCGCCGCGCGCGCGCCGCCGCCGCGGTCACGAGGCACGAGCGCCCGCCGGCCGGCAGCCCGCGCGGCCGCTCCAGCGTGCTCAGCAGCACGGCCGGCACGCGCGCCCGCCCGCACACAGAGCACATCGACAGCTCCGCGTGATACGGCATACCTGCCGGTCACACATCCCTGTTGAATACTGTAGCAGCCAAATCCAAAGGGAAGTCTCCGGTATGGCAACTACCTTCTCGAAGGTGATATGGGCTGGTCAGAGCATGTGACTCAACCACCCATATGTGTGCTTGACAACCAACGAAGGGACATACTCCGTTCTCCATCTTCCGTTGCAGCGGTCTGCAGACACCCCGGTCGACTTGTGGCTTTCATGGAAGACATAGGCTGGCTGGGGTAGCTGGAGATTGCGGGGTTTTGCACGAAGGTCCCCAACCAAGCGCGATTAGTTTGCAGGCCTAGAGCCAACCCCAAGCCAAACAACAACAACAACAAAAAGACTGGCATAAATCCAAAGGGAAGTCTCCGGTATGGCAACTACCTTCTCGAAGGGTATATGGACTGGTATGAGCATGTGACTCAACCACCGATATCATATTTCATAAAAAAAAAAATTTCATGTTCCAAGACTGCAAATTTACTCATTGAATTGGGTCGTTGAACGGATATTGCCCTTACTTGCTTGCCATTATTGCCATTATTGTCGCTGAGAGAAGATTGCCCATTTTTATTTGACGATACAGTCATTCTTTTTAAAGGCAATACTTGGGATGATACTGTTAAAAGGGCGCAAAATGGTCTAAATACCACACTATCCTGGTTGCAAAATAACGTACTATCATTAAATAGCACTAAAACCAAATTTATGACGTTCTCAATTACACTCAGAGGTCAGCCTTCGAGTGCTATTCATCTAAAAGCCCACATAGCAAGTTGTAAAAATGACCAAACGTGTAACTGCACTCATCTGGAGAATGTCAACAGCCTCAGGTACCTAGGATTACTTATTGACAATGTATGTGGTCTTAAGGCAGCCAAAACAGTTTACTTTGCTTATTTCCAAAGCATAATGAGCTACGGCCTGAAATTCTGGGGTAATGCAGCCAATAATAAAAGAATTTTTATATTGCAAAAGAGAGCTCTTCGCACGATGCTAAAATTGAAATCGCCCACCTCTTGTCGCAACAAATTTAAAGAAAATAAAATTCTAACTATGCCTAGTCTTTATATCTTCAAAAATCTGTTATATGCCCGTAAGAACATGGCTGAGACACCTCTCAACTCTAACAATCATAGCTACAATACTAGAAATAAGGACAAAATTGCAAGCGTGTCGTGTAGATTGGCTAAAAAAGCCAAAAGTTTTATATGCAATAGTGTCAAATTGTATAATGCTCTTCCGAATAACATAAAGGTTCTCCCAGATAAAGCCTTCAAAGCAAAACTAAAGGAGTACTTAATAGAAAAAGAGTGCTACTCAATTGACGAGTTTTATATTGACAATGACGTTAAGTAAGTAGTTACTCGTACTATCTGTGATATATAATTATTTTAGTGTATACAATTTAAATGTTATATTTTTTATTTTTTTTTAGGTTTTATTTTGTTTGACTAATTTGACAATTCTTTTGATGCTAGATGTTTGATTTAATTTTGTGTGTTTTTTATTTTTACCTAATTTAACAATTTAAATGTACCTAATTCCTATTTTAATCGATTGACTAAGTAATTTGACAATTCTATTGATGCTACCTATTTTAATTTTGAATTTTAATTTATTTTAATTTTATTTTTATTTTAATTGATTTTAATTTTTTTATATTGACATAATTAAATTTTTAACCTTTGACAATTCTATTGATGCGAAGTATTTTTTCAAACTGTTTTATTCTCTGTATTCTTATAATTTTTAGTTATGTACCTATGTTATTGCTTAGGCTAAAATTATTAGTCCCTTGCCATGGCTAGACCCAGACAGTTTCAATTGTAAAATTGGTAAACTAAATGTGACGAACTCAAGTGTACCGATGCTACCTAAGATGGAAATTAATAAATGAAATGAAACAAACATCTCAACTGGAAGATTCAAATTGAAAGCCTCTCAGGCAGGGTTAGAAAACTTTTGTACTTTTTCAGTCAAATTCGTGATATTGCTGATCCACTACTGCTAAAACAAGTCTACCACGGTCTTTGTGGATCCCTTATAAATTATGGAATATTAGCTTGGGGTGGTGCTGCCAAGACTTTTGTTGTTCCTTTAGAAAGAGCCCATAGGTCCATACTAAAGGTCATGTCACATAAACCGTTTCGGTACCCGACTACTGCTCTGTACGCTGAACATGGACTCCTGAATGTTAGACAGTACTTTATGCTAAGACTTATTTCCTATATGCACACACATAAAAATCTCCACACGCAAATAACACATAGTTTTAGAACACGAGCAAACACTCAGAAACTACTAACCAGAGACCGCCACAAAACTACTTTCTTTAGGCACACTATAATTTTTTTGGGTCCAAATTTATACAATAAAATTCCAAATGACTTAAAAACACTGCAAATAAAAAAATTACTGAAATCCAAAATTAAATTATGGTTAATCTCTAACAGCCATGATCAATGTGAACACATTCTATGTCATATATCACAATGAATGTTAAATTAAGTAACGTTTAGATAACATAAAATAAAATTATTTACTTTGCTTGATAAAACTATTGTACATCGGGTTAAATATAATAAATATCATAACACTATAGTAACATACACAGGCACACTCATTCTCACCCAACAAAAACCTACAGCCATAACATAATAATAATCACACCACACACACACACATACCCTCACACACACAAACACACCCTCACCCTCTCACATAATGGATACATATACATTTAATTATACTCAATACATTTATATTATTTATATATATATATATATATAATATATATACAGATATTTAACCATTTCTCTTTTCTCTCTACTCTTTTGTTTTATTTAATATTTAACATCTTTTTGTATTATCATTTTTTATCTAATTGAGGCTATATGATCCGTCATACCAAAAAAAAACAGGTCGAGGCGACACAGGCGCAAGCCTAGTGCTTCCATCTGGGATTCAATTGTGAAAATTATCTTCGATAGGTTAAACATGTAATATTTCATATTTACTGTTTTGTTAATAAACTATTTGAATTTGAATAATAAACTATTTGAATATTTGCTTGCTTGCCTGCTTGCCATGTTTAGTGTTGCTGAGAGGAGATTGCCCATTTTTATTTGCATGCTTGCTTGCCATGTTCAGTGTCGCTGAGAGGAGATTGCCCATTTTTATTTGTTTCCTTGTTTACTTGCCATTTTTACTGTCGCTGAGAGGAGATTGCCCATTTTTATTTGTTTCCTTGTTTACTTGCCATTTTTACTGTCGCTGAGAGGAGATTGCCCATTTTTATTTGTTTCCTTGTTTACTTGCCATTTTTACTGTCGCTGAGAGGAGATTGCCCATTTTTATTTGTTTCCTTGTTTACTTGCCATTTTTACTGTCGCTGAGAGGAGATTGCCCATTTTTATTTGTTTCCTTGTTTACTTGCCATTTTTACTGTCGCTGAGAGGAGATTGCCCATTTTTATTTGTTTCGTTGTTTACTTGCCATTTTTACTGTCGCTGAGAGGAGGTTGCCCATTTTTATTTGTTTCCTTGTTTACTTGCCATTTTTACTGTCGCTGAGAGGAGATTGCCCATTTTTATTTGTTTCCTTGTTTACTTGCCATTTTTACTGTCGCTGAGAGGAGATTGCCCATTTTTATTTGCTTGCTTGCCATGTTTATTGTCGCTTAGAGAAGATTGCCCATTTTTATTTGCTTGCTTGCCATGTTTATTGTCGCTTAGAGAAGATTGCCCATTTTTATTTGTTTCCTTGTTTACTTGCCATTTTTACTGTCGCTGAGAGGAGATTGCCCATTTTTATTTGTTTCCTTGTTTACTTGCCATTTTTACTGTCGCTGAGAGGAGATTGCCCATTTTTATTTGCTTGCTTGCCATGTTTATTGTCGCTTAGAGAAGATTGCCCATTTTTATTTGCTTGCTTGCCATGTTTATTGTCGCTTAGAGAAGATTGCCCATTTTTATTTGCTTCCTTGCTTGCCATTTTTAGTGTCGCTGAGAGGAGATTGCCCATTTTTAGTTTGCCATTTTTATTTGACCTTGAGGAGATGTCAGGTTTGTGTGCTTGAGAGATTTCTGCGATAATATCCCAAACTAGTAAAGAGAACAGAGTTAGTAAACAGAGTTAGCACTGAAGTATAAACTGAATAAAGACAAGCCGACCGCATGGTCATGAAAGAAGTTATCAGTGTACTACAGAGCGTTCACAGTTATTTTACCTCTGACACATGTCATTGTATCTTCCTTTAGGTTGGCACCACTTGCTGTCACTAGTACTACGGTCGTAAAAAGGGTTACTTGCTATTAATATTTTACCCGTGGTAGTGGAAATTATGTATGAGTACCTGTTGTACTTGTAGTGATAAGTCTACCTTTGCGCACTCCTGCATTTCTTGTTTCTTGTCGTGTAATGTTCTTCTTTCAATTTGTGTGCAACAAAGAGTTTCTATTCTGTTTTATTCTAAAAATATATTCAAATATTTCGTACAGGGAAATAGTACGAACCAATTATGGCAACACAGAGCTCAGGTTAGCCAATTTGATGGCTAGAGGTAAAATAACTGTGAACGGTCTTTAGAATGGACATGCAGCGCGATGTACTCACCGGTTGCGGAGTACGGCACGTGCGCGAGTGAACAGTTGACGGGCACCTCGCCGTCGTCGTCCAGCGTGGGCGGGGGCTCAGCGTCGCCCACGCCGCTCGCCTGCGCTGCTCCAACTGAAGTCAACAGCAATAACAACTCTTACCGTCAAGAGATAGACAGACAGTAAGGTCACCAAGGGTAGACTACAGCTGAACAAAGGTAAAATCAGATTGGTGGTAGGAACTTTGACTGGACACTACCCATTAAATAAGCACTTATTCATTAAAGGTAAAACAGATACCCCTCTGTGCAGGGGTTGCATGGAAGCTGACGAAACGCCATCCCACGTGCTGCTACAGTGCGAGGGAGTGGCAAATGAGCGGGCAAACATCCTCAAAAAAACCCCGATAACACTCAAAGATCCCTGCAAGGACGTCAGCCGCCTGTAGGACTTTTGGAAGGAGCTGGGCTGAATGGAGTAGCGGCCGGGGTGATACGCACAACGGATCCAAGCAAAGCGACCTACATGCGGAAACTGCACATCAAGAAGAAGAAGAAGAGATAAGACGATGCTGTGAATTCCAGTGTGACTGGCTTCTTTGGTGATTAATTTATTTTTTATGGATACATCACCTACAACATCCGTGATGTCAGCCCATAACACCGGATGAACTTGGTGCCACGTCAGTGCTTCCCTTCGGTCGTGCCGGCTACACTGAACTGGACGGAAAACAAACTATTTACATAGCCGTTTCGACCGACCTTTCATTCAGTCCGGTGGCACCAGCCCGGGCGAGTTAAACCCTACCACCTAGTAATATAAGAAGGGAGTCATATCCCTTTTTTATTATGGAATTTTAGTGCAAAAAGAAAAGCAAACGCATACTCACTGGAGGTGTTGAGCTCAGGGTCGCCGGTGAAGTCTGTCTCCAGATCAATGACCGCAGCTGTCCCCGACGCAGACAGGATGCACACATCCTCGCTGTAACGTTGTTTATGGAAACTGTTACAATCTCTACTATAATAAAATAACGATTGGTCTGACTCGCGAAATTGCTTCAATTTATTTGCTTTGTTTTCACTATTGGAATTTGACTGATTAGGTTTTATGTGTCATAACGAAATTTCACCAAGGTTGAGTGGTGAACGAAAATATTAGGCGAAATATGGAACAAACGACCAATGTCCACCAGCTAATCATTACAGATGGATGATGTATGAATTCACTTTAAAATACCACAACAGTAAGTATAGTTATATCAAATAAAACTACGAGTTTGTCGCTTTTGCCGTGGAGACGCTTGGGGTGTGGAGCCCGGACGCCAAAGAACTGGTGAAGCAGTTAGGAAAACTGCTCATGGAGTCGTCCGAAGACCGCCGTGCCAGAGCGTTCCTAACTCAAAAGATAAGCTTGGCCATTCAGCGGGGGAATGCTGCTTCGGTTCATGGGACCGCTTTAACCTTCCCGATGGAGGAGTTATTTATTTTAATTTAGTTTTACTTTGATTTTAATCTGTTGTTATTTTTCCATTTTTAATTGGTTTTTATTAATTACCAGTGTATTAATAAACTGTGTTATCGATAGACAAGCAGAGCCGCAGACAAGACAAGGGGGTAAGCGTCAACATGTCCGCATCGTACGCAAAGCAAACATTGCATCAATTTGATTTGTAGAATTAGTGCGCCCACTGTATCCGGTGGAATCGGAATTCCGACACTGGCGGATGCGATCACCATTCACATAAGGTTTTTCATTACGTCATCGGCATTTCGGCATCGTGAATGCCTGAACGTCCTTCTATAGAAAACCATAAATAAGGATGCGGGTCCGGGGCGTCAGTCACACTATAGATGATGAAACTGTTCGAGATTTGGAAATAATTTAAGTTATCGAACCAGTGGCAAATTGGTAATGCGCTGGCAGCTCAAGTCAAAGTTCCAGGTTCCCTGGTCGGGACATAATTTTTCTCTTCATTTCCGGTTTCGCATCTATACATACATACATAAATAGCATCACGCTTGTTTCCCAGTGGGGTAGACAGAGACATCAGATCGCCACGTGCCACGATCCTGACACACCTCTGCCGCCTTTTCCACTCCCATAATGTTCTTCATGCATGCTCGTCGGTCACGGGTACTACGCACTTGACCCTTTTTAACCACATGCCCGATCTGGTCGAGATACGTGTGTCTAGGGCGACCCTTCCTGACTCCTTCACTCACATTTGCTTCATAAATTTATTTCGTTAGTCTCCTATCATCCATTCTTCCAACATGACCGAACCACCGAAGCATCCCTTTCTCAATCCTAGTCACTACATCTTCTTTCAGCCCACAGCACTCTCGCACCATCCACCTTTGCATCCATCTTTTTTTTTTCTTTCTTCGTGTTCTATCTGCAAGCAGCCACCATAGCGGCCTTTATCAGATGTCTGGTATGTTTTATGTCCGAGGGATGCTGCACACTCATTAGCATGCAACATCATAATCATTTCATCACTTTATGTAGCAATGATTGGTTTTATGCGTTTCAACCGCGAAACCTGATGTGCAGTTTCCAACAAATCCAATGCCAAGTAGTTGACATGACTCTGGAGACGACTTTTATATGATAGTGCTCTTTTCTCTATTTCCTCTTTGATGGTCGGCACCTCAAGGTACTCGTGAATCTCCTCGTTCCTGGTGAACCAAGGTGCACTGCTGATACACTTGGGGAACCAAGGTGCACTGCTGATACACCGTGCATGCATCTATCTAATGAAGAAATATAAAGCAGGTACATGCTTAGTACTAAACATATACAAATAAAACATGAAGTGAAATGTCATTATGGCAGTGTTATGAGCGACATGTTTGGACTGACCAGATGGTAGCGGACTCGCTGTAGCCCAGCACGGCCGTGCAGCGGAGGGCGCGAGCGTGCGCGCGCAGCTCCGTGCGCAGCTCCGCCCACCAAGCCGCGCGCGACGCCCCCTCCGCACCGTCCATCAGCTTCACGGAGCGCGCGCATACCATACCACCTGCAGTTACAAACATCGTGTCATGGGCTGACAAGATGAATACATAGCTGCTCATTTAGGTTAGCTAGGTTAGGTTAGTTAAGTCCTCTGCTGGTGGACGCAACTGGCGTCCCGCAATCAAGGGCCTACTTCAGTCAAAGGGTAAGCCTTGCCATCCAGCGGGGTAATGCCACAAGTGTTGTAGGAACATTTTGAAAATGCCCCTTTTGATAGTTATTTTAATGTTTATTATGTAGGTTTATTTCTTTAGTTATTACTTATTAGTATTACTTTTTTATATTTTATGTAAATAAAGGGTATATTTTCAACTTCTACTGAATGTTATAAGGATCGTCATGATTTACGTGACACATCCTAGCTATTCGTGGAAGTCGGAGCAAGAAGACTACCAGCGAAGTCGCTCTACAGTTTCTTCAAGAATCTAGGCCTGCCAAGATTGACGCTAAGCTCATATATCGCGAGAGTTTCGTACAGGTCACTACAGAATATGGTTAGGTTAGGTAGAATATGAATAGAGGGAGGTCGAGAGCGGGACTGGTGGTTCTCCGCGTCCTAGTCAACGCAGACTAGCTGACGAGGGCTTGATGCGAGCCGAAACGTAACGCATGCAAGAGACTACACACATACACAGAGTGGCCACTCGCTAGTCCCGACTTCGATTGACACGCTCCTCTACTGCCAATGGGCCCGGATATGTTCGGTGAAGGTATCGTAAGTTCAGTTCTACACCTTCCTCCATACATTATTCCTAACACCAAGCGGGATTTGAAATACTGGCCTTTAGTCAAAAATCTTAAGTAACACAAAGAAAAACGTTCGTGGAACTGATTGCAAGTGTAAGCCAACTGACATAGGTTTTCTGCACATAGGCCTTCTGCACAAATGACAGCGCGACCTTTTGTCACTAAACAGCGTTTCAACTAAAAGTTCCCTTCGCCGTTATGTTGGATCCAATGTCAGTGTCACTGTCAGTGCTTAAATTCGTGTTGCCAGATTGTGAAGATTATATTAACTAAAATGTAATCGGTATTTACCGTATAATAAATATGGTAAATACCGATAATTACGGGCAAAACTGTACACATAGCAACCCTCAACGCTGTTTTGACAGATATACAGTGGAGCCAACATAACGGCGAAGGGAACTTTTAGTTGAAACGCTCTCTACAGGACCTGTGACGTTGGACGTTGGACGCGGCACATACGTGAAAAATTTCATTTTACTTTTATTTTACTTTACGAGAAGGAAGAGAGAGTTGATAAAGCAGCTAAGGAAGGCTAAAGCCTCAGGAGACAGAAATCTATGCCACCAATTAGCCAGAGCGATGAGATCTATCCTAAAACTCATCCAGAAAGTATCTGAGCAAATTACGGCTGCTGGCAATGAATTTCGAAAGGCTCAGAATATAGCAGCTTTCGAGAAGAACCCCTTTTACTTCGCCAAAAAAGCTTTTAAGGAACAGCAGGGTGCAATTAGGTTAAGTACGGACGAGATGTTCAACTACTTTAAATCCACATATACCACCCCGGAGGCAGATATAACTTACAGGGATCCACCAGCTCCTAAACCCAAAGAACCTGCTCTAGCATTTGATGCTGATTCACCGACGATGGAAGAGCTGGAATACCACATAAAAAGGAAACCAAATAGTTCCGCCCCGGGACCCGATGGCATACCATACATCATATACAAAAAATGTCCATCAGTGCGGAAACACATGTTGAACATCTACAAAAGAATTTGGACGAACAGAGAAGTGCCAGACTGTCTTGGTAAAGCCGTGTTTGTTCTTCTACCAAAAAAGAAAGAAGTTACTGATCCCAAGGATATTAGACCTATAGCCCTTACGAACACAATTTCGAAAATATTCTTCTCCATTATACAGGCCAGACTACTCAAACACATGTGTACCAACGACTACTTACCGAAGAAGTACCAGAAAGGTTTTCTCCCAAGAGTTGCAGGGTGTCTCGAACATAATTCTTTGCTGACTGAATGTCTTAGAGATGCAAGGAAGAATGAGAGACAATTAACTGCAACGTGGTTAGACTTTGAAAACGCCTTCGGTTCGGTGCGCCATGAGTTACTATTAAAGGCGCTAGAGTGGTATAATGTGCCACCTCTGATCTGTAATATAATAGCCTCCTACTACAAAAAACTTTCCTTTGTAATACAAGTAAAAGGCGAAACGGAGAAGATACCGGTAATTCGTTACGGCATAGGACTTTTCCAGGGTTGCTGCCTCTCTCCTGTTACATTTAACATTGTTATCAACATTCTAATTGATACGCTTGTCGTAAAAGATAACAAATGGGGATACAGGTTCAAATTTGGAGACACATATATGGCGGCCATCCTGGCATTTGCGGATGATATTACGCTGTTAACCCGCAATCCAAAACAAAATCAGGCGCTTCTTAAGGTGGTAGATGACTATTGTGAATGGACTAAAGGCATGAAGATAAAACCAGCGAAGTGCTACTGTTTGAGCTTAACCAGGAAAGGTTCAAAGTTTACCTCGAGCAATCCAGGTCTGACAGTAGCCGGAAAACCAATCGCAACCGTGGCTGATGAAGCTCCTTTTAAATTCTTGGGCAAAAGGATCACCAGCAGAGGAAAGGAGCATCCTACTGATGATATTGTCCAACTTTTCGAAGAGAGCCTCCGCCAAACTGACAATCTTCCCCTCCTGGGTACACAAAAGGCATGGATTTACGATAACTACCTGACATCAAAACTTTCATGGCCATTTCTCGTCTACGACTTCACAAAGCAAAACCTGACTAAATTAGACTCGTATGTGACCAGATTCCTGAAATCATGGTTTGGACTGGCTCATCCGGCTGACTCGTCAACGCTATACAGATCTCACAATAACTTTGGACTGAACATTAAGAAACCGTCGATATTTTATCAAAAGGCGAGAATAGCCAAACGATGTATACTCAAAGACTCCAATGATAGCGCTATTCAAGCCTTACCCAACACATCACTATCAGATGAACTGGAATCGAGACTCGACTTCTACAAATCATTCCAAGTTGGTACACGCACCAATAGATCTGGATTGGGCATAGAAACCGCAAAGTCTGATAAAGAAATACTGAAAGGTTTTGCTCAGGAGGACATGGAACAAGGCTTCAAACTTCACGCCTTAAACCTGGAAATGCAGAATGATTGGCTAACAGTGGGTGACTTCTGCATCCCTCCTGCATTGAAGTGGAAATCCATAATATACAACTGGTCCCCTGAGCTGCTTAAGTTCTACTTAAATGCATTCCAGCTTACTCTCCCCGACCCGAGTAACCTAGTTAGATGGGGGAAATCTACAAATAGACTATGCCCGTCATGTAAGGAGTTCGTAGGCACGGCCAAACATTTGTTATGCGGATGCAAAATACTACTTGAGCGAGGCCAGTATTCCTACCGTCATGATAAGGTCCTCCAAATCATCAGAGAGGCCATCAACCTGTCAATTGCACGGACCAGGAAAGGGCAAACCAGTAGCGGCTTCCAGAAGGTCAACTTTGTGAAACCTGGAGCCAATAAGCTGCCCAAAGATAGGACTAAACCTTCTTCAATTTTGGGAGCAGCAAAGGATTGGGAATTGTTGATGGACACACATGAGAAGCATTACCAAATGCCTTCGGAAATCTGTACCACAGCATTAAGACCGGATATACTCATATTCTCAAAAGCGACAAAGCATGTAGTACTTGTTGAACTTACAGTTCCATGGGAAAGTAACATACCGAAGGACCACAACATCAAGCTTAACAAGTACTGCAACTTAGTAGACCGGATTGTGAGAAACGGATTCAAGACTGATCTCTTCGCTGTGGAAGTCGGAGCAAGAGGACTACCAGCGAAGTCGCTCTACAGTCTCTTCAAGAATCTAGGGCTCCCAAGATCGACGCTAAGCTCATATATGGAGAGAGCTTCGAAAACGTCACTGGAAGCATCCTACAGAATATGGATAGGTAGAGAGAGGGAGGTCGAGAGCGGGACTGGTGGTTTCCCCGCGTCCTAGTCAACGCAGACTAGCTGACGAGGGCTTGATGCGAGCCGAAACGTGAAGCATGCGCGGGAAATTTAGAGTGGCCACTCGCTAGTCCCGGCCTCGATTAATACCCTCCTCTACTGCCGATGGGCCCGGATATGTTCGGTGAAGCCATCGTAAGCTTAGATCCACACCTTCTTCCTTTATTTCAGTTCAAAATCGATCTTGACCAGACATCATACTCACCAATATGAACGATGAAGTTAGGCGGATATTCTGTCATGGTGAGGAATGGATACTCGAGCATCTCTAGGTTGTTGGCGTTCATGGAGGGCCGCAAGATGGCGCCCCCAGTCACACTAGTGTTGCCGGCTGCTGACATTGTGAGAGAGCTACCTGAGATATGGAAACACATAAACACATGGTTAGTATAATATTATTATCTATACACATAATAAAGCTAAAAATATATTAGCCAGGGCGTCTTAAAATGAGAAACTAACCATGTTAGAACTGTTTATAAAATTTTTGTCTGTCTGTTTGTCTGTACGTGCATCACGCAAAATCACTGAACGCATTTTGACAAAATTTTTTATGGTGAGTTTTATCCCGGAATAACATAAAAAAATCATCAGGCCACCGAAAACCTAGTGTCATGATTTACCCATCTTGAGAAAACCATATGTAAATCGATAAAGGTTATAAGGATATTCATATATCGACGTACAATACACGGTCGGTCACCGGTTGCCGTTCACAGGGTTTTTTAATATAAATAATAAGTGTGAATTTTTTTATATAAATTAACATCATTAGTGCACCACAAATATTTTTTTTTATATTTCTGTCATGCATATCTTGTTTTCAAGAGAATGTGTTTTATTGGATTTTGAAAACTGTTATTTAATTTATCATATTTGAATTCTGAAGTTCACATCGGACACCAATTATTCTCAAATTAGTACAAGACGAGAGAATAGCGTGTAGTCTACCTTTAGGAGTGATGCTGAGATCAGAGTCCGAGGAGCGCCGGTGCATGCCCACTGGTATGGAGGTGGCGTTAAGTGAAGTGCCGGCGGGTGTGTGCGATCCGTTCACCGCTGCCGACAATGGAGTCGGCATATGTTGCTCCTTGCCCCCGTAGGACTCGGCCCGCGAGTGCACCCCCCGCGGCGAACCCCCACCCTTCTCCCTGTCACACGGTGCAGGGCACGCTGCATGCGAGTTATTACACACAATACTTGGATCTAATGAGTCGCTATTCGCTACCGCCTTAGTATTGGGCGGGTCCTCGGTGGAGCGGTCGAAACTGCTCTCCGGAAGGGAAGGGATCGTTTCGAGGAAGGACAGCTTGGGGCCGTGCCCGCCGCTCATGATCGGGTGCAGATGCTGCAGGACGGGAATCGCGCGGGAACCACCGCACGAAACGCTGCGAGTCTCACTCTCGACGGACATTTTTCGAGACTCATTACTTAGATCAGTGCAGCTTGAATGGACACTATCTTGACGAACTAGCTTCCTGGCGCAATCCATTTTCGAGTCTCGATTCGGCTCGCGCTTGCTCTCCTCGAACTGTTCGAGTCTGTCATTTATGTCGTTGAAGAACTGCTTCTCTTTAGTTTTGACAGACTGCGATGAAGTGGGTATCATCAAAGACTGCACTTTGTCCATTAGGATGGTTTCCATAGCGGTATGAAGAAGTCCAGTCGGTTTGATGGCAGTCGGGCTGGTTGGCTCAGTGTGAGAACCTCTCTTCAGATATTTGTGGTCATTGAACGCATGAATTTCGTCCGGTTTGATTATGGACAATTTTGTGGGACTAGATGGGCCACTGAACGAGGTTCTAGAGACCGGTTCAGATCCAATGTACATGCCAAACTGTTTAGAAGAGTTATCGGAACATTTCCTATCTAGGGCAGTCGGTGGCTCAACATTCTCTATATGGTGGTAGTTGAGACTCAAGAGGTCACTGTAGGACATAAACGTTGATCCGAGCACAGTTTGACGACTCGGAGAAAGGGATTTCACATCAGAATTTGAGGCTGAATTTGTTTGACTCACAAGGTGATGGTCATTTTCTTTCTTTTTCGGGCGAAGAGATAAATGGGACAAGCTCTTAATCATTTTGTTGTTGGACATTTTCGAAAGTTGCTGTTTGATGCGAACAGACGACAGATACATAAATTTACCTTTTCTCTTTTCAGGCGACGCCGGCAAACTGATGCTCTTTGAAGCAGTTTTGTGAGCAAAGGGATTGTGAAATCTAAAATGAGAGCTATGTGCCTCTACCGTCGGTATGCTAATTGGTACATTCTCTGTCTTTTGCTGCACTTGTATTTCATTTATTTGCTTTTGCTCTTGCTCAAAGTCAGCACTATCAGCATAGCTGGCTTTTCGTGTGGATTCTGTGTTGGCGACATCAGCATGTCCAGACGAATCAGCCGACTCAGATGTCTTGCTCAGTTCGTCGAGTTTCTTCTCAATTTGTGTAATAAGCATAGGGTCTGTTTTATGGTCGAGAACAGACTGGACGACTGAACTGACTGTCTCTAAGGAACGTTCTGTGTCTGTCCTTGTGTCGGAGCTCTCGTCTTCGTCCTCGCTGCTCGTGTATGGCTCAGAGCTGTCAGCCGAAATCGCCGAAGACGAGGAACCATAGTATCCGGCCTCACCTGGTAGCTTGAGCAAGTTCTTCTGCGGAGCCACTGGAGTCGCCGGGCAAGATTCCGATAGCTTGCGAACACGCGGCGATAGTCCGCTCATCTGATCCTCTCCGATGTTTTCCATGGATGAGAAATGTATTTCAGGAAGTGTGCTTTCACCGGCTTTTTCATTGATTACTTCCAGGTTTGCACTGTCATTTTCAGGGGAAGCCTTGATGATTTTAATGGCGTGTTCGTCATCTGATAGATTGATCGCCGGTTCCGATTCGCTAGTGCGCCGCATTGTCGACGAAGGGGAGTCTCCCGAGTCCTGAGTCTCAGCGATGCAAGCGAGGCTAGTATGAGCATGCAGGATGGAGCGTGCAAGCACGGAAGCCATCCCCATACCTTCACTGTCATCCTGACTCGTCGAACGCCGAAATTTGGGCTTTCTCAACTTCTTCAGCTTCCTAAACTCGTTCTTGATATCTGTCAAGGAGATTCGTGATGTATCTGACGAGTTTGATTTTAGAGAGATTTGATCGTCGTTTAGCCTCTCTGGTTTCCGCGACCTCATGTTGGCCAGTCTCTTAGAAATGAAGCCATGAGAGGACTGACGGAGCTTTTTGATTCCCTTGAAGGGACCTGTCGGCTCATCGTTGAACTCATCGGTAGGGTTGAGAAGTTTTCGCAGGCTGAGTTGGTCCTCTGCTATGTTCTGAAGGCTCTGCTGAGAGGCGAGATTGTCTTGGTATATGGAAACGCTTTCAGCATAGCTTTTACTAGTAATACTAGCTTGTCTAGTTAGCTGACAACTTTTATCATCGTCTGCATCCTGTTCGGCTAAATAGTTGGAGGAGAGCTTCGGATGCAGGATACTCAGTAGCTTGTGCAATTGCTCTTGGTGAGTTTGGAAGTATTCGTTCAAATCGGTGATGTTTTCATCATCCATAGCGAGTATTTCCAAGTATTTGCGCAGTTGCCTGGTTAGTTAGAGGGGTGCAAATGGGAATGACGAATGAATGAGAGGAAAGCGAAGCACGCCAAACCATGCACAAACGAATAATATTAATAATTGCATTATAAATATTATCAAATTAATATGGAATTTTAATTTAAGTTAGAAGACATCTTTAATCTGTCAGAGATAACATTGAATTAGACTTGCAACGTACAAAGGTAATAAAGTTATGTTAAAATTTATACTTTATTTACTAATATATTTGAAGTTTAAAATAATTTACAAGAAACAGAAGTAGATATAGTTATTATATACTCTAAGCCAGGCATGGGCAACCTACGGCCCGCGGGCCACATCCGGCCCGTGAGGTCTTTTTGTCCGGCCCGCGATCCCTTCCTGTAAATTATTTGGGTCCGGCCCGACTAGCCGAAATATTCATTCAAAAATCGCGCCGCGCCGGGCCGCTGCGCTTTTCCGGCGAGCGCAGCAGTCGCTTCACTTCATTCAGTTCAGTTGCATTGCAGGTTAGCCAGCTAGTACGACGACGATGACGCTCGGCTTGCTTGTTGCGCGCAATTTGTGACAGGAAATATTATTGTAATATTTAATAGTGTGTTATCTACTTACTTTCACATTTACTTATTATAAATAGGCATCGATGCAAGTAGGTAGGGTACACATTTTAGAATGTAGACTTAATGTGGCCCGCGACTCGACAGCAAAACAATGATGTGGCCCCTGGACCAAAAAGGTTGCCCATGCCTGCTCTAAGCCATGGTTTCGTAGGATAGCATTGCAATGATGTCACTGAAACATTGTCATGTAATGTAAGTAATATGGCGTGACGGCACCACTGTTTGATGTTAAGGTGTCAAACAACGCTCTGTAGGAAACGACGCCATAATGTTTACATAGACGACTGCCATGTAGCGGCACCTCTATACTAGGAAGCCCAGACTTAAAACAGGGCAGTCACAAAAATTAATATTCAGTAACTTGTATATTAACCTACTTTGTACCATATTGTTTACTGGCACCGAATTAACAATACAAATGCAAATGATTATTGTAACATCCAATTTATGCACACTACCTTCCCTTTGCCGAGTTATCTAGAGTTATCATTTTGCTACAGTGCAAAGGCTGTGGGCCAGCGAGCTAATATTATTCTAATAGAGTATTTACTCGGGTAACGGGCATGGCTCCACCGAGTTAAGACCAAATTGACCAGTTGAGTTGAGACCAGTCTATCTCGAGCGGCCGAACTCTTTGCACGTGCCGCCGCGGCCACACGCGCAAAGGGCCACGGGCACGTGGCGTCTCGCGCCAGCCATTATGCCCGGTTGTGTGTTCCGATATTGCAAAAACCATACCACAGATATTGGAAAAACTGATGGCGTTCAATGCACGTGTTGGGTTGGCCTTGGTTGGGGTTGTCACCGAACGCTTACGCTTACCTCCCGCTAGCTCCTGTCCCACTCGCTTCCCGCACCGCGCGAGCTTCCCTCTGCCGCTCGGCTCTGCGCTCCGCCAGCCCGCTACCTTACCTCATACCTCAGCTGTTGGGACACAATTTCTCTGTATCTTTCTTCGTAGCGATGCCTCTAGTAGAGTACATATTAGCTCACTGGTTGCGACAGTGACAGTGGAGATATGTAACGTGTTGTATACTCACTGCGGCGTGTATGTGGCGGGGACTGTGAGAGGTTGACACGGTGTCGGCAGCGCTACGATTGTCACTGCCGTGCCTGCAAAGTATGCACATGTTCATCATAGCAATATTTATGAATATATACCAGCACAATTACCTCAACTTACAGGCATTCTATCCAAAAAAACGGAACATCTGTAACAGCGCGTCGACCGAATGTTCAACGCGTGCGATCACTCAACCATTCTGTTGTTTTTTTTATATATGGAGATTGACATGATTGTCTCACTCGTACGTTGGTGCTTATTTGAAGTTCAGTGTAGCCGGCACGACCGAAGTTCCCTTCGGTCGTGACGCACTGATATGGCACTTAGTTCACCAAGGTGTTATGAGTTGACATCACGAATGTTGTAGGTGATGTAGCCAACCGTGTCAGTTTCCATAAAAAAAATTAATTCACAACAATTTTAGTTGTGATTTTGGTTTGAATTTACTACAGATCATGTTGATGATTATAACAACCAAAAAATATAGAGACCGATAGCTCTGGCAACGACTCCCGACTCTCCTTCCAGGTCAAACGCGTGCCGGTAGCCCACCACCGCATTGGCGCCCAGTTCCGCTGCCTTCAGTCCTACACGCCTTTGTACCTGTGGAAAAAAATACAATTTTAACATACATAAGGTCACGCCTGTTTCCCATTGGAGTAGGCAGAGACGACGCATCTTCACGTGCCGCGGTCCTGACATACCTCTGCCCCCTCCCTGCTCGTCGGTTATGGGTGCTAGTACATTTACTCTTACCAATCAACCCTGCATAACCCCATGTGGTAAATGATATCTCGGATTACACAGAAAACGTGCTATATAAAGCAAGAATTATCGGAGAGCCTGTACAGTGGTGTCCATCTGTCAATAGCAAGAATAGCCTCGGTAGCTTGTCAGCCTCTGTAGCTTGTCAGCCTCGGTAGCTCAGTGGTGTGGTCGGTCGACTGTTGTTAAGCAACCCTGAGCGCGGTCAGTACTTGGATGGGCGACCGTTGGAGGCTGACCGTGGTTCAGATTCCACTTAAAACTGTAGGTCCCTTCCCTTCTTACCTTACTAGGTGCTAGGGTTTATCCCGCCCGGGTTGATACCACCGCACTGAATGAAACATCGGTCGAAACAGCTATGTACATAGTTCGTGTTTTCCGTCCAGTTCAGTGTAGCCGACATGAAATGAAGGGAAGCACTGACATGGCACGTCAGTTTCGATAAAAAAAAAACGTAAGGCATAGTATACTAGTATACTTGATTGCTGAGCTTGATGAAGGCGACTTGGCGGGCTTCGTTGGAGGCGCGCGGGGTGCGTATTTTGTCGATCCACTGGTACTCGGGGTCGTCGTTCACTATCAGCTCCTCCACGAAGCCGTGGATTGCAGTCGCACGGTAGCCGGGCGGCACTGACGGACCTGCCACCAACGTTGTACAGGTTATTATTTATTATTTTGAAGTGATACTTCTTTACACATTTTATGAAAATATAATATGAAAATATGTTCTGAAAATGGGGAGTAAACTGAGAAAAAACGGCATCGTCATCGTCACCGTCACCGGTCACAGTGTACAAATTATTTGTATGTAGGTATTGTGTGGCGTCAAAGCCAAAGAAGTATAACTTCTGATACAAAGTACACGCAACCTTTTTTTATTTTATTTTATGATTAACTACAGTGGAATCTGAAATAAAAATATTAACCTTTAATCCCAAAAACGGCCTTTTGGTGCCACGCGAAAAAACGACCGGGTCCTCCGACGGCACTTAAGTGCCAAGCCTAATATTGACAACCGGAGTTGGTTTTTTATTTTTAATTCTTTATGCTTTGACCTTAGAGCTATTTCTTTTCCTCTAATCATTAGTTGAATAGTGACAGAAGGTGACAAAAAATGCTCGCATAGAATGCGAGCTGTGGACTGACCGTAAAAAAATTGTTTACATTGGTTGTAAACAATTGCGCTTCAAAAATCACGGCGGCGCGACTCTTCGACAATAAATTCGTGTTTCTGTAAGCATAATTCTAATTTTTCATCGAGTGTGTGGTATTGGTGTAATCGCAGTGAAATTTACTATTTACTAGACGTGTTTGTGTGCAATGGTAAGTTGTTTTGAATTAAATATACCTGTCCAAAGTTGAGCAAGTGATTTTGTGTTCCAATTGTATCGTGTCGGTGTGGCTAAAAGCGTGATTATTATCAACGTTTCGATAATATATCAGATTTCATTGTATGTATGGACTAGACAAAACTATATCACATATGAATTGATATGTCACATGATGATCACACGAGTGTTCATGCCCAAATATATAAAAAACTCTCAAAAGCTGAACGGCCGGCAACATTTGATGGGGTGTAAAACCGTTATGACGTAGTGTCTGTGTAATCGTCTGGTTTTTTGCTCGTGACGTAGCTGCCTGCCGACCGCGCCAATCTTATACAGGCGGATACCCACAAACTGACATGTAATTACTATTTTGATGAAATTTGAAATTTATTTTTGTGATATTTTCAAAAAACTGTTTTTGTATATGGCAAGTGATACATCGCTGGAACCTGATCGACTTGTAGATTCTAAAAATATTTGAAAAAAAAATGGCACGCGCGCGCCATCTGGTAGTTTACGGAATGTCCTATGTCGAACATCAGATTTCGCCGATTTCTGTAAAGAAAACGTATATTATACTTTACTATTTCTAAAAGTATGTTTCTTTACGAGTATTCTGATATAGATATTGTAAAGGTATGTTTTGAATTTATATTAGATGAATTTTTCAATTTTTTTTTTTGGGATTTTTTTTTTACTAAATTATCTGGTACTTCTAAACAAGGTAAGCCTCACTGTTTCACATGGATTTTAGGAAATTTTCTAGGCTTTCTAGGCCACAAGAGTTTATAGATCTGACTTTATTAGTTTCCGAAATATCTGCGTTTATGTCGAGGTCGGCGCGCAAGGTCGCGCGCGCCGTACCACGGGCCACGCCCATGCGGGAGCTAGACCCGCTGTGGGCATATTATAACGCGGGAGCTGACAGGTTAAAAAGTAAAAAAAAAATGATCTCATATTTTTTTTTTTATTGTAAGCTCGACATATGGCGCCGAGTGGTTCTAGATCGCGGGACACTTCGGGGTTACCCATTAGTCGCACGGCTCGACGCTGGATCGAGTCCAGAGGCGCAAGCTGGTATTTGGCGCAGCCATCCCACAGGTTCGAGCAGTACTCCAAGCAAGACCTTTACGCGGCAGGTGGCCGAGTGGTTTGAGCATCGGCTTCTCATGCGAGAGGTCCGAGGTTCGAATCCGGTCGGCGTGTACCAATGAGTTTTTTCTGACGAAAAAATTTACGTGCATACCTACACCTGCTGCTTCACCGTTCGGAACCGGTGTAAAACTGTAGGTCCCTTCCCTTGCCCCTTACTAGGTGGTAGGCTCAAATTGTAGCCGACTTGGTTGGTACCACCGTACTGGATGTAAGATGGCCGCATAGCAACCTCGGTTGTGTTCTCCTCTAGTCCAGTATAGCCAACAATCCAGGGAAGTCTCCGGTATGGCACCTACCTTCTCGGAGATGATATTGGCTAGTCAGAACATGTGCTTTCGCCCCTCTGACTCAGCCACCCATATCGGATTACATAAATAAAAAAATAAAAAAAACCTGATCTGCGATTTATACAGGAGCAGCTTTTGGTCCGCCCTGAAGTACCGTCGCACCTTATTGAGTACGCCCAGCTTTTTAGAAGCAAGCTTGGCCTTCCCCTCGATGTGGGGACGAAAGTTCAAGTCGTGCGTAAGTTCGACTCCGAGGACCCCAAGGTGATCGCTTAATTTGAGTGACGTGCCTTGGAATGAAGGAGCCGGTGTGAACGTCGCTCTCTTCGCACTGAACGTGCAAACTTGTGTCTTGGAAGCGTTGAACCCGACCAAATTACTACGGCCCCATTCGGAAATAGAGCCGAGTGTATGTTCGAGCTCAGACACAAGTCTTCGTCTCTTCTCATCCACAACATCCCGACTGGATGAAGGGTGACTGGTGTAGGATCCGTGTGCCGTACTGTCATCTGCATAAAAATGTATGTTGCCCAGAGACAGCATATCATTGATGTGCAGAAGAAACTGCGTGCGTGACAACACAGATCCTTGTGGTACGCCGGCGTTCACTGACATGGCGTCCGACGAGCAACCGTCCACTAGGACCTGAATGCTACGCCCATGTAGGAAGTCGGCGACCCAGTCACAGAGGCCAGAAGGTAGTCCGTAAGCCGGCAATTTGCCCAAGAGCGACTTGTGCCAAACCCGGTCAAATGCCTTGGCAATATCCAGGCCAATTGGCAAGGATTCACCATGACCTTCAAGCGATTCCCCCCAAAGGTGAGTGACGTACGCTAGGAGATCACCAACAGATCGTCAACTTCAACGTAGCTAAGACGCAAGCTTGTGCCTTCTCTACTAAGGCTGATCCGTTTCCCCTCCAAGCCACTTTCCAGGGCAGCCAAGTCCCCAATGATGGTAGTCTGGGCGTCCTGGGTATGGAGGTGTCCAGGGACGTTGGATTTCGATCGTTCATAGAGTCCAAGGCGAAACTAGCATCTTGGATTCTATTCAACGACGAGCCATTCGCCTCATTGGCGATTCTGTACTCACAAAGGACCTTCAACCTCTAAAGCACAGACGGATCGTTGGATCATTTAGCCTGTTTTATCGGTACTACTATGGCCGCTGCTTTGACGAAATTGCTTCCCTTATCCCTCCTCCTCCTGTTCGCCTTCGCCAAACCCGCCATACTCTCGCGGAACATCCCTTTGTAGTGGACAGAAGAGTACTTCAAACTGCACGATTCTCTAAATCGTTCTTGAGCCGCAAGATGTGGAACGGGCTTCCGGGGAATATCTTTCCCCACTCCTACAATCCACGGATCTTCAAATCGCGGGTAAATAGCCTTTCCCCAGCGACATTACTCCACCTCCAAGCCGGACGTACACCTCCTTGGGGGTGATATTGGCTGCGCCTGAGGATTCGACCTCGGGCACAGCCTAGCCTAGTTCGGAAACAATAAAAAATTCAAAAACCGCTCAAATGATTTCGATGAAACTCAAATATGTTGTTACACTCGACGAGACGCTTCCGACAAGGTATGACACATCTCGCTAGGACTGCGCAGTCCAAAGTTGTCAAACTAACCAATCCTAACCCAACCTTTTGAGTAGGGGAGGGGGCTGGGGGGTCAAACTCTGGAAAACGTTTGGGACCATTATTATAGACTCCTACACCAAGTTTCGACTCGATCCGACCTAAAATGCAATCGCTATAGAGCGACAAACATTTTGGAGCCCACATTTCAAACGCCAATAATTCAAAACCGCTCAAATGATTTCGTTGAAACTCAAATATGTTGTTACACTCGACGATACGCTTCCGGCGATGTATCACACACCTCGCTAGGACTGCGCAATCCAAAGTTGTCAAACTAACCAATCCTAACCTAACCTAACCCAACCTTTTTCGTAGGGGAGGGGGCTGGAGGAGTCAAACTCTAAAAAACGTTCGGGACCATTATTATAGACTCCTACACCAAGTTTAGAATCGATCGGACCTAAAATGCTATCGCTATAGAGATACAAACATTTTGACGCCCACATTTCTAACGCCAATAATTCAAAAACCGCTCAAATGATTTCGATGAAACTCAAATATGTTGTTACACTCGACGATACGCTTCCGACGAGGCATCACACATCTCCCTAGGACTGCGCAATCTAAAGTTACATTTCGGATCGAAGATCTGAAAATAGTGTAGTGAATTAAACATCAAGTTGCTCACACAATTTAGTCGATTTTCAAATTACGAAAACTTACTTTTGAAATAGACTAGGTAGAGAGGTATAACTACATATTCGGATAGATATCGGGGAGAACAAAAATCCCCCCCCCCCCCCACTCCCAAATTCCCCCTCCACCAAAATTTCATCAATTTTACTTCCATTTAAACTGTCAAATGTCAAAATCTCACAATGTCAACTTGTGACAGAGATCGAACTGTCAAACTTTGTAGTACATGACAACTGTCAAATCTGTCAATCTGTCAAAGTTGTCAACCAAAAATCTGTCAAGGAGTGTCAAATGTCAAAATCTGACAGTGTCAACTTGTGCCCTATACCCAAATCTCAAACTTTGTTTTTCATGACAACTGTCAAATCGGTCAAACTATCAAGCTGGAACCCAAAATGTACATTTGACAACCCCGTTTACGCTTATAACTCGGACCCCTTACTAGTTAGACCCAATAAACTATCTCCCCAAATCCCCCCCCCCCCCCCCCCCCCCCAGATGTCATCAATTCACTCCGATTTACACTGTCAAATGTCAAAATCTGACAATGTCAACTTTTGACAGAGATCAAACTGTCCAACTTTGTCATACATGACAACTGTCAAATCTGTCAAACTGTCAGACTATCAAACAAAACAACCACCCCCCCCCCCACCCCCCACCCCCCCCCCCCCCCCCCACTACGTTACGTTACGTTACAGTTACAGTGAAAGGTTAGGTTGGGCGACGAAGCCTTATACTAACCTAGTATTTTTGTATGGAAACTGACACGGTTGGCTACACCACCTACAAAATTTATTTATAATTTTTTTTTTATGGGAACTGAAACGGTTGGCTACATCACTTACAACATCCGTGATGTCAGCCCATAACACCGGGTGATCTTGGTGCTACGTCAGTGCTGCCCTTCGGTCGTGCCGGCTACACTGAACTGCACGGAAAACACAAATGTGGTGGTAGCAACCCGGGCGGGTTAAACCCTACCACCTAGTAATATAAGAAGGGAGTCATATCCCTTTGTCGCCTTTTACGACATACACGGGGAGAGATGCAGTGGGGCTATTTTTTTAAAGTACCGGCCCCACACGGTTCATTCGTGATGTCAGCCCATAACACCGGGTGATCTTGGTGCTACGTCAGTGCTGCCCTTCGGTCGTGCCGGCTACACTGAACTGCACGGAAAACACAAATGTGGTGGTAGCAACCCGGGCGGGTTAAACCCTACTACCTAGTAATATAAGAAGGGAGTCATATCCCTTTGTCGCCTTTTACGACATACACGGGGAGAGATGCAGTGGGGCTATTCTTTTAAAGTACCGGCCCCACACGGTACATTCGTGATGTCAGCCCATAACACCGGGTGAACTTGGTGCCACGTCAGTGCTTCACTTCGGTCGTGCCGGCTACATTGAACTGGACGGAAAACACAAACTATTTACATAGCCGTTTCGACCGACCTTTCATTCAGTGCGGTGGTACCAACCCGGGCGGAATAACCTACCATCTAGTAATATAAGAAGGGAGTCTTATCCCTTAGTCGCCTTTTACGACACACACGGGGAGAGATGCAGTGGGACTATTCTTTTAAAGTACACACTTGACCAATAGCATTTGTGTTTTACAGCTATTCCTAATTTGTTCACACTTGCTTGACCAACCGTAGCTAAATATAAATATTTTTCGTTATCTGTATATTGCAAACACCCCTTATGTATCTTTCGAGAACAGGTCGTCGACTTACTAATACTAGCGCACGGCTGCCGGCTGACGTCATTGTGTGCATGTGTGCGTGAGCCACTTCAGTTTTTTGTTTGATTTCAATAGGCCAGTGTTATTATAATATGTTCAGTGAGTGCTCATATGACATTGACATATTGATAAACATGTCATAGACTAATTTATTAGTGGGATATAACCTTTACGAAGTGTTGTATTATAGCCAAAACATCGCTCCAACGGGAAGTAGTTTTCTCACGCACTAGAAAGGGATTGCGTTGGTTTTTTATTTTTCAAAAAAAATCTAATACGTAAAATGTTATGATTTCTTCTATTCAATATGGAGGACACTTGGGGGCAGACGACAATGGCCATACTTTTTGTATTTATTGCTCATTTTCGATAATAACAGCACTTTTTTGTACCATTCAAAATTCTGCCGCCGGTACAATTTACTCGCCGGTTGGCTCATGGTTGGAGGGCTCTGGTGAAATATTTATCAAGAAGATATTTACTAAATTTGATGTAGGTTTATTGCAAATGTATTTTAGTTCTATTTTAAAACAAAAAAAACATATGTTATCGATTTACTTTTTGAGGAATCTTCATTCTTTCCTTCCGACTCCCGTAAATCATTCATTTCTAACTTTGCCTATTTTTCTATGCATTACAATTGCAAACCAATTAGCTCAAACCTATGTCATATGAAAGATAATTTCATCTAGATTACAATGACGTGCAAATTTATATAGGGTTCTGAAGGAAATTTCATAGTTATGATTTTTTAATGGAGAAAGCGCGGAAAATGTTTCGCGCGCGGAATTGTGTGTTTACCCGGAACGTTACGTGGAAATTCGCGCTGGCGAGGAGCTAAGGGTTAAGAAAGTCTTATACGAAAAGAATCGAGCGACATCCCAACGAGCTAGCCAAGAATTTGTTGAAATACAGGAAGGTACCCCGGATACCGAAAAGGAGACTGCCGCAGGACAATCAACAATAAAAGAAATTAACAAGCAAACACATTTATTAGATCCTAGGTAAGCCTAGATCGGCGATAAGACACAGAAAGAGTTTCGCGGGCCGCACTGGAAGCCTAACACAGAATTTGAATCAGTAGAGAGAGGGAAGTGGAGCACGGGACTAGTTCTGCTTCACGTCCTGGTCAACACACACTAGCTGACGAGGGCTTGACACGAGCTGAACCGTCTAACACGCTAAAGAGAGCAAGATTGGCCAATAGCAGACCTTGTGCTCAATTGAAACCTTCAATACTGGTGAAGCCATGGATTGTTGTATTTGTCACCTGCGAAGATTTAACAGTGAGAGATAAAAACAGACTCACAATGAAAGAAGTGTACACCGCACGAGGACTGGCGGAACTTGTTGAAGTCCGAGAACAGCTCCACCTTGACGATGATGTTCAGCTCCCCTCGAATCCCGTGCATCGTGTCGAACACCGGAATCCAGCCTGACATTATGGCGCCTGCACACACAAATCATTTACAACTACCTACACATGTATAAAAGAACTGATTGAAGTAGGTGTATGAGTTTGCAGGTAGATGTGTGCTGAGATGTTCTTGTTAATAGGTTAAAGTATTAATTTATTGATCAACCACCTATAGTACAGCCATCAATGGCCAGTTTAGGTGGGAGTGATCATATATTTGTATGTATCTAAAGCATATAATATCTAATGTAAAAAAAATCTGCGAGAAACCTAATGTGATCTGTATATTATATTTTTTTACTTTTACTTTTTTTTATTCGGTATTTATTAGAATCTTCCTACGACTAAAGCATAGCTAGTGGCTCTAGTAATACAGACTAGCTGAAGAGGGCTTGACGTGAGCCGAAACTAGCGTAATTCTAGCGCGCTGTAAGAGAGCAAGATTGACCAATCGCTGCTCTCGTGCTCAATTAAAATTTAAAACCTTCCCTTACATGAAATGGGCCTGGATGTGTTCAGTGAAGCCACTGAGTTCTGTTTTCGTCACTGATTGCAGAGGTTCTAGATTGGTACCTAACATAGTTATTGACACAATACCTACTACAATAATTTTTATGCGATGACGATGAGAGTGACGATAATGCATGACGGTCAAATGACTTTTTTTGAGTTTACTCCTCATTTTCATATAACACAACTGAAGGAGTTCAATTTGTTTCATACATCCTACTTAAAGAAGTCCATTCTTACCTTACTAGGGGTTAGGGTCTATCCGGGCCGGGTTGGTACCACCGCACTGAACGAAACGTCGGTCGAAACGGCTATGTAAATAGTTCGTGTTTTCCGTCCAGTTCAGTGTAGCCGACATGAAATGAGCACTGACATGGCACCTAGTTCGACCGGTGTTATGGGCTGAACAACACGGATGTTGTAGGTGATGTAGCCAACCGTGTCAGTTTCCATATAAAAAAAGTATATAAGTTCGAAAATAGTTCGCATTTTGTGTTCAGTACAGCCGGCATGAACAAAGGGAAAGTAAGTGTTAGAGTAACTACGAAGGATGGTGTAACGGCACAGATTACTTAATAGTTACTTCGTAACAGATAAATCACTCCATAGAAAAGTTCCATACCTTCGGCTTTAATAGCCGACTGCTTCACGTCGCCAGTCGCTGCGTGCGAAAATGTACCTTAACGATCGAGTGTAAAGTAGTTATTGCTTTGCAGCTGCGCGCAGTTGTGTGGGCGAGCGTGTAGGTATGTTTCGCGTGGCTGACGAATTTCTACTGAATTAGACCGCCGCGCCGGTGGTCCACCAAGCGGTAGGTAGTTAGCGCACGCAAGTACATAGAGTGCGTGAGGCCTGGTAACGGGCTGACATGACCGGTGTGTTTTTTTTTTATTTCCATAAATAAAAAAAACATGACCGGTGTAGAGCGGAGGTGCATACCGGTGTGCGCCGGCCTCTGCGAGGTCTGGAGCGGCTCGCGCGCCAGCAGCGGCGCGAGGCTCACGACCACCTTGCCGATGGCGTCGTTGGCCGAGTATGTGTCGTGGTCCATCAGCCGCAGCTGCAGCGGCTCGTCCTGCAGCTCCGAGTCGTCCACCTGCAGCGGCGCAACATGGTGCTATGTAAGCGTTTTCCAATAGGGACGGGTCGATGTTCAAAAGGAATAAAACAAGCTGTGTGTGAGGTATTAACGAAGTACTGTGTGGGGTCAGTATTTAATAAGAATAGTCCCACTGCATCTCTCCTCGTGCATGTCGTAAAAGGCGACTAAGGGATAAGCGGCCTTCAGACACCCCGGTCGACTTGTGGCTTTCGTGGAAGACATAAGCTGGCTGGGGTAGCTGGAGACTGCGGGGTTTTGCACGAAGGTCCCCAACCAAGCGGAATTAGTTTGCAGGCCTAGAGCCAACCCCAAACCAAAACAACAACAACAACAACGAGGTATTAACGAATTTCTTTTTTTGTTTTCAAAGGCCCATGTATGCCATTTATGTGTGGAATATGACATCATTCAAATGTTCGCCGCGGCTTCTGACGGTGGCACGGAAAAATCGAAAAAATACGGACCAATGACGCCACCGGCCCAAAATCCACACCAAACAGTAACTTTTTGTGGATGCATTGCCACTTGGTAAACCTCATGTGGGTTGGCCTCGTCCCATATTGCTTGTTAACATAGCCATTCATCCAAAAATGTGCCTCGCCGTTAAAAATGATTTTTCGGCCAAAATTGGGGTCCTCTTCCAAACGCTCCGAAGCCCAGGCAGCGAACAAACGGCGTTGTCTATGGTCATTAGGTTTGAGCTGCTCAATCGTGTAACTTGACATGATGATTTGGCATCAGTTACTGATAATGAACAACTGATTTGACAGTTGCCGCCAAAACAACATGGCCGCCACAGCCTGTCAACATTGACCCGTCCCTATTGGAAAACCCACGTAACGACTCTTTCCCAATGGGGTTAGGCAGAGACGACGGAAACGGAGGCCGACACGCGCCACAGTCGTTACATAACTCCCTTCCCTTTCCCACACTCGTGATGTTCATTCCACGCGCACACCACATACATCCTTACCCTCTCTCACTCACTCATCATCGCGCACAGAAAAACTAGAATAAGTAGGTAGGTATATTATAGGTTTATAAGATATAAATTAATTAAACATCAGAGTTAAGTAAGTGTACTCAAATGTAATTATCTGTAGTTTGACCAAATAAGGTTTCCCCTATATGAAACAGCCCTAGAGCCAGTTTCACCCGGTGTTATGGGCTGACATCGCGGATGTTGTAGGTGATGTAGCCAACAGTGTAAGTATATCCATAAAAAAATTTTTAAAAAAAAATTTATCCATACTTCTACATTTATGCATGTGACTTAATCCATGCAACAGCAGATCTCCACAACCCATACTTATTATATTTTTCATACAATATGCTCGTCGATATTTGAATTGAAGTTTACACTATGCCACGTAGTCCAAGAATTGACAAAGTATAGAAAATTATACCTAAATTACTCATATAACCAAATCAGAGTAACACTTATTCATGCTTTTGGTCAATTTGATTAGCGCTTACCAAACTGAGTTCATTCCATTGAGAGCAACATTATGTAGTATGGAACAAAGTGTTGTTTTGTCAAAATTGTTTGTAGGTACCTACCTAATTAAGTATATTGCAGACATAATTTCAAGTCTTGGGCTTGAATTGACATTTTTACTAAATTATTGGCCCCTTTGTTACCCATTTATTCACACATTTCTTTTTAAATAAATTTTACATATTTACAAAATTCTAATCTAAAATTTATACAAAACAAATGGAGTTTCCACCACCGGCGGCGGGCCAAACCCAGACTACCGATGGTTGGGCCCCAGGTAGGGAAACCTCCAAAAATATTACCAAAAATATTATATTTATTATCAACTAATTCGTATGTCATACATGAAGCAATATAATGCAGTTTTTACCGCTGCTCACCGCATCTGACCAGCCAACAGCCTATAATTTTAAATGACACAGTTCGTCAATTGGCCGCAGTCTCCTTGGAGTTGGAACTCTTTCATATTAACGCAACTACTCTGTTTAAAGATAGATATGGGACAGACTCGATGGCTAAAAATAAAATCTACGCACTCAGCAGATGTGTGAGTAAATACTCAAATGAGTACAACACTATATGCAATAATGTAAGTAGCAGCATCAAGACTTGGTGAAAAGTATTATGTATGTACCTATACATTAAATAAGGTAGGCAGGGGGCTGAAAACAAAAAGCGACAAATTAAAAAAAAAATTGTTATCTCAAATATCTTTTTATTTAAAAGTCTAATTTTGAAGAAATTTTCATTATTATAACGCTGTTTTAGTGCTCTCTAATAATGTTTACTTAAGGGACCCCCCCCTTATGTAAACTAGACCAGGCAAAACATCACATCATATTATTATCCTAACTATAGACATATTTCAATAGATATAACTATAATTTATATGCTTATAGTTAGATAAAGATGCAAGGTATAATGTGTGATAGATTATTGTAATATAATCTTGTAAATTCTCTGAAAAGGAAGTGGGTGAAAAGTGGTAAAAACGTTCGAAAATGCTTTGCTAATTTTACCACTTTTCAACCACATATTGTTAAGGGAATTTATAAGATAAAATTAAAAATAATGTATTCACATTATAACAGTGGCGGTTCCCCAGGTGAAGCAAGTGAAGCACCGCCTCACTTAATTATCTTGAAAGTAAAGAAAAAAAAAACATTTCAAAATATCAAGAAAGAAAACTTAAAAAAGTCAAGTATATCCGATCCGAACTGATCACAATATTAGAGCCGCGGCGCGGAGGAGGCGGAGGCGGCTGGTGCGACGCGCGCGACGAAATACGTTAAAGATGTGTTAGTGCATCAACACCACCAACACAGCACGAACACACAGACGTGACGTGTGACGTGTCACGTACGGCATGGCATATGGTGACTCACCCCGGTCCGGTGCGGCCACGAATCGCTTATTTTGATATCGCTTCACCAAGCGTAAAGACAACAGGTTGACCTTGGAGGTTTTGGATGTAGGGAGCAGCTGAGGCTCTGATAAATGGCGCCGGACGAGACATCTATATGCAATTAAAAGAATGCAGAGCGAGATGGGGCTATTCACGTTTTCTATAAGTCGGTTTGTTTTACCTCCGTGACATAATGGCGAAATTCGCACTAGTTACGGTAAGTTTCATAGCTCAATGGTATATGCTTCGCTTTTCAATCTAGTGACGTTGGTTCGAATCTCACTTTTGTGAATTCTTTTTTTTTTTTTTTTTAGGGTTCCGTATCCGGTACGGGACCCTATTACTAAGCCTACGCCGTCTGTCTGTCTGTCCGTCCGTCCGTCTGTCTTTTTTTTTATGTAATCCGGTATGGGTGGCTGAGCCGGAGGGGCCAAAGCGCATGCTCCGACCAGCCAATATCACCTCCGAGAAGGTAGGTGCCATACCGGAGACTTCCCTGGATTGCTGGCTATACTAGACTAGAGGAGAACACAGCCGAGGCTGCTATGCGGCAGCAGCAGGTGTAGGTATGCATACACGTAAATTTTTTCGTCAGAAAAAACTCATTGTTACACGCCGACCGGATTCGAACCTCGCACCTCTCGCATTTGAAGCCAATGCCCAAACCACTCGGCCACCCGCCGCTTGTCTGTCCGTCCGTCTGTCCGAGGCCTGTATCTCTTGAACCGTAATTTGGTAGCCCGTTGAAATGTTCACAGAAAATGTGTTATTATGGCCGATATAACAAAAAATAATGAAAATAAGAAAAAGTAAAAAACTCACGGGGGTTCCCATAGATGGCGCGCGCGCATACACTTTTTGGTTTCAAAAAGTGTATGCGCGCGCGCCATCTACCAAATAGATGATGAATCATTTTCGAATCGTGACTAACTAATATGAAGTATTTCATAACACGCCATCTAGATGGCGTGGCGTGTTATGAAATTCATCTAGTGGCGCTAGCCGTGACAAGGCGATACGGTACCCTCGGTGCGCGATTCGATAGTAGTTTTTGGTTAAGTATTGTTAGGGCCAAAAAAAATTAGGTTTAGGTTTTTCAATTTATCATAAAGTAATAGCAATGTAGGTGGATTTTTTAGTCACCTCACTAAGATTTATAGGTCAAAGCCACCACTGCATTATAACTAATCTTTACCTAACTATAGGCATATAGATTAAAGTTAAATCACTTGAAATATGGGTATGGTTAGGGAAATACGAAGTGCTTTTGCCCAGTACCCCCCCCCCCCCCCCCCCTTAAGCCGAAATTAATAAACCTAAATTAATAAGACCTTTCCTGAAACAGTTTTTATGAATTTCTGAGAATTTTATCAGAGTAGTTGCGTAAAAATATTATTCCATTTTTTTTTTTATGGATAGCGCGACATGTGGCATCGTTTCACCTACAAGTAGGTGTCTAATGATGCCCATGGACATTCATTCAATTTCAGCATAATTAGCTATCTCCTAGCAAGGCTAACAAAACGCACCACAGCAGTATTGAAATTACTTATCGCCAATAGCTACGAGAAAATTGTCTGCACCGAACAGCTGTTATTTTTGGCTAACTGATAGATATTGCAATTGAACCGAGTTGTATACACAATATGAGAGTTTAATTTTTGTAATAGATTAGCAGCAATATTTATGATCTGACGGATAACTCTTAATACGGTTCAAGCCGGATTTTATTTAACTGCTTCGGGTGTGAAATTTGCATATACGTAACGTACGTATTTACATAAACATGTATATACGTATAGGTATTTATTATTTGTTAAATATTGTTCTTGCGATTAATTTCTTTCTTTCTTCTTTAACCCTTGGAGCTCCCATCTTATTAAATATGCTTACCCCCTTGGCTTCCGTGCTATTTTTGCCCCACGAAAAATCACGCAATTTCGCGAGCGCAAATATAAACTCAAATATTTCGTAAAATTAAGAAGTCAGATCAACAAACTCTATTTACTCTTAATTGTAATAAAATTATACAAAAAATTATATGTGAAAGAAGTGAGGATTTACTTATTTAGAAGCACAGATAGATTTTTTTTAACTACAGGAAAAACAGAAAACATGCCCAAATTTTTTTTCCAAGCTAACATTGGAATTTGGAATAGGTACACAAATTATAAAAAATCACTAACATATAAAAGACCACAAACATATAAAAAATTTGGGGCTTGAATCCAATTTACAAATAAATAAAGAAAACAAAGGAACCCTCAGTCAAAACTGAAAAGACGTCGGAATATTTTTTCTGTTTGAGTGCGGAATTCTTTGTAGGTGTGTTTCATGTCAATGGAAAGGCCTTTTAATCATCTATCTAAAGTATTTTTTCGTTCTAATAAGAACAATTCATTGAAATAGAACTACCTAGACGTAAGCTTCCGCTGTTACGGCGCAGACCAGATAGGTCGAACGCACGGTCGAGTTGAAATATGAAGGGTGTAAGCACGACCGCGCGGTCAAGTAGGAACGCCAAGCGTTAAACTTTGTTTTTAAGAAATTTAAATTCCTTTTCTTTATAATCTCCTTCAACTCCGTGGTATAGCCTTGGTGAAATAGGTTTTTTTTTATGTAATCCGGTATGAGTGGCTGATTCGGAGGGGCCCAAAGCACATGCTCCGACCAGCCAATATCCCGAGACTTCCCTGAATTGCTGGCTATACTGTACTAGAGGAGAACACAACCGAGGCTGCTATGCACCCATCTTACATCTAGTACGGTGGTACCAACCCAGTCGGCTACAATTTGAGCCCACCACCTAGTAAGGGACCTACAGTTTTACACCGGTTCCAAACGGTGAAGCAGCAGGTGTAGGTATGCACGTAAATTTTTTCGACAGAAAAAACTCAAACCACTCGGCCACCCGCCGCTTACAGGTAATCAGAAAACACAAACTTCGCTTCGACCAACCTTTCATTCAATGCTCAGTGCGTTGGTGACCAACCCGGTCGGGTTAAACCCTACCACCGAGTAAGGTAAAAAGGTAAGGGACCTACAATTTTATTTGAAATCCGAAACAATGGTCAGCCTATAACGGTCACCCATCTACTTTCTGACTTTTCATTAGAATATATACACGGTGTTGCAGTTGCCCCTGTAATATTTTTAACTGGCATAAGGGGGTTATTCTATATGTGAAACTAGAGAACTTCTTTTTTTTTTTAAACAAAAAAAAATTATTTTTTCCATACAAATTTTAAATACCTATTCTCAAAATGTATGGAGAAAAAAAATTTTTTTTTCTTCAAATTAAAAAGTCGTAGAACAAAAGTTCTTCGGTTTCATGTAGAGAGTAACCCCCTTTCGGGTTTAACGGTTGGGGTTGCAACACTGTGTATAATTATTTTTTCAATCACCTCAAACCGGTACCATTCCGTGCTGTTCCAATGCGGATTCAAGGACTTTCTGCATACATCAGTCTTGTGTGTGACTCCGCCAAACTTTATTTCAACGAAAGCATCCGTCGTGTCGGCAGCACGGTCCATCACGGGCAGGTTACGGCCCGCGAGCACTTTCACTTTTATTTTTCCTGGCATTTTGAAAGTTTACACTAACATTTTATGTGATATTTTACACAAAACGCATTGCAGTACCATTTGGTCAATATTGTGGCACTTTTCACATTTTAACCTGTCGACACTGTGGTTATATCCTCTTTGGCAGTAGTTTCAATACAGATCTAATCTTTACTTAAGTATCGCTTCAAGCACTGTTTATCTCGGTGACGGCCAATATGTTTCCGTGTGTGAGATGCCGCCGCCGAGACGGAGACGCGACGACCAAGTTTGTTGTCGTTCAGTCGGGACCGAAATAGCCTAGCTCTGTTTTTTATTACGAATTGTAATCAACTACGCGTGACACAAAACAGCTGCGTAAGCACTATAAACACATTCTTACAGTTTACACTTGATTTATTCGTTAAAATAACACTAGGGCAATGAGATTAGAGATGGAAATTGCAAGGAAACGATGGGAAATTCGAACAATCGGCGCAACGCGACGCGTAAAGAAATCAGATGTGGTCTGACAGTTTCTGTCATTCTTACCTGACAGTTATTAGGACAGTGACATTCACTATAAAATTGCCAAAGTATAACTCTGTCACTGTCTATTATTTATTATATTGCCGGCACTTCACCTTGGCTTAGCGCAGTCTTTCCCAAACAGTGCGTCGCGACGCCCTGGGGCGTCGCGACTCGGTACTGGCTTAGCGTATTCGTGTATTTGGCAAAAATTTCCGATTCGTCTCCCTTTAATGGCTTGTTTAGAGCGAGATAAAACTAAAATGTTTGCAACAAACACGAATACGCTAAGCCAAGTGAAGTGCCGGCATACGGATGACAAGGATGTTGCTTGAATGTTGTAATGTTGACATGCAAAGATTACACATAAAAGCAGATATTTTGACAAGAGCGAGCCCTTCATTTATGGATCAGGGCGGCAGGGACCTGACTCAAAGTCACTTGAACGCTACATTTTACAAAAAATTCCTGTCTGACTGAACTGAATAAAAAAAAACATCAGACAAGGCTGCATTGTATATTACCTTTGCCTATCCCAAAAAAGGGATAAAAAGAACAAAAAAAAGGAATATAGGCATTCGTGTACTTACTTAGTACTTATAAACAAAGAGGTTGAATGTTGTCGCTAGCGGTTTTATAAGTCTTGCTGATTCAGTGGTAGAATGTAGGGTAGAGCATATAATTTTCTACGTGATGACGTCACGTCTTATAAATTGATGAGCACCGGCTGCACGCACGAAAGCGTGTCACGTTGATATTCAAAGTTACCATGGAAACGTCTTAAGAAGTAAAACTGTCAAGATCAGACAACAGAAGTTTTGATGGCCAGTCACAAGATGATTAATCTTTCTACTGGAAATAGAAATTACTGATCTTTGATCTATGTACAATTCCACGTCATCACGTAAAACTATCGTCCGTAAACCGACTTTACAGACAACCAATTTTTTTTTTATCTTAAGGTTGTGGGTTTGAGCTCAACATGTGCAAATGATTTTTTTTTACTTTTTTTTTGCATTGCATTCTTAGGGTATTAAAAAGGCATTATGGTTATGCCATGCCTTCCCATCACGATGTACATCGTGCTTCCCATACTTATAAAAAATGCCCTGGGAGTCGTGGGACTACCGGTTGACATAGACATGGAATCATCCGGGCAGCCATAAGTGGAAGGGAGCCGAGTGACTCTATCACAAAAAAAATAAAATAAAAAATAAAACAAATAAAAAAAACAAAAGCGAAATAAAAAGAAATTAAAAAAACAAAAAACTAAAACTAAAACTCTCGTCGAGACCCACAGAGTACAATCATTTCCTCCAGCTCACTCTCCTCTTTCCTCTGGCTGGAATCAGTACCTATTTTCAGAGATATGCCCTAAAAAAAGGCATTCAATGGTTCGACCACCCAGAAAATTTTATAGGCTCGTTCTACTAGCTCTCGTATTGGAATTACCTTTGATCAATCTGAAAAACCCTTCTGAACCAAAATCCGCCAACTTGTTTAAGAATTGCTATATCTCGGAAAGTATAATAGCGAGTAATAAATAATGTTTGAAATACCCTACTATAGACGAATAGATGCGCAAGTTTGTTACATTAAGGTATACGTTATATTTTAAGATGTGATGGATGAGTCATCAAACTTTCGATTTTTTTTCGAATTTCAGCAACTTGTTTAGGCGCGCTTGTGAGGTCCTTTGAGAGGGGAGGGTCGAGGGGTCGAGGGGACGTGCTTTTATATTTTCTTATTTTGTTAGTACATCCGCTATAATAATACCTACATAGGAATTCTGTGAAAATTTCAACCGGCTACCTATTACGTTTCAAGAGAGACATACAGACCACGAGTCAGTAAGCCTGGATACGAAATACGGCATCGTTTGTATGAGAACCGAGGTAGCCGCCAAAGGGGTGTGAAGTCTGAGGCGGGAGCGGCGCATGGAACGCCGTGATTGGCCGAGCGAGTAGGTAGCCACGTGACGCCAGTCTTCCATACGTTTGAACGGGATTCATACAATAAGTCGCTCATTGTGTCGATTCGCGATGAAAAGATGAAACGGATTTAACAATATTTAACCCTTCTTTACATGAAGGGAATAATATAACTTTCTCTTAAATGAACAAAGGCAACGCCCCTTTCACAATTTTGCGAATTTGCAGATTTTCGCATAAACACGATAATAGTTCTAAGTTCTGAGATACCTCGGATACTTTATTATAAATCTACATCAAATTTCCAAAACAATGATATGTAAGACCTCGTACATTGGTATTATCTTATTGGAGTATTTGTGATTGGAATTTTCCAAAATTAAAAAAATAATGTTAGAAAGTCGAAAAGTTTTGTAACCAAAAAAAAATATTATTATATTATTAACAACTATTTGCTAATTACTTAGCCAACGATATGACAAATTATATTGCAATATGACTTCGCGAAAAATTCGCGAAAATCTACCCTACCATAAAAAATTTATGAGTACCCACCTCGATATTTATTTTTTTTACGGTAAAATGAGGTTTTCCAGGCTTTGCCTTTTTTAACAAACTAACCAGTCATACCCACCTGGATATTTAATTTTTTTAGGGTAAAATGAGGTTTTCCAGGCTTTGCCTTTTTTAACAAACTAACCAGCCATGCAGCTAGAGCCTTATAAAATGTACCATGCGTCTCTCTGTCAGTTTGACGGTGTGAATTCGTTATATAAGGGCTAATAAAATAACAAATGAAAGGCTGTGTAGTCTGTAATAGAAACATATATTTGAAACAGAACAATAATTTACTTAATTATTTATTTATAGATCGGTATCTATATTAAAATTTTCATTTGGTAACTTTTGAACAATTGAATTAAATTTAAAAGCACAATTTACGACATTTACATTGTTACTGTTTACATTGTTGACATTTACATTGTTATTGTTGAACTAAAGAACTAAAGAACTAACATGTGTCTCGAGAGATGGTCGCGCAACAGATGGATAGATCTCACCGAGACCTAAAGTTTGAGTACCAACACTATGGGTCTAGCACCAGTGGTTCTCGAGTTATGACCAAAACAAAAGTTCATGTGACAGATGGATAGATCTCACCGAGACCTGAAGTTTGAGTACCAACACGATGGGTCTAGCACCAGTGGTTCTCGAGTTATGACCAAAACAAAAGTTCATGTGACAGATGGATTGATCTCACCGAGACCTAAAGTTTGAGTACCAACACGATGGATCTAGCACCAGTGGTTCTCGAGTTATGACCAAAACAAAAGTTCATGTGACAGATGGATAGATCTCACCGAGACCTGAAGTTTGAGTACCAACACGATGGGTCTAGCACCAGTGGTTCTCGAGTTATGACCAAAACAATAGTTAATGTGACAGATGGATAGATCTCATCGAGACGTTCAGATTGAGTACCAACACGATGGGTCTAAGTCCAGTGGTTCTGTAGATATGACCAAAACTAATGATCACGTGACAGATGATAATTCCGACCCCTCACTCGCATGATCGCATCGCATTTCGCATTTAGATGCTAGCTAGCTAGCTAGCAGCGGAGCGCAGGCGCTATATAGCATTTAGCATTTAGCAGTTCCACAGATAAATAGCACATACTTCATTGCTTTGTGCGTTCCAAAACAAACGAACCAACAAAGTTTTACGAACGAAACAGCAATGCTAATTAAAATTAAATGTGATTATTGCTTAGCATTTAGCATTAATTTTTATTCATCAGGGCGCTTAGCAGTGCTAAATGCTAACGGGGTATTCATTATGAATTAATTTTGTTAATGCTAAGCATAACAAGACTAATTCCCGGTAGACGCATGACCTAAAGAAATTAATTCCTTTAGAGTCGCTCAAAAGTAAAAACCGGTAGGTACTGGTTGAATGAAAAAAGCGCGATAAACGAATATTGAACGAGGAAACCTGCTGAGGTTGACTAGAAGAAATGTCCTTTGGCAATAAGGCAGAATGCATGAAATATCTGTATACATTTAACATACATATTTATCAATAAACAAAAAAAATTACAAGAGCTAACTGCATCCAACACGATAGTCGACCTATGGTGGGTAAGCAGAAAAGAGCTCTCCAAACATATTTACGCCGATGTTTGTTACTGAAATTCAAGCGAAAAATGCTATCAAATTGAATGAAAGTACTTACTCGTGAAAGGTGACTCCATCTGTGTTCAAGTTTGAATTTTTCGACGACTTTTTGCACCAAAGCACTGCACAATGAGGCATTTTGTGACAGACGCGCACGTTCGCTCCGCCTGAGCGGCGGACGGAGACTAAGATCGGTCGCCGGCGCTAGACTGACGCGCTGGCGCGTGTGCGCCGACGCGCGGCTACCCCTGTCCTCCTATGTATAGCGCCTCCAGGCTTACTGACTCGTGATACAGACAGACAGATGGTGTAGATTTTGATTTCATGTTCAACAGATGTCCACACAAGCGATTTGCCTCGGACAAGTTTTTTTCATGGACCACTATTAAAATTTCAAAAATGCCACGGACAAGAAAAAGGGGTTTTGAAAAAATAAGATCATTTGTTCTTTTTTATGAAAATTCTGAAACAAGGTGACCTGTCTCATACACGTCACATACGCTACCTGAATAAATATGGAGGGATTGATGCTTATGGGTGGCCGTGGACCGCCCGTACTGTTCTCATATCGTAGACCCTCGGGCCAAGGACCCCACTTTAACAAACCCTGGCTTATATGTATCGTAGCTTAGAGTTTGGTTAGTAGGTGGGGACGATCAAAGGTGACCTCACTATCTAATAGGTAACAAGTTGTACACGGGCAGCAGGCGGCGCCATTAAACTGGAACATACAGTACAGTACAGACAGACAAACTAACTGCCTGCCTGTTTGCTTGCTGCAATACAGTTACACGTCATGATTATGCTCATGGAAATTGAATACCCAGAAACGAAATTGTCAGACATTGCATACATTTTATTTTCTCACCAACATTTGGTCGGCGTGCACATCATTCGCAGCACACAGAAAGGATACGTGAGAAAGGAAGTGAGACAGAGATAACTATTTGTAATTTTGCCTTTGTGCACTTTGCCTTCACCTCCGCGACAAGTTCAAGTATGTATGTACATACATACAACCATACATATACATACATACATACATACATACATACATACATACATACATACATACATACATACATACATACATACATACATACATACATACATACATACATACATACATACAGTACCCGGCAGTAAATAATGAACATCAAGCATTAGAAAGAGACCATCCGGTTGTAGATGTCGCCTGTGTGCCGCACGAACTGGCACGTCTCTGTGCGTCAGGGAGGTGACTAGCCCGTAGCCCTTTAGCGCGGCATATTTTCATACATAACCTTAGTCGCCTTTTACGATATGGTAAGTTGATGCATGTTCTAAGTATTAATTTCTAAGGGAAACACAGGCAGACAAACTGGCTCCTCGCTGCCGCAATACACGTCTTGATTGTGCTGCTACATACAGCGAGCTTTTGCATAGGCACATGGAAATATATAACTAGACAGAACATATACTGGTCGAGGAGGTAAAAGGAAAGTTCAAGTTCTTGCAGCACAACACCGATTACTTTGCTTACCGCAATTGGCGGTATGCAGGGTGATGGTACGTATGTAAGTATGTAAAAGAAAAGTCTACAAAGACGACGATTCGGCAATTACTACCGAAATAAGGTTGATTCTGAAGCTCAAATGAAAAACTTTGGCCTTTGTAATTAAAAATAAATTTAAAAAGTCGTGAACGTGATCATAAACTTTTCGATTTTATGGTCATCATGAAAGAAATGGTTTTTATATTAATTAATCTCTAAAATCTCTTCGAGCTCTAAAATCACTTTTTAGAACGTTGACATTGCTGAAATTGCTGAAAATGCTGTATCAAACACGAGTGGAGAGCGACCATTTGCGGTCACTGCCACTGCAGCCCAGACCATAACAGAAGTAGGCGCTTGCTTTCGAAAGGCAACTCTATCGTCAAAATTCTCGTTAGACTTACCCCGCAGCCAAAAACACGATCATTTTATTTGTTTACGTACTGTTGGACAGTAAAAAAATATTCATCGAAAAAAAACTATAGGTATTTTCCAGCTCGCCACATTCGTGCAAGGATAACATTGTTACGTTTAATGTCCATGTCGAAAACTTAATTTAAAATTTAAATGTTTTACCCGCTCTTTTCGCCCACTTTAAAACAATAAAACAAACTGCCCTTGCAACAATATTTGGAGCGCTGTCATAATTTTTTTTTTTTTTCGTCTCCTCCCGAAACAGGCAAAACTCATTAGAGCATACAGCCAATTCTGTTGTAGCTGCTGTCATTATTATTTTGACAGGAAAAGCAGTGTGAAGTTAGTAACAGTTCGAGTGACGGACCCTGTATGACTATTTTACAAAAACCCTGATATGTTTGGCCACATCACATAGTAAGCACCAGATGTCATCCCGTCACACCTTGTTCCAGTTGGTTGCCATGTCGGTGCTTGGTTTGTGCCTTGCCGATTACATTGAAAGACGGAAAGGCGTATTTTCGTAGCCGTTTCGACCGAAGACATAATTTGCTCATTGATATTAGATTCTGTCTGCTGAATTATGTGCGTGCCGACGAAACGTTGGTAACAATGTAAAAAGTATACTTGAGTGACAATGTTTCTGAATATTATTTCTATGGATAGGAAACTCTTGCTTGAGTAACTTTTATTTTGTTTCTTTGTGCGAGAAGTTGGCTGCAACGATGATATACAGGGAGTGGGGGTTGGACATAGTTTTAACTTGGAGTTTGTATATGTCAGGGTGTTGAGGGAGTGTATTATGTATGGCATATTGTGATTAGGTTTGGGGATATTACGCATACAGAATCGTTTTCAATTAAATACAAAAAATACATCAAATAAAATATATATATATGTATTCACTAGCTTTTGCCCGCGGCTTCGCTCGCGTGAAATTCGTATTTAAAAATAAGAAAGTAAGTAAGAAAGATGGCCGAGCTACGTTCAGGTAAACAATAAACCTTCTCGTTGAAAGTAAGTATGGTACGTTGACACGATGCGAGATTTCACGCACGAGAAGCATGCCGCCTTCTCGAACGAGAAAACTCGCATTTGTGAAGCGTTCGTGGAACTGTTTTTTACACTATTCCACATCTCGTTCGAACTCGTCTGTGTTTCTCTGTTTTGTCAGTTGCAAAAATGGAGTCTGTAGACGAAGGTTTGGCGTGTATTGGTACAATTTTAGCGTTTATTATAGCACGACGTTTGATAAGAAACAAAATAAAGTAGAAAAAACAGAAAAGATTTTTTTTTATAGAAACTTACACTGTTGGCTACATCACCTACAACATCCGTGATGTCAACCCATAACACATTGGTGAATTAGGTGCCATGTCAGTGCTTCCCTTCGGTCGTGTCGGCTACACTGAACTGGACGGAAAATACAAACTATTTACATAGGTAGCCGTTTCGACCGACCTTTCATTCAGTGCGGTGGTACCAACCTTGCGCTCGCCATCATCGCACCGGTAAGCCGAGTTCATTATTTAATTGTACTAAGTTTCATAGAATTCGGATGACCGGTTTAAGAGTTATAGAGGAACATGCATACGTACAGAAAATATTTCTAAAAATCGTCAATTTAGTTTTAGTATCATACATAGAGTCTACAAACTCAGTATCATATAAAACAAAGTAACTTACTCCATCACCACCACCCCTTACAGATTTATTATTAGTATTGATATTTATAATACTTATAAAGAGCTAAACAATACATAAATAAAAATTCACCAAACCCACCCACACACACAACGCACACACACCACCACCACACGTACACGTCCACACCTCAAAGTATATATTCTGCGCACCACAAAAACGGCATAAACTAGGAAACATGTAATTCGCCATGCTACATGTATAAAAAATTACTTACAAATAAATTATTTTGAATGGTTAATTGTTTCTACAATAATTAAATAAATGTCGAGCTTTTCGTTGTTCGCCCTAACAAGACCCGTGTGGCAGCAGGCAGTATAAAAACTATTATAATAATTTATAGACAAAGGACAGCGATATCATCAATTTACGATACGATTATGGAAACAGGATGTCTCAGCACTAATCTAAGTACTAGATAATACAATTTTTATGTTATTGCAATATTTAATTACACATAAAAAAAAAATTAAAATACTTTTTTTTTAAATTATTTTTTTTTTCAAATTAATATTTAAATTAACTATAAAAATAAATCTACAAATAAAAATAATCGTTCATATGGACCACTAGCATGGTCCCCATGACTGAAGCGGCGTTCCCCCTCTGGATCTCATCGTCAGGCTGATCCGCTGCGCTGATTGGAATGCGTTATTTATTTTATTGTATTTTTTAATGTCTCGATTTAATCATTTTTAAGTATTTTATTTCAAATAAAATAGTTGTCAAATAAAAAAATATAAAAGTAATTAATATGCTTTCAAGTTTAATCTAAAGGTTTAAAAAAATATCCATAATTGAGGTACCTACCTAGATATTAGATTGAAGTAATATCGTACTTATATCGTTTGAAAATGGAATGCTGGGCTTCGGGGGAATCCTCTCAAAGGCATTTCGGATTAATCATGCAGGATTGAACATGGAGATAGAAAACGCATACTCCGAGGGCCTGGGAACGATCTGGCTTATTTTAAATAGTATTGCTGTGACAAGCATTTCTTTCTATACACAAACTAGGATCAAGGAAGGATTAGGTAAGTCTAGTTAGGGGATCTCCATTCCGGAATATTTCTTGCTTGGTTCTTTGGTAAGCAAAATATAAACTTGTTTAGAAAAAAACGTACAGGGCTGTTTCCCAATGGGGTAGACAGTGCCAACGAGCCTTCATGTCCTACGTACATGACGTGTAGGTATTTCCTTGTATTCTTAATAGAATAGGATAGAAATGCATCTCTCCCCGTGCATGTCGTAAAAGTCGACTAAGGGGGATAAGGAAAAGGTGTCTAAGGCTACCCACCTCTCACCGTGGAACGGTCCTTCCACGTTCGTGTCTTACTTATGCTGCTTAATAGTTCTCTTGTCCTAAACATTGCTAAACGTGGTGGTCGGTGATGTGCTGTAATTTACAAGAGTACTTGCAGCACAACACGGATTACTCTGCTAACCCCTAACGCTCTGATTGTCGGGATAAAGCGTGTGGTACGTAGGTACATAATAAAATAGAAACTCTTTATTGCAAACATTTAAAACAGAACAGCGTGTAGCACTAAAAGAAACAAGAAATACAGGAGTGCGCAAAGTCGGACTTATCACTGCATGTGATTTATTCCAGTCAACCTTTAACCTTTATTTAAATGGAGAGTAAGTATCACGCGATGAGAATACGAGAGAGTGAACCAAAAAGCACTGAAAGAAAACGCATTCAGCAACACGCCTTCAAATATAAAATACAATAGCGTAATATTAAACTATCTATGTAATTTGTAAATAAAACCCGAAGCGCAGTTCCAGTTGGAGTAGACATGACAACTCCATTACTAAGCGCATGCATCTCAATAACCGATAGACACATTCAAAGGTAATTAAATACTACGCCACTCTACCGCAAATTTGTCGCTCCGAACTGATAACGTGCGACACGATAAAACGTGTTAAAGTTTTTTTAGTGCTTTCCATCCGAGCTCCGCGATTGGTCGAGCGCGCTGATGCGCGGGCGGGCTGAAAGCTCATTGGCCGAGGCGCCACGTAAGTAAAGTTGGCATAGCGGGAAACTTGGCAGTTTCAGCTTGAACCGAACAGCAAACGCCGGCAGTGAACTCGGAGTAACTTTTCGAGTTCGAACGTTTTCAAATTTCGAACTGATTTGAGTGCATTCATCCTGATTGAGCAACGCATCACTTCTTAAAGGTAAGTCATTATTTTTATTTTGTAAACACGAATGTTTTATTCTTCGTTATTCATTTATTATAACTATACGGACATTTGTATTATCTGTATAAGTAAATTCCCGATTTTCAATTAACTGCACTATATACGAAATCAGACCACATTTAGTTACTTTATCAAAACGTCGAAATTACGTAGCCAAATTGTTAGGATAATTAGCCTGAACTGTAAACAAGTAGTTACGTAATTTTCTTGGTTAAATTAATTTTTAAACTTACACACTCGTACAAGTTTAAATCGACTATGAGGAATTACATTTGAAAGGTAGTTTTACCGTCATTAAATTAGGTACGTAATTTAAATAAATTAGATACTTCACAGTATATAAATTAATAAAATGACTTAATAATTTGAGTGTTCTTATTCTATTATTCAGAATAACGTATAAAACTAACAAAAAGGATAACGAAGAATAAAAAAAATCTATACACACAAAACATATTGAGCAACGCATCACTTCTTAAGGTAAGTCATTAATTATTCTTATTTTGTAAAAATGAAAATAACATTGTATTTTTTGTTTATTCATTCATTTCATCATCTCTGTAAGGTATAAGTACGCCTTTGTACCTTATGTTAATTTTCTAATGTATTTGTTACTGTTTATTGTTTAATGGAGCAATAAAGAATTTTATATCTAACAGATCGTCAGCTCAACAATCCACTCTGACGGCGTCAAGTATCTCGCGAATACATAAAAAAAAACCGAAGGTTGCACTCCTGGAGTGCCGGCAGAAGTGAAAACTTAAACATCAACGTTGTGCATTTTTGAATCTTTTGGAATGATTAGAGAATAATTTCGCACGAATTGTTTTATTTATCAGTATAAAAGTACTATCATTTATGTGGTAAAATACAATATTCATTTATTGCGCTATCGTAGACAAACATGACAATTTATATTACATAAAAAATTTAACACTACAGAACTATTATAATTATTTTACATCAAAAAGTTTATTTCTCAGAAAAATCAACTTTCATCCATAATTTCAACGAATCTTACGCTTTTTCGATCAGGCTACGGATCTAACGCGAGTTTAAAATTTTTTACCCATCTAAAAAAAGTGCCAAGTGCCGCTAAAGAAGTTTCGAATCTTACGCTTTTTCGATCAGGCTACGGATCTGACGTCGAGATCTGACGCGAGTTTAACATTTTTTACCCATCTAAGAAGCCCAAAATTTTTGTTTATCGCTGCACAAGAGATATTCTCTGCCTACCTACCCCATTGGGGGTAGGTAGGCAGAGAATAACGTCACAACTACGGTGTGACGCTGTGCAAATTTAACTTATTAGTCAAACTATAATTTTATATTAGCCGTTTGCAACAAGAAGCAGACATCTAAGTACACAAAACAATATTAAAACACCGAACAACGCTTGACACTTTCACGAAGAGTTACTACAATAAATAAATGTTCAGAGTTCTTCGGGTCGAATAATTAAATTTATTACATTTTCAGCACTTAAGCAAATGTCTTTTCGTAGTATCTGGAGTAGTTATTCCGAATAATAACTGCGGTTGTTAGGTTCGTAGTTAATTTGAAATTTCAGAGAATTACAGATAGCAGTAGCACTCTTGATGTTCAAGTTAATTGCAAACATTTATTGACTCTGTAATTATTAACTTAATGTTTTAACTTGTTGCGAAGTTTCACCGCGTTTTTTGGTTCGGATTCCATCTCGTACTTCCCCGCATGTAAGGTCGCATGTTTTTTTAGGGTTCCGTATCCGTTACGGGACCCTATTACTAAGCCTACACCGCCTGTCTGTCCGTCCGTCCGTCTGTCTGTCCGAGGGTTGTATCTCTTGAACCGTAATTAGGTAGCCGGCTGAAATTTTCACAATATGTGTTATTATGACCGATATAGCAACAAATAATAATAGTAAGAAAAAGTAAAAAATTCACGGGTGTCCCATAGAAGAAACCAAAAAGTTTATGCGCGCGCGCCATCTACCGAATAGACTGTGAAGCATTTGAACTAATCATGACATTTAACTAATATGAAGCATTTCATAACACGCTATAGATGACGTGAGTGGCGCTAACCATAACGTCATGGCGATAGGAACTCTCGGTGCGCGAGTTCGACTCGCACTTGGCCGGTTTTTTTTTTATGTAAACCAACATGGGTGGCTATGCCGAGAGACCAAATGATGCAATCGAAAGCGCCAAAATCACCTCTCCTCGCGAAACCACGCTCAGTTGGGTACTATGCCAGCAGATCTGCGGATGTATGTGCATAACTTACTATACTATAGATAGATTCAAACTCGTCCGAATACCACCGCACTGAATGAAAGTCGGTGGACGAATGATGATGAAAGTCGGCTAAGAAAAACAAAACGTGTTTTCCGTTCAATCCAGTGTAGCCGACACGGATACAAGGAAGAAGCAGGAGGAAGGACTTTACAGTTGGCACCCATTGTAACAGACACAATAGATTATAATGAAGCAACACGAGCAAGGAGCTTTGAACCAGACCAGTTTGTCAGACGCTGGCGGTGTGGTCCGATCGTTGTTCTGTGATCACCAGTGTGGCCTGTGACTGTTAACCACACCTTTGTCCAACCCGAAATCTTGTCAAGAGTGTCATGAATTGTTCGCGGGGCTATGGGGTTAGCGAAAAACTTTGTGTCATGTCATCAGCAAAAAGACCAATCCATAAATTCAATTTCATCCATAAAGTGTCATCAGCAAAAAGACCTAAAGGCATAAATTCAAGTGCCCTATGGAGTTCTATACCGAGGCTCGAATATTACGGGGTAATTTTTTTTCAATTTTTCAAAACTTGAAAATCTGCCGTCGAACAAATGTCCTTCAAGAGGGGCGGCGTGAATAGGCACCTGTCTGGCGGCTTGGCCACGCATACGACCGAATGTTCATGGGCGTCGTTAAACACCTTATGAATGGCTCGGCGCCACATATGATTTCTATAAAAAAAGAAAAAAAAATCCTCCTTAAAGTACATAAATATTAAAACACTTTGTCGCATCGATCAATAACGAGTTTTAAAAATTTCAACAATCTCCTAAGATCCTTTGTATCCCCTGGGGTAGTATTAGTATTGGTCTTCACTCTCCATGATTGGGAAGAGAATAAATTCGAAATATTCTTTTAATCGGCCAAGTGCCTAATTAATAGGAACAAAATAGCAAACACTTTATTCTTCTACAAACTGACTACAATCTCTGCCTTTTGTAAGTAATTTGTTTTCTTGTGCTGATCTTTTTGAAGCTCACAAAAACATCTACTAAGTACCTAAGTAACCTACGCTTGGACATGTCGAAAATTTCGCCAGTTCTAAATTCAATGCAAAGAAGAACTGACAAACAAACTTCGCAAGTCAAAATGCTTTGTTAGTACCTTATAAATATTATATTATGGTAACTTATAAATAATTAACCCACACTACCGCTCACAAGAGCATTAATACTTACAGCATAAACATGAATAGGTACTCAAGAATCTGACTGACCACTCTGCCTATTTACATTACCTGTATCTAGTGTATAGTGCCATCATCAATTTGATAGGTACTTAAATATATCAAGTCAATTCAACAACAATTAGTAAAAGTTTATTACAAAGTACTATTCTCAAATCAAAACAAACGTGCAGCTCCCACAACAAAATGTTATGGCTTAGTGAAGGGAGATTCCCTTCACTGAGCCATAAAACTTTATTATGCGAACTGCACGTTTGTTTTGATTTGAGTATAGCTGTGCCCGCGGCTCCGCCCGCTCTCATATTTGACTTCTCTGTTAACCTCATAAACCATTTAACGTGATGAAATGTAGCCTATAATTGATGGGAAGAACCAAGCTATCCGTAGAAGCAAACTATATTAAAACCGGTTCAGTGGTTCTCGAGTTACAAGCGGACAGACATACATACATACATACATACATACATACATACATACAGAAAGCAGACGTTGGGTTTTATTAAAGGTAATAATAAAAGGATTAGTTTTATGATATTATCAGTCTCTGTAGCTATGCTCGCTTATGTCTATCTTACGGTAGCCATAGGTACGTCCGATCGTAAAGTTAAGCACACCCGGACGCGGTCACTTCTATAGGTGACCGTTCCACCGTTATAGCTGGCCGAGGTTTAAGTTCAGCGTAAAGCTCTAGGTTATCTCTTACCTTATCCGATTAATATAGGGTTGCCATTCGGACTTATCACCGGTTTAGAATCACAGTCCCGGTCGTCCCGCCTGACTACCAAATGTCCCGGTCGGGAACCAAAAGCCAGTTAGTTTTACTAATATTATAAAAAAAAATCTTCAAAGGGTTTAGTGTTTCTTCTTATTTCCTAACAATCCTTACAGGGCGTTTCAGGCATCATTAGTCCGCAGATTTCAGCCGCAGATGGCAATTATGTGTATACATAGACAATGAACGTTCAGTGGAGACTTTTTGCTAACTATCTGTGAGCTTACAGAGCTACGTGGATCGTTCTGAATCGGACACTTTTCTGGGGCCTATAATTTATTGGCTATGAACATTTAAAACCATTGCCTACCTAATTATCTAATAGAATTTATGCATAATCTATCCTTAAATGTAAAAGATACCTATAATCAAAAATTTTATGTAATATTCCCAGAAGAGGTGCAGCATTTTCCCCCTCATAGATAACCAACTTTTTCCCCCTCATAGATAACCAACTTTTGTTAGGTTTTGAAATAGTGTCCCGGTCAGTACATGCACTTTTATGGCAACCCTAGATTAATACTACCACCACAATGAATGATGAATGCAAAAATCAGCCAAGTGTGTGTCGGGCCAAGGGTTCCGTAGTCGGAAAGAAAGTTTACGTTGTAACCGAAAATATTCCATATCTCTAAAACCACACGACATAATTATCTTAGTCAAACACATTTTCATTGAAAGTGTTTCCTTAAGTTCTACCACCTTAAATTTTTCCAGAATTTTCAACCGTATAGTTGAAAAGTTGGGTTTTCGACAGAGGGAGGTTCGGACACACAATTTTTTTTACGACTTTAGAAGCGAATATCTCACTAAATACTGACTATTAAACAAAAAAGTCATTATTAAACTTTCCAACCATTTTTAAGACCTATCCAACGATAACCCACACACTTTTGTGTATAGAAAAAGATTTTTTTAAGGTTTCTTGTAGATCTTTCACCGGTCGTCGTCTACCTACACTAATCTATACTAATAATATATAGAGGTAAAGTTTGTAAGTTTAGATGTAGGGGGTTATCTCCGAAAATACTGATCCGATTTTAAAATTCTTCGACCAATATTTAGAATGGACCTTCAGGATGGACATAGGCTATGCGGGCGAAACCGCGGGCAAAGGCTAGTAGTAAATAAAAGAAGACCCGATTATGTTAGAATGTTAGTGAGAGCGGGCACTGCCAGATATACACCTCTCCAATTTTGCTCCAGTCCGGGAGTTCGACAGCGGAATGGAACCAGTGCTTTCCGCCGACGACGCACTTGATGCCGTCGTCCCAATTGCGGGTGGTCTTCCCACACTCCGTTTTCCTGTCCCCGTTGGCGATGTTCATGATGGAATAATAAAATAGAATTGATTTTATCTATTCACATAATCTGAGATAATCGGATACCATTAAGATAGAAATTATTCGTTACCAATAATCCGATTAAGAGTCTAATTATTATTTCTGGTCCCGCGATATAGTCTGGGTCGTCCGCATATTATACAGGGTGTCCCTGGACTGGTGTAGTTCCTTATGGAGGCTATTCTACGCTTTGTAACAAACATAAATTAGTAAGAGAAGTAGGGTTCTATGTATGCCTGTTGCGGAGATATAAATTTTTAAATTTATTAATGTAGTGTAATGTTGTAATGCTCTAATCGGGCGCGCGCGGGGCGCGGGGCAGCGGGCAATGGACGCGACGCGAGTGAACGAAAACAGATAGCCCGCCCCGCCCGCGTACCGCTCGGGCCCCGACCCGCGCCATTCCGCCTTGCGTTTCACAATCGCGCGGTCTAAAGGCGCCCACACATTATAGTATGCATTTAGTTTGTTAGAAAATCCTAAAATTTTAACCAAAGCGCATATTTCAACAATTCTTTCACCAGTGCTTTTGTTACAAGGCGTAGAATAGCCTTCTTAAAGGAACTACACCTGTCCGGGGACATCCTGTATAGCAAAAAAAATATTAACATTGGTACGTATAATTATTCATGTGTACCGTGTGGGGCCGGTATCTTTTTTGTAATGGAAACTGACACGGGTGGCTACATTCACCTACAACATCTGTGATGTCAGCCCATAACACCGGGTGAATTGTGTGCCATGTCAGTGATTCCCTTCATTTTATCTTTATCTGCTTAAAAAGAATAGCCCCACTGCATCTCTCCCCGAGAATGTCGTAAACGGTGGCAAAGGAAGTAAGGTAAGGGGTAAAGGAAAATATGCCGTGCTAAAGGGCGACAGGCTCGCCTTGGCACGGTCCTTCCAGAGTCAGGCAACAGGTGGGTCTTCGTGCCTTACTTGCTGCTCGATAGTCATATTGTCCTAATATTTTGCTAAAAAATGTGGTCGGTGTAGTGTTGTAATTTACAAGAGTACTTGCAGCACAACACCGATTACTCCGCTTACCCCAATTATCGGGATAGGGTATGTGGTATGTATGTACGTATAATTCTCAAAAACAATTACTATTTACATGCTTCATACGTATGCGTGAAGTTTGAAAATATTCCACCATATTCGCTAATTCCTGTTGAGCCCCCCTGCGAAATATATTAGAATTGTTTTCATATTTTTCTTCTCAAGTCGGAGGAGCTGTTTAACGCGATTCCGTCGTCCCCATTCCACCTCCGCACTATGCGTACTGGGCAGGGGACGCACCCCTATACAATCGACCTACCGAGGATGTGCACCAACCGGTTCTGTAGATTTTTTATTCACAGAACCGGGAAAATGTGAAACGCACTCCCTGCTCATCCATTTCCTCCCAAGTACAGCCTGGGGTTTTTCGAAAGGGGCGTGAAAAGGTTCCTGTCAGGCCGGCATGGCATTAGCAATCCCCGTGCATCACAGAATGTCCATGGGCATCGTAAGTCAACTACTCGTAAGTGAAACGATTCCACATGTCGCGCTCTCTATAAAAAAAGTTAAGACTGGGTTTTTTCAAAAATGGCGTGAACAGGCTCCTTTCAGGCCGGCATGGCATTCGCAATCCCCATGCATCACAGAATGTCCATGGTGTAAGAAAGTCTCATGATGTCGCGCTTTGACATGACATGACATGACATGGCTTACATCACCTACTACACACCACTCCTCGCGAAACTAGGTGCCATGGCAGTGCTTCCCTTTGTTAATTTGCCGTTCGGACAGTTTAATTAACCGTCGACTTATGTGCTAGTAGTACTCCGAATGGACCTTGGCAAAGTATCAAATCTCACTAAACATACTCTAGTAATAACTAATGCTTGTGGCTCCCTTGAGAGGTCCACTTTCTGGACCCCTACCTACTACAATATTGCCCAAAACGATCCGGTTTAAATTTTCAAAGGAGAAAGAGCGAGACTGTTACAGTAGTTAGAAGGAGATACATATAGGAATAATGGTAGAGCTCCGATCGTTATGTCAGAACATAATTCGGTTTTCTGAAAGTTAATTTATTCAGTGGGTTACTGAATTCAGGATACGAAAGTGACGTTGATATAGTAGGACTAGTTTTGAGAGAACTATGACAGATGTACTAGTATGTTTCGCAGTGGTTAAACTAATGCTCTTTATGGTTTCTTAAGTGCAAGGGCAGGATATTGCCCAGGGTGGAGACGACTGACGACGTTAGTTAATTAGTAAACCAATGTTTTTGTTAAAAATAACATTTGATTATATTTCTTAAGGGAAATATTTTCTTGATTACAGGTAAAACGAAAAAAAACCTGTTAATTGAGAACGTTGTTCGCACACAGAGGGTTCCGTAGCCACATGTTTCATCTTGCATGGCAAGACGAACTGTTTACATAGCCGCTTTTACCGACCTTTCATTCTGGGCAGGCATTCTCTAACGTCCTACCGTCAACGTCGGTGACGCTGACTAGTTATGTCTCTGTCTAGTTCATATAATTAGACAGAGACATAACTAGTCAGCGTCACCGACGTTGACGGTAAGAAGTTAGAGAATGCCTGCCCTGGGTAAAGCAAAAAAATTATAAATTAAAAAACTTTTTAAAAACAATCTTTTCATGCAAATTGTAAAGAAAATACATACTTCGGCAATTACTTGCTTATCATTCGATCACTGTCCAATGAAATTAACCGGAAGAACATTTCGGGACAAAGCTTTTTGAAAACAAATCGAAAACCTAAAATTATTTTATTTGTTTCAGTACATGGCTTAAATAAACGCTTGCTTTGAAAGTTTTTTATGTATTACTTATTTTTATTTTTACTTTCCTCCGTGCCATTCCGTTTTCAGTGAGAACTTTAGGACGTAGGATTTTCGCTTATAGGACCTATACCTATTCCCTATTATTTTCAAAATTTTACAATCAGTAGTTTCGGAAATAATTTAGATTTTTTAATATTTTCTTTAAAGCTTTTAAACCGTGCATTTTAAAATTAAAATAAATAAAATATTTCTTATAACGAGCCCTTTCCATTGATATGTTACATGATCCACTTTTTCAACTTTATAATTTTTCCCCCAAAATCTTAATTCGTTCATTTACGCTAAACATCAGTGATTGGGTCAAATATGTACCAAATTTGAATTTTTTTCGTCCAGTAGATTCGCAGTATGTCAATAAGCTGTGACAGATGGACAGAGATACGACACGCGAGTGATCCTATGAATAAGGGTTGCGTTTTTTTTCGTCTTTTGAGGTACGGAACCCTAATAAAATAGTTATCAAACCGGATTCAAATAGCTGGATCTGAGACGCTTTAATTATTTCTACGTGTATTTTATTAGAATGCGTATTTACTAGTCAAATAAAAATAAAGAAGGGTCTAAGAAATAAAATATAGGTAAAATTGAACGAATTTCTACTTAAAAATAACAATAACGCTTGCGGCGTTTCCCCTTTTTGACGACAAGAATGTTTATATAAATTAGGTTCTTAAAAAATCTCTCACTCTACTTTTCCTTAAAAATACGATTTATGTAGGCAGTGATTTACAACATTATTTCAACAGATAAATCCCAAACATTGAAATAATTGGAGTTATTTTGCCCACAAATTAGAATTGTTCAATTTAATTCATTTATTATTATTAAATAATTTTATTACATTAAATGTATTTTCATTATTTTAAAAAATCGTTAAATATTTATATTTCTTTATTGAATAATTAAATTGCTGTTAATTTATTTTATTTGATTAATAAGCTTCATCGTTTACGAAAACTACCGCAACAATATGATTCGAACCGGCGACCTCAACTTTATATGACCTCAGTTCTATTCACTGAGCTACAGTGGTTTCTGAAGAGGCATTTGTATATACTTAGAAAGTTTAACTACTATATTTTTACAACTTACTCTTACAACAGTAAATTCTACTATAAACGATGCCCGCAGTTGTACGATAATGTTTGTTTTATTAACCTTTTTTTTATTTTTTTTTTATGAAAACTGACACGGTTGGCTACATCACCTACAACATCCGCGATATCAGCCCACAACACCGCGTGAACTTGGTGCCACGTCAGTGCTTCCCTTCGGTCGTGCCGGCTACACTGAAATGGACGGAAAACACAAACTATTTACATAGCCGTTTCGACCGACCTTTCATTCAGTGCGGTGGTATCAACCCGGCCGGGTTAAACCCTACCACCTAATAATATAAGAAGGGGTCATATCCCTTAGTCGCCATTTACGACATACACGGGGAGAGATGCAGTGGGGTTATTCTTTTAAAGTACCGGGCCCACACGGTTACACGGTACACGTATAGTACACGGCCCCTACTTAAATAAGGGTACAGTGACGTATTGAACTTGAACCACGGACATGTTACATTGTGAAACTACCTCTCACCCACTGAACTCACGAACTTGACACGGCAAGCCGCTTCTGTAACGACTTTAATAAACAAATGAAACAAACAATTGCCTCACGCCTGTTGACTCACGCCATTTTTTCACCAAACACTTTGCACGCACTTTTCCCGGAGACATGCGGGAACTATCTCGTGTCATTTGATATAATTAGTTTTCAGAAAACTAATAAAGAGGAGGCATACTAGATCGGATAGGCGGGATAGGCGGATAATGTAGATTGTATATTAGTTTTTATTTAATGTTATCAATTCTCTATTCAGTTAATAGAGATACAATCTACAAATAAAAATATTACGGACTACATTACCTATGGAAACTGATTTAAACTTAAAATAAAACTAAAATGCTGAGGAATAAATCATGGACGGCGGCGCGGTGCGGCGCGGAGCGGCGCGGGACGGCGCGGTGCGGCACGGTGCGGCGCGGGGCGGCGCGGTGCCCTGCGGCGCGGCGCGGTGCGGAGCGGCGCGGTGCGGCGCCTGACGGCGTGGAGCATACGAATTTCACGCGAGCGGAGCCGCGGGCAAAAGCTAGTATATAAATTATTATATTCAATTATACCTGTGCCCAGTGCCAGGTATAATGGCATAGGTTGATTCGCATAGGCATAGGTTCGGGACACGACACAGTTTTGGAACAGCGCGTTACATTTTTCACATTAAACTTGTTGTTTACAGACTTGCGATAAAACGAACAGCCAGCGTTCTTCCAGCCTACCCCGGTCGAAGCAAAATGCACAAGTTTAGACTTGTCGCAAAGAAATAAAAACCTAGAAAGGCTATCAACTTATCGATGAGTTGAAATAACACAACTAGAAGTAACATATGTATATATTTATTTATTTAGTAATACAAACAGCACACAGAAATAATATTAAAAGATAAAATAAAAAGAGAGATTTAAACAAAAGACAACGTAAATATAAATTTTGACATGTTTCATAAGATTAAAATCTAGAACAAAAAGATACCATATTATAATATCAGCTGAATAGACTATTAGAACTCTTCGATTACAACAAACATGTTTATTAACAAATAACAATAGCCTAACCACAAATTGATTATCTGTTTATTTTATTTTCACTGTACTTCGACTATCATGGAATCGACATGAAAAAGATCGACATTGTGAGAAATGTTGATTGTACGTGTTACTACACCTGCATATGTTATATAAGAGTTACGCAGGTAATTAGTCCTACTATTTACGTAAGTAAGTATTAATGTAAATTATGATAAAACTACAAACATATTCGTATGTCTATCTCAGACCAAGAAACAAAATAAAAATTCTTGGTATGAGATGTCTATTGGCCGTTTCCACCACCTCAAGTTAAGTCTGAGTCCTAAAGTTCTTTGCCGGTTATGTGATATTTCTCATACATTTGACAGTAGTTAATTGGCAACTACGTTACAGCTAATGGGGGTGCAACGCTATGTAAAAAGTTTTCCATCCATTTCAGTATAGCCGGCACGCCCAAAGGAAAGCACTGTTATGGGGTAACATCACGGAAGTTGTAGATGATGTAGCCAACGGTATAAACGGTACAAATGTAGGGCGGCGGGTGGCCAAGTGGTTTGGGCATCGGCTTCTCATGCGAGAGGTCCGCGCTTCGAATCCGGTCGGCGTGTACCAATGAATTTTTTCTGACGAAAAAAATTTACGTGCATACCTGCTGCTTCACCGTTCGGAACCGGTGTAAAACTGTAGGTCCCTTTCCTTGCCCCTTACTAGGTGGTAGGCTCAAATTGTAGCCGATTGTGTTGGTACCACCGTACTGGATGTAAGATGGCCGCATAGCAGCCTCGGTTGTGCTCTCCTCTAGTCCAGTATAGCCAGCAATCCAGGGAAGTCTCCGGTATGGCACCTACCTTCCCGGAAGTGATATTGGCTGGTCGGTCTCAGCCACCCACACCGGATTACATAAAAAAAAATCGTGCCAGTTTCCATAAAAGACAGTCACGTATCTTCTGTCTCATGCCAATTGTGTGCGTGGCGACCGAATATTGATAGCGAGGTAAATTGTGTGCAATGTATGACAATGCCGCTTTTGGTTATTTATTTATTTGACTATGTCGCGTTTATACAGGGTGTTTCAGGATAGGGTTTCGTAACTTCAGGGTTCGAAAGGGGTTCATATATGAAGACGAAAAGCTCTGACACGTTTTCCCAGATTCGCTCATTTTATAGTCATTTCATTGGGCCACAGGCGAACAATCGGTTCTCTTAGCCTATTCTATAGGTACTACCATGGACGTTGCTCTGATGAATTGGCTTCCCTCATCCCTCCAGCCCCCATCCGTATCCGCCACACCCGCCGGACTCGCTCGGAACATCCATATGTTGTTGACACCCAACTACTAAGAACACATCATCATCATCATCATCAGCCTGTATCGGTCCACTGCTGGACATAGGCCTCTCCCAAGGCACGCCACCACACGCGGAAACTAAGAACACATAGTTTTTCGAAATCGTTCCTGTGTCGAACGGCGAAAATATGGAACGGTCTTCCGGTGAGTGTGTTCCCCACCACCTATAACCTGGGAATCTTCAAAAGGCGTGTCAATAAATTAGACGACAACCTTTTTGTCCGCCTCATAGCCGGCATGGCGCCTCTCTGAGCGTGGTTTCGCGAGGAATGGTGTTATTGGCTGTGTCTGATCTTCCGTTGAAGTATTGGGCACAGACACCCGCGCCGGCTGTCTATAAAAAAAATAATAATAGTGCTTTTATTAAATAAATATAAAATACTACCTTACATACTTAATTAGTAGTATTGAACTGCATGTAGGTAAATTCCAAACACTTAAATTTGAATGACATCAAAAGAAAAAGGAGACTGGACTAGGTCATGGCACTCCCTATTAGCCCTAAACAGCGCTTTTGCCAAATCTCCCCAAACTCACTGTCCATCGAGTTTTTATTCCAATTTTAATTTTTTGTTTGAAAAAAAAATACGGAATTTCGATTTCAGTGATAAGGATTTTCTTCTTTTAATAATGAGTACTTTCTATTCCTGAAGTTTCTCAAGCCTATCCTGAAACAGCCTTTATATTATGGCACTAAAGCGGAACCAAACTCATTTCTATAGATACACGTTGGTGGCGGTAAAGAGCTTTTTCATGTGTCCAAACTTTTTCGCTTACACTAAAATGCTTTATAGTTTCAGCTTTTTAGGTTTCATATTCAAATTTTCAGGTTAAGCCTACCAAACGCCGGTACGACTTGAAGGAAAACTAACACGGTACCTAGCTCCTACAGGAACAACGTGTAGGACTGACATCACGGATGCAGTATCTAGGTCATGCAACCAAACATTTCACTCTTCAAGACAGTTGTCAAATGAATAAAGAGGTATTTTCATAAACATCCAAAGGTAACAGAAAGAAATTGTATATTGTGCTTAGTCACAGATTACTTAATAGTTACTTCGTAACAGATAAATCACTCCATAGAAAAAGTTCCATACCTTCGGTTTTAATAGCCTACTGTTTCACGTCGCCAATCGCTGCGTGCGAAAATGTACCTAAACGATCGAGTGTAAAGTGCATTATTGCTTTGCAGCTGCGCGCAGTTGCGTGGGCGAGCGTGTAGGTATGCTTCGCGCGGCTGACGAATTTCTACTGAATTAGACCGCCGCCAGCGGCGGTCCACCGAGCTAGGTAGTTAGCGCGCAGTACATGGAGTGCGTGAGGCCTGCTACAGTATCCAGCAGTAAATAATAAACATCGAGTTTTAGAAAGAGACAATCAGGTTGTACAGTGCCGTCCCTGTCGCACGGACTCGCACGTCTCTGTGTATCTAATCTATGTTACAATTTGATTGACCGACCGGTCCACCAGGTATCCGATCAAATCTCCATGTGCATTGAATATGATTTTTTTTTCATACGAAGCAATAAACGATTAGGTTTGAGAAAAATCGACGAAGAGAAATTCACAAAAAATGGAGCTCGATGCTAGCGAATGAAATTGTGGCAGTAGTTTGCGTTTAGAAATGTTATTTACATAATAGTAATGCGTCCAGATTCCGGGTTACTTACGGGAAAGTAATAAATACATTTTGATGTAATAATTTTTTTTATGGATAGCGCGACATTTGCATCGATTCACCTACGATCAGGTGTCAAACGATGCCCAATCCAATTAGATTTAATTTTTTTTATAAACAACCGGCTGACGTTACACTGTAAGCTGTTACGTTTCACAGCCACCCGCTGTGCCCAAAACAAGATCAGACACAGTCAATGACACCACTTTTTTTTATTATTTTTTTTTATGTAATCCGGTATGGGTGGCTGAGTCGGAGGGGCCAAAGCGCATGCTACGACCAGCCAATATCACCTCCGAGAAGGTAGGTGCCATACCGGAGACTTCCCTGGATTGCTGGCACCGAGGCTGCTATGCGGCCATCTTACATCCAGTACGGTGGTACCAACCCAGCCGGCTATAATTTGAGCCTACCACCTAGTAAGGGGCAAGGGAAGGGACCTATAATTTTACACCGAAACGGTGAAGCAGCAGGTGTAGGTATGCACGTAAATTTTTTCGTCAGAAAAAAATTGGTTGTCTGTAAAGTCGGTTTACGGACGATAGTTTTACGTGATAACGTCATAAAGTGGTAAGACTACGCATGTCATTTTTGTTACGTTTGTATTTCCGAAAATAATTCTTAGGTGGTTATAAAAAAAACTAAACACCCTAAAAAAATTTAAACACCGTAACATTGCTTAAAAAAGAAAAAAAAAGAAAAAACATTTTGAGGGATTCGAACCCATGGTCAAAAAATACAAATCCTACAGTCTTACCACTGAGCCACGAAATCACATAAACGACCAAACGAATATCGGATTCCCTTGGTTCGCTTTCGGCTTGGGCCGATTGTGCCTCTCTATCGCTTGTTACGCGCTCTCGCTTGCACACACAGGCTCAGATGGAACGTCACATTTTTTCGTGCGTGGAGCCGGTGTTCATCAATTTATAAGACTGACGTTATCACGTCAAAAAACTCATTGGTACACGCCGACCGGATTCGAACCGCGGACCTCTCGCATGAGAAGCCGATGCCCAAACCACTCGGCCACCCGCCGCTTTTAAAACCACTACTCGCGTAACGACACTCAGTGAGGTGCCGTACCAGCTATAAGAACAAAAGTTCGTCGTCTAATTTATTGACAGTCCTTTTGAAGATCCTCGGTCATACGTAGCAGTCTACTCACCGGAAGACCATAATTCTATCATTTTCGCCGTAGGTACTGAACAGGAACGATTTTGTAAAACGATGCGTTCTCAAAAGTTGGGTGTCAACAAAATATAGCGTAGCGTATGAATGGATAGGGGCAAGTGAGATGAGCGAAGCCAATTCATCAGATCACCGGCCACGGTAGTACCTATAAAACAGGCTAAGTGGACCCATTGTTCGCCAGTTACTTAATTCCCTCTGTGAGCTATGAGCAATAAGGTGGACAGCGATATAAATTGTGGTATATTTAGTTTTTTAACTGTCAAGGCACACCTTCGAAGCAAGATTCGTCTTGAAATACACATTTTATATAAGTACCTATATTAATATTGAAATACACTTAACTATAATAAATTAAAGGGATTTCTAAATAATTTAGAAATGATAATCCCTACGATCTAAGAGTGGGTACATAATACGGTTAAATTAACAACAAAATTCTTAATTTTACTGTACTGTAACTTGACGTACCACTCAGATAAAAGTGTTGAATTATTTAATTTGTATTTAACAAGGAGGCTGAGCGCAGTTCTATTACGGAACAATCGCTCTTACACGCCGCATGCCGGCCGTGACACATGACAGCGAACGCTTTCGAATGTTCGCACGCGCTCGCGAGAATAGCGAGCGTCTGGGGAATACTAATTCGGGGACACATGAGGTTTCGTCTTGCGATTGTGCGTGTCGTCTCGTCTCGTCTCTTTATACAAAACTAGACATGGAATAGAATCGTATACCGGTTATTAAACGGTTCTGCGGATGAAAACTGATTTCTGATAATGATTTTTTTATTGTTTATTGTTTTCTGTTCATTAATTCATTTGGCAGTACCTACTAGTTGTACTCTTGAACTTGTCACAATTTAAATTTTTCATTGAATTGATAGAACAACTTTAAAGCAAAAGAATCGGTCAAGAACCGGCTTAGAATTTATGACCGTACGTACCTTAGAACCGAATATAAACTTTTCGCCGCTTTAAACCTTTTGCATTTTCACCGACGAGAAGTCAGTCAGTCAGTCAGCGTGTAGGCGTCCAATGCTGGACATTCGTCTCCAATTCCTTCTGTCCTGTCGGCCTTCAACGGTACGGAACCGATGCTTTACGCTATTTGATGTCGTCCGTCCCACCTTGCGCGTGGTCTTCCCACACCTCGTTAATCCTGTCCACAGCCGCCAGTGTAGGACATAGCTTCTTCTTCGGCTGACGTGCCAAACCCACTTCAAGTGGAAGTTTGTACCGTGTGGGACCGGTACTTAATAATAGCCCCACTGCATCTATCCCCGTGTATTTCGTAAAAGGCGACTAAGGCACAGATTACTTAATAGTTACTTCGTAACAGATAAATCACTCCATAGAAAATGTTCCTACCTTCGGGCTTTAATAGCCTACTGGTTCACGTCGCCAATCGCTGCGTGCGAAAATGTACCTTAACGATCGAGTGTAAAGTGGTTATTGCTTTGCAGCTGCGCGCAGTTGCATGGGCGAGCGTCTATGTATATTTCGCGCGGCTGACGAATTTTCACTGAAATAGACCGCCGGCGCCGGCGGCCCACCGGGCGGTAGGTAGTTAGCGCGCGCAAGTACATAGAGTGCGTGAGGCCTGACTAAGGGATATGACTCCCTTCTTATATTACTAGGTGTTACTATGTTTAACCCGCCCGGGTTGGTACCACCGCACTGAATGAAAGTTCGGTCGAAACGGCTATGTAAATATTTTGTGTTTTCCGTCCAGTTCAGTGTAGCCGGCACAACCGAAGGGAAGCATTGACGTGGCACCAAGTTCATCCGGTGTTTATGGGCTGACATCACGGAGGTTGTAGGTGATGTAGACAACTGTGTCAGTTTCCATAAAAAAAAAATTAAAAAAGAAAGTCCATTTGAGCTTAGCCACCCGGTGTTCAATATCGAATTGCCGGATGCCGAATTGGCAGATTGCCTCGTTACGCACCAAATCACGTAGCGATATTCTCAGCATGACTCGATTCATTGCTCGATACGGGAAATTACGACGAAATAATAAATTCAAATTAATGAAAAAATAAATACATATTAATTACAAAATATGAAAGAATATTCGTTAAATTAAAGGAATATACTCCTAAGATGTTTCGACTACACGCGGCGAGGTGCGGGTGTCGATTGGCAAAATTTATGTCTCAAGAAGAAAGCCGATAAATTGAATGAAATTAGAAGTACTTGTTTGCGCTAAATTATCCTCTTTCTCTCTGGTATGGCACCTCCGCGGTACAAGGTTGGTAGAGGGGATGTGCTGGAAAAATATCAAATTAAACATTAATTTGAGTTGTGCAATCCTAAACAACTAGACATCGTATTCCGCCCGGTTCAATTCTCCACCAAACATATTCAGTTTTATTGTATGTAAAACTTAATCTATCAGGGCAGATTAATAGCTTTTGAAAACACGTTTTGATTAACGTCGCTCGATAGAAAATAATAAGTAAAAATGTCTCTAAATTTATTATAAAAACTTATTGGACGTAACGTACAAGTACAGTCTCGGGTCCTTTAGAAGTGGCGTGAATGGGCACCTGTCAGGCAGGCATGGCATACGAAATTCAATAAGTAAATAAAATATAAAACTCAGTACTTTGCGGTCCGCCGCGGCTCCTTTAAGTAAGTAAACGGAAATTATTTTGAATTTCTTTAGGGCCGGGGTTTTTTAAATTTGTAATTTAACTACTTAAATTTTGCACTATTTAAATTTTGTGGCATTTTTTTCTCGTGCAAGTGGCAACCCTGAAATTTGACAGCTGTCACCTATGATTGTTCCGATTAAAATGGTGTCCTCGGAGCGTTACACAAAAGAAGAACGTGTTATTATCATTGTGAAAACCCATTTAAAAAATGGGAACTGAGACCGCTCCCAACTTCTTGGAATTTTCGGTCGAAAAAGTGCACCTAATTTGTCAAAAATTCGAAGAGTGGTCAAACGATTTGAAGAAAAATTGACCCAGTTTCTTGAAATGTTTTTACCACTCTTCATAAATTACTGTTGGGAAAATTTCCGTTCGGGCCGAGTACGTTTCCAAGCCACTAGCGTCATACTGGTATCTCCTAATCTAGGATCAACGGCGCACTGCTCTAATCGAGGATGTTTGCAAATTCGGATCGGTCACGTATACGGTAGACGGGTGGTGACTGGTGAGTCCGGACTGGAGTGGCAACACTTCGTCACTGCATTAACTTCGTCACTGCACGATCCTCACACCCTCCGGAGAAAAACAACTCGACTGTCGGTCGTGATCATATCCACACTGGGCGCGGTCAGTACTTGGATGGGTGACCGCTCGACCGTTGTAGGCTGAGGCGTTCGGATTCCACGTAAAACTGTAGGTCACTTCTCTTCTTACCTTCCTAGGTGATATGAGTTTAACCCTTCCGGGTTGGTACCACCGCACTGTTTGATAGGTCGCTCGAAACGGGTAAATAGTTCTCTATTAGTAAATAGTTTTCCATTCAGTTCATTGTAGCCGGCACGATAGAAGGGAAGCACTGACATGACACTTAGTTCAACGAGGTGTTACATCACGGATGTTGTAGGTGATGTAGCCAACCGTGTCAGTTTCAATAAAAAAATATATTGATTCTTCTCGCTTACCCAACTTACGTAAGACTGAGTGCAATATATAATAACGTATAGTATAAATATAAGTCTTATACTGTCGCCAACGAAAGAACCTGTCAGTCTGATACAAAAAGTAAATCAAATCTTTGCAATACACACATTAATCAACCGGCTGTTGTCACATTGCCTCGGTGTATGTATAAGGGGATTTCTATACGAAATATTATGTTTGATTGTGGGCCAGATTCTAGGTCTATTTCCTTAGGATGACACATTTAACCTGATACTATACTATCCGGTTATATGTGTGCTGATAATATATAGACTAGAATTGTCTAGCTAGCGTCTTGTTCAGCATTCTTATTTTCCATATTATCTCACACAGTATCGATATATTTAAAAGTGATGCGATATACAATATTAGCATCCGCGTCTTTACAAACGCCTTCTATGATTGGCACATAAGGGCGACCTTCGTCATTCGCAATCCTGTGGCTTCAACTTTGAATATTATAAGTAGGGAAAGGCCTCTGAAAGATGAATTGGAGTTTAATGAGACGTCCGCGGAGGCTGGAGAAACGTATTGTTGAAGGATCGCCGCTGAGTGCACACCCGGTACCCCGGAGGCGGTAAATCAAATGTATTCTTAGCTTCGTCAATTTTATGGCAGGCGAAATGAAAACGAACGTATAAGGTTGAAACAGACGATCGGTGAGTTTGGCTGAACTTCTGCATCAAGACAAAAGAGACATGAGGTACTTACACACGACCGCAGAAGTAGGAAAACCCTGAAAGAGTGAACAAGAGCAAAGTTGCATAAAGGGCCCCTATGGAATGGACAGCAATTAAGAGTCTATATTACTCGTAACTCAGAGAAAATGCGGGATAGGGCGATAGAGAATCGATGAAAGAACGAAAGGGACAGTCGTACTTGATGATGTAATAGTAAGTTTAAATATCGTAGTTTTTTTTGTATTTTTTTTATGTTAAACCTATATAAACTGCTTTATATTGAGATCAGTTATTATGCAAAGTTTAGTAATCTAATATAAAGTATTTTTATTGAATAATAGTGGTTTTATTGCACGGTTTGGAGGTAACTTGTAATGTTATCATGATTTCGCCACCCAAAATAATTTGTGGTAGTACTCAACTTTACCATATTTTTATTACAGAGCAGTATTGTTGATATAACAGAGGATCATGCGAAGCTATGTGAGGTATTACTATGTATTACTGACTCTTAACATTTAAAAATCCTGCCCTGTCCAGTCCTGTCCTGTGTTGTTACCATCTTGAAACTCGACTGGAACAAACTAGAAAGCAAAATAAAAGTATAGGGAGTTGTTGGCCATTTTTGAACAGACAGCTGTGCAGAACTTGAACAGTTCGCCTCGTATCTGGGAGTAGAGCAGTGCTTAAACTCAAGGTTAGTTGAAATTATGTTTAATTCGAACTTCGTTAAACTTCAACATGACCTTCGATTGAACAAGGACCAAGTTTGATGAAGCCAATTTAAATTAAAATGCATAATTAATATGTATTAAGCTCTTGCTTTTTGGATTTGAGATTTTAAAGCAAACTTATCGACACAGAAATATATTTGGTGGAATAGAGATAGTTCTGAAAAGCTCCATCCCCATTCTACCATTGTTCCACGCGCAACAGGTTGGGAATGCATCCACACACTGTCGATATCCTCCAACTTATGACAAATCGATCCTGTAAATCCTTTATTTACAGGGTTGCCAACATATTGTGGAATGCCCTCCCACCTGCATCGTTTCCTCCAATTTAAAGTCTGGGGGTCCTATAAACATAATGTGAAGGTGCACCTAGTCGGCCGAAATAGTATTCGCAGCCCTCGTTAATATCCGAATGCACGTGGGCGCCGTCGGACTACACCTCAGTCTGGCGCGCGCCATATGTCGTGCTTTGTTTACCATAAAGAAAAAACTGCCCAACAAACAAATTGGTGCTAACGGCAGGTTGTTTTAGATCTTAAAGTGGTATATTGGATTAATATAACGCGTCACTACTGTAGAGCTCTTGCCCCACCCTTATAGCACTCTTTACTAACGCTATTGTAAAGTCACTAAAGAACCTTAACCTATATAAGAATGGGCCTCCATTAAACAGCTCTTATAACGCCTGTCTTAACACCATAATGTTAGTTGGGTATCTACTACTACTATCGGCCGCAGTAATTCATTGTCACATTATAACATCATTTGTGGGTATCAGAAAGACAGAAACGCTTTTGAATTTCAAATTAGGTAACTAAGCCTAAATCTGGGCAAGATTACTTTAAGGTACTATACTAGTAGCGACGTCGTCGGTGACTCCCTAGTCTACCGTCCTGCCTTTATAAATCTACTATTAATGCGTGTTACTCTGCTGTGTTCTATTTTTAACCGACTACGGCGAAGTGTAAAGGTGGATTATGATTTTGGCAGTGCATGTAGGCATGTATGTGTGTTCATTTGTCACACGTCCTATGTCGGCCTCGGTAGCTCAGTGGTGCGGTCGGTCGACTGTTATAAGCACACCTAGACGCGGTCAGTGCTTGGATGGGTGACCGCTCGACCGTTGGAGGCTGATCGTGGTTCAGATTCCACGTAAAGCTATAGATTCCTTTCCTTCTTATCTTACTAGGTGGTAGGGTTTATCCTGCCCGGATTGATACCACCACACTGAATGAAACGTCGGTCGAAACGGCTATGTAAATAGTTCGTGTTTTCCGTCCAGCTCAGTGTAGCCGACATGAAATGAAGGGAAGCATTAACATGGCACCTAGTTCACCAAGGTGTTAAGGGCTGATATCACGGATGTTGTAGGTGATGTAGCCAAACGCGTCATAAAAAGAAACTACTTAAGCAATTTCAACATATGAGGCATTGTTGGATTCGTCTCTATGGTCCAAGTGTCATATGCTAGAAAGAAAATGGCGTACCCGTACGTTACGGAACACTAAAAATTATATTTTAGTTATCTTTAAAATGGCACGACAAATATCGAACGATCACTTAATTTAAAAACCATAAGGCATAAGCACATTGGGTAACAATTTTACTTTTAATCGTATTTTCTATTCAAGATCGGAATGTCATTAGGAACAAATTAAAATGTTAAGTAAATTTAATAAAATCATGGTTTATTTATCGCAACTCCGCGTCGCAAAATAAAAAGCTCATGACGCCATCTAGTGGTGGAAGGAATTTATCACTCACGGCTGGGTGGACATGGATGGGCGTGACTATAGAAATATGCACCTGGAGAGGCCGTATTCTCCAATATTTCTCTAACTCGATAGTTTGGAAATAATTCTCAGCCTTCAGCGCGTAGGAATCACTACTGCCCTGCCGTATTTACTTGCTGTCATCCCATCTGACACGGCACGGGGCATTCAACTTCTCGAGAAGGTGAAAAAAAGTGTTCATAGACGAAATTATACTAATATATCCACTTCTGTCACACTTGTTTAGGGACTCGTTGCGCCACAGGCGAACAATCGGTTTCCTTAGCTTGTTTTATTTCGACTCTTCCCCGATTTTGGTCGCGGTGATGTCACTGTTTCGTAACGTGCGAATAAAATGCGACAGGTGTGCACACAAAAATCAGTCGCAGTTACGTAAGTGCAACCTCATTGCGACCGAAATGAAGTTCCCTTGTCTCCATACACCAGTGCCGGCTGTATCAAAAATTATAAAACGCCAAGTGCGAGTCTATCGCACTTGGCGGGTTAAAGCACCACAAAAAAAATATTTTAAAAACACGATTCTTGTATGGGGACCAGTTTTCAGTTTTGAATTTTTTTGCTATTTGTTATATTCGCCAAAATAACACATATTCTATGAAAATTTCAACTGGCTAGCTATTACGGTTCCAAAGATACAGCAATCGGACGGCCAGACAGACGTTGTAGGCTTAGTAATTAGGCATCCGTACGGGGTACGGAAACCTAAAAACACTTGCAAATCATGTGCGCGCCGACCAACTTTTATAAACAACGTAGAATGCAATGTATGGCGATGCCGCGTCTGTGCGGTTATTTCGGTGGGCATGACTATGGTTATCGAAAAATATCGCATTCGCAGGCATACACAGGGAGTGTAAATATTCGTTTCGTACGGTATACAGTCCGAATGTTGCGCCCGTGTTTGTGCAACGTGCTCTGTATGATTGGAAAGTTTGCAAAAATAATTGGGCGAGTTTTGATTTTACATCCCTTTTATCTTTGCTTGGAAAAATAAACTACTTTCATACCTACTAGTTGTCGCCATTCTTGTATTGTATTGCACATCAGTAACTGAAATGCACAACAAGATTATAGAGACAAACAAGAAAGCTGTAGGAAAGCTGTAGGAAGAGACAAACAGATCCCCGTAGTCGGTAGGTATATCCAATCGGATTGAAAAAATTTTTGTTTATTATATTATGTAATTTAATTAACTACATACGACCGAATGTCCATGGGCGTCGTTAGACACCTTATGGGTGGCTCGGCGCCACATGTCAATAACAAACAAAAAAATTTACTCATACAATTATTGTGTTAAATTAAAAGTGCAATGTTATGTAATTATTGTGATTCACATACAGGTAAGCGTTTCTTTAGGTAAGCAATTAACACTGGAATCTCTGTGCGCCGTATCTGCGCCCCTACTAAGGGTTGGTTGAGAAGCCCTGCTGTACACAGTGTTTGCGGTTGCTCCACCGCGCCGCGCCGACGACGACACGCGCCGCTAAAGGCTCCGGCGAACGCGACACTGAGCGAATGTGAGTGAACATTCGCGGCGGCTAACTAGTTTAACCTGCGGCGTCGCCGCATATAAGAGCGACGAGCTGCGACGAGCGATCCGCTGTTGGGCCGTTTTGGCGCACATGTATCACATTCATAGACAGATAGAATTGTTTTTTTTTTTTATAGAAACTGACACGGTTGGCTATATCACCTACAACATCCGCGATGTCAGCCTATAACACCGGGTGAACTTGGTGCCACGTCAGTGCTTCCCTTCAGTCGTGCCGGCTACACTGAACTGGACGGAAAACACAAACTATTTACATAGCCGTTTCGACCGACCTTTCATTCAGTGCGGTGGTACCAACCCGGGCGGATTAAACCCTACCACCTAGTATTATAAGAAGGGAGTCATATCCCTTAGTCGCCTTTTACGACATACACGGCAAGAGATGCAGTGGGGCTATTCTTTTAAAATACCGGCCCGACACGGTACGGTACACGGTAATACTTTATTGATCCGAGAAACATTCAACAGAATAATGCGGACTTACAGATATTTCTTACAGTCAACCTTTGGATTGCTTGATTGGATGATTGAGATTCGATTGATGCAAGAAGGCAGTAGCAAACGAGATGAACGTGATAATTGAAGATAAAATAATTAATAATATGAATACGTCGTAATAAATAATGCATGTATGTATGCATGCTAGTTTTAATTTTATTTTTAGTGTAGTTTTAACTGGTTATATTTCGTTACCATGCATAGAATATGTCAAATATGTTTGTCTGCTTTAACATTCTATTTCACAGTCGCTCACCGCGCTGCTCGCCGCTCCTAAGTATAGAGACTTCTCACCACTTTCGCCCTAATTGCTAATGTCACACAGTAATTTAGCAGTTGCCGCCTCGGCCCACCTCCTCCGACGTATCCCTAATTGTATAACTCCATCTCGCGCGACATGCTACATGATTATGTAAGCAGAGACGCGATGTATTGATGTGATTTGAGTGCCGTCTTCCTGGAGCCGTTGTTGTCACTTATGTGCTGCTGTTCTTGAGTAAGCGATATATATAAATAAATATATATATATATTATTTACTAGTTTTTGCCCGCGGCTTCGCTCGCGTGAAATTCGTATTTAAAAAGAAGACAGTAAGTAAGCCCGCTACCGTACCTTTATTTCGGCGGGCGGAACAATTCGGTTTGTATGAGAGCCACATCTTTGCGTAACCGGAACTGAATTTTATTTAGCCTATCCTGTGTCCCGTATAATCAAATGTGCTTGTACTAAGTTTCATCGAATTCGGATGATCGGTTTAAGAGTTATGGAGGAACATACCGCATACATACATACCTACAGAAACATTTCTAAAAATCCTCAATATAGTTTTAATATCATACATAGAGTCTACAGACACAGTGTCTCATAAAACAAAGTAACTTACTCCATGATAATCACTTACAAATTTATTATTAGTATTGATTGATGATGTCTAATATTATCATCATCAATCAATACTAAAAATAAATTTGTAAGGGATTATCATGTATTTAGTCTATCTTTAGTAATGTATATGTATATATGGTATATAGGTATGATATTTGTATCGTAACTAATGTAATGTTATGTAATGTAATGTTAACTATTAAAGGTTGACTGGGAAAAATCACTGTAAGGGATAAGTCCGCCTTTGCCCCTCGTGTAAATTACTTATTGTTTGTTTGTTACTGTAAAATTAGCTAAGAACCATTCCAGCTTTCTAATAAAAAAAACCGCATCCAAATCTGCCCATCCGTTTGGGAGCTACGATGCCACAGACAGACACACACACAGACAGACGAAGGCGTCTAACTTATAACACCCCTTCTTTTGCGTCGGGGGTTAAAACGGTCGGCTCAATGGATTTGCCAGTCGTTTTCACCAAAACCACCTTTTATATCTCCATAAGTATGTATAGTTTACGTAACGTCACGCTATCCAAAATAGGAACTGAGCAGTAGGGTTAGAAGCTGCGTTAGGTTTTTATTTTTTATTGGAAACGCGACATGGCGCCGAGCCGCCCATAAGGTGTCTAACGACGCTCATGAACATTCGGTCGTATGCGGGGCTTGCGAATGCCATGCCGGCCTGACAGGTTCCCATTCACGCCCCTCATGAAGGACCCGAGATTGTACTTGGGGGGAAATATATGTTAGTCCGACTTTAACGCAAACGATGCTGCAGGCATTGCTAGTTGATTATGGAGGGATATAAGCGATTCGTGAAAATGAGGATTTTTTTTCTTTAGTAACACGCATACAACTGCTCATTATAACGTCTTCCCTACGCCCTAAGGATTCATACATTTGGCCGCAATAAATCCAGAAGCTGGGCTAATTTAAAACTACCAGCTAAATTCACTCAAACTTAATCGATCACAGAACTAAACTTTTCAGTTCCCCACCCAAACAATCCGTCATACAAATTGGCCTATCCATAGAACAGAGTAAAGTTTATAAGGTGGAAGCGTAAAATATGTAGAAGTTGTATTAATTTCGTGTCGTAAAAGGTGACTAAGGGATAAGGACAAGATGCCGCGCTAAATGGCGACAGGCTCGCCACCTCTCACCTTGGCACGTTACTTACACCGAGTCATGCAGCAGGAGTCTTCGTGCCTTACTTGCTGCTTGATCGATTGAATCTTGTTCGAATACTTTGCGAAACGTGGTGGTCGGTGTTGTGCTGTAATTAACCAGAGTTATTGCAGCACAACACCGATTACTCTGCTTACCCCGATTGTCGGGATTCAGCGTGTGTGATATGTATGTATGTAGGTATTGTGTTAATTTGTTACATTTTTTCCGTCTCTTGTTTCTTCCTTCTCATCACAAAAATGTACAACGTCATGTTTCTAGTAGAAGGAATTAAAACTATATTAAAAAAACTGGCCAAGTGCGAGTCGGAGTCGCGCACCTAGGTTACCGCACCACAAAAAAAAGTTGAAAAAACACGTTTCTTGTATGGGGTTGGATGTATTATGTATGGATTATACATACATACATCCAACCCTTAACTTTTTACTTTTTCCAATATTTATTATTTGTTGTTATGTCCGCAATAATAAAACAGATTCTGTGAAAATTTTAAACCTGTTAGCTATTACGGTTCCAAAGATACAGCCATCGGAAGGACGGACGGACGGACAGACAGACGGGGTAGGCTTAGTAATAGGTTTCCGTACGGGGTATGGAAACCTTAAAACCATATTTTTACAAACTTATCAATAACCTTTGCCTCTCACCTTGGCACGGTCCTTCCACCGAGACATGCAGCAGGTGGGTCGTCGTGCCTTACTTGCTACTTGATAGTTATATAAGGTGCTTCGTTATTCATGTCAATAACTTCGGGAGGGTTACATACGCACTCAAACAAACACTTTGCGTAAGAAAAAAACATGCTTACAGGAGCATTTTTTCTCCTAACCAAAAAATAAAATCAAATAAGTAGGTAGCTGTAAAAACGGTGCGGTGGTACCAACCCGGGCGGGTTAAACCCTACCACCTAGTAATATAAGAAGTGAGTCATAAGGAGTGTAGTGTAATTTGGTGTAGTCTAGTGTAAATAAGGAGTAATTTAATGTTATAAGTAATTTAATGTATTATTGTAGAGTAGTATAATGTGGTGTGATGCAGTAGTCACGTACCAGGCAGTTACCTCACAAAAGTTGCTGCCTTCATTTGACACTTCCGGTACAGAGCCTAACGTCCGAATGTTCTATGGTTCTATCAGTGTGCAAGAGAACAGCTATTTATAACTTCCAAACGGACAATCCGTTGGAGGTTTTGCCGCATAATTACTGAATGTGGGACCTCGCATTAATCAGAGGAAGGTAGCGGGGGCGGCTATGTACCGTGTTATCGTAAAGGCTTTTGATTCATTGATGTCCCTAAATACGCCGGGCGAACGGACCGTCATCGTTTGCAAATATCTAAATATACCTACCAATTTAAGGGTTGCGCTTGTGTGTTATTTTTTAACGAAAATTTAAACTATCACGTGTTAAAAATGAAAGATGATCGAAAGAAGATTGTCGCAAATATTCAAAAATAAGTAGCAAATTTATTATTCCATAAATTTCGAAACTCTGGAATGTCATAGGTTGAAAATTACAGTTAGACTACTATGCTGCAATTGTGATGTGCGATGTTTTATTTTTTATTTTTGTTCTTTTTTATTATTATTATTTTATTTTTCCATGCCCTGTTTTGAACTGACGCGAGTACCTATGACCCTAACCGACCCTTAAATATGAGGAAAAAATATATCAAAATTTCTCGTGAAGGCTCGTTTAGACGCCCAGAGACCAAGGGCGCGGGTGGCTTCAAATCGAAAACCGAAACATTTAAACATTTCGTAAATGAACTATATTTTGGTTTCCAGCTGCAACAACAGTATGTCAACAGTTATATTATCTAAAGCTATACTGCAATTTTTAGTGATAATTATCTGTTTTTTTTTTCGGTAATGAAAAAGCTTTTTGGCATTACATTTTATTTTATTTGTGAACTTTTACTACACCATACGTACGTACATAGGTACGTATGAAATGAAGGGAAGCACTGATATGGCACCTAGTTCACCCGGTGTTATGGGTGACATCACGGTTGTTGTAGATGATGTAGCCAACCGTGTCAGATTCCATAAAAAAAAACATCAAATTAAATAATGTATTTATAATTTACTATACCAATTTATTAGAAGAATTTTGTCGGGTTTGCTAACGACCACCCAACTCATATTCAATAGGAATGTTCCCGATACACACGTGCGTAAATTTCATTGCTAAAATTGTCATGTCGTCGTCGGGGCGACATAATTTAATGAAGTTCAGTATAACCACAAACGATTCGAATTACATCAATGTCGGCGACACACGGCTGCAAATTGTCTCTATACCTTGTTTTGGCAAATATAGAATGTATGTATGTATTTAGTGACCTGTTCGTTTTAGTTTATTTATGTAAATAAGGATTGATTGTTTATTATCATAAAATACAAATTAATTTTACACCAGATTAACTTACTAAAAAAATTACAATTAATTAATTAATAAATTTAAGATTAAAAATGTAAAATATATAATTATTTTTTTATGTAATCCTGTATGGATGGCTGAGTCGGAGGGGCCAAAGCGCACGCTCCGACCAGCCAATATCACCTCCGAGAAGGTAGGTGCCATACCGGAGACTTCTCTGGATTGCTGGCTATACTGGACTAGAGGAGAACACAACCGAGGCTGCTATGCGGCCATCTTGCATCCAGTACGGTGGTACCAACCCAGTTGGCTACAATTTGAGCCTACCACCTAGTAAGGGGCAAGGGAATACATACATGCCTATAGAATATAAAATATCTCGTACAACCCGTCATCCGTGTCCTGTGTCCTGTCCGCGAAGCGTGCCCATTCCCAAGCCGCCATATTCCCGCGCTGGATCGCCAAGCTGACTCTCTGGCTGAAGTATTCCACAGCACAGTTTATCGTTAGATTTATCAATGATTTTATGTAAATTGATCTTTCTTGTAGTATGTATGTTCTAATGTAAATCAAAATTTTTTTAGCAGTCGGTTTTCATAATTGTTTTATAATAATTTTTTTTTTTACTTAATGTTACATTTTTAGCTAGAAATAAAGTAAGTAATTTTTGAGCTGAACTGATTAACCCAACATAGGGAGCGTGTGAGAGTGCAATAGTGTGTGAGTGTGTGTGTGCATATATATATATATATATTAGCTATATGTATATGAAATTAATTGCTCAATGCTTTGGCTAATTTATTGCATAATCCACATTTCGAACGCTAATCGAGCAATGTAAATATCCTGACGGATCTCTCTCTACTAATCCGTTTTGTTTACATAAATGAATGCACAATCGACATTAAGAGGCGATTAAGGCTAAATGTGTCATAAAAACGATGGAGGATGAACTTTCAAAGGATTAGTATGAGAGTATCGATTTACGCGAATATGACATGTCGCCATTACACGATAAGGTTTTGATTGATAAGGTTATCTCCATGGAGTGTAGCACCACCCACCTCCGGGCGATGAGGTGTGGGAATTCCTGTGAACGATCCATTAGTGAAATGTGTAATTCAGATAAATAAATAAGTATGAACTGTCATTTGCTCTTTCAGGGTTTCGTTTTGTGCGAAATCAATATCTAAAGTAATACATATTTTATTATCGATGCTTCAGATTTTTTGGGTTACGTAGCCGCAGTTAACGTAGTTACGTAACCTTATAAAACGAACCTAACCTTATAAAACGTACATAATACCTAATCAAACTTACGTAACTTATAAAATGTACGTAACCTTATCAAACAAGGAAGGTGTGGAACTTGCGATGGCTTCACCGAACATATCCGGACCCATCGGCAGTAGAGAAGGGTGTTAATCGAGGTCGGGACTAGCGAGTGGTCACTCTAAATTTCCCGCGCATGCTTCATGTAACCTTATAAAACGTACGTAACCTTATAAAACGTACATAACCTAATAAAACTTAAGTAACTTATAAAATGTACGTAACCTTATCAAACGTACGTAACCTTATAAAACGTACGTAACCTTATAAAACGTACGTAACCTTATAGAACGTACGTAACCTTATAAAACGTACGTAACCTTATACAGTCGGTCAGGCAGGTGTCTGTCTGTCAGTCTGTCTGTATGTCTGATACAGACTCTAGCTAGCTCCTAAACCGTTCGAGCGATCTATTTCATTGGCCACCCTTCAGGGATCGTCAAATATAATTAATACGGTCCGCAAAAAAAAAAAAAATGTGGAAAAAAAATATTTTTTTAAGATGTCTAAACGTCCGTTACATTTTCTTAATTTTATTTTCATAACATTATTAGGTGGTTGCGAAATTTCTTTTCTTGACAGTGCTACATTTGGAGTTTCAGTTGAACTTAATACCGAACGTCCATGGGTGGCTCGGCGCGACATGCCGAGCTTTTAATAAAAAAATAAATAAAGAACACATTTTATGAACATTCTTTTAGCACATACATACATGCTGTATACCGTCAGTCAGCAGTCAGTCAGGTCAGCAGAGTAATCGGCTTTGTGCTGCAAGTACTCTTGTAAATTACAGCGCAACACCGATCACCACCATATGGATAAGTATCCAGCAGCTAGTAGGGCACGAAGACCCACCTGCTGCATGACTCGGTGGAAGGTCCGTGCCAAGGTGAGAGTTGGCTATCCTGTCGCTCTTTAGCACGGAACCTTGTCCTTATCCCTTAGTCGCTTTTTACTACATACACGGGGAGAGATGCAGTGGGGCAATTCTTTCAAGTACCGGCCCCACACGGCACCTTTTTATTAAAGGCACCATATGTTTAGTGTGCTATTCATTATTATGATTAGATTTAATTGTTTCTACAATTTTGTTTGACAATCACGATTCACGTCATAACGAAGTCGTATTTTTGTTATTAAATTATTTCATCAAACATAGTCAAATCCACATTAAGTCCACAGAAGCCTTTTGAATTTTTTTCTTGCTCCGGTTTTGAAGTGTGTTAAAAATGCATCCTTTCTCCTTTTCAGCGCTACTTTAAACCACAACTTTGTCCGTTACGAACGTCGTCGTTACGTTGAAAGTTTGCGTTAACGATAACTGCCCCGTTATGCGAGAATACAGCATCATAGTCGTAGTTACTAAGGGTCGGGGCGTCTTCGTAATGGTCATAAAGGCTCATTGAGTTAGATACTAAAGTTCATATTTCGAACGGAATTACTTCCTGCTATACTACGTCTAATGAAGTTTTACTCTATTACTTAACCTGCACTTCTTCGGTACTTCGTTTACTAACACTACTAAGCGGCGGGTAGCCGTGTGGTCTGGACGTCGCGTCGGCTTCTCTTGCGAGAGGTCCGACGTTCGAATCGAATCGGCGTGTACCAATTAGTTTTTTTTGTGACGGAAAAATTTACGTGCATAGCTACACCTGCTGCTTCACGGTTCGGAACCGGTGTAAAACTGTAGGTCCCTTCCCTTGCCTTTACTAGGTGGTAGGTTCAAATTGTAGCCAACTGGGCTGGTACCACCGTACTGGATGTAAGATGGCCGCATAGTAACCTCGGCTGTGTTCTCCTCCAGTCCAGTATAGTCAGCAATCCAAAGGAAAGTCTCCGATATGACGCCTACCTTCTCGGAGGAGATATTGGCTTTTTTTTTATGGAAACTGTCACGGTTGGCTACATCACCTACAACAACCGTGATGTCAGCCCATAACACCGTCATTTCATGTCGGCTACACTGAACTGGACGGAAAACACGAACTATTTACATAGCCGTTTCGACCGACGACGTTACGTTCAGTGCGGTGGTACCAACCGGGCCGGGATAAACCCTACCACCTAGTAAGGTAAGAAGGGAAAAGACCTACAGTTTAACGTGGAACCCGAACCGCGGTTCTGGCTGGTCGGACGGAGCATTTGCTTTGGTCCCTCTGACTCAGCCAGCCATACCGGATTGCATGCAAAAACATTCGTTAATATCTCCTAAAGATTATGGATTATATACTAGGAATTAAATAGCATTACGCCATCATTCCTAAGGACTAAGCAGTAGAGCAGGGAGTGAACTCCAGTACTAGGTGAACACGTTCGGAGCCGAAGTCATGTTAAAATGTTTACCACAAATATCCACTACCATCCAAAGATATATTACGTACTAGATAAATCACTCGGCCAACTAACATGTTCCACCGAGTTGCGGTTCACGATCCTGAAGTCTCTTAGTCAATCGCGAGAGGCCGCAGCGCGCAGTCGTCGCCTGCCTGCTGCGATCGCGCCTCGCCTACTTTAAACTAATACATTTGTCGATGCGAAGGTGCGATGGCGAATCTGGAGATGAAGTGTTAGAACGAAAAGACAATATGCACACCGACGCACGAGTGGAATCGTTCTCCCTACCCCTTACCTCTCTCCCGCACGCTTCCCGCCCCGCGCGAGCCCCCCACATCGGCCGGCAGACCGTCTCCCACACGCTTCCCGCCCCGCGCGCGCTCCCCTCTTCCGCTCGACTCTGCGCTCCGCCTCCCCGCTACCTTACCCCATACCTCAGCCGCTGGAACACCGCTTCTCTGTATATTTCCTCGGAGCGATGAATCTATATAATATTTCATCAAAGCTACTATCCACATGTTCAAAGAATGTATCCATAAACGATTTCTGATACCACATGGCAATGAGTAGGTAAAATAAATATAAATACTCATCGATGCCCTTGCATCTTCAATCCAGTTGAAATATGTATGTATGTATAGTATATAAGAGTTGAAGTAGGTATACTATAATATTTATGTTTCTTATTGTATATATGTAATTATGTATATGTAAGGATTTATATTGATTGTATGTATCTTTGTACAATTTGTATATATGTGTATTTATATTTCATACTACTGTTCCCTCTTTAGTACTGCATTGTTTTCCACATTCCAAAGGTTAGTTCGTAAAGAATGCCGCAAGGCATTAAACTCGCCTTTTGTAACCTTTTTATATAATGGTGTAGAATAAAGTATATTTTAATTTTCATTTCAAGTATCTTATTTCTTGTCTCTGAAGCGCTATACCATGAAAACCTAATTTACAAATTCACTGAATTATAAAAAAACATGAGCAAACTCCTAGCACGTTCCTTCAATTACAACTTAGAGATGTTCATGAAGTGTTTCCAAGTAGTTAATCGTTTCATTTAGTTCTCTCGTGTGCTCATTAGCGGAGTTGCTTTAGCAACGTTCAGCAACTATTTTCTTTAACTAGCAACGTGCTCATGTTTCTTTCCGTGGAACTAAATAGGTACCTAAGAGGAGTATCTACTTGTAAATATTCTTTACTAGCTTTTGCCTGCGGCTTTGCTCGCGTAAAATTCGTACTTAAAAAGAAGAAAGTAAGTAAGCCCGCCACCGTACCTTTATTTCGGCGCGCGGAACAATTCGGTTTGTGAGAGCCACATCATAGCGTAACCGGAACAGAATTTTATTTGGCTTATCCTGTATCACGTACAGTTAAATGCACTTCTACTAAGTTTCGTCAAATTCGGATGATCGGTTTAAGAGTTATGGAGGAACATACATACGTAAAGAAAATATTTCTCTATATCGTCAATTTAGTTTTAGTATCATAGAGTCTACGAACACAATATCTCATAAAAAAAAGTAACCTACTCCATGACAATTACTTAAAGATTTATTATTAGAATTGATGGTACAAATATTTTTTTCTAAGTATTTTATTTACCATACGACGGTATGGTAGCTAGCAGGTTCTGTGCTAGTTTTAGTGGCATGTACGGTTTTTTTTTATTATTGAAACTGGGACGGTTGGCTACTTCACCAACTATATCCGTGATGTCAGCCCATAAACCTTGGTGATCTAGGGGCCATGTAAGTGCTTCCCTTCGGTCGTGCCGACTACATTGAACTGGACGGAAAACGCGAACTATTTACATAGCCGTTTCGACCGGAAAACGCGAACCATTTACATACGTTTCAATCGACCTTTCATTCAGTGCGGTGGTATCAACCCGGGCAGGTTAATCTTTCAGATCCTCGTTATGACGAAAACATAACGGTACAACAATCCATGACGGTAGGACGCTTCTGTCTTCGCGTGTTCTGGTTGGTGTCAGTCAGTCAGTCAGCGTGTATGCGTCTACTGCTGGACATACGCCTCTCCAATTTTCTTCTCGGCCTTCAGCGGTACGGAACCACAGCCTTCCGACGACGTATTTGATGTCGTCGTGCCACAGCAATTTATTGATGTGTACAGCGTGACGAACTCCACCAGTCTAAGAACTTGTTCGATACGCATTATTTTTAAGGTTTTGCTTGTATAACTTCATGTTTTTTTGTAATGTTTTCTTTTTTTTTGTTATGATCTTTAATGACAATAAACAACATTTTTCTTTCTTTCTTTCTTTCTTTATTTTCTGTCGGGAACTGTACACAATACGCCAACATTGTTACGAGTTATGTACCAAGAGCTATTTAATGAAACCTTACATGGTTAGCTACACCCACATGCTACATCGCTAGCGCGTTCCCGTCGAAACTAGGAGCCATGTCAGAGATTCTCTTTTTGGCGGTGTCGGCTAAAGTACCACTGAACTTTGCGGAAAAACAAAGGACTTTTTTCAAAGAGGTTTTGACTGACTTACATTCAGTGCGGTGGTATCAATCCGGTCGGGCTTAACGCGCAGCGAGAAGCGCGGTGGGGAGTTTAGTGTTCGTTTTATCGCACGCTCCGTATAATTTTCTGATCGAATATTTTATTAAATATTCACAATCGATACATTTGGGTCAACCCAATTTCAGAAAGATAACAATCAAACAGATAATAACAAGAAATCGTCTTCGATTCGGTTCGCTACCCTCTAGGAAATTACGAAACATACTATTCACATGAGGGTTGTAATTTTCTCGATCAAATAGAAAAACAAAATTTCGATGAAAGTAGACTTATATTTGCTTTGAGAGTGGGTCGAAGTGGGTCCCCGGTAAATTTGACTAACGTATATTTATATACCTAACCTTTTCAAAGCTGATGGCGACCAGCTGGTATAAGTTCAAGTACGAGCATAGGCGCCGACTCCGTGGGTGCTCGGGGGCTCCAGCACCAACGAGCGGTGAGTCGTGGGTGCGGAGCACCCACGACGATAGATATAAAACTGATGAGTAATCGGATTTGAAATACGATAAAAGTGCTAAATTTCCTTCCTACAAGCCTTTGAGCGGCCACATTTACCCATTCGCACGAGTGGCGCGGCGAACAGCGAACGTTATAGTACTGTTCTCCTACGAGTATATTATTCTGTACCATGCACTAGAATATAGGAGCAATACATTCGTGCGAATGTGTAAACACGGCAAATGCAAAACATTGTGCAAATGTTTTGCGAATTCATTTCCGGGTGCCGGGAGAATTAGTGAAAAATTTGAGAAGCATATGTCCAGCAGTGGACGGCAACACGCTGATGATGATGATTATTAATCAATAAAAAAAATTGCATGAGCACCCACGAGGACTTCTAAAAGTCGGCGCCCCTGAGTACGAGTACGTTAAAATACTCTATTCAACACAATATCGTGCTCTTGGATTTTCTTTTTCACCACTTGATTTTAACTTGCTGCTTGATAAGTTATTTTGTCCTAATGCAGTGCTAAGCGTGATTGTACTGAAATTTACAAGAGTACTTGTAGCACAACACCGATTACTCTGCTCACCCCGATTGTCGGGATACAGCGTGCGGTATGAATGCATGTACATGACAGAAAGACGGCTAAGATGTAATTATTGAAGGGTTGAAAAGCCAGGGCCTTACCTTCGTTATGGTTATCAAAATAATACTGAATGAGGCGTAGGTACTAAGGACTTTAACATTTCGTGTTCTCCTGAATACGTATACGGAGGCGGTTACATTACCATTGTTTAGTTATAATCTAATTTTCAGTTTAAATACGTTAGTGAAATACTCAGCTTGGCCATCAGCGCACGTCTACTCCGTTAGAATACCAGCGCAGTTACTTTTACCTGACTACGGCGCGGCCAAAATGAGGTTTATGTGTTTCTTTTTAGGGTTCCGTATCCGTCGTACAGGACCCTATTACTAAGCCTACACCGTCTGTCTAAAGTGTATGCGCGCCATCTACCGAAAACAGTATGAAACAGCTGACCATGACATGGCGATACGGAACCCTCGGTGCGCGAGTTCGACTCGCACTTGGCCGGTTTTTTTTAAAGAAAGCGCGGTATGTCGCGCCAAAGAGATTTATCTGTTCAGGTGATAATAAAATAAATGAACCTATTTAAATATTTGAGGAAAGGGGAAAATTACAGAGTAGAAAATTTAAGGTAACGCCGGCAAATTATTTTGACAGTAATTGTCTATGAATTACTTTTTTTTTATAGAAAGCGCGACATGTGGCACCCACAAGATGTGTAACGACGCCCGTGGACATTCGGTCGTACGCGGGGGTCGGTAAGGCCATGCCGGCATGACAGGTGCCTATTCAAGCCTCACTTGAAGGATCCGACACTATACTTCGGGGGAAATATGTGGGCAAGGAGGGAGGGGTGATGTTTAGCCTGAATTTGAAAATTTGAATAGGGGCGTGTGGAAAGTTCAAATTTATAGAATTTCACCTAGATAGTAAGTGAAAAGCATTAATAATTATATATTTTACCAAAATCAAGGCGTTACATGCATAGGTTCATTATAAACATTATTTGATTTTACTGTATATTATGATATTTGTATATTTTCTAATGATAAATTATAAGAGAAGGTTCAAATTACATTTCATTACACGAATTTTATATATGTATAATGTAATTAAAGTAAACCTATTTATCTAAAACGTTACTATAATTAATTTGCATAATATTTTTTTTTTTTTATTGAAACTGACACGATTGGCTACATCACCTACAACATCCGTGATGTCAGCCCATAACACCGGGTGAACTTGGTGCCCACGTCAGTGCTTCCCTTCGGTCGGGCCGGCTACACTGAACTGGACGGAAAACACAAACTATTTACATAGCCGTTTCGACCGACCTTTCATTCAGTGCGGTGGTACCAACCCGGGTGGGTTAAACCCTACCACCCAGTAATATAAGAAGGGAGTCATATCCCTTATAATCTAAAACTAATTACAAAATAAGACCGCGCGTGGTGGCGTGCCCTGGGAGAGGCCTATGTCCAGCAGTGGACCGATACAGGCTGATCATGATGATGATGAATTACAATATAAAGTAGCAACTCAAACTACCTATCAAATTAACATTATCGAAAACTACAATTAAAATCTAAAACAAAAACTCCTACCAATATTTTTTTTTATTGTATATTGATGACTGAGCATTCATTTGGTAGTAAAACTTTTCTTGACTTGAACCTGTGACAATCCGTTTACTCCAGTTACTCGGTTACTTAGTCACTCCACTCACCACCGCAAGCATCAAGATTGGCTCCTCCTAGAATGTCTCAGAGCCAAGTGAATTGAACTGCGGTTTTCAGAACAACTTTTAGAGTCACCTGAACACAAGATTATTTGCATGGCTCTTCAGCATACCTTCTCCTATCTCCACCGATAAATGTTAAAAGCTTTGAACCCCTCAGACTGTCGCCAAAAAAATTTCGTCCTTAACGTTTGAGAGTTTGAGTCGAAAATGCTATATCGAAGTGTGATTTTTGTGGATAGATTCCAAGGGTCGTTGTTTTGTAAGTCTGATCGTGGAATTATTGGTTTAGGCGAAACGGTTCTTTGGCTCTCGGTCATTGGAAAGTGAGCTTTAATGGGACGAATGAAGGTCTGAATTTGTAGGAAAATTCGATGTTGTTTTTCAAAGTTCAGACAAGTTGAACGGATATTTCAGTGCGGTTTTAATTCAATTGACGCCTGCGATGATACCGCTCTACTATGGAGGTGTGAACACGCTCGATTGCTGTATTTGTGAGGTTTCGTCTAAGAAAGGATAAGTACCTAGATAGATAGAAAATTCTTTATTGCTCCAGTAAACATCAAACAGTAATAAGTACATTAGAAAATTTACATAAGGTGCAAAGGCGGACTTATGCCTTACAGAGATTTCTTACAGTCAACCTTTAGATGTTTGAGATTCGATAATATAGTGGAATGTAAGTAGGTAGTAGCAAAAGAGTTGAGCGTGAGAATTGAAGATAAAATAATAAGAAGAATACTTATTAACAATACATATAAGTACATGCTAGTTAAATACAAGCCTGTGTGTATACATAATGTGTTAATACATAATAAATTACTAAATATATAGAATATTATGTCCAATTAAAAATGTATATACATAGATTGCATTGCTGAACGGGATAAAACAAAAACTATGACGAACCATACTGAATATGCATATGTCTCAATGTAATATTGTTATTGTTGTGTGTTCTTTATGGCGAAATAAATATCTGTATCATACTTGTCCAATGGACTCCATCCAAGGAAAGGCCGTATTAGAAATATAAAATAAAATAAACCTTAGGCGCACACCGTTCAACCGGCATAAATATGGTCCATTAAACCATAGATACATTCGAAAAATTCAAACTCATCACAACACCATCTATACGTCGTCATCATTTGTGGTCATCATCATTTGACGCATTAAACTTGCATAATATATAAATAAAAATATTTTTTTTCTGAAGACGACCGATAAGTCAAAATATCATAAAAAATATGTGATTTTTTTTTATTTCTAATGCACAAAATATATATTTTGAGCCTATTATACTGCGCTCTTTTCGTAAATAAGTGTCAATGCTCCCCTTTAGTTATGCAGACTGCACTGAACTGAAAGGAAAACACGTTTCGACCTATCTACATTCAGTAGCAATAATTCGGGTAAGCTTTACTCATCTAATGAATCGTGGAGCAGCCCGTGGTGGGCGTGACGAAAGCCGCGATGGTTCATGAGCACATTTTAGGCAATATTATGATATGAGTTTGTCTAATATAAAATGTTTGCCATTTTAGATTAATTATCCTATTATTGGTGCTGGGTACCGCTGAGGCTGGTCGACATTTGCCTGTAGGCGTATTTTTAATGTATTTTATGTTAGTTTTAGTTTGATTTTAATCTGTTGTTTTTTCCATTTTTAAATTGTTTATGTGTAAAAGAAATTATATGTTTAATCAATTCGTAATTTATGTTTTTAATCGTTTATTATAATTTAGTAATTAAATAAAATAATTGAAGAAAAAAATATGTATAGTTCAGAATAATTAATTAAATCTCTATTTGACACAGCTCAGCCAACGGACCAAGCCCATCGATGTCATATTTATGTTCGTGATACAAAGAATTTACTTCATACATTTTTCTTTTTCTCTTCTCATTCGGGATTACAGCTGATAATCATAAATTAAATCTATCTAGTCCGGTATAGTATAAATCTACAAATCCTAAAAATGTTAGACGTTCGCCCGCAAACATCCACGTAACCATTATCCTAAGTAAATATAATATGGGTGAATAAAAACAACAAATAGCCGGCCCCTCAACAATGAACTGAACATGAGGAGAGCAAACAACTCGAGAACGGCTCAAGGCGAAATATTCGCCGATTGAAATAACAATGAAAGCTCAGCGGTTATCAGTGGTAAAGTCAACAGAGAAGCGACAAAACGCGAGCGGAGCCCGACCGGCAAAGGAATGGAGAAAAAAAATATCGAACGATTTTATGAGTTTATTGGGTAAATGTGACACCCGCCCGGGTTGGTGCAAGCGCACTGAACGAAAGGTCGGTTGAAACGGCTATGTAAATAGTTCGTGTTTTCCGTCCAGTTCAGTGTAGCCGGCACGACCGAAGCATTGACATGGCACCAAGATGTTATGGGCTGACATCACGGATGTAGTAGGTGATGTAGACAACCATGTGAGTTTCCATTTAAAAAAATTCCAACACTCCGGGAGTAAATTTACTTTAATACTTAAAAGTGTAACTACCTTACGTTGACTTACATATTGTATTAATGTCCGTCCGTCTGTAACAATCGTATATAATATGTTCTGAAGGAAATGTCAAACCTTTAATTAGTTCTATAATATTTGACCTGTTCTATAAATATATATTTTGGACATTAGAAATTTAAAAAACACATATTTTTATGATAATTTCGACTTATTGGTCATCGTCAAATAACAATATTTTATATATATTATATGCAAGTTTAATATAATAAGTTTAATATCTCGAAATATGGTGAAAATTTTGTGTTTTTTTTTTATTTATAATGTACAAAATTCATATTATAAAAATAACTAAAACCAAAATTTTGTGTAAAACGTATTTAATTCATACTATAATATACGAGTATCAAACTCTTAACACATTTTCAAAATATAATGTCTAAAACAACCCCGTTCAGTAAACTGTAACACTAAAAGGACAGTCTGTAATAAAATGTGTTTGTGTGGGTATAGGTTGACTGACTCCGTTTGGGAAAGAAAACTGCTCTCTTCTCTTCTCTCTCTCTCTTCCCGTCCTTAGATTTGTGTCGTCGGGGTCCGCTTGCAGGTAAATTTATTATCTGAGATTAATCCTTAGTTTTACTTTAATTGGACAGCTAACGTATGGCTTGCCTATTAATTTAACAGTGAAGTCGAATTGGCTTGAAATTAAGTCTATTATATTATTTTGAAAATTATGTCAAATGTTGATAGCTTTTGTGTCCATTTTATAAAAGAAAAATAAAAAAAAACTAATACTTTTATCGATATTAAACAGTTTTATATAATTAATAGTTATTCATAGTTATTTTAATGTTTGTTAGGCAGGTTTTAATTCTTTAGCTAAAATTTGTATTACTTTTTTATATTCGATTAATTAAAGTGCATATAGGTAATAATATAATATAATAAAAATAAATAAATAAATAAAATAAAATAAAATATTAATGCAATTTATGCCACTTAATGCGTGACAAGGGCGGGCTTATTGACTATTAGGCAATTTTCTCCAGACTCCAGGCAACCCAGTGGACCTACATTTTTACATGAAATCCGAACCATGGAGCAGTGGGCGAAGGTATGCACTTTTTTTTCAAATCTGAAAAAAACAATTCATTGTTACACGCCGGTTGGATGCGAACCTCGGACCTCTCTTAAGAGAAGCCGACGCCCTGCCCACTCGCCGCCGCATACTATACTACAATACCACAATTTCTTTTCGAACTATAGTTCTGTAGTTATAACATTTGTAACTAAACACAACACTAACGCGTAGCCGACTAACACAACACATTTCTGACATACAATCACGAAAACCGATTTCGGACTGTTCAACTTGCCGTTCAAACAAAGAAAATGTCACAGGAAAAAACGCAGAGAGAAAGATAAGAGAACATTCCGAGAGGACGATATATGCGATCTGGATCCTAGCCCTTTGCATATAGAGTCGGCTTGGCGAGTGCCCGGCGCCATCGAAATAATGGAGCCGTTCTCGAGTCGCGATTTATGTAGAAATGTTTTATTTATTGCTCTAGTGCAGAAACATTTGATATTTTGCCCTAAAATCATAATTCGAACAAATTGGGCTAGGAAAAACCTACAATCGCTACGAAATGTAGAAGACATTATGTGACTGGCGTAGCCATGCAATGAACGACGTGCATACATTTATATATTCTTTATTCTTTATTCGTCATTCGTATGGTAGTACACTACGCTTGCATTTGTCCTGTTTAGTTTTTACAATCCGGTTCGATTACACCCACAAAGAAGAGCCAGAAAGAAACTTTGCAGGGTTTTAATCGATGACCTATCTATGTGATAAAAATTGATGAAATGCTAAGACCATTCTAGAAATGTAAATGCTAAAATGTTAAATGTTGAAATATGATGAATCCGAGTTCACTGTCTATGGATGATATATGAATAAAGAATAAAGAATAAAGATGCTACTATTTGCAAAGACGTGCTACGAACTGCGTTAAAATGATACGACCATTGTAGATTTCCTACGTACTGCAGTTTAGTATCGTGATATGAGTTGTATTAAAATGCTACAAATGGCGTAGAAGTGCTACGAACTGCGTTGAAATGCTACGACCATTGTAGCTTCCATACGTACTGTAGTGTAGTATGGTGATATGAGTTGCATTAAAAGGCTACGAATGGCGTAAACATGCTACGAACTGCGTTAAAATGGTACGATTTGATTTGTACCGTGTGGGGCCGGTACTTTTAAAAGAATAGCCCCACTGCATCTCTCCCCGTGTATGTCGTAAAAGGCGACTAAGGGATACTCCCTTCTTATATTACTAGGTGGTAGGGTTCAACCCGCCCGGGTTGGTACCACCGCACTGAATGAAAGGTCGGTCGAAACGGCTATGTAAATAGTTTGTGTTTTCCGTCCAGTTCAGTGTAGCCGGCACGACCGAAGGGAATCACTGACGTGGCACCAAGTTCATCCGGTGTTATGGGCTGACATCACGGATGTTGTAGGTGATGAAGCCAACCGTGTCAGCATCAATAAAAAAAAAAAAAAAAAACGATCATTGTAGCTTTCCTACGTGCTGCAATGTAGTATGGTGATATAAATTGCATTAAAATGCTCTAAATGGCGTAGACGTGCTACGAACTTCGTTAAAATGCTACGACCATTGTAGTTTTCCTACGTACTGCAGTGTAGTATGGTGATATGAGTTGCATTAAAATGCTACCAACAGCGTAGATGTGCTACGAACTGTGTTCAAATGTCAAATGCATACCATTATACATAGTTTTCCTACGTACTGCAATGTAGAATGGTGATATGAGTTGCATTAAAATGCTACGAACAGCGTAGACGTGCTACGAATTGGGTAGAAATGCAACTTTCCGATAAATATACGGCGACGTAGAGGTGCTACGAATTCATTAAAACGCTACGAATTGTAGCTTTGCTACGATCATCGGCGTAGACACGCTATGTATTTCGTAAAATAGCTGCAAAACGAATTTAAAGTCACATCTCACAAATATTTGTTTAAAACAATTCTTAAAAAAATATTTGATACTATCAATTCTGCTAATGCTAATAATATGAACTGGGACCGGTCCATTATCTATCACAGACAGGACTATTCTCGCGAACAGACCTGATATTGTGATAGTGGACCGGGAGGCAAGGCGCGCAACGCTCGTCGATATCGCCGTGCCGCATGATGGTAACCTCGTCAGTAAGGAAGCAGAGAAGATGTTAAAGTATCATTTTTCACTTCGTACCGTGTGGGGCCGGTACTTTAAAAGAATAGCCCCACTGCATCTCTACCCGTGTATGTCGTAAAAGGCGACTAAGGGATATGACTCCCTTCTTATATTACTAGGTGGTAGGGTTTATCCCGCCCGGGCTGGTACCACCGCACTGAATGAAAGGTCGGTCGAAACGGCTATGTAAATAGTTTGTGTTTTCCGTCCAGTTCAGTGTAGCCGGCACGACCGAAGGGAAGCACTGACGTGGCACCAAGTTCACCCGGTGTTATGGGCTGACATCACGGATGTTGTAGGTGATGTAGCCAACCGTGTCAGTTTCCATAAAAAAAAAAAAAAAAAATGGATCTGCAGCACGAGGTTACCAAAATGTGGCCCATCGACTCGACGATCGTTGTGCCCATAGTCGTATCGGCGCATGGGCTGATAGCGAAGAGCCTCGACGATCACCTTGAGAGGCTCTCGCTGAGTGGTTGGGTCAAGGGCCAGATCCAGAAGGCAGCCCTGCTCGACACTGCACGCATCGTCCGGAGGTTTCTCTCCCTGGGGCCCGACCATCGGTAGCTTGGGTTCGCCCCGCTGCCGGTGGTGGAAACTCCGTTTATTTTTATATTAATTTTAGATTTTAATTGTTAAAAAGATGTAAAATTTATATAAAAAGGAACGTGTAAATAAATGGATGAAATATCATCAAGCAATATTTTTTCTTTTATACGATAAATACAGGCAGATCCAGAATATGTATGCCTTCATGGCTCCGGTCGAACGTTCGAATAAGCACAAAAGAGGGTTCGGTGGACACGACTCATTCAGATCCTCATGAATAAACAAACCAGTAAATTATTAAGCCAAGATATGTGTTGGACAAATGTTTGTTCTAGAAATAATTCAGTGAAATGCTTGATACAGGCGATGCTGAAGATTTATTAGGGAAAAATATAAGTTTAATCGTGAACATTTTATGAAACTTCATTCGAAGAAGAAAGAAAGAAAAAAAATTAATTTATCTCCAATTAAATCATTTCAAATTACCTAAAAATTACCTACCTGAACTCTGTGTGCGGTCGGTAGGTACTTAAAAATAATAGCCCCACTGCATCTCTACCCGTGCATGTCGTAAGGGATAAGGAAAACATGCCATGAATAAGGGCGATAGGTAGCCAACTCTCACCTTGGCACGGTCCTTCCACCGAGTCGTGCAACAGGTGGGTCTTCGTGCCTTACTTTCTGCTTGATAGTTATCTTGCCCTAATACTTGGCTAAATGTGGTGGTCTGTGTTGTATTGTAATTTACAAGAGTACTTGCAGCACAACACCGACTACTCTGCTTACCCCGATTGTCGGAATACAGCGTGTGGTATTTATTACTCGTTTTTTTGGGCAAAATTTTTAAATATATTACTTTAAATAAAATAAGCAATAAATGGTATGTGAAACCATACTGTGACTTGTCTTTATACCGTAATTATGTTTTATGGTGCAGTAATGTACCCATTTTAAGTGTTTTTCTTATTATAAGTGCATATACTGTTGGTAAATGTGAGTTTGGAAGAGTAGGGAAGTGTCGATCTATATACACCTACCTCATACGTATGTATAATACATCTAAATGAAAATTCAGATTTTTTTTTATTATGCGTTCAGAATGATGCCGACACCTAACATAGTTCAACAGACCTGACATAGTTCGCACACGTGCGTAGCCAGGTTTCGTATTAGAGAGTGGTTTTTGAAATAAAATCAACGCGAATTATTTTACAACATTTACTTTACATCATCATTACAAAGAAATAAGTAATCTCCTGTTTTGCCTTAATTTAGGTCCCACTAATCAGAGTCGTCCGTCCGAATGATGAAATATAAGTATTAAGTTCAATTTGAAATGTCGTGTACATCTTTTATTTCGGGGGGGGGGGGGGGGGGGGGGGTTGATTCCACCCCCTCCCCTGGCTACGCCCGTGAGACTGCATGCTCATTATAGAACGATTTCATATATAATTATAGAAGTATCTTTAGAAATATCCTCCAGTGACATGGTTGCGTTCAAGCTACCATTGTCATACTGAAGTTACCGCACGTTTTGTCTTTCGCCCGCTGCAGTCGGCATTGTCGACTCGCCATTGTGTTTGTGAACTAACAAACAACTTTAAACTTTATTCCAATAGGCTCAGAACACGCTATGCGTTGAGCGTGTGCACGTTTGAATCTCTTCGCTTACACCGTTGAACAGATTGTCGATAGTGAACTTTGTTGTATGAGCAAAGAACTGCTAGTTTATCTACTACTATGTTTCGTATTTAGAAAATGCATGAAAGGACATTTTTAGGTTACCGTATCCCGTACGGAAGCATATTACTAAGCCTAGTCCGTCTGTCTGTCTGTCTGTCTCTGTCTCTGTCTGTCCGTTCGTCCGTCCCTCCGTCCGACGGTTGTATCTTTGGAACCGTTAATAGCCAGTAGGTTGAAATTTTCACAGAATATGTGTTATTATGGCGGATATAACAACAAATAATAAAAACATCGAAAAAGTAAAAAATTCAGGGGGTTTCCCATACAAATATATGAATTTTCAGTAGAGCGCCACCACGAAGCATTAACTTTCACCGATAAACGACGTGACTGAAAAAATTAAAATAAAAAATAATAAAAACCGGCCATTTACTTGGTGGTACGGTAACTTCGGTGCGCGAGTCCGGCTCGCATTTGGCCGGTTTTTACACATAGTTTAAATTAGTTTAGTACTACCGTAGTACTAATGGTACCTACTTTAGTATTGTAGGTACCATTCCTTGCACATTTCTATGTGGTAGGCTCAAATAGTAGCCGACTGGGTTGGTACCACCGTACTGGACGAAAGATGGCCATGTAGCAGCCTCGGCTGTATTCTCCTCTAATCTAGTACGTCCAAAGTGAAGTATCCGGTACGACACATATCTTCTCGGAGGTGATATAGGAGCACGTGCTTTGGTCCCTCTGACTCAGTCACGCATACCGGATTTGTAATGTAATGTTTGGATGTAAGCATAATTTGGTGTAGAAGGCGAAATTATTCTACTTGTATGGGTTTTTAAATTACCGTGGTTGTTAGACATTATTTTTTTATAACAAGTTCTCTGCCAACCGTCGCACCAGGCAGAGTGCTCATGAGGATGGGCCATACGCTTGGCCCGAAACGTCGAGCCACATAGCTCGGAACAGCCGTGAGTAAAGCTGTTTTGTTATAAAAAAATAATATTCTACTTGTAGTTTCTACCAGTCGTACACAACAAACTATTCTTAGTCTAAAGGTTGGCTAATGATGTTTTCCTTCCTTTTTGTTACTTTACTTATTTAATAATATCACTGACGGAATAGATTCATCAATACTCAAGAATTAAGGTAGGTAATGAATATATTATTTACTAATTACTCGCAAATCTTTGAATTAATGAAGCTGCGAGTTATTACATACAATTACTAAATTATTAGCTACCTATTCAATGATATTTGGCAAATTATATTTCGCTAAAATTAACAGCTAATTAATACACGTTCATGTAGAGTTTATTATGTAACTAGTTTTTGCCCGCGGCTTCGCAAGAAAGTAAGTAAGCCCGCTACTGTACCTTTCGGGCACGAGTCAGTAAGCCTGGATACGAAATACGGCATCGTTTGTATGAGAACCGAGGTAGCCGCCAAAGGGGTGTGAAGTCTGAGGCGGGAGCGGCGCATGGAACGCCGTGATTGGCCGAGCGAGTAGGTAGCCACGTGACGCCAGTCTTCCATACGTTTGAACGGGATTCATACAATAAGTCGCTCATTGTGTCGATTCGCGATGAAAAGATGAAACGGATTTAACAATATTTAACCCTTCTTTACATGAAGGGAATAATATAACTTTCTCTTAAATGAACAAAGGCAACGCCCCTTTCACAATTTTGCGAATTTGCAGATTTTCGCATAAACACGATAATAGTTCTAAGTTCTGAGATACCTCGGATACTTTATTATAAATCTACATCAAATTTCCAAAACAATGATATGTAAGACCTCGTACATTGGTATTATCTTATTGGAGTATTTGTGATTGGAATTTTCCAAAATTAAAAAAATAATGTTAGAAAGTCGAAAAGTTTTGTAACCAAAAAAAAATATTATTATATTATTAACAACTATTTGCTAATTACTTAGCCAACGATATGACAAATTATATTGCAATATGACTTCGCGAAAAATTCGCGAAAATCTACCCTACCATAAAAAATTTATGAGTACCCACCTCGATATTTATTTTTTTTACGGTAAAATGAGGTTTTCCAGGCTTTGCCTTTTTTAACAAACTAACCAGTCATACCCACCTGGATATTTAATTTTTTTAGGGTAAAATGAGGTTTTCCAGGCTTTGCCTTTTTTAACAAACTAACCAGCCATGCAGCTAGAGCCTTATAAAATGTACCATGCGTCTCTCTGTCAGTTTGACGGTGTGAATTCGTTATATAAGGGCTAATAAAATAACAAATGAAAGGCTGTGTAGTCTGTAATAGAAACATATATTTGAAACAGAACAATAATTTACTTAATTATTTATTTATAGATCGGTATCTATATTAAAATTTTCATTTGGTAACTTTTGAACAATTGAATTAAATTTAAAAGCACAATTTACGACATTTACATTGTTACTGTTTACATTGTTGACATTTACATTGTTATTGTTGAACTAAAGAACTAAAGAACTAACATGTGTCTCGAGAGATGGTCGCGCAACAGATGGATAGATCTCACCGAGACCTAAAGTTTGAGTACCAACACTATGGGTCTAGCACCAGTGGTTCTCGAGTTATGACCAAAACAAAAGTTCATGTGACAGATGGATAGATCTCACCGAGACCTGAAGTTTGAGTACCAACACGATGGGTCTAGCACCAGTGGTTCTCGAGTTATGACCAAAACAAAAGTTCATGTGACAGATGGATTGATCTCACCGAGACCTAAAGTTTGAGTACCAACACGATGGATCTAGCACCAGTGGTTCTCGAGTTATGACCAAAACAAAAGTTCATGTGACAGATGGATAGATCTCACCGAGACCTGAAGTTTGAGTACCAACACGATGGGTCTAGCACCAGTGGTTCTCGAGTTATGACCAAAACAATAGTTAATGTGACAGATGGATAGATCTCATCGAGACGTTCAGATTGAGTACCAACACGATGGGTCTAAGTCCAGTGGTTCTGTAGATATGACCAAAACTAATGATCACGTGACAGATGATAATTCCGACCCCTCACTCGCATGATCGCATCGCATTTCGCATTTAGATGCTAGCTAGCTAGCTAGCAGCGGAGCGCAGGCGCTATATAGCATTTAGCATTTAGCAGTACCACAGATAAATAGCACATACTTCATTGCTTTGTGCGTTCCAAAACAAACGAACCAACAAAGTTTTACGAACGAAACAGCAATGCTAATTAAAATTAAATGTGATTATTGCTTAGCATTTAGCATTAATTTTTATTCATCAGGGCGCTTAGCAGTGCTAAATGCTAACGGGGTATTCATTATGAATTAATTTTGTTAATGCTAAGCATAACAAGACTAATTCCCGGTAGACGCATGACCTAAAGAAATTAATTCCTTTAGAGTCGCTCAAAAGTAAAAACCGGTAGGTACTGGTTGAATGAAAAAAGCGCGATAAACGAATATTGAACGAGGAAACCTGCTGAGGTTGACTAGAAGAAATGTCCTTTGGCAATAAGGCAGAATGCATGAAATATCTGTATACATTTAACATACATATTTATCAATAAACAAAAAAAATTACAAGAGCTAACTGCATCCAACACGATAGTCGACCTATGGTGGGTAAGCAGAAAAGAGCTCTCCAAACATATTTACGCCGATGTTTGTTACTGAAATTCAAGCGAAAAATGCTATCAAATTGAATGAAAGTACTTACTCGTGAAAGGTGACTCCATCTGTGTTCAAGTTTGAATTTTTCGACGACTTTTTGCACCAAAGCACTGCACAATGAGGCATTTTGTGACAGACGCGCACGTTCGCTCCGCCTGAGCGGCGGACGGAGACTAAGATCGGTCGCCGGCGCTAGACTGACGCGCTGGCGCGTGTGCGCCGACGCGCGGCTACCCCTGTCCTCCTATGTATAGCGCCTCCAGGCTTACTGACTCGTGCTTTCGGGCATGTGCTCAAAAAGGGTCAAGTGCGTAGTAAGTACCCGTAACCGACGAGTATGCAGGAAGAACATTATGGGAGTGGAAGAGGCGGCAGAGGTGTGTCAGAATCGTGGCACGTGGAGATCCGCTGTATCTGCCTACCCCACCGGGAAACAGGCGGGAAGCAATGTATGTATGTATGTATGTACCTTTATTTCGGCGCGAGGAACAATTCGGTTTGTATGAGAGCCACATCTTAGCGTAACCGGAACTGAATTTTATTTCAACTATCCTGTGTCACGTATAGCTAAATGTGCGTGTACTAAGTTTCATCGAATTCGGATGATCGGTTTAATAGTTATACATACATACAGAAGAGATTTCTAAAATCGTCAATTTAGTTTTAGTATCATACATAGAGTCTACAAACGCAATATCTCATAAAACAAAGTAGCTTACTCCATGACCATCCCTTACAGATTTATTATCAGTATTGATATTTAATCTAATTCACATATTATGGATGTTACAACACTTTGAAATAGTACAGTATCTAATTTCCGCCATTTTCCCTGCCCTTATTTCATGTTTCTTGTTGCTAAGGACCCAATATTCCTTACGGAAGGAAATGCTCACTTAGCTAACAAACGAAGGTTGACAATTTCATTTCTGACGCAATGATTTGAAGTCCTGTCACGAGCGTATGGGCCGTAGAATGCAAAAGGAAAGAATAGCTATCAACTTGACTAACTAATGAAAATAATATTAATCCTCAATCAATACTAATAATAAATCTATGAGGGATGGTCATGGAGTAAGTTACTTTGTTTTATGAAATATGCGTTTGTAGACTCTACGTATGACATTAAAACTAAATTGACGATTTTTAGAAATCTTTTCTGTATGTATGTATTTTCCTCCATAACTATTAAACCGATCATCCGCATTCGATTAAATTTAGTACAAGCACATTTACCTATACGAGACACAGGATAGACTAAATAAAATTCACTTCCGGTTACGCTCTCATACAAATAGAATTGTTCCGCGCGCCGAAATAAAGGTGCGGGCAGCGGGCTTACTTACTTTCTTCTTTTTAAATAAAAAATTCACGCGAGCGAAGTCGCGGGCAAAAGCTAGTGGTAATATAAAATAATAAGGAACGAAATCTCGAATGTATATGACTGTCTTACGTGTTGGTGGACGCACGCGCGACCAAAGTCATGACTAGTTCACCAAGGTGTGTTTTTGGGTACATCACCAACTACCTCCATGATGTCAGCCCATAACACCTTGGTGCCATGAACTAGGTGTCATGTCAGTGCTTCCCTTCGGTCGTGCCGGCTACACTGAACCGGACGGAAAATACGAAATATTTACATAGCCGTGTCAACCGACCTTTCATTGACTGCGGTAGTGTCAACCCAGGCGGGTTAGGTTAGGTTAGGTTAGGTTAGGTTAGGCCCTACCACCTAGTAAGGTAAGAAGGGAAAGGACCTACAGTTTTACGTGGAATCCGAACCACGGCCTCCAACGGACCAGCGATCACCCATCCAAGTACTGACCGCGCCCAGGTGTGCTTATGATCACGACGGACAGTCGACCGGCAGACAAAAAGCTATAGCTTCAGTATTATTGTAAGCTGTGTGTAATCTGAGTTACAGTATCATATTGTAACTGTATTACAATGTTTTATATTAATAACGTCAAAAGCTTCTTGAAGAGGCTTGGCCCTCTGCTGGCGGACGCAACTGGCGTCCCCCAATCAAGGGCCTACTTCATTTAAAGGGTAAGCTTTGCCATCCAGCGGGGTAATGCCGCAAGTGTTGTAGGAACATTATTTGAAAACGCCCCCCTTTTGATAGTTATTTTAATGTTTGTTAGGTAGGTTTTAATTCTTTAGTTTTTTTTTACTACTTTTTTATATTTTATTGAATCTAGCTGTGCCCGCGGCTCCGCCCGCTCTCATATTTGACTTCTATGCTAACCTCATAAGCCATTTAACGTGATGGATAGTAGGCTATAATTGATGGGAAGAACCAAGCTATCCGTAGAAGCAAACTGCATTAAAATCGGTTTGCTTCTACGGTGGTGTGAAAGTGGTTCTCATGTTCTAAGCAGACAGACAGACATACAGACAGACAGACATACAGACAAACAGACAGAAAGCAGACGTTGGATTTTATTAAAGGCAAGGAAGTGTTTGTAAAAATGATACTGAATAATTGTTAAAAACAATTAAGTTGGAAGACAATATCTTTCTTTATTTAGAACAAAACATAAATCAATTCACTATTGAGGTTTTATCTATATTTAAGAATGGTTATACTTAGATTAGATTTATGTGTCGCGAAGCAGCTAATGTAATACAATAATAAAATAAACTGCATTGAATCACGTGAAATGTGTGACAAGAACTGTTCTATCCTTTTCTATGCTAAGGGCCCTATAAGATCACACACACACACACACACGAACGCAATAGCGCTGCGAACCCTGCTATTATGGTCAACATAACTATATTACTTAGCGCATAATTGAATTTTGTTTTGACGCCCACCTCATAAAATAAGAATTTAATAAACAAAACATTTTTTTCCGATTTTTTTAAGAACATCCGGCCCTGTGCTTGTGAACAAAGTTTGACCGAAATAAAGATGGAAATTTTACAAAAGCAGTCGGCTATATGTAGCACAAAAATTATGTCGAAATTTATGAGTGGATATTTGGAAGAACTAAATCAACAGAAGATCAATAGACCAGAGCTCCAAAAATACTTATAGCATCTCAATGTACGCTTCTTCTTTTTCCCAACAAGTCGGACTATTGGCATTAAGATGACGGACACTCAAAAAATTGGATGAAGAAATATATGTACATATGTATACAGGGTGTTCGGCACATCGACCGACAAAATTTGTTTGTAGGTAAGTGGGGTCATTTGCAACGTTTTGACCCATGATACCTTTTGTCACATGTCACGTGGTATCGAGATACGATTTTTTTTTCTTTATTTTTGAAAATTATCAATATCCCAGCTTTAAACCCTTGTAACTTTTTTGTTTATGATTTTATCAGCACAAAATAAAGTTTATTGAATTTTAGGATGTATCATTATTCTAGAAAAAATATTATTTGATGAAGTTAATGCCATGAAAATGTCTTATGACCTCCCAAAGTCCCGAGAACGAGTAAAAATGTGACTGAGATGTGAGAATCTTAATTTCTTAATTAATAAAAAAAAAAGTAAAAGCAATTGATAGCTTTATTTTCTTTTAAAAAGGTCGCTAGTTTACGCCCGGTATACCACATGTCATGCAAATAATTCACTATGTGGTCAAAATTAGGGACAGAGACAGAACAGAACGACAAGACGGGCCCTATCGGGCCCTATATACGTATAAACACTGGGTAATGTCATAATTGCTACTTTATCAAAGACATTTATTGAAGACCGTGTGGGGCCGGCACTGCATCTCTCTCCATGCATGTCGTAAAAGGCGACTAAGGGATAAGGACAAGATGCCGTGCTAAAGGGCGACTGGCACGCCACCTCTCACCTTGGCACGGTACTTCTACCGAGTCATGCAGCAGGTGGGTCTTCGTGCCTTACTTGCTGCTTGATCGATTTAATCTTGTTCGAATACTTTTCGAAACGTGGTGGTCGGTGTTGTGCTGTAATTGACCAGAGTTCTTGCAGCACAGCATGCGATTACTCTGCTTAGCCCGATTGTCGGGATTCAGCCTGTGTGATATGTATGTATTATTTCTACAAGAGAACCTCGCTTTCATACTGAGTGCACGAAGCAACAGAACGTCGCTCCTCGCAAAAGCCCGCCAGCTATAAGGCGGACAAAAAGGTCGCCGTCTAATTTATTAACGCGCCTTTTGAAGACATGCGAGCAGCACTTATAATGGACAGAATTATATGAACCAGTGCGTTAGAGTACTGGCCTAAATCTTCTCATTTAAACCTTCCGCGTGTCTGACAAAAATATATATAATTTATGGTGATATTTTAGTCCATGTATCCTTCACGAATCATTACCATATTTTATTACTATTTGTATTAGAGTTAGCACTTTAATCACACGGTTGAATTTATTACCGTTTTCACGATGAAGTTAAGAAAAAAGTTGAAAAACACCTTTCTTGTAATGTTTATAACATTTATTTTTTGCCTTTTTATTTTATTACTATTTGTATTAGAGTTAGCACTTTAATCACACGGTTGAATTTATTACCGTTTTCACGATGAAGTTGAAAAACACCTTTCTTTTAATGTATATAACCATAGACGTATATTATTTCTCTATGTTTATAACATTTATTTTTTGCCTTTTTATTTGTATTTGTTAGAATATATGCCTTATTAACACATATTCTGTGAAAATTTTAACGGGCTACTATTAGGGTTCTAAGATACAGCCCTTTAAAGGTAGGAAAGTCAGACCAGCATGACATTCGCAATCCCCGCGCATCACCGAATGTCCAATGGGCATCGTTAGACATCATCGTAGGTGAACGAAAGGCGCTTTAAAAAAAACGGACGGACTGACTGACGGACGGACAGGCAGCGTAGGCTTATTAATAGGATCCCATACGGTACGGAACCCTAAAAACGTACCTCTGTCTCACCGCTAGCTAGGGTGTGGATTTGTGTACCGATCATCGAGTGTGTTTCCCGAACTTTCAACCTGGGGCTTCAGACGTCGTATTAAGGCCGTGACAAGCGCCAACGACCTTGAGAATTCGGGAATTTCAAATTCCAAATTATTTTAGTTTATGAATCACTTTTTATAAACCTCTAAATAGACTATCGATGAAACCTAAAATAAAAATGGGTACTTACGTAAGCAAAAATAGGTGTATTGTGTATTGGTGTATTTAGGTACGTACTTATGGTTAATTATGTCGATAATTTCGTGTAGCCATTTTTTGTTTTTTATTTTTATCTCCTGTCGTGGTTACAATAATAAAATCTCAACAAGCCAATTTTCTCAGTGCTTTGTGACCTTCACTGGTATTGTAAAATTGTAATAATACACACACTCTTAGATTTTAATTCTTTAATTTTTTTATTTTTTTTTTATAGTAATTTTAATTATTATTTATAAAAACCAACAAACCACATTGATACGCTACGGATACGCTTTCATACAATCTTGGGCCCGATTGAAAAAATATGAATAGGTGTCAATTAATAGCCTAGATATTATCAAATCTTAACTGAAAATTCAGCAGATTTTGCCAATCTGAGAGCAGAGTTTTCAGAGATTTTGTAAAAGTTGGGTTAACTATTATAGACATAACATAGGCGCAGCAACCAGACCCACCGCTTATTACCCACTCAAAATTCACTTCTATATATCTGCTGTTGATGTTTGCTTCAAAATAATAAAATAATGCAATATGATATCGAAACTTTTTCAGAATTCTAGTAAAAAGTGTTTGCCGCACTTTTTGCATGTTTTTGCGTATTTGGCGTTTATCGTGGCCTTAACAAGCTAGATAGCGTTCAATGGTCCCCAAATCCGCTGGTAACGTATTTGGCGTTTATCGTGGCCTTAACAAGCTAGATAGCGTTCAATGGTCCCCAAATCCGCTGGTAACGTATTTGGCGTTTATCGTGGCCTTAACAAGCTAGATAGCGTTCAATGGTCCCCAAATCCGCTGGTAACGTATTTGGCGTTTATCGTGGCCTTAACAAGCTAGATAGCGTTCAATGGTCCCCAAATCCGCTGGTAACGTATTTGGCGTTTATCGTGGCCTTAACAAGCTAGATAGCGTTCAATGGTCCCCAAATCCGCTGGTAACGTATTTGGCGTTTATCGTGGCCTTAACAAGCTAGATAGCGTTCAATGGTCCCCAAATCCGCTGGTATCGTGCCGCGGTGCGCCCGGTTTGGCGAGTTGAGGTGGATTTGTCTGTTTCTAGCACCTCATTTTCAGCTCGGCACAGCAACCAAAACTTATAGGTAAATAAACTAGAACATAGCCCAGTTTGTGGCTCTATCGAGTTTTTCCGCAGGTTTCTGAACGAGGGCTTAGATATTCTACCGTAGACTATTTTAGGTTGAAGCACCGTGTAGAGCCGCTAAAAAAAAAATATCCCCACTGCATCTCTCCCCGTGCATGTCGTAAAAGGCGACTGATAGATAAGGACAAGATGCCGTGCTAAAGCGCGACAGGGTAGCCACCTCTAGGCTAGACACGGTCCTTCCACCGAGTCGTTCAAGAGGTGTGTCTTCGTGGCTGGCTGTTACTGGCTGTTTGTTAGTTATCTTGTCCGAATACTTTGCTTAACGCGGTGGTCGGTGTTGCGCTGTAATTTACAAATTGCAGCACAACACTGATTACTCTGCTCACACCGATTGTCCTAGTTCACCCGATGTTATGGGCCACGGATGTTGTAGGTGATGTAACCAACAGTGTCAGTTTCCATAAAAAAAAAATTTATTTCTGAAATCATTTATACGGGTTTGGGAATTCCGGTTTACAAATTATTTGCTGTAAAAAAAACAAAAACAAAATAAACCTAAACATGAACTTTAGATAAAAAAAAATCTTCCAGTTCAGCCGACGTCTTTTCTTTTTTTTTTTATGGAAAGTGACACGGTTGGCTATATCACCTACAACATCCGTGATGTCAGCCCATAACACCGGGTGAACTAGGTGCCATGTCAGTGCTTCCCTTCATTTCATGTCGGCTACACTGAAGTAGACGGAAAACACGAACTATTTACATAGCCGTTTCGACCGACGTTTCGCTCAGTGCGGTGGTACCAACCCGACCGGGATAAACCCTACCACCTAGTAAGGCAAGAAGGAAAGGGACCTACAGTTTAACGTGGAATCCGAACGACGGTCAGCCTCCAACGGTCAAGCGGTCACCCATCCCAGCACTGACCGCGCTCAGCGTTGCTTAACAACAGTCGACTGACCGCACCACTGAGCTACCGAGGCTGACCAATTTCCTTATCCCTTAGTCGACTTTTACGACATGCGACGGGGAGAGATGCAGTGGGGCTATTCTTTTTAAGTACCGGCCCCACACGGTACAAAAGACGTCGACATATTATATTGTCTAGAACACTTAAAGCGTTCCCTCTTTGAATTTCTATGCTTATGCGGCGTATGAAGAAAGCCTTGGCACGCACGTCACCGTACCTTATCACTTGCCAAATTATATAGAAAAGAAAAACACAAAGAGAGAAACAATCAAACAAATGCGGACTTGTCGCTAGTCGCACTTATTTCATCAAAAGAAGCGATCGTCTATTATCATATTTGCGTTTAAATCGTATTTGCTATTAAACCGAGTCTACCGCGAGCGAAGCCGCGGGCATAAGCTAGTTATAGATAAGAGGGTAAGCGCAAAGTGGACAGAAAATATGCTGTGGAAAAAGGGTCCATATTATAAAAGCTACTCAGTCCTGACGAAACATTCGTCTTGTTATTCAAAAATAAAAAGCTGACCCCACCCTGTCACTCCGTCGTAGTTCGCGACATTTACTTGTACATTACCTCTTAATCTTGAGGGCACGCGTCGTGGACCCTTCTTCGTTGTAAGAATTACGTGAGTTTCGTTAAACTAACCCCCTTCTCACTTCCCGCCTACGCCACCGCGTCCCTCATTTCGCGCCCCTATTCGGTAACTTTGCGGAGCTTTTGAGAAGTTTTGAATCTGATACGGTGACATACGAGAGAAGTTTAAAGATAAAACTATGCCTGTCACTCAAGGATTACGTAGAAGGATTAACCTGTGAACAAGGTTTGTGGCCAAAGCAGATGTTTTGAGATTATTTATTTTATTAGTGACGATTAATTAGTTAATTAATATAATTTTTAATTTACATATGTATTTATTTATTTATTTATTTATACTAAAGCCAATAGTATATGCAAATATAATAAGAGAAACACTTAAAATTGGTACATAACTACACCATAAAAATTACAATAAAAAAAACCGCCAATACATCAAAAAGTAAAAAAGTAAAAAAATATTTCCGCTTAGTTAATTAAAGGCGTCGGAGGACCAATAATTTTTTTTTTTACTTAGCAGCCCCCCGATGCCTTTAATTAACTAGGCGGAAAAAAATTTTTACTTTTTGTTTTTATATATTTTTTTTATATATTAAATTTTGGGACACGTTGTATACCTCGTAAGCCTCACAGAATATCCTAACTCGTTTAGGTACTGAACAGTTCAACTTAACTTGCACATATACATGTGGCAAAATACTTTAGGCATCGAACATCGAACATCGAACTCTGGCTGCGGTTCGGTCAGCATTTGATCATCTTGAGGCTATTATATACATTTTATCACATCAGAAGGAACAGTTGTTCGTTCTGATTATTACCGCTGCACTCCGCGAAATTCTTCTTCTTTCTTATTCTTTTATTAAAATAGTTGCAACCAAACGAATAGGAAATTTGTTTATTACTGCCCAGTATCCAGTGACGGCGCTGCACAGTATAAATTTATGATTACTTATAAAGATACATTTTAAATTAGAAGATGAAAGTAAATAAATAAAAAATTATAGGTACATATTGTATATTGTATATATTTTATAGCCTGTTGATAACCTGAAAAAAAAATATATATAATTACAGTCTTACGTCATTGCATCATGGAAATTGTTAGTACACAGTATCGTTTGTATGTTAGTAGGAAGTGGGATTTTAAACGAATGTAAAGTGGCATATAACGGAGGGGAATTAACCGCGAGGGTAATTGGACAACCAAAGAGGATATGGTCCAGGGTTCCTTCTCCGCGAAATTCGATTGTGACGGTATAAAATAAAGCCGCCAACGGTGGACAGACTAACTAGAATAGCGTCGCACGAATTGAACACAATCACGTGACGCCGCCTCCTCCGTAATCTGTTCACGTGATTTGTGGCGGCCACGTCTGCGGGCAACTTTTCAGAAGTTCGGGAGATTCAGCACACCTTGTCTGATGATGCGATGGGAGGCGGGGCGGAGGACACCGAGATAAAAATGATGACTGCACACCGGTTTGGAACAAATTTTTTTTTTTTCAATTTTCACTATATAATTTTCGCGTTTGCGGTTGAAACCCTCGGTCCGTGGAGCAGTGAAGCCAAAAGCTTCTTGAAGAGGCTTGGACCTCTGCTGGTGGACGCAACTGGTGTCCCGCAATCAAGGGCCTACTTCATTCAAAGGGTAAGCCTTGCCATCCAGCGGGGTAATGCCTATGCGGGGTAATGTGTTCTAGTAACATTTGAAAATGCCCCTTTTGATAGTTATTTTAATGTTTGTTAGGTAGGTTTATTTCTTTAGTTATTAGTATTACTTTTTTATATGTTATGTAAATAAAATGTTCACTATAAAAAGTTACAGAAATTTTGCTTTCCTTATAAGTATCTTGATATAATTCACTATTTTTGTTTTTATTATTTTTATTATACAAGCTGTGCCCGCGGCTCCGCTCGCAGTAAAGGTATTGGAAAGGAAAGGTGAAGGATTTTTTTCCGACTGTTTTCACTTCCGATCCCTCTGCTCGGCTCATATGAATAATGGCGTTATGTTATGTGGCCTATAACCTGGCGTATGTATGTATGTAGCATTACATGGGCAAACGCTATAAGCGAAGGAAAAATAATAATCTTATGTACATTAATAATTTATACTTAAAAGGTTCGGAGATAAGATGGGTCAAGGTCTTTTTATCTTAATATCTAGGCATATTTTTATGCCTAGTTATATTATATTTTTCATATATATTTTGTTATATATAATTTTTTTTTATTATAGGCCCGACATAAAATGGAGCCGAGCCAACCATAAGGTTTTGTCCGTGTGGTCTTTTATGCGGGGGCTGCGAATGCCACGTCGTCGGCCCGACAGCTGCCTATTCATTCACCTTTTGAAGGGCCCGAGACTCTACATGGGGGAAAATATATTATATCCGGCTCAATTTCTCATGTTTGACTCGATAATAATATTTAGGTACCGTTCTAGGCCGTACATAGGGTTACATATAGAGGCACACGTATACATAAGGCAGACATATTACGAGTGCGTATTCAAACAATTCTATATTTAAATAATGTTCGTTCCACAATTTACAAACCGTGTCGCTTGTAACATTAGCCCGCGACACAGACAAGCGCGAGACTGTTATATATAAAGCAGCTAATAGCTGGGAGATATGTCGCGAGGCATCCAATACGCGACGTATTAGCGACGCACCGAAAAGACTGGATCATCCGGGCTAGGGCTGTCAAAATAGTGAAATACTTGTTTTTTTTTTTATGGAAACTGACACCGTTGGCTATATCACCTACAACGTCCGTGATGTCAGCCCATAACACCGGGTGAACTAGGTGCCATGTCAGTGCTTCCCTCTTTGATCGTGCCGGCTACACTGAACTGGTCGGAAAAGACAAACTATTTACATAGCCGTTTCGACCGACGTTTCATTCAGTGCGGTGGTACCAACCCGGGCGGGTTAAACCCTACCACCAAGTAAGATTAGGAGGGAAGGGACCTACAGTTTTGAGAGGAATTCGGATTCCTCAGTCGGTCAGCCTCCAACGGTCAGCGGTCACCCATCCAAGTACTGGCCGCACACAGTTGACTGTCTGCACCACTGAGCTATCGAGGCTGACAAACTTGTATACTCCACAATATTTTCTTTTCCTCCCAAAAATAATAAATGTTATCTTTTTATTTAATCGTGAAATGCGGTGCCGCGCGCGTATGCATTTGTAATTAGTAATTAATTACGTATACATTTATTAATGTTGTTCATGTTTCATAACAACAAAACAATGTTTCACAACAACAAAAATGTGAAAAAAACACGTTTCTTATATGGTGACCCCCCCCCCCCCCCCCCCCTTAATTTTGCACTTACATTTTTTGTTATATCCGCTAAAATAGCACATACTCTGTGAAAATTTCAACCGGCTAGCTATGTATACGGTTCTAAAGATACAGCCATCGGACTGACGGACGAACGGACGGACAGACAGACAGACAGGCGGACAGACAGACGTTGTAGGCTTAGTAATAGGCTTCAGTACGGGGTACGGATACCTAAAAACGACATGATTTATTTATTCGCCCCATGACAATAACTCACAAAACAATATAAATAAACACTGTATATAGCTACAAGCTGTGCCCGCGGCTCCGCCCGCTCTCATATTTCACTTCACTGCTAACCTCATAAGCTATTTAGCGTGATAGTAAGTAGCCTATAGTTGATGGGAAGAATCAAGCTATCCGTAGAATTTTGTTTTATTAAAATCGGTTCAGTGGTTCTCGAGTTATAAGCGGACAGACAGACACTCAGACAGACAGAAAGCAGACGTTGGATTTTATTATAGGTAAGGAAGGATAAGGAAGGAAGGATGTGACGAAAAGGAAGCCCACTCAGCTGATTCACTATGCAAGACAGCGAAGCTGATTTTCAGAGGCTCGCCTTTTCAACCGACACGATAAGGCTAAAAACAAACAAATAACAAACATGACAACTAACAATACAATACAATACATACCACACGCTGTATCCCGACAAACGGGGTGAGCAGAGTAATCGGTGTTGTGCTGCAAGGAGTCTTGTAAATTACAGCACAACACCGATCACCGCGTTTAGAAAAGTATTCGGAGAAGGTGACTATAAAGCAGCCAGTAGGGCACGAAGACCCATCTGCTGCATGAATCGGTAGAAGGACCGTGCTAAGGTGAGAGGTGGCTATCCTGCCGCCCTTTAGCACGGCATCTTGTCCTTATCCCTTAGTCGCCTTTTACGACATGTACGGGGAGAGATACAGTGGGGCTATTATTTTTAAGTGCCGGCTCCACACGGCACATGCCAATCCACAGATACAAATAATAATAACAATTAACTTAGCGCACAAATGTGTGACAAGGGTGACAGCTGTGTGACAAAAACCGTGGAAATGTGAAACGCACTCCTTGCTAATCTATTTCCTCCCAAATACAGCCTGGGGTTTTTCAAAAGGGCCGTGAAAAGGCTCCTGTCAGGCCGGCATGGCATTCGCAATCCCTTTGCATCACAGAGCGTACATGGGCTTCGTTAGTCATCTACTCGTAAGTGAAACGAAGCCTAAAGTCGCGCTTTCCATAAAAAAAAACAAAAGCAAAAAAAAAAAACAAAACCATTACCAAACCAAGTCAAAACTTAAATACATATATAGGTTTTGAGGATTTCACGAGAGATTCCATGGAATAATTTTCTCGGCTGAAAATGTGAAAGATGGCAGTTGAAAATCTACGTTCCAAGCAAATTGGATAAAGATGACGTCATTCCAAGAACGGCGGCCGCCGGCCCATTATGTATCATTGCGGCCGATTGATCTAGTGTAGGGTCTCGTGCTGCCACCAAAGAATTAAAAAAGACAGAACTGCTTTAACAAAATACGATCGGTCGACTGTCGGTCTTGATCATAAGCACACCTGGGCGCGGTCAGTACTTGGATAGGTGACCAGTACCTATCTAAAAACAATAAAAAAAAGTGGAAAAACACTTGAGTCTAAAAATAAAACATTTACATTAAACAAGTGAAAGCAAGCAACTCAAGTAGGTATTTTTCTATTACCTACTTATAATTTACAACGTACGACTCTCAAACATCCAAAGGTTGATGGGAAGAAATTTCTAAAAGGGATAAGCCGCCTTTCCCTCTCATTAAATCATATATCGTGTTGGCATCTGTAAAAAGTTTTTAGAAGCAATGAAGTATTTCGATCTATCTATCTAACTATATCTAACCTGGATTTAAACGAATCTGCCAAGGCCTGCTTGACGGAAATAAAGAAATAAATACATTAATTAGTTAATATTTTCCCGTGGTGACAACCCTAGTGCATCAGACGTATGTAATGTAGCGTTTCCTCCGGGAATAATTGTAGTCCTCGCGACACCAACCCGCGCCTCGCGACAACTCAAGCCTCTGTAACAACTCAATTAACCCTCAAATGGCCACGTCTCTATCTCGCGTAAGCTTTGTACTGAAAATATTTTCCAATTCGGTCGCAAAACACAAAAACACCTTGTGTAAAAATATAATAATAACATTGTCTGTGAGAAAAATGTTTTTCGTAGAAATCTTTAAGCAGAAAGTAAGGCACTAATACCCACCTACTACACGACACGGTGGAAGGACCGTGCCGAGGTGAGAGGTGGCCAACCTGTCGCCCTTTAGCACGCCCTTCATCCTTATCCATTAGTCGACTTTTACGACATGCATGTGGGGAGATGCAGTGGGGCTATTCTTTTTAAGTACCGGCCCCACACGGTACAAATACAGAAAATAATAATAATAATAGGATACATATTGCTATTTCCTGTTGTTTTATTTTTATTAAATTATTTAAATATTTAATTTTTATTTAAAGTTGTACTCTTTTATAATTTAAATGTAACATCAGTATGCTACAAATAAGTTTTTTTTTATTGACAGCGCGGCATATGGCACCGAGCCAGCCATAAGGTGTCTAACGACGCCCATGGACATTCTGTCGTATGCGGTGGTTGCGAATGCCATGCCGGCCTGACAGGTGCCCATTCACGCCCCTCTTGAAAGACCCGAGACAGTTGTTGTTGTTGTTGTTGTTGTTAGGTTTGGGGTTGGCTCTAGGCCTGCAAACTAATCCCGCTTGGTTGGGGACCTTCGTGCAAAACCCCGCAGGCTCCAGCTACCCCAGCCAGCCTATGTCTTCCATGAAAGCCACAAGTCGACCGGGGTGTCTGCAGACCGCCGCAACGGAAGATGGGGAGCGGAGTATGTCCCTTCGTTGGTTGTCAAGCACACTGCACTCCAACAAAACATGCTCGGCCGTTTCATCCGTCGCCAAGCATCCTCTGCATAGTGGACTATCCGTAATACCCATCGTGTGTAGATGTTTATTTAGTGAGCAGTGGCCGCTCATCAGACCAACGGCTATTCTTAGCTTAGCCCGGGCCAGGTTGATAAGCTTCCGAGCCAGCCTTCGGTCTGGTTTAGGAAGGGCAGCTCTCGACTGTCTGCACTCTGAGAGGCCCTTCCATCTGTCCCTGTGTTTCCGTGATGGCGACGCGTGCAACCAAGATCTCTGTGTGCTCGTTGACGGCATTATCACGGGTTCCGCTCCTATAGGTATAGTTCTGGATCCTCTTCGGGCGAGGTCATCAGCGCTGTCATTTCCGTCGTTTTCGTTGTGGCCTTTTATCCACTGGAGGATCACCTTGTTATTATTACCTGCAGCCTTCTCCAGGGCTCCACGACATTGTAGCACTAGGCCTGAGGTACACCTCTTGATCTTCAGTGCCATAAGAGTCGCTGCGCTATCTGAGAGTATCTTGATAATGTACCCTGATACGCCCATCTCAGTCACAGCGGTTGCCGCTTGTAGCACCCCGATTACTTCCGTTTGGAAAACGGTTGAGTGTGCACCAAGTGGTACTGATCTGTTGATGTTCAGCTCCAGTGAGAAAATGCCCGCACCGGTTCCGCTGCTTGTCCGTGACCCGTCTGTGAAGATCCTGAGTTCCGTCTCACTAGATGGGCCAGGGGTTTTTGGTCCTATTATGACCTCGAAATGTTTTTCGAAGACGTGGGTGGTGGGTATCCGATCGGAACCTGCCCTTAATAGGGGTAGTTCCATTGGCGTATATAGAGGGGGGGCCGGGTGGGCACGGCCCACCCCAGAAGTGTCTCATGCCCACCCCAGGATGTTGGGTTGCCAACCCAACATTCTAGGGTGGGCACTTAATAATTTCACAAAAAACACTTCTATAAATAATCTACAGCTGAGGAATCCAACAATTCCAACTGGTTAATTTTGAAGTCCCTAAATTAAAGTAAAGAGCCACGTGCACGCCATTGGCTGAAGTATTGTATATATTGTTGTATACTTAGTATTGAATAACCGACCATATTTCAATATTATGTTTTTATTTTTATATATTAGTACTTCGCTTTTTATATTTCTTTATTAGATAAATGCAAAGCCGAAAATGAAGAGAAAAAATACATCCCGATCAGGATTCGAACATGGAACTCCGGCTTGAGTACAAGCCGGAGTTCCATTGAGTACAAGAAAATAAATTCGTTAAATAAAACACCCGATTTTTTTTTTATATTTTTGCCGAGAAAAGTCGAAAATTAAGTTGGTTGGTAATCAAAATAAAAACTTCACGAAAAAAAATTTTGTTGAATTTTATTTAAGTAAAGAAACATTCCGAAATCAATGGCCGAATTTAACGGCTCAACAATACAAGTTTACATTTCTTTTATTGCGTAAGTATATTATCGGGCCTCGGCTTCATCGGCCATTGCTTTTCCAGGCCAGGCCCACCCTGGAAAATAACCCTAGATACGCCAATGGGTAGTTCATTGCACATCGTGTTCAGGACACTTGTGTGCTTTACCGGTTCGTCCCCTTTCCATAGTCCTAGCGCATTGAGCCTTAGTGCGGACGCCGCCGCCTCCTGTCTGACAAATACACCGAGCATACCTACGGGAGTGGCAACCGTCGAGAGCTAATATATAGGAAAATTAGCCGCGTGTTAGAGCATTTGCACTAACATATAGCGCTGCTGCGGGATCGACCGTCAGTGCGCTCGCGACTTGGGAACGAAGAACACGTATATGTGCACTACGCAAAATGGCGATTTGTGCAGTTCGTGCGTGTCGAAAGAGCTCAAGATCATCAGGAATGACAAAAGATGGTGTAACCTTTCATAATTTGGTCATTTTAATGATAATACAACGCTTAAAGCGTGTAAAATACAAAAATTCCGCGAGTTAGGAGCACGACTGCGCGCCATACCGGGCGCGTACACATGATAGGCAAATTTGACAGACTGGAAAGAAATTTGAAATCAATTATTGTATATGGGTGTTGTTAGTTTTTTATGGCAATGACATGGATGAATTCAATTTATAATATGTATTGTTATTATTTCTTTAATATTACGTTTTCTATTTTTTATAATTATAAAACAAATATACCTATACAAAACTAATATATTGTATATTATGTATTATTATAATAAGTATTATTATTATCAGTGATAGGAATAGGTAGGACTTATTTACCTAAACTTCGAGGAACAGAGTTAAAAATTGGAGACTTCCTTACGACAATATTTTTTTCCGGTTTAATAATATTCATGGTGTTATAATTTCGCGATTTAAAAAAAGTGGCCGCCATTTTGAACTTTTTAGTAACTGGACAGATTGCTTTCAAAATCGACATCTGGGTGTCAGTGTGGACTCTGAATACGAATCTGTAGTCAAATTTAAAAAAAGTAGCCGCCATTTTGAACTTTTTAGTTACTGGACCGATTGCTTTCAAAATCGATATCTGGGTGTCTATGTAGGCGTCCGTTGTCAAAATTTAAAAAAGTGACCGCCATTTTGACCTTTTTAGTTACTGGACCGATTACTTTCAAAATCGATATCTGGGTGTATGTGTGGGCTCTGAATACGAATCTGTAGTCAAAATGAAAAAAAGTGGCCGCCATTTTGAACTTTTTAGTTACTGGACCGATTGCTTTCAAAATCGATATCTGTGTGTATGTGTGGGCTCTGAATACGAATCTGTAGTAAAAATAAAAAAAAGTGGCCGCCATTTTGACCTTTTTAGTTACTGGACCGATTGCTTTCAAAATCGATATCTGGGTGTCTGTGTGGGCTCTGAATACGAATCTGTAATCAAAATAAAAAAAAAGTGGCCGCCATTTTGAACTTTTTAGTTACTGGACCGATTGCTTTCAAAATCGATATCTGGGTGTATGTGGGGGCTCTGAATACGAATCTGTAGTAAAAATTTAAAAAAAGTGGCCGCCATTTTGAACTTTTTAGTTACTGGACCGATTGCTTTCAAAATCGATATCTGGGTGTCTGTGTGGGCTCTGAATACTAATCTGTAGTCAAAATTTAAAAAAAGTGGCCGCCATTTTGAACTTTTTAGTTACTGGACCGATTGCTTTCAAAATCGATATCTGGGTGTCTGTGTGGGCTCTAAATACGAAGCCGTTGTCAAAATTTAAAAAAAGTGCCCGCCATTTTGAACTTTTTAGTTACTGGACCGATTGCTTTCAAAATCGATATCATATTTTTAATGTTAACTACATATTGTTATTCAGAGCCCACACAGACATGTAGATATGGGTTTTGAAAGTAATCAGTCCAGTAACTAAAAAGTTCAAAATGGCGACCACTTTTTTAAGATTTTGACAACGGATTCGTATTCAGAGCCCACACAGACAAACAAATGTCGATTTTTAAAAGCAATCGGTCCATTAACTAAAAAGTTCAAAATGGCGGCCACTTTTTTTAAATTTTGACAACGGATTCGTATTCAGAGCCCACACAGACACCCAGATATCGATTTTGAAAGCAATCGGGCCAGTAACTAAAAAGTTCAAAATGGCGGTCACTTTTTAAATTTTGACAACGGATTCGTATTCAGACCCTACATAGACACCCAGATATCGATTTTGAAAGAAGTCGGTCCAGTAACTAAAAAGTTCAAAATGGCGGCCACTTCTTTTTTATTTTGACTACAGATTCGTATTCTGAGTCCACACAGACGCCTAGATATCGATTTTGAAAGCAATCGGTCCAGCAACTAAAAAGTTCAAAATGGCGGCTACTTTTTTTAAATTTTGACTATAGATTCGTATCCAGAGTCCACACAGACGCCCATATATCGATTTTGAAAGAAATCGGTCCAGTAACTAAAAAGTTCATAATGGTGGCCACTTTTTTCAAATCGCGAAATTAAAACACCATGAATATTATTAAACCGGAAAAAAATATTGTCTTAAAGAAGTCTCCAATCTTTTACTCTGTTCCTCGAAATTTAGGTAAATAAGCCCTACTTATTCCTATCACTGATTATCAGTACAACTTTAAAAAAATATTAAAACAACAGTCTTGTTTAATTTTTCAATATTTTTTTTGGATTCAAACAATAATATTCGTTCAGTAAAAACTATTTGAAATCATATTACAAATAACAATTTCAAAATTCACAAATATACCGCACCATCATTGTCCGTCAGACTGGCATTCGTAGTGATCCCGTCAAGTTGCCGTCAAGCAAGGCTTCCGATTGGTCGGACGGTCGGCTCTTACTACCAGATACCCGAGCCAAGCCAGCGATAACAAACCTGTCGCTCGCCTTGCTCGCTCTGTCTCTCTCCATATCGCGGGGCGCGATATGGGTAACGGAGATAGACAAGTCACGTCATAAAAGATTAAATTGCGATTTCGATTTTCGTAGTAGTAGGGATTTTTGGCTAGCCGTGCTCCGATACAAACGCAGTAGCGTTGCGTCTCCCGTAGGTATTCTCCTTGGACAAATAGGTCCAGCGGCGTCAGACAGAGCATGGCTTCAATGGCGGCCGTGGGTGTTGTGCGCATACAACCCGTAATGCCTATGCAGGCGACCCGAGACAGTACTTGGGTATATGAAATATATGGGTATGGGAGAGGTTCCAGAGTTTACCGGTTCTGTAGAAGAAAGATCTGCAGAATCGATTGGTATGCATCCGTGGTAAGTATAAATCAACATTATTTGTTGTGCCCTTGCTGCCTTCTCCTTACCCCGCTCAGCTCGCGGGTATCGGAAAAAAGATAAAGCACAATACGGATAATAACGTTCAAAAATATGAGTATTTTCACCCGTAAAAATAAAATTAACTCGTCTTTTTATGAGGAGGTTTAACTGGTATTTGTGTACTCTTTATTGCCATAATGTTTATTATACAGGTTGTTCGGCACATCGACCGAAAAAAAATTGTTATAGGTAGCCCACAGTGAATTATTTGTATGGCATGTGGTATACCGTTGGAAAGGGCGTAAATTAGCAAGCTTTTTAAAATAAAACTAAGCTCTCAATTGCTATCAGTTTTTTTTTAAGAATTAAGAAATTAAGAATTAAGATTCTGTCATATTTTTACTCGTCCTCGGGAATTTGGGAGGTCATAAGTCCTTTTCGTGGAATTAACTTCATTAAATGATATTTTTTTAGAACAAGGATACATCGTAAAATCCAAGAACATTTACTTCGTGCTGATGCAGTCATAACCAAAAAAGTTACAAGGGTTTAAAAATGGAATTATGGTAATTTTCAAAAATAAAGAAAAAAAATCGTATCTCGATACCACGGGACACTTGACAAAAAGTATCATGGGTCAAAACCTTGCAAATGACCCCACTCACCTACAAAAAAAATTGTCGGTCGATGTGCCGAACACCCTGTATAACGAAATTCTGTGTTTAAAATGCCACAAGTTATGTTAATGTATTATTTTTGGCGAAATAAACAATTGAATCATATAAATAGGTTGATGAATATTACATACATTCATGCCACACGCTGCGCTGTATGCCGACAATTGAGCTAAGCAGAGTAATCGTTGCTATGCTACAAGGACTCTTGTAAATTATCCGGTGTTATGTGCTGACATCACGTATGTTGTAGGTGATGTAGCCAACAGCGTCAGTTAAAAAAAAAAAGATGATGAGATTTTATATCGCTCTGTCGCGCTTGTTAACCCACTGTTTGTCTGCAAATGATGTGCGTGCACACCAAATGTAGATAACAAGGTGAAGACAAAAGCTAAAAAATCCTTTAATTCTGAATGGACAAGTATGTATGTATATATTTAAGTATTAAGTATTATATAAATTGTAATTCATATGTATTTAATGTAATTTATAAATAGTAATTTATATGTTTAATTAACTAGTACGTACCTACTTATATGTAGTGTATATTATAGTTTATCGTAGTTATTCTCCTTATATTATATTATAAATTCCCACACTCAAGTCTTTTCCTACTACCTACCTACTTATATCTCACAACATACGACTCTCAAACATCCAAAGGTTGACTGGGAGAAATCCCTGTTAAGGGATAAGTCCGCCTTTGCCCCTCATGTACATTACTTATTGTCTGTTTGTGTAAAATGTTTTCTGGAGCAATAAAGTATTTTCTATATATTTCTATCTATCTAACAAGGTAAAGTGCTTACACTGTAGGACGATGCCGTTTTTGGGGGTTAATATCCACGGGATGTAAGTATGCGTACTGCCAGTCCGACAATGAAAATCCCATCCAAAATCTCACCTTGTATTGTCCTCTTTCCTGTTTTTTTTTTTTTATGGAAACTGACACGGTTGGCTACATCACCTACAGCATCCGTGATGTCAGCCCATAACACCGGGTGAACTTGGTGCCACGTCAGTGCTTCCCTTCGGTCGTGCCGGCTACACTGAACTGGACGGAAAACACAAACTATGCTTCCATTAGACCAGCAGCATCGGTTAAGATTTGAATACCATGACGCGCTCAAAACCCACCCCCTCTACGGTGCTTTCGCCGTGCGCGAATCTGATTGGAGAGCAAATCTATTGAACACCTACGATAGTGTGATCTGTTTTACGAGTATACCCACCGATACTTAATTACAAGAAAGAAGTGTCTGCTCGCGCTCCGTTATATAAGAACTGTTTTCCCGTGGTCCCTGTTCTACAGCCTGGAACAGCTCCCTCGCATCTGCTTCTTATACTAGCCGTGCTAGATATCCGTGGTGCTGGAGAGTCGCTGATAGTGGAAGGATTGGCGCCGTGCTGTCTGATCCAGATCCATCCCTCAAGAATTGCGGGTCAGTGCGCAGCATTATACAAGATGTATCAGGATAGGTTTGAGAAACTTCAGGATTAGAAAGTACTCATTATTAGAAGAATCCTTATCACTCAAATCGAAATTCCGTTGTTTTTTTGTCATACAAAAGTTGGAAATTATAATAAAAACTCGATGGACAGTGAGACTGGAGAGTGCAGTGAACTAATTCAGTCCTCTTTTTCTTTTGAGGTCATTGAACTTTCAGTATTTGGAATTCACCTACACGCAGTTCAATTGTACTAGTTATGTATGCAACCTACCCATTTTTACTCATGAGTTAGAATTTATTTTTTATTTAATAAAGGCGGTCGTTAACCATCCACCAAATCTTGAAGAATAGATTTTCACCAAAAAGTACTGTAAAATGATCGAATCTGGGAAAAAGTTTCAGAGCTTTTCGTCTTCAAATATGGGCCCCTTTCGAACACTGAATTTTCGAAAACCTATCCTGATACACCCTGTATATTTAATTATTAATAGGGTTGGCGAAAGTTAGGGCGAAACTTATTTCATGTTGTGACTGCAAACATATGAGTAGCTATGAATTAATTATATAAGTACCTTGATTGGCAATTTCTACCCCTACATCTTAATAAATAATGCGAAACATCCGTAACGACCGACCGACGACGCGCGTACAACTTGGATGGGTGACCGCTCGACCGTTGGAGGCTGACCGTAGTTCGGATTCCACGTTAAACTGTAGGCCCCTTCCCTTCTTACCTTACTAGGTGGTAAGGTTTATCCCGCCCGGGTTGGTACCACCGCACTGAGCGAAACGTCAGTCGAAACTGTGGTCGAAACGGCTATGTAAATAGTTCGTGTTTTCCGTCCAGTTCAGTGTAGCCGACATGGAATGAAGTCAAGCACTGACATGGTACCTAATTCACCCGGGTAGGTGATGTAGCCAACCGTGTCAGTTTCCATAAAAAAAAGTTCAATAAGCAGCTATATTCTAGTCGAAGGTGGTAAAGCGTCCGTATACACTGCAAGTACAGTACCCTAATCACGAGATTTAACCTACTACGCTACGCCGTGTTCTCCGCATCATTTTGTATGGAGAAACGAATTTCGCAGATCTATCACTAGAGGCGCTGCTCCGTTTCTCCATACAAAATGATGCGGAGAACACGGCGTAGCGTAGTAGGTTAAATCTCGTGATAAGGGTACAGTTTCAACATCGCACGTGGTCGGTGCAGTGCGCACGTCAGACTGCACCGGAGATAACTTAGATTAGCAGAGAGCGTCTCGTCGGGCGCGCGCGTCGCACCGCCTCTCCCGCGCCGCGCCGCTGCTACCTTCCGCCGTCCGCCCATCTAACTTTCGCCGCCCAGCGCGACTCATGCCTGCCTTGTTGCCACATGTACGTGCGGATTTGTCGCCCTCAGTAGTATATAGTTCGATTGGCTACTAGGAATCATACCAGCGATTAGGAATTATAGGATTGTTACAGCCTATGGATGACTATTTTTATTTATAGGTAGATTTATTTTTATAGTTAATTTAGTTATTTTAAGGTCTAGATTTAATTATTTTTGTTAATTTTGTATGTTAAATAAATGTATTACGGCCTTTTTCAGATTGTATTACATTATTAACTAAAAAAATATATCCTTATTTATCTATTTATTTACACATTTTTTTTATATTCATTTTACATATTTACAAACTTAAAATCTAAAATGAATACAAAAACATTCACATTATTTATCTAATTATTAATGTTTTTTATATCTTTAATATTATAATTTTATAATTTTCTATAAATTGTTTTTCTCTTAATTGTGATTTTTTTATAATTTTTTTTTATAAGAGGTATATACCGTTATAATTTCTGGATGATCTATTAATTTATTACCCCGTTTGTCGGGATACAGAGCAATTTAATTTTTTTTTTTATTTCATCTTACTGTTCAAAAGATAGCAGTAGGACGGACAGACTATAGACAGAAAGACAGAAGGCGTAGGCTTAGTAATATGCTTCCGTGCGGATACGGAACCCTAAAAACTAACCATTCCTACTTCTGGAATAAGGAAATTTCGTTCTGAAAATAAAATTGAATATTAAATCGGTCCGATGTTATATATCTCACAATAATGTAATTCAAATGGTAGAAAAGGCACTAAGTCATAAAGGAGGTGAAAAGTAATTTTACGGATTGTAAATTGGTGTGCATAAAAACCGGCCAAGTGCGAGTCGGACTCACGCATCGAGGGTTGCGTATCACCACACAATATACTTATTGTGTTGTGTATTTACAATATAAAAAAATCAGTTAAGTGCGAGTTTTACTCGCGCACGGAGGTTTCCGTATCTAAAAAAATCGTAACCAAGGAAATAACAACGGTAACCAAGGAAGTAACCGTAATCCTGGAAAAAAATCAGAACTTTGTTAACAATTATTATGTCCACAAATGCAACATAAACAAAGATGTCATATATGAAAATCAAATACGTCAATGTGAAAACTGTCATGAAAAAATAAAAAACCAAAATGAAATTGATTTAGAAAAAGTAAATATTCAAGAATATCTATCCGCTATTATCTGCCTCTCTTTTGTCTTTCAACATGCAATGTATAAATGCCTGTGGCGCCATCTATTATTCAATGGTGTGACTAATCTTTTTTAATTGTACGTTTCTTTGTATGGGGTCCCCCCTTAATTTTTAACATTTTCTTATTTTTCTTATTTGTTGTTATAACCGCCTTAATAACGCATATTCTGTGAAAATTTCAACGGGTTACCTTTTTTTTTTTTTTTTTTTTTATGGAAACTGACACGGTTGGCTACATCACCCACAACATCCGTGATGTCAGCCCATAACACCGGGTGCCACGTCAGCCTTCCCTTCGGTCGTGCCGGCTACACTGAACTGGACGGAAAACACAAACCATTTACATAGCCGTTTCGACCGACCTTTCATTCAGTGCGGTGGTACCAACCCGGGCGGGTTAAACCCTACCACCTAGTAATATAAGAAGGGAGTCATATCCCTTAGTCGCCTTTTACGACATACACGGAGAGAGATGCAGTGGGGCTATTCTTTTAAAGTACCGGCCCCACACGGTACATTACATTACCTATTACGGTTCAAGAGATACAGCCCTCGGACAGACAGACGGACGGACGGACGGACGGACGGACGGACAGACAGACAGACAGATAGACGGCGTAGGCTTAGTAATAGGGTCCCGTACCGGATACGGAACCCTAAAAATTGTATACAATGCACGACGACGCCAGTTCTGTATTCGAATTCTTTGTATAAGTAAGTAAACGTGACCTTAGCTGTAAGGATAAATAATTGCGCACAAAACAGAATAATCCCTGTGGTCATAAATAAAGTAGTTTAGATTAGTTTTAGGTCCGAGGTCGCACGGAGGTTTTGAAGCCTCGAAATTGAGATTTCGCCATTCGTGTTGATTTATTTCGATATAGCTTTTGCCCGCGGCTTCGCTCGCGTGAAATTCATATTTAAGTACCGTGTGGGGTCGGTACTTGAAAAGAATAGCCCCACTGCATCTCTCCCAGTTGCATGTCGTAAAAGTCGACTAAGGGATAAGAAAATTCGTCAGCCTCGGTAGCTCAGTGGCGCGGTTGGTTAGTCAACTGTTATTAAGCAACGCTGAGCGCGGTCAGTGATTGGATGGGTGACCGCTCGACCGTTGGAGGCTGACCGTGGTTCGGATTCCACGTTAAACTGTAGGTCCCTTCCCTTCTTACCTTACTAGGTGGTAGGGTTTATCCCGACCGGGTTGGTACCACCGCACTGAACGAAACGTCGGTCGAAACGGCTATGTAAATAGTTCGTGTTTTCCGTCCAGTTTAGTGTAGCCGACATGAAATGAAGGGAAGCACTGACATGGCACCTAGTTCACCCTGTGTTATGGGCTGACATCACGGATGTTGTAGGTGACGTAGCCAACCGTGTCTCAGGTTCCATAAAAAAAAAAAAATTAAAAAGGCGGAACAATCGGTCGTAAGCGGAACTGAATTTTATTTAGCCTATTCTGTGTCACGTACACTTACATGTGCTAGACCATGTCAGCATATTACTTACCTACATATATTTATACAAATATACTGGTCCTAAATATAATATTTCAATCCCAATCCCGTCCATAACGAGACACACCTGTCCTTCATCCGTACGTACAGTCCCTTCCTGTAGTCATTTCCCATTTGACAATACGTTATTCAGACGGGTAAGTACCTGAAAATACCATTATATACCGTCTCGAGCTAGAAGGCTTTCAGCGAATTTGAATATGTCGATTGTGGCAGTGTTTCGATTTAAAACGCTTCAAGGCTTGTTGAAGCCTGGGCTGTTTACCTTTTCTTTTCTCTCTCCTCCTCTGATATAGATACTATAATAGAATCAGAAGCGTGACAAGTGGAGATCTGTTGTCTCTGCATATCTATCTAATAGAGAGATGTGATAGAGCGTTCCAACTTAAAGTTCCCTTCGCCGTTATGTTGGCTCCACTGTCAGTGTAACTGTCAGTGCTTAAATTCGTGCTGCCAGATTGTGAAGATTATATTACCTAATAATGTAATCGGTATTTACCGTACAAAAAATACGGTAAATAGGTACTGATAATTACAGGTAAATCTGTACACATAGCAACCCTCAACGCTGTTTTGACAGATAGACAGTGGTGCCACAATAACGGCGAAGGGAACTTTTAGTTGGAACGCTCTCTACGTATACAATTTTAAAATGAATATTGAAAATGTAGCCTGCCTGTGTATATATACTATTTACTCTTAACTAAACGAGTGGTTCCTGGTCCTTCTTCTTGGTGAAATTATGTATGATTTCACTTGCCGACAGGGGCAAAAACTAGGTAGGTTTGGTAAAACTAGGTTAATCTGTCTGTATAAAAAAACCGGCCAAGTGCGATCCGGACACGCGCACCGAAATTTCCGCACCACAAAAAAAAACTTTGAAAAAAACACGTTTCTTGTATGGGAACCCTCCTTAATTTTTTAGTTTTTCTATTTTTTATTATTTGTTGTTTATCCGCCAAAATAACACATATTCTGTAAAAATTTCTACCGGCTACCTATTACGATTCCAAAGATGCAGCAGTAGGACTGACAGACAGACGGCGTAGGCTTAGTAATAGGCTTCCGTACGGGATACGGAACCTAAAAAGCGGTCAAGCACGAGTCGGAGAGGGTTCCGTACCTACAATTTAATTTTCCGTGAGAACTTTAAAACTTAGGATTTTCGTTGAAATTTTCCTGCAAACTATAATAGAAAGGAGATAAGGGGTGACAATGTTCGATTTTTTTATATTTTCTAGAACATCTTTTAAACTAAGTATTTTTAAATGATAAAACATATTTATTAGTATTCCTTATAACAAACCCTTTTCATTTAAATGTCACCTGAGGCCTTTGAAAAAAAATTATTAACTTTCTAATTTTTCCCCCAAAGTTTATCACCAAAACAGAAATTCGCTCATAATCTGTACGTCCGTGATTCTCTATAATACGAATATGTACCAAATTTCAACTTTTTTCGTCCGGTATAGCGAACTGATACCAAACTGCAAACTCGTATAAATATTTCAAAGTAATTAAAAACGTATTACGCACAAATTTATATTCAAACGAATCTCGTAAGCTTATACACGTAGAAGTGCGTACGCGGTAGCAATTTTCTTTTTATTATGTGCATACATTAACAACGAGGAGGGCTTTGTTTTAAGCTGTGCTACCAGTTTTACGAGACACCGACCTTGCGGCGAGTAGACGCCCGATATACGGCAGGCTTCTCGGGAAGGCGCCTTCTCGTCTAAACGGTCTTTATACATTTTCCTGTTTCATATTTATTAGCGGTTTTGAAGCGAAGCATTTTAACACACATTTCCTTCCAGCCTTCAGCTTTTTAAGTCGAAAAATTGTACAAGTTGAAAAGTGATCGATAAAAATTCAATTAATAATTGAATTAAAAATACATTTAAATTTTAATTAATAATTTAATATAATATTTAATTTAAAGCGTAAGAAGCTTCGCTTTTCTCGGATGTTCCACACACCTTTTCTGAACGTATGTACGTACGTATATTGTATGTATATATTTCTGTGTCACGTAGCAGCAGCACGTAACGGCAGCAGGTCGTGCCTTACTTGCTGTTCGATAGTTATCTTGTCCTAATACACTTTGCTAAACGTAGTGGTGGGTGTTCTGCTGTAATTTACAAGACTACTTGCTGCACAACACAGATTACCTACTCCGCTCACCCCGATTGTCGGAATACAGCGTGTGCTATGTATGTATATATGCAGATTTCTTACAGACAACCCTTAAGACAAGAACCTCAGGAGAGGTTTGACGTCGGACTGTCCAATGCTTATATGAAAACCAGCGTCGCCGAGCTCCGCGGGTAGCGGAGGGGACGGCGCGCGCTCTGATTGGGTGGTATCGGGTGATATCGCGCTCTGATTGGGTGGTAACGAATGTTATTGGTACGTTTTTACTAATATCGTTTTACGCTGGCGCGGGGAAGGTCCGACGTCCCTACCTCTAACGTTCTTGCCTTAATAGGTGGGTGAAATGTATAAATGAATAATGAATGAATGTAAATAGTAGCAAAGATAAGAATTTTTAAGGTGCACTCATAAAGAGACAGATCTCTACACGAGCCGACGACAACCCTTCGGCTTTTTACCTTTTTCTCCACGCATGATTTTTTTCTCATTATGCTGAAAGTGGCCGCTTTTATAACGTTTCAAACGCGTGCATTTTATTTAGCGGAATCGCGTCAAACAGCTCCACCGTGCACTCCCCGTGGAATATGCGATATAACACACTTATGGCGCCGACATCCCTACGAAGTGGACAAAAAGATCGCCAATGTGTTCGTACTCCTTTTGGAGACACCCTGGTTGCAGAAGTTAGGGGGGACACACGCTCGCTCCCCAGGAGACCGTTCCACATTTCGGCGGTACGGCACTGGAACAATTTTGAGGAGTTATTTAAGACAACGCGATGGAATAGAACAGGGCCGTTTTACGCGCAAGCTGGGGGCCCGCACCACAATAAAGAAAATGGGTAAATTTTGTTTCAATTGAAATACTGTTGTGCGGGCCCCCATATAATCATAAGACACACCAAAATGCTACAAAACTAATTGCATGGCGCAATAATGCCTCTATTCTCTTCTTACCTACATCATTATGTAGTTACGTAAGTAATATTAAGTATAGGTCGACAAAAATAATTAAGAATTAAATTTAATATACAAGTTTCATGTGTCAAATGATGATGATTGATGATGACACAATATAAAACTTGTAATTATATTAAATTTAATTCTTAATTCCTTGTTCACTTACGACGACTTATATCTAAGTGGAATTATAACATGTACGTGTATAAAATGTGTATTTTTTAATTTATTGTGCCTTGCCATCCAGCGGGGTAATGCAGCAAGTGTTCTAGGAACATTTGAAAATGCCCCTTTTGATAGTTATTTTAATGTTTGTTAGGTAGGTTTATTTCTTTAGTTATTAGTATTACTTTTTTGTTATTTATTAAATAAATTACATTTATTGTTTATAAAATATATATATAATAATCTGAAACCAAATATTGGTATGAATGAAAATATTGAATTCAGTAAAAAAAACTTTCTACATTTTCATAAAAAGCTATATTAGTTTATTTTTTTATTTTTAGTGATAACAATTTACAAACAATACTATCATAGCGTTCCCTAGAAGGGCTTGCACCACAGGTTCAGCCCAGGGGTCTACAGATCCTAGATTCGGCCCTGGGATAGAGCCCGTAAGCTTTCCAAAATATGTACGATTTAATGGTGAATTTTAATGGCGGCAAACGAAATCACCTGTGGACAAAAGTTCGGATCCTTTCCAGTCTAATGCACTCTAAAAGTCACGTACGTACATAGACCGAAATGCACCATTCAGACAGTAAATGTAATTTAATGTGGCCTGTGTACTTCCGGTCGAATGCAGTGCACTATTTCTTTTATATCCAATCGCATCAATACATCGCCGTGTTTAGTCCCCGTAAAGTGGTCTACTGCAATAGACCTTTACGACTTAAAAGACGATTTTGCGGTGTCAAACTGCCTCTGGTTCGGTAAGAAGCTTGAAGCCTAAAGTGCTCGTATAAATGTGTGTTTTATTTATTTATTTATTGGAAATTTAACAGCGATCTTACTGACTATACACATACATATTTAATAATCAGTACAGCCAATTTTTTTTTTTTTTTTTTATTGAAACTGACATGGTTGGCTACATCACCTACAGCATCCGTGATGTCAGCCCATAACACCGGGTGAACTTGGTGCCACGTCAGTGCTTCCCTTCGGTCGTGCCGGCTACACTGAACTGGACGGAAAACACAAACTATTTACATAGCCGTTTCGACCGACCTTTCATTCAGTGCGGTGGTACCAACCCGGGCGGGTTAAACCCTACCACCTAGTAATATAAGAAGGGAGTCATATCCCTTAGTCGCCTTTTACGACATACACGGGGAGAGATGCAGTGGGGCTATTCTTTTAAAGTACCGGCCCCACACGGTACATTACCGGCCCCACACGGTACATTACCGGCCCCACACGGTACAAAAAGGTGTTACAACAATTAAAAAGTTCTGCTTTTTACAAATTTATGTTCTATCCTACCTAAGCTACAAATAAAGCAAGTATTACATGCGGAGTGGATTTTGTTCGGATAATTCTGGAAAAAATTCTATTTTAGGGTTCCATACCTAAAAAGAGGAATAAAAGCGGAATCCTTATAGAATCACTCTCGCGTCTGTCCGTCTGTCTGTATGTCTGTCTATCACAACTTATTTTCTCCGAATGTACTAGACGAACATAGTTGTTTGGTACATATATCGAGTTTGATGAACCAATCTCGGATGTATAGCGGATGTAAATGAACGGATTTTGGGAGTCAATTTTGGGAGACAAATTAGAAAGTTCTTTTTTTTAGTGCATCATGTGACATGATATTAAAGGACTCATTATAAGAAATACAAATATATTGTTTTTATAATTTTTAAATGCATAGTTGAAAAGATTTTAAAGAGAATATACAAAAATCGAACAATCCCCCCTCCCCCCTTGTCTCCGAAACTACTGAGTCTAAAGTTAAAAGAAATAGGGAATATAGGGTCTCTCTTATTAGTTTACAGGAAAACCTAAACGAAAATCCTAACTATTTATATCGTATAATTATAGATCCTAAACATTTTATTTTTGAAATGGTAACGCTGTCATGCAGCTGATTTATCAATAGGATAGTCAGTCCATTGGCGAGTAAAAGGTGAGAGAAAAAAGCACAGCTCGTTGGGAAACTGAAAAGTTTCTAGAAATTTTCGCCCAACTAACAGGTTTCGAATAAAAGTGTTTGTACAATACTACTAAATTGAATCAAGGTGTCCCATAGGAAAATTAAACTTTCTTTCTCATTGAACGGTTTATAGGTTCTATTAGTTTGCTTTATTATCATAGTTATATAGTGTTATAATAATGTATGAAACTGTAAGGATAATTATATATTAAATTAATTTATTTGCGTGTTAAATATATATTTCATTCATTTCATAAGACATCTTATATATGAATTAATTTCCCAATGTTTTTAATAGAACATCCATCCATGTCACATCCATAATGTGTCTAACGACGCCCATGGACATTCGCTCGCATGCGGGGGTTGCGAATGCCATGCCGGTCTGACAGGTGCCTGTTCACGCTCTTCTTGAAGGACCCGAGACTGCACTTGAGGGGAAATTAGTTTTGCGGAGGAAAGATCTACAGAACAAATTGGTATGAATTGTACTATTACCCATCAAATTTACCCACAAGCACAGGTATGACTGGTAGAGATAGGCATATAGGCATTGAGTGCGCGTTTTTCCAATTTGGGATCTTGTGCAATAAAGTATATTTTCATTTCATTTCAAATACATAGATACCTCACGTTATATCCCGACAATCGGGGTAAGCAGAGTAATCGGTGTTGTGCTGCAAGTACTCTTGTAAATTGCAGCATAACACCGACCATCACGATTAGCAAATTATTAGAACAAGATATCTATCAAGCAGCAAGTAAGGCACGAAGACACACCTGCTGCATGACTCGGTGGAAGGACCGTGCCAAGGTGAGAGGTGGCTAACCTGTCGCCCTTTAGCACGGCATCTTGTCCTTGTCCATATTTTATAGATTCTCCATAACGGTAAAGCCGGCCAAGTGCGTGTCGGGCCACGCGCATTGTAGTGTGTGTTTTACTCGCGCACGGAGGTTTCCGTATCTATCCGGTATTATCCGCCTATCTTTTGTCTTTCAACAATGCAATGTATAAAAGCCTGTGGCGCCATCTATTATTCAGAATCGTGACTAATCGATTTTTCGGACGTTTGTTGTACGGAAACCTAAAAAAACATATCATTTATATACTGTTGTAGTATATCGACATATCGAATATTTTCGTGAAAACATGTCCAGCTGTCGCATTCAAAGGTTGTACCACAGGGTTGTACCTACGCCCATTTTGCATACGCGTATTATGCCTTATCCTTACCGCGTGTCGGTGCGCGTACATTTCTCACTGTCAACCCGCGATATATGGCGACACCAAGGGCGTTAATAGCCAGAAGTCGAATTCACATTACATACTGCACACATCTCATCAACACTAATAATAAATCTGTAACGGATGGTCATAGAGAAAGTTACTTTGTTTTATGAGATACTGCGTTTATAGACTCTATATATATAATACTAAAACTAAATTTACGATTTTAGAAATATTTTCTGGGTGTATGTATGTTCCTCGATAACTCTTAAACTGATTAAACAAATTCAATTAAAATTGATATAGATATGGGCTAAATTTTAGCCTAACACCTAAGTAAGGGGTAAGCGAATTTGTTACCAACATTCGGCCAGCTTGCACTCCATTCGCATGTGACAGGAGATAAGTAGGTAAACAAGAGCGACAGAGGAACATCTGTAATAATTTGTGCACTTTTCTTTCGCTTACTCGGCGAGTTTATGCCCCTTTTAGATATATATTCCCACTGGCAACACCGTCCTTCAATTCTCGACGTTTTAAATACACGTGGGAACATTCAGTGCTGTCAATAGTGGAAATACGGAAATGACGAGGCGGTGTTGATTGAAAACGCGATTGAATATGAACAGACGAAATCGACTGCTAGTTTTCAGTGAATGTAATAACTCGCGCGTTTATTTTGAGTGACTGGAAACAACGAATAAATTGAATAATTGTCATATTTTTTTAGTATAACCATTGTATAACATTGAACAAACCAGGAGTATGCTCTCATGATCCATCATCCTGGAAAATACACGAAAACGCCTATTGTATATTTGTTCTGTTTGCATGCTAATTTCACCAATGCAATCTCGCGTATTTTCGATCATCATACGTATGCCGCATCGTCAATATGCGGTAGTCTCTATCTTCTTCATGCGGTATCTCTACTTCTTATAAAAGAGAGCGTCTGTCTGTATGTATGTTTGAGATAAACTCCGAGACTGAACAGATTTTTATGCGATTTGCACCAATGTATAGAGTAGTTCTTGGGGCTCACTATAGGCTATATCCGAGTACCATCACGCTAAAGAGCAAAAATAGCTGAGCAGTATCAAATAAAGTATAGTATGAACGGAATTTTAGTGTAGAATGATAGTGCCGAACAGAGAGGGGAGAGAAGGATGGAGGGGAGGGGGTGGGAGGGAAAGAAGGGAGGGGGACTTACCTACTTTATTTGTCAATCAGCTACCCATTACGGTTCAAAAGATACAGCTAAAGATAGAACGGAGTGACGGACGGACAGACTGCGTAGGCTTAGTAATAGGGTCCCGTACGGAAACGGAAACCGGAAAAACTAATAAGGAAGAAACGTCTAAAATATATCGCAGAAAATACAACCAAAAAGAGTACAATTATACGAATGTTATCTTTCAATTTTAATTTCCTACCCTCAAAAAATTTTACACTAATGAATAAGAAAAAAAAATTGCCTTTAATCTAAATACGCCAATCGAGGTTCCATTGCGGTGGGTATCGTCTTTAAAAACTAACGTCTGTAGAACTTTGGCATACTCACAAATTTACTAAGTCCTCAAAGAACTGTACACGATTCGCACACTGCGAATAAGACAATGTTCCAGAAGATTATCTCCACTTTTAGAGTTGTAGCTACATCAAAGGCAAGCTTGTTAACTCCGCCAGACGTACGGGGGCGCACCGCCATCTGTTAGGCCTACTGAGTTTGGAGTCGTAAGTACTTTCAGCTGATTTCCGCCATTTCCCCGATAAGGATTCCTATGTAGACCACATAGGATTCACATATATGTGTACCGTGTGGGGCCGGTATTTAAAAAGAATAGCCCCACTGCATATCTCCCCGTGCATGTCGTAAAAGGCGACTAAGGGATAAGGACAAGATGTCGCGCTAAAGGGCGAAAGGTTAGCCACCTCTCACCTTGGCGCGGTCCTTCCACCTTGTCATGCAGCAGGTGGGTCTTCGTGCCTCACTTGCTGCTTGATAGTTATCCGTATACTGTGCTAAACGTGGTGGTCGGTGTTGTGCTTTAATTTACCAGAGTACTTATGGGAGTGAAAGTTGGGTATGGCAGGCGAAGCATGAGAGCAGCATAAATGATGTCGAAATGCGCGCGTTGAGATGAGTATGTGTGGAATAGGAGGAGTATGTGTGTCTGTAGAATGCCCCATTGGGAGGCAGGCAGGCGTGACGTTATGTATGTGTATGTATGTATGAACTTAAAGCACAACACCGATTACTCTGCTTACCCTGATTGTCGGGATACAAAAGCGTGAGTTATGTATGTATGTATGTATATATGTGGTCTATGGGCTCTCTGTGAGCTATCTGGTAGGGTGGAAGACTATCTTGCAAGCATATAATGAAGGAAGGCAGACGTATATTTTACGTACGGTATGTAACTTATCATTCTTTCAATATAATGTTCTTCACTTATTTTTGTGTTCGTAATTATTTCAGTGATACTCCTACGAACATAACTGATCCTTCGAGTAGGTTGGTAAGGTACCTCTACGGTAAGGTACTCCACGCACCTCTATGCACGTACTTTAATTTTGACAAACAAAAACTCAACTCTAAGGTATACGTTGAGAGCACAACACCGATTTTTTTTTTATGTAATCCGGTATGGTTGGCTGATTCGGAGTGGCCAAAGCGCATGCTAATATCACTAAGCCAATATCACTTCCGAGAAGGTAGGTGCCATATCGGAGACTTTAATGGATTGATGGCTATACTGGACTAGAGGAGAACACAACCGAGGCTGCTATGCGGTCATCTTACATCCAGTACGGTGGTACAACCCAGTCGGCTACCACTTGAGCCTACCACCTAGTAAGGGGCAAGGGAAGGGACCTACAGTTTTATACACCGGTTCCGAACGGTGAAGCAGCAGGTGTAGGTATGCACGTAATTTTTTTCGTCAGAAAAAACTCATCGGTACACCAGATTACTCTGCTTACCCCGATAGTCGGGTTACAGCTTATGGTGTGTGTGTGTGTGTGTGAGGGTGTGTGTGTGTGTGTGAAGAAATAGTGAAATAACGTTTAGTCAGGTAAAAATGCAAATCAGATTGAATATGCATCATGCTGTATAGAAAATGTATATTTGTTAATTGGCGAAGCGGCCGACGCCACCTGGTGGCCGAGAGAGAGGCGAGATGAGGAGAAGGGTGAGGGGGGGGGTTAAATCTGCAAGATGCTATAAGTTGGCGAGAAAATAGCAAGGCGCCTCGAATTGATGGACGGCGCGGGTAGGGCGCAAGGTAATATATCGATACTTTAGTATCGATAAAAATAACTAACCATATTATAGGTTATAGGTAGTTTTAATTTTTATTTTTTTTATTTTTTTAGGTTTAGTTTATAAGTTATTTTAGTTTAGTTTTATCATATTTCTTAATTTTAGTTTAATTTTATTGTATTAGGTTATTTTGTTTAATTTAAATAAAGAGAGAGATATGAAAAATCACCATATTATTGTTTCATTTCAATGTTAGTTCAGATAGTAGATACTGACAGATTTCTTCTCTATTCCTCTACCTACATAGAACCCACTCAACCTATAAAATTCAACGTTCGCTTTGTATGTAACGGTTAAACCCGAAAAGTATGTATATGCGTTTTGTTTTCACTAATGGTATACCTCGAGATGGTATTAAGCAATGTAAATCACAATATCCCGCCAAGGATTGAGTAGTAAATGAAAATTCTTAAAAATACGACCAAATAAATGAAAGAAAAGACAGAAAGAAGATTTATAAATGCGTCAGACGGTACATAGGTACATAATAAAAGTACATGGCCATTGATGTTATAACCCTAGTCGGGGTTATGACATCAATAGCCATGTCGGAATTTATTTATATTTAATTTTATCATATCACCCTCCAGGTATCGACAATAACCCAACTACCGTGGCAAGGAACGGTGTAATTGCATATTTCCTACCCCGCACCCCCTCGCCCCTCGCCCCTCAACTCCCACGACCTGCCCAGGCTCAACAGGCTTTCAGGCATTTTTCATGAAAATTAAAAGTTTCACAGCCTTCGAACATCGGCCTATTATGTAAAATTGTTAGCGACTAGCTGGCAAAACGTTAAATAATAAACTGCACGTCGATCGTGAGTTTGTTTTGGCTCTTTCCGTGATAACACGAACGAAAAACATAAAAGTTTCAAAATCTCTCGCTAGTGGCAAGCGTTACTAGCGACACTAGATTTGGACACTAAAATCGGTCATATAATTATTTCGTTCTGACCTTCGTGGAACGGACGAAAACAACTCGTGATCGACAAGCTGGTCGCTGTCAGCCTCCATAAACCATCAAAGGAAAACGAGCATCCTTAGAGCATTCCAGATTCATCTAGTTCACCAGAGTGACGGAATAATATTAATTTTGCTCGGTCTAAGCCCACCTATAAATTACGTGAAATGTAGTCCACTTACTGTGAAAATATTTACGTTATCCGCAAGTAGTTCTTACTCCTTCACACATTTTGGTATATTTTTTATAGTCACCCATAAGGTGTCTAACGGAGTTCATTGACATTCGGTCGCACGCGGGTGTTGCGAATGCCATGCCGGCCTGCCAGGTGCCAATTCGCGCCTTTCTTGAAGGACCCGAGACTATACTTGGGGGAAATATGTGGGCAGTATGTATATCGCGTTATAATCGCGTAATAACGGCCTTTTATCGTTTCTAGGGTTCCGTATCCGGTACGAGACCCTATTACTAAGCCTACGCCATCTATCTGTCTGTCCGTCCGTCCGTCCGTCTGTCTGTCTGTCTGTCCGAGGGCTGTATCTCTTGAACCGTAAAAATTTTCACAGAATATGTGTTATTATGGCCGATATTACAACAATTAATAAAAATAAGAAAAAGTAAAAAAATCACGGGGTCCCCATTGAAGAAACCAAAACGTGTATGCGCGCGCGCCATCTACCGAATAGAGCGTGAAGCATTTTAACTAATCATGACATTTAACTAATATGAAGCATTTCATAACACGCCATAGATGGCGCGAGTGGCGCTAACCATGACATGGCGATGCGGAACCCTCGGTGCACGAGTTCGACTCGCACTTGGCCGGTTTTTATTAATAAAAAAATTTCATAAATGACTTTACACCTTCTAGTGACACGTCCGTGTTTTTTCACCTGCACTATGTTTTCGTTACGTCAAATATTTATGAAACATTAAAGTATTTCTAACTACTCACTCGTACATAATGAATTACAGTCATAGTCGGATAAATAAGGTTTTAGTATAGAGTCTGACAGAAATCAGTTCCTGTTTGACATTTTGTCCAGTCGCTCGCTATAATTTTACGCAATAATACAACCCGCTAGCCCCAGAGCGCGAGACCAGTGCCACTTGACAATGTTCCGAGATTGTGTAAAACTTTCCTAAGCAGTAATACCAGGTGCACTTAATAGTTATTGCCTGCACATTCTTGGTAACTTATTATTGCTTAATCGGTGCAAACCTGGTGTTATTTATAACATGGTGATCTTTTGAATAATTGGGTAGAGTTAAATTAATTTGAAGAACCAGCGGTTCTTTTTTTTTATGGGAAACACGACTAAGACTAACGCAGAGTTGTAGTCCGACGGCGTCCACGGGCATTCGTATATTTACGGGGGCTGCGAATACCATGTCGGCCGGCTAGGTGCACCTTCACATTATGATTGAAGGACCCCAGACTGCACATTAGAGGAAAGGATGCAGGTGGGAGTGAATTCCACATGTTGGCAACCCTGTAAATAAAGGATTTACAGGATCGATTTTGTCCTAAGTGGGGGGATGTCGACAGTGTGTGGATGCATTCTATAGGTTTATTTTCGATTTTCTTGGAACTTTTAATTATTATAACGTAAACAGGATAGAGAACAAATTCTGTTCTCTACTATCACACATGTACGAAGACCACCCGCCAGGTGGGACGACGACATCAAGTATGTAGGCCAGAAAGCATTGGATTCGTACCGCCGAATGCCGCGAGGACTGGAGGAAATTCGGAGACGCTATGTCCAGCAGTGGACATACGCCTAAAAGTATACTATTCACCACGATATTTATCCAAGTAGCTGAGCAGTCAATGTGGTTTTACTTATGAAATAATACAGTTATACCTAATAACACACTTTATATTTACCACTTAATGTGTGGCAAGGGCGGGCTTATTGCCTTAGGCAACTTCCTCCAGTCAACCCGGTGGACCTACATATTTACATGGAATTCGAACCATTGAGCAGTGGGTATGTACGTAAATTTTTCAAATAAAAAAAATCCTTGGTACGCGTCGGTTGGATTCGAACCTCGGACCTCTCAACACAACTCTCTCGAATGCAAGATAATCCGACGTCCAGACCACCCTGCCACCCGCTGCCTTCTAAGTTTCTAATCCAAATGTAAATTCATGGCATGTAAGGCTACCGTATCTGACCGTCCTTCCGTCCGTCTGTCTGTCACAGCACCTAAATGGTTCGAGTTACCTTCTTGGAACTTGCATTGTATTGTTTATAGGTTCTCGGGAGTTACCGATATTGTATGTGTAACAATCTCTGGTGACCTCAACCATAATTGGACCCCAAAAACTAAGTTGAAAACAAAAAAGTATTTTTTAACAGGTCGAGTAGTACATCGATGAAAAGGTATTTCAAAAATTCTAAATTACTACCATTTAGAAAATATATTTTTAATTGTATCTAAAAAGTTATAGTAAGAAACGTGTCTGTTCGAGGCAATTATTCCAAAACGAAATTCGTTAATAAACGTAAAAGAAAAAATATTCAAGTTAGTGCATTAGCGCTTACAGCATAATAACTATTTTGAAGAATCTTCTGCGCAAGTGTGAACGGCCGGAAGCAATACGGTGCAAGAAGTAACCGCGCATGCACTCGATATTATGCGTGCAAGAAGGGAACGGAACCCTCTGCTTGTGAATAAGAGTTCGCACTTAGCAAGCTTTTTTTATGTTTTTGTTAAATTAATGGATAAATTGTGTTACGAATAAAGTGATACTTTTATTTAATGTAACAGAGAGGATATCTAAGATATTTCGTCCCCGGGAGCATTACACCGAGATAACACTATTTGGCGAAATTAAAATATAATACACCTCTTAATTCCGATCTCCATCTTGAAAAAAAAAAACACAAAGAAAATAATATCTTAAATGGTTCCCGGGAGAAACGTGGAAATCTAAAACCCAGTAAAAGCTAAAATTCGCATCTAAGAAAAACATCCTAATTGAATTGTTTACAGGTTTCGCAACACTCCAACGACAAAAGGGCACGACGACATCGACTGACATGGCACCTAGTTCGCCAAGGTGCTACGGGCTGATATCACGGATGTATTTTATTTTATTTTTTTCTTCATCATCCGTAGGTTTTTTTTTTTTTTATTGATAGCGCGACATGTGGCATCGTTTCACCTACAAGTAGGTGTCTAACGATGCCCATGGACATTCTGTGATGCACGGGGATTGCGAATGCCATGCCGGCCTGACAGGAGCCTTTTCACGCCCCTTTTGAAGAACCCCAGGTTGTACTTGGGAGGAAATAGATGGGCAGGGAGTGCGTTCCACATTTTCCGGGTTCTGTGAATAAAAGATCTACAGAACCGGTTGGTGCGCATCCGTGGTAGGTCGAAGGTACACAAAAATACACTTAGGTTCATCAGTCCCTTAAGTTTTAAGGAAAAAAATTTAATGGAAGTAGTAGGTGATGTAGTCAACCGTGTCAGGTTTAAAAAAAAAAACAAACAAACAAACAAGAAAACTCCGATGAAGGAAAAGACGGTGAGGTAAACCTATACACAGGCAATTAAGGTGTAATGATGCAATTTCACTAGAAAAACATTCATTCTTCAAGAAGTGTTGACCAACACCGTAACAAAATCAAACTTTCTCTAGAGAATAGAAATATAAACGACGCTCGCCTACGCAATTTTCTGCTGCTTTTCAAGATCACTCTTGCTTCTTGTGTTTTTCTTTTTTATTTAATGTAATGAAATTTCGCCAGAATAGCCTGAACAGAGCGCTAGCTCGCACGCTAGCCTGCACCAATCTCGGCGACTGATGCGATTCTAATGAGCAAATTGAAAGCTCCGCCCGCCGCGCCGCCGGCCGCGCCCCGCCCGCCCTGAAGCAGACCCACGACACGAGCGATCCTTCGGATAGGAGATTTCGTGAAAATAATTAAGACGATACGCATAGCTGGCTGCTTTGCATAGAAAAAGGTCGTAAGTTGGTGTTGTTTTTTAATTTAAAAAAATTAATGGTAATAAAATTTAAAAATCTACAACAATAGAGTTCTGTGGTTTAGTTATTTATCAGTGCAATAATAAAAACTGTGTTTTATTCATTCACTTATGCGTCAGATGAAAACAATATTTAATTTAGATTTTTTTCATCTGACGCAAAAGTGAATGAATAAAACGAAATTTGTATTGCACTGATAAATAACTAAACCACACGCACAGAACTCTATTGTTGCAGATTTTTTAATTTTATTACCATTAATTTTTTTTAATTAAAAAACAACACCGACTTACGAACTTTTTCTATGCAAAGCAGCCAGCTATGGGTATCGTCTTAAATACTGTTTATCATATCATTAACGATGTTAAAGAAAATCAAATCAAATCAATAAACGTTTATTGCACATTATAAATCGTACAGAAAGTTTAATGCCTATGACATTCTCCGCCAGCCTACCCTTTTTAATATAACACCAGGGTAGGTGCCACAAAACAATGTCTAACTAAATTAATATGTATGTTTTAAATATTCAATTTCTTCGCTTCTGACAGCAAACATACCGTGCATCCTAGAACCTTGCGGTTATTCCCGGCTGGATGGCAAGAGGCCCGATGGTATCACCCTGGTGCCATGGGCTAAGGGTAGGTCATTGATGTGGGACGCCACTTGTGTCGACACATTGGCTCCAAGTCACGTTCGGGCCTCTTCAAGAGCGGCTGGCGCGGCCGCGGCCGGAGCGGAGAGCCTCAAACGCAACAAATATTCAAATATTATTCAAGATTTCGAATTTGTTGCGTTTGCGGTTGAAACGCTCGGTCCGTGGAGCAGTGAAGCCAAAAGCTTCTTGAAGAGGCTTGGGCCTCTGCTGGTGGACGCAACTGGCGTCCCGCAATCAAGGGCCTACTTCATTCAAAGGGTAAGCCTTGCCATCCAGCGGGGTAATGCAGCAAGTGTTCTAGGAACATTTGAAAATGCCCCTTTTGATAGTTATTTTAATGTTTGTTAGGTAGGTTTATTTCTTTAGTTATTAGTATTACTTTTTTGTTATTTATTAAATAAATTATTTAATATATAATATATAATATATTTCTTCGTCGGTAAAATTGTTCTATGTTTATTTCCTATATAGCACTGAATGAAAGGTCGGCTGAAACGGCTATGTAAATATGTAGTTCGTGTTTTCCGTCCAGTTCAGTGGTAGCCGGCACCACCGAAAGGAAAGCACTGACATGGCACCCAGTTCATGAAGGTGTTATGGGCTGACATTGACGGATGCAGTAGGCGATATAGCCAATCGTGTTAGTTTCCATAAAAAAATATTGTTCTTTGAAAATATTTGTTTCATTTATCCATCCTGAAAAATGTGTCTTCCTCGCCCCATCCTGAACATCGGCCGGGCCCGGTAGCAAAATTTATAATAATTTGAGTTCGCTTTGTTTCTGTCGTTCTCGTATAAAATTCCAGCGAGTGGTGGTGTGATTGCCTCTTCTCTGCATAACGATCTAGCCTGAGGTGGGGGACAGAACCGCCTGCGGTCTAAATATATAGCTTAATTTATTTTTAGTGGCGTTAATTCCGTTTATACTCAACTATTATTTCTTTTACACTCATCTATTATTTCTTTTATGCTCAACTATTTTTTATGTACCGTATGGGACCGGTACGTAAAAAGGATAGCCCCACTGCATCTCTCCCCGTGCATGTCGTAAAAGGCTACTAAGGGATAAGGGTAAGATGCCGTGCTAAAGGGCGACAGGTTCGCCACCTCACACCTTGGCACGGTACTTTCACCAAGTCATGCAGCAGGTGGGTCTTCCTTCGTGCCTTACATGCTGCTTGATAGATATCTTGTCCGAATACTTTGCGAAACGTGGCGGTCGGTGTTGTGCTGTAATTTAGTAGAGTTCTTGCAGCACAACGCCAATTCGAGCGATGGGTGGTGGTACTAGACACGTAGGCCACCACCACCACCCCCATATTATTTATTTATTTAATTTATGACACGTGACCCCGAGCCACCCAAAAGGTTTATAACGACGCCCATGGACATTCGATCGTACGCGGTAGTGGCCGATGTCCACCTTAGACTTAGACTGTTACGTTGCCATATTTCTTTCTCACTTACTCTCATCACCCAAAGGTTAACTGAAAGAAATAACAAAGTGATAAGTCCGTCTTTGCACGCTACTGTTTTCTTGTTTGTGTGTTATATATATATTGTTCTTCTGTATGTTATAGGTATTCTGTCTTCTGTATTTTTGTTAGTGTGTAATAAATAAAGCATTTCTATTTTTTTTTCTATTTTATTATATTCTGTCTGAGGACACGAACTTAGTTATGTCTATAAATGTCAGCCGTATACTATGTGTGTAAATGCCTATTGAAGAGATTGTTATGCCTGTGGTGTTCCGGATTCTCTAACTAAACAGTCGACCACCAACAATCCAAACCTATGATAAAGGGATGTGCCTTACCTTCGATAGTATCAATTACAATATCGACCATTACCAAAATTATATAATTCGAGACAAATGTCATAAGTATATTGAAATATTGCGATTATTTATAGATCGATAAATCGATGATCGAAAATTTATATTAACAAAATATCGATAAACAACATTTACAACACAAAAACCTAATAATATTCCGTTAAGTGTACGCTAAAGTGGCGGTTCCCCAGGTGAAGCAAGTGAGGCGCTGCCTCACGCCGCCTCACTTAATTATCTTGAAGGTAAAGAAAAAAATCAACATGGATGTTTATTTATTGCTAGACTTTGGGCATGTCCTGTCCTCGAAGTCAAAACTGCAGTACAACATTAAAAATGCTATTATGTAGGTGGTGCCTCTTATAGAAATAAATAATTATGGAAGAGAAGATCTATAATATTTTCATTGCATCACGTCGAGTTTAGTTTATCGAACATCGATATTGTTTGACTTTCGATAAAACATTTATATTAAATACATCCCTAATCTTGACTATGCAATGCAATGTGGGCTGCAAGAAATGCTTAGTTTCGAGACTTGCATCTGATTTGTGGAGAGCGAAGGAATTAGCTTGACATATGGATTACATAATCCAATTTAGATGGTTGCAGTATTTGACCAGCTCGCGGCCAAGTGGAAAACACTATGCATAGTTTGCTAAAGGAACTGGGTTCGATATTCGTTGGCATACATGGTGTATTTTACATGGTTCATTCATACATGTTTTTTTTATTAAAACGCTGGTTTAACCGTGATGGTCAGCAGGACGGCCGATTCGGAGATCATCGATAATTTTGCTAAGTGGTAAATGGATCTCTGCTGTAAAAAAGAAATTTATTACACTTTCACTCGTCCCCTAGCTGAAGGGGGACCGCTTAGTAAAAAATAAATAAATTCGGACCCCCGAGTGTTTGAGGGTGTTTGATGGTTTCGGGTTTTTTTTTATTTGTAATTTTATTAGATGGAAAAACTAAAATACAATTTCATCCGTGCACTCTCTTTCACACTTCCCTATTCTATCTATTGGTTTCCACGGAAACGACATAGTCCGATCTCTTTATCGGTAGATACAAAGAATTTTAATTACAGTGACGACCCTGCTGGCGGAACAATGCAAGTGATAACAATAGCTCGCGTCGCGCGGCGGCGGCGCGGCGCGGAGGTGCTGCGGCAGAGTGTGCAAAAACACCGTCTGTTTTTGCTTACCTTATTTAATTCCCTTCAAGGGGTATTTCATGAAGAACTTGCCGTCTAGCGGCACAGAATACATTAATAGTACTAAGGCCTAGCGGTAAAGTATTGTCTTATTTGCGAGATGTAGTGGGTGAGATACCCGTGTCGGCATGCATCATTTTTTAACCACCGAGACGAAAAAGGAAGTTTGACGCATGCATCTGTCTGTGTGTTTGTCTGTGGCATCGTAGCTCCCAAAAGTATGGGCCGATTTGGATGCGGTTCTTTGATTAGAAAGCTGGTTTAACCGGGATGATTCTTAGCTATGTTTGGTGAAGGTGAAGATCCAGGTCAGCCGATTCGAAGATCGTCGACACTTTTCTTAATTGGTGACGGGATCTCTGCTGTAAAATTTAAAATTTATTATATTTTCACTCATCGCCACTAAGACGAACTTATTTACTTGTAACCTTCCTTACCTCAGCACGCACGTTCGTGGCCTCTGCGGGCTGAGGCTCGGGCGAGTGTGGGTGGGGTGTGTATACCCTCCGCTCGCGTCTCTCCACCCCCGCGCGTCCACACATTAGTGTCGCGCCGACTTTTTATCGAGCAACCGAATAGCTACCGATAGACAACGAATTAAAAAGTATCGGGAAGTGGCATACAACGCACCGACTTGAGGCGTGCTATTTGTGAGCATTCAGCTCATCCTCTTTCGCGAGCAGTCAGTTCGCCGCACTGCGCCGCTCAGGCAGGTCATGTTTTTGTATCCGTCCGTCCGTAAAAGAGAGAGATAGAATATCATGCATTCGCTGATAGTTGAAGTTGAAGTATACGAATTCTAATTAGGAATGTACAATCGTTGTCTCCCTTATACGTATCAATTTGCCATTTAACCGTCTTACTCTATCGACGTTCACAGAGCGGAAACGTAACGTGATGTATGAGGCGCTCGCGCACTTACGCTGTTTTAAATATTGGCAATACAGAAGAACTTCAATCGCACTATCCCTTTTCCGTTCACGGAGTTTGCATCTGCACATCTTATTCTAGCCTATGTTACGTGTGTGTGTAACATCTTAGCTTAGTGTGAATCTGTGAGAGAGATTCTCTTTCTACCGGTAAAATGTGAGACGAGGGACTGTCCATAAAGTAGAATGTCGTTGCCGATAGATCTTTAAACTATTATTCCTTGAATGAATGAAGTCGACTAGAAACGTGTTTAAAAACAATAACTACCGACCAACACAGGTTTGGCGTTGCCGAGCGGAGGATCGACAAATAAAGCGCAGATAAAGACAGATAAATACAGACTGTATTTGGTTATGTTACCTATTTACTTACACATTTAACTATTTAATCATATCCCTACTTATTACCTGTTTTGTCTTCGTTTTATATACAAAGGTATTGGTGGGTCTTATTCGGGTACTTGGGTAGGTATGTGTGTATTAAGTAGTATATCATTATCATGTCGATACATTTAGAGTTTGATTCACAAAACTACACATTCCATTCTCGCATTTCTGTCGGAAGCCACGAACGTACGCGCTGAGTGTAAAGTAACTTAACAAAATTATTACAAGATTAAATTGTATCTGGAAAAGTTTTAAATAAAAGTTAAATTACAAATTTAAAAAAACCCCAATACATCAAAAACCCTCAAAAAGTAACAAAAAAATCCGTTTAGTTCATTAAAGGCGTCGAGGAACGCTAAAATTAAACTCGAGCGAACATTATTTTTACTTTATGAGGGATTTTGATGTGTCGGGAATTTCAAAATTTTTAATTAAACTTTTTTTTCTATCTCATTTCAAGTTTGATAATGTGATTATCAGTCAAGCATTGACACGGTACTTAGTTTCGACAGGAGCATCATGAAATAGGCTGATAGGTGATGAAGCCAATCGACTCGATAGACCTTCACTCGGCGCGGTGGTATAAATTTATAGTAAGTTTCATCTTACTACCTAGGTGTGAGTAAATTAATTCAGTGCGGAGGTATCAATCCTGACGGACTTCACCCTACTACCTAGTAGCATGCAAGGTGAGACAAGGGATCTACTTACAGTGTTCTTACATTCACGAGTACCTAATATTCATTCATTTATGTGCATATCTACATATCAATATACATATCTACATATCATATCATTGTTTGATGACAATAGGAAAGCAAATCAGGTACTCCTGAGCCTATTTGGAGCAAAAAAGTTACATGATATTTTGCTCTACGGTGAATTTTTTTTTTCCATACAAAACTAAATAATTTTATATTATAGTTTTGTATGGAAAAAAAATAAGTTTTGCTCCAAATAGGATCAGGAGTACCTGGTTTGCTTTATGTATGACCTATAGTCATCAAACACCCTGTATATAACACATCATATACATATTTAAGAGGAAACAGTTTTTTGTATCTCCTGTAAAATTTACCTCAATTGACTCATTTTGTTTCTCAATACAACGATTCCTTCTTATGTGCGTAACTGACGAGCATATATTGAAGAACAGTTTAAGAGTGCAAGAGGCGGCGCAGAGGTATTTCAGGATCGTGGCGCGTGGAGATCCGTTGGCTCTGCCTACCCCACTGAGAAACCTATGTATGTATCTATGTAGGCTTTCTTGCTTCGGGCTTTCTGCCTACGTGTCAGAGTCGTTCAGTATGCAACAAAGATCATTCTATCGCCCGGGACACCTCGGGGCGAGCCGTCATGCGTCACTGTGGGGGACACTTCTTAGCAGATAATTGAGTTTTCTGCCTACGCCGCCGTGCGTGACTGTGTCACGTGAGAAGGGGTGATAAGAAGATCAGAAATCATTATAGTTCATTGAGCGTCGTTCACATAAACCAACCGACGACGACGACGCTCAAGCTAAACAAGCAAGCGAGACGCAGCTTTCTGGGGTTGGAGAAGGATGCATCGCACGCACATTTTTAGCTTAAGATGATAGCAATAGCTGCAACCAATTCAAAATTAGCAGCCGGGAATTTTGTACAACTTTATACAATATTTCGAAGTATTGTTCAAGAAAAATTAACAACAATGCCGTCAGTGGCGGGGCATGAACTTAATTTGATGTGGGCAAGATAAATTTTGCGAGGCCCTTTCAAATTTGCCAATACTCAATACATTCAACAACATCATCAAATCTCAATAATACAGCCACTGTATTGTTACAATATTCACTGCCTTTGTCCTGCTTTTCCATCTTTATAGTAAGGCTTTATAGTAAGCTTTCATTAAGTCTGAACATGTTTACTCGGGTCTCTTTTAACAGATCTAGCTGAATATTTTTCATGAATCAAAGCTGCACGAACTTTCGAGGCGCGAGGCCCCTCGGACCGCGAGGCCGTGGGCGGTCGCCCACGTCGCCCACGCCTTGCGCCGTCGCCCACGTCGCCCACGCCTTGCGCCGCCTCTGTGCCGTCATGCTAAATAATATCAGGCATATTTTGGTTGTTTTCTAAATAAAAATAATGCTTGTGTGAGGTAGTAAAGCGTATAAAACGTCAAAATTAGGTGCCCCTTTACGATTGTGTTTTTAATACTTATTTAGATTTAGATTTAGTTCTATAATTAATTAAAGCTATGATTTTTAAAGTAGTGTATTTTAAAATTCTTATAACAAAACTGGCCTTCGAGATTTTGAACATAATCATCGATATTATGTACAGAAATACACTAGTACCTACATAATATCAACTAAGGGGTCTTAAGCGAAAATTTGGTTTTAAATTTTTAAGAGAAAAAGCTACCTGTTGTGGGTTGGAGTTTCTCATCTTGTGGTTAAAATGAAAGTCGACTTCTTCCCAATATGTGGTGTAATGAAATGACTGATATGTAAATTAATGACATTGATGTAAATATGTAAACAAAAGAGCGTGCGCCCGCACTGGCGGCTGATGGACGGCACACTGGCTGCGCTCGCCTCGCGGCGGCGGCACCGCGCGGTGGCGCGGCGTGAGGTGTGGGGCGGGGGGCAGCCCCTCCCCCGCTGCTGCACTGATGGCTCTAACATACCCCCCGGCGTTGAAAGCTTGCTCTTTCAACGGGTTTCTGCGGGAGAACAGGTGACGTCGTCGTTGAGTGGAAGAGGGCAGATTTTGGAGAAGGCTCGTCGCACCACTCCTCGCGCTGTCTTGATATCGGCGACCCTGGCAACACCGTCGCGCCCAGGATACACCTGCACGATGCGCCCGAGGCTCCACCGTAGCGGAGGGAGGTCGTCGTCCTTTATGACGACCATGGTCCCTTCGATGAGTTGGCTAGTTGTGGCTCTCCACTTCACGCGCTGCTGCAATTCGGCGACGTACTCCTTGTGCCATCGGCGCCAGAAGTGCTGGCGAAGCTGCTCGACTCTCTGGTATCGTGTGAGTCGATTCACGGCGACGTCTTCGAACCTGGGACTCGGCACAGAAGTTAAAGCTCGTCCGATGAGGATGTGGCCTGGAGTCAGAGGAAGGAGGTCGTCGTGATGGGAAGACAGGGGAGACAAAGGACGGGAGTTTAATATTGCCTCTATTTGCACCAAAACAGAATACAACTCCTCAAACGTCAGATGTGAATTTCCTAGTACACGTTTTAGGTGATGCTTGGTCGATTTGACTCCCGCTTCCCACAGTCCGCCAAAATGTGGAGCATATGCTGGCGTGAAGTGAAACTGAATTGACTGATTTGACATATCTTCAGACAACGCCTTGGAATTTTCCTTAAAGAACTTGTAAAGTTCGTTGCGTGCCCCAACGAAGGACGTACCATTGTCTGAACTTATGTCAGTCGGTTTGCCCCGACGCGCAATGAAGCGTCGTAAGGCTAACAAATATGACTCTTTGGTTAAATCGCTGACCAGCTCCAGGTGGATGGCCTTAGTGGTGAAACACACGAAAACAGCAATATACGTTTTGATCAGCCGGCAACCACGACCCTTCCTATCTGCTGCCATCACAGGACCTGCATAATCGACGCCCGTGGACTGGAATGGAAACCCTGGAACGACGCGCTGCTCAGGTAAGTGACCCATGATTGGACTAACTGTTTTTGGTTTCAGGCGGCTGCATCGGACACATTGGTGAGTAATTTTCTTTGCTAAGTTTCTCCCCCTTACAGGCCAGAATGATTCCCTGATGGACGAGAGAAGGAGCTGTGGTCCAGCATGCATTAACTGTAAGTGTTCGTGTCTAAATAGTAAATGTGAAACTGGGTGGTCCGCGCTGATTATAATGGGATGTTTCTTTTCAAATGCGAAATCTGAATTTTCAAGTCGACCTCCCACGCGCATAAGGCCGGAGGGGTCGATGAATGGATTTAAGCTGGCGATAGCGCCTTTTAAAACTTGATTTTTCTTTTGCAAGATTGTCAACTCTAATGGAAATGACTCCACCTGCACGACCTTGAATAGGTGAACAGTTGCAGCATCCAGTTCTTGTACGGTAAGTGGACCGTTTTTTCTAATGTTTTCTTTTCTAGCGTTATGAATAAACCGCAGGACATAAGCTATTGAACGCTTAAGCCGTTGGAAGTTTGAGAACCGCGAGAACGGGAAGACGTCTGGAGAAGCAAACGAGATCAAACATTGAGTTTGTGGTCTCATTTCAGGTAAGTCTTCGTCGCACTCACCTGCCTGGAACTTGGGCCAAGCCGGTTCTTGGTGAGTGAGAAACTGTGGACCCGACCACCATAATGCTGAACGTTCAACGATATTGGGACTAACACCACGAGACAGCAGATCTGCAGGATTTTCTGCGGTGGGCACGTGACGCCATGTATGTTTATTGCAGAGTTCCTGAATATCTGCAACTCGATTTTTAACGAATGGTTTGAGTTTGCTGGGGTTGGTTTTCAACCAGCCCAAAACTATGGAAGAGTCAGTCCATAGAAAGCATCTTTGAATGTTTAACCGTAGTGAGCCGATAACCTTTGTCGTGAGTCGTGCACCTACCAACGCACCGCACAGCTCAAGGCGCGGAATTGTTGTTGGTTTTATCGGTGCGACCTTGCTTTTGGAGCACAACAGATGAACTTCGATGTGCTCTGAATTTATTGAACGGACGTACGTGCACGCCCCGTATGCGTCCTGAGACGCATCACAAAATGTGTGTATTTCAATGACATTTGGGCCATCGCAAATGACTCGTCTTGGAATCCGTACCAGCTCTAATTGTGGCAGATGTGATACGAATTTTATCCAAGCAGAACGAACCTCTTCTGGGAGAGGGTCGTCCCATGATAGTTTGTGAAGCCAAAGCTTCTGGAGGATGATTTTTGCCTGAATTATGGAAAGACTGAGAAGACCTAAAGGGTCGAAAATGTGCGCAATGGTCGACAATATGCTCCGTTTCGTAAATGTGAGTTGGTCATTCTGAACGTTTATACTGATGTTCAGTTCGTCCGTTGTGCTCGACCAGCCCAATCCGAGAGTCTTGCATTGATTTTCTGCGCTCAGGTCTAGATTCAGGTTGTCCGTGTTAGGTGCAGACAGTAATCTGCGTTCATTCGAACGCCATTTTCTCAAAGTGAGACAACCTGACTCCAGCACCTGGGCAACTTTGCTGCGAATCAATGCAAGCTGCTCAATTGTGTCGGCTCCGGTGAGCATATCGTCGACATAAAAATCTTTGTGTATGATTTCAGATATGATTCCGTCAGTACACTCTTCGGCTAACTGCTTCAGACATCGCACTGCTAAGAAGGGTGCCGATGCAGTCCCATATGTAACTGTGTTTAGCTCGTAGGTTTTTAATTTATGTGAAGGATCCTCTCTCCAGAAGATTTGCTGTAGTCGTCTTTGGTCGTGATTTACAAGGACCTGTCGATACATCTTCTCAATGTCGGCCGAGATTACGAATTTGTGTTGCCTAAAACGAAGAAGTATCGACAGGAGATCGTCTTGTATTGTCGGCCCCACCATCTGGATGTCATTGAAGCACACTCCAGACGTAGTGGGCGCACTTGCATTGAAAACAGCTCGTAGCTTAGTGGTCGAGCTACCTTCACGCACAACACCATGGTGCGGGAGGTAGTACGACTTGACTGATTTGTTGGTAGAATCACTTTCTGTCATGTGACCCAACATTATGTATTCTTTCATGAAATCGACGTACATGGTTCTAAGTGCGGACTGACGCTGTAACCGTCTCTCTAATGACAAGAAACATTGTTTTGCACGCTCGAAGGAGCTACCGAGATCGTCTTCAGTGCCTTTCAGAGGGATCGTGACTGAGAACCTACCGTTGTCGGCGCGAGCCACGGTTTGAGTGAAGTGATTCTCACACGCTCTCTCCTCCGCTGAATACGCCGGCTTAGTGGCGTCCGATAGCTCCTCGATCTGCCAAAACTTGGCCAGCTGTTCCTGCACATCCATATTAATAGCAAAATTGCAATGAGTGTTATTCTGCCTCAGCCCTGTTCCAATGACACCCGAAATCAACCAACCGAGCTGTGTGTTACGAAGTACCGGTCTGTTTCGTCCCAAATTGATCTGTTCCGAGCCGATGATATCCCAAAATACGTCCGCCCCGATGAGGATTTGGACCTCCGCCGGCAGATGGAACGCGTTGTCGGCCAACTTCAAATGAGGTGGGATCTTTAAATCGGCTCGGTTCACCGCAGCGCTCGGTATTGATGACGTAATGGTAGGTAGAACGAGACATGAGATGTTACAACTGAATGGACTCTGTAATGAATGTACGTTGAGATTGCATCTGTTTGTAGTGTAAAGTGTGCTGTTATTGATACCCGAAACTGTTCCTGCCACCTTTACAGTAACCAGATCGAGTTCACTGCATAGCTTCGCTGTGATGAAGCATGAACTGCTACCTGAGTCTAACAGAACGCGGGCGACGTGCTCGCCCCCGCGCCTGTCATACACTTTGACAAGTGCTGTAGATAGGAGTACCTGTGAATTTGATGTATGTGTTGATGCGGACAATGCGACAGAATCGACCGGCTTAGACACCGATTCATCCTGATGGAGTAAAGTATTGTGCTTGGCATGGCACTTCTTGCATGAACCTAGTTTGCATACATTGGCCATGTGACCAGGTCTGAGACAATTGAGACACAACTTATGCGACCTGACCTTGTCTGCTCTGCTGCTGCATGACAGCTGTAAGAACTGGTCGCATCTGTATATTGCATGCTCACCTTTACACAATGGACACTCGAATTTGGCATTTTCTGTCGTTGTCACTAGACCTTTAATGTTAAATGTCTTGCTGCATGAAGGTGAAGATTTGTTCAAATCCATTGTTTCGAGTAGGTCTGCTCGACCCTTAATGAATTTGCGAAATGTATCGAGAGTTACCTTTTCCTCCTTACCTTTCTGCTCCTCCCACTCGCGAGCTGTCCTGGCGTCTAGTTTGGAGGAGAGGATGTAAAGTAGAAGCGTGTCCCACGATTTAGTCGGTTCTCCGAGCGTGTCTAGCGCCCTTAAGTTTTTATTGAATGTGTCTAAAAGCTGCCTTAAATGAGAATGAGACTCCTTTTTAATAGTTTCGATATTGAACAACGACTTAATATGATTTTGGATTAATAGTCTGGGGTTATCGTATCGATCACGCAATAGGTTCCAGGCTATTGTATAATTAGCGCTTGAAAATTCTAATGATCTAATTACCTGAGCGGCGTCCCCCTCCAGAGCGGCCCGCAAGTAGTGAAATTTCTGCACATCATTGATACTGTCATTAAGATGAATAAGAGACAGGAAGGTGTCGTGAAACTCCAACCAGTGTTCGTGCATGCCGGAGAACTTAGGCAACACTATGGTCGGCAGCTTCACAGTATTTTTCCTTTCAGTAGATGCTGATTCACCACCAACACGATCGCGGCTGGGACTGGTCGCGCCAGATTCTTGAAGTTGAATCTGAATACTTACATCATACAAATTTTGCGCTTTTGCCATGCTCGAATAGTAGTGCTTCTCAAATTCTGCACGTTCGGCCAACTGTGTGGCCTGCACATCTCCCGGAACACTCTCCAGTTCCACTTGTATGTCATCGAATTGATTGTATAATTCTGACATTTTTATCAACCTTAATTTCAACTCAATAACTTGTTGAACAGTTAATGGACTCTGGAGTGTGTTCAAGTAGTTTGCAAATTGAGTTACACGGCCTTTGTAGCCTGCACGCTTCCTCGGCAACTCTTTATCTGCCATTTTACCGTAAATGAGAAGCGGGGATGCGAATTAACCCACCTAGAATGAAATATTTATAAAATTGTAACTCGAAACACCGAAAAATCACTGAAATACGATAAACAGTTTTTTATCTATGAAGTGTCAATCAAATCTTTACAACGTGTCAATCAAATCTATTCATTCGCTTCGAGCGAGCGAGCCTCCGCTGCCTACGGTCATTAGTGCAGGTGCAGCGATGTATCGTAATATCGAGACAGGCCGCGCCCGTGTACAGATTCTGTAGCTTAGAATTGTGACAAATTGATGATTTTAATTTGTGTAACTTTGTGAAGTTATTTTTGTTTTATTTATATACTTGTATTGATATTACGATTTTTAACTTGGGTATGTTTTCATAGTTATAAAGATCTGCTTGAATGAACTGAATGAAAGACTTTAAGTATGTATTATAGTTTGAATGAAATGAGTTAATCTGTAAACTATGAGTGAACGGTATGAATGAACGAAAGAACGAATGGACTGTATTGACATGATATTATTAATGAATGAATGAATTTGTATAAATGGACTGTATGACTGGATTGCATTTTACTTCGATGCAAATAAGACAAATTGAAAAGATAAATATGGATTGAGAAATTGGAAATAAAGACTTGGAAATAGGGGATTGGAACGGACTTACAGTAACTTGCACCTAGTCCTGGTTCCTGACTCGGCGGATGTCGGCGTCGCTCCCGAAGGTGAGTGTCCTGCTGCTCCTAGGCGTCTCCTGCCGCACTCCTGTCGCTGAGGTAGCCTTGCTTGTGAGCTCCTGCGGGCGGATGGTGCGGGAAGCCGGAGGGACGATGCGATGCGCCGATTCTTTGGTGTTTCTTGACTATTGCGGAATGTTGACTACTTTCATCCGACTCGAAGGACAAGATGTTGTGGGTTGGAGTTTCTCATCTTGTGGTTAAAATGAAAGTCGACTTCTTCCCAATATGTGGTGTAATGAAATGACTGATATGTAAATTAATGACATTGATGTAAATATGTAAACAAAAGAGCGTGCGCCCGCACTGGCGGCTGATGGACGGCACACTGGCTGCGCTCGCCTCGCGGCGGCGGCACCGCGCGGTGGCGCGGCGTGAGGTGTGGGGCGGGGGGCAGCCCCTCCCCCGCTGCTGCACTGATGGCTCTAACACTACCAAACATTTAATAAATGAACAAATATATTTGCTTTTGGCCAAACAAAATCTTGCTTTGTTCACGTTACGTCCAATATGTTTTTATAAATAAGTAAGTTCAGAGTCATTTTCCATTCAAATTCTATTTTGGTGCATCTCAAATATTTTAAGTTGAACAGGCAAACAGATGGATAAACAAACATTCAAACATATGGACAGACATACACAGGGCCGTCTTAGAACATGCAGGGGCTGTTGGCGCCGGAATGCCATTATTTTAAAAAACTAACATTCAAATAAAATTCTGACAGCTGGTCGGACAGCTTGTCTTGTCAAAAAATAACAAGAGGGTCGTGAAAATCTTCTATAAAAATATTCAAAAGAAAATCTAAATAATTAATAAAAACCATATAAAAACCTAATACAAATACTAAAATAAAAAAACAATGTGATTTACAACTGTGGAGTACATAGAAAACTAAAGAAAGCAGCACCGGGCGCCTGGTAAAATCAACGACCATGGATCAAAGGTACATACCAGTCAATAATACAGTCCACTACTTACTACTCGACATAATTTTGGTCACTTCTCACGGAATAATTACCTATGTATTTCTAAAAAATAATGCTCGGATGCTGAACTTTCCACAGTATATGTAAGTTTTTCACATAATCTCAAAGGACCCCATTAATTCGTAAATTTCACCGTTGTACACAACTAATATTTTATTTATAAATTATATACATTTTTCTAGGGTTTAGTGCTATATAAATATTATTTACAGTTTGAAATCTGGAATTTGATACATTGTTTGCCTTCATGTTTTTGTGTTGAATATATATCTGATGCAGTATTTCTTAGTTCTATTGTCGCTCTATGAAGTTGGTGTGCGGTATGTAGTTGGTATTTAGGACTCAATACCCGGTATCGCATAACTTTCTTCATGATGCCAACTGATCCTGCCGCCGCCGAGCGGCCGACAGGTGTGGTAGCGGCGGAGTTAAAAAGGAATATAGCTCTTGAGAACTCTGTAAAGGAATCATGCTTCCGCAGGCTCCAGGTTATGTACGATCTGTCGCAGGTCGTCCTGACAGACTCATCTCGTGAATTTGAATTTAATTTTCGGATACGCGATCTGAACGACACGCGGACTACGTACCAAAACGCAGTGCGGGAACTTGCGAAGTGGAATCTTCATCTAAAACCTGATTTCAAGTGCTCAAGCTTAGATATAGAAAATTTCGACACACTTTATTACAACATCATGTCAATTAGTGATCAGTTGAAACAGAGGCAAAATAATGCGGGTTCTGGAGCGACCGCGGAGGACACGTCTGACGCTAACGAAAGCAAGGGTAAACTGGTCCGCCCTCGCCTGCCAAAAATGAACCTGTATGTGTTCGACGGCAACCTGCATAATTGGTGTACACATTTTATGACATCTTCTCTAATCTAATACACGACAATCCAGCGATCACTGACATTGAAAAATTCTATTATTTACTGTCGGCAACTAGCGGTCCAGCGCTGAGTCTCGTGCGCAGCTTACCAGTCACTAGTCAAAACTATTCTGTGATTTGGGATTCTTTAAAATCAAAATATGAGAATAAGCGAGCTCTCGCCACCAGCTACCTCGAAAGAATGTTCCAGTTTCAAGCGCTCTCTAAAGAGTCAGCTGCTAATTTAGAATCTTTTCTGCAAGCGTTTCGTGAGAGTGTCAGTGCTCTTCGAGCGTTGCAAATTCCTGAATGCAGTGAGTTTATTTTATTTTACATAGCACAACGCTCACTAGACCCACAAACGAGAAAACAATTTGAACAACGGTGCGATCGTAACAAAATACCAACTTTTGACGAATTGATGACCTTTGTCCAAAGCCAAGTGCATGTTTTGGAAATGTCACAGGTTATTACTAAACCTAGTTCTTCTGTAGTCCAGTCTGGTGCTACGAAAACGAACAAAACTGAAGAGAAGATGACGACCAACAAATCCTACACTAATAAGGCAAAATCAGGCTTTACTTCTGCATTAGTCAGCTCTAATGATAAAGTTACTGATGAGAAGAAATTCTCGTGCCCCTGCTGTAAAATGAGCCATTCTATTTATAGATGCTTCCATTTTTCGGCTCTTACGCCGATCCAGCGCAAAGAAAAGGCCAAAGAGCTCAAACTTTGCCAAAACTGTTTACGATCTCACGACGGCATTCAGTGCTCTTCGAACAACAGCTGTTCTATGTGCTCGCAACGACACCACACTCTGCTCCATACCTCTGGAGTCAGTGGTGCCGATGTTACGTCACAGGTTGAAAACGAGGCTGGTCCAAGTCTAACTGCTTGCTACTCGTCTTCAGCCCCCGTGGCTGCAGCGCATTACACTGTAATGCTAGGTACTGTGCTGATGCACGTCCGTGATCGGTACAACAACTATCAGACCGTGCGCGCACTGATCGACAGTGGCGCGCAAGGCTCCTTCATAACGTCGGCGTGCGCGCAGCGGCTACACCTGCCTCAGCGCACGTCCGGCATCGCTCTGACTGGGCTCGCCGCAAGCTTCGTGCGCGACCTAGGCGTGCTCTCTTGTACGTTCAAACCCTGTACTTCTTCAGGTCCCTTGTTGACAACGGACGCGGTCATACTGCCGCGCATCACTAACGACATGCCTTCCGTGAGCATCCCTGCGTGCTTGCGTGATGAATTTAAACATCTCTCTCTTGCTGATCCGACATTTGATAAAACTTCACCGATTGAAATGCTTCTCGGTGGTGATGTGTACGCTGATATTATGAAGGGTAATGTTTACCGCCCGAGCGATTCCAAGTTGCCGTCCGCATTTGAAAGTATTTTCGGTTACGTAATACTCGGAAAATGTTTTTTAAATTCAGTTCCTGAAACTACTTGTCTTTTGGCCATAACTGATATCATGAGGACTGATAATTTAATAAAACAATTTTGTGAAGTAGAAAATGTTCCTGACGACATTCTGCCGAGCTCAGAAGACAAGTACTGCGAGGATACCTACAAGAAACTTCATCATCGTGACACATCTGGGCGATATGTTGTACCTCTGCTGTGGAAGCCTACTAGTACTGAGCTTGGTGAGTCTCATACTCACGCGGTGAAACGATTTCATAATATTGAAAAGCGCCTCTTGCGAGACGCAGACTTATACGATGCCTACCGCAACTTCATGCAATCATACGAGAGTCTGGGTCACATGGAGGAGTGTAAAACTGGCGTCACAGAAACTACGCGCTACGTCATTCCTCATCACTGTGTAGTGAAAATGTCGAGCTCTACAACTAAGCACCGCGTCGTTTTCGACGCTTCTGCTAAAACCAGAACAGATATTTCACTAAATGACGTTCTATACACAGGTCCTAAACTTCAGTGTGACATTGTCGAGGTGCTACTACGGTTCCGTCTGCATGCCGTCGCTTTCTCTGCCGACATTTCTAAAATGTATCGGCAGATTCTCATCCGTCCTGAGGAGCGCGGTTACCAGCATATCCTGTGGCGTAATCCACCTGAAGAACCTATTAAAGAATATGAATTGAAAACTATAACCTACGGGTTAGCGTCGTCGCCCTATCTGGCGATACGCACTTTACATCAACTGGCGGCGGATGTTTCGGAGAGTTATTCTCATATCGCTTACATCCTAGTGCACGGCATGTACGTGGATGACTTGTTGTGGTCTACGAGCACTGTCGACGAGGCCATGCAGGTGCGCAACGATGCCAACGATGTACTTGCCACTGCAGGTTTGGAATTGCGAAAATGGATGAGTAATGCTCCGGAGTTTCTCGCTGAGATTCCATTGGATCACCACGAATCTTTGGTGTCTTTTCACGATGAGACAAGTCTCTCAATTAAAATACTCGGACTGCAGTGGATATCTTCTGAAGATTGCTTTTCTTTCAACATAAACAATGTCGATACAATTTTCACGAAGAGATCCGTTTTCCAGTCAAACAGCCCGCTTGTACCACCCTTTGGGTCTCGTGGCTCCATGTATATTCTTCTCTAAATATTTTATGCAAACGCTGTGGAAGTTAGGGCTCGATTGGGACATAACTTTGCCCACGGACCTAAACAGGAGTGGTATAAGCTCATTTCTGAACTCCCCCTGTTGTCTCGAGTGAAATGTCCTCGCTACGCCATGACACCTAATGTTGCTCAATGCCAACTGGTCAGGTGTTGCGATGCTTCCACTCAAGGCCTTTACACGGTTGCATATCTTATATAGTCATTGACGAGGAGGGTAACACAAAATCAACACTGTTGTTGCCAAAATAAAAAGTGGCACTGCTAAATACAAAAACTATTCTGAGATTGCATTTATGGACGCTGTATTGCTCACCAAACTACTGACGACATACGCTCATTGCTTCTTGAGTAAACCTAAGGAAATCTTTCAAACTTTTGCATTTATTGATTCCGCTATTGTGCTGTGGTGGCTAGAGACGCCTCCATTCAAACTGGAAACTTTTATCGCAAACAAAGTGACACATGTCATCACATGGCATCACGTGTCTAGTCCAAATAATGCGGCGGACGTCTGCTCACGCGGAATCTTTCCCACTCAACTTTTGAGCCACGACATTTGGTTCACTGGTTCGCTTTGGTTATCCTTGCCGCCCTTTGAGTGGCCCTTGAATGAATTAGGAAAATCCCGCGAGCTTCCTGAATTGACAAGCGCTCTTTCTGTCGAAGTCTAACAATTTTTTAAGTAGAAAATACTCAAGACGAACTAAGTGGGCACGCTGCATCACGTCAGATCAAATGGCGTTTTCACCCACCTTATGCTCCGAACTTCGGCGGCCTTTGGGAAGCTGGCATCAAGTCAGCTAAAACGCATCTAAAAAAGACTATCGGAGACAGTTCTCTAACGTTTGAAAAGCTCACAACTATTTTTACTAAAATTAAGGCGATGTTAAATTCTCGGCCTCTGTGCGCTCTGTCATCAGACCCTAATGAACTTGAGGTTCTTACTCCGGCTCATTTTCTGATCGGCTCGAGTCTTATGGCGGTACCTGAAACCGATATCACGGCCTCTATCCTCCTCTAACCGTCTTTCTCGGTGGCAGCACGTGCAACAGGTATCCCAACACTTCTGGAGTCGATGGAGGCATGAATTCCTGCACACGCTGCAATAGAGATCAAAGTGGCTCGCACAGCCACCGAACCTCCAGGTCGGGCACCTCGTGCTTATTCATTCTGATAGAACTCCGCCGCTTCACTGGCGTCTCGGTCGCGTCGAGTCTCTACACCCTGGAGCGGACCAGGTTGTGCGTGTTGTTACCCTACGTACTGCGCAGGGCTTCGTGCAGCGACCTGTATCCAAACTCAGCCCTCTACCCTACAATAATTAATTTAGTTTATTATTACTTATTTAACTAATCTGTAGTCTTACTTACTGAATTTCTTTTTCATTTTAGTGAAGTTACTAAGTCTTTATTTGATTTATTATTATGAATAATATAATTTACTCTATCTTACTGTACAGTGGAAACTTTGGAAATCCATGCTGGATTTCGCGGGGGAGTTATGTTGGCGCCGGAATGCCATTATTTTAAAAAACTAACATTCAAATAAAATTCTGACAGCTGGTCGGACAGCTTGTCTTGTCAAAAAATAACAAGAGGGTCGTGAAAATCTTCTATAAAAATATTCAAAAGAAAATCTAAATAATTAATAAAAACCATATAAAAACCTAATACAAATACTAAAATAAAAAAACAATGTGATTTACAACTGTGGAGTACATAGAAAACTAAAGAAAGCAGCACCGGGCGCCTGGTAAAATCAACGACCATGGATCAAAGGTACATACCAGTCAATAATACAGTCCACTACTTACTACTCGACAGGGGCCCTTGGGCACATTTGGTGCTCCTTTAGAAATTAAAAAAATTTAGACATGAAAACATGAGTCAGTGTGCACTTTTATTTTTTATTTTTTATTTTTTTCTACTTTATGAAATAGGGCTTTAGCCGACTAGTGACTTGAATATTTTAAAGTCACTAAATATTTGCTTAGCATTTTAATTTTGTATTCATTTTAAAATAAAGAAACACATTGTTTTTTAAAGAAATTAAATATTTGCAGATATACATTTTATAGAATTAATAAAAACATTTTACGCTTCTATTTTAAATATATTTTTTTTAGATTCATTGGGTACTTCCTTTTTATTTTACTTTAAAAAATATATCGAAATCTCATCGTGCTTCCGCTTTGCATTCGAATTTAGAAATGTTGTAAACAAAAAATTGTGCTCCTCTTTTTCGGTAACGACGACGTCGGCACTTTGGAGCCCTCCTCGTCGAGCCGGGGGCTTCAAGAGGGTCGTGAAAAGGCACCTGCCATGCCAGACCGGCATAGCATTCGTAATCCCCGCATAGGACCGAATATCCATGCGCGTTGTACTGTGTGGGGTCGGTACTTAATAAGAATAGTCTCTTCCCGTCCATGTCGTAAAAGGCAACTAAGGGATAAGCGGCCTGCAGACACCCCGGTTGACTTGTGGCTTTCATGGAAGACATAGGCTGGCTGGGGTAGCTGGAGACTGCGGGGTTTCCGAAGGTCCCCAACCAAGCGGGATTAGTTTGCAGGCCTAGAGCCAACCCCAAACCAAAACAACAACAACAACAACAACAATCCATGCGCGTCGTTAAGACACCTTATGGGGGTGGCTCGCGGCTCAGAAATGCGCTTTCTATAACAAAAAACTTATAAAAGAAATTTTAATTCTGTTTGCTCTGGTTGCAGGGGAAAATCAAAAATTGATCAGCCCTGTTCGCTGTCGCCAATACCGATTTTTAAATTAGCTTGTACATTATCATAACTTTTGCTATATTTTTCTCAGCTATAAAGTTAGAAGATTTTAACAATATTATTCACAATTTATAAATTAAAATTATTAAATAAACTATAACTACCTATCACATAAAATTTAAAGACAAATATAACTAATTAAAAAACTATAACTAAAACCCACTAAAAACTAAAAACTAACTTATAAATTATATATTTCCTCAAGGGGCGTCTCGTCCCCGGGATATAATATAACATACATAACATAACATTTCGATTTAACATAATATATTACAAAGTAGGTAACAAGCGAGGTAACAACGTCCTTGCTCGTAACCCTTCAAGGACTACCTACCTACTCCTCACCTCTCGGTTGTACAGACGTACACTTTTAAATCGCTACAGCTTTACAGAATTACAAGTCATGGTGTTCAAGTGGAGCACTACAGAATGAGTCAAGTCGCCTGCAGCGCAGTGCAGTGGTAATGAGCGTGACTCTCGTCCGAACACCTGAGGGTAGAGTAGAACACGCTGTGTAGTGGACAGAATGCGGCGGCTATTGCGAACGGGTGCAGGAGTCGAGCAGTAGTCGAATTGCAATCGAATTTGCATTTCCTATTAATTAAGTCGGGTAAAATATATGTACGTATGTATGTATATATGCATACATATTTACATATTTATGTATGTATTTATGTATGTATATGTATGTATGTACGTACACGCATAACTTATATAGGTACGACAACCTATTTAGATGTGGTTTTGGTCTATGCTGATAAGAAGACTGTGATCGGACGGAGAGGTTCGAACTCGGTTAAACATTATACTGTGGCCGATTTCACAATCTCCAGACATGTCACGTCTAACAGCTATCTATCGGTTAAAGTCACATTCATAAGTCCGCCCTTCCTACACATCAAGTGGAATAAAGTATCATCTTATTATTCTATTCTCGATATTATAGTTGACAGGAGTTTGGTAACCGACAGCTAAATTTTATCGGAGGGTGGGGAAATCGGATAAGGGGCTTCGTTATTTATGTAAAAAAATTCGGGAGGGTTACATAGACACTCAAATAAACACTTTACACAAAAAAATTATATGTTTTTAGCATTACTTTTCGAGAAATTTAACAAAACATGTTTGCTGCCTAAACAACAGTAGTTAACTTGCATTGTACGGGGTCAATGACCGTACTATGTTCAAACGCAGAACAGCTCTTTGTTTAAGTAAGTCACAAGGTCACTATGATTGGTTTTTACAGCTACTTATTTGATTTTATTATTTTGTTAGGAGAATTTTTTTTCCTATAAATATATGTTTTTTTCTTACGTAAAGTGTTTATTTGAGTGCGTATGTAACCCTCCCGAAATTTTTGACATAAATAACGAAACACCTTATATTACTTATATCGGATTTAATTTTGATAAAGCTTAAGAGAAAATACGGTAGAATAATAGGATATAGACTTTTTTTACGACGAATATTATTACATGTATGAATTAATACATATTGCTATTGCGAATATTATATTGTGAACTTGACCATCATTTACTGTAGAAAATCTAACCTGATGTCAGCGAGAAAATATATACAACAATATCGAACAATTTATAACATTAATTAAACTGTTATATAGCGGTTCGTAACTGAGGCCGTTTATCGGAATTATTCATGTGACCTTTCACTCACTCAACAGCTCAACCGACAACGTGACGTGTGGGATGAATATTATTGTTCAGAATTAGCCCGAGGAATCATTTATGACTTCGCTATTATAAACAGTCAGCGAGACAACGAAGTCCCACCATAGGGGTCACTTTGTACCGTTTTTATACGGCACCATATTCACATGAAATGTATAAGAAATGTCAGCTTCGATAGCTCAGTGGTGCAGACAGTCGACTGTCGCTATTGATTGTTAAGCAACGCTGGGCGCGGTCAGTTCTTGGATGAGTGACCGCACGACCGTTGGAGGCTGACCGTGGTTCGGATTCCACGTAAAACTGTAGGTCCCCTCCCTCCTTACCTTACTAGGTGGTAGGGTTCAACCCGCCCGGGTTGGTACCACCGCACTGAATGAAACGTCGGTCGAAACGGCTATGTAAATAGTTTGTGTTTTCGGTTCAGTTCAGTGTAGCCGGCACGACCGAAGGGAAGCACTGACATGGCACCTAGTTCACCCGGTGTTATGGGCCGACATCACGGATGTTGTAGGTGATAGAGCCAACCGTGTCAGTTTCCATAAAAAAAAAAATTACTGATCCTCGCGCTCCTCCTTGACAAACTGCACGCTTACCTAATAAGACCCTTCTTGAGCTCGACAATGTATGTACTGTGTACTCATATCTATTGTTCATGTACATACAACGTTTGTCGCTAGCTCTCACTCTCACTGAAGATGCCGCGTCCAGTGAGTCTCGCTCTCGCTCGACAGCGCGTTGCAACTTCCTACCTTCCTACCTAAAATTATGTACCTACAGACAAAGTACAATTTAGATACTGTCTTTTTTTGTACTGTCAATTTTATACTGTCTTTTTTGCGAAGATGTAGAACGATTTTTTTTTTATTTGACTTGATATAATTATGAAATATCAAAATTGACGATGGCACTATACGCCAGATATAGGTAATTTAAATAGGCAGTGTGGTCAGATTCTTCAGTATTCATGTTTATGCTGTAAATATTAATGCTCTTGTGAGCGGTAGTATGGGTTAATTATTTGTAAGTTGCTATAATATAATACTTATAAGGTACTAACAAAACATTGTGACTTGCGAAGTTTGTTTGTCAGTTCTTCTTTGCATTGAATTTAGAACTGGCGGAATTTTCGACATGTCCAAACGTAGGTTACCTACCTATGGATGAAATTATACAATAAACAATTCGTGAGTTTTTGTAGCTTTCGCTGGCTCGTGGGAAATTACCCGTTCTCTTCTTCTTCAGAAACCAAGAGAGTCTCCAATGAAAAACCAAAACCAGCTATACCATAACATGGTATTTATCTTTTGTTTCAGAATGTCGTCCATAAGAGTGAGAGTGCCGGTCCGCACTCTTGTGATCGTCATCATGCTTCAACTTCTCGACTCCTCGTCATGCGAGGGCACCAAGCGTGTGCCTCAGGGCTTCGTAGGCATGCGAGGCAAGAAATATTACGACTACGACGATACCGGACCTTACGACAAACGCAGGAGTCAAGGCTTCGTCGGGGTTAAGGGAAAAAAGGACCTTCTCAACACTCTGTTCTCCCCGTACGATGTATACCACAACAGCCCCTACAATTACTACAAACGAGCGCCCATGGGTTTTGTAGGTATGAGAGGAAAGAAAGACGTCTACGATCCCATTGATTATTCCCAGATCAGCGCAGAATATGTCCCTAAGCGCGGATCCATTCTAGGCCAGATTGATTACTCTTCTGAAGAGGAGGAAGGCTTGGAGAATGATAAGTATAACGTCCTTAACGAGCTGATTCAAAGATATGTAATGGAGAATCATATCGATGGCAAGCAGAGCAATGGGGAAACCGAGACTACAGTCAAAGACGGACTGAAGACGACTCCTTCAAACGACGAATCTAACAGCGTAGAACCATCCGGAAGCTCTGAATTGACAAAGAGGGCTGCTCAAATGAATCAGTTCTTTGGCATGCGAGGAAAGAAGTCCACCGAGAACGCCAGTTACCGCGGGAATAAGAGGCCTTTCGACATGTCCTTCAGAGGAAAATTCGTGGGCGTCCGGGGCAAGAAGAGCGTGAATATGCAAGATCAAATTATTAAAATGATCGGATCTGACGCCGGCTGGAACAAGAGGAAGGGACCAGGCAGCGGATTCTTTGGGATGCGCGGGAAGAAGTGGATCGATCCAGGTAAGATATTATATTATTCACTATTACTTTGCTAGCTTCCATTTTCACTACATAATTTCATTACATTTTTATGACGCATCCACATTTCGTTTTTTCTCCGTGAAACCTTTGCAGTCTTCATTTTAAATAGGTACGTAAAGCACGTGGCAGTAAATAATGTCCATCGAGCTTTAGAAAGAGCCAATCCGGTTGTAGAATTTCGTCCCTGTCGCACATAGGCGTGTGACTCTCATTTCTAATACTTTTTAGGTTTCCATACCCCGTACGGAAGCATATTACTAAGTCTACAACATCTTTCTGTCTGTCCGTCCTTCCGTCTGTCCGTGCGTCCGTCCGATTGCTGTATCTTTGGAACCATAACCAGCCAGCTGAAATTTTCAGAGCTATTTTGGCGGATATATCAACGACTAAAAAAAAAATTTCAGTGAAAAATTAAGGGGTTCCCATACAACAAACGTGTTTTTTCAACGTTTTTTTTTTGTGGTGCCGACTTTGCCGGTTTTTATATAGACCTATGTTTACCCGTAAACGCATTTATCAATGTATTGCTTCATGTCATTGGTAAACAATCAGTGTTTCCAGACATACGTAAGCGTAAATTTTTACAGGGCATTCTTATAAACCTTCTTCGCTTATTTTTTATACATATAATTATGTTGTAAATATTTTGTAATTTATAACTATTTAATTGTGCTTGTTCGCAGATTTCCTGTCCGACGAAGCACCGACCAACTAGGAAGAGCCTATCTGATCAAGCCATGTCAACATATCGCCCGCTGAACTCTACGTCTTCATACTTGCCAAACTATTCTTCAACACGAGTAGACCTCGCACTCTTCGATCAAATTTAATGTACAAACAAATTATTTAAGTTTATTCAGAATTGTGTAAGTGCTGTGTTAGATACCTACTTGAACTGAACATATTAATTGTTACTATTTAAAACAGTTCGTATAGGTACTACTAGCATTTTAGCATTAAGTTATGTTATGTACCTTGTAGGGTTTAAATTGGCTGCAATGGATTCGCCATTTAACCGTGTCTACAATAAATTTTATATCTTTTCAATTTTCATAAATCGAATGGCAGGTCAAATTTACAGGACAGCAGGACATAAATTATTGTCATTAGGAATCTACGAATGGTTGTAAAATTTCGCACTTCCTCTCATAAAACTTATTTCGACACGACCCCAAATCCTTCACTATCATAGGATTATTAGTTTTAAAAGAAACATTATCGAAGCTTGAAGATCTTCTCTAATTAGTAGGTACTTAACTTGCCTTTGCCATTATAACGGCGATAACAGGTCCACCTATGTAGGTAGGTAAAATGTTACTGAGACGAAAAATTATAGTGTTATCGTAGTACTTACAAGCAAACAGAAGACATTTGCAGCTGCAGGAAAGCAATAAGTCATTGGCGTTTTAATAAGTTTTGAAGTTTAATTTTGTTTTACAAATGTATGATTTCTAATAGATATAAATGTAAAGATAAACATATATTGAGACATATCTTGAAATATTATTCTAGTCATAGATTTCTCTGTTCCTAAGTTATTGAGATAAGTTATTTTATTTGGCGACTTGCTCTCACCGTCTGAAACGAGATAATATAAACCTGACATAACGTTTGATTAGCAGCTCTTCAAAAATTCTACTCATTTCCAGAATATCTGTCTTTCGTGAATTAGAAATTATCCTTGAGACATTTTCGGGGAAATGATTTAGGCAATTTGATAAATTATACAATTAAAAGAAAATTGGAGTGATAGCTATAATAAAATTTTGCCTAATAACAATTTTTCATTCTACCATAGATGATGGTACCTATATCAATTGAAAAAGCAATACTGTCCAAGCTATAGAAAGTAGGGGAGCAAATTAAATTCTGTCAACCAAATATATTACTTTTAGTATCAAAAGTTTAGTAATATTATGTTAACGGTTTATTGTGATTTTTATAATCTACCTTATGTGTAGGTCACTTCACTGACAGTTAAATTCCTGTCTGCTTAGATAAGTATATCAAAATTAAAAGAAATATATTCCCATCTAGTGGGATTTAACGTCGCTGTCTTCATTTCTGCAAAATTTCGAATGACAATGTACTTAGTCTTTAGTATAAACAAAGTATTAATAAGTGTAGAGTGAAAGTTTGAAGTTATTGCATTTAATCGTTCATTTTATTTTTTCATAAGATTCAAATTGTTCCGTAGCTTGTGGGATTGCTGATCGTACTTATGTTGTGTGCATTTTGTAAAGGCTGACAAAATGTTCGTACAACATCGGAGCTACGCATCATGCCAAATTTAACAAATTAAAAGCAGTTATGTAAATATCTGGTGTTTTATTTACCTCTGTACAGAGGCGGCGCAAGGCGTGGGCGACGTGGGCGACCGCCCACGGCCTCGCGGCCCGAGGGGCCTCGCGCCTCGAAAGTTCATGCAGCTTTGATTCATGAAAAATATTCAGCTAGATCTATTAAGAGAGACCCCGAATAAACATGTTTAGACTTAATCAAAGGCAAACTAAACCTTACTTTAAAGCCTTTATCCGACACAAGATGGGAAAGCAGGACATAGGCAGTGAATATTGAATTATTACAGTATTAGTGGCTGTATAATTCCGATTTGATGATGTTGTTGAATGTATTGAGTATTGGCAAAATTGAGAGGGCCTCGCAAAATTTACCTTCCCCACATCAAATTAAGTGCATGCCCCGCTACTGCCTCTATACTATAAAATAGCATGTCTTCTCCCACTGTACCGTGTGGGGCTGGTACTGTACCGTATGTGTGGAGTCGGTACTGTACCGTGCTTTTTTTTTTTTCTTTTTTTATGGAAGCTGTCATGGTTGGCTACATCACCTACAACGTCCGTGATGTCAGCCCATAATACCGGGTGAACTAGGTGCCTTGTCAGTACTGCCCTTCATTTCATGTCGACTACACTGAACGGAAAACACGAACTATTTACATAGCCGTTTCGACCGACGACGTTTCATTCAGTGCGGTGGTACCAACCCGCGCGGGATAAACCATACCACCTTGTAAGGTAAGAAGGGAAGGGACCTCAATTTTAAGTGGAATTCGAACCACGGTCAGCCTCCAACGGTCGAGCGGTCACCCATCCAAGTACTGACCGCGCCCAGGTATGCTTAACAACAGTCGACCGAACGCACCACTGAGCTAACGAGCAGGCTAAGTGTGGGGTCGGTACTTAAAAATAATAACCCCACTGCATCTCTCCCCGTGCATGTCGTAAAAGGCGACTAAGGTATGACGACGAGATGCCGTACTAATGGGCGACAGGCTAGCCTCATCTCACCTTGGCACGGTCCTTCCATCGAGTCATGCATGCAGCAGGTGGGTCTTCTTGCTGCTTGATAGTTGCCTTGTCTTGTTATTATTATTGCTTAGGCTAGAACATAGTCAATTATTAGTCCCTTGCCAAATAAAATTTGTGACGAACTCATGGGAGAAGAATACATACATACATACCACAACGCTGTATTCCGACAATCGGGGTAAGCAGAGTAAGCGCAGTTGTGCTGCAGGTACTGTTCCAAATTACAGCACAACACCGACCACCCACGTTTAGCAAAGTATTCTATATCTCGGTGAAATGACCGTTCCACGGTGATAGGTAGCTAGCCTAGCCCCACACGGTACTAAAGAATTTTCTATCTATCTACTTGCTGCATCGTCTTTCATAATGTATGCTTAATTATTATATTATATTGCAATAAGTAGTTAGTCATTAAATATAAAAAAGTAATACTAATAACTAAAGAAATAAACCTACCTAACAAACATTAAAATAACTATCAAAACGGGCATTTTCAAATGATCTTAGAGCACTTGCGGCATTACCCCGCTGGATGGCAAGGCTTACCCTTTGAATGAAGTAGGCCCTTGATTGCGGGACGCCAGTTGCGTCTACCAGCAGAGGCCCAAGCCTCTTCAAGAAGCTTTTGGCTTCACAGCTTCATTTTCAATCATTATTTTAATGTTTAATGAAAGTTCTGATCTATGAAAATTACTACTGCAATCATCATCATCATCATCAGCCTGTATCGGACTTCTGGACATAGGCCTCTCCCAAGGCACGCCACCACACGCGGTCTTCCGCTCTTCTCATCCATCCACTCCCGGCAGACCCGACAACCGATGGGGTAGACGGGTGCTCGAATGGAGGCCACGTACCAGCAAACTTAGCGTGTGACGCCGCCGCCCCCCGGCTAGGTGGACAGTAGTGTTGTTAATTAATGCGAAAAAGCATTAATTTAATTCACTTGCGAATCTTACGCCCTTAACATGCTAACGTTAAATGCTAAATGCGAATGCGAAAAATATCGCTCGACAGTTCATGATGGAATGAACACACACAATGAATGTCTTATACACGGTGTTGCAACCCCAGCCGTAAAACCCGAAAGGGGGTGATTCTTTACGTGAAATAGAACAACTTTTGTTGTACGACTTTTTAATTTGAAGAAAAAATTTTTTTTTCTTCATACATTTTGAGAATAGGCATTTAAAATTTGTATGGAAAAAATATTTTTTTTTGTTAAAAAAACTGTTTTCGCCACATAAGTTATTTAGTATCACATATAGAATAACCCCCTTATGTCAGTTAGAAATATTACGGGGGCAACGGCAACACCGTGTATATGAAGTGCGAATTCACTCAAGCGTGTGAATAAACCAAAACAAAAGTTCATGTGACAGATGGATAGATCTCACCGAGAACTGAAGTTTGAGTACCAACACGATGGGTCTAGCACCAATGGTTCTCGAGTTATGACCAAAACAAAAGTTCATGTGACAGATGGATAGATCTCACCGAGACCTGAAGTTTGAGTACCAACACGATGGGTCTAGCACCAGTGGTTCTCGAGTTATGACCAAAACAAAAGTTCATGTGACAGATGGATAGATCTCACCGAGACCTGAAGTTTGAGTACCAACACGATGGGTCTAAGACCAGTGGTTCTCGAGTTATGACCAAAACAAAAGTTCATGTGACAGATGGATAGATCTCACCGAGACCTGAAGTTTGACTACCAACACGATGGGTCTAGCACCAGTGGTTCTCGAGTTATGACCAAAACAAAATTTAATGTGACAGATGGATAGATCTCACCGAGACCTGAAGTTTGAGTACCAACACGATGGGTCTAGCACCAGTGGTTCTCGAGTTATGACCAAAACAAAAGTTCATGTGACAGATGGATAGACCTCACCGAGACCTGAAGTTTGAGTACCAACAAGATGGGTCTAGCACCAGTGGTTCTCGAGTTATGACCAAAACAAAAGTTCATGTGACAGATGGATAGATCTCACCGAGACCTGAAGTTTGAGTACCAACACGATGGGTCTAGCACCAGTGGTTCTCGAGTTATGGCCAAAACAAAATTTAATGTGACAGATGGATAGATCTCACCGAGACCTGAAGTTTGAGTACCAACACGATGGGTCTGGCACCAGTGGTTCTCGAGTTATGACAAAAACAAAAGTGCATGTGACAGATGGATAGATCTCACCGAGACCTGAAGTTTGAGTACCAACACGATGGGTCTAGCACCAATGGTTCTCGAGATATGGCCAAAACAAATTATCACGTGATAGATGGGTAGATCTCATCGAGACGTTCAGTTTGAGTACCAACACGATGGGTCTAAGTTCAGTGGTTCTCGAGATATGACCAAAACAAATGATCACGTGACAGATGGGTAGATCTCATCGAGACGTTCAGTTTGAGTACCAACACGATGGGTCTAAGTCCAGTGGTTCTCGAGATATGACCAAAACATTTATCACGTGACAGATGGGTAGATCTCACCGAGACGTTCATTTTGAGTACCAACACGATGGGTCCAAGTCCAGTGGTTCTGTAGATATGACCAAAACTAATGATCACGTGACAGATGATAATTCCGATCCCTCACTCGCATGATCGCATCGCATTTCGCGTTTAGATGCTAGCTAGCAGCGGAGCGCAGGCGCTATATAGCATTTAGCATTTAGCATTACCACAGATAAATAGCACATACTTTATTGCTTTGTGCGTTCCAAAACAAACGAACCAACAAAGTTTTACGAACGAAACAGCAATGCTAACTAAAATGAAATGTGATTATTGCTTAGCATTTAGCATTTAGCATTTATTCATCAGGGCGCTTAGCAGTGCTAAATGCTAACGGGGTATTCATTATGAATTAATTTTGTTAATGCTAAGCATAACAAGACTAGTGGACAGACGACCTAAAAAAGGTAGCCGGGAGTGGAAGGATTACTGGAATACTGTAAATCAATTTACCCAGCACCTGCAATCGCCAGTAAATGTGAGAATACAGAGGCTCAAGAAAAACATTAAAATAAAATTGAGTTACAGTCATAATATTCCAATATAGTTAAGTACGATTTTGCACCTCGTATTGCACACATTTGCGTGGTGAGGGGCGAAATTTTAACGAAAGTAGAGCTAGTGCAAGTGAAACGGAGGAGGAACGGAACCATATTATTTTATTTATAGATGCCTATACCTACTAACATAAGTATTAATGTAAGTATGTAACTTTAATATTTTATAATATAAGTAATAGTATGTTTAGCAACATAGAAATATAGTGTGGGAAATGTGGGAATTAATTTGATTGAAGTACCTACTACGTAACCTGGCATTGCACATTCTTCTGGCAGAAAAGCGGTGTAATTTAATGCGCATGGTCATGGTCAATCTTTATGCAGTTGGCAGGTATCCAAGTTACTCTCAAAGAGTTTGTATATTATAAAAAACATATTTAGTGGCTCCATCTAGAAATTGTATACTAAAACAGTTTGTCGATACTCTTACCAAGAAAGAAACCTGTTTTGTCGTAGAACGAAACCCAAAAACTTATAGAACCTTACACGAAACATAACTCATAGATGGCGCACTATTTAAAGAATTTTCGTTTACAGAGATGGCAGCACTTTCTATGCATTACTTCAGCGAAACGACACCCGAAAGACATTGGCGGCTCCTTTCCTGAACACGGCTCGAAACGAAGGAAACGTAACAAAAACGACATGCGCCGCTTAGGTTAGGGTTAATACCTATATTTTATAGAAAATGCGTAGCGTACGTAACCACCAAAACATTAACTCATACCACTTTCCTTCGAACCGAAGTCTGCCGAAGTGTTCACGAAAGGAGCCGCAATGTCTTTCAGGTGTCGCACCGTTACTTTATAGTCTAACTAAACGAGTGGCTCGGGATCAATTCTTATGCCTCTCACTGACAGTTCTCCTCCTAAGAAATTTTTATTTTCGGAAATATTCGGAAATATACAAACTGTTTTGGTGGTTTAAAAAAAAATAACCAGGAAGATGCGTCGCGCGCATCTTCTTTATATTAACCCTAACCTAATGTTGAGGCGGTGCATGTCGTTTTTGTTACAAGTTTGTATTTCCGAAAATAATTCTTAGGTGGTTATAAAAAAAACTAAACACCCTAAAACAATTTAAACACCGTAACATTGCTTAAAAAAGAAAAAAAACAAAAAAACCAAAAAGATTTTGTGGGATTCGAACCCAGGTCATAAAACTACTAGTCCTAGTCCTAGACCCTCACCCCTGAGCCACGAAATCACTTAAATTAAACGAACAAAAGAATATCGAATTCCCTTGATTCGCTTTCGGCTCTATGCTCTATGACGTCACAGCTGTCAGCGAGAGCCAACAGAATTGATCCCGAGCCATTCGTCTAACCAAGGACACGAGTGGTTATTTTTTTTTAAACCACCAAACAGTTTGTATGTTTCCGAATATTTCCGAAAAAAAAATAAGAAAAAAAAAGTGAGAGACATCAGAATTGGCCCCAAGCCATTCGTCCAAGGACTGGCAGCCAAACCGTCGTAAAAAAACAACAACAACAACAACAAACCGACGTAAAAAAGTCACTCAACTGTCAATGTCAAGCTGACGTTCACTTCACGGCCAGCTGATTGGGGCGGCATTTGTTTTCACAGATAGGTAAAAAATACTATGTTATTGTTTTGAAGCAGAATAACAGTTCATTAACTTGTCGAGGGGACCAAGACATGGTAAGTCTAACTATCTTTTGACTTATGAAACTTTATTAGAGATTACCAAGTGTTTATAACCAATTTCGTAGGTACAATAAATAATACAATTTACCGGTTGACTGGCTCCCGCTGACTACGACGCTTACCTCCATCCTCGTATATTATATATAATATTCTATGCTTCCGATGACTCCCGGGCCACTTTCGCCGCGCGAAGATTCGGTGTCTCGGGGCGCGCGCGCGCATGCACATAAACTCAAATATTTAGTAAAATACGTAAAATAATGAAGTCAGATCAACTAATTTTATTCTTACTTATAGCCAATGAAATTACTCACAAAACAATATAAAACAAGTGAGGATTCACGTGTTTAGAAGCACAGACGGATTCTTTGAACTTCAGGAAAAACAAAACAGGCCTGACATTTTTTCAAATTGCTCTCGATACTCTTACCAAGAAAGAAACCTGTTTTGTCGTAGAACGAAACCTAAAAACTTGTAGCACCTTAAAACGAAACATAACTCATAGAGATGGCGCATAAAAGGAGTACAATTTGGCATCCATTTTGAGGTTTACAAGGCTGCGGCACAGCTGTTAGCATCTGGTTGATAGACTAGTAAATTTGACTAACTAAGTAGTAATAATTTATTTTCAGCAAATTTTATATATATATACTTATATATATAATAAAAAAACACTCGTGTTTTTTTTTTATTTTCAGGAGTAACTCTTTCATATGAAAAAGAAATGTAATAAATAGCAAAATATTGAATTTCCTCAGAAACTGTATACCCAATCTTACTTAGGGTTCTAAAAATAGGTTAAAAGGTAATTTTTAACAACTGCAATCCTTATGTTTGTTTCTTAGTTAGGACACTAAAAATAGGTTATGTTTTTTATGACTATTAAAATGCTTATATGCACCCCCTCACCCTCTCCGGTGGGGAAGACCATACCAATCGTCTACGCCATGGACGATTGGTATGGTCTTGGTATTAGTATTGAGATACCGTAGACTTGACGGTATCCCGGAACGGAACTGTGTGGACAATACTGTGCGTGGATATTTATTTTATTTATTTTGAGACACCAACGAGTAGGTAACACATCGAATAGGGTTACAAAACTTTAACTGAATAATACATTGGGTGTTATTCAGCACCGTATCCCACAAATTAAATATATATCAGACTCGAAGCTTACAGACAATCCTAACAAGAAATCTAACAAGAGCATTTAAAAACCGGCCAAGTGCGAGTAGAACTCGCGCACCGAGGGTTCCGTATCACTAGCGTTGCCAGACATCCGGATAAAGCCGGACACGGTTAGCCTTTTTAAATTATTTTTTTATGTAAAACTGACACGGTTGGCTACATTACCTACAACATCTGTGATGTGATGACAGCCCATAACACCAGGTGAACTTAGTGCCACGTCAGTGCTTCCCTTCGGTCGCGCCGGCTACACTGAACTGGACGGAAAACACAAACTATTTACATAGCCGTTTCGACCGACCTTTTATTCAGTGCGGTGGTACCAACCTGGGCGGGTTAAACCCTACCACCTAGTACTATAAGAAGGGAGTCATATCCCTTAGTCGCCTTTTACGACATACACGGGGAGAGATGCAGTGGGGTTATATTAAATGCTTGTCCGGCCAAATTAGAAGGTGTCCGGCCTGTCAGGTTTTTGTTAGGCTTTTATCTTCGTGCTGTGTGACCTGTGCTTTTTTCTTTCATGAGTATTTTCTTTTGTAATTTTTGTATTTAAATTAGAGACTGATTTAAATTATAAATAATTGCATGATTTTTATTTTAAAATATAGTTCTTTAATAAATCCTTAGTGTTTAATGGTCCGACCTTTTTACCAAAATGTCCGGGTTTACGTGCTGGTAAATCTAGCTTTCTGTTTTATACACCTGGCAACCCTACGTATCACCATGTCATGGTGAGCGCCACTCACGGCATCTATGGTGTGTTTTATGAAATGCTTCATATTAGTTAAAATTCATGATTAGTATTATGATTATTTTGCTTCATACTGTTTTCGGTAGGTACACTTTTTAGTTTCCACGTGACAACTGACAAAAGGCCATGGGTCAAACCTTGCAAACGATCCACTTACCTACAAAAAAAATTGTCGATCGATGTACCGAACAGCCTGTATATCAGTGATTTTAAATTGCCCAGTCTCACTCAAGTCTGTATGTATGATTTATATCTATAAACTCTGTCTTCCTCTCCAGGTTAATTGACATAGGTACTTCAGATAAGTTCACATTTTTAATAAAATAAAAAAATAAGTGGTGAATTGGATAAGGTGTCATCGTTGATACTCGTAGATGAAATTTCAAAGGTTCAATTGGAGTAATTTTTTTTTTGCAAAATATCATTGTAGAAGATTTTGTTTTTTATTTTAATTGTATTAACATTGAACAATTACTTAACCAAAATTCGGTATTATTTTCAGTTGGATGGGAAAATATTGAAATATTTATTATTTATAATGATGCAGTTGACACTTTCATTGTTTTAAAATGTAATAATGAAACACCGCATTTTACTTCCCAAGTTGATAGTTTAATATAATTTATGCGTAATATTATTAAATAATAAACAACAATAATTTTCCTAGTGACTAGTTTTCAGTTCAGGTTGTATGTGCGCCTTTGAAAAAACCAGACCATTTTACCAAAAGCGCTCAATGTGACTTCATAACTGTTTAATTGAACAAGCATATACCTACGTTATGTGATTTATTTTTGTAATTTTTCATATAGGTAGTAGGTAGATAGTTAGTACGAAGGTATTTTGTTTAAAAACGTTCAAGAACATTCATACGTCTTCTTAAATCTGACGAAAATCAACTGAAATCTACTATTGCTTCGTCATGTGTACATATACTATTCTGAAACAATTATAGTACAGAATAGTTCATCATTTCTACGTACAAATACTATCTAGTAATTTTTAAATATAATCATAATAAATACGTAGTATTTAAAGAAATAATCTCAGATTGTTCGACATTTTAATCTACATGTTTTATTCTAACTACTATCTAACTACCTACTCTAAACGCTCAGTTATGTAGCCACATCTTCGATTGTCTACACATCTATCTATTACGTATATCGTGGACAGGACAGGGTCTGCCGGTGGAAGCGTGCAACCCTTCACAGTCACGTCAGATTGTACTGCTCGTATCTACTAGTCACTTCTACTGTTTCAACCTATAGTCCTTGTCCATTTCTTCGCCGAACAGGAGGATCTTGTTCAGCTTTTCCTTGGCGCTGTCCGAGGACGGCGACCACAGGGGCCCGATCACGGGAGGCGAGCGCTTCCCTCCCCAGGCGCTAAATTTCACCTTCCTCTTTCCATCCTTCATCGGAATCCCCAAAGAGTTCATATAACGGCCGAAATCGTAAAACGGGAGGTGATATTTATTCAGAAATTCATTCTCGCCCCTTTTAAACTTGAGTACGTGGTACAGCATCTTGGGGAAAGTCCTGAAAGGGAAGGCGTCCTTGTCGAATCTTTGAGACTTATTATTGAACCGCTGCAGCCACATGTTGGGAATCAACGAGGTGTAGATGATCCGGGAAGCTTTCGTCGGCTTGAAAATGACGTTTCCGCTCCTCTTTCCGCCCCAGGGACTGAAGCGAACGCGTTTAGGCATGTTGTTCTCTTTGGATTGAGGGGTCCTCTTCCAAGTCCATCTGTAGGGATAGCTGTCGATTTCAGACATAAGTACATTAGCGCTACGCTTGCCTCCCCAGGGGCTGAAGTTGCGCTTGGTCTTGGTCTCGGTTTTGGGCAGTGACATTTCCGGGTTGACGTCGCCCGATAAGCTCGGTCGTGCATTGATTGTTAAAGGAGATTTTCCCTCGTTGTCGGCTTTCATGTAGAGAGTTTTGTCCATGTCGATTTGATTTGACACCCATCGTCGATTCCTGTCTCTGTCGGCCACTTCCGGGTAGTCATTCTTGTAGAATCCGTTGTTGTTATCGTTGCCTGCGAAATCGCTCTGGTAGGGTGCGCTAGTTTCTTCGTCGTTCCTGTAGAATTCGCCATCGTCGAAGGGTGTGTGTTCATACTGGTCGCGGAAGTCTGCGAGGGGGTGGCTTGGGTAGAAAGAGCTGTCGGTCTCGAGGGTGTCGCCGATATACTGAAGACTCGCCGCCCCGCACCAAGACAATACCAGGAGTAGCCACAGCGACATCATTCTGTAACACGAGAACGATTATGTGAGATTTAACAACTAATATTATGCTGAGCATTTTATTAGCTTCGCTCATTTTTTTTATTGAAAGCGCGACATGTGGCGCCTAGCCACGCATAAGTGTCTAACGACGCCCATGCATGGGTCGTATGCGGGCGTTGCGAATACCTGCTGACACTGACCAGGTGCCTATTCACGCGCCTCTTGAAGGAATCGAGACTGTACTACTTGGAGGGAAATTTATGGGCAGGGAGAGCATTCCAGATTTTACCGGTTCTGTAGAGAAAAGATCTGCAGAACAGATTGATACTCATCCGCGGTAAGTCCAGCAGGTAGGGATACAATCCCTGCCCTATGCCCGTGTTGCGGAGGTGGGAAGGAGACGGCAGGATCGGTTCAAACAACTCCTCCAAGCACTCCTCATGGAAGAAGTTATAAAATACACTTAAGGAGCCGACATCCCTCATCCGGCATCCCCGGCTAGATCGCGGGACACTTCTGAGTGACCATTCTGGTTTCGGAATATTCAATCATGTGCCTCAGTCATGCCTCAGTGGTCTGAGATTAAGTGTGTTTACCAAAATAATGTGGTTTTCGAAAATAGTGAAACGCCTAAATAAAAACCACAGCAATGGCAGCAACCAATTGCAAAAGCATTGCTTCTTCTAGTTAAAATATAAAAAAATTGTTTTTGTAACCCATGGCTTAATATCTACTAACCGTATTAAAGTCTAAATTTTAGCTTTAGAACTCTAAGAGAACAGGGGGTGGGCGGTCATTTGTGCACATTTTTAGCTATATCATTTAGACGGGACTGAACTGTAAAAAAAAATTTAAAAAAAAACAATTTGAATCCTACCGATATGTTAATGGAACTTTTGACGTGATGACGTCACGTCTTATAAATTGATGAACACCGGCTGCACGCACGAAAAAATGTCACGTTCCATCTGAGCCTGTGTGTGCAAGCGACAGCGCGTAACAAGCGATAGAGAGGCACAATCGGTATAGTCAAAGTTACCATGGAAACGTCTTAAGAGTAAAACTGTCAAGATCAGACAACAGACGTTTATTGATGGCCAGTCACAAGATAATTAATCTTTCTACTGGAAATAGAATTACTTATCTTTGCTCTATGTACTACGATTATTCCACGTCATCACGTAAAACTATCGTCCGTAAACCGACTTTACAGACAACCAATTTTTTTTTATTGGTACCAAACCTACGTACCAAACTAACTTCCCAAAGCGTAAGAAGCTTCGCTTCTATCGGGTGTCCCACGGCCCACGACACGTCACCTTTTTTAACCGACTTCTTAAAAAAAAGGAGGTTATCAATTCGACCCGTATGTATGTAATATCGTTGGAATTGCACAATATTTGTATGTTAGTCTACATATGTGGGCTTCTAAACAGGTGTGCCAAATTTCATAAGTATGTTTGTATGTTTTTATGTATGTATGTTTGTCCACGAATTTCTTGGAAACTAGAAGTCGAATTGCCATAATTATTTTTATTATTAAGGGGGATTAAGCATCCCCCAACTTAGGGAACAGTGTAAGTTTCATCAAAATCGGTTCAGTAGTTTTCTAGATATGGACTGTTAAATGTGTACCAATCACTGGAATGTCTTATCTATGGAATGTGTTATCTATCAATGAAACGTCGTCTGTTGAAACGGCTTTGCAAATAGTACGTGTTTTCCAGTTCAGTGTAGCCGGCACGACCGAAGGGAAGCGCTGACATGCACCTAGTTCACCATAGTGTTGTGATGGAGCCAATCGTGTCAGTTTCCCCAAAAAATAATCTAAAATATTTATTCATAATAGGTATTAGATAATTAATTACTGAAGACGGCTTTATTCGCCGAAATATTTACTAAAAAACATGTGTTGTTTTTAAATAAATATTTAAAAAAATAATCTTAACAACTGTGTAATTCACAAAAACACTACGGAAAATGATTTGATAGAATATGCTTTTCTGAAGAGTTTCGTTAAAATGTTTCTTCCGTGTTTGTCTCGGCCCTCGGGGACTGGAATTGGAAATAATGAATAAATCGATTGGCGCCCTCAAGAGCTCTAGCGGTGACCTGCATGTACGGTCGGCTCTAAAAGTGCAAATACACACTTAGAACTTTGTCATATAAAAACTAGGCGAAGCCGAGCGGCGCGGCGGCGGCGGCGGGCGAGCGCAACAACTGTGACCAGTTTCTCCGTGTGAAACTAATAATGAGGAGGTTAGGTTCAAAAGGTAACAGATCCACTTTAGACAGATTCTTTTTTTGACGTGATAACGTCTTATAAATTGATGAACACCGGCTGCGCGCACGAAAAAGTGTCACGTTCCATCTGAGCCTGTGTGTGCAAGCGAGAGCGCGTAACAAGCGATATAGAGGCAAAATCGGCCCAAGCGGCAGTGTTGCCAAACGTACGGTAATTGCCGTATCGTACGGTAATCGAGGCTAGAAATCGACAAATGTACGGCGTACGGCAGCGATAGGGGTGCCGTACGAAAAAATACGGTAATTCTTATAGCTGTGTTTCTTTATGATGTTATCACGTAAAACTATCGTCCGTAAACCGACTTTACAGACAACCAATTTTTTTTAAATTTAAAATGCCGAATTGCATCGATTCCACACCTTGTAATTATCAAAATGTACTCAAATCCGAATGATTTTAGCTACCAAAAAGTGACATTTGGTTCAAAAGGTAACAAATCCGAAAAATCGCCACTAAATAGCGGCGGGTGGCCGAGTGGTTTGGACATCGGCTTCTCATGCGAGAGGTCCGCGGTTCGAATCCCGTCGGCGTGTACCAATGAGTTTTTTCTGACGAAAAAATTTATGTGCATACCTACACCTGCTGCTTCACCGTTCGGAACCGGTGTAAAACTGTAGGTCCCTTCCCTTGCCTCTTACTAGACGGTATGCTCAAATTTTAGCCGACTGTGTTGGTATAACCGTACTGGATGTAAGATGTGCGCATAGCAGCCTCGTTTGTGTTCTCCTCTAGTCCAGTATAGCCAGCAATCTAGGGAAGTCTCCGGTATGGCACCTACCTTCTCGGAGGTGATATTGGCTGGTCGGAGCATGCGCTTCGGCCCCTCCAACTCAGCGACACATACCGGATTACATAAAAAAAAAAATATTCCTCTTAGATCACTTTACATCAAAATCCAAACCAACTTCGGTGCATAATGCCGCCCTGTGATTCTAAAAGTAACATATCCAATTATTTTCGTAATTTTGTGGGGCACATATCCGTATACTTGTGGTGTGGAACAAAAAGTAACAAATCCATTACTCCAGTACAAAAAGGCACAAATCCAAAATTCAAATGCATGTATTCCTTATTCTGCTGCACATTTTTTTTAAATCTTTGTATGATACGAATGATCTCTACTAGTAGAATTTTATATGAAATTAAAATAAATAATTATGTAATGGCTTAGGACCCATAAAGTTTTTTGAGTTCTCTGAAAAAAAAAACCTAATGTGGATTTGTGACATTTTGTTCCTAACCTCCTCAATTATATATTGCAGAGTTATTGTAAGATCTGTGCCGTTTATTATAATAACCCTAGGTTTATTATAAAACCCCAGATTATTGCAAATTAATTACAATTTTGCTAATGCAATTGGCCAATATTAGGTTTATTATAAAACATTGGTCTCGGTCAGAGTTATTGCAAACTGCGAAATTTCACACAACAGTTTTTAAACGTTTTCACACCAAAGAGGAATTATCTACGCTAGTACATAATTCCTCTTTGTTTTACACAAAGTTTTAAAACTTTTCAGGGTTTTTATGATAATAACCCTAAACCCAGTCAGGTTTATTGCCAATTCGATGTTTGCGCTATCTCGTGGCCGTTACTCATTTGCAATAATCCTGGATGAGCTTAGGGTCATCTATCAATGCTTACTAATCAATGCTAATAATAAATCTGTAAGGGATGAGCTGAGTAGTGGGGTCGGAGGCGAACTCATTCGGAGAAATTAAAAAATATTATTGAATGTATTTAATTTCATGTAAAAGTGTTTTTGTGTATTTTTTGTACTTATCTAATCACTAGCTTTCACCCGCGGCTTCGCTCGCATAGCCTATGTCCATCCTGAAGGTCCATTCTAAATATTGGTCAAAGATTTTTTTTAAATCGGATGATTATTTTCGGAGATTACCTCCTACATCCAAACTTGCAAACTTTACATACATACATACATACATACATATCACACACGCTGAATCCCGACAATCGGGGTAAGCAGAGCAATCGGTGTTGTGCTGCAAGAACTCTGCTAAATTACAGCACAACACCGACCACCACGTTTCGCAAAGTATTCGAACAAGACATCGATCGATCAAGCAGCAAGCAAGGCACGAAGAACCACCTGCTGCATGATTTGGTGGAAGTACCGTGCCAAAGTGAGAGGTGGCGAGCCTGTCGCCCTTTAGCACGGTATCTTGTCCTTATCCCTTAGTCGCCTTTTACGACATGCACGGGGAGATATGCAGTGGGGCTATTCTTTTTAAGTACCGGCCCCACACAGTTACAACTTTATAATATTACTTTACATCTTTATAATATTAGTGTAGAAGTGTATATTATTTATTACTGAATTAGTATTGTCTAATAAATAAGAAAACTACGCGATCGGAGCGTCGAACTCAGCGAGTGAGTAAAATATAATAAAATTTCACTAAGTATGAAAATGCCTTTTCTGTAGTATGGACTACTTCGTCTGCTAGAATATTCATGGAATAATATTCGCGAATGGGTACTCGTGAGGGTCGTCTCAATCGAGTTACGTCACTTCTCGAGCTGGTTAAAATTTACGAACCGGAAACCGTATGCCGTATTATATGAATAGTGTGGGCATATGTCCTGTGCTAATAGTGCAATCTATGAGGAAAGATCGACTGAAAGGAATTACTCATGGACGATAAAGTCACTCTTTAGCCTACGCACTAATGGTTATCAAAGTAGCCTAGTGGTAAATCTGTTTTTTTATTATGAGGATAAACATGGGTGACTGTGCCGAGGGACCAGTGGTGCAGTCGATAGAGCCAAGAGCTCACCTCTCCTCGCGAAACCACACGCAGTGAGATGGTATGCCAGCAGATTTTCAGACCGGTTGCTGGGGTTGTCTAGCCCAGGGATTCTCAACCTTTTTTCCTCTGCGACACATCTTAAGATTTTTTTTAGACTGGCGACACACTTCTTAGACAAACTTAAACACAAGTCTTACAAGTGGGTAGGTACATAATTTTATTACAATTAGACATTTTGGAAGCATACATACGATTAATATAAATTAACTAAGTATGCATATCACACACGCTGAATCCCGACAATCGGGGTAAGCAGAGTAATCGGTGTTGTGCTGCAAGAACTCTGGTAAATTGCAGCACAACACCGACCACCACGTTTCGCAAAGTATTCGAACAAGATTAAATCGATCAAGCAGCAAGTAAGGCACGAAGACCCACCTGCTGCATGACTCGGTGGAAGTACCGTGCCAAGGTGAGAGGTGGCGAGCCTGTCGCCCTTTAGCACGGCATCTTGTCCTTATCCCTTAGTCGCCTTTTACGACATGCTCGGGGAGAGATGCAGTGGGGCTATTCTTTTAAGTACCGAACCCACACGGTTTAAATTAACTAAGTAATACAAGTATTAATAGTTTGAACACTAAACATTAGGCTGAGTAGATCCTAATGTGATACTTGAGCCTGACGACCTTTACACAGATCTTCTATACGTGGACGAATTTTGGATAAACAGACTCATTGTCCACATTGAGCAGTCTTGATCTGTTTTTGGATTTGATGTTTTACAGTGCGGAAGGGCAAAATTTTGTATTTTTTAGAAATTCTCGCGACACTCCTGACACACTGGTTGAGAATGGCTGGTCTAGCCTATTGATACGACGTTTTATATCCGGGAAACACACTCGCCGGAAGACAGCTCCACACCAACAACGTAGCGGTGCGGAAAAGCAACGATTTTGACAATCAATTTGTTCTCAAAAGTCCAATGTCAACAACAAAACTGTGCTGAGCCACTTTGTGACGAGTGTTGCGGAGATAAGACGGAGTGCAAGGAATAAGGGATGCTAGTTCCTCATAGTCCTCAAATGTGCTGGAATTTTTTTTTTTTTCAGAAAGCGCGACATATTTTTTTTTTTTTTTTTTTATGGAACCTGACACGGTTGGCTACATCACCTACAACATCCGTGATGTCAGCCCATAACACAGGGTGAACTAGGTGCCATGTCAGTGCTTCCCTTCATTTCATGTCGGCTACACTAAACTGGACGGAAAACACGAACTATTTACATAGCCGTTTCGACCGACGTTTCGTTCAGTGCGGTGGTACCAACCCGGCCGGGATAAACCCTACCACCTAGTAAGGTAAGAAGGGAAGGGACCTACAGTTTAACGTGGAATCCGAACCACGGTCAGCCTCCAACGGTCGAGCGGTCACCCATCCAATCACTGACCGCGCTCAGCGTTGCTTAATAACAGTTGACTAACCAACCGCGCCACTGAGCTACCGAGGCTGACGAATTTTCTTATCCCTTAGTCGACTTTTACGACATGCGACGGGGAGAGATGCAGTGGGGCTATTCTTTTTAAATACCGACCCCACACGGTACAACATATGGCGCGGTTCCAGCCATAAGGTGTCTAACGACACGACGCCTATTGACTTTCGGTCGTACTCGGGGGTTGCGAATGCCATGCCGGCCTGACAGGTGCCTAATCACGCTTCTCTTGAAGGACCCCAGACTATACTTGCATTGCATGGTGATGATGAGATGTCATGCTAGCAGATTTGCGTGTGGGAGATGAGCGTGGTATCTCGAGGAGAGGTGAATGGGGCTCCGCCGACTGCACTATTGATCCGCAAAGGCACCGAGGTTGGTTTGAGAAAAAAATTTAAACCTAACGAAGCATCGACTTTAAAATGTCCAAGTGCACTTTTTGGAGGGTTTTCTATGACAGCTCCAGTCGTAGGAAATCCTCGTGTAGCGTTCTACATATACATACATAATCCGAACCTAAATCGTACCCAAAAGTTGGGACACTCTATGCAGCCTGTATGAATTTGAAATAGCTAGTGGCCGTGTCATATGAATGGGTATGTGAAATGGCGCTGATATATATGTAACTGTAATTTAATTAATAAAGGAACTGGCAACTTCATCACTATACTGTAGCCCTAATCTGATCTCTACCTCATCTCTATTCTATATATTATAAATTGCAACGTATGTAGTCTGTATGTATGTTGGCTTATAACTTGAGAAAGACTCAACCGATTTTCATGTGAGTTTCACCTATACAATCTGACATATCTGGAAGGTCACGTTATCCTGCACAGACACTGCGGATTCCAAATCTACTAGATTATTGGAAACTGACATGCTTGGCGACATCACCTAAAACATCCGTGATGTCAGCCCATAACACCTTGGTGAACTAGGTGCCACGTCAGTGCTTCCCTTCGGTCGCGGCTACACTCAACTGGACGGAAAACACAAACTATTTACATAGCCGTTTCGAGCGACCTTTCATTCAGTGCGGTGGTACCAACCCGGGCGGGTTAAACCCTACCACCTAGTAATACAAGAAGGGAGTCATATCCCTTAGTCGCCTTTTACGACATATATTATTCCTATAGATTTTTCCGAGTTTCGAAATTCTATTACTTCCAAAGTTTCGAAATATCAGAACTCGGAGAAATATCAGAATCTGTAGTGTAATGAAATCGGGAAAAAATCGGTCATATTATGTATGAGTTTTACTCGCGCACGGAGGGTTCCGTAAATCCGCTGAACCATATCTGTCAAAAAAGCATATTCTTCTATATTTTGTCTTTCTATAATGCAAAATATAAATACCTGTGGCGCCATCTATATTATTAAGTAGCGTGAATTTATGGGGTTACTTGTACATATATTTTTTTACGTTTTGCTTTTTATTTTTATGATTTTTTGGCATATTCGCCATAATAACACATATTCTGTGAAAATTCACGGCTTCCTATTACGGTTCAAACGATACAGCCCTAGGACGGACGGACAGACAGATTAGTAATAGGCTTCCGTATGGATTCCGTATCCAAAAAATGCTAATTTAATCAAGTTTTTTTTGCTTTATATTCCGTTCTCATGACAAATAAAGCTGTAGGTAAAACAATTCTGTAGGTGACGTAGCCAACCGTGTCGTTTCCATAAAACAAAAATATGGGTAGTCACAACGATGAATTATGTTTTACTAGAACTCTTACTGGGGCAACGGGCATTACTCCGCCGAGTTGAGGCACAATTTATGAATTGGGGCACATCGAAACTAGTCGATCGCGAGCGGCCAAACTCGTCGCACGTGCCACTGCCTGCGCGCATCGCGCATGGCCGGTTGTATTTCAATGCACATGTGACATGTTGGGTTGGCCTTGGCTAGCGTCACAGAGCAAGAAAGTCCGGTCTTGGGGGCCGGGCGCGGGCGGTGTGGCCCGATCGTTGTTCTGTGGCTGGCGTTGTAGCTTATCGGCCGCTAGCCGCTCTCCGCTCGCTTCCCGCCTCGCGCGAGCACCTCTCACCGCCCGCTAGCCCCACTACCCTCTACCGCTCGGCTCAGCGCTCCGCCACCTCCCCGCTACCTTAGACCATACCTCAGCTGATGGGACGCGGTTTCTCTGTATCTTTCTTCGTAGCGATAGCTCTACTGAAACATAATTCCTCGTTGGGTAGCCAGGGCCCGGCGTAGAGTGCGCCCTTAAGGCCCTATTCCGCCGATGCAAAACATAAGAGCGTTTCTTATTATGTGCCATTTGTTAGAATAATTTTCGAAACCAAATACTCATATTTTTCAATCGGATTTTTTTGACGTGATAACGTCACGTCTTATAAATTGATGAATACCGGCTGCACGAAAAAGTGTCACGTTCCATCTAAGCCTGTGTGTGCAAGCGAGAGCGCGTAACAAGCGATAGAGAGGCACAATCGGCCCAAGCGTCGGCTTGTACACATTTATCTCTCTGGTTCTAAAGTACCAGGGCAGCAGAAATTGAATGACGTTATCACGTACAACTATCGTCCGTAAACCGACTTTACAGACAACCAATTTTTTTCTTTTCAATGAAATCCTATTACTTTAAGTGAGCTAAACTTGTATAAATTCTTCGTCCGTTTTTTTAGACTCTCAGCACATGCTTGCACTGGGTTATCATCAATCCCCGCCCAAGTGCATCTCGGGAGAGGGCATAGATGTGTGGTGATATGCTTCTTCTTAATTAATTGCTTCATCATAATTTTCGAGTTCTTCCAAATAACCAGTCATGACTTTTGTTAAAATTTTCGTAGTCTGTATTGCAGCTTGCTGTTGCAAGACTTGTATTTGTATATCTGCATCCAAAAATTGTATATACCCTGGTAAAGTTTTTGCAATAATTCCGGTTGTTCCAATTATATATATACCTCGTTTCTCGGAAACGGCTCTAACGATTTGGATGAAATTTTGTATTTAGATAATGTTATTTTTTTCAAGTTTATCTAGCTAGGTGTAGACGCCGAGCGAAGCTCGGTCGCCCAGGTACTATGAATTATATATAACATGCTTAGTGATTTATTTCTTATAACATGTAACTTTTGCCAAAAAAAACACGACAGGGGACCATCAATTACGTTTTTTTTAAGAAATTGTTAAGAAAATCAAGACTATACAGAATACAGTATACAGTATATATATATATAAAATATACAGAAAATATTCTGGAGAAATAAAAGAAAAAGTTGAGAACGATTATTTATCCTGCTTGTTTTTTTAGTTTTTGTATAGGTTGACCCTGGAAAAAGCTGCTAAAAACACCATGTTAGCAATTGTTTACGACAAGGAGGGATTTGAAGGGGTTTTTTTAAGTAAATAAGCCACATTTTGAGTACAGTGTTTATAAAGTTCTCTTTATTCTTGGCTTTCGTGATCAATTTTTATATTTTTTCTGTATGGCCTGGTTTCTCTGAAATAAATTTTTGAAAATTGCAAAAATCTCGTTTTCTCCTCAAATTTGCATATCGCAGCCTTAAATGACGCCACAGAAAGTGCAACGCGCAAAGGACTCTTCTAGAATAGCGCGCGAGGCGTCAGAGAAAACCGATATCGCTGCAGTTCTCTCCGTTAAATTAACTCGCGGAAAACCTCGTTGGCGGAAAATGGATCCGGTTGTGGTGTAAGTATTTTCTTACGACAAAGGCATCTAAATTGAGAAGCACCTGAGTATCGAACCAGCTAAAACTCCGCGGCGGATTTATGTACATTTCTGGAAGGTTCTAAAAGTCCGGAAGTTGAGTATAACCAGCAGCAGTAGCGATTGCTGTACGTACATAGATGCACGTACATATTTTTTTATGGATAGCGCTACATGTGGCATCGTGTCACCTACATACAAGTAGGTGTCTAACGATTCCCATGGACATTCTGTGATGCGCGGGGATTGCGAATGCCATGCCGGCCTTACAGGAGCCTTTTCACGCCCCTTTTGAAAAAGAACAGGCTGTACTTGGGAGGAAATAGATGGGCACACATTTTTCCACATTTTTCCATTTCCATTGTTTTTATTTATTGAATATGCTTTAAGTATATAAAATGTGGCCAATAGCCAACTGATCGAACAATTTAAATTATGAAAATATAAAATAAGGCCATTAAATTAATTATCACACTTCAATTTTAAGCTCTGACTAAATTATTAATCCATACTCCATACTTAATATTATAAATTCGAAAGTAACTCTGTTGTCTGTCTGTCTGTCTGTCTGTCTGTCTGTCTGTCTGTCTGTCTGTTACCTTTTCACGCCTAAACCGCTGAACAGATTTCGATAAAATATTTTACGGAGATGAATTGCATCCTGAGGACGGACATAGGCTACTTTTTGTCTCAAAAAACAACCCTTAAGGGGGTGAAATAGGGGATGAAAGTTTGTATGGGGAACTCAGCATTTCTTAAGTTAGAGATATGACAATTTATATTTGGGCTTTTGCTATGAAATAAAGAAATACGTGTTTCAGCGTTTTTGCTAAATCAACCCTTAAATTATAATAGGGGATGATTTCAAAATTAGATTTTAGGATTTTATAAAAAAAATTACGGAGATGAATTGCATCCTGAGGAAGAACATAGGCTACCTTTTGTCTCAAAAAACAACCCTTAACGGGGTGAAATAGGGGATGAAAGATTGTATGGGGAACCCATAATTTATCAAGTTAGGGATATGAAAATTCATGTTTAGGCTTTTGGTATAAAATAAAGAATTACCTGTTTCGGCGTTTTTGCTAAATCAACCCTTAAAGTAAAATAGGAGATGATTTCAAAATTAGATTTTAGGATTTTAAATGATTTTAAATAATTTTATCCATACTGGGGGTGGCTTTGAAGACGGGGGTTGAGGTAGGGGGGAGGGGTCCGCGGGAGGAGGGGAAGGGACGATAATTTAATCTCTATCTTCTTTTCTCTATCTCTACTTCTTATAAAAGGAAACGTCTGTTTGCATGTATGTATGTATGTTTGAGGTAAACTCGGAACCACTTAACAGATTTTGATGCGGTTTACACCAATGAAAAGAGTAGTTCTTCAGGCTCACTATAGGCTATATAGCATAAAGTTAAATAGCCTTAGGGTTGAGCAGTATCAAAGAAAACGGAATTTGGTGTCGAATGGTCGTAATATATGGCGTTAGCAGTTCTGTTGCGTTGCGTTGGTGTAGGTAGATAGATGCTTTTGGTAGAAGAGACGAATAGAATAAAGAGTAGATAACTATCTATACTTATAAAATTGTTTGTCCTGACTGACTGATCTATCAACGCACAGCCAAAACTAATAAATAAGTCTAGAAAGCTGACATGTGGAACATAGGTTTATTTCATAACGTAAGCATCCGTTAAGCATTTTTGGAAATTACAACTTTAAAGGGGGGGGGGGGGGGGGGTTAGGGACGACGACTTTGTATGAAAGTCTTCGTTATTTGAAGTTAGAATCATGAAAATTTGAATTACAGCTGCTGAGAATAAATCACTAAAGACGTGTTTCAGGGTTTTTGGTTTCAAATTTTAAAGGGGGGGGGGGGGAATGGGGGTGCCCGTGGCCTCGCCCTTAGTTACGTACTACCTTCGAGAAGGTTTACTGTATTCCAGAATGCAGCTTAGCCTGCAGACTCGCCTTTAGCTACTTAATTTATTTAAGAAGGTTTATCGTTTACCTAAACGCAGCTCGGCCTTCGGCCTCGCCCATAGTTACTTACTTTGATCGAGAAGGTTTATCCTCTTCCTGAACGCAGATCGGCCTTCGGCCTCACCTATAGTTTATACTTACTTTCACCGAGATGGTTTATACCCTTCGGCCTCACCCTCAGTTACTTACTTTCTTCGAGAAGGTTTATGGTCTTCCTGAACGGAGCTCGGCCTTCGGCCTCGCCCTCAGTTACTTACTGTCTTCGAGAAGGTTCATGGTCTTCCTGAACGGAGCTCGGCCTTCGGCCTCGCCCTTAGTTACTTACTTTCTTTGAGAAGGTTTATAAGTTTTATGGTCTTCCTGAACGTAGCTCGGCCTTCGGCCTCGCTCTCAGTTACTTGCTTTCTTCGAGAAGGTTTATGGTCTTGAACGTAGCTCGGCCTTCGGCCTCGCCCTTAATTACGTACTTTCTTAGATAAGGTTTATCGCCTTCCTGAACGCAGCTCGGTCTTCGACCTCGCCCTCAGTTACTTACTGTCTTCGAGAAGGTTCATGGTCTTCCTGAACGCAGCTCGGCCTTCGGCCTCGCCCTTAGTTACTTACTTTCTTTGAGAAAGTTTATAGTCTTTCTGAACGCAGGTCGGCATTCTGCCTCGCCCTCAGTTACTTACTTTTTCGAGATGGTTTATAGTCTCCCTGAACGCAGCTCGGCCTTCGGCCTCGCCCTCAGTTATTTATTGTCTTCGAGAAGGTTCATGGTCTTCCTGAACGCAGCTCGGCCTTCGGCCTCGCCCTCAGTTACTTACTTTCTTCGAGAAGGTTTATTTTCTTTCTAGAATACAGTTCAGCCTGAAGCCTCGCCATTAGTTACTTACTTTATTTGAGAAGGTTTATCGTTTATTTTAACGCAGCTTGGCCTTCGGCCTCGCCCTTAAGTACTTACTTTCTTAGAGATGGTTTATTGACTTCCTGAACGCAGCTCGGACTTCGGCCTCGCCCATAGTAACTTACTGTCTTCTTTGAAATACGAATTTCACGCGAGCGGAGCCGCGGGCTCAGCTAGTATTGAATATATTTTCCTTCAGTAAAAAATCTACCAGCTTATCTACAACCTACTTTAGCAAATTTAAAACCAGCATAGCCGCCGACACAGCAGCTATTCATTAATACCTAAAAAAAAATTCAAGTGCTTTGTACCTATTGAGTAAATTTACTTTTTCCTGGCGCGCTTGAATACGAATACTCTTTGTATAATTTCAAAAGAAGTACCTATGTTTTATTAACCCTTCATTAACCAGATGTTAGCTTAAGTCGACCCTATTCACATTTCTACAACTTATAAAATACGTTTTCCGTGTGGTAAGTACGTACATGCCTACGTGCCTATGTAACTACTCGGAAATATAATTTTTTATTTCTTCATTAGATAAAATGCAAAGCCGAAAATTAAGAGAAAAAATACGTCCCGCCCGACCATGATTTTTGACATGGAATCCATATGTAATGTCTTACCCGTGCCATTTGAAAAAATCGACCGTCATTTTTAATGTACTTTCGGCATACAAGTATCTCACGAACCGCTCAACCAATCCCAGCAAACCAGGTGTCAGGTGATAGAGTCACTCGGCACCCTTCAACCTATGGCTACGTCAATGAATAATATGAACAATTGATGACGTCATAGCCTTTACAAAAAACGCTTCGAAAATCAATAAATGCCTATAACTCCTAAACTACTGGTCCATGGCTATGTCTACCGGTAGTCCCACGACTACCAGGGCATTTTTCGTATTTTTTCTCTACATAAAATAGTTCTTGAAATATCTGGATGGCTTGAGATGAATTAGTTTTTGGATATTACACATACCTATGTATTTCGGAAGGTTAAACGATTTTTTTAAAACACCCGCGCTGAGAAAAATTTCAACTCCGGATTCAGCCAAGAAACGACCCGGGCCCGGGGAGATATACTCAAATTATTTCTTCCTGGCCCTTGCCGCAATAAATGTTACTACAACAGACAATTAGTTTTATGGCTCAGACCCATTGTATTCAATTGGAAACTGGTCGGAATCAATGGGAACTACATGGCTAGAGGTTTTAACGGTTTAACTTTACAATAGTGACTGAAATAATTAAAGTTACGCCAGTTTAGTTCCAAAATTTCTTGGAGTGTCGTCGTACGCGCCCTTATATCTCGATGCAAATACGAATGCAGTTTGTATTACTGATATAAAATAGAAAATATAATTTATATGTGAAACAAAATTAAACAGTAAACAAATTCGGTCTGCACACGGCATAATCCTTCCTTCCTTATCCTTCCTTCCTTACCTTTAATAAAATCCAACGTCTGCTTTCTGTCTGTCTGTCTGTCCGCTTATAACTCGAGAACCACTGAACCGATTTTAATAAAAAAAATTCTACGAATAGCTTGATTCTTCCCATCAACTATAGGTTACTTACTATCACGCTAAATCGTTTATGAGGTTAGCAGAGAAGACAAATATGAGAGCGGGCGGAGCCGCGGGCACATATTTGTATAAACGCCAAAACCAGACGCACGATGAAAGGGTGAATTCTTTTGAAAATTAATATCATACATACATACATACATACATATCACACACGCTGAATCCCGACAATCGGGGTAAGCAGAGTAATCAGTGTTGTGCTGCAAGAACTCTGGTAAATTACAGCACAACACCGACCACCACGTTTCGCAAATTATTCGAACAAGATTCAATCGATCAAGCAGCAAGTAAGGCACGAAGACCCACCTGCTGCATGACTCGGTGGAAGTACCATGCCAAGGTGAGAGGTGGCGAGCCTGTCGCCCTTAAGCAAAAAAATTGATATCATTTGAGGAAAACCTCGTTCATCGAATAATCGCTAAAAATCTTCCACCATTCTCATTGAAAAAGCTGCAAAAACCGTAAAATTACATTTATAATTCGTGCTTTCTTTCGGGTTCCGTCAAACTTGTTAATATACTGTTTAAAATCTGCACAAAATCAAAACGGTCTAGTGAGAGTTAAGCCACCCGGTGTCGAATATCGAATACTTCGGTGCGTCGGCGGATTACCTCGTAACGCACCATATCGCGTGATATTCCCAGCATGGCTCGCTCCATTGCTCGCTGGGCAACTTTCAACCTTTACGACAGCGACCGTCAGGGTTCACGTTTCACACCCGTACGATTGCCCGTTTTTTTTTTAATAGAAAGCGCGACATGTGGCACCGTTTCACTTACGAGTAGGTGACTTACGATGCCCATGGACATTCTGTGATGCACGGGGATTGCGAATGCCATGCCGGCCTGACAGGAGCCTTTTCACGCCCCTTTTGAAAAACCCCAGGCTGTACTTGGGAGGAAATATATGAGCAGGGAGTGCTCCCCCCGTACGTCATAAATAACCGAGAGGACGCACTGTACTGGTCGTTATACTCGTCGGTCGTCTTTAAAGTTTGCGGAAGTTCAGACCTCAGGGTGAATTCAAATTTCCGGTGTCAGCCCAACCCAGTTGAATTCTTCTCTCGACCTCCTTAAGCAGACCTAGTCTACCAAGTAAAAAGGCGCAGAATTGGACCGAGTTATACTTACGTACCTACTCTTCAACCTGTTCGATCACTTCTCCGTCAATAACGATTTGTCCTCCCGCCATAACCTCGGTTGCTATGGTCTTGGTTTTGTCCCGGTTCATCTTCAGACCGACCTCCATACTTTTGAAATTGTCTGTAGAGAATTTTTTTTTATATTAAATGTTTATAATGAAAATGTTTTAAATGTTTTTTATAAATATAATTCAGCGCTAAATCATATAACATTAATATTAATATTTTATCGCTTCCAAATCATATGTTTTTCTTTTAAAATCATGGATGTAATTTATCGTAAATATTTTTTTTTTCTAAGTAGCTATTAGCTATTTCGTATTATCTTATAATGACACAGCCTTGGAAATTTCTTCTGTTTTATTTTTTAATTCTGCTAAAACTGAGTATATTTCTTATCAAAGGACTCAAGGAAGAAGAACTGTGTCTATACGAGTATACATCTCTACAGTAGGATTTTCTGTGCTAAGTAAGTATATGCCCATTTCAAACGAGCGAAAATTTGCGTGCCCGCCTGAATGCGAGCGCGATCCAATTGCTTGCTCGTAATTAAGTCTAAGACATAAGCCAATTAAAATTTTGTTGAACCATCCTATTGTTAGCACAAGAATTTCTCCAACCGCCCAATACCCTAAGCCGAAAGGCACCTACGTAAGTTAGTAGACATGGTTTCCGTTTCGAAAAAAAAAGAATTAATAAAACTTTTTTTTATGTAAACCAACATGGGTGGTGGTAGCTGTGTCGAGTGGCCAATGGTACAGCCGACAGAGCCAAAAACCCCTCTCCTCGCGAAACCACGCTCAGTGAGGCGCCATGCCAGCAGCTTTGCGGACTGTTGCTAGGCTGTCTAGCCCGTTGATACGACGTTTGAAGACAACCAGGTTAAAGGATTCGGGAAACACACTCGCCGGGAGACAGTTCCACACCCTAGCGGTGCGACAAAGAAACGATTTTGAGAGCCGATGGGTTCTCAAAAGCCCAATGTCAAAAACAAAAGGGTGCTCAGTTTCGTCCGTATGCGTCCACTGCTGGATACACGCCTCTCCAATTTTCCTCCAGTCCTCCCGGCCTCCAGCTGTACTACGGAACCGCTGCTTTCCGCCTACGTACTTGATGTCGTCGTCTCACCTGGCGGGTGGTCTTCCCACACGCGGCCGCCAGTGTAGGACACGGTTACTCCGACGGTCGTCTCTTCGACTAACGCGCCCAGTGCTTACGGATTTATAGAATTAAGGGGGGGTACTAGGCAAAAGCACTTCGTATTTCCCTAACCATACTCTACCCCATCGTGTGGGATATCGTTGGATAGGTATTTGGAAAATATTGCGAGTTTGTGAAAAACATTTTTCGATTTAGGGATCCGTTTGCGAATTATTAAGCTTTTAAGCGCTAATTTTTGTTAGGGTCAAGTGTCCCCCCCGTCCCCTCCCCCCCCCCTGCCAGCTAAACGGTTGTTATTAGATATGTGAAAAAAATCACAGCAGTAGTCAGTGGTCAGAATTATCAAGCTTTAATTATAGTTATTCTAGCCCTCAAACTATATCTTAACACTGTAAGCGGTGTCTATTGTGTAGCTAGTCACAATGTATTGTAATTGAAGACGTTAAAAAAGAACCCTGCGAAGTTTCTTGCCGGCTCTTCTTTGTGGGTGTAATCGAACCGGATTGTAAAAACTAAACAGGACAAATTCAAGCGTAGTGTACTACCATACGAATGATGAATAAAGAATAAAGAATAGTATATATATCGAAATTAAAAGGAAAACTATCACAGCTAAGTAGGCTGTACAGGTTGACGAGTAATAGTCGACCAACTTATAAAATGTACGGACGAAGCCATCATTTCACTGCTGAAGAACTTTTTCAAATTAACACTCATTTATTTCCCCTACAAAATTATACAAATAATTAAATAATTTATTTTTAGGGTTCCTCAATTGTGAGAAATGAGAGCAGCTGTGTGTACTTGGAGAAGTAAACAAAGAAAATTTCGTACAAATTCAATTGAAAATTACTTAGATAGTCAAAACAAGAAACCGCGGCTCAGCTCAGAGACTCTTAGTACTAGAAAGCTGTAAGTTAGTACGAAACAACGAAATAAGTCCGCATATTGTGACGGGCAACTACGGAACCCTACACTGCGCGTGGCCCGAGCCCGACACGCACTTGGCAGCTTTTTGTATGGACGTATTTGTAACGAGGGTATCAAATGCATTTTCGAACGTTTTTACTACTTCACCCACTTATTTTTCAGATAATTTACAAGATTATATTACAATAATCTATCACACATTATATCTTGAATCTTTACCTAACTATAAGCATATAAATTATAGTTATATCGTGGTTATATCTATTGAAATATGGCTATAGTTAGGATAATAATATGATGTGATGTAGTGCTACATTTTCTTCATGCACTATTTTCAAACATATCTCAAAATTAGAAGGAACTACATATTATTATGTGGCACACTTGTATTTTGTCCGTGCCTTGAGCCAGGTTTTTGTTGACTGTTCAGCTCCTAGGGGATATAGATATCACACACGCTGAATCCCGACAATCGGGGTAAGCAGAGTTATCGGTGTTGTGCTGCAAGAACCCTGTTAAATTACAGCACAACACCGACCACCACGTTTCGCAAAGTATTCGAACAAGATTAAATCGATCAAGCAGCAAGTAAGGCGCGAAGACCCACCTGCTGCATGACTCGGTGGAAGTACCGTGCCAAGGTGAGAGGTGGCGAGCCTGTCGCCCTTTAGCATGGCATCTTGTTCTTATCCCTTAGTCGCCTTTTACGATATGCATGGGGAGAGATGCAGTGGGGTAATTCTTTTTAAGTACCGAACCCACACGGTACGGTAGGGGAATATATCGATTATAGATAGATAGCCTAAAACTATCCCTATATACCTACGCCAGAAGTACCATCGAAAACTAATCTGTTCAGCATTTTTAGGGTTCCGTATCCGTCGTACGGGACCCTATTACTAAGCCTACGCCGACGCCGCCGTCGGTCTGTCTGTCTGTCCGAGGGCTTTATCTCTTGAACCGTAATAGGTAGCCCGTTGAAATTTTCACAGAATACGTGTTATTTATTATGGCCACGATATAACAACAAATAATAATAAAATAATAATAATGAAGAGGCGATTCTGAGGTACCGCTCGGCACCTACTAATGACAGGCCGCGGATACCGCGGTTGCCCACTAATAAACAAAACCCTATTATGGTGAGGATCCTGGATTCATATCTTAAACAATATATTGAATCTAGTACAGATCTTACCGATACTCATTCGATCTTGTATTGTGGGGCGGTGGCTGCCTGTCGCATGGCGCGTCTAAAATTCGAAAATAATTCGCGAGACACACGCGCCATGACAGCCACCGCTCCCGCATGGCAGTTACGGATCGAACGACGTATCGGCGAGGCCAGGATCCTCATCGGAAAGCTATGCTGCTTCAGGTCTGGGAATACAAGACCAAAAATTATGCGTTTCGTGACTAAGGCTTTTAATGGAGCTATAATAAGCCGATCACAGCCAAACTTCCACTCGCTAGTCACGGAACGCATAGATGACCTGAAGCAGCAAATTAGCGCGTGGGCCCAACGTATCCGTCGCTATAGGAAGCGTGTCGACCGTTTTCATCAGAACCGTCGATTCCAGAGTGACCAAAGGTGGGTATACCGGAACTGGGAGCACCCGAACCAACGACCGACAGACACGATCCGACCAACTGATCAAGAAAATGCTTCATTTTGGAAAAACATCTGGTCGGATCCTGTCTGTCACGTCGAGGGTGAATGGATGAGAGTTGTCCAGCGGGAGTGTCAGTCGATAGAACCAATGTCAGCCATAAATATCAGCGAAGAGGATGTAGGTTCTGCAATCCGCCTGGCACTGAACTGGAAATCTCCAGGGCCGGACGGATTGCAGAACTTCTGGCTGAAATGGTTCAGAAGCTGCCACTCCCGCTTGGCTGTTCAATTCCAGGATGCCCTCGAACGTCGGGTTATCCCGGAATTCATGACCACTGGTGTCACCCACCTGCTCCATAAATCTGGTAGCACTGCGGAACCCAAAAATTACAGACCAATCACTTGCTTGCCTACCATCTACAAGCTCCTGACATCCATTCTGACACATAAAATATCAATTCACATAAAGGACAATAACATCTTGTCCGTTGCTCAGAATGGATGTCGGGCTGGTTCCCGCGGTACTAAGGAGCTGCTCCTCATAGACATGACCGTTTGTCAGCAGGTCCGACGCAATCGAAAGAACCTGTCTGCTGCCTGGATAGACTACAGGAAGGCTTTTGACTCCGTGCCCCATACGTGGTTGCTAAGGATACTAGAACTATACAAAACTGACACGAATATCTGTCAATTCCTTGGCGCATGTATGGGACAATGGAGTACTATCCTTCGTGTGCCAGGTGGCCAACGGACTTCGGTTGCAGACGACCGGATTCCCATACGGCGGGGGATCTTCCAGGGAGACAGTCTGAGTCCGCTTTGGTTTTGTCTGGCTCTGAACCCTCTTAGCACTCTGCTTGAGGACTCAGAGCTGGGCTACTGTCTTCGAAGAGGAGGCTCTCGAATATCGCACTTATTTTATATGGATGACCTCAAACTGTTTGCCAAGTCAGACACCGAACTAATGTCGATGATGAAGATAACTGAAGGCTTCAGCAACGACATTGGAATGGAGTTCGGCTTGGAAAAATGTGGGACCATCCATGTGGAACGAGGTGTGATCGTGAACTCCGGCGGCATACAGTTGTCGGAGTCCATGAATGTTCGAGCTCTCTCCGAAGACGAAACCTATAAATATCTGGGAATATCGGAGGCTCTCAACATACGGGATACGGACATGAAACAATCAGTTAAGGAAAAGTTTTTTCACCGTCTTACAAAAGTGCTAAATAGCCTTTTGTCAGGCGGCAATAAAATTCGTGCCTATAACGGTTGGGTCATGCCTGTGCTCGTATATACCTTCGGTATTCTCAGATGGACTCAGACCGAATTGGACTCGCTGGACAGAAAGGTCAGGACGCTGATGACGAAATCCCGTATGCACCACCCACGATCATCGGTCATGAGGTTGTATATCCCGCGGAAGTGTGGGGGTCGAGGTATGTTAAATGCCAAGAACCTGCACAACCGCGAGGTATGCAATCTCCGTCAGTACTTTTTGGAAAAGACTGATGTTTGTGAGATGCACCGCGATGTCGTCACCAGCGATAAAGGTCTTACCCCGCTGAGCATGGGAAAAGAGAACTGGCGGAAGCCGGTTGTACTGAGCACTGAGGACCGCATGGAAGTATGGAAAGGCAAGGAGCTGCACGGTAGGTATTTCCGGTCTCTCACGGGACCGGATGTAGACCAACTTGCTTCCGTGCACTGGCTACGCTTCGGGGACCTCTTCGGGGAAACCGAGGGTTTTGTCTTTGCAATACAAGATGAGGTTGTCAAGACGAACAACTATAGGAAACACATAATGAAGGACGGCACCATTGACATCTGCCGCGCCTGCCACCAACCTGGCGAGTCCCTCAGACATGTGATTTCCGGTTGTTCGCAGCTTGCCAACACCGAGTATCTGCATAGACACAACCTAGTAGCCAGGATTATCCACCAGCAACTTGCCTTAAAGTTCAACCTTGTGGGTACCGAGGTGCCTTACTATAAGTACAATCCACCGCCAGTTCTCGAGAACGGTCATGTCACACTCTACTGGGACCGGTTCATTATTACAGATAGGACTATTCTTGCGAATAGACCTGATATTGTGATAGTGGACCGGGAGGCGAGGCGTGCAACGCTCGTCGATATCGCCGTGCCGCACGATGGTAACCTCGTCAGTAAGGAAGCAGAGAAGATGCTGAAGTATCTGGATCTGCAGCACGAGGTTACCAAAATGTGGCCCGTCGACTCGACGATCGTTGTGCCCATAGTCGTATCAGCGCATGGGCTGATAGCGAAGAGCCTCGATGACCACCTTAAGAGGCTCTCGCTGAGTGGTTGGGCCAAGGGCCAGATCCAGAAGGCAGCCCTGCTCGACACTGCACGCATCGTCCGGAGGTTCCTCTCTTTGGGACCCGACCATCGGTAGCTTGGGCTCGCCCCGCCGCCGGTGGTGGAAACTCCATTTGTTTTTGTATTAATTTTAGATTTTAAGTTTGTAAATATTATGTAAAATTAATATAAAAAAATGTGTAAATAAATGAATATAATAATAAAAATAAAATAAAAAGAAGAAAAGCTGTCAAAATGACAGGCCAGAAAAATTTTCTTCTCTCATCCGAAAATTTCATAAATTTAGTGTGAGGAGGGAAAAAGTCGAGCTTGCGCCAGATGCAAAACCAGGACCAGCGGCGCAGGTGCCGCAATTGCATGAGACCACCGTGCGGCCACCACCACCGCTGCTGCTCGGCATCCCAACACCGCTCGCCGCCGGCTTGACAGCTGACAGCCCAGGCAGAGGACTACCGGGGATACGGCCGGCCACCTACTACTACAGCCGAGCCTGAAGAGGGCATCAGACGCTGCGTGCTGCGCGCCGCTGCCGCCGCCGTCGCATCATATGCCACCGCCGCTGCGCCGCGCGTCGCTGCGCGTCTCACCAACACCATCTCGCCCTCTTCGCGGTTTCCCCGGGTCCAGTGACGATAACTGCCACTTCTTGAACGACCAGCGCACGCCCTTCACCAAGGTTCGTCGCTCCATCGCCGACGTTTGCCGGCGACGACGGCGAACAACGTCGCGCTTCCGCCACACCAACCACGACGGGAAGACGACGTCCGCTACATATAACCGGTCTGCTTGGGGCTATCAGGGCTGCATGCTTCGTCTACAGCCCCCGCTACCGGTGTGGCGGCAAAGTGCGTAACGGTGACGCACGCGCGACAATCATGTTGTATGAAATGGCTGCGTGTCGTCGCCCAGCGGTCCGACGGATACGGAGCTCTCCGAGATGGGGGTGGTGGTGGCCTACGTGTCTAGTACCACCACCTATCGCTCGTAGCTTGCCTCGCGTCGTCCCGGAGAGCTCCGTAGCCACGGCCTGCACCCGCCGGCGTGCTTGGAGGCCTGCCTCCCGCCACCGGCGGTATTACCATTTTTATTTTTAATGTTTGTATTAATTTTGTGTATTTTTATTACTTTTTATAGTTATAATATATGTAAAATTAATATGAATGTATATATAAAAATGTGAAATAAAGAACATAAAAATAAGAAAAAGTTTTTGTCCGATAGTACGCGCCAAGCGCTAAGTCATGCAGCAGGTGGGTCTTCGTGACTTGATCGTTCGTTACCTTGTCCGAATATTCTTTGCAAAACGTGGTGGTAGGTGTTGTGTGTGCTGTAATTTACCGGAATTCTTGCAGCACAGCACCGATTACTCTGATTACCCCGATTGTCGGGATACAGCGTGTGGTATGTATGTAGTGTGTCATACATATGTTAGGCAACTGGCATGTTGAAAAATGTAAAACCGGCCAAGTGCGAGTCGGACTTGCGCACCGAGGTTTCCGCACCACAAAAAAAGACGTTTCTTGTATGGGAACCCCCTTAATTTTTTACTTTTTCTATTTTTTATTATTTATTGTTATATCCGCCATAATAACACATATTCTGTGAAAATTTCAACGGGCTACCTATTACGGTTCAAGAGATACGGCCCTCGGACAGACGGACGGACGGACGGACAGAGAGACAGACGGCGGCGTAGGTTTAGTAATAGGCTTCCGTACGGGATACGGAAACCTAAAAATAGCGGGCGTCGCGTCGCCAGCCACTATCTATATTGTCAAACTTTATCCCTTTAACCCATCGAGTAGGGTAAATTAGGAAAACGAAGGAAACATTATAAATATTTTTTTATGGAAACTGACACGGTTGACTACATCACCTACAACATCCTTGATGTCAGCCCATAACACCGGATGAACTCATGTCAGTGCTTCCCTTCATTTCATGTCGGCTACACTGAACTGGACGGAAAACACGAGGGAAAACACGAACTAACATTTCCGTTTCAACCGACGTTCCGTTCAGTGCGGTGGTACCAACCCGGGCGGGATGAACCCTACCACCATATAAGGTAAGAAGGGAAGGGACCTACAGTTTTACGTGGAATCCGAACCACATTCAGCCTCCAGCGGTCGGGCGGTCACCCATCCAAGTACTGAATGCGCTCAGGGTTGCTTAACAACAGTCGACCGACCGCACCGCTGAGCTACCGAAGCTGACAAAAATTATCCTAATAAATAAAGCGAAGTTCTACGGCCGTGTAACGTACGTCAATATATGAATTCTTATAACTCGACAACCACTTTTTCGATTTACATGCGGTTTTCACTGTTACATTATGTCACTTCTCAAGATAAAGCACGCATACTAAATCATACATAACGCTCCGTCATCGGCAGCCTGAGCTGTGAGTAAAAAGTCACGCAAAGCGAAGCCGCGGGACAAAGCCATAAAATAACAAGGACGTAACGAACATTAGACAATGATGTAGGAACCCTACTGCAGAATTTACTACAGATAATCCGTCGTTTATATTTATAGGTATAATCACAGATACTTCTCTGATCTGTGGGTATAATATAAGGTCTTTCAATAGTAGGTATAGGTAACGATACGCTAAGGGGTGTATGTGTGTGTATCAGATACTGATCACGTTCCCATACCATTTTTTTTACGATATAAAAAACATACTTATTAAGGTGAAATACACGCACTTCACGTATTAAATTTGAGGAGTGAGTAGGTTTTTTATATCGTATAAAAAAATTTGGTATGGGAACATGATCGATCAGTATCCGTATCGTTACCTACTAATGAAAGACCTTATATAATGGTAAGTATATTATAATTTATAGGTATAATTATAAGTATAATGTGACCGTTTCTGGCATAAAGGTTAACTATTTCAAATTTCGAACGTCAAAATTATATCCTGTCCGGGGCAGGATTCTAAAATCAAACCTTTGAAAAAATCCCTATGTAATATCGAGTATCAAACGAATGTAATGGTGTAAAAAATATTCAATAAAGTAAGAAAAAAAAATACTGCCGTTCGAAATACCGTGATATTTTATACGCTCGCTAAAAATGTAAAATGTGAACGCACATAGATTTTCGTACATAGGTACACAGATTACGAGCCGCCTTCGTGGTAACGAATTACGTATAAGCATGTTAATTAATTATTCTCTTATATTTTATGAAAGCCTCAGACAAATCGCACAGTGTGGAACTCGCGCGTCGGTTCATTGTTATATTTAACGCAGTCGTACTTTGTTTCGGTGATATATACATATATTATATAGATGAGGCTAATTTGCGTTAATTCGCATTGTCGTTCGTAGTATTTTCTCTATATTATATATGTATACTTCTTATAGAAGGGAACGTCTGTATGTATGTATGTATGTTATGTATGAAATGTTGAAAGATTTATGTAGCGAACCTCCTTGCGGATTTTCTTGGAGCATCGAATTTCCATCGAATTTGTACTAATCGATTCTTAGCACGTTTCTTGTATTGGGACCCCTTCTTTTTACTTTTTGCTATGTTTATTTTTTGTTGGAATATCCGCCATAATAACTTCAAGCGTCTACTTATTACGGTTGAAAAGATACAGCGCACTGTGTGGTATTTAGTCCCAAAACCTGGCCAATAATACTTTTTTTTATCATTTGCCTACCCTGTATTGTTATTCCTCAGAAAGTTAAGTAGTTACTGCAACCAAAGCGAAACGCACAAAGCGCTAGCTCAACATAGCTCGCCGCGAGATCAGTCGGAAGTTGCCGTTTGCCGACAGTGGTCGTGTGATTGTTCGAAACGCTCGGATGTTATTGTTTTAGTTTCTAGTATCTTGTAGTTTTATGAATAAACAATTTAGTGATTGTTTTTGTGATGGATTCTTCTAAGCCAGATATGTACAAGATGTTATATTATATTTTTCGTATAAACAACCAGCTGACTTTTAGTATTTGATCGATGTATTAGATGTAGTTAACTGTTGCATAAATAATAAAAAAATCATATTTAAAAAGGTTTTTGTTATATTTCTAAGCAATTAAAACTATTATGTAGTATTAAGTACTTAATATAGAAGACAGTTATATAAAAATTAGCCGCCGGAAACCGCCCCCCTTTTTTTAGATTTTTTTTTTTGTTCATACCCACACTTTTTTATATAAAAAGTTTTCGAGCTTGACCTGCAACCAGGATGTCCTTAATCGACTTCTTTTAACTTCGAACCCCCTCATAACGGGCATGAGATTCAACACTAACAAGAAAAGAAAGCCTTTATCGTCTGATGTTTTAAATTTATTGTGTGAAAGTGATATAACAATTGTAAATATTTCTGAAGACAGTAGTAGTGAAGAATAAATGCTTTTATATCTAAATAAGTCTTTTCTTTTACTATTCTTTACTCTTAAATTCAAATAAAATGTAGATATTAACTGTTAGAAGTATAAAATATTATTGGCCAGGTTTTGGGACTAAATTACACACTGTGCAGAGCGGTAGGGCAGATGGCGTAGGCTTTTAATGCGTGCACAAACTTATATGCGTGAGTGGTCAGATTCTTAAGTATTCATGTTTATGCTGTAAATATTAAGGTTCTTGTGAACGGTTGTATGGGTTAATTATTTGTAAGTTACTATAATATATTACCTTATATGTATAAGGTACTATAAAAAACATTGCGACTTGCGAAGTTTGTTTGTCATTTCGTCTTCGCATTGAATTCAGAACTGGCGGAATTTTCGACATGTCCAAGCGTGGATTACGTACCAATGGATTAAAAAACAATAAACAGTACGGACATACAAACATTCAAAGAGATAATAATTCTAATGATCTAAATGCATTGTGTCACTTAACCCTCCGAATATTGAGCCACGGTTGTCTTCTTTGTCAGTAAACCGTAGCGCAGTGGAACTAGGCTTTATAGTTATGGAATTTATTATGATCTGTAAAATTTAATGTACTGTGAAAACGGCTTTAGTTGACTAGTCGTCTCGGTGTGTTGTGAAACTTATGTAATTAATTACTCCTCCTAATTTATTTAGTCATTCTTTTGCAAGATGTAAAAATGTTGTTTACCTCAACTATGTTCTCGGTGCATAGACAAAATTTCTTAATTTGCAAAAATTTTGGAATTTTCTAAAAAAAAAAATATACCAATCAATTAAATACCGTATAATAGAACGTTGTTTTTTATTCGCCTAAGCTATTTTACACTTCAATTATTCCCATACACATAAACATTTTATTCTTATACTAAATGTTAGAATTACGGATCTTTCAAACGATGACGTCATTAATGTTACCTGCTATAAAGATATAATTTTAAATGTAATAAAAACACTTTTTATATATACGCGGTTATCATAGAGGATTTTCGTTTACGTGCAAAAATGAAACTTCGGGTATAAAATTTTCACAAAAACTCTTTTTACGTGCATATTACAATAATTATCTTGTACGGATTGGCTTTGGGTTTTATTTGAGTTTTAAACGAAATGTGATAAGGACAATTTTATAATGTTTAATCCCATTCCATATGATTGTTTTATACGCGGAAGTTGAATGGTTCACTTCACCCATATAATTTGTCAAATGCTTAATATTAAATTTTATGGGAATCACGATATACGGCGCGCGCCAGACTAACTAAAGAGGTGTAGTCCGATGGCGCCCGTGGGCATTCAGATGGTTGCTTTAAAGTTAACACTTATTAAAGAACACGTAAAAATGCAACACCTGGGATACATACATCAGATACAGCAGTGCCCTTGTAAGTTCAAGCCTTAACTTTTCCGCTAGACTTGATTGGGCGCTTTCTCACTACACAGCAGCGTCACAACTCACAACCATGGCAGGGCACAGAAACGACCACGGCCTCGCATTTTTTTTATGGAAACTGACACGGTTGGCTACATCACCTACAACATCCGTGATGCCAGCCCATAACACCGGGTGAACTGCGCCAGTGTTGCCGCTTTGGCGGCTTTGTCGCTAGATTTGGCGGATTGTCATTGTGTGTACATAGTAATGTGTATGGTAGAATGATAATTTTGAAAAACAATTTACTATAGCAATAAACTCATTATGTATTGTCTCCTCTTGTGGATGATTTGGGGAAGACTAGGTAACTAGGTAGTGTTATTTCCCATAACTCTCTTTAAAAAACACATTTAATTTTACCGGTTTTTGCCGAACCAAGAAAAAAAATTAACCATAATATTTTTCAAAAACATTTTTAATGTAAACTAACATGGTTGGCTAGATCACCTACAATACCCGCGATGTCAGCCCATAACACCTTGGTGAAGTCGTCATGTCAGTGTCTAAGGGAACTTTGGTCGTGCCGGTTACACTGAACTGGACGATAGGTAAGAAATTTCATATTATGACGTGATGTATGAATTTACAACAAAAACTTACAATAATATTGTGATCAATTTGGGATAATATAATGTATCGGATCTGGGCAACACTGTCAGACAGCATGTCAAGCAGCTGTCACGGCATATCGTTACCGTCATTCCGCCGCCGTCCAGTGAGAAAGCTGTTCATACATTTTCATACATTTTTGTCTCCTGAGCTGAGCCGTATCATGGACGTGCCGTTACCATTATCGTGTAGTCAGAAAGCACCCATTGATATTCAGTCAACGTGACTTCTATTTTTAGAGCCTTGCCATTAACTTTGTTACAATTTTCATTCGCATGGAGTAATTAGCCAATTAGCTTCAACGATTTGGATGCGGTTTTTGGACAACGCAATCTAACATAATATTTGTTATAGTTAGTTAGCCTCTGTAGCTCAGTGGTGCGGTTGGTCCATTGTCTGTCCTGATCATAAGCACACCTGTGCGCGGTCAGTATTTAGATGGGTGAGCGCTCGACCGTTTGAGGCTGACCGTGGTTCGGATTCCACGTAAAACTGTAGGTTCCTTCCCTTCTTTCCTTACTAGGTGGTAGGGTTTAACCCACCCGGGTTGATACCACACCACCGCACTGAATGAAAAGTCTGTCGAAACGGCTATGAAAATAGTTCGTGTCTTCCGTCCAGTTCAGTGGTAGCCAGCACGACCGACTGACGCACTGACATGGCACCTAGTTCACCAAGGTGTTATGGGGTGACATCGCGGATGTAGTCTAACTAGTCTCGTTATAAGTATCTCGTCATCGGTTATAAACAGACTAAGCGTTTTAAACTTTATGGAATTCGGAAGTGATACTCGTAGGCTATGGTCAATCGGAGATAATATTATGCGTTTTTTTATGAAAACTGCGGTTAGCTACATCACCTACAACATCCGTGATGTCAGCCCATAACACCGGTTGAACTACGTGCCATGTCAGTGCTTCCCTTCATTTCATGTCGGCTACACTGAACTGGACGGAAAACAGGAACTATTTACATAGCCTTTTCGACAGACGCTTCGTTCAGTGCGGTGGTACCAACCGGCCGAGATAAACCCTACCACCTAGTAAGATAAGAACGGTCAGCCTCCAACGGTCGAGCGGTCACCCATCCAAGTACTGACCGCGCCCAGGGCCCTACTTAGCTACCAGGGCTGACATCTGAATGAAGCAAGTAGCACATGCACACCATGTGCACCATGTAGCACAATATGACAGACTATGCGCACAAAATAAAACGCTACACCTGCGTACGTACAAGTGATCGGTTAGCAGAGTAACCGGTGTTGTGCTGCAAGAACTCTTGTACTTTACTGCACAACACATTCCATCACGTTTAGCTAAGTATTAGAACAAGCTAATATCAAGCAGCAAGTAAGGCACGACGAACACCCACCTGCCGCAAGACTCCGTGAAAGGACCGTGCCAAGGTGACAGGTGGCTAACCTGTAGCTCTTTAGCACGGCATCTCGTCCTTATCGCCTCTTACGACATACACGGGGGGAAGATGCAGTGGGCGTATTATTTTTAAGTGACGGCCCCGCACGGTACGCCTACACATAATAAAAAAGGGTGTAATGTATTATCCCGGAACTGTCATGTCATATTTACATTGACGGACAGACAAGTGTCCCGTGGGTCCGTTCCCCAGCGTACACACTCGTGATGTAGGTACTCGTATAAAACACCGTCATAAACTTAATGTTATTGTAACGCCCTAGGGTCATAATTCGAACATTACGAAGTACCTATATGGTGAATAATGCCCGAGTGTCGATTAGTTTTATGAAGTACTTGGATATTGCTGAAAAGTAATATAGTTACTAACTGGGGCTAGCGGCTATAGTCGAGATTCAATTTTGTAGTTTGTTAGTTATTTGGCGTTTTTAGGAACATCAGTGAAGTGAAAACGGAACCTTGTGAAGCGACTCGCGCGTCCGTCTGTCATAGGATCGTAACTTTCAAATGGTTGGAATTCGTTATATGAAGTAGGTAGGTACTTGGATATTGCTGAAAAGTAATGTAGTTACTAACTGGGGCTAGCGGCTATAGTCGAGATTTAATTTTGTAGTTTGTTAGTTATTTGGCGTTTTTAGGAACATCAGTGAAGTGAAAACGGAACCTAGTGAAGCGAGTCGCGCGTCCGTCTGTCTGTCATAGGATCGTAACTTCCAAATGGTTGGAATTCGTTATATGAAGTAGGTAGGTACTTGGATATTGCTGAAAAGTAATGTAGTTACTAGCTGGGTCTAGCGGGTTTTGTCGAGTTTTAATTTTGTAGCTTGTAAGTTATTAGATGTTTTAGGCACCTCAACGAAGTGAAAACGGAACCTAATGGAGTGATCCGTGCGTCCGTCTGTGTGTCTGTCACAGAGTCATAACTTTTAAATGGTTGGGATTAGTTTTATAAAGTATTTGGATATTGCTGAAAAGTAATAATTACTAGCTGGGGCTAGCGGCTTTTGTCGAGTTTTAATTTTGTAGTTTGTAAATTATTATTTGATGTTTATAGGAACCTCAATGAAGTGAAAACGGAACCTAATGGAGTGGTCCCTGCGTCCGTCTGTGTGTCTGTCACAGGCTCATAACTTCTAAATAGTTGGGATTAGTTTTATAAAGTACTTGGATATTTGGATATTGCTGAAAAGTAATAGTTACTAGCTGGGGCTAGCGGCTTTTGTCGAGTTTTAATTGTGTAGTTTGTAAATTATTATTTGATTTTTTAGGAACCTCAATGAAGTGAAAACGGAACCTAATGGAGTGGTCCCTGCGTCCGTCTGTGTGTCTGTCACAGGCTCATAACTTCTAAATAGTTGGGATTAGTTTTATAAAGTACTTGGATATTTGGATATTGCTGAAAAGTAATAGTTACTAGCTGGGGCTAGCGGCTTTTGTCGAGTTTTAATTGTGTAGTTTGTAAATTATTATTTGATTTTTTTAGGAACCTCAATGAAGTGAAAACGGAACCTAATGGAGTGGTCCCTGCGTCCGTCTGTGTGTCTGTCACAGGCTCATAACTTCTAAATAGTGGGATTAGTTTTATAAAGTACTTGGATATTTGGATATTGCTGAAAAGTAATAGTTACTAGCTGAGGATAGCGGCTTTTGTCGAGTTTGAATTTTGTAGTTTGTAAATTTATTTGATGTATTTATAAACGGAACCTAATGGAGTTACTCGTGCGTCCGTCTGTCTGTCTGTCGCAGGGTCATCATAACTTCTAAATGATTAATCATTTGATAAGAAATATGAGAATATAACTTTGCACAAAACTTAGGAGACCGGTAGGTATGTTGAAATGGAGTCCCCGACAATCAGGATAAGCAGTCGGTGTTGTGCTGCAAGTGTTTTTGTATATTACAGCACAACACCGACCACCACGTTTAGCAATGTATTTATTAGGACGAAGACCCACCTGCTGCATGATTCGGAATAGAAGGATGAAATGGAAGGAAGGACCGTGCCAAGGTGAGAGGTGGCTAGCCTGTCGCCCTTATGCACGGCATCTTGTCCTTAACCCTTGGTCGCCTTTTAAAACATGTACGGGGAGAGATGCAGTGGGGCTATTCTTTTTAAGTACCGACCCCACACGGTAGGTTTTTTATTTTTTTTATGGAAACACGGTTGGCTACATCATCTACAATATCCGTGATGTCAGCCCATAACACCTTGGTGAACTAGGTGCCATGTCAGTGCTTCCATTCATTTCATGTCGGCTACAATGAACTGGACGGAAAACACGATCTATTTACATACATAGCTGTTTCCGCCGACCGACGTTTCATTAAATTAATGGTCGTATATCTGTTGCTTGGAGAGCGGATCGGTAGCTTGGAGAGTGTTTTTTTGTTGAAGTTGTGTTTTAATATGAATTTCATAGTTGTGTCATGGGGAATAAATTGGCAAATGAATTCCCTATGGCACAACTAGTTGTGCCACTCAGTTGGTCCACGGGAAATTCCTCGTTTTAATTTTAACTGGAGTAGCAAAATTTCTTTATCAAATTGCTTCCGAAATTATCCACTATTCGGGAATGTTTTCCTGTAAACAATAAAAAATTCCGAAACAAATCGACAGCAAGGGTTATTGATGAAGGTTTCAGGTTCAAAATGTCGCAAAAAATTTATTAGAAACACACGTAATATGTATGTAGCACGTACCACAGAACACGGAGGAGGCCGCCGCGCCGGCGCGCGCGGGGAAATAATTTCCCCGGTTGGGGAATGATTGAACCTGCACGGCCGGTCCAAATCTCACTTAACTGCTTTGTATTTACTTTAACCAACTTTTACATAAATATTATTATTTAATATAATCTTCGTATTATGTATATCTTAAGTAGTTACTTATTGACTCTTATAGTCTACCTTATTCTTGGGTGCAAATTGAAGCTACATAATCTCTGTTTAATTTTTAACCGACTTCAAAAAAGGAGGAGGTTCTCATTTCGTTGGATTGTTTTTTATTTATGTATGTTCAGCGATAATTCTTTACCGCGTGGACCGATTTCGATTATATTATAAACAAGCTGTGCCCGCGGCTCCGCCCGCTCTCATATTTCACTTCACTGCTAACCTCATCAGCTATTTAGCGTGATAGTAAGTAGCCTATAGTTGATGGGAAGAATCAAGCTATCCGTAGAATTTTGTTTTATTAAAATCGGTTCAGTGGTTCTCGAGTTATAAGCGGACAGACAGACATACACTCAGACACTCAGACAGAAAGCAGACGTTGGATTTTATTATAGGTAAGGATATTATATATATGTGATATATTTCTATTACCTATTTCTTTTTTTAATCGTTTGACTAACTAATTTGACAATTTCTATTGATGCTAAGTATGTTAATGTGTTATTTTAATTTGCTTTAATTTTAATTGCTACGCACAAAACTGTATTTTTTTATTCTTTAACTGTATATTTTATTATTATTTAGTTCATTGACAATTCGCTTGATAGGTAGTTGTGTATATTATTGCTTAGGCTTGAACATAGTCAATCATAGTCCCTTGCCATGAATGGATCCCGAAAGTTATAATTGTTAAATTGAAGTAAGTTTAAAGTTAAAATTTGTTACGAACTCAAGTGTACCAATGGTACTAAGATTGAATCAAATAAATAGAAATTATAAAGGCGGTACCCCTTTATAGGCGTTTATTAAGCGTGGTCCCTTATACATTTGGTCAAGTTCTGATGACAGGATCCTGAGAAAATAATTCAACTCTTAAATTGGCATAAGCATGTGAATGACAAATAGGCGGATAATTCTATACCACGCCAAAAGATTTCGATGATTATTTTTATGTTGGAAAGGCTACTTCAGGGGTTGAAGTGGGCTTTTAACTAAAAAATTGTTATCTAGGTGTCTAAGCATTTGTCAAGTTCTTAAAAACAAAACTAAAAATATAATATAATTGAATGGTGTGGTACACCGATGACTCATAGTTTGTTTTTGTTAAGTTAAATAATGTTCTTTTATGTAATATATAACGGTATACCCGGCTGAGCCAGAGGGGCCATAGCACAGGCACTGACCAGCCGATATCATCTCCGAGAAGGGGCCGTTCGTAGCGGAGACCTCCCTTTGGATTGTGATGTGATAATTTTCTAGTCAAAGAAATTTCCCAGAAAATTCTCCACTCGTATGTATCCTAACCGCATCGAAATCAAGTGATGGCTTTCAGAGTTTATTGTAAACATACGAACTTTAATTTATGAAATTCATGAGGTGCGTATGAATATCTCACTACATGTGAAATGTAAATTAATCATGAAGGGTATTTCTTCAGATCTTTCTGAAAAAAAAAACAGACATTAAATTCTAACCGATTCTATTTTTTGAAAAAAATAAATATTTCGATTGAGATATTGAGTATATAGCGCGGGTATATTTTTTATGCATTTTAGGGTCTTATAATATCTGCTAATTTTCTATCGTATGTTGCTGCCGAACCGTTATATAGACTATTAAAAAAAACCTAATATAAAAACGTTTAATAATTAAAATTGAAATTATTTAAGACATTAAAAACCTTCGTAACCTCCTTTGTAGCTTTAGTTTTATTTATTTCAATTATGTACTCATTTTCTTATCCAATTCCTAATTTTAAAAAATCGTTCCCATCAAATTTTCCAAACGCAAATTATTTATCCATGTAATAAAATTAATTTTACAACTTACCCCTAGCTCTCATCGGCGTCCAGCTTCAGGTTGAATGTTCACCTTCACTTTTAATATCCTAAATTATTTCTACTATTGAAAAAAATGTTTCCAACCGAGACTCCAATTTGGTGGCGCTATATTCCAGCGGTGGTCCGACAAGCGGTTGCGCCCGCCAGCCAGGTCTAAGGGCGGTGGTGTAGAGCGCACGGCTTATATACGGCGCGCTGTTGACGCATAGCGAGATGTATCCTGTGGGTGTTGCGGTCGCCACAGTCACGGTCGGCAGCACAACGCGACATACAAATTAGACATACAAGAATCGCTACTGTCACGTAGGTACTGATATTTTAATTTTTTTTTTATGGATACTGACACGGTTTGGCTGCATCACCTACAACATCCGCGATATCAGCCCATAACACCGGATGAACTTGGTGCCACGTCAGTGCTTCCCTTCGGCCGTGCCGGCTACACTGAACTGGACGGAAAACACAAACTACTTACATAGCTGTTTCGAACGACCTTTCATTCAGTGCGGTGGTACCAACCCGGGCGGATTAAACCCTACCACCTAGTAATTAAGTTAATTAAGTAATTAAGTAAATTATATTAATTTAAGCGAGGACTTTGAAAATAAGGAAGGGGTTCTCAACTCGATCCGAATGTATTATTTATCATATTATTGCTACCTTCGGGTTGTGCCTTATTTCAGTCAAAATGTATTACAAATTTTGTCTCGGCCCCATTATCGTCTTTAATTGATACTTTGGCTTTTCTTAAAATTCCTTAGGTAATAATTTTATTTGATCCAAATATTCGTAATTTTATGTAGAGACCAATTTTCGTGATTTCATAGTACCAAATTAATATACTTAGGTACCTACGTCTTCTCTAATATTATATACTCACACGACAACTCTATTAAAACAGAATGCAACAATTGTTTTTTTTTTTCACGAAAATTGTAGATCAATTTATTTTTTCAGTTTCAGGCACATAATGTTATTTAGCGGTTTTAATCAAACACTGCAGGAGCTGATTATATTTATTTTTATATCATCCGGTATAAGTGGGAGAGTCAGAGGGGCCAAAGCACATGCTCCGACCAGCTAATATCGGCCCCGAAAAGGCAGGTGCCATACAGGAGACTTCCCTTTGGATTGCTGGATAAATACTGGACTAGAGGAGAACACAGCCGAGGCTGCCATGCGGCCATCTTACATACATTATGGTGGTATTAACCCAGTCGGCTACAATTTGAGCCCACCGCCTAGTAAGGGGCAAGGGAAGGGACCTACAGTTTACACCGGTTCCGAAAACGGTGAAGCAGCGGGTGTAGATATGTACGTAAATTTTTTCGTCGTAAAAAACTCATTGGTACAAGCCGACCGGATTCGAACCTCGAAACTCTCGCATGAGAAGCCGGTTCACAAACCACTCGGCCACACGCCGTTTGAAAATCATAATTAATTTTCTGAAACATAAACCATAAACTATACTTAACACACACGCTGAATCCCGACAATCGGGGTAAGCAGAATAATCGGTGATGTGCTGCAAGAACTCTGGTAAATTAAAGCACAACACCGACCACCACGTTTCGCAAAGCAAAGTATCTATTCGGACAAGATATCTATCAAGCAGCATGTAAGGCACGACGGAAGACCCGCCTACTGCATGACTCGGTGGAAGTACCGTGCCAGGGTGAGAGGTGGCGAGCCTGTCGCCCTTTAGCACGGCATCTTGCCCTTATCCCTTAGTCGCCTTTTACGACATGCACGGGGAGAGATGCAGTGGGGCTATTCTTTTTACATACCGTCCCCACACGGTACCTAAACACGGTGCATAAACTATTGTATGTAATAATAACGTCAAAAATCTTACATATTTATCCAGGCTGCTTATATTTATGTCTGGAATGTCTGATGGAAATGCGCGATTGTCTGCCGGCGGATGTTGTTTTGTGGTCTTGTTTGTTTTGCTGACGCTACGCGAGCGGCGCGGCGCGGGCGGCCGCGGCGCTGCGACCAACTGTTGAGTTCGCCGTCTCGTCGGGAGTCTGCGTTCATCGCGTCGCGGTGTCTAAATCCAGATTACCTAACCTAACCTAACCCAACGAGCAGGTTAACAAGTAACCTAACTTAGCCTAGGCCGTACTTAATGACCCCGGCCGCTGGGAGAATGCTGGATTTTTTTTAATGGAAACTGACACGGTTGGCTTCATCACCTACAACACCCGTGATGTCAGCCCATAACACCGGGTGAACTTGGTGCCACGTCAGTGCTTCCCTTCGGTCGTGCCGGCTACACTGAACTGGACATATATAAACAATAGAAAATGTTCATAATCTTAGTTCGAACGTGCAGTTTCAGGCTGGAGTGAGTAATAAAAAACCGGCCAAGTGCGAGTCGAACTCGCGCACCGGAGGTCCCGTATCGCCATGTCACGGCTAGCGCTAATCACGCCATCTAGATGGCGTGTTATGAAATGCTTGTTAATGTCATGCTTCATAATCTATTCGGTAGATGGCGCGCGCGCATACACTTTTTGGTTTCTTCTATGGGAACCCCCGTGAATTTTTTACTTTTTCTTATTTTTATTATTTGTTGTTATATCGGACATTTTTTGTGAAAATCTCAACGATCCTATTATACGGTTCAAAAGATACAGCCCTCGGACAGACGGACGGACGGACAGAAAGACAGACAGACAGACAGAGGGCGTAGGCTTAGTAATAGGGTCCCGTACCTGATACGGAATCCTAAAAACTTGCAAAATGAGTGATGAAATGATCGACTGACATTCTCTCATCGGCCGGAGTATACCTAACCTCGCCTAATAATAATCCTAACCCAAACCGTGTTAGGTTAGGTTAGGTTACGTGAAAAGTAAACCTGAATACGAAGTTAAGTTCATTACCTAACATTCCGAGATATTTGAAGACGTGTTACATTTTTAGGTTTCCTTATCCATACGGAAGCCTATTACTAAGCCTACGCCGTATTTCTGTCTGTCCGTCCGTCCTAGGGTTATATCGTTTGAACCGTAATAGGTTCAGACGGTTGACAATTTCACAGAATATGTGTCATCATGGCGAATGTGCCAACAAATAATAAAAAAAGCAAAAAGTGAAAAAAAAATTTACATATTCACGCTACTGAATAATTATAATGATGAAAATGAAAATGAAAAGAATTTATTTATGAAAATGTCTACGCCTATTTAACCGACTTAAAAAAAAGGAGGTTATCAATTCGACCCGTAATGTATGTAATATCGTTGGAATTGCACAATGTTTTGTATAGTTAGTTAATGTGGGCCTCTAAACAGGTGTGCCAAATTTCTTAAGTGTATGTATGTATGTATGTATGTTTGAATGTATGTATGTTTGTCCACGCATTTCTCCGAAACTACTAATCGGATTGTGACCATTCTTTTATATTGGCTTACATTTACTCACAACAGGGAACAGTGTAAGTTTCATCAAAATCGAACGAGCCCAAATATGGTGGATTTATCATGTGTAGTTTAGGAGTTCCTATGGCTTCTTTCCGGCTCCATCATCAGAACCCAACCAACCTTTTCCTTATCCCGACTTTGTCGTGTCGCTCAGCGACAATATTTTTTCGAATTCCGTAGATTCATTTTCAATGTGCTCGATAGTCGTGTAAGGCACGAAATCTGTGAATGTTTTTACATGTTATGTCTCCTGCTCTAGATCTGTGTCTTGCAGGAAGACTTGTTTTATTAAAATTATAAAATAACACATAATTAGATGGCGCCACAGGTATTTATATTTTGCATTATAGAGAGACAAAATATAGACGAATATGATTTTTTGACAGGTATGGTATAGCGGATCTACAGAACCCTCCGTGCGCGAGTAAAACTCGCACTTGAAAAATTTTTAGGGTTCCGTATCTGTCGTGCGGGACCCTAATACTAAGCCTAAGCCGTCTGTCTGTGTGCCCGTCTGTCCGAGGGTTGTATCTCTTGAACCGTACGTAATAGGTAGCCCGTTGAATGTTTTACAGAATATGTGTTATTAACTTATTATGGCCGATATAACAACAAATTATAAAAATAAGAAAAAGTTAAAAATTCACGGCGGTCCCCATACAAGATACTAAAAATTGTATGCGCGCCATCTACCGAAAAGAGCATGAAGCATTTTAACTAATCCATAGATGGCGTGAGTGGCGCTGACCATGACATGGCGATACGGAACCCTCGGTGCGCGAGTCCGAATCGTACTTGGCCGGTTTTTTGAAACATTCAAAACTAAACTAACATAAATTACGCAATACATTGCTATCTTTAAAATTGCTCCAACACTGTTAGAAACACAGAAGTTTGACCGCAAAGGGGTTGCTCTGTTCTGTACATTGTTGAGGCATTCCTACATTCCTTTAAGCATTCTGAAAACCCCGCTATCAGATGAAGACTTTTCGCGAAACTTCCTACAGATCGTGAATTTTATGTTGGCAAACAATGTAGTTATGTACTGTTTAGTTTCAGTTATAAATTATTGTACTATGTTTTATTTTATATTGTTTTATTGTGTAAATATATATATTGTAAAATTCGAGTTTCTATATTCTTTATTCATCATTCGTATGGTTTTTTTTTCTAATGAACCTCAGCTGTATATGCCGAGTCTTTTTTTTTCATTCATTCATCGTTAGTACACTACGCTGGACAGAGGCGGACTAGCAGCCTTAGCCGCCCTAGGCTGTTTAGCACCAGCCGCCCCGATTCAATGCAGCCGCCCCTTTCAAGTTTACAGCATAGATACAAATGTGAAGTTGTACGAAAATCAGTATTGCGTTCGGTTCAACATGCCAGAAATATATTATTTCTCGGTTTATTTTACATATAGCAAAAGTATTTTTTATAAGTTTTCCGGCAATATTGACCTTATCGTCATAGCTAAATTATTTTGTCCGCGTAAATAGTGCGTCGTCTCCGCCGCCGCCCGCGCTCACCACTCCCGCACGTCGAACGCACTTGCTCCGGCCGGCACCCTTTCTATTCTGTACCTGCGCTCACTGCTTCTAGCAGCAGGTACAGATTGGCCGCCCCTAATATCTGGCCGCCCTAGGCCCGGGCCTGGTCGGCCTTAAGGAAAGTCCGCCTCTGACGCTGGAATTTGTGTTTACACTTCAGTTCGATTTTACATCCACAAAGAAGAGCCGGCAAGAAACTTCGCAGGTTTTTATTAACGTCTTTGTCTTTGTTGTGACTAACTACATAATAGACACCGCTTACAGTGTTAAACTACAGTTTGAGACGGGTTGGTTTGTATTTTGTAATTGGTAATAGTTTACGCTTGGACAAGTCATCATAGCGAAGACCGCCCAAATTATAGGGTAAGAAAACTTAAAAGTTACAAGTTACAACCCATCACCATCATTCATTATACAGTGTTTTCCTATGGTCCTGCCGCGCGCCGGTTGAAGATGAGGACGGAAAACGCGAATTTACCTATTTATTTCTTCTATCGGTCTTATTGTATCGGCCTCGGTAGCTCAGTGGTGCGGTCGGTCGACTGCCGATCGTGATCATAAGCACACCTGAGTGCGCTCAGTACTTGGATGGGTGACCGCTCGACCGTGTTGGAGGCAGACCGTGGTTCGGATTCCACGTAAAACTGTAGGTCCCTTCCCTTCTTATATAACTTACTAGCTGGTAGGGTTTAACCGGCCCGGGATAGTTGTAGCACCGCACTGAAGAAAGGTCGTATGAAACGGCTGTGTTAAATAGTTCGTGTTTTCCGTCCAGTTCAATGTAGCAGGCACGATCGAAGCGAAGACTTCAACGTAGCCAAGACGCAAGCTTGTGCCTTCTCTACTAAGGCTGATCCGTTTCCTCTCCAAGCCACTTTTCAGGGCAGCCACGTCCCCAACGATGGTAGTCTGGGCGTCCTGGGTATGGAGGTGTCCAGGGACGTTGGGTTTCGATCGTTCATAGAGTCCAAGGCGAAACTAGCGTCTCGAAAATTAGGGATCCTTTACCGATGTCGGCGATTTTTCACGCCGGCCGGTGATGGAATATTGCAGTCATCTTTGGGAGGGTTCCCCTGAGTACCTTCTTTCAGCCTTGGATTCTATTCAGCGACGAGCCATTCGCCTGATTGGTGACTCTGTACTCACAAAGGACCTTCAACCTCTAAAGCATAGACGTATCTTTGGGTCATTGAGCCTGTTTTATCGGTACTACTATGGCCGCTGCTCTGACGAACTTGCTTCCCTTATCCCTCCTCCTCCTGTTCGCCTACGCCAAACCCGCCATACTCTCGCGGAACACCCCTTTGTAGTCGACAGAAGAGTTCTTCGAACTGAACGATTCTCTAAATCGTTTTTGTGCCGCACTGCAAAGGTGTGGAACGGGCTCCCAGGGAATATCTTCCCCCACTCCTACAATCCACGGATCTTCAAATCGCAGCTTAATAGCCATCCCCCAGCAACATTAGTCCACCTCCAAGCCGGACTGGCACCTCCTCGGGGGTGAAATTGGCTGCGCCTGAGGTTGCGACCTCGGACAGAGCCACCCAGTTCGGTAGCAATAAAAAAAAAAGACTGACATGGCACCAAGTTCATCGAGGTGTTATGGGCTGACATCGCGGATGTAGTAGGTGATGTGGCGATATACCGTGTCAGTTTTCATAAAAAAAACTATTGCATAGCCGTTTTGATGAAAATACGTGCGTATAGGATCGAAGCGCTGCTAACAAAGTTTATATTATTAAGTGCCTCTCTATCTGTAAGTGCTTCTGTTATATTGTTATTCTACATATTGTAATTATTTTAATATTATCATTCATTCATTCGTTCAGTTTTCAGTGCGAATATGGTACCAAGCAATATTTTTCTTTTCATTAAGCGAATAATCCTTAACCACGGAATGAGGAGTAGCTGGAAGGAAGATGAAACAACGGCGGCACTATTGAACTTGTACTGAAACCAAGATGACCATTTTACTTACATACGACATTTTATATGGGTTTTTAATTACCGTGGTTGTGAAAGACTTATCACTTCTCTGCCAACCGTCGTCGCACCAGGCAGAGTAGCTCACGAGGATGGGCCATACGTTTGGCCCGAAACGTCGAGCCGCATAGCTCGGAGACGTGACGGTCAACGTAACCCCGTTAAATTTTCTATTAAGAGAACCGGGAAGTCCATTTTTCTCGTACACCAAGGGAAGTCTCTTTCCAATCCGTAAATCTTGCACTACCATTTAAAAATGTTTGTGTGTAAAAGATATTATCAATATCTAGGTCCCTATGTTTTCCTTTTTTTCGTTATTTCATTTTAAATGAAATATATTTGAATATAAAAATGTGACAATATAGCCATTTTAGGCCTAACTTTTATAGTTTTTATATAGAAAACTATTAAAAAAAAATTAAGACATAGGCACATTAAGTAGGCTTTTGTTAATAGATACAATAAATATAATAGATATAAAAAATATATATCACTTAAATTGAGGAAGAATAACGACATGAAAAAAAACTTCGCCTGAATGATGAATTTATGTATTCTCAAATATGTTGTAGGCAGTTTGATTCTTAGCTGCAGTTGTCCTTTTCACGTGGTGCGTGGGCAGCGGCGCGGCCCACAGCGACAGCAATACGATAAAGGAAATTCCAAATTTGAAAATGATTCGCAGTATACGATGCTCTTAATGTACGACATTTTAGTCCATATCCATACTACGATAAAAGTATATGTTACATAGTATATAAGATATGTTGCGTAAAGAGGCAATCCGCCGACACACCTAAGTAGTCGATATTGGACACCGGGTGGCTAAGCTCAAATGGCAGTGTGCTGGGCACGTCAGCCGACGCGACGTGGCGATGGCATTTGGAGTAAACGGATCCTACGCTGGCGGCCGTGGACAAGAAAAGCGGAGTGTGGGAAGACCACCTGACGTCAGAGGCAACCAGTGGTTCCGTACTACCGCTGAAGGCCGGGGCTGGAGAAAAATTGGAGCTGCGTATTTTCAGCAGTGGACACATAAACAAACACTGACTGGCCGAACGACTGAGTTTGTGAGACTGTATGCCTTGGCAAGAACAACGGTTAGCGCCACGTACCAACTGCCAAGGTTGCGCGTGGCGTTGTCTCTGCGTACACACTTATTGTGAAACGGGCGATAAGTTTCCCAATAATCGCTGGCGTTCCTCAGGGCTCCGTGCTATCGCCTACATTATTTCTGTTATTTATTAACGATCTACAGTGTCTAGGTAAAATTCACATTTATGCAGACGACAGCATCGCAGACGAGAGGGTTACGCTATAGACTGGACTTGTTAAGGTAGCCTCCTGGGACCGCGAGAATCTTGAGATTTCAACGTCAGCATAACTCAAGCATGCTCCTTCTCTACCAAGGCCGACCGTGTCCCTCCAAGCCACGTTTCACGGTACGGCCATACCGAACGATGATAAATTGGGCCTCCTGGGCGTGTAATTGACTAAAGATGTGGGTTTTAGGGGTTTAATAGAATCTAAAGCTACACTTGCCTCCAAGAAATTGGGCGTTTTTTACCGGAGTAGGCGTTTCTTCTCGGCTCGACTTGATTTATTGCACCGCAGACGAACAATCGGTTCCCATAGTCTACCATAGGGACCTCTGTGAAGACAGAGTAAGGAAGACTGCTGCCGATCGCTGTTCTGTATTTGAGGAATAACCTTTCCTTATGTTGGAAACGAAAGATTCCACGAAAATAAGTGAAATGTCAGGTAAGAGAAATGTAAGTGAACGCTCCCTGAGCGGTGTCTGTCCATGCCAACGCAGTTACCTACGACTTAATGGTTGCTACACGCATAAGTATTTAGCTGAAATGTGAAATCTTTTAAAAGCGGGACGAGCTTAAAATCAACTTTCCTGACATAAGCCGGGGATCAGAGGTGCTCAAGACTCGTCACGGCCCGCTTTCTGTAATGTGCGTGTACGTGCGTGCTTAGGTACAATATAAGTATATATATATATATTTTTTTTTTTTTTTTATTCTAAAAGTTCCAAGAATTTACACAACATGATTATTGTTTATTGTAATTAACAATGTTTTGTTAGTACCTACGTATAAGTAGGTATTATAGTTTTTTTTATGACAACTGACACGGTTGGAACTTGACGTTGTATGGGAGCCCCCCAAAATTTTTAACATTTTCTTTTTTATTATTTGTTGTTATATTCGCCATAGTAACACATATTCTGTGAAAATTTCAACGGGCTACCTATTACGGTTCAAGAGATACAGCCCTCGGACAGACGGACGGACGGACGGACAGACGGCGGAGGCTTAGTAATAGGCTTCCGTACAAACCTAAAAATGGTTCTATTTATGCCATGGACTGATGATAGATGATAACGCACACCAAACGGTTACTTTGGGGCTGTTTAGTAGTAGCTTTTGATGTTTCAAACGTATGTAGGTACTGTCCTTTAGGTGACCAAAGCGGCATTTCTGTTTGTTCACATGTCCATTTAAATGAAAAAAAAAGATTTAAAAAACATAAAACCGACTTCCTAAAAAAAGTAGAACTAAAAAACTATTTAAAATAAAAATATAAAGACCGCCTTCAAAAATATATGAAATAAAAACCTAAAAAAAAAAACGAACCCTAGTGTTGAAGGCGGTGCTAAAAAGGCTACACAAATCACAAAGGATATCATTCACTCATGTTTTCTTTCATGCATCATTTTTGCTTGCTTTAGCACCGCCTTCAACACAAGGTTTCTTTTTTTTTTTTTAGGTTTTTATTTCATATATTTTTGAAGGCGGTCTTTATATTTTTATTTTAAATAGTTTTATAGTTCTACTTTTTTTAGGAAGTCGGTTTTAGGTTTTTAAAACTTTTTTTTTATTTCACAGTTTTTTAGTAATTTTTTGCTATTAATGTACTCGGCGGAATCGCTCGGCCTTCGGCCTCGCGATTCCGCCTCGCTTTCCAATCCGATCTTGACCCAATTAAAATAGGACCACGTCAGCCTCGATAGCTCAGTGTTGCAGACAGTCAACTGTCGCTATTGAATGTTAAGCAACGCTGGGTGCGGTCAGTACTTGGATGGGTGACCGCTGACCGTTGGAGGCTGACCGAGGTTCGGATTCCGAGTAAAACTGTAGGTTCCTTCCCTCCTAATCTTACTTGGTGGTAGGGTTTAACCTGCCCGGGTTGGTACCACTGAATGAAACGTCGGTCGAAACGGCTATGTAAATAGTTTGTGTTTTCCGACCAGTTCAGTGTAGTCAGCACGATCAAAGGGGGAAGCACTGACATGGCACTTAGTTCACCCGGTGTTATGGGCTAACATCACGGACGTTGTAGGTGATGTAGCCAACCGTGTCAGTTTCCATAAAAAAAACCTCAGGGTTATCCTCTTTCTAACAAAAAAAAAAAAGAATTTTCAAAATCGGCCCACAATTGACGGAGTAATCGCGTAACAAACATCCAAAAAAATAAAACATACCGTCGAATTGAGAATCTCTTAGGTCTAAAGTAAATTGCTCGTGAAGACAAATGCAACGAGCCCAAACACGATGGGTTTATCATGTGTAGTTTAGGAGTTCCTATCGCCACCTTCCGTCTCCATCATCAGACCAGCTCGATGGTACTCGTACCATAATATATTAAGCACATCTGGCCGGTCGGAAAAGAAAATTTTAAAATTTAGAATATTCATGAAACAAGGGTCCGAATATGTATCACTAGTATATCGATTCATGTATTTCAATAGGACAGAGAAAATTTCAAAATATTTCAAGGTATTTAATACTTTTTAGTTCTAGTTTTTTTTTTTTAAGTCGGTTTTATATTTTTTAAAACAGTTTTTATTTCATTCTTTTTAGTAATATTACATAAAAAAGAATAATCGAAATCGATTGAAGTGGTACAGAATTATTCGCCAGATGTGTCAGACTGCAAATTGCTGAATAAGTCCACATCACAAAAGTTTTGCTGAAGGTAACCACACACCATAGTAATTTATCAAACTGAAAATTGCTGAAAACGACCACATCACAAGTTTTGCTGAAGGTAACCTGAAGGTAACACACCATAGTATTATGTTGATTTTTCATAAACCGCTCAATCAATTTCGATAAATTTTGACGAAAAATTGAAATGGGACCACCTTTGAAGTATGACCTACCAAACAAAAAAATAATTTTCTAAATCGGCCCTCAATTGACGGAGAAATCGCGTAACAAACATACAAAAAAAAATATAACATTTTTTTTTTAAAAAAACGTACAGTCGAATTGAGAACCTCCTCCTTTTTTGGAAGTCGGTTAAAAATGGGCCCCATCGTCGGATGTTATATATATACCGCGAACAAAATCTTCGACGAGCAACAGCACAAGAATCATTTGCCTCGAAAAACGTTTCCATTGCGAACTCGCGTTGTTCAACCGTCCACTTCGACATTGTGACTAGGCCCACTTGCACCAACACAAGTTCAATATATAAACCAGTTCAACTCGTTAAACTAGCACCCGTTGTATGTGTGAACCGCGTTTAAATCCATAACTCGCTACTTAACTTTAAACTCGTGTTGGTGCAAGACGCGCTAAGTAACCCGCACGAACGGAGAATCGAACGCGACCGGCGGACACCCTGTACCTATTAACAAAACAATGTGGCGCGCTTGGTTTTGCCCTCCATAATTATTTTTCACTTTCTGACTTTCGTGCTTATACTTAGAGTTAATTAAATTTTCATAAAGTTTCGAAATATTTTAAAAGTTATTAAACTTGTGATTCTGTTGCCACGGAAGGTGGTTGCGAAAAAATCATGGGGAGGTGCAGACTGGTCTACTGGAATCAGAAAGAGCTGAACAAGCAATTTTTTTATGGGAAGCACGACATACCTAATATAATAATATGTCCCCATATTATGGCGCGCGCCAGACTAAAAACCATCTAATTCTATGAATTCGATAACGCGTTACACAACGAGTTACACACACACACACTCGCACACATAAGCATACAGTTTACACCAATACCTATAAGCCGCGCGCGGCGCTCGTGGCGCGAATTCGGTCGGCGCGTTCGACAGCATTCGGCTGAACACGATGCAAAGATGCAAAGACGAAATAAGCAACACCGTTTTTCACTGTCACTCTTGCATAAAACTCAACTTTATTCTTTCTCGCTTCTCGATTATTTGCATAAAGATATTTGGAATAAAGAAATAACCTCCAGGTTATTGCGGATGTTGTGGACGACTCATCTGAACAGCAAACTATTTCGCATAGAGTTTTCCTATCGTGCAAAGTTAGGGTCTTCCACTGCATCTACTGGTAAAATGAACGTTTTCCTACAACAGTATGTTAGAAGATAACATAGCCGTGCTGGAAACGTGAACTATACGATATTGAAATGCATTGTCTGTGGCTCTTCGTTCTGAACAATAAAGACATAAGCCATCCCCCATGAAAATAATAGTTAAACTTCGATATACCTAGAAATATACTGCATCGCTCCACGTGCATGTCGTAAAAGGCGACTAAGGGATAACGACAAGATGCCGCGCTAAAGGGCGACAGGCCGGCCACTTATCACGACGGCACGGTCTTTCCACCGAGTCATACAGCAGGTGGGTCTTCGCGCCTTTGTCCGAATACTGCTAAACATGGTGGTCGGTGTTGCGCTGTAATTTACCAGAGTATTTTCAGCATAACTCCGATTACTCTGCTTACCCCGATTGTCGGGATACAGCGTGTGGTATGTATGTATGTACAACAGCATGTGAATTGGTTCAGCCTTCGAGGAAAAAAATAAATAGAGACGGTTTTAGGGTATCAAAGTCGCACGAAAGTGTTACCTACCAAATTTTCATACTCCCTACGACAATTTTGTATGTGGCTGGCAAGAACATTATGTTCTTGGTGGCTGGTATCAATTCGGGGTGCCAGAATTGGTTTTAGTATCTGTGTTGGACTTTTCCCTATATCTTAGGGACTCTAGGCTCTAAATAAGGGGTGGAAAGATAAGTACTAGGTATGTGGCTGATATTAACAAGTTATTGTTAAAAGCCCTAAAAATAAAAAAATATTTTGTATGACACCGAGGCTCTATAATATTTTCCCCCGAAGGGTTCAACCGTTATCGAGACGTTACTTACTCATTACAAACAGACAAACGTCGCATTTTATAATCGTAGAGAAAATGAAAATTTCATGTAATTCCGTCCAGACGTTTTCGAATTTACATTTCATACTAGTTAAAAGCTACATACATACCGCACGCTGTATCACGACAATCGGGGTAAGCAGAGTAATCGGAGTTGTGCTGAAAATACTCTGGTAAATTACAGCGCAACACCGACCACCATGTTTAGCAGTACTCGGACAAAGGCGTGAAGGAAGACCCATATAGATAAAAGCTAGGAAGTAATAAACAAGTACCTATATACGTACGTGCGTGCGTTAAGGGGCCACCTCCCTAAATTGTGCCTCTCACTCTAACAATGCGCGTCATTCAATATAAAAATTTGGTACTCCACATATAATAATTAAAAAAATTACAAAAACTTAATACACTTTTATTATTTTTTTTTTTTTCAATTATTATATGCGGAGTACCAAATTTTTTTATTGAAAAACATTAATAATTTTATCATGCATGTTTCTCCCAGAGGATTTTTTATAAGTTGTATAATTTCTTCATAATAAAATAAAATGTATGAAAAACGGCCAACGTTAGAAAGAGAGGGTAGATTTAGGAAGGAGCCCCCTTAAGAGAAACATCTAGTGTCAATCAACATGGCCATTCATAGTTCATGTATTGGACTATGTTCTCGTGAGTGAAATGTGCGTGAATCTTCACAGTTTTCCGGGTAATTTAACTTTAGTTTGAAATGTTCAAGACGCTGGATGTTTTGGGATCAAGCCTCTTTGTTTCTAAGTATTTACGTTCTTAAAGTTCCACTTTGTGTTCATCTTATTAAATAGATAAGCTAGAAATCTTGAAATCATTTGCTTCACAAATATTGATTCGCGGAAGAACTGAATGAAGGGTCGGTTGAAACGGCAATAAAATTGTGAATAGTCCGTGTTTTCCGTCCAGTTCAGTGCAGCCGGCACGACCGAATGGAAACACTGGTGGCGTCCCTTTTTTCGCATTTTGCGACGGAACCCTAAAAACACAAAGATATGAAGAAAGGACGCGCGATACTTGTTTTTTCGTAGTCGAGTTTTTGCGGTTTATTTTTAGAATCGAGTTACTTAGTTCATTTCCTTTCTTAATAAGTAGGATGATTTCACGTAAAATGTAAACGCCTTATAATTATTAACTCTTATTGAATCTTAAGTGTTGAATTAAACGGTAATCTATTCGCTGGTTTACGATCTCTTAAACATTTAATAGATCATCAGCGTATTTTCCGTATTGACACCTTAAATTCATGGAAACAAATACCTAGAATGGGTATCGAATGGTCAAAGAGGTGAAAAAAGCATTACAAATATTTTTTTATGGATAGGCGCCGTCAGCGTGGATTGTTGTGCCGACGACGACGCGACGCCCATAAGCATTTGGCTGCGAACAGCCTTTTTGACGCTTCTCTTGAAATACCTGAAAGAAACACATCGGGAGGAAGTGCATTCCAGCCAGAGTATCACAGTGCGGAAGAAAAAAAAATACTGTAGCGCTTAGTCAGCATTTTACGCAGCTCTACAGTAAAGGGATGCATTCCCAGTCTGCTACGCGTGGACCTATTTTTTTTTAATTAGTAAAAGTTAAAACGGTTTTACTCACGGTCCTTCTCCGAGCTGTGGCTTGACATTTCAGGCCAAACGTATTTCCCATATGTTCCGTACTCATGGGCACTCAGGCGGCGCGACGGTCGACAGAGAGCTGTCAGTTTCCATCGCAGAGTGCTCATGAAGATGAACCACACATTTAGCCTGAAGCATCGAGCGACATAGCTCGCAGGACGACCGTGAGTAAATTCATTTATCTTTTAATATTATCAACCAAGGTACAGATGTTTTATCTCACGAGCGTGGGTGAGCCATACTTGTAGTTGTAATGCGTATAGACACGCGCTCCTGTGTGTGTGTGAGTTTGCTAACGCTACCTGTACTTACGCACACAGGAGCGTGTCTATACGCATTACATGTATGTATGACTCACCCGCGCTAGTGAAATAAAACATATGTAATTAAAAAAACCCATATTATATTTCTTTCTCCGTCACACCAAATTTAGTGCATGCATACCAAATGTTGGTAAAAGGCAAAATGTATTGAATTTTGTACAATTCCGCTTCCTTATATTTATTTCCATGTCTTAATTTATTCTCACCTATAATCCTTTCTACCAGAAGAGGAACTCATTTACGTATTCTTAAATGTTGGTAGGTGCTTTTACCTTTAGTAAATACCGGTCAAGTGCGAGTCGAACTCGCGCACCTAGCGTTCCGTATCGCTATGTCATGGTTAGCGCCACTTACAGTAAATCCATAAAAAAATTGTTTGATGACCCAGTCACAGACGTATAGCGTAAATGAACAAATTTCGATTTTGGGGGTTTAATGTTGAGTCTTAGAATTCTCACGGAAAAATTAATGGTACGGAACCCTCTCTACGCGAGTTCGACTTGCACTATAGGTCTACATTTCCACCCACGATCGATCTACTCCGCAGAGGAGTTCTTAGACCGTGATGATTTCATAAAATAATAATATAAATAGGATAATAAATAAAAGGCCCTGTTATTGGTAGTATTTTATATTGTTGAATTGTATATTCTTTTATATGTATACTTACACTAAAATTCTATATTATTGTTCCATAATAATATAAATATTTTTAGGTGTAATAATTATAATGACATTATTATGTAGGTATGACTTGTAATATGAAAAATTATTATTAATAAAGAATCTAATCTAATCTAATCTGATGACCACCACAGATCGTGTAGCGTAGCGTGCAATAAGTCTAAGTCTCTTGGGAGTTTAAGGCCCTGTCAACCCGTATTCACCCGTACTCCTCTTTCAAGGTGCCGCTTTCGCTGGTTGGAGTAGGACGCAACACAATCAATCAATATAAATTCGGTTCTTATTTTTTTATTCCAAAACTGCGGATCGAAACAAAAAAGTAAAAACCTACGGATTTAGGTATAGTATATATTCAGTATTCAACAAATAAAATAAATTTTTTCCAAAGCCTTGTTTTGTCGCGTTTCCTGAAATACGTTTTTATAACTAAATTCAGAGGCATGTTCATGATTTTTTTCTATCGAGCGAAGTTAATCAAATTGTATTTTCAAAAAGCTATCAATCTGGGTTGATACTCGTAGATGAAGTTTTAAATATATTAAAACTGAATCTTTCGGTTAATTAATATTGGCGGTACACTTCTTGAAATTCGAGTCAGACGCAGTCTCACATCACCTTAATAATGTTCTATCATAAGTTTTAGCTACTTACTTGCATACGTAAGTATACGCCCGTACACATACTCTGAAACACTGCGATATTCTTAACGCGAGGGGAGTCGCGGACACAGTTTTTTCATGGAAACTTGTGGTGGGTGGGATTCATCACCTACAACACACGTGATGTCAGTCTGTAACAAATTAACACTTTTATGAACTAGGTGCCACATGAGTGCTTCTCTTTGGTCGTGTCGGCTACACAGAACTGAACGGAAAATACGAACTATTTACATAGCCGCTTCGAAATTCGAAATTTTAATAAGCCGATTCGGATATACCTTTCTATCTTATGGAGTTCGCCGAGACAAATTCAGAAACCTATCCGGCTCTGAAGGACCAATAATGTTGATTGCAGAGGTTCAAGTTCTGCGCGGGCGCAGACTGCCCGCTGTGGGCGCTGGCTGCGCTGCACGCGGCTCTGAAGGACCAATAATGTTGATTGCAGAAGTTCAAGTTCTGCGCGGGCGCAGACTGCCCGCTGTGGGCGCTGGCTGCGCTGCACGCGGCTCTGAAGGACCAATAATGTTGATTGCAGAAGTTCAAGTTCTGCGCGGGCGCAGACTGCCCGCTGTGGGCGCTAGCTGCGCTTCACGCGGCGGCCGCGCTGCCCGCGCCGCTCTTCAGACAACTAGTGGACCACGTGAGCGAGGAGGCGGGCAGGGGAGCGGGCGATGTGAGTACACAGTCAGTCAGCGTGTAAGCGTCCACTGCTGGACATACGCCTCTCCAATTTGTACCTACCGTGTGGGGCCGGTACTTTAAAAGAATAGCCCCACTGCATCTCTCCCCGTGTATGTCGTAAAAGGCGACAAAGGAATATGACTCCCTTCCTATATTACTACGTGGTAGGGTTTAACCCGCCCGGGTTGGTACCACCGCACTGAATGAAAGGCCGGTCGAAACGGCTATGTAAATAGTTTGTGTTTTCCGTCCAGTTCAGTGTAGCCGGCACGACCGAAGGGAAGCACTGACGTGGCACTTAGTTCACCCGGTGTTATGGGCTGACACTGACATCACGGATGTTGTAGGTGATGTAGCCAACCGTGTCGGTTTCCATAAAAAAAAACACAGTCAGTCAGCGTGTAAGCGTCCACTGCTGGACATACTTCTCTCTAATTTTCCTCCAGTCCTCCCGGCCTTCAGCGGTACCGAACCACTGCTTTCCGCCGACGTACTTGATGTCGTCGTCCCACCTGGCGGGTGGTCTTCCCACACTCCGTTTTCCTGTCCACGGCCGCCAGTGTAGGGCACGGTTACTCCAACGGTCGTCGTCTCTTCGGCTGACATGCCCAGCCCACTGCCACTTAGCTTACCCACCCGGTATCCAATATCGACTACTTTGGTGCGTCGGCGGATTGCCTCGTTACGCACCATATCACGTGTGAGTACTCGAATAGTGTCAAGTTTGTCAGCCTCGATAGCTCAGTGGTGCAGACAGTCAACTGTCGCTATTGAATGTTAAGCAACGCTGGGTGCGGTCAGTACTTGGATGGGTGACCGCTGACCGTTGGAGGCTGACCGAGGTTCGGATTCCTCGTAAAACTGTAAGTCCCTTCCCTCCTAATATTACTTGGTGGTAGGGTTTAACCCGCCCGGGTTGGTACCACCGCACTGAATGAAACGTCGGTTTCATCAAAGGCACGATCAAAGGGGGAAGCACTGACATGGCACCTAGTTCACCCGGTGTTATGGGCTGACATCACGGACGTTGTAGGTGATGTAGCCAACCGTGTCAGTTTCCATAAAAAAAAAAAAAAAAAAAAAAAAAAAAGTCAGTTTTAGCGTCCACTGCTGGAAGTACGCCTCTCCGAGTTGTTTCCGTTCCTCCCCGCCTTCGGTGGTCCGGAACCACTGTTTGCCTCCGACGTGTCGGGTGTCGTCGTCCCCACCCTCCGTTTTGCCTTCGAAGCCGCGGGCAAAAGCAATTAGAATACATACATAAATACGGCAAACTTTGTATTTTATATTATGTATAGAAGACACGAGCTGCACACTTCTTATTAGATATGTTTCGAGTGTATAGAAACTGAAACATTTTCAAAAGAAAAAAAAAAGGTTTTTTTTTTTCAAAATGTTTTTTCCGAATTCTGACTTTCATGTTCAATTTGTGTTTTCCTTCAGCCGAGTGCTAAGTCTTTTATTAGTTTATTTCCCGGTGCGTTTTCCTTCTTTACTTCTCAGAAGACGAATGTCGACATAACCTTTAGCTCGCTTACTACGCAAGCAAGTACGGTCGGCCCTAAAAACGGAAATACACTCGGAGCACCTTGTCACATTCACTAAGGCTACGTGGCCCAATAATGCCAAGTGTCATACGAGGTAAAATTCCGCTGAGAGATGCATACCATCAATATTGTTCAGTTGACATATTCAATTTTAACATAATATTATTTTGTTAAACTTCACCTAACAGGGAAGATCGGTTCGGTAGCTTTTTGAAAACACGGTTTTATGTATAGAAATAAAACCGTAGAAAAAAATCGTGAAATGCCTCTGATTTTTTTTTTTTGAAACTGACACGTTTGGCTACATCACCTACAACACCCCCGTGATGTCAGCCCAACGCGTTGGTGAACTAGGTGCCATGTCAGTGCTTCCCTTCGGTCGTGCCGGCTACACTGAACTGGACGGAAAACACAAACTATTTACATAGCCGTTTCGACCGACGTTTCATTCAGTGCGGTGGTATGAACCCGGGCGGGTTGAACCCTACCACCTAGAAAGGTAAGAAGGGAAGGGACCTACAGTTTTACGTGGAATCCGAACCACGGTCAGGCTCCAACGGTCGAGCGGTCACCCATCCAAGAACTGACCGGGCCCAGCGTTGCTTAACAATCAATAGCGACAGCCAACTGTCTGCACCACTGCGCTATCGAGGCCTATCAGGGCAGATCGGTAGGTTTTTGAAAACATGGTTATAATTATTAAATTCACTCGATAGAAAAAAATCATGAAATGCCTCTGATTTTTTTTTATGAAAACTGACACGTTTAGCTACATCACCTACAACACCCCCGTGATGTCAGCCCAATTCGTTGGTGAACTAGGTACCATGTCAGTGCTTCCCTTCGGCCGTGCCGGCTGCACTGAACTGGACGAAAAACACGAACTACATACATACATAGCCATTTCAGCCAACCTATCATTCAGTGCGCTGCGGTGGTACCAACCCGGGCGGGTTAAACCCGAGGTTAAACCCTACCACCTAGGGTAAGAAGGGAAGGGACCTACAGTTTTACGTGGAATCCGAAACACAGTCAGCCTCCAACGGTCGAGCGGTCACCCATCCATCCACTGACCGCGCCCAGGTGTGCTTATGATCCAAATGACAGTGGACCGGCCGCACCACTGAGCTACCGAGGCGACAAATAAATTTACTTATAATAAGAGTTCCGTTTTTACCTTTTAATGTACGGAACCCTAAAAACGTATTGGATCGGGAACAAAGGTTTAAAAAAAAAATATTATTCTTTGATTGTAATAATTAGATGATATGTCCGACAAACTGATGTTCGTTCGTCAGTCTCGGTAGCTCAGTGGTGCTGTCGGTCGACTGTTGGTCGTGATCATAAGCACACCTGGGCGCGGTCACTACTTGGACGGGTGACCGCGCGACCGTTCGTTGGAGGCTGACCGTGATTCGGATTCCATGTAAAACTGTACCTTACACCTAGTAAGGTAAGAAGGGAAGGGCCTCTGGGATGGGAGCTATTGGTTGTTTTTCCGGTAAAATCCTAACTGTTGTTTTCGACATTTTTATTTTTTTATTATATAGGTACATTATAATTAGGGATTTTAACAATCATTTGTCAATATCAGCCCTATAGTACTTATCTTCTCTATCCCTTAGGGCGAAGTCCAATTACAAAAAATATGTCAAGTGCGAGTTTTACTCGCGCACGGAGGTTTCCGTATCTATTCGCTATCAATAACCGCTCAAGTTGCCTAGAGAGAAGAGTAATCGAAGAGAAGCCTCAATGAGGTCGATGGCAATTCACGGTGGGAAAATGACAGCACCTCAATGAGGCCGTTGTCAATTGAGCGGATAATATCCGCCATCTTTTGTCTTTCAACAATGCAATGTATAAAAGCCTGTGGCGCCATCTATTATTCAGTAGCGTAACTAATAGATTTTTCGCACGTTTGTTGTATGGGAGCCCCCCTTAATTTTGAACATTTTATTTTTTTTATTTTTTGTTATATCCGCCATAGTAACACATATTCTGTGAAAATTTCAACGGGCCACCTATTACGGTTCAAGAGATACAGCCCTCGGACAGACGGACGGACAGACAGACGGCGGAGGCTTAGTAATAGGCTTCCGTACGGGATACGGAAACCTAAAAACTAAATCCCTCTCACTTGGAATCGCCAACAGTCTATGTAATACAAATAAATAAATTGAGTCTGTCCGCCCTAAGTGACGACTGCAATATTCCTTTCGTAATCCCTCGTTCTGACCACACACACATCTTTCTTCTTTTGCGGCTTTATGGCTTTAGTAATGGGGAGTGTTCTTAGAAGTGTTGGATGTTGTATATTTTTTTTTAAAAGATACTGCCAGATTCAGGTTCAGTTTCAGATGTTTATTTCGCTATAAAGAGCACACAACATTAACAATATTTCATTGAGACATATGCATATTCAGTATGGTTCGTCATAATTTTTAGGTTTCCGTATCCCAGACGGAAGCCTATTACTAAGACTCCGTCGTGCGTCCGTCCGTCCGTCCGTCCGTCCGAGGGCTGTATCTCTTGAACCGTAATGTACTTGAACGTGAAAGTTTCAACGGGCTAACTGCCCGTTGAAACTTTCACAGAATATGCGTTACTATGGCGGATGAAACAACAAATAAGAAAAATAGAAAAATTAAGGGGGGCCCCCATACAAGAAACATTTTATTAAAATAGATTAGTCATACTATTTAATAACAGATGGCGCAAACGACTTTTATACATTGCATGCATTGTTAGGTGCTGTCATTTGCCCACCGTAAAGTGCTATCGACCTCATTGAGGCGTCTCTAAAAGATAGCCGCTTCTTAATCTTTGGTCGTTCCAAAAAAAGAATTTTCAAAAGTTTGATGTTTGACAGATCACTTTTAAAAAATAAAGTGACGTTACTATGGTAGCAGCTGTCAGTGGGCAAACATGGAGACCTGTCATCATAACATAAACATAATATATCTGATAAATTCAAATTCGAAGACCATGCCACCTGAGCGGATAGGCGGATATTATTGATAGCGGATAGATTAGGATAGGAAACCTTCGCGCGCGAGTAAAACTCGCACTTGACAGATTTGTTTTGAGAACTTTGGGAAGAACCGGGCATGAAACCTTATAGAGATTTTTTTTTATTAGTGTTTAAATATTACTTACATACTAAACTGTAATTACGTAATTATAACATATTACATCTAAGCTAAAATATGTACCTACTCACTTCTTAGAGCACGAATTAAAAAAATCATAATTTCGATCTGGATTTTTTGTTATGCAAACTGACACAGTTGGCTCCATCCACAGAGCCGTGCTCTGTGGCTCCATCACTTACAATATCCGTGATGTCAACCAATAACACCTTGATGAACTAGGCGCCATGTCAGTGCGTCCCTTTGGACGTGTCGGCTACACTGAACTGGACGTAAAACACAAACAATTCACCCAGTACAACCCGCACAGGTTAAATAAATCTTGCCACCTACTTAGTAAGTTAAGAAGGGAAGGGACCTACAGTTTTACGTGGAGTCTGAAACCACGTTTTCTCCCAATGTCCACTCTATCTATAACCTGATTAAATATTTAAAATTATTTGCCTACAACTTGTTTATTCATATTCATAATTCTTTATTCATCATCCATAGACAGTACACTGCACTCGGATTCATCAAATTTTTAACCACGTCGTAAAGGAGTCGGGGGACCGCTAAGTAAGTAAAATATAAAAACTCAGAGCTGCGCTGCGTGCATATTTACTTAGCGGTTCCCCGACTCCTTTAAGTAAGAAAACGGAAATTAGTTTTGACTATTTAAGGGTCGGGCGTTTTTAACATTCACGTCCACTTACGTCTACATTTACAAAAAAGTGTTTGGCACTTTTTATTTTTTATATATTTTTTTCGTAATTCAGACTTCAAATTATTGTAATGTGTCAATGAGAAGGTTCAAATAAAAATATGTACAAACAACATAAGAGATTCGGAAGACCCCAGGAGTGGCGCACGTCTCCAATCCATGCCACGTAGCACGCACTGCCGCGCTTGAAAGCGAATAGGGATTGATGTGCGAGTCGCGAAGTAATACATTTAATTCCCAGAATACTCGGTAGTTTCTGGGATAAATAATTCAGCAGGTGGGACGAAAGGAATAAACTCGCATACGTCACAACTGTGCTCACATAAAGGAAATTCAATCCATGCCGTAGCTCACAGATGACATTGATACGCGACAGTAAAATGGTGTGCGTTGTACTTTTTTTTTTATGGTAACTGACACGGTTGGCTACATCACCTACAACATGCCTGATGTCAGCCCATAGCACTGGGTGAACTAGGTGCCATGTCGCTTCCCTTCGGTCGTGCCGGCTACACTTAACTGGACGGAAAACACAAACTATTTTGCACTAATATCGCATTCTCACTGAAAAAGTTCATGGAAACGAATTGGCCATAATTTAACAAATTAAAAATACATTAAAAAACCGTAAATGTAAAACTAAGCTCACTTGAAATTTTACAAAAATTTTATAAATGCGTCTGTGTGTGTTATGTAAATTGATTGGGTATCTTTCGAATAAAGTTCACACATTCAAGTTCATACAGTTTCGAGTAAATCACATGAAAGCTGACTGAATCGATCGATTTTTTCCGACTGCGCTCACTTACCTCACTGCTCAGCTGATACGAATAATGGCGTGATGCTATATAGCCTATAACCTGGCGGAGATATGTTGCATTACAGAAACAAAAACTACAAGTAAATAGGTTAAGCAGTTCTTGAGTTATAAGCGAACATACACATACATACATACATACAGACAGGCGGCAGACATTGGATCTTATATTCAGATTCAGATTCAGATATTTATTTCGCCATAAAGAACACACAACAATAACAATATTACATTGAGACATATGCATATTCAGTATGGTTCGTCATAGTTTTTGTTTTATCCCGTTCGGTCCCGTTTAATAATACTACCTTTTGCTTGCGGCTTCGCTCGCGGTAAACGCAATACTGCAACGCAATGCAACAGAACTGCTAACGCCATCTATTACTACCATTCGACACAAAATTCCGTTCATACTATACTTTCTTTGATACTGCTCAGTCCTAAGGATTTTTATCGTGATGGTATATAGCCTATAGTTAGCCTCAAGAAATACTCTTTACATTATACATTATAATCCGTTCAGTGGTTCCGGAGTTTACCTGAAACATACAGACAGACAGACAGACGTTCCCTTTTATAAGAAGTAAAGAAGAGATAGAGATAGACAGTAGAGAAGAGAGTAGAGATTATGCATATACATATTATGTATGGATAGGGAGGATAGGATTAGGGGTAGGGATTTTTTTTTATGTAATCCGGTATGGGTGGCTGAGTTGGAGGGGCTAAAGCGCATGCTCAGACCAGCCAATATCACCTCCGAGAAGGTAGGTGCCATACCGGAGACTTCCCTGGATTGCTGGCTATACTGGACTAGAGGAGAACACAACCGAGGCTGCTATGCGGCCATCTTACATCCAGTACGGTGGTACCAACCCAGTCGGCTACAATTTGACCCTACCACCTAGTAAGGGGTAAGGGAAGGGACCTACAGTTTTACACCGGTTCCGAACGGTGAAGCAGCAGGTGTATAGGTATGCACGTAATTTTTTTTCGTCAGAAAAAAACTCATTGGTTTGTACACGCCGACGGGATTCGAACCGCGGACCTCTCGCATGAGAAGCCGATGCCCAAACCACTCGGCCACCCGCCGCTTAATAAGGATAAGGAAGGAACAGTGGCCGGCGGCCCATAGACAGTAATATGCTATAATATAAAAGTCAATGCCCATAGAAGAAAGAAAGCACGACTTGCGTAAGCGCAGACTAATAATAGAATAATTGTATAAAATTGTTTACCCTTTGAGTCAATTTGACTAATTTGAGTCGGTAATTTTAACAATAACATCCCAAGCACGATCACGTTTTACGCAACGTTGCTTGCGAAAATTTGTGGAAAGAAATGAATATTCTTTCAAACTGTGTGTTTGTTTTCGTCTTCTGTATTGTATGTGATGTCGACAGGATTGGTTAACTGTGTAAGTAACCACAGACTACCTACCTAAGGGGATGGTATGTGGGTGTAACGGTGGACTAATTGCGCTTCTTGATCAAAGAATTCAAAAGGAGAAAACCAGTTCGGCGGAGAAAACTGGAGGACACCAATGATGGGCAGGGCATACCGCAAAAATATACAAGAAAATGCTATTTGTCATAATATAATATGTAAACAGGCTGATTCAGCTATGCCTGCCAACATTTTAAGGGTGATTCTGGAGCTCATATAAGGCTCAACTTTGGCCTTTGTATTTTTTTAGGGTTCCGTATCCGTCTACTAACCCTACGCCATGTTGTTTAAAAAAAACTACATCAATGATGTCAGCCCATAACACCTTGATGAACTAGGTGCCGTGTCAGTGCTTCCCTTCAGTAGTGTCGGCTACACTGAATTGACGGAAACACGAACTATTTACATAGCCGTTTCAACCGACCTTTCATTCAGTGCAATGGAACAACTCGCGTGGGTTAAACCCTACACCTAGTAAGGTAAGAAGGGAAGGAACCTACAGTTTTAGGTGGAATCCGAACCACGGTCAGCCTCCAACGGTCGAGCCGAGCGGTCACCCATCCATCCACTGACCGCGCCCATGTGTGCTTATGATCCGACCGACAGTCGACCGACCGCACCACTGAGCTATCGAGGCTGACAAACAGATACAATTTATCCTATAAGGGTTCCGATTTTTCCTCTTTTGAGATAGGTACGGAACCCTAAAAATAAAAAACGTTATTTCGTCATCTGCTCGACAAGTTGATGGCCTGTCTGTCATTTGAAACTCTGCCCTCGATGATGTCGCAAGCTTCTCGGCTTCATCACGTGTGCGGCAGAAAGTTCTAGCAAATTGGTGTCTTCGTAACTGTAGACGATTGTAGATAAATTGGCAAACATTCCATATTGCACACCAATCAAATAACAAACACAACAAGATAACAAAGAGTTTTTTTTTTATTATTTAGAAAATCTACAGCTTATCAGTACAATGGGTGATGAACTGATGATGAGTGTACAGTAATTATTTTAGCGATTACAGATTTTCCTTAAAAGCTCGCCTTTAGTTACTTAATTTATTCGAGAAGGTTTATTATTTATCTGACGTAACTCGGCCTTCGGCCTCGCACTTAGTTACTTGCTTTCTTCGAGAAGGTTTATCGTGTTCCTGAACGCAGCTCTGCCTTCGGCCTCGCCCATAGTTACTGACTTTCTTTGAAAACCATTATAGTCTTACAGAGTACAGCTCGACCTTCGGCCACACCCTTAGTTACTTAATTTCTTCGAGAAGGTTTATTGTCTTCGACCTCGAACTTCGGCCTCGCCGTTAGTTACTTACTTTATTTGAGAAGGTTTATCGTTTACCTGAACCCAGCTCGACCTTCGGCCTCGCCTTTAGTTACATACATTCTTCATTGAAATACGAATTTCACGCGAGCTAAGTCGGGGGCAACAGCTAGTGATTAATATTTAGGTGTCGGGAAGAATTCCATTTAAATATTGACTAAAGAATTTGCAATAACAATTTCCCAACTTGCATCCCTATACTTACATAACACGCTTTGTCACGCGCTCGGTCGCCCATGCCACTCCTACTGGGAGCAAGAAATGTAGAAATACGATAAGTCCTGTGTAAAAGACATTCGTATATATAAAGACAACACAATTCAGCCTTCCACTCCATTAGACGCAAATTGTCAAAGTCAGTGCTTCAGCAGTGACGTCCTTCAGTCAGATATTATGCTCTGTGTCCGTCACATAATTTTGTACTGTGCGGTAAGAGTGTATCAACTGTTGTGTGAGAGAAATGCGTTGTATATGTACAGGGTGTTTCAGGATAGGGTTTCGTAACTTCAGGGTTCGAAAGGGGTGGACCCCTTGTTATTTGAAGACGAAAAGCTCCAAAACTTTTTCCCAAATTCGATCATTTTATAGTACTTTTTGGTGAAAATCGTTTCATCGAGCTTCACAGCTTCACCTTTATTAAATAAACATGAAATGACTAACTTACACGCTCAACTACTTAGTAGAATGTAACTTCGTGTATGTAAATTGCAAACACTTAAATTTGAATGACATCAAAAGAAAAAGGGGGCTGGCTAGGTTATTGCACTCCCTAGACCTAGACAGCACTGTTGCCGAATCTCACTGTCCATCGAGTTTTTATTACAATTTTAAATTTTTGTATGAAAAAAAAACTACGGAATTTCGGTTTGAGTGATAAGGATTTTGTTTTCTAATAATGAGTATTACCCTACCAAAACTTTTAGACTAATGGCATTAGTGTTAGTTAGTGAGTTAGTGTGCGTGAACGCCACTGCGGTGCTCGGCACACTAATAGATGCACTCAGCGCGTACACTTGTACATATTATCACCACTAATGCCATTGGTCTACAAGTTTTGGTAGCGTTATAGGTACGTTTTATTCCTGAAGTTTCTCAAGTCTATCCTGAAACAGCCTGTATACACGCTTCTACTCGCTGGTACTTACCATAACGTGGAACTTACTCTGAACTGGCAACGGCTGTTGATTTTGTTAGCGAAATGCAATCGTAACAAGTTTGGATTGGTTTGATGTTTTATTTTCTGGTTGAAGATCGTTTTTAGACAGCAACCACCACACCACATTGTTTAACCTCAAAATGTTTATAGCTTAGAGTAGTTCGAATTTAATTTTCAAAAATAATGTTATACTTTATGGATATATCAGCCTCATCCCTTAACAACAAATTTAACTAAAACACATTCATTACATTACAATGTCATGTGTTTTAACATAATTCAACAAAAGTCGAAAAGTGTTAAAAAGAATAGCCCCACTGCATCTCTCTCCGTGCATGTCGTAAAAGACGATTAAGGGATAAGGACGAGATGCCGTGCTAAAGGGCGACAGCCACTTGCTGCTTGATAGTTATTTTGTCCGAATACTTTGCTAAACGTTGTATTGTATTGTTTATTGATCATTCATATGGCAGTTAGACTGCGCTCGAACTTGTCACTGTGTTGTGGTCGATGTTGTGTTGCAATTATCCAGAGTGCTTGCAGCACAACATCGATTACTCTGCTTACCCTGATTGTCGGGATACAGCGTGTGTGCTATGTATGTATGTTGAAAAGTGTTAAGCTTCCTACCTATTGCTAAAATAATAAAAACAGAAAGGAAGAATTATGCAAGTGTTCGAAATATGAAAAGGAAAAAGAAAACTTACTTAACTACGAATACTCGTATTATACGCAATACATATAGATAAGTAGGCAGAGCTACAGACACTATTTCTTCAATATTCATCACATTTGCAAAGGCAATACATTATATTGTTGACAGCGCTAGTACCTACCTACGAGCATTGACTTATATATACGAGTTGAGAGTCCATTATTGAATTGTCTCTTTTCCCTACCTGTCCCTTCATATAATCCAACGTTTGTCGTACAGTATACAGGGTGTATCAGGGTAGGTTTTCGAAACTTCAGGGCTTCAGGGGGCCCATATTTGAAGACGAAAAGCTCTGAAACTTTTTCCCAGATTCGATCATTTTACAGTACTTTTTGGTGAAAATCTATTCTTCAAGATTTGGTGGATGGTTAACGTCCGCCTTTATTGAATAAAAAATAAATTCTAACTCATGAATAAAAATGGGTAGGTTGCATACATAACTAGTACAATTGAACTGCGTGTAGGTAAATTCCAAACATTGAAATTTCAATGACCTCAAAAGAAAAAGAGGACTGAATTAGTTCACTGCACTCTCCAGTCTCACTGTCCATCGAGTTTTTATTAAAATTTCCAACTTTTGTATGACAAAAAAAACAACGGAATTTCGATTTGAGTGATATGGATTTTTTTCTTCTAATAATGAGTACTTTCTATTCCTGAAGTTTCTCAAACCTATCCTGATACACCCTGTATACGAGTATATAAGTATGTATGTACTCTTATAAATTGCTCAACCGATTAATGTGTGATTTTCACCATTGAGGTATATTGCTCAATAATTTTCATCCAATCTAGCATCTCTAGAGAGGATATGGGTTACATAATTATTATGCTTAAATGTTAGGTACCATAACATACATGCATACATACCACACGCTGTATCCCGACAATCGGGGTAAGCAGAGTAATCGGTGCTGTGCTGCAAAGTACTCTTGTAAATTACAGCACAACACCGACCACCATATTTAGCAAATTATTAAGTAACGTATCAAGCAGCAAGTAAGGCACAAAGACCCACCTGCGCTGCATGACTCGGTGGAAGGACCGTGCCAAGGTGAGAGGTGGCTATCCTGGTGGCGCCCGTTATCACGGCATCTTGTCCTTAGGGGCCATCCATATATTACGTCATTTGAAATCAGGGGGGGGATCTGGTCTCCGAACGATGGTAATATGCCAAAATTGACGTCATTGTTGCAAATATGGATGACCCTAAAATATTATATGACTAGCTGTGCTCGTGTGACTTCTTTCGCGTGGACTACAGGTTGTGAATAGTTTTGACAACCTGTAAGGAGCCTATCCATTTCTCGGAATAGAAAGTAGGTAATGGAAATTACGTCAGTTTTCATGCACGGGGAGAGATGCAGTTTATTTTTTTTTTATTTTTTTTTTTATTGAAACTGACACGGTTGGCTACATCACCTACAACATCCGTGATGTCAGTCCATAACACCGGGTGAACTTGGTGCCACGTCAGCGCTTCCCTTCGGTCGTGCCGGCTACACTGAACTGGACAGAAAACACAAACTATTTACATAGCCGTTTCGACCGACCTTTCATTCAGTGCGGTGGTACCAACCCGGACGGGTTAAACCCTACCACCTAGTAATATAAGAAGGGAGTCATATCCCTTAGTCGCCTTTTACGACATGCACGGGGAGAGATGCAGTGAGGCTATTCTTTTTAATTACCGGCCCCACACCGGTATTTAATATTATCGCAATACAATTATAAATATAGCATAATTTGTTCATTTAGAATAGAACCGTTATGTAATGTGTATGTGGAGTGGAGTGGATGCAACATTACGTTACTCAGCTAAGCGCGACATTAGACTATTTGTTTGTGACGAGGATTGTAATGTTTTCAAACTGTCTAATCGAGCGATCTTCGTATACATACATTAGCACTTATTTGGTAAATGCTTTTCTATTCTCAAATAATATGTTAAAATTCAGTAAACAATTGATTAATGTTACACACCACACGCCATATTCCGACAATCGGGGTAAGCAGAGTAATCGGTCTTGTGCTGCAAGTACTCTGGTAAATTACTGCACAACACCGGCCACCACGTTTAGTAATATACCTATTCGGACAAGATAACTGTCAGGCAGCAAGTAAGGCACGAAGGCCCACCTGCTGCATGACTAAGTGGAAGGACCGTGCCAAGGTGAGAGGTGGCTACCCTGTCGCCCTTATGCACGGCATCTTGTCCTTATCCCTTAGTCGCCTTTTTGTCGAGGTTTTGTCTTCTTCAAATTCACCCAAGAAATTAGGTACATGTACAATATACAGCACATTTGTGTACTGTGTGGGACCGGTACTTAAAAAAGAATACCCCCACTGCATCTCTCCCCGTGCATGTCGTAAAAGGCGACTAAGGACAAGGTGCCGTGCTAAAGTGCGAAAAGGATAGCCACCTCTCACCTTGGCACGGTCCTTCCACCGACCGAATCATGCATCAGGTGGGTCTTCGTGCCTTACTTGCTGCTTGAGAGTTATATCTTGTCCTAATACATTGCTAAACGGGGTGGTCGGTGTTGTGCTGTAATTTACCAAAGAGTATTCGCATCACAACACCGATTACTCTGCTTACCCTGATTGTCTGGATACAGCGTGTGGTATGTACGTATGTATCTTCTTCCTTACCTATAATAAAATCCAACGTCTGCTTTCTGTCTGAGTGTCTGAGTGTATGTATGTCTGTCTGTCCGCTTATAACTCGAGAACCACTGAACGGATTTTAATAAAAAAAAAATCGGATAGCTTTATTCTTCCCATCAACTATAGGCTACTTACTATAACGCTAAATGGCTTATGATATGAGGTTAGCAGTAAAGTGAAATATGAGAGCGGGCGGAGCCGCGGGCACAGCTAGTTATATATATAATTCTTCTGTACGTGTGTTTGTCTCCTAACTCCTCCTAAACGGCTGGACCGATTTGGATGAAATTTTATGTGTATATTTGGGTGGGTCCCTGGATGGTTTGAAAATACAATTGGACCCGGTAGATGGCGTCGTGATAAGTCCACGCGGACGAAGTCGCGGGCACAGCTAGTTAGTTTATATTTGCGCACTAGAAAAATTAGCCCTCTTTCAATAATGCCATACCAAACTAGAACTAAAACATACAGCCCTAAACGTAAACGTCAACGTAACAGATCGAATCGCAAGCTCTTCGGCCCCTCGAAAACTAATCAACTCCTCCGTCCCTCGAAACGTACTGCGAGATCCAGAAATAACACATCGGCAAATTGTATAGTGGATCCGAGATGGGCCCTGTCCGATGATAATGTACCCTTTGAAGGAGTCGTCGCTTCATTGGGTTAGGGCATAACGTATGTGCTCTCCAGATGCGACTGTGAGACGCGCTGGTGTCGAGAGCATGGGACGCGTGTTGGCCGGCTAGTCCCCGCTAATAAGAACATCATAGTGTTGTTTATGTTATCTGCCTGTTTTTTGCACTTAAGGCCCTGTCAACCCGTATTTAACCGATCTCCTCTTTCAAAGCACCGCTTTCGCTGGTTGCAACACAATCAGTCAATCAAAAATTAGGTTTTTATTTTATTATTTCAAAACTACGGATAGAAACAAAAAAGTAAAAAGCTACGGATATGAGTTAAAATCACAAGTATGAGCACTATTTTCACAGCTGAAGCTTTTGCAATATATACGGCTTTGGATTATATTGAATGCTTGCATGAAGAACATAATAATAAGCAATACCTTATCGTCACCGACAGTATGAGTGTTCTAAGAGCCTTACAGAATGCCAAGTTGGACGCCAACACACATTACGTTATTTATTGGATAAGAGAGAAGTTATACAATTTGCTACAGAAAAACATTGTGGTGGATTTGTGCTGGAGTCCCGCACGTATCGGCGTGAGAGGAAATGAATTAGCTGATTATTTGGCGAAATTTATAACTGAAAATGACAGCGGCGATGTTCGCGATGTTGCCATGTCCCACTCGGAAATATTTAATGTCGTTAAAAAACAAATTTTTCAAGAATGGACAGATTTTTGGAGAAACGCAGTAACTGGACGCTGGTATGCAACTGTTTGCCGCAACACTACAGAAAAAACTTGGTTTTCCAAATATCTTCCGAAGAAAAGAAAATTTTACACCATAATATGTCGTCTTCGATTTGGCCACTGTCGCTTCGGCGCCCATCTTCATCGCATGAATATTATTAACTCTGCCGTCTGCCCACACTGTTCTAATGATGTCGACGTACAAAATCAAGGAGATATTATGAATGAGACTCTGGATCACTTGTTTTTTGAATGTCCGACTTTTGACCTTCAACGTCTTTCGTTAATAGATAGATTAATGAAAATTTATAAAACACCTGACAATATGCCGCGCGTCACTCAAGATTTACTTACCAACACAGACTGTTTTCCATCCATTTACGATTTCATTATTTCAACAATTGGCGATATATAAATAATTTAAAGAATAACAACAGACAAGGCTGCATGGTATAATACCTTTGCCTATCCCAAAAAAAGGGATAAAAAAAAAAAGATATACACGGTGTTGCAATTGCCCCCGTAATATTTTAACTGACATCAGGGGGTGATTCTTTATGTAGAATTAAATAACTTTAGGGCGAAAAAAAAATTGGATACAAAAATACAATTTCTTTTTTCCATACAAAATTTTAATACCTATTCTCAAAATGTATGGGGAAAAAAATTTTTTTTTCTTCAAATTAAAAAGTCGTTGAACAAAAGTTGTTCGGTTTCATGTACAGAATAACCCCCTTTCGGGTTTAACGGTTGGAGTTGCAACACCGTGTATATTCAACAAATAAAATATTTTTTTTCCAAAGCCTTGATTTAGTCACGTTGCCTTAAATACGTTTTTATAACTAAATTCAGAGGCATGTTCATCTTTTTGTCTATCGAGCGAAGTTAATCAAATCGTGTTTTCAAAAATCTATCGATCTGCGCTGATAGATGAAGTATTACATATATTAAAACTGAATCTGTCAGGTGAGTAATATTGGTGGTAAACTTCTTGAAATTCGAGTCAGACGCAGCCTGACGTATGCCTCATCCACCTCATCTGAGACCTGAAACATTGTTACGGTTGTAGCTGACATGCCGGCTTAGCGAATAAGCTAATTAGATAATATTTCTTTATTCAGATTCTATTGCAGATTTTAAAATATTACCTATAATAATGATAAAAATATTGGGCTGCTTGGGGCTATGGCCTGCTTGGGGCTATGGCCTGCTTGGGGCTATCGGGGCTCCGTGCTCTGACTACAGCCCCCGCTACCGGCGTGGCGGTACGGTGCGCAACGGCAGCGCACGCACGAGGATCAAGATCCATGAAAAGACTGCGTGTCGTCGCCCCGCAGCCGGTGGATACGGAGCTCTCCGAGATGGGGGTGGTGGTGGCCTACGTGTCTAGTAGGCCTACACCTACCGCTCGAAGCTTAGTCTCGCGTCGTCTCGGAGAGCTCCGTAGCCACGGCCTGCACCCGCCGGCGTGCTTGGAGGGCCGCCTCCCGCCGCCGCGCCGGCGAGAATACCGTTTTTTGTTTTTCTCTGTTTTTATTAATTTTGTATAGGTATTTTATTTTATAATTATATAAAATTAATATAAATATGTACCTGTATGATAGACAAAAAAGTCGGCAAGTGCGAGTTGGACTCGCGCACCGAGGGTTCCGTATCATCAGCATTACTCAATATATTTATAGGTATTATGTATGTACAAAAGCAATTGTTTTGGAAAATCCCGAACCGCCTAAATAAACACTACAGCAATGGTTTTTGACTGTGCGGCATTCGTAAAGTTGAAATATACAAAAATATATTTCATAAATGACATAACGACATATCCTTTTCGGATTTTATCTTTACTTGTGAGACCTTGCTTCTTGCCAAATTTCATTACTCTAGCTAGGTCAACGGTAAGTACCCTATAGGTTTTGATTTCATTTGAGTGAGTTTGCAATTATTAAAATTTTCCATAAATAGCCGTATCTTTTGATTATATTGATTTAAAAGCTTTCATTTTCTATAGCTCGAAGGGATCGCAGACGTTAGTATTTCATATTAATTTCAATTTGATATCTTGACTCGTTACTGAAAAAAAGGGTCTTGACACACAACACAAGATTTTTTGTATCAGCGGTTTTTAATATCATATAACTACAAGTTTAAAATTTTAGGATTTTTTCCTTTACGTGTGCTATGAGACCTTGCTTCTTACCAAATTTTATGATTCTAGGTTGACGGGAAATACCCTATAGGTTTTGATTTGATTGGAGTGAGTTTGCGAGTATGAAATCTGACATAGATGGCCGTATCTTTTGATTGCGTTGGTTTAGAAGCTTTAATATTCTACACCTTAAAGAGATCGTAGATCTTAGTATTTCATATTAATTTCAATTTGTTATGTTATCCATTCCTGAGAAAAAGGGACCTTGACATACAAAACAAACATTTTTTTTTTATGTCAATAACTACAATTTTACAATTTTCGGATTTTTTCCTTTACTTGTGCTGTAAGACCTTGCTTCTTACCAAATTTTATGATTCTATGTTAACAGGAAATACCCTATAGGTTTTGATTTGTTTTGAGTGAGTTTGCGAGTATGAAATATGACATAGATGGCCGTATCTTTTGATTGCGTTGATTTAGAAGCTTTAATATTCTACACCTTAAAGAGATCGTAGATCTTAGTATTTGATATTAATTTCAATTTGGTATCTTTATCCGTTCCTGAGAAAAAGGGACCTTGACATACAAAACAAAATTTTTTTTTATGTCAATAACTACAATTTTACAATTTTCGGATTTTTTCCTTTATTTGTGCTGTAAGACCTTGCTTCTTACCAAATTTTTATCATTCTATGTTAAGGCGGTGACAAACGCCAAATACGCAAAACATGCAAAAAGTGCGACAAAGAAGGTCCAAAACTGACCAATTGACACACATTCAGAAAATTAAAAAAATACCAACCTATATTTTGGTTCCTTACCAACAAAGTGCATTGCTGGTTTTTTTAATAATGAGTAAAAGTAAGTAATAAACATAAAATTAAAAATATATAAAAAAAGCATGAATTTTTGAAAATCTGAGTATGTGTGTATTATTACAATTTTACAATACCACCGATTCAAAGGTCACAAAGCTCTGAGAAAACTCTATTCAATTTGTTTTATTATTTTATCCACGAAAGGAGATAAAAATAAAAAACAAAAAACGCCTACATGAAATTATTGACGTAAGTCTTCAGTCGGAAGGGTAAAATTTTTGCCTTCGTCAATTTAGCAGGCACTTCAATACTAGATACAATTTTAGTTCCGGGCTCGCTTGCTCGCTCCTGCCCTGCTGCGCCCGCGTGTCGGTCGTCATTTCTGTCTTCTGTGTTTGGATCGAATGGAAAAAAGATAGGTAGGTTAGGTATATTTGTACCGTGTGGGATGGTAATTTAAAATAATAGCCCCACTGCATCTCTCCCCGTGCATGTCGTAAAAGGCGACTGAGGGATTTTTTTATGTAAACTGACACAGTTTGCTATATCACCTATAACATCCGTGATGTCAGCCCATAACACCGGGTGAACTTAGGTGCCATGTCAGTGCTTCCCTTTGGTCGTGCCGGCTACACTAAACTGGACGGAAAATACAAACTATTTCGGGATATGACTCCCTTCTTTTTTTCCGTCCAGTTCAGTGAAGCCGGTACGACCGAAGAAAAGCACTGACATAGCACCTACTTCACCAGTTGTTACGAGCTGACATCTCGGATGTTGTATTGTAGGTGATGTTGCCACCGTGTCATTTTCCGTACCAGTATACAGTACGACCGTATCAGTAATATCTCTCTTCTGTGGTATCTATCAGTATACGCTCCGGTACGTAACTTGACGGGGCGTTATACGCATGGCTTTCGTTGGTATAACCACAGAATAACTAATAGGTACTGTGGTATAACGCTGTCTGCGCCTCCCGCGCCTCCACCGCGCCGCCGCCGCCGCCGCCTCCGCCGTCGCCGCCGCCGTGCCGCCTCCGCACCGCACGCTGCTACTGAGTTACCGCACCGCACCGCACCCCACCGCACCGTGCCATGCTGCCGCCGCGCGCGCCGGCCGGTGCCTATGTTGCTATGATATTTGCCATACATACCTAAATGCCTATCTACCTATTACCTACCTACCTATTTTTATTTTAGTTTTCATCGATAGTCTATTTAGAGGTTTATAAAAAGTGGTAAGTACATGAACTAAAATAATTTGGAAGAAATTACAATAAAATGTTATTTAGGTAAAATAATAAAAAATAAAAAATTAGAATCACGCATCAGTTACATAAGCCACAATCATTTTAATAATAAAAATAATAAAAAAGCAAAAAAAAAAAACATACGAAAGTGGGATTCGAACCCCGAACCATCAACTCTTTAGGCTGATAGCGACAAACTACGCTAAATGTGACTTGAACGTGCGAAGCGAAATTAGCAGTCGCATGGTACATTATGTAGAATTCCCGAATGCCGGTACCTATGTTTTTTTTTTTTTTTTTTTTATGGAAACTGACATGGTTGGCTACATCACCTACAACATCCGTGATGTCAGCCCATAACACCGGGTGAACTAGGTGCTATGTCAGTGCTTCCCTTCATTTTGCTTCATTGCTATGATATTTGCCATACATACCTAAATGCCTATCTACCTATTACCTACCTACCTATTTTTATTTTAGTTTTCATCGATAGTCTATTTAGAGGTTTATAAAAAGTGGTAAGTACATGAACTAAAATAATTTGGAAGAAATTACAATAAAATGTTATTTAGGTAAAATAATAAAAAATAAAAAATTAGAATCACGCATCAGTTACATAAGCCACAATCATTTTAATAATTAAAATAATAAAAAAGCAAAAAAAAAAAAACATACGAAAGTGGGATTCGAACCCCGAACCATCAACTCTTTAGGCTGATAGCGACAAACTACGCTAAATGTGACTTGAACGTGCGAAGCGAAATTAGCAGTCGCATGGTACATTATGTAGAATTCCCGAATGCTCAAGGTCGTTGGCGTTTGTCACGGCCTTAACAGGAAATACCCTATAGGTTTTGATTTGTTTTGAGTGAGTTTTCGAGTATGAAATATGACATAGATGGCCGTATCTTTTGATTACGTTGATTTAGAAGCTTGAATATTCTACACCTTAAAGAGATCGTTAATCTTAGTATTTCATATTAATTTCTATTTGTTATCTTGATCCGTTCGTGAGAAAAAGGGACCTTGACATACAAAACAAGCTTAAATTTTTTTAATGTCACATAACTATAAATTTACAATTTTCGATTTTTTCCTTTACTTGTGCTATGAGACCTTGCTTCTTACCAAATTTCATTATTCTAGGTTAACGGGAAGTACTCTATAGGTTTTGATTTGGTTTGCCGGTAGCAAAATATGTGACTTAAATGGGCGTATCTAGTGATTGCGTGGACCTATAAGCTTAATTTTTTTACACCTCTGAGGAAACGTAGACCTTAGTATTTGATATTAATTTCAACTTTATACCTCTACCCGTTCCTGAGAAAAAAGGTCTTGACAGACAGACAGAAACCCAGCCAGCCAGACAGACAGACAGACGGACAACAAAGTGATCCTATAAGGGTTCCGTTTTTTCCTCCTTTGAGGTACGGAACCCTAAAAAACGTGAAAATAAAGAAATAAAAATATAATTAAAACCAGTCAAATGAGAATAAAATACAGACAATATAATTCATAAATATGCGTAGGTAATAAATAAGATATGAAATACAGTTTAAAATTAAAACAAATAAAAAAAATACATTAAAACTAAAAATGTATTAGGTAAAAACACAAATAAAGGCTAAACAAAATGAAATAATATGATCAGCGACACAAATAAAAAAATGAGTTTTTTACCTCACGTTTTTTGTCATAATTACATTGCTTTTATTTGCAAATAAAATCGGCCTTTTTACGGACCTTATATCTCGACAACGATTGAGAATTGGTAAAAAGTGTATAATATCAAAGTTGTAGAGAATTTTATCTCCTCTTATTTCGTAATTGAACAGCTTTTCCTATGATGCACCGTTTTCGAGATATAAGCGAAAAACCGAAAAATGGGACCTTCTTTGTGCCTTTTCAATTGTTTTTTATGTGTTTTATTTTTGTTATGGAAAATGACACGGTTGGCTACATCACCTACATTACAACATCCGTGATGTCAGCCCATAACGCCGGGTGAACTAGGTGACATGTCAGTGCTTCGCTTCATTTCATGTCGGCTACAACTGAACTAGATGGAAAACACGAATTATGTATTTACATAGCCGTTTCTACCGACGTTTCATTCAGTGCGGTGGTACCAACCCGGGCGGGATAAGCCCTACCGCCTATAGACACAGTGTGTGGTGTGTATGTATGAACATAATTTCATGTTTTGACTGTTGCAGGAAGATCGAATATTGGAAATCCTGAAGGATACACCACTGAGTAAGTGTTGGTTTAAATTTATAATTTATTATATAAGTAAGGATGCGAGTACCTACGCCTTGTTCATTCATTTATCTACTTTTAAAATTATTCTTACCGTGAGGGGTCGGTACTTATAAATAATAGCCCCACAGCATCTCTCCCCGTGCTAAGGACAAGTAGCCGTGCATAAATGCGACAGGATATCCACCTCTCACCTTGGCACGGTCCTTCCACCTCACCGAGTGCAGCAGGTGAGTCTTGTGCCTTACTTGCTGCTTGATATAGGTATCTTGTCCGAAAAGTTGGTTAAACGTGGTGGTCGTTTTTGTGCTGTAATTTACAATTACTTGCAGCACAACACCGACTAATCTGCTTACCACCATTGTCGTATCACGACTCGTGATACAGCGTGTGGTAGAATTATTCTTGAATAAAAGTATTTCTCCATTAATCCAAAAACGAAACTGAGATCAACCGAGCCCCGAGCTCGAGAAAACACTTTATTACCTCCTCCTAGTATAAAAAGTTCATAATAATACTGACTGATACAAAATAAAATTGTTTTCTTCAGCAATTTCTCTGTGAAATGAAAACAAGTCGAGCGACCAGATCAAAGTCCGGACCCGAATGACGAATCTAGTGTCCGAATGACGTACTTATTTTTTTCATGGACACTACAAAAGTACAAACTACATAGGTAGATAATAGGTAACGTGCTCTGCGCCCCGCCCGGTGGCCCCCATAAACTGTGTGATTGTCACACACCCGCGCGCCCAGTCGGCGTCAGTCACCGTCCGCCATGGCACGTGCATAATGTGTGTGCGTGCAGTCGACGAGGGCATAACCGGCCGTAAAATGACATATTGTTGTACTTTATGGTTTTTCAAATGCAGAATAAAAAGAGAAGTCACTGAAAAAACTATTTAATTCATAACTTATACGCCAGTTTGTTATTTTTACCCGACTTCAAAAAAAGGAGGAGGTTCTCAATTCGACTGTATTTTTTTAATGTTTGTTACCTCAGAACTTTTGACTGGGTGAACTGATTTTGAAAATTCTTTTTTTATTTGAAAGCTGGTGCTTCCCTTGTGGTCCCATTTTAATTTGGTCAAGATCGGATTGGAAAGCGAGGCGGAATCGCGAGGCTGAAGGCCGAGTGATTACGCCGAGTACATTAATAGCAAAAAATTACTAAGAAAAAGTGTGAAATAAAAAACTATTTAAAAAAATATAAAGACCGCCTTCAAAAATGTATGAAATAAAAAAAATCGAACCCTAGAGTTGAAGGCGGTGATATCCTTTGTGATTTGTTTAGCCTTATTTAGCACCGCCTTCAACTCTAGGGTTCGTTTTTTTTTATTTCATACATTTTTGAAGGCGGTTTTTATATTTTTTTGTTTTAGAAGTCAAGAACATATTTTCAATAATATGCACCGTCATCTTGGGCACAGACAGACAGCTCGAGGCGGCTTGGCTGCGCGCATTTCCGTATCTCAGTATCTAAATGGTCGTAAGTGGTCCAGCGCTCAGAGGCTCGACTACTTAAGAAATTTTTTTACATTCTTTGCGTCATACTTGTACGCAAAATATTAAATATTTGTATGGAGAAAACATGCAGCGGCTCTTGCGGGTCATTTTGTACTCCAAGGTTAATATAAAGAAGATGCGTCGCTACCTTTCTCCATACAAAATCGTCTTTCAGCATTTATGTTTTTACCCCCCTAAACCTTATCCGAGTTTTACAACTCTTTTTGTTTTTTTTTTTGTAATAAGGACAGTTGAATCTACGTTCCTGATTTTTTTTTATATCTAAAGTGATGACGAAATAAAGCTTAATGAAATTCATATGACATCAAAAAATTAAAAAATTAAATATTTAATTTTTTATGTCATGCATGATTCATGAAGTACCTACATTAAGCTTTATTGAGTCCTTAATACACAAAAAAATTTTTTTTTAAATCGGATGAGATTTAGGGGGCGAGAAAACATAAATGCCGAAAGACGATTTTGTATGGAGAAAGTTAACTTCCGTCTCTTCCTTAGCGCCGTTTTGGGCCGTTATCGACCCTCCGGCGCGCGATAGGTTAAATACAGGCCCCTCTCTTCTCTTCAGACTTTTATGTATTTTTAATGAAAAAAGAACTTTATTGATACACTGGTAATTAATAAAAACAAATTAAAAATGGAAAAATAACAACAAATTAAAATCAAAGTAAATCTAAATTAAAATAAATAACTCCTCCATTGGGAAGGTTTTAACCTTCCCAATGGTCCCATGAACCGAAGCAGCGTTCCCCCGCTGAATGGCCAAATGAATGAATGTATTAATATGATAGATATGTGGGTGTGTACAAACAAACATAATTCAATTCCGGGTGGTTCCATTTCAACTAATTTCCTCACATGCTTATTATGGTAGGTACCTAATGTCTTCTAAGATGATAAAGTTTCAAGGTGAGCGCTAAAAGCTCGCTAATTTTAAATGAACGACGGAGTGCTTCCAAGTCTCGCCTATGTCATCTCTTCTCATAACAAACATATTATATTTTTTCAGGACTCCGGATCTCTAGTGTCTTCGAGTCTCGTGTAGAACTACCCATATCACAAATATTACACTAACCTACATTAATATATTGGAAATAGGCACCACTCTTAAGGCGGTGACAAACGCCAAATACGCAAAACATGCAAAAAGTGCGACAAAGAAGGTCCAAAACTGACCAATTGACACACATTCAGAAAATTAAAAAAATACCAACCTATATTTTGGTTCCTTACCAACAAAGTGCATTGCTGGTTTTTTTAATAATGAGTAAAAGTAAGTAATAAACATAAAATTAAAAATATATAAAAAAAGCATGAATTTTTGAAAATCTGAGTATGTGTGTATTATTACAATTTTACAATACCACCGATTCAAAGGTCACAAAGCTCTGAGAAAACTCTATTCAATTTTTTTTATTATTTTATCCACGAAAGGAGATAAAAATAAAAAACAAAAAACGCCTACATGAAATTATTGACGTAATTCTTCAGTCGGAAGGGTAAAATTTTTGCCTTCGTCAATTTAGCAGGCACTTCAATACTAGATACAATTTTAGTTCCGGGCTCGCTTGCTCGCTCCTGCCCTGCTGCGCCCGCGTGTCGGTCGTCATTTCTGTCTTCTGTGTTTGGATCGAATGGAAAAAAGATAGGTGGTTAGGTATATTTGTACCGTGTGGGATGGTAATTTAAAATAATAGCCCCACTGCATCTCTCCCCGTGCATGTCGTAAAAGGCGACTGAGGGATTTTTTTATGTAAACTGACACAGTTTGCTATATCACCTATAACATCCGTGATGTCAGCCCATAACACCGGGTGAACTTAGGTGCCATGTCAGTGCTTCCCTTTGGTCGTGCCGGCTACACTAAACTGGACGGAAAATACAAACTATTTCGGGATATGACTCCCTTCTTTTTTTCCGTCCAGTTCAGTGAAGCCGGTACGACCGAAGAAAAGCACTGACATAGCACCTACTTCACCAGTTGTTACGAGCTGACATCTCGGATGTTGTATTGTAGGTGATGTTGCCACCGTGTCATTTTCCGTACCAGTATACAGTACGACCGTATCAGTAATATCTCTCTTCTGTGGTATCTATCAGTATACGCTCCGGTACGTAACTTGACGGGGCGTTATACGCATGGCTTTCGTTGGTATAACCACAGAATAACTAATAGGTACTGTGGTATAACCATAGAATACTTATAATACTGGCGTATAGAAGCGACGCTCCGCCTCGAAGCGAGTTTGCTTCCCCCCGCGCCCCGCAGCCCGCGAGCGCTGTCTGGTCGACTTCTGGCGGACGGCTAGTCAGGCTGGCACCGACTGTCGAGAGGAGAGCGAGCGCACCTTCGAGCGAGAGTAGTAGCTACTTACACGTACGCGCGCGGTTCTTTCGCACTCACAGCACAGAACAACGATCGGGCCGGCCGCGCCCGCGCGCGCGGTGGACTTCAAACCTCCTTGTTCGCACTTACTTAGAGATGCAAGGCGCAATTTTGCACAAAAATTTCACTTGAAATTTTGCAGTGAAATTTTGCACTTTCTGCAAAATTACTGTGAAATTTTCATTCTTATGTGAAATAATGAAATTTATGTTACACAAATCACATATCAATTTGGTTTCTTATTCTTCTTCTTGAGTCAATTTTAATGTCCTACTACTGAGCGCAAGCCTTTCCCATGAACATGGAAGGGAATTGTTATACATTTCCACGTGACAAGCTGGATTGGAAGCGGTGTCCACAACAATTTTATATGTACTGCTGTGCACAGGTTTCCTCACGGTGTTTTCCTTCACCGGAGCGAATCTTAATCATATGAACATTTAAAAAAAGTGGCCGCCATTTTGAACTTTTTAGTTACTGGACCGATTGCTTTCAAAGTCGATATCTGGGTGTCTGTGTGGGCTCTGAATACGAATCCGTTGTCAAAATTTAAAAAAAGCGGCTGCCATTTTGAACTTTTTAGTTACTGGACCGATTGCTTTCAAAGTCGATATCTGGGTGTCTGTGTGGGCTCTGAATACGAATCCGTTGTCAAAATTTAAAAAAAGCGGCTGCCATTTTGAACTTTTTAGTTACTGGACCGATTGCTTTCAAAGTCGATATCTGGGTGTCTGTGTGGGCTCTGAATACGAATCCGTTGTCAAAATTTAAAAAAAGTGGCCGCCATTTTGAACTTTTTTAGTTACTGGACCGATTGCTTTCAAAGTCGATATCTGGGTGTCTGTGTGGGCTCTGAATACGAATCCGTTGTCAAAATTTAAAAAAAGTGGCCGCCATTTTGAACTTTTTAGTTACTGGACCGATTGCTTTCAAAGTCGATATCTGGGTGTCTGTGTGGACTCTGAATACGAATCCGTTGTCAAAATTTAAAAAAAGTGGCCGCCATTTTGAACTTTTTAGTTACTGGACCGATTGCTTTCAAAGTCGATATCTGGGTGTCTGTGTGGGCTCTGAATACGAATCTGTAGTGAACATTTAAAAAAAGTTGCCGCCATTTTGAACTTTTTAATTACTGGACCGATTGATTTCAAAATCGATATCTGGGTGTTTGTGTGGACTCTGAATACAAATATGTAGTGAATATTTAAAAAAAGTTGCCGCCATTTTGACCTTTTTAGTTATTCGACCGATTGCTTTCAAAATCAATATCTGGGTGTCTGTGTGGGCTCTGAATACGAATCCGTTGTCAAAATTTAAAAAAAGTGGCCGCCATTTTGAACTTTTTAGTTACTGGACCGATTGCTTTCAAAGTCGATATCTGGGTGTCTGTGTGGGCTCTGAATACGAATCCGTTGTCAAAATTTAAAAAAAGCGGCTGCCATTTTGAACTTCTTAGTTACTGGACCGATTGCTTTCAAAATCGATATCTGGATGTCTGTGTGGGCTCTGAATACGAATCTGTAGTGAACATTTAAAAAAAGTTGCCGCCATTTTGAACTTTTTAATTACTGGACCGATTGATTTCAAAATCGATATCTGGGTGTTTGTGTGGACTCTGAATACAAATATGTAGTGAATATTTAAAAAAAGTTGCCGCCATTTTGACCTTTCTAGTTATTCGACCGATTGCTTTCAAAATCAATATCTGGGTGTCTGTGTGGGCTCTGAATACGAATCCGTTGTCAAAATTAAAAAAAAGTGGCCGCCATTTTGAACTTTTTAGTTACTGGACCGATTGCTTTCAAAATTGATATCTGGGTATCTGTATGGGCTCTGAATACGAATCCGTTTTCAAAATTTAAAAATAGTTGCCGCCATCTTGCACTTTTTAGTTTTGACTACAGATTCATATTTAGAGCCCACACAGACACGCAGATATCTATTTTGAAAGCAATCGGTCCAGTAACTAAAAAGTTTAAAATGGCGGCCACTTAATTTTGACTACAGATTCGTATTCAGAGCACACACAGACACCCAGACATCGATTTTGAAAGCAATTGGTCCAGTAACTGAAAAGTTCAAAATGGCGGCCACTTTTTTTTAATTTTGACTACAGATTCGTATTCAGAGCCTACACAGACACCCAGATATCAATTTTGAAATCAATCGGTCCAGTAACTAAAAAGTTTAAAATGGCGGCCACTTAATTTTGACTACAGATTCGTATTCAGAGCACACACAGACACCCAGACATAGATTTTGAAAGCAATTGGTCCAGTAACTGAAAAGTTCAAAATGGCGGCCACTTTTTTTAAATTTTGACTACAGATTCGTATTCACAGCCTACACAGACACCCAGATATCAATTTTGAAATCAATCGGTCCAGTAACTAAAAAGTTCAAAATGGCGGCCACTTTTTTTTTATTTTGACTACAGATTCGTATTCCGAGCCCACACAGACACCCAGATATCGATTTTGAAAGCAATCGGTCCAGTAACTGAAAAGTTTAAAATGGCGGCCACTTTTTTTATTTTGATTACAGATTCGTATTCAGAGCCTACACAGACACCCAGATATCAATTTTGAAAGCAATCGGTCCAGTAACTAAAAAGTTCAAAATGGCGGCCACTTTTTTTTATTTTGATTACAGATTCGTATTCAGAGCCTACACAGCCACCCAGATATCAATTTTGAAAGCAATCGGTCCAGTAACTGAAAAGTTCAAAATGGCGGCCACTTTTTTTTTATTTTGATTACAGATTCGTATTCAGAGCCTACACAGACACCCAGATATCAATTTTGAAAGCAATCGGTCCAGTAACTGAAAAGTTAAAAATGGCGGCCACTTTTTTTATTTTGATTACAGATTCGTATTCAGAGCCTACACAGACACCCAGATATCAATTTTGAAAGCAATCGGTCCAGTAACTAAAAAGTTCAAAATGGCGGCCACTTTTTTTTAATTTTGATTACAGATTCGTATTCAGAGCCTACACAGACACCCAGATATCAATTTTGAAAGCAATCGGTCCAGTAACTAAAAAGTTCAAAATGGCGGCAAGTATACATTGAAAATTTCACTTTAGCTTCACATACGATTCGGCTTAAAAATAATAAAAATGGAATACCTATTGCAAAGTTTCCAAAATTTAGTGAAACTTTCACTGCAAAATTGTCGTTTAGTTAGCGAGTAAAAATAAAACATGTGCATATAAGTTGATGTTTTTCTTTTTTTCTTGCCCTCCAATAATGTTAAGAGGTACATATACATAGATAGTCATAATTAAAAATGTTTCCTTTTAAATTACATCAAATATAATTTATAATATTGTCCACTACAAACTTCTCATAAAGAGTGTCAACCCTGTACCCAAGTTATCGAGGTCGCACCAATACACGCAAAGGCGCCCGCGTACGTGAGCAGTAGGTACACATTTTCGGCCGCTTCATAGAAAATGTGACTAGTGTCACGGGTGTGGTATAACGCTGTCTGCGCTTGAGATGCAAGGACTATAGAACCGTGCCTAAATAAAAGTAGCCTAGCAACAGCGGCGCGCTGCGGAGCGGGGGCGGCGGCGGCGGCGGCACTGTGGTGGCGCGGAGCGGTGACGACGCGGCGGCGCGGCGCGGCGCGGAGGAGCGGCGGCGCGGCGCGGAGGAGCGGCTTGTTATTGCTTGCTTGCATGCGTGAGTGGCACGCTGCTACTGAGTTACCGCACCGCACCGCACCCCACCGCACCGTGCCATGCTGCCGCCGCGCGCGCCGCGCGCGCCGGCCGGTACCTATGTTGCTATGATATTTGCCATACATACCTAAATGCCTATCTACCTATTACCTACCTACCTATTTTTATTTTAGTTTTCATCGATAGTCTATTTAGAGGTTTATAAAAAGTGGTAAGTACATGAACTAAAATAATTTGGAAGAAATTACAATAAAATGTTATTTAGGTAAAATAATAAAAAATAAAAAATTAGAATCACGCATCAGTTACATAAGCCACAATCATTTTAATAATTAAAATAATAAAAAAGCAAAAAAAAAAAAACATACGAAAGTGGGATTCGAACCCCGAACCATCAACTCTTTAGGCTGATAGCGACAAACTACGCTAAATGTGACTTGAACGTGCGAAGCGAAATTAGCAGTCGCATGGTACATTATGTAGAATTCCCGAATGCTCAAGGTCGTTGGCGTTTGTCACGGCCTTAAGTATTCACCTTTATGCCATAAAAAGTTCACACGTTTCATTGTGTGCCATAATTGACACGATGCCGTGCTAAAGGGCGAAGGGATAGCCACCTCTCACCTTGTCACGGTCCTTCCACCGAATCATGCAGCAGGTGGGTCTTCGTGCCTTACTTGCTGCTCGATGTAGTTATCTTGTCCGAATAATTTGGTAAACGTGTTGGTCGATCTTGCGCTGTAATTTACAAGAGTACTTGCAGCGCAACACCGATTACTCTGCTTACCTCGATTGTCGGGATATTGCGTGTGATATGTATGTAATAATGTTCTTGTGAGCGGTAGTATGGGTTAATTATTTGTAAGCAACTCTGTAATACTTATGAGATAGGTACTAACAAAACTCCCTTCCACACTCTCCATTTCTCTCGCACTCGAAACGCCACATTGAAAGCGGCGGGTGGCCGAGTGGTTTGGGCATCGGCTTCTCATGCGGGAGGTCCGAGGTTCGAATCCGGTCGCCGTGTACCTCGCCGTGTACCAATGAGTTTTTGCGTGCATACCTACACCGGCTGCTTCACCGTTCGGAACCGGTGTAAAACTGTAGGTCCCTTCCCTTGCCCCTTACTAGGTGGTAGGCTCAAATTGTAGCCGACTGGGTCGGTACCACCGTACTGGATGTAAGATGGCCGCATAGCAGCTTCGGCTGTGTTCTCCTCTAGTCCAGTATAGCCAGCAATCCAGGCAAGTCTCAGGTATGGCACCTACGGTATGTCAGCATCGATAGCTCAGTGGTGTAGACAGTCAACTGTCGTACTTGGATGGGTGACCGCTGACCGTTGGAGGCTGACCGAGGTTCGGATTCCTCGTAAAACTGTAGGTCCCTTCCCTCCTAATCTTACTTGGTGGTAGGGTTTAACCCGCCCGGGTTGGTACCACCGCACTGAATGAAACGTCGGTCGAAACGGCTATGTAAATAGTTTGTGTTTTCCGACTAGTTCAGTGTAGCCGGAACGATCAAAGGGGGAAGCACTGACATGGCACCTAGTTCACCCGGTGTTCTGACATCACGGACGTTGTAGGTGATGTAGCCAACCGTGTCAGTTTCCATAAAAAAACCTTGTCAGAGGTGATATTGGCTGGTCGGAGCGTGCGCTTTGGCCCCTCTGACTCAGCCACCCATACCGGATTACATAAAAAAACAAATGAAACAGCGAAACATGTTGGTTTCCCAGATACGCGCACGGAGGCGGCGCGCGCAGCGGCCGTGGTCCGCTGGGTGCTGAGGTGTGCGTGGCGCACGGGCTGCGGAGGCGCGGCGTTGTCGCGCGACCTGCACGTGCTCGGCGCTCCGCGACACCACGCCAGCGCGCTGGCCGAAGCCGCCGACAGACACCGCGCAAGTTACACTGCGCGCGCTGCTGAGGAACGCTTTATGGGTGCGTTGGTAAATTTTTGGGTACAGTTGGGCTTATAAAGGTGCGCTCGCGATCGATTTGACCGTCGTTTCGGATGGCATGTGCAGGCACTCGCGCCGCGGTTGAACCGAATATTCGTAGTAGGCTTAGTGTTTTTTATCCAATACTAGCTGTGCCCGCGGCTCCGCCCGCTCTCATATTTCACTTCACTGCTAACCTCATAACCCATTTAGCGTGATAGTAAGTAGCCTATAGTTGATGGGAAGAATCAAGCTATTCGTAGAATTTTTTTTTATAAAATCGGTTCAGTGGTTCTCGAGTTATAAGCGGACAGACATACATACCTACAGAAAGCAGACGTTGGATTTTATTAAAGGTAAGGAAGGAAGGAAAAGATTCATTTCATATACGTAGGTATTCTTACGACCCTTAACTTAGCTGATTCAGCTCCAAAAGCCTATATAAGCAGCTTGCCCTGTGCGTTACCATTTCAGTTCAGTCATCTCTTATCCGTTCCCAACGGCGAAGCCCTGCCGGATCGCGGACCAAAAGCCTATGAAGGCTTCTATCTTGTCCATTTTCGTCTGTTTTGTGTGTTTTATAAATAATAAATAATATTAATTCTAGCTTAAAATTAAATATTTATTTTTAAAAAGACTCCAACGAATACCTTCCTAACCTAGCAGTACACACATAGGGTCTACTCACAACGCGCCGTAACTTCTGCTGGTGATTCTAGGTGAGGTCTGGAAGATTCATATGGTAAGGTCGAAGGGGCTTGAAGAAAGAGGTCGATAGATAGATAGATAGAAAATTCTTTATTGCTCCGTTGCTCCAGTAAACATTAAACAGTAACAAATACATTGGAAAATTTACATAAGGTGCAAAGGCGGACTTATCGCTTGCAGAGATTTCCTTTCTAGGGGTAAATGTCTACGACTTACATGCTATGTACCTAGAACGATAAAAAAGGTATGGACCCCGAACCCTATCCTCGCCAGCGTAACACGATATAAGTAAAAGCATACCTACTTGTTTCATTGGACGGTCGCGCGCTGGCCCGTCAGTCTGTCATCGGCCGCGTTCGCAAAAACCTGTTTAAAATGCCCGCATGCTCTGTGTTTACGTGTAAAAACACTACAGCCAAGTTTATTGTGCACAATAGTGGAATATCTTATCATCGGTAAGTAAGTACACTCCGATCCCCGCAACTCGGCGACGCTAGTTCTCATACAAGCATTTGACAGTCCGGCGTCCATACTTTTTTTATCGTTCTAGCTATTTACTTAGATCATATTTACAAGGGTCGGTATACAATAAATGCACTATTTACAATAACAATTTATTTCCTCCGCAGTGAACCGTGTAAGCGGCGTGTCAGCAGAGGAGGGTCCCCCGGGGACGGTGGACGTGCTGCGTCTGTCCGTCCGTACCGACGATGTGTTCACACGACAGCAACAGGAGCATGAGATCCTGGTTCCGAAGGACATGGCCGCGATCCTGCTCGAGGACTTGAAGAGAGCTTACAGCAAGATGGAACAACTGGAGATGCTTTAATTTTTATCTTTTAGTAATAGGAAGTGACATTTCTGTTTAAAATTGTTTTTAAACAGAAAATTTTAGTATGTATTAGGTATCTATTAAATGTAAGATGCATCCATCCATCTAAGATTGAAATAAATCCAGTAAAATTTTGTATGTTCTTTGGTTCAAAATTAAAATACTGTAAATAAACCTGTAACCTACACTACTACTTCTAAGGGTTACCTACCATACTGTAACTCTTACAGCATCGATCCAGCGTCGAGCCGTGCGACTAGTGGGTGACCCCGACGTGTCCAGCGATCTAGAACCACTGCAAATCCGTAGGGATGTCGGCGCCCTAAGTGTGTTCTATCGCTTATTCCATGGGGAATGCTCGGAGGAGCTGTTTAACGCGATCCTGCCGTCCCCTTTCCACCTCCGCACAACGCGCACTGATCAGGGATTGCATCCCTATACGCTTGACTTACCACGGATGCGTACCAATCGGTTTTGCATATCTTTCCTCCACAGAACTGGTAAACTCTATCTGGAACGCTCTCCCTGCCCTGCCCACATATTTCCCCCCAAGTACAGTCTCGGGTCCTTCAAGAGAGGCGTGAACGGGCACCTGTCAGGCCGGCATGGCATTCGCAGCCCCCGCATGCGATCGAATGTCCATGGGCGTCGCTAGACACCTCATGGGTGGCTCGGCGCCACATGTCGTGCTTACTATAAAAAAAAATTAAGCTAGATCATCTTCTCTCTCTCTTGTCATTCAGTTGACGGTGTTGAACAACAGTAGTTACCACTGAATATAATTTATGCATATCAAAGTAAAGCTATGTGGTATTCGTTTGTAGTTATCTTAATGCTTTACTGCTTAATACATTGCCACAAACTAAGTATTCTTGTTCGCCTGCATATACTTCTACATCCCAAAGGTTAGTTAAAATAGAAAGCCTCACAGCATTAAGCTCGCCTATTGTGCCTAATTTGTATAAATTGGTGTTCAATAAAGAATATAATTTACATAGGTACCGTGGTACATACATAGCAGCTTTGTTATATGTATATATATAAGCTTTCAATCTTCTAAAAGTCAACGCAACCAATAGTTATGACCATTTTTATGTCCCATATTTTCATAAGTACCTACTCGCAAATTCACTCATCAAAACCCATAAATAAGCTAGGTACCTACTTCCTGTTGACGTAGAATCACCTTCCCTTCTTATCTTACTAGGTGGTAGGGTTTACCCCGCCCGGGCTGATACCACCGCACTGAATGAAACGTCAGTCGAAACGGCTATGTAAATAGTTCGTGTTTTTCGTCCAGTTTAGTGTAGCCGACATGAAATGAAGGGAAGCACTGACATGCATGGCACCTAGTTCACCCGACCCGATAGGCTGACATCACGGATGTTGTAGGTGATGTAGCCAACCGTGTGTTTCCATAAAAAAAAAAGAATACCAGAATCTCACTTATGTCAAAGAGAAAAGTACGACAGCAAAATACCGATGCGTGAGTATTGCTTTTCAGCGTTAATTCGATAAAACTCAATTATTTTATTTATCTGTGATAAAACTGCGAGAATTTGAATTTGTTCCGTAATTCTTTGTCGCCTCCCTCCGCTCCGCCCCGCCCCCGCCGACCGCGGCGCCAGCTAGTATTGCCAGATATAAGACGTTTTACTACACCAAACTTTGTTTTGGTTGACTCAAAAGTTGCCAGTCCGCCACCTGAAAGAGTTATTGGCTCCTACTACGGATCCTTTAGATCCTTTCGGCAAACTTCGGCTCTAAGGAATGTCTGGTATGATATTATATTATGTATGAGTGATGTTGTGTGGTATGTATGAGTGATGTTTTGGTGGATTAAGAAAAAATTACCAGGGTTAATATAGAGAAGATGCCCTAATGTTGAGGCGGTGCATGCCGTTTTTTGTTACGTTTCGTTTCAAGCCGAGTGTTTCGTTTCGAGCCGAGTCAACCCGAGCCGTAGGATCGCAGGACCCGCAGGAGCCGCCAGAGCTTTCAGGTGTCAAACCGAAAAGTTGCTATTCATCAAAAAAGTGGCTATTAAGGCAACACGTATTAGGCAAGCAAGACAGCAGTTTTGCCAGATGGGGGGGATTGCCTGCAAATTCGGGGTTTTGTTTCGTCTTTGGGGGGAGATTCGGGGAGAAAGGTTCATTGGGGAGAAATGAACTTGGGGGATGGAGGTTTTTTGAGTATCTCAATCATTCAACTACAAACACAATTCGCATCACTAGTTACTACACCTACTTACTTACTATCATTCATACTGAGGAACACAGAGGAGAGGAATAAAATGTTTTTGTACGTAATAAATAATATGTAAATAATTGACAGTATGGTCAAAAGACCTTAGCCTATCCGAAAGGTTAAATGGTTTTTTAAAAAGTAAATAACTAACTAAATTAAAAGAAGGAATAAACCCAAATAAAGTCGGTTTACGGACGATAGTTTTACGTGATAGATAGATAACGTCATACAACCCTTGTTTCATTAATATTCTTTTGAAATCTTTTCCGACCGGCCAGATGCGCTTAATATATTATGGTACGAGTAACCTCCTTTTAATTTCTGCTGCCCTGGTACTTTTACAAGCCGACGCTTGGGCCGATTGTGCCTCTCTATCGCTTGTTACGCGCTCTCGCTTGCACATACAGGCTCAGATGGAACGTGACACTTTTTCGTGTGTGCAGCCGGTGTTCATCAATTTATAAGACGTGACGTTATTTATCACGTCAAAAATGCGAACACTCTTTGCTTCATGTTATTTAGTTTTCCTACTACTTGGTACCTACGAACGAACGAAACGGTACCTGTCGTAGGCATTCCTAAACGAAACGGATAAAAATGCTAGTGAAGGTGAAAATAATTGTTTAGAAATAGTAGATGCCATAGGAGTTTGAATAAAATCTAAAAGAATATTTCAGTTTTTTTTTTTCTCTAAAATGAGTCAAAACTGTTTTGAGGTTTTTTTTTTCAAAAATCGAGTTTTCGGGGAGATTTTTGATAAATTTGGGGGGAAATTTATATGGCCATCTGGCAACACTGTTTCTGCAAGACAGACATCGCATTCAGACGTTAAATTTTTTATAAAAAAAAAACTCCTTCGCTCTTCTCGTGCAAAGAGTATTGGGTATTGTAATTGAATTGCAGAGTGAATAAAGAAAATAAAGGAAGATAAAAGAATTGTGGCCATGTCGTCGGGTGATAAACGTGTACTGGTTGCCAGCGTGGCTGCGTTTCTCCGCGTGCAGTTGGCCGGCGGCGAGGGCAATGAAGATTCCTTGTCTGCTGATGCGCGCGAGTCCCTCGAAGTCGGCGTACAATGTCTTGAAGCAGCATACGAGCTCTCTGGAGAAGGCGCTGGTACCATAACCTCTTACTACATTTAATTCATTAATTTAACTCTAATGTATGTATTTATAACCTAGATTTTCTAGTGGCCTTTTACAAAAGAACATTGTGGAAAAAGATTACAAACTTTATATTTTCGTGTTGAGTAACTACTTCAAGACTGTTATCATTGGTTTTCCGTTACTTAATGTTTCAGATTGACTTTTAAATATTGTGTTGTACGTCAGCTCCCATACAGAACGTGCATTCCCGAATCGTATTTAGTCTGTTGACCAGCGGCGATTCCTTTAAGTTGGCTAGGTTGGCGCCGCCAAACCAAATAAAATGAATGCCAGAATTAATATCGAAGTATTAAGCAAAAACAAATGTGAAAAAATATCGGGTTTATATTATTTTTATTATAAAGCCCACGATGAATAAGCTAAAACGTCAATCCCGTTACATAATTTGAAATTTCGCGCGCGTCACAGGCAGGCGACGAATGAAGACACATCAAGGCATTCATTGGCCGGTTGGCTACATTTGAAGCGCCATCGTATTCCATACAAGCGGCCGATGTCCCCCCGTCTGATAAGCATTTCGAGTTGGCGCAGCGGGCAGCGCATTTAGTGACTAGCGAGCTAGGCTAGGTGAGTTGTGTGTGCGTGTGTGTGCGTGCTGCTGCGGCAGCGTATGCGTGACTGCTTTGTAAACTAAAATGGACCTGTTATGGATAAATCTTGTGCGGTGTTTTATTTTTAAACTAGCTTTTGCCCGCGGCTTCGCTCGCGTGAAATCGTATTTCAAAGGAAGAACTAAGGGCGAGCTGGGTTCAGGCTAGTAACTAAGGGCGAGCTGGGTTCAGGTAAACGATAAACCGTCTCGAAGAAAGTGAGTTACTTTTTGAGGCCGACGGCGGAGTTGCGTTCAGGAAGACGATAAACCTTCTCGAAGACAGTAAGTAACTATGGGCGAGGCCGAAGGCCGAGCTGCGTTCAGGAAGAGGATAACCTTTTCGAAGAAAGTAAGTAACAGAGGGCGAGGCCGAAGGCCGAGCTGCGTTCAGGAATACGATAAACCTTCTCGAAGATAGTAAGTAACTATGGGCGAGGCCGAAGGCCGAGCTGCGTTCAGGATGAAGGTAACCTTTTCGAAGAAAGTAAGTAACAGAGGGCGAGGCCAAAGGCCGAGCTGCGTTCAGGAAACGATAAACCTTCTCGAAGACAGTAAGTTACTATGGGCGAGGCCGAAGGCCGAGCTGCGTTCAGGAAGAGGATAACCTTTTCAAAGAAAGTAAGTAACAGAGGGCGAGGCCGAAGGCCGAGCTGCGTTCAGTAAGACGATAAACCTTCTCGAAGACAGTAAGTAACTATGGGCGAGGCCGAAGGCCGAACTGCGTTCTGAAAGAGGATAAACCATCTTTAAGAAAGTAAGTAACAAAGGGCGAGGCCGAAGGCCGAGCTGCATTCAGGAAGAGGATAAACTTTTCGAAGAATGTAAGTAACAGAGGGCGAGTCCGCAGGCCGAGCTGCGTTCAGGAAGACCATAAATCTTCTCGAAGAAAATAACTTCTTTGTTACTTACTTTCTTCGAAAAGGTTTATCCTCTTCCTGAACACATCTCGGCCTTCGGCCTCGGCCATAGTTACTTACTGTCTTCGAGAAGGTTTATCCTCTTCCTGAACGCAGCTCGGCCTTCGGCCTCGCCCTTTGTTACTTGCTTTCTTCGAGAAGGTTTAGGGTCTTCCTGAACGCAGCTCGGCCTTCGGCCTCGCCTTTTGTTACTTACTTTTTTCGAGAAGGTTTATAGTCTTTCCGAACGCAGCTCGGCCTTCGGCCTCACCATTAGTTACTTACTTTCTTTGAGTAGGTTTATCCTCTTCCTGAACACATCTCGGCTTTCGGCCTCGCCCATAGTTACTTACTATCTTCGAGAAGGTTTATCGTCTTCCTGAACGCAGCTCGGCCTTCGGCCTCGCCCTCTGTTACTTACTTTCTTCGAAAAGATTTATCCTCTTCCTGAACACATCTCGGCCTTCGGCCTCGCCCATAGTTACTTACTGTCTTCGAGAAGGTGTATCCTCTTCCTGAACGCAGCTCGGCCTTCGGCCTCGCCCTTTGTTACTTGCTTTCTTCGAGAAGGTTTAGGGTCTTCCTGAACGCAGCTCGGCCTTCGGCCTCGCCTTTTGTTACTTACTTTTTTCGAGAAGGTTTATAGTCTTCCCGAACGCAGCTCGGCCTTCGGCCTCGCCATTAGTTACTTACTTTCTTTGAGTAGGTTTATCCTCTTCCTGAACACATCTCGGCCTTCGGCCTCGCCCATAGTTACTTACTGTCTTCGAGAAGGTTTATCCTCTTCCTGAACGCAGCTCGGCCTTCGGCCTCGCCCTTTGTTACTTGCTTTCTTCGAGAAGGTTTAGGGTCTTCCTGAACGCAGCTCGGCCTTCGGCCTCGCCTTTTGTTACTTACTTTCTTCGAGAAGGTTTATAGTCTTCCCGAACGCAGCTTGGCCTTCGGCCTCGCCATTAGTTACTTACGTTCTTTGAGTAGGTTTATCGTCTTCCTGAACGCAACTCATTCACAAACTTTCGCGTTTATAATATTAGTAGGATGTATTTTGGGTAGGTTTGGAGTGAGGCCTGATTTTAGAAATTATACCCAATTATCGGATGCATGCAAGCAATCCGAAAGCAACAGCTAACAATATATAAATTTTTGAAATGTGTTAATTAACCCCTTTCATTTGATACTCAACATGGCATCATAAAAAAAATTTTTTTTAGGTCGTGACTTTATATCCTTTAGAGGGCGCCATATCCAATTTTATGGAACGTCACATAGCCTATAACCAGCGTCAAGACGCATCCAACGATACCTCATTTGTCAAATTATGATAAGTAGTTTCGAAGTTAAGAGGGAACAGATGAAAATACGTACATACAAACATACATACATACATACATACATACATACATACATACATACATACATACATACATACAAACATACATACATACATACATACATACATACATACATACATACATACATACCTGTCAAACACATAACTCTCCTTTTCGCTTCGCCGTAGTCGGGTATATATAAATACAAATAGGAACTCCAAATATCCGCTAACATCGACTTGCAACCACACTTGTACATAGGTCTGCACCTAAAATTAATCAAATAGATACCTAACGAAGTAAACCTATATAATAATTATTATTATGAATCGAATTAAATAAGATACTCTGCTCGAGACAATGCATACACACACCGCGCTCCGCCAGACCCCGTGCCGCGCCCCGCGCCCCGCCGCCGCCGGTGCCAGGCTCCGCAGCTAGCCGCCACGAACCGCCGCCGCCGCGCCGCGCCGCTTTTATTTCGATTCGATTTGTATGGGAGCCACATCTTAGCGTAGCCGGAAGTGAATTTTAGTTAGCCTATCCTGTGTCCCGTATAGTAAAATGGGCTTGTACTAAGTTTCATCAAATTCGGATGATGGCTTTAAGAGTTATGGAGGAACATACATACATACAGAAAAGATTTCTAAAAATCGTCAATTTAGCTTTAGTATCATATATAGAGGCTACAAACTGAATATTTCCTAAAACAAAGTAACTTACTCCATGACCATCACTTACAGATTTATTATTAGTATTGATTGATTATTTATTGGTAATAATGGCAAACTCCAGTGCGAAATCTACAATAGAAGATCTTTTCGAAAAACCCTTCTCAACGAAGACATTTTCTGAAAAAACTTTTAATTGTTCAAAACGGTCGCCCTTGCCCAAGTTTATCGAATTTGAAGTCTGTACATAAAGGCAGCAAAAGTGAATATTATGGTCTTTCAGTTTTTGAACTCATTCAAAAACTGAAAGACCAGAAATGGTAGAAATAAATTTACGCGTAAGTTATAAAATTATGAAAAAAAACATCCTTAGCCAGAGCCAACCCAATACTCAGCACCAGGAGTCGCTATTGCTGTTGACTCTCATTGGGACTCGTTCCCAAGCATTGAATGCATTCTACGATTGCTTGTTTTGGTCTATTGCTATTTCAGTTATACTACCCGGCACGTAACTTGGCCTCTGTGCGAGAGGGACGGCGTTATACGCATGCGATCGTTGGTATAACGCTGTCTCGCTCGCACAGAGGCCAAGTTACGTGCCGGGGCGTATAATTTTCCTTATTAGAAAGAACGAGAGAGCACTTTAGATAGATGATTTAAAAACTATTTCCATTGACATGAAACACCTACAACCAATTCCGCACTTAAACACAAAAAATATATACACGGTGTTAACTTTAATGGGCGACATTCCCGAAAGGGGGTTATTCTGGGTCACATACTGATGCCGAAAAAGGGGGTAAGGTTTTTTTTTGAGCTTTGGTTTTAAAATTTTCAATATCTATATTTGGTATAAAAACATGGTATTTCGTAATAGGAATCGCACTGCATTACCAAAAAAATCGAAAGCTGGGTAATTTTTCAAATAAACCAAAAAATTCACATTCATATCGACACGATACAACAGCTAGCGCGCGACACTCGTCAGTCAGCTGGGTACTGGTGCGTCGCAGGCGCGCGGCGCGCGGCTGCGCTCGCTACACCATTCCAAAGAGAAATTGTCGCTGAGGTAAAATTATTAATAAAAAATGCAATTTTTTTTAAACTATTTTAGATTTTATTTTTATGTACCACAAAATAATCAGTATACGAAATGGTTTATTATTCAGTAATAAAATTGAAATGTCGCGCAAAAAGTTAACACCGTGTATAATATTCTGAAGTCTTGTCATTTTTGCCTCCAGATTTCTTGTTAATTTTTTATTTGTGGGATTCGATTAAAATGTTACACTTTAATATGTTGCAGCTATATATAATTTGTATGGGGGAATAATCAATTATAGGTGAAAACATTTGGAAAAATTTTTTAGCGTGTTTTGTTTTTTCTGGAGTTGAAAAAAAGTCTGTGCTTCTAAACATTAAGTGAATCCTCACTTGTTTCACATCATTTTGTAGGTAATTTCATTGGCTTTGTGTTCCAAAGGAGTTTATTGATTTACTTAATTAATTAGCTTACAAAATTTTTGAGTTTATGTTGAAATATATATTTGTCAAGGGTGGTAGCATGTTTTTAAAGTGTGGGCCAAAGGGTTCATTAAATAAGTAATTTCAAATTAATGTATAACACACTCAATGGGTTCACATTAAATGTTCTATATTCACATTCCTAATTCTAAACCTTGTCCTACAGCGGCCGTGCAGACAGTGGACCTGCTAAAGTTAGTTCACGACCACCTGGCTGCTAAAGGCGTATCCCCCGAGTCCAAGGCCGAGGCGGAACGTCTCAAGAATGAGGGCAACGACCTCATGAAAGCCGACAAATTCAAGGACGCCCTAGACCGCTACACCCGCGCCATTCAACTCGACAAACACAATGCCGTGTTCTTCTGCAACCGCGCCGCCGCACACTTCAAGCTAAACGACAACGAGCAGGCCGTCAAAGATTGCCTATCGGCCCTCGCGATAGACCCCAACTATAGCAAAGCACACGGCCGGCTCGGCCTCGCGTACACGAACCTCGACAGGCACACGGAGGCGCGGGCGGCGTACTCGCGCGCGCTGCAGCTCGAGCCCGACAACGAGAGCTACCGGACCAACCTGCGAGTGACGGAGGAGCGGCTCGCGCAGGCACCGCTCACCGCAAACGGCGCGGGGCCCATGAACTTCGGCGGCCTCCTGCAGAACCCGGCTCTAATGAACATGGCGACGGAGATGCTCTCGGACCCGGCGATGCAAAATATAATCTCGGGGCTGATGGCGCCGGCGATGCAGACGCAGAATCAGAGTTCGGACGGTATGAACGCGCTGCTGGAGGCGGGGCAGATGCTGGCCCAGCACATGCAGCAGGCCAACCCGGACCTCGTCGAGCAGCTGCGGAGGCAGATGCAGCAGCCACCGCCCGGCAATGGGCCGAACCAGTAAATTAGACACCGACGACACGCGAGAGCTATTGTGAAAATTTATGAGTATCGTATAAGTGTATCGTTAAGCGGTGTTTTGTAATGGGTGTAATGGATGTTGAATCCGAAAGAAACAGTGGCGGTTCCAGGTGAAGCAAGTGAGGCGCCGCCTCACTTAATTATCTTGAAGATAAAAAAAAAATCAACATGGATGTTTATTTATTCCTAGACTTTGGGTATGTCCTGTCCTCGAAATGAAAACTGCAATACAACATTAATAAAATGCTCTATGTAGGTGGTGCCTCACTAAAATTCATTGGCCAGAGCCGCCACTGGAAAGGAAATGATTTAATTAGAAATTGAGGCTAAAAGTGAATCTTAATTGTTGGGCTTTCGGGCGCACAACAGCCTTCTAAATCACCCCCTGTCGGATTCCACAGGGTACTTTGTGGAACAGCGTATTTCTTACAAACCGAAGATTTGATTTCACCATTGTCTCATCTAGTTATCTGATAGAATGAATATATCAAACAATAAAAATTGCGCATGATAGGTAGTAAATTTTGAAATTGCTCTCATTGGAATAGGTCACATCTGCAACTTCATTTTGTAGACCTCAGTGCAGTATTTATGTGCTAAATAAATCCTTCAAGTGTTTCATGTTCCAAATGGTTGTTTGCATAAATCTTGATTTGTTAAAGACAGTCAGCACACCTGAAAATTATGATTGTTGTTCGACCGTTGTTGTATCGGTGCTGAGACTGATAAGATTGTTAAAATGTTATCGCAGAATTATGCATAGGCGTGGGATAAATTAAATTTCAAATGCATTTACATAATTGGAAGCAAGAAGTAGTATTGCTGCATGAATAAAACTTTGTAGGACTTTGCTAGACTGCTGACCTACATTTCTCAAAAACATAAATTTATTTAGATATATCACACGCAGCTATTCACTAGAGGCAAAAAATTATTATGCAGAAAGGAGAACATTTGTTTAGTAAAGCATTTTATTTTTTTCTTTAATTTGTAAATTTTATTTTTCAAACCCCTCCTAAAAACTAAACTTGGCTACGCTCGTGCTACTTCTTATGTTTTTGTATTCATATTAATAAGTAACCGGCCGCCACTACCATGGCCATCACACTCTATATTATATTCCTAATAATACAGAGTGTGATGGCCACTGTAGGGTTGGCCGGTTGGGGTAATGCACCATCTAGCTAGTGGTCTCACTGCGACGTACTGCACATGTACTATGAAAATTCTGATACACCGGTTTAATCTTATTTTAGCCGGGGTACAATTAGCAACATCTTCACAAATTCGCAAGATGTTCCTCAGACTTCTTTTCATAATTACATTTATATTACTGCAAAATCTCACTGCGGTTGAAGATGACAATTTCAGCAGTGAATGGCCTAGAATAGAAAAGAATGGAATATGTATATATTTTTTATTCAAAAAGTTTATTACCAAAACAATAAATTTCATTTTGTCGAGAGGTAATGACAATTCTTTTTTTTTTTATCGACCCTTGCTGAGTTTTCTTTAATATTTAAATTTCCAATAATTTTACTATGATAATATACAATATTTATGAAAGAAAAGTAAATTGAATTTATTATTAATATTACTTCACTCCTATTAATGGCAAATAGGTCATTAATAAAAAAATTACAGCTTATTTTTATGTTACCTATGTATTATAGTGTATTTAAGTCACATCATTGTAAGATGACTAGGTAATTCGAATAGAAATAAACGAGTTGGTTTTCAATGGTCGCGGTTGTAACCAAATGTGATTTGATCCAGCGTGATACACAACTGAGAATGTAACAAAGAATGTCCCTGCACATTTGTTATCCAATAAAACATTAAATAAAATTATTGAATTAATAAAATTATATGCAACACTATTGACTTTATTATACAATGTCTAAAGCCACGTATTCACTAGTAAACAATGTTTCGTAAACAAGTTTCTGAAACACCAAGTGGATGTTTACAGAAACAATTGTTTCGGAGACTTCGCCGTCCGCATCAGCCAGTTGTTTCGAGTATGTCGCCTGAGGAGTCGTGTGCTGCGTACATTTACTTACATAAGGCAAAATCATTGTGTTCCCACACTAGCGCCATGTTTATAAACAAGAGAAACACACGTCCACACTCGTAAAAACCTGTTGCGCAACTGATTTGTTTCGCCAGCCTCCCCATCGCGAGTGGGGAGCACAGAATCACGCAACATTATTTTTTGTTTCAGAAACACGTAGATTTCGTTTCTGAAAGTGTTTATAAACAAATGTTTACGAGTGAATTTACGACGTCAGTGGACATTCGGTCGTATGCTGGAGTTGCGAAATGCCATCCCGGCCTGACAGGTGCCTATTCACGCCCCTCTTGAAGGACCTTTACTTTGGCAATTCGTCAATGCAACTTTTGATATTTCGTATTTATAATTTCGAAAGAAACAATTTTTTTCTAAGGAATTCTAATGATCTCAGTTGCATCTTTGTTCAACAAATTTTCCATTTGTGCAAGAAATATTTCCTCATTGTTATGGGAAAAGGGCACCAGCCTAGGTGTATCAATTGTATCCGGGCAGACCCCACGTAAATGCTAATTATATCAGCCTCGGTAGCTCAGTGGTGCGGTCGGTCATAATCATAGCACACCTGGGCGCAGTCAGTACTTGGATAGGTGACCGCTTGACAGTTGGAGGCCGACCGTGGTTCCGATTCCACATAAAACTGTAGCTCCCTTCCCTTACCTTTCTATAATAGATGGTAGGGTTTAATTTAACTTGCCCGGGTTGGTGCCACGGCCACAGCATTGAATGAAAGGTCGGTTGAAACGGCTACGTAAATTTGTTCGTGTATTCCGTCCAGTTCAGTGTAGCTGGCACGACCGAAGGGAAATGAGTTCACCAAGGTGTTATGGACTGACATCACGGATGTAGTAGGTAAGGTAGACAACCGTGTCAGTTTCCATAAAAAAAATCATTTGTATTTTCCATAAAATTTGCGCACAATATGCTCCAAAATGTCATAGCCTCGAAAATCACCTCCACCTAAGCCACTTGAGCAAGAATAATACATCAATTACAACAGAACAGGAAACTCTCAAATCAATAGCCCGTGTACTCCAGCGGTAGCCATCTGGATCAATGCCAGACAGGTCAACAACCCTTCATAGTGACTCATTCCAATTATATTCCTGGACTTACCGCGTCGCTACATGCATAGGCATCTATAAAGGCCTGATGAAACCTATTATTAGGGGGTGTGTAGGAGGGGTTGCATGTCCGGATGGTTGGCTACAGGTAATGATCGTTTGAATGCAAGGGGTATTGTTTCAGTAATAGAATACCTGATGTTTAGGTGAAATCTAGTAATTTGGCTGCTTTATTTCTGTGGTTAATGCGTGTAAGCATTTTGAATTTTCATGGACAGTTTTATCTGTTTATTGTAACAGTATCAATTCTCATTGTATGTTCTGATATATTTTCTCACTGTCGTGGAACAAAGGCGGTAAAAATAAATATGGTAGTCACACACATATCCTTACAACAGCTGTCAATCTACAAAAGAGATGAGTATGTTTGGTGTACCCGTTTAAAGCCTAATTCTACCTCAGGGCTTAGTTTTTTTTTCTTCTGAAGGATAGATAACTGAGAAAAAAAAACAGTAAAATAATACAATTATTTTTTTTTCCAATACAAGTCATTATTACAAAAATATCAATGTTAAATATACATAATATCACTGCCAGTAAGATGACTACTGGAATGCAGTACTGTAATATTAAAATATATTGTAAGTAATTAAAATAAATGAATTAAGGCATCAAATGTTCAACCCATTATATTAGTTAAATGCGCGAATTAGATTTTAAAATTATTCGTTAAATCTCATAATTTTAAGTACTTTGAACCTCTCTAACTGGTTATCAGTCTGGTTACATGCATCAAAGAGAATGTTTGACGGCCATCTTGAAATTTCCTACGCAACAATTAAATTTCCTCACTAATAAAAATGGCATTAACTTTTCAACCAACATGAGCAATAAATAATTTCTTATTCACCTAGAGCTAGACAAACACTCAAACATACCTAAATGACAAAGCGCAAACGTGATCAACAATAACCTGGCATAACTCACATATATAGGTGGTTACAGATTTAATTTGATATCATTCGGAGGAACATTCAACCGCCAAACATTAGTTTGAGACAAGAAAAACTGCCTAATAGAAGCCTTGAATCGGACCGGCCATCCCGTGTCATAGACAAATTCAGCAGAAAGGCTCACTGATTTGCCAAACTACAGAGTGTGTTCTTGATTAGAAACATGGGGCTTCGAAGAATGTTGTATTTTCCAAGTTGTGGACATAAGAAAAAACTTACTTTAGCAGCATTATTTAAAAACATTCACTCCACAGTTTCAGTTCAATTGAATTTTATTAAATTTGTTCAGTGTGATTGCATCATATTCTCAAAATTTACATCATGATTGAACAACAGACTCAAGTACCCTAGCGGCAGTTCAATTTGGATCATATTCAATTCGCACATTCACACATGTTAACTCACACAGGACAACAACTTCTCGATCAAAAACTTACAAGAAATAACCAATTGGAGCTCTTTTTATTTATGTTAGAGCATTCATCATCATCATCATTCATCATCATTCATCATTCAAACAAGTTGTTTAAAAAAAAATGGTGACAGAGCATTCTAGTAAGCATAGTTTGAAACTTCACCAAGAAAGATGGCCGCAAATTGATATAAGATTCCTGACTCCGCGATACAATTAGGACACAATTTAAAAAAACCTCAAATGGCAATCGGTTGTTGTCAAAGGAATGTTCCAAAAGCTAATATTAAAAATCATTAATATTGAACGAAAGGAAAAGAATTAATGTTATCAGAACTAAAGAGCAGTTTTTACACCTTCGCAGATTCTGACTACATACATAATAACAACAACCTGTCTTTTTTTTTGCCTTTTCGCAATGAAAACTATTGAAAAGAAAGCTTCTTCTGTAACAAATCCGACAATAACCCGTCCCTATCTGACATGTTTAATTAAATTTGTTTAATGGCTAGCTATGCAAGCCTACCCTCTAAGGCAGTAAGTATTTCGACACGCGGATGACCTATCGCACTGGGAAAGCTTCGAAGCAGCGTCGATGTTGCCCGCGGCGACGCGACTACCACAGGCCGGAAGAGAAACCGCCCGGGGGCACGCGCACGCGCTTCGGAGGCTCCGCCCTCGGCGCGTCGACCTTCTGTGGCTCCGGCTTGCTCTCCTGCTGAGGCTGGTTGTCCACCTTTCCAAACAAATCATATGGCTTTTTATTATTTTTTACAAAGATGCACAGAGAAAAATTCATCCCCGACTAGCGTTTGAACTTGTACCTCTTGTGGCAGCCAGCATAAAATTGGCAACACAATGATGTAATTAATGCATAGGAGCAGTTGTGTTTTACCTGAGCTTCGTGCAAGAATTTCATTCAATTTGAGAAATTATCGTGATGGTAAAACTATCCCAAGATATGCAACATTCCATTAGTGAAACTGCACTAAAATGATTTAAACAGTTTCAAAGTTTACCGGTTGCAAACTGACAAGACAATTTTTTTTAAATTTTATTTCTATTTCATTTTATTAGGCAAACACACAGTTCCACACCATACATAATAAATGCGTACATACAATTTTAAGTATTAACCAGTAAAGTTTCCACATAAATTAGGTGCCTTATTATATCTACCTAACACAAACAAAATACAAATTAAAATGAGTAGAAATAAATATGCAAGCGAGTATAGAAGATGTAGGTAATATGATATGCCTACTTGAAAAAAAAAAACTGTTTTATGTATTGTTTTTTTTTATGAAAATAATATGGAATTTTAAGAAGTTTTCATAATATTTTTTAATTTGTGTACACTAATATTAAAATATCGTCCTGTTGGCAAAACTTAACAAATAAAGTGCGACTTCTGCCTATAAATGAATTTTAAAAGTATCTTGTATTGCCTTTCTTTGTCTCAACAATGTATACATTAATCGTGTAGCCTTTAGTGGACAACGGAAGTTAATATTTGACAGGAGTTGAGGGCAATCTATAGAAGAATGTATGTTTTTGTATAACAAGATGATGTCCCCCTTGCCTCTCGGTGGTGATTATGAGAGTAAAGTTAATAACGAACCTTCTCTGGAGTGACAACTGCGGGCGTCGGTGTTTTGTTCTCGTTGTCATCTGTGGGCGGTGGAGCGCGCGCGGACGTACCGTTAGTCGGCTTCTCTTCGTTCGAGTTCTCCGTACCTGCAATTCCAGCGTTACATGTGTCATTGCGATGTTTTTAGCCTTACGTCAATATTAAAAGACATTTTATTATTTTAGCTGAGGTGGTTGGATTAGATGCACAGTGAGCTCCGACATACAATGGTAATCAACAAGATTAATCGGCTGAATAATTATGATAGGGTACCCATTGTTTTCAGTGCTTCCCTTCGGTCGTGTCGGCTAGATTGAACTGGCCTTGAACTTCCAATAATTTTAACACAGCAGTTGTACGTGAATAGCCACGTACTGACTAAGCGCGGCATACGGCGAGGCTGCCTCGGCCGTATGCCGCGCGAAGATTTGGCGCGCGAGGCTGCCTCGCTACAAAACCAATTGTCGCGAGGCTGCCTCGCGAGGAAAAGCCGAGCCATAATTGAAATAAGTTTTAAGCATAGCTCCTTATCCATGTAGCGTATGAGCGAGGCGAGCGAGGCACATAACGTCCGTCTTGAGTGCGCGGCGCGCGCGGCAAATGGACTGAGGCTCCTTTGAGCGCGACAGAAAACCGACAGCGGGCGCATCGGTCGAGGTAACGCTCGCCCGAGGCCGCGCGTGCGCTTGTCTCGGGCGAGGCGCGTCCTGACTGACCGAGGCTTGCGAGCTGAGGCTGACTCGCGCGGCAGCCGCGCTCAGTCAGTACGCGGCTAATGTAGTGTTTGCTATATGTACCGAGGACGATCGTGGAGGCCTGGTGCCTGCGCGCGCGCGGCGGCTCCGGCTCGCTGGCGCCGAAGATGTCCGTGTGGCCGCCGCCCGGGGGCTTCAGCACGCGCGACGTCATCCGGCTGTCTGTGTTGAGTCCCACGTTGAAGTTCGTCGAGGTCATGTTGCGACTCTGTGAAGAAAAGCAAGCAGTGCCGCAAAGAAAATTCGATAAAATGGCCGATGAGAAATAAAAATCCGTTGCACAGGATGCGTGTGGCATGCGAACCAACAAATGGTTTAAAAAAAAAACCTACAGTGGACATTCAAGGTTTTTTGGGTACGATTGGCTTACACACGCACGTGTAGTCAGGCTCCCGTCTACTCCAATTCTATACGTCAATTGAAACTCTAAACAATGATACCCCACTTGATGCTTTTATTTTCATGCTGGACAACATGGAGTCCTGCATCACAACATTTTGAATTGCGAAACAAAATCTATAGACTTGTGTTATTCGGTTAATGAGTACGAATGATAGAAGACATAGGTAAATATATTCCTTTGGCTTCCACATAATCAGGTATAAATGATTTAACAACCACAATAATGTGAATGCAACCGTGGTAAGCCAATCTTGCCCAAAAAGTAAACATTACTCTAAGAGTGTCATTCATAGGACATTAGCGATAGTCGCTATTCTATAATATAGTGCTTTCCTCATGTGTGAGTGAAAAGGATTACCAAAATTGGTAATAGTGAACAATCTCAAACAGATATCATTTTCTCATTTCATTTTTACGGATTTTAACAATAATTTGTTAATATCAACCCCATAGTAACCATCTCTACCCCTTAGGGCACAGAATCCATAAGGGATAGAGAACGTTCAACAAATTCCAACACAAATACTAAACATGTATAGTATAGACTATATATAATTACTATACTAAAAAATATAAATATAGATAATTATGCAAGTGAACAAGTCCCGCTATTAGTGTGTGCGTAAATAAATATGATCAGATCAATACACACAAACATATATGTTGGCAGCCCGTTCGTATACACACAAAAATGTCATTCCACATGCAGCTGGCACCGTGTGCAACGTCCCTTAGTGAACATAACATATAGTTTTCGCTTACAGTTTTTCAAATTCAAATATGAAAAACAAAATTATTATAGTTGAAAATTCCAGTGGTCAGGAGAAGGAAAAATGTATGTTATATTCTTGTAAATTGTTTTTGTATTTACCATTTCAGTTCTGACACCCCTCAAAGATTGCGGTAAGAGGTGAAATTCGGAGTAGACATGAAAGTATAAAAATAAAATATTGTTTTCATCAAGATACGTGAAATAAAAAATTAAAATGTTTCCTTATGTAAATCATCATCAATAACACTATAATAATAACACTGTCAACATGTTATAAAACCACATTCATTTGATAGATAAAAAAAAAAGATAAATTAACATTTTGCCTATACCGAACTGAGAAAGGTTATGCATTTCGCTGCAACGAACGCATAACTTCAATACTTGTAATTAAAATACTTCAATACAAAATACGGTTTTGTCAGTATGCATAAACGTAACGCATGCTGGAGAACTACAGAGAACTAGCCACTCGCTAGTGCCGACCTAGATTGACACCCTGTTCTACTGCCAATATATGGGCACGAATATGTTCGGTGAAGCCATCGCAAGCTCGGTTCGACACCTTCTATATATGTACGTCAGCCTCGGTAGCTCGTGCGGTCGGTCGACTGGTTGTTAAGCAACCCTGAGAGCGGTCAGTACTTGGATGGGTGACAGCTTGACCATTGGAGGCTGACCGTGGTTCGTATTCCACGTTAAACTGTAGGTCCCTTCCCTTCTTACCTTACTAGGTGGTAGGGTTTATCCCGATCGGGTTGATACCACCGCACTGAGCGAAACATCGGTCGAAACAGCTATGTTAATAGTTCGTGTTTTCCGTCCAGTTCAGTGTAGCCGACATGAAATGAAGGGAAGCACTGACATGGCACCTAGTTAACCCGATGTTATGTTGTAGGTGATGTAGCCAACCGTGTCAGTTTCCATAAGAAAAAAAAATGGTAGACTTTCAAAAAAACGCGCCCATCGTGCGTGCCACATAAAAATATTAGTAAATTGCTTTGCATGTCAAGGAGAAATTAAAATGTATGAATAGGTTCACAACTCTTTAAAACCTCCGCCGGCACAGATATGTAGAAAATTCATCTATCTATTTTCCAAAACAAACAATATCAAATGCAAATTAACTCATAAACCAGTATGGAGTGTTGATAGTGTTTTTCAACTTTCTACCGCATTCCAACAGCTAAGGTCAAGTAGACATAGAGAAACCATTCGATGAATGAGCACTGACTACGGACCCCACGGGAGTTGGATATATTTATAAACATTATGCGTATATGTAATTTATGCAAACTGATATCTGAGGAAATGTTTATATTTCTTTCTAGTATTATTGAAATTTTAATGCAGTATTATTGCTGATTTATTAAATAAAATTAAATTCCCAAATATTATTAAATCCATTAGAATGCGCGGGACGGATCTCGGCGTGTCGTCGCCGCAGCGGGCGACCCGCCACGCGAATACACTATACAAGTACGGTGCGGGTGCGAGGGAGAACACCGACGAACCGCTGCGGCGGCGACACGCCGAGATCCGCCCCGCGCATTATACATCCCAATACATTGCTAAACGTGGTGGTTTTGGTGTTGTGCTGTAATTTACAAGAGCACTTCCAGCACAACACCGATTACTCTGCTTACCCCGATTCTGGGGATACGGCGTGTGGTATGTATGTATTAAATCCAATGTTTGCACTCTGAAAGCATGGCCTATACATTGAGAACGGCTCAACGGTTTGCGTTTTCCATTCAGTTCAGTGTAGCCAGCACGACCAAAGGGAAGCATAGGCATGCATGGCACCTAGTTCACTAAGCTGTTATGGGCGTTAAAAACACTCGTATGGGGAGTCCCCTCAATTTTGCACTTTTTCAATTGTTTATTATTTATTGTTGTCTGCCAAAATAATTCATATTTTGTGAAAATTTAAACCACCCGTTTATTACGGTTGCAAAGATACAGCAGCCATCGGAAGGACGGACAGACAGACAGATCTAAGTAGGCTTAGTAATAGGCTTCCGTACGGGGTACGGAAACCTAAAAAGTGACTTTGAGTGAGGCATTACTCAAGAAGTCTACTTTGCAATGCTTGAAAGATCCATATAACAATGCAACATTTGGCTCCCACTAAGTCCGTGTATGCTATGACCGTGTAGGCGTTTCATGCCAGTCAGAAACACAATAGTTTATGTTGACATGTCTGTAAAGGCTCTGGCACACCAACGATTATATCACCAAATAAACAGTTTAGTTGCTCAGCCACTATTCAAGATATCTTTGTGTCATGTAGCTTAATAACCTTCTAGAGACATGTGAGATTGTATAGGTGAAAACCGCGTTTAAATATGTTGAGCCCTTCTCGAGTTATATAAGCGAACATACATAGATGGCAGATAATGTATATTTTTACCAAACGATTCATATAATATAATACATAGGGATGCATAGCACATAGTTTTTTATTATATCTGTTGGATGTGTCATTGAACTAGGAAGTATATGGCATGGCTCGCCTTGATGAGTAATGATAATGACAGGGCACGGTAAAGAGACGTGAGTACTTCTTGGAAATTCAGAGTAGGCTATAGTTTGTGTACTCAATTGTCAAGTGTGTCAGATTTGGAATTGTTTTTATTTACACACAATATTTACACAATACATACACATTAAAATTCATAATATGTGAACAACAAACTGCAGACAGGTAGGTACAAATATTGTTCTACAGGAAATCAGTGACCATTTATTGCCATGTTTAATATATCCACATTGTTATGCATTGCTTGTCAGATACACACCTATTATGATAATGTTACAAGTTACAACACATAATGTAAGTCAAAATATATCTTACTGTTATATATTTGCTAATCAAACATTTACATATTCAAAGTAAATTTTCTTATTAGTTAAATATTGGAGATTGTGGTATTTGGAGATCTTTTGTAGGTAACTGCTACTCCATTGAGAAACAGGCGTGACGATATTTATACAGAGTGATTCAGCAATGACTGCCAAAATTTTAAGGTGTGATTTCATTCGAATTTACGGTCACAAAAATGTGAGTACCTACATATTAGAAAGTGAATTATTATGAGATTTTCAATAATGTACAAAGGCCAATGTTGAGCTACTGAATCATCCCTTGAAATTTTGGGAGTCATTACTGAATCAACCTGTACGTTTGCAAATGAATGACAATTTAACATATTATTTATTGTTGACATACACATGACAGCCGTTCAATAAGTACTAAATACAAAAAAAATATAAAATCTGACTTTAAAAATAAAACTGGCCAAGTGCGAATCGAACTCGCGCACCGAGGGTTCCCGTATCGCCGTGTCATGGTCAGCGCCACTCACACCATCTATGGTGTGGTTATGAAATGCTTCATATTAGTTTAAATTCATGGTCAGTTAAAATGCTTCATAGATTCAAAATACGGTTACGGTTACGGTTCAAGAGATACAGCTTTCGGATGGACAGACAGACAGACAGACGGCGTAGGCTTAGTAATAGGGTCCCGTACCGGATACGGAACCCTAATAAAGAAACAAGGAAATATTAGAAAATGCTGTAGCCGAGCTGTCTATTTGAATCTACATGCACGACTACAGCATTTCTACTAATCTTTCCTGGTTTCCTTAATTTTTTTTAGCAGTAAGCTTTTATCAACTTTTCATTTAATTCATTTTACTTTCTAACCATAAAGTGTGGGTATATTTTTGAAATCGCTGTCTCCTCTTGACTATACCCAACTTGATGAGGGTTTGAAGAAAAATTATTTTCATAGTTTGACAATATGGCGACGAACGGCCGCCATTTTGAATTATTGAAAAAAATTATGCTATACATATATTTATGCTAAGACAATAACCACCTAAAAAACATAACCCTCCTTTTTGCATCGCGCAGTCGGGTAAAAAGAGTAAAGTAGCTCTCGGTAAGCTAAGGACACACCGGTGCGAGTAACTCATTAGAATCAATAAAATAATGCACATTTTACCTACCTACCTACACAGCTTCTTATATTTTAACTTAATAAGTCGTAGTCAGACAATAAAGAATTAAATTAAATATCCCTATTTACATGTTTGATGTGTCAAATAATGATGGATGACGAAAGATAGATGGTGTTGTCATGGGTTTGAATTTTTTTAATGTATCTATGGTTTAATTAATGCATGATATTTGAGCTGGGTAAAATTCAAAACCCATGACAACGCGTGTCGTCATCAATTACGTATTCGTCATCATCAAATACCGGATTATATGCAAATGCATATTTCATATGCATTTGCATATTTAGACCATTTTCAGCGGTAGTTGCATATTTTAGCAAAAATGTTCAAATCATGCATATTTACGCTCAATCTCGTTCATTGTTCAGATTTCTCACATAGTGACACCATAGACGTCCGATCGCTAAGCACGCGGCTAGCGGACTGATCGAGTCCACCGGGGCTCGCTAGCCAGCGCCCACGTCCGCGGGGCGGGTGAAATTTTGCCCGGCCCAATAAGTCCAAAAATGGCACCCAAATTTAATTTCTATCCAGTCACCTCAATAGATGTAGAACGGTCCTTTTCCACTTACAAAAATATATTAAGCGATCGATCATAGACACAATTTGTCTACAGAAAATTTAAAACAATAGGTGCTTAGTCGTATGCATGTTTAAAGGTAAATTGTAAATTTCATTGTTAAATACATTTTCTAATTGATATTTTCGCAAATACGATTGTTATCGTTGAGTAATAATAGTTTATTAAAATAAAAAAACATTATAAATATGACTTTCTTTATTATTTCATGTTGCATATTTTGGCCCTTTTTTTATGGATTTTCGTGCATATTTTAGCTATTTTTATTGAATATTTGCATGCATATTTTGGGCTTGTAAATAGATTTAATTTAATTCTTTATTCTCTGAAGACAACTTATAAGTCGAAATATAAGAATATTTTTGTAATATGCAGTGATCGGCGTAGGTAGTGCTATTCCCGGGATTTGGTGAGCGTTATCTTAACATGGATATTCCTTAACATAAGTTATCTAGTCCTCATTATGTTTTGTTTCTGTGAACAAGTGTTGTTGATTTTCAATATCTGCGAATAAATATTGCTGTGTTTTTTTAATATATTTGTTTTGTTCTTATCTTCATTATTTAATCATCTTCATATTTCACAAATTATTATAATAAAAAAGGTTTGTCAGCCTCGATAGTTCAGTGGTGCAGACAGTCAACTGCCGCTATTGAATGTTAAGCAACGCTGGGTGCGGTCAGTGCTTGGATGGGTGACCGCTGACCGTTGGAAGCTGACCGAGGTTCGGATTCCTCGTAAAACTGTAGGTCCCTTCCCTCCTAATCTTACTTGGTGGTAGGGTTTAACCCGTCCGGGTTGATACCACTGCACTGAATGAAACGTCGGTCGAAACGGCTATGTAAATAGTTTGTGTTTTCCGACCAGTTCAGTGTAGCCGGCACGATCAACGGGGGAAGCATTGACATGGCACCTAGTTCACCCGATGTTATGGGCTGACATCACGGACCTTGTAGGTGATGTAGCCAACCGTGTCAGTTTCCATAAAAAAAAAAAGGTATTTTTTTATGGAAACTGACACGGTTGGCTACATCACCTACAAAATCCGTGATATCAGCCCATAACACCGGTAAACTAGGTGCTCCGGATCCCGGCATCATCAATCCCGGAATCCCGGGGGATGTTCATATAAACATCTTCGTTCATGTTCATTGACCCCAAATGGCAATACCTATGCCGATCACTGGTAACATGTGTATTTTTTTCTTTATGTATTGTATATAAAATATATATCAAAATCTGAAACCAAATATTGGTATGATTAAAAATATTTAATTCACGTCATGACTCATTAGAACTAACTCGATACAAGGATTGATCCATTATTTCATACACACGCATGAATAATATCTATTTTTCAGACAATGCAATACAAACACATCTCGTGATACAATTTCAATGTCAGAATTCCATATACGATTCATACTGCATCTAAACACGGTGAGCAATGTAAACTATCAGAAAAATGGCGATGATTAAAGCACTGAGCATGCAATTCGCATTACTCACTTCTAGATTGTACCAAAGTCACATTGCAACGTTCTAGAGCGTCATTATCACTTTTGATAACGCTGTCAGCGGACGTTGGGGTATGTCTAGATAACTTAGAAGATGTATGAACACTATCGGCTAGGAGAGCTTCATAAATTATTGATAAAGTAGTTCCGCACAATGAACAAGAAAGCAGGAAGCTATTGGAGGTCAATAAACGATGTTGGGAGGCATTAGCTGATCGGGCGCACTGGACAAGATATTTTTCAGAGCCCTTTATTGTAATAAGTAGGATTTTTCCTGCATCTCCGCTCGTTCAGTTTGGATCAGTCTTACGTACCGTACAATGAGGATAATTGCCCCACTTTATGAAACCGCTTTATATTTCCTAGTTTAATACCAGCAACAAAGTAACTTTATATTTTGTGATGTGATCTACTATTTTGTACTAAAAACATTAAGTATTGTTGATACTTTTTGATTTAAAATGGAAAAGGGAATCATTCATTCATCCCAGCGAGATTAAAGAATTTTATAATATTAAAATGCTCAGTGATTCATACATTCAAGTAGGAAACAGGGCACTACTATGCCTCCGAAAGGGTGAGGCAGAGACACCGGTTTTTCTGCTATGATGAAAATCGTGAATGTGGAAGAGCCCGTCGGATGTGTCAGGACGGTCTCAGGGCGGACGGAGAACAGATTGTCTCTGCCTACCTATCAGATCAGTTGTATCTGTATAGCTATGTGTGATTATTAAGCTATAAAAAAAAGTAATAAAAGATATACTAATTTGTAATTCATTAACAGCCGATTTCAACCCATTTTCATTTATCCATCTTTGATACGGTACTATGTTGTGTTATATTGGTGCTTGGAGACAATAATTGAACCTAATATCCGCTGAACCGCGACATTCCGTCTGCAGCCGTGCGCCGCAACACGGAAACTCTTCAGACACACGTGCAATCGGCTGTGTTGCTGTCACGCTTCAGCAATTTGCCGCTGGTGACAAATACTTACAGATATGTTGCAAGAAAAATATTTGGATTGTTAAATTTAATGTCTTCAGGATTGAAAGGTGCTATTTTTTTTACTTAACTTTTTTTTATTTTTGTTAATACAGTAGGCGCTCGGTAATCCGGCACCCAAATTTTTTCGCCTGTGCCGGATCGCTGGAACTGTCGGATTATTGGATTTGTATGGGATATAAAGCATTTATGTATGTACATATTATGTGGTAAATAAATTTTATAGTAGATTCTTATTGTAAAAGAGTCCAAAAGTAGATACGTAAAGTCATTTAATTATACATATAAAATTGAAAATTGACAACATTCTTTATATAAAATTTTGCTATGCTCCCCCGAATCCCCCCGCTCTATAATCCGGCAGTAGTGCAGGATCATAGAGCGGGTCAGCTGAGGCTAAAAATGCCGGACTACTGGGCGTGCCGGACTGTCGAGCGCCGGATTACAGAGCGCCTACTGTATATGCCTTGTACCGTGTGGGGCCGGTACTTTAAAAGAATAGCCCCACTGCATCTCTCCCCGTGTATGTCGTAAAAGGCGACTTATTACTAGGTGGTAGGGTTTAACCCGCCCGGGTTGGTACCACCGCACAGAATGAAAGGTCGGTCGAAACGGCTATGTAAATAATTTGTGTTTTCCGTCCAATTCAGTGTAGCCAGCACGACCGAAGGGAAGCACTGACGTGGCACCAAGTTCACCCGGTGTTATGGGCTGACATCACGGATGTTGTAGGTGATGTAGCCAACCGTGTCAGTTTCCATAAAAAAAAATATATGCATCAATGAAATAAAAAAAAAATCTAATAAGAAATTTCGTAGCCACATGTTTGGATTATTTTAGGTTATTAGATTTAAATCAAATGGAAAACAATTGCACTGTTAGGGAATAACATGTGCCTCCATCTGATGTCAGGCATCATTTCAGGTAGGATAAATCGGAACATCCATGGGTCAAAACAAATGTCAAGTCAGATCCATTCGTTTTTTGGTGGTAATGGTAACAATAATTTTAGAACAGCATCGCCCATTGTGTCATTTGTGTCCATATGGGTCTGCAACTAAACTAAAACCAGTTTTAGTGCTCGTACGTCCCTACGTAGGTACAACGAAAATAACATTGTAATCACAAACGCTAACCGTTATCCATCAGACAGATGTATGTACGTATGACCCAAGTACCAGCTCTATATATAAAAATATTATCGGTCTAATTATGGTCAAATTATAAGATCAACATTGCATCAGTCTTTCAATAAGCGCAAACAGTTTTATCACTGTAAAAATTATGATACTGAAGAATAAATCCGGTGCGTCGTTAGAAAATGCTGTCTGAATCGAATCGAGAACAATGACCCCGCCTTTTAACGGCGAATATTTAAATGAAAAGCCTTCTACAATCGATTTACTTTATATTACTCACCTGGAAAGTCTTGCACTTGGAGTTAGGAAAGCCGCTGGAAAATTAATGGAGGACCCAACGAATTCTTTTCACCCTAAAATTCCACCGGCGACAGATGCAGCAAACGAAACGATTAATGGAAGAATGGAATGCACGGTGGGTGGAAAGAAGGAGAAGGCAAAGAGAGAGATTATATTATACTAACCACTGGAGTGGAGAAGGAAGGAACTAGGCAGAGAGAAAGAGACAGAATGACTGTCGATGTTACCAGACGACGAATCAGAAAATCCCCTGATCACAACGCGACAAATTATCATATATTGCGACAGGGCTTGAAATGAACGTGTGGATGACGTTTGTGCGAGGGCGCTGCTGATGCAGCATTAGGGTTGTTAATTTTGAAAATTTCCTTACACTAGGGGAAAATATCGCTGCAAAAGAAAATGTATGTATAGTGCCTCTATGGTATGTAGGTATTTACTTAATTTTTATTTTATGTATTGAATTTTAGTAAGACTTGCTCACTAATAAAATAACAGATAATACGGAGGTTACACGCTCAGTCTGGCATCAGTTCAGTCCGTGACCTTGATTACGACCAGATTGACGCCAGACTGACGCCAGACGTATAATCCATTCGCACTATCAGTCTGCCGTCAGTCTACCCTGGCTAGACTGACGAAAATTATCAAAATATTTAAAAGTTCATCAGTCTGGTCCATGAGTCCATCGGTAATTTTTTTTTTTTTTTATGGAACCTGACGCGGTTGGCTACATCACTTACATCACACAACATCCGTGATGTCAGCCCATAACGGTCAGTGTGGCGTCAGTTTAACCAGACTGATGGACTGAACTGATACCAAACTAAGCGTGTAACCTCCGTCATAGACTTCGATTTCTGCTAACAACACCACAGACTAAGAAGCGATTACGCGTGCGTGAACGGTGAGCCACCTGAAAGAGCAACTGGCTCCTATTACGGATCCTAGAACTCCTTTCGGCAAACTTCGGCTCGAAGGAGGAATGTGTGGTACGATACGAGTGATGTTGTGTGGTATGTATTAGTGATGTTTTTGGTGGTTTATAAAAAAAATAACCGCGTCGTAGCGACGCATCTTCTCTATATTAACCCTAACCTAATGTTGAGGCGGCGCATGTCGTTTTTGTTACGTTTGTATTTCCGAAAATAAAGCTTTCTTAGGTGGTTATAAAAAAAAATAACCATAACCTAATTTTAACACCCTAACATTGCTTAAAAAAAACAAATTTTGACAAAAAGGACACGAACCCATGGTCGAGATCGAAAAAATAAAAATCCTACACTCTTATACCACTGAGCCAGCAAATTACATAAGCGACCAAACGAATATCGGCTTCAGTTGTTTCGTTTTCGAGAATTTCAAGCCGAGTCAACCCGAGCCGTAGGAGTAGCACGATCACAGGATCCGCAGGAGCCACCAGAGCTGTCAGGTGTCAAACCCACGCGTGAACGGGTGAAACGCGAGACGGTTCTGGCAACACTGTGGCGGCGTTAGTTCCGCTGTCAGCCACGTTCATTTCAATACTTGTCGCACTGTATGTAAGTATGCAAGAACGTTTCAGATCACTTTGTCAACTGTCAAAATGAATTAAATGATGGTGAACGCAACGAATTAAAAATTATCGGGAAGTGGCATACAACGCACCGAATTGAGGCGCGCTATTTGTGAGCATTCAGCACACTCTCCAATCGTTGTCTCCTATGTATCAAATTGCCAAGAAACCGTCTTACTCTATCGACGGTCACAGAGCGGAAACGTAAAATGATGTATGAGGCGCTCGCGCACTTACGCTGTTTTAATTATTGGCAATTTATAGAAGAACTCCAATCGCACCTTTCTACCGGTAAAATGTATGACGAGGGCCCGTCCAAAAAGCAGAATGTCGTTGGGTGAACGTAGGTAGTCCTCTCCCTGTGTTTGACTGCGCCAGTGTCAAAACACAAAACACATCTCTCTTGAGAGAGGCGGCCGCGAACCGGGCAATCGCCCGGGACCCCGCGCACAAGAAGGCCCAGCTCCACTCGCCTCTGCCACGAATGAATGTCACACACGTAACAATAATGTGGACGAGCCAACGAGAGCCGAATTACCAATATTCATTCCACCGCCGCTGCCACAAAGATGGTTTCATAATTTTTGGAAACCTTCGGTTCTAAGAATATGGAAGATGAGCATTAAAATTTTAATGGCGGAAAAAATAAACCGAAAAATTTGATGAAAAACTCTGTAACGGGCATATGAGCACAGCCGAAATAATAGCGCTGCGCCATCTGACGGAAGAGAGCGCAGACAACTACGAACCGCGCACACGCAGCAAGGAACGTAAGCGACGTAGTGTTCCGGCCCACCGACAGGCGGCGCAGAGCGCCGCGAGCGTAGGTTAGAGAAAGAAACGTGTTCGACCAGCAGACATCTTACCGCCATTAACGAACGAGGTCGAGAAATATTGAATCGAGTGTGATAGATAAGCCACTGTACCATCGAGCGAACGTGGTGAAGCTGAGTCGAACGTCGCGCAGGACTACCAGAGATCCAGAGAGCAATAGAGAGGGTGAGTGGCCGAATGGCAGAACTATTTATTTCGCCGCGGTCGCCGGGAGCGAACCCACTCCCACGAAAGGGGCGACGGAAGGTTATAACGGAACACCGATGTGATTACAGGCCTTCCGGAACGCCCTCTCTGCTAACGGCCAGCGAACAAAGACTCCGGGTGCACTGCCCAGCGGTCCGGCGGACGAGACTCCATCACAGCTAAGTGAAAATGAGTAATACGAGTCTCTCTTCGAGTACGGTACGGCAACCCACAAGCGACGTCCGGTGGCCGAGCGGACGGGCCTGGATAGACTTGCGGTACCACCCTCGCGCGTCGGACCCGCCGTCGCACGGCCCCGCGAGCCGACGAAGAAGCGCGGGAACCCGCGTGCCACGTGGTTCTAGAACTTTCGAAATGAGTAGATAGCCGTGCCGATTTGAAGTGTAGGTGATAACAGTGCCACACCTCGTCCTAAAGACGAATTGTCTAGGGTGCGATAATACCAGTTCTCCCGAAATTATTCCAGTGTAATAGCGTAGTAGTTAGTGAAATATAAACGTGAGCAGGTACCGACCTTGCCCGCGAACGGCGTAGGTATATTAAGAGTGGTATATTGGACATTGAGAAATATCTTGCGATAGTCATGTAATAGTTGTGTATAAATACCTTGCGGGATTCGGGCGCAGCGCGCAGCAAGTCCGTCCCACTGCATATTATCGAAAGCAATTTGTACTACTGTGAACCCTGTTGGGCATAACAAGATTTCGGGTAATTTGTGTGTATTGTGTAATAGTAACGTGAAAGTAAATCGTAGGACCCACGCGCAGAGCGCGGCAAGTCCGGGTGTTGAAAATTAGATAAATTTATTTTTTGTACTAAAGTGAACCATGTTAGGCATATCGAGATTTCTGATAATTTGTGTACATGAGATGATAGCAACGAGGAAGTAAATAGTAGGACCCTCACGCAAAGCGCGGCGAGTCCGTTATGGTGGAATTTGGGCAAATCTTAAGTTGTACTAATGTGAGACAAGTTGGTCTAAGGTAGGTATTGCGTGCTGTGTAGTGAGGAGGAGCGGGCGCGATTAGTAGCGGCGTCGGATCCACCCGCCGTGCCTCGCCAATCCGTCATATCGGAAGAGTTATAAAAACTTTAGTGTACTAATTCGATCCAAAGTACGAATAGTAACGAGCTAGCTTGGAAACTACGGGTAGGCGCTCACCCGACATCGAAGAGCGTCTGGCGCCCATTAGATTAGGTATATAGGATAAGATTGTTAGTGAGTAAGATTATTATTTGAAGATTGGTGTTTAGTATTAAGGTGTTTAGAATAAGATTATTTGGTTTGATTTCGTGTTTAGATTTAAGGTCGATAGGTTAAGGTGTAATTTGAGGTCCGTGTTTGACATCGCCATATTGTGTTCATTAAATTGTGTGATCCTACTCAGCCGTTTCATTTGACCCACGCCCAGCTTATACACCATCACAACTCCGAAAGAATTATCGCGATAGGCATTAAATTTAATATTTTTTAAATGTTTAAAAGTTTAATATCTTGAGCGCTCTCTAAACAAATTGTGAATCAGCTGTGACGTCACATTGTGGTTGAGGTGCATTTTAGGGTAGAATTGTATTGTTTCATAATTGTTTAACCTTGTGGAGCCGGTACTTAAAAATAATAGCCTCACTGCGTTTCTCCCCGTGCGTGTTGTAAAAGGCGACTAAGGGATATGTCTTCATCGGACGAAGAAAACGTTTTTGAACCAACAAGCACAAAACCTAACCATATCCCATCCCATTTTAAATATTCGCGCGCTAACGGGTATGTGACATCACATGACAGCGCGCTAACTCTAGGTAGACGGACCCGTGCAAAATGAATCCCTCGCGACGTGTCGCACGCGCGGCTATTCACGATATAGCGTCCTTGTTTGGCGCTCGTGCGCCGCACGCAGAACTCCATTTTGGCCCATACTGTTTCTATGAAGTATCTTTTGTCTCACGCGCCTGCGGTGTTTTACCGATCCCCATACATTCAGTATGGGAGACCCGCGTGCGTTTTCGATTTCGCGATTCGCGATTTCGCGATTTTCGCTATAGCGATGGCACGGGTTTACTCGCAAAAACGTGCCTTGTGGTCTATAAAATAAGGTCGAATTCACATTCGTGTTTATTTGGAGTACGATCTTTATGGTTTTAATTTAGGTAGGAATGTTGTATGATAATATTTATTTTGAGTGAAGTGAAGACTTCTCGTGGTATGGTAGTGCGGCGCACGAGCGCACTTTAGGACCAGCCGCCACTGCCACATAGTACTCATCTCCCCTATTACCTAGGGCCCCAGAGTCTCTCAGGGATAGAGAACGCTCAACGAAATCTATCTGGGAAACTGTCTGAGAAACGACAGTAATAACAGTCGTCAAAAAAAGGACTAAAACACAGACACCACCTGTGAATTCTGGTGAATTTGTCATGCCAAATAAGAATTATGAAGATACTTTGATAATCTCCAAGGAAAAACAAGGATCTTCAAGATTTATCTAAATTATGCAGCCCCAGAGCAGCTGAGTACTTCAAAAACCTTAAACGTGCCACTTAACTGACAAATACGTTTTTTTCCCTGTAAAATTGACATGTTCACCTTTTTCCCTGTAAAATGTGACTTTAGGTTAGTTTTATTTTTTTTTTAACATGAAGACATAATATATTTGTTTCTGTAATTTGGTTTCCTTATTCATAAATACATTTCAGCCTAACTAATATTTTTGTTTCATTATATAACATTAAGGTTATCGGAGCATGACGTTGCAAACTTTAAATGCTTAATCTCAAAATTGCTGCTTCTTGACAAACAACATTTTTTCCCTGCAGTCTTCAAATAGTAAAACAAGTTACATGTAAGAATATGTAAATAAAATTAACCTAATAAATACCTAAGTAATAACTAAATAATTACATAAAGTCTTACTGTAAGTAAAATTTATGAAAGGGAATTGGGTACCTAAATCAATTTTGAATTTATGTCCATTTTTCAGGTACAGGTAGGTAAGTAGGTAGGGTAGGTAGGTACCTGACATATTATTAACAAATTATGCTTCCAAGATAATGCTACAATACTAATAAAACTCGAGAAAACTGTTAATACAAGATAGTTAGCAACACTGAGGAATTCAAACAAACTAGATGCACGATCATCGTGCTAGATGCTCGGGATCAATTCTGATGTCTCTCACTGACAGTTCTCCTCCTAAGAAATTTTTATTATCGGAAAGATTCGGAAATATACAAACTGTTTTGGTGGTTAAAAAAAAACTAACCAGGGTTAATATAATAGCAAAAACAAGATTTTCAATCCAGGCAACCTGGAATATTTATCATTGTACTACATGATGGACCAATTTCTGGACTCCAAATCTTGGAGTCAGGCGCCAGTGTAGAATTTTGGTTTTTATCAAAGAAAATATACCTAACAAAAATGGCATTGGATATGGCAAGGAGTGCAGAAACATATCCTTCCATAAGTAATAGCTAGTCTGTTGAAATTTTCACAGAATATGTGCTAATGGCGGACATTACAATACAACAAATAGTAAAAAAAATCAAAAAGGCAAAAATTAAACAGTATCCCAATACAGTTTTTTTTTGTGCGGGATCTTAGGTGCGCTTGCGCGACTATAGTTTATAAATAAAATATAGCTTGATCACTGTGGCAGATATTTTCTGAGTGACATTCTAGTATTCTACAGACCGACCAAGTTATCTGTGAACTGAGTGGTGCGCTGCCATCGTTTCATTGTTGCCAGTGTTGTGGATGTCCCCGTTTTATTTGATGTTTCATTATCGAACAGTTCAGTTCGTATGTTGCTTTGTGCAAACAATATTGATACTGATTTATTGATATTCATAATAGAGGAACGGTTCGAGAGTGTAATATCAAATAAAACGGCGGCATTCACGATTGCACCGGAACTTTACTACTACTGCGGTGTTGTCACGGCGCGCGGCGCGGCGCCAGGGCGATGACGGTGCCGCGCCGCCGCGCCGTGGTGATGTGGCCGGGCCCTAAGTCAAGATATTTTACATAATATGTGGTTGACTATTTAGAATAGCTATTTTGCTACAATTATCAGCCAGAAGACGTCTACTGCTGAACCTCCTCCATAGATTTTATTACTTGTTATCAAAACTATGCATGCGAGTATATTATGCTAAAAATAACTAAAAACCAAATATTGGTATAAACAAATATCTTATTCGTAAATAGTGAAATAAATAGAGGATACAATTTCAATGTAAAAAATGTGTATGTACTCAAAAATAATTGTGTTTATTCAAATCCTGGTTTACAATAAGTATGATCACTTGATTTCGCTGTGATTTCAGTTGTACACGTATTATATAGTCGTGATCAATAGGCCACACCCCAGGCATATTGTTTTAGATGGTTTTTTTTTCTTTTTTTCTTGTGAATATCTGGCTCTCCAAGCAGTTATTTCGTGTTTTTCCTTGTTTTTCTAGTACATCCAGAAACCATTCGTAGGTCGGTATTTCTTTTCTCACCGAGTACAATTTATGAACTTTTCTTCAGATGACCCCACGGTCAAATGAATCAACATGAATAAAACCATTTTTATTTGTCTGCCATATTATACCAGCTGTTGTAACTTTTGTACGTGTTTCTTCTGCAGCGTTCTTTTCCTTAAAAAATTTGGAAATGAGCCCTTTGCTTACACCTGAAAATTCAATGAATCACAAAACATCAAATTAAAATGTATCTGTTATGTGGGAAAAATTTGGTTTACAACTGACAACACTAAACTGTAGCAGTTTATATTCTTTTGTAAATCTGATGAAATGGAATTATCGGCGCTTGTTGTCGAGGATCCTCTTCAAAAACTATTTTACTTTTAGGATTATTTTCCGAGCATCACTGTGAATAGCTTTCGGCATGATAAAATGCTATAAAGAGACAGAAAACTCGAACTGAACACGCTTTGACACATATGACAGCCGAATGACACTTTTGTTAGTTCCTGATCTGCCACTTCACAGATAACTTGGTAGGTCTGTAGAATAGGGCTGAGACCACGATGTAAAAGGAATGGTGCTCTGTCTGACTATAAACAGCTGTTTGCCAGCTGCAATAATGTGAAGCGCCAATTGACGGCACTGAATGAGAAAGTCTTGGCCGTCATATAAAACTGTTTTGCTCGCGCTCGCGTTCATACACGTTCGTATCTTGACGCCAGTAACATGTTTCAATGCCCGAAAAAATGTCTTCATGTAGCTTTTTTGGCTGCAATAGCGCGGCCCTTGGTTAGGTGGGACCCAGTTAGAACGATGTTGAAAATTGATCATAATTGTGCAGCTGGCGAACAAAACTTGATGATTGGTATTTTGGTCGAATTTGTTTATAATTTTTTTTGTGAATTTTGAACGTTTGAATTAAAAAAATAAACAAACTTTTTGAATTTAAAAATATATACTTAAATACTAAATATTTAGATTTATTATATTTGCAACATTGACAAGATTTCGATTTATTATATTTCCAAGATCAAACATCGATTTTCGTGTGCTACCACCAATAAAGCGCGACATTGTCTTGCATGCATTTTACTGTAAAAAAATACGGAAATTCATGCGCGTGTTTTCGATGACATCTGTCACAGAGTTCAAGCTATATTTTACTAACTATAGTACTTGGCCGGTTTTTTTAATCTAGTTTCGTCAGGAAGTAATGAATCTAAGGCATTCTCTTTTTAACATACCATATAATATAAATTATAAATTTTTCCACGTAAAGATGTTCATTGTAGAAACGCTTTTAAAATAAGGTATCCGTGTACATGAACAATGCACACACACACACTCAAAGCCAAAGGGATTTTTTTTTTGGTTCAGATTTCCAGTCTATCCTATTTGTGGTCTGAGAGTACATCCATGATTTTCTTCAGGAATAAAAAAAATACAACCACAGATTAAATAACAGATTGTAGTAAACTTTCTATGTGCTTGGTTCCTTTAATAATAATAAATAACATTATAATGCAGTGTGGTGTGATCGTGAATTATCGAAACAACTATAATTAGTTTTCAAAGAGTGATCTTGTTGATTGATTATCCGGCCAACTAGTTAGGTTATCGGCTTTGCGTCCAAGTCCTTGAGTGAAAATGTACAGCACAGCAACCTCTTACACAAGAGTTTATTTTTGGAAAATAAGTATGTACCTACATATTTTTAAATTTCCCTCTCGGTGAAGGTTAAGCTGCGTTCATCACATTCATGATGCGATGCTCCTAATATAGCAACATTGGCAACTACAGATTTAGTAATGGCAACACTGTTACACAACGTCACACACGTCACTGTCATCTCCCTCCCTCTACCCGCACCTTCCTCATAGAGCGAGCGAAAAAAAAAAAAAAAAAAAAAAAAAAAACTTCCTTCCTCCCTCCAACCAGACAGCAGCCAACGAGCGAGGAGAAGGCAAAGCGAAATCCAAAAAGGCAGGCGGAGAGTCGTCAGCAGGTCGCTCGGTGAGTGTCGGTGCGTGCGTGTGTGAGTGTAGTGACATCGCAGTCGGACGGCGCAATGTTCTCGTGGCTTCGCAAGGAGGGCGAGAAGAGCGAGAGCATCGACAATGTCGTCGAGGGGCTCAAAAGGATATACAGAACGAAGCTGCTCCCGCTCGAGGAGCACTATCAGTTCCACGACTTCCACTCGCCGAAGCTAGAGGAGCCGGACTTCGACGCAAAGCCGATGATCCTGCTCGTCGGCCAGTACTCAACCGGCAAGACCACCTTCATAAAGTACCTGCTCGAGCGCGACTTCCCCGGCATCCGCATCGGGCCCGAGCCCACCACCGACCGCTTCATCGCCGTCATGTACGACGAGAAGGAGGGCATCGTGCCGGGCAACGCTCTCGTCGTCGATCCCAAGAAGCAGTTCCGGCCGCTCAGCAAGTTCGGCAACGCCTTCCTCAACCGCCTGCAGTGCTCCACGGTCGCGTCCCCCGTGCTGAGAGGCATCTCGATCGTGGACACGCCCGGGATCCTCTCGGGCGAGAAGCAGCGCGTGGACCGGGGCTACGACTTCACCGGCGTTCTCGAGTGGTTCGCCGAGCGCGTGGACCGCATCATTCTGCTGTTCGACGCGCACAAGCTCGACATCTCTGACGAATTTCGGCGCTCCATCGAGGCACTCCGCGGCCACGACGACAAGATTCGCATCGTTCTAAACAAGGCGGACATGATCGACCATCAGCAGCTGATGCGTGTGTATGGTGCGCTCATGTGGTCGCTGGGCAAAGTTCTGCAGACGCCGGAGGTCGCGCGCGTGTACATCGGTTCGTTCTGGGATCAGCCGCTGCGGTACGATGTGAACCGCCGGCTGTTCGAGGACGAGGAGCAGGATCTGTTCCGGGACATGCAATCGTTGCCGCGGAACGCCGCGCTACGCAAGCTGAACGACTTGATCAAGCGAGCGCGTCTGGCCAAGGTGCACGCTTACATTGTATCGGAGCTACGCAAGGATATGCCGTCCATGTTCGGGAAGGACGGAAAGAAGAAAGAGCTCATAAAGAATCTCGGGCAAATATACGATAAGATTCAGAAGGAGCAACAGATATCGCCCGGAGACTTCCCGGATATAAAGAAGATGCAGGAGATATTAGCGAATCACGACTTCACCAAGTTCCACCCCTTGAAGCCTAAGCTGCTAGAGGTGGTGGACAACATGCTAGCGACAGAGATCGCGCGGCTGATGGACATGATCCCGCAGGAGAACGTCAACGTTGTCATAGAGCCGCTCATCAAAGGTGAGTGTTTTTACACTTCTTTAAAATATATTTTCTTACACGGGCTACGTGGTGCCTGTTGTGGTGCTTTGTTGCAACAATTTCAGTTTACGGTAGAAGTCTTTCTGTACAGAAAATTTTATAATTACAAATTCTAAAGGTGGGTACTGACCGGCGTTACGCGATGTAATGTACGTTCGCAGGGAGCATGTTGTTACGCCGTTTGCTAAAAAACAGTAAAAACATGCTCGTTCGCCCGTGCTCCAGATTCCTTGCCACTCGCAGTCAAGATGTGGGTCTCGCCGCGGCATACTGACTGAATCGCGTAACAATCAAAGGATTCGCAAAATAACTGACAGCCGGGTGGAGCACTTGAAGCGAGCAATGAGCGGCTCGCTCCTCGTTGCTCGCGCTTCGAGTTTCCCCGTACTGACTGCACCAATGCTCGCTTTGTAACATGTTACATTACATCGCGTAACGCCGGTCAGTACCCACCTTAAGATATGAAAAAAATAAATTTATATAAATTAACCCTTTGACTTCCAACTAATTTAATATAAGGTTGGGGCTACAGTTCCATGCCATTTTCGCTGTTGCGAAATTTGTGAGCCTGCGTGCACAATGCGAGATCTGTTGCTCCTTCTGAATCTTATCGTGTATTTACCCGAGATTCTTTATGAGCTCTTTCTTCTTTCCGTCCTTCCCGAACATGGATGGCACATAATCTGAAATATTTAGTAAAATAATGAAAAAAGTCAGATCAATAAACTCTGTTTACATATATTTTATCAATGAAATTACCTACAAAATACCTAATGTAAAAAAAAAAACGTTTAACAAGTGATGATTCACTTATTTAGAAGCACAGATGGGTTTATTGAAGAAGAATTTAAGAATTTAGACAATTCCCCCATACAAATTGCATATCAATGTTTATTTGCATATTAAAGAATTGATCTGTTCAAATAATGCATTTGAAATAAAATAAGATAAGTACCCGTAACCGACGAGCATGCATGAAGAACATTATGGGAGTGGAAGAGGCGGCAGAGGTGTGTCAGAATCGTGGCACGTGGAGATCCGTTGTCTCTGCCTACCCCACCGGGAAACAGGCGTGACGCTATGTATGTATGTATGTAAGATAAGTAACGAGTTTACCGTCCTGCCAGAAATGACGTAGGTAAAAATTTACAGCCGTGAAAATATACATATATTTTTTTCTTTTTTCCTCGGAATATTTGAACCGTGTGTTCTATGGGGAAGGTAAAGATTTTTTATCTGTACAACCACCACTCTCACTTGCTCTAATAAGAAACATTCATTGAAGTCGCTATTGGCGATATTTTTGGCCCCATCGGCTGTCTATTAGTTAAAACAATGTAGGTAACCCATTTTCTACTTTGCATTTCAATTACCTTTTCTTATGAAATCATACCTAATTATAAATGTATTACCTGATATCATCATTTTATGAGAGCAGAGAAGATATCTCATGGTTACAAGAGTCTTGCTGTAATTATCACCGGAGCATTAATTTCATTAATTTTTAGTGGCTTATAAAGATTTTATTATTTTTTTTTTTTTTTGTGGAAACTGACACGGTTGGCTACATACAACATCCATGATGTCAGCCCGTAACACCGGGTGAACTAGGTGCCACGGCAGTGCTTCCGTTCGGTCGTGCCGGCTACACTGAACTGGATGGAAAACTATTTACATAGCCGTTTCGACCGACGTTTCATTCAGTGCGGTGGTAGCAACCCTGGTGGGGTAAATCCTACCACCTAGTAAGGTAAGAAGGGAAGGGACCTACAGTTTTACGTGGAATCTGAATCACGGTCAGCCTCCAACGGTCGAGCGGTCACCCATCCAAGTACTGACCGCGCTCAGGGTTGCTTAACAATAGTCGACCGACCGCACCACTGAGCTACCGAGGCTGACGGAAGATACATACTAACTTAATTTATTATTTTTAGTATTTTCAGTGTAGTTTATATACAACTGTGTATCAGTGACCTACTAATCTAGCCGCACCCTTATGTAGTTTAAATGTTATCTACTTGAGTACCTACCGAGATAGCTGAAAAATCCTACAAGATTAGATTAGAACCAAAGATAGGTATTGTAGAATGTTTCTAGGTTAGCTGTTGAAGCCGCACCTTGTTTATGAAAATCTACTACTTACTAAGTTATTCAGTCTGCACCTAAGATTTTGTTTTTATTTATAAGTAACAATTTCTTTTATTTTATATACTTAGTGGAAATATTTCTGACCTAAAGCCATACATAATTAGATATATCAAGAATTCAATTTATAAGAATATTCTAACGCATAGAAGTTACCTTTTATAAGATGACTGGATAACTCACATCATATTAAATTTTACAAATGGCGAGCATTACCTAGTTAAGAGTCACTAAGTAATGTTCAGTTTACTTTTTATCCGATACTATATTGCACTATTAAAAGTGCTTTATGGAGTGATTTTAATTATAGTATTCTGCAGTAAAACTAGAAACCTATTCGTCTTGCCATGACATTTCTGTACGCCTGGCAGACACGGCCACCTAACACCAAAATGAATGAATGTACTCATACGTAGGTATAGTAGAACCTCGATTACATACATATACGTATCACATACGCTGAATCCCGACAATCGGGGTAAGCAGAGTAATCGGTGTTGTGCTGCAAGAACTCAAGGTAAATTACAGCACAACACCGGCCACCACGTTTCGCAAAGTATTCGAACAAGATTCAATCGATCAAGCAGCAAATAAGGGACGAAGACCCACCTGCTGCATTTTTTTTTGTCTCGGTGGAAGTACCACCGTGCCAAGGTAAGAGGTGGCGGGCCTGTCGCCCTTTAGCACGGCATCTTGTCCTTATCCCTTAGTCACCTTTTACGACATGCATGGGGAGAGATGCAGTGGGGATATTCTTTTTAATTACCGGCCCCACACGGTACCTCGATTATCTGAGCTATTTTGGATCAGGCCTACCTGGGATAATCAAAAGCTCGGATAATACGAACTTTATTAAACTATAGTCAGATAAAGTTACATTTTTCGATAACATGTAATTGTATACATATCGGTGCTGTTCGCATTCTAAAAGTAGATGACGAACACAGCGCTCCACGGCTTCATCGAACATAGCCGGCTCCATTGCAAGTAGGAGAAGGTTTATATCGAGCTGGAGACCAGCGTGTGGCCACTCTTGTTCTCTTACAGCGCGCTAAACGTTTTGGCTCGCGTCAAGCCCTCGTCAACTAGTCTGCGTTGACGTCGATGGCCGATTTTATTCAATTATTTTAAATGTTGTTCCGCCAAAGATATAAATTTTTGCATCTCTGTTAAGCTCAGTTAAACGCGACCTCGGTTAATGCGAACTCGGTCAATCAGGGTTCTACTCGATGTGAAAAGTTCTACAAAAATATGTGTTTAATATTTTGGGTACTTAATCCCAAGGCTCCAAATTAGGGAGAGACAAGGTCGTACTCAGTGATCAGTTTTTTTTTTATGGAAAGCGCGGCATCTGGCATTTTTTTTTCGAATATTTTCACCGCTTCGGGCATGATTTTTATTCTCTTCTCAGCCCCTTGGAGCCAGCCATTTGTTGTTTAGAGCTGTTATTTGATGTTGATGTTGAGTGTTGAACAAGATTTAATTTAACATCTAAGTGCTGAATTTCTGACAGACTTAATACAGAGGGCCTAGTCCGAGTTTACGTGACAGCTACGTAAACGTCAAATACCGATCGAATTGAGTTTTTATGTATGGAGCTCTCTAGTGGCGCCGCGGTGAGCGTATTGTGCTCCCATACATAAAAACTCAATTCGATCGGTATTTGACGTTTACCTAGCTGTCACATTAACTCGGACTAGGCCCTCTGATATAAATCTATTTCCTCCTAAGTACGTCGGCGGAAAGCAGTGGTTCCGTACCGCTGAAGGCCGGGAGGACTGGAAGGAAAATTGGAGAGGCGTATGCCCAGCAGTGGACGCTTACACGCTGACTGACTGACTGACAGTCTGGGGTTTTTCAAAAGGGGCACGAAAAGGCTCGCATGGAAATGGAATTCGCAATCTCCCACATGCGACCGAATATCCATGAGTGTCGTTAGACACCTATTTGGGTGGGACAGCGCCACTTGTCGCGCTGTCTATAAAAAAATGGACCTTCAGGCTAAAACAATATTTTTATTTGTTGCTCCATCACCTAACTAAAGGTTGACTGAAAATAAATCACTCCTTGTGATAAGTCCACCTTTGCATGCTTATGTACTGTTTACTTGTGTGTTCATTACTGATGTGCAATAATTAAATTTCTATTCTTTTTACTACTCTTCTTTTTTCTACCTATTCGTATTTCTATGCTTTTTTGTCCACGTCCACCTTGCCGCTGGCATATGGCACTGTGGTTTCGCAACGAGTGGTGTTATTGGCTGTCTCTGATTGTCGGATGGACTCTTTGGCAAAGCCACAGTGCCAGTTCTTTTTAAGAATATACCTATATTATTACTAGCTTTTGCCCGCGGCTTCGTTCGCATAGCCTAAGTACTCGTATGTCCGTCCTGAAGGTTCATTCTAAATATTGGTCAAATATTTTTTAAATCGGATGAGTATTTTCGGAGATTACCTCCTACATACATAACATTAGTGTCGATTATAGTGTAGAAGTGTAAGATAATTCAGTGATAGTTTGAGCACCGCAGCGGTTGGCGTGTGATGTGATGGACTCGGTGGAGGCGCGACAGAGCGTGCTTCACGGCAGTGATAGTAGCGAAAGTGACGCCCACCTCTGTTACGTCGGACGTTCGCGGCGAATGTCCGACGGCTCGCGTCCGCATTGTTGCACACACCACTTATTTCTTTTGTCCACCTGTCCTTTCATTCGTTTTTCTCTCTAGGTCTTTATGAACTCGATGGATGCCATTTTTGTTGTTTGTTTGTTTAAATTCATGTAACAGGAGTTTATAGATATATATAAAACAACTAACATTCTCAGTCTACAGAAAACTCTTTGCCGATGATGGCTGGCGATGGAATGTGCGATTTTTTTTGTCTGTTTGTATTAACTTTGTATGTATTTCTAAAATTGTATAGAATTAATAATAATATAAATATGTACACAATTATTAATAAGGAAACGTGAAAATAAATACATGAAATAATAATTCAATATCCTACACATATTTGTACATAATTCTTCGTTTTTTAATAACCAGTGCCTGGCAAGTGCGAACATTGATTCCCGCTCGGCGCTGCGCCGCAGCCCACTAGAATGCAATTTTCTCAATAACGTTGAGATATAAACTTCTAAATAGTTTTAATGATGGACTAGGACTAGGACAGGACTAGATGGACTACTTTATTATTTTGTACATTTTCTTAGCTTTTCGTTCTAGAGTAAGTAATCACTTCGGGCAACGCATGTGACAGATAGGCAATGGATGGACGGATGGACGGACAGACACCTGCCTGACCGATTGTCATACCAACGTCGCTGGCTATGGAAACCTAAAAATGTGATGATATCTTGGTGTGTAATAAATATGTCTATGAAAAAAAGTAAAAAGTAAAATATGTTTTAGAATTTATTGCACATACCTACAAGTTTTTTGCAACTGCAAGCTCTAGTTAGAAATTATATCAGGTAGGTTGGCTCTGTCGACTGCACCATTGGTCTCTCGGTACAGCCAATCATGTTGGTTTACAAAAAAAAAAAAAACCATCGTAACTACCTTTGGTTGCCATCGTAATTTTTTTATATCTCCTATTTTCTTGCTGACTCATCTGTCTCTGTTGAGACATTCAATGTCGGGGTTTGACTTTTTCCTCAGGGCTTGAGGGGTGTGCATCCACTGACGCATCCCCATTGTCTTTCAGTCCTCCTCTAGCAGGTCCTGGGGCATGATTCTTTTAAGCCTTCTCGATTCTTCGTATGTCATCAGATGTCTCGCTAGTAGATTTGTATGCACATCCACGCGCAATTTGTATTTTTTCAGAATTTTCTCGCTTAATGGTTGGGACGTTTAGGTCCCTGTGCAGGGTATCATTGGTGGCGTACCATGGGGCATCTATAATTAAGCGGAGCATTTAGGACTGGAACCTCTGTATGTCTGTATTTGTCCTAGCAGAGGTTGCCCACAGTTGGATTCCATATATGTCCACAATGGTTTTATGATAGCTTTATACAATAGCAGCTTTGATTCCAGAGACAATTGGGACTTGCGGTTTAGCATCCAGTACATCTTGCGTAGTACAAGTTGCAAGCTCAGTTGCTTGCGTTTCGAGAAGATGTGCTTTTACCATGTCAGACGACGATCCAGATTTATACTCAGGTACTTTGTATCATCTGTTTTTGGTATTTTTACATCATTTAGGGACACTGGGGGACATGTTTCGCGTTCTTATAGTGTATGTGACGTTGACTGATTTTGTATCGTTTGCTTTCATTTGTCATTTCTTCAGCCATTTTGAGGTTTCGTCGCCATCGTAATATACAAACATTAAGGAAATTGACTTGGAAGTCTAAGATAAGATAAATATTTATTTTGCGTACTATTTATAACTTAAACTTTAACCTATTTACATTTTTTAACACTTAATTTACTCTAAAATATATGGTCAATTTTGCTGGCTCAGCGTGTGCCAGGGCAGACCAGATGTCTCTTCCTTCCTACTTATGTGTGATACTACGTAGTATATATAATGTAATATAATATCATTGGAAGAATTAGGTAAAATAATTCCTGTTAGTTTACCTACAGTAAATAAAAATACAAATCCTAATGTTCATAATATTGATGGGCTATAATTAATTTGAGCTCCATGTAAAGGTGCAGATAAAGCTAAATTAAAATATTCAACTGAAAATTTATGAATATGAATAGAGTACATATAATCTCATAATATGCATGAAGAATATTATGATAGTAGAAGAGGCGGCAGATGTGTGTCAGGATCGTGGCACGTGGAGATCCGTTGTCTCTGCCTACCCCACCGGGAAACAGGCTTGTTGCTATGTATGTCTGTAACTAAAAATTGGAATTCCTGTCGGTACCTACTGCAATAATTATAGTTGCTGAAGTAAAATAAACTTGTGTACCAATACATTTTATACTTTAGTAGCGATGAGCCTTTTTGTGTCCCGCTCGGACTATAGCATTTTATGTTATGTTTTGATTGATTGATGACAAGAGGGTTTAAAGAAAACAGTAGGTACACATATACACAATAAATACCTCTAGAGCTGCATAAGTCTGCGGAAGTGAGATGCGTGGACAAGTAGGTGACATTAGAAGTCACTTATTGGGTCGACGACCCACTCTACACTCTCGACCCAGTATGCAATTTCACTTAGCGTCTTATACTCGATGGCTGCGGTCGGTGGGAAAATTTTTACGTTTTGTTCTGTTTATTTATTGTGATTTAATAAAATGATGTTTGTCTTACCAAAGTTTATAAAAGCTTGAAATAGAAGCCAAACTTTAAACATTAGTTTTTACCAGAAAGGAACTTTCGTTATCTCCTTATTTATTTATTACGTTATGTTTAATTTAGGTAATCACCCCACTGCAAACAATTTGTAGGGATCTGGAAATAGAGAAGTTTTTTAATAAAACAATTAAATTTTAGCCGCTGAAGTTCCTTAGACTTCTAAAAACTTGTGTCAAACAGTTATTTTCAACTATAAGGCTGTTCAGCGACCTGGAAAACCGGTAGGGAATTTTGCCACGCGGAAAAAACAGGGAAAATTTAAAATGTTTGCGAAAGTCAGGGAAAATGAGGCTAGGCCGTTTCCAGCTAGAACAGGTTCACCTATCAGCTTAGATTAAAGAAAAAGCAGAAAAGTATTCATTCATTCATAAAAAGACGCATACGGGTCTCTATTGGGACCCGTACAGACACAAGTGGAGAAAAAGTAATTTTAGTTCTTAAGTTAAGACATTTTATATGTATTTTCAATATGGCCCTAGTTGGCTGAAATAAACATATAAATAAATAAAATAAAAATAAATTCACTTAAACAGTCTAAAAACGTGCGAAGGAAGATGGAACAAAATTCATACAATACATTCACTGCAAAAAAAACATAAAATGTTACCATGACATTATCAGGGAAAACCGCAAAAAAGGCTCTGGAAAACGGGGTCAAGGAAAGTCATGGAATTTTTTTTTAGATTCGCTAGACTTCCTTACTATGAATCAAAGTTTAGCTTAGTATACCTATATCAATCTACAAATACCCTATTATCTTTCTACAAGCGCCCTACACACTAGGTTCTAACCTGTTATCGCGAGGGGTGTGATTCTAGGTGCAGCTATCATGCCATTATCTAACACGTTATCACCGGGTGACGTAAGCTGCTCGCTGCCACGGTAACACTTCATGACACACAGACAAGCATTACACACATTATACGCATCCCTATACATCACTTAGACACTGCTAAAGAATTTTCCATTTAATTGAGGCATTTTTCATCTTAAATATAATTACTTATTTCACAATTTTTTTATAGAAAGCGCGACATGTGACCCCGACCGAGCCACTCATAAGCACAGATTACTTAAACGATTTAAGTTACTTTGTAACAGATAAATCACTCCACAGAAAAAGCTCCATACCTTCGGCTTTAATAGCCTACTGTTTCACGTCGTCGCCAATCGCTGCGTGCGAAAATGTACCTAAACGATCAAGTGTAAATTGATTTTTGCTTTGCAGCTGCGCGCAGTTGCGTGGGCGAGCGAAGTAAATAGAGTGCGTGAGGCCTGCGCCTGCCATAAGTTAAAGCAGTCGGAAAAAATCTACCAATTATGTTAGCTTTCATGTGATTTACTCGAAAACGACTGAACCGATTTGCATAGAGTTTTCACCGACCTTACCGCGAGCGGAGTCGCGGGCACAACAAATTTTTTTTTATGTAAACTGATACCGTTGGCTACATCACCTACAACATCCATGATGTCAGCCCATAACACCGGGCACCGAGTGAACTTGGTGCCACGTCGTCAGTGCTTCCCTTCGGTCGTGCCGGCTACACTGAACTGGACGGAAAACACAAACTATTTACATAGCCGTTTCGACCGACCTTTCATTCAGTGCGGTGATACCAACCCGGGCGGGTTAAACCCTACCACCTAGTAATATGTAATAAAAAGGGAGTCATATCCCTTAGTCGCCTTTTACGACATACACGGGGAGAGATGCAGTGGGGCTATTCTTTTAAAGTACCGGCCCCACACAATACACAAAGGGAAATGACAGTAAGATGGCAACATTCGCACTTTACTTAGAAAATAATTTAAGTGTATGTGTGTCTGTCTAGCTAGTTGGTTCCCAAATTGGTCAATCTCCATACTTATCTATCACCGAATGTGGCGCGTGCGCACGGATACTACGCGTATAGTGATAATAGGTAACACAGGTGTACGTACATATATGCACGCGCTTACATCACTTTGACCTTGCCAAGATGACTAGGTATCTGTCTGAACTCTTATTGGTACCTAAAATGAGCTTCACAGCGTACTTACGGAAGTAATACTTTGCACCGACACGGCACCCTGCTCCGGCAGAAATAAGGCGCAATGAGCTGACACCGCGGCGGTGTAGCCAAAGAAACCATGTCACTTACCTAAAAATATTTTGCAATTATAGTCTGCATGTGATGTTACCATATTTGGTACACATACCTTTGCCCCTTACTGGATGTAAGATGGCCACATAGCAGCCTCGGTTGTGTCACGTTGTGTTCTCCTCTAGTCCAGTATAGCCAGCAATCCAGGGAAGTCTCCGGTATGGCACAGCTACCTTCTCGGAGGTAATATTGGCTGGTAGGAGCATGTGCTTTGGCCCCTCCGACTCAGCCACCCATATATACCGGATTACATAAAAAAAAAATGGGATAAGATTGGATTTGCATTGTTCATTTGCACCGCGTTTCGAGTGCAGTCCTTGATCAGGGTTGGGTGGGTTCCAAAGATTTCCTGGTTTTAAGTACGGCAGTCGAATCTCTGAGAAGGGAACCAGATGACGGGTGGCGGTTGGGCGAGTGGTTTGGGCATAGGCTTCTCGTGCGAGAGGTCCCAGGTTCGAATCCCGTCTCGGCGTGTACCAAGGAGTTTTTTTGACGAAAAAAAATTACGTGCTGCTTCACCGTTCGGAACCGGTGTAAAACTGTAGGTCCCTTCCATGGCCCCTTACTAGGTGGTAGGCTCAAATTGTAGCCGACTGGGTTAGTTAGTACCACCGTTCTGGATGTAAGATGGCCTCGGTTGTGTTCTCCTCTAGTCCAGTATAGCCAGCAATCAAGGGAAGTCTCCGGTATGGCACCTACTTTCTCGGAGGTGATATTGGCTGGTCGGAGCATGTGCTTTGGCCCCTCCGACTCTGCAAACCATACCGGATTACATAAAAAAAAATCATCGTAATTACACAAGTAATAAATATAGTATTCGGTTGTATTCGTAAGTGCACTGTTCAGTTCATAGTGACTAACTGATGTACACAGAGGCAAATTAACGTTCTAACGTTTATGTTACCAGATGACGAAGTAAATATTTTTACTGACCGACCGAAATGTGGTTAAGCACATCTGGTGGGCGAATTTAGCATAATAGTGCCTGCTTAAGCTTTATTTAAAATATCGATAGTAATATTAATATTATACTGGCGCCATCCGCCTATCGAAAATGACATAAATATATCAAGTTCTTGATAAAAGTTTGATGTTCACGATCATGATAAATGCATCGCCAGATTAGTTTGTATCGGAAAATGTCTGCATTCGAACCGCCACAATGGGTGTGGTGTTTTGTTTTTCATAAATAAATAACGCATGTACCTGTCAGTGGCTACTGATTCTTCAGTAACTATGTATCACTCACTAACTACTTGACCGCACTTGACTTACCTACCTACCAACTCTGGAATGCAATGGCATACTATGTCCATGCTTTTTGGGGGTGTGAGACTATACATACAGTACAGGTGTCCCAGTTCGATCGGATATTTTTTATTGAAAGCGCGACATGTGGCGTCGAGCTATCCATAAGGTGTCTAGCCCATGGACATTCGGTCATATGCGGGGGTTGCGAATGCCATGTTGGCCTGACAGGTCAGGTCGGCCTCTTCACGCCCCTCTTGAAGGAACCGAGACTACTTGGGGGGAAATATATGGGCAGGAAGAGCGTACCACTACAGGATTCCTCATTTAATAAGTTAAAAAAAAAAAGCTCCGTAGCATTTTTTTCCTTTAGCATGATTTACTTTGTGCGCTAGGAAATGGTCGCGAAAACCATTTCCAACATCGGAAACTGACCTTTTTAATGGAAAATACAAGGGTCCTAGAAAAAATATTACTGGGGGTTTTGTTTGAAGTTTATTCCAACAAGCGAGGAATTCTGTGGTGGTAAGGAAAACCGGTCGAACTGGAACAACCTGTATAATATATAATGTTGTTCCACTCACCCTTTAATGGTTAAGCGGGAACTAATAGTTACTGTCTTCATCGTCGACCAACCAAAGGTTGGCGGATCGATGGTCTTCCTAGATAATTCCGCCAGTGTCGCGTACACGAGGGAGTGGTCATTCCAAACGTGGATCAAGTGAATAGAAATTTGGTGAATATATCAGTCAGTAGCTCATAGACAGATGATTCATTCGCGTCACAGTTGGGTTCCGAATGACGACACGCATTGCGGGTATCTCTCTCTGCGCTTGCTGAGCAGGGCTGGCGGGCGAGCGCAAATCTGATTCACCTATTGTAGGAATCCAATTAAATGACTTATCCCATGGTAGGACTCTACCATCATTGTAAAGGTCATCTGCGAAGATGACTGTGCTCTATAATATTTTATAGTAAATTAGTAATAATGCTCTTCCTGGTATTTCCATCCCAATCCAATCTCAACCACGCTGTCAGGAGATGAATTCTACCTACAGTAGTCACAACATACAAATGTGGGTCCGAAGGTCGCGCTCTTTGTTCAATTTGTTCACTGTACCTGCACTAGCTCGACCTTTGGACCCACATTTCCCGTCCAGTTCAGTGTAGCCTGCACGACCGAAGGAACCACTGAGGAAGCACTGACATGGCACCTAGTTCACCCGGTGTTATGGGCTGACATCACGGATGTTGTAGGTGATGTAGCCAACCGTGTCAGTATCCATAAAAAAAAACATTTGTACGTTGTGTTGTGTGACTACTGTACAAAGGTGAAGAGTCTTTGATCTAACTGCGAGTGGGGAAGGTTGATCTAACTGCGAGTGGGGAAGGTACTAGGTTGGTCGAATTTTTGTAAGTATGACTTGCCTCTCATTCGGTTTCTATGAAATAATGAAAGTTTTAAAGTACTCATTTATTTTGGTGGACACATACACCTAATCTACAATATTCTGTACCAGAGTGGTTTGCGGGTACTTAGGCACATTAGGTCCCACATTAGGCACAAGTAATTGCTTTCTTTGCCACTTTCTAGCTATTCATTTAGTTAATTGCTAATTCATTGTGACAACCCTTGGAAAGCTGATTTCCGCAGCAGACAGACACGAGAATGAAACGTTTGTGTCTGGTGACCGTGAATAGTTTTGTGTGCACACGTTGCTTTTGTCCTTTAGGTATTTTTCAAATTATGTATGTCGACTGTTGAATAGAAATGCTGTCTGCTGCATGGAACTGGCACTTACTAAGATAATGATCATTATCTCGTATTTGTATCTTCCGTTCAACAATTTAAAATTCATTCATACTTTTATCGGTATTGTATCCACTGATTGTATCGATATAATCTGAGATATGACCAGTATTGGTATTTGACGAAATAAGTATAAGTATTTTGTATATTAGATAGCCGCCATACTCTCGCGGAACACCCGTTTGCAAAGGTGTAGAATGGGCTTCCGGGGAATACCTTTCCTTCCCTGCTCCTACAATCCACGGATCTACAAATCGCGGATTAATAGCTTTTCCCCAGCGACTTAATCCGCCTTCAAGACGGACAGGCACCTCCTCGGGGTCTCGGGGTGAAATTGACTGTGCCTGAGGCTACGACCTCATGCGAAGCCACCCATTTCGAGTGCAATAAAAATCCGGATCCACTCATGATTCCAGGCACTAGTAACATCCTATTGGTTCCCGTATTTCGTGACACCTTTTATTTATACCGAAGTACAGACTTTTTAAGTAAATTGGGCGATAAGTTTAACTTATACTCACTGTCTGCTCGAATTCGATCTAAAAGAAGTAGGTATCAAGTAAGAAGAGCTGATAGCGTTTCGTCTATTCATGAGGAGACAGTGAAACGAATACAGCAGCGATATGAAGACCTACCCGCAGCGCAAACAGACCGTGTCTCACTATGGTCTGCTGATGCTTTCGCCCCTTGAAGCTTGCACTGCGTGACGTGACGGAGCTATCAAATGGCTGCTCGTATTTATTCGCTCGCAGTAACCATTCGACCATCACGTTCCTAATGTTTCTTTAGTGTCCAGTATCCTCCTTACAGAATACTTGGTGGTACACAACTCAACTTAGCAAGGGTGCCTTTGCCGAGGAACCAAAGGTGTAGTCAATAGAGCCAAATTCACGAGATGCCACGCCCGTAGATTTGCGGACTGTTGCTGGGCTGTCTAGCCTATTGAAATAGCTGATTGATATTGCTGATACACTATATGACGTTTGAAGACCCCCAGATTAAAGGTTTCGGGAAACACTCGCCGGAAGACAGTTCCTGATAAACGCGGAACTTTAATAATATCCTCAGCCCTTTTGCAATATGGTTCTATTTAGTCACACACATATCTGTGGAGGGAGAGGAACTTTGGAATCCATTAAGCATTTTAAATGTATCTCGTAAGCACGCGAGAAATCCCTAATTCGCCATTGGGCCATCGGCAGCAAGATCTCAAAGATGGCATATGGTCTGTCTAAAAAGACGAAACCAATTTGATTGGCTAATTATTGGCAATCGCTGATATCGATCACATAACTACTTAACAGTTACCAAACCCCCAGCTACAGCCGGGTTCGCAAAATATTCGCCAATGAATCGGCACAGTTACCCAACAGTCGACACCCTCTATCGCGCATTGCCACAGCCCGCAAATCCTCGGTGCCATGTCCATGCCTCAGTCAGACGCGTCGGTAATCTAGCTGGCTCGATTGGTTACGGTGCCACAATGCGGGCGTCGTGAATGGGGGCACCGCGCGTGACTGCTTGTGTCACGATGCACACTGGTGAAACACCCTTACACACTGACGACGGGTGGTCTGGTGGAAATGCCTGGTATACGTGTCTTATGCGATCTTTTCTTGAGTTCAAAAGTTTTCGTATTACCGATGGGTTTGTTTTAATGATTTTTTATAAGTGTATATGCCTACCATCATCTTAAAGGGAACCATTGCGAGGAAGCCTCTCTGAAAACTTCCATGCACACTGCTCTGGACACCTGGTGTCCTTCATGAAGGACATTGTCTAGCTGAGTTAGAGGGATCCATTAGAATCACAAAAAGTCTCGAATTCGTGAGGTCACTTGATCACTTCCAGGTGCAATGATATTCCAATGATATTCGGAAGGAAATGTATGGCAATTAATAAATCCCAATTCGAGAGCTCTTCTAGAATCTTGTAACTTCCATTAGTGCTGCGTGTTTCCATCCATTTAATTAAAGTATTCAAATTTTCACGTTTTCCTGTAATTAGCTATGGCTCCTCGTCACATATGGATGTTCCAAATACTCTGAATGAATCATATCTCTTCTGGTTAAGTAAGACTAGAACACACGTATGAGGAAGATATTAGCGAAATTCCAATGATGAAGTCACGAAATGTGTGTGGATATGAGCGGTGCCGGAATTTTCTACTATTGGTTTATCTTTATAGTATTGAATTCATTGCCATTGCATACGCATTCTAATTTGCATTTGCTCACATTGTGCTACTTAGCTGAATATTCATTTAATGATTTAATTAATCACCTTGGCTCTAGCGACCATAGCTAAGGTAAGTACTAAGTACGAAGTATTTTCATCCCGAGCGACGCGGACGTGAGCCGAAATTCCCTTTTTATCAATATGTTGAATTGTTGACCCTTTCATGCCTGATCAAGTCCAATCTACTCCCATTTAAATTTAAATAAAATTTTATTATGCTTTACTACTAATTGACCCATTTCGACTTTAATTCTATTTAGCGTACTAAACTGTATTTACAGTCTAACTAAATCACGTTTGGTGCAAGCGGCCCTAATTCACTGCTTAGTAGCAAGTCCGCTACTAAGCCTTTTGAGCCATATTCTCGTTGAATATTAATTTTCCATCCATCAAATAAAATCACCAATCCCTTCGCAAGCTTTGAAGATATCAAAAGTCATACCTTCTTTGTGTGTTGCTCATACATAACTATGCGATGGTGATGGGAGACGCATGCAATACGAATTGCTCAGGGCCTAGTAAGGCACAATGGGAGGCCCAACAATAGAAATGGATCGTTTGTGAACGCACTAGTTGCGGCGAATGAACGTTGGACTAGATAGGAGTAATTTGTGTATGTTTATTTATTATTATAACAAATGATTGCTCTTCGTACATGTTGTGTTGTGTGAATACTTTTGTATAGCTCTATGAATGAGCAGATTTTACTAATAATTAAATATTCAAGTATAAAAAAGTGTACTTACATATTTAAATTTAATAAAAAAAATCTGAGTACGTAGAAGTCAGGCTACTACCGCTAGTTTTTTCGTGAATTCGATCAATTACCTAGTTATTTTATGTATCCTCAGGATCGTCCACGTCCATAGGCACCACATTCGAGACAAGTACTTTAGTTGCTAACTAGTTTTTTAGTGAGCGGCGACCGCGCCTCGACAAGTTTTCAGAGCAAATTTCCGGAGAGTTTGACGTCATTGGTTAAGTACGAGTAATATGATTGAAGCCAATATTTTTGTTGTGTAGCCGCCGGAGGATAGATCTTTCAGGTGGCATAAGTATTATTTTACAAACGTACATCATTTACCTCAGTTGATTTTTTTCGAACGACCCTCCCGACAAAACATAAGACGTTCATCGAGTTCACGTCAAAAATAGCACGTTATGTATACACTGGAGATGTTTGATTACAATGAACGATGCTTTACTTACATTTTAGATCATTTTAACGTATTAACTCATTCATAAACGTAAGGAAGGGATAAGAATACATACACAATGCATTACCATCAAAATAGTCAATGTAGTTTACTTATAATCGATATTAAAGTATACAACATGCACCCTGATGTAGTAAGCCCGTGCTAGGTACATGCTATTAAAAAGTTGCCATGAAATCTCTAAATCGACTACTTAGATGCCAAGAAGATACCTTGACCTTTCATTATTGCATCATTTTAGTTAGTGGATCTAACTGAACGAATGTTTTACATACAATTCCGCCGGGAAACATTTGCAACCCCAGCTAGGAATACGTGCTTATTATGAAAACTAACCTAAATGCGTCATTTGGGTGGAAGATATGCACATAAAACGAAAAATATGGTTACACCGCATAACATATTTATTAGAACTTTCGTAATTTAGGCTGCTCCAGAAAAAAATTTTAACACCAAGGTTCCAACGGTCTATAAAGATTCAATAATTGCGTAGAATGTTGTAAGAAGGTTGTTTGCGTGGGTTGGGTCTGTTGTCTTTGCCTGCCCCACTGGGAGGCAGGCAGGCGTGACGTTATGTATGTGTATGTATGTATGAACTTATAGCACAACACCGATTACTCTGCTTACCCTGATTGTCGGGATACAAAAGCGTGAGTTATGTATGTATGTATGTATGTTGTAAACACATTTGATATGTGGCTTACTCATCAGACCACAAGTTAAAGCTGCGAAGATGTCATACCTACCTTATATGTGCATGGTTGGTAGTTTTAGATAAATATTGTATGATACCTAACATTTCAGCACATCCACAGTACGCTTGGCATTGCACTTTGACATCATTATAAAGCATACAATATTAATATCCGTCTATTATTTATATCCACGAGATCATCAGTCACCGCACTTAGCAATGTTCTAACTGCAGTGTTATGTTACGGTTTAAATTGGCTAATGCTAGCATAGTATTACATGTCATTATTCAGTGGCAATTTTGCTGTTGCGTTGCTAAGCCTGCTAGGTCGATCGCTCATGTAAGAATCCCAAGAGAAGCGATATGACTTTTGCCTGATGGACCATTAACTTAAATCAATCTTTGATTTGCACTTCCTCAACATTATCTTGCCTGTTAACTAGGTTATATAGATACACATTTATTTAACCAAGTTGGCCACGGTGAGAATTAACCAAGGTATAGCTAACTCATTATAACAAGAAGGCCATTTTCAGTAGTGGGACAATCAAACTGCTGTACTACAGGTGATGATGATAATAACATTTCGGTGGAGATGGTGGTCTGCTGTGGGCTTAACTTGCTTCTTAGCAAACCATCACATTATCACAATTTCAAAATCATTTCCGCGTCAGTATAAACGAAGCTTAAAATCACCCCCAATCTTCTTTGCTGCTAACTTCTAAATAAAGAATGACGAACAAAGCAAAATTCACACTGAAAATACAGTCTCAGGAAGCGTTTTTGTTTGCATTTATTAGTGGCGTCTTCAAGACAGCACACTATTCTTCTTATTAAGGCGACCTCGTAGCATCCTGGGCTTGCATATGCACAGCATCCTCGAGCTCATGTCAGGTTGAGTTAAAACGACTCCCATCCCGGCGCGTGAAGTGTCGGATGCAAAGATCACTGCCACTTGAGAGAAGTGCCTTGAGATTGAATCTGGATTGATTTGTTGGGTCTTATGGCGCGTGCGGATGTTGTTGTCTTGCGATACAATCTTGTCTATTTGATAATAAGCTTACCATTATTTCCTACATTTATCCAGCGTCCTCAAGGTAGGCGCCATTGCTACATATATAGGTTTTGGGTATTCCGTCCATGAGGAAAATGTCACTCAGCAACTCTTATATTCACGATTATATTGGATAATCTTTATGTTTCTGGTTAAGATATTATTTTCGAGAACTTCTATAAATGTACCGTGTGGGGTCGGTACTTTAAAAGAATAGGCCCACTGCATCTCTCCCCGTGTATGTCGTAAAAGGCGACTAAGGGATATGACCCCCTTCTTATATTACTAGGTGGTAGGGTTTACCCGCCCGGGTTGGTACCACCGCACTGAATGAAAGGTCGGTCGAAACGGCTATGTAAATAGTTTGTGTTTTCCGTCCAGTTCAGTGTTGCCGGCACGACCGAAGAGAAGCACTGACGTGGCACCAAGTTCATCCGGTGTTATGGGCTGACATCACGGATGTTGTAGGTGATGTAGCCAACCGTGTCAGTTTCCATAAAAAAAAAAAAAATTGCTCAACCTACGTATTTCTGGTATTATTTTCTGTCTTAGATTCTCACGGATGATTTTTTGCCAGCATTGCTAAGAAATTCGAAGTGATGGTAGAACCTTAGACATTTCTGAAGTGTACAAATAGGATCTGGAATCTGAATGACAAGAAGGCAACTGGCTTGAGAAATGGCCCCAGTCCAGGACAGGATGCCTCTCGAGGCAAGGCCACTTCGTGGGCGGGATGCGCTTCCTTTTCAACTGCTAGCTACTATATATTCGGTTCTGTATGTTAAACTGTCTGTGTGCTCATTCGTTTGCTGACTTGCGGTGGTGGTGTGTTCAGTTTAATGCACTCTCTTGTAGTTGTGCAGTAAATCATGCTTACCTTGGTGGCATTGAGGAGAATCGGTGCTCTCTTCCTGAATTTGATTTCCGGCTTGGCGATGGAAGCTGACAAGGTTTGGCAGAGTTACTTAGTACAAATTCACAGTTTGCTGAAAATTCAGAGAGACTCAGCACTCTTTTGTTGTTGAAATTGGGCTTATGAACACATCGGTTCTCTAAATCGGTTCTTTGTCGCACCGCTGGGGTTTCAAACTGTCTTCCGGCGAGTGTTTCCCGAATCCTTTAACCTGAGTGCCTTTAAACGTTGTATTATTAGGCTAGACAGCCTAGCCACAGTCCGCAAATCTGCTGGCATGGCGCCTAACGGAGCGTAGTTTCGTGAGATTCAGTGATTTTGGCTCAGTCGACTGCAACATTGGTCTCTCGGGAGAGCACGGCATGTTGGTTTACATAAACAAAAGTCAAGAGTATGAATTTTCTGGATCACAGAGTAACGAATCTTTCTGTTCTTTCTTCATTGGATGATAATAAAATGGCAGAAAGCCAATTACAACAAAACAAAGAAATTATACTACACGTGTGCGCTTGGTCCACCTGCGAAGAAGTTATACACAATATTCCGTTTTTATTATATCCAGTTACCGATTGATTACTCTTTGTCTGACAGGAAAACACTTCATTTGCGGTTTGCAACTTTGTACACAGACAAGTATACTACTTTTGGCACATCGCCTGTGATACAATACGAGTAGTTTACTACGACAGTTGGTTGTGAGAAGAGTCATATTAGCACGAATGGAACGTAGCAATGTGCCCATTTACAATGTTCATTTATCATCCCACCAATGATTGCTGCCTCCGACCAGCTGACGTTTAGAAATACGCCCTAAATATTGATCTACTGATTGTATTATTTATTTGATATATTGACGCAACACAACGCACACGTTCGTGTTTGAATAGCATTTGAAACTACCAAGGAGTTTGTATTACGTCGCTGCGCTCCTAAAGGAAACTATTTGGAAACTACCTAACCTATGCCTATTATACCTATTTGTATATGAACAACACAACATGTACTTATTTGATATACCGATTTTTTTTTTATTTTCACATTGAAAATGTCTTCGATCGCTTCAGTATAGTTCCCGATTTCCAGCGAGAGTACGAATTCGCCCTGGTGTCGCGAGTTTTAAGGCTACTGAATATTTAGGGTGTAGGGTTTAAAAAAGGCACTTTTAGATTGTAAACTTTAATATTTTTATATTGTAGATTGACTCGATGTCTGAGGAGGTTCTTTTGATTTTTGAAAAAAAAATGAAAAATTTTGGAGCTATGATTTTTTTTTTAATTTTCCGTTACGCGATTTACGTACGAGTCGTCTTTATCTTGCAGTGTGAGTAGTTACATAAAATGGTATTCGTGTACTTGAAAATTAGGAATTTTTTTATTAAATTTTTTTAAATATTTGAAAATTGTAAATTTTTCAAAATTGACATATTTCTTATATTTAGTATTTGAATACACTAAAAGTCATTTTCAATGTACCCAAAGGTCATGTAATGCATGAGATCTGTGATTTTTTAATATTTAAACTGATACGGTTGGCTACAACACCTACAGCATCCGGGTGAACCAGGTGCCATGTCAGTGCTTCCCTTCATTTCATGTCGGCTAGTAGTTCCTGGCTTTCTATTCCTTACATCGTAACCTAGATCATGATGACAGTGGCCCGTTTTATTTATGTAACTGTAACAGTCTACAATCAAACAAGACAGTTCAATCCGGTCAGCTGATCTAACTTGGATTACATAAAAAGTCAACTGCAATCAATAGTCATACATAATAGGCGCAGGTTTATTATCAGCTGTCTAGTCTAAGCAACGGCCCAATGCTCCTTGGTATCGACCACGCGGCGTGACTTCAACCTCCATCGACCGTTGCTTATTGTTTTGAGACAGACAACACATAAATATCGAGAGCAAGGTCGAATGACTGGCCTTTGCGATACTGATTGGCTTGATCATTGGACTAGGCCGGGCGATGCGATGGTGGTGTGGCCGCGTATAGGATGCGATTTGTTCATAATAGCTGATAATTTATGGATTCTTAGGTACTCCAAGAAGTTCAGGTAATTACTGATATTATTTGCATACGCCAAGCTATTTGTATAATATGTGGTATTGTATCCTTTGATTGCTTTCATCCTCTTTGCAGTAGCTCTGAACAGGAATTAGTTGAATCTTCTTTATTACCATCACTTTATTATGCCGCACTACATCTCGCTCTCCCCATGTGCATGTCGCATAAGGCGACTAAGGGATAAGGACGAGATGCCTCGCTAAATGGCGATAGGTTAGCCGCCTCTCACCTTGGCACGGTCCTTCCGCCGTGTCATGCAGCAGGTGGGTCTTCATTTTTTTTTTTTTTTTTTTTTTTTTTATTGCTACCGAACTGGGTGGCTCTGTCCGAGGTCGCAACCTCAGGCGCAGCCAATTTCACACCCGAGGAGGTGCCAGTCCGGCTTGGAGGTGGACTAATGTTGCTGGGGAAAGGCTATTAACCCGCGATTTGAAGATCTGTGGATTGTAGGAGTGGGGGAAGATATTTCCTGGGAGCCCGTTCCACACCTTTGCAGTGCGGCACAAGAACGATTTAGAGAATCGTGCAGTTCGAAGAACTCTTCTGTCGACTACAAACGGGTGTTCCGCGAGAGTATGGCGGGTTTGGCGAAGGCGAACAGGAGGAGGAGGGATAAGGGAAGCAAGTTCGTCAGAGCAGCGGCCATAGTAGTACCGATAAAACAGGCTCAATGACCCAACGATACGTCTGTGCTTTAGAGGTTGAAGGTCCTTTGTGAGTACGGAGTCACCAATGAGGCGAATGGCTCGTCGCTGAATAGAATCCAAGGCTGAAAGAAGGTACTCAGGGGAACCCTCCCAAAGATGACTGCAATATTCCATCACCGGTCTTACTTGTGCTTTGTAGAGTGTAAGCAGTTGGACCGGCGTGAAAAATCGCCGACAGCGGTAAAGGACTCCTAATTTTCGAGACGCTAGTTTCGCCTTGGACTCTATGAACGATCGAAACCCAACGTCCCTGGACACCTCCATACCCAGGACACCCAGACTACCATCGTTGGGGACTTGGCTGCCCTGAAAAGTGGCTTGGAGAGGAAACGGATCAGCCTTAGTAGAGAAGGCACAAGCTTGCGTCTTGGCTACGTTGAAGTTGACCAAGTTCTTCTTCCCCCAAGAGGATACTTTTTCGAGAACCTGGTCAACCCGAGCAACAGTTTCGCGTCTCGCGTTTGCTGCTGAGGCCTCTCTACCCTTCCAGTCCTTGATGAACCCTTCGTGCACCGTGCTGTCGTCCGCGTAACAGTGTATTTCGCCGAGCGAGAGCATGTCGTTGATGAACAATAAAAACAGCGTAGGCGACAGCACGGATCCTTGTGGAACACCAGCATTGATTGAGTAGTCGGCCGAGCAGGCACCATCTAGGGTGACAAATATCGACCGGCCACTCAAAAAGCTGGAGATCCAGGTGCACAGTTTTGTAGGGACACCGTAGGCCGGAAGCTTGCTTAAGAGTCCCCGGTGCCAGACGCGATCGAATGCTTTGGATATGTCCAGAGCGACCGCCAGCGATTCCCCAAAACCATCGAGCCTTTCAGCCCATAAATGCGTGACGTACGCTAGAAGATCTCCAGTCGACCTTTGCTTGCGAAAGCCGTATTGTTTGTCGTCGAGGAGTTTAGAGTCTTCTAGGTACGTCAGGAGCGCTGAGTTGACAATACGCTCCATAACCTTACTCAAAAGTGAGGTTATCGCAATAGGGCGATAGTTCGATGGGTTCGCTGGGTCCCCCTTCTTGGGGACCGGCTGGACCGAAGCTCTCTTCCAGCAAGAAGGCATTGATCCGGAGGAATAGGAGCGTTTGAATAGGCGGGTGAGGACTGGCGCCAATTCCAGAGCACAATTTTTCAAGACGATCGCCGGGACGCCGTCAGGCCCACTACTCTTCGAAATATCCAACTCACGTAGTGTTTTATGGACGACTCTGGGGTGGAACCTAATATTTGCCATCATACGCCCGCAATGGGGTAATGAAGGGGGGTTGGCGCCCAGGTCGTCCATGTTTGAGTTGGATGCGAAAAGGCGTGCAAAGATATTCGCCTTTTCTTTCGCGAGTATAGCGAGCGAGCCATCCGGACGTTCCAGCGGAGGTGTAGCTGGACGGCAGAAATTCCGACCGATGGATTTGGCGAGAGACCAGAAGGCGCGGCTACCCGAAGGGCTACGTGCAAGTTTCGCGCCAATTCCACGGTCGTGCCTGAACTTGGCCAAGTTTTGCGTTCGTTTGCAGGACCTAGCAACGACGTTGAGCTCTCGTCTGTTCTCGACAGACCTATTCTGCAGCCATTTCCTATAAGCCTTGTTCTTAGTGTCAATAGCCAGTCTGCATTGACAATCAAACCAAGGCTTATGGCGGCCGCCGATGGGAACGGTGGAGGTAGGTATGAAGAAATTCATACCCTGTGCGATCACATCGACGACCGATTGGGCACACAGGGATGGGTCTGGAGAAGAGAAGCAAACGTCGTGCCAAGGGTAGGCTCCCAGGAAGGATCGGAAGTCATCCCATTGTGCTGACCGGTAGTGCCAAACTGTTCGCGTACTACATTCACGTGCTTCCGCGAAGTGTACAGTTGGCACAGTTGAGCGTACAAGGCAATGGTCGGAGTTTCCGAGGGGAGCTTCGACCCTCACCTTGTAACCATTTGGCTCGGTAGTCAGCACTTCATGTCTTACTTGCTGCTTAATAGTATCACTGATAGTTATCTTGTCCGAATACTTTGTGAAACGTGGATGTGGGTGTTGTGCTGTAATTTACTATAGTACAACACCGATTACTCTGCTTACACCGTTTGTCGGGATGCAGCGTGTGGTATGTTATGTTCTTCTTTATTAAAACAATTAAGACATCTGAAGTATTTTTTCACTTGGTTGGTACCTGGTTGCGTATTTGTTTAATGGTGTCATAGATTACTGGAATGCTCGCTGGAATTCAACACATTATCTTGTCCGAATACTTTGTGAAACGTGGATGTCGGTGTTGTGCTGTAATTTACTATAGTACAACACCGATTACTCTGCTTACACCGTTTCTCGGGATGCAGCGTGTGGTATGTTATGGTCTTCTTTATTAAAACAATTAAGACATCTGATGTATTTTTTCACTTGGTTGGTACCTGGTTGCGTATTTGTTTAATGGTGTCATAGATTACTGGAATGCTCGCTGGAATTCAACACATTATCTTGTCCGAATACTTTGTGAAACGTGGATGTCGGTGTTGTGCTGTAATTTACTATAGTACAACACCGATTACTCTGCTTACACCGTTTGTCGGGATGCAGCGTGTGGTATGTTATGTTCTTCTTTATTAAAACAATTAAGACATCTGAAGTATTTTTTCACTTCGTACCTGGTTGCGTATTTGTTTAATGGTTTCATAGATTACTGGAATGGAACTAAAAAGAAAAATGCGTATTGCCATAGTGAATCCTAAGGAAAGAAGATTCAACACTTATATTATAATGACAGGGAACCAAAACAATAAAGATTGTCTACACTCTACAGTACCCGGCAGTATATAATAACAATCGAGCTTTAGACAGAGACATTACAGTTGTAGAGCGTCGTCCCTGTCGCACACAGAGACGTGCGAGCTCGTACGGCAGGGACGACGCTCTACAACCGGATTGTCTCTTTCTAAAGCTTGATGTTCATTATTTACTTTTTCAATTGACAATTTAAGACGAGACGGTATCAATTGACAATTTAAGACGAGACGGTATCAATTGACAATTTAAGACGAGACGGTTTCAATTGACAATTTAAGACGCGTCAAGTTAACTTTCTCCATACAAAATCGTCTTTCGGCATTTATGTTTTCTAGCCACCTATAAACCTTATCCGATTTTAGAATGTTTTTTTTTTCTTTTCTTAAGGACAGTCCAATCTATGTTCCTGTAATTTTTTTGTTTAGATGAAATATACATACAACACCGGAGCTAAAAATTGGTATTTCGACCGAAAACAATTGAATTTTTTATTTTTGATATCATGAAGTTCATTAAGCTTTATTTAGTCATGGCTTTAGATATTAAAAAAAAATAAAATAAGACTGGAACGTAGTTTCGACTATCCTTATTACAACAAAAAATTATTGTAAAAATCTGATAAGGGGGTAAACAACATAAATGCCGTAAGACGATTTTTTAAGGAGAAAGTTAACTTCCGTCTCGTCTTAAAATTATCACCAAATATGGTGTGGTCAGTTCATCTCAATAGCCGCAGGGTTTTGCACAGTGTGCAGCTATCCAAATATTATCTGGTCGCTGGTTAGAGTACCGAATAAACGGTTTTGCTGTGGAAACGTCTCGTTTCATTAGACACAGTGTTCAGAATCAGATCATTCGTGGGAAGTCGCGACGGATGGTCGAATTTTGAACCGCTCAGTAATCATGATCTTGTGACCATTTCCGTTGGTTTAACCTTCGTCGACCTTAAATTTCCGGTCGCTAGTTAGAGATTGATAGTTAATATTTCTTTATATATTATACTAGCTTTTGCCCGCGGCTTCGCTCGCGTGAAATTCGTATTAAAAAAGAGGCAAGTAAGTAAGCCCGCTACCGTACCTTTATTTCGGCGCGCGGAATAATTCGGTTTCTATGCGAGCCAAATCTTAGCGTAACCGGAACAAAATTTTATTTAGCCTATCCTGTGTCCTGTATATGTGCTTGTGTGTGTATATGTGTGTATGTGTTTAAGAGTTATGGAGGAACATACATACATACAGCAAAGATTTCTAAAAATCGCCTATTTAGTTTTAGTATCATACATAGAGTCTACAAACGCAATATCTCTTAAAACAAAGTAACGTACTCCGTGACCATTCTTTACAGATTTATTATTAGTATTGATTGATTGAAGATACTGAAGATAATTCTGCCCTCGCACCGATCACTGACCCTAGGAGCCTGGGATCTTGGGGATGGAGCGTCCCGAGTGACGGCCGATCGAACGTGGCGCTCAGCGGCGGAGCGTGTCATTGCCGGTGTCTGCTACGTCGCCTTGTGTACGCTCTCAGCTCATAAGAGTACTTGAGGCACGAAAGAGGCACGCTGACGTGTGTTCCCTAGGCTCAATTGTCGGTGGGACCTCCAATGAAATCATTACTGCTATTTTGCTTATATTCTACCCACCTACCCACATTCCACCAAACAGCTTGCGCAGTAAACATTTGAGTTTCCAAACTTGGCGTGCATTTCTAGCAAACCCTTCTTGTGCCTCTTACATCCATTTGAGCGCTACGAATGCACTGGTGAAGTGCCGGCTCTCTCTGTCAATATGAAAAGCACAATGATAGGTCTAGAGCGGGCTCCAAATCCTACGCTAGGCCAAGAGGTACAGTTCTAAATATCCATGACGCAAGGTCGCCGAAACGCTGCAACTCGGAGGAAATAGGACGCTGCAATAACGAATTCGTTTGTGAAGTTTGATTTGTCAACTGGATTAATTCCCTGTGATAAATTGACTTCCCTCATCCCTCCTGCCCCCATCCTTCTCCGCCACACCCGACGGATTTGCTTGGAACATCCATATTACATATGTTGTTGACCCTAGAAATCGTTCCAGTGTCGTACGGCGAAAATATGGAACGGTTTTCCGGTGAGTGTGTTCTCTACCAGCATCACCTAGAGCCAGGGGATCTTCAAAAGGTGTGTCAATAAATTAGACAACGACCTTTTAGTCCGCCTCATAGCGCGGCTCTCTGAGCGTAGTTTCGCGAGGAGTGGTGGCATTGGCTGTGTCTGATCTTTCGTTAAAGTTTTTGGCACATACACCAGTGCCGGCTGTCTATAAAAAATCCCACTGAAAAATAATCATTACGATTGTATGTTACTGGTTAATGGTAGATAATCGCCATTGGCCATTCAAGAAAATGCCTTCATTGACTGAAGTGTGTATTTTTTGTTATCTCAGTGAGTCATCCTGTCATCTGTAATAATTGAGTCATTACCGGTTTCTTCGCGAGCTGAAGCTCACCCCGACGGCACCGGCTTTCTACGTGAAAGTGGCAATTTATTAATTCGCAAACAAGTGCGTTATGTGATTGCAGCTATATGATATGAATTTTATTTACGGAATAAAATAATTTGACAGACGCGCACATAATTTTAAAGCAGACTCACTTTCTTACCTCCGGCTCCGTGCACTCCGTGAAACGACTGTGGCTTCTTGCAAGCGGATTTTATCGTGTGCATACGAGTAGCTACCTAATGAAAAGTAATAATAAAATTTCAGAAATGAAATTTTTTTAATGAATCTTTTTTATTTTTAATGCACAGCCTGTGCATTAATGTTGCTTTTTTATTTTTAATGCCCTGTGCAGCACAGGGCATTAAAAATAAAAAGCCTATTAAGCGCGAACGTTGTTTACAATTAGAGGGTTCCGTAGTCATAGAGATGAGAAGGAATCTTATAATATTTTTTTTAGATTTATATATTTATGATCTTTACATACAAGTCAGGTTTCTATCCGTTTGCATCATAATAACTCTTATCTTCTTCATACTTTGAATGTTTATGCATTTTTCCCTTTATTTTTGTTAGGACTTTTAGCCAACATTTTGGCTATGTTAGCCCCATTATTCTTTGTTGTACCAGAACATTGGATGAGGATTCCCTCTTCCAGTGTTGTTGTATTAGGCATTATAACTACAGTACTATGTACCTACTTATGCACCTAAATAACTATGTATTATGTACATACTTCAGTTAGTATGTTAGTTACATACTGGTTTAGTTTTGGTTAGCATACAAATTACAGTAAATTTTAATAAGTTCATGAAAAATATTAAAATTCCCGGTTGTGCCGAACTGGCCAGTCATAATTAGTGTTTAATTTTTATAAAGTGTTATATTATTCTTTTGCACTCTTGCAATAAAATTCGAAAGTAAAAGTTTTCGTCGCTAATACCTGCACTGATCTATAGTACTAGATGTGCCTTTCTCATACATCACTCCCGAAAAAAACATGTCATTGATCAAATTAGTTTATTATAAGCTGACTTGACAATGACCGATCGTTCGTGTTGTATTGTATGGCTCACCTTATCGCTCTATGTCCGCAAATACGCGAGTGAGGAGCGTGAACGCATTCCTAGCATGGGTGACTTTTAATGCGATAATCTTTTGAATGTATTCGTGATGACAATTGCTTGTGACGGCACGCACGCACACTCGTTCACCGACAGGTAACATGATCCATAGCGCTTTGCCTCATCTAGTATTTAGTTCGTTGATTTCCGGCATTTTTGTACTTGAGTCCGGCGGCCGGCGGGCGCGGCGTTGCGATAAATTCGACGTGTTTGTGTAAAGCGGTCCGTCTGTCACGCACGCTATGTCACGTTCAGTACTAGGTATAAACTGTTCGTATATTTTGTCATGCATGATGTGTTCATTGATCGATTCCACAAGGTGTTGCCTGATGCTGGCCGAACTTTCAGGACAGACGGCAGTCGTTGACGTTATGTATGACGAATCCGAGTGCAGTGTACTGTCTGGATGATGATGATGACTAAAGAATAAGGAATGAATACAGTTGAACTTTGTAAGGTTTTGAGAAAATACAAAGTATGGTATGATATACCATTTGACAATTATCAGTTGAATCTTTGTTTGCAAACATTCTCGTTAGATTAACTTTGTTAGTTGCTATCGAGGTTGCTATAGAAAATTCTGTATTTGGGCTCCCGTCTACAAGGCCGACTACACCATTTTCTACTGCAATTTCCTTGTTTCCTTAATCTTTATTTGCAGTAGGATTTTAAAATTTTAATTTAATTTAATTTTATTAAATACCTACTTTTCAATTCTAAACCATAATGTGTGGTATATTTTTGGAAATTTCCTTTTTATGCTCTCTGCAACGATGATATCCCACGCAATTAGTTTTGAATGTATTTTTTCTAACTTTGATGATATGGCGCCTAACGGCTATCATTTAGTTTTTTACGTAATGCAGCCTTTGTTTTTGCGATAACTATGAAAAATAGTTTTGGACAACTCATTCATCAAAATCGATTCAGCCGCTTTGGAGTTACGAGGGAATAAAAAACTCAACCACTCAAGCAAACATAGAAAAATCAAATTTAAACATTACCCTCCTTTGCGTTAGCAGTCGGGTAAACAAGAAATAGGTCCTATCATAATAATGCCGACCGTATGCATTTTAGTACCTATGTAGGTAGAATACCTACTTGCCGGGCAGATTGGTGTCGCCGTAGTAATTATGTGAATTACGTTCGTCCAACCTCATATCCTGCTCTAGTTAGCCCGGCGGACTCGACGTATGACAATTTGCCGGTCACATACCTATTTACAGTACGCGACAGTAAATAATGCACGTCGAGCTTTAGAAAGAGACAATCCTGTTGTAGAGCGCCGTCCCTGTCGCACGAACTCGCACGTCTCTGTGCGACAGGGACGACGCTCTACAACCGAATTGTCTCTTTCTAAAGTCTGATGTGCATTATTTATTGCCGTAATGTCTCAGATTATTGCTGCGACGCGTCGTCGGCGGCGCGGGGCGAGCCTTCAGCTGTAGCACTGATTTTCAGACGGACGCCACGTTTACATTGTAATATGAACCATCAAGAAACATAAAGAAAAACACAATTTTGATAATCCCTATCTTTACTATACTGTATTTACTTATACATATGTGCCTATATAATCACTAAAAAATAAAATTCGGCACGGATCCGGCACGACCGAAGGGAAGCATTGACATGGCACCTAGTTCACCCGGTGTTATGGGCTGACATCACGGATTTTGTAGGTGATGTAACCAACCGTGTCAGTTTCCATAAAAAAAAATCAATAAAATATACCAATACGTATAATATAGGTACAAATATTATTTAAATGTAAAGTAGAATACCTATAACATGACCCAGTGGAACTCCGTTATCCGTATGACCGCCGACCTTTCTATGCACTTTATAAGTTTTTCTTCCTCAGATAGTCAGCTAGAATAACACGACTACGAAAAAAAACCGACCAAGTTCGCGTCGGACTCGCGCACAAAGACTAGGTTTCCGCACCACAAAACTTAATTACCTTAATTTTTCACTTTAAATTTTTTTTATAATTTTTTGCTATATCCGGTAAATAAGAATATTCTGCGAAAATTCTACCGGGTAGCTATTACGGTTCCAAAGATAACAGTCATCGGACGGACGGACGAACGAAGAGACAGACAGACAGACAGACAGACAGACGTAGGCTTAGTAATACCGTACGGGGTACGGAAACCTAAAAAGTAAGGAAAAAAAAGTCATACCTACTGATATCGAACCGCAGAGCAGTACCTATAAAATGGTGATGTCGGGCGTGTAGTAGAAGCGTTCGAATATACATGGAGCCGGGTACTAAGAGAAGGTCCATTAAGATATAAAATGTTTACTCGCGATCCGGTTGTAAACTTTACGAATTGGCTCTAGTAGTAAACCTCATTGTAGAGAAATGTTTACTTTTCAATTTTCCCTTTGATGGCCTAACGTTGTTATTAGTTTATGCTAACTGAGCTGAACCAACACAATTTTCCTTGTTTGTGGAATCCCATTTGCCAAGTTTTAAATATATATTTTTAGGGCTTTTAACAATGATTTGTTAATATCAGTCCCATAGTACTCATCTTCCCTATCACCTAGGGCCCAGGGTCCCTAAGGGATAGAGAACGATGAACGAAATCCAACACAATTACTAGATCCTCTCACGTGGGCTCGCTAACTGTAAATTTTAAATTACTTCTTTCGCATACTTATGGACCGGAATTTGGATTCAAGTTGGTCGGTTGATGGTCTAGCTAGAGTCTGGAGTCTTTGACCCACAGAGTATTTGTAGGTTTACTTAATCTGTTCTACAGGAAGGTGCCTAGTATCTTGGAAGCTGCTCGAAGGAACTTGCATCCCTTATTTCTTGCCATCCAACCTGTCGCCGCAGCAATCGTCGCAAAGAAACTGAAAACCCCTTTGTTGTTGATGTTGGGCTTTTGAGGATCGTTTCTCAAAATTGTTCATCTGTCGCACCGCTAGTTTTGCTGTGGACCGGTGTGTGTTTTTGTGGATACTTTCAATCTGGGAGTCTACAAACTTCGTCGAATCTTCAAGCTGGATAGCGCTTTTATAGACCGCAAATATGCTGGTGATCTTGCTGAGCGTGTTTTGGCGAGGTGAGGCGAATTTGACTGTTTCGGGTACCTATGGTTGCTCGGCACAGACACCCATACTGGTTTTCATAAAAAGAGTTCTCTTGAACCGGTCACAACACTGGCTAGAAGGAGGCTTCCAGTTGCAGCAAAACGTATTTATTTGCATATCAAACAAATATTCATAAATTTCTGTTATCGTGTGAAAACTCCAAATCTCCTACAGCAAGCTCAAGCACTGGTGCAGTGCCGTGTAGGGTTGCCAGATGTTTCAGTCAAAATTCCGAGACATAGAATTAATAAACAAAATTTTTATTCAATTTTTTTATTTGACAAAAAAACAACCATGTCTAAATTTAGTTCCATTTGTACTTATTCATTGAATGAATCACCTTTCGCAGATACCTACTATTAGATCACGCCCGCCAGGTCCATCAAGTAGCTTTATGAACTTCGAACAAGATTCGTCGGAGTTGTCCGGATTGTAGCTCAGCCTTGCCCACGTCCACAGACATACGATTTCTTTCGTCAGTCCACTGACTGTTAATTAGGCCACAGGCCACAGCAGATCGCATTATCCTTTGGCGCGTATTTTAAATTTATACCCGGGACAATTTACACAATTCCTGGACCCGGGACGTATTAACTAATCCTGGCCCCGGCCGCTGCCGGCCAAGTGGCAACCTTAGTGTCAGCCATGCCGTGCCACCCAACATCCCGTTTAGTTCGGTATCTCTTCAGTATACTTCTGATCATTTGATGCGGCTCTGAAACACCAAATTATTACAAGTACCTACGTAGCGAGTGAATGAGACATTTTCAATAATACTTCCGATTGTGCGTACATAAACAATTGTCACGTGTTGTAATTTTGATTACTCAGAATTTGACGATAATATGAGGAAATATCGATGCTCCGATTAAGTCACGTAGGTAGAGCTGCTTAATCGAGTTTTGTTGAAATAATTTTTATTGAGAAGCAGATAGAATTGTTTAAAATTTTCGAAATCATTGAAGTAGATAGGTACGAGTACGTATCGATTTCATTTTTAGGGTGTCTGAAGGCTATGCTGTGCTTGATCTATTACTGAAGGTACTGGAAGAAGATTCAGCGTATTATAATGTTATTTCGGACAAAATAGAGCACAACTTTAATCCAGACACGACGAGAAAAAGAGAGTATATTGAAACAGGAGAAATTAGCGTAAGTAGGGCATTTTTTGGAAACACTTAATCCCTAGATTTTAGTTTAGTTTTACAAAATTACTTCTGCACCTAAGTACATTAAATATTTAGTTTTGTATCCAAAGTTACAGACTTAGTTCAAAAAGAGTTTGTTTTATTATTAGATACTTGAATTTGTTTTTCTTAGAGTGGTAGAGTAAAGGGAAGACTTTTTAAAGTAATAATGGAAAAACTAAACCAATGAAAATACTGGGACACGTAGGTAATTTATAAATGTTCATGTGCTTTAGTTCCATGGAACAATTGGGAATGTTTTTTTCCCCAGTAGTTCCAGCATAATCGATTGTTTTTAGTTCCATGGAACAGGTGGGATTTTTTGTCCCACTACTTCCATGATGGAACTAGGCGATGGAACTACTGGGACCTGCCGATCTAGAATAGAATAGAATAGAACCTCTTTATTGCACACAATTGAAAGAAGAAAAGTACACGACAAGAAACAAGAAATACAGGAGTGCGCAAAGGCGGACTTATCACTGCAAGTGATTTCTTCCAGTCAACCTTTTAGATATTCATAAATATAATAACGTGATGTATTCTGTGATAGGTCAAAGGTACGGGGAAATTAAATTATCTCGACTTCAAATTCATTTCCAAAAAATGATTGATTTAAGTGTAAACATAGGCAATCTAATCTTATCGAAGTAAATATACGAGTACCTATGTGAACGTGCTTACGTCAATATGAAATTTTGAAAAAAAAAACGTCGTATTTTATTCGTAAAAGGCGAGTAAGGGACAAGGACAAGGTGCCGTGCTAAAGGGCGACAGGGTAGCCACCTCTCACCTTGGCACGGTCCTTCCACCGAGTCATGCAGCAGGTGGGTCTGCGTGCCTTTACTTGCTGCTTGATAGTTATCTTGTCCTAATACATTGCTAAACGTGGTGGTCGGTGTTGTGCTGTAATTTACAAGAGTACTTGCAGCACAACACCGATTACTCTGCTCACCCCGATTGTCTGGATGCAGCGTGTGGTATGTATGTATGCATTTTAATTATTGTGGCATTCACTGAAGTTTTACCTAAATCGAAACGTCTTTCTCTTTACGCAGAATAAAATGAGATTTTTTACAGATTTTTTCTGCAGTCATAAATGGCTCACGAATGTGGATTTTTCTCTATCCAGATGATGGCATTGGACCAATATTTGACCCGATAGTGGCGCGTTCGTGTTGGTTTAACACAAATTTTCATGTGTCAACAGTTTATATCATTCGGTGTAGTCAGATAACGCCAGACGGGTGACTGTCCGCAAAGCATTGTGTGTCGTGGTGCCGCCCATTGTTCAGTGTTCATATAAATTTGAACACAAACGCCAGGTGGTGGTGGGTGAGACGTACGACTGAAAATTTTGGCCACCACACCACTCTCGCGTCACACTATATTCTTATGGATTTGGTCAATGGCTGTTTCAGCCATGCGCTCTTAGATATTTTCTAATTTTTTATGGAAACTGACTTTATGATGATTTCATTTCATTTCATTTACACTGAACTGGACGGAAACACGAATTATTTACATAGGCGTTTCAACCGAACTTTCATTCAGTGCGGTGGTACCAACTACCAACCCGGGCGGGTTAAACCCTACCACCTAGTAAGGTAAGAAGGGAAGGGACCTGCAGTTTTACGTGGAATCCGAACCACGGTCAGCCTCCAACGGTCGAGCGGTCACCCATCCAAGTACTGACCGCGCCCAGCGTTGCTTAACAACAGCAACAGTCACTGTCTGCACCACTGAGCTATAGGCTGACGAAAATCTACATGTAATGTTGCCGAAAGTGGTGAAATCAGTCCTAAGTCAAGAAGGTATGCACACCCTCGTGCACACCGCACCAGTAAAATTGATGGGCATGAATCTCGATCTCGGGCCATTATGCCCTCCATCGCATCGGTGTCGGAATGCCGCGCCGCCATCTACCTTTTACCACAGAATATAAACTTTTACGCACACATTGCCGCCATTTCTCAAGCTAATGCTGCTCCAATCGATTCTCAAGACTGTTCCTCATTTAATATGGGGATATATATATAATCGACCCATATACAATCGACCTACCAGCGCACCAAAACCGGTTCTGTGGGTCTTCTATTAGCAGAACCGGAAAAATGTGGAACACACTCCCTGCCCATCTACTTCTTCCCAAGTACAGCCTGGGCTTTTTCAAAAGCGGCGTTAAATGGCTCCTCTCAGGCCGGCATGGCATTCGCAATGCCCGTGCATCACAGAATGTCCATAGGCATCGTTAGACACTAACTCTGTAGGTGAAACGATGCCTCACGTCGCGCTTTCCTTAAAAAAAATCTAATAAATGAGGAGGAGCAGTCAAGCAATCCGTCTCATGCAGAAGATTCGTGCCTTACTTTCTTCTTGATATGTTATCTTCTAATACTATGCTAAACGTGGTGATCGGTGTAGTGCTGTAATTTACTTGCGGCACAACACCGATTACTCTGCTTACCTCGATTGTCGGGAATACAGCGTGTGGTATGTATGTGTATGCATGCTAGTTGTCTTCACGTGGCACTCTACTGCTGCGCTGCGCTACCCATCGAATGACGGTTCATTATTTCAAAATGCTCAATGTTTTCAGTTTCATATTAATAAACAGTGGCGTTTTCGAAAAAAAAAATATTGTTTTTTATGGAAACTGACACGGTTGTCTACATCATCTACAACATCCGTGATGTCAGCCCATAACACCGGGTGAACTTGGTGCCACGTCAGCGCTTCCCTTCGGTCGTGCCGGCTACACTGAACTGGACGGAAAACACAAACAATTTACATAGCCGTTTCGACCGACCTTTCATTCAGTGCGGTGGTACCAACCCGGGCGGGCTAAACCCTACCACCTAGTAAGGTAAAAAGGGAAGGGACCTACAGTTTTACGTGGAATCCGAACCACGGTCAGCCTCCAACGGTCAAGCGGTCACCCATCCAAGTACTGACCGGCCCAGCGTTGCTTAACCATCAATAGCGACAGTCGACTGTCTGCACCACTGAGCTATCGAGGCTGACAAATCTTCGTCCTTTGTCCAAATGTCTTCGTCCTTTTCAAATTGGAAAGTGGAAAGTGCTTCATATTTGGTTGGTAATTTTATATTCGAAGCATGTGCCATTCTCATATTATTTATTATCTATCACTTCCATTTCCGTTCAGTAACGGTGCTTATGTTGTTAATGCATGTGGGTCGCGACGACTGCGGTGCAGTGTGTATTGTTGTTAGTTCGGTAGTTATTGTGCAGTTGTTATTATTGTTCTATTTTATGCTGTGTGTGCAGATTCGGTTGTACCATATACTAATATTTTATGTTTATGTTAGTACTAAGCACGTACTCGCTTTATATATATTTTTAATTAGAAAAATGCAAATCGAAAATCATTGGAAAAAAAATACATCCCGACCAGGATTTGAACCTGGGTCTCTGGCTTGAGCCGCCAACGCGATAACCAACTACACCACCGGGCCGTTACATATTATCTCCAAATTTTCGATCTATTGCACCTTCATGAATGATGTCGCATAATTTTTTTTTCTCAAGCCAGAGACTCAGGTTCAAATCCTGGTAGGGATGTATTTTTTCCAATGATTTTCGATTTGCATTTTTCTAATTAAAAATGTACCATATACTGTTATTGCATATTGAATAGTGAATAATCCAATAAACAATTAATTAAACCAAAAATAAATAAGAACAATAATACCGAGTTTAATTCTTTATTCATCAATCATCCATCATTCATATGGTAGTACACTACGCTTGGATTTATTCAATTTTATTTTTACAATCCGGTTCGATTACACCCACAAAAAGAGCCGGTAAGAAACTTCGCAAGGTTTTTTTTTAAACGTCTTTGGTTACAATACGGTGTAACTAACTACTATTAATAATATACCAGGTTTTTTTTTATGTAATCCGGTATGGGTGGCTGAGTTGGAGGGGCTAAAGCGCATGCTCCGACCAGCCAATATCAACTCCGGGAAGGTAGGTGCCATACCGGAGGCTTCCCTGGATTGCTGGCTATACTGGACTAGGGGAGAACACAACCGAGGCTGCTATGCGGCCACCGGCCAGTACGGTGGTACCAACCCAGTCGGCTACAATTTGAGCCTACCACCTAGTAAGGGGCAAGGGAAGGGACCTACAGTTTTACACCGGTTCCGAACGGTGAAGCAGCTGGTGTAGGTATGCACGTAAATTTTTTCGTTAGAAAAAACTCATTGGTACACGCCGACGGGATTCGAACCGCGGACCTCTCGCATGAGAAGCCGATGCCCAAACCACTCGGCCACCCGCCGCCGAGAAGGGCATGAATCCTGGAATATCGGACCAAAAGTAAGAAAGAAAGAAAGAAAAACTATTACAATTCCTATACTGAGGTGGCCCAATATTGTACAGTCAAATTTTCTATTTGAGTTTGAATAAAGCAGTCTGTGCGAAATGAGAACCGACGTGGCTTACGCCAGAGCGGCCCAGCGCTGTCAACTCTTCTAAGCGAAATAGCAATTCCAGCCAGACCTTTGAAATGGCTCTAGATTTCGGATTTTGTATGAAAACCGTACGTGTTTTTTCTTCAGCTGGATATTTTTGTAGCAAATTCGAAATTCACTTATTATCAGATAAACGCTTGCTAGACGCTTTGTCGTTTATAAGAACACTATCAAAAGAAACGCTCGGTTTCTAAGAAATATATATACCTATAGTATATAAGTAGTTTATTATCTTTTTTCAAAATTGTTTATCATCGGAGAAGTAAAGTTGTGTTTTTTAATGTAATTTTTTTGTATTATTGAAATAATCAGCCTCGGTAGCTCAGTGGTGCGGTCAGTCGACTGTTGTTAAGCAACGCTGAGCGCGGTCAGTACTTGGATCGGTGACCGCTCGACCGTTGGAGGCTGACAGTGGTTCGGATTCCACGTTAAACTGTAGGTCCCTTCCCTTCTTACCTTACTAGGTGGTAGGGTTTATCCCGGCCGGGTTGGTACCACCGCACTGAACGAAACGTCGGTCGAAACGGTTGTGTAAATAGTTCGTATTTTCCGTCCAGTTCAGTGTAGCCGACATGAAATGAAGGGAAGCACTGTCATGGCACCTAGTTCACCCGGTGTTATGGGCTGACATCACGGATGTTGTAGGTGATGTAGCCATCCGTGTCAGTTTCCATAAAAAAAATTTTTTTTTTATTTGAACACTTTCTTTTTGTGTTAAATTCAACCTTATAACGAATATATTATGTGCAGTTTCGATATTGAGATCTGATATCGAAAATCAGTCTCGGAATTAAATACCTTCCGATATTACATGCCCTAATACCAAAAAATCTCCCTTTCACACATTATAGTTACATAGATAATTAAATCTACAGAACATTCCAAACCTAAATAGAGACTCAACTGCACAGCAGCTTGGTGGCAGTGCCAAATTGTATCGATTGTGTGTGTTTTTTATATACATATAATAAAAAAACTACATGTTCAATTGCAGGCGGTGCGTTCGAAGGCGTAGAAGACCAAGTGTCACCGTTCGGCTACGGCCGCGGTGAGGGTGTCGACGCTGGTCACGGAGACCCAGACTGGATATGCAGTAAAGAGAAACCGAAATACGACGAGATCTTCAAATCCCTCAGCCCCGGGCCGGACGGCAAGGTCACAGGAGCCGGTATGTCGAAACAAAATGCTCAGAAATTACTCTACATGATCGCAAAGTATTACTATGACCACGGTAGATTAACTTCCACTATATTGTCAAACTTGCTAAGTTCTGTTCCGAATTCTAGAAGCGATGCAGGCACGTCTGACATAGTTCAAATGAGTTATGTACGTGACAGCTCAGAAAATGCAGTAGCTTGTGTAGTAGACTCTGCTCAGCAGACTGTCGAGGAAGAAGATGAAGTAAATGAATGTGTTCTGAGAGAAATTGAATGTTTATTAAATTCACTGAACGAAGGGGTAGAACGCAGTACAAATCAAGCTAGCACTAGTGGTGACTCTGATATTATAGATTTAGATAACATTAGAGATGTTATCTATAGAAGATTAGAAAATGAAAAAGGAATTCGGCCTAAAGTGTCCTTTGGTCTCAATTTTAATCACATAGAAATTCATAATGGTACACGAGCAAGAAACACATTTTCTTTTGATTTTCTTGAAAGAATTTATAATAATTTGTTAGGATGTCTTTCTAACATGTTTGTAATTGTTCTTTTGGCTTTATTTATACTACCTATAAGTATCTTGATGTATTATAGAATAGTATATGTGTTCTTACCTTGGCTCGATCGAGAATTATTTAAGTATTTGAATTTGTCATTCAATGGAAATATTGACATGTCCTTCACCGTTCCTCCAGAAAATTTGATTCAGAAAGTGCGAAATTACTTTGTTGAACCCTATCCTATTAAAATAACATCTTGCAGTGAATATTTGACATATTTATATCATACCTATTGGGAATGATTATATAATTAAATACTGGTTTTGAGACTAAAACCCGTGTAACACTCTAAGTGAGAAAATTGCTGTTTTTTTACTTTTATTCTTCCAGAATCCCATGTCATGCAGTATTAGTGTGACAGTAGCAAACGATCTTAAGCTTCATTATCTACATTGTATTAATTATTTACATTCAAACAATCATCATTTTTATTAATTTACTAGCTTTTGCCCGCGGCTTCGCTCGCGTGAAATTCGTATTTAAAAAGAAGAAAGTAAATATGCCCGCTACTGTACCTATATTTCGGTGCGCGGAACAATTCGGTTCGTATGAGAGCCACATCTTAGCGTAACCGGAACTGAATTTTATTTAGCCCACATTTTATTATGTCTCACATAGTTGAATGTGCTTGTACAAAGTTTCATCGAATTCGGATGATCGTTTTATGAGTTATGGAGGAAGATACATACATACAGAAAAGTTTTCTAAAAATCGTCAATGTAGTTTTAGTATCATACATAGAGTCTACATAAAAAGCAATATCTCATAACATAAAACAAAGTAGCTTACTCCATGAACATCCATAACAGATTTATTATTAGTATTGATTTTATTATGAGTGCTTGTAACAATTTAATGTATTGTTAAAATATAATGTGACCAAGCTATGTAAATCAGTGGTAGCTGAAATGGGACTGCTTATTTCCTAAATCGTCGAAATGTGAACGGGATCGCACAGCAGTGAGACTTTTAAACATTCCCATAGCTCCTTTTTTGATGGGGTAAAGTATCGAAGGTGTAATGGCTCTTCCAACTTAACTTATACTCAAATAGGCTCGTAGTCTAGTACTTAATCTCACTTAATACAAATCTAACCAATAATTTGCCCGCTAGCTGCCAAAACGGAGATGGTGAAGTCGAAACTGCCGAACTCGGTGCTGGGCAAGATCTGGAAGCTCTCCGACGTGGACAAGGACGGCCTCCTCGACGAAGAGGAGTTCGCGCTGGCCATGCACCTGATCTCGGTGAAGATTGACGGACACGACCTGCCGGCAGAACTGCCAGACCATCTCGTTCCGCCCTCCAAAAGAAACTAGTGTTATTTATTACGTGTCGTATTACCAGCGGATCTCAAACTCATGGCTGAAATTTTCTTGCATATGGTATTTGACGGTTTCACTGGTGAGATTCTAGTATCTACACGGATTTTGCAGTTTAACCCTTGAGGATTAATGTTCAATATGGATTTTGATAGTTTCATTTGTGAAATTCAAGTTTCCATGTGGGATTCGACAGTTTCACCCGTGAGATTCGAGTTTTTATATGGAATTTTACAGTTTCACTAGTGACATTCAAGTTTCCATGTAAAATTCGCAGATGGTTTCACCTGTGAGCTTTAATGTTTTGGTGTGACGTTATACAGTTTCACCCGTGAGATTCAAGTTTACATCTGGGATTGGACAGTTTCACCCGTGAGATTCGAGTTTTTATATGGAATTTTACAGTTTCACTAGTGACATTCAAGTTTCCGTGTAAAAGTCGCGGTTGGTTTCACCTGTGAGCTTTAATGTTTTGGTGTGACGTTATACAGTTTCACCCGTGAGATTCAAGTTTACATCTGGGATTGGACAGTTTCACCCGTGAGATTCGAGTTTTTATATGGAATTTTACAGTTTCACTAGTGACATTCAAGTTTCCGTGTAAAAGTCGCGGTTGGTTTCACCTGTGAGCTTTAATGTTTTGGTGTGACGTTATATAGTTTCACCCGTGAGATTCAAGTTTCCGCGTCGAATATAAAATACAGTTTCATCCGTGAGATTCAGGTTTGCGTTTCGCCTTTCGGCTAGTTTTATCGAGAGGCTAAGTTGGTGAATGTGGATTAAGGAGTGATGGAAAAATAATTGTGTTGCCATTAGTGAAGTTGTCTGGACAGAATTTAGCACAACCTTGTCGGTGAGATTGTCAGAACAAATGGGCCCTTTATTACATAATAAGTACCTATGTACATTTCACTGGACCAATCAGAATTCTAACGAAATTCTCATAGAGAAGGTTGAGATTTTCTTATTCTTAAGAAAGATGAAGAATTTGTAAATATTGTCTTACATACGGACTACCTTGTGCAAAGATCGTTTCGAATTCAAGTAGTCATAATATTTTTTGTGTTCTACAAACATTGCATTTGTTCATTTTTATTGTTTGCTTCACTACTAATACCATCAATTCGATGAAATCGTAACTAACTAAAAAGTGATTTGTTGTGTAATTATATAATGTTGAATGGCTTTATGCTGCCTTACTTGTAATCGATTTTCTAATTAAATCTCGGATCAAATATCAGACGTTCAAAATTTCAAAGTGTCCACTACTTTCGTCTCTAATTCCGTGCACTGTCGGGAGTTGAGAATGTAAGTTGTGGTACATTATGCATATATGAATAATTCTTCAGTGCAAAATTCATCAATATATTTCTAACATGAAATCCTAAACTAAATAAAACATCAAATTACCAGATTGTTGTTTATACGTGTATGCACACTCTTGAGGGTATCTCGGCTTGCTCGGACGGTATAGCCGGCTCCCATACTAACATAATCGAAGGATTATTTACTAAACCATTTGGCTTAGGGTGAAAATTTATCTTTGTATCGACTTGTCTACTCAATATCTGTGCCTCTGTAGGGATAGTTTTAATATTAAGTTATGATTTATGATTTGAAGTTGGGCCCTGAGCAGGCCTCACGCACTCTATGTACTTGCGCGCGCTAACTACCTACCGCCCGGTGGACCGCCGGCGATCTAATTCAGTGGAAATTCGTCAGGCGCGCGAAGCATGCCTACACGCTCGCCCACGCAACTGCGCGCAGCTGCAAAGCAAAATTCACTTTACGCTCGATCGTTTAGGTATATTTTCGCACGCAGCGAATGGCGACGTAAAACAGTAGGCTATTAAAGCCGAAGGTATGGAAATTTTTCTATGCAGTGATTTATTTGTTACGAAGTAACTATAATATTAAATAATCTGTGCCCTGGGCCCTATTATCACTGCGACCTAGATAGATCTATTGTGATCCTTCAATATTCAGACAACATAACATCAAGCAGCAAGTAATGCACGCAGACCCACCTGCTGTGTGACTTGTTGGAAGAATCTTTCTCTCAGAGAAGACGCAGTCGGGCTATTCTTTTTAAGTACCGGCCCCACACAGTACTGTAACATTATATATTATATAAAGTAATATTAAGTTAATTTAATAAATGTATTTTTTACACAGCCTTATTTTGATAAAAATTGGTCTTAAAGAAATACAGATCTTGAGTAGAAAAAGTAAATAGTATGTAAAAATATTACCCTATGCCAAACACTTTTGAAGCAATCGTTCAATTAGGTGACAGTAATTTTAACTCACAAAGTCGGGCGAGTTTACGCGCACAAAAATAATGTATGTGTGTATCTACACTCACAGCTAAGACCAACCCGCCTTCGTGAGATAAAACAACTGTATGGGAGCCGAAGCGGCCAGTGTGCCCTTAAGTGAATCGACAACACAGTTGGCACCTACTTCGGAGTATGTCGATGGAGATGAGAGCGTGTGAGAATCAGTGATCGGCGTAGGTAGTGCCATTTGGGGCCAATGAACATGAATGATGATGTTAATATGGACATGCCCCGGAATTCCGGGATTGATGATCCCGGTATCCGGGGCACCTAGTTTACCCGGTGTTATGGGCTGACATCACGGATGTTGTTGGTGATGTAGGCAACCGTGACAGTTTCCATAAAAAAAAAAAATGTATATAATAATTTGTGAAATATTGAGGGTGATTAAATAATGAAGATAAAAATTTAACAAATATTCAAAACACAGCATTATTTCTTCGCAGATATTGAAAATCAACAACAATTGTTCACATAAACAAAATCTAAGGTGGACTAGGTAACTTACGTTAAGGAATATCCATGTTAAGATTACGGTCACCAAATCCTGGGAATAGCACTACCTATGCCGATCACTGGTGAGAATGGAAAAAAGATAGGAAGGGATGAGCCAGTGCAGTGTGCTTTTGTGATCGCTGTGTACCTACCTAGATGAGGTATGAATGTGGTTATGAGACTTGTCGTAAGAACTGAGACACTCGAATGAATTCCTTTTTTTATTTTCAATGTAAGTCCGTCCGGCACAACCAGAGAAAATCACTGAATGAAAGGTGTAGCCGGCACGACCGAAGGGAAGCACTGACATGGCATCTAGTTCACCAAGGTGTTATGGGTCGACATCACAGATGTAGTAAGGTGATGTAGCCAAACACGTCAGGTTCTATAGAAAAGTATGTATGTGCACGCATTTGTGATTAGCTTTGAAATTATCTCCATAAGCAGGCGAAAAGGAAAGAGAATCGTACAAGGAGGCATCATACGTCAAACGAAAGAAATAACTTTTGCTTCTATGTTACTCCTGTTTTATTCATACATTATTCATACATTAGAATCCCCACGTTGGAAACCGCTGATAATAATCAAAGATGTTAAAAAATCCCCTGCAAAATTTCTTGCCGGCTCTTCTTTGTGGGTGTAATCGAACCGAATTTTAAAACAAAATTAGACAAATTCAAGCTTAGAGTACTACCATAGGAATTATGAATAAACATTGAACAAATTGTGACAAGTTCGAGCGCAGTCTAACTGTCATATGAATGATCAATAAACAATACAACAATACAATACAATACAATAATATGTCTCATCTGTATGTCGTACTCTCAAGAGTTCATCAATGTACTAAAAACAATTACATAAGGAATTAAGATTTTTCAGGTCTCCGTCACAGATTGGTCAAATTAAGCAATTTATGTTTCATCTTAATTTTAGTACATACATTTTTTTATAAAAGTCGATAAAAACAAAACTGTCATATTTGATCAATGAGTGGAGTGATGGTCTAAGTCACAGACTACATGAAAGAAAGAAAAAAAAACATTATAATATCTGAAATCTGCAATGCAATTGTTTTTCTATCCTCGTTCATGTGTGACATTAGGTACTGTTCACAGTTATATTCGGCGAATTATTCAATTAAATTGAATGTTCTGTTTGAAGACTAACCGTGAACAATACCTTTTTTGAAATGGAAGTTGCTATGCTTACTGACTGTCATCAACACTTTGACACATGTCATCATTCATGTGCTTTCACACATGCCAACACACAATGTAATATCTGGCCCAAGGTGTGCCTTGTCCAACACCTATAAATACAAATATCTATTTGGTTAATTTTAAATGTCCGCATTCATAGAAGTACTTATTCTGTATTTTTTAAAACTAAACCTCTGTCGTTCTATAACTTAAAAAACCCAGGCAGCCGGTCATTAAGTTTACTGGGCTGACTGTCTAAAATATTCCTACGCAGTGTGAACAAATTTCCTATGACTAAGTTTCAGTTTCGAGCTGTTTTAAATTTAAAAAAATACGATTTAATAAACACACAAAGCCCTTTTTTGTTTGTTTGTAAATTTGCCTACTGGGGAATTGTGCAACCAGAAAAAACCATATCTGTATTGTGAATTAAAATTTGTTATGATTTCCGGTTTAGAAGTTCAGGCGATGTGACAGGGCGACAGATGGACGCATAGAGAGACAACGGTGTCTCACCATAGGAATTCCTTTGGACTATTTTAGTAGGAAACCCCAAAACAGTAGACTTTCAATTCGAGGTTGGGAATTAAATATTATACGAAAAGTTGAAAGATTTTTTCAGTCCGATTTACCTAAATTGTAGAGCAGAATTTGTTACATTTTAAATACAGTAAATAATTCCTTGCCTTGACGACGTTTAAAAATTCCACCTTTGAGTACATGTTGATAACCGTTAGTTAACAATTTGTTCGAAGAATGAAAAAAGAAAAGGATTTTATATAAAATGTATGTTGATATAGGTTACGAAATAGAATTCACTTTGGTGATTTGTGGGTGTGTGTTTTGCAATGTTTAGGTAAATTGTAAGTATAGAGAAAATTTATATTTTTGCAAGTGATGTTATATAATTCTTCAAATTTTTATTATTTGTCTGGATGGTGCAAATGTTTTTATGTAAAATAGCTATTATTTTTTTTTACAGAAGTATTAGATTATCGGGCATTAAGTTAACGGTCACCTCTAACAATATATTTGCATTTATCGCTAAACTATGAAACACTCTTCCTGCCCAATATTTCCTCCCAAGAAGTCTCGGGTTCTTCAAGACGGGCGGACGTAAGAATCTGCCAGGCCGGCTCGCAACCGCCGCTAGCTGAATGCCCAGTGGAACCTTCAGCACTTAATGCATGGGTGGGAAGGTGCCACGTCATGTCACATTTAGTATAAACAAAATATTTTCAGTGTAAAGAAAAATAAATTTTAAATTTAATTTGTTTTGCAGTAATGTTCATGATGACATGTTCATCATCCCCCTGTTAGATTGAAGGTGTATGTATAATTAATTAGTCAGTGTCCAAATTAAATCTCACTGTGCATAATAAAATGGTGCAATTCTTTATTCAATTAACGTTAAAATGCATCAATCACTTCATCTTATATCGGACAACAATGTGTGGATTAATTAAACTTTTCTATATATAAATGTCTTGTTTTATAATGTAGTTTTTTTAATACAAAGCTGTAGAACAAAAGTTATTCAGTTTCATTGAATAACCTTTTGTAACCATTCGAATTTTACTAACCATTAGCAGTATCTGTTCTGTGTTATATAAGTCACACTGAATCATTCATCCATCACACAATCATCAAATTATTGCTATCCACCTTTTGCAATTTATTAGATCCAAATTATATTTAGTTAGGTAGGTAATCTATTTGAAATAATTGTTTAGTTCCTACGTAATTTATTCTTTGAAATTCTTAACGCGTTTCCCATTTTACAAAATTTGTTTGAAGATTTCAGAAACACTAAATAAAATAAAGAAATAATTACCTATTTAACGGTAAATTAAGCAGTAGAAAGAAAAGAGTGCCTTTCTTAATGCAAAAATATCGCGATGAATATTATGCATGATGTTTTTGAAATAATATATGATGTTGTATACACTAGAGTTCGTGTTAGTACATTTTTACGGATTCGTACTTCGATGCTTACATTTTGCATTTATTTGCTTTCTCTGAAATCTTTATATAAAGGTGAATGTATTATCAAATAAGCTGGAAGAAGGAAACATTTGTAAATATATGTCATTTGATAAGATACATATATGTTCGTGAACATAGATTGATTTTGGTCAAAATCTGTGACTTTATTTTCAAAATTTCTGTTGGTGCTTTATTGCATAATTTATATTTTCTCCTTGACATAGAGTACAAATCTAGCAGGATCTAGCGTATTAAAATTTACATAGTTATTCACTAAAATTGTGTTTGTTTTTGGAAATTGTAAAGAGACACAAATTTTGACCCAGGTCAGTCAATAATTGACAATTTTTACAATTTGCTACCGAGTGTTTGTACATAAAAGCATATGTAAAGTAACTTATGTACTGAAGTATATCGTAATATATCTAAATATAATAAAGTGCTAAGAATGTTATTTGCGTTTTAATTTAAGAGCGTTCCATGCAAAATGACAGGCAACGGTGCTGCCACTCAAGTAAATAATATTTATCTCTTAAACAAAGCCATAACTGGAAAAAACAACACATGAAACTGTAGATGATTTTGATTATGATATTCTAAGATACTGGAAACAGTTTTGTATTGCTCAGTTTATGCACAATCATTATAACGGATTACGGTGGCCACCGTAAAGTGCTCTGTGCTGCGTACCTATGTAACCCCCCTGAAGTTATTGACATGACTAACGAAACACCTTATATAAGTCTAGTTACTTTATTAGAACATAAGCCGTGCTCTCACGGGATGATTTGAATCTGTCAACTTAAACTCGTTTGCAAATTAAAAGACAATTGCATGGTGAGAACATGCTTTCAATATAAGTTTATTAACTTTTGTTGAACGACGGAAAGTTGCTTCTCCGTCAACTATTAGCGTTGAGTCTGTTCAATTCATGACCTGCGAGTTTGAAATATTATCGAACGTGAGAACAGCCTTCACAAGCTGAAAGCGAACACGATCGCACGACTGTCCGGTCGGTTCGATTATCGTTTCAAGCGAGGGAAAGCAATTCGTTTGCGATTTTACTCGTTCCAACTAAAAGTTGAGCGACTGAATCGCCTCGTGAGAATGGGGCTATAGCTGAGTGAACAGAATATTTAACACTCGCCTCTAACAATGCCGGTTATTCTCCAATATGTACTGGAATAGGCTATGGTAAAATTTTGTTATAAAAGAAACTATACTGGCAGGTTACAAGTATGTTATCTAGTGTTTTTGTAAAACATTTAATCATATGACATTGCTTGTCAAAAAATTTACTTTCAAAATGACAAAATCAGGAAGATATATTCCAAAATCAGGATGAATCGTAACATGTACACAGAAACTGCAGGAGATATTCTCCGCAAAAATAACAATCTAGTGAGTACAGCATGAAAAGGTAACTTTCAATTCAACTATTGAAGTAATTATTAGCCTTACAAAAATATAACCTCATAAAAATGGTCTTTATGTACACAAAAAATTATCAGCACAACATTTTCATAAAAGTTACTTTTATTTGTGTGCAAATTTCAGATACAACAAGAACATGGATTCGAAGAATAACCACTACACCTCTCACCTACTGGGCCGCATGTTTGGTCACCGTTGGAGACGTCCAACCCCTGTTAATCAACCAGCCAGTCCTAGTACTAGTACTAATCTGCCCAATCAGATATCAGATCCATCCGCTTCTAAAAAAGCAAAATCAAATCCTACATCATCTGCTAATTCAAAAAACCTAATAGCACATCCAACATTCGACCAGTCTGCCACAAATGGCCCATTGAATGACGATTTTGAAAACCTCGCAAGTGGCCCATCTCACATAAATGATCCGTCTTCCGATGAAGCCGCATCCTCTGTTCATAATCCATCAGTTCCTGTCGAAATTGAACACATTTCCAAAGATCCAACGCCACAATGTGATGCAAAAATAACAGATGATCCTCTAAAAGACATCCAAACAACATCAGATGACTCGCCAAAAACCGCTAACCATGTGGGACAATTTGCTCCGAATGTGCCGGTCAGACAGGTTCAAATGACACATGGACCATGGAAAAAATGTGTTTCAATTGCCATAGATACTTCACCCTCACACGAAATTGGTCTGCACTCTACCAGTGACGAGTCTGCTTTATATGACCCCACTGCCCTATGTGACCCGTGTGCTATATCGGACGAGCCGTGTGCCCCTACTGCAAAAATAAAATTCGCCAAAACGCAATCGCCAGCGGGGTTAGCTCTTTTTCAGTTGATTAAAATATTTGCTGCTCCTGCTTAGATTACTGCTCGCACCTGTGGGATGGCTCTGCCAAATACCAGTTTGCGCCTCTGGACTCGATCCAGTGTCAAGCCGTGCGACTAGTGTGTGACCCCAAATGTGTCCCACGATTAGAACCACTGCAACTCCGCAGGGATGTCGGCTAATAATAATGCTCTTAATTTATTTTTAAGATATTAGTCTCCACTTGTATTGTTCTGCTGATGTCAAGGGTAAATTATGTACCTTGAGATTCTCATACAATACAAATAAAAAGAATGCTCTTAATTTCTTTTAACATATTAGTCTCCACTTGTATTGTTCTGCTGATGTCAAGGGTATATGATGTACCTTGAGATTCTCATACAATACAAATATAATTTTGCATGCACTTCCAAAAGGTAATTAAAACAGGAAAACAAAATATATAAAGGGGTACCGGCATGTGTAGACCTTTACGGATGTCAAGTAATTTTGTATTACAGGGAAAAGCAGACTTTTTCAGAGCAGGAGATGCCGTTCCAGAAATCCAGCATTTCTCCAGGAATCTCCGATTTTGTTCAAAATAACCTCGCTTCCAATATTGACCTACGGTATGTTATTTAATTTCTTTAAGAAATTTATTAATTAACATTTTGGTATTAATTATTATAGTATTAAGTTGAGTTTTTCCTGAAATGTCTGAAGTTGGAAAACATTTGGTTTCACAGTTTTCTAATACTTATCCATAGTATAATATATAGTATAAGTATAATATATATATATATATATATATATATATATATATATATATAGTATAATACTTGTCCATGGTATAATATATAGTATAAGGATCCTGGATGAATATTTATGTAAATGAAATTATTAGCTTTTAAGGAAAATCTATAATTGGCGACAATATCAGATTTTAGATTAATTAATATATACCTAAGTATACTAGCTGTAGATTTTCTGAATAAATAAAAAAATAATAATAATACTTTTACACGTTCAGCCGGGGCGGCCGCAGCGCAAGATGCTGAGAATAAAACAAAAAATATGAGTCCCGAAAACCCTCTTTGAGTGTCTAGGTTTTGCGGTGGAAACCCTTGGTGCGTGGTCACTGGACGCACCGGTCCGGTGATGTGCGGGCAAATGCTTTCTTCATACGCCGCATAAGCTTGGATATTCAAAGATGGAACGATATAAGCGTCCCTAAGGGACCATGCCTCCCTCGGCAGAAATTGAATATATTTTTTATTTGTAAGATAATTACTTTAGGTTTATTTTATTATTTTTCTTATCTGTAATTTGATTATTTAATTTAATTTTGTAAAATATATTAATATTGATGTGAGAATAGTGTGGAAGCGACCAAGAAGAGTGCTCCACTTCATGAAAGAGCTCGGGTGGCTGGAGTAGCACTACCCGAGCGCCAACGTACAACGAACCGTCTTGAGGTCTCAGTGCGGAGAATGGCCCACCCGCCTTCCCAAGAGCTGGGCAGCAAACAAACAAACAATGAAAATAGTTGTGATGTGATATGGCAATAAAAAATAATACAAAATAAACTTTTAGGGTCGAACCTATGGTTATGGCTACGCCATAGTGACGAGAGTATATTATCCAATTGACCAGTGTATGTTTGGTTTAGTTTAATTTCTTCTTGTTTTGTAATAAAAAATGTGTGATATATTCAGGTATGGTGGGCAGTATTTCACTGCTGAACAACTGCCGGAATTTTGCGAACAGCTACGCCATCTCGTGGAGATGATCAGAAACATCCAGTCGTACGCTACCCTGACTGGGGAGTATCCCAGGTAATTAATTATCCGCACCATACAGATGTAGGTATAAAAAGTTGAATTACAAATTTAAAAAACTCCCGTCACATCAAAAACCCTCAAAAAGTAAACAATAATTTCCGCTTAGTTAATTAAAGGCGTCGGGGGACCGAGTTGAATTGATAGGGTTTAACTAGCCCAAGTTGGTACCACCACCACCGCACTGATTGAAACTATTGAAAGGTCGGTCGAAGCGGCTATATAAATACATAGTGCGTGTTTTCCGTCCAGTTCAATGTAGCCGACACGAACAAAGGGAAGCACGGAAATGGCACCTAGATCACCAAGGTTCTATGGGCTGACATCACGGATATTGTATGTGCCGCCATTTCGTTTCCATAAAACAATTTAGGTACTTGTGTCTACCGAAGCAATTGAAAGCCAAGTCAACCTATTATGTATTCTGTGGCCAAGTGCTGCGTAGGACTGAGTGAATGGTCTCTTAATAGGATACAGAATGATTGCTATATATATAGTAACTACCTACCTATGTCATCTCTGGAGCTAGAAGTTTCGAACCGAACGTATGGCCCAACCTCATTAGCACTCTGCCGCGCGTACGACAACATAACGTCGTATAAGTATGATGTGCCTGTCAACCGGTTGTGCCCACACGTCGCAGTGACCTGGAGAAGCGGCTGGGCCGCGAGGCGCGCGAGGTGGCGGCCCTGGCGGCGGAGGTGCGCAACGCGCGCGAGAGCGTAGAGCGCGTGCGCGAGCAGCGGCGAGCGGTGCGCGCGCATCGCCACGAGGCGGTCGGCCATCTAGCGGCGCTTCGACAGGAAGGTACCTAACTACCATAGACGGAGGTTACACGCTAGGTTTTTCATAAAGCTAGAAACTCATTGGGCCCACGTACGCCACACACGCGAATCTGGGCGCGTCGGTCTCCATACATTTTATATGGAAGAGTGCAGCACGCAGTTTCATTGCGCCCACGCCACCATACGCTACGCGACACACTGCGTGCTGCACTCTTCCATATAAAATGTATGGAGACCGACGACGCGCCCACGTATGCGTGCGTAGCGTACGTGGGCCCAATGAGTTTCTAGCTTCAGTTCAGTCCATCAGTCTGGTTAAACCATGGTCCAGACTGACCGTTTAATCTACTTTGATGGATGGATGGTGTGGAATGATGGACCAGACTGACGGATTTTAAAATATTTTGATAGCGACTAGACTGATGGCAGACTGATAGTGTGAATGCATTTTACGTCTGGCGTCAGGGGTAACTACAGTTCCAATTTCAAATAATAGTAGTACCGGGCGGGACTGCATCCCTTTCTTTTTTTTTATTTTTATGGAAACTGACATGGTTGGCTACATCACCTTACAACATTCGTGATGTCAGCCCATAACACCGGGCGAACTTGGTGCCACGTCAGTGCTTCCCTTGGGTCGTGTCGGCTACACTGAACTGGACGGAAAACGCAAACTATTTACATAGCCGTTTCGACCGACCTTTCATTCAGTGCGGTGGTACCAACCCGGGCGGGTTAAACCCTACCACCTAGTAATATAAGAAGGGTGTCATATCCCGCTTAGTTCTCTTTTACGACATACACGGGGAGAGATGCAGTGGGGCTATTCTTTTAAAGTACCGGCCCCACACGGTACAAACTACCATAGAGTAACTTATACTTGGGGGACACGGGACTACAGCTCCAATTTCAAATAACAACAATAGCACCGGACAAGGACTGCACCCCCACACGCTAGACTTACCGCCGAGTGGTTTGGGCATCGGCTTCTCATGCGAGAGGACCGCGGTTCGAATCCGGTCGGCGTGTACCAATGAGTTTTTTTCTAACGAAAAAATTTACGTGCACAACTACACCTGCTGCTTCACCGTTCGGAACCGGTGTAAAACTGTAGGTCCCTTCCCTTGCCCCTTACTAGATGGTAGGCTGAAATTGTAGCCGACTGGGTTGGTACCACCGTACTGGATGTAAAATGGCCGCATAGCAGCCTCGGTTGTGTTCTCCTCTAGTCCAGTATAGCCAGCAATCCAGGAAAGTCTCCGGTAAGGCACCTACCTTCTCGGAGGTGATATTGGCTGGTCAGAGCATGCGCTTTGGCCCCTCCGATTCAGCCATCAATACCGGATTACATAAAAATAAAGGCAGGTGTTCTGCAGATTTTTCAGCATTCCAAAGGGATTCCTCTTCTAGTTGATATTGACTAATACCAGAGCATGTATGTTGGCCTCACTGACTCGACCATCCATACCAGATTGGTAAAAGAAAACCTATTTACGTTTTTATTTAGAAAAATGCAAATCGAAAATCATTGGAAAAAATACATACCAACCAGGATTCGAACCTGGGTCTCTGGCTTGAGCCGCCAACGCGATAACCAACTACACCATCGGGCCGTTATGTATTATCTCCAAATTTTCGTTCCTATTGCACCTTCATGATGTCGCATAATTTTCGATTTGCATTTTTCTAATTAAAATTATATATAAAGCGAGTACGTGCTTAGTACTAACATTTACCCCTAAACATAAAAATACTATTTACGTTTGACGGCAGCCTCATGTTGCTTTGTACAATAATGTTGCAGAAACGCGAGAGTTGGAGTGCACTGTGCGTGTGGCTGACCGTAAGATGTACAAGTCCTGGGAGAATCTGAGGGAAGCTGTCGATGTGCAAGCGTTTGACTCACTTCTGTCAGAAGTCAAGGTTAGTTAGACATTTTTATCCACACAACAAAAAAGTGAGCAGTGATTGCTGCCAGCGTATTAGGCGCTGTCGCTCACTCACTCACTAACAGAAGATTTCAAGACCCGTCGGAAATATCTAGGCACTTCGACAGAATGCGGTCTAATGGCTGCACACTATGCTCAGCAAACGGTCGGATTCTTTCGTGGTCCGACGGGTACTATACTATACCCGTTGGAAATATCTTGGCACCTCGACAGAATGCGGTCTAATGGCTGCACACTGTGCTCGGCAAACGGTCGCATTGTTTCGTGGTCTGACGGGTACTAGACCCGTTGGAAATATCTTGGCACCTCGACAGGATGCGGTCTAATGGCTGCACACTATGCTCGGCAAACGGTCGCATTCTTTCGTGGTCCGACGGGTACTATACCCGTTGGAAATATCTTGGCACCTCGACAGAATGCGGTCTAATGGCTGCACGCTATGGTCGACAAACGATGGCATTCTTTCGAGGTCCGATAGAATGCGACCGTTTGCCGTAGATATACCCGTCGGAAATATCTCGGAAGAATGCGACCGTTTGCCGACCATAGCGTACAGCCGTTATAGGCTGCGTTCTGTCGGGGTGCCTAGATATTTCCGACTGGTTATACGGTTTCGGCCAAGTACCTAGTAAAACAAGTCGATCTGTCCAATATGTCTAAAAATCAACAGATTAAAAAATTTGTGTCTGTTCTAACTTTGGTCCTGTAACTGAATTTTCATAATTAATCCCAAACTACATTTAAAAACATTCAGTGACACGAAATTATATACGAAATTATACAGGCCTTTCATTCCCACGTTCGTGCGGAACATTAGATCTTTTTACACTAAATAAATCAATTAGTTTGTATGAAAACTTAAACTTTTTATTTAAAGGGAATAAAAAAAAAGTTATTTCACTTTTTTGTTACTATTGCTATTGATCCCAATAAACATTTCCTAAAATTAATGTACTGTGGCCGTTACAACACCCTGTATATGCCTTCACCAGGGTAAACAGAATGTGCTGAATTGCATGGCGCGTCTAATAGAGAACCGCTGTGTAGCGCTACAGCTGCTTGCTTCCAGCGCTGCTGCCACACCTCGTACCTCCATACCGCCCCCGCCACCACTAGGAGCTTTGGATCGTGAGTAAAAAGTTCCTGGATAAATTTTCTTACGTAATTTTTTTTTATGAAAGATATATTGTACCGTGTGGGGCCGGTACTTTAAAAGAATAGCCCCACTGAATCTCTCCCCGTGTATGTCGTAAAAGGCGACTAAGGGATATGACTCCCTTCTTATATTACTAGGTGGTAGGGTTTAACCCGCCTGGGTTGATACCACCGCACTGAATGAAACGTCGGTCGAAACGGCTATGTAAATAGTTTGTGTTTTCCGTCGAGTTCAGTGTAGCCTGCACGACCAAAGGGAAGCATTGAAATGGCACCTAGTTCAGCAAGGTGCTATGGGCTGATATTACAGATGGTGTAGAATGTAAGCCAACCGTTTCAGTTTCCATAAAAAATTAAAAACAACCATAAAGGAGCAAGCTATATTATAGCGTTTCAATATTCCATTATCAGTCTCGATAGCTCAGTGGTGCAGACAGTTGACTGTCGCTATTGATTGTTAAGCAACGCTGGGCCGGTCAGTACTTGTATGGGTGACCGCTCGACCGTTGGAGGCTGACCGTGGTTCGGATTCCACGTAAAACTGTAGGTTCCTTCCTTTCTTAGCTTACTAGGTGGTAGGGTCCACGCAGATATCTCCGGACCAACTGAACCGATTTTGATGAAACTGACGCCAAATTACGTATAATTTTTGCCGCTAGATATATTATGGATAAGTTTGTCTATTTGATTTTGGTTCTGATTTTGACGTGTTTGTACTTCAGAAAACTCGAGGGGCAGATACTTCACAAACAGAAAGCCGTACAAGAGAAGACGAAAAAAAGAAAAAGAAATGCCTTCACATTCTATGCCTGTTTCCAACGAATCATCGCTCCACTCCAACACTGAATCACGTTCGGACGGCCGGCATTCTGGCATTTACACGATAACCAATTGCACAACGATAAACTCAAATTCAACCAATCCGGGATCAGTAAACTCTGTAATAATATCCAATCGCAGTCCGGCGAGTTCGATTGAAATGAATCCGATGACAGTTCCATACGAGCTCATAAGTCAGAGTGGAATTCCAGCGAATATGCTGCCATCTATGGGCTCAAATTCAAATCACAATTTGCCTTTAAACGTAATGGGAGTGCGTCCCTTTGTGCCGTTTAGATTTGGAGCGGTGGGACCTCAGCCGGAGTTAAGAGTGACCACTTCAGATGGAGATCAGGCAGCGGGGGGAATCGTTTTTATGAGAATTGATGACCAGTAGACAAGTATGAAAACATAAATATTCAAGTTACGCCAAAATGCGCCTGTACACAAAACGCGCAGCTGTGTACTTAAATTTTAAATTAAATTTATTGAAATAATCTTGCTTTTTTCTTACCTTTCAATATCACCAAAGTAAGTAGGTACCTAGGTATATTATTAAAAAAAAAACAAAAAAAACAAGACTGGTGCATGTCGAAAAGGTTGACTAAGTGATAAGGACAAGATGCCTTGCTAAAGGGTGGACGTGCGACAGGCTAGCCACCTCTCACCTTGGCACGGTCCTTCCTTTCACAGAGTCATGCTGCAGGTGGTTAGGTGAGTCTTGGCGCCGGACTTGCTGCTTAATAGTTAACTTGTCCGAATACGTTTGCTGAACGTGGTGGTCGGTGTTGTGCTGTAATTTAACAATCCTTTTATCACAACACCGATTACTCTTCTCACCCCGAATGTCACGGTACAGCGTGTGTGTATGTACATCCAATGTATAAGTGGAAAGTGTAAGGACATACTCTTACGCCGCATTGGCTGTGCCCCCTCTAAAAGCTGACGATTCATATTTTTTTGTGAAAGTACTATAATAATAAATATATTTTAATTTCAGTTTCAAATGAATGTATTAAAACTCATATTTTATAAGTAGATACAATGATATTATTTTCAAATTATTCGTACCTAAGTACTTCTTACATTTTTATTCAATGTTTTATTTCCTTTGCTTGTCGCCAGCCTTCGCCTCCTGATTTTTTGGGCCAGGCTTTGCATCCTCTGTTCTTAAGGCAGGCTTCGCCTTCTCAGCTCCTGGGGCAGGTTTCGCCTCCTCAGTTCTTAAGGCAGGCTTCGCCTCCGGAGCTCCTGGGGCAGGTTTCGCCTCCTCAGTTCTTAAGGCAGGCTTCGCCTCCTTAGCTCCCGGGGCAGGTTTCGCCGCCTCAGGTTCAGTTCTCAATGTGTTGGTTTTTTCAGGAGTGCCCTCCGCTCGTACACGCAGCAGTTTATCCTTACTTTCGGATTTTACCTCGCCTTGGTCTGGTTGTCTCGCCACCTAGATTGAGATCAAAATATGATAGATGATGATTTATTTAATTTAAGTTCTTACATTTCTGTTTAATTTAATTTTTCTTTTTGTCTATTAAAGATTTTCAACTTATTTAAAAAAAAAAAAAAAAAAAAATAAAAAAAAAAAAAAAAAATAGATGAACATTCAATTTTGTTTTCTTAAATTATAGGTACCTAAGCAATCTACATGAACATATTATTATGCTATCCGTTCCATCAGTGCGGTAAAAAATGCTCTAAGGGTAAATTTGGGTTCAATTAAGAATCTTTTCTGATGTCGGGTAAAAGTGCATAGGGGAATGTTGCGATCATTGGACCAGCTCTTTAATTGGACCAACTAAATATGCCAAAAACTTCGCATACTGACATATATAAAATATAAAAGGCTCGTAATAATAATACATAAAAATCATCAAATGGTTTTAAGTTATCACGACAGTTATGCGGTCCAATCATAGCAACCTTCCCCTAGAATATTTATACTATAACCTACGTCTGTACATACAAGGTACGTATAAAAGTATGTTTCTCTATGTTTTTATTATTTCTTAGAATATCCGCCATGATATGTACATTGTATGTATATATTATTTATTGAACACCAATTTATACAAATTAGGCACACAACAGGAGAGCTTAATGCCGCGAGGCATTCTATTCTAACTAAACTTTGAGATGTGGGAGAAGTACATGCAGGCAAACCAGAATAGTTTGTGGCAATGTATTAGACATAATAACTCATATTTTATGAGAATTTCAATGGGCTACCTATTACGGTTCAAAAGATACAGCCCTTTAATCGTGAAAGACGGACATACGGCGTAGGACTAGCAATACGGTCCCGAACGGATACGGAACCCTAAACAGTACGGCGGGTGGCCGAGTGGTTTGGGCATCGCATCGGCCTCTCATGTGAGAGGTCCGAGGTTCGAATCCGGTCGGCGTGTACCAATGAGTTTTTTCTGGGGAAAAAATTTACGTGCATACCTACACCTGCTGCTTCACCGTTCGGAACCGGTGTAAAACTGTAGGTCCCTTCCCTTTCCTCTTACTAGGTGGTAAGCTCAAATTCTAGCCGACTGGGTTGGTACAACCGTACTGGATGTAAGATGACTGCATAGCAGCCTCGGTTGTGTTCTCCTCTAGTACAGTGTAGCCAGCAATCCAGGGAAGTCTCCGGTATGGCACCTACCTTCTCGGAGGTGATATTGGCTGGTCGGAGCATGTGCTTTGGCCCCTCCGACTCAGTCACCCATACCGGATTACATAAAAAAAAAAGTACCAGCCAAAACGAATCCTTGTACCGAGGCGGCCCGGGGGCGCGGCGCAAGGCGTGGGCGACGCGTGCGAGCGACCACGGCCTCGCGGCCTGAGGGGCCTCGCGCCTCGAAAGTTCACGCAGCTTTGATTCATGAAAAATATTCAGCTAGATCTACATATTAAGGGGGGTACTAGGCAAAACATCACATCATATTATCCTAACTAATAGCCATATTTCAAGTGATTTAACTATAATTTATTTTATAACCATTGAAGCAATAGTGTCTCTTGGGAAGTCTACGTCCTCCTCATCCAGTCACTCTAAGCCGGTCGTCAAATAACTAGTTTTCGTTTCGCGCTGCCGCCTACGTAGTACAAACAATGGTCGACGAGCTTCGTCGAGCTTCAAAGAACGTCGCGGTCTCTCAAAAACTAAACACGCTCCAGCTCAAGCTGGAGCAAGTGTTTAAAATAAATAAATAAAAAAGAATAAAAAAAGATGACGTGAGATTTTTGTAGACCCCCCCCCCCCCCCCCCTCCCTCTCCCTCTAGTGAGATTTGGTCACTATTAAGTAATCTGTGATTTGGTGAGATTTTGCCAGACCCCTCCCCCCCCCCCCCCCTTTTTTTGCTCACGTGATTAATGGATGCCCCCTTACTATGGTTTGAATTCGCGGTCATTGTGGCCGACGCGACGTTTCGGACTGGCCTGTTCTTACCACTTTTCAACCACATATTTTTAAGGGAATTTATAAGATATATTAAAAATAATGTATTCACATTATACCTTGAATCTTTACCTAACTATAGGCATATAAATTATAGTTAAATCACTTGAAATATGGGTATGGTTAGGGAAATACGAATTGCTTTTTCCTAGTACCCCCCTTAAAAGATACCCTGAGTAACATGTTTAGAATTAATCAAAGGCCACTATAAAGCTTACTATAAAGCCTTTATTAGACACAAGATGGGAAAGCAGGACAGAGGCAGTGAATATTGTAATAATACAGTATGGCTGTATTATTGCGATTTGATGATGTTGAATGTATTGAGTATTGGCGAAATTGAGAGGGCCTCGCAAAATTTCTCTTGCCCACATCAAATTAAGTTCATGGCCCGCCACTGACCGTGTATTTGAGTAGGTACCTACATACATACATACAACACGCTGTAGCCCCACAATCGGGGTTAGCAGAGTAGTCGATGTTGTGCTGCAAGTACTCTTGTAAATTACAGCACAACACCGACCACAACATTTAGCAAAGTATTAGGACAAGATAACTATCAAGCAGCAAGTAAGGCACGAAGACGACCCACCTGCTGCCTGACTCGATGGAAGGACCGTGCCAAGGTGAGAGGTGGCTTTCCTTTCGCCCTTATGCACGGCATCTTGTCCATATCCCTTAGTTGCCTTTTTGGGAGAGGCAGTGGGGCAATTTTTTTTTTTTATGGAAACCGATCCCATACGGTACCAGTAGGTATTTGTCAGCCTCGGTAGCTCAGTGGTGCGGTCGGTCGACTGTTGTTAAGCAACGCTGAGCGCGGTCAGTATTTGGATGGGTTCCACGTTAAACTGCAGGTCACTTACCTTCTTACCTTACTAGGTGGTAGGCTTTATCCCGGCCGGGTTGGTGTCACCGCACTGAGCGAAACGTCGTCGGTCGAAACGGCTATGCAAATAGTTCGTGTTTTCCGGCCCAGTTCAGTGTAGCCGACATCAAATGAAGGGAAGCACTGACATTAGCACCTAGTTCGCCCGGTGTTGTGGGCTGACATCACGGATGTAGTAGGTGATGTAGCCAACCGTGTCAGTTTCCATAAAAAAAAGGAAGTACCTCTTTAGGCGATGGGGCTTCCTCGGCTTTTTTGACAGCGGCGGTGGCTCCCGCTCTGGCCTCCGACTTCACGGAGACTTCTTGCTTTGGTGGCGCTTCAGGGGGTGGTAGTGCCTGCACATTTTATATTGTATTGTATGAGTAGATGAATTTAGAATAGAATAGAATAGAAAATTCTTTATTGCTCCACAAATATTTCACAAGAATAATACAATGAATACAGTTACATGAGGTGCAAAGGCGGACTTATCCCTTAAATAGATTTCTTACAGCCAACCTTTAGGTGTGTAAAATGTGTGAAAAATGGAATGTAGGTAGTAGCAAAGATAAGATGTGACAATTTTTTATTTAAAAATATAAGGATTTATGAAAGCCTGAAAAATATAATTATATTTATATAAGTAATACTACGTAAGAATAAATAGGAATTAGGAGACATTAATTATGTTAACATAAAGATAAGAAGTTAGGTCATGTAAATTATATAATATACAGGGTGTCCAGGGTCTGTTCAGGAATATCGAAATGAGCTATTGTATATCATCTAATAAACACATTAAAAAAAAGAAAAATGGTCCTATCCATACTACTTTTCGAGATATGAATTTTCAAAGTTTTCAATTTAGTCAATCTATGCGCGCTCTAAGTGACCAGACCGCGGCGGTGCGGAGGAGGCCGGGCGGCGCGGCGGGCGCGCCGGCCGGGTGGAATGTTCGTTAAAGCACCGCACCGCACCGCGCTGTTGCGCCCCCGCGCCGCCCCGTGTCGGCATCGCACGCTGCCATCAAAGGAGACGCGGGCGCGGCGGCCGGCGCGGCGGCGCGCTGCGCTGCCTGCGGGAGACCGACCTGCATTGCGCATCGGTCCAGCCAGTCACGCGGCGCGGAAGATCAATGTGTGTCAGTCGGTCAGTATGTCAAGGGCGGCCGACCGTGTTGACGTATTTTTGGTAATTCGATTCGTAAATTGAATTAGTGAAAGTTTCGCGCTCGTGTTTAACAACATCGATGTTTAACAATACGTACCTACCACAGGTTAAAGTGTTTGTTAAATGTTCCATTCACGAATAACGATATGTGGATATGTTGTTCGCGTATGGAGCAGCAAACGGAAATGGGCTTCAAAACATCGATGGCTTCAAACGCATTTATCGAGAAAGATTTCCAAACAGGCGTTAGCCTGCCGGTGCTGGCTGAAGTGATTGTGCGTGCATTGTACTGTTTACGGGAACATGGCAATCTAGACCCGCTACTGCATCGCCCGGGTCTCGTCATAATGCATCGAGCTGCAAGGAGATCACGTAGAAAACCTTCACATCATTTGAGGTATGTAGATAATCATTTACTTTTTACTGGCTACATACATAAATACACCTACATGCCTAATTGCAGTGTAGTAGGAAGGTATGCTACGTCTTATGAAATCTATGATTCTCGCTCGTCCGATCAGCGCCGCGCGCGCCCCGCGCCCGCGCATCTCACGCCTCGCGATCGCGAACCGCGCGCCTAGCGCCGCGTCCCTCGCTTAGCCCTACGCGGCCGTGCACAAGCATAGAGCGCGCTCACACTATCGTATGCATTTACTTTGTTAGAAAATGGCAAAATTGGAAATAATTGAGATTAAAAAAAAATCTTTCATCACTGCACTTTACACACAATACATATCACGATCCTTCGATATTCCACACCACACTTTGGACATCCTGTATATAATAGATATCATACTAAGGTGGTTATAATATTGTGGGAGTAGGTCTATGAATAAATAATACAGTATAATTACTGAATAAAAGAACAAAGTACATGTTCAACAAACACGCGCCAGCAGTCTGATAAGAATACACATACTGTACTTGAATTTATTTATTCAACAGCAAAAAAAAAAAAAATTACATTATACACGGTGTTTCAGTTGCCCCTGTAATATTTTTAACTGACATAAGGGGCATATTTTTAACTGACAACTTCTATATGTGAAAGTAAACAAGTCCTGTGGCGAAAAAAAAATTTTTTAAACAAAAAATTTTTTTTTCATACAGATTTTAAATAGGTTGAGAAACCAGACCTATTCTCAAAATGTATGGAGATAAAAAAAATTTTTTCTTCAAATTAAAAAGTCGTAGAAGAAAAGTTGTTCTATTTCACGTACAGAATCCCGGGGGGGATTCTGTACGTGCAATGAATGCAATGAATACAGAGGGGGTTTTACGGTTGGGGTTGCAACACCGTGTACCTATAATAGACAATTAACTAAAAACTGACGTGGCACCAAGTTCACCCGGTGTTATGGGCTCACATCACGGATGTTGTGGGTGATGTGGCCAACCGTGTCAGTTTCAATAAAAAAAAAAAAAAAAAACTATAATATATAAAAAATCTCATTTAATCTGTCCCCGAAATGACCGCGAAGGGTACCTAAAACCAAGAATATTCCTAAAACACTCGCTGTATACTCCTGACATTTCCGATAATTTTGAACCTATTGACCGAACAAATTTTTTTGATTCTTTACTCCAAACACCCTCGACGGCGAATGCGAGGAAGTCATAAATGATTAGCTTTATTTGCCGAGTATTTTAGGTGCTTTGAGCGATTGTATTGTTGATTGTATTGTTGTACTGTTTATTGATCATTCATATGGCAGTTAGACTGCACTCGAACTTGTCACAATTTTTTCTATCCGGTTCGATTACAGTTTACACCCACGAAGAAGAATCGACAAGAAACTTCGCAGGGTATTTTTTTATACATATATAAGGTGTTTCGCTGACCATGTCATTAACTTCGGGAGGGTTACATACACACTCAAATAAACACTTTACGTAAAAAAAAACATATGTTTATAGTACCATTTTTTCTCCTAAGATCTCCGAACAAAAAATTTTAATCAAATACCCCTAAAAACGAATCATGCTTAGACCCTTCTTGCCAAACACGAAACGTAGGTACTTACCTAGTGCGCGCGACGTCGGCGGGCGGCGCGGCACAAAGGCTTTCCTTTGACGAAAGGCGCCTCCGAAGCGCTCGCTCGCCACGCCGCCGACGCGCTTGCATTGCATGCGCCCGCCCCGCGCGCATGTGTCGCGCGCGGGCGGCGCGGCGCGCGGTGCGTCGCGTCGCGTCCGTCTCAGTGTCTTAGCGGCGGTCCGCGAGAGAGCACATTATTTCGCAATTTCAAAATGCCGCCGCGCCGTATCGATTCACCGACGCGCGACGCGGATATGGTGATGTTACCGAGACTCCAACTCCAATTGGAACTTAGCTGCTGCTGTGTTGATGTATGAGCAGCTATACGGTGTGCGTGTATGTGGGTGGACGCACCATCTTGGGAGCGGAGCAACGGTTCCGAGATTGGGGCGTCTTTATGCCTCGACTTGATAACGGAAGACAACGACTACTGGTGCGCATAGAAGAAGAAGTGCTGGACTTCTTTGACCGCCACCCCATGGCCAGCACTCGGGACCAGGGATGTTGCGGATACGATTTATTTGACATCCGCGGATACGGATGCAGATGCGGATTTTTGGACGCTCACATCCGCGGATGCGGATGCGGATGTTAACAAGATTGCTTGAAGAGCCGGTTAGTTTAAGTCCTTGAATAAAAGAGATTATCCTTTTAATATCTTTTATTGATCAATCAATTTTTAATTAGAAAATTTCAAGATTGGGCTATTGTATTTAATGAAAAGTAACTTGGCTGCCTTTTCAGACTCCAGCCTGTTTCGGAGGGGATCAAACCTGCGCCACTGAATAATTGCTCGCTGGGAACGCTTCACTTCTGGGACACTATACTTCGCCGCACTATATACAGTGGAAGTGGAATACTCGAGTCGGAAATTCAACTTAGAAGACGCGTCGTCGCGCGTGTTTAGACACGCATGCATACACGAAACGTGACGGAATGAAATGACGCAATAATAATGGAAAACAAAGTCGTCAGCACTGCACTGCACCGTCGCACAGCATATTCCCTTCCTATTGGTCAATTGCAGCGCGCGCCACTCGCGGACTCCGCCCAATTTCATTCAAGTCTCAACCTGCACTACATCCGCATCCGCATGAGTTCCGCGTCGATTTAATGCGGATGCGAATGCAGATGCGGATGTCAAAACCAATGCGGATGCTCCGCATTTACGGATGCGGATGCGAATATCCGCAACATCCCTGCTCGGGACACAGCCACAGTGATGCGATTGAGTAACAAGTACGTACACGTACCCATACATACACACTATCCTCTCACACAACAAACAGCTGTTCTGTGTTTCAACACGGTCATTGACCCCATACAATGCGACTTACCTACTGTTACACACAGATCTAGTGACCTTGTGAGTTGTGACTTACAACAAACAGCTGTTCTGTGTTTCAACACGGTCATTGACCCCGTACAATGCGACTTACCTACTGTTACACACAGATCTAGTGACCTTGTGAGTTGTGACTTACCTACAACAAACAGCTGTTTGAACATAGTACGGTCATTGATCCCGTCCGTACACTGCAAGTTACCTACTGCTAATGGTACACAGGTTGATCTGATAATGTTTAGGTAACAAACATGTTTTGTTAAATTTCTCGAAAAGTAATGCTAAAAACATTTTTTTTTTGCGTAACGTGTTTATTTGAGTGTCTATGTAACCCTCCCGAAGTTAATGACATGGTCATCGTAACACCCTATATTTTTACAAGTATTTAGCGACTAGCCACATAATAACACCACCCATAGTCTATCGAAATCACAGCCCGAGAGCAAGATTAACAATTTTGCTGAAAGTTCTGACTACAAAGACTTATTAATTAAGTGAATCAGGTGTAAAGAGCCTTTGTCAAATTTTGATACGTAATTTGTATCAACATACCTAAATTAATGTAGTATAATTGTCAAAAAAAAAAAATGGAAATATATGAACATTAAGATACTTATATCTAGGTAGGTACGTATTAATTATTTATATTTTTAGGGTTCCGTACCTCAAAAGAGGAATAAAATGGAACCCTCACAGGATCGCTCTTGTATCTGTCTCTTTTCTTGTATATTTTCTCAAAATATACTGGACGAGCACGGACGCTCCCAAGCACGGACGTATGAAGTAAATGAACGATTTTTTTTTGCAACTGTTCACTTTCGGAACCCTGAAATTTTTAAAGCATGCAAGTTCCTCTGGCTCTTTTGTAGGTAGAATCTGAAGAACAGACAGACAGACACTTGATCTAAGGGCCCGAGGTTCGATCCGGCCTAGGTACATGCATCAATGAGTTTTTTCTGAGAGAAGGTTGACTGTAAGAAAATAATCTCTGTAGGGGATAAGTCCGCCTTTGCACCTTATGTAAATTTTCTAATGTATTAGTTACTGTTTAATGTTTACTGGAGCAATAAAGAATTTTCTATCTAAAAAAAAATTACGTGCATACCTGCTGCTTCACCGTTCGGAACCGGTGTAAAACTGTAGGTCCCTTCCCTTGCCCCTTACTAGGTGGTAGGTTCAAATTGTGGCCGACTGGGTTGGTACCACCGTACTGGATGTAAGATGCCCGCATAGTAGTCTCGGCTGTGTTCTCATCTAGTCCAGTACCTATGGCCAGCAATCCAAAGGGAAGTGTCCGGTGTATGGCACCTATCTCTCCGAGGTGATATTGGCTGGTCGGGGCATGTGCTCTGGCCCCTCTGGCTCAGCTACCCATACCGGATTACTTAAAACTTAAAAAATGCCGCAATTATTTTCAAGGATATTTTATGGTACTTACCGAGATTACAAAATTACATAAAATTATATTTATAGTTTTAATTAAATTAGCTTTTTATAAAACACCAGCTTTTGACCGCGGCTCCGCTCGCGTTTTTTTTTGTCAGTTACCTTCGCGGGCCCGTGCTCAAAAACCCACTAAAGTTTCATATTAATCGGATGAACAGTTTACGAATGCATAGAAGGCGACCGAAGAACGAACAAATATAAATTTTTATATGTAAAGTACATTTAAAACATATTTGAATAACAAAGAATTTCTAAGTTATTATTAAATATCTATTGTTAAGTTTGTAGCGATCACAGTTTTCGTGACATACGGATAGACGGACAGGCATTGTATTGTAGCAAAACTTATTTATATGTACCTAGGTACATAAACCCAAAAACAAAATCTTACCTGAACCGATACAAACAGAAACACAGACAACACTACGATCAACTTCATCTTGCCTTTCTCAATTTTCCACAACCAATCTCTGTCGAAGTTCCTTCAAGAACTGATCACAGGCTATTCTCGCGCCGTCTTTTATAACAAGCGGGCATGTTGATGAATGGACGAAAGACTTAACGCCTGTTTACAAAACAACCATTGACTGATGTGTGTTTGGCGAACAATCTAAAGTTGATTGCTTTGGTGGTCGCCTTTTTAAACGGTTTTATTTCTGAGATTAGTTTTGCCTTGACGTTTTCATGTGACTTTTTTATTTGATTTGGCGATTGTCATGTAACTTTTAAGGATTCTGTTTTAAACTTGTATCTACTAGTTTAATTTTCTCAAGCAACCTAGCTAGGTATCTAGTTACCTAGGTACTATTCTATCGATTCTGTAAATATTTATTGTGACAATTTCAATGATATAATATTCAATAAATGTAGATTTTTAGATTCAATCCTGCTGTAATTGAATAGGTAGTTTTTGTCATTCATTATAGCAGCAAAGGCTTAAAAAACAGATTATTAAAAAATGAAACAAAAAACCCGACTGCTTAAAAATAAGTTAAGGTGTCGTGGGTGTGTGACACCCGCCCGACAGAAGCGAAGCTTCTTACGCTTTGTTTATAAAATCCAATTATTAATTAATATAATTAAATTTCGATGTGGTAGTAAATTGTTATTCAAACATTTTTAGAAATACAAAAATAATAGGATGTATTTATTTTTGAAATTACAATAATATTTACATTAAATAGATACACAATACGATAGTCCAGTCATCATCAATTTATGACGTGTGCGCTAGCTTCACTGGTCATGTCACATAATTACGTAGAATTATTATTACATGGTAGTACTTAATAATCCTATGCCTGAAATACGAAGTAACGACAGTTCAGTTTAACACCTGGTGGCGGGAGCATTCATCTATCCGACTTTTTTGTCGACGGTACCGATAGCTTCTACATCATAATTCATAATTCATCACATCTTATAAATAAAATAACACAGTCACATAATCAATTAGGTATGTAAAATGATTGTGTAGTAGGATCATTGGTTGTATGTACTGTCAATGGATAGTGAATAAATATATTTCCATCTTTCTTTCTTTCTTTCTCATATAAATAAGAGGCAAAATATTATGTTTGTGAATATTTTATTAATAGGTTATATTTAGAGAAAACAGGTCCATTCAATTATAATAATAATAGTATAGCTGGGTTTCCTTCTTATTTGTTAGTTTTTTCCGCAGTGGGGTTTTTTGTTTTATTTTTAATAATCTGTTTTATTTTAGACTTTTTAGTTATGAAAGGAGTAACATTATTATTAAACGTATCACGTACTCAGTGTCCCTTCTGAAATTCTGACGAATCGATTCACATACCTCAATCATTACCACCCATCCATCCGTTTGGGCTCTATCTAGGTGGGAAGGTGTTCTTATGACTGTTTTTGTCCTAAAACTCGATGCACTAGCAAACATATTATATGGATTCGCCTTTCCATTTCCTCTAATTTGATAGCCCACTTGATAGGTTTTGAAATGTTTAATTGTATTTTTTATTTTAAGGACAATACGAGGACACGTTTCCGCCGTTTTGAATTTTCTAGAATTTTTCTAGCCCATGTCACTTCCACAATAATTTGTGAACAGTCGTTAGATTCGTCTTAATTATTAAGACGAATCTAACCCATAAATTCATACCTACATTCAAAAAAGATAACCCTCATTTTTTGCTTAACTCAGTCGTTATTTTTATCAAATAATTGAAGATTGAAATATTAATTATGAAAATAGGTAACAAATGAAATTTTTTTTTTTATGGAAACTGACACGGTTGGCTACATCACCTAAAACATCCGTGATGTCAGCCCATAACACCGGGTGAACTAGGTGTCACGTCAATGCTTCCCTTCGGTCGTGCCGGCTACACTGAACTGGACGGAAAACAAAACTATTTACTTAGCCTTTTCGATCGACGTTTCATTCAGTGCGGTGTTATCAACCCGGGCGGGTTGAATCCTACCACCTAGTAAGGTAAGAAGGGAAGGGAAAGGGGTAAGTAAAACAGCCCTGCTGCAACCCTAATATCATTTATTGAGAAAGGAAAAAAAAAACAAGAAAGAACATGAAATAAATATTTATTCCACCAAACTAAGTACCTACTAGAAGCGGTAAAGCGCGATCAAAGTTGTTACCTGTCGGTATACAAACAAATGTGCGTGCTTTAAGTACATGAAATTATAAGTAATGTTGGTCATGTTTCCGGATCCAGACGTCTTCAACAGCAATAGAGATGTTCTAACTCAAAGTGACTCGCCCCCTCCACAACGATTTGGCCTTAATAATGTTAGTGCAGTTGTGTAGTTACACAAATTAAACGGATACGGAAACCTAAAAAATCCATGTACAGACAAAACATTTCTATTACAATAATTCTAATACAATATATTTATACGTGTGTACCGAAAAAAACCTTAATATTAATAATATATGAGATGGAGGGGCGCGCCACTTTGAGTTAGAACATCTCTACTAAAGTATTTCAAAAGTTCGCGGTGAGATACTTTGAGCTAACTTGGAAGTAGATTCTATATTGTTTTTTGGGGCTTAAATAAATAAACCATCGCATTATACAGGCCAACTCATGCTATGAATGCCCAAGCTCATTCGCTCGCTCATTTGCGGACGTAAGACGATAATAAGGTGAGCCATATACCTAACACAAGCATCAGTCCTACACTACACCTACACCTGCTGCTTCACCGTTCGGAACCGGTGTAAAACTGTAGGTCCCTTCCATAGCCGACTATCATTGTCTCTCTACGGAGACCAAGCCATGCTGCATCGTCATAGCCCCACTGCGACGTTGCTATCGCTTACTCGCTCACGCTTGCCTACCGATCACAGGAGCGAGAGAGAAAACGAAGATTTCGTCGGTCGCCCGATGAAGGGTGAGCGATTTCATTTTTCTCTCTCGCTCCTGCCATCGGTAGGCAAGCGAGAGCGAGTAAGTGATAGCAACGTCGCAGTGGGGCTATGACGATGCAGCATGGCTTGTCTCCGTAGAGGGAGACAATGACAGTCGGCTCTGTCCCTTCCCTTGCCCCGTACTGGGTGGTAGGCTCAAATTGTAGCCGACTGGGTTGGTACCACCGTACTGGATGTAAGATGGCCGCATAGCAGCCTCGGTTGTGTTCTCCTCTAGTCCAGTATAGCCAGCAATTCAGGAAAGTCTCCGGTATGGCACCTACCTTCTCGAAGGTGATATTGGCTAGTCAGAGCATGTGCTTTGGCCCCTCTGACCCAGCCACCCATACCGGATTACATAAAAAAAAAGTCATTGTGAAATCAGCTTATAAGCTCCTTTGGCCGATGACATGTTTTTTTGGGATTGATGTATGAGAAGGGCTCATCTAGTACTACGTAGTCAGTCAGTTATTCAGCGTGTAAGCGTCCACTGCTGGACATACGCCTCTCCAATTTTCCTCCAGTCCTCCCAACCTTCAGCGACACGGAACCACTGCTTTCCGCCGACGTACATACTTGATGTCGTCATCCCACCTGGCGGGTGGTCTTCCCACACTTTGTTTTCCTGTCCACGGCCGCCAGTGTAGGACACGGTTACTCCAGCGGTCATCGTCTCTTCGGCTAACGTGCCTACCCCACTTCCAGTTGAGCTTAGCCACCCGGTGTTCAATATGGACTACTTTGGTGCATCGGTGCATGGGTGTATATAGATCAGTGTTTTATTCAATAACAAAATAGGAACCTAAGTCTGTTTAGTCGGGGGTAACTTTTAGGCATCATTGACTGATATTGACAACAATACTTCAACTTAGTTATTAATTACGTAGGTGTTCCTGTTTATAGTTTTTCTTGGATTGAGTTTGTAGTATGTATCCTTGGTTAATTGGGTCAGACAGGGATAACGTCAGAGCAGTGACGTCAAATGGATTATCTAACTAATTAGATATTATTAGCATTCGTGTCATGAACGCATTTCGATTGTCGCACGGTTACCTATCGTAAAATCGCAATTAGTCACTGAAGACATCGAGACGAATGCCGGCCGCGGCTGTCGACTCGACTGACACGACACAAACCTCTTGTTCGTCAAGCTCAAGGACATTAAACAAGTGGTCCCTTTCCTGGCCCCTTACTAGGTGGTAGGACCAAATTGTAGCCGACTGGGTTGGTACTACCGTACTCATTGGCGTAGCTAGGGTTATTTTCCAGGGTGGGCCTGGCCCCTGAAAAGCGATGGCCGATGAAGCCGAAGCCTGATATACTTACCTACGCAATAAAAGTATAGGAAAGGAAGGTGTGGAACTAAGCTTGCGATTGGCTTCACCGAACATATCCGGGCCCATCGACAGTAGAGTAGGGTGTTAATCGAGGTCGGGACTAGTGTCTGGCCTGTCTAGTGAGTGGCCACTCTGAATTACCCGCGCATGCTTCACGTTTCGGCTCGCATCAAGCCCTCGTCAGCTAGTCTGAGTTGACTAGGACGCGGGATCCACCAGTCCCGCTCTCGACCTCCCTCCCTCCCTCTACCTATCCATATTCTGTAGGATGCTTTCAGTGACGTTTTCGAAGCTCTCTCCATATATGAGCTTAGTGTCGATCTTGGCAACCCTACATAGATTCTTGAAGATACTGTAGAGCGACTTCGCTGGTAGTCATCTTGCTCCGACTTCCACAGCGAAGAGATAAGTCTTGAATCCGTTTCTCACAATCCGGTCTACTTGTTAAGTTTGACGTTGTGGCCCTTCGGTATGTTACTTTCCCATGGAACGGTAAGTTCAACAAGTACTACATGCTTTGTCGCTTTTGAGAATATGAATATGCCTTAATGCTGTGGTACAGATTTCCGAAGGCATTTGGTAATGCTTCTCAAGTGTGTCCATCAACAATTCCCAATCCTTTGCTGCTCCCAAAATTGAAGAAGGTTTAGTCCTATCTTTGGGCAGCTTTTTGGCTCCACGTTTCACAAAATTGACCTTCTGGAAGCCTGCTCTTGTCCTTTCCTGGTCCTCTGCAATTAACAGGTTGATGGCCTCTCTGATGATTTGGAGGCCTTTATCATGACGGTAGGAATACTGGCCTCGCTCAAGTAGTATTTTGCATCCGCATAAGAAATGTTTGGCCGTGCCTATACTCTTACATGACGGGCATAGTCTATTTGTAGATTTCCCCCATCTAACTAGGTTACTCGGGTCGGGGAGAGTAAGCTGGAATGCATTTAGGTAGAACTTAAGCAGCTCAGGGGACCAGTAGTATATTATGGATTTCCACTTCAATGCAGGAGGGATGCAGAAGTCGCCCACTGTTAGCCAATCATTCTGCATTTCTAGGTTTAAGGCGTGAAGTTTGAAACCTTGTTCCATGTCCTCCTGAGCAAAACCTTTCACTATTTCTTTAGCAGACTTTGCTGTTTCTATGCTCAGTTCAGATCTATTGGTGCGTGTACCAACTTGGAATGATTTGTAGAAGTCGATTCTCGATTCCAGTTCATCTGATAGCGATTGTTGGGTAAGGCTTGAATAGCGCTATCATTGGAGTCTTTGAGTATACATCGTTTGGCTATTCTCGCCTTTTGATAAAATATCGACGGTTTCTTAACAGTCCAAAGTTATTGTGAGATCTGCACAGCGTTGACAATATCATCAGTAGGATGCTCCTTTCCTCTGCTGGTGATCCTTTTGCCCAAGAATTCAAAATGGGCTTCATCAGCCACGGTTGCGATTGGTTTTCCGGCTACTGTCAGACCTGAATTGCTCGAGGTAAACTTTGAACGTTTCCTGGTTAAGATCAAACAGTAGCACTTCGTTGGTTTTATCTTCATCCCTTTGGTCCATTCACAATAGTCATCTACCACCTTAAGAAGCGCCTGATTTTGTTTTGGATTACGGGTTAGCAGCGTAATATCATCCGCAAATACCAGGATGGCCGCCATATATGTGTCTCCATATTTGAACCTGTATCCCCATGTATTTTCATTTACGACAAGCGTATAAATTAGAATGTTGATAACAATAAATGTGACGGGAGAGAGGCAGCAACCCTGGAAAAGTCCTATTCCGTAACGAATTTCCGGTGTCTTCTCCGTTTCGCCTTTTACTTGTATTACAAAGGAAAGTTTTTTTGTAGCAGGAGGCTATTATATTACAGATCAGAGGTGGCACATTATACCACTCTAGCGCCTTTAATAGTAACTAATAGATGGCGCACTGAACCGAAGGCGTTTTCAAAGACTAACCACGTGGCAGTTAATTGTCTCTCATTCTTCCTTGCATCACTAAAACATTCAGTCAGCAAATAATTACATATGTTCGAGGCACCCTGCAACTTTTGGGAGAAATCCTTTCTGGTACTTCTTCGGTAAGTAGTCGTTGATACACATGTGTTTGAGTAGTTTGAACTTGAAATGTTGAGCCGTAATTCGGTCATTGATTTCGGAATGTTTCTTTACTTAAATAAAATTAAACAAAAAAATATTTCGTGGAAAGTGTTTATTTTGATTACCAACCAACTTTTTCGATTTTTCTCGGCAAAAATATAAATAATTCGGGCAAGAGGTTTTTTTTAACGTATTTATTTTCTATATGGAGAAGATAAGTGCTTGAGAACCTCTCTTCTCCCATATGCATCTCGGCCACGTCTTGATTCTACGCATAGCTGAAAATCTCCGACCGCATCCGGCTGAGCTGACTGGTATGACAATCGCAGCTTGGATTAATTTGTAAAGATTTGGGCAAAAATTTTTTACGTGCTACTTTAGTACTTCAGATGTTACTTATTTCCTTGTTTTTTAGTACGTTTTTTATTATTAAAACATTCTGCTCCTAAAAGAGTCTCATCAATCTGAAGTATATCCTTAGTTAAGTACCTATAAAAGGCTTTCGATTTACGAGATATAAATGAAAAAATGCATCAATATATTGATGATGGTAGATTTTCATAATTGTTTTTCATATTAACTACCAATTAACTATGTTATCGATCATTGCCGATAATTGATAATTAATTTTTCAATATCCATCGGCACGTGTATCAGACGGAAAATTATTCAATAAGTCCCTGCTACCTTCACTATATCGATTATGTCTTCTTTTACTTACTATTGTGGCACTATTACTATTCTTTTACTTAATATTCAGAGAAATATAATGTTTTTCTGAAAATCTTGAATCTCCTTCCAACGATCATCAATGTTGTTCAGATTTTGTTAGAAAGTAGTAATGATGCCTATTATGATGCTGCTAGCTTGCCCTTGCTACTTCCTATTCATGTTGGGAGACAACTTGCTCATGGATAGACGTTTGTTGCTTGATGTACTTAATGCATCTCTCTTCTGATTATGAGCGTGCTTTTGGAGAGCCTCTGACCACTTTTTTTTTATGGAAACTGACACGGTTGGCTACATCACCTACAACATCCGTGATGTCAGTCCATAATAAATACTGGCTGCGCTAGGTGCCACGTCAGTGCTTCCCTTCGGTCGTTCCGGCTACACTGAACTAGACGGAATACACAAACTATTTACAATAAGTAGCTGTTTCGACAGACGTTTCATTCAGTGCGGTGGTATCAACCCGGGCGGGTTGAGCGCTATCACCTAGTAAGGTAAGAAGGGGAGGGACCTACGGTTTTACGTGGAATCCGAACCACGGTCAGCCTCCAACGGTCGAGCGGTCACCCATCCAAGTTTTTTTTTATGTAAACCAGCATGGGTGGCTGTGCCGAGGGACCAATGGTGCAGTCGACAGAGCTAAAATCACCTCTCGTCGCGAAACCACGCTCAGTTAGGTGCCATGCCAGCAGATTTGCAGACTGTTGCTAGGCTGTCTAGCCCGTTAATACGACGCGACGCTTGAAGACTTCAGGAAATTCCTGGAAATACACTCGCCGGAAGACAGTTCCACACTCTAGCGGTGCGACAAAGAAACGATTTAGAGAACCGATGGGTTCTCAAAACCCCAATGTCAACAAAAAAAGGGTGCTGAGTCTCTCTGCGACGAGTCATGCGGACATAGGACGGGTGGCAGGGAATAAGGGATGCTGCTAGTTCCGCAGAGCAGCGTCCGTGATAGTATCTGTAAAACAGACTAAGCGAACGAAATACTGACCGCGCCCAGCGTTGCTTAACAATCAATAGCGACAGTCGACTGTCTGCACCACTGAGCTATCGAGGCTGACCACTTCTTCCAGTTGCTGTATCCGGTTGTTGTAAACTTTTGGTTTTGATCGCGCATTTCTATACCGAACATCCTACAGACAAAGTCATATACTTTATCCTAATTAGCGCTATAGTCTAACCAATTATATTTCTCATAATTTCGTGAGGTAAACGCTTGTATTTTGTCTCCGAGTTTTGTACGAAGAAGTCAAATTGAGGCTCACATAATATGGTCCAGTTTTAACCAGTTGGTTAGATTATAGAAATATGTTTCTATATTAGATAAGTGCATAGCCGAAAATGAAGAGAAAAAAAAATACGTCCCGACCAGGATTTGATCCGGCAGGTCTATTCTTGTAAATTCTGACAGCTGAATCAGCGCTGTTGTGGCGCTGAGAGCCACTTTGGAAGTGGCTCTCAGCGCCACAACAGCGCTGATTCCGCTGTCAGAATTTACAAGAATAGACCTGCTGGCCTGGAAAGCCGGCTTGAAAGCCGTTCTTCAAAATAAACCATGAATTTAATATTGATTCTTTAGCTGTAGATTATTTATTTAAGTATTTTTGTGTATTTCGGGTTCGCAACCTAACATCCTGGGGTGGGCACCAGACACTTCTGGGGTGGGCACGGCCCACACGGCCCCCCCTCTATGTACGCCAATGTCCTCAATTGTTTGATTCTTTGTCGTGGAATTATGATTATTTTTTAATTGTTTGGTGCAAATTTATCCACCACGAATGAATCATTCATTAATCACTTCCAAACGAAAAATAAATAGGAGGTTCATTTCACGAACACCGTTCATGCATGCATGAATATTAGCAGTTCAGTAATATTAAGTACCTAATAGTATATGTTATATTATCTATTGGTATATTTCCGGAAAACGAAGACTAAAAAGAAAATATTTAATTAATTGTTTCAATAAAAACTAAATACCTAATACTTATACCCGAAAACCTACAAAAAATAAATTTCTGAAAAGTCCGCCGAAGCCCCGTCTCTGCCAACGCCATTTATACTTTCTTTATAATTGCAGTTCCAGTTATACTTAGCTAGCCTGTTCATATTCACTTCCAAACTTAAATTAAACAGGAGTTTCATTTCACGACCACTGTTCATACACGTAATAGCAGCAGAATAAGGGATATGACTCCCTTATAATATTACTAGGTGGTAGGGTTTAACCCGCCCGGGTTGGTACCACCGCAATGAATGAAAGGTCGGTCGAAACGGCTATCTAAATATTTTGTGTTTTCCGTCCAGTTCAGTATAGCCGGCACGACCGAAGGGAAGGCTGACGTGGCACCAAGTTCACCTGGTGTTATGGGCTAACATCACGGATGTTGTAGGTGATGTAGCCAACCGTGTCAGTTTCAATAAGAAAAAAAAAAAAAAAGAATTAGCGTTTATTTTCATTGCCACCTTGCCAAAGTGTCTGTCTTTTTCGAAGGTCTTTTGGGTATATATACAATCAGAGAATGTTCTGTGGTTATAAGTAGGTATTTTTTCAAAAAAAAATATTTTCACGAAACGTTCAATTCTGGATCAGTGTGGCAAATCAGACCAAAACATTCATTAGTGAACTGCAAAAGAATATCGTTATAAAAATAATTATAATCCCTAAGAATGCCTATCAACATCAACCAAGAATATTTGCGTTTGGAAAGAGGGAGGCTCGATCCCACGACCATAAGATCAAAAAGTTATTGCGCTCTCTCTACCTTATACTCTACCATTAGACCAGCACAGAGCATATATCCGAGACCAAATGACCAAACGAAACAAATACCTATATCCGATTTGTTCAGACGGGAAATGCGAAATGCAGGTGTCACGTGACATGGTCACATCGTGCCGCCCTGATCCAACATTGAAGGTCTCGTAAATTGGGCTGTCGAGCGGTCCGCCACCTGAAAGACTTTATCAATCACGCGAATCTTAATTCTGCAATCCTTCGTTTGGTTCTTCGGCAAGTGATGTTTTGGTGGTTTAAAAAAAATAACCAGGGTTAGGTTAGGTTAGGTTAGGTCGACGACGACACATCTTCGGACACGACGCATCTTCTATATATTAACCCTAACCTAATGTTGAGGCGGTGCATGTCGTTTTTGTTACGTTTGTATTTCCGAAAATAATGCTTTCATAGGTGGTTATAAACACTTATAACATTACAACATAATTATATATAAATAACATTGCTTAAAAAAAACAAAACAAAAAAAAAATTGAGGGACACGAACCCATGGTCAAAATAAACCAACCTTACACTCTTACCACTGAGCCACCAAATCACATAAACGACCAAACGAATATCGGCTTAAATTAGTTCGCTTTCAATTCTGGTTATTTTTTTTAAACCACCAAAACATCACTCATCTCATACCACGTCTTGGCGATAAGTATAAGATATCGATATCGAAAGTATGCACGAAAGGAGTAGGATAGGATGCGCAGATTCGAGGCACCGCAGGCTCTAAAAAGGCTTTCAGGTGGCGGACCGCTTGTCTGATTGGTTGGGTTGCTTGCTGGCTGACTGGCTGGCAGATCTTTCAGGGAATTTGGAAGAATGGAATGGATGGGTCTGCTGAAGCTATCTAAATAGAACTGGGACTGGGGAGGAAGAGAACGCTACGCCGCCGGCCGCGGAGCTCCGTCTGCCTGATGAGTGACAGTTTACTGTGAGTGGAGGGAGTGGACTGCAAATCGGAGAGATGGCGTCCCGCGGTGGGCCCATAGTGGCGGGCACATGCGGAGCGGATTTCGAGCACCGCGAGAAAGTGGCTCCTCATTACCAGATTAGGTGAGTTTACCAGTTACCACCCATTGTGTTCTTACTGTGGGTCCTTGGCAGACATAACCTTAAACTAGCATAATCTCTGTCATCCAGATAGCTCACTGGTTATGAATGAAAAGTTGGATTAGAGGGCTGTATTCAGATTTATTTTTATTGTTTTTGACACGTTGGTGATGTGTACCAAGTATGATGTGTGAAAGTTTAGTCTGAATGTGTAGCCAACACATTTACCCCCACCGAGATGAATATTATTAATACAGTTGCAGAGGTTAATGATATATCTATGTTTTATATTTGTGATGGTATTTTCTGGAATATTTTCAGTCTAAGTTTTCAATCTTTTAATTCTGACTATCTACTTGACATGTTACAGTAATACAATTTTTTTACCTTCAGACTATTTTAATACTTATTGTTTGATATGTATTTTTATTATTATTTGGTGTTATTTCCAAGTTTTTAATTTAAAAAAATGAATTCAATTGATCACCATGACTGAGTGTAGCTTGACCACCTATAGATGAAATTAACAACACTATACAATACACCTCTTATTAACCACTTACCTTCCAACACATTAATATAAGGGGGTTTACACAGTTCCAGTGTCATTTACGTCACGCAGAAATTTGCAAAATTTGGATCCAGATAAACTCAAATATTTAGTAAAATAATAAAGTCAGATCAATAACCTCTATTGACACTTATAGCCAATGAACTTACTCACAATAAGATGTCAAACAAGTGAGACTTAACTTATTTAGCAACACAGATGGGTTTTTTAACTCCAGGAAGAGCGAAATGTTTTCTGAATTTTTTCGATCGTAAAATTGACAATTTCCCCATACAAATTGTATATCAATTTGTAGGTAAAGGAATGTAGTCTTCAAATACTGCCTTCAAATTATGGTACATCACAGTGTTCATTCGAGATCTCTATAAATGTCAGTGAATAAAGGTGACGGCCCTCAATAATTTTTACTGTGTTTTATGAAAATCGCTAGGATGGATTATGGAATTGTCAAGCATAAATTGGCGATTGTAGCGCGTTTTACTAAATAAAAATTCATTGAAATATTACTACTAGATGGAAATGTGCGACCAATATTCCGCGACCCGCGCGGGTCTTGTGGAAGGCAACCATAGTAGGACGCCTGAAACCCGCGCAGGTCTTGTAGAACGTAAAGCGTTAAGAAATAATGTAGAAGGTGTGAATCTAAGCTTGCGATGGCTTCACCGGGCCCATCGGCATTAGAGGAGGGTATTAATCGAGGTCGGGACTAGCGAGTGGCCACTCTAAATTTCCCGCGCATGCTTCACGTTTCGGCTCGCATCAAGCCCTCGTCAGCTAGTCTGCGTTGACTAGGACGCGGGGAACCACCAGTCCCGCTCTCGACCTCCCTCTCTCTACCTATCCATATTCTGTAGGATGCTTCCAGTGACGTTTTCGAAGCTCTCTCCATATATGAGCTTAGCGTCGATCTTGGCAGCCCTAGATTCTTGAAGAGACTGTAGAGCGCCTTCGCTGGTAGTCCTCTTGCTCCGACTTCCACAGCGAAGATATCAGTCTTGAATCGGTTTCTCACAATCAGGTCTACTAAGTTGCAGTACTTGTTAAGTTTGATGTTGTTAATACTTTCTTGAAATCGCGTAAGTCTTGCCACTAACGATTGATATTGGTTTGTGTTGCAGCGCGCTGAACAAGTCCCGCCTGAAGTACTGCATATTCTTCCACTTCCTTCTCTTCTTCGTGATGCTGGCCAAGCTGTCTGCGGATATTCTCGACAAGCTAGACATATTCATATTGGAAATCGAAGAGCTACAAATACCCCAAGTAAGCTTTTTTTTTTATGGGAACTGACACGGTTGGCTACATCACCTACAACATCCGTGATGTCAGCCCATAACACTGCGTGAACTAGGTGCCATGTCAGTGCTTCTCTTCATTTAATGTCGGTTACACTGGATTGGACGGAAAACACGAATTATTTGCATAGCCGTTTCGACCGACGTTTCGTTCAGTGCGGTAGTATCAATCCGGGCGGGATAACCCCTACCACCAAGTAAGGTAAGAAGGGAAGGGTACAGTTTAACGTGGAATCCGAACCACTGTCAGCCCCCAACGGTCGAGCGGTCACCTATCCAAGTACTGACTGCGCTCAGGGTTGCTCAATAACAGTCGGCCGACCGCACCACTGAGCTACCGAGGCTGACAAAAGCTACACACTGCTGACTCCTTTTGCACGCTCCTAACGTCGGTTTCGGCTATTACAAACTTGACGCTACATACAAGCTAAAATTCAGCTTTTTCTGAGAGGATGTACCATCAGTATTACTCACCAGGGGCGGATCCAGGATTTTTTTCTGTGAAGGGTACAAGGGGCAGACGGGCAAAAAGTGTTTTTATTTTTGCGATTAACAAACAACATACAACAACAACTGTAAGAAATAAACTTGTAATAGGTATTAATACTTTGGTTGACTGTAAGAAATCTCTGTAAGGGATAAGTCCGCCTTTGCACCTTATGTAAATTTTCCAATGTATTTGTTACTGTTTAATGTTTACTGGAGCAATAAAGACTTTTCTATCTATCTATAATATACAAAGGTTTATTGGTATGAAAACAATAGAAAAATTACATGTTTAATAAAGATAGTTTTCTTTCATGTTTCCTGCTGAATATATGCACATCCTGTACCGGCGTTACTCACTCGCCGATGTGAATCAACCAATCAGAAGGCGTTCGCCCGGCTATTGGTTGAAATGTGCGAGTTAGTTGAATTTGTGTGAGTTAGCGATTGAGTTAACGCTGGTAGACCCCCAGTACTTCGTTAGCGTTCATTTTGGTCGCAATGTCTTAATGGATATGCATTAAAGCCAGTCCATTCAAACAATCTTCTGTATATTCGATAATAAGTATGTACTCGTACTGTGATGGAAACTCCACAGTACACAAAGCAATACGATCTGAACCGAACCATCTGTTGGTCACGTGTCCCCGTTCCCCTCTCTTGTTACTCACCTGACATATAAAGTTTTAATATATTGTATTGATATTTAATACATTGTTTGTCAAAATCTGTCTAGCTTTAATTGCCGCTCTCTCTTTCTGTTGCAGCCGCTCTGGTGGGAGTACATCTGGTGTCTCTCCCTGCTCCTGTCGTTCCTCGGTCTCTCCGCCATCAAGCGCAACAACATTCGCTACATGGAGCGCTACCTGTACGGAGTGGCAGTGCTCGGCTATGGACCCCTTATCTACTGTATCATTTACTATTTTACCGACGTCCTGAATTACTGTTCGCAAGAGGATGAGGATTCTTCCGAGGAGGCGGCCGAGTATGAACTTTGGCAGGTGAGCAAATTTTTTTTTTTATGCAAGTTTGCCTTTTTGTATGTAGATTCAGATTCAGATATTAATTTTGCTACGAGTCTCATGCCATTTTCGGCGTGCGGAGATTCGGCGCACGCCGGAAATGGCAAATAATTTGTAAACTAATGAACTCAGGTCAATAAACTCTTTTGCCAGGTAAAAGTGATGAAATTGGCCACAAAATGATGTAACACAAGCGAAGATTCAATTATTTAGAAGCACAGATGAATTTTTTGAAACCTTTACTCCAGGAAAAACAAAGAACACCCGAAATTTTTTCAGAATTTTTTCTAACCAAAAATTTGCAATTCGTCTTTACACATGATATATTAGTCGTCTGTTTCCAGAATGCACCCGATGACGGTTATGACGTCAAAGCTAGCGGTACCGTAGACAAAAAAGTCGGATAGACGAATGCTCCCGCCACTAGGTGTTAAACTGAACTGTCGTTACTTCGTATTTCAAGCATAGAAGTAATATGTACTACCATGTAATAATAATTCTACGTAATGAGGCTAGCGCACACGTAATAATCATATTACTTGTCCTTTTTTTATTCATATTGGCATTTAAACACAACAAAATGTTAGTAATTAAAACAAATAACACAAAAAAACACAATTCATACACGCGCGAGGGGCAGGTAGCTCAATTACACATACAATACGAACGTGGCTACGCGGTATTATATTCTTTGGCTACGCGACAGCGATACTAACGCTACTGAGCTGGGCGTCAGCGGGTGTAGGGTGAGGCGCGATGTGCGGAAGCGCGGGCCGAGGTAGAGGCAAACCAGAAGAAGACAAGTAATACGTAAATTAAGGCGATGAATATGGAGTTTCGCCAGACTGGGTGCAACTAGGCCTCAACAGTTTCTTTGGTAGATGGTCTGACGGTGTTTTCTTTTCTTCAAGTGTAAAAATAAGTATGATAGCACGCTGTGGCTTTTGCATAGCCACAGAGCAAAATGGAGGCTAATTATTGTTAAAACACTCACTGGGTGGCTGCGCTGTGCCTCGAGGTCCACTGCCCGAACTGTCAGTCAATAGCTGTCGATAACTTCATAGTAAAGAAGATTATTTTCGTGAATTTTTGTCTGAACATTTTCGTTGTTTTCAGCACATAATTTCAGATTTCATAGATCCTAAACATTCTCACGTAATGTTCTTTCAGAACATAAATTATTGATATCTATAAATAAGTCATTTTGATAATTCATATATCAAGTCAAATAAAAAACAATTAGTTTTTTATTAATTACATAATCACCCGTATGTGTGTAGTGATGATGTTGTCTGCATGTTACAGGGCTATCCGTACGGAGTTCTGTGGTACGCGTTCGTGATGCTCGCCTCCCAGGTCCACTTCTTCGAAGTCTGGTTTGCTCACAATCTGATCCACGCGTGGAAAGCGAGAGGGGCCGCCAGGAAAGCGGAGTAGCGAGTGTTCGACTTATATTTTTATGTACACGTTCTTACTAGGTATTTGACCACTGTTTTTATCGATTTCATCCGCAATTTGTGAGTTGCACTAGCTCTGTCCTTTTTTGACGGGCGAGAGCGTAAGGGATAAGTCTTGTGAATTAATGTCATCGTACTGGTTTATTGAGCCATCGTTGAGACCTTTCTGTCTTTCCATATGATTAATCCTAAGGAATATTAGGCCTTATGATTACCTATTGAGCATAAGATAGACCTAAATATACATACTTTACATAGAACTAAATATTCTTAAAACTATTTTGAGGCGCGTCAATAGGCCTAATGTTATTTAGAATGATTCCCAAAGGTGTATTAACATGCACGATGGAACATGGATAAAATCTAGTTCATTTATAGTAAAAGTGGTAGAAAAGACATACATTTTAATACTCAGTGTATTTTACTCCGTTTATCGATCCAATATATAATCTAAATATTCACATTTACTATAGACAATGACTGTATAGGTTTGCGGAATATCCAAACTGTGAACTATTTTACTAACTCCTTTATTCTAGTTTGAAGAATCGGTGTCTGATACAAAATTTTTAGGCACAATTTTTTATAATATATAATACCTACTTGGCTCTCTGTGCAAATTAAACGCCTGCTGGGACTCGGTATCATGTTAGATATATTTTTGAGGTTTTAGACTAAGAAGAGTTATTTATTGTGAGAATTTATCTTGTAAAGTTGTTGAATTTCGGGGTTTTTTTATCTTTATTGATTTCTAATATTGAGAGTTTGACTTGTTCTTTGAAGTTCCCTAAAATTGTTTCCTTGCAATAAATATTTTAATCTATTTGATGTTTTATTCTTCAGTTCTTGTCACACCCAACGTTGATTATTATTATACATGCAGATATTCCTTTTCTGCCCTTTACTTGTGCTACTGAAGTTCATGTGTGTGTTTAAATTTATCCTCTGCTGGTGGACTAAACATTGAAGCATTCTAGGAAATTTCCAAAAGTACCCTATTTGATAGTTATTATAATGCCGGTTACGTAGTTTTATGTTACTTATTCAGTTATTTAGTATTGGAATTTTACCAGCATGTAGGAAATTAATTTCTCCATGTGTTCACAAAACAGACAACTTCTAAGATTCCGCATTACAGCCAAAACAGAGCACACAAAATTCTACCAACTCTAATCCATTACTGCTTACAATACGGAAAATGTGGTAACTCCGCCTACTGGCGCCATTTTGTATGCCAGAACATCGTCGCTGCGAATTGCGATTTCGTATTAGGTAACTGTGTACTTATTTTAATTTCATCAAATCTTCCGACTCCAAGTTTTGCTATTAAGGCTTGAGCAAATATTTTTTCTTATGTTTTCCATAAAAATCTAATTTTAATAACATAATAAAGAAAGTGGATTTTTGGATTTAGGATTAGGTACCTACCTAGATGATAATTTTTTTTCTCTCCTGTAGAATTGCCCAAATGGATTTTTTTTTTATGGAAACTGACACGGTTGACTACAACACCTACAACATCCGTGATGTCAGCCCTTAACACCGGGTGAACTAGGTGCCATGTTAGTGCTTACCTTCATTCCGTGTCGGCTATACTGAACTGGACGGAAAACACGACTATTTACATAGCTGTTTCGACCGACGTTTCATTCCGTGCGGTGGTACCAACCGGGACGGGATAAACCCTACCACCTAGTAAGGTAAGAAGGGATGGGACCTACAGTTTTACGTGGAATCCGAACCACGGTCAGCCTCTAACGGTCGAACGGTCACCAGTCCAGGTACCGACCGCGCCCAGGTGCTTAACAACAGTCGACCGACCACACCACAGAGCTACCGAGGCTGACAAAGTTGACAAAGCCGACACATTGTCTGTTTTGTAAATTAACCCATCGCTAAGTTTAGGTATTTTTACTACAAATTATTTACAACTAAAAACATATATAAAAAAAATATCTACGAGTCTACTTACTAAGTAGATACCAACTACTAGTAGGATTTTAGCAATATAAAGCCACCTCATAGCTGCCACTTTTGATTAAGTGCGCCATGAGAGCACTCTTCCCTACTGACACGTTGGCAGAAGTGCTGATAGTATTACATTAACCTGCCAATCAAAACAATCCGTCAGCTATCAACCGCCTATTTGGCTACCTGACATGACACGTGACATTCTACTTACGCACTTACGCGGGCGCTCCTATCTCAATGTTAATTGATTGCATTTTATATCATTAGGTTGGACGTGTAAAAATAAGTAATATGGCAAAAGAGGTGTTAAGGGGGATTAGTTTTGACACATTCAACGTAAGTAATAATCAGGGATTGATATTCTCTTTGATAGGTAGAGTATAAATACCGTATGTTAGCGAGGAGGCGTGGTTAAAACCACCTCTTTTGGGAATTCCGGAATTTGAAAGATATTTCCTGGTAGTGGTAGGTACACCTACCTATCTATAGTTAGTAACTTTTGACACTTGTAACACGCTGTAATGTATTATGAATACCTTATTAAAAATCGCAAAAATTATTTTAAAATCGAATTCACTTCCATATTAATCAAGGGTATAAAGGGCATCCATATTAATAATACACCTAAAAACAGCGGCCCTTGAGCTACTCAAGTGGCCATATGCTGCACCTACGCCCTTTCTTTTGTACAATGTATACTCTAACTTTTGACACTTGTAACACACTGTAATGTATTATGAATACCTTATTAAAAATCGCAAAAATTATTTTAAAATCGAAGTTACTTCCATATTAATAAAGGGCATAAAGGGCATCCATATTAATAATAGACCTAAAAACAGCGGCCCTTGAGCTACTCAAGTGGCCATATGCTGCACCTACGCCCTTTCTTTTGTACAATGTATGCTCTAACTTTTGACACTTGTAACACGCTGTAATGTATTATGAATACCTTATTAAAAATCGCAAAAAATATTTTAAAATCGAATTTACTTCCATATTAATAAAGGGTATAAAGGGCATCCATATTAATAATAGACCTAAAAACAGCGGCCCTTGAGCTACTCAAGTGGCCATATGCTGCACCTACGCCCTTTCTTTTGTACAATGTATGCTCTATTTGTGTTAATGTAATGTAATGTATGTATGTATGTATAATAGAATAAAATACTTTTCTATTCTATTAATATTATTTTTTTAAATAATTTTAGGGTTTTTAAATAAGGTGTTGATATCTTCCGCATGTTACAGGTGTCAAGAGTTACTAACTAAGGATATCACTACCAACCATGAAATATTTTTCAAATCCCAGAATTCCCGGAAGAGGTAGTTTTAACCACTCCATGTTATGTCTTGTCGCCAACATTAGGTAGGTATTTATACTCTACCTAATTACGATCCCTGGTAATAATAATAACACAAAAAAACTGTATCCTCGTAGATCGCTTTATTTATCGGATGATTGCATGGAACATGGTGGCTTATGAATTTTCAGGCGCATTTTATAAACATGTCGTGATTTTACACAACGAAAAACATTTTATATTTCAGACAACCTATGGACGTAAGTAACACAAAAGATTCCCAAAATACTAGAAATAGAAAATTAGTAGTTTAGTAAGTACATAATATTTGAAATTAATCTAAAATGAAAGTACCTTTTGTATGGACTTGAAAGGAGTAGGTACATTATTAAGCAGATTTAACAGTCGTTGTAAAATTTTTGTCTTTTAACACCCGACGCAAAAGGGGGGTGTTATAAGTTTGACGCCTACGTCTGTCTGTGTGTCTTGTGTATCGTAGCTTCCAAACGGATGGGCCGTTTTTTTTTATTAGAAAGCTGGTTTAACCCGGATGGTTCTTAGCTATGTTTGATGAAGACCAGGTCAGCCGATTCGAAGAGCATCAGCACTTTTCATAAACGGAAACAAACAATCCCCTGATAGAGGCACCGTGTGATAGAATCAGGAAAACACACGTGTTTGACAAACACTACTATGTAGAACTAGCTGAGGAACCTAAGGACTATTCGGGGTCCGAGGTAAGAATATACACCGATGGGTCAAAAACAGGGTCGGGAACAGGGGCAGCAGCTTTCTCACTTGACCTAAACATACATAAGACAATCACTCTAGGTATTCACAACTCAATCTTCCAGGCTGAGTGCATCGGAATAATAGAGGCAGCAGCGGCAGTACGCAGCAGAGAAATCACTGGTTACCAGATCAGAGTACTGTCAGACAGCGCATCGGTGCTACAAGCCCTAAACACCGTGACAATCAACTCCGGACTGATACTCCAGTGCCACCAGGCACTAGAGGGTATAGCGGTAAACAACAAGGTAACCCTACAGTGGATCAGGGGGCACAGCGGCTCCTACGGGAACGATGCGGCGGACGAGCTGGCTAAACGGGGCTCCAGCTGGAGTGCAGAAGGCCCAGAACCGTATGTACCCTTACCAATCAGCCAGTTCAAATATTGGCTACATCAACTTACAAAATCTAAACATGAAAATCTTTGGGCCAACACCAGGGACTGCAGGCAATCCCGGGAAGCCATTCCCAAACCAGACCTGAGACTCAGGAAATGCCTGCTAAAGTTCCACAGAGGTCAACTGCGTATGGCGGTAGGACTTCTTACGGGTCATTGCCCACTCAACAGACACTTGTTTACAATAGGTGTCACCGACAGTCCCCTGTGCAGAGGCTGCATGGCGGAGGACGAATCAGCCACCCACGTGCTCCTGGAGTGCCCGGTGGTGGCAGAAGTACGACTGCAGTTTCTTGGGAACGTGGGAACTGCCCATGGAGTGTGGAAGCGTCCAAGAAGAGTGCTCCACTTCATGAAAGAGCTCGGGTGGCTGGAGTAACACCACCCGAGCGCCAACGTACAACGGACCGTCTTGAGGTCTCAGTGCGGAGAATGGCCCACCCGTCTTCCCAAGAGGCTGGGCAGCAAACAACAACAAACGGAAATTATTACAAAACTAATTTATGTACTTGTCCTACCCTAACAAATTATTACAATTTCAAATTACATCTCTTAAAAAGCTTGAAATAAAAATTTTATTACAAATTAAAAAAAAAACCCTACACAACATCCCTGCAAAAGTTAAAAATAATTTCAGCTTAGTTAATTAAAGGCGTCGGGGGACGCCTTTAATTAACGTTGTTGATGTGTCGGGGTTTTTTTAAATTTGTTAATTTGTTTTTTTACTTTAAACTTTCTTTAGGCTTCGTTTGGGAACACGAAAAATAAACAGCAATAGCTAATGTTTCTAATAAAGGAACAGTCTTATTCAGTTAATACATTGAAAATTTAATCTTGTTCTGTAGTCTGTAGACCTTGAATTGGAACAGTTCGTCCTGCTTCGAAGCACAAACACCTACTGTTTGTTACACAAAATCATATCAGTATATTCGTTTGTATGGGCAAAACCACAAGTGAACATTTCTGAGAGACATATAGTTACGTATGCTTATTCTTCACATAATTTTAGGGATTTTCAGCATATTTAAATGGCACCACTGAATTTGATATGGCAAGCAAATTATAGAAGGTATTTAGGTCGAAAACTTCACTATTAAAAATTAAAATCTTCCAAACCTACCTCCATATAATTTTTCATTATAATTCTTCCTTCTCCAAACCAACCGGTGACGAAATTAATAGTTTTCATCAGTCCCAATTTATCGAGCAAGAACTCATCTGAATTAAAGTGCATTCCAATCAAGAATGGGTCGAACCCTGGATACCACGAAAACGTAAGCAGAAAAACCGACGGGACCACGCCCATGGAAATCTAAGGTCAGAGACAACCTACAGTCCACTTCTCAAGCATTCCGAATCACCAACGTGCCTAACATCACAACTGTTTCCCAATGAGGTAGGCATAGACAACGAATCTTCACATACGACTCGCGGTCCTGTGACCTGTCTGCCAATTTTCGATTGGAGATTATCACAAAAATAACTGTAGCCAGAGCACTGTCTTACTAGACGCATTGAGAAGCCCATTGGAGCGAGTGAGACGAATCATGAGAAATTTTCGGTAGCGATGAATTGCTAATTGAGAATAGATAGTCCCGCTAACTTGACACGCCTCTGATGTCCCTTCCACACTGATAATGTCCTAGATGCTCATTCATTACGGGTACTAACTAAACTACGAAATTAGCCCCTTTCTAGCGTACCATGGTAGGTAATGCTTGTACAGACAGTGATATGCTAAAGTATATAAGTCAATGTGTACAGATGGCTAAAATATGGCCGTACCGCACCAAAGACGAAAATCACCTGACCATTTCTCAGCTGGAGGTACGCACGCACCGTTAAGCCGCGTCTCCTACTGCGCATGTTTTTTCGAAACATACAAGATACATTTAACACAAAAACTTTTGTTTTCATACAAATGTGTATGTGATACTGATAATTTTTTAGAAATAGTGATGACTTGACTCGTACTATGTAGGCAGTGGCAAACATTATTGTAAATTGTAAATGCAGACTGGACGTAAAAAATATATCCAGCGAAGTTTCTTGCAAGTTCTTCGCTGTGATAATCGAACTGGCAAAATGTTAAATGTTATAAAATATGACGAATCCGAGTGCAGTGTACTGTACTGATGAATAAAGAATATGGCCACGCCTCAATGTTTCGATGTTTCTGTGTAATGTAAGTAATCTGTGGTAATGTTTCGAAAAAAAAAACATTTGCTGGAGAAGCGGCTGTACTTCGCTACCCTCTCAGAAATCTCCAATAGTCGAATTTACCTTTATCAATATACTAGCCTGCCTATTCTGAATTAACACATAATCTGTGCATTAATAAATTATCGCACAAATGGCGGTAGACGCAGCTCTGTCTCACTGGACGTATTGAGGAGCCCGTTGGAGTGATTGAGACGGATCATGAGAAGTTGCTGCATTGAATACATACATACATACCCACACCCAATATCCCGACAATCGGGTTGAGCAGAGCAATCGGTGTTGTGCTGCAAACATTCCGGTAAATTACATCACAACACCGACCACCACGTTTAGCAAAGTAGTATTAGGACAAGATAACCTATCGAGCAGCAAGTGAGCAGGAAAACCCACCTGCTGCATGACTCGGTAGAAGGACTGTGCCAAATAGAGCTGTCTGGCCTGCAGTGGCGGGGCATGACCTTAATTTGACGTGGGCAAGATAAGAGGCCTTCTCAATTTTGCCAATACTCAATACATTCAACAACATCATCAAATCGCAATAATACAGCACTTGTATTGTTACAATATTCACTGCCTTTGTCCTGCTTTCTCATCTTGTGTCTAATAAATGCTTATAGTAAGCTTTAGTTTGCCTTTGATTAAGTCTATACATGTTTACTCGGGGTCTCTTTTAATAGGTCTAGCTGAATATTTTTCATGAATCAAAGCTGAATGAACTTTCTAGGCGCGAGGCCCCTCGGGCCGCGGGCCGTGGGCGGTCGCCCACGTCGCCCACGCCTTGCGCCGCCTCTGCTGTCCTGTCGCCCTTTAGCAAGGCATCTCGTTCTTATCCCTTGGTCTCTATGACACACACGGTACAAGAAATTGCTAGTAACGATGAATTGCTAATAATACAGAATAGCTGATAAAGATAAATAAAGAACTTAGCTATATTCTAAGTCATAGTAAGTCAAGATCAGACGGAGTCAGCCTTGCGTTCGTCGCTCAGTTCCTCCTCATCATCAGAGATATCTTCGATTTCGGGATCAGTTTTGTCACCGCCGCTGTTTGTGCGACGCCACTTGGCGCGTCGGTTCTGGAACCATGTTTTTACCTGTGGACGAGAGGTTTGAACTTACTTGATAGCTGTAACTACAACCTAACACTATAATCATACCAAGTTTGACGCTTGTATGTAAGTATAACCCATTTTTACGATATGCTCTATCTATTAAACAAACAAAAAACATGTTTCTCGGGTTGATACCCCCTACCTAGTTCGTGTTTACCGTCCAGTTCAGTGTAGCCGGTGCGACAAAAGATAAGCACTGACTTGGCACCTAGTTCGCCAAGGTGTTTATTTCTTTTTTTATTGATACGCGAAACACTTGGCGCCATCTCAGCGTGGATTGTTGAGACGACGACGACGCCCAAAAGCATTCGGTTTAGAACGGGGGCTGCGAATGCCGTGCCGGCGTGACAGATGCCTTTTTACGCTTCTCTTAAACGGAATTCGGAAAGGGATATTAAGACTCCCTTCTTATATTACTAGGTGGTAGGGTTTAACCCGCCCGGGGTGATACCACCGCACTGAATGAAAGGTCGGTCGAAACGGCTATGTAAATAGTTTGTGTTTTCCGTCCAGTTCAGTGTAGCCGGCACGACCGAAGGGAAGCACTAACGTGGCACCAAGTTCACCTGGTGTTATGTATTAAGTAATCTGTGGTTATGGACGAAGTAACTATTAAGGTAATCTGTGGTTATGGGCTGACATCACGGATGTTGTAGGTGATGTAGCCAGCGGTGTCCAACGGTGTAGAAGCCCTTACTAGGTGGTAGGCTCAAATTGTAGCCGACTGGGTTGGTACCACCGTACTGGATGTAAGATGGCCGCATAGCAGCCTCGGTTGTGTTCTCCTCTAGCCCAGTATAGCCAGCAATCCAGGGAAGTCTCCGGTATGGCACCTACCTTCTCGGAGGTGATATTGGCTGGTCGGAGCATGTGCTTTGGCCCCTCCGACTCAGCCACCCATATCGGATAACATAAAAAAAAAACTTGGCGCCGTCAGCGTGGATTGTTGAGCCGGCGGCGGCGACGCCCAAAAGCATTCGGATTAGAACGGGGGCTGCGAATGCCGTGCCGGCGTGACAGATGCCTTTTTACGCTTCTCTTAAACGGAATTCTTAAAAGCTATACCTGTCGATCGCTCAGCTTCAGCTGCTGAGCGAGCAGCCGGCGGTCTTCAGGGCTGAGGTACTTGTTGCCCGCGAAGCGTCTCTCCAGCGTGTTTGTCTGCTGCGTGGTGAAGCGAACTTGGCCGCCCTTCCGCTTGGCCAGCGCAGGCAGGTAGCTTAGGTAGGAAGCCCAGTAGCCGGGTAGACCTCCTGCGCGGGACACATTTCATTTTATAAATCCAACGGGAGGTTCGGTAGCTCAGTGGTGCGGTCGGTCGACTGTTGATAAGCACACCTGGGCGCGGTCAGTAGATAGATAGATAGTAAAATTCTTTATTGCTCCAGTAAACATTAAACAGTAACAAATACATTAGAAAATTTACATAAGGTGCAAAGGCGGACTTATCCCTTACAGAGATTTCTTACAGTCAACCTCAGTACTTGCATTACTACTACCGCTCGACCGTTGGAGGCTGACCGTGGTTCGGATTCCACGTTAAAATGTCGGTCTCTTCCATTCTTACATTACTAAGTGGTAGGGTTTATCCCGCCCGGGTTGTACCACCGCACTAAATGAAACGTCGGTCGAAACGGCTATGTAAATACCTAGTTCATGTTTTCCGCCCAGTTCAGTGTAGCCGACAATGGCACCTAGTTCACCCGGTTTTATGGGTTGACATCACGGATGTTGTACGTGATGTAGCCAACCGTGTCAGTTTCTATAAAAAAAAGGTGGCCCTCGGACTTGACAACCCATACAGGATTGCAAAAAAAAGTGCGCGTTAGAAGTTATACTTCTCTATCTCTATCTCTGTACCTCTACCTCGACTTTGAGCTTGACCTCGAAGCGTGACGATGCCGGCGACGACGTGGCGGTTTTTCTGAGTAAACTCCCCATTAAATTTTTTTTTTATGTAATCCGGTATGGGTGGCTGAGTCGGAGGGGCCAAACCACATGCTCCGATCAGCCAATATCACCTCCGAGAAGGTAGGTGCCATACCGAAGACTTCCCTGGATTGCTGGCTATACTGGACTAGAGGAGAACACAACCGAGGCTGCTATGCGGCCATCTTACATCCAGTACGGTGGTACCAACCCAGTCGGCTACAATTTGGATCTACCACCTAGTAAGGGGCAAGGGAAGGGACCTACAGTTTTACACCACCGGTTCCGAACGGTGAAGCAGCAGGTGTAGGTATGCACGTACATTTTTTCGTCAGAAAAAACTCATTGGTGCACGCCGACCGGATTCGAACCTCGGACCTCTCGCATGAGAAACCGATGCCGAAACCACTCGGCCACCCGCTGCTCATAGCGCGCCGTCCCGTGGTACCACGGGATGGTATAGTGCCACCAGGAAGTTATGATGCGTGGGAAATATGCGAAACTGTCTGCATTCCTAAGAAGGGACGTGAACTTTCGATCTAAAGTTTTTCGATGAATTGTACGACTTAATAACGTAAATTATCGACAAACTTTCGATCGAAAGTTCACGTCCCGCCTTCTTAGGAATGCAGAGAGTTCGCATATTTCCCAAGCATAATAACTTCCTGGTGGCACTATACGCACGGCAAGATACTGGCAATAGTAGAAATGAAGTTACTGACTTGGTTTCAGCATGTACATAAATAGACGTGCGAGTTAGTATGCAACAGTAACGATGCTCTACAATCGGGAATTTCTCTCTCCAAAGCCCGACGCGCATTTAATTACCGCCGCGTATTGTAGGTACTTCGTCATGTAGAGTTAGTTGCCTCCTGAGGACTGCAGGACATAATATCGGTTTTCGTTTTGAACATCCTAATATTGTTTATTGTTTATTGTATAATTTCAACCATAGGTAGGTAACCTACGCTTGGACATGTCGAAAATTCCGCTAGTTCTAAATTCAATGCGAAGAAGAACTGACAAACAAACTTCGCAAGTCACAATGTTTTGTTAGTACCTTATAAGTATTATATTATAGTAACTTACAAATAATTAACCCATACTACCGCTCACAAGAGCATTAATATTTACAGCATAAACATGAATACTGAAGAATTTGACCACACTGCCTATTTAAATTACCTATATCTGGTAAATAAATATATAAATAAATAAAGTTAATTTTCTTCGGGCGACCGACCGTGTAACGTACGTCAATTGAATATCCTTTTATCTAGAGAACCACTTTATCGATTTACATACAGTTTTGACTGTTACATTCTGTTAATTCTCAACATGATTTTAGCTTCGCGCAACGTCAGCGGCGGACAGAGCTGTGAGCAAAAAATCACGCGAAGCTAGCCGCGGGCAAAACCTAATAAAAAAAATGTTTTTCTTCCAACGCTGGCAAAAGGTGTGTTAGGTTAGATTGTGACTAAGTACATAATGATTAATGACTCATTCGATAGTGCGAAACCTCTAAAACGAAAGGTGTTCCTACAAAAACGAAGGGAGAACGAAATCAAATCGCCTATATCTATCGACGTTATCAAACCCAATTAATGTAAAATTCTTGTTCGCAACTCAATAAACGTTTTATTGTAGGTACATAATATCATATCAGCCAACAGATTGATGATACGTTTGATTGTCGAAAAAACATGGCCCGTATCAGAATTAATGTCTAATATAGTCCCCGTATCGTTTTCATAATGCACGTTAATGCTTTAAGCAGAGATTATTAGCTGAGAAAGGCGATAATAAGGGCTGCAATAAAACATCCGCCGATTACTTGTGTATATTGAGATAAGACGAACACTAATATGTCATCAATTAGTCAAATTATCGATTAAGACTTTATGCTTTAGATTAATTTTCGCTTGAGGTTAATCCTGGTGTTTGCCACGATGTCATATCTGTGTTAAGTTTTTGGACAATAATATGACAATGAACATACATAGGTAATTATATACTTAACAATTTTAAGTAAGTAGTATTTTTTTATTTGATGACGCTACGTTATCTGGTAAAAATACATGGAATTCGATAAAAGTTCCATAAACTTTGGATTTAACGTTTTTTAATTTTTTATCATTATCATTTAGGGATTCGTAGCTTATCTGACTTCTTAGACTTACTTAGACTCATAGTTTTTCAACCCCTTCCCCCTCCCAAACAAAAAAAACTTGCTTGGTAAGTGTACATTTTTTTTACAATTCAATAAAGCATGGAACTTCATGACCTCAAAAAATAAAAAAATTTAGTTTTGTTCTAAAAACCAAATTGTAACCTTGGCCTCGATATTAAATAAAAAAAAACTGCATGCCGGCCGAATTCGAACCACTCATCGTAAGATCAAGAGCTCAAGCCAAGACCGCGCCAAAATCCCGGCGCCTAAACCGTACTTATAATATAACTTACGGTGGAATTCTATATGTCTAGTTACAAAACGCTGATGTAATTTTAGTAGTAGAGAGATATGTAGATTCAAAATCTATTTCAGCTGCTTTTGATTTTGAACTAGCTTTTGTCCGCGGCTTCGCTTGCGTGAAATTCGTATTTAAAAAGAAGAAAGTAAGTAAGCCCGCTACCGTACCTTTATTTCGGGGTGCGGAATAATTCGGTTTGTATGAGAGCCACATCTTAGCGTAACCGGAACTGAATTTTATTTAGCCCACCTATGTCACGTAGTATAGTTAAATGTGTTTGTACTAAGTTTAATCAAATTCGGATGATCGGTTTAAGAGTTATGGAGGAACATATCGATACCCTAGTTCCATAGTGATACATCTCAAAAAACATAGTTTCGAGATAAATGACTTCTCATAGAAGAAACCAAAAAGTGTATGCGTGCGCACCATCTACCGAATAGAGTGTGAAGCATTTTAACAAATCGTGTCATTTAACTAATATGAAGCATTTCATAACACGCCATAGATGGCGTGAGTGGCCCTAGCCATGACATAGCGATAAGGAACCCTCGGTGCGCGAGTTCGACTCGCACTTGGCCGGTTTTTTATGGATACGCGAGACACTTAGCACCGTCAGCGTGGATTGTTGAGTCGATGACAACGCCCAAACGCATTCGGATTAGAACGGGGGCTGCGAATGCCGTGCCGGTGTGACAGATGCCTTTTTACGCTTCTCTTGAAAGATCCTAACTCGTACACAGAAGAAAACACATCGGGAGGAAGTGCATTCCAGAGTTTCGCAGTGTGGAAGATCAAATAAATACTGGAGCGCTTAGTCCGCACTTTAGGCAGCTCTACAGTAAAGGGATGCATTCACAGTCTGCTACGCCACCACTGCTAGGTCCACCTATGGTGAAATGGCGATGAAATGGTGAGGTCGGAATCGTTTCGAACAGCTCCTCAGAGCATTCGCCGTTGAACAGTCGATAGAACACACTTTACGAACCTATGTCTCTACGGAGCTGCAAAGGTTCAAGTTTGCAGGACACTTCAAAGTCGAATACGAATACATATTCATATTCATGATACGAATGTTCATTTATAACTCGAGAACAAGCTCATTCGATTTAAATGCGGTTATCACCAATGCAATGTTAATATTTCCGGAAGTTCAGATCGTTATATTGTTATATTAACAGATAGTCATATCAATATAGAATTAAACTCACCTCTATCAAAACCATAAGGCGATCCCATCATTGGCGGCATGGAACATCTTCTTGAAAGTATACTGTTCCTCATGAACAAGGCCTGCTCGTGGCTCGGTAAGGATTCGTTGAAGAAATTGAGTCTATTCCGAGGGTCCATCGGTGGGTACATGGGCTTCAGGATTCCATAGCCCCAAGGAACTTCAGGCTTTAGCGGTGTTGGAATAACAGGCATGGTCGGATAGGCCAATCTGTCTTCCGGCGATATGTGCAGTGGCGGAAGTCTGAAATTGTGCACGTCCTGAGTCATTGCCTCAGTTGCAACGAATTTAGTTTCTCTCTTCTTATGTTGATATTTTTCATGATTCTGTATTACAGTCCTCGTTCTGTCTCCATTTGTCTCTGGCTTAACTGGTCTTATTCTTTCGTGCGCTTCATTTGTTTTGATGTGATCATTGTTGACGTGTTTTTCGGTCGCATTCAACACGGCACCGCCGTTTGTTTTGGGTCGGCTAAGGATATCCTCGATGCGGAACGAGCGTTTTAACCTCGAACTGCACATGACGACGGCTCGGCAGTGACTGCCGAATTTCATTATCGCGAATGATTGGCTCCGATACAAATGGGTGAAGTCAATTGATAAATACTTAGTTAATCTAGCTGTAATGCGCGAGATATGGAACGGGACCAGTGATAATTGGCGATTACTATGTTACATGGTAGATATCTATTGAGGTTTTTAGCACCGATTCCTAACAAAAACTACGTGTTACATGTGTGATTCAAATGTGACTATTTAACTAGGATAATTTGATAGACATATTGATTGATGAGTTTTAACACTTATTAATCGTTGTAATCTTTCAACTAAATTCGACGTAAATATTAAATACTATTTGTAGAATCATACCCTTCTTATGTTCTTGATTACATACCACGCCCGATAATCGGGGTAAGCAGAGTAGTCGGTGTTGTGCTGCAAGGACTCTTGTAAATTATACAACACAACACCGACCACCACATTTAGCTAAGTTTTGGGACAAAATAACTATCAAGCTGCAAGTAAGGCACGAAGACTCACCTGCTGCCTGACTCGGTGGAAGGACCATGCCAAGGTGAGAGGTGGCTAGCATGTTCTTGATTGTATGTAAGCATCCATTGTTAGTTAGTAGTTCTGTAAGTGAGCTGATAGTCTGTCTGTCTATGATTGACTATGAGATCGAGTAGAATTACTTGAGGGCAGTGTGTTCGAACCGTGGTTCGAACTGTGCACCAATTTCTTCCTCATTTCGAGTTTGTCAATTTCCGCAGACGTTGCTTCATACATAGGTACATTCCTCACGCCAAATCCCGAAAATCAGGCAGCAGAGTATTCGGTGTTGTGCTGCAAAGATCTTGTAAATTACAACACAACACCGACCACCACGTTTAGCAAGGTATTATATTCGGACAAGATAACTATCAAGCAGCAAGTAAGGCATAAAGACCCACCTGCTGCATGGCTCGGTGGAAGGACCGCGTCAAGGTGAGAGGTGATGAACCTGTCGCCCTTTAGCACGGCATCTTGTCCTTATGACTTAGTCGCCTTTTACGACATGCACGGGGAGAAATGCAGTGGGGCTATTCGTTTTAAATACCGGCCCCACACGGTACAGATTGATTCGTGGTTCGAATTCCACGTAAACCAGCAGCGGAAAACGGGAGGCGGAAACCATCGGAACCGGGAACCACTCGACACGCTAACTCATCCAAAAACTCGCCGAATTCAACCAATAACCATTATCATGTCTGTCTAGCTAGTGCATTACCTAACGATTTCTAATCTTTTTTTTTTATGGAAACTGACACGGCTTCATCACCTACAACATCCATGATGTCAGCCCATAACACCGGGTGAACAGGTGCCATGTCAGTGCTTCCCTTCGGTCGTCGGTCGTGCCGGCTACACTTAACTGCACGGAAAACACAAACTATTGAAATAGCCGTTTCGACCGACGTTTCATTCAGCGCGGTGGTATCAACCCGGGCGGGTTGAACCCTACCACCTAGTAAGGTAAGAAGGGAAGGGACCTACAGTTTAACGTGGAATCCGAACCACGGTCGGCCTCCAACGGTCGAGCGGTCACGTCACCCATCCAAGTACTGACCGGCCCAGCGTTGCTTTACCATCAATAGCCGAGCGACAGTCGATTACAGCACCACTGAGCTATCGAGTTTTTAGGTGAATGAGCTTGTGAGTGGTTCCCGAATCCCGGAAATCCGTGTCGTGAAATCCCCGCGCCTTGCTCCGCCCATTAACTTCGAATTTAATTAGGTATTTTTAGGGCCGGTACTTAAAAAGAATAACCCCACTGCATCTCTCCCCATGCATGTCGTAAAAGGCGACTAAGGGATAAGGACAAGATGCCGTGCTAAAGGGCGACAGGGTCGCCACCTTTCACCTTGGCACGGTCCTTCCACTGAGTCATGCAGGAGGTGGGTCTTCGTGCCTTACTTGCTGTTTGATCGATTGAATCTTGTTCGAATACTTTGCGAAACGTGGTGGTCGGTGTTGTGCTGTAATTTACCAGAGTTCTTGCAGCACAAGACCGATTACTCTGCTTACCCCGATTGTCGGGATTCAGTGTGTGTGGTATGTATGTATGTATGTATTTTCATTTAACGTAATATAATTTTACCAAACTTATCCAATTTTAATTTTAACTTGCTTGTTTTTTTTATTTTAAACTTATGTTATAAATACCATTTTAAAGTAGTTTAATAAGAGTATGTACCTAAACTATAACATACTAATAAACCTAACCTAACCTAACTGTAAAATTTAAATTAAAACTATTTATGAAATAAAAAAATTAACTGAATAAAATTAATATAATTTCAAAAGACATAAGTTGTATGCTACAAAATAATTTCGACGATTCATTTGGGAAATGTGAAAAAGTTTTACTTATAGCGACATCTATTGTCCAATAGCATAAACACCAGCATTTTACATGCTTCAGGTCAGTCAGGCAGGGTGAAAGCAGCGAGATGCGAGACGGCCAACTCCACTCTTTTAGTACGCTACAGTTTCACAACGTTCTCCACGAGATGTCGCTATTACATTCAAAGGTATTTCAAGGGAATTATTTCGCGCCTTTCGAGTTGTAGGTAGGTATAAGCAATTTTTTTTAAACAAACCCCACGTAATTTGGGAAATTCAGTAATCCGACACTAGTAAAAAAAACTGATTTCGGTCTAGCTAGATAAATAGATAGACAATACTTTATTGCTCCAACAGACATTTAACAGTAACAGCCTCGGTTGTCAGCATCGGTAGCTCAGTGGTGCGGTCGGTCGACTGCAGCTAAGCAACCCTGAGCGCGGTCAGCAAATGGATGGGTGACCGCTCGACCGTTAGAGGCTGACCGTGGTTCGGAATCCACGTAAAACTGTAGGTCCCTTACCTTCTTACCTTACTAGGTGGTAGGGTCTATCCCGCCCGGGTTGGTATCACCGCACTGAATGAAACGTCAATCGAAAGGGCAATGGAAAAAATAGTTCGTGTTTTCCGTCTAGCAGGTCTATTCTTGTAAATTCTGACAGCGGAATCAGCGCTGTTGTGGCGCTGAGATCCACTTTGGTAAGTGGCTCTCAGCGCCACAACAGCGCTGATTCCGCTGTCAGAATTTACAAGAATAGACCTGCTGTTCAGTGTAGGCGACATAAAATGAAGGGAAGCACTGACATGGCACCTAGTTCACCCGGTGTTATGGGCTGACATCATGGATGTTATGGGTGATGTAGATAACCGTGTCAGTTTCCATAAAAAGAAAAAAAAAACAAGCAAAATTTACATGAGGTGCAAAAGCGGACTTATCTCTTACAGATATTCCTTCCAGTGAACCTTTGGATGTTTGAAAGTCGATGAATATAGTGAAATGAAAGTAGGTAGCAAAAGTGTTAAGTGTGAGAATACACCTACCTACTTAGTAATATCAGTAAATACACGTCACTGGATTTTTATAGCTACTGCGTGCAACTAAAAGTAAAAATATAAAATTTTATTATTTTTAGTTAGTATATTTTTCAGTTTTATTAAAATGCATAGATACACTATTACTTCTAAAGGCTAAGACTAGGTCCAACATTACAATTTATAATCTCCTATTGTGATACTCCCCCAAGAAGAGTCAAGAAAGTCACTCCACAAGGGGCGTTCTTTGTTTGTCTCTGAAAGGGCTGCCCTCGCTAATTGTGCTTAATTAATTAAGAAAGGGACGCATTTTTACACCCCTTAAATTCTTTGTGTTTTTCTTCCGGAGCTGAAGTAACTTCACCTTTTAAAATCCTTAAATAAAATAAGCCAAAGTTGACATTTTTAGGAGACAATTTGAATAGAATATCGTTTATTTTTTCATTCACACAACAAATTACAGTACATGTAAGAGTTAGGAGAAAAAGGGAGCCAGCTCAGCTCATATGCTACGGCTGCCTCGAGATGACAGCGCTGCTGCAGCGCTGGTCTTCCGCTTGTCCCAACCCAACACACGTAAGCGTATAATTATATAACAAAATTAAAATAATATCAGCCATCACCACTTAGAATCATACGCACATGGGTAGAACACAGAAACCAGAAGAAAACTAAATATAATTTTCTAGTTAAAACAAATGACAAAAAAAAAACATGGATAATTTAAAAACATAGCATTTAAAAACTACCTACCAAACATGACTTAAAAAGGAAACAAAAATATGAACGAAGCCAAATCAGAAGTATTATGAGGGCTCCGGCACACGAACGATTGGTATCACCAATTAAACAGTTTGTAACTAAACAGTTTAGCTGAGTTGGCCATGGCAGCCGATTTTTCTCCAAGTCGATGAGATGGGCACACAGAGGATTATTCAGTCGTTCAATCTGCAGGTGGGTGGTACGCTACGGCTACGGTCAGAAAGTGTAGCGTTCGTTAGGTTGGAGGATGACTAAACAGTCGGCGGCCAATTAAAAAGTCGGCCGCTACAGGCGCCAGACTTTGTGCAGTTGTACAATTTTTTAATTGAGTCGTGGAGCGTCAGTGGTAACTAAACAGATGAGTTGGCGTCGTGTCCTCTATATTTTATAGAATATTTTTTAATTGCGACTAAACAGTGTTTTACATATCACAACCTGTACCTATCCCGACAATCGGGTTAAGCAGAGTAATCGGTGTTGTGCTGCAAGTACTCTTGTAAATTACAGCACAAGACCGACCACCACGTTAAGCAATTTTTTATGACATGATAACTATCAAGCAGCAATAAGGCACGAAGACCCACACGCTGCGTGACTCGGTGACAGTTTTTTAGTTGGATAAAAATCCTTCGTGTGCCCAAGCCCGCCTCACGAAGCTATGAATGGGTGAGCAATGAGGATGAGTAACTTCATTAACTAAAATTGTAAATAGGGTCTTCTGTATGACCTTTTATATATATTTTTTGTCAACCTAGGATGCTCGGTGGTGCGATGTTTCGGTGCCTTATCGCCAAAGGTAAGCAACGCCGGGCGCGGTCGGACTTTCGAATCTAGTCGTGGTTCGGATTTCACGTAAAGCCGTATGTCACTTCCCTTACTAGGTGTTAGGGTTTAACCGCACTGACTGAAGGTTGCTATAGAAGCGGCTGTCAAAATAGTTCGTGTTTCCGTTTCAGTATAGCCTGCACTGCACGACTCAAGGTAACCACTGACATGGCGCCTAGTTCACCAAGGTGTGATGGGCTGACGTCACGGATGTTGTCAGGTGATGTAGCCAAGTGATGTAGTCCGGTTCCATAAAAAAATTAATAGGTCGTGATAATGTTAGATGAATATGCAGATAGGTACATAATGAAAATTGAATTTCGAGTCGCAGAATTATTACTTTTTTATTAAAATTAACATATGATAATCAAATAATTGTCATAATATCACAGTACAAAATGTATTCATATTATCACTTACTTATGTAATACAATAATAGTAGGTTGTCAACCACTGTGCAATACGTGCTGGCATAAGGTTAATAGGTTAGGTTAGGGTACTTAAATCTGACAACATTTCCTAAGTCTAAATCTAAATTACAACAAAATTAAAAATATAAATTAAATAAAAATATAAAGCCTCAATAGATTTGCCAAAAGGTACATCATTATATAGGATAAGTTAAAGACTATCTATCTACAAATCATAGAACTCTTCCACTGTATAACATTACTTTATTATTAAGTATTTTTTCACTTCAATCTTGAATTTAGTGTTATTTATGTTTTTAATACTCTCTGGAAGTTTGTTGTATAGTTTAGTTAAAGACAGATATAACAGTTATGTATGACTAGATGCACCTACATATATTATTATATCCTTTATTTCACATTTTAAAAATTCATATTAATTTTACATATTTATACAAAAGTAATAAAAATACACAAAATAAATACAAAAATAAAAAACGGTAATACCGCCGGCGGCGGGAGACAATCGCCGGCGGGTGCAGGCCGTGGCTACGGAGCTCTCCGAGACGACGCGAGGCAAGCTACGAGCGATAGGTGGTGGTACTAGACACGTAGGCCACCACCACCCCCATCTCGGAGAGCTCCGTATCCGCCAGGCTGCACGGCGATGTCGCGCAGCTCTTTCACATATTTCGTTCTTCGCGCGCGCATCGCCTCACAGTTGCACTGCACCACCGGTAGCGGGGGCACTAGACAGGATGCGAGGTCCCGATGACCCCAAGCTGGCCGGTGGTGGACGTCGTCCTCGCCGTAGATCTTGTGGTTTGGTCGACGTCAACGCTCCATCTTATTATTTATATATACATATACACTAATCTGACTACAAATCATAGAACTCTTCCACTGTACTATCATTACTTTATTATTAAGTAGGTATTTTATCACTGCAATCTTAAATTTATTGTTATTTATGTTTTTAATACTCTCTGGAAGTATGTTGTATAACTTGACACTATTATATATGTATAAATCTGTTATATTTTTAGCTAGCCGGATGTAACGTTTTCAATGTTACTTTAATGTCTCGTATTATGGTCATGTATATCAGAGAATACATAGTGACAGACGGACGGACGGACGGACAGACAGCTGACCGATTTCACAAGGGTCCCGCCAGCGTTGCTGGCTACGGAACCCTAAAAAGTGATCTTTGTGGTGCACGCCCGGGTTTCGTACTTCAGACGGCACGGACAAGAGACCGTCCAGCCTTACTATACTACTATAGATAACTGCCACCATTTTTAGGGTTCTATGTCTGTCAATAAGTCATCCATCATTCTATCGATATGTATTGATCTTGTGCAAAGTTTGTTTCAATGCACCTGTATGTGCCTGACTTAATAAAAACTATAATATACAAGATTCAACATTATTATATCGATATTTATTAGTGCGATATGTATGACACATCACTAGCCCACTCATATCGTTACAAGCGAGCAGAATTGCCGTCTATTGATTTTTCTCCTATTCTTATTCTGGGCAAGTTCTAACTTTACGGTCTGCTACTAATGTGTGTGTACTGACAACGCTTTATATAGTCGCTGGACAAGTGCTATTGTAGTCATATTGTTGGGTTGTTAGGACTTTTATAGAGCTTTGTGGATTTTGGTCCTTCGAGCCGGATAAGTTGATAGTAGTTTTAATACATTTTCTATGGAACCTGACATCTTTGACTGCACCATATACAACCGCGATGTCAGCCCATTGCATATTGTTCCTGTGGCAACTAGGTACCATGTCAGCGCTACCATTTGTTCGTGCCGGCTACGCTTAGTTGCAGAGAAAACGTGGACTATTTTCATAGTCGTATCGAACTTCCAGTTAGTGGTAACGACACGTACAGATTAATTAAAACACCTTCAGAAGTTTTATTTTCACTTCCTCCTGCTACCTACAAGAGTTTTAGGCGCTTCAATTTTAAATAGCTCAATTCAAATCAGAGTTTACAACACTTATATAAATTCCTACCAGAGTCGTTTCACAAAACGTCTATAAATTGCTATCAGGAGGAGATTGTTCCATTAAACATTTGACCAATATCCCGATTCCCGACATCGTTTAACACATATAATTTAAAAGGTTAGAAATGTCAATCATACACATCTCAGAAAATTTACTGTCCTCCCTATTCGTCTACAAATGCAAACAATTTACTGTCCCCATTCTATAAAAGCAAACAATTTACTGTCCCATTCGTCTACAAATGCACACACTTTTCTGTCCCCTCTCGTCTATAAATGCAAACAATTTACTGTCCCCATTCGTCTACAAATGCACACACTTTTCTGTCCCCATTCGTCTATAAATGCAAACAATTTAATGTCCCTATTCGTCTATAAATGCACACAATTTGCTTGAGATGAGACAAACAATGAGATACGTTACAAGCGTGATAGAGATAGATATATCGTGTAATGTAATTTTTTTTTTACATAATACTTAACCCGATTTGGATGACTTAGGTAGGCCTAACTTCGACCAGCACACACTTCGACCAGCCAATCCCACCCCCGAGAAATTTGACGAAATACCTCTTTTGAATTGCTGGATATACTGAACTAGAGGAGAACACAGCCGATGATGGCATGCGGCCATCTTACATCCAGTACGGTGGTACCAATCCAGTCGGCTACAATTTGGCCTACCACCTAGAAAGGAGCAAGGGAACGTACCTACAGCTTTACACCGGTTCCGAACGGTGAAGCAGCAGGTGTAGGTATGCATGTACCTAAAATTTCCTGTAAAAAAAAAACTCATTGGTGCATGTCGGCCGGACTCAAACCTCGGACCTAGAGATCAAGAGTCCGAGCCAAGACCGAGCCGACTACCCATCTCTCACATGGATTATATTTGTGATTAAAAAAAAAATCTCGACTATATTTTGATGTCTGTCTATCCTTTTTATTTCTTTGGTGCGTTCTATCTTAAGTGGTGGAGACCTAATTTTTACGACAGTACGGCTACCTGCCGCGCCGCTTATCCGAGGTCCCATATTCTAATAGCATGTGGGTAGTCATAAAACGACTAACTCGCTCATATCACTTATGGCTATTCGGCTCCTAAACTGTTTTAACATTTTGCTGTATTTTTGACAGATATGTAGTTTTACTCGACTAAATAGCCAAATCAAAAACAAATAGGTAAGTACTTTTGCATATTATGTATATATTTAATTTAGGCATGTTCCATCCTAGCTCACACAGTACAAGAACAACTACGGTTTGTGGCTCGGACGCGATCAGTTTTTCCAAGAAATTGGGAAAACTACTCACTGACGCGTCTGGGGACCGCCGCGCCGCCGGCGCCGTGCCCGAGCGCATTTCAAGCAGCGGATCACCCTGACTGACAGTCCACATGGGGAACGCCGCCGCTTTAGTCATGGGGACCATGCTAATGGTCCCCATGGACTATTATTTTTATTTATAGTTGGATTTATTTTTATAGTTAATTTATTTATTTTTAGGTCTAGATTAAATTATTTTTAAGTATTTTATTTGAAATAAAGTATTATATCGAAAATAAAACAACATATTTCAATAATATGTTTCTTTCAATTCGACTTTGCTATGGGTTAGCACATAATATATCGCTCGTCAAAAACTAGATAAATATTTATTTTACATTAATATGGGGGGCCGATTTGAAAGCAATAAAAAAGTTAAATTTTACACATCGTGTGGGACAACATAAACGTATCATTTGAAAGAGCTAACTGTAAGGATTCTAAAAATATTTTTTTTACAAGTTGATGTTTCTGAAAAATCTACCCCCCCCCCTCCCCCCTCCCCCGTTCTTCTAGGTTTCTAAAGCTAAATGAACATTTTCATGGGGTTAGTAGATATGAAGGCTTAAAATAATTAAGCCATCGATTACAGAAAAAGTACAGGTTTTTTTCGACAATGTAATATTTGCGGGAAACGAATATATAATTTGCTTTAGCACGGAAACACAATTTGTGCGAGCCTGACTCGCTCTTGACCGGTTTTTTTCTTCTTCTTAGAAAGTCAATAGGTCGAAAAAAGAAAATCTGTCAAATTTTTTTTTGACTTATTTGGTGTGAAACATGGACAGTGCGAACGGCCCTAAACGTTCTAAATAAGTCATTAGCGAGCGAAGCGCGGCGAGGGGTGGACGTCTCTTAAGTGGGGGTTCCCGGCTTTATTATTTATTACGGTAATTTTGGATATTATCGGCTGAGTTAATTATTTTTGTTTACTCTTAAAACGATGCGAAGTATGTTTATATATTATATTGTATTTGATAGTTTTCCGAGGTAGAGAAGGGAAACTTATTACATACGAAATGGAATTTATTCCAGTCAACCTTAAAAGTACAAACAGCACTTAGCACAAAGTACTTACACGTTTTCTAATTTTTTTTCTGATATACTTGGCTACATCACCTACAAAATCCCTGATGTCAGCCTATGACACTTTGGTGAACTAGGTGCTATGTCAGCGCTTCCCTTTCGTCCTTCATCGAATTAACGATGGAAAAAGGTTATAATCTATATAAAATAAAATTAATGTCGTTCTTCACCACTCGTTTCAAGTATTTGCAATCTTGTCTAACTAATGTGTCTGTCTCAAACTGCACAGGCGGACAGACAATCAATATCCACAGCCACGCTGTCCCCTATAGAACCCTAAACCCTTAATTGGGATGCAGCTCTCGAGAGCAACGATCCAAGCTTTTTATTGAGGACAATAAAAGCGAAAAGGACGAGAAGAGAAATATTTAAATCGTCCTTTAATGGTTTGTGGTGTTCTTCAAATAGAGACATCCGTTTCAGCTTGTTTTTAATGGTTAGTTTTTTTAGTTCTGTCATAAAATTGAATTTTTAAGTTGTCGCATTTTATGGATTTTTGGAGTTGCTCAAAAGCCCTTCGGTTTACTGTCTGGATGATAATTCATTCCAGCGTTTATATATGTATGTATATGGTATGTATGTGTTATCCCTAATTTTCCAACATGTAAAATCTGCCGTCCACATTGTGTATATGTTCGTTCAATTATATATAACTCTAGAACATCTCAAGTTATTTAGATGTAGTTTTCACCGAAGAAACATTGACATTCTCCGAACGATTAAAGCCTACATAACATTCTTCACATAATAGCCTTAACGTTAGCGGAACCACGAGTACATACCTACAGATAGTTGAACTAGTATGCGATAATGAAGACAACTTATTGCAGAACGAAATTTCTTCCAGTCAGCCTTGTAGACAACAGATTATTGTAGAAGTAACACTCAAAAATAAAGAAAAAAAATCGTATCTCGATAACACGTGACATCTGACAAAAGGTATCATGGGTCAAAACGTTGCAAATGATCCCACTTACCTACAAAATAAAATTTGTCGGTCGATGTGCCGAACACCCTGTATATATAAATTAAAAAAATATCGCGAGACCTACCCACTGAAAATAGAATAAAGCAGAAACATCCCAAGAGAGCAGACGAGCAAATCGTCTATATGCGCTAAGATAAAAACGGTAATGTACGAGGTTGAATTAATCTTGCAAATCGATCACCTCACATTAGACCCGTGTGGGAAAAAGATAGCGAACTGGAGGCCAATTAAGTAGCAGACAAAACTGGAATCGAGCAGCTACGATATTTCGAGTCAAATAACAACAATTGCGTTTCCGAAGCGACTGTTGATACATCGATAAACAGTTTTGTAAAAAAAACCGGCCAACTGCGAGTCCGACTCGCGCACCGAGGTTTCCGCACCACAAAACAAAAAACAAAACAAAAAACACGTTTCTTTTATGGAACCCCCCTTAATTTTTTACTTTTTCTATTTTTTATTTGTTGTTACATCTGCCATAATAACACATATTCTGTGAAAATTTCAAGCGGCTACGTATTACGGTTCCAAAGATACAGCCGTAGGACAGACAGACAGACAGACAGCGTAGGCTTAGTAATAGCGTCCCGTACCGGATACAGAACCCTAAAAAACAAGAACACATAATAGTCCACGTTGCTTAGGTTTTTTACCGTGGACAGAACATCGAAAATATTGACGTGAACACCTGGCAACCCTGCTCTGGAAGTCAATCACTATCTAGCACGATCGAGAAATAGAGCTTTTCTCGATGTGAATGGCACTACGGAAGGTAATGCAATGCAGCGGACCACATAACTTGTCCGTCGGTTTGAGCAATTTCAATCCCTATTATGTAAAGCATAAGGTTTGGCAGGTTTGGCACGAGGGACAAGATACGTCGAACGGAGTCTACTTCTCCGAGAATCCTCTCTGCGTATTTTTACCCCTTCATTTTACTAGAAATATGTATAGTTTTTTTTGCATGGTTGGCACATAACTCCTTCTTACTACCACAGATAAAATAATAGTTACTTCACACTTTTACACCCATAATGCCAGCACATTACACCTTGGTCGTGCCGGCTACACGGAATTGGCCGGAAAACACAACCTATTATTACAGCTGTTTCGAACGACCTACATTCAATGCGGCGGTACCAATAAGAGAACTACCACCTAGTAAATTAAGGTAATACATACGGTTTTACTTACGTGGAATCCAAACCTTGAAGCAACCGTGTTGAAAGATGAAAAAAATTCACTTTTCCAACTCGGATAAGAAAGAAATCCTTCGTAGTCGGTTCTCGATTGGCCCGCTACAGAATAGTCCCCGTACGTGTGTAGGTGGGTGTGTGTATGTATGCGCGGGGTGGTAATGGAGTGGTGACGTGATTTCTGAGCGACCCCGTACGCTGAGTTATTGCTACTGTGTCGAGCTAAGCGGCGTAGCGCGAGGTGGCTTTGACGCGAGGTTATGGATTAATAGCGTGGCTTGTGTGAAATTTTGAGAGAAATTCACGAATTAGGTAATTTTTATCATTATTACCTTTTACATTGTATATGCTAAAGTATGAAAAATAAACTATCTTATTCTTTTTTATTATATTTTATTTTATTATAATTATGTTTTCGGAAAAACAACAGGAATTTAGTGGGAATTTATTTAATCGCATTCTTAATTCAGAATGGCAGCTATCTCTGTAAATTAATTTAAAATATGTTGTTTCGGCTGTAAAGTTTTATAATTTTTGTAATTTTTTTAAACAATGTATTTAATTAGATGTTGAATTTCATGTCAAATAAATAAATATATAATTGGTTGCCTAGCTTGATGAATAGTTTACGGCAACTACTTGAATTTTAAAACAGTAAACTATTCATACTGAAAGTAGTTCTTGCGGGAATTCAATTATTCTATATACACAAAAGACGGATTTTATATTGTCATGAAGTAAGTGCATTCTGAAAGTTATATAATTTAGATAATATAATTGATTAAAAATAGGGATGCAGCGATTACCGATGCGGTGAATCATAACTGCCGATTATCATCAGCCTTATTAGAATTAATCGGTATCGTAATGTGTGTTACGACTAACACCGCATAGCAGAATAAATTGTACCAAGTCAATTCACGTACGAAATTACTTGCATATAAAATAAGTTAACTAAATTAATATTACTCACGGGTATTGTCTTAGTAATCGCATCCGTAGCAGTAGAGGCTTATACGGTCTATAGTCAATCATAAATCGTATTAGGCGTATCATTCGGTTTGTATTTCTACAAAATCCGATGCACAATAATTCAATATCTTCGTAAATTACACCAGGTACCTTATACCTGTATATTTACAGATATTGTAAGTGATTTTATGTGATAGTGGATGTGATTTTTAGGGAGATTATTAGGAAGTAACGATTATTAAATCTTTTACTATGATTAAAATGAATAATCATACTCGTATCTAATAATAACGATATGATTACAATTTATTGTGTCCGTATCACTTTAGAAAATGCGTTTTAGGACGATACACGATTTCTTAACTTCACATTTACTTTGAAGGTATCAGGTTGATTTACAATTTATTTGCAATAATTTAGAGACGCATAAACATACTTACATATTTTTTTGAAGAAACGTTTTTGAATTGCGCTGAAAATTTATAGCACTTAGTTAAAACTATTTAAACAAATCTTTAAGACGAAGAATAAAGACTACAGAAAATTTATTAAATAAAAATAAATATTTAAGTGCATACCTATAATACACCTAATTCGTAAATCCACTTCTATATAGTCCCTATGCTCTGCCTACATTGTTTGCTCACAGAATGTAGGTATAATTCAAGATGTGGTCAACTCTACCTCACATTCTCTACTCTCATTTGAACCGAGTTACATTGTCTATCTACCTCCACCGCAGCTTGCAAGTTGCAACAGAGATTCAACCGTCTGATATAATCAATGGATCGGCTGAGCGCACGTGCAAGACCACTCCTCCTGCGCTGCGCGAGGGGGTGGAGAAGGCAACAACTCATAAAATTAAGCGATTTGGATGCGAGTTAGTCTAACTGCGAGGAGCGTCGTGTTAACAACCTCCCGGTTGCGCCGCACTAGTGTTAGTGACGCACACGCTCGCCTCTTTCGTACGTACACATCACGCGCACACACACCCGCCCGCCGTGTGTCACTTCACCAAACCATCCACTTACACCGTTACACTGTTTACGGATTAAGCGAGCGCGTGCCTGTGTGCGTGCCAGAAAGAGACAGCACTAGGATCCCACTCGGAGTGGAAGATTGTTTCATTAATCGTGCGTTTTTTATCCCGCTCGCGCGTCGCGCACGATAGACGAATAGCCCCACCGAATGACGTTTGTGCGAAAATAATCGTTTATTGAAAGTGTGTGCGATATTGTAATATTGTTTTTTGTGATGCGACATTGAGACGGATGCCTGGAGATTCAGTTTCCTAATTGCTTCGGAACAGAGTGCTGTGTAAGTGTCCGCGAATCTGTTGTTTGTACATCAGTTTGTTTTTGTAAATGGCTCCATTATTGTCGGTCTAATTGGCTGTGATTCAGGAAGTTTTTTGTGGTGATTTTTGGCGAATTAACTATGCGCTTAGTGGAACAAATTAATTGAACGTTAACTCCGCTTGTTAATTATTAGCGGACGTAATATATTAATTACGTAAGTAGCCGAAGGTAGAGTTTGTAATAAATTAATATTTTACGTTCGGACGGGTTTTAATTAGTCTCTTATTGGAATAAATAGATGTCAGCTGTAATTTCAATAGTGTTAGATATTTGAACTATTAGAGAGATTATTTAAGTAGGTTTAATAGCAAACTTACAAATCATTAACACATTTCTAAATAAAATTACGAACTTTAGATCCTAGATTTTATTGGGCTAAAATTATTTTATCTGGCATAGGATTTTGTTTAATTTGTTTCGCAAAACGCTCTAAACAGCACAGTTAATTTATATACAATTCTTAGTAGCTTTTGTTTTTGTTACTGAAAGACACGACAAAATTTGTTTGAGACATGTGTCGTCACGAAGGTAGGTAGATGATAATTAATTAAAGTCAAACATCTCTATATCTGCTCTCTACTTCTTATAAAAGGGAACTGTCTGTATGTATGTTTGAGGTAAACTCCGGAACCACTGAACATATTTTGATGCGGTTTACATCAATGGAAAGAGTAGTTATTGAGGCTAATCAACCTCACGCTAAACAGCCTTAGGGTGAGCAGAATCAAAGAAATAATAAACGGGAGGGAGCGAGATAATATAAGAGAAGCGATCGTATATCACATTTGCGTTTAAATCGGATTTGCTATTAAACCAAGTCTACCGCGAGCGAAGCCGCGTTCAAAAGCTAGTTGAACGTTAGATCGACATAATGCACGTACTTATGATCACAATATGTTGGTTCATTTGTGAAAACTTTTCAATTGGCTAGGGTTCTTCTTTCACAAAATAAAACAGGTAGAGTCTGACCACTATAAAATTAAACCAAAAGTAACATTTTGAAAGCCATAATTATTCACAAAATAAAACAGGTAGAGTCTGACAACTATACAATTAAACCAAAAGTAACATTTTTAAAGCCATAATTATTCACAAAATAAAACAGGCAGAGTCTGACAACTATACAACTACACCAAAAGTAACATTTTTAAAGCCAATTATTCACAAAATAAAACAGGTAGAGTATGACAACTATAAAATTACACCAAAAGTAACATTTTGAAAGCCATAATTATTCACAAAATAAAACAGGTAGAGTCTAACAACTATACAATTAAACCAAAAGTAACATTTTTAAAGCCATAATTATTCACAAAATAAACAGGTAGAGTCTGACAACTATACAATTAAACCAAAAGTAAAAATTTTAAAGCCATAATTATTCACAAAATAAAACAGGTAGAGTCTGACAACTATACAATTAAACCAAAAGTAACATTTTTAAAGCCATAATTATTCACAAAATAAAACAGGTAGAGTCTGACAACTATACAATTAAACCAAAAGTAAAAATTTTAAAGCCATAATTATTCACAAAATAAAACAGGTAGAGTCTGACAACTATACAATTAAACCAAAAGTAACATTTTTAAAGCCATAATTATTCACAAAATAAAACAGGTAGAGTCTGACAACAATAAAATTAATGCAAAAGTAACATTTTAAAGCCATAATTTTATTACTCAAATTGAAACAAAGTGCTTTTTATTATTAGTCTGCAATTCCATCCCTTCTAAAATCGGTCAGATGTCTGCCCGTGTTCCATCCGTCTGTCTGTTTAATTTATTTATAAAATTAGTTTGACACAATTTTTTTAGGTTTTTTAAGTCGGTGTAATTTCAAGTACTTCCATGTTTTACTCATCTCCTTGATAATTACAAATTTAAATACTAGGTAGGTACATCTATTTTTCGGTTAAACTAAATATAACTAATTAAAATTAAATAACTTTAAAAATGTCTTAAATATTCTAGTATGATAACAATACTAAATATCCCCATTATATCACGTAATTTAAGAGATTTCAATTCTTTTATTCAGTTTGTTGCTCTCAAAATGTAATTTTGAAGATTAAATAACTTAAAATAATTTCATTCCTGAACTGGCACTTTCTCAAAAACATATTTTATCTGCGTGACATAAGTCGAATAAGATGCGTCAGCATCAAAAATAAATTCGTGTTATAAAAAAAAATCAATAGATTTGATATCAAAGGCCCGCCGATGCGACGACGATATAATATAACTCATACATAACTATCTATTCTAGTACATAACTATCTATTGAAACAGGAGACGATATCCGGGCAGTGCGGCGAGACAGGACCACACTGAAGTCTTTGATCTGGGTTGTCTATTGGCCGTGTATCGGCCTCTCTCTCTCGTCAATGACAAATTGCACGGGTTTTATTGCATCTTTGATATCTTTGGATGTTGTAAATCCTCTACATGTCACGATGAAACCGAAATGTTGGCATTCGTTGCAGGCAGAATTTTGACTCAAGAAAAAGAGTTATGCATAGGAATGGTGATAAAGGACCAACCAATCCAACGAGCAATCCAATTATGGGGTCGGTTTCATAAATGATGCCTTATTTTGTTAGTTAAATTTTGAATCTCATGTTACAATTCACCTGCGTTAAATTCTTATTTAAAAAGAAGAAAGTAAGTAAGCCCGCTACCGTACCTTTATTTCGACGCGCAGAACAATTCGGTTTGTATGAGAGCCACATCTCGGCGTAACCGGAACCGAGTTTTATTTAGCCTACTGCCTATCCTGTGTTCCGTATACTTAAATGTGTTTGTACTAAGTTTGATCGAATGCGGATGATCGGTTTAAGAGTTACACACATACATAAAGAAAATATTTCTAAAAATCGTAATTTAGTTTTAGTATCACACATAGAAGTCTACAAACGCAATATCTCATAAAACAAAGTAACTTACTCCATGACCATACAGATTTATTATTAGTATTGATTGATGATGGTACGAGTACTCGTAGCGGCTATTCTAAAATGCACGGAAAACGACGTGTAGTTTAGAATCGTTTCGCCTGTATATTGTGTCTTCGCTCCATTACGTCCAAGAAAGAGGCCATCAATCGAAATGTCAAACTAGTATGACGCGCGCGCCATCTTGGTGCTTCCTGCGCCGAAGCGTCGACGCTTTGAAGTTCGTCATCAGACATTCAGCGGGCGATCTGCAATCAAACGAGGAGGAAATCGATGTGTGCGGTCCGATGCGCCGGCGCAGGCGGCTTGCTACTAAATAATGTGTTAATAAGCCTGCAGCGACCGGCACAACAAGGGAACGTGTAGGAAGTCATAAGATAACTTCACAATTCATTGTCTAAAATACAACTAACAAGAATAAATAAATGATAAATTATTAATATATTTCGTTGCACGATTACTAGGTACCCCTGGGGAATTTGCGCCCTTAGGGAATTTGCGTCCTAAGGAGTAGATACCTATTCAAGTCAGAAGGATTATTTTTAGAGCTGTAATAAAAATGAGATTACGTCTGCTTTCTGTCTGTCTGTCCGCTTATAACTCGAGAACCACTGAACCGATTTTAATAAAAAAAATTCTACGGATAGCTTGATCTTTCCCATCAACTACAGGCTACTTACTATCACGCTAAATGGCTTATGAGGTTAGTAGAGAAGTCAAATATGAGAGCGCGCGGGCACAGCTAGTGATGTTATAAAAGGCCTAAAAATAATATTTTGCTTCTATGCATTTTGCAAATGAGAAAATGTAGAGTACATTTTGCAAGTGAATATTTCAAAATTTCACTGGCGTAGATTCGCCTCTGACTCACTCACCCATACCGAATTAGATAAAAAAAACTTGGCATAACTGAAGCTTATAATGACCCAATGCTTTGATGCAGAAGGATAAATCATTCGCATAATTATGGGTGTAATAAATAGGGTGTCAAATAAGTTATTAAAACACTTAAAAAAATATTACTTAGTTAAAGTAAAGTTTAAGAAATAAGTAATAATAATAAAGCAAATAGTGCTGGGGCTCAAGGTTGATATGTATTATGGAAACAGATAGGGTTTCGTAACTTCAGGGTTCAAAAGGGGTCCATATTTGAAGACGACAGACGACCTAAAAAAGGTAGCCGGGAGCGGATGGATGAGAAGAGCGGATGACCGCGTGTGGTGGCGTGCCTTGGGAGAGGCATATGTCCAGCAGTGTACCTATACAGGCTGATGATGATGATGATGATGATTTGAAGACGAAAAGCTCTAAAACTTTTTCCCAGATTCGGTCATTTTGTAATACTTTTTGTTGAAAATCGTTTCATCGAGGTTTGGTGGACGGTTAACGTCTAAGTTTATAAAATAAAAATAATTTGACTGACTTATATGCTTAACTAGTAGAATTGAACTGCATGTAGGTAAATTCCAAACCTGAAATTTTAATGGCATAAAAAAAAAGGGGACTGGACTAGGTCATTGCACTACCTAGAACTAGGCAGCCCTATTGCCAAATCTCCCCAGATTGACTGTCCATCGAGTTTTTATTACAATTCTAAATATTTGTATGAAAAAAAATATACGGGATTTCGATTTGAGTGATAAGGATTTTTTTCTTCTAATAATGAGTACTTTCTGTTCCTGAAGTTTCTCAAGCCTATCCTGAAACATCCTGTATATGTTTACATTACTTTTTTTATTACAAAAAAAAAACTGTAAAAAATTGTGGTTCCATCGTTCCATCGCACTTATTCCTTATTAAGTATTAATCAGAAAAAAAAACTGAAGTAAAGTTATTAACGTTATCACTGAACAGCAACATTGTAATATGATATTTTTATATGTTAGTACTAAGCAATGTACTCGATTTATCGTTCGGCTAGGCATTTAGCTCAAATGGCAGTGGGCTGGGCACGTTAGCCGAAGAGACGATGACCGTTGGAGTAACCATGTCATACACTGGCGGCCGTGGACAGGAAAATGGAGTGTTGGAAGACAACCCGCAAGGTGGGACGACGACATCAAGTACGTCGGCGGAAAGCAGTGGTTCCGTACCGCTGAAGGCCGGGAGGACTGGAGGAAAATTGGAGAGGCGTATGTCCAGCAGTGGACGCTTACACGCTGACTGACTTTGCATTTATCTAATGAAGAAATATAAAAAGGAACATTGTAAATTACACATAATGTAGTTTTTTTTCAGTACGCTCAATATCAGAGTGCATTGGTACGGACGGAACACGCATTGCGTGAGGCCCAACTCCCACTTGACCGCTTTTTTTGTCATCGAAGTAAAATATTATGAAACAATTTGATATTAATTAAAATTAATTTCACTACGTCTTTTGAGTGAGTGAAATCGGCAAACTAAACGTCAGCTTATACAACAGATCGTTGGACAGGCGTTACAAAAACACAAGAAGGATGACAGATTCATCGGTTTTGATTTCAATGGCCTTAGTTCGGCAAAGAGGTATGATGGAGCGAAGAAATGAAAATGCTCAGAAACGGCATTGTAAATTGCATAAAGTCCAATCTTTTTACCAACGTTTGATCTGCGTGCACACCATTTGTAGCAGACAGAATATTAGATGTATTGGTAGAAAATACTTTATTGTTTCTTGAAGATATTTAACACTAGTAAGCATATTATAACGTATTATCGAGCGTATAACCAGGCCTCACGCACTCTATGTACTTGCGCGCGCTAACTACCTACCGCCCGGCGCACCGCCGCCGCCGCGCCGGGGCGGTGAATTTCAATGGGCTGCCCAAAGAATATAAACAGCCGCGCGGAGCATACTCACGCTCGGCCGGCGCAGCTGCAAAGCAATAATCACTTTACACTCGATCGTTAAGGTACATTTTCGCACGCAGCGATTGGCGACGTGAAACAGTAGGCTATTAAAGCCCGAAGGTAGGAACTTTTTCTATGGAGTGATTTATCTATTACGAAGTAACTATTAAGTAATCTGTGGTATAACACGATAGAGTGAGTGAGCAGTGTTGTAAATGATTTTGTAATATCCTCTTTTTGTACTTTCCTTTTCATCTTCTCGAAAAGATGATGCTCCTTCAAATAAAATAAAAAAAAAAATCATTAAAACTTTCAAAATCCCCCGACCCCTTAAAAAGTCAAAAATAATTTGCGTTAAGTCACTTAAAGGTGTCAATGGACCGCTTGGTAAATAAATGCGTCGGAGGACCGCTAAATCAATAAAGGCGTCGGGGGACGCTGTGTAATGATCTGAGTTTTTTTACATTTTATTTGCTTAGCGGTCCCCCGATACCTTTAAGTAACGAAACGGAAATACATTTGGACTTTTTAAGGTGTCGGGTTGTCTTTAAAATTTTAAATTTCACTTTTTTTCAAGCTTTTTAAGAGCCGTATTAATTTGATAACTGGATTACTTGATTACAGACATAGCTAAGAACCATCCCGGGTAAACCGGTTTTCTAATAAAAACACCGCATGCAAATTGACCTAACCGTTTTGGAGCTACGATGCCACAGACAGACACACAGACGCACAGACAGACAGGCGTAGGTGTTAAGCTTGAAAACCCCCTCGTTTGCGTCGGGGGTTAAATATATACTTAAAGTATATATTTAGGGTTGCCAAATGTCCGGATTTGGATCGGACAGTCCGGCTTTTTGAGGCTTGTGTCCGGTCTCCAAAATAATGAATAACCGGACACCAAAACGTCCGGTTTTTCTTCATATAACGTAAATATTAACTTTTTCAGAACTTTTTAATACTAATCTTACTGTGTTCTTCGATTTTGCAGTAAGTTCGACCAATTTAACCCTTTCATTTGAATATTGGTCATGAAACATTTGGTACATAAAATCAAATTTCATTTTGTACCTGAAAAATCAAAGGCGCTTTGATGAAAAATGTCCGGTTTTTTCATCTGAACCATCTGGCAACCCTTAATGGGACACGAAACTGTGTTTACGAACTAACCCTTGGGGTGGGGGAGGTGTATCGGGCAGACAATGCAATCAAAAATAAACTTTAAAAGTAAACCATAAATCAGATAAAATATATGGAACTCATTGTAAGCTCCTTCCACTTATTTATTTCCACGGACGGGGAGAGTGATCGCTCAGTACCATAAAATAAGCGGTGCACAATAAAACACTCATTAAATTAAAATATGATGGCGCCGAACACTCGAATTTAATAAATTCACGCTCACGGAGCCACGTCAGATCTATCACGAGCGCGCGTACCGTCAGCAGATGATCAGGTATCATCGCTGAGGCTGGCCGTGGTTCCAATCCAAAGTAAAACTGTTTAGGTCCCTTCCCTAACCTTACTAGGTGGTTTTAACACGACCCGATTGGTACCATCGCACCGAATGAAAAGTCGGTCGAAGCGGCTATGTAAATAGTTCGTGTTTTCCGTCCAGTTCAGTGTAGCCGGCACGACTGAAGGGAAGCACTGACATGACACCTAGTTCACCAAGGTGTTATGCGGGCTGACATTACGGATGCTGTAGGTGATGTAGCCCACCCTCATGTCAGGGTCCATTATAGGTAAGCTTCTAAGGTCGAACGGTCACCGCGTCCGGGTGTTCTTAATTTCACGATCGCACGTCGATCCCTTTCACTACCGAGCTATCCACTGTACTTTAGGCCATGTTATTATGTAGCTAGTCACTAAAGTACTTGTACACATGACAAAAAAATAGCCTGCGAAGTTTCTTACCGGGTCTTTTTCGTGGGTGTAACTGAAACGGATAGAACAAATTGTGACAAGTTCGAGCGCAGTTTTACTGCCATATGAATGATCAATAAACAACAAAATCAACTTGATACTTCAAGTATCTTAAATATTCATACATTTTTATTTTTGATAATAAAATTATACTGCATTGCAGTTTAATATACTAACATAATTATGTTGATACAAATTACGTATTAAACTTTGACAAAGGCTCTTTACACCTGATTCACTCAATTATAAGTCTTCGTAGTCAGAACTCTCAGCAAAATAGTTAATCTTGCTCTCAAGCTGTGTTTTAGATAGACTATGGGCGGTGTTATTATGTGGCTAATCTCTAAATACTTGTAAAAATATGTTTAAAAAAATACCCTGCGAAGTTTCTTGTCGGTTCTTCTTCGTGGGTGTAATCGAACCGCATAGAACAAATTGTGACAAGTTCGAGCGCAGTCTAACTGCCATATGAATGATCAATAAACCACAAAATCAAGACTGACAAATAAATATTTAAATAATACACACATAAAAAAGATCACTATCACGCGAAAGTAGGTATATGTATTTGTTTGTAGACGCTACTAAAAGATCAACGGCGAGGCAATGAAAGCGTTCTCTACCGTTGTTATTGACAGCTTGAACTTAAAAGCTTCGTCGGACTTAAATTATACTTATATTTATATAATTTTGTAGAAGTTTTTAACTCGATCTTACCGGTGTGTACGTACTGACATTCATATTTTACCTTGCCGGTAGATCGATATCTCCCTGCACTCTTCTCTACTATCATAATTCATAATATAAAGCCACATCGGTCACAAAGCCACGCTGTCAGCCTCGATAGCTCAGTGGTGCAGACAGTCAACTGTCGCTATTGAATGTTAAGCAACGCTGGGTGCGGTCAGTTCTTGGATGGGTGACCGCTCGACCGTTGGAGGCTGACTGAGGTTCGGATTCCTCGTAAAACTGTAGGTCCCTTCCTTCCTAATCTTACTTGGTGGTAGGGTTTAACCCGCCCGGTTTGGTACCATCGCACTGAACAAAATGTCGGTTGAAACGGCTGTGTAAATAGTTCGTGTCTTCCGTCCAGTTCAGTGTAGCCGGCACGGCTGAAGGGAAGCACTGACACGGCACCTAGTTCACCAAGGTGTTATGTGCTAACTTCGCGGGTGTAGCAGATGATGTAGGCAACTCTGTCAGGTTAAAAGAATTCAGCTATCTCTCGCAGTTCTGGTAACTTATTACAATGGAGACAACATAAGCGCCCCCTGCACCTCCACAGATAAGTTGGCGCGTGTATAGAGGCGCTTATCTAAACGACTCGTGAGTGCGTGAGTTGTCAGCAGCTTATAATGTCCGCTCCAAATACGTTCAGTTCGGAATAATTAATAGATAATTGATTTTGTGATACAGATAACATTGTAATATGCGCGGAAACTGCCTCGTGGCGTACTTGTTGCTTAAGTATTCATTAGGTAGGCTATGTACTGTGTGGGGCCGGTACTTTAAAAGAATAGCCCCAAAGGCGACTAAGGGATATGCCCCCTTCTTATATTACTAGGTGGTAGGGTTTAACCCGCCCGGGTTGGTACCACCGCACTGAATGAAAGGTCGGTCGAAAAGGCTATGTAAATAGTTTGTGTTTTCCGTCCAGTTCAGTGTAGCCGGCACGACCGAAGGGAAGCACTGACGTGGCATCAAGTTCACCCGGTGTTATGGGCTGACATCACGGATGTTGTAGGTGATGCAGTCAACCGTGTCAGTTTCCAGAACCACGGACAAAAAACATTGCCCTTGGTTCTACCAGTAGGACTACGCAGTAGGACCACGGGCAACACACGAAAAAAAAACACTGAACTTTGTACATTATTGCTATGGAATTACCCATACCACGTGACCGATTTGGGGGGTGGGAGGGCTTTGTAAAAATACCACGCAGGGTCACAGGGTTACAAGGTTTATTCACTTTGTCACGTGGTATTTCAAAATATTATTTTGTTCCATTCTCGCAAATTTTTCGTAAGACTTCCACAGGCACGGTTCAATTACGCGAAAAACTTTCGCCTGGTCACATTCAAAATCCACATTCAGTTTATTTATGTTAGTATAAAGTTACTAAAAGTTTGTAAAGTCACGGTAAATTTTGTACCGTGTGGGGTCAGTACCTAAAAATAATAGTCTCACTGCATCTCTCCCCGTCGCATGTCGTAAAAGTCGACTAAGGGATAAGGAAATTCGTCAGCCTCGGCAGCTCAGTGGTGCGGTCAGTCGACTGTTGTTAAGCAACGCTGAGCGCAGTCAGTACTTGGATGGGTGACCGCCCGACCGTTGGAGGCTGACCGTGGTTCGGATTCCACGTTAAACTGTAGGTACCTTCCCTTCTTACCTTACTAGGTGGTAGAGTTTATCCCGGCCGGGTTGGTACCACCGCACTGAGCGAAACCACAGATTACTTAAAAGAAACGTCGGTCGAAACGGCTATGTAAATAGTTCGGGTTTTACGTCCAGTTCAGTGTAGCCGGCGCGAAATGAAGGGAAGCACTGACATGGCACCTAGTTCACCCGGTGTTATGGGCTGACATCACTGATGTTTTAGGTGATGTAGGCAACCGTGTCAGTTTCCATAAAAAAAAAAATCACAACTCACATTCCAAAGTGGTCTAAAATCGGTCTCGCGGTATGTGTACGTTCCCTTAACAAAGTGGATAATTTTCAATGTTAAAACAATACTTTTGATTAGGAATGCCGCGAATAGTGGTAATGGCGAATAATCTGTTTAAGATTATTCGGCATTCCCTATCTATGGCGAATAGTCGAATTATTCGCCATAATTATTCGACATAAAAACGATACCATAACAATTAGTATTTTTATATGTTTTTGTATAATATAAAATATCTAAAATTAATATAAATACTTGGTAAAAATGTGAAAATAAAGAAAGTAATTTAATAACAATGATATGCCTCCAGTGGTCATCTACTAACAGTACACGACTGATTTATTGCTAACTTTACTTAATGTTATTTTCTAAATAAATGATAATAATAATTATGTTGTTAATTATTTGTTTGTATTGGTACATAAATAAAAAAAGTAAAAAAAGACGTTATATATTTTATTAAATTAATTTTGCCAAATTAATGTTTATTTATATTTAATATTATTTATTGCTACTTTTAGGTACTTGTTGATTATACTGAATAATTTGTTTGTTTATTTAGCGATTTTTTTTTCAGAAAGTTAGTACTAGTTTTTTACTTAGTAGGTACTTCTACTTTTTGAGATATACATAAATCTTTACTAATGTTTACTATCAGAGCGACGTTTGCACTTCCTTGAAAAATTCTTCGATCATCTTCTTTATAATATGTTCTTCGTCCACCAAAAAACTTGGCAACGCACAGCCAGTCAATCGTATGTAATACTTGACTCACATATAAGGCCGGTATTTATATTTTCAACTCCCACTTAGGGCTGGGAATGACAAAGGTGCGACAGAGTTATAAATATTTATTTACGGAAATGATTCTTTTATACGCAAAAAAAAAATCTTTTTTTTATGGTAACTAACACGGTTGGCTGCATCACCTACAACATCCGTGATGTCAGCCCATAACACCGGGTGAACTTGGTGCCACGTCAGTGCTTCCCTTCGGTCGTGCCGGCTACACTGAACTGGACGGAAAACACAAACTATTTACATAGCCGTTTAGACCGACCTTTCATTCAATGTATAAATTATCTATCACCGAAATTTTATCGTAGCAAACCTAGTATCCTAGTATAGTTATCGTAGCAAATTTAAAAATAAGTCAAGGTTATTTTAATTAATAGCGCACTAAAAATTGGTCATGCAATTTTTTTATTACCATTGAAAATACTTTTTTCTGTATCTTAATGAGGGCACTAAAGGTAGGTTATGGTTATTTTTTATGACCATTGAAAATACTCATATGCACCACCGCGCCCCTTCGGTGGGGGGATTACCAATCTACTACCTCTGCCCCTCACCTAGACATACCATTATTAAATGCCCCCCCCCCCCCCCCCCCCTAGTTACAAAGGCGGGCAATCTTAGATTCCTCTCCTCACCCCTCCCCCGCCCTTCTATTGAGGCCATACCATTGTAAATCCCAACCCCTCTTAGCGCTATAACTAGGCTTGCCAGATCTGATGTTAGGCTTCCCAGGACATATCTACTACTGCAGTCCTTCATAAATATGATGGAGAAAGAAAAGATCAATATTTTTCTACTATAATTTTTACGGCGAACTTTTAGCGTTTGTTAAAGCGAACAACTTTAGTAAGCAACACTACGCTAAAATGAAAGAAGGAAATTGCTAATTTGAGCACTTCATCGGCATCTGGACTCTTCCCGGGATAAAATAACCCTTCGCCCGGGACACGGGACATTGGAGCCTAGCCCGGGACAATTCCGTACATCCCGGGCACCTGCAAAGCCTAGCTATCATATTGTAGAAATATAGTAGAAATTGAAACAGCAACCCTGAAAGTAGGCACCACCGAGTTTGGCTGAGTGATTCACTATGTTTGGCTGAGTGATTCACTATGTTTGGCTGAGTGATTCACATGTTTCGGTAGTGAGTGAATCATGAGTCGTAAATATTATTGGATTAGCGCCATGAGAGAGTGCTTGTAGTGTGTTAGCGCTTAATATCGAGAGCGTACTTAGCGTTTTTTTGTGTACGAAAACAACGTGATAGTAATCGGCAAATCCGGTAGATCTAGCAACGCTTTAGAGCGGTGACTATTTTTATTCAACGCATTTTTAGGTTTCCGTATCCCGTGCGGAAGCTTATTACTAAGCCTACGTCGTCTGTCTGTCTGACTGTCTGTCTGTCCGTCCGTCCGTCCGTCCGTCTGTCCGAGGGCTGTATCTCTTGAACCGTGAATAGGTATCCCGTTGAAATTTTCACAGAATATGTGTTATTTATTATATTATGGCGGCTATAACAACAAATAATAAAAAAGAGAAAAAGTAAAAAATTGAGGGGGGGGGGGGGGTTCCCATACAAGAAACGTGTTTTTTTTGTGGTGCGGAAACCTCGGTGCGCGAGTTCGACTCGCACTTGTTTAACGTTATTACTTGCATTACGGAAATAACTATAATTTGACACCGGTTGGCTAAGCTCAAGTGGCAGTGAGCTGGGCACGTCAGCCGAAGAGAGGACGGCCGTTGGTGTAACCGTGTCTTATACTCGCGGCCGTGGACAGGAAAACGGAGTGTGGGAAGACCACCCGCAAGGTGGGATGACGACGACGTCAAGTACGGCGGCGGAAAGCAGTGGTTCCGTATCGCTGAAAAATAAAAGAAAAAAAAACAAGGACAAAACCCTGGAGAAAAATTCGAGAGGAGTATGTCCAGCAGTGCATGTATACACGCTGACTGACTGATTGACTGACTTACCTACTGACATGGGAAATAATTTAGCTTTATTAGAACTTATTTTGGAACTGACTTAACAGTCAGACCGCAGTCCCGCGCTCGGTTTAATATTTTTTATTTTTGTTTCGTTCGGTTCAGTAATACGATCCCTAAAGAAGAACCACACGGCTGTGTTCTCCTCTAGTCCAGTGTAGCCAGCAATCCAAAGCGAAGTCTCCAGTATGTCACCATCTTCTCGGAGGTGATATTGGCTGGTCGGAGCTTGTGATTTTGCCCCTCTGACTCGGCCACTAATACAGGATTACATAAAAAAAAAACAAGAAACACATTCTTTATTCTTCATTAATCATCCATAGACAGTACACTGCACTCGGATTCGTCATAGTTTAACATTTAACATTTAGCATTTTGCTAGTTCGATTATCACAGCGAAGAAGAACTGGCAAGAAACTTCGCTGGATACTTTTTTTGGCGTCCACTTAGTCTACATTTACAAGCCACTGCCTATAGTACGAGTCATCACTATTTCTAAAAATCTATCACAAATAATTTTTTTTTTCTATAAGCGTAAACTATTCATATAACACGTTGGAGCCAATTGGAGCAGGCCAGTCTCAAACAAACAGCACCCGTTCGCGAGCATCACGCCAGGTCCAGCCATAAAATTAAGTGAGCTTTTATTAAAGAAAAATATAAATGTATTGCCGCCTCTACGAGTTACTGAAGCGCACAATATCGATAGTATCAGCAGAGTGGACGCAGTCAAATTAAAACGTTACAGCGCCGTTAATGCGCCCACGGTTACCTCAATTAGCTGCCGGACGCACGCATGCGCGATCGAACCATCCTACACACGTTTCTATGCTATTGTAATCATATTTTTAATGAACTAACGTCATCCTCGCTCGGTAGCTCGTAGGTGCAACGGATCGACGACGTGTGATCGAGAACATTAAGCACACTTGGGCGCGGTCGGAACATGGATGGGTGACCGTTCGACCGTCGAGGCCGACTGTGGTACGGATTGTGGTAGTGGACCATGAATCATAGAAAAAATATATATATATTTTTATGGAAACTGACACGGTTGACCTACAACATCCGTGATGTCAGCCCATAAAACCGGGTGAGCTAGGTGCCATGTCAGTGCTTCCCTTCAATCGTGCTGGCTACACTGAACTGGACGGAAAACACAAACTATTTACATAGCCGTTTCGACCGACGTTTCATTCAGTGCGGTGGTACCAACCCGGGCGGGTTAAACCCTACCACCAAGTAAGGTAAGAAGGGAAGGGACCTACAGTTTAACGTGGAATCCGAATCACGGTCAGCCTCCAACGGTCGAGCGGTCACCCATCCAAGTACATATTTTGCAGATTTTTATATTTTTTATTCACATTGACGCAACCAAACCGACCGGTGACTTTTTGCATGTCGCTGTCTAAATAAATTAAAAAAGTGCCCGGGCGGGGGTGCCGCGGCGCGGGGAGCGGCAGGGAGGGGAGTAGCGGAGGGGAGAAATCTCTAAGGGATTATTTGTACTAGGTATCGATATAGACAATTCCTAGTGACGTCATGCGTGCGCACATATCGACGTTTTTCAGTAAGATTTTTTTATTGCACACCATTAAAAGGTTGAATGGAAGAAATCACTCACTAAGTCCGCCTTTGTAAGCTATTGTTCTTTTGTTTCACTGTGCATTTATAGTATAGGTATTTCTATTGTTCCTCTGTATATTTTCTTCTGTTGTGCAATAAAGAAATTCTATCTATCTTATCATATAAATACACGAGAAAATTTATACAGGTACAACAGCGCGTAAGGCGAACTTATCACTATAATTGTTTCCTTCCAACCAATCTTTGCTTTATTAAAATTTTTAGTTCCACGTACGTCATATCATAACCCGTAAATTGTAGAATTTTCTGCGCAATGCCTGCCTGTCCCAGCTTATTCTACACGGTACTAGTATACGGTATTACTACACGCTCTATTAATACACGGTATGTCCAGATTCCATTATTGAGAACTGCGTATAAAACAATTTAGCCGTTTCTGAGTTTACGCAACAAAACAGACAGACATTGAGTGTTAAATAGTCAGAAATTAACTGAGATAAAATCCCGATGTAGAAAGTGTTATCATTCCAAACATAAAACCAAAAAGTGTTACCAGCCAAAGCTTAAATTGGTAAAAAACCTGAAGAATATTTTGAGTGCTTTTTGTTGTACAAGGTGAGGCAAAAATAAAGTCATAATGTGAATTGTCTGCCATTTTGTTAGAAATGAAAAAAAAAAAAAATTCGGCTCTGTTTTCACGGAAACATTATTTGAAGGTGTAAAATTGAAGACTTTAAATATTTATATGGCGTAAATATGTTGAACATGTCCAAATTTTGAAGGTTATGTTATGTTATATAGGCAAAACATTTTCTTTAATCGGTGCATTTCCGTGAAATAGGATTACCTTCTTTACAAATATATTATCACACAAAATGTTACCAATTGCCCACAAGTACCGGTAAAATAAAGCCACATAATATGCTTGTCTTTAGTTTTAGATATACACAGTAGCACGTGTATGTAGGTAGGTATATGTAGATACATACATACACTGTGAATGTGGGGCTAATAGAGGGGGTGATATTGCAGGGTTGACACATGCTGAGTTCAAAGTTATTTCTTTACTTTGAACGTGAAATGTCAGCCTCGGTAGCTCAGTGGCGCGAAGTACTTGGATGGGTGACCGCTCGCACTTTGGAGGCTGACCGAGGTTCGGATTCCATGTTAAACTGTAGGTACCTTCCCTTCTTAGTTCTTAGCTTACTATGTGGTAAGGTTTATATCGGCCGGGTTGTTACCGCCGCACTGAACGAAACGTCGTCGGTCGAAACGGCTATGTAAATAGTTCGTGTTTTCCGTCCAGTTCATTGTAGCCGACATGAAATGAAGGGAAGCACTGACATGGCACCTATTTCACCCGGTGTTATGGGCTGACATCACGGATGTTTTAGGTGATGTAGCCAACCATGGCAGTTTCCATAAAAATAATAATAAATAAAAATTCAAAGGGCTTTTCAACAAATTAGTCCGCAACCTTTTTTGTTCGTCTTATCTTGTCATGGCAGTGCTGGCATCTCGCTGAGCGCGGTTTCAGGAGTGGTTTTATTGGCTCTAATCTGATCATCGGAATGATTTTTAGGATTTCGTACTTTAAAGGAAAAAACTGAATCCTTATAGGATTACTCTTGTGTCTGTCTATCTGTCCGTCGGTCACAATTTATTTTCTCCGAATCTACTGGACGCACAAAGCTGAAATATTTACAGATTGAGTACCTAATATAAAGTTTGATGACCCAATCACGGACGTATGTATAGCGTAAATGAACGAATTTCGGTTTTGGGGGTCAATTTAGATTTTTAAAATACATAGTTTAAAAGATATTAAAGAAAATATAAAAAATATGCATGCACGGCACCTTGTCCTTTTATCCCTTAGACGCCTTTTACGACATGCACGGGGAGAGATGCAGTGGGGTTATTCTTTTTAAGTACCGGACGCACACGGTAGAAGACCGTAATAGCCTGTATAACGTTAAACATTTATTACTTTGCAGTTATAATAAATTCCCGAAGAAGTGACAGCCCTAGCATCTGCCCTTAATAAAAATCAATCCTCCTCCGGCGAGAGCGTGTACGTACGACTCGACGGAAACAATATCACCCTTCAAGCTGTGTACAGATAGATAATTGTACTTTTACTGTTGAGAAGCTGACATAAAGATTTATTAAATAAGGTTTTATTGGATTGAATGTTTTATTTAAATGTGCAAAAAAATTTTTAGCTTCTATTTATTTCATGACTTTCATAAACGTATGTAATAATTGTTCACTTATGCACGTTTCCTTATTTCCTTATTTCCTTCCTTACCTATAATAAAATCCAACGTCTGCTTTCTGTCTGTCTGTCTGTCTGTCCGCTTATAACTCGAGAACCACTGAACCGATTTTAATAAAACAAAATTCTACGGATAGCTTGATTCTTCCCATCAACTATTGGCTACTTACTATCACGCTAAATAGCTTATGAGGTTAGCAGTGAAGTGAAATATGAGAGCGGGCGGAGCCGCGGGCACAGCTTGTTATTAATAATAATCATTTACGTGTGTATGAGTATTTTATATATTATTTAATCGTTTTTGATAGGACACTACATAATAAAGACACAAATACATAATAGTACATTATTGTTATTGCTTATATAAATGATTTTATTATTATTTAATTAATTTATTTTCACATTTCTTTTTATATACATTTCGCATCTTTACAATATTAAAATCTAAAATTTATACAAAACAAACCCAGTTTCCACCACCGGCGGAGGGGAGAACCTAGGCTACCAATGGTCGGGCCCTAGAGAGAGAAACCACCGGACGATGCGTGCAGTGTCGAACAGGGCTGCCTTCTGGATCTGACCCTTGACCCAACCACTCGGTGAGAGCCTCTCAACGTGGTCGTCGAGGCTCTTCGCTATCAGCCCATGCGCTGATACGACTATGTGCACAACGATCGTCGAGTCGACGGGCCACATTTTGGTAACCTCGTGCTGCAGATATCTTCCTTACTGACGAGGTTACCATCGTGCGGCACGGCGATATCGACGAGCGTTGCGCGCCTCGCCTCGCGGTCCAATATCACAATATCAGGTCTGTTCGCGAGAATACATAGTCCTGTCTGTGATAGATAATGGACCGGTCCCAGTAGAGTGTGAAATGGCCGTTCTCGAGAACTGGCGATGGATTGTAAGGCACCTCAGTACCCACAATGTTGTCCTTGAAGGCAAGTTGCTGGTGGATAATCCTGGCTACTAGGTTGTGTCTATGCAGATACTCGGTGTTGGCAAGCTGCGAACAACTGGAAATCACATGTCTGAGGGACTCGCCAGGTTGGTGGCAGGCGCGGCAGATGTCAATGTTATTTTTATAGTTCCTTTATTTCAAGTTTTAAATTATTTTTATATTTATTAATCCTGTAATACATTAAAATAAAAAAAATCCTTTAATACGTAGGGTTTTCTTAAGAAAATTACGAGTAAGTAATCCGTAATTATGTAATGTATATATAATATTAATGTGATATTTTGTTTAACATACTTATTTGAAAATTGACCCGACAAATATGTCTCAAAAAAATTAATAATAACATTACATTTTCAAAGGGTAAGGGGTTCACGGTTAAATTCACCTGCTTGCTTCCGCTAATAAATTATATATCCAAAGCAAAATAGTGTTTACGACATTGAAATAGAGTTGATTTCACTTACAAGGTTAGAGCTTATTTTCCGGTAATAGGAATTCAGGGGTGTAGGGCAGGCCAGGCAGACAGACAGCCAGTGAGGGTTGCTCTACATTTATACAGGTACAAATTGTATACCATATTTTATAATTAGGTTAAAATTACCAAGAAGAAATCAAAGAGGTATGGGAGAAAATTTAATGTGCTTTTTATGTTTTAAAAACTGCTATGGGAAACAATCGAGTAAGTTTTGTCAGCTTCGGTAGCTCAGTGGTGCGGTCGGTCGACGGTTATTAAGCAACCCTGGGCGCGGTCAGTACTTGGATGGGTGACCGTTCGACCGTTGGAGGCTGACCGTGGTTTGGATTCCAAGTTAAACTGTTTACCTTCTTACCTTACTAAGTAAAAGACCGTGGTACCAATCCGGCCGGGATAAACCCTGGTAGGGTTTATCCCGACCGGGTTGGTACTACCGCACTGAACGAAACGTCCGTCGAAACGGCTATGTAAATAATTCGTGTTTTCTGCCCAGTTCAGTGTAGCCGACATGAAATGTATGGAAGCACTGACATGGCACCTAGTTCACCCGGTGTTGTGGGTTGACATCACGGATGTTGTAGGTTATGTAGCCAACCGTGCCAGTTTCATAAAAAAAAGTTAAATAATAATCATTGCAACAGAGGCGAACAATTGGATCTCTTAGCCTGTTTTATAGGTACTACCCTTGTCGATGCTCCGAAGAACTGGCTTCCCTCACCCCTCCTGCCCCGATCAGTCACACCTGCCGGTCTCGCTCGGAGCATCCATATGTTGTTGACACAACTTCTGAGAAAGCATCGTTTTTCGAAATCGTTCCTATGTCGTACGGTGAAAATATGAAACGGTCTTCGGAGTGTGTTCCCCACCACCTAGTTATAACCTGGGGACTTTCAAAAGGCGTGTTAATAAATTAGACAACGACCTCTTTCTCCGCCTTGTGCTGGCATGGCGCCTGTCTGGGCGTGGTTTTGCGATCAGTGGTGATATTGGCTGTGTCTTATCTTCTTTTGAGCTTTTAGGCACAGCCACCCGCGCCGGGTGTTCATAAAAAAAAAAAAATAATAAAGTAATCCCACTTCCCGAGTACTATGCCGTAAAGACAGGCTTCGCGCTGCTGATATCAAAGATTTTAACGAAAGTTATGTACTTATCTACTTATATAAGGTGCTTTGTTATTCATGTCAATAACTTCGGGAGGGTTACATACGCACTCAAACAAACACTCAACGTAAGAAAAAAACATATGTTTATAGGAGCATTTTTTCTCCTAACAAAAAATCAAATCAAATAAGTAGCTGTAAAAACCAATCATAGTGACCTTGTGACTTACTTACAACAAACAGCTGTTCTGCGTTTGAACATAGTACGGTCATTGACCCCGTACAATGCAAGTTACCTACTGTTACACACAGGTTAATGTTTAGGTAGCAAACATGTTTTGTTAAATTTCTCGAAAAGTAATGCTAAAAACATAAAAATTGTTTTGCTTAACATGTTTATTTGAATGTGTATGTAACCCTCCCGAAACATTTGACATGAATAACGAAGCACCCACACCTACATTATCCTAACTAATAGGATCAAAATCTGTAACAACTCGCCGTCGTCGATTCTATGTTAGCCTATAACTGGAAAACTGCTCAATCAATTCACGCGAGGTTTTCTGGCATATCTCAGGATGTTTAAGGAGAGCACAGGTAGTTCAATATTATATATCTAACTAAGCGCGTTTTGTAATTTCTGAACAGAATACTGTTTAATTTTGTATTTGTTTAGTTAGTGACACAAATATTAATGCACCACCTGATAAATCGCATTGTCTTACTTAACGCAATAATTTGGTATTGCTTTATAGGTTCCATAAAGTACAGCCTCCACAGTGCGGATAAGTGCAGAACATTGTAGCATTATTAAATCAGCAATTAAATCAGCGCCAGTTCAGCCCTGGAACTCATAAAGCAAGCGGTAAACGATGAGTGTATAATAAATGATGTCAAAGTAATTCGATGAACCGTCGTTACCCGGGTAGCGAAGTACAGCGCAGCGGGGCGAAGCACGGGGAGACCAACTACGGTCGGGCAGAGCGCGGGGGACCGAGTGCGGTGGGGCGAGAGGCGATGAGGCGGGAGAGACGAGCGGGAGGAGGGGGGGGGGGGGGGGGGGGGGCAGGGAAGCAGACGACTGCGGTGCAGGCGAGGGATCAGAGAGTTTAGCATCCCGCGTGGGTGGAGATGAAATGTTTTAACGTGATCGTAATTTAGTTGCGTTTTCGAGGGCTGATTTTGTAAATACGTTCGATACACCTAGCTACAAGTGCTCGTTGGATTAGTATTATACGTACGGAGTCTGATGAATTATTCATACATGTAGTGTAGATGGCTAAAACTATTTTGCAGTTCTGCTTCACATCAATTAATCAACCGTGCATTTGACTTAAATCGCTTTTAATTTTATTTTCAGAAAGTCGAACATCAAACCGGCCGCGATAGCGCTAGACATCAAAGCGGCGACATCTGTGTCATATTCATAAACGGAGGACGAACAATCTCGGGGGGCCATTAAAAATAATTCAATCATAAAAACAAACATGCGCCGAGCGGACGACTCTACGCGTGAGGTATAAGCGAGAATCACACATGATCTCGGAAAGTATCGCCGAGAATAATAAAGAGACTGAGGAATGTGCAGAAGACGAAACGTTAGAAAAGACAAAGAACAAATCTGATGACGGAACATCTAGATCGGCGTCACTAGAAAAAGACCTAAACGAAATGCAAACAATACTACCACCGTATTCGGCAAACCTGACTGAAAGAGTAGGCAGTTGCTTTAGAGATGCTCACAATGGATACCGCCAAATGACAGCCGAGGCATTGGAACATCAGACCCCTTTTAGACTTGTTCACTACCCACAGTATCCCAATAATTATGAGGAAACAATTAACAGCGACGACGATACACAAGACACGGAGGGTAAATTAGAAGTCGACATATCTCCAGAGAACACTTACGATGTTATAAACGAAAATAAAACTGAAAACTACGAGAATAGAAATGAGCCTGAAGATGATAACCACGAGAGTAGTGCACTTAACACCGATACAGAACATGACCAAGTGGACAGAGATACAAATATTGAAGTGACAGAAGAGAGAGAAATCGAACCAATAGACGTAGAGCATGAACGGCACTGGAACGAGGTGCCCACCCACAAAGTATACAATCGAAAAGATGAGTTTGATGAAACCTCGTGGCATCCTCACGTTTATGGAAAACCACCTAGAATGCCGACACAGCATACAATAGAAAATATATTAGGAATCACGTCCAAATTATACCAACCGTTGACTCCCGCTCAATATACTAATATGTCTAGAGCTGTGCACCCCGAAAGTAAAATCAATGGCGACGTTCACAGAGTAGATTTCGCCCATTCTCCCTTGGCTCTCCAGCAAAGCAAGAAATCCAATACAATTAGTCAATTAATAAACATCAAACGACGAGATACAAATTTAAAAGTAGAGTTGAATCCCCGCGATCTAAATGTGAAGAAAAATGTATGCGTAGCTCAAGTGCAAACTGTAGCGGTCGACAGAGTGAGTGCGATGATAGTGCCTAGTGCGGACTCGAAGAAACATAGTGTAAGTGCGTCTAGGAATAAGTATTTGCAGGAGCAACTGCTCCAGAGGACTGCGAACAGAACTGCTAGTGCAAGTGAATCCAAAAGTACTCTCACGGAAGTGGACGTAGAGAAAAAATTCGTGCAATACAACCATTTAGTGCATTACAAAGCTGATTCTCTGGAGCAGCCTTTGAATCTTTCAGTGCCAAAGAGGGATGCCTGGAGATCGAGAAGCTCCGACGACGCCGTGCCTCATGATCCAGCGAAGGGCCTCAAAAAGGGTGAGTTCTTCTCAATTGTACAGTCAAATACATTCAAGCTCCCTACTAGACCAGGCACAACAACAATTGTTACCTAAGTAGGTAATAAGTCGCTCATACTAGTGTGACATGAGTTTGCCATGCCCGTATGTAAAGTTATAGATGGCGTTAAGTATTGACGTTCGAGAGCAAAGTTTTTGTATGAAAATGTTCTCAATACCCGCTCTATAACCTGGTTATATTTAAATCTCTTTGTGTAGTTTATCCCAATTACTCGCATTGATTAGAATACAACATTTTTGTTTGAACTGTTTATTTATGTTGAAAAAAAAACAAAGAAAACAAGTTTAGAGTTCTGTTTTATCTGCTTCGTTCGGCAGCTTCTTTGCAAACTACAAACAGATTTGTCCAAACGGTCCATGTTTTTATTCACGACTAATCCATCGCAAAGCTGTTTTTTCTAAGTGTGCCCATAAATTATGATCGGACCGGCCAGCTATTAACCGACGTTATAAACTTAAGATTCGGTAGAGGCTCTCTTTGAACTTCCATCTGTGACTTCTCTGTTTTTTGGGGTAATTTACGACGTGTGCTGATGCGACTCAAACGTTTTGTGGTCGCAGCAGCGAAACGGTAGCGGATGCTAAGTCAACTTAATAATTTGCGATGTATTGGCTGAAAAGTTATTTAGGTCGACATAAAACGTGAAATCATTCAACCGAATCCCGTCATATAGTTTAGGGGATCCTTTAACTAACTAACAAGTAAAACTTGACCACAACAAAGCTGAGTGAGTACGATCAGCATAAAGGTATGCATTTATGTAATGTATACCTATAACCAGCAAATTATACCTTATACTCATATGATAAAATGGTTCTGTGCTATCGCACAAATATGATTATCTTGTAGCTATCAATTTATTATTGCTTTCAATATATCGTGTGGCTCCCCCATGACCCTGTCTATCTGTCAGAGAGCTATTTCGCTAGGTATTCCGCCAACTCGAATCGCGATGGAAACTAATTGATAGCTTTCATTTTAAAAGCTTTCGCCCGGTGACATTTATTTTGAAGCAGATTGAGGAACGAGCGCACCGTTGTCATTGGTGGCATCTTCTTTTATAACCGATGCTTGTCGCCTCTTGTCGCTAATGGCAACTTTAATTTCATTATTTCGTTTATTATTACTATTTTATTTATATATATACTTTTACAAAGAGCTTTAATTGTTATAAACTTCACCAAAAACTTGTAGGGAATTAATGATTTAAACAATTTAATGTCTTGACGATATTCAATGCCTATGGATAAGCCTATGTAACTAATTTCTTACTGCTACATTCTGTAAATCACTAATCCTCAACACATGCGACTGCCTGCATACGTTTCCTCTTAGAAGTATGTGCTAATTGATTATCAGATTAATTTTACTGCACTAGGATTCCTCTACTCTCTAATGTCACATCCCTCCCCTCGATTCCGTTATAGACAGTTGTATTTGATTCCGAAGCGCTTGCGGTAGGTCATTTCAAGATACGTCGATAGTATAGTGCATGTGTAATAGATACCTATAAATCGGAGTTCTCTTGAATTGCTCCCAATACGTGCAGCGCATTAATAACCCGGTGCTTCGAGTGTATGCAGTCACAGCGGACTCGGACTGCAACCGATAGTGTTCGTACACACGAGTTGAACGGACACACATATTGTTTTCTTAAAATATTATACATATTATCCTTGGAATACGTAATAGAAGGTTACTGACATATTAATACATTTGAGGGCCTGAGCACTTTGAGATAATTTTGGTGGCTCTTCTTATTAGGTGGGCCTTCTTCCTTCTGACCATTGTATGAATATTATTACTTTTTTTTTTATGTAATCCGGTATGGGTGGCTGAGTCAGAGGGGCCAAAGCACATGCTCTGACTAGCCAATATCACCTCCGAGAAGGTAGGTGCCATACCGGAGACTTCCCTGGATTGCTGGCTATACTGGACTAGAGGAGAACACAACCGAGGCTGCTATGCGGCATCTTACATCCAGTACGGTGGTACCAATCCAGTCGGCTACAATTTGAGCCTACCACCTAGTAAGGGGCAAGGGAAGGCACCTACAGTTTTACACCGGTTCCGAACGGTGAAGCAGCAGGTGTAGGTATGCACGTAATTTTTTTCGTCAGAAAAAACTCATTGGTACACGGCTACCGGATTCGAACCTCGGACCTCCTGCATGAGAAGCCGATGCCCAAACCACTCGGCCACCCGCCGCCTAAAAATTGCTGTTGTTGTTGCTGCTAAATTACTGCTGCTTTATTGTAAGTTGCACTGTAAGGCAGGCCTTGAAATATTGATTGTGTCGAATTTATAATGAAAAATAATTAACTGCCTTATTCAGAGTCACGCGGTTAAACGAGGACTAGATCGGTATATCTTAACACTTGTATTTGATATAAAACGAACATAACATTCTTATCTATTCAGAGTGCCACATCAACCGCGAACTAAACTAACACTCGAATTTAGTTTTCGTGTGGCAACACAGCATAAAATAACCATTGTCTACGACACAAAATGGGGTTTGTTCATAATGACAGTTTGCGCGCGTATCGTGCTATCTCATTATCTGACATATGTTAGAAGAAGACAACACTACTGTTTAATTAGTTAGGTTAATTTGGGTATTCTGTGACAAAGTAGGCACATGTTTAGTGCTAGCTATATATTAAAAATATCAAGCAATTGTATGTTGTACGTACGTATGTAGCTTACTTGTGTGTTGTACTTAAGTGGCAAAACCACTTAGGCATGCCAAAATCTTCAGAACACACAACACTTCTCGTACTCGTGAATTTCCGCGAGTTCTTCCATTACAACACTAAAACGAATCAATAACACTTGTGATCACCACAATTCACAAATTCACCAACTCGAAATCACGCTTCGAAAAATCAACACAAGCACAACAGCTGTCTAAGAATCATGGCCGCCGCCATTGTAATTATATGACCGCCGCTCGTTAGATAGGGTTTAAACCCGCCTCTACCTGCTTTAAACAATGAATGGAGCTAACTCGCTGCAAATATGCCGAATAAAGATAAAACTGCTCTCTGAATAGCTTTTTTGTTAACACGGTCTAAATAGCCGATATAACTCTGTGTTAACTTTAACCTGGGAACTCTGAATAAGGCAGTAAGTTCTTAGTTGTTACTTATTTTACGTAAACCTCTTATTTTATTTCACACTTTTTAATTACGTAATGTTGGTTACAAACTTTAGTAAACGCTACTATCAATACAACATTCAGAAAGTCTTTCGACCGTGTCACTCTTGATATGCGTATTAATATTGCATAGCTTCCCTGTAAATATTTCAGCAAGCGGTCGCAGTGGTGCGCAACATTACTCATCTATTCAATTAATTAAATCGTAGTGACCAGTCGCGTATATCTCAATTCAAGTTTTTGCTCAGGCATACCACAGGGGTCAGTTCTGGTTCCATTACTGTTTAAATTGCAAAAAGTGCACTGCTGTTGTTTCAACTGTTTGTTTCAGTTCAACTATGCGTATTATAACTGATCCTCCAAGGAGTATTTACTCGAATGCAAGAGCACTGAAATTAGAATCAGTGCCCCAGACGACTGTATAGATATCAAGAGAATGTCAGTTCATTCATTTAATTTTACACGGCATCCTAACATTTTGGAAAGACTCCAAAAGCAATATTATATATTGCAGTCGATATAAAGTGTTGCAAATTGTTTCCTGCAACTCTTACTGTTTTATTTTGGCGCCCGAATCGCTCGTGTCAAGCCGCCGCCATGATTGGTCTCAACGATGACTTCATCCTGCGAACGGCTACCGCTGCGCGGACGACGACTCTCGCAAGTATTGAGGGTAGTCTAAACAATTGCATATATGCACAGAACGATGCAACGTATTAAATAGTCATCAATTGCTTTATTTTCGCGCTGAGAGGAAAAGTTGGCTGTAGTCGAGACAATTCCACACGTGGAATTGTCTGTCGGCGAGCATACGGGTTCTCTCTCAGAAGCCAACAAAATTAACAATTTCAGCTTTTCCGAAATAAAGTTAATCGAAACTCACCACCCAGGGTCATAGCCACATTTATCATAACGGAAGCAATAAATGTTTCATTACTTAAATGAACGAGGTTCTCATTCTCACCTTCTTTGTCGTTCTCTCAATGCTGACGGTCGTGCGTGGTATGTATGACTAAAATGTCAACAGGTTCGTTTTCTTCTTCTTAAATAGGTATATAAATATTGGCAATGTGTTCTAGAGTCAGCTGAGAATATTTATTATTTAGGTACGTACGACAAACAATACATTTTACAAGTTAAGTAATTTTTTTCCATTGAAAATAAAAATTTTGCACACTTGGATTATTCAAATTAATTTTTTATTTTATATATATAAAAAAATCTTTTATTAATGACTGGACTGAACCCTATGTTCTTTTTATTTATTATCTTTGTTATAGATATATCCTTGACTTAATATTGTTTAATTTTTTGCTTAGATATAGTATGTTATACGCAATTAAAGCTTAGCAAAACCAAATCCTAGTATAATAAATCTCCTATAAATGTCAGAACAATGATAAACTACCCACACGCAAGCGGCATTGACAATTTAAGCATAACTGCAAACATACGCACGTTGGAACTTATTTTGAATAGAATACCGCAAATATACGTTCTATTTCGATCTGTCATAAACTTCGCCGTTCTAATCGGCGATAAAGTTTAGCGCCCCTTGCTCCTGCTGTTGTCGCTTATATTATTTTCCTAAACAAAAGTGGATGGAATCCTTATCTAGCGAAACTATTATTTGATAGTGTTAAAATTAACGTAAAACCAAATCCTAGCATAAAATAAAATAAAAGCATGTCAGAACAATGTAAAACTACCCACACGCAAGCGGCATTGACAATTTAAGCATAACTGCAAACACACGCACGTTGGAACTTATTTTGAATATAGAATACCGCAACTGCGCTCTCTATTTCGATCTTTCATAAACTTCGCCGTTCTAATCGGCGATAAAGTTTAGCGAACCTTGTTCCTACTGTTGTCGTTTATTTTCATAAACAAAAGCGGATGGAATCCCCATCTAGCCGTATAGATTCTAAACAGAAGCTGCCGACAGATTTAAAGAGCAATAACATAACATTGTTCTCACTCTAATAGAGCTGTAAATTGTACTAGGCGGGAAGTATGCGGCTCGTTCGAAGTAGTAAAGTAGCTGAGTTATTGTAACGTGTAGACGACTGTAGGATGCGCGTAAATAAACTCACTGAACGCTGTATTCCTGGGATCTTCCTTATGCGATAGAATTGCAGAGGAAGTCTAAGCGGCGGGTGGCCGAGTGGTTTGGACATCGGCTTCTCATGCGGCAGGTCCGAGGTTCGAATCCCGTCGGCATGTACCAATGAGTTTTTTCTGACGAAAAAATTTACGTGCATACCTACACCTGCAGCGTCACCGTTCGGAACCGGTGTAAAACTGTAGGTCCCTTCCCTTGCCCCTTACAAGGTGGTAGGCTCAAATTGTAGCCGACTGGGTTGATACCACCGTACTGGATGTAAGATGGCCGCATAGCAGCGTCGGTTGTTCTCCTCAAGTTCAGTATAGCCAGCCATCCAGGGAAGTCTCCGGTATGGCACCTACCTTCTCGGAGGTGATATTGGCTAGTCAGAGCATGCGCTTTGGCCCCTCTGACTCAGCCACCCATAGCGGATTAGATAAAAAAATAAAAGTACCTACACCTACATACATACATACACAGATCAGAGAAGGTGCATACATACATACACATCGCACACGCTGTATCCCGACAATCGGGGTAAGCTGAGTAGTCGGTGTCGTGCTGCAAGTGTAAATTACAGCACAACACCGACCACCACATTTAGCAAAGTATTAGGACAAGATAGCCATCAAGCAGCAAGTAAGGCATGAAGACCCACCTGCTGCATGACTTGGTGGAAGGACCGTGCCAAGGCGAGAGGTGGCTATCCTGTCGCACATATGCACGTCATCTTGTACTTATCCCTTAGTTGCCTTTTACAACATGCACGCATCTAATGAATGTATGAATGAGTGTATGAATATGTAATGAGTATACTATATAATGAAGTACCTACCTACACCTCTACCTACCTATACCTAAAGGAACCCAAAGGGAAGCACTGACATGGCACCTAGTTCACCAAGTTTTTATGGACTGACATCACGGATTTTGTGTTGGTGATTTAGCAACAGTGTCAGTTTCCCTAAATAATCCTATTGAAAATGTATTATTAACTAAAAAAAATACTCATAGCTCTGGTTGGGTAAAGGCTGAACTTTACTCAACCTGGGTAAAGCTCATCCTGGGTAGGGATAAGCTAGCTCGTTTTTGCTCTAGTTGGGCGTGTGTAACCACCAGTCAACATATACATAACACACGCTGTTTCCGATAATCGGGGCAAGCAGTATAATCCGTGTTTTGCTGCAATGACTCTGGTAAATTACAGCACAACACAGACAACCACGTTTCGCAAAGTATGCGGACAAGATAACTATTAAGCAACAAGTAAGGCACGAAGACCCGCCTGCTGCATGACTCGGTGGAAGGACCGTGCCAAGTTCAAAGGTGGCTAGTCTGCCGCCTCTCTCTAGTGGACTGTGTGAAAAAACTATTTAAAAAAATATAAAAACCGCCTTCAAATTTTGATATCTTGTATAGTTTTCGAGATATCCGCTCTTGAAAGTCTGTAATTATGGAAAAAAACATTTTTGCCTCACATTTTTTGCTCTTTTTGACCGGAAACTCTTCAACAATGCACTCATAAATAAATGCTGGCAATAGTGTCGTAGAGCATTAAATTCCCTTCAATAATATATATTTCTGTACTATTTCATCTATTTTCCTTCAAATGTTAAAGCAATTTCAGTGTTGAGCGTGAAATCTGAAGTTTTGCGACAACTGTGGACTAATGAATCTTTCAATTTCTCACCATTCCGAGTCAACGTATTGGCCGAAATATGCACCATTATGTACACATAGTGAGTATTGGACGTCTAAATAGCACAGATACTCATTTTAGAATATAGACTTATGAGCCCGCTGACCAGGTTCCTCACACCTAGCGAGAGCATTTCAATGTAAAAATATGTTGCCATGACAATGATAATCAATCATCAAAATCGGTTCACCCAGTTGAAAGTTCTGAGGTAACAAACATAAAAAAAAATGCAGTCGAATTGAGAACCTCCTCCTCTTTTGAAGTCGGTTAAAAAAATAACGCTCATCTTCGTCCAACAGAGGCCACCAAAGTGGTGAAGCGGAAAAAATCCACCGAAGACAAGCCGCCGCCGAGCTCGTCGCCGTTCGACCCAGAAGGCTCGCTCACCAGCGAGGACTCCACGGAGGACGTGGACCGGAAGCGCAAGAAAGCCCGCACTACCTTCACGGGCAGACAGATCTTCGAGCTGGAAAAGCTGTTCGAGGTCAAGAAGTACCTGTCCTCGAGCGAAAGAGCTGATATGGCGAAACTCCTTAACGTCACGGAGACTCAGGTATGTCGAATGTTTTACTATTTATTTTTCATTTCTAGGGTTCCGTAACATACGCGCACGGAATGGACTTTTATCTTTGGGGATATCATAAAAGTAAAGTTTTCAGCAACAACGCAGTGTCTATGAAAGAAATTGTAAGAATACATATGCGAGGTAATGCAAAACATTTAACCAAACACTTTTCGGTCGGTAATGGAAGATTTCAGGTCCAAGTTACAGGTGTGTGTACAGCATTTCTTATAACTTTCGGAGCCATATCGAGGACAAGACCAAGGTGCCTTCTAAAAAGCTGGGCGCGACTTTTTTTTCATAGAAACTGGCACGGTTGGCTACATCACCTTAAACATCCGTGATGTTAGCCCATAACACCGGGTGAACTAGGTGCCATGTCAGTGCTTCCCTTCATTTCATGTCGGCTACACTGAACTGAACGGAAAACACGAACTATTTACAAAGCCGTTTCGACCGACGTTTCATTCAGTGCGGTGATACCAACCCGGACGGGATAAACCCTACCACCTAGTAAGGTAAGAAGGGAAGGGACCTACAGTTTTACGTGGAATCCGAACCACGGTCAGCTTCCAACGGTCGAGCGGTCACACATCCAAGTACTGACCGCGCTCAGGTTTGCTTAACAACACTCGACCGACCGCACTAATGAGCTACCGAGGCTGATAAATGTATGTATGTATGTTCCTCCATAACTCTTAAACCGATCATCTGAATTCGATGAAACTTAGTACAAACACATTTAACTATACGTGACACAGGCAGGATATGCTAAATAAAATCCGGTTACGCTAAGATGTGGCTCTCATACAAACCGAATTGTTCCGCGCGACGAAATAAAGGTAACGCAGGAACGCAACTCGGCCTTCTTTCTTACTTACTTTCTTCTTTTACCTACGAATTTCACGCGAGCGAAGCCGCGGGCAAAAGCTATTTTGCCCGCGGCTATTTTATATAAAAATAAATAAAAGCTATTTTATATAAAAATAATTTGTCACAAATGTCACTTATATTATTATAACTAGCTGTGCCAGCGGCGCCGCCCGCTCTCATATTTCACTTCTATGCTAACCTCATAAGCCATTTAGCGTGATAATAAGTAGCGTATAGTTGATGGGAAGAATGAAGCTATCCGTAGATTTTTTTTTTATTAAAATCGGTTCAGTGGTTCTCGAGTTATAAGCGGACAGACAGAAAGCAGACGTCGGATTTTGTTAAAGGTAAAGAAGGATAAGGATACACTAAACGAATGCTTGGCACTAAGTACAAACTGCGCCTTCATAGTCTATTCAATAATTAGCATCTTGCAAAGCGCATCAATAAAGCTGAAAGCGACGTGGGCCGGCGGAGGCGGCGGCCGCGGCGGCATGTGTAATGGGAGAGGCCGGAAGTCGGTTATTAGTGTCGCGGCGCCGCGGCACTGGGCGGCGGGAGTGCGCTACTTCCGGCGCGTGAGTCGAGTTAGGCGGAGTTTTCTGAATGTTAAGATTCGCCGGGGAATATTTTACTCAATTAATTTTGTTAGAACCTTCGATCATTTTCATATATTTGGAAATGTCGAACAGATATGATTTGGAAAATATTATTTGACATATATATTTAAAAAAAAATCTTGTTTAAAAAAAAAACATCTCGAAAATAAAACGGAAAAATGTTGCTCTATGAAATAAATAAATAGTTCAGATTTTGTATTGATAACTAACGACACTACATCCTTTTCTCCTTCACACCGACCACTGAACCTAGGACGCAACCAATCACTGCGTCTTTACAATATTGAAACCGAGTGCGCCAAAAATTGAGTGCAGAAGTGCGAGTAGAGAATACAAGCGCGAGTGCCACTATAAAGTAAAATAAAATAACAAATAACAAATAACAAATAATAATAAATTACAAATTAAAAAAACTTCGATCCTTAAAAAGTCAAAAATACGTTTTTTTTTCTGGTATGAAAATAAAATCTGGTATGGGTGGCTGAGTCAGAGGGGCCAAAGCACATGCTCTGACTAGCCAATATCACCTCCGAGAAGGTAGGTGCCACACCGGAGGGAGACTTCCCTCGATTGCTGGCTATACTGTACTAGAGGAGAACACAACCGAGGCTGCTATGCGGCCATCTTACAACCAGTACGGTGGTACCAACCCAGTCGGCTACAATTTGAACCTACCACCTAGTAAGGGGCAATTTCCGCGCAGCTCTGAGTTTTTATATTTTATTTACTTAGCGGTTCCCCGCCCGACTCCTTCACGTAAGTAAACGGAAATTATTTTTGACAGTTTAAGGATCGGGATTTTTTTTAATTTGTAATTTAACTTTTATTTCAAGCTTTAAAAAAACCGTATGGAAATCGGTCTTCTTTTTAAGGTAATAATTTTTTTTATTACTTAATTAGTTGATTACAAAAATAGCTAATTACCATCCCGATTAAACTAGCTTTCTAATAATAAATTGTTTATTGTTTATTGTATAATTTCATCCACAGGTAGGTAACCTTCGCTTGGATAAGTCGAAAATTCCGCCAGTTCTAAATTCAATGTGAAGAAGAACTGACAAACAAACTTCGCAAGTCACAATGTTTTGTTAGTACCTTATAAGTATTATATTATAGTAACTTATAAATAATTAACCCATACTACCGCTCACAAGAGCATTCATATTTACAGCATAAACATGAATACTGAAGAATCTGACCACTCTGCCTATTTACATTACCTATATCTGGTGTATAGTGCCATTTGTCAATTTGATACTTAAATATATCAAGTCAATTCAACAAATATTAGTAAAAGTTTATTACAAAGAAATGTAATAAATAAGTCATGTTACAAATCTAAAGATACAAAGTGTATCCAATTGTCAAGTTATTTAGTGGGGAAAACAGTAGTCAGATTCTCAGATAAAATTATAACTTTTTTCAATTAACATTTGTTTAATTCTTCGTTTAAAATTATTATCTTCTAATTGTTTTATGTTAGAAGACAGTTTATTATAAAATCTAACACTATTACAAATAAAGATTTTTGAGGTTTTAGATAATCTAGATGTCTTATTAATTGTACATTATTCTTACACCGTGTATCATAGTTATGATTGTCGGAATTAAGAGAGGAATCATGAATATATTTTCTGGCGTAGCATATGTTCTGGTAAACATATGCACTTGGTAAAGTCATGATTCCTATCTCCCCGAACGCTGTCCTACAAGTATCTCTAGTTTTCATATTTAAGATTTACCGCAAGGCCCTCTTCTGTAACAAAAATATTCTATTTGAATCTGCTGCATTTCCCCAAAACATAAGGCCATATGACATGATGCTCTCAAAATAAGCATGATAAACCGTTTTTGCAGCATGAGTTCCGCCTAGTTCTTTAATTTTTTTCATAGCATAAATAGTCGACTGTAATAATAAGTCGGCGGATAAGTCCGACTTTGCCCCTCATACTTATTTGTTTGTTACTGTAAAATATTTTGAAGCAGTAAAGCATTTCTATCTATCTATCTATCTAACTCTCTCCATAGCAGGTATACATGGAAATCATTTCTCCCACACCACAACGGTTCTCTGGGAATACAGTCAAAGACCATTTCCGCTACGTAACTGTGTATGGGGGAAATGGTTCTCACCAACTGATTACATACCTTTGTGAGAATATCCGCAATAATCACTCCACATTAAATCACTGCATCTCTCCCCGTGCATGTCGTAAAAGGCGACTAAGGGATAAGGACAAGATGCCGTGCTAAAGGGCGACAGGTTCGCCACCTCTCACCATGGCACGGTACTTCCACCGAGTCATGCAGCAGGTGGGTCTTAGGTCTTACTTGCTGCTTGATCGATTGAATCGTGTTCGAATACTTTGCGAAACGTGGTGGTCGGTGTTGTGCTATATTTTACCAGAGTTATTGCAGCACAACACCGATTGCTCTGCTTACCCCGATTGTCGGGATTCAGCGTGTGTGATATGTATGTATGTATCACTCCACATTGCGATAGAGCGTACATTTGACATAGTTCTATAGGTTTTTTTTATGTAATCCGGTATGGGTGGCTGAGTCAGAGGGACCAAAGCACATGCTCTGACTAGCCAATATCACCTCCGAGAAGGTAGGTGCCATACTGGAGACTTCCCTGGATTGCTGGCTATACTGGACTAGAGGAGAACACAACCGAGGCTGCTATGCGGCCATCTTACATCTAGTACGGTGGTATCAACCCAGTCGGCTACAATTTGAGCCTACCACCTAGTAAGGGTCAAGGGAAGGGACCTACAGTTTTACACCGATTCCGAACGGTGAAGCAGCAGGTGTAGGTATGCACGTAAATTTTTTCGTCAGAAAAAAGTCATTGGTACACGCCGGCCGGATTCGAACCTCGGACCTCTCGCATGAGAAGCCGATGCCCAAACCACTCGGCCACCCGCCGCTTTATTTTTTATTGCTACTGACATGGTTGGCTACATCACCTACAACATCCGCGATGTTAGCCCATAACACCGGGTGAACTAGGTGCTATGTCACCTCCTTCACTTCATTTCATGTCGGCTATACTGAACTGGACGGAAAACGCGAACTATTTACATAGCCGTTTCGACCGACGTTTCATTCAGTGCGGCGGCGGTACGAACTCGGGCGGGATAAACCCTACCACCTAGTAAGGGAAGGGACCTACAGTTTAACGTGGAATCCGAACCACGGTCAGCCTCCAACGGTCGAGCGGTCACCCATCCAAATACTGACCGCGCTCGGGGTTGTTTAACAACAGTCGACCAGCTGCACCACTGAGCTACCGAGGCTGACTTAGGTGAGTTTTGACGAGGAGGTTTAAGTTTTAAAATGCATGTAACCACAGCGGCCATAGGCGTTCATAATATTCTATTCGAATATTCAAATTTTTGATCATAAACTGAACTTCGCAGAATTGGCACGGCATCACCTTGGTGAATTAGGTGCCATATCTATCAGTGCTTACCTTTGGTCTTGTCGGCTTCACTGAACTGGACTGAAATTTTCACATAGTAATTTCGACCGACCTTTCATTCAGTGCGGTGGTACCAACCTTGGCGAGTCAAACTCTACCACCTGGTAAAATAAGAAGAGAAGTTACCTACAGTTTTACGTGGAATCCGAACCACGGCCAGTCTCCAACGGTCAAACGTCTACCGATCCAAGTTATGACCGCGCCAAGCTGTGCTTATGATAACGAACGACAGTCGAACGATCGCACCACTGAGCAGCAGCAGGTGGGTTCTCGGGCCTTGCTTGCTGCTTGATAGTTCTCTTGTGCGAATACTTTGACATCGTTGTCGGTGTTGTGTTGTAATTTACAAGAGTCCTTGCAGTACAACACAGATTACTGTACTTGCTCCGATTGTCGAGATACAATATATGTATGATTCTTGTTATTAAATTGTTACCTATTTATTTTTAAGAATTTTATTTCGATTCTTTGTAGGTAGGTACCACAGAGCATCAAATACCTACCGCGGGCGCCCCCTGCTAGAGACGCCCTAAGCGATAATATTTGAAACCCAAAAACTACACGCAGTGCTGCTAGCGCTTCGTATGTGTGTGTGTGTGCTAGTATCGACACTACACACAAAGATGAGCAAGTTAGGCACACGCACAAAACAAATGCACACGCACAACACACATATTATGTAAGTCATAGGCCACGCCCACAGGCTTCAACGCCGTTGTAGAGAAATCGCGCTCACGGCGCCTCTAGTAGGGGCGGGCGCGCACATTTCATGCTCTGTGGTAGGTACCCACCTACTGTATTTTGAAGTCATTGTTTTTGACGTGATGACGTCACGTCTTATAAATTGATGAACACCGGCTGCACACACGAAAAAGTGTCACGTTCCATCTGAGCCTGTGTGTGCAAGCGAGAGCGCGTAACAAGCGATAGAGAGGCACAATCGGCCCAAGCGTCGGCTAGTACCAGGGCAGCACAAATTAAAAGGAGGTTACTCGTACCATAATATCAAAGAGTTTGTATACTCTTTGCATAATATATTACGCGCATCTATCTGGCCGGTCGGAAAAGATTTCAAATTAAGAATATTCATGAAACTTCTAAAGTACCAGGGCAGCACAATTGAAAGGAGGTTACTCGTACCATAATATATTAAAGCGCAAATAGCGGGAAAGAACATTTTACTAATCTGTTCCCTTTTTGAAAATGTAACGTTTTTAATGTCATCAAAACCAGCCAGATACACTTTAGAACCGTTCCCAGCAGTCTTACCACTTTATGACGTCATCACGTAAAACTATCGTCACCGACTTTACAGACAACCAATTTTTCTTTTTCGTTATGCCGTATATGCACACTGACCACCTATATGCATCTCGACAATAACGTCATTTCATTTCACATAGCGGTTTTCGCCGACGACATTCCCCTCCTGCGCGCGCGCATACCGAGTGCGCGCACACGCAAACCGTTTAGTTACTCGTAGATAGAACATCGAGCTGTAAAGCTAGCTAGCGCCCGCGCGCGTCATTTGCTTCCTCCAAGGTTTAGAAGCTAGACGCCCCGTTACAGACAGAATAACGAACGGACGGACAGACAGTTGAATTATTTTCTTAGGGTCCCTTGGGGCCATTGTGGCTGGATACGGAACTCTAAAAACATACTGTACTCCGATTCATATCATGTGGATCCCACGCAACTACGTCCTACGACGTGACCCCGCCTTTCCCCTCCGCTGTCGAGAAAAAGGCCGGTCGCGCATTATGCATGGCAAGACGGACGTAACGAATTTTGACAATTTTGGTCAGTAATGTACGGACGGAGGAAACTATTTAGATTTTATTTATTTGTACAATTTTAAATTGAATTTGTTTTTTACCTCATGTCCGATGTGCTTTCATTAATTTACATGATTTCTTTACTGCTCTGCTTCTGGTATTTTCTATTTTGAACCAGTTCGAATAAAATATAAATCTACTCTGCCATTATAAATTTCATATACGAAATTATTATTTTTTACATTTAAAAGTTACCTGTCTCTAAAGACATCGTCGAGTTAAACAGTCGGTTGGTCTAGAGGGTTTTATATCAATGGTCGAGATGCAACCGTCTTTAAAATTATCCCCAAATACTACCTGCTCCGGAATCCGAAAATAATGTTGAAAATTCCCACCCGTGCGAAACCTTTAAAACTTCAAACGACAATCTTGCAGTGAAGTAAATACGAGTAAGTACGTAATTAAAACCGCGTGAAAATCGAACCACAGATTTAAGAGTCATCCAGACACGAACCCAGTCATGTCCTACATAGGATATGTATACATAATAAGCAGCAATTACTTGGTGGTAGGGTTTAACCCGTCCGGGTTGGTACCACGGCACTGAATGAAACGTCGGTTGAAACGGCTATGTAAATAGTTAGTGTTTTCCGACCAGTTCAGTTTAGCCGGCACGATCAAAGGGGGAAGCACTGACATGGCACCTAGTTCACCCGGTGTAATGGGCTGACATCACGGACGTTGTAGGTGATGTAGCCAACCGTGTCAGATTCCATAAAAAAAAAAAAAAAGCAGAGCAATTTTGTCATGAGCGTATCGAACATATTATATGAGGAGCATAGGAGCATACATAAATATCTAGAATATTTTTTTAATTACTTCAATTGTTAAAATTTTAGCATAAAACAATAAACTTCAAAATCGAAGTCAAAATTACACGTTATTTATTATGCACTAAATGTACGTAATATGAAAGCATTTTATAACTTGTTAGTGTGTTAATAAAATCGTATCTAGCATTATTAGGTATGTAATTAAAAGTAGCTAGGTGTAAATGTATTTCTTGTGCAGTTTCTTGAAATGAAAGCTGACGGAAAGAATCGACAATTGCATTACACCAATTACTTTTAACGAGATTGTTTCAAGAAGCACGTTCTTTTCATAGCGAGCGACGTCTTAAATTACTTAAGCAGTGAAAAGTGTTACAAGTTTCGACTTAATGCCGACAAATGGCGGCGCGGCGCTCGTGTCGTACTACGGAAATAGCCCCTCTCAGCCCCGACCGGCTTACGTGCGAAACGTCATAGAGAACAGCCGTTTCAATGAGCACCTTACCTTATTCACTTTCGTCTCAAATTCGCCTGAATCATGTTCAGCGCTGTAATACTCAATGGGACGATAAAGTAGTACTTTGATCTCTGTCGCGTCCTCATTAACTCCAATCTCGTGTGCTTTAAGGTTCATTTTCCTTTGTAGGGTTAATTAGAGTGGAATCTGAGCAATTGACATCTTGTTTTAGGATATTCACTCGTTTGTGAGCCATATACCGGGAATTAGAGAGGTGGAATTGGATTGACGCTGGTGTGGGTAGATGTGTCGGTTCGGTGCTGAGGTGTGCGTTAGGCAGCCATTTGTAATGTCACGGCTGACGCTGACAGTTTGTATAATTGCCGAGAAATGGAGCGCTCTATAGAGCGTTATGGATATTCGTGTCTGTGGAAGCGATACTGTTCCACCTGGGGGCTTAGTATGAGATATCGGGGTCTTTGTGGCGTTGCTTTCGCGCGACTCTAGGTGAACCCCAATGAAGCGGATTTGGTATGATGAATTGGGTTCTTATGACATTACACTAACGTTGCTTAACTCACTAAGAATGTGACTTCTAATCTAAGCTTTACTTTTGTGAAGAATTTGACAACTTTTAAAACTATAGGTTGGTAGATATTATATAAATATAAATATACAATCACTGCCCACTTGATGTCTAAAAGATGAGTCTTCGTTGACACAGCACAGGATAAGATTATTGTACCGAAGTCGTTTATATTTTTTATGATCGAAGTTTATTACACACATTTAGGAAAATATACAAACTGACCTATAGTACAATCCGCAGGCCGCGGATTTTCTATTCATATTTATCTGAGTAAATAGGATAGTTCCCTAGCTACGATTTTATTCCAGGGTCCTATTCTCGAAGTTCACAATCCTTCACAGCCACTGTTTATCCACTGAACTAAGCGCTATATGGACCAAAGATAAAATGATATACTCTTTGAAAAGGATACCAAATGAGGAATGTTTTCCGGGAGTGGTAACTTTATCGCATTATCGCGAATTCAGAGTTCGTACAGTGATTCCTCATTTAATCATGAATCGGCATGCCGAAAAATATCTTAAAACTAAACGAAATTTCCGATAGGCCTTACTTACTATAGGAAGCTGTAGTTTTTGCAGCTTTTGATCGAATAAAAAATCCGGATAAGCTCTCTCGTCTTCAGCATATTACAAATCCGACCGAATATTAAAATAATCTAAACCTTATATCTGTTTAGAATAAGGTTCAGAGTACGAAAGTTAATTCATCCCATCGGGTATTTCGGCTATCACCCCACGGATCAAGCTAGGCTCAACAAACTTTGCCAGAAGCTGACATAACCTCGTAGCCATTAGTGTCTGGAACCAACTTCTGTCATCCTTTTATTAGGGGTTTGATTTAAATACTTATTATGTGATTTGAAATATTTCCGGATTCAAGACAGATATGTTCATTCGATTTAATTAGATAGTGGAAATACTTTTATCACGAAATATTCTCGAATTTTGTTTTCTCGTTGCTTTGCATCGGCTTGCACCATAAATCATTCATATAGACACAAAATAAGCAAGGCCAACAGATTTTTCTAAAATCCAGCTTTAGCAATCGATTTTCGGCCAGCATATTCCTCAATTCAAAAGGATAATCCGTGACGAAAACAACGATCCTTCCTTTCGAAATTAAGATATTTAATACATTATGGTCTCCCAACGTTCAAGGTTCAACGATAGGACGATCTCCATAGAATTCTGCTATTTAGTAAAGGTCACCATTATAATTGCTACGAAGTGATTCATTAGTGGGCAATTTCAAACTCTATTGTCTACAGTGCAAGGATGAAATTGCATAGCGCAGAAGAGCCGTGGATGGTTTTCCACGAGATGGTTCTCGGCGTTATTCGTGTAGATTTCCACGTGCATGCTTTTCTAGCTCCGCCGCCCTGTCTGAAGGTTTATTGAGTGAGATTTGGCCCGCGGATTCTGTCCAGATTCGTCCGACGGATTTATCAGACAGATTTGTCAGCCAGTCTCTAATTGCTCGAGCGGCAGACTTAGATCAATTGTTTCCGCGGCACGGATTACGCCGCCGGGTCCCTTAACGACCGGATCAGCTTCAATTTGATGAAATTATGTTTGGGGAATTCTAAATTGTTTAACTCGCCATTTGATTATCTTGAGTTGCACTTTTCGTGAAAATTATTTTCAGCGATTATCAATACTAATAATAAATCTGTAAGGGATGGTCATGGAGTAAGTTACTTTGTTTTATGAGATACTGCGTTTATAGGCTTCCATGCATGATACTAGAATCTTAATTGACGATTTTTCTAAATATTTTCTTTATGTATGTACCTATGTTCCTCCACAACTCTTAAATCGATCATCCGAATTCTATGAAACTTAGTACACAAACATGTAACTATACGTGACATAGGATAGGCTAAATAAAATTCAGTTCCGGTTACGCAAAGATGTGGCTCTCTCTCATACAAACCGAATTGTTCCGAGTGCCGAAATAAAGGTACGGTAGCGAGTTTACTTATTTTCTTCTTTTTAAATGCAAATTTCACGCGAGCGAAGCCGCGGGCAAAAGCTCGTACATTATAAATGTTCTATTTTCGCTAAGAAGAAGCGGCAGCTAACACCATGCGAAATGTAATAGTGGTCTATACCAATTACCATAATATATTATCAAGGAGAGCGTTCCAGAGTTTACCGGTTCTGTAGAGAAAAGATCTGCTGAACCGATTGGTACGCATCCGCGGTAAGTCCAGCGAGTAGGGATGTAATCATTTGCAATACCTGCCCAGTGCGCGTGGTGGTATTTGGAAAGTACCTACGAGTACATTGTCGTTTTTATCACACTACACGTGCGTTGGGAAGATGGGATGGCTGCTTTCTGACTAGACGATAACAACAGCACGTCCACGTCACGGCAACACAGAGGCAAAAGTGTATGAAAATGCCTGAACAGCTTTCTCACGTAACTATATGTCGTGAAATGTTGTCGTTGTTGTTGCCCAGATTTGAAACATTATATTTTTTTAAAATTTATCGCTAATAGGTATTATTCTAAAATTTTGTATTGTAACTTTACATTCATAGATAGATATATATATATCTAATCTACATAGCGCGCCCGTTTTCGAATGGGTTGGGCAGAGGAAATGGATCTCCAATTGAATTGAATTTATTTAAAAATAAGTTTCCAGTTAAATTTCTGAGGATTATATTTTTCGAAAATTGATATTTCCCCCGTTGAAAATACAACATTTTTATCATGCAACGTCAACTAAAGTATGACACTTGTTAGGTAAATTGTGGCCCAAAATTGTATGCTTAAGTAAGAAACATTTCGAAGTATTTTTTTTTACAATTGGGAAAATACATACATACATGCATATCACATACGCTGAATCCCAACAATCGGGGAAAGGAGAGTAATTGGGAAAATACATTTTATTTATTTTGTTCTGGATTGTGAAAATCTGGCAAAATTAAATGTCTTCTTTTTCAAGAGAGTAAATTATAGCAAGGCTTCCCCAAATCACGCAGATGATTTTGTACTACTGATAAAATCATATTTAAATATTTTTCTCGAAACTTCAATTAAAGATAACATAAAGACAATTATATCACAGATTATATACTATATTATTATGCCTACGGTTGTAATGTGATTCATATTATAAGATATATTATAGCCATTTTAGTAAACATTTCTACATGGCAAACGTAACAACGTGGCAAATGAATCGAAAATATTTGGCCGAAAACACTTAGAAGTGTTTTCGGCCAAATATTTTCGATTTATTTATCATTCATTCAGGTCTATATTTTTGAGTTTAAGCATTTTTCTTCAAATGGACGATTCTATTAAATTACAAAATTTAAAGTGGTTCGTCGCGAAATTCGTAGAAAATCCGCCAGATCTAGCGACTAAGTCGCTGACTGCAAAACGCCGGCGGAAGGTGATATTGTGGTCATTGCCGTGCCGTGCCATGCCGTGGTCGTGGTTGCGATGTCGTAGTGAGAAAACGTCCGATTGGTGCACGACGAAGAGAAGTGCGAGCTCAATGTAGTTTGAACTAAATGACGTGATACTTTGGCATAATTTTTTAGGGTTTGTACGAGTATTTTTTTATATCATTTTACATGCGGTGTTTGTGGGCAGAGTGGTTTAATATAATTAAGACATTCTTATTATTATCTCTAACTTCACTTCTATAATTTTGCATCTTAATTTTAATCATTTATCTGTTTCTATATCTTTATTACATTATGTGTAGTGTAGATATATATGTATGTTTATTAACTTCTTCTGTGCTTTTACACACATACATAAAATACTCCGACTTAAAATTATGTAGGTACAGAAGTATACACGCACACACAGAACTCGTAAATGATACATATTTTCAAGAAACCGTTTAAATTAATTTCGCCAAATTCACGCACACATATATCACAAGTATTTTAGCCACACAGACGTACATAAATAGACGGTGCACACATGTATAAGCACAGAGCAAATTAGACGAGGCATAAATCGCTTAACCTTTAGCATTCGAAATGCGTAAATATATCGTCGTTCTCATCTGTCGTTATAGCAGTTAATTGATGACGAAAGAGATGAAAGATGTGTTTTAAATCTGTGAACGTGTCGTCGGTACGTGGGATAGAGCGTGCGTCGGATTTCTCCGATTTTATTTGCAAGTCTTGTTTGTTTTGGCTTCTCATTTTTCGTAGCGTTTTATATTTAATTTTGTAAGTGCTTCATTTAACAAAATACCCACTCAACTTTATTGTCTGACCTTTATAGGTCTTTATTCTCGTCGTCATACGAGTATTCGCAGGAAACTTCCCCCTGTGATCTTCTCTTAGTTACTTGGTGTACTCATATTTATCAACCGACAATGAAATTGCCTAAAGTCAAGTGAAGAAGTTTTGATTTTCAACCCAGCGTTGGTACTTCTAAAAGTGTATAGAGGTCAGTAAGTCCACTCTGATGCCTATAAATGAATCAGCCTGATATCACGAAGCTTCGAGTCAGCGTTGACAGTCCACTTTACAATGACGACATCAAAAGCGAAATTATCCATTACAAATGTTAATTTCCCGGTATCTCGGGACTTAAGGCGCCTGTCAAAAACCCATCACCCTATTTCAAGTCTTAATTGTTCGTCGGCAATAAAGCATTTTATGTCTCAAAAATCTGAAGTATCACCCCTTGAATATTAAAACAGAGCAAGCAATCGTTATTTCCCGAGTTGACAGTTTTATTAGTAAGCTTTTATGACATTCCGGCCCGATGCTTATTAAAGGACCAATTTAACCCATTATAATGTTCATAAAACGTACATCATCCTGTTGTGTTGCCGCCTCGCTCGCCCGCGCGGTGGGCATGTCTCGCCGTCTCTGTCGCTTCGTGGTGGTACGGAGCGCTTGTGTGTGTATGAACGCCGAGTATGGGTTATGAGATTGTGAGCGGGGAGGGGGCATTTTAGAAGTGTAGCGCGGCTGGATTCGTGGAGGGATGTGAAGTGTTGTCGATAGATAAAATAAATATTTTGATTAATACCTATGATAATAATTATTTAGTTTATTTATTATTATAAACTAACCAAACCTAATCCAAATCTAATAGGCGCGTATCCCAATTTTTATTATCTCAGCTCGTTGTAGACAAATTGGTCTTATTACTTTGGAAATTTCCTGTTGATAATGAAGAAGCAATAAATACTCTGTTTTAGTTGCTGTTCGTTCGTCTGTACGTTTGTCAAGACCCTTTTATTCAGGAAAGGGTAGATGTATCAAGTTCAAATTAATATCAAATACTAAAGTCTACGGTCTCTTGGAGTCGTACAAAATTCAAGCTGCTAAGTCAACGCAATCAAAAGATACGGCCATTTATGACACATATTTTGATCCTTGCAAACTCACTCATTAAAACTTATGAGACTTCATCGTTAATTTGTAGTTATATCACATAAAATGTGTTTGTTTGTTTTTGCTCTATCGTAAAAACGGTAATACGTACAAGCGTCAAGTAGTTATACTGCAAACTTAAAAGAAAATACAAAAAAAACCGGCCAATTACGTGGCGGAACGGAACCATCGGTGCGCGAGTCCGACTCGCACTTAGTCGGTTTTTAAGAATAAAAATGTATCGCAATGCCAGACTTCACTTTGCTCTATCCGAATTTCAAAGTTTTTAATTAATTTCGAAAATCTTCATTATCGATTTCTTTATCTGCGGGACATCACTAGTGCGCATGAATATTTTACTCTCCTCTCCTCTCATTTGAAGTGGCATGGGACGGATCGGGCGCTCAGAATTCTTTTATTGTTTATTTGCCGGAGTTTGATTTAAGAAGAGCCGAGTTTTTTTTATATTCTCCTTTTAAAATGACAAGCCTTTTATCGAGCAGAGTGCGTCCCTAATTGATTCAACCCCTACGCAAATAAAATGTTTAAGGATCTGTCTATCAAACGATAATGGGCACGGCACTAATACGGAATTCTTGGAGGTAATATATTCTCTTTGTTGAAGAATAGCTTTGGTTACTCCTTATCATTCTTACTTCAGCCATCGTAGCGTTTATTGAAACGTTCAACATTTATATTTTATTACTGCCTACATACATATACATACCGCACGCTCTATCCAGACATTCGAGGTATGCAGAGTAATCGGTGTTGTTCTGCAAAGCCTATGGTTACAGCCAAGGTTGCGAGATGGTCCAGATAAAAAAAGAGGACAATTTGCACCAAAAAATAAAAAAAATCAAAGGGGGCCTTTCGGGTAAAACTTTTACGAAAAATCTATCCCCCCTTTGTTTTGTCCGCGGAAGTCTAAAACTTTTCCGCGGTCAAGACTTCAAAAAGAGAACTCTGTCCCCGGTAAAAGCGGACACGTGGCAACCCTGGTTACAGCACCAAACCGGCCACATATTGCCTGCATTATGTATGTAAAATAAATAAATAAATACAAATAAATAAATATCTACTTTCCATTCGACTTGCCAGGTTAGATAGTCCACTCAATACGAGTTCAACACGAGATTTAAATTAATTAGTGTAAGTTAGACACCTATTTGTAGGTGTATAGATGCCACGTGTCGCGCTTTAAAATAAAAATACACATTCACCAGTAACTTTTTTTTTCAGGTAAATTTTGTTTAATCACCACTACCTACGGGAAAATATCCCCGGTGTAATATGCCGAACCACGGCATAATCCGTAATCACGAGGTATTCTCGGAAGAAAATACTTTCGATTTCCGACTATTGTGTCAATGCTTTTATATCTCTGGCCAGGATAAATAGTGCAATGTAAAATAATGTTTCTCATTGAGCAATAATTGAGTGAAGTTAGTACCTATAATAATAATATACCTCTACCACAGATCGAAACCGCAAATTCACTCTATTTCTAGTCCTTTTAATTATACACCTTGTTTTTTTTATTGTTTTAATGGAAACTGACACGGTTGGCTATATCACCTACAACATCCGTGATGTCAGCCCATCACACCAGGTGAACTATGTAGGTGCCATGTGAGTCCTTCCCTTCATTTGGAATTATAGCCTTTATTAATCTGTTTTAATATCATTTTTTTTTATAATTCAATTAACAATAATCAAAATGATGCTTAAATCGAATGTGTCTAGAAAATTGTATCATCGTCATGGATGCAGTGTTTTTAAATAATTACTGTAATAACTAAAATTATTATATTGAATATTAATTAATATTTTTTTTAATCAAACCATGTTAGAGATATACTGAAATTTATGTTTTTATTTTAATTAATCTGGTATGTTTTTTTAATTGTTTTAATTATGCATGCATGAAATAAGAAATGGTAGATATATAAAAATAATTAAATTTCATTGAATTGCAATTAACAGTAAATTAAAGGACGAAGTAACTATTAAATAGCTAATGATGATTCCACCATTGGTTCCTAATCAATCGACGGTTGTCTATTATAACGGGTACCGAACAGCCGCGGGTGTCTATTCCGAAAGCTTCAGAAAAAGAAAAAAAAAACGCCCCGCGATGAGCTCAAAGTAAATTGGGAGCAATTAACTGTGTGGTCGGAAAACTCCCTTTGTTTCCATTGACCGGTAATTTGCTGGTTATACAATGGAAAGCTAACGCGGAAGTTTCGTGAGCCGTTGTAAAATAAGCGACTGTATTTAAAGTTTTGAAGTTTGTTTTGGAGAATTTTATTTTTATGATGATAGGGTTTTGTAGATTTAAAAATAATTTTACTTGGTATGTTTTATTGTCCACGGCCGCCAGTGTAGGGCACGGTTACTCCAGCGGTCGTCGTCTCTTCGGCTGACGTGCCTACTTGAGCTTAGCCACCCGGTGTCCAATATTGACTACTTTGGTGCGTCGGCGGATTGCCTCTTTACGCACCATATTACGTATTATTGTTTTATTGAATCATTTTTATTATTCTTAGAATTTATACTGAAAAAAAGTTTAAATATTGAAGAGTTTTTGGAATTTGTTTTAAGCTATCGCGCGCCGGAGGGTCTTTATCGGCCCACAAACAGCGCTTAATAATATCACTTGTGGGATAACAATAAATTTAATTAAGATAAAACATATATTTAAAGAAGCTAATCTGAATCGAACACATTAATTACAGTGTGTTTTGGTTTTCTGTCAGAATAGAATAATCTTAGAAAGATCCTTTGTCCGTATGACAAAAATAAATTCAACAACTGTTTCAGCTTATCAAATAACCAACATAAATATGAGCGGCGGCGGCGCGCGGCGCGCACAAGCGCTCATGATTCATCCCACAAATTATGATATCAAAACAGTGAACGAAAGGATTCTACTAAAATGAAAATAATACAAAAAATGTGGGAAGTGCTCGCAGCGCCACGGCGCGGCGGCGGTGTAATATATAGGTTTCGATGTTCGTGCTTGGAAATCAAAGTTGAACGAAGTAGATATTATGCGAAGGAGGCGTGTCCGCGACACGGTAACATGGGCAGATTTCCCCATATTAACGATCGATGTGTGCGTGAGCGCACGTGGATGCAACGCTTTGGATTGGCCAAAAATCGCTGGTGCGAATGTGCGTTCGTGTGTGTGAATTGTGATTGTGTGCGATCGGAAACTGGCGACCAGAGGTTGCGATACGAGTGGGCGTTCATTACACATTTTCTCTCCTTCCAAAACCTTAGGGTATAGCTCAGTAATTTTACATACACATAAATTAAAAATTAAAGAAAAACCCCGAAACATCAACAGCCCTTAAAAAGTTAAAAATAATTTCCGCTCGTTAAAACTCAGAGCTGCGCGGTTCAGGGGACGCAGCGTCACCGTAGTGGTCCCCCGACGCCTTTAAATAACTAAACGGAAATATTTTTTTAAGGATTGTTGATATGCTCCGGGTTTTTTAAATATGTAATTTTACTTTTATGTCAATGTTTTCAAGAGACGTCATTATTTATGACTTGATTACTTTATTACAAGCTATAAGAGCCATCCCGCTTAAACCAGCTGACTAATAAAAAAAAACGCATCCAAATTGGTCTTTCTCCTCTTGCTTCTTGCTGAATAAGTCCTAGATTTTTCAATGTTATCATGTTTTTATTCCAACAATACTAACAGAATTTAAAAACTTGGGAAAAGCATAAAATAATTATTTTTTTAATTTTGTCATTTTAAATGAAAGGACATGATTTTTTCAGTGCGAGAAATTCTCTCAACCCTAAACATCATTGAAGCGGCGGCGGCGTCGAGTCGTCAGAAAGGAAGAAGAGTGCATTAATTACGAACTTTTTTCACAAACGTTTATTTTTGATTCTTTTTCATCCGCGCTGACGGGCGGCGCGCGGCGGCGGCGGCGCGCCAGCAGCGGGGCGGAGGGAGGCAGCGGATGCCTGCCTGCCGTAGACGTACGAATTGGTGTGTGGACTTCCGAAAACTTTCGAAAACTAAAAAGAAGAAAAGAATAGACTACGCAGTGCGTAGTTTGTCTACATCAGTTTCAGCACAGCAAACAAACGTATTAAGTTCAAATAACATAGTGCTCTAACTTTCATGATATCTTCGAATCTATGAGAACATCAAAATAAGTGCAATCGAAATTTTGAAACCCATACAATTAAGGAGGCAAACTTAAATTATAGTTTTATACGAGTAATATCGAAGTGATACCGTACCTGATTGCGTAAATGTACCAAATGTACCTACATTTATACTATCTCGTAATACAGTTTTCTTTTTTCTTTTATAGGATGTAAATATTTCTTAATAAGTTATAAGGCATGGCACCTAGTTCACCCGGTGTTATGGGCTGACATCACGGATGTTATAGGTGATGTAGCCAACCGTGTCAGTTTCCATAAAAAAACACCACTCATAATTATAAAGCAATAAAGGGTGTGTAATAAAATAAATAACGAAATTTTCGCAAATTTCCTTCACTGGTGCAACTTTTAATGAAAATAAGTACAAAATTCCCTTTTCGAAAATGTGTCGGTATATTAAATAAAAAATATGATAAATAAATGTTATTACTTATGTTTATTCAACTGTAATAATTCTATAATTTGTCGTTAGCAACATGTTCAACGAAAGCAACTAGTGTCTACCCTACGCATTTTACGTCCATGGTTGCGATGGCTTGTTTTGTATGGGGATAATAATTTGAATTAATTATATTTTGTTAAGTTTATTTTAAGTGGTATTTTTAAAAGATGTAGCGCCCCTGCCCGTTGTCCCTCGACATCCTTATGAGTTTGTGTTGTCACTTTTTAATACTAATGGCTCATTAAGGATTTAAATACCATTCGTTCCTTGGCGATTAACTAGATTTATCTATTTATTTTAGTTTATGTACTTCGCTTGGATGTTAGGAAGACTTGTGTACCTTGGCTTTAGGTTTAGCTTAGTTATGTGATAGCTATTCTTAGGTATTTTGAATAGAAATACGTTTTTGGAGACATTACCTACATTTTACACATATTCACATTTTCATTATTGCAATAACTTTTGAATGTATTATAATTTTACATACATCACTTATCTATTTATTATCTAATTTTTCGTGGAAAAAATTACGTTTCACAGCAATAAAGGCCCCAAAATCCAGTAAAATATTATTAAATGATATAAACAATTAAACAATTTTCTCTATTTATAACGCCAGTTTTCAATATCTGGACTTCAATGATAAATTATGTAGGTGTGTTCGAATATTATGTCAATATAATAACCTTAAAGTCATTCCAAACTTCACTATACAAACAATATCATCAATGCATTGACTCATCTTTTCACGATAGCTCTTAAGAGCTCTACGGTCGACAAAAAAAAAGCGTTTAACTAAAATACACCCAACTCTTAATTAGTATACTGTGCTAGTATTGGTGACACATGTATGCGCCGTTGTGGGTGCATAAGTTACACACATAGACAGTTGTGTATGTGCATTGGTGAGCCGAGAAAGAAACCAGACACCGCGCATCCTTCACACATTTGGGTAATTGGTTCCTTTGAAGCGACGTACGAACAGCAGCGGCGACGAGGAGACAGTTAAATTTGTAATTAGTTATGTCTGATGCAACATATAACTTACGTATAATTTCCACACAATTTCTTGTAAATATTTTTAGAATTTTTTAGGAATTGTCTTCACGTTTATGCGTGTTGTATTATATTTAATGTTATGTTTTTCTAAACACAAATATACTGATGAAATGGATAATATATATGGGTACCTATATATTTATATTTATTTATACAGCGTGGCCCAGTTTAAGTGGTCCAAAAATAGAGAAATTTCAAAAAAAGTTTTAAAAAATCATAACTTCTAAACTATTGATTTTCGCGTAACTACTGTTTTTTTTAAATGAGCCAACATGATGTCCTCCATCTAAAAAAAATTTTTGGACCACTATAACTGGATAAGTTGTGTGTGTGTGTGGACCTGTATAAGAATAACACGCACCCATCTTTAAACAATTTTGAATAATAAAAACATTTAAAATTACAACATTCTAATGAAACAATCAGGGTTAGCATTGCCATCCAGCGTGGGAATGCGGGGAGTATCCTCAGAACACGCACCATACGCTAATTAATAATTCCCCTGTAATCCTAACCTGGCTAAATTAATAATCTAGTATACATTTTATAAACGATCATTAATTTAGTCAGAAAAGGAACAAGCTTTAAATATCTGTACTATATAATAAATGTTAACCCTAACATCTTATTTTCTACGTGTATGTATACTCCACGCTTTGCTGTCCGTACATACGTATAGCAGTGATTATTTAGGACTAATCGATATCCCCCGGCTCATATTTTTCAACGAAGCGGGAGCCTCTTAACCCTCGCCAGCTGCTCTCGTCGGCTTGGCACCGACCTTGTCACATGCCAACCGTGCCCGTTGTACAGCATGTTCGAAACTACAGAGAAAGAAAGACGTGCCGCGCCCCGGCTGGGTAAGAAGGCGGCACGGCCGTAGATCGCTGTTCTGTGTTATATATATAACTTACACTATAACCTATACCACGGTGGAGAGATAGCGCCTATTGATTGGTTAAGGGTTCCGTGGCACCGTAGAGAAATAATATACGGACGGATTCCTATATACGTCTATGCGTAGCACAAATGACGCGATCGAGGAAACGAGTGGAATGAGATGAAGATAACATTTCATAAGTATTTTCCAAAACATTTGTTAAGGCTTTTACCGTTATTATGTCCAATTATTAAATTTTATAATTAAAATAATTTTAATAGTTGACTAAAGTAAGTCATTTCGTTCTATGTACCGCCAAACCGAAAATAATCTTTAATATGTTTTCCAAAATTATAGACACTTTATTTAACAAAGCTAATATTATAAAAACAATCAGCGTGCAGAGGAACGATTTGTTGTGACAGCTTATTTTAGGTGCGTTGAGTTTTTCTGTTTTTAATTCTATAAAAAAAAGATTTAAGATTTAATTTTAATTAAATATTTTCTTATACGTTGAATTCCTCGATTAAGCTTGACATTTTTTTTATTTCTATTATACACCTGTTCGGCAAAGGCTTCTTTTTAGGTTTCCATACCCCTTACCGAAGCCTATTACTAAGCCTACACCGTCTGTCTGTCTGTCCTACTGCTGTATCTTTGGAACCGTAATAGCTAGCCGGTTGAAAGTTTTCACAGAATATGTGTTATTTATTATGGAGAATATAACAACAAATAAAAAAAATTTTAAACAGTAAAAAATTATAGGGACCCCGTATAAGAAATGTGTTTTTTCAAGGTTTTTTTTGTGGTGCGGAAACCTCGGTGCGCGAGTCCGACTCGCACTTGAACTTTAATATTTAATGACGATTGCAATTTCATTGAATGTTTTCATTCATTTCAAACATTTCAACGCTACCGATTTTTAGTATCAGAAACAAGCTAACACTACAAAATTGTGTAAATAACATAAACTTTGTTTTAAAATTGCATACACTTCAAATCATAATACAGGCTAGCTTAGCCGCGGGCAAAAGCTGGTAATTTCCATATTACGAGTATATTATACATACAAAAAACTTTACGTTAGTCCGTGCGTGTGTTTATGTGAGAGGAGCAGTTAAATGCATTGGCAATTAGTTGAGTAGTTCTGCTAACGAGTTTACCCCCTATCTCTTAAAATAACAAGCTGGCCGGGGCGTATCGCTAGTGTTTACCTTGAACTGTGGTTACACTGGGCGCAAATTAAATTAAAATCAATGTTAGTCATAATTACCAATTTTTTTTGGAATTATATTTTGTCTCCTAATTACAAAATTTAACGAAAAGAAAAAGGTTTAACGATTTTCTTACAGTAAACATTACAAATTTATTTGTGACCAAAAAAATAAAAGGCAAACAATTATGTATATGTGTTCAGATTTTAATAAATTAAACATTTTATTACATGCGACACGATTTAAAGCAAGTAAAGACAACATACATCGATAATATGTTTTTAAAATTATAATAAAATTTTATTATTTATTGAGCATTCATATGGCGTAAAACTGCACTCGATGCGGTCGTAATCGGTGTGATTAGGCGTTATCAGTGTATGACCTGGTTATTTAAAGAAAGGGATTTAAAATGGAGGCGTTTTACAGTGTACAGTCGGCATGCAAATATTTTTTTACATACCTAGTATATTTTTTATTTCCACATTTTTGTCTTGGAACAATTACTTTATTTTCTTTAGACGGCAAAACAGTGTGAGCGAGTGGCTAATAGAATCGTCGTCATTTTCAATCCCTTTCTTTTAATAACTGGGTAATAATTGGTTCGATTACACATACGAAGAAGCATCGGCAAGAACCGTCGCAGGGTATTTTTTTTTCATAATAATGTCATATAAACAAAAGAAAATAATAATATAATTTCTTTATTAAGGAACAAGTTTTTTTTTATGGAAACTGACTCGTTTGGCTACGTCGCCTACAACATCCGCGATGTCAGCCCATAACACCGGGTGAACTAGGTAACAATAAACTATTAATAATACAATTCAATACACAATGCATTCTAAAATTAAAAATTTAAATATACATGTCTACTCTTACATACGAGTACGTACATGCAAAATAAAACTACCTTTAATCTTATTTATGAACTTTAGTTTAAATTTTAATATTGGGTCAGTGTAACCCCGCCGTTACAGGAAGCATTTCATCTAAGGCGTGGTCCAGATGTATCTTGTCAATGCGATCTCCAGGGAGCCTGTCTGAGATGAACACTTCTAACACTCTGTACATATACTTACATAATCTCTTCTCTACCATTATAAAATAAAACGTTTTTCTATCAGTAACTTTAACTAGAAAACGGCTAAACCTATTTATATGCAGTTTTCACTAATTAAATCAATTCGTTTACTACATAGCAAATATTATTTCATTCAACTGAAAAACAGGTTCACTGTGAGAAATCTATGTAAGGGATAAGTCCGCCTTTGCACTTTATGTACACTGTTTAATGTTTACTGGAGCAATAAAGCATTTTTTATCTATTTCTATCTATCTAAAAAAAACAAACAGTACTAAAACCAACTAATAGTTATTCAAACACTTTAATCCACTTTGGAGTATTTCCGGATGGTTGGCCGAACCCTGCACGAAGTGTGAAAACATGCCATCGCGACATTAATCAATGTTCGCTGGTTTAGGTATACAAGGTATGTGGATGGGCGTCGTTAGACACCTTATTAGTGGCTCGGCGCCACATGTCGCGCTTTCAATAAAAATTCTACAATAGGGCCGATTTCTTAGTAGATTAAATTAGTAGTTTTGTAAAAAAAGTAATAAAAACCGGCCAAGTGCGAGTCGAACTCGCGCACCGAGGGTTCCGTATCGCCATGTCATGGTTAGCGCCACGTCATCTATGGCGTGTTTATGAAATGCTTCATATTAGTTAAAATTCATTATTAGTTAAAATGCTTCATACTCTTTTCGGTAGATGACGCGCGCGGATACACTTTTTAGTTTCTTCTTTTCTTATTTTTATTATTTGTTGTTATACCTATCGGCCATTCTGTGAAAATTTTAACGGGCTACCTATTACGGTTCAAGAGATACAATACAGCCCTCGGACAGGCAGACGGACGGACGGACAGACAGACAGACAGACGGCGCGGCGTAGGCTTAGTAATAGGGTCCCGTACCGGATACGGAACCCTAAAAAAGACCTAACTGCTAAGCATAGTTCAGAAACCTACCAGTTTGCTGATGCGACCCGGTAACGCCGCGAGCGGAGCTGCGGGCAAAAATACTACGTAACTACTCAGCAGCTACGTTGTATCTGCAGATTACATAGAACAGGGTGACTGGTAATTCGACGTATTCCTTCTAAGACGTGATAAGATAATAAATATCATGCATACACATACACAATAAATATAACGCACTTATTATTGAGAGTGGAAGAGGCGGCAGAGGTGTATCAGGATCCGTGGCACGTGCAGATCCGTTGTCTCTGCCTCCCCCACTGGGAAGCAGCCGCGACGCGTTGTATGTATTTATAATTAAAATATATTAACATTTTACCTTTCCCAGACAGGCCTGGTCAGCCAGTGTGAGTAGACCGCACCTCGCGAACGCGAGAGGCCAAAGCCCAACATAGGGTGCGCTGTAGCGTTGAAAATTACATATTGTGGAAACAATAAAAAAAAAATGTTTATAAAAAAAATAATAGTGACAGCGCATTAGGCTATAATATAAAAAAAAACATTTTATATATTTTTTAAATAGGTACACTAACTTAAAGCATTTTTGAAGCGAAGCTTTTTAACAAAATAATGATACACCTAACTCACAAAAAGTGAATCGTCACGAGAGTACGAACGGAAGTTGCAACGCTCCTCATTGGCTGAGCAGTCCCGAGGATGCGTGTGTTTAATTGTATTTACCTTTCTGTACAATTTAATTTTTTCACTGGGATGTTATATTTTAAACGTTAAAAATCCGAAAAAGGTTGACTGGGAGAAATCTCTGTAAGGGATAAGTCAGCCTTTTCCCTCATGCAAATTACTTATCGTTTGTTACTGTAAAATGTTTTGCAGCAATAAAGCATTTCTATCTATATCTTTAATTTGTAACATTTTCTAGTTAGTAAATATTTACAAAAACCAAAATAATTCAATATCTTAGAAAGAATTTGAGATTTGTGTAGTAGGCCGTTAAATTTATTACTTCTGATCTGTGCTATCAGTGGCTATCACACTTTATCCTTAGAAGGAATACGTCGAATTAAGTACTGGTCACCCTGAGAGACTAGTCAGGCACACCGGCGCCGCCGCCCGCCGCGCCGCGCCGCCGCCGCGCGCGACTAGAGTTGTAAAAACACGGTATGATTCAATAAGACACGGTTTAATACCGGTTTAATACCAATAGATCACCGTGACTTTGGTGACTAACCACATTCGTGAACTAATCAAATTTGTGCGCCAATATATGGAGTTTATACTGACTTAGCTGACAAGTATTATGCTAAATATCACTATCTTGATTATTTTAACTTTTACAGCACAGAGATTTAAAACCAAATGTTAAAATTAACGTTTTTATAGAAATCGATATAGATTTATATCGAGATCAAAGAGTTCCAAAGTACCTTCATACGTAAAATGTACTTACAATTTTTAAATACCTATTCTCAAATATGGAGAAACACTTTTTTTTGTTTAAAATAAAGAGTCGTAGAACAAAAGTTGTTCTATTTCATGTACAGAATCATCCCTTTTCGGGTTTTGTGGTTGAGGTTGCAACACTGTCTATAATCGGGACTACAATAATAAAATACATTTTTAGACATTTTACATTATAATCTTTAAAATCAACACAATAGTATAGGCAACATGGATGATATACAAATTCAAGAATAGAAAATATTTTTGATTGAGTATTTACACAGTCAGTCAGTCCGTCAGTCAGTCAAATCAAAACCTACCTATTTGATTTGGTGACATACTTGTGCTTGCATAAATAATGTATGTAAATGTCTTAATTATATGTGTATGTATATGACGGGGCGGAGGAGCCACAACGCGGCGCGCGGGCTGTTACGATTCTTCCGTCCCCGCCCCGCGCGTGCACCGGAGAAACGGAATGTCTACCTACCCGCATATTCGGATGGAGTCGTGTCGTCGGAGTAACAGAGAACGTGTGCTTTGAGTGAACGAGACAGCACAGCGCACACAGTGAGCAGCCATTCTGGATCGGCGCGAGGCTCGAGCTGTTCTACACTCACGAGACACGAAACCGTCGACGTTTTTCCGTGCCTGCCTGCAAGATGGAACCCGCAGACGACGCCCGCAAGGAGTAACCTACTTCCCCTTCAACCTTGACTCCGACATCAGACAGTGGGATCGGAATACATGCCCGCACAGGAGAAAATGTCGTCACTCCGTGAAATGTTTCGATTGCGGTGCGATCGGACACAAAGGAGCTGAGGGTATAAACGTCTGCGAACCAGGATGCATCAACTATCGAAGCTGCAATGAAGAAGACTACGGTGATTTGTATAAACTGCGGTGATCCACGTCACTTCGCGCCGCGATGCACCAAGTCGGATCGGGTGGCCGGTGGCAATAGTGGCGAGAGCGCGGCAGCGTCGTTGTCGGGACTTCACGAGATACGAAACCGTCGACATTTTCCTGGCCTTTAGCGGTACGGAACCACTGTTTTCCGCCTACGTACTTGATGTCGTCGTTTTACAGATTTACAACTATAAGTTATTGAGGGTATCAATGTCATCCTGTGACAAAGAATTATTTACGGAATTTAACTCAGGAGACGCACACGCAATTGATTCCATGTCACTGTCACTTAAATTAAAACTTTCATTGTGACGTTGTTCCGGCAGTTGTTCGGGATTTTCCAGCTCCGAAAATTTCCCTTCTGTGTATTGTAAATTTGAGCGAATATATATTAGCTTATCAAGCCGGTCGTCCTTCAGTCGATTGCGCCTTACCGTCTGAGTGGCTCCAAATATGCTCCAATTTCGCTCACTCGCCGCTGATGATGGCGGTACGCTCAATAATCTGATAGCTATCGGCGCTAACACCTCTTTCTCTGCAAATGTGCGCCACCACAAATTGGGTGGAACATTATTTACCGCTGTCCATATAGTGTCGGATATGCCAAAGTATCCGGTTTTATTTTTGAAATGAACTATGTTAGTCATGTATTTTGGATAATTCTCATAAAAATCTGGGAGTAGCATGCTAGCAAATTTTGCTATAAAGTCGGTAGCGACAGGGGTTTCCGACTCTAAATGTTCACCCCTATATCGAGGATCTAGCAAATTTGCAGCCATATGTATTGGTTGAATGCAAAATGCTTTTCTCTTGCTTATGGCATTTGTTATTGTAACTTTTTCATCGGCAGTGCAAATATTTAAAGTTTCCATGGCCTGGGCGACAGAAGTAGAAAGTTTACTGAAAACGGCGGGGAGATCTGACATTGCTGCATTATTTGATTCTAATTGTTTCAAAGCGTCCGCAATCGGTAGCAGAATGCTTAATACGTCGTCAACCCGTACCCACAATTCTTCATTTAGTATATCAGCTTTTTTAGCTCGATCTAGGAGATTTGAAATTGCAAGTGTTTCCAGTGCTTCCTTGTTGGTTTTATAGGAAAGCAGTGTTATAACAGCACTGTTCCACCGGGTCTTACAGAATAACTTTAAAGTGCATTTAATTTGGCCATATATCTGTACTTGAATTTTCTCGAACGTGGCTAAGTTGACTCTTACATGTTTTATATCTTTTATAATATTGCAAACCGTTTTCAGAGTGTTCCAAAAAATTGGAATTTTCATTAAGTCATTACATAGCAAATTCATACCGTGAGATGCACAACCTACGCATGAAATGTGTGGATATTTATCAGTGACTATTCTCCATGCGGATTTCATGTTAGCAGCATTATCTGTAATTACAGCAACAAACTTTCTACTGCCAACTTCATCTATGACTTTCAGCATTTCTTGTCCAAGGTATTCTCCAGTTTCTCTGTCACATTCAGGATATACCGACTTAAAATAAATTGGATCTGGAGTTGTTAAAATGAAGTTCACTACTCCCTTTCCATTGATGTTGGTCCATCCGTCTGAGATTAACCCTAGTGCGTTGGAATTATGCAATTTGCATTTCATATTTTCTCTTACTCTGCTGTACTCCGCCTCCAGCAGAGGATTACTGATTGCATGCCTCGATGGTATGTGAATGTTTCCTTCTTCCAGTGCAGCTTGCCAATATTTGGATTCCAACAAAGACAGCGGGACACCTGTTGCATAAATAGCTCTTGCTAATGCAGCATCTATGTTGATAGGGGTTGATGATGTGAATGAAGGTTGGTCGCTGCCAACGGCACCTCTGGGTCGAGCGGCCATTGAAGTGGATGCATCGTAGATGGGTATCGTGGTGTTCATTTGAGAAGTGTCAATATGAAAGTCAATATTATCAGTACTACGAGTAGGTAACGCTATTTCCGGAATCTCCGTCGTCCTTGTTATGGGATCACGTTCTCTTATGGCCTCTACCTCCCGAGTTGGCTTTTCAAATAGTCTCTTTATCTCTTCTGGACAAGATTTACATTTCAAGAGATGCATCTTCATCCTAGTGGCCATACCTGTGTACAATCAATTACATAATATATGTATGTATTGTTTTTAATACGATAAAATGCGGCAATTATTGTAAGGTAGATTTAGAGAAAAATGCGTTTAATGATTTTTTTGGATGACGATTACGATTTTTTGCCTAGATCCAATACGCCACACTCGAAGTTGTAGCTGAGTTTAACATTGTTGAAGGCCGATGACAGTTTCTTTTTATGTATTATTGCTACAAAACGTTGTACACAGCCCCACCATATTTTAGAATAATAACTAATAAAATATATATAAGCAATAAAATATACTTAGTAAAGGCAACTTCGTTACTTTTTTTAACGTGTTCTTGGCGGTTTAAGAACAAACGTTCTTCCACGTATTCCCCGTGGACCAACTGATTTGGTACAACTAGTTGTGCAAAATCAGTTGATTCAGAAAACTGGTCCGCGTAGCACAACTTTGTTTTTTTTTATGTAATCCGGTATGGGTGGCTGAGTTGGACGGGCCAAAGCGCATGCTCCGACCAGCCAATATCACCTCCGAGTAGGTAGATGCCATACCGGAGACTTCCCTGGATTGCTGGCTATACTGGACTAGAGGAGAACACAACCGAGGCTGCTATGCGGCCATCTTACATCCAGTAGTTAGTAAATGTTAGTTAGTAAAATCTTACATCCAGTAGTAGTAACTAAATAGTTGTGCTACGGGGAACTAAATATCTATTTATAAAGTAAAAACTGTAGGTACCTTACCTAGGAGGGAAGGGACCTACAAGGGAAGGAATCTTACTTGGTGGTAGGGTTTAACCCGCCCGGGTTGGTACCTCCGCACTGAATGAAACGTCGGTTGAAACGGCTATGTAAATAGTTTGTGTTTTCCGTCCAGTTCCCGTATTACTAAGTAAGTACCCTTATTCATACGCTGTGAGTAGGTACTGTACAGACGACAGCACTCATTTCTCACACTTCAGGAACCCTGTCAAAATAAAATATTTGATTATTTGTATAATTTTGTAGAGTTAGTGAGTGAATGTTAATTTGACAAGGTTCCTAAAGTGTGAGAAATGAGAGCAGTCTTGAAAGTACTTACTTATACTTACTAGTGTTGTTAATTAATGCGAAAAAGCATTAATTTAATTCACTTGCGAATCGTACGCCATTAACATGCTAACGTTAAATGCTAAATGCGAATGCGAAAAATATCGCTCGACAGTTCATGATGGAATGAACACACACAATGAATGTCTTATACACGGTGTTGCAACCCCAACCGTAAAACCCGAAAGGGGGTGATTCTTTACGTGAAATAGAACAACTTTTGTTGTACGACTTTTTAATTTGAAGAAAAAAATTTTTTTTTCTCCATACATTTTGAGAATAGGCATTTAAAATTTGTATGGAAAAAATCTTTTTTTTTGTTAAAAAAAACTGTTTTCGCCACCTAAGTTGTTTAGTTTCACATATAGAATAACCCCCTTATGTCAGTTAGAAATATTACGGGGCCAACTGCAACACCGTGTATATGAAGTGCGAATTCACTCAAGCGTGTGAATAAACCAAAACAAAAGTTCATGTGACAGATGGATAGATCTCACCGAGAACTGAAGTTTGAGTACCAACACGATGGGTCTAGCACCAGTGGTTCTCGAATTATGACCAAAACAAAAGTTCATGTGACAGATGGATAGACTTCACCGAGACCTGAAGTTTGAGTACCAACACGATGGGTCTAGCACCAGTGGTTCTCGAGTTATGACCAAAACAAAAGTTCTGTGACAGATGGATAGATCTCACCGAGACCTGAAGTTTGAGTACCAACACGATGGGTCTAAGACCAGTGGTTCTCGAGTTATGACCAAAACAAAAGTTCATGTGACAGATGGATAGATCTCACCGAGACCTGAAGTTTGAGTACCAACACGATGGGTCTAGCACCAGTGGTTCTCGAGTTATGACCAAAACAAAATTAAATGTGACAGATGGATAGATCTCACCGAGACCTGAAGTTTGAGTACCAACACGATGGGTCTAGCACCAGTGGTTCTCGAGTTATGACCAAAACAAAAGTTCATGTGACAGATGGATAGATCTCACCGAGACCTGAAGTTTGAGTACCAACACGATGGGTCTAGCACCAGTGGTTCTCGAGTTATGACCAAAACAAAAGTTAATGTGACAGATGGATAGATCTCATCGAGACGTTCAGATTGAGTACCAACACGATGGGTCTAAGTCCATTGGTTCTCGAGATATGACCAAAACAAATTATCACGTGATGGATGGGTAGATCTCATTGAGACGTTCAGTTTGAGTACCAACACGATGGGTCTAAGTTCAGTGGTTCTCGAGATATGACCAAAACAAATGATCACGTGACAGATGGGTAGATCTCACCGAGACGTTCAGTTTGAGTATGTACCAACACGATGGGTCTAAGTCCAGTGGTTCTGTAGATATGACCAAAACTAATGATCACGTGACATGATAATTCCGATCCCTCACTCGCATGATCGCATCGCATTTCGCGTTTAGATGCTAGCTAGCTAGCTAGCAGCGGAGCGCAGGCGCTATATAGCATTTAGCACTTAGCAGTACCACAGATAAATAGCACATACTTCATTGCTTTGTGCGTTCCAAAACAAACGAACCAACAAAGTTTTACGAACGATACAGCAATGCTAACTAAAATGAAATGCGATTATTGCTTAGCATTTAGCATTAATTTTTATTCATCAGGGCGCTTAGCAGTGCTAAATGCTAACGGGGTATTCATTATGAATTAATTTTGTTAATGCTAAGCATAACAAGACTAATACTTACCCACTTTGTAGTCAGTGCTGCAATATATACACGCAACATGTTTCTTCCCATTTGTAGTGTTTAAGACTTGAAAATGTTCCCAAACCTCGCACGCAGTGCGCGGCATTTTGATTTTCGCGGGGATGTGTCGCGCGCGTGGCGTATGTATTGCTTCACGGAATGACAGAATCAGACTGACAGACTGGTGGCAGTGGCAACAAAAAAATTTATGTGATGTGGATGTCGCCCAGAGCGGCAAACAACAAAGGGAAATAAAAAATCAAAGCACAACCGCTCACGCCGCAAGTCCATCTATAAAGAGAAAGACCGAATGCACAAAGCTACTGCACTGCACCGCGCCGCTAGCGCCGACAAAGGGCTGCGTACGTAGGCACGCGGAGCGCTGGCGCGGTGCGGCGCGTGCGCTCTTTGGCGGTGCGGGCGGGCGGTCTCTTTGATTCGGTCGGACGCAGCGCAGGTGTTCGATGTATGTATATGTATGTATGTGCTCACCAGCAAACTAAAAATCAACCGTAATGCGGCGTACTAAATATACTTTTTTGAATAGCACTGTAGGTTAAGGCTAATTTACATTGAGGCATTTACGTGGCGTGGCATAAATACAAAACATATAAATTGCACCCTGAATTGTATAGTATTAATTAAATTGCATATTTTTTTCGTACCGTGTGGGGCCGGTACTTAAAAAGAATAACCCCACTGCATCTCTCCCCGTGCATGTCGTAAAAGGCGACTAAGGGATAAGGACAAGATGCCGTGCTAAAGGGCGACAGGCTCGCCACCTCTCACCTTGGCACGGTACTTCCACCGAGTCATGCAGCAGGTAAACTTCGTGCATTACTTGCTGCTTCATCGACTGAATCTTGTTCGAATACTTTGCGAAACGTGGTGGTCGGTGTTGTGCTGTAATTTACCAGAGTTCTTGCAGCACAACATCGATTACTCTGCTTACCCCGATTGTCGGGATTCAGCGTGTGTGATATGTATGTATGTATTTTTTTCGTTTGAACACACCATTAACAAAAATCCCATTTAATTCTAACCTAGGTAGGTACCTACTTCTCTCTAGAGATGCCGCACGTCACATGGTGATCAAACCGTCCCATTCCCATACACACGTGCGGCGCGGCGTGCGTGCTTCGATATGCTTGTATTTAGTCGAACGTTGTCGCCAAGAACGTTAGAAGAGGTAGGAACGTCGGACTGTCCAATGTTTATATGAGAACCAGCGTCGCCGAGCTCCGCGGGTAGCGGAGGGGACGGCGCGCGCTCTGATTGGGCGGTATCGGGTGGGGGAAGGCTATGTGGCCTGCGAGCGACCGACGAATGTTATCGGTACGTTTTTACTAATATCGTGTAACGCTGGCGCGGGGAAGGTCCGACGTCCCTACCTCTTCTAACGTTCTTGGTTGTCGCTTTGTAGCGTGTGCAACATCGACCAACATTGTTGCATGCGACAGTGTAGCATGCCACAATGTCGGCCGTTGTTGCCTCAGTGTAAATTAGCCGTTAGTCACCAAAGCAACGGTGACTTATCCGTTTTATACCGACCTATGTGCACGCGCTCTTTGGCGTTACGGGCGGCCTCGCGGGGGGATACTACCTACCTACTAAACCAAGAATCAACCTTATGCGGGAGTACTAAACGTCCTTTTTTAATGTTATTTATACGCTAATGATTTTTTTACGTTAGTCACCAAAGCAACGGTGATCTATCGGTATTATACCGGTTTTATACCAAATTTTTGGTATTATTCAGTGTGCAACTTATTGTATTTAAACCGATCGGCATCTCTACGCGCGACAATAACGTTAATAGATTGCTCTTAAATGTTTCATGTAATTGGTGAGTGCTTCTTATATGTGTGACGTGTCATCTGTTTCTATTTTTGGAGATCTCGTTGATGGGAATGTAAAAAGTTAGTAGATTAACACTTGCAACACTTTGTTTGATACCCTTCGCCCGGCTCGCATTGAATTTATTTGTTTATTCATTTGTTAGAAAACATACATCACAAGCAGATATGCAACATAAGTTGAATACATTGAAGTCTGGCTATATTTTGTTTTCCTTGTTTCCGAAAATAGCAGATTTTCTTTAACTTCCACCACTTCCGACCCCACAGCTCCAATTTAAGATAGTGTTATGGTATATAATCGAATCTATACAGATCATTATGTAAGATTGAAAGTCTATTTAGCCCTTCTCGAATTATTAGCAAACAGACTCAGGCAGACGGAAGCCCTTTCATTTTAAATTAAGTAGCAGAAAATAAAATATTTTCTATTGCATAAACATTTTAGGTGGCCTGTATATTTGATCGGTCAATCGTTAAGGCGACCTGATACCTGGGAACGTCCATAATATTTGACCAGCCATAGCTTATACGGGTTTTGAAAAATATAAGTATTAATTTAAAAATGTGGCTAAGCGAAACCCTCGACTATGATCCAATTTATAATTTAAACTCACACAAGTTGGTCATAAAATATTTCAAGGGCGATTGCTCCAGCCAGCTACAACAGAAGCGGTGAGGGTATTTTATATTTACTTAATATTATTGAATTGACGGGTTAATGTTGAGCGTCGCGCATAGCTACGTTTTCGATTTAGTCTGTAGATTAAGTGAGAGAGGTACACTAAAATATGCTTTGGCAATAACACCCTTATTCCGCCACATACATATACGGCGCTAAAAGAAAGTTTTGCTTTGTGCCAACATTTCTTGGCTGGTGCGCCGATTTAAGATATTATTTTATTTCAGGTCTCGTGTCACCATACGATGTTTTTATATCAAACTAGTTTTTGCCCGCGGCTTCGCTTCGCGTGACTTTTTGTTCACAGCTCAAACTCCATAAAAATCTTATTCGAACTTTTACGAACATTAAAAAAAAAATTACCAAATCGGTCCTGCCGTTCTCAAGCTCTTGTATTTATTTCATGAGACATAATTGCATATTCAGTATGGTTTGTCATAATTTTTTTTGTCATGTCCAGTTCAACAATGCAATCTGGAAGAACCGGATATGAAACATTATAGAGGTTCTTTTTTTAATAATTATAACTAACATACTAAGTTTAAATTACTTATGTTAAATGTAACATATTTTGTCTAAGTAAAAAAGAAATAAAAGATAGTATTATTTAATGTTTTTTTTCCTGTTGAATAAATAAATTCATCTTCCTCAAAGATAGTAAAATACAAGGAAAGCATTTAATTTTTATTTATATCTATAGAAGATAGATAATAAACAATCAAATCAAAATTGTTCTCCTCAACTATTCTCAACAACAATTCTATTCTCACCTTTCGCAGTATTAAAACCTTTTAATTGCTTCGAACGGAAGCTTACAAAATTTAATTATCCCACAGAAACCCACGCCACCCCCACGCCCAAAGTATTCTAAATGTCGATATTTTTTGCCGTAAGCTTTCTTAGCGTTGACATTTAAGTGGATCGCTTCTGGGAAGCCAGCGGAGGGTTGGGGTTGGAGGTGACATTTGTTCACGCCTCAGTGGCTACCGGTTGAGAGTTTGCGATTATGTGTCTCCGCTGTTTTTGCGGCAATGTTTGCTTAGTGGCGGGTTTGAGGATGTTTGCCTAAGCAACACATTGCTTCACAGTCAAGATGTGGCTGTTATATAAACGGAGTTGTGTTATAGATTTACATTGCAAATTTACGAAAAATTTGATTGAAACATTCAAAGTTTCAAGAAGATAGGTTGATTTGCCAATGATAAGCTGCTGTATTCGTATACATATACAATATAGATATACGTTTACATACTGCTGTATTCATTACTGTCAGCCTCGATAGCTCAGTGGTGCAGACAGTCAACTGTCGCTATTGATTGTTAAGCAACGCTGGAGCGGTAGGTACTTGGATTGGTGACTGCTCGACCGTTGGAGGCTCACCGTGGTTCGGATTCCACGTAAAACTGTAGGTCCCTTCCCTTCTTACCTTACTAGGTGTTAGGGTTCAACCCGCCCAGATTGATACCACCGCACTGAATGAAACGTCGGTCGAAAAGGCTATGTAAATAGTTCGTGTTTTCCGTCTAGTTCAGCGAAGCCGGCACGACCGAAGGGAAGCACTGACATGGCACCTAGTTCACCCGGTGTTATGGGCTGACATCACGGATGTTGTAGGTGATGTAGCCGGTTTCCATAAAAAAAAACGTTGTTATGCGTGGAGTATGCGTGGTATGGAACAGTAGGTACATGGTGTGAGGTGTCTGCTCCCGTAGGTAGCGGTGATGCATTGAACAGGTATCAACGAGTGGTATGTGAATTATTTGTTTGTGCTCTGATATCTCTGTCTTTTTTTTTTCTCTTATTTGGTCACTTGACCAATACTTGTGCGTCACTAACGTAGGTATTGCATCACAAATATTGTAAATTTTATACTCATTCGTGTATATCTTTGTAGATATCGCCTATCTTTATCAATCATCAATACTAATAATAAATATGTAAGGGATGGTCATGGAGTAAGTTACGTTGTTTTTTAAGATGTAGTAGGTGATGTATCCAACAGTGTCAGATCAAAAAATCAAATTAAGCGGCGGGTGGCCGAGTGGTCTTCGCGTCGGCTTCTCGTGCGAGAGGTCCGAGGTTCGATTCCGGTCGGCGTGTACCAATGAGTTTTTTCTGACGAAAATATTTACGTGTATAACCTATACACCTGCTGATTCACTGTTCGAAACCGGTGCAAAACTGTAGGTTCCTTCCCTTGCCCTTGCCTTTACTAGGCGCACCTTACTAGGAGGTAGGCTCAAATTGTAGCCGACTGAGTTGGTACCACCGTACTAGCTGTAAGATGGCCGTATAGCAGCCTTGGTTGTGTTCTCCTCTAGTCCAGTACAGCCAGCAATCCAAAGGAAAGTCTCCGGTATGGCACCTACCTTCTCGGAGGTGATATTGGCTGGTCGGAGCATGTGCTTGGGCCTCTCCGACTCAGCCACGCATACTGGAACACATAAAAAAATTAACAATTTGGCCATCATGCAGCTAACCCAGAACACTGTAGATGGCAAAAAATAAATTCTATCACATTGTCGCAGACCTAGTAACGCCAACAGCGTAGCGCGTAGTAGTTTTCATAAGGAGTTTTTTCATAAATTGCGATCCTTCGCATTAGAACTTTGAAAAGCGTTTGATCGATAGATATAGCAAATGGCGTCATTTTTCTATAAAAATTCCATTCAAATTCTCTTTAGTTTCTGAGATCAAGTCTTAAAAGTTCACGCGGAAGAAAAAATCGACACGTGGTTACCGTATAGTTAGTATAGAAAATTATAAAATTTTACAACCAAAAACGTGTGATCGATAGACAAAGGATTGTTCTATATTTTTCAGTCGTTTTTATCCTTTAGATTGGTCTAGTTATCACGGGCTACTTCTTCAAAAATCCACATGTGGCGTTACTAGGCGCTTTAAGGCCCTGCCAACCCGTATTCACCCGTAATCTTCTTTCAAGGCGCCGCTTTCGCTGGTTGGAGTAGCATGCAGCACAATCAATCAATCAAAAATTAGTTTTTTTTATTCCAAAACTACGGATCGAAACAAAAAAGTAAAAAGCTACGGATTTTAGATTTAGATATATATTCAACAAATAAAATAATTTTTTTCCCAAGCCTTGATTTGGACGTGATGACGTCACGTCTTATAAATTGATGAACACCGGCTGCACACACGAAAAATTCCAAGCAAATTCCAAGTGTCACGTTCCATCTGAGCCTGTGTGTGCAAGCGAGAGCGCGTAACACGCGATAGAGAGGCACAATCGGTATAGTCAAAGTTACCATGGAAACGTCTTAAGAAGTAAAACTGTCAAGATCAGACAACAGAAGTTTATTGATGGCCAGTCACAAGATGATTAATCTTTCTACTGGAAATAGAATTACTGATCTTTGCTCTATGTACTACGATTATTCCACGTCATCACGTAAAACTATCGTCCGTAAACCGACTTTACAGACAACCAATTTTTTATAAATAAATTCAGAGGCATGCTCATGATTTTTTTCTATCGATTGAGGTTAATCAAATCGTGTTTAAATCAAAAAGCTATCAATCTGCAGTGATAGATGAAGTTTTACATATGTTAAAACTGAATCTGTCAGGTAAGTTAATATTGGCGGTACACTTCTTGAAATTCGAGTCAGACGCGGTCTCACATCACCTTAATGCTTCTTTCCGAGCACAATCCATTCCATTAGGATGTGGTACAAGTCATTCTTCTTTGTCACAAACCGTACGGTAGTTACAAAAGCGGTTACACATATTAATATATTTACTCATACCCGTAACGTCACGCATGTTCCCCAATGGGATAGGAAGTGATAACGGATTCCACGTACCACGAACCTCCTTTTGTTTAATATCCACATAACGAACTATTTACATACCACACGCTGTATCCCGACAATCGGGGTACGCAGAGTAATCAGTGTTGTGCTGCAAGAACTCTTGTATTACCACCACGTTTAGCAAAGTATTCGGGCAAGATAACTAACTGCAGCAAGTATGGCACGAAGACACATGGACAGCGACGAGGTGAGAGGTGGCTAGCCTGTCGCACTTTAGCACGGCATCTCGTCTTTATACCTTAGTCGCCTTCGACATGCACGGGGACAGATGCAGTGGGGCTATTCTTTTCAAGTACCGGCCCCACACGGTACTTAACGAACTTGCAAGAGACACAAACAACGACGAAACTCTTATGTGACAAAACACTCTCGCAGGCCAGCTGGCCTCGGTTTAATTAAAGTTGAATCAATTAGCGAGTTGACGCAGAGTTTTTGCCGACGGGACTCTAAGGGTGGGCGGGTGGTCCGCCCGCCCAGCGACGGTGTGGGCGGCCCGCGCTGGGCAGATCTGTGATGGATTGTGTCATCTTGAGGATTAAAGTCAGTTGGATAATATTGACGATTGTACATATTTGGTTTTAATTTATTTCATGAAATATTTTATTGAAAAGTATTTTTTGTTTTTTCTGTGAATTGAGATTTATTTTATTATTTTTAAGTACGTGCTATTAACTAGGTATATAATTTTTATTAAAAAAAATGTATCGTTTTATCGTTAGAATATTATATCAATATTAGCTTTTGATATATTCGTTTAAAATTAATAAAAGCACTCATTGAATAGGCGTCTCGGATAGGGTTGCGAGTTGCGGTAAAGATAAAAAAAAATTGCTGTCGGGAATAATTTCTTTAAAACCTAACCTAACCTAACCAAAGTGCCTTTAAAACTTCGCTCAAATTCAAAATTCTAGAAATGGTCTATACGGTGGCAAGGGTGTCTCGTGTGTTAGCCGCTTTATTTTTTTTAGCAGGCTGTATGCTAATATGGACGGTATGGCTACAACCGTTTATTGCTATCCACACGACCTTAATTTAAGCCGAAACGGATTCAGACACATACACTGCGAAATCATAAATTGTAAACACAAATCTCGAACTTCGAAGTCGAAAGTGGGGGTACAACGGTGTCCCCAGATAATATGGAATTCTCAAAACTCATGTCTTTAAAAAATAGCTCCAAGAACACAACACATAGAAAGAAGCCTGTTAAATTCGGATTTTGTCCATACGTTGAAGCACCGTTGAAGGTTCCGTAGCGAATACATACTTTTTTGCACCTTTCTTGCGTGTGGGCTTGCTCCGTTAACTTTAAATAGAACTCCTGTCGACGGTTACTCTTAAAATTCTCTGTGACAGAAAGACATTACAGATGGACAGACATATACCTGACTGATTTTATGAAGGTCTCCCACAACATGGTTGAATGCGGAACCCTGAAAAGTAACACTGCAACCCAAAAATTAATACAGGCGCGGTCGCCATAAATTCTGATACACCGAATTTAAACCAGCCATATGCAAAACTGACGAATGGAGTAAAAAAAGTAGGTAACACTTCATGTGACTTTGATACCCCGCGTCTATAATTTTTTTCCTCAAAGCTGCAATCGAATTCGGAATTCCAACGTTTATCACGAACAGAGAATCATGCATACTTTGCTTTGTAAGATGTCAGTAGTAAAGATAAAAATTTTATTAGTTTATTAATATAAAATTTAGTAAATTAGTTAACTGATAATAACTGAATAAAGAAGTTTAGGAATCAAGATTAGCTAATAAAATTCAATAAGGCCCAAAAGAATGTAACATTATAGGTTTATTACGGCTTTAATTTATTGAACATGTTTAGGACTGCAGCTTGTAGAGCGAAACAGAACTACGACAGATAGGTAATGAATGATATATTTTGAAAATTTAATGGGTACAGCTTTAATATGGTTTAAGTACAAATAGGCTTAATTTTATTAAGTTTATTGTAAGCGCGACATGTGGCACCGTTACATTCTATGATGCATGGGGATTGCGAATGCCATGATTAATTTCATTTCATTTATTCATTTCAGTCCTAGGTACCATCGGTACACCTGAATTCGTCACATTTTATTAAAAAAATTGTGCAATTGTAACTTTCTGGGTCTAGCCATGGCAAGGGACTAATAATTCTAGCTGTGCTGAGAGGAGCCGTTTCACTCACCTTTTGAAAAACATTTATTAATTGGATATCTTCACTTAAATCTCTCAGTTAGCGTGTTTGATTTCACTTGTGAACATAGGCCTTTCCATCGCCTCTCTCGCCTAAAAGTGACCCTATATTACTCCAGTGGTAGTTTTGTATAAGGTTAAGACTCCAATCAATAAGCCAGTTCACAGAAAGAGGCGGTGTCAGCAAGTTTATGTTGGACTAGTGTAACATTCGGCTCTAAAAGCCAAACTTCCAACCTATTAGATAAATCTCCTTGCCAGCTACTCAGTGCAAAATTTCAGGTTAAAATATAGCCTAGATGACACGTTTGGAGAGTAGCACACAGACACAGAGAGACAGGCACAATTTGAATTGTATAATAGTAGGGAAAGGTTTATAACAAGTTAATACCCGACAGCGAGTTCATAGAGAGCGGTGTCAGTAAGCCTATCGACTGTGGTTCGACGGAGAGCTGGAATAATACTGCACTAACTTAGAAAGTTTTAGGCGGGAACACATTATAATAAGTAAGGGACAATCGTTGTGAATTATGGCGAAATAAATTACTGCAACTAAAATACTCACGGTAAAATTCGTCACTCGATGAAAAAAAAAACCTTACTAACGAAACCAATGTGGTGTACAAGGTTTACTGGAAGAAATAAAAATATTGCAATAAGTTCATTTTCTGCATCACCCCAAAAGTGTAATACTTGGGCCCCATTTCGCGTAGCAGAATTATTCTCCGATTGTCTATGGTTCCACTAAGTAATCTTAATATTATCGCAAGAATTCAGAAGAATAATGATACAATTCTACGAGATAATCTTAAGATGGAATGGGTGGGGTTAATATAGTTGCTTTGACTGTTTATGTTGCGTAGACAGTAGAAGACGAATTAGTCTGTTTATTTTCGCCTTTGCATCCACCACTAAATTAATCCAACATAATGTATTCAACGATGAATCTGTCAGCGATAAGTCCCACTTTTTCCGGTTATAAAAAAGTTTACAAAAAATATTCGGAAAATTCCGAAGAAGCCGCTTAAAAAGTGAGCTACAACAGTGTGATTGCCTCGGTCCGTCGGTGTTCGTTCGCGACCGTTTAAGACTCTCTTCCGAGAATGACAGACTCTAGAGTAATCTCTTTCGACGAAAGCCGTCGACGAATTATTGATGCTTTCGTGAAACTCGCCTCTTCAGGGATCATCACGTATTTATAGCTGGTGTCTGTGTGCGGAGCGATCAGCTGTCGGCAGTCACTGCTATTGGCTATTGCCTAATTAGTCATTAATAGACTAATAGTCAATATATATACATCATACACATATATATAACATCATGCCTGCTTTCAAATGGGGTGGGTAGGGCCAACGGAACTCAACGTGCCACAGTTCTGATACACCTTTGATGCCTGAAATTAAAAGAAAAAAAACCCGGCCAAGTGCGAGTAGGACTTGCGCACCGAGGTTTCCGTATCACCACCTAATTCACCAGTTCTTATTATTTATTGTTATACCTTATAATTTGCACTATGATCAAACTAAGTTTGACGCTTGTATGTATTACCGTTTTCACGATAGAGCAAAAACAAAAAAAGTTGAAGTTTATGTTTCTTGTATGGGGACCCCATGTTTTTTTACAGTATTTATTTTCATAAAATATAAAAAAGTAATACTAATAACTAAATAATTAAAAACCTACCTAACAAACAAAACCCGACTACGAAAAAGCTAATTATGAAAATCTTGTAACTAAAAAAAAGCCTAAAATAAAAAATAATTTATAAAAATAAAACCCGATTACGAAAAAGCTAATTATGAAAATCGTGTACCTAACTAAAAATAACAAAATAATGTTTTCCATATTTTTTATCAGATACAGCAATTCTCTTTTTATATTGATTTTATCTTAGCACTAACCCTTTAAATTTTAATAATTTTTTTATTTTTAACGTTCTAAATATAGAGCCGTGGTCGGGCGTTCTTCGTTCAACAAGACAAGTGAGGCCATCGTCGTGCATTATGGTCGTTGTCGTTCGGTATGTCCTATGTATCTACTTATAATAATTTTAGATTGGATCTGACTGATCTTACAAAAATTATAGCCTCCGTAAAGAAGTTCCGACTTCCGTCCGATGCCAGTAAGACACAATAGCGATGGCCGTCCTAAGTTCCTCGCTCTAATTCTATGGACACCAAGGAGCAATAATATTTGCGTGTCCTATTATTCAGCGGGAACGCCCGACCACGGCTCTATATTTAGAACGTTAAAAATAAAAAAAATATTAAAATTTAAAGAGTTAGTGCTAAGATAAAATCAATATAAAAAGAGAATTGCTGTATCTGATAAATAATATGGAAAACATTATTTTGTTATTTTTAGTTAGGTACACGATTTTCATAATTAGCTTTTTCGTAATCGGGTTTTATTTTTATAAATTATTTTTTATTTTAGGCTTTTTTTTAGTTACAAGATTTTCATAATTAGCTTTTTCGTAGTCGGGTTTTAGTTTTTATAACTTATTTTTTATTTTAGGCTTTTTTTAAAACTGTTTGCATACCTTCGTATATTGATACTATTCGTCCGTTTATTTGTCGTCATATGAATTTGAAACTAAAGTTTTCTGCAAAGAGCGCATGAGCACAGAAGAGAGATATAGGGCATGAGTGAGTACCTACATCTTTAAACAAATAATGTATAGTTGAACGATATAAAGTCTTGAAGTAAAATAAAAATTCAGTCAGAGCAAGACCGAAGACTGAGCTGTGTAAGTACACAATTTTTTTCTCTGTGTAAGTAAACATATCTGCGTGGGGTGAAGCGGATTCGGGAAGTATTAGTAAACCAATCAGTTCAAGGCCGAAGACCGAGGTTTCAGATTCGTGTACATATTTGAATAATGTACTCACTCGAAGCAGGTAAGCCACTAAGGCGAGGCCAAAGCTACTGATATTATTTTTATAGTAAGCGCGACATGTGGCGCCGAGCCACCCATAAGGTGTCTAGCGACGCCCATGGACATTCGGTAGCATACGGAGGCTGCGAATGCCATGCCGGCCTGACAGGTGTCCTGGTTGAAGGACCCGAGACTGTACTTGGGGGTAATATTGCTCTCAACAGGCTGTGATTTAGCCACATATGTATACCTACGGAGTTGCAGTGGTTCTAGATCGCGGTACACTTGGGAGTCACCTACTACTCGCACGGCCCGACGCTAGATCGAGTCCAGAGGCGCTAACTGGTATTTGACTGAGCCATCCCATAGGTGCGAGCAGTACCCCAAGCAGGACCGAATCTGCGATTTATACGGCCATAAGTACCGTCGCACCTTATTGAGTACGCCCAGCTTTTTAGAAGCCAACTTGGCCTTGCCCTCGATGTGGCGCCGGAAGTTTAGATCGTGCGAAAGTTCGACTCGGAGGACCCCGAGGTGGTCGCTAAATTTAAGTGATGTGCCTTGGTAGGAAGGAGCTGGTGTGAACGCCGCTCTCTTCGCACTGAACGCGCAAACTTGTATCTTGGAGGCATTGAACTTGACCAACTTGCTACGGCCCATTCGGAAATAGAGCCGAGTGTTTGCTCAAGTACAGACACAAGTCTTCGCCTTTTCTCATCCACAACATCCCGCCTAACTGAAGGGTGACTGGTGTAGAACCCGTGTTCCGTACTGTCGTCCGCATAACAACGATAATATGTTGCCCCCTGAATGCTACGCCCACCGCCTTCAACGTTAGCAAGACTCTGTGTTGCGCATTATCTGCAAAGGTCGACAAGCCCGTTTCTAAGTCAGCGTCATACCGGTCTGGAAGCACCTGGACCTCCTGGGCACCACCATTTGCAAAGACGTAGGTTTCGGGCAACTAATCGAGTCTAGGGCTAAAACTGCACCCAGAAAATTGGGAATACTTTTCCGCAATCGGCAGTTCTTCTGTTCCACAATATCCCGTTTAGCTGAAGGGTAACTTGCATCCGAAAATATTGTAGGTATTAGGTATATTTAGTGTACCTACACTACATATGCTCACACTACGTGGACATTTAATACCAATTTATTTTAGCATTGTACTGTATCTAATAATAACTCTGTATGTATGTATGTATATATTCTTTATTGAACAACAATTTACACAAAATAGGCACAATGGGTGAGCTTAATGCCGTGAGACATTCTATTCTAACCAACCTTTGGGGTGTGGGAGAAGTATACGCAGGCGAACAAGAATAGTTTGTGGCAATGTATTAAGAAGAAAAAGTACAAACGAATACTACATAAATACGCTTTAATATACGCATATATAATAGACTTACATATTATGTACTTAAATCAGTGGCACTGTTGTTCAACACCATCAACTGAATGACAAGAGAGAGAGAGAGAGAGAGAGAGAGAGAGAGAGAGAGAGAGAGAGAGAGAAGAGGGGAGTTAAATAATGCAATATAAATGTATTTACTTCAGTAAGGATAGGAAAATATTCTTCAAATTTATCCTAAATACATTCATAGACGTAGTAGAGCGTAAATGCACGGGCAGATTGTACTGTACTGTATCTATATAAAATTGCGGTAGATCAGTGAGTAAGTATGTTGCTTCTTCGCGTCGTCGTCGTCGTGGCGCGTCATAGGTATATGTATGTAACGTACCGAAACCGTGGGGGCGCGCGGCGCGGTGCGCGGGCGACCATCGCTTCATCGCGAATAATCGCGATTCATACATGCATGCGCCACACATTTTGCTCTATTTCTCTGTACAAATAAGTTTAATAGATAGCAAAGTATATATTTTCGGAATCGTAATTTAATTATCTTTAATTTGATACCCCACTCAATATATTTTGAAAAACTAATTTGACATTTTGACGCAGTGCGTCCGCCATTTTGAATTTTGAAAATTGTTATATAGCCTATGACACTCCCGTGAATAAGACGAATCCAATAGCACAAGAATTATTCAAATCGGCCCAGTACTTTAGGCTGTAGAGTGGAATATAGATAGTCACATACATACATACATACATACATACACGCCAAACTCATAACCCTTCCTTTTTTGGCTTCGCCGTAGTCGGGTAATTAAAATAACTTATCAAAAGGGGCGTTTTGAAATGTTCCTAGAACACTTGCGGCATTACCACGCTGGATGGCAAAGCTTACTCTTTGAATGAAGTAGGCCCTTGATTGCGGGACGCCAGTTGCGTCCACCAGCAGAGGCCCAAGCCTCTTCAAGAAGCTTTTTATATTATTTTATTTATTTTTTTATTATTATTTGTTGGGATATTCTTCCGTACCCCTATGGTACGGAAACCTAAAAACGTCATTTTTATTGAAAGCGCGACATGTGGCGCCTTCCCACCCATGAGGTGTCTAACGACGCCCATGGACATTCGGTTAATTCTTATTTTATAACCGGGGATAGCATCGTTACGAGTATCTATACCTACGAAATGTTTCAATACGACTTATTCTACGTAGCTTTCAGGCCACTAGCTTTTACCTGCGAGTAATTTCGTTACAAGCAAGCCAATTAGGACTATACCTAGTGTTTACTCGTAAATAATGATGATGCCTTTCAAATAACCGCTTCTAGTAAACAAATCAGAAGCAAGTTTTACTCAAAACCAGATTGATTTGACAGTAAAGCACATTATAAATTAACTGCTAAAATAACAAATTTTAGTGCTAAACTGGTTCGAAAACTCTTCAAGCGCTAAGTATAATGAATGAGCTGTATTCGCGGCTCCGCTCGGGTGTTTTTCCACATCGATTATTTTCAACCCTACTGGCTAAGCATCTATGTACAGGAGCGTGATGTTATACCGAAAAGAAGGTACCTATTACAACAAATTTATACCCATATATGCTTAATTTCATTACTGAAAGGTATATGGAAATTTGATCAGCCGTTTTCGAGTTCACCGTTACCGACAGACAGACGGAATTTGAATTTGATAATTAAAGATTTAGCAGACGAAATTAGTTAGAGCTGTTAAGGCGATAAAATCACTAATGATAATTGGCACTTTGTCAGTTGTCAAACGTCGACGGTTTAAATGTCCTTAAAAGCTCTAACGTAAATTAGAAATAAGGATGGTGGTGACTGGTGGTGGAAATTTAAGCGGGTTTAAGGGGACAATAAGACTCGATAATGCATCTATGATAAATGTTTTAAAAGTATTTGTTTGTATACTTCTGATTTGCTCCTGTTATCGTAGCTAAATCAACATAATTTCCCTGCCCATATATTTCCCCTCCAAGTACAGTCTCGGGTCCTTCAAGAGGGTACCTGTCAGGACGGCATGGCATACGCAACCCACGCGTACGGCCCAATGTCCATGGGCGTCGTTAGACACCGTATGGGTGGCTCGTGGCTTTTAGATGTCAAAACAGCTATTCATGACAGAATATCTTTCAATAATCTAAATATCTACATTGAAGACAAACAGCTGTAGTAGCTAAATTATATGAATTATGAAACGAATAAAATAAATGTGCATACATACCTACCACACGCTGTATCCCGACAATCGGGTGAATAGAGTAATCGTTGTTGTGCTGCAAGTACTCTTGTAAATTGCATCACAACACCGACCAGCATGTTCAGTAAAGTATTAGGACAAGATAACTATCAAGCAGCAAGTAAGGCACGAAGACCCACCTGCTGCATGACTCGGTGGGAGGACCGTGCCAAGGTGAAATTGGCTATCCTGTCGCCCTTTAGTATGGCATCGTGTTCTTATTCCTTAATTGCCTTTTACGACATGCATGGGGAGAGATACAGTGGGGCTATTTTTTTAAGTACCGAATCCACGAGGTACTTAATAAATGTTATTTGTGAATACAAGTATATAAAAGCTCGGCCACACGCCTCTTTAAACTCTTATTAATCGAAGTCGAGCCAGTCGATGAATAAATTAATTGAACAGTATGAACATTCAAGTATAGAGTGTGAAGGCGTTTAGTTCTGTTTAATACTAATTAGTTTGTTTAAAAATAATTTGTTTATTTAATCAGAAATGGACTGACGTATGATGCATTTTCGATATGCAAATAGTATATGAATTCAATTAATGGTATACTAACATTTTAGAAGGAAAATTATACTAAACAATCGTTCCAAAGTAATTTCAAATGCTCCTTGAGAGAAACCTCTCGTATACCTTTACACCGTATACTGTACACATTAGAAAAATAAAAAATATAGGTACCTTTAAGCTCTTGCGAACGGTTGTCCTCCCATAACACCTATGTACGCATCGAATGATAATGAATTATTTAAAAAAATAGGTCGTATTAGCTGAGTTATTTCATTCCTTCAACCAATTCAATGACGATTATAAAATCGTGATTGAATTCGTTTCATGTTTAGGGTTTCGTATCCATACAGAAAACCTATTACTAAGCCTACGCCGTCTGTCTCTCTGTCTGTCTGTCTGTCCTAGGACTGTATCGTTTGAACCACAGAATTGGTGGTTTGAACCGTAATAGGTACCCGGTTGAAATTTTCACAGAATATGCGTTATTATGAGGGATGTGGGTATAGGGACCCCTTCCACATACAAGAAATGTCCTAAGAATAGATTGGTACATATTCACACTACTGAATAATAGATGGCGCCACAGGTATTTATATTTTGCATTATAGAAAGACAAAGTATAGACGAATATGTTTTTTTCGCAGATATGGTATAGCAGATCTACGGAACCCTCCGTGCGCGAGTAAAACTCGCACTTTACCAATTTTGAATCTTTCATGTTTTGATGTCGTTTGTTTGTAGATATATGTATAGAGAAGTGAAGAAGAGATGTCCTAACAATAATTTTAATTAATGGGTCCTAGAAAATGGGTCAGAACCTTCCGAGACCAGGAGGAGTTATATATTATATTTCATTTCCAATTTATTTTATTCTAATTCAAGCAGTGGTTTATTATGAGTTAGGGCGGAATAAACATACACACATATACGCATGCAAAAAATCATAATTCTACCTTTTGATTCAATGTGTTATTAATAAAAATGAAATATGAAAGTGTTCACAGAAATGACGTTAAAATCATTCACACAATGTCATAAACACGACTATATTGTAATCTAATCTAATCTGCGGTTCGTTTTGATCTACGAAACGTACTTCCGAAATAATTACACTACATTTTAATCCCGACAGAAGACCGCTTTCATCTCTCTACGAAAATAATGACGAAACATTTCAGCGATTCGTTAAAACACTAATTCATTCGTAGCGGAGTTAGTTTTCAGTCAGTCAAACGTGTAATTGGCGCCAAGTTTAAAAAAAAAAAACGTCTGAAAGTCGGATGACATGGCGACGTGAAAAATACGAAACCCCGGTTGCTATAATCCGCAGTCTGCGACTTTGTGCTTGCTTTGAGGAGAAGTGCGTTTAGACTGGGAGGACTGTACTGGCGCCAGTTCAGTTTATGTACATTCCTGGCGCCAGTTCAGTTTATTTACATTCATGTATGTATTTTTGTCAGCTTCGGTAGCTAAGACAAAGACAAATCATTTATTGCAAAGTAGAGTAGTTGAACAGTGAGCCTGGGTTGTATTTAGTTGTTTGTTGTTGTTTTTGTTATTGTTGTTTCTGCTACCACAAAATGCTTGGGAAGGCATGCAACATAGCACTAATACTCCTCTCTCGTGAGAGTTGCGTAATGCTGAATAAGTATGTGGCGCGTTCGGTCGACTGTCGGTTGTGATCATAAGCATACCTGGGCGAGGTCAGTAATTGGATGGGTGACACTGCCCGACCGTTGGAGGCTGGTCGTGGTTCAGATGCCATGTAAAACTGTAGGTCCCTTCCCTTATTACCTTATTAGGTGGTAGGGTTTAACCCGCCCGAGTTGATACCACCGCACTGAATTAAAGGTCGGTTTAAATGGCTGTGTAAATAGTTCGTGTTCAGTTCAGTGTAGCCGGCATGACAGAAGGGAAGCACTGACTGACACGGTAACTAGTTCACCAAAGCGTTATGGGCTGACATCACGGATGTAGTAGGTGATGTCAGTTACCATAAAAAAAATTAAATGCAGAACTTGCTCTGGTGAATGTTTTACAGCACAGAAATTTAATGGTTTGCATTATAATATAGGTTTAAGTGATAGTATTGAAATTATTTTGAGCAAACAACGAATTGACGATTGCATTGTACAGGAGATGTAGGTAATGTAAATGGACAGAGTGGTCAGGATTCACCTTTATGTATTTATCTTTATAATATTTGTAAAATGAAATAATATCTAATCGGGAGAAACCGAGTTTTATATCGCTGGGTCTTTCGGTATATTTTCTGTATATTTAAGTATATTTCGGTGCATGTGAATCCGCCAGAAGATAATTTGAAAAGCATTTTCAAGCTTGTTTATTTGACAAGTCCAGGAATCGCTCCCGCTGTCTGTATTCATGTCTCCGCGTCTATATCGCCTGACTTATTGAGGACACTTTAGTTAGTATAGGCTATTTACCTAGAAATATTTTCTTTTTATTCAGTGTATGTAAACATTATTTACTAGATTTTTAGAGTTCCGAATCCATACGTAAGCCTATTACTAACTACGCCTACGCCACCCTCTGTCTGTCTGTCTGTCTGTACGTCCGCCCTATGCTATATCGTTTGAACGGTAATGGGTCGTAGCCGGTTGTAATTTTCACAAAATATGTGTTTTTATGGTGGATGTGCCAACCAATAATAAAAGAAGCAAGAAGTAAAAAATTAAGGGGTCCCCATACAAGAAGCGTGCTAAGAATAGATTAGTATATATTCACGCTACTGAATAATAGATGGCGCCACAGGTATTTATATTTTGCATTATAGGAAGACAATAAATTGACGAATATGGTATTTTGAGAGGTATGTATGGTATAGCAGATCTACGGAACCCTCTATGCGCGAGTAAAACTCGCACTTGAGCGATTTATTTATATTCACAAACAGTTGGGAATATGTTTACATTGCCTAGACTTCTTTGTAAACTTCTGTGACTTTAGATTAAATGTAAGAATTTTTTCTTTAGTAAGACTGTTAGATTTATCATCCACTCACGAACAGGTAGCACTGGCATGGCAGCTAGGTCCGAGAGGAACAACATTTGACGGGCTGACATTACCACACGTCGGATCCATAAAAACCGAAAACCCAAAAAAACACATGAAAAACCCTAAAAAAGCAAAAAACTATTTCCGCTAAGTTTATTTAAGCCGCGGGTGGTCGAGGTGGTTTGGGCGTCGACTTCTCACGCGAGAGGTCCGAGGTTCGAATCCGGTCGGCGTGCACCAATGAGTAAAACTGTAGGTCCCTTCTCTTGCCCCTTTAGGTGGTAGGCTCAAATTGTAGCCGACTGGATTGATACCACCGTACTGGATGTAAGATGGCCGCATAGCAGCCTCGGCTGTGTTCTCCTCTAGTCCAGTATAGCCAGCAATTCAGGGAAGTATTCCGACACAGCAACCCATACCGGATTACATGAAAAAAAAATTAAAGGCGTCGAGGAACCGATAATTTTTTTTTATTTAGAAGTCCCCCAACGTCTTTAATTAACTAAACGAAAATTATTTTTTACTTTTTGAGGGGTTTTAAAAAATGTAAAACGTAACGACATAGAATTCCCACCAGATTTATTCAGGAGCCGGTTTATTTTGATCGAAACGCGAGCGAATCCTAAAACATCGACACGGTGGTGTGTCGTCATCCTCGCTTCCTCCCGTCGCCACATATTAAAACCGCATAAATCCAGTTTTAAACGGCTCACATTAATTTTCATTAAATTGTAGAAGTTCCTGCCCGTCCTCTACGGAAGCATTAACCAAAACAATCCTTCTACTACACCAGGTGGCGGGCGCGATCGGCGCCGGCGCATTACTCTCGAAAAAAAATCATTTTGGAAGATTTTTCCATAAAACTTCATGAACTAACATATGGATTGTATTTACAGATAAATATTCTAGCTATAAATAGTATTTTTTTATATATATTGCATATTATTATTTTGTAAAGTTGTGTTATATGAAAATCGCGACCTGTCTCAGATTTTTTATTTTTATAAATTTATTAGACCGGAAATCGGTCACATAGTATTTTTATTATAAACACTAATAAATAACGGACCTAATCATACCTTTCTTGTGTATCAGCAGCCCCCGTGTCAACCACAATAAAATTTTGAATTCGCAAAAAATGTTGGCAAAAAAAACACTTTCACCAAGTTTCTAGGCGAAACCTAGGTCACAAAAATGGCTCATTTCTCGTAAATTTACGACATGCAAGCACTAAGCGGCACATATTATTCAACTAGAAGAACTAAGGAACATTTCTGTCACCTCACTTTTTCCAAAAAAACGATTTATTTTGAGAAACAAGCTTCTCAAAACAGGCAAAGTTTGTATGGCGCGAGACCTAGGTCACAAAAATGGCTTGTTGCTCGTAAATGTACGACATGTAAGCACTAAACGGCATATATTATTCAACTAGAAGAACTAATGAACATTTCTGTCACCTCACTTTCTCCAAAAAACCGATTTATTTTGAGAAACAAGCTTTGACAACAACAACAAACAGGAAAAAATTGTCAGTATGGAGTAGGACTTTTCTTCGACTTTTTACGTAAAATGCATCTCAACTCAGTACAAACAAATGTACTCAATAGGTCCGGAATATAATGAAAAAGAGGAAAAACATCACTTACCGGTCCATTCTTCTGTATTTGGTGAACAAACTCAACGAACATTCACTACACCGACCCACAACACAACACCCACAACAATGACGACAGATATGATATTTTTTTCCTACTCTGTCGGCTCGTTATAATCTTCGGTAATGATAGTGTTGGTAGATCAATTTTGTCAACTTTATAGTATGTCTCTTTGTAGTAATACTCCCATAGTAGATTGTGTAGGGAAAAATTATTTTTCGGCCCATGCAGCGGTTTGGAGCGGTGGCGGGTTAATATTGACCGCTCCATAGATGACGGTATAAATGCTCGGCGGGCAATATTGCCCGCTCCAGTGATGAAGGGTTTACAAATAATTATTGTGCATGACAAATGGCGTTAAAAGATTTAGGCGGTTATAGGCACATTTTTCAGACGATATTAAGAGATATTAAAGAGGGAAATAAAAGGTGTAAAAATTATCTGAATAGGTACAGCGTTTATGTATGGCGATCGCTGGTCCGTAATTGTGGAACTTGGAGGATGGTTTAGTCAAAATTTTAAACCTCTCAAGCTTCTATTATTTGTTACCTAGTCCTTAGAAAAACTTAAAAATAGCTGAGCTGTTAGAATACAAGAGAATATAGAAGAGAGATAGAAGAACAGTACCTACACGATAAGAAACAAGAAATACAGAAGTGAGCAAAGGCGGACTTATCACTGCAAGTGATTTCTTCCAGTCAACTTTAATATGTGTTGCTGTTTGTGTTGAGCTTTATATTTCGTGAAAACTATGAAAAGAAAAACACATAATTATCTTATTTTGTGCAACGTTTGGAATGTAATGCATTTTTTTACTTCCCTTTATTATATTACAAGCTGTGCCCGCGGCTCCGCCCGCTCTCATATTTCACTTCACTGCTACCCTCATAAGCCATTTAGCGTGATAGTAAGTAGCCTATAGTTGATGGGAAGAATCAAGCTATCCGTAGAATTTTGTTTTATTAAAATCGGTTCAGTGGTTCTCGAGTTATAAGCGGACAGACAGACATACACTCAGACACTCAGACACTCAGACAGAAAGCAGACGTTGGATTTTATTATAGGTAAGGATAAGGATTGTTGCTGCAAACATCCCCCATCCGGATTTTTTAACATGGAATAATTTTTGCTATTTTCTTTTCTCTTCTCAAAATTGTCTAGTGTCTGGTGTCTATAAAGATTGTGTCTTTGTAGGGGTGTCGGCGAACTAAGTGTGTTCTATCGCTCTATCTATGTGGAGTGCTCAGAGGAGCTGTTTGGGCTGCGATAGCATCCCTATACGCTGGGCTTACCGCGGATGCGCAGGTCTTTCCTCTACAGAAATGGTTCAGACTTAGCGAATACGCTCATTTCCGGGCAAAAGCTATATTTATAAGAACTATCACAAACTGCAATATCTGTTCAGTACGGAGCCCTAAAGAGATTTTTTTCCACGAACCATAATTAATTGAAGCACTTATAAAGCTCGCGGTAGCAATTGGTTTGTCCGTAATTTATTCTCTGCTATGTGTTTTAAATGTGTAAGGCTGTTGAACGAATGCAGCGATTACGTAGTAGGCCTTCCTAGTCGTAGCTCGTAAAGCTGACGACAATCGTCACACTGATTGGGACACCAATTAGAAGTGTACTGTAACGGCAGCAGAAAAAAATTACTAATTTTTTTATGTGTAGTTTTTTTTTGTTAAAAAATAAAAAAAACTGTTTCTTATTTTTTCAATAGATAAATGAAAAGCCGAAAATTAAGAGAAAAAAATCCATCCCGAACAGGATTCGAACCTGGAACTCCGGCTTGAGCCGCCAGCGCGTTACCAATTCCGCCATCGGGTCGATGACGTATTCTCTCTAAATTTTCGAACCGTTGCTTGCATCTTCTCTCTAGTAGAGTGTTTTCATTTTACGAAGGCACGAATGGTATGAGGTAGGAAGTGATGTGAGACCGCGCGGAGCTCAGTAGCGCTACCACAGGTTTTGGACTTCACTTCACTTCGATTCACGTTGCGTAAATTTCTATAGAAAGCCGTGCAGCGCCCCTAGCGTTAGATGTGATGAACTAAATTCGGTACCATGAGGCTCCTTTGACGTTTGTTGTCGTTCGACGACGACCATTTTGGAACGATCGAAAGTGTTTTTGTATGAAATTCGCTACCACGAGTGACCATTTCGGTAGTTGCCATCGAACACTTCGACAACGAACGCGTTCACGCTCTACACTAGCCAGCCACTAGGTGAAACGGCAATGCCACAGGGCCGAGCGGGGTGGCGAGCGGCGGCGGGGAGCGTGGGAAGCGGCCCGCTAGCGCGGCGGCGGCGAGTGCGATGCGACCATACCACGGTAGTGAGCGGAGCGGCGCCGGCGGCGGCGCGGCGGCGATTTCAAATTTGTTTGAATAGACGGGACGCTAGACGCTTCCCGCGCTTGCGTGGCCTTCTAGATACATTCTTGCCGCTTTGCCGAAAGGGCGTGTTATGTTTTTTGTTTATTGAAAATATCTGAAAAATAATGCATCGGGGGTATTTCACTTGGAGAATGTGGTTGAGGAGGCCCGGGAACAAGATCTTCGGGATAATCACCGAGAACTTCAAAGAAGCCTTCTCCTATCTGAGCGAGGAGCTAAGCTCATTTAGCTATAGTTGATTAACTATTCGTGATTTATTATTTAGCTTGATTCTATTCACTTCACCGCTCACTTTACGCTCACGCAGACGCAGGGGTTATATTCTCTTTGCACGCAATCCGGCATGGCATGTTTCTACGTTTCAACAAAAACGTAAGCGACATTTAATGCGAACTAGCGCTATCCTTCTTTAACTCACTTAAAAGAAGCATAAACACTAGTACAGAACGTACCCTTGAAATGTGAGCCCGAAGTTGTTCTTAATGTTGTCTATGATCGAACGCGAAAACCTTCGAACGATCGATACGCGTTCGATGCGTTATGGATGTAACTCATGGTACCAAATCGAACGCAAACAAAATCGTACGTGATGAGTCGACAACACTTACAGTTAGTTTGACAGAAAACCTGTGGTAGCCGTACAGTAGGGAACGACTACGCGGAGACGTGTAGAACGTGTGTACCGACCGGGCACCGAGTTCGTTCTGTCCTACCTGGTACCCCTCGTGCCTTCGTAAAATGAAAACACTCTACGTATGACGCAATCTTCTGCGTTCAGTCAACTTGCACGATTCCATATTGAATCTTATGCTGTCGTCGTCACCAAAGTCGTATTTAGAATCGGACACTAGAAGTTGAATTGGGATTTTTAATATTATATTTTTTTTATATGCTAGTACTATGTACTCGCATGCGTGTACCTACTCGCTTTTATATTTCTCTATTAGATTTTTTTTCGATTCTTTTCGGCTTCGCATCTATCTAGTGGAGAAATATAAAGCGAGTACATTATTAGTGCTAAGAAAAAACAATAAAATAATAATATTGCATAGGCTGGTAGCGAAGAGTCTCTACGACAACCTTAAGAGGCTCTCGCTGAGTGGTTGGGTCAAGGGCCAGATCCAGAAGGCAGCCCTGCTCGACACTGCACGCATCGTCCGGAGGTTACTCTCCCTAGGGCCCGACCATCGGTAGCTTGGGTTCGCCCCGCCGCCGCACATAGGGGCCAAAATGAGCAAAAGTTGGCGATAATTGCTGCAGTGTTTAATTATCAAAAAAAATAATAAAACTACATTAGTGGCAGCTAAATAATAATAATTTATTAAAGAAATAATATTAATAACAAAACAAAAAAAAATATTAAATAAAAAAAATTTAAAAAGAAGCTTTTATATTGAAAAAAAGTAGCTTTTAAAAGCTTGTCGCGAAATATTCATAAAAAGGTGCGAATTTAGTTCATTGCAACATTTTATTTTTTAAAGCTTAATTTTTTTCAATAAAAGCTTGTTTTTGTATTTTTTTTATATTTTTTTTGTGCATTTTAATTATTACTCATCAAGACAAATCAAACGAGCCGGAACACGATGAGTTTATCTTGTGTAGTTTAGAAGTTCCTATGGCCCCTTCCGTCTTCATCATCAGACCTTGGACACCACCTAGGTCTAAAGTAATTGCTTGTCAAGACAAATCCAACGAGCTCAAACACGAAGGGTTTATCATGTGTATAGTTTAGGAGTTCCTATGGCCACCTTTCGTCTCCATCATCAGACCAGCTCGATGGTACCATAACATTGCATTGTCTTCGGAACTGAACCAACACTAAAAATAGGCAAGCAGAATAAAAACAGGGCAAGTAAAGTAAAAAATAAGTTATCCTGGCGGACGGAGGGGGTGAGGGGAAGGGTAGGGGGTGGGAGCAGGGTACCCAACGGGGATTGCCCCTAGCGGGGGGAAGGGTTTGGTACCTTCGAATAATACTACCAGTGAGATCGTACTAAGGTGTACGTAACGGAAATCTGACTCAGGTAGTTACCCGCTTGAAAACTGATACTTTCGACGGGACTTGAATATTTAATTATAAATCAAAATAGTGCAAATATGTGCAAACTTTTTTTTGTGATAATAATATTAGATAAGTTCAGTTATAAGAAAAAAGGGAAATTCCTGCTTGATATAGTTTGGCGCATTACTAAACCTTTCAGCAAGTATTTATCATTTTTATTTTCTAGGAGATTTCGACTGCACTTTGTCTTATATGTGTTAAGCTACTTTAGTTTAGTGTAAATATAAAGTAATAATGACAAAACAAAGTACACACCCGCAGGTACATCACCCATTGCAAAAATAGTTAATTCATCAATAACAAAGCGAACACAAAATAATTTTAAACATTTCACTCGAGGTACTAATTTGTCGCAGGCAAGCACTCTCGCGAGAATAAGCAACTTGCGACTGTTATTGCAGCGAGCGTTGTAATTCATTCATAGTTTTGACAATACATGTCGCTGCGGGGGTCAATAAACTTTATATTCGCATAAAAATAAAGGCTCTAATCGTCATTTTACTTTTCGAGTTTTCGCCAACTCTCTCCATACTAAGGCCCCTATGTGCGCCGCCGCCGGTGGTGGAAACTCCATTTGTTTTTATACCAATTTTAGTTTATAAAAAAAATGTAAAATTGTTATAAAAAGAAAATGTGTTAATAAAGGAATAATAATTGTTTTGCAGACCGTACTAGAAATGTCTCTATTACCAACACGTAGAGTGTGAATTGAGAAGAGTTATCTACGCGTGTAATTGTTATTGTATGTTATATTCTGGGAGGTCTGTCTCTCTCTACATTCCCCCAGCTCAATGTGCGTGTAGACTGGGCATCAATTTGTCTTGTCGGCCGATGAGCTGAAAGGAAAGTGCGCAAAGACATTGAGAACATCTTTGTCTCTGTCGAACTTGCTTACTCACACATCTTTTTTTATGAAAACTGACACGGTTGGCTACATCACCTACTACATATGCGATGTCAAGTCGCCGTTTCATCGGACCTTTAATTCAGTGCGGTGGTACCAAACCGGGCGGGTTAAACCCTTCCACTTAGTAAGGTAATAAGGGCAGGGATGTACAGTTGGCTGTTTTCCGTCCGGTTCAGTGTTAGCCGACATGAAATGAAGGGAACCTCTGACACGGTAGCTAGTTCACCCGTTGTTATGGGCTGACATCACGGATGTTGTAGGTGATGTAACCAATCGTGTCAGTTTCCATTAAAAAAAAACTAGAATCAGGTAAAGCAAAGTCTACATAATGGGGAAGCTAGAAATTAATATCTCAGACTGTAAGTATTAACAGGACAAGAGAAAAAGAGAGACAAAATATTAAAAGTAACCTATAGTAGGTATAGACATCTCTATCTCTCTACAAGACAACAACCCTTTCCACACTCATAAAAGCGATATCATCAATATTACTAATAATAAATCTGTAAGGGATGGTGATGGAGTAAGTTACTTTGTTTTAGGAAATATTGAGTTTGTAGCCTCTATGTATGATACTAAAGCTAAATTGACGATTTTTAGAAATCTTTTCTGTATGTATGTATGTATGTATGTTCCTCCATAACTCTTAAAGTCATCATCCGAATTTGATGAAACTTACTACAAGCCCATTTTACTATACGGGACACAGGATAGGCTTACTAAAATTCACTTCCGGCTACGCTAAGATGTGGCTCCCATACAAATCGAATTCTTCCAAGCGCCGAAATAAAGAGCGGCGCGGCGCGGCGGGGGTTAGTGGCGCGGGGTGCGGTCTGGCGGAGCGCGGTGTGTGTATGCATTGTCTTGAGCAGACTTTCTTATTTAATTCGATTCATAATATTATGTAGGTTAACTTCGTTAGGTATCTATTTGATTAATTTTAGGTGCAAACCTATCGGCTGCTCCAGAGTGAAACACTATGCTAAATTGTCCAGGAGAGCGAAAATAGTGGAAAATTGAAATATAACAATTTCTGTTCTATTTAAAGGAAAAGTAAATATGCAGTTAATTAAAAAAAAATACATCTTTGTAGTGATATGTACCATATGTTTTATTGTTATAAATAGCTTTTGCCCGCGGCTTCGCTCGCGTGAAATTCGTATTTCAAAGGAAGAAAGTAAGTAACTAAGGGCGAACTGGGTTCAGGTAAACGATAAACCCTCTCGAAGAAAGTGAATAACTTTTTGAGGCCGAAGGCGGAGTTGCGTTCAGGAAGACGATAAACCTTCTCGAAGACAGTAAGTAACTATGGGCGAGGCCGAAGGCTGAGCTGCGTTCAGGAAAAGGATAAACAATCTTTAAGAAAGTAAGTAACAAAGGGCGAGGCCGAAGGCCGAGCTGCGTTCAGGATGAGGGTAAACTTTTCGAAGAAAGTAAGTAACAGAGAGCGAGGCCGAAGGCCGAGCTGCGTTCAGGAAAACGATAAACCTTCTCGAAGACAGTAAGTAACTATGGGCGAGGCCGAAGGCCGAGCTGCGTTCAGGAAGACGATAAACCTTTTCGAAGACAGTAAGTAACAGAGGGCGAGTCCGAAGGCGGAGCTGCGTTCAGGAATACCATAAATCTTCGAAGAAAGTAACTTCTTTGTTACTTACTTTCTTCGAAAAGGTTTATCCTCTTCCTGAACACATCTCGGCCTTCGGCCTCGCCCATAGTTACTTACTGTCTTCGAGAATTTTTCGTCTTCCTGAACGCAGCTCGGCCTTCGGCCTCGCCCATAGTTACTTACTGTCTTCGAAAAGGTTTATCGTCTTCCTGAACGCAGCTAGGCCTTCGGCCTCGCCCTCTGTTACTTACTTTCTTCGAAAAGGTTATCCTCTTCCTGAACGCAGCTCGGCCTTCGGCCTCGCCCTCTGTTACTTACTTTCTTCGAAAAGTTTACCCTCATCCTGAACGCAGCTCGGCCTTCGGCCTCGCCCATAGTTACTTACTGTCTTCGAAAAGGTTTATCGTCTTCCTGAACGCAGCTCGGCCTTCGGCCTCGCCCTCTGTTACTTACTTTCTTCGAAAAGTTTACCCTCATCCTGAACGCAGCTCGGCCTTCGGCCTTGCCCATAGTTACTTACTTTCTTCGAAAAGGTTACCCTCTTCCTGAACGCAGCTCGGCCTTCGGCCTCGCCCTTTGTTGCTTACTTTCTTAAAGATGGTTTATCCTCTTCCTGAACGCAGCTCGGCCTTCGGCCTCAAAAATTTACTCACTTTGTTCGAGACGGTTTATCGTTTACCTGAACCCAGCTCGCTCTTGGTTACTTACTTTCTTTCTTTGAAATACGAATTTCACGCGAGCGAAGCCGCGGGCAAAAGCTATCATCAATACTAATAATAAATCTGTAAGGGATGGTGATGGAGTAAGTTACTTTGTTTTAGGAAATATTGAGTTTGTAGCCTCTATGTATGATACTAAAGCTAAATTGACGATTTTTAGAAATCTTTTCTGTATGTATGTATGTATGTATGTTCCTCCATAACTCTTAAAGTCATCATCCGAATTTGATGAAACTTACTACAAGCCCATTTTACTATACGGGACACAGGATAGGCTTACTAAAATTCACTTCCGGCTACGCTAAGATGTGGCTCCCATACAAATCGAATTCTTCCAAGCGCCGAAATAAAGAGCGGCGCGGCGCGGCGGGGGTTAGTGGCGCGGGGTGCGGTCTGGCGGAGCGCGGTGTGTGTATGCATTGTCTTGAGCAGACTTTCTTATTTAATTCGATTCATAATATTATGTAGGTTAACTTCGTTAGGTATCTATTTGATTAATTTTAGGTGCAAACCTATCGGCTGCTCCAGAGTGAAACACTATGCTAAATTGTCCAGGAGAGCGAAAATAGTGGAAAATTGAAATATAACAATTTCTGTTCTATTTAAAGGAAAAGTAAATATGCAGTTAATTAAAAAAAAATACATCTTTGTAGTGATATGTACCATATGTTTTATTGTTATAAATAGCTTTTGCCCGCGGCTTCGCTCACGTGAAATTCGTATTTCAAAGGAAGAAAGTAAGTAACTAAGGGCGAGCTGGGTTCAGGTAAACGATAAACCCTCTCGAAGAAAGTGAATAACTTTTTGAGGCCGAAGGCGGAGTTGCGTTCAGGAAGACGATAAACCTTCTCGAAGACAGTAAGTAACTATGGGCGAGGCCGAAGGCTGAGCTGCGTTCAGGAAAAGGATAAACAATCTTTAAGAAAGTAAGTAACAAAGGGCGAGGCCGAAGGCCGAGCTGCGTTCAGGATGAGGGTAAACTTTTCGAAGAAAGTAAGTAACAGAGAGCGAGGCCGAAGGCCGAGCTGCGTTCAGGAAAACGATAAACCTTCTCGAAGACAGTAAGTAACTATGGGCGAGGCCGAAGGCCGAGCTGCGTTCAGGAAGACGATAAACCTTTTCGAAGACAGTAAGTAACAGAGGGCGAGTCTGAAGGCGGAGCTGCGTTCAGGAATACCATAAATCTTCGAAGAAAGTAACTTCTTTGTTACTTACTTTCTTCGAAAAGGTTTATCCTCTTCCTGAACACATCTCGGCCTTCGGCCTCGCCCATAGTTACTTACTGTCTTCGAGAATTTTTCGTCTTCCTGAACGCAGCTCGGCCTTCGGCCTCGCCCATAGTTACTTACTGTCTTCGAAAAGGTTTATCGTCTTCCTGAACGCAGCTAGGCCTTCGGCCTCGCCCTCTGTTACTTACTTTCTTCGAAAAGGTTATCCTCTTCCTGAACGCAGCTCGGCCTTCGGCCTCGCCCTCTGTTACTTACTTTCTTCGAAAAGTTTACCCTCATCCTGAACGCAGCTCGGCCTTCGGCCTCGCCCATAGTTACTTACTGTCTTCGAAAAGGTTTATCGTCTTCCTGAACGCAGCTCGGCCTTCGGCCTCGCCCTATGTTACTTACTTTCTTCGAAAAGTTTACCCTCATCCTGAACGCAGCTCGGCCTTCGGCCTTGCCCATAGTTACTTACTTTCTTCGAAAAGGTTATCCTCTTCCTGAACGCAGCTCGGCCTTCGGCCTCAAAAATTTACTCACTTTGTTCGAGACGGTTTATCGTTTACCTGAACCCAGCTCGCTCTTGGTTACTTACTTTCTTTCTTTGAAATACGAATTTCACGCGAGCGAAGCCGCGGGCAAAAGCTAGTAAAATAATAAAACCGGACAAGTGCGAGTCGGAATCGCGCCGCGCCGCGCACCGAGGGTTCCGTAGCACCGCATAATAGGCCGGTTTTTATTATTTGTTGTTTTACTTTAGATTTTGCACTATAATCACACCAAATTGGACGCTTACATGTAGGTATTATTGTTTTTACAATAGAATAGATAGAACAATACCAAAAACAAAACCAGCCAAGTGCGAGTCGAACTCGCGCACCGAGGGTTCCGTATCGCCATGTCATGGTTAGCGCCACTCACGCCACCTATACGCTTATGAAATGCTTCATATTAGTTAAAATTCATAATTAGTTAAAATGCTTCATACTCTATTCGGTAGATGGCGCGCGCGCATACACTTTTTAGTTTCTTCTATGGTAACCCCCGTAAATTTTTTACTTTTTCTTATTATAATTATTTGATGTTATATCAGTCATAATAAAACATATTCTGTGAGAATGTCAACGCGCTACCTATATTACGGTTCAAGAAATACAGCCCTCGGACGGACGAACGGACGGACGGACGGACAGACAGACAGACAGACGGCGTAGGCTTAGTAATAGGGTCCCGTACCGGATACGGAACCCTAAAAAACGTTAAAAAACAAGTTTCTTGTATGGGAACACTCTTTATTTTTCTCTCTCAACAGTTTTTTACTCTTTGTTTTTTTATTATTGTTTGGATACCCGCCATAATAATACATACTTATTCTGTGAAAATTTCAACCGGCTACCTATTAAGGTTCAAAATATACAGCAGTAGGACAGACAGACAGACAGCTAAGGCTATAGGCTTCCGTACGGGATACGGAATCCTAAAAAAATGCAAAATGCAAGTGATGTGAAGTATCCTCAAATCGACGTGAACTCCTGCAAAGGCTCCGTTCGCAATTAAAACATCGAATCAATTAAGGGCCGTGCTCTATCTGTACCGGCTAGTACTTAATAAACCATTAGGGGACTCGCTTTCCCGGCACGTAGCCACACTCGATAAACTCCAATTAGACGAGAGGACATTTTAGGGCTTAGAGCCAGGGTTGCCAGCATGTTGCATTTTAGAATATAGCCGTGTACCATTTTCATAAATATCACCCAGTGAATTTAAAAACCTTGAAGTTACGCGCGGTTCTAGGAAGGAATAGGAATAATGTTTTATTAAAATTAATGCATTATATCTATTTATCTGATCTTTATTACTTTCAAAATTAAATATCGAAAAAAGTTTTTTTATTTTTTATTTTGGTACAAAGTACGTTCATTTGTTAGAAGTAACGCCAAAAATAAAGGCAAAAATTTGTCCTGAAATCTGAAACTCTGGCGGCTAGATAAGGCGCCAGCGAAATTGGTAGGTGACGCGCTTTTACCGAATATCGAGGGAAGCACTGACATGGCACCTAGTCCACCATGTTGTGATGGACTCACATCACGCACGACTATAGTATAACGTGATTTATTGTTACGTTCTATAAACAAAACAAACAAAAAAACAAAATACCGCGCACTTCGGTATAAATTACTTAACACAGAATAAAATAATTGTCAACCCTACGTTAGGGTCCGTGGAGCGGCCAACGATATAGGTATGTACTAGGTAGCTGGATTAATATTGTTGGCCTGTGAGAAAGAATTGCGAACAGTGGAGTGTTATTCTTAAAGTTACGAAAATCGTAGGAGGAATAATTTTTATTCTTATATTTATAGGCTTTGATTATTGATGTGCTATAATTGCCATAGACAGATGACGGTACACGCGTGTCTCAACTGAACAACTTCCATCTTCAATTTTTAGGTTTCCGTATACGTGCGGATGTCTATTACTAAGCCTACGCCGTTTGTCTGTATGCCCATCTGTCTGTATGTCCATCCTACTGCTGTATCTTATGAATATGTGTTATTTATTATGGCGGATATTCTAACAAACAATGAAAAAGCAAACATTTAAAAATTAAGGGAGTCCCCATAAAAGAAACGTCTTTTATTTTTGAGCGCCATCTACCGAACGATTATTAAACATTTTAACTACAAACGTATAAAGGATGACCGAAAGATGGCGTGGTGGGGAACACATGTAATTAGGTTGCAATCTTACTTGAAGGATAAGTTACGAAGGACTCATTATATGAATACAAAATAAGTTGCGCCGAACGCGAGAAATGCGCGAGTGCGATCATATGATTGCTGCTCACTATACGTGCAAGAAGGAGCATATGGCTACGGAACACTCTATGTGTGATAGAAATTATATTATTATGGAAGAAGGTCGGAGACCACGGCATATACAGAAATAGGACATTGAAAGCGCCTACGTACATATTGAAATTATTTTTAAAATGATTAAATTAATCAAACATTTTATACTTTGGAGTCTCAAGGATTAAGTAATAACTACCTCCTTTTCGTGACCCTCTGATACGATCGTGCGTTCGACTTTAAAAAATTCTAGCGCCGTGCGGAATCAACTTTACTGAACGAAGACGGTGTCAAACGATCGTGCGTTCACTTCACTTATGAATTTGGCGCAGTTGGCGGACTTGCGTGAAGTAGTTTCCTGTCAGTTCGTTCGCAAAAATCTCACTTGGTGGATCGTCGCGGTCGAATTGAGTGAACACTAACATTATTTCCAGTGTTTAATTCTGCTTAGTTTTGCGCTTGTTTTTATGTTTATGTAGCCTATTTCGTGTGTAAGTAATAATTTAATGAAAACGAATAGTATAGATGTAAATATTGTGGTGTTAATTTTTAAACGCACGAAAGTGCGACTTGGGCTTCAACTGACTCAGAGTCAAAAAAATGATTGACTAAGAATAAAAAAAAAAAAATACTTATTACTGTTCATTAAGAATTAAAAAGTAAATAAACAATAATACGTAACAGAATCTTGTTTATTTTCGTGCAATATCGTCTTTCTAGGGGTGACTTCACATTACATGCTCATTGTACGATAGAAGGGTTAAAGCCTATTGCGCACGATCGTGACATGCCCTTCCCGAGGGGTGAGATTTTTTTTATTATTTTTTTGGAATCATTTTAGGTCTATGTACTAAGAAACCAAACACAGAATCAAGAGATTCGAAAAAAAAATTCAGGCCTGAAAGGGGTATGCCCGCGGCTTCGCTCGCGGTAGACTTGGCTCAATAACAAATCCGATTGAAACGCAAAATGTGATAATAAACGATCGCTTCTCAGCGTGATGGTATATAATCTATAGTGAGCCTCTAGAACTACTCTTTCCATTGGCGCAAACCGCATCAAAATCTGTTCAATGGTTCCAGAGTTTACCTCAAAATAGACAGAAGTTTAGTTTACAGACATACGTTTCCTTTTATAAGAAGTAGAAATAGCAAATAAATACTCAAAACACATAAAATACCAAAAATAGTTATCGCTATATGCAAACGCCTTACTAAAATGTCACGGGTTGTAACGGATAAGTTTATCGTTCCGTTAATTAAGCTAGAAGGCAGTTTAATAACTATTTAGAATGTTGTTCCTGCTTAGATTATTAATGTCATTATTAATTTATGAAGCTACGCCTTATCAGAGTTCTGTTAACGATCTCATTCTGCTTAGGCGTTGTTAAATAAGCGGTAAATCTTAAGACAGCCTGAACATTTGGTTGAAGTAATTTCCTTCTTGTCAGATCTTACAGAATTTTAGCCTTCTAAAATACCTAAATGCCTAGGTAATTTAGACTAGCCACCATCTATCTTGAAAATGTGATTTGCGTATCATAAAATAGCGTTAGAGAAAGCTGGGGAAACTCTACAAACGTTTTAAAGTTTAAATTTAGGTACTAAGCTTCGATCGCGGTTCTAGGGAAGCATTCTGAATTGTCTTCAGAAATTTCGAATTTAGAACACCAAATTCTGTAGAAAACGTATATAAAAAACGCCTGACCATTCAAATACCCTTAAAAAGTCAACAATAATTTCCGTTTATTTCTTACTTAAAGGCGTCGGGGGGTCGCTAAGTGAATAAAATAAAACTCGGAGCGGCGGACGCGACGTCACCGAGTGAGCGGTCCGAGTAAAGGGAAATTCTTTTTGACTTTTTAAGGGTTGTGATGTGTCGGGGTTTTTTTAATATTTGTAATTTATTTTTTATTTCAAAGTTTTTTTAAGAGACGCCATGAGAGGCCCCTTGGAGTGAGTGAGAGAGATTTTTTTATGGAAACTGACGCTTGGCAACATCACCTACAACATCCGTGATGTCAGCCCATAACACCTTGGTGAACTAGGTGCAATGTCAGCGCTTTCCTTTGGTCGTGGCGGCTACACTAAACTGGACGGAAAACATAAACTATTTACATAGCCGTTTCGACCGACCTTCAGTGCGGCGGTACCAACCCGGGCGGGTTAAACCCTACTAACTAGTAAGGTTAGAGAGAAGGGAAGGATCCTACAGTGTTAAGTGGAATCCGTACCACGGTAAGCATCCAACGGTCGAACGGACACCCATAAAATTGCTGACCGAGCCCATATTGTGTGCTTATGACATCATTAGAAATCGCTAGTAGCGATGAATTGCTAACAGAGATTAGCCCCGCAGTGCAATGTGACTAATCTGTACAAAGCAGATCACATCAATTCACTTGCCTTTATCCCTAGTACCGGATACCTAGAATATCGGATGCCTAGGGTAGGTACTACCTAGGCTGGGACTATGTATCGAATTGACAACAGCGTGCCACGGTTGACCATATCGCCGGCATTGGAATGCTGTATACAATAGTGATATTGTATGTTAAAAATAGGTAGATGTGTTATCCGAACTCCGCAAGTGGCACATTAAAATCAGGTCAGTTGTCCTACCTTTTTTTTATTTTTTTTATGGAAACTCACACGGTTGGCTACATCACCTACAACATCCGTGATGTCAGCCCATAATACCGGTTGAACGAGGTGCCATGTCAGTGCTTCCCTTCGGTCGTGCCGGCTACACTGAAATGGAACTATTTACATAGCCGTTTTGACCGACGTTTCATTCAGTACGGTGGTACCAACCCGGATGGGTTGAATCCTACCACCTAGTAAGGTAAGAAAGGAAGATACCTACAGTTTTACGTGGAATCCGAACCACGGTCAGCCTCCAGCGGTCGAGCGGTCATCCATCCAAGTACTGACCGGCCCAGCGTTGCTTAATCATCAATAGCGACAGTCGACTGTCTGTACCACTGAGCTATCGAGGCTGATAGACCTGAAGTCAGTCTCGCACCAACGACACACGTGTTCCACAGACATGTTCGGACGTTAGAGAGCGAGATAGGTATACTTTTGCTCTCAACAACAGATCTTGCTCTTGTAATATTGTGACATTAAAATTATCTCATGGCATTGTGGTTCATTCGCTCAAGGTCGTGCCATTTGTAAACACCAAATGTCGTGTAGACAACGCATCTACCGCTTTTAAACATATTATATCATTGATAAACAACCAGTGCGGTCGCTTTATTATCTACCTGAAACATCTTCAACATAGATTTGATCATGCTTACATGCCATACACTGTATCCCGACAATCGAGGTAAGCAGAGTAATCGGCGTTGTGCTGCAAGTAGTCTTGTAAATTAAGGCACAAGACCGACCACCATGTTAAGCAATGTATTATAGGACAAGATAACTTATCTATCAAGAACAAGTAAGGCACGAAGACTCACCTGCTGCTTGACTCGGTGGAAGGATCGTGCCAAGTTGAGAGGTGGCTATCCTGTCGCCCTTCCTTACCTTTGCCCATACACATTATGCATGTACATTTTATAGTAAGTATTTACCTCCGTCCATTCAGTAATATGTATAGTAAAAAATATAATACTTGGGTAATTTTGCGTGAAAATTGTGATATCTTACTTCAAATAAAATATAATTACAATAAATCCAAACTGTAAGGATCATCGACATGTTCCGATAATCGGCGCTCTACTGTACATAATATTCTCGTTATATGTAGAGAATAAATACGAGTATATAATATACATTATAACGAGTACATATTGTACTGAATTCCACTAAAACATTAAACTTCAGAGCTATCAAGTACGAGGCGTTCAGCTCTTAAAGGAGCTACCGGTCTAATCAATTAAGGGTCCGCGTTTGTGTTAATTGTAGCTGAGTTTTTATGCAAATACCCACGAACGAGCCCGGTGGTCCAACGTGTTAGTCTTAATTGAACCTCTTTAAGGTGTTGCCCGCCTGGTACCGGCGACCATACGCAGTCGGAATTAATTAAGGAAAACCTTAATTAGGTCCCTGTATTTGTATATTGTTGAGTTTTATGCAGAGAATGTCCTCAGAGAGAGCTTGCAATTAAGTAAAAGATGCCTATTAGGTAGTAATAAATATTATAGGTAACTAAATTCTGCATTTTCTTCACACACGTCTAACAAAGTAATCCAGCGCCTCGATAGTGATATGGCGCGGTAGTATTTTTTTTTCGCGTTCGTCTCAATATTGTCCTCAAAGATTAGGTGTTCTGTGATTGTCCTACATTTCTCAGTCCCTTGGAGAAATAACGTGATGATATTGTACTTGTTGATAGCCGTACAGTTTTTTTTACGGAATGGGCCCTTTCCCCGCGGCCGTCTCGACCCCGCCGACTGACTCCCGCCGAGTCGCTATGCGGTCTTTTCAAATTTGGCCCAATTTACTTTGGGGACTCTTCACCGCGAAGTACAACTCGACGCGAGGACATCTTAAAGCAAGTCAACTGGACCCCAGTACTACTGAGCGCGACACCCCCTGGGGTGCGAACTGTATGCAGCGAGTCGCACGCACAATAGGGGCTTTATTTTTTGCATGAGCCCAAGTTTAATTTATGAGGTTCGGGTTGCAATGTTATTGCAACCCGCCTTGCTTATTAACCGGAAGGTCGCGCGTTCAGTGCCCATTGGCGTGAACCACTTTATTTTTCTTTCCGAGTTTGATAAGTGAATTTCTTGAACATGAGTTTCTCCATGGTTCGCATTCCATGTAAAATTATAGTAGGTATGTTTTTATATATTTTTTTCTTATTTTTTGAAAATTATACTACGAGTACATTGTATTATGTTTAATGTACGAACATATTAAGTTGATAAAAATTACGTAAGTATTAAAGTTTGAAAAAGGCTCTTTACACACACTTACTCGTATATAATAAGTATGAGTCTTTGTAGTCACTAAAATACTTGTATCAATTACTAAGCTGTATAATCTATATAATTTATTTTCAACAATGTAACGATATTTCGTTGCATAATGGACCTATCAATGAATTTAGTTCGATACCTAAAGCAGGGGGTTTCAACCGGTGAGCCGCGGCATACTGGTGTGCTGCGAGTGGCATCCAGGTGTGCCGCGAATTCTAAGTAACTCATTCAAACTGTGTTTGAAAACCGCGGAAGAAAAGAGCAAGCATAATTTTTCGTCTATCTATATACATAGATAGATTATCCACAATGACATTTTCTGACTGATTTGTTTGAACACCTCAAGAAATTAAATGAGAGTTCGCAGGGAAGGGAGTTCGAAGGGTATTTTGACATCCTCAGGTAAAATGAGAGTTTTCACTGATAAATACTTTTAATACGTAAGTAAGTACGCTATATTACGTAAGCACGAAGTCGCCAATTTCTTCGTCTTTAGTTTCTAAATTTTATATGCTTTCTTTATGAATATAAATGTGGTGTGCCGTGAAATTTTCGTAAATGAAAAAGTGTGCCAGTTAATAAAAAAGCCGCCAAGTGCGAGTTGGACTCGAGCACCGAGGGTTCCGTACCATCACACAATATGTTTGTATTATGTATGTATACAAAAATGATTGTGTTTTGGAAAATCACGAAACGCCTTTCTAAATAAAAATTACATATATACAGTAATGGTTTGACTGTTAGGCACTCTTGTAGTTGAAATATACAAAAAAAAAATGTTTTTATATGACATAACTCCTAATTTACTATTTTAGAATTTATCCTTTACTTGTGCTGTGAGAACTTGCTTTTTGCCAAATTTCATTATGCTAGCTTAGTCAACGGGAAGTACTCTATATGTTTTGATTTGATTTGCCAGTAGCAAAATATGTGACTTCAATGGCCGTATCTAGGGATTGCGTTGACTAAACTAGCTTAAATTTTTTACACCTCAGAGGAAACGTAGACCTTAGTATTTGATGTTAATTTTACCTTGATACCACTCTACTCGTTCCTGAGAAAAAAGGTCTTGACAGACAGACAGACGGAAAACAAAGTGATCCTATAAGGGTTCCGTTTTTTTCCTCGTTTGAGGTACGGAACCCTAAAAATTAGAAAATCGGTCAGGTATCTGTCTGTCCGTCCGTTCGTCCATGTTTTAGCCAATAATGATACCTATATGATGTGATTGGGGTTACATTCTTTGAGAGAGTAGGTATACATATTTCATTTACTTGAACTCAGCTCGGCCTTGCACCTTGCTCTTCATGACTACATAATATTTGTGCTTCAATCAGATTTACTATTAAACCAATTTCACGCGAGCGGAGCCGCGTGCACAGCTAGTAATAAAATAAAACGCTACGTGTCGTCTGTGTGTATGTTGACTGGAAGAAATATTCGTAAGGGATAAGTCCACATTTTTTTTATGCATACTGGCACGGTTGGCTACATCACCTACAACATTCGTGATGTCAGCCCATAACACCGGGTGAACTTGGTGCCACGTCAGTGCTTCCCTTCGGTCGTGACGGCTACACTGAACTGGACGGAAAACACAAACTATATTTACGCCTCATATAAATTATACAATACGAGTATGGTGCTTGTTTGTTTCTGTAAAATGTTTTTTGGAGCCATAGAGTATTTCTAACTATCTATCTAACTCGAGAACAACTGAACGGATTTAGATTGGTTATTTTATATGTACATTCAACTTGGTAATTCCTAACTGATAAAGGTTATTTCTTATAGTGCTAAATGAATTTCACAATATGTAAGAAAAGTTTCCCAAAAGTCTGCCGTGATCTGCCTGAACCGGTTCAATCCGCCCGGCATAAAGTGCCAGCACATAAATGATTACATATGTATACATAACCTACATAAGTATACAGAACAAAACAGAACAGAACAAATTAAAATGTTTTTATGGAATCTGACAGGGTTGGCTACATTACATTACCTACTACACTCTTGATGTAGTAGCCCATAGTACCTTAGTGAACTAGGTGTCATGCCAGTGCTTCCCTTTGCTTATGAAATATTTAATAAAATATATAAAAATAAGAAATATTTTCATAGCCGCTTCGCAATCGACGTAGCGGTGCTACCAATTACCAACCCTACCACCTACTAACATAAGGTAAGCGACAGTTTTCCACTTCACATAATAAAATAACCCGTCTAAGTTACAACTGCGCCCGGGTGTGCTTCACTTTCCGACCGGACGTCTATCCGTAGCACCACCAATTATTGAGTGTAGCCACAGGTCAGAAGTATTATGGTCCAACTAAAAAAAATTTAATATCTACTACTTCCAATCACTATGAAAATGCACCATAGAAATACCATATTGCTTCAAAAACATTTCAGAAACGACCACGATTTACTAAATTAGACTTATCATATAATAATTTTTTTTAAAGAAAATATGCATATTTACTCTGCTCTCTTTCACATTATATAAAGCTCTCTTTCACATTATATAAAAAATATTCAGGGGGCACATTTTAGCCACATAGCAAGAAACCGTTTCACCCGGTCTAGGGGTGACGCGGGCTACCGGCTGAGGGATGACGGTCGCCGATCGCTGTTCTGTGATGTTAGCTTAATTGTTTTGCTATAAATTGACTCCTAAACTATTTAAATAGCGGTAGCTGGTCGGCGCGGTTTCGCAAGTTCCAATACGGCCGACGAAGTGCATAAATGAGTTTTTAATGAAAACTTTACCTAACCTACATCTGCTGCTTATATATATATACGTAAATCGGACCGAATTGTTAGAATGAAGTTTTTGAAATAAAGAAATAACAAATAAAAACAGTATTTTTGGATAGGGGCTAGGGGTTGACGCTTTTGAGCAATGGTTGCATTATACGTTCTAAAAACAATACCGGCCCATCTGGACCCGGCCTTAACATGTGTGGCAGTGCTCTTCGACTATACCACGGAAAAAAATAGGAGAGGAGTTAGTCTAAGTAGACAGGGTACGTGTTTTTCACCAACTGGGTGGTTTCACCATCGTACCGTGTGGGGCCGGTACTTTAAAAGAATAGCCCAACTGCATCTCTCCCCGTGCATGTCGTAAAAGGCGACTAAGGGATAAGGACAAGATGCCGTGCTAAAGGGCGACAGGGTTGCCACCTCTCACCTTGGCACGGTACTTCCACCGAGTCATGCAGCAGGTGGGTCTTCGTGCCTTACTTGCTGCTTGATCGATTGAATCTTGTTCGAATATTTTGCGAAACGTGGTGGTCGGTGTTGTGCTGTAATTAACCACAGTTCTTGCAGCACAACACCGATTACTCTGCTTATCCCGATTGTCGGGATTCAACGTGTGTGATATGTATGTATGTACGTTTTAAAGTTTACATTGGACGCAGTAGATCTTACAAAAGGCCATATATTTTTATAGCATCACACTAAACGTGCTCTCTAGAGAACCAGATAGTTTTGGTGTGATTAGTGGAAAAAAGTTGTGCCTCCCGCTACTCCCCGCACTGACTGTTTTACTAGAAATTAGATGGGATGCTGCAACTTCTCTCTACTAACTTCCTCCGTTACCCTACTACGAATGTTGACATCGACGTCGTCGTCGTCGGCGCCGCCGCTCGTCGGCGCCGCCGCTCCTCCGCGCCGCCGCGCCGTCGTAGCGAATTACTTTTTTGCGATGCGAAATGTTTGACAACAATTTAGAGAAAATAAATTGTTATTGAACTGATATTTTATCAAAATTAACGATTTCACTATTAAACCAGATGCAGATAATTTAAATAGGCAGATCGGTAAGTATTCATGTTTATGCTGTAAATAATGATTCTCTTGTGAGCGGTAGTACCTATGGGTAATTTTATTTGTAAGTTACTATAATTTCCAGTGAAAAAAAATTCCAGTGAAGTTTCTTGTCAGTTCTTCTTCGCTGTGATAATCAAATTGGCGGAATGTTACAATGTACATTATGTATGACAAATCTGAGCGCAGCGTACTATCAAGAGATGATAAATAAACAATAAATAATAACACTTAAATAAGGTACTAAATAAAACATTGTGACTTGCGATGTTGGTTTGAACGGAGAAGTTGACAGGACACACGACTTTGCTACCACATTTTAAGAGCAGTCAACTCTTTAAAATAATTCTTTGAATAGTACATACACAAAATGTTGGATTTGCTAACTAAAAAAAATATGTTGACTATAAATATCTAAGTATTAAACCAAAGCTCTCGATACTACTAATAGATACTAAAAATACTAAAGATACAAAATCCTAAGCGCGCCGCGAGTGTAGGACTACAATAAATCGTCGTGTCGTTAATACCAATAAAATAATACAATAATCGAATACTCGTAAAAACTTCACCAGTTACTTAATATTAAATAAATTTGGTTCAAAATTCTACCACTTTATTCACGGTACTTTTCCTATGTGGCTCGATGTTTTAGGCCAAACGGATGGTCCTTTCTCACGAGAATATACTTAAAACCCATACCAAATAAATAGTTTAGTACCTATCTAAGTACTAAGTACTTGGAAATGTAGTCAATCCCTGCGATCATATTGTTATCTCCCGAAGAAGAACCATATTGTTAATAACCATATCATACCTACCTACGAGAGTCTACAATGACAACAAATGACGCGTACTTAGACCATAAATATATATTTACAGGTATAATATTATAATGTTCTAACACAAAACTGCGGTGAACATTGCATCCTCCCTCGCATCCTCAAGTAACTCGTAAGACGAATATCAACAGCAAACGTTATCTAAATGTGTACACCACATAATAGGGTACATCCGAATTTTTTTCTAAAACCCTCACACACAATCCAGGTACTTACTTCGGCCCCTCTCCGAGAAATAACCAACAATTTACACAATTGTTTGATTTATGAACTTTTCGCGTCGAGTTGGCTCGCTTCGGGTCGGCGGTGGCGGCTTGGACCCTGCGACAAATAGTACCCGGGGTCGAATATGTTCGAAGTGAATCGTCAAGGCGGGGAACTGGCCCCGCGGTGACTCGCCGAAGGCGGCTTGTCTGGCGACGTATCGGCGGTGCGGAATAGTCCTAGACCGTTTTTTTTAATGTCAACGAGACCCTCACGCTGATGATCGATTGCTCTGAACTCTGAATGTTCTTGACTGCTGGAAAAATTATTTCGTTTGTTGTTCCGATGGTATAAAAGGAATGATTTTTTTAAATTATTATTTTAAGGCTTTTAACAATTATTTGTTAATATCAGCCCCATAGTACTCATCTTCCCTATCACTTAGGGCCCAGAGTCCCTAAGGGACAGAGAACGCTCAACGAAATCCAACACATTTTCAGCCTTAAACTTTTAAATTTACAACATGCATTAAAACTAGTATCCGTGCTGTGTTGGATTTAGTTGAGCGTTCTCTGCCCCTTAGGGACTCTGGGCCCTAAGTGATAGGGAACATTAGTACTATGGGGCCGATATTAAAAACAACTTAATCGCCTTATTGAGTTTCAATAAATGCAGCAGTTCTCCAGGAGAACTTTTCCTGGACTACCAGAGTAAGCCAGATGGCACAGAAATAGAATGTAGTGGGGGACCTGAAGGTCAAGAGACAGAAATTGGCTGATGGGAGCAACCATCAGCACAATATTACATACCTAATCATTTCGAGATATGCCTTATTGTGATTATATTGGCTATTTAGGCAAGACCGAAGGTAAGCACAGACATGGCACCTAGTTCACCAAGGTGTTATGGGCTGACATCATGGATGTAGTAGATGAGGTAGCCAAACGTGTCAGTTTGCAGAAAAAAACAATATTAGCGAAAACTGCATGTTTTAGCCGTTATCGACGTTACTCGTTATAAACCGACGACGACGGTCGTTGCATTTTATGTTATACATTGTATATTATAGAAGAGAAGAAAACATTGCGAAATATAGCTAAATATACTCCCAACATTTCAAACAACATTTAAAGAGTTTGGAACAGACAACACACAAAATGGGCAACGGGAATTAAATCGTCACATGTTTTAATATAACCATGTCATCGACTTAACATGTTATAGTTGGGTCTTGGCAACGTTATTCTGTCATCTCCTCAATATCGCTGCGAAACGAGATGTGATGCCAACACGACGACGATGTGAAGTTGGTTAGTGCGCTGTGTGTCTACGAGAAATCGATTAGCGATCATTTATTTCGATTCTGTCATCACATTCGATTTTCTTGTACAACGTAGGTAGTCTGGACGAAAATAGTCAAGTATTTGGCAATCATACTGTTATTATTGCATTGTGAATGTTGTATGAGACTAATATATGAGAAATTAAATGTTTCAAATACCTATCTTATTATTTTCTACAAAATACATATATACCTATATACATACCACACGCTGGATCCCGAAAATCGGGATAAGCAGAGTAATCGGAGTTGTGCTTCAGGTACTATTGTAAATTACAGCACAACACAGACCACCACGTTTAGCAAAGTAACTATCAAGCAGCAAGTAAGGCATTTATGCGGAAAAAATAAAAGATCTGACGAAAGCGGAATCTGACGGACGTGTACTGGATCCTAAGACCAACCCGTTGCATGACTCGGTAGAAAGACCGTGCCAAAATAAAAGATAATAATTAAAACAAAAGTATTAGTTCTTTAAAAACGTCGCTGAGAACATTAAAATACACTAAGTATATTAAATTATTCAAAATAGAAAATGAAAGCGCCCCGGCGAAGGAAAGCTTACGCTTCTTGAAAAAAAAAATCTAAGGTTTCATTCCGGAATTTTTCCTTACTGTTGAAATGTACGAACGGCTATGTAAATAGCTCATGTTTTCCGTCCAGTTCAGTGTAGCCGACATGAAATGAAGGGAAGCACTGACATGGCACCTAGTTCACCCGGTCTTATGGGCTGACATCACGGATGTTGTAGTTGATGTAGCCAACCGTATCAGTTTCGATAAAAAAAAATCATGATTAGTTAAAATGCTTCATGCTCTATTCGGTAGAGGTGCGCGCGCATACACTTTTTGGTTTCTTGTATGGGAACCCCACGAATTTTTTACTGTTTCTTATTTTTATTATTTTTTGTTATATCGGCCATAACAACACATATTCTGTGAAAAAATCAACGGGCTATCTATTACGGTTCAAGCAAGAGATACAGCCCTCGGACATACAGAGAGGCAGACAGACAGACGGCGGCGTAGGCTTAGTAATACGGTCACGTACGACGGATACGGAACCCTAAAAATGAAACTGAATACGCATTTTGGCAATATTTTATTTATGACGAAATGATCAACTGAAATTGACTCCCAGCGATTACGTAACTACAAATTCATCGAACGAAATTATGTATTCGTAGTTGCTATGAAAATCTCAATTGCTTCTAGCTAGATAGAGCACCAACAATGTAGGAAGGTGTGGATCTAAGCTTACGATGGCTTCACCGAACATATCCGGGCCCATCGGCAGTAGAGGAGGGTATTAATCGAGGCCGGGACTAGCGAGTGGCCACTCTAAATTTCCCGCGCATGCTTCACGTTTCGGCTCGCTGCAAGCCCTCGTCAGCTAGTCTGCGTTGACTAGGACGCGGGGAAACCACCAGTCCCGCTCTCGACCTCCCTCTCTCTACCTATCCATATTCTGTAGGATGCTTCCAGTGACGTTTTCGAAGCTCTCTCCATATATGAGCTTAGCGTCGATCTTGGGAGCCCTAGATTCTTGAAGAGACTGTAGAGCGACTTCGCTGGTAGTCCCCTTGCTCCGACTTCCACAGCGAAGAGATCAGTCTTGAATCCGTTTCTCACAATCCGGTCTACTAAGTTGCAGTACTTGTTAAGTTTGATGTTGTGGTCCTTCGGTATGTTACTTTCCCATGGAACTGTAAGTTCAACAAGTACTACATGCTTTGTCGCTTTTGAGAATATGAGTATATCCGGTCTTAATGCTGTGGTACAGATTTCCGAAGGCATTTGGTAATGCTTCTCATGTGTGTCCATCAACAATTCCCAATCCTTTGCTGCTCCCAAAATTGAAGAAGGTTTAGTCCTATCTTTGGGCAGCTTATTGGCTCCAGGTTTCACAAAGTTGACCTTCTGGAAGCCGCTACTGGTTTGCCCTTTCCTGGTCCGTGCAATTGACAGGTTGATGGCCTCTCTGATGATTTGGAGGACTTTGTCATGACGGTAGGAATACTGGCCTCGCTCAAGTAGTATTTTGCATCCGCATAACAAATGTTTGGCCGTGCCTACGAACTCCTTACATGACGGGCATAGTTTATTTGTAGATTTCCCCCATCTAACTAGGTTACTCGGGTCGGGGAGAGTAAGCTGGAATGCATTTAAGTAGAACTTAAGCAGCTCAGGGGACCAGTTGTATATTATGGATTTCCACTTCAATGCAGGAGGGATGCAGAAGTCACCCACTGTTAGCCAATCATTCTGCATTTCTAGGTTTAAGGCGTGAAGTTTGAAGCCTTGTTCCATGTCCTCCTGAGCAAAACCTTTCAGTATTTCTTTATCAGACTTTGCTGTTTCTATGCCCAATCCAGATCTATTGGTGCGTGTACCAACTTGGAATGATTTGTAGAAGTCGAGTCTCGATTCCAGTTCATCTGATAGTGATGTGTTGGGTAAGGCTTGAATAGCGCTATCATTGGAGTCTTTGAGTATACATCGTTTGGCTATTCTCGCCTTTTGATAAAATATCGACGGTTTCTTAATGTTCAGTCCAAAGTTATTGTGAGATCTGTATAGCGTTGACGAGTCAGCCGGGTGAGCCAGTCCAAACCATGATTTCAGGAATCTGGTCACATACGAGTCTAATTTAGTCAGGTTTTGCTTTGTGAAGTCGTAGACGAGAAATGGCCATGAAAGTTTTGATGTCAGGTAGTTATCGTAAATCCATGCCTTTTGTGTACCCAGGAGGGGAAGATTGTCAGTTTGGCGGAGGCTCTCTTCGAAAAGTTGGACAATATCATCAGTAGGATGCTCCTTTCCTCTGCTGGTGATCCTTTTGCCCAAGAATTTAAAAGGAGCTTCATCAGCCACGGTTGCGATTGGTTTTCCGGCTACTGTCAAACCTGGATTGCTCGAGGTAAACTTTGAACCTTTCCTGGTTAAGCTCAAACAGTAGCACTTCGCTGGTTTTATCTTCATCCCTTTGGTCCATTCACAATAGTCATCCACCACCTTAAGAAGCGACTGATTTTGTTTTGGATTGCGGGTTAACAGCGTAATATCATCCGCAAATGCCAGGATGGCCGCCATATATGTGTCTCCATATTTGAACCTGTATCCCCATTTCTTTTCTTTTACGACAAGCGTATCAATTAGAATGTTGATAACAATGTTAAATGTGACAGGAGAGAGGCAGCAACCCTGGAAAAGTCCTATGCCGTAACGAATTTCCGGTGTCTTCTCCGTTTCGCCTTTTACTTGTATTACAAAGGAAAGTTTTTTGTAGTAGGAGGCTATTATATTACAGATCAGAGGTGGCACATTATACCACTCTAGCGCCTTTAATAGTAACTCATGGCGCACCGAACCGAAGGCGTTTTCAAAGTCTAACCACGTGGCAGTTAATTGTCTCTCATTCTTCCTTGCATCTCTAAGACATTCAGTCAGCAAAGAATTATGTTCGAGGCACCCTGCAACTCTTGGGAGAAAACCTTTTTGGTACTTCTTCGGTAAGTAGTTGTTGGTACACATGTGTTTGAGTAGTCTGGCCTGTATAATGGAGAAGAATATTTTCGAAATTGTGTTCGTAAGGGCTATAGGTCTAATATCCTTGGGATCAGTAACTTCTTTCTTTTTTGGTAGAAGAACAAACACGCTTAACTACCCGCTGAAGTACGTAAATGTTGTAGGTGAAAACAACATTATTATTCTCAACATGCACGCAGAAGATTGTTTTTGAAAATTAATACTCAATGATCCGCCTCTATTGATCTCATGCCAAATATTTAAATCCTCTCGTTCAACCAATCAGAGGCCGCGCTTTGAATGATCTAGTTGCTTCGGCCAATCGCAGCCTTACGTTTTGGGCCCACGCGTTGTGTTGCATATTTTAGTAGAGCTGCTTTGTATTTAAATGACTTGGAGTTTCAACATACCTACTCGGAATGTCGAAGTAATGTTGGGACGATTACGTAAGTTTTAAGATAAAACTTGTCTTTTATAGCTTCACCTAAGGACAAGTGAGGAATATCAGCGGAAGAGATTATTTTATTTTTTATTTTTAACTAGCCCGCGGCTTCGCTCGCGTGAAATTCGTATTTAAAAAGAAGAAAGTAAATGCGTCCCTGTGTTACCTTTCTTTCTGCGCGCGGAACAATTTGGTTTGTATGATAGCGTCAATATCTTAGCGTAACCGAAACTGAATTTATTTAGCCTATTCTAAGTCACGTTAAATGTGCTTGTAATAAGTTTCATCGAATTGGGATGATCGGTTTAAGGGTTATGGAGTAACATACATACAGAAAATATTTCTAGAAATCATTAATTTAGTCTAAGCATCATTAGCTACATAGAGTCTACAAACACAGTATCTCATAAAACAAATTAACTACTCCATGGTCAAACCATCCCTTACATATTTATTATTATTATTGATCAGATTCACAACGTAGAACAAAAAGATGGAAGCAAAAAATTTTGTAGTACCACTAGATGGCGTTACAATTTTTTTTAATTCTATCGCAGTGCTACTAGATGGAGCCATTATTTTCAATGATTTTGACCTTGAAAAATGTTGACTTTCAAGTTAAAACGTAAAATAAAACGTTGTGAATCTGTACCTTCCAAAATCTATGGTATTGATATTATAATATTGATCGTTGGTTTGATGTAATATAATTAGCAAAGAAATATGCGTAATTAAATAAATAAATAAATAAAATTAAATCTATTAAAATAATCTTTAAAACTATTATTTGTAATTTTAACTTTTAATTCTTAAACATAATTACCTATTTAACTATTAAATATTAATTAAGTAGATAGTACTCGTACGTAGTAAATGTACTATCTACTATCCTTTAGGTTAGATAGAGAAAAATATACTAAAACTTTTCCTCGACTGTAATAAACTATTTGTCAGTAATAAGCGGCTACAGAGGACATGACTCAGAGTATACTAGCGCGATAGATAATTGAGGGTAGCCCTGCCTGATTTTCAGCCCTACGTTTTGAAAAAGAAAATAAAAAGAAAATTGCATATGAGGAATTGAAAATTAAAAATGTTTTTTTTTTGGGGACAATTTTACATTACATTCGAAATATGACATGACAAGTCTTACGTGCGTCCGTCGCTCTACGCGCAGGTAGACATCAAAGTCCCCCTTCAAAGAGTCCGCCGCCGTCACCACCGCGCCCGCCGGGCGACCCGCTTTTGATGTCTTCAGCCCAAACAGGGTCAACTTTGGGCGGTACTTAAGTACCTAAGACGAGACTGAAGTTAACTTTCTCCATACAAAATTACCTTTCGGAATTTATGTTTTCTAGCCCCCTAAACCTTATCCGATTTTTTTCTTGTCATAGGGACAGTCGAATCTACGTTCCTGTCATTTTTTTGTTTAGATTAAAATATATACCTGCAACACCGGAGCTAAAAATTTCGACCGAATTTTTTTTTTTTTTTATGGCATGAAGTTCATTACCTAAGCTTTATTGAATCATCACTTTAGATATTCAAAAAAATTAAAAGACGGGAACGTAGATTCGACTGTCCTTATTACAACAGCAAAATAATTGTAAAAATTGGATAAGGTTTAGGGGGTTAAAAAACATAAATGCCGAAAGACGATTTTGTATGGAGAAAGTTAACTTCCGTCTCGTCTTAACATTGAACGTTGCGAAATTATTTGTAGTTTGTAATCACAGAAATCGGCGTACCTTGGATGAAGCTAGTAGCTTACCGAGGTACAGCTACATACAAAAGTGTTAACATTTTATTTCATGATATTTCGTGACATTTCATTATATTCAGACTCGGTCCGTGGATCAGTTCTTGATGAGGCTCGGCGCTCTGCTGGTGGACGAAACTGGCGTCCCGCAATCAAGGGCCTACTTTATTCAAAGTGTAAGCCTTGCCATCATAGTCCAGTAAACGAGGAAATTCGTTGTATGGGCTCTTCGGACTAATTCCTCTGTCGCTGAAACTTTGCAGTGTGATAGAGTAGGGTTTAAAATATACGTTTGACAAATTAGCTAGGATTTTTGATGTTTGGAAGTTAGGTATTTATACCTAAACATGAAAATAGCTTATAACTGCTGGTGAAAAATTGCTCCGTCCGAAATTCCTTCAGTATATGATATTAATAATTATTTTCATGTTTTTATTTATACTAATAGATTGAAGGTGTAAATCTTATACTGAAACTAAAAAAATAACAATATGTGATTTATGTATAAAACAATTCTGCAATTAATTCATGATGGAGACGGTCGCCATTATAACAGCGATGGCTGCGGAGATATTGAAGCGGTTCACAGATTTAAAAAAATCTACTTTCTTAGTGTTGTGATTTGTGTTCAATATACGAGTATTTATAAATTGTTAAGTTTCCATAATAAATAAATAAATAATATATAAAAAGAAACGTGTAAATAAATAAATAAATAAATAACTACCCCAACCCCGGTATATTCAAGAAACGCCATAGTTACTGCAGCTCACTCACAGAAACTCTCACATAAATAATCCGACCCTGCTCGCATATGGAATTCAAATATTGGTCGCGCCTCAAGTGAACCGAAATAATTACTTTCCCAATTCCACTCGGTATTCAGCGCACCCACCCTGTACACACGCCCTGGCGGCGTCGCCACCCACCCTGTATACAACCCTGTTGTCGCACACTACGGAAAGACAACCAAGAAACGTGATTGTCATACATTGCATACATTTTACCTTCTAGTACATTTGGTCGGCACGCACACCATTTGCAGCAGACAGGAGATATTATGTGAACAAGATTAATTTTATGAAACCTGATAAGGTTGGCTACATCACCTAACTAAATTTGGATGGACAAGTATGTATGTATGTATATTTATTTGTATATAATATTCTATATATTTAGTAATTTATATGTATTAAACATGTATGGCTTATATTTTACTAGCATGTACTTATATGTATTGTTAATAAGTATTCTTATTATTATTTTATCTTCAATTGTCACGCTCAACTCTTTTGCTACTACCTACTTACATTCCACTATATTATCGAATCTCAAACATCCAAAGGTTGACCGTAAGAAATCTCTGTAAGGGATAAGTCCGCCTTTGCACCTTATGTAAATTTTTCAATGTATTTGTTACTGTTTAATGTTTACTGGAGCAATAAAGAATTTTCTATCTATCTATCTAAATTTCTGATGTCAGTCAGCCGAACAAACCTGGTTACTTTTGAGTGTCATGTCTGTGGTTCATTTAATTATGTTGACTAAATTGAACTGGACAGAAAACGACAACTAGTCGCAACTAAAAACAAAGAGTCAAGATAGGTAACGTGCTCTGCTCCCGTGGCCCCCATAAAGTGTTTTATTGGCACACACCCGCACTCAGTCGGCGTCAGTCACCGTCCGTCATGGCACGTGTGTAAATGTGTGTGCATGCAGGCAACACGACCATAACCGGCCGCAAAATGGCATATTTTTTTGTCTTCTAATGAATAAAAGTTATATCTAGAACAATAAAAAAATTGTGAAAATGATCTGCATATGAAATTCGACCCACTAGTCAGTAGTAAAGTTCTCTATAGTTCAGTACATCTTTGATCCAAACTGGTTAATTAAAAAGGGAAGGTATCTATGCACAGTTGTATATGGAATTCGAACAATGGAGAAACTCGTGTTCAGGAAGAAGTTTGACAGAGATGAGCATATAATTTTATAAGTTTGTCTTTGTGCCATTGATTTTATAACCCTGTCGGGACAGATAGACCACTCCATATAAAAAATTTGGTAACGTTGTAAATCGTAAAACCAACAGAGGGCGTTAATAATTTTTCTTGATGTTGTCGTAAAACAAACAGGTGGCGTTAATGTTTGTTAATACTTCTATACTAAGGGCGCTATCTAGTTGAAATACAACATGTATGTAGGTACCTTTAATTGTCACTAGGCTGTAGAATTACTGCTACTAGACAAAAGATGGCGCTTTCATTTATATTTATAAAGAACATTATTTATGTAAATTCCAAAATTTTTAATTATATTTGAATAATAAAATTATGACAATTTACAATAAAACTAAAACTTCTTATCAAATTAAATAAAATAAAAAAATGTTTTGAAAATAATTTGGTATACGGAACAAAATATTATTATGATTGTAATTTCCTGTTTGTGCGCTTTTAATAGATAGATCCACAGAGCACGGAATACCCCCGCGCGCGCGCGGGGGTATTCCGTGCTCTGTGGATAGAACGTATTTATTTAGTTGAACAGTTAAACAAATACTCGTCACTCTTCATTCTAATAATGTCAGCATTGTATGTAAAAAAAAATATGAAAACTGCCTTAAAAAATTTATGAAATTAAAAAAATCGAACCCTAGAGTTGAAGGCGGTGCTAAAGAAGGCTACACAAATCACAAAGGATATCATCCGCGCATGTTTTCTTTCATGTATCATTTTTGCTTGCTTTAGCACCGCCTTCAACTACTCTAGGGTTCGATTTTTTTTAATTTCATACATTTTTGAAGGCCTTTTTTATATATTTTTTTAAATAGTTTTTTATTTCACAGTTTTTTTTTAAATTTTTTGCTATTAATGTACTCGGCGGAATCGCTCGACCTTCGGCCTCGCGATTCCGCCTCGCTTTCCAATCTGATCTCGACCAAATTAAAATGGAACCACCTCATGGTTATCCCCTTTCAAACAAAAAAAAAGAATTTTCAAAATCGGCCCACAATAATTGACGGAGTAATCGCGTAACAAACATCCAAAAAAAGAAAACATACCGTCGAATTGAGAATCTCCTAGGTCTAAAGTAAATTGCTCGTGAAGACAAATTCAACGAGCCCAAACACGATGGGTTTATCATGTGTAGTTTAGGAGTTCCTATGGCCACCTTCCGTCTCCATCATCAGACCAGCTCGATGGTACTCGTACTCGTATAAATTAAGCGCATCTGGCCGGTCGGAAAAGATTTCAAATTTAGAATATTCATGAAACAAGGGTCCGAATATGAATGACAATATCGATTCATGTATTTCAATACAATGACAGAGAAAATTTCAAAATATTAGGTACGTATTTAATACTTTTTAGTTCTAGTTTATTTTTTTTTTAAGTCGGTTTTATATTTTTAAAACAGTTTTTATTTCATTCTTTTTAGTAATATTTAATAAAAAACCATAATCGAAATCGAATAATCGAAATCCGTTTGAAGTGGTACAGAATTATTCGCCATGTGTCAAACTGCAAATTGCTGAAAAAGTCCACATCACAAAAGTTTTGCTGAAGGTAACCACACACCAATAGTATTTTGTTGATTTTTCATAAACCGCTGAATCAATTTCGATAAAATTTCAATGGGAGCACCTCTGAAGTATGACCTACCAAACAAAAAAAGAATTTTCAAAATCAGCCCACAATTAACACGTTGAACGCCATACGACCCACCGGTGGGCCTAGCGTACTTTTCCGTTCGGGCCAAGCCAAACTCATTATATCCGTAATTTTCATCAACTTGAGATTTTCATCACAAAGTTTATAAAATGCGGTAATTTGTAAGGAAAATAAAAATTTGCGACATTTACCGTCTAATTTTCGAGATATAGCAAAAGGCTCACGGGTGGATCGTGTGGCCTCCTATGAAGGATTTGTATTTTTCTGTTGGCTGGGGCCGCGGGGTCACGCCGCGGCCCACCCGTTGCGCGCTCGCCGCGGACGCAGCGATCAATCCCGGTCCGGCTGCGTCGACAATTGAGGATGTTTTACGCTTTTCTCGCCAAAAATGGATTATTTTGAAGATTTCGAGTTAACACAAGAAGCGCTAACGCAGTTAGAAAACATCGAGATAGATCTTCTGAACCGTAGTTTCGGAATAGATTCTATGAAGACGTAGTTCAACCAACGAAAAGAAGATGCTGTCGAATTCTTTTGTCGGAGAGTGAGGATAGCGACGATGAAATGCGTATAGAAAGACGGAAGAGAATGAAACACACTCTGGAAAGGAAAGAGGGATTGGCCAGAAAAGTGAGAAGAACATGTCACCAATGTTATGCAAAGAACGTACCAATAATGGGTAGCAAACAGGCTAAAACCAAGTCGAAAAAAGTATCCACTTATTGCCAAAGCAGCCCAACTAAACCATTCCTTTGTTTGCCTTGTTTTAACAAGACTCACGGATAATTCTTTATTGTTTATGGTTAAGAGCCAAAGGGTTAAGATGATTGATTATTTTAAATAATGAAGAGTCATAACATAATGTTGTGATTGTTCAATTTCATAAATATTTTCTTTTGTTCAATTTCATAAATTATTTTCGTAATAAATAATGTCTTCTTATTTGGTAATGAAGAAAATGTTATGTTCATTTTTATTTTGACGAATATTTTCTTATTATTTTCTGGTTTTATTAATTCTATTAATAAAAATATAATTTTCTACCTTATCGTTAAGAGCAGCCCTAGCATCGTTACAATTAACTTAATAAAAAACTACAAGTTTCTATTGGATTTGAAAACCACGCCGTCCGCTTCGACTACAAGGCCATGCGGCTCACTTCCATATTGGCTTTGTAGCTGCGCTCTGTGCCTTGTAGGAAGCGTTTACGTAGGACCTCTCACGCGGCTCACCGGTGACCCCCATGACCTGAATGGTTCAGTAAGGAAAGGCTCACCGGTGAGCGGTGAGCCCCGTGGCCCAAACGGAAATACTGGATTTTTCATGTGGCGTTGAACGTGTAAGATTGTAATTTCCTGTTTGCGGTTTTACTCCGGTCCAAAGAGTTTACAAACTCTTTGGTTGTACCTAGCTCCGCTTATTTGTTGTTATATCCGCCATAGTAACACATATTCTGTGAAAATTTCAACGGGCTACCTATTACGGTTCAAGAGATACAGCCCTCGGACAGACAGACGGACGGACGGACGGACAGACAGACTTCGGAGGCTTAGTAATAGGCTTCCGTACAGGGATACTGAAACCTAAAAATAAGGGGTGAAATAGGGGTGAAAGTTTTTGTATGGGGAATCCATGATTTCTCAAGGTAAGGATATGAAAATTTAATATCTAGGCTTTTGGCACAGATTACTCAATAGATACTGCTTTTGGTAAGAAATAATGAAAAATGGTCAGGAAGAGGAAGTGGGAGAGAAAAGAGGGGGGAGTGGGTGGGAGGTACGTTTGTTAGCCTCGGTAGCTCAGTGGTGCAGGCAACACTGGGCGCGGTCAACACTTGGATGGGTGACCGCTCGACCATTGTAGGCTGACCGTGGTTCGGATTCCACGTAAAACTGTAGCACCCTTCCCTTCTTACCTTACTAGGGTTGGTACCACCGCACTGAATAAAACGTATTTCGAAACGGCTATGTAAATAGTTATTTTTTTCGTTTTTTTCCAAAGAGATTTTATGTATAGAGTGAGCACTACGAAGAAAGAATACAGAGAAATGACGGCCAATAACTGAGGTATGAGGTAAGGTAGCGGGGTGGCGGAACGCTGAGCCGCGCGGGGCGGGAAGCGAGCGGGAGAGGGGCTAGCTAGCGAGCGACTAGCGGCTAGCGGCCCGGCCGGCCCGGCCGGTCAGTCAACACGTGCATTGGAATACGTAGGGTTGTCACTTAGTCTACCAAAAATATATTTTTCGATTTATTATTTTACGAGTAGGTATTATGGTTAATTGTGCCCGTAGTCTAGTGGTAACGCTTCTCAATGCAGAAGTTACGGGTTCAAATCCCGGGCACTAACTAATGTACTTATTTATTTCCTTGATAAAGATTGATATACGTGCATTTCATAACGAATAGGTACGATCGCTCCGGTGAAGAAAAATAAAGTTAGGTAACTAGTGCACACTGGTCTATGAAAGGTATTTTTGTGTAAACTGCTTCTGATTTCCACTGGTCACCATGTACGAGTAATCGAACCGGATATAACAAATTGTGACAAGTTCGAGTGCAATATGACTGCCATAAGAATACTCAATAAACAATAAAACAACAACAATAAAAACAATACCTCCTATGTCAGTGAGCAGAGTCCGTGCCTAGCAGTGGGACGTTTTAAAGGATTATAGAAGAAAACAGATAGTGAATTTCATCGAAAAAAATGTTTTTATGTATTTAAACTTAAAATACAGAACTATAATAACTTGAAATACATACCTAAACTTATATGGGTTTTTAAATTACCGTGGTTATTTGACATTTTAAGAAGTAACAACGGCTTTACTCACTATCGAAATACCAGCTGTGTGGCTCGACATTTCGGCCAGAGTGCTCATGATGATGGGCCATACGTTTGGCCCGAAACGTCGAGCCACACAGCTCATATTTCGACCGCGAATAAAGCCGTTTTGTATTCTTATAATACCTACACTTAATAACTAGAATAATATCTAAAAAACTAAACGTAATAATAAAGAATTCATAACTGCGGTCTTGGCCTTGGACTAAACTTAAAATCTCCAAACCAAACATACATAAAATAAAGAGTGCAGCATTTATAAAAAAAAATATATATATATATATAACTAAAAAAACCATTAGGTATACTTTGGACTACACACACAAACACAACTAAAATAACTCTTCCTCCGTACAAACAAAATAATTTAAATTTCACTTTACACAAATTTAAATTTTCACTTTCCCTTAAACAATGTATCATCTTGGACTATTTTTATCCATCTTTCTCGTATTGATCCATTAGAAGGATGTGGAAACCTTGTAAAAAAAATTTTTTCTTGAAAATTTCTCAATTATTTACTAATAAAAAAAAAATAAAAGAATAGCGACAACCCTAATTAGCGGTCAATTCACTCTCATATTTTAACGTGGTTTAATACATATTTATTTACTTTCATACATGATATCCCAGAACTATATTTCTAATCATTCATATGTGGCAGCCCTAATGAGCGCGTTCAATTTATTTGTTTAATTAAATAATGCTTATGTTATTGCAATGCGAGGTCAATACATAAAATGTACAAAATTTTGAAATTGAAGTAGCGTTGTGACAGCCCTAATTGGCCAGTTGAACCAAATATTTCTAAGCACATGGAAAACAAGATATTATATATAAGGTCTTTCAAAATTAGTTAATAGTACGCTAAGGGGGGGGGGGGGTTCTGTATCGTAAATAAATCACTTTTGAGGAACAAAGATTTTTTTTACAAAAAAAAAATTATAATAATGTAAAATGTAAAAAAAAATTATTTTCTTAATTGTTTCAGTTTCATGCCAGGAACAAAAAAGTCTTCCAACACATAGATCTCTTTCTTTCAGAAATTGTGAAAACCACAATTTTAGTTTTATTAGTATGGAATAGAAAGAATTTGATTTTTTTTACCAACTTACACGTGTTACATCAAAATGGTAATGAAGACTTTTTTGTTACTGTTATGAAAATGAATCGATTGGGCTATAAAAATCAACCACATATTTTTTTATTTAAATACATACAAAACATTTTACATAAAAAAAGCCCAAGGTCCAAAAAATTTTATATAGGTTTTACTCCCTATATGATGCAGAACCCCCCCTTAGCGTACTATTAACTAATTTTGAAAGACCTTATATATTAAGATCATAATGAAGTGATACTTACCTATGAAATGAGATGCCATCAGTTTTCCCAATATTTTTGGTATGATTTTTGCAATATCGCAATTCGCAACACACAACCGGGCATAATGTAATGACTGGCGCGATGCGAGCCGCAGATGGACGGCAGCGAGCGCGCGGAGGGCGCGTCCGCCGCGTTCGGTCGCTCGCGAGCTACTAGTCTCAAGAGGGTCCCTCCGCGTAATGGTTACTCCACCGCGGTGGAGCGAAGGCTGTTGCCCGGGTAAGAGGTCTAGTAGAATACATGATACGTCATTGTTTTTTTCCGTCCAGTTCAGTATAGCCGGCACGACATGTCCGACATCACGGATGTTGTAGGTGATGTATCCAACCATGTCAGTTTCCATAAAAAAAAGAAGAAGAGGAGGAGAGGTATGGAGGGAGGAAGGGTTAGTGAATGAGGGTAGGTGTGGGGGAGGGAGGTAGTAGAGGGAACGAGGAGGAATGGATATGGAGGGAGTGAGAGGTTGGAAGGGAGAAGGGGCGGGGTAAGAGGGGGTTGCGGACAGGATGAGGGGTAGTAGGGGAGGAATGGAATGCGAGCGGTGAATGCGAGGGTGATGGGAAGGAGGGGCGGCATGAGGGGAGGAAGGGAAGTAGGGAGAGAGGGAGGGAATGGGCGAAAGGGAAGGTGGCAAAGAGGGGTCCGTGAAGGGTGAGGGGAAGGAGGGGAGGAAGGCGGGATCGAGGAGAGAAGACAGGGAGAGAGGTGAGTGAGAGATGGGCGAGGAAGGAAGGGAGAAAAAGATAGAGAATATAAGAGAAGCGATGGTTTATTATCAATTTTGCATTTAAATCAGATTTACTATTTTTTTATTTTATTCGTCGTCGTCGGTAAAATCTACAATTTTATATAAAATATCATTGACTTATATATTCTGTAAAGTATAACACAAATACATTAAACCCACCCTCTTTTAATCTCTTTGGTATAACACAAAGACATTAAACCCACCCTTTTTAATCTCTTTGGTATAACCGTAGACAGAAAAAATAGTTCTGGACTCCGCACTTCATACTTCAATTATTACTAAAACGAGACACCGTGGTTAAGGTAGTGTGCGTATCGCGTAATACAGGACCGACCATCTCAAGAGATCGCAGTGATATTGTGTCATCCTTTTTCCACGCGCAGTAATCCCGTATCGCTTGCCTGCACGCTCCACGCAAACATTTACGTGTTCCAAAACAAGCGAATGTCGCACGTAGTCGATCGATAAATTGCCGCTTGCTTCAACGGCTCAAAACTATGGAGGTGGCTTTTTACTTCTTATTATTAAATTATTTATTAAAAACATTTATTGCAATTTTTTTCGTTTATTTTTTTTTTATGGAAACTGACACGGTTGGCTACATCACCTACAACGTCCGTGAGGTCAGCCCATAACACCGGGTGAACTAGGTGCCATGTCAGTGCTTTCCCCTTCGATCGTGCCGGCTACACTGAACTGGTCGGAAAACACAAACTATTTACATAGCCGTTTCAACCGACGTTTCATTCAGTGCGGTGGTACCAACCCGGGCGGGTTAGACCCTACCACCAAGTAAGATTAGGAGGGAAGGGACCTACAGTTTTACGATTTACATTTATTTGTGAAAGAAAACCTATGGATGATGAGTGAATTATTTTATAAAAATTTCAAACGCATTTGTCAATTTATGTCGACTTTAGACGTGTCTTATATCACTTGCAACTAAAATCACCTAAAATTTGACAGACGTGCTTAAATTAAGATTATTAAATCATTCGTTCATCTCCTGTCTTTCTTTCTCAAAATGACAATAATGACAGGAATATCAAAATTTTAGCTTTAATAGTGTGAAGTGTCTACTAGAAATAAAGCCAATATGTTACTAACATTAAAAACACAGACCAAGTTGACCAACCCACAAACCGAGGGTTCCGCACAAATACGACGGGGGCGTGGCTTTGAAGTGGGGAAGTTTGCTAGCAAATTGCTAGTAAGCTTATTGTGTAGACTGAAGTTAAAAAATAAATTTTAGTGAAATAATGTTTTGCCGGACGCGTAGTTTATTTAGTTTACTTAAAAGAAGAAACAGGTTTCCATACAACTTTTAATTTTTAATCTTTCATGCAAAATTAAAACTTTACTTTTTTTAACTACAAAAACATTGATTTTGAATAGACATGTATGCACAAACGACACGGGCTGCCTCGACATGGTCCCTATTAGGTTACGGTTAATTTATAGAAGATGCGGAGCGTAGTGACGCATCTTCTATAAATTAACCTTGATAATTTTTTTTGAACCACCAAACTGGTTATAAAAAGAAAAACATTTCTCACCTCCACTCATCACCTTTTTGATACATAAATATATTACAAACAAACTTAATTTTGCAGTCAACCTAAATAATAATTTCTCACTAACTATTTAAACGAGACCAGTTTTAATATTTTCGTATTCCTCCCTTTGATGTTAACTTTTTTGAACCACTTGTCATATACGTTTCATAAAGCAAATAAATATGTTATTCAAAATCTGTAAGAATCAAACAAGAACCAACCAAGAAAGAAACACGTAAATTTCTTGTGCACCTAAGTCCTTTTGCACAAATCGCAGATCAGGTCATGCTTGGAGTACTGCTTGCACCTGTGGGATGGCTCTGCCAAATATCAGCTTTTAAAAGGGAAATTGTTTGAAAAGAGGAATTTGTTAAAAAGGATTGCATTCCCACACGCTGGACTTACCGTGGATGCGTACCAACCTCTTCTGCAGATTTTTCCTCTATAGAACCGGTAAACTCTGGGACGCTCTCCTGTCTATATATTTCCTCCCAAGTACAGTCTCGGGTCCTTCAAGAGGGGCATGAACAGGCACCTGTCGGGCCGGCATGGCATTCGCAACCCCCGCATACGACCAAATGTCCATGGGCGTCCTTTGACATCTCATGGGTGCCTCGGCGCCACAGGTCGCGCTTTCAATAAAAAAAAACACAAAGAAAACACAAGCAAAAATCTGTAAATAAAAATCATGTAAGGGTTCTGGTATTTTGTTGATTTTATTGTAGCTTTTAAAATTGCCATCTAATATAGTAAAATATATATAATAAAAAAGAATTCTTTTGGGAATCCAGTGTTACCGTTTTCAAAGGTGGTGACGTAAAAAAATTTAATTTTAAAGAAGCCATCTCCACTTAATCCAAACACATTAAATGTATGAAGTGAAAATTTTTACTTTTTCTTATAAAACATTGTATTTGAAGGGATTTTCACTCTTGAAATATAATGCCAGATGCTCTCGTATACTACGCAGAGGCCTGAAGCCGGCATTTGTGTAATATTGAAGACGCTGAAGCAAGTGCTCTCGCGCTGGCGGTCGATGGCAGAATGAGCGGGCGATGCACGTAATATTTGAATTGCACGTATTTTTGGTGGGGCACGAATCGCCCTGACATGCGGAATCTTAATATTTTTTATGATCGAAGGGTATAACACCACCAGCAGCATCATAGATGGAAAAAATCTGGACTCAACTTTTTTTAATTCGGTGCCTGGACTCCGTACTTCATACTTCAACTATTACTAAAACGAGACACCGCGATTATGGTAGTGTGCGTATCGCGTGAATACAGAACCGACCGTCTCAAGAGATCGCAGCGATATTGTGTCATCCTTTTTCCACGCGCAGTAACCCGTATCGCTTGCCTGCACGCTCCACGCAAACATTTGCGTGTTCCAAAACAAGCGAACGTCGCGCGTCGATCGATAAATTGCCGCAACGGTTAAAAACTATGGAGGTGGCTTTTTACTTTCGAGCGACTGTAAGGAGAAAGGAAGTATTGTGATCGTCCAAAATTTCGAAGTTGAGAATTCGACTGATTTTTTTTTTTATTGAAACTGACACGGTTGGCTACATCACCTACAACATCCATGATGTCAGCCCATAACACCGGGTGAACTTGGTGGCACGTCAGTGCTTCCCTTAAAAAATAAATCCTATCGAGGCCTATCATTTCCTGCAGCGGATGAGTAGTCGTGGATCAGTAGTTTCCGAGATATGCCTTCTTTCCTTTTTCCTTTTTTATTCTGAAACGGCTGAACCGATTTTGAAAAAAAACAACTATTTCAAAAATAGCATTTTTTTTCTACGAAAAGAAACAAATTGCAAGTCGATCTGACCAGTAGTTCAGGAGTTATAAGCATTTATTGATTTTCGAAGCCTTTTTTCTAAGTGCCATAAATAGAAGGGCTTGATATGCGACTCTCGGGTATGTCGTCCTAGCAAGTCGGAAGAACTACCTTTAGGACGATATGCCTCACCTTCCTATAACTGTTATAGTTTTTGAGATCTAAGTCGCCAAAAGTACATAATTTTCGTGATTTGGTTTCATAAGGAACACTAAGCGGGGCCTATGGCAGTGCCTCAAGTGATAGTGCCCCTTATGAAACCAAATAATTTTCGTGACGCAACTTTTTGTAAAATACATTCGGCAGCAGGCTAAAGACGTTTCATCAAATTCACGTCAAAAACAAAGAAAACACAAAAAGAAATCTATAAATAAAAATAATGTTTAGGGGTTCTGGTATTTTGTTGAATTTATTCTAGCTTTTCAAATTTCCATCTAATATATTAAAACAATAAAAATATATTATTATAAAATAATTCTTTTGGGAATCCACCGTGTTTGTTTCCGTTTTCAAAGGTGGTGAGGTAAAAAAATATAATTTTAAAGAAGGTATCTCCACTTTATCCTAACCGCACGCGCGTATTTGAATTGCACGCAGGTTTGGTTGGTGGGTATTTGGCAACTATTCAATATAATAAGAAATAGGCATGCCATCTATAGACAAATAGGACAACTTAACTTTGGTCTGACATCTATGATGCAGAAGCGGCGAAATTATACATTTTATCCGCCAAGCTCACTGACTGACAAAACATGAAAATATTTATTGGAAAAATTATGAAAACCTTAAAATACACTATTTTGAAATTTCTACTTAATATAAAATAATCTTTAAATTTAACTATGCTGTTCCCACTTAGCATCGTTCTATAATTAGCAGATTTAAAAATATAATAATTATTTAATTCAAATTCGATACTCCTGGCGCCATCTTAGGACATAATTGAAGACTAATTTCATGTTACCTTTAAAACATCGCTGACGGTACATCTGACTCCCCCTATAAAATCAATGCTTTGTGCTCTATTCTTGCACCTCCTCGACAAGTTGGCGCCTTCTAGTTATTAAGCTCCATGTCGCATTCTGTATGAGCGTGATCACGAGCCGGTAATCCGATTAGTCTGTTTTCGATAAATTGACCTTGAAGTTTACTTGGAAATCTAGAGGATTAAATTTGGGAAAAATAAACATTTTCTACTTAAATTTTAGTATGTCAAATGTTAACAGCAAGAATTTTAAAGAACAGTTTTAATGGAATGCAATGCATGTTCGTCGCGCACTTGCCAGATTCGGCATATGATTTTGAGCAACTTTTGAAAAGGCAAAAAAAGTTAATTTATTTATTTACTAAGGGCTTTCGGCAAACACGAAGGACGCAGCTCTATAGATATTTCTTACAGTATGCGCATGATTATTAAAGTTGTGAAATAAGTCAATTTCTTTGGATTTAATAATGTTTTCAACCGCCTTCCAAAAAGGAGGAGGTTCTCAATTCGTCTGTATATATTTTTTGTACATACATATCACACACGCTGAATCCCGACAATCGGGGTAAGCAGAGTAATCGGTGTTGTGCTGCAAGAACTCTGGTCAATTACAGCACAACACCGACCACCACGTTTCGCAAAGTATTCGAACAAGATTCAATCGATCAAGCAGCAAGTAAGGCACGAAGACCCACCTGCTGCATGACTCAGTGGAAGTACCGTGCCAAGGTGAGAGGTGGCGAGCCTGTCGCCCTTTAGCACGGCATCTTGTCCTTATCCCTTAGTCGCCTTTTACGACATGCATGGGGAGAGATGCAGTGGGGATATTCTTTTTAAGTACCGACCCCACACGGTATATTTTTTGTGTGTGTATATTACTCGATTTCTCCGCCAGTTCTAAACGGATTTTGATGATTATTTTTTTCATGAGTAGGATATATCTCAGGGATGGTCCTTTCATAATTTTTTTGAAAGAATATCACCCCTAATGTTGGGAAATTAAGGTATGAATACTTTCACACTAAGGAATTTTTCCAATCACCTACTTCCCGTCAACGATATTATGTGATACTTATTACTAAAAATAGTGAAAAAAAAAATCTGTTTTAAAAAAACATTGAACAGACTTGCCTAAAAAGTATTAAATAATATTTTGATCTTGAGTAGAATGTGGTTCAAAATCACACATGAAAATTTATAGATGGACCCTTTTGTGCTATTGTACCGCCTTCTGCTCAAGATCAAAATATTATTTAATACTTTTTAGGCAAGTCTGTTCAATGTTTTTTTAATAAATTGTTTTCTTCTTTAAACAGGCAGACGTCATGTTTATTCTTTATTCATCATCCATAGACAGTACACTGCACTCGGATTCGTCATATTTCAACATTAAAAATTTCATCATCATCATCATCATCATCATCAGCCTGTATCGGTCCACTGCTGGACATAGGCCTCTCCCAAGGCATGCCACCACATTACAGCACACACCACATTAAAAATTTAGCACTTAGCATTTTGCCAGTTCGATTATCACAGCTGCGAAGAAGAACTGGCAAGAAACTTCGCTGAATACTTTTTTTACTTCCACTTAGTCTACATTTACAAAAGTGTTTGCTTGTGTTGGTTCGTATCTTATGTGATATTGTTTATTGTATAATTTAATCCGAATGACGAATGCTACATATAATTTGCATGCGAATGACGTGCAACTGCTCTTCTGCCTAGGCACCGACCGTCTTGACCAAATCCGATATGTACTCGTCGTCGTGCGTGCACATAAGCACTAAAAAGAATTGTTATGGCGGGAATAAGGGTCAAAAGGTCAACTTTAAACGAAATTATTGATCTATTGGTAAAGATAAAAAATCTGTAAAAAATATATGTTATGTATTGATCTTAACGTAACTTCAAACGTAGCGAAAACAATTATATTTTACTACTTTGAAAAGGTGTTAAATAAATCTCCAAAAAATTACGAAATGTACGAAAATTGTACATTCAAGTTAAATTATCTTGAGAAGCATAAATTGTTTCAATACAAGACCCTCATAGAAATATAGATAATATTTTCGTATCAGCCACCGCACGAGTAGAATGAATCTCGCACCTATTTACATCGGCATTGCACGGTTTGAGTCTTATTTCCACCTTAAATCCGTTTCTTTTGTAGATGTAACGAAAATAATTTTACAGGCACATAATCGATTAAGTATACCGTGTGGGGTCGGTACTTAAAAAGAATAGCGCCACTGTGTCTCTCCCCGTGCATGTCGTAAAAGGCGACTTAAGGACGAGATGCCGTGCTAAAGGGCGACAGGATAACCATCTCTCACCTTAGCACGGTCCTTCCACCGGGTCATTCTCTTCTGCCTAGGCACCATCTTGACCAAATCCGATAGGTACTCGTCGTCGTGCGTGCACATAAGGACTAAAAATAATTGTTAAATCCGTTTCTTCTGTAGATGTAACGAAAAGAATATTACAGGCACATAGTCGATTAAGTATACCGTGTGGGGTCGGTACTTAAAAATAATAGCCCCACTGCACCTCTCCCCGTGCATGTTGTAAAAGGCGATTAAGGAATAAGGACAAGATGCCGTGTTAAAGGGCGACAGGATAACCATCTCTCACCTTAGCACGGTCCTTCCACCGGGTCATGCAGCAGGTGGGCCTTAGTGCCTTACTTGCTGCTTGTATGTTATCTTGTCCGAATCGATGTTGTGCTGTAATTTACAAGAGTCCTTGCAGCACAACACCGATTGCTCTGCTTACCCCGATTGTCGGGATACAGCGTGTGGTATGTATGTATGTATTATGTATCGACGATTAAAAGAAGATGAAACTATTCAAAATTGAGAGAGAACACGTCATCGACCCGATGGCGAAATGGTACCGCACTGGCGGCTCAGAGTCAGAGTTCCAGGTTTGAATCCTGGTTGGGATGTATTTTGTCTAATTTTCGGCTTTGCATTTATCTAATGTAGAAATGTAAAGCTGGTACATGCTTAGTACTAACATAAAATTAAAATAAGTGTTAATTAAATGTTAATTAATTAATATGATTATATTAAAAATTATAAATAATAAAATTATGACGTAACGTAAACATATTTAACGTTTTATAAAACTCCTAATAATGTTTATTGTTTATTGTATAATTTCATCCATAGGTAGGGACGTACGTTTGGAAAATATGTCGAAAATTCCGCCAGTTCTAAATTTAATGCGAAGAAGAATTGACAAACAAACTTCGGAAGTCACAATATTTTGTTAGTACCTTATAAGGTATTATATTATAGTAACTTACAAATAATGAACCCATACTACCGCTCACAAGAGCATTAATATTTACAGCATAAACATGAATAATAAAGAACCAGAAGAACCAGGTCAGACCACTTGGTACCAATATAAAAATAAAATAAGTTACTTAAGTTAATTATAAAGTAAGGTAAACACACTTAACGTTTTTTAAAACTCCTAATAATGCAATCAGCTTAGGAACTTCGTAAATACAATGTATTCATAAAAACAACTTCAACTTAGTAAATCATCAAAACTGATTACGTATAGTAAATAAATCCAAATTGGTACGATTCCAACAGATCGCATTATTTTCAACTCTATATTGTCGAGTTAATATTATGACGTGATTCATCATTCGCAACGGGCTGAATTTGCGAATGTCTATAATTCGCGTCCGTTTGTTGAAATGTCAATCGATGAGTTTATAATCGTTTTTAGGGAGAGGCGAGAGGCCACCAGCCTTCCCCCTTTGACCTGCTTCCGTCCGCGCGCGTGCATTTGTCTGCATTTTATTAAGCTTTTGTGTGAGTGGGTGAAGAGGGGGGAGAGGTGGATTATAAATGAGTTATTAAAAACATTTATTTAAAAATATTCCAATTTCAAATATGCTTGGTCGTAAAAAGTTGTGAAATCTAATGTGGAGCTAAGGCACGCCAAGATCAACGTCTTCAACCACTATTAAAATAATATTAAAATGTTAACCTCTTTTAATTTAAGGGTTGAAAGTTTTGATTTTCAGATTGTTCCCTTTGTTTACGGTTCCAACACTAGAGTTGTATAAAATTTCATCATGTTTATATACGTTTGAAATAGTGATATATGTACTTATATAAGTTTTAATGAGTGAGTCCGTTAGTCAGTGTAAAAAATTGCAATATACTCGTACTAGGGCAAATAAACTAAAATCTACTCGAGGTAGGTATCTAAATCCGTGAAATTTCAAGCTTTCGTATGACAGTACACCATATTATTAGGCCGAAATATTTATTTGGTACTTAGTAAGATATTGACTAAAAAGTAGAGCGAATTAGTTTATGTAGGTACTAGCTTTTGCCCGCGCGCGGCTTCGCTTCGCGTGACTTTTTGCTCACAGCTCAGGCCGCCGATGACGTAGCGTGATGCCTAAACCACCTTGAGAAGTGACATAAGTAACAGTGAAAATTGTATGTAAATCCATGAAGTAGTTCTCGAATTATAAGGATTAATATATTGACATACGTTACGCGGCCATAGAAACTTAGCTTTATTTATTAGGATGCATAGAGCGCTCTGCAATCGCTCTTTCCCTCGAACTTGGCGGCGCTCTGCCGTGCGCTTTCAAGCGAAACCCTGCAGGGGTTAATATCAAATGATTACACATTTACCACAGTTGCGTTCGCATAGTGGATATCGGAAAATGCTTTACACATCGGAATGTCCACGATCGCTATTGTCTGTGACACCGGGCACAGTTTATTTGAAACGGTTCATATAACAGCACTCATAAATTAAATTGTCATTTTAATTTTATTCTTTGACTAGCTGTTGCCCGCGGCTTCGCTCGCGTGAAATTCGTATTCCAAAGAAGAATGTAAGTAACTAAGGGCGAGGGCGAAGGCCGAGCTGCGTTCAGGTAATCGATAAACCTTCTCAAAGAAATTAACTAACTAAGGGCGAGGCCGAAGGCCGAGCTGCTTTCAGGTAAACGATAAACCTTTCTCAAATAATGGAAGTAAGTAAGGGCGAGGCCGAAGGCCGAGCTGCGTTCAGGAAGACGATAAACCTTCTGGAAGAAAGGAAGGAACTAAGTGCGAGGCCGAAGGCCGAGCTACGTTCAGGTAAACCAAAAACCCTCTTCCGCCTTCGGGCCTCGCCCTTAAAGATTTCCTTTCTTCGATAGAATATAATATCGTTTACTCAATCGATTTATTTCATAAAAATAAAAAAGTAATATTAATAACTAAAGGATTAAAACCTACCTAACAAACATTAAAATAACTATCAAAACGGGTATTTTCAAATGTTCTTAGAGCACTTGCGGCATTACCCTGCTGGATGGCAAGGCTTACCCTTTGAATGAAGTACATAAGCCCTTGATGGCGGGACACCAGTTGCGTCAACCAGCAGAGGCCCAAGCCTCTTTTGGCTTCACTGCTCCACGGACCGAGGGTTTCAACCGCAAACGCAACAAATCGAAATCTTGAATTATATTTCTATATTTGTTGGTTTGACGCTCTCCACCCCAGCCTCGGCCGCGCCAGCCGCTCTTGAAGATATCCTAACGTGACGTGGAGCCAATGTGAGAACACAAGTGGCGTCCCAGATCAAAGAACTACCCTTATTCCATGGCACTAAGGTGATAGCATTGGGCCTCTTGCCATCCAGCCGGGATTAACCGGGAGGTTCTAGGATGCACGGTATATTTGCCGTCAGAAGCGTGGACTTTATAATAAAATTTAAATTAAATTAACTCAATCTTAATATAAATTAACTTTATTCAAGATGGTTTACCTTCTTCCTGAACGCAGCTCGGCCTACGACCTCGCCCTTAGTTACTTGCTTTCTTCGAGATGGTTTATGGTCTTCCCGAATAGAGCACGGCCTTCGGCCTCGCTCTTAGTTACTTACTTTCTTCAAGATGGTTTAGCTTCTTCCTGAACGAAGCTCGGCCTTCGGCCTCGCCCTTAGTTCATTGCTTTCTTCGAGATGGTTTTTCAATTGTCAGAACGTAGCTCGGCCTTCGGCCTCGCCTTAGTTACTTACTTTTCTCAAGATGGTTTAGCTTCTTCCTGAACGCAGCTCGGTCTGCGGCCTCGCCCATAGTTACTTACTTTCTTCGAGAAGGTTTATGGTCTTCCAGAATAGAGCTCGGCTTTCGGCCTCGCCCTTAGTTACATACTTTCTTCAAGAATGTTTTTCTTCTTCCTGAACTCAGCTCCGCCTTCCGCCTCGCCCTTAGTTACTTTCATCGAGAAAGAATATCGTTTACGTGAGCGCAGATCCGCCTTCGGGCCCGCCTTAAGTTACTTACTTTCTTTTTTTGAAATACGAATTTCACGCGAGCGAAGCCGCGGGCAACAGATATATAAATTTTATTGCACCAATGACAGCGACATAACTTCGACTTTCAATTATTTTTTTTTATTTATCAAACAATTTGTCACCGGCCAGCTCACGTCGAGATGGCAGTTCTCCGTTGTCAACATGACATTTAAAATTGTTTTTTAACTTTACTTTGGAATACGTGATATTTATTATATTTTTTTATTATTATGTTCATCCGTGATCCGATCCGAGATCCGTGATCCGTTCATCCGTTATGGCTAAGCTCAAGTGACAATGGGCTGGGCACGTCAGCCGAAGAGACGACGACCGCTGGAGTAACCGTGTCCTACACTGGCGGCCGTGGACAGGAAAACGGAGTGTGGGAAGACCACCCGCCAGGTGGGACGACGACATCAAGTACGTCGGCGGAAAGCAGTGGTTCCGTACCGCTGAAGGCCGGGAGAACTGGAGGAAAATTGGAGAGGCGTATGTCCAGCAGTGGACGCTTACACGCTGACTGACTGACTGACTGACTGATGTTCATCCGGGGTATACACTGTCACTATAAAAAGTTTCGTCAAATTCCGTTCAGTGGTTTTTGCGAGATGCGCGTACAAATAGACATTTTTGCATTTACGATTTTATGATATGTATAGAAAAAATAGATATGTATAGACTATTGTGTTCAAGTTATAAAAAAGAAGAACTGTCATTTTCGTTGTATCTACTTATTTTTAAATTTCGAATGAATATTTTATTCAAATTGTATTTGCTGCCAGTTCTCAAGATATAATTATGTACTTTGGACTACGTGATTTTAAACGCGCAATAATGTTTATAATTGTTTAATTTTTTTTTTATTTTTGATAATTTTTTTTGCGTGTTATCCTAACCCGGCATATAAACTGCCACTATACAAAGTTTCGTCTAATTCCGTTCAGTGCTTTTTGCGTAATGCGCGTACAGACAAACAAACAAACAAAATTGTGTTCAAGTTATAAAAAAGAAGAACTGTCATTTTCGTTGTATCTACTTATTTTTAAATTTCGAATGAATATTTTATTCAAATTGTATTTGCTGCCAGTTCTCAAGATATAATTATGTACTTTGGACTGCGTGATTTTAAACGCGCAATAATGTTTATGATTGTTTAATTTTTTTTTTATTTTTGATATTTTTTTTTGCGTATTATCCTAACCCGGAATATAAACTGCCACTATACAAAGTTTCGTCTAATTCCGTTCAGTGGTTTTTGCGTGATGCGCGTACAGACAAACAAACAAACAAAAATTTTAAAAACTGTTCTAACATGTTCAGTATCTCATTTTAAGCCACCCTGGTTAGTTTTTTTCCGAATACATTCAATGTACAGACTTTCTTACCTTTACGATTTTATTATATGTAGAGAGATAGATTACCCGGCTACGAGCAGCCAAAAATATCGGGATGTGTCATCCATCATGCTTGTATGTTTTTTTTAAGGAAACTGACACAGTTGGCTACATCAGTCATGTCAGCCCATAACACCGGGTGAACTAGGTGCCATGTCAGTGCTTTCCTTCATTTCATGTCGGCTACACTGAACTCGACAGAAAACACGAACTACTTACATAGCCGTTTCGAGCGACGTTTCATTCAGTGCGGTTGTACCAACCCGCGCGGGATAAAGCCTACTACCTAGTAAGGTAAGAAGGGAAGGGACCTACAGTTTTATGGGGAATCCGAACCACGGTCAGCCTCCAACGGTCGAGCGGTCACCCATCCAAGTACTGACCGTGCTCATGTATGTATTGTCAGCCTCGGTAGCTCAGTGGTGCGGTCGGTCGACTATCGGTCGTGATCATAAGCTCACCTGGGCGCGGTCAGTACTTGGATGGGTGACCGTTCGACCGTTGGAGGTTGACCGTGGTTCGGATTCCACGTTACTAGGTGGTAGGGGTTTTAACCCGCCCGAATGGAAGGTCGGTTGAAACGGCTGTGTAAATAGATCGTGTCCAGTCCAGTTCAGTGTAGCCGGCACGACCGAAGGAAAGCACACACGTGGCACCTAGTTCACCAAGGTGTTATGGGCTGACATCACAAATGTTGTAGTTGATGTAGCAAATCGTGTAAATTAAAAAAAAATCGATCGTAACTCGTTTGAACTTTCAACTACTACGGCATTGGCGACTAATACGGGATGTATGCACGCCTTATTAATAGCAAGTATGAAAATAATACATGCCCAACATGAAAGCAATTCGCACATTAACGCTCTTGATAAGTAAAGCTCCTTAGCTTTGCGCTGGTGAAAAGATCAAAAGTACATGAAGACACTTCAAGAGTACCGAACGAAACAGACATTGCTGCGTTTGCAGATGTGATGATAAGACAGAAGTGTATTTAATATAGGCGTTGCATCTCACAATGCCAAAAAAGAACGCTATTGCATTCGCTCTGATATTATTGAACCATCTCGAAGAAAGTAAGTAACTAAGGGCGAGGCCGAAGGCCGAGCTCCGATCACGTAAACGATATTCTTCACGAAGAAATTTAAATAATGGCGACGCCGATGGAGGAGCTGCGTATAGCTAAACCATATACTTTCTCAAACAAAGACACTGAGAACGATGTCGAAGGCCGAACTACGTTAAGCTAAACAATAAACCTTCTCGAAGAAATTAAGTGACTAAGAGCGAGGCCAAAGGCCGAGCTTCGCTCGCGTAAATGATATTATATTATATCGAAGAAAGCAAGTCATTAAAGGGGAGACCCGAGGACGTAAGAGGGTTTATTGTTTACCTGAACGCAGCTCAGCCTTCGGCCTCGGACTTAGTTACTTCCTTTCTTCGAGATGGTTTATCGCCTTCCTGAACGCAGCTCGGCCTTCGGCCTCGCCATTAGTTACTTACTTTCTTCGAGAAAGTTTATCGCCTTCCTGAACGCAGCTCGGCCTTCGGCCTTCGGCCTTCGGCCTTCGGATCGGTCATGGTTATTGACTTTCTTTGAGAACGTTTATCATCTTACAGACTACAGCTCGGCCTTCGGCCTCGCCCTTAGTTACTTACTTTCATCGAGAAGGTTTATTGTCTTCCAGGATACAGCTGGGCCTTCGGCCTCGCCGTTTGTTACTTACTTTATTTTAGATGGTTTTTATCGTTTACCTGAACGCAGCTCGGCCATCGGTCTCGCCCTTAGTAACTAACTAACCATCTCGAACTTTCTTTGAGAAGGTTTATCGTTTACCTGGACTCAGGTCGGCCTTCGGCCTCGCCCGTAGTTACCTACATTCTTCGTTGAAATACGAATTTCACGCGAGCAAAGTCGCGGGCAACAGCTAGTAGATAATAAATAACCCCGCTGAACCATTAACTTGATCCATATTTAGAGCAGTCATGCTCAACTTGGTCAACGCCGTTGCTGTAAAGATCATGAGGCTTCGTGAGATGTAACAACTATATGAGATAAGTTGGACGGACAGGAACTCTGGAGTGTTGCCGAGCCAGGGACTGCACCACTCAGACTATGTACAGCCTGTTCTGAAAGATCGGCATAGAAGAAAAGTTTCTTTATAAATCATGCCAGTGTTCCTTTATTTGATGGTGTGCAATAAAGCATGATTTTTTATTTTTAACAACTAAGGGCCGATGTAACAACTAAGGGCCAATGTTACAACTCCCACTTAATGCTATAATTTACGGGGAATCTGTCACAATATAATGGTTCTCTCTAATATCAACACTTAGTATATATTTTGAACTTGTGATATTCAGATGTACAGTAACGCACAGTTGGAAGTGTTAGTTAACTTTGAACTATGGGAAATAATACGAATTGCGTGCGAAAGAGACGCAAAATGCGTGCATGCATATCTCGGAGATATCCGAATGTGCGCCACCGCACCTTATATCCGTGAAGAAAAACATTTATTAATTGGCTACTGGGAGCTTCGATCATAAAAACTATTTTTTCCGTCTACGACTGGGAGACATTGCAGACTACAATGTATCCCAGTAGCCAGTAGCGAAACCTTTCACACAACGCCGCAATTCGCCAGCCTGTACACTCTCCGAAGTGGACTGGTTGGGGGGGTCTCGAGGGTGTGGTGGGTGGAGTTGAGGCGCGGACACTGCGGAAACTGTTGGCAAGCGGGTGAAACGGGAACTTGTCGAGTGGGCGAAATATCGCATCGCCATACACCTGACAAAGAATGTAGAATTGGCAGACTATTTTAATCGCACTTAACCTAGCCCAACTTATAGGCCAGGGTGACCAAACCAAAGTAACGAATTTTATTAGCAAAATGCAAAGCGAAAATCATAACCAACTACGCCACCGGAACGTGACGTATTTATTTCCAAATTTTCGTTCTATTGCACCTTCATGATTTCGCATAATCGCGTTGGCGGCTCAGGCCTAAGACCCAGGTTCGAATCCTGGCCGTGATGTATTTTTTCCAATATTTTCGCTTTGCATTTTTCTAATAAAAATCCTATTACTATAAGTGAGCTAAACTTGTATATATATATATATAGTATACAATTGGTTTCTCGGAAACGGCTCTAACGATTTGGATGAAATTTAGTATATAGATAATGTTTTTTTTTAAGTTTATCTATATAGGTGTAGACGCCGAGCGAAGCTCGGTCGCCCAGGTACTATATATAAAGCGAGTACGTGCTTAGTAACTAACATATAAACATAAAATATTAATAACGAATAGATAAACATAAGACTTTTTGTTCGAGACTATTTCGACAATTTTACTCTCATGAGCTTGGAAATATGTATTAGTTACTAGGTTTAAAACAATTATTAGAAAAACTCTGCCTGCTAATCCATTATTCAAGGATATATTACATACCTACATGGTTGTTGTCTTTAATTTTGACTGTCTGAAATTTAAACAGTTTTCAGTTTAAAAGTGAACTTTAGTTTGTTCGTAACTTTTAAACAAGGAATCTGGACCGGAAACATTTAATTGAGTATTGCTGACGGGTTTAATAGATTTGTGAGTCTACAGTGAAGAGGTTGAAATATTGAAGGATTATTGAAGAGAAAACAGAGATACACCTCGAGATGTAGCCTCGTGCCTGTTGTCTAGAGAAATCTTCCTCTACATATAAATTCGCACATAGCGTCAAGCCTACTTCTCAATGGGCTTGGCAGAGACAAAATATATCCACGTTTTACGTTATTGACACACGCTTGGAACCGTAAGCTATGAAAGTAATCTTTTATCTTTCTTTTAAGTAATCCTTTATGGGTGCCTGAGTCAGAGGAGCCAAAGCATATGCTTCGATCAGCCAATGCCACCTCCGAGAAAGTAGGTGCCATACCGGAGACTTTCCGGGATTGTTGGCTATACTGGACTAGAGGAGAACATCCAGTACGGTGGTACTAACCCAGTAGGCTACAGTTTGAGCCTACCATCCTAGTAAGGGGCAATGGAAGGGACCTACAGTTTTACATCGGTTCCTAACGGTGAAGCAGCAGGTGTAGGTATGCAGGTAAATTTTTCCGTCAGAAAAAACTCATTGGTGAGTTGAGTACACGTCGTCGGCCGGATCCGAACCTCGGACCTCTCGCAGGAGAAGCCGACGCGACGATACCCAGACCACGAGGCCAGGCGCCGTTCTTATTTTGAATATTCAATGTTTGAAACTATTGGCATTTCGAGTGTCATGTGAGTGTGTGGCACTATTTGGTTGCCTGGTGACTTTGGATCATTAAATAACCTCTATTATTATAAATCGCAAGTTTTGTAGTATCATAATACTTTATTTGAAATAAAATATTTAAAAATATTTAAAACTAAACCTAAAAATTACTAAATTAACTATAAAAATATATCTAACTATAATAAATAAAAATAATCGTCCACAGGGACCATTAGTATGGTCCCCATGACTAAAGCGAAATATCATTAATATCATTGATTTATTTATCAAGTAATCATTTGTTTGATATGGTTACTTGTTATTTTCTTGCATTCATCACCACCACCAACCTAAATTTACATATAAGTAATTTCAATGACTGAGAGTACATTATTATTTATTATATACTAGATGTGCCCGCGGCTCCGCCCGCTCTCATATTTCACTTCACTGCTAACCTCATAAGCCATTTAGCGTGATAGTAAGTAGCCTATAGTTGATGGGAAGAATCAAGCTATCCGTAGAATTTAGTTTTATTAAAATCGGTTCAGTGGTTCTCGAGTTATAAGCGGACAGACAGACATACACTCAGACACTCAGACACTCAGACAGAAAGCAGACGTTGGAAGGATACTCTACCTAATTACTCACGTTACCTATGGGATTATGAAATGCAATAGAAATGTTCATTTAACTCCGAATTGTGAAAACAATAAGCCAACTTGACTCTCTGTTTTCAATTCGGGCTTCAATTGTTATGTTCACAGAAAACGATTCCTTCGATGATTAGGAATTAAGTCCATATTCGCTCGTCAGGATATCACTGTATTTACGTACACACACATACAGACGAATGTTGCTCCCATTCATTTAAACCCCATTATGATTAATAGCCGACAATCTCCATAGTTCGCGTGCGGTCAAACAATGTACCATCAACATAAAACATAAAAACCAAGATACACAATAAAATTAAAATGTTCAGCTTACTTACAGTAAGAAAAAAAAGGTCGTAAAATCGACATACTAATACAGAATTGCTTTTGAGCTGAAGGCACAGAATTCATAATTGACATGCGCCATTGGATATTTTCAGTAATAAATATGTGTAATTTTGCGGCGGAGTGTATTTAGGGGCGGAGGGGGGGGGGGGGGGGGGGGGGTGAGGGGGCGCCACTGTGCGTGGTTGAACCACAACTAATGGGTTTGTCTCTATTGCTGGATTATTGTGTGTAGCGCGGTTTCGTGTTTTGATACTTTCGATTAAATATATTTTAATCGTGCAGTAGGTAAATGCCTAAAATAATAATAATATTACAATACGAAAATTTCTTCCAATTCGACCGTCGTCGTCGCCCCAGCAGTAACAGCTTGATAGTTATCTTGTTCAAATACTTCACTAAGGTTAGATAGGAATAATTTATTGCTCAAAAATATTTTACAGAAACAAGCACAATAAAATATTTACATTATTTACATAAGGCGTACAGAATCTACAGAACCGGTAACTCTGGAACGCTCTCCCTGCCCATATATTTCCCCCCGTCTTGGGTCCTTCAAGAGGGGCGTGAATAGGCACCTGTCAGGCCGGCATGGCATTCGCAACCCCCTCATACGACCGAATGTCCATGGGCGTCGTTAGGCACCTTATGGGTGGCTCGGCACCACATGCCGCGCTTTCTATAAAAAACAACGCGTAAGGGCGGACTTATCCCTTACAGTGATTTAGTTCAGTGAACCTTTCGAATGTTCGCAGTACAACACCGATTATTCTGCTTACCCCGATTGACGGTATACAGTGTGGTGTAAGTTTTAATAGTGTTCCAAAATAATATACATATATAGGTACATAACGTCACGCCGGTTTCCCAGTTGGGTAGGCAGAGAAACAATTCCCCTTTGTCAGCCTCATAGCTCAGTGGTGCAGACAGTCAACTGTCGCTATTGAATGTTAAGCAACGCGGGTTGCGGTCAGTACTTGGATGGGTGACCGCTGACCTTTGGAGGCTGACCGAGGTTCGGATTCCTCGTAAAACTGTAGGTCCCTTCCCTTCTAATCTTACTTGGTGGTAGGGTTTAACCCGCCCGGGTTGGTACCACCGCACTGAATGAAACGTCGGTCCAAACGGCTATGTAAATAGTTTGTGTTTTCCGACGAGTTCAGTTTAGCCGGCACGATCAAAGGGGGAAGCACTGACTTGGCACCTAGTTCACCCGGTGTTATGGGCTGACATCACGGACGTTGTAGGTGATGTAGGCAACCGTGTCAGTTTCCATAAAAAAAAAAAAAGAGAAATAACGACTTTAATTCAAGGTCGCCTATGGAGCTATGTGGTTTGATATTACGAATTTCGGGCAAAAATGTTCATGAACACTGCCGCCCGAACCCACAGAACAAGCATCAAGACTGTTCGGTTAGCCTCTAGCCCAAACAAATATATCTGTATTTCATCAGAATGTTAATCTGGCTAATTTGGCCCGTGACAGACAATGCCTCGCGGATGCTCGCGGGTCGATGCGCATGACGTGGTATTATACTATGACATTACAGCTCCACTACATAACATTGTTGGGTAATATAATTAAAACACTGATGTGTCACTATATAATGTACTTACATAATATAGTATGAGAATATACGGAGGATTTAATATATTGACTGTAAATTATTCGAGATCCGAGTACCCTATAAAAGGTACTCGCAATCATTTATTGCGTTTATTGACTTCATCGAAATTTCCATGCGTTAAAAATTTAATTTCCCTCTCATTCCGCTCCTTCTTTTCTTCGTCTCACGCTTCTCCCTAACTTTCTACTACCGTTTACTGTACCTTCTGAAGATGACAATACAATACTTATAAACTTATCTATACAGAAAAGTGGAAATTGATGCCCATTCACGGTGAGATGTTTAACCAAATCTTAGCACCCACAAATACTTTACATCAGAAATATTTTACACGGCTCATAAAACCACCCCCAAATTAGGATCCCATATATTTGCAACACAAGACCAGGAAATTATTACAAAACAATTAGAGATGTACAAAAGATTGTACTCATACGAGAGGTCGACGGTAAACGTGGCATTGGTAGTGAACGAGACGAAAGCGTAATCCTTACCTTTAATAAAATTCAACGTCTGCTTTCTTTCTGTCTGTATGTCTGTATGTCTGTCTGTCCGCTTATAACTCGAGAACCACTGAACCGATTTTAATAAAAAAATCTACGGATAGCTTGATTCTTAACATCACCAATAGGCTACTTACTATCACGCTAAATGGCTTAAGAGGTTAGCAGATAAGTCAAATATGAGTGCGGGCGGAGCCGCGGGCACAGCTAGTGCATATATATAATTAAAATTACACCCACAAAAATGTTGTGCAACGCCCATATGTGGTGCCTGAGAATGAAACATCAATTTGCAACAACAACAATATTCATGTTGGTAATGAACCACACGTCAGTGAAAATGAGCTTAGCAAAATCATCGAGGAACTACCAGTGACCGATCTCGCAATACCGACTGTAGGCCAGATTTGGTATATACTGATAAATTGAAAAATAAAACCTACCTCATTGATGTAACGGTGCCCTCAGACTACAACATAATAAAAAAGAGAGCAGAAAAATTATCAAAATACAATGCCCTCAAAGTAGAAATTGAAATACTGTGGAACACAACGTGTAAAATCATTCCCGTTGTTATTCGCACCACCGGCATTATTGATAATAAGTAATAACACTGCCCATTAGTATATAAACATTTTGAAGGCAGATATAAAGATGGAAATTTTATAAGAAGAAGCAGCTATACACATCATGACAATTAAGACTGGACATTTGTGAGTGGATATTTTGAAGAATTTAATCAGACAGAATAACGCGGTAATCAATATTAATGATCAATAAAACAGAGCTCCAAAAATATCTAACATCACGCTTGTTATTTTTCCCGGGAGGACCCTGGGCGGGAACGAGCCGGACTGTCGTCGGCTCAGCGATGCTGGACCAAGAAGGATTGATGAAGAAAATATATTATCTGCATTATTATATACCTAAATTAATCAGTGAGACTGGTGTACAGCATAATCAACTCAATGACAAGAGAAATATTTCTTCTCTCTCTCTCTCTTTATCGAACGAAAATCTATTTATTCATCAAAATCTCTATTCGTCAATAACAGAGCCACTAAATTGTAGGATACACTCTCTAATGCTTAGGTGCTTCAGTGCGGTTTACTGAGAAATGTACAAGCGTTAATTAGAATTTGCCCTTATAGGATTGCTTTGTTGTCCGTTCGTCTGTCTGTCTGTCTGTCCGTCTGTTACCACCCTTTTTCTCAGGAACGGGTAGAGGTATCAAGTTGAAATTAATATTAAATACGGTCCCTTGGAGGTGTGAAAAATTCAAGCTTTTAATTCAACGCAATCGAAAGATACGGCCATTTACAATGATAATATAAGTTAAAATGAGGTAGATAGGTTATCTGAGCCACAATAAATACAAGACCACAGTCCTGTCTGAAGTTAGTCGCCCACCAACTACGCACGCGTTCGGACCGCTAACCACGAGCCGCTAACACACCGAAAATGCCGTCGTGTGTAATGAAATGAGATTCTGCACTAATTCTAATAATTGGAATAAGACTATTCGAGTCGGCGCATCACTTTATAGTTCTTCCTCTCAACTTTTCAAGGACGTGCCATGTGTGAGCACTGAATGTCAAATAGATAACCTATCTTTCCTAAAATATCATTGGCCATTTATGTCACCCATGGTTCGGATTCCATGTAAAAATGTAGGTCCACCGGGTTGACTGGAGGAAATTGCCTAAGGCAATAAGCCGGCTCTTGCTACGCATTAAGTGACATAAAGTCTTTTATCACAGGTCTTTATTTATTCACAGAACTGGGAAAATGTGGAACGCGTTCAAAAGGGGCGTGAAAAGGCTCCTGTCAGGCCGGCATGGCATTCGAAATCCCTGTGCATCACAGAATGTCCATCGGCATCGTTAGTCACCTACTTGTAAGTGAAAGGATGCCACATGTCGCGCTTTCCAAAAAATAAAAAAATAAAGAAAAAAATTATAAATTTGTAGTTACATATAATGTAAAGCAAATTGGTTTGTTGGTTTTGTCTGTCAATACCCTTTTTCTCAGAAACGAGTAGAGATCAAGTCAATAAGAGATCCACTAAATTGTAGGATACGCTCACTAACTTAAGCTACGTATATAGGCGCTTCTTCAGTGCGGTGTACCGAGCGAAGGACAAGCGTTAATTAGGCCGCCTGGAAATTAGTAGGCTGTGTTCAGTTTCAAGGATATTGAGTTATCCGCATACTATGGCTGTGTTGAATTGATATAATTAATTACACATGAGTGGCGCTCAAGCTTGTGTAACTCTGTAACTCGGTAACTCTGTTGTCGTAGGTTCACATCCTGGCCGATCAGTGCGACTAAATTCAGGTCAGTGTTACCGCCTCCGGTTAAATTTCGTCTAACAGTTTTCTCACGGTTAAAGTAAGATTTCTCATGCAGGTGACAGTTAGTTATCAGGTTGCTATAATTTATTTATTTTTAATTTTTACATGAATATATACAGATATTACAGAATTAAACAATACATCATCATATATGGAAGATTAATTCGTAAACCGGATATTTTACAATGTAAATATGACAAATCTGAGTGTACTGCCAATAGATGTTAAATAAACAATAAACAACAACTATTTTAGCCGAAGGTTGTGCAATCGGTCCTAGGTGGAACTTTGTAACTACAGGCAAGGGACCAGGTCCAGCTTGTTAATAAGACGTTTGAAGACTCGCAGGTTGAAAATATCGAGGAACACAGTCGTCGGTAGACAATTCCACACCACAGCGATGCGTGAGAGGAAAGATTTTGAGAAACGATGCGTCCTCAAATAACTAATGTCAACAACAAAAGGCTGTATGTACAGTTTCTCTGCGACGATGTACTACTGTAGGCCCCTCTTCTCTTACCCACCTACGATCAAACTATTGTGTAACATATCAACTCCGGCTTACGAATTAATCTTTCAAACGATTTTCGAAAAAAGGTAGCCTGGTAAAAGCAGCACAAATGTAACGATTACCCCCACAGCAGTACAGACTCGTTAAAACCTTATAGCATCGACGAGAACAATAGCATTATAGTAATGTGTCCGGTGTATGGTTTAATTATAAGTAAACTTAACGTAAACTAGGTGGTAGGGTTCAACCCGCCCTGGTTGGTGCCAGCGCACTGAATGAAACATCGGTCGGAACGGCTATGTAAATAGTTTGTGTTTTCCGTCCAGTTCAGTGTAGCCGGTACGACCGATAGGAAGCACTGACATCGCACCTAGTTCACCCGGTGTGACATGGTATGGGCTGACATCACGGATGTTGTAGGTGATGTAGCCAAACGTGTCAGTTTCCATAATTTTTTTTTTTTAAACTAACCTATGCGCAGTTTTTTTTATGTAAGTAATCCTGTATGGGTGGATGAGTCGGAGGGGCCAAAGCACATGCTCCGACCAGCCAATATCACCTCCGAGAAGGTACGTGCCATACCGGAGACTTCCCTGGATTGCTGGCTATACTGGACTAGAGGCCAGAGACTACTTGTGGCCAAGCGCTAAATGTGTTGCCCGGCTTATAAAAGAGCGGTGGGTTCGTTACCCATTGGCGAACCCCACTTACTTTCTCTTTCCGAGTTTCATCAGTGCATTTCTTTCACGAACACGAGTACAGATGTTTTATCTCACGAGCGCGCCTGTGTGTGTAGCGTTAGCGCAGGTAGCGCTCCCGAGCTTACGCAGACAAAGACAGTGTGCTGTGCATGTATATTTACACATTTACACACAAGCGTGGCTCACCCGCGCTCGTGAGATAAAACATCTGTAGCTTCATGGTTTGCATTAAATGTATAACTTCTGATCCCTTCCCTTCCCGTACTTCCCTTAAACCATTCGAATTGGTACGCCCGCACTGAAATGCAGTTGAAACGATTATTCATAGTCGTTTCGACTGCCTTTCGATGCCTTTCATACATACATACATAGCAGACGCTGTATCCCTGCAATTGAGGTAAGCAGAGTAATCGATTTTATGCTAGTAGGACTACGGTAAGTTAGAGCACAACTGACCACCACGTTTCGCAGTATTCGGACAAGATTACTATTATAGTAGAAATTAAGGCACGAAGACCCATCTGATGCATGACTCGGTAGAAGGACCGTGCCAAGGTGAGAGATGGCTAGCTTTCGCCCATTAGCACGACATCTCGTCCTTATCGCTTAGTCGCCTCCTACGACATGCACGAGGAGAGATGCAGTGGGCTATTATATTTAAGTAGGTGTGGGGCTATTATTATTAAGTGAGTGGCTTCTGCTTAATTGGTGTAGCAGGTGATATTGCAAGCCAAACCTGATTTCACTGGTTGGTAATACCGCAAGTGTTCTAGGAACATTTGAAAACGCCCCTTTTGATAGTTATTTTAATGTTTGTTAGGTAGGTTTTAATTCTTTAGTAGTATTACTATTTTATATATTATGAAAATAAATGGTCCTTAATAAGACCAACTTATTATCACAAATCGATATGGCCTGGTTTTTTGGTATGACCAGAACATATTGTGATCATTTTTCTTTACGGTGATTGGTGATTGACCAACGGTGAGGACGCAGTCCTATGAGGGGGGAGTGGGCAGCTATGGATGTTTCGATGGATGGATATATTCCGGGACCGGTAATTGTTAGTTTAACATCGCTTAGCCACACGCGGCTGAGTCCGCCTCTATTGCCCTCTGTAGGGATGTTAGTCTTTAATAAAACCTCAATATCGACTTTAATAAAACCCCAATATCGATTTTTGTGTAATATATTTTTTGTTATACCTATTTGCTTCTGCCCAAGTTTCAAGAATGACTTTTCCACTCAAGATCCGTGTGCCTGTAGGAAGAAATTTTAATATTAAGTTAATCAAACCAAATTGTTTGTTTAACCATTATACTATTTCGATAAAATTACGTACATAAAACATTTTTTTTTTAATCGTGATCGTGATGACGTGATTGTTAGCTTACGTTTGTATGGAAAGCCGAAGCTTAGATTAAATAATAAAATAATTAGATACTACGAGGATCTTGCATACAAACAATTAATATCGTCTATCTAGCTAGGGCAATCTTCCATCGTCGTCGAAGTCTGTACAGTACGCGGCTTGGCAGTAAATAATCCATATCGGTCTTTAGAAAGAGACATTCGGTTGTAGAGCGTTGTCCCTGAGTTAGTGCGACTGAGACGACGCTCTACAACCGGATTGTCTCTTTCTAAAGTCCGATGTGCATTATTTACTGCCGCGTACTTTACCTACTCCCACCGAACTAAACGTATTAGAAACGGTATAGCGCGATGAACCATGTTAATTGTCTTACCGACAACAACAAGTGCTCTTGCCTTAAAATGCGATATTGTGATCATGAATACATTCAACCGATCGCATTAAAAGCCATATCATTCTAAGAATTCGCGTATTTACGGATACGATACGATAGGTGAGTTACACACACAAGCACACAGTTTACACTAATTCCTATAAGCCGCGCGCAACGCTCGGGGCGCGATTTCGGTCGGTATTCGATATTGTATACTTCAGCTGAACACGCGACAAAATTCAAAGTAGAAATAAGCAACACCGTTTGTCACTGTCACTCTTGCACATAACATAACTTTATTCTTTATATTAGGTAAACCATATACTTTTTCAAACGAAGTAACTTAGGGCGAGGCCGAAGGCCGAGCTGCGTTAAAGTAAATGATAATTCATCTCAAATAAAGTAAGTTAATGCCCTGCCGAACGCCGACGCACGTGCGTTCGCGTACACAATATTATATATTCTATCTAAGATAGCAACTCATTAAAAGTTAGGCCCGGAGGGCGGGAGAGGTTTATCGTTTACCTAAACGCAGCTCGGCCTTCGGCCTTGCCCTTATTTACTTACTTTCATCGATAATAATATCGTTAACTCGTCCTAAGTTACTTACTTTCTTCGAGAAGGTTTATTGTTTACATGAACGTAGCTCGGCCTTGGGCCTCGCCCTTAGTTACTTTCGTCGAGAAGAATATCGTTAACTTAAAGATTCTTTGGTCGAGAACATACTTTTTCGGGAATGATGCATGGGTAGGGCCAGTCTATAGATATGATGTAGATGCCTACTTTAACTTCTAGACTGGACTTCCCAGATAACCCAAGCTTACACCACTCACCATCAACTTGGCTCCCGTACAATCTATTATGCTGTGTTAGCCCCACGCAAGTGCATTCGAGAGTAGGTAATTGACAGTTTAACATGGCCTTAGCTACTGACCGAGGTCGGCCGTAATGCTCGCTTGCATGCCGATATAAGACGTTTACGGAGACGTCGATATTCTGCTGGGTCAGGCCTTCGATCGATATGTCGATATTTCACATTTAACATTTTATTAATATTATGGAGTCTTCCCTAGCATATACCTAACTCCTATGTATAATATTAGTAATACTATAGAAAGGTAGTTAGTTGTTTATATTTTTCTGGATTCTGCATCTCTCCCCGGCCCTTGCATGTCGTAAAAAGCGACTAAGAGATAGGACAAGGAGGAGAATCATTCAATACATTTTATTAAACAGGTTTACAGATATTTATTTACAGATTAAACGAGATTATTTATATATTATAGTTTTTAGTTAATTGTCTATTATGTTTTCGCTCTTGAATAAATAAATTCATCTCTCATGCATGACACAAAACAAACGGTCCCCAAGATTTTTATTAAACAAAATAATTTAATCAAAATAACAAAAATAACTTATAGATAATAAATAGAAAATTAAAACTAAAACCAACCTGTTTGTACCGTGTGGGGCCGGTACTTTAAAACAATAGCCCCACTGCATCTCACCCCGTGTATGTCGTAAAAGGCGACTAAGGGATATGACTCCTTTCTTATATTACTAGGTGGTACGGTTTAACCCGCCCGGGTTGGTACCACCGCACTGAATGAAAGGTCGGTCGAAACGGCTATGTAAATAGTTTGTGTTTTCCGTCCAGTTCAGTGTAGCCGGCACGACCGAAGGGAAGCACTGACGTGGCACCAAGTTCACCCGGTGTTATGGGGTGACATCACGGATGTTGTCACCTACAACATCCGTGATGTCACCCCATTGCCATGTAGCCAACCGTGTCAGTTTCCATAAAAAAAAACCTAAAACTAACCTAAAATATACATTTTCGTTAAGCGGTTTTGCGCGTTCCCCCTCTGTATTGCCTGGCACCTTTGCCGGAAGTAGGCAAAGCATGATGGGTGACCTGTAGCGGGCGCACTCCTCGACCCTATCTCGTGGGCAAAAGCTCCGACCAGGGGCCGAAGGTTCCGACGGCGAATGCCACAAACCAATAATTAGAGTTTAATTTATTTTAACTTTTTAGTAGGTACATAATTTGTCTTCAGGAAGGTATTAAACACACTGTAACAGTTCCACGGCACAACGGTTGAAAACCCCTGGGTAAAAGTATTTTAGATTAGAAAAGATAGTTATTGTAGTAATTAGTAATGTTTTTATTGTTTATATATTATGTATTCTCATTTCACATTCATATTATGCAGTATATGCACATTTTTATGTAAAAAAAAATTCCCACGGTAATGTTCGAATTGGGAATTCATTATTCTTTAATAGACATAATTCACCGTTCTCTAATAAAACATATTCTTTTTTTTACGGTTTTATTTAGTTTCTAAATAATTATCGAAATATAAACGTTTGAACATTTTACCTCACTACCGCTTTCATCGCACACTAATAGGGTCGTGTAATTCTGTTCACCGGTGCGGCGGAGCGGCGGCGGAGGAGCGGGGCGTACGGTGAACAAAGGATATACTATCGATATACAGACATCGATACGTCACATCACTACACAGATCACTATAACTGCTAACTGTTATAAAATCAACGTGTGTATGTCTGTATGTATGTATGTCTGTTGGTTTGTCTGTGTGTCTGTTTATGCCCGACGGATGAAAAAGGCTGAACCGATTTAAATTTAGTTTTCACGAATCCATTTTGGCATATCGGTTTGATCATAGGCTACGAGTTATCACGATTTTTCTTCGAGGGTCATAAAACATTGCAAGGGGAGCGGAAAAATTACGACCGCCCCACATAAATCGACATTCACTGACTTTAGCGCGCGCAACAATTCGGTTATGGAGGAGCATACATACATACAGAAAATATTTCTAAAAATCGTCAATTTAGAAATGAACTATGCACACTCTCCAAAGTAAAACAACAAATTATTCAAAACCGGCCCAATTCCGTGGTGGTACAGAATCCTCGGTGCGCGAGTTCGACTCGCACTTGGCCGTTTTTTTTTCGTTTAGCTTGAAACATTTATATACCACACCCTACAGTAACTATAGATAATGCATTTTGCATACATACTTATCCGTCACATACCTACCATCAATCACACTATAAGACGTGCCATGTAATCAGAGACACGTCAACTAAGATTTACTGTTCGACCAGCACGCTGTACTGGCTCCTAAATCCTCGTACTGTACGCCGGGCCTTACGTCGACTTTGATAGACATAATTAGCACTGCTACTTTGACAACACACCGAACAATTCAAATTAATAGAAGAGGCGTATTGTAATCTTTTATTGTAACCGAACTCAGTCTCGATAGCTGAGCGGTGCAGACAGTCGACTGTCGCTATTGATTGTTAGCAACTTGGGCCGGTCAGTACTTGGATGGGTGACCGCTCGACCGTGGTTCGGATTCCACGTAAAACTATAGGTCCCTTCCCTTCTTACCTTACTAGGTGGTAGGGTTCAACCCGCTCGGGTTGGTACCACCGTACAGAATGAAACCATCTGACAGCATCGGCAGCTCACTGGTGCGATCGAACGACCACCGTTCGTGACCATAAGCACACCTGGGCGCGGTCTCGCTGACGGCCGGGAGGACTGAAGGAAAATTGGAGATGCGTATGCCCAGCAGTAGACGCATACACGCTGACTGACCGACTGACCTGCTTGTAGGTGGACTGAATGCCATTTATCCGTGAGTAGTGTATGATTGGTCATTCAGTGCGGCGGTGATATGAATTAAAATTAAAATTTACGAAAATATGAAATGCTCTCCCTATGAACCTACCTAATCTGGGCCGCAAATTGGTTATAGTGCCTGCTTTGGCCTAACAAACAAATTATACGACGAAATTTTTGTCCCCCTTTTAGCTGGCATGGCGCCGCTCTGAGCGTAGCTTCGCAAGGAGTGGTACTAGAACGATAAAAAAGGTATGGACGCCGGACTGTCAAATGCTCGTATGAGAACTAGCGTCGCCGAGTTGCGGGGAGTAGAGTGTACTTACCGATGACAAGATATTCCACTATTGTGCACACTAAACTTGGCTGTAGTGTTTTTACACGTAAACACAGAGCTTGCGGGCATTTTAAACAGGTTTTTGCGAACGCGGCCGATGACAGACTGACGGGCCATCGCGCGACCGTCCAATGAAACAAGTATGCTTTTACTTATATCGTGTTACGCCGGCGAGACTAGGGTTCGGGGTCCATACCTTTTTTATCGTTCTAGGAGTGCTGTTATTGCCTGTGTTTAATCTTTCTTCGGACTTTTGGGCAAAGCCACGCGTGCCGCTGCCGGGGCGGTTTAAAAAATGCAATTATATAATTTTATAATTTCGATAATATCTCTGTAACACTTGTATGTAGACCACCTTAATCTATACTAACACGCCCCTATGTGAATGGTGTGCATGTGGATTGTATTGCAGCTGAAGTAAAATGTCATGCCACATACGACGGCAGTTCCGTATTTTTAAATTCTTCGACACACCCACACACACTGCAATACAATACGACAGGATTATGACCCATACCACCCTACCGCCCCTCGATGTATTTCCCTTTCCCTCCCACATACCTACGTTCATATACAGCTATCTCTCTTGCACTCACTGCCGAGGGGATAGCAGGGTTAATTCGCAATCAATAATAATTATCTTCATGTTTGCTTGCTTGCAAGTGAATTGCATTGTCTGCCTGTGTAGTGCGGCCGGCTAACGTAATGCGCCGTATCGATGTAGCGGTTGAACAGAGAGAGTTGAACATTGGTGATTTTGAGTTTTGATTTGTTTTGACATTTTGTAATACTTGTTATATTTTTTTATATTTGAAAGTTTGTGGGTTGCCGAATGGTACAAAAAAATATTTATGAATGGAAAAAAAAGTATTTGCATTCCATAAGTAAAGGTATTATTTAAAAATTACATTTTATTATAATATTATTTACCGTACTAGTATTCATGTTTTATTTTCCTATTGTACTTTCGTTTCTCAAATTCAAACAGCTATTTTTTTATCGATAGCGCGACATGTGGCATCGTTTCACCTACAAGTAGGTGTCTAACGATGCCCATAGACATTCTGTGATGCACGGGGATTCCGAATGTCATGCCGGCCTGACAGGAGCCTTTTCACGCCCCTTTTGAAAAACCCCAGGCTGTACTTGGGAGGAAATAGATGGGCAGGGAGTGCTTTCCACATTTTCCCGGTTCTGTGAATAAAAGACTTACAGAACCGGTTGGCGCATCCGTGGTAGGTCGATTGAATAGAGGTGCATCCCCTGCCCAGTACGCGTAGTTTTACACAATGTATATAAAATAGTAAAACTTTTTTTAAATATTTGTTCATATTTCTTTAAACATCTCATTGGTTCATATTTCTTTAAACATCTCATTGGTTTTAAAATTGTTCATACTTCTTTAAACATCTTCTTAGGAGACAAATATTTTTGGCCAGCCATGAAACCCAATCTTGGGTGCTATATTTGACGCCTAACGCGTATAGAGCTTGCTTCAAAATCGACAGTCCAAAATGCTCAAAACAAACCTCAACAGAAACCGAACAAAGATCTATTGAAACGTTTCACCTCATGCTGTACTTTCGTGTAGTTTAACAAGACGGGATGCAGTGGCGTTGTGCACACTCGCAGTGTGTGCAGAACTCCTAGTTGGACACAGCAGCGCTACAGATTGCGTTTGGCATTTAATGGCTCAACAAACACACTTCAATAGCCCTGATCGATTGATTAGCCCCACACTGCCCGCGGGGGCGGGCGGTGTTGCAGAAGTATCCTCCAGCGATGGAATTAAAAGGATGGGAAGGGGTTAACTTGTCCCGTAGGTGAGAACTCTCTATAAAAATAGGTAGGTGGGGTTTTCAGTCCAGTGCTGGGATATAAATGGCTGGGATTCATACGATTCGCTCGAGGTGACGATGTGACTCTTTCAATAATGCAATGTTTGATTTAAAAACATTTATTTATAGAAGCCTCGGCAGTGTTCTCCTCTAGTACAGTATAGCCAGCAATCCAGGGAAGTCTCCAGTATGGAACCTACCTTCTCGGAGGTGATATTGGCTGGTCGGAGCATGCGCCTTGTCCCCTCCAACTCAGACACCCATAACGGATTACATAAAAAAGAAATACGCTCATTCCAACAAATCCCAATATATATACAGGATGACCCAGTTATAGTAGTCCAAAAATTTTTTTTTGATGGAGGACATCATGTTGACTCATTTAAAAAGAACATTAGTTCCGCGAAAATCAATAGTTTAGAAGTTATGATTTTTTTTTACTTTTTTTGAAATTTCTCTATTTTAGTCACATTAACCGCTCTAGTAAGATATCTATTCCACAGAATCGAATGAAAATTGGTATGGAAGTAGAGGAGACATGTAGCTAGTACGTAATGAATAGTTTTAAGGTTACTCCTAGACTGTACTGTTTCTATAGCCCTTTCAGTGAATTTTTGTTCTGATTACATTAAAACTGATGAATTTTTTAAAAATCACTGTGAAAAAAAAGTACTACCGGAGATTTGCCCATGCCCTTAAAAACTACCTATACATATCACAATTCTCCAGACCAAAAATTGTAGTGGTGTAATAATTGTAACATATTCAAAATTAACATCATTTGTACAAAGTCACTGCAATAAAAAGTGACGATTACCTTAATTTTTAAAATCTTATTTTTTTCACAACGTTAGTTCAACTACAATTTCACATTATTCACAAACCTGTCTCTAACAGCGCTAGTCTACACATAAAAACAATTTATTAATGTTAAAAAAAAAAATTTTTTTTTTTTATTAAGGTAATCGTCACTTTTTATTGTAGTGACTTTGTACACATTATGTTAATTTTAAATATGTTACAATTATTACGCCACTACAATTTTTGGTCTGGAGAATTGTGATATGTATAGGTAGTTTTTAAGGGCATGGGCAAATCTCCGGTAGTACTTTTTTTTTTCACAGTGATTTTTCAAAAATTCATCAGTTTTAATGTAATCTGAACAAAAATTCACTGAAAGGGCTATAGAAACAGTACAGTCTAGGAGTAAACCTTAAAACTATTCATTACGTACTAGCTACATGTCTCCTCTACTTCCATACCAATTTTCATTCGATTTTGTGGAATAGATATCCAACTAGAGCGGTTAATGTGACTAAAATAGAGAAATTTCAAAAAAAGTTTTAAAAAATCATAACTTCTAAACTATTGATTTTCGCGGAACTAATGTTGTTTTTAAATGAGTCAACATGATGTCCTCCATCTAAAAAAATTTTTTGGACTACCATAACTGGGCCACCCTGTATATAGCCCAGCCTAACAATTAAGGCTGAAACATAAGCCGGTCGATTATTTCACTTTCTCATCCATCCTCGAGCGTGTCTTCCTAAAATCCTGAAAAATAAATGCACCTCTTGGTGTCTTCGGTCTTACACCGTTGTGGGAGAACTCCTGGCTGGGAGGTGCTGCAAGTTCAAGTTCAAGTTCAAGTACCGATATATTTGTCAAGATAAACTAAAACTATAGGTCCCTTCCCTTGTCCCTTACTAGGTGGTAGGCTCAAATTGTAGCCGACATAAACATAATTATGGGCGATCGTAACTAAGATGAGCTATATAGATATTATGTCGGACGTGGTCTTGTGATTGTGTGCGTGTTCCTGCGTGATTGTGTGCGTCGAGTCTGAATATAGGATCACACAGCATGGAATAGCGCGCGGGCTACTAGTTCACTGCTCTGCGGTATAGATCGATCGGATTCGGAGGGCTGTAATTAACTGTTTGCGGTAATCAATACGTGAGGATGTGACGATATAGCAGGGTTGGCTAAACGCCACGCAAAGACATTCATCTACTTTTAACCCCGGACGCAAAAAGCGGAGGGGTGTTATAAGAAAAAGGTTTGACGTGTGTGTGAATGTGTGAGAGGGTGTGTCTGTCTGTGGCATCGTAGCTCCCAAACGGATGGACCGATTTGGATGCGTTTTTTTTATTAGGAAGCTTGTTTAATCGGGATGGCTTGTGTTTGTAATCAAGTAATCAAGTAATTAAGTAATAAAAAAATTAATTCTCTTAAAAAGTGGACCGATTTTCATGCGGTGTTTTTAAAAAAGCTTGAAATAAAAGTTAAATTACAAATTTAAAAACCCCCGACCCTTAAAAAGTCAAAAATAATTTCCGTTTACTTACTTAAAGGAGTCGGGGGACCGCTAAGTAAATAAAATATAAAACTCAGAGCTGCACGGGAATTTACTTAGCGGTCTCCCGACTCGGAAATTAGTTTTTTAAATTTGTAATTTATCTTAGGTAGGATTTCTGCGAATATGCCAGCCAGTTTGCACGCGGCTTCTCTTCCCGTGACTTTTTGCTCACAGCTCAGGCCGCCGATGACGTAGCGTTATGACTTATAGCCTAAAAATATCGGACAGAATGTAACAGTGAAAACCTTATGTAAATCAATAATGTGGTTCTCGAGTTATAAGGATAATAATTCATATATTGATATACGTAACACGGGCGCCGCCGCCGCCGGTGCACTATGGATCGAGAAACGGCCTCCATAGTATTAGGAGATTTTTTTCGCAAACTTGATTTTTTTTTAAAAACTGTTTTTGTTATATTTAGGGTTATATAAGATAATACCAAATATATAGTTGTAGTGATATCAGTCAAGTAGATATTTTATTAAAAATACTTGAAGTTTTCAGTTGTATGGGACGGAGAATGTTTAGTCGATTTTTTCAAAAGTCTTTCGAGGTGTCGCAGATCTTTTAATACATCATGAAGTAGACCACGAGTGTAATAAGACCACATAAAAACTGTAACCCAATTCGACCCGGTATAGAAAATATCTAAGTCCGAATTTATAAATTTTCGTCTATTTTCTTTATACATTATTTATGGTTTAACTTTACAATTAATTACATTTTCTTGTGTTTTGTGATTGCCAAGTGTATAAGTTATACTAATTGGTACATTATGTAACAACTATACCTACCACTGTGGTCGAAAATACCCTCCAATATTTGTAGCGTTTTAAATGTTTATTTGTTATTCATAATTGATTTGAGGACATATTAAATAAACAAATATGTGAAGACGCGTAGCTTGACAGTACGTATGTATGTTAGGTTCAAATATATAAAGTATATATATATATTTTTTATATTTTAAAATTTGCAATGTATGGGACGGAGAACATTATATTTCTTTTGCCGGACTACAAAGATGTGTCAAACTCTTATTAGCAAGGTTGTGTAGCACAACATAAAAATAAACACACTCAGTAAAAAAAAATTTAGAAAGGTGCAGCCTTCCGAGTATCGACAGGTCAAAGTATAGCATTTTTTACCTTTTTTCTTTAACAGTAATTTTTGGTTACATTATGATTGTACAATTATTAAGCAGGTATGCAAATATGTGAGGCATATAATTCTATATCAGATATGTACACACCATTCCGATTAACAGTGTAAAAAAGTAGCAATATTTTTATTTAATAAAACTGAAAACATTATAGTACATTATTCGAAACTGTTAAGAACTAACAAAATCTTAACAGTAACGTGATGTTGAACGTGACGGAAAAGAGGCTGTAAAAAAAAAATTGTGAACGCACTTTCTGAAGATGTTAAAAAAAATTCTATTCAAAATTATTCACCAAAATTAATTTTATACAAAAATTGTTTTATATAAAATTTGAGCCGGTATAGAAAATATGTAAGTCCGAATTTGTAGATTTTTGTTTTCTTTCCTTTAAATATAATTTACAGTTTTAGAATAAAACATAAATATAAGGCTTTGCAGTCATTCATTATGACGACGCATTAGATACTAATTACCATTCGGTAATACGAAAACATTCCCACATCCCTGTTTGTGAAACCCCACTATATTGGTAAAAACCGGTTTAGTACATCAGGTGGTGTCCTTTGGTCGCGAATTTCAGTTTAGTATTTGTTCAACGCGCGTAAGGGACGGATCTCTCCTTTCGAAACGAGTTATCGCTGTTTTCAAATACTTTCCTTCCTGCATTATTACTTGAAAACTAGGTAAATTTTCGGTTCGAACTCTAACATTTTACAAAATGAAAGAGTTTAAATCAAATCTGAACCTTTTTGTTTTCTTAAAAAACGAGCAAGGCCTCTCCGACCCAAACATACTATTTGACAAGTTTTCCGTTCATATATCTGATGAAAACCGTGATCAATTCAAGTGTTTTTGTAAAACCTACTTGTCTAATATGTATAAAAAGTGGAAAAGTACAAATTATTCGTTCAGTTTCTTCAAATGCAAATTTGAAACATGGTTGACGTCAGACATAAAGTGGCCCGAATATGTTCAAAACATACCTCAAGAATCAAGACATGAGGGAGCGGAACCATTCGTGCCGCAATCACCAGCGAAACAGCATTCAGAAGCTTCAACTCTCCTAAACCAGAGTTCAGTCTTCGAAAACAATTCCACGGCCACTACCAGCAAAAAAGGCACAGAACCGCACATCTGTGTACGGAAAATGACTTCGACGAGCTCGCATTCGCTGCGGTGAGTAAAGGTATTAATACGGAAAGACATGATGTTGCTGAGGTGCTTGAGTTTCTTCTGGAAAATTCAGATGAGGTTGGTAGAATAAAGGAATACATTCAAGTTAAAAAAAAAAAAAACACAATACTCGCCGGAGAAAGCCCTCAGCCTCTTCAGTTCCCAGCAACTCTCCAAATCGCAATACTGCGAACTACGGGCAACGGCAATTGAAGCAGGAGTTGAACTGTATCCCTTATACTATCAGCTCCAAAAAAAAGGTCGAGTGTTACCGTCCGAAAGAAAGTGTCAAGGTCACGGAAATGGAAGCACGTGTTTTTGCAGCATACAATAATGCAGGAAGGAAAGTATTTGAAAACAGCGATAACTCGTGTCGAAAGGAGAGATCCGTCACTTACGCGCGTTGAACAGATAATAAACTGAAATTCGCGACCAAAGGACACTAATTACCGGTTTTTACAAATATAGTGGGGTTTCACAAACAGGGATGTGGGAATGTTTTCGTCTTACCGAATGATAATTAGTATCTAATGCGTCGTCATAATGAATGAGCTGCTAAGCCTTGTATGTATGTTCTATTCTAAGATTGTAAATTATATTTAAAGGAAAGAAAACAAAAATCTACAAATTCAGAATTACATATTTTCTATACCGGCTCGAATTTTATATAAAACAATTTTTTTATAAAATTAATTTTGGTGAATCTTTTATTTATAAGTTCGGTTTATTAATTTGTTCTGTTTTTATTCAACCTTGTATTTATTTTGGTGAATAATTTTGAATAGACATTTTTTTAACATCTTAAGAAAGTGCAACTGTTCACGATTTCTTTTTGTACAGCCTCTTTTCCGTCACGTTCAACATCACGTTACTGTTAAGACTTTGTTAGTTCTTAACAGTTTCGAATAATGTACTATAATGTTTTCAGTTTTATTAAATAAAAATACATACATACATAGCGTCACGCCTGTTTCCCGGTGGGGTAGGCAGAGACAACGGATCTCCACGTGCCACGATCCTGACACACCTCTGCCGCCTCTTCCACTCCCATAATGTTCTTCATGCATGCTCGTCGGTTACGGGTACTACGCACTTGCCCCTTTTTGAGCACATGCCCGATCTGGTCCAGGTAAGTGCGTCTAGGGCGACCCTTCCCGACTCTTCCACTCATATTTGCTTCATAAATTTCTTTCGTTAGTCTCCTATCATCATAAAAATATTGCTATTTTTTACACTGTTAATCGGAATGGTGTGTACATTACTGATATAGAATTATATGCCTCACATATTTGCATACCTGCTTAATAATTGTATAATCATAATGTAACCAAAAATTACTGTTAAAGAAAAAAGGTAAAAAATGCTATACTTTGCCTGTTGATACTTGGAAGGCTGCACCTTTCTAACATTTTTTTTACTGAGTGTGTTTATTTTTATGTTGTGCTACACAACCTTGCTAATAAGAGTTTGACACATCTTTGTAGTCCGGCAAAATAAATATAATGTTCTCCGTCCCATACATTGCAAATTTTAAAACATAAAAAAATATATATATACTTTATATATTTGAACCTAACATACATACGTACTGTCAAGCTACGCGTCTTCACATATTTGTTTATTTAATGTGTCCTCAAATCAATTATGAATACCAAATAAACATTTAAAACGCTACAAATATTGGAGGGTATTTTCGACCACAGTGGTAGGTACAGTTGTTACATAATGTACAAATTAGTATATCTTGCACACTTGGCAACCACAAAACACAAGAAAATGTAATTAATTGTAAAATTAAACCATAAATAATGTATAAAGAAAATAGACGAAAATTTATAAATTCGGACTTAGATATTTTCTATACCGGGTCGAATTGGGTTACAGTTTTTATGTGGTCTTATTACACTCGTGGTCTACTTCATGATGTATTAAAAGATCTGCGACACCTCGAAAGACTTTTGAAAAAATCGACTAAACATTCTCCGTCCCATACAACTGAAAACTTCAAGTATTTTTAATAAAATATCTACTTGACTGATATCACTACAACTATATATTTGGTATTATCTTATGTAACCCTAAATATAACAAAAACAGTTTTAAAAAAAAAATCAAGTTTGCGAAAAAAATCTCCTAATACTATGGAGGCCGATTCTCGATCCATAGTGCGGTGGCCCGTAGAAATTGAGCTTTATTTATGTAGAAATTTACTTGCGGATTTGACCACTCGAAACGATTCTGAAAAAGTTAAATCTGATAAATAAAGAAAGAACGATTTAATAAATGTTATTTTTTGCTACGTTTCAAATACCAGGAACCAGGTCAGATTGATAAAGCGTGTCAATCGCATTACAAATTAAAATGAATTTATACCGCAAAAATACACACCTTCCAAAACTATAATGGTGTTTATCTTAAGAAATTGCCATCGTTATGATTTGTTTTGCAAGCATGAATTCAGGGTTGTAAGACATGTTTTTTTGTGTAAAAAGAAAAAAACAAAAAGTGACAGCCCTAGCGATTGAGAGCGCGGTAGCACTCAGCACGCGCTCCATTGCACGAATGATCAGAAACAATTGGCGATATTGTGCGAGCTTTGTCAACACTAGCTATAGGACCTTGTCATACGCGCGAACTGTGAAAATTTTTATATTTTTTAAAACTTCAAACAAAAATTTAGTTCTATGAAGTACATAATAAGAAAAAAAATATTTTTTTTTAACTAGATAATATGTACTAAACACTGAAGCAGGTTTTTTTAAATTTACACTATTTTTTCATGGTGAAAAAAAATTCTGAATGTGACTATTTTAATTTCTTATGTCGAGCTAGCTCCATACTGGATAATTATTTTGGAATAAAATTTCCGTCATTGTATAGGGAATTAAATTTTCTAGACACTAAAGCAGCATTATTTGAATAATTTTATTTTAACAAATCCTAATAATTTTTAAACAAACAAAAACTACAAAATTCACCATATAAACGCGCGCACTGCGCTCGATTGCTCAGTACGCCTGCATTTTTGTTTTGCCAAATGTAACCAAATATTCTCTTTTCCAGTATAACGATAAATACAGTCTCCAGTATGGCACCTTCTCGGAGGTGAATATCGCGGCATGTTCTGTGGCCTCTGACACAGCCACCCATACCGGATTACACAAACAAATTAAAATTTAAACCCTACAGATTACCGAGATATAAGCTTTCAATAACGCTATCATTTGTCTTCTTACAGGTGAAGATCTGGTTCCAGAACAGAAGAACCAAGTGGAAGAAGAAGGATAACGTAACCAACGCAGAAGTAGCAGAAATGAAGACCCAGAACAAGAACCAACCCGATGATAAGAAGGTAGAAGAAGCGAAAGAAGAAACAACTATTCTAGACATGACCGCGAAGAAAGTCGCAAGAGTGATTCCAAAAGTGACAAAGCAGACGACGACGCAAACAATGGCGGTGATGAAACCGAAGAAATTAGAAAAAGCGATCGAACCAATTTGTGACACGAACGACATCGAGAGCAGAATCTCTATGACAAAGATCACGAATAAGTTGTCGAGTGCGGAGCTCTCTGCGGAACTTACGGTGAAAAGTTTCAACGCAGAGGAGATGAAGGATTTGAAATTCGACAACGAAACCCTGACTCGGGACGTCGAGATGTAGGAGTTCGGAAGACGTGAGTGAAAGTTAGGAATTGCGTTTGATCTTGAGTGCGAGCAAGTGGTTCTAATTTTGTCGAGTTTACCATTAGCGCTCGCAATATAACCAGCAATTATGAATTTATTTTCGCTTCGTATGGTTTTGTTTAGATTAAAATTCAAGTTTTTAGATATAATTATAAGATTTAGGAATAGAAATATCGTGTCTTCAAAAAAAAAAAAAACTAGTAGTGTCATAAGAAACATGTTGAGATTACATACTGAGATTTTGAATTTCGAATTTTAAAATTGTATACGCGTGAAAGTTTTAATATTTTTTATGTTTTTAAACTAAGCTAAGTTCATATACTTATCTTCTTGTGTAGAAATAATAACCTTTAGATGCGCCTAACTTATATCAGTATTTCGAGTAATGATGTTCGATGTTTCTTTTATTTTCAACGTACGTATTTTAATAATTGTATTTCGTCCATAAGTTTATTCCTGACGAGTTTTAGTTTTTGTTTCATATAAATCACATAACACACATACAATATAAGTACATAATTTTATAATCTATCAATTTACACAACACTTATACTAAACAGTTACTTATTTGCGTAAAGTATGTATCCTTGACAGCCTAACTAATACTGGGCATTGAAATTTCCTTGTAACTGCGAAAATATTTTTTTTAAATGTATTGATTTTATTATAAATAGAACATACTTTCATTGACTAAATATTTGTATAGTTCTGTGTTGCTGCCTAGGTATACCCAAGTTACCTTCATCAAGTACACTTAGATTAAATGTATGTCGAATTTTAGTTTTCATAATATGCAGTTGGTATGTGCCTGCCTAGGCCTACTTCACACTCGGTTCCTTCAAGAGAGGCGTGAATATAGGCACCTGTCAGGCCGGCATGGTATTCGCAACCTCCGCGTACGACCAAGTGTCCATGGGCGTCGTTAGACACCTTAAGGGTGGTCCGGCGTCACATATCGCGCTTTCTATAAAAAATAAAATAAAAAAAGTCAACTTTTGGTTAATGATTACTTTTGCTTATCACATAATATATCAATTTCAGTATTCTCTACCTTTTAACATGCAATATTTCTATAATCTTATTTTCGGACTTCCTGTAAATTGTGAACTAGGCCATCGTTGTATGTACGTATAGCACAACCATATTAATTAATACAGAAATAATCACCTGACTTTATTTGACTATTAAGAAGACAGGTTTGTCAAAATAATAATATTTATTCACTCTTATACCAGTGACATTTAGTTCTCGACTACGTAAAGAAGTACAAATTGATTTAGTTAGTTCGATATTTGAAGTGCAGCAATAAATGATAGATAATCCATAATCCTATAATTAAAAAATATAATTTAAAATTCGAACTACATTCATATTCATTTCACATTCAATTCAAACTTTATTTCTTACGCATATCAAGGCCAATTATTATCTAGCAAATTAGATATATGCAAGCCCAATAAATAAAGCGAAGTTTCTATGGGGGACCGACTATGTAATGTACGTCAATATATGAATATCATTATAACTCGAGAACCTCTATATCGATTTACATACGGTTTTCACTGTTACATTCGGTCACTTCTCAAGATGGTTTTAGGCTATACATTATATATAACGCTACGTCATCGGCGGCCTGAGCTGTGAGCAAAATGTCCCACGAAGCGAAGTGGCAGGCAAAAGCTAGTCAGATATCTTCTAATAGAATGAATCACATTTTTTGTCTTCTATATTTTCACAATATTGTCAAATCCGTGTAGTTACGGGATATTTTCTCTGAGTATGTATGAAGTGGAGGACTCTCATAGACGTATAGAGCCGGTCACATTTAGCTCTTTTCTGAGTTTGTCTTCAAAGTGACTTTTAGAGGTTCAGTATGTTGTAATGCCATCAGTCATTCTGGAAAACAAAGCTGGAAAAATTCATTAAAAATTAACTGGTTTAAAATTTGGTTAGGAAAGCTTCTATATTTTTTACTCATAATTTGTTTTTTTTTTATGTAGTCCGGTATGGGTGGCTGAGTCAGATGGGCCAAAGCACATGCTCTGACTAGCCAATATCACCTCCGAGAAGGTAGGTGCCATATCGGAGACTTCCCTGGAATGTTGGCTATACTGGACTAGAGGAGAACACAACCGAGGCTGCTATGCGGCCATCTTACATCCAGTACGGTGGTGGTATCAACCCAGTCGGCTACAATTTGAGCCTACCACCTAGCAAGGGGCAAGGGAAGGGACCTACAGTTTTAAACCGGTTCCGAACGGTGAAGCAGCAGCAGCAAATACGTAAACATGCACTTTTATTTTATTACCACTTATAATTAATTTGTTATACAATTTACACGATATTTTGATTGTAAGCGCCGGCGCGTGCGCACGGACAGCTCGACTGTCCTGCTCTACGATTATGCTTTATTTTCATACTGACTCTACACTGCATAAATTACAATTTTGCTCAGTGCTTATGGTCAGATAGTTATTTTATATTATGTAATTGATGGATGAGAAGAGCGGAAGACCGCGTGTGGTGGCGTGCCTTGGGAGAGGCCTATGTCCAGCAGTGGACCGATACAGGCTTATGATGATGATGATGAATTGTGAAAGGACTACGGTCACTGGTGAAAGTTTCTCGTGTACGCCGGGCATAAACAATCTTCCCTTGCAAATGTGAACATATTATAAGGAAAAATACTTTAATAGAGCAGAGAGATTACTAACGAATTTTACACCACCATACATCTATCTAGGATTTTAGTAATTATTTCATAATGACCTAAGGGAAGTACCTAACTATTAGGTATTTAATCTGTGCCTAAGGGTCGACTGAAACCTTTGTTGCCCGTGGTCTTACTGCGTAGTCCTACTGGTAGAACCAAGGGCAACGTTCTTTGTCCGTGGTACTACCAGTAGGATTGTAGCATGGAAATGATTATATTGTATGGGCATTGTATCTACTGATCGGGTAGTACAGTCACCGTCTTAATATTAATGATTTTTCAGGAACGGTTCAGGAACGGTATTAGGCTAGTGATATTAGTGTATTGTCATGGAAACTAAATAAAAGCCGTTGGACTGACTACTAGTCTTATACCATTCCTGAAACAGCCCCCCCCCCCCCCCCCCCCCAGACAGGTTATTAGTAGTGAGCATTCATTGGAATTATGTGCAAAAATTATAACCTTTGTACAATTGACAGAAAATTTTAATTTGAACACGAGTAAAAATGCTTTAATTTTGCAAATATTAGAAAATGGGATTGTTTAATAATAAAATGTTAGAATTCGAAACTAAGAAAGTTTACATATTATATACATTATTTAATTAGGTACAGTAGAACAAGGATAAAAATAAATCTTATTACTCCTAGTCGAACTACTGACAATGCTACTTGTCTGTAGTCCTACTGGTAGAACCAAGGGCATTGTTTTTTGTCCATGGTACTACCAGGTTCTACCAGTAGGACTACGGGCAAGTAACATGACCTATGGTTCAACTGGTAGTACCACGGACAAAAAACATTGCCTTTGGTTCTACCAGTTGAACCATAGGCCATGTTACTTACCCGTAGTCCTACTGGTAGAACCACGGACGTAAACATTGCCCTTGGTTCTACCAGTAGGACTACGAAACGCAGTAGGACCACAGGCAACAAACCGATTGAAGTCCTTTTAAAAAAAATTATGGAACCTAACATGTTTGATTACATTACTTTCTACACCCGTGATGTCAGCCCATAACACGTTGGCGAACTAGGCACCATGTTAGTGCTTCCCTTTTGTCGTTATTGAGCCGAATACGTGACCCTCAACGTTTTAAATTATATTCTCGAACAGTAAGTACACCAGCGTAGAGTTATATTATAATATGTTTAAACATATGTATTGTATAGGGTTTATTTAACTCGTAGTCAGTAGAAATGAGTTCAATTGTGTCAACAAATGCCATAATAAAATAGTTTTCGATACCGATTGTTTCATTTCAAATCAACAAAGCACCACGGTCGTCAACCGATTTCACACTCGTCCAATTCTACGTCTTGGTAGACAAGGTCTGCTTAGGTCGAGAGACGAATTCAACTAGGTTGGGCAGGGCTGCCTTCGGAAAGTTAAAATTCGCCCTGAGGTCAACTGGCCTTCCGCAACATTTAAAGACCCGTATATATGACCAGTGTGTCCTCCCGGTTATGACGTACGGGTGTAAAACGTGAACTCTGACGCTCGCCTGTTGTCAAAAGTTTGATAGTTGCCCAGCGAGCAATGGAGCTAACAATGCTTGGAATATCGCTACGTGATATGGTGCGTAACGAGACAATCCGCGGACGCACCAAAGTAGTCGGTATTGGACACCGGGTGGCTAAGCTCAAGTGGCAGTGGGCTGGGCACGTCAGCCGAAGAGAGGACGACCCTTGAAGGAACACGAAGGTTGAATAAACGTTAAATAGAAAAAAATTAAAACCCTCGAAAGTCTACAACAATTACCGTTTAGTTACTTAGAGGCATCGGGGGTGACCGCTAAATAAATAAAATATACAATCTCAGAGCTGCGCCCTGACGCCTTTAAATAACTAGACCGATAATATTTTAGACTTTTTAATGGCTCGGGGTTTCTTTTATTTTTAATTTAACTTTCTTAATATTTTAGTTATCATGCAATACCTAGAATACATAGAATACCATCAAAATTATCGAGGAAGTGAAAGACGAAAATACTAACATTATCTCTTGTCAAATTAAATATTTATTCACTTAACTTCTGCCAGGTCCTAATGGAATGCATGCCGATCAATGTTGGTACCAAGGTTAAAATTTAAAGCAACGTATGTAATCGCCTGTCCATTTTCAACCACCTACGAGCATACGAGGAAGCAAGACAGCAGACGAGGGAGCGAGAAGGACGTGCCGTCAGCGCAGCGGCATCGACGACGACGCGACACCATCTATCAAGTGCGAATATAGTAGCGGATTATTAGCGGTCAAGAAAGGAAGCTATTTTGTATTTTCTATCGCTATACTGCAATGATAAGTTGTAAAAGCTGTATGTAGAGGCGGCGCAAGGCGTGGGCGACGTGGGCGACCGCCCACGGCCTCGCGGCCCGAGGGGCCTCGCGCCTCGAAAGTTCATACAGCTTTGATTCATGAAAAATATTCAGCTAGATCTATTAAAAGAGACCGCGAGTAAACATGTTTAGACTTAATCAAAATCAAATTAAACCTTACTATAAAGCTTTTATCCGACACAAGATGGGAAAGCAGGACAGAGGCTGTGAATATTGAAATAATACAGTATAGTAGCCGTATTATTCCGATTTGATGATGTTGAATGTATTGAGTATTGGCAAAATTGAGAGGGCCTCGCAAAATTTACCTAGCCCACATCAAATTAAGTTCATGCCCCGACACTGGGTGTATGATGGACGATTGATGATTATATCCAAAGCGGACTATCTGTGACTTTTATTTGGAAAGTGAAGTGTCAATAACACGTAGGACAATGATGTTTCTAGGTATTTAGTTCTTTGCCGTTTCCCCAATCAACTGACTGGAACGTTTAACCGGAACTATCTGCTGTAGTGTTAGTTCAGTCCGACACAACTTATTTCAACGTTTCATTCGATTTACCACTTTAACTTAGAGGAATAGCAACTGTTTTCGGTTAGGATTATTTGAAGTCGCTTGCTACATTATCGAGTTGATTTCCCAGATCACGATCGTAACGTTCACGAATTCCGAAAAGTCATAACTGTCAGTTGTGTGACATGCAGATTTCGACATTATGTAAAGGCAGTAAGGATGTGAACGGAATGCCAGGTGCGTGATAAACTAACGTTTACACTGTGATTTAGTGAATTGTTGCAATTCATCGCATCAATTACCACTAATTGTCTACGAGTGAACGGTCCAGTGTGCACTCGGCTTTACGATCAAATGAAATGGGTTACATTACATACAAAGTAGCTGGCACTGCGGATTTATAATAGGTTGAAAATCAATAGCGCACACATTGGTCAATTAAGTATGACACTTTTTGGTATATTATAATAACCAAACACAATAATAAACAAACAACACAAAACAAAAACTAAGTAGGTTTATTTTAATAGAACACTTACATACCACACACAAGCTGTATGCCGACAATCGAGGTAAACAGAGTAATCGGTGTTGTGCTGCAAGAACACTGGCAAATCACAGCACAACACCGACCACCACGTTCAGCAAAGTATTAGGACAGACAAACTATCAAGCAGCCAGGTGTCTAGCCTGTTCTGTCGCCTATAGAAATGGTATTCACCCATACATAAGTTGTGTTTTGTGTTCAGTGTAGATAGTAACGTATAAGTTATTCTATGTTAGTAACTGAATAAAGCCAGCCAAATATGTAAATTCCGTTCAGTGTCGTATGACAGCTGGTTGAAAAGTTGGAAAACATTTTTAGAGAAGTTTCCGATTTAGTGGTGCCATCTAGGTTACAGATATGACAACAGGACAAATATTTATTTTATTTGAGCTTATTAGTTTGCGCGCCATCTATCACCAAATAGTCATACTTGGTTCAACGTTAAGAGAGTAGTCAACTCTAGCAACATAAAGAGGTAGCAGTACAGCTACTTACCACTAGATGGCGCTTTAGAGAAAATAAAAGCATTGGTTAACCTTTGGAGAAAACTAGCGCCCCGCCCAGCCGCCGAGAAGCTGCTTTTAGCTTTTATCACAACATTGAGCTTTGTAAAGCTACTATTTAAATACTGTCTGAAAAGTTTGTAGATACTCTAGGTTTCCTTGGTTACTGGTTAGATGCAAAATTATTCCAGTAATATTTCATTCTTTTGACGATATCTTTTTTTTTTCATAAATATTACATACATACATAGGTCACGCCTGTTTCCCGGTGGGGTAGGTAGAGACAACGGATCTCCACGTGCCACGATCCTGACACACCTCTGCCCCCTATTCCACTCTCATAATGTTCTTCATGCCATGCATGCTCGTCGGTTACTTGCACCTTGCTTGCACCTGACCATTTTTGAGCACATGCCCTATCTGGTCCAGGTACATGCGTCTAGCTAGGACGACCCTTCCCGACTCTTCCAATCACGTTCGCTCCATAAATTTCTTTCGTTAGTCTCTTATCATCCATTCTTCCAACATGACCGAACCACGGAAGCATTCCTTTCTCAATCCTTATTATCTTATTTCAGACCCACAGCGCTCACGCACTAGACTATAATTTCTCAATCTATCTTTCATTGTAACTCCACACATACTCCAACGCGCGCATTTCCACAGCATTTGCATTTATCATGCTTTAATGCTTCGTCTGCCATGACCAACTTTCATATACATATTAAATAATAATATACCTTCTTATGAACCTACTTATCATTCACTATGCTATCTACAAGGGTAGGTATGGGAAAGTCAGTTTGCCGAAGAAATAATAATGTTTTGCTACAAACTTAAAATTAAAGAAAGATAGTAAATGAAGTATGTACTTACTTGAAATGTTTCTTCTTTTATTGTGTTCCTTCAAAATTGTTATGTAGATGTATTTTGTATTACTTTTATTTATTTATTTATTTATTTATTTTGGCACAAACAACAGAAATATGTCACAACACGTTAAAATACAAAAATAACTATAATTTACCGACATAGTTCCTAAACGTTTGTACACTTCGTGGTTAATTTATTGCAGTAAAATAAATTAAAAAAATAGAACAATAATTAGAACAGAAAAAAAAAGTTAAATATAAAAAATTAAACTGACAACAATAACTAGAAATATGTAGGCGAATGACAGCAAAATTAAAATTAAAATAAGCTAACAAAAACGAAATGTGTGTGTATAACATGGGTGTATCCAGGAACGCGAATAGAAGAAAGAACATACCGCGCGTACACACAATTACAATGTACGACAAATATCCTGTACACGTTTTTTAAACTGGCGAGACGAGTAACTGAATATATCCACTTCAGCATCATTATCTCTAACAGATTCATATAAACGACACATTCGCAATATGGGGTTATAGTATGCCATGTTATTGTTACAAAGCGGAAGCAAAAACAACTTAGGTCGCCTAGTCCTAGCACAACAAGTGTTAAAACAAATTTTTGAAAGAATAGTAGTATGTAGCTGGGCATTAATTATATTATAGAGGCACATTATGTCCAGCATATTACGTCGAACGACAAGAGAATCTAATTTAAAATGTTGCAATCTCTGGTCATATGTTTTCAATGACCTTTTTAAACCATGTCTAATCGATATTGCCCGAAGAAATTTTTTTTGAACACTTTCTATACGGTCTCTATGTATAGTATAGTGGGGTGACCATATGACAGAGGCATACTCTAGACGGCTTCTGACTAGACTCTGATATAAATTGATTATACTACTGTAATTTTTGAAACCTTTGGTTATCCGTAATATAAATCCAAGGAGTTGATTAGATTTTTTTCTTTTCTGCTACAAGATTTAGGTCGTTTTGTAAGTTAGTAGTCTTCAACATTTCGAATTACTTTGCATATTTTTAAGTCATCGGCATATAGCAAGCAAAAGCAGCTAAGTCTGGAGATCAGATCATTAATAAATAACAAAAATAGAAGTGGCCCAAGGTGTGAACCCTGCGGAACACCGGAGGTAACAGCTACTGGTAAAGATCTAAATCCATTCACAGTAACAATTTGACATCGATTATAAACATATGATGTAATCCAACGCAAGAGGCTACCGTGAATCCCATAAGCAGCTAGTTTTCGGCAGAGGAGTCTGTGATTGACCTTATCAAAAGCCTTACGAAAATCCGTGTAAATAGCATCAACCTGGTTACGTTTATTAAAAGCCTCATAAATGTAATTGGTGTATTCCAACAGATTACTCGTAGTTGACTTTCCTTTAATAAACCCGTGCTGGAGAGGGTTCAGCATATTTTTAACGTGATTATATACGGAATCAAAAATTAAAGATTCAAAAATTTTGCCAAAACATGATAACATGCTAATGGGCCTGTAATTACTACAGTGTGATTTGTCACCGCTTTTAAAAACAGGAACAATGTTGGCTATCTTCCAGACCTCAGGAAATATACCGGATTTTAACGATTTATCAAATATAATGTTCAAAGGCTGAGAGAGTACATTGGCGCATGACTTAATGAAATATGCTGGGATACCGTCTGGTCCCGGTCCTTTGTTTATGTCAAGCTTGACTAACTTTTTCAGAATATCAGTCTCAGAAATTTCAACTCGCGATAAAACACTGCCATAATCAACGTCAGGGAGAGTTCCAACGATAGATAGGTCGGCGTCTGCCTCGAATACTGATGAAAAGTACTGTGAAAACATATTACAAATTTGGTTACCATCTGACGAATGGACGTCTCCATGTTGCATTGTCTGTGGAATGGCGTTTGTGGCTCTCTTGCTTTTGACATAAGACCAGAACAGTTTCAAGTTAGTTTTTAGTGATGATTCTACGTTAGTTATAAAAGAGTTATGACAGGCTTTAATGAGTTTTTTACATCTGAGACGTAGGAGCGAGAAAGAGTCATAATCTCTTGGGTTCTTGTGTTTTATGAATTTTTTGTGGTATTTGTTTTTCTCTTTGAGACATCTTACCAGAGCTGAACTGTACCAAATGGGAAATTTATTATTATCCTTATTTTTCAACGGCGTATTACCATTAACCGTAGCGTTAAGTATAGTGTAAAATTCTGTGACAGCCTCGTTTACCCCCAGGTTATAAAAGAGTAAAGTCCAATTGACTGAGCATAGATCACTGTGGGTCTGAGCATAGATCACAGTTTCTTCTTATTCATCCAATAAACGGCTATGTAAAGCTACTACTTACTTATGTTATATTATATTTTTATAAATATATATACCAACATAAGTAAATTGAAAAATATGTTATAGAAGAGTCTGCAAAAGTTTTACTAATAAGTAATAGGTACCTATAAATAAACCTAAAGGCTGCCTTTAGACAAAAATTTTGAAATATAGATAAGCACAAGTAGTAAGTAAGAATCTATAAGTCTTATCTACTAAATATGCGATAACAATAATAGTTTTCTCTTTATTTCTCTGTTATTGCAAACCAAGAAAATAACAAAGATTCAATTCGCATGCGGCTACAATAACAGATCCGAGAATCATCGCTAAAACATCTGTATCATCGTATAATCTGCGAATTCCATCAACTTATTCCCTTTGATGGTTCATTTCTAAATCAGAGGCAGCCATATTGCCGGCACTATCAAAACACGAGGGAGTTTCACTTAAGAGTTGCTAGGGATGGGATGACGTACGGAGAAAATTGTCGTATTTCAACAAAAAGTTACTCAGTAATGTATTATTGTAGGTACTTAAGATAGATAGAAATACTTTATAGCTCCAAAAAACATTTAACATAAACACACAATAATAAATTTACATGAGGGGCAAAGGCGGACTTATCCCTTACAGGGATTTCTCCCAGTCAACCTTTGGATGTTTGAGAGTGGTATGTTGCGAGATATAAGTAGGTAGTAGCAAAAGACTTGAGTGTGGGAATGTAAAATATAATATAAGGAAAATAACTATAATATACTATAATATACACTACATATAAGTACATACTAGTTAATTAAAGTAACTTAAGTATCGGATTGTATTACAATTTGTATGTTGACTCCACAGAATATTTCAGAAATTCGCAAAAACATACCAGTTTAAAATTAATTTCTTTGCTATACATTCCTTGTAATAGCAAAGAAAAACCTTTAGCTATGGCATCAAAACTGAACTTCCACCGCACGCAGGGCTTAGCAAATATTTATTATTGATTGACACGTCATCCTAGTTTATCAGTTTCATGCAAACTTGAACGATTTTTTCCATCCATCGTACGGAGCGTACGAAGTTCCCGCAAATACGAGTGTGGCCATATTTGCCCACTAACTCTCGACGAACAAAGTAATCAAGAGGCGAGCGAGCGGGCGATGTTAACAACGCCATCTAGAGGTGCGTGACGGAGTTACATAGTTAGCTGGGCGGGGGGCCCGTTCCGAAACTCTACCTTCGTGCACTATTTTGTATTAGCAAAAATTTATGTTTTTAATGTTTTTGCGCTATAGCAGTGGTTAAATTTTATGGTAATGGACCACTTTTAAAATTTCAAAAACCCCACGGATATCCCTTTGAAGAGACAATTAGTTTTGTTTATATATTTTAACATTTTTAAATATAGATAGGTCGTCTTCAAAATTCGTAAGACGCAATGATGTGTCATCTCTGCTAAGGTCGATCCCTTTCCTTTCCTTGCAAGTTTCCAAAACGGTGACCTGTATACTGTATAGGAGCTTCTAGATCTGCTGGGCTGCAAGATTTCGAAGGACGTAGGTTGTCGGTGTTTATTGAGTACAAGGCCAAAATCGAGTCGAAAAAACTGGGTATCCTATGCCGCAATAGGCGGTTCTTTCTTCTCACCGGCACAACACCGACACATAATATATTCAATTGTATAAATCACAGATTAGGCCGGTATGGAGTTCTGCAGCCACATATGGGAAGAGACATCTGCTGGCGTCCTTGAACTCATACAGCGGCGTGCCGTCCGTCTTGATGGAGATACGAAACACACTGATGGTCTAGCACTTAGCAGTAACAGTTACTCAGTTTAGATCAAGGTACTATCACGGACGCTGCTCTGCGGTACTTGCATTCCTTATTCCTTGGCATCTGAATTGTCGCCATAGCATACGTCGCAGAGATAGCATACGCGCAAGTTATATTTAAAAAAACTCTATAAGGTTTCTTACCCGGTTCTTCTTTATAGACGGACGTTCCGCAAACATGCACATCGGGCTTCTAAGAACCTAGTATCGCTTCTCAAAGTCGTTTCTCTGTCGCGTCGCTAGGATGTGGAATTGTCTGGCGGCGAGTGTGTTCCCCGGCTCATTCAACCAAAGGTTCTTCAATTCAAAGAAGGCATACTTATTGATATTGAAGAGTGTTACATTTTTTTTTATGTTTTAAGGGTTAAACTTTGAAATCTTCAATTATTGGCAATGCAAAAGTTTTGCAGGGGATTATTATTTTATACATCTCAATAAATAAGTTATTATATTATATATATATATTATATAAAATATTTATTTCTAAATAAGAAGAAATGAAAAAAAAAACAAATAGTATTTTTTTTTGTGGGTATTAAAGACAATCTCTCGCTTATGATGATGGAGAGTCAGTCAGGTTTAACCCGAATCATTGAGCAACACAGTTCCAAAACGACCGCGAGTAAAGCCGTTTTATTTACGCCATATTATTTTATCATATCATGTAATGATATTACCATATTTATAACAATGAAAAAAAAAATTCAATATTTCGTTAGCTTTCATTTCGGAACGCCCTCCGCTCGAGACTGCAAGCGTAAACTCGATTCGATATAAGGCAACACCGATAAAACAGATAAGGGATCACCTTCCTCCTCCTCCCTCGTGGCAATGTGGAGAACCCACCCTCTTCTGGAAACCATACCTTTATACCGTCAGAAATGAGTTCAATAGAATAGAAAGGCCATTAACTCGTTGACCAGGTGAAATGTGTGCACACGAAGACGAGACTCGATTTTACTATTATGAAAATGTTTAGTAAGTACATGTCTTTATGTTTGTATTAATATTTAACTGAAATGCTTCCTATAGGCGAGACATGCTCAATTTGCTCATGTCCCGAGTACACGAAGCCCACATATACATTACAGCACAACACCGACCGCCACATTAAGCAAAGTCTCAGGACAAGATAACTATCAAGCATCAAGTAGGGCACGAAGACCCACCTGCTTCATGAAGTAAGCAGTGGAAGCTCGGTGGAAGGACCGTGCCAAGGTGATAGGTGGCTAGCTTGACGCCCTTATGCACGGCGTCTTGTCCTAACCCGTAGTTGCCTTTTACGACATGCACGTGGAGAGATGCAGCGGGGCTATTCTTCTTCAGTACCGACCCCACACGGTACTGTTTTCTGTTCTCTGTCTCTACTATTTCAAAATACGGAGCCTACCGTGTGCCTGTACTGGGTAAACTCGAAAATGGCTAACCGGATTTACATGTATTTTCACTCACGAAATATCTGGCTGGTTCTACATAGTTACCTAGATATAATCTGGGTGGGTGTATCCTTACTCCAAAGAGCAGTGGATCCACCGGAAACAACTCGATACGTAAACTCAACCAAAAACTCACAGACTTCGACCAATAGCCGCGTCGCGTACATTAACTAATGTTTTTTTTTTTCGAAGCGAGCGTGTAAATATATCTGGGTACATAAGCTGAGCCGTGAGCGAAAATTCCGTTAACTTCTAAGAATATTTCAGGAACCTCCGCTGATAACCATCATAATATGTATGTCACTTACGAGGCGAACGTGTTTGTATTCGATAAGATTCTAAGCGTGCATCTCCGTTTTTGGACGTGATTGTATGTGTACAAGACAAGGGGCGAGGTGGGTAAGCGGAACTAACCTGTCCGCTCAACTTTATGGATGTGCCGCTTTTGTTTTGGTGGTCGAATTTCGCCGTTTTGTCGCAAACTTTAGTAATTTTGTGTCGCTTTCGGAAATACTTAAATTTTATTTGTCTGTTGCTCGCTCAACTTGTCAAAAATCAAATGCGTTAGATAAATAGCGCTATGTTTGATATGAATGAAAATATTAATTTGACAGGGTAAGAGCTTGTGCAGATGAGCGGTTATTTATTCGGCGGTTATATGGCCGCCTCGTTAGACGATGAGATGACTAGGATATGGAAACCGCTGCGGTTATTTAGTCGCTCATGTGGACACCTCCATGCAATATCTCCGTGTACTGTGTGGGGTCGGTACTTAAAAAGAATAGCCCCACTGCATCTCTCCCCGTCGCATGTCGTAAAAGTCGACTAAGGGATAAGAAGAAAATTCGTCAGCCTCGGTAGCTCAGTGGCGCGGTTGGTTAGTCAACTGTTATTAAGCAACGCTGAGCACGGTCAGTGATTGGATGGGTGACCGATCGATCGTTGGAGGCTGACCGTGGTTCGGATTCCACGTTAAACTGTAGGTCCCTTCCCTTCTTACCTTACTAGTTGGTAGGGTTTATCCCGGCCGGGTTGGTACCACCGCATTGAGCGAAACGTCGGTCGAAACGGCTATGTAAATAGTTCGTGTCTTCCGTCCAGTTCAGTGTAGCCGGCGCGAAATGAAGGGAAGCACTGACATGGCACCTAGTTCACCCGGTGTTATGGGCTGACATCACGGATGGCGATGTAGACAAACGTATCAGTATCCATAAAAAAAAAAAAAAAAATATATCGTCCTACCTATGATAACCGGCCGTTTGTTCGCGTACTCTTAGTGTAAATAACTGAATCAAAAATAACTTTCTCAAACCAATTTAAATAAAACAATGTATAAAACCTAATAATAAACCTAATATAAAAAATAAAACAATCTAAAAAAATTTAGGAAACAAGAAAAGATGAGTAGGAAATTATGTAGTCGAACTATCTGTCTGTTCGAACTCTTCTACACGCCCGACTACAGCATTTTCTACTGAACTTGTCTTGTTATTTTGTTTTGCCTTTTCGAGCTGTTTACAATGATACCCCGCTCGATTTAAAAAAATTGCCAAAATGGCGCCTGACGGCCACCATTTAGAATTTTTACATTTTTTTTTCCTAGCCAATAACACTTCCACAATTAAGACTAATCTAATGACACGTCACATTTTAAAACCTATCAAGCCGTTTAGGCTACTACAGCAAGTGCCATATAAATAGATACACATACATACACTCGAAAAAAAAACCCTCTTTACCCTCCTTTTTGCTTCGAGCTGTCGGGTAAAAAAGGAGCTATTGCTCATAGGTACTCCAATTACATATCTGTATACATTATTGTTGCTAATGTATACAAATACTAGGTATATGTTACCAAAGCATTTTAAATTCTGAAATTTATCCTCTTGTAAATTCATCATCCGCTTATACTCCACATTATGCAACTAAGTAGGTATAGGAGGACATTATGGCATATTTTTGATTTGATATTATTTTATAGAGCAAACACAAATGTTATTTCAGATATTTTTCAAACCAAATATTTTTTCATACCTACCTAAAGATCGAAAAACTATCCACAAAATATCCCCCGGTCAACTGTTCTTCGTAATCACCCCACCGACCGCCGCCGTCCCCTTCGACAGATAGAAACATATTATGCTATGATATCCCTTTATCCGCTATAAAGACGTGCGCAAATAGAATAGAGAAATAATAAAAGCGCTAAAACAGCAGAAGCCGAGATAAATAAATATAAAAAGAATAAAATTCCATGTCTATGCTCTGAGCTGGCAACACTGGAAGCATAGAATAATGCAATAAGCGGGGAACAGGGATGCGTCTTCACATCTCACTCACTTTTTACCAATCTAATTTTATTTATCTATGTATGCTCGCTCGGTATTTAATGCACTTTTTTACATCGTAGAAGGTATTCTTATTGCATAGTGCAATTTATTTCAGTCAATCTTGTGCATTAATAAATATCGTATTAGCTGGCATTGTTACCTAGGTATATAGTGTGCGCTTTCCGCAGTGTGGGGCCTTTACTATAAGGGATAAGGACGAGATGCCGTGCTAAAGGGCGATACGATGACACCTCTCACTTTGGCACGGTCCTTTCGCCAAGTCAGGCAGCAGGTGAGTTTTCGTGCTTACTTGTTGCTTAATGGTTATCTTGCCCTAATATTTTCTAAATGTGGTGATCGGTATTGTGCTGTAATATACCGGAGTTGTTGCAGCACAACATCGATTAATCTGCTTACCCCGATTGCCTGGATAAGGCGTGTTGTATGTTATGCATGTATGTTTGTATTCCTCCTGGTGGGAGTGACGGATAAAATAAGAATGTTCAGAAAAACGTTTAGCTGCTGCAAGTGAACTCGCGTTTCGATCTTCGAAGACAGATAAGAGCGCCTTCTGTACCTCAAATAAATACGTATTTTATATATAATATTATGTATATGTATGTATTATATACATGCTTACACATTTTTTTACTAAACAGCCACAACAACCAAGACGAAATGGGTAATTTTTAGTAAGACGAAAAAATTCGAAACTCCAACGAAGCATTTTATTTATTCTGTGTCCGCGACTCCCCATTGGCCGGCGGCGCTCGTTCTATTTTCAAATTCAATTCTTGGTCCGAGCGCGCGCATTTTTATGTCTCGGGGCGATCCTTCTTGTTTTGAAATTCGAATTGAATATCAATTGGGGTTCGGCGGCGGGGCCCGAGGATGTAGTTACACAAGTCTCGAACCATGGATATCTAAAGTCAGTGTATATCTTGTAACATTGTTCCATAGTCAGGATATAAACAAAATATAAATATGACATTACAGTTTCATGACTAGTACTTTTAAAAAATTTAATCAAAAGCTAATCAGGAAATTTCTATGTTGATATCTATTTAAATTTTTTTTTTATTTGCCTATAACAGAAGACACATTCATTTTGAGCATGTTCGCTCAATTGTAATGTGAGTTAAACATGTAGGTAAGTTAATATCATATTTATTACCTACATGTTGTAGTACTTACTAAACAGATTATAAGGTAAAATCATACAAGGTTTTATTTCGAACATAGTTTAAATTTCAAATAAGTACATTAAACAAGCTTGTAGAAATAAAGAAACTTCTAAATTCGACAAAACAAATTTAACAGAAGACAAAGTCATGTGACAGAACTGCATATTATGTACAGACGGACAGATAGACAGACAAAGACATCTCACTCACCACTCAAGAGTCCCCTGTACAATTTTTCGCATAAAACTTTTAAAACACAAAAAAGTAAAAATGCAGACATAGGCTAGTTTAGCGCAGGAGCAGGCGGGTAGCAGAAGGCTGATGGCGTGGCGGTCACCGCGCGAACGCTCACAATTGGCAAAGTTTTTGAAACTGTTTTTCACATACATTGAGATTTTTGCGTACATATTGGTGTGCACTTAGGTAGTTAGTTATTCGATGCGCACGACAAATAGTGCAAATTGAAACTAATTCTTCTAGGGAACAAATTCTGAAACAGGAGGAACAGAAAGTTAACATTTGATTTCGTGTTTTATGACACACACACACACACACACCACACGCCGTATCCCGACAATCGGGGTAAGCAGAGTAATCGGTGGTGTGCTGCAAGTACTCTGGTAAATTACAGCACAACACCGACCACCACGTTTAGCAAAGTATTCGGACAAGATAACTATGAGGCAGCAAGTAAGGCACGAAGGCCCACCTGCTGCCTGACTAGGTGGAAAGACCGCGCCAAGGTTAGAGGTGGCTAGCCTGTCGCCCTTATGCACGGCATCTTGTCCTTATACCTTAGTCGCCTTTTACGACATGCAAGGGGAGACATGCAGTGGGACTATTCTTATTAATATAAAATGCGACGCCTGTCTCTCTGACTGTAATAATTACATAAACTCAGAGATTGCTGGACCCATTTACAGGCGATTTTCACTCCTGCCATTAGTACATCCCTTGAAGTTACAGTTCTAAGGTACGTCAGCTTCGGCAGGTGGATGGTACTATAATAATAATTATAGTACCGAATATACCTACGGTACTTGCATATTATAATATGCTAGTACCGTATATTCATCATACTCGTATAATCATATTGTACCAATCGTGAAATTAAGCACACCAGGGTGCGGCCAGAATTTGGATGGGATACTCTCCGACCGTTGAGGCTGACCGTGGTTCGGACTCGCGTAACACTGTAGGTCTCTTACCTTACTTAGGTAGTAGGGTTTAAACTGTTCGGGTTGGACAACCACACTGAATGAAAGCACAATCGGAGCTGCTTTATAAATAGTTCGTGTTTTCCGTATAGTTCAGTGTGGCCGGTTTAACCATAGGGAAGCGCTGACATGGCAACTAGTACACCAAGTGGCTATGTGCTGACATCACGGGTTATAGAAGGTGATGTAGTCAAACATTTCAGGTTATTTAAAGCATAATTAGGTATGTACCTATATCTCTTAGAGATGTAGGAAATTGATGTCCGTAGGAGAATTTGACATTTAGACAGGTTAGCTCTATGAAAAATGAAATCAAAATACTACTTTAAATAATTGTACGTACCAGTTTCAAAATGGTCACAAAAGTCGAATTTTATTCCTTACAGAATTCTTTATAAAAATCAGAACTACAGTTCAGAAACCTTTGTCAAAACCCCACCCCGCAAGGGCGAGCGGAGATGCAGACGAAATCTAGTAAGTAACGCTATTTAGCTAGAAATATGGCTTAATTTACGCTAAATTCAACAACATGCTCGATATAATTTCCCATAATCACCCACGCCATACATCTAAACAGATTAACCTTTAAACCCAATACGACAACTCAATTTCACCGCTTACTTGTAACACCATGCATTCGACCATAGATAGATAGCTCTTCGTAATCTAGCAGCAAAACAAATGATAGTGACGTGATCCTAAAGCAGAAATTACATTTCCGAAAAAAACTGTCGCGAAATTAATTACAGTCGCGACGGAACCGTCGCCGCAGCTTGGGGAGCTTTTTTGCGTAGCCGGCACGATTAATGCGAAGCACTACCGTGGCTTTAGATCCGACAGGCTCAAGGTGAACGGGCTGATGTCACGCATGTAGACAAGTGTGGTAGTTTAGTTAGATAATCAACAAACATGTGTTATATATAATAATAAAACGGCCAGTGACCAAATTGTCCGGCAGCTTTAACCCACTGTTTCACACATTTCAGTGTATTTTTTATTATTATTTTTTTGTTTTTGTTTTTTTTTTTATGGAAACTGACACGGTTGGCTTACATCACCTACAACATCCATGATGTCAGCCCATAACACCGGGTGAACTTGATGCCACGTCAGTGCCTCCCCTCGGTCGTGCCGGCTACACTGAACTGGACGGAAAACACAAACTATTTACATAGCCGTTTCGACCGACCTTTCATTCAGTGCGGTGGTACCAACCCGGGCGGGTTAAATAAAAAACCTACTCACTCCTCACATTTAATACGTTATTATTGTTAAGATGTCAGTTGAGAAAGAATTCGACGTTAGCTGTATTGAGATGGAATCTTTTATGATACTTTCTGTGTATAGGTCGCCATCAATGAGTGTATTGTCGTTTTCGGATAAATTAGAAGAAGTCTTGTATACAATTAGTAGTAATAACAACAAATCAATAATAATATGCGGTCACTTTAATGTTCGGTTTCCTTTAAATAAACAAGAAAAACACGAATTATCAGACTTAATGGATAGTTTTTTACTTAAACAAACTATATACTAATATACTAGAGTAACTGATGCATGCGCATCATGCATAGATAATATTTTCACTTATGTAGAAACCCTACAATCTAATGTATTTCACGGTGTCCACTCTGATCATTATGCTCAATTAATCTCAATTAAATGGTAATCTAAATGTATTAATAAATCTGTAAATAAATTAAGCAGAATAGTAAATAGTGACACCATAAATGCATTAAATACAGATCTAGCTGTATAATTCGGAAATTATGAAAATACAATGGACTTTAAATGCTTTTTCAATACTTTTGTTAGATATTTAAATATGCACATGCCTATGAAATCTAGACGTGTAAATAAAAGAAACCAATTCGCACAGTGGGCCACACCCAGCATTATACGAGCCAAAGAAACATTTTTTTTTTTATATGATTTGTTAAAACAAAATATAATTAGGAGTAAAATACCCTGCGAAGTTTCTTGTCGGTTCTTCTTCGTGGGTGTAATCGAACCGGATAGAACAAATTGTGACAAGTTCGAGAGCAGTCTAACTGCCATATGAATGATCAATAAACAATACAATACAATACAATACGAGATGTGCGCGTATTTCACCTTAATAAGTACGTTTTGTATATCGTAAAAAAAAAATTGGTATGCGAACGTGATAAGTATCTGATACACATACACCCCTTAGCGTATCGTTACCTTCTATTGAAAGACCATATATAATGTCTACAACGCAGGTATCGCGAGTTACGCGATTTTAAATTCCTCTACAGATGTCGTCGCCATCGCTAAAGTAAGGAAATGACACGAACAGCGAAAAATAATAACGTGATGCCTACGACTAGGTGTTGCCAGTACTATAGTACATACAATACACGAAAATATTGTCGCGAAGAAACTTTCATAAATGTTAATTCGGCTATAAGTGAACGAAAACACGAAATGAGGCCGCCACGTGACCGGCACGCGACTGAACGCCGCCTAGCGGAGGAAATGGGGAACACGATGAGAACGAATGTTTAGACAACACTTCAATTTGTTGTTACCTAATTTGAAAAGGATTAAGAGCTTGTGTTTGGCTCAGTTACATGTGTTATGTAAATTTACTTAGATAATGGAAGATGGGAAAATATTTTGGCTTTTCGTAGTTTGGAAATAGATACCGCGGCAAGTAAATACAACATACAAGTAGTTATATATATTTAAACGGTACCCCGACATGGTTCACCGTAATAATTTCTACTTATGATTTATATAGATTTTCCACAAGATTTTAGACTAAAACATAATTGTAAAATAAAGAATAAAACATAGTTGACTAAAACATGTCTGCGCCCTGTGGTTGAAAACCCGTTGAAACGTGAAAAGTGCACTATTTTTTTTACCCCGGTGAACAAATATAAAATATCTTCAATAGGAATCTCAAAGTGTTGTGTACAAGGTTGGCTGGAAGAAATGGTATTTTTCAACCTTAGAAAATTGTACTTTAATGTACAGGGTGACTCAGCAATGACTAAGTGGAGCTCAAATTAGGAATATGCTCGGGAATATGTCAATGATTGCACAAATAAACGGTCAAGTGTGAACTGTTCACGTGCTGAGGGTCCCGTCACCGCTGCATTGCTCTCATGTAATTATATTTTCTACGAGGACGCGGTCAGACTTGGGTAGGTGATCGTCTGACCGTTGAAGTTGGCCGTGGTTCGGACGCCTCTCCTTACCTTATTAGGTGGTAGGGCTTAATTATTATTAACCCATCACCTAATGGGTGTTTAGGCGAAACATGTCGCACTTTTAATTAAAAAAAACTTGATGTTCGTTTGTTCACTCATTGAGTAAAACTTCTAATTGAACGTAGTTAAATTTTTCAGAATTTTGAAATAACCATTAATAGGAAAATGTTCGGCTACAAACCTGCAGTTGTTTGTCAACTTTTAAACGAAGTAGGTTTTTTTTTATGTAATCCGTTATGGGTGCCTGAATTGGAGGCGCATGCTCCGACCAGCCAATATCACCTCCGAGAAGGTAGGTGCCATACCGGAGACTTCCCTGGATTGCTGGCTATACTGGACTAGAGGAGAACACAACCGAGGCTGCTATGCGGCCATCTTACATCCAGTACGGTGCTACCAACCCAGTCGGCTACACTTTGAGCCTACCACCTAGTAAGGGGCAAGGGAAGGGACCTACAGTTTTACACCGGTTCCGAACGGTGAAGCAGCAGGTGTAGGTATGCACGTTAATTTATTAAGGTATTTGTTAAGGCCAACTTAGTGATTATAGCCATCCTGATACATAAAGCGAAGTTTCTACGGGCGACCGGAAAATGTGTAATGTAATGTACTTATAATAGTTATAATATATTTTTAATATATATAGTTTTGTTTAGTTTATTTATTCATATGGCAGTTAGACTGCACTAGAACTTGTCACAATTTTTTCTATCCGGTTCAATTGCACCCACGAAGAAGAACGGCAAGAATTTTTATTTTTTCATAAATATTGTACTCTAGTATTTTAGTGACTAGCCACATAATAACACCGCTTAACGTTTATCTAAAACACAGCTTAGCTTGAGAGCAAGATGAACAATTTTACTGAGAGTTCTGACTGCAAATACTCAAGTGCATCAGGTGCAAAGAGCCCTTGTCCCATGAATATCCTTATTACTGGAGAAACACTTTATCAATTTACATACGGTTTTCACTGTTACATTCTGTCACTTCTGAATATGGTTTGAAGCTATCATCATGCTACGCCATCGGCGGCGGCCTGAAAGCGAAGCCGCGAGCTAAAGCTAGTGTTATATATTTTTGAAAACGCCTCAAAAATGCCTATGGAACGACATAATAATAGATTTATATATTAGACCCGGAGATATACAACGTGTCCCAAAACACAACGTCAAGCGGTAACCAGGGAGTAGGCCAGTTTATGACTACCCAGGGAAAAATAAGAAAAAAAATTCTGAGTCATTTATTTTTTTAGAAAAAAATTTAACTGAATATTTTTTTTGGTAAAACTACAGGCATTCTGGTTTTATTTGGGATAGTTATCAATAGCAGAGTTATTTAGGCTTCCAATATAAAAATTTGAACAATTATATTTGCAAATTTGTAGTCGTAGTACCGAAAATGTTGTACGAGATGTCAATTTTCAACGTTTTTCAAAAAATGCTCATATCATAATAAACAAATGACTCCGATTTTTTTTCATATTTTTCCCTGGGTAGTCATAAACTGGCCTACTCCCTGGTTCCCGCTTGACGTTGAGTTTTGGGAAACGGTGTAGAGATAGATATAGAGACAGACAGACAGACACAAGAGTGATGCCATAAGGGTTCATTCTTTCTAGGCAATTATGCGAAGGGACCCTTAAAAGTGTAAAACCTGGAAAAAACATTGATATACGCTCAACTTATTTTATACCCCACATCCATTTGAAGATTTGAATGCAGATATTAAGATTGGAATCTAATACAGCGCGCGTCGCTGCTTTATCGAAGCCTCCCCCTTTGCGGTGGAGATAACAACTTTAAAATGCGCATACAAAATACGGACTTTGTGTAGGATTATGCGTTCGAGCCTAGGATAGTCCTTGCTTCGAATACAATCCATAAATAGAGGGTGCTAGTTCAGGAATTATCTGGAGCTGTTTGATAAAAATTAGGGTTCTGTACTAAAATTAATAATCGTTGTCAGTAAAGAGGAGGTTTCGCACACAACGAGACGATTGGTTGAAACCGCATTGTCTATTGTTTCTAGCTATTTTTACCCGACTGCGCGTAGAAAAAATGAGGGTAATTTAGCTTAATTATTCAAGTTTGCTTTACGCACATGAAAGGTAAACAAAATATTTACTGAAAATTTCCATTCAATAAATTAGAGAAATTAGTAACTTTGCCTTATAAAATCCTAAAAACTTGGAAACTAGAAGCCGGATCAAAGATACTTTAATAACCATTTTTGTAGCTTATGTATGACCTAAGGAATCGCGTGGTGGTAATATTGTGCGGCGATCTGGGACATTAATTATTCGAGTTCGCTTTACGCTCATGAAAGGTAAACAAAATATTTACTGCAAATTTCCATTCAATAAATTAGAGAAATTAGTAACTTTGCCTCATAAAATCCTAAAAACTTGGAAACTTCAAGCCGGATCAAAGGCACTTCAATAACCATTTTTGTAGCTTATGATGACCTAAGGAATCGCGTGGTGGTAATATTGTGCGGCGATCTGGGACATCCTGTTTATATTTTACTATGGAAACTGATACGGCTGGCTACATCACAATACAACACCCATGATTTAAGCCCTCAGCACCTCGATGAACTAAATGCCTTGGGGCTGTAACCTTTCATTCAGTGCGGTGGTACCAGCCCGGACTGGTTGAACCTAGTAAGATAATAAGAGAAGGAAATAAGGAAGGAATATATTCTCTTCTTAGAACTCAATAATTTAATAGAACGTATATTATGATTAGGTACTTACCATAGACAAATAATATGTACTTACCTATTTATTTACCTATCAATATATTATACCGTCAAGTAAATTCGTAACCGTGCTTTCAAGTTTTAATCACACCTTACTAACATTTCCAAACTACAGAAATTAATTTGAGTGAACAATTTTGAATTTCTTGCAAAGTTTCACGTACTCGCCAAACTGAACCGACATCATTGTTTTGGAAATCGATACGTTACAAGTTCAACTTTCTTAATGTGAAACTAATTGTTGGTATAGCATATCCCATAAAAGATGGCAGTTCGAATTAATACGAACGATAGTTTATTTTCATATCATATTTATTTTGCCCGCGTCTCCGTTCGCCTATTTCTTTCTCATTTTCTCATATTTGGCACTGGTGGCTGTGGCCAATAGTCCATCAGAAGATCAGGCGCGGCCAATAACACCACTCCTCGTGAAATCGCACCAATGTTTCTGAACTACATACGGCGGCAACACGCCAACTTTTTAATTTTACCTGACCCATTTTTTAAGCGCCTCGCGCACGGTTGTCTTTTTCTACTAAGTCCCTTGGATAAATATTGCGATGATCCCGTTTTTAAAGTCTGCAACGTTTGTCTGTCGTCCGTCTGTCCGTCCGTCCGTCCGTCCGACCTACTGCTGTATCTATGGAACCGTACAAGCGGCGGGTGGCTGAGTGGTTTGGGCATAGGCTTCTCATGCGAGAGGTCCTCGGTTCGAATCCGGCCGGCGTGTACCAATGAGTTTTTTCTGACGAGAAAATTTACTTGCATGGTGTAAAACTGTAGGTCCCTTCCCTTGCCCCTTACTAGGTGGTAGGCTCAAATTGTAGCCGACTGGGTTGGTACCACCGTACTGGACGTAAGATGGCCGCATAGCAGCCTCGGTTGTGTTCTCCTCTAGTCCAGTATAGCCAGCAATCCAGGGAAGTCTCCGGTATGGCACCTACCTTCTCGGAGGTGATATTGGCTAGTCGGAGCATGCGCCTCCGACCCAGCCACGCATACCGGATTACATAAAAAAAAAAAAAGCTAGCCGGAAGAAATATTCACAGAAAATGTGTCATTATGGCGGGTATCATAACAAATTATAATAAAAAAAAAATATTGAAATAATTACAACAAGAAACGTGTTTTTTTTTCAACATTTTTTCTTTTGGTTTTGCTCCATCGTAAAAACGGTGAAACATGAAAGCGTCAAACTTGGTGTGATTATAGTGTAAGCTTTAAAATAAAACATCAAATAAAAAACAGAGTCCGACCTTGACGGGTATTTTTATTATATGTTTTAAAATTTAGTTTCTCAAGTTTTTTAGTGTCCACGTTGTCGGCGCCGGCGGCCGGTAGTTGTTGTCGGAGAGTAGTGGACTGTATGATGTTGGATAACTCGGGGGATGAAGAGAAACTCGGAGTGGTTGTAGAACGATGTATTACGTGAGAAAGGCAGTGGCGAACAGACAGAAATCATAGATTACATTGATGTAGAGGATTGTGGTAGTGACGTAGCACTTACCATAGACCAAGCACCGCTCTCCAGTGTGGCCAAGGCATAGGCGACAGGCCGCCTTTACACGGCCCGAGTAGAATAATCGTTCGGTACGAAACACACGTTTTGAATGAAATAACAAATATATAATATCATATGTATAGCATACATAGCTAAATGTGGTGGTCGGAGTTGTACTGTTATGGGCTGACAGCACGGATGTTGTAGGTGACGTAGCCAACTGTGTCAGTGCCCATAAAAAAAAATACAAGAGTACTTGCAGAACAACACCAATTACTCTGCTTACCTGGATTGTCAGAATACAGCGTGTGGTATGGATGTATGTATGTATAATAGTATAATATCATATGAATTAAATAGTTTTATTTTCACCAACATTCGGTTTTAGTTACTGATGTTCACGTTTACGGATTTCCTCAATCCTCGTTCGGTTTATGTTTCGGTTGAATTGAGCAGGAATGTTAGGATGAAGATTTAAGTATTTTTAAGTTCATAATATGTATAATTTAAGCGATATACCCGCTAAAAAACAATGTTTGTTATCTCATGTAAAATATGTGTTTTTTAAATTTATAATGTACAAAATATATATAACACCATATGCCAACTTTGCTGAGTTATTCTATACTAATTTGATTTCCACCAAAATAAGGGCAGGTTGTGAGCATGAGAAGTTTATGTAAGCTGAAGTTTAAGAGCTTCAAAACTGCGGCAAGTTTGAGTGATTTGTGTGTTGTTTCTTTGTTGACAACTTGTACCTAAATTCAACATGTAGTAAATTAAGTCACATTTACTTACAAACTTGACAACTACCGATACGAACGAATAGATGTGGGGCAAACCAAGGGCAAACCCGATATTTCAAGAATATCATACATAATTATTTTCGAAAATTCACCTAAGTACTTCATTCCGAAACGTTATTTCAGCTAGGTACATATTATTATGATATATATATTATGTATTCATATGACGGTTGTGTGTCTACACCTCACATCAGTTTTAAACTAAACTTTTAATATAAAGAAAATATATTGTCTTATTGACACGTTTTACTTTTCATTGCTTTGAAATAAAGAAATTATGACAATAACTGCTTGTATCCCAACCATGTGCAGGGGCGTCATTTCAAATTTTGATTGGGGGGTGGGGGGCGGGGGGGGGGGGGCAGGGGGGGGGTGCAAGCACAAAGAGCAATCGTTTTGTCAAGGTACTTATTTAAAAACAACGAAAAATATAAAAATATTAAGTACATTAAGTAATAAATAGGTAATGTATCTATTTCCAGTAGAATTTCGATTATCCGAACGACCGCTTATTCAAACAAACATAGCTAGCGATCATAATAAACTTGTAAAACGTAGGTAAAATATGAGTTTTTTTTTGCAAATTCCAAAATTCCTGCCCCTATAAAATGTCGCCCATGACCATGTGGCAAGCAGAGTAATCACCGTTAATACACTTACCAAGATGAAACACCGACAACCCGTTCAGCCTTCAACGGTCGAACGGTCACCCATCCAAGTTCTGACCGCATCCAGGTGTGCTTATGATGACGGCTGTCAGTCGACCGATCGCACCACTGAGCTACTTAGGCTTCCAAAACTGTGCACAACCTAAAATCTTGGCCAACATACATTCCAGAAAAAAAAATATAATCAAATGATTAAATAATTTCATTCATGTATGCATGAATACATTTATGCATCTATGCATAAATGTATTCATGCATAGAAATAGAATAATTAACAAATTCTGATACCCAAAATTAACACCAACAATGACATACGACAACGTATGAAGGCGTACGATTACGTAATGAGTATGACAATTTGGTAACACTTTCGTACGAGAAATTTGATACGCTAATCCAGCCTCTAGTTATTTTTAGCTCTAAGCGACATACAATAGCACAGTTGACCGCCATACAATAAACTATAACTGCAATCAAATTTGAATTAACCAATGGCAAGTGTAGTTGTAAATGTACCCAAAACAAACATTTACTAACAGCCATCGCTTTCCGAACAGTCGCTAATCGAGTTAGGAACGCATTAGCGAACTGGCCAACCAGCACTTGGAGGAATATCTCGTGAAATGGTCACCGCAAAATAAATCTTGTTCAATTAACTAATACTTAGACACTTTACGGAATTTAACGCTTGAATTTTCTCCGGGTAGTGGAGATGCGACACCAGGCCAACAGCATCGGGGTAAAGGATACCTCGCCGTTAGTGCGGAGTGAGTATAACCTCACTGCGTGAGAGAGGAGACGGCGTGGATGGGAAAAAATATTTGGTGAACATTTGGTTAGGGTTAAAAAAAAAATGTTTTTTTTAACTTTATTTCTTTATTTTTCTTTATAATTGAATGAACTTTTATTGAATGAAGAAAAAACAAGACAGTAATACAAAATACCACTAATGAAATATATATTTTTTTGGAGGCTGACCGGGTTGTTGTTGTTTCATTTTGGTAAGTGTATTAAGGTGATTTATTTATTTATTTATTTATAAAATTAATGTTGGGTACTTTGGTTAAAAGTATTAGTTAAACCAAGGAAGATGGGGTTGTCTCAGCTGTCAAAATAAAAGAAAATGACATCCCGCCTCTGCGGCCGTTAGAGTCATCTTTATATAATTTAGATAAATAAATAAGTAAATAAAAATATTGTATTGCTAAAAAAACTTTTAACAGAAACGAGTACAGGATATACTATCATTTTATTCTCTCGTACGTTTTGTTTATAGACGTCCAGAAATACCAGCCTTTAATATTTACATAAGGTGTAAAGTCAGAGATATCCGCCACCGCCAGACCAACTTTTGAAACCAAGACATGTGGCGCCAAGCCACCACAAGATGTCTAGCGACGCCCATGCACATGTGGTCGTATGCGGGGGTTGCAAATGCTATGCCGGCCTGACAGGTGCCTATTCACGGCCCTCTTGAAGGGCCGGGGTACTCTGGGGAAACATATGCCGATTCACAGCCCATACCATTTACTACCTGCTGAAAAATCCGGCCGGGTATTCCGGTGAGTGCGTCTTTGGACTCAGCCACACATACCGGATTGATTTTTTTTAAATGTAGTTCGGTTTGGATGGCTGAGTCAGGAGGCAGAAAAAACTCATTCGCACACCAAACGGATTCGAACCTCGGACTTCTCGTAAGAGAATCCGACGCCCGCCGCTTGAATACAACGTAGCTACATACGCTTCGAGCAAACTTCGATGTCCACGAACGAACCTCTCCAGAGATTTTTGCATACTCTGTGCTCTTTCAAACACACCACACAGTATTTTCAAATTGAGACAGGCGACAAAAACAAATATGGTTTGTAACTTTGACTTAGGATGTTGAGACAAGAAATAGCGTATTTGTATAGATTAGTATTAAATTATTAAAAAATCCTATCATTAATTTCCCCCCTAAGATCACGTAGTGTACCTAAGTATATTAAATAGTTAAGTTATTATGAGATCTGTAAGGTTAGTAGAAGTACTTCTCTCTTACTGCCTAGTAAGGGAAGAAGAGAAGGGACCTACAGATTTACGTGGAATCCGAACCACGTTCAGCCTCCAACGGCCGAGCTGTCACCCATCCAAATACTGACCGCGCCTCGATGTGCTTATTATCACGACCGACAGTCGACCGATCGCACCACTGAACTACCGAGGCTGACAGACGTACTATGTACATACTTAATATGTTTACGTTATAAGAAGTGAAACGTTATAAGTTACAGTTACAGTTATAGTTATTGACCTCCTCAAAGGTAGCACCTCACATACCTACATACAAACATTTTTTATACGATGACGACAAGTGTGACGATCACGGTGATGTGATGATGTTTCTGAGTATACTTCTCATTTTCTTAAAGCTCCTGAAGGAGTTCAATTAATTTCATAACGCCCGTAAAAAAGTATAACTTCAACAACACCAATACAATAAAAACCTAACAATAATAAACCGCTGGTGATCTCCTAGCGTACGTCACTCACCTTTGGGGGGAATCGCTTGAAGGACATGGTGAATCCTTGGCAATTGGCCTCGATATTGCCAAGGCATTCGATAGGGTTTGGCACAAATCGCTCCTGGGCAAGCTTCCGGCGTACGGACTTCCTTCTGGCCTCTGCGACTGGGTCGCCGACTTCCTACATGGGTGTAGCATTCAGGTCCTAGTGGACGGTTGCTCGTCGGACGCCATGTCAGTGAATGCCGGCGTACCGCAGGGATCTGTGCTGTCACCCACACTGTTTCTTCTGCATATCAATGACATGCTGCCACTCGGCAACATACATTGTTATGCGGATGACAGTACAGCACACGGATCCTATACCAGTCACCCTTCAGCCAGACGAGAAGTTGTGGATGAAAAGAGGCGAAGACTTGTGTCTGAACTCGAACAAACGCTTCGGTCTATTTCCGAATGGGGCCGTAGCAATTTGGTCGAGTTCAACGCTTCAAAAACACAAGTTTGCGCGTTCAGTGCGAACAGGGCGGCGTTCACACCAGCTCCTTCCTTCCAAGGCACGTCGCTTAAATTAAGCGACCACCTCGGGGTCCTCGGAGTCGAACTGTCGCACGACCTAAATTACCGGCGCCATATCGAGGGCAAGGCCAAGCTGGCCTCAAAAAAGCTAGGCGTACTCAATAAGGTTCGACGGTACTTCACGCCGGGCCAAAGGCTGCTTCTGTATAAATCGCAGATTAGGTCCTGCTTGGAGTACTGCTCGCACCTGTGGGATGGCTCAGCCAAATACCAGCTTGCGCCTTTGGACCCGATCCAGCGTCGAGCCGTGCGACTTGTGGATGACCCCGACGTGTCCCGCGATCTAGAACCGCTACAACTTCGTAGGGATGTCGGCGCCCTAAGCGTGTTCTATCGCTTATTCCACGGGGAGTGCTCGGAGGAGCTGTTTAACGCGATTCCGGCGTCCCCTTTCCACCTCCGTACAACGCGCACTGGGCAGGGATTGCATCCCTATACGCTGGATTTACCGCGGATGCGTACAAATCGGTTCTGCAGATCCTTTCTCCACAGAACCGGCAAACTCTGGAACGCTCTACCTGCCCACATATTTCCCCCCAAGTATTGTCTCGGGTCCTTCAAGAGAGGCGTGAATGGGCACCTGTCAGGCCGGCATGGCATTCGCAGCCCCCGCCTGCGTCCGAATGTCCATGGGCGTCGCTAGACACCTTATGGGTGACTCGGCGCCACATGTCGCGCTTAGTATAAAAAAAAAATAATAATAATAATAATTTTAATTAAGGGGTCCTAGAAAATGCGTCAGAACCTTCCGAGATCTAAAAATGTAGTCATTATACCATCCTGCCCACCCTAAGTCCACGTTTAAATCTCAGCCTAATGCGGCGCCTGCCCGACACCCCACTTACGTCTTCGACAAATTGGTATTTATCGCTCAGCGCGGCCATTTTCTAAACTTGTTCACTTAAACCGCCACTTTGCTGTGGACCAAATAGAGCAATACTATTTTACGCCCTTTTATAACGTGGATTTATGGAGGAATACTTCCTGTGTTATGGTAAAAGAATTGGGAAATTTGAGCGTGAAATACTGTTAGATAATACGTGAATTGAGGAGAGCGGGAGGCGTACCATGAAATATAGTTTGAGAAACTCAACAATCATAACGGAAACAAAACAAAGTGAGAGAACCGATATCAATAAAGGTATAGTGACAAGAATTTGAGTAATAAATGTTTCAGTGGTTCGCTCATGTTGAAAGGATGAGTGATAGTAGGTATCTTCACGAAATAATTGGGAAATTTGAGCCAGAAATACTGTTAGATAATGCGTGAATTGAGGAGCGTGCGCGGGAGGTGCACCATGAAATATAGTTTGAGAAACTCAACAATCATAACGGAAACACAACATAGTGAGAGAACCGATATCAATAAAGATATAGTGACAAGAATTTGAGTAAGAAATATTTCAGTGGTTCGCTCATGTTGAAAGGGTGAATGATAGTAGGTATATTCAAGAAAGAATTGGAAAATTTGAGCCAGAAATACTGTTAGATAATGCGTGAATTGAGGAGCGTGCGCGGGAGGTGCACCATGAAATATAGTTTGAGAAACTCAACAATCATAACGGAAACACAACATAGTGAGAGAACCGATATCAATAAAGGTATAGTGACAAGAATTTGAGTAAGAAATGTTTCAGTGGTTCGCACATGTTGAAAGGGTGAATGATAGTAGGTATATTCACGAAAAAATTTGGGAAATTTGAGCCAGAAATACTGTTAGATAATGCGTAAATTGAGGAGCGTGCGCGGGAGGTGCACCATGAAATATAAGTTTGAGAAACTCAACAATCATAACGTAAACACAACATAGTGAGAGAACCGATATCAATAAAGGTATAGTGACAAGAATTTGAGTAAGAAATGTTTTAGTGGTTCGCACATGTTGAAATGGTGAATGATAGTAGGTATATTCAAGAAAGAATTGGAAAATTTGAGCCACAAATACTGTTTGATAATGCGTGAATTGAGGAGCGTGCGCGGGAGGTGCACCATGAAATATAAGTTTGAGAAACTCAACAATCATAGCGGAAACACAACATAGTGAGAAAACCGATATCGATAAAGATATTATAGTGACAAGATTTTGAGTAAGAAATGTTTCAGTAGTTTGCTCATGTTGAAACAATGAATATACAATCATTAATTTTTTCGATACCGTCGTCTATTCATTGAACGTATATTCACGAAAAGGATTTATGAAGCGAATATGATTGGAAGGTTCGGGAACGGCCTCCCTAAACGCACTTACCTAGACCAGATTAGGCATGATAGAGTCAAATGCGTTGTACCTCAAAGAGACGAGTATGTGGGGAAAACATTGGCATTGGATTTATGATTGATTTAGATGAGATTCGCCATGGTGAGGCTCCATAGGTGCGTCAGGGCCGCAGCGTGTGAATTTTTAACCCCCAACGCAAAAAGAGGGGTGTTATAAGTTTAACGTGTGTGTGTATGGGTGTGTCTGTCTGTGGCATCGTAGCTCCCAAACGAATGGACCGTTTTGGATGCGGTTTTTTTATTAGAAAGCTGATTTAATCGGTATGGTTCTTAGTTATGTTTGCAATCAAGTAATTAAGTAATCAAAAAATTAATTATCTTAAAAAGTGGACCGATTTGCATGCGGTTTTTTATAAAAGCTTGAAATAAAAGTTAATTACAAATTTTAAAATCCGCGACCCTTAAAAAGTCAAAAATAATTTCCATTTACTTACTTAAGGGAGTCGGGGGACCGCTAAGTAAATAAAATATAAAAACTCAGAGCTGCGCGGCTATTTACCTTAACTGTGCGTTTAAGTCAACGACATCTTAAATAAATACTACATCCGTTTACGTGAAACCCGTCACTATTTCACATTTTTTCCGCTTTTGACTAATTAAAGAACCTTCACCACCGGCCGGGCCAGTCGGGGCACCCCCGCACTCTGGCATGGCACCTCACAACCCCGGCGCTCCGACACCCCGGGGCCGGGGGCGCGACGACGTCCGCCATAAATCAACTAGATCTTATTATTAAAGAAACGAATCGAAAGAAATTTTGCTTCTTATAACAACTCCGCGCGAATACACGATTTGTGAAGTTTCATTGCGCTAAAGAAAATTAAGAAAAAACTTATCTTATTTGGTTGACAAAGGATTGGTTTTGGATTGAATATGTTTTATGTATAATTGGGTATGTATTCAGTTGCATATTCTCAGTCAGGTCCGTTTGTGCAAGAATTTATGAAAAATATTTGATTTATTGGGCCTTTTGATTGTCGCATTAAATATTATGAAACTTTATTAGAAACGTGAAAATATATTAACGTAATGTACGAAACCTGAACTGTGTATTATTCATATTTTAATATTGTTTATTTATTAAGACGCCCAGGCTTAATTAGAACGACCTCAAGTTTAAAAATCGAACATCGGTTTTTTTCAAAATAATGTTTCGTATTACCATCTTCACTCCACTGAAGGAAACCAGAACAGTATACAAAGCTAAGTTGGTTGAAATAAATTTCATCCGGCAATAAGTTCTGCCCTCTTATGCAACTTTAGTTCAGTGCATTCCTTGTTCTGCATTATGTGACTTTACTTTGATCTAATTATCGATGTTTACTTAAATTAAAACTAATTTCAAACTACTTAAAATTAAATTGTTAAAATGTTAGAAAGGAAGGTGGGAAGGGTAAGTAAGACATGGTTATGTTGACCAAAACGTCCTCCAAAACTATAGGAAAATAGTCAAAAGCTTATTTTAGTTTATACTCTTAATTTGCCAACTCTATCAGGTAAAGGTTCAAGGTACATATAGGTAAGGAGGGTCCGTTTGATTACTCAAAATGTAATCCCTAAGCCTCGTCACCCCCCGCCCCGCGCCACCGCCGCCGCCGCCCGCGCAACTCTCATTCGATATAAATTACGACTCTCTTGATCGCACCCGATTGCGATCACAGGGTGATCTGATCGAAAATGCGGAATATTACGAAATAAAGGCGATTTTACATTTTTAAAAATTCGTTGCAAAAAATTTGTGGCATTTTTGTGTAATTTTATGGATTCACCAAATTATTGTCGACGCACTTGAGCTAGGTAATGAATTAGAGATATGTAGATAGTACGAGTATATTTCCTGCCTGAGTATAATGCCTCATTGTAACTATGAAATAAAATAAATTTAAATTGAAATGCATGTGCATGAAAAATGGACTTAAACCCCCTCGTGCGACCGAATGTCCATGGGCGTCGTTAGACACCTTATGTTATGTCTAGCTCGGTGCCACATGTCGAGCTTTTTATAAAAAAATACTGATTATTATTGAGAAAGGAATGTTTCGGTGGTTCGGTCATGTTGGAAGAATAGATGATAGGAGAATAACGAATTAAATTAATGGCGCGAATGTGAGTGGAAGAGTCAGGAAGGGTCGCCCTAGACGCACGTACCTGAACCAGATCGGCCATGTGCTCAAAAAGGGTCAAGTGCGTAATACCCGTAACCGACAAGCATGTATGAAGAACATTATGAATTATAAGAGTGGAAGAGGCGGCAGAGGTGTGTCAGGATCGTGGCACGTGGAGATCCGTTGTCTCTGCCTACCCCACTGGGAAAGAAGCGTGGCTTTATGCATATGCATAATATGTATATATAATTGCGAAAAAAGTGCAGTAAAATTTTCGAAGCATCACCGTTCACCTTCCACATCCAGGCATTTTTTTTAATGTTCAATACAGATTTAACCAGGTTCAATGATAGAGGAGAGAATGCACACTCTGTATGTGGAACGGTTCTTATTCATTCGAGCATATTTTCATAAATGCAAACACGCCGGGGAAAGAATTTCTTTCCGAACCCCTAGCTAGCCCATAAATATTTGCCACTTTTTACTACTTTCCCCGCACCAATCAGCATACGAAATGCGACCTCATAGTCATGGGCTAAGGCACATATTCGAGTAGACACTTGAAGTAATAACCGCGTTTTAAAATGAGCAAAGTCCGGATTATAGATTAATTCGAAGTTCAAATAAATATTCGTTCGAATTTTTAGCGAAATTGAAAGATTTTTTTCGACTTGGATTCCAGTTCCGTATCCATTTCCTAATGAATTTTTTTTCGTCGTTCCACTTTTAAATGTTTAACCGTTCGTTGGAGTTATTGAGTTATGGCCGAAGATTTACATTGTACTTAGTATGATTAAAAGTTATTTAACTAATTGGGAAAAATCCCTGTTTACTTGCAGTCTCTATCCGCAGTTGGTTTTTTTCAACTCTTTCGTTATGTATGATGGAGCTTCTGTAGGGAGAATTTTTTTAAGTGAATTTTGTTTTCCTTAGCATGGAAAATATTATGATTCAGTTATATTTAAGGGTAGTTTGTTATTATATTAAAGGCGTTCGGATGAAAAAAATATCAATTAGGAAAATGAGAAATTTTGGAATGAAACGATTAATTCAGCCTTTGTTTGTATTCCCAAACTATAGTTAGTATTCTTTGTATTTTCGATTTAGTAATTTTTTTTTTATTTCTTACAGAAAAACCAATGCAAGTAAGTATATAAAATGCCTCTACGGGTCTATCAGTCAGACGAAATACAAAACTTATTCCGTATAAAACATCCTATATTCACTCCAAATGCACAAATTAAAACAACAGCAACACACATTCCCACACACACACACACACACACACGTACACATACAGGAATAGCAGCGTTACATCAATTATTGTATTTCCGGTAAGAAACCTCTTTCAAATATCGAGGGAGGAAAATCATAAAGATTTTATGACTATGCAATTCAGGTTGACGTACACCAACGGCGGCGCGGTGGATGCGCCGAGGAGTAAGACTTTGTTGCAGCTACCAAGCCTAAACTTAAATTAACATTTAGTATAAAAGTTAAAATTTAAAATTCTGAAAACGGTACAAGCTAGGACGAATTGATCAAACAGTTTTCCATTTTAATATACTCACCCATGGGTATAACCGGTGGCTATAACACAGCAGCAATTTCCAAAAATTCTGTATTTTGACGCGAAAAAATGTGAACACAATATACTAAAACACTGTCTCTATCATTTGATTAGATAATTATTTTCATTTTAAAAGTGACGCAGATAGAGAACATAGTTTTAAGTCAAAATAAGTTTGGAACATTACGTTAGTTTTAGGCTCACTAAATATCCTTCACGACTGTCATAAGGACATGCAGTAATACCGCTCTCACCGCAAGGAAACACATAGCCACCACACAGGCCGTAAATATCAGAATTATTTATTAAATATCAGGCCGGCATGGCATTCGCAACCCCGCGTGCGACCGAATGTCCACGGGCGTCGTTAAACACCTCATGGGTGGCTCGGCGACACATGCCGCGCTTTCCGTAAAAAACCGGCCAAGTGCGAGTTGGACGCGCGCACCGAGGTTTCCGCACCACAAAAAAAAACATTGAAATAAAACACGTTTCTTCTATGGGAACCCCCCTTAATTTTTTACTTTTTCTATTTATTATATTATATTTTATATTTGTTGTTATATCCGCCATAATAATACATATTCTGTGAAAATTACTTACACACGATTATTCTAAAGATACAGCAGTAGGACAGACAGACAGACGGCATAGGCTTAGTAATAGGCTTCCGTACGGATACGGAAACCTAAAAAAGTAGCCCAGATTTTAAATAAATAAAAATCGTAAGAGCATGCCCACAGTCACAACGCTCTTACCGCACCTCACACGGCAACACAAATTTATTCTTACCTACATATGTATCGACCGTAGCTGGCAACACAGCAGTATTATTTATTAAAACCGTGCAGTAAGTAGCCCGGATAGATTCGAGCGGAACTGGCGTAGTAAACACGACGGCAGGTGTGCTCCTTATTGGAAAACTTACAGAATTAACGCTGAGAGAAAACTCTGTTTACTGGCAATATAGGGTTGATAGCTGATTTTGTGAATTGTCGATATTTCAAGCTAATGACATAAAATGGGGAACTTTTACTAGTTTTTTTAAATGTTGAAATGAATGAAATGAAAACATACTTTGTCGCAATCAAAAAAGTTTTAAAAAGGCGGACTTAATGCCTAGAGGCATTTTCTTGCCGTCATGCGTGGAATTATAAGTTGGTGAGATTTGCGAAATTAACTAAGATAAAAATAATAATATACTTAAATATATATATAGTCAACATAAAGACATACATTCCATACATATTTACATGCATACACACATAATATATAAATATATACACATACATACACAATGCAGTTTCTATACAAATGACAACACACATGGAGACAGAGCATCATGCAATGTTCTTACATTTAAATAAACCGAACCTTTAACCGACCATTTTTTTTATGAAAACTGACACAGTTGGGTACATCACCTACAACATCCGTGATGTCAGCCCATAACACCGGGTGAACTAGGTGCCATGTCAGTGCTTCCCTTCATTTCATGTCGGCTACACTGAACTGGACGGAAAACACGAACTATTTACATAGCCGTGTTGACCGACGTTTCATTCAGTGTGGTGGTAAAAACCCGGGCGGGATGAACCCTACCACCTAGTAACGTAAGAAGGGAAGGGACCTACAGTTTTACGTGGAATCCGAACCACGGCAACCTCCAACGGTCGGGCGGTCACCCATCCAAGTACTGACCGCGCTCAGCGTTGCTTAACAACAGTCGACCGACCGCACCACTGAGCTACCGAGGCTGACAAATGCTTACGGTTGTCGCGTAACTTCTGTCAAATGTATGAGATATTTCACTTTAATCGATAAGTAACTGTTGGTCGAAACACAACAGCAGGTGGTGAAAAAGCCCAGAAGGGCCCATTTCACCACCTTTGGCTAAAATTTACTAGTTGCCGGTTAACTCCGGTCAACTGTATGAAAAATATAACATTAACCGATGACATTTATTACTGCTAACCTTGTGTCGCACTGAAAATGCGTGGGATGGGCTTCCTGGGAATATCTTTTCCTATTCCCACAATCAACGAATCTTCAAATCTCTGGTTAGCAGACTTTCCCCAGCGACTTTAGTCCGTCTTCAAGCCGGATTGGCATCTCCTAGGTGGTGAAATTGGCTGTGGCTGTGGCTCCGGCCTTGAACTCTGTCACCCACGAGGCTTAACCGGAGTTGATCGAATCGATCGATCAAAATCGGCCATAAACCCTCCTTCAGACATATAGGAAACATTTTTTATCTAAATAACGTATATATGTATGTAAGTAGTGCCGGCATCTACCCAGAATATTAAATTACATATTAGTAAAATCCAATAACGAAAAACTAAGGAAAAATATCGTATTGATCATGTACAGCAATAGGGAATTGTGCAGAAGGACGTTTAGTATGGATTCGAATAGACCGAAATTCTATGAGACTAGGAATGGATAATTTAGTAATTAAATAGTAGATAATAATTAATTAATCTGTATTCGCCTAACATTTTGTGGTTCCATTTTCAATATTGACATGCATCGATATAATATCGATAGATGCACTTCACATCTCTAGAAGTTGAAAGCGATATGCTGGCAGCACATTCATTTGTTTCGAGATTTGCCAAATGATCCGATATTAAAAACGGAGCGAGTTGTTTGTCTTAAAATAAAATTAAAAACCATAATTCTTTTCTTTCTTTGAATTTACATAAATATGCCTCTTAAATGTTATTGCTTTTTCTGATGGAGTGTACTTACTTGACTGTCGTATACTTCTCTTCTCACTTCTAGCGGCGGGTGGCCTAGTCGTCTGGGCGTCGTCGGCTTCTCTTGCGAGAGGTCCGAGGTTCGAATCCAACCGGCGTGTACCAATGAGTTTTCGTCGAAAAAGTTTATGCGCAACACCTTCACCCACTGCTTCATGGTTCGGATTCCATGTAAAAATTTAGGTCCACCGGAATGACTGGAGGAAATTGTCTAAGGCAATAAGCCCGCCCTTGCCACACATTAGGTATCATCATAAAGTGTAATATTTATTATTATTCTATTATTAAGGAAACTAGGGTTTAGTCTATGGATAGTCCATAAGTCTATATAACTTGTATTCATGACAATATTCAGGCGACTTACAATATTCAATAACTTATATTCAGGACAAGATGCCGTGCATAAGGGCGACAGGCTAGCCACCTCTCACCTTGGCACGGTCTTTCCACCGAGTCGTGCAGCAGGTGGACCTTCGTGCCTTACTTGCTGCCTGATAGTTATCTTGTCCAAATACTTTGCTAAAAGTGGGGGTCGGTGTTGCGCTGTAATTTACCAGAGTACTTGCAGCACAACACCGATTACTTTGCTTACCCCGATTGTCGGGATACGGCGTGTGGTGTGTGTGTCATGACTACGTGACCCTAAAAAGGTTATATACTGTAGGTATTTAAGGTATTTAACTTAAATACCTTAAATAATTTAAGGCAAATTAAAGGGAAGACCGCACTGGCGGCAGCATAGATGCGCCGCCGGTGCGGCACTTCTGCGCGGCGCAAAATTGTCCATACAAAATTGTTTGCCGCCCGCGCAGTGCCGCTGCAGCATAGTGCGGTTTACTTCATACAGTTTCAAACAAAGAAATATTTGAACGCGCCCTGTCGCGTCGCGCCGCTTCTCTCCGATTGCGAAAGTTCACAAAATTAGTATTTATAGAAATTGAGAATGTTACATAACCAAAATATATAACGATTTCTTAAATTACAATAATTTAATTAAGACCTGGCACGGGACTGTGTCCAAAAGCCCGTCTCATAATGACCATTAGACGAAGCCTAAACTACATCGTAGTCCCACCTGGTCTTCCCGCCGGGCGACACCGAGTAAGTCGGCTGAAAGCACTGGTTCCGTACCGCCCAACGCCGGGAGGACTGGAGTAAAATTGGAGAGGCGTATGTCCAGCAGTGGACGCATACACGCTGACTGACTGACACAACACTATCGACGAGTTGTCAGCTATATTAGCATTACAGACTTACATGCTTTACTAGGCACCCGGCGAACACCGTTACAAAGCGCGCCATCTTGAAAGGTAACTTCTACTCTCCGGTCGTCTTCAGTGAGTGAGCGAGACAACTCCGAACCCGCCGCTAGCACCGTCGCTGAGTGCCTAGTAAAGCATGCATGTCTGTAACACCCGTATGTTTGAAGATCTCCAGGTTATTATGGGACTTAGGATCGAACTCAAATATATTTCGGGTTCTTCAACGGGGTGTTCTTCAGGCCGGCATGCCATTCGCAACCCCCGCATACGACTGAATCTCCATGGGCGTCGTTAGGCATATTATAGGTATATAGTATATATAATATAGTGAAATGTAAAGGCCTAAACAATAAATTATGTAATTTTTAGGTCTTCCGGTGAGTTTCTTTTTTATTTAATGCGTGACATGTGGCGCCGAGCCACCTATAAGATGTCTAACGACGCCCATGGACATTTGATCGCACGCGGCGGTTGCGAATATAGGTAATTCACAAAATGTAATAAGAAACCAAACATCCACCAATAGCTACCAAAGAAATACGCATAAAGGTTCGCGTAATGGCGTATATAAAATCATACCTAACATAATAAGGAATATTACGACTGTGTATAAAGCAACAATGTACGGCTGGGTCGGCACCACCGCACCGAGCGCCCCGCCCGATACACATTGCAATAAAATTGTACAAATGTGGAATGGACATTACTTTTCTATTCGAAACATAACCTGGATACTTTTACATTGTACCGACGTCCATTCGGGCTTATTCTGCACGCTTCGCTTCGTGCTTTTATTGAAATCCATTTTAGTTCTAAGCCCTTACACAAAATACCGACTGATTCAGTACTCAAGATTTAATTTTCTTGCCTGAAACTTAAAGCTTCGGTTCTTATTAAAGTAATAATTGAAGTGATCCTAATTAATTATTTCGCGCATTGAAGTCTTAATTTCTTCTCGTGTGATGAAAAATGGTTCTATCTAATGGGAATACTATATTCTAATTTAAAACTTTTTAACAAACGTTCGGATGGGGACCTAACTAAGAAAAAGTGAAAAGTCACGATAGTAAGGGGCGATTACTCAAACAGATACTTAAATCTATCTAAAGACCTGTTAACTAACGAAAGCTTAAATCGGTAACGCGGTAAGTGAAATCACGCTTTTCACTAGACAAAATGACTCGACTTGACTCGACGAAAATGTCGTTATCTTCGAGAGTGCCTTCTTTTTTCATCAAATCATACATGTGTATGCTCTGGCAGCATTACATAACAAGGAATTAGCAATGGTTTAGTGTCATTTCTATTTTACTACTCTAAGAAGACATACATTCACACAACATTGTGTGATAATTTATAAAGCCATAAGAATAATCCCTAAAGCAAACACAGACAGACAGCTGACGCTATTAATTCGCTCTGCATGGCATATCTCAATTTGAATTTTCTTAAGTGCCTGTTAGAAAGTTAAATGGCCGAACACCCAGACGTAACTTTAACTCATCTTAGGGTTCTAATGATAGCATTGCACCGTGGCACAACATACTTTTATCGTGCCTTTAATTGAACATGAGCATAAGTGGACTTAATTGTTAAGTCTGTCTTGGCGCAACCGACCCTAATAACTGACAAAACTAATTCGGCATTATTATTTAGCTCGAAACAATGGTATAGTTTTCCAACGCGTAAAAATGAGTGGATGGCAAGCTAGCTATCACACTTTGCCATTCTATGTTTTTATTTTATGAATACAAATTTGATCTGCAGATTGCCATGACAGTTGAGCGGCTTCCGTTCGATCGTCTATCTGTTCCTGTATTGATGTGAAATGTCATTTTCTTCAATTGTTCAAGATAATTAATACACGTTTCATTTTAATTTTAATTTTTGACTGTTCGGAGCATGTGCTTTGGCTCCTCAGACTCAGCCACCCATACTGACATACAGATACATAAATAAACAAAACAAAAAAAATCACAGATTTCGTGCCTCACACGACTATCGAGCACATTGAAAATTAATCTACGGAATTGGAAAAAATATTGCCGCTGAACTACACATGATAAATCCACCATATTTCGTGGATAAAGGAGATCGCACTTTTTCGTGAAACCGCGGCCTATACTGGAACGAACGAAAAGACATTTTAAATGTGAAATTTTTTTTGTACACTTTATCTTTGGCAAACGATACGTCCCAGAATAGGCCCGCGCCCGCGATCTCTCATTCCTGGGGCCAAGCATCAGGTGTGTTCCCTATAAACTTTTATTCCGGTCCGAACCGAGCCAGTCCCAATATTCACGATTTACGTCCGCCCCTCTCCCCGCACACATACATAATGCATATCGATACGTATATATATATGGTATATGTATATATTTTAATATCGGCCACAACACCTCGAATTATGACATAAAACTTGGCGTTATTGCCTAAGGTGGAGGCGGGAGTGGCCCTGGCTGGCTTTATTGGTGTTTTTGAGGTTTTATTTTGAATGGAAAGCGTTGTTTTTGATGCTCCGACTGTTTGGGAGGGCTGGATGTCGTAAGTCTGGATGTTATCTATAATGATCAGAATGCTGTCAAATATGAAAACTCGCGCGGAGGGGATTATTGAATTATTTTTCAAATCAAATCGAAAACAAATTAGACTTTATTGCAAACCAGCTTATAAAGGCGACACACAATACAAGTTTAATGCCTTGCGGTATTCTTTACAAACTAACCTTCGGGATGTGGGAGAGGCGAATCACAGAGGAAAAAGAGAAGTAGTAATATACATGCATTCCACACGCTGTATCCCGACAGTCGGGGTAAGCAGATTAATCGGTGTTGTGCTGCAAGTACTCTTTTAAATTACAGCACAACATCGACCACCACGTTTACCAATGGACAAGATAACTATCAAGCAGCAAGTAAGGCACGAAGACCCACCTCCTGCAACTCGGTGGAAGCACCGCGCCAAGCTGAGAGGTGGCTACCCTGTCGCCCTTTAGCACGGAACTTCTCCTTATCTCTTAGTCGCCTTTTACGACATGCACGGGGAGAGATGCAGTAGGGCTAATTTTTTTAAGTACTGGCCTCACCTGCATTTGTATGACCAGTCTGTACTAAAATTGTCATTATTAATATTTACTTGAGCACGTTACGTGTACGCAACGAAATGTCTTAAGTTGTTTCGCTAAGTATGTTTAATTATTATCTACATTAATATCAGAAAGAAAATTAATCATTACCAATGTTCTAGTTTCTTTATTTATTAATATCTATTTTTATGTCTTCAACAAGGTTCGATAGTTATTTTTACTCATCATTTTGAAATATTTATTTAATTAATTTTAATTTATTTTTATTTAATTTATTCAAATTTTAATAACCTCTTCTGCGAAGAGGATATTATAAAGAGGTAAGGTTTGTTAGTTTGTAAGTTTGGATGAAGGAGGTACTTATCTACATAATCTCCGAAAATACTCATCCGATTTAAAAAATTCTTTGACCAATATTTAGAATGGACCGTCGGGATGAACATAGGCTATGCGAGCAAAGCCGCGAGCAAAAGCTAGGATACACATACATACATCTGTGGCTTCTCTAATAAATAAATATATATTATATAATTATTATAAAATGTACCTAATTACCAAATGGTCTATTTCACCAATACCCACAAGTGATTCGCGAGCGCTCTCAACAGCCTAACCCTAAATAGTTTCCTCTTTTCCGAATCGAATGGAATTAGCGCCGGGTCGTTGTGACCCCGCTCTGCACACAGCGGGGTCCGCGCTGACTTATTGCTTTCGCTGTTACAGGGTTGGCATTATGAAGCAGTGGAGTATCCTTAGAGTTCAATATAAAGACTTGGAAACATTAAATGTTGATTAATCGACTAATTGAATTAAAACAACTAATCAAATTTTGATTAGTCGTTTACTTGTAAATAAGTCTAATTTCTAGTGTAGCCGACGCAACTAAAGGGAAGCACTGGTATGGATCTTAGTTCTGGCATGTCATCTAGTCCCAATAGGAACGTGCCACACATGGGATCATTAGTCTATTTAGTGATAAGCCAAGCGTGTATAAGATTCCTTAAAAATAGGTGCCATGCCAGTGCATCCCTTCATTTCATGTCAGCTACACTGAACTGGACGGAAAACACGAATTATTTATATAGCCGTTTCGACCGACGTTTCGTTCAGTGCGGTGGTACTAACCCGACCGGGATAAACCCTACCACCTAGTAAGGTAAGAAGGGAAGGAGCCTACAGTTTAACGTGGAATCCGAACCACGGTCAGCCTCCAACAACGGTCGAGCGGTCACCCATCAATTTTGCACCGGACGGACTGGATGAAATCACATTCAACCATAAATCAAATGTTCATGTAATTGTATTTCCGGAATAGAGTACTTATTAAAGTACCGTGTGGGGTCGGTACTTAAAAAGAATAGCCCCACTGCATCTCCCCCGTCGCATGTCGTAAAAGTCGACTAAGGGATAAGGAAATTCGTCGCCTGGGTAGCTCAGTGGTGCGGTCAGTCGACTGTTGTTAAGCAACGCTGAGCGCGGTCAGTATTTGGATGGGTGACCGCTCGACCGTCGGAGGCTGACCGTGGTTCGGATTTCAAGTTAAACTGTAGGTCCCTTCCCTTCTTACCTTACTAGGTGGTAGGGTTTATCCCGGCCGGGTCGGTACCACCGCACTGAGCGAAACGTCGGTTGAAACGGCTATGTAAATAGTTCGTGTTCGATGGATAAGATTGCTTCCCTCTTTTTTTTTTTTTTTTTGTTTAAGTACCACTCTTCTATATAAAGCGACCTAGTGAGACTCTACTCACGCCTTGTTCAGCTAATACCATCGGTTACCCCATGAAGAGATTTCTTATGCTTCATTTCATCTACTTTGCCGATGAGTTTTATATTCAATTTAGGTCTTATTCAATTTGACTCGATTTAATTATGTACGAGCAAAATTCACTGCATACAAGCATATGTAGGTACCTATAGATAGGTAAACATTAATTCAGTTGAAATGTAGGTACACAGTGCTTTAACATTCGAAAGATAAATTTTATTATGAAACGTTTATATTTGTATGCATTGAAATAAATGTTTTTTTTGAAGTTTAAAAAAATTATTGAGAGACAATACAATTCTAATTTTCATAATTTGATATGTATGTGCATTCATGATGATCTCAATTTTAAGCTGAAAAGTTTTCCTACTTTAAAATCGTGCCATTCGAACAGTACAGTTTACAGTACATATTACAGTACATAGTACATCTTACATTAAGATGTAACGTAAATTGTTTTCTCTTTAAGCACATTTATTTTTTATTTTTCAAGTCAACTTGTACGTACAGATCGTCCAAAACTGCATCACATCAGTTGATCAAAACTTAAAAGATTCCTCCAAAATAAATAACGGATTATCTCATGCAAATTCGCCAAGCAAAGTTCGCACTGCGAGAGATGCTTTCCATGCGAGGGTCAAAGCGCATCTGAGACGAACTTTCACAAAAACACGTGCCAGTTACACACTGGACCGCGGGGGAGGGAGGGAGGCGCCGGGGGCCGCGGGGGAAGGGAAAAACACCTCCCACCCGCGACGCGGCCAATCAGACGTCTCCGTTTGAAAAACTCGCCCTATGAAATAGCGTTCGAAATTCGAAAGTCGTTTTTCTCTTTTGGTTTTTATCTGGATATTAGCATCGGAAGCGCGATTCTTAATATCGCTTCACTCGCCTTTTGGACTTTGCGGAGTGTGGATGTTTTTAGTTCGTTTTGTTGCGAAGTTTGGCCTCCATCGGCTCGGATGGAGTTACCGGATTCCAGCATGCACTTGTGTATAGATAGGCTCTAGCGGAGGCAGAGTTACGAAACTATATCAACGGGTGGAACGACGTTTTGTTTTATAGTCACGATTTAATTGTATTGAAAATTGCGGATATTTGATTTACTGACGTAATAGATTTTGAAGTGGAGCATTAACTCTACTCAACACTCATAACCTTGGCTCCTTGTTACCAATTAATATGTAAAGTTTAATCGATAAAGCGTTACGTTTAGCACGGTGCTCTTTTATTCATTACTAGCTTTGCCCGCGGCTTTGCTCGCGTGAAATTCGTATTTAAAAAGAAGAAAGTAAGTAAGCCCGCTACCGTACGTTTATTTCGGTGCGCGGAACAATTCGGTTTGTATGAGAGCCACATCTTACAGTAACCGGAACTGAATTTTATTCAGCCTATCCTGTGTCCCGTATAGTAAAATGTGCTTGTACTAAGCTTCTTTGAATTCGGATGATCGGTTTAAGAGTTATGGAGGAACATACATATATACAGAAAAGATTTCTAAAAATCGCCAATTTAGTTTAAGTATCATACATAGAGTCTATAAACTCAGTATCTCATAAAACAAAGGTAACGTACTGCATGACCATCCCTTAAAGATTTATTATTAGTATTGAAGATCAATCCTACTTTCAATTTGTTTCTGTGGTTCTTTGTTTCAAAGTGCAAAATATATGCGGTTCGAATATTACGTGCAAATTAGACCCAACAATCAACTTCATCTATATTACATAAAATATAAATTAATCGTACATACCTTTACATAGGTAGATACATATCGCTATTCCCACATAAGTAGGATAATATAATACCTAAGAAGTACCAAAATTCAAGAGCCGTAAATAATGCCACAATACTAGTACCCCAAAAGGTGTAAGGTTTGATTGCCTCGACACCCGCACAATCCTAATGAATGCCCCATAAAAGCTAAAACCCCATAAATAGTTCCCATGAATGGCGACCGGAAATCGGCATCCATCATGGCCTCAATGCCGTATTGTGGAGCATCCGGCGCCGAGGGGTGGGCAGCGGAAAGCGCTTTAAAACTTGGGAGGTGTTAGACATATTTAAAAAAAAATGCACTAAACGTGTTCAAGTGTTGGCTAAATCGTCGGGTAGTTCTTAATAGATAAAAAAACCGGGCAAGCGCGAGTCGAACTCGCGCACCGAGGGTCCCGTATCGCCATGCCACGGCTAGCGCTACTCACTCCATCTAGATGGCGTGTTATGAAATGCTTCATATTAGTTAATTTCATGCTTCATAATCTATTCGGTAGATGGCGCGCGCGCATGCACTTTTTGGTTTCTTCTATGAGAACCCCTGTGAATTTTTTACTTTTTCTTATTTTTATTATTTCTTGGTATATCAGCCATAATAACACATTTTTTGTGAAAATTTCAACGGGCTACGTATTACGGTTCAAGAGATACAGCCCTCGGACAGACGGACGGACGGACAGACAGACAGACAGACAGACAAACAGACAGACAGACACACAGACAGACAGACAGATGGCGTAGGCTTAGTAATAGGGTCCAGTAATAGGGTCAAAAAGAAATTTTAAGTAAAAGTGCAAAAACAATTCTTTTTCTATGTTAGTACTAAGTGTGTACTTGCTTTATATTTCTTCACTAGATAGATGCAAAACCGAAAATGATGAGAAAAAATACGTCCCGACCAAGAAAAAAAAAAACAATATTATTTCCTTACAATTTTAGCCAGGTGTTCTGGCTATAACTCTTAACTTACCCACACCATTTCGGAACACTTCTTGAAAACTAAAACGTAACTAGAAATTGAGTTGTCCCTTGCCCCTTACTTACTAGATGATAGGCTCAAATTGTAGCCGACTGGGTTGATACCACCGTACTGGATGTAAGATGGGCGCATAGCAGCCAGTCTCGGTTGTGTTCTCCTCTAGTCCAGTATAGCCAGCAATCCAGGGAAGTCTCCGGTATGGCACCTACCTTCTCGGAGGTGATATTGGCTGGTCGGAGCATGTGCTTTGGCTCCACCACGACTCAGCCACCCATACCGGATTACATAAAAAAAGTGGTTCGATCATATTGACTAAATGAGGAGACTAATAACGAACGGAATTTGCGAAGTGAATGTGAGTGTAAGGGTCACGAAGAGCAGCCGTAAATGCACGTAGACGTAGGTATATATATCTAACTCCCGATGTCCGTTTGACTATGAATGTTGTCAGGCATTTTTTTAGTGTGTGTAACCTCGACAGCTTCGGTGACAGCGCTCAGTCACAATCGAGACGCAGTTCACGCACACAACACACGCAAGCGCGCTTATGTAGGCTCACAAGCATCACAAGGCTCTGGTTGTAGCACGCGTCACTACTACAAACAGAGCCAAACGGACTTCGTGAGATAAAACATCTGTAGGAGTATCTATATAAAAAACATTATGATCGTGAATGAGACGTCAGAGGACTGTCCAAACCTTGACATGAGGACTTGGAGGTAATAGAAAATGCAGGTCTTTAGAAAAATATTTCTATAATATTTCTTACATTAATTTTCACCTCAAAATTTAAGTATTTAATCGCAAGTTATAAGAATCCGCTGAGCTGATGATGACCAACAAAGTGTTCAACATGCTGAAGAGGGAATCCCCTCAATCTACTCGGGGAAGTAGAAAACTGCAGGAAAAGTTAAAGGAAGTGTCACTGGACACTTACCGCGAACGAATACTCCAAATCGTTCACCTGCTGCCGAATGTCAAGAATAGACAGATTGCAGTAATTAAAGAAAAAAACACATCACACGCACGCTGTATCCTGACAATCGTGGTAAGCAGAGTAATCACAGTTGTGCTGCAGGGTGCTCTTGTAAATTACAGCGCAACACCGACCGCCACGTTTAGAAATGTATTAGGACAAGATAACTATCAACCGGTCGAAGAACCGTGCGAAGGTGAGAGGTGGCTTTCCTGTCACCCTTTAGCATGGCGTCTTGTCCTTATCCCTTAGTCGCCTTTTACTACATGCACATGGGGCTGATGCAATGTGGCTTTTCTTTATAAGTACCGGCCCCACACGGTACTAAAAAAAATTATAAGAATATGTTTCAAAGTCTCCAAATTCAAGCGTACTCCCCGAATAGCGTCTAAATCGCTTGAAGCGCTGCTCCAGGGGGTGAACTCAAGAGGTATTTGACTCGCGGTAAAGTCAGTTGTAGTCACTAGCTGCACACGCTCTGAGTCAGCTTTATGTTAGGAAGGGAAATGTAAGGAAGACTGATCAGGAAAATATGTGGGTTGGCCCATTTGGAAGAATTTATTGATCTTTCCTGTGTTGAGCGATTTTCCAAAGACAACTTATAATAATATGTTATTTGACAAAAAAATACATATCTGGTCACAAAAATAACTTTTCATAGTAATACTTTTAATGACGTTTGTAAAATATTTAATAGTTTTTAATATTAATGAAATATAAACTAATTAATATTAAATTATCGGATGCCAAGGTGCCCGTGTCGGTACCTATCTACCCATGCACATAGATAAGTACAAACAATATAACGTGTAAATATTTTTTTGATTCGTGTTTTTCTTACCTGACGTTAGGGGAGTATTATCAATTATGTTTAAAAATTTATTTATAATACATAAAGGTTTATATTTCCATCGTCCTATTACCGGAATATAATTCCGAGGGTTGGGCCGCAACAATCATGGCCGACTTTTTAATCTCCACGTCCTTTTGTTGTCTCTGCTTACCCCTGCGAGTGGAGCCGAGTTGAGGTCTGTTCTCTGTGTCATTATTATTTAATGTGTTTTTATGTTTTTGTCAGCGGATGGAAGTATTTTTATGGTAGTATTTTTTGTTATTAATATCTATGTTGATTTTTTTTTATCGTATCGGAAATTGAATTTAAAATATCGTTAGTTGGAAGTTGAAGATTTTAACGGATTTGCAGTCCTCGTACAAACCACTGGCTAGTGACTAAAGTAGATCACCTGATATGGCAGACGGACTTAGCTATCAGGGCCTCGGATCTATCTACATACCGACTTTATTAAAATTTATTTTCAATCATATTTTTAACGAGCTGTGCCCGCGGCTCCGCCCGCTCTCATATTTCACTTCACTGCTAACCTCATAAGCTATTTAGCGTGATAGTAAGTAGCCTATAGTTGATGGGAAGAATCAAGCTATCCGTAGAATTTTGTTTTATTAAAATCGGTTCAGTGGTTCTCGAGTTATAAGCGGACAGACAGACATACACTCAGACACTCAGACACTCAGACAGAAAGCAGACGTTGGATTTTATTATAGGTAAGGTTGTTTTATTAAAATCGGTTCAGTGGTTCTCGAGTTATAAGCGGACAGACAGACATACACTCAGACACTCAGACACTCAGACACTCAGACAGAAAGCAGACGTTGGATTTTATTATCGGTAAGGAAGGAAAAGGAAAGGATAGGAATGTAGGTACCTAGGTTACGTGTATTATACGTACACGTAATACACGTGTTATAAATATTATGCAGTATCATATATTATGATACTGCATAATATTTTAATAGATAAATAACTAAATTTTACGTAGGAACATCGAAATAATCCTTTGGTTCGTTCTGCCATTTTCAACTATTTTTCGTAGTAAATTAGGTCGCACAATAAATATTTGTTGAAATAATAAAATCCAAATAGTTGATTTTCAATTATGAAATTATCAGTTAATTTATGCAACATTTGATTTCATAGTAAAAGTTTCATAGTAAAACCTTACCATTAATAATGTTCATAAAACACAACTTTTTTATTAATTCAAATAGTTTGGCCTTGATTTTTTTTTTATTATTAATAAAGAGGTTAAGATGCAGTAAATAATTGGTCGTTGGATTAACTATAGTAACATTAACCTAATAAAAATAATAAAAATGTGCGTTCTATCAGTGTACTGTACGTTTACTATTTTACTGTTCTAATTTCAATAAATACATACATACATACATATACATATCACACACGCTGAATCCCGACAATCGGGGTAAGCAGAGTAATCGGTGTCGTGCTGCAAAAACTCTAGTAAATTACAGCACAACACCGACCACCACGTTTCGCAAATTATTCGAACAAGATTCGATCGATCAAGCAGCAAGAGAGTCAGCGTAAGGCACAAAGACCCACCTGCTGCATGACTCGGTGGAAGTACCGTGCCAAGGTGAGAGGTGGCGAGCCTGTCGCCCTTTAGCACGGCATCTTGTCCTTATCCCTTAGTCGCCTTTTACGACATGCACGGGGAGAGATGCAGTGAGGCTATTCTTTTTAAGTACCGACCCCACACGGTACGTGACCCCACAATTTCAATAAATATTACTGGTTATTCGATATTTAAGTCTTGATAAGATCATAGTTTACTTTGCATTCTTAACCTATTTCCATTTTACACTATTATCACTATGTTTAAGGTTTTTGGTGATAAATATAATACTTAGTTACATTGAAAGCTCGAATCGCTTTCTGCACATCCTACTCAAACCTATAGACTGAGAAGTGCAAACATTATCAACTAACACGACCAGCCGTCGAGCTAACCGATAAATTACTTGTCACTTCTCGCGCAGATGGACTGCGCAACAATTTGTCGCAATTTAAACTGTCAATTAATAAAATATTTTATTGACAATACAGAACGCCTATTGTATCTTCCTTCCTGTTAGGACCCCAACCGACGCCGTTACATCAAACAGTGCGACTGCGCCATTTATTATCTCGCACTATAGAGCGAGCCGCGCACACAATAGTTCGCGCTGCGCACCGTACCCCGGCGGTGTATAATAGCGGGGCGGAGAGCGCGCGGGGGCCGCAAAAAGTACAGCCAACTTAATTATAAAGAGACAAGGAGAATCATTAAATTGCGATTCGTTAAATCTACAGTGCTGCCGCCAGTGTCCGGCTAATGTGTTAAAAACCGTCGCAATGCGCTCTCTCTATTGCATATCTCTATGCCGGAGCGAGATGGCGATGCGGCAGTCAGCCCGGACGGCGCGGCGGAGGGTAGATTGGGCGTGGCTTCGGCCGCAGCGGCGTACCTTTATACCGTTTAGATTGACTGGGCGGTCGCGCGTCGAGAGCTCTCCATCGAGTTTTTTGTTTGGGGCTCGCGCGAGCTTCCGTCGGAAGCTCACACATTCTCGGTCGAGCGTCGCGCGCGGTCGAACCTCTGTCGCGACCGTTCGTCGCACCCCGAGCGCGAGTGCGCGAGATGATCGACTACTAACCAATACTGTGATCATTTACTTTAGTGACTGTATGTGGGTGATTCTGAACTTGTAACTAGACTTATTAATATGATAGGGTGAGAAAGCCGCGTGACTGAAAAAAAACGCACAGCGTAGTGTTGAATTTAGACGATTAAAGTACGATGAGAGGGTGAGTGAATCCCGCTTAAGAAGGAACTGTACGCGCACCGTTCGTATGGTGGTCGTATGACGGACTTGAGCGGCGCTGGATCAGGCTCCCCTCCTCAGACGCGGACCATGCTGGAGGGACCTCGGGGCATGGGGCTGATGGGTCCGCTGGCGAGCCCACCACTCGCGGCGCTGCACTCGTTGGCGGAGGCGGGAGGGGCGGAGAGCAGGAGTCCTCACCAGGCGCAGCAGGACCACAACCCTCACGGCATCGACCACATCCTGTCGCGGCCGACGGGGCTGTTCGCGCCGCGGCTGTCGCTGGCTGCGGCGGCGGCCGGCATGGCTCACTACCTGCACCAGGCGCACAAGCCTCTCTACTGGCCGGGCTTCCAGGGACTCGTCTCCAACCCTATGGCGTGGAGGGATAGGTTATCTACAAGTGAGTTCTTACTTTATTACGTTTAGCACAGATTACTTAATAGTTACTTCGTAACCGATAAATCACTCAATAGTAAAAGTTCTATACCTACGGCTTTAATAGCCTACTGCTTCACGTCGCCAATCGCTGCGTGCGAAAATGTACCTAAACGATCGAGTGTAAAGTGATTATTGCTTTGCAGCTGCGCGCAGTTGCGTGGGCAAGATTGTAGGTATGCTTCGCGCGGCTGACGAATTTTCACTGAATTAGACCGCCGGCGTTCCACCGGGAGGTAGGTAGTTAGCGCGCGCAAGTACGTGCGTGAGGCCTGCTTTTAGGTTCCCGTACTCGTAGGCAAGCCTATTGCTAAGCTTCTGTCTGTCCGTTCGACCGTCTGTCTGTCTTTCTGTCCGTCTGTCCTACATTCTAAGAGCTGTATCTTTGAACCGTAATAAATATGAAACGAATATGTGTTCGTATGGCGGTTTTAAACGTGTTTTTTTCAACAGATTTGTTCTTGCTCTATCGTAAAAAAAGTAATACCTACATATAAGCGTCAAACTTGGTGTGATTATAGTGCAAACTCTAAAGTAAATCAACAAATAATAAAAACTGATCAGTGGTACGGAAACCTCGGTGCGCGAGTCCAACTCGCACTTGGCCGTTTTTTTATTTTTAATTATATCGGTCACTCTCGTGAAGGAAAAGGTCGACTGGAAAAAAATGCATTGCAGTTGAGCATCCTTCCGTGCTGCATGTAGATGTTCTGTTGACTCGCTTTCTTAGGCAAACTTTCGCTCTTGCTGCAACATTTTGGTCGTTCTACAATACGGTATTTAAATATATTTTTGTTTTAATAGGCAATTGATTCTTATTACTCTAATTAATATAGTATTTAAACATAATATTAAGATTTATTAGAGATTCCCACAGCTACAAATATGAACAAGTTTTAAAAGAGCAGTGTGAAATCTTAACAGCCTAGTATATAATTCCTTCGGTTTACAGAGCCTTTTCCGTTTAATATTAAGATTATATTTATATGATCATTATTAAAATTAAATTTTTGCATTAAAGTATCATAATAATATAAAGGTAGGTGTGTTGTATGAAAATAAAAGAAAAGAAACCCCTGCGTTGATGTCTAATATTCAGAAATTCTTAACTTAATATTTTACTTAAATTTTTTAAAGGTAAATAAATATGTTCGAATTCTGTGTGTCGTTTTTGTAACAACAGTTTAGTATTAGATTTCATCTTATTTATAAATTTATTAAAATACGATAATTCCACAAACATTTACCCACTTAAAATTACAAAATACAAATATATAGGTACTTAACTATAATTAAAATAATATTAAATTGAAAATAATAATTTCACCAATAAATCAGTAATAAAAATTAAGATTAATTTACTGGACAAGAATAACAAATAATTTAAATAAACCGACTTATTTTCTTTTCCAAAAATATATTTTGGAAATGCAGCAAGCATTTTAGAAACTATTGTTTGTATTCTTTTCGATGATTATTTTATTTTAGTGTAGGATATTAATGTTTAAAAATAATATCTTATTAACCGAGTAAGTATGGTAATTTAATTAATGTGAGAATTAAGGACATAATATTACGTACGTACCATATATTCACGTAATATACTTGATGTTTGTAAAACTAGGTGCATAAGCACCTTCAAATAAACCGACTTTATGAATTATTCATCAGCATGTGTCACATCAGCAATGTTTCACAGTATCTTCATAGAATTGCATCAATATTACGGCATATACATTTACATAAACATTTTTAATGCGGCTTTTAATGAAAGGATTTTCTTAAAAATAGGCTACGACCACCATACGTAGAGACAATAAAAATACCGCTTTTAATATTGGAAAATAGTGTGTAACGGAATTGTTTTAAACCTATTATTATAAAGCAGCCGTGTAGCCGCACATCCTGTCGGCGTCGCGGGGGCGTCGTCGGTGGCGCGCCGCGGCCGTCGGACGCCCAAGCTTACAGTCGCCGTCGGAGTGGGCGGCGAGGCGGCGGATAATTTCGGGTATTCAATGAAACAGAATTCGATAGGCATTAGTTCTACTCCAAGAAAAAACATTATGAGGTTAACTACATTAATAGAATTTAATAAAAATAATAAATAATATTGTTCTAGTAGCTCTCTAGCAGACCGCTCGTAGTCGCAGTGCGTCGTCGCCCCGGAGAGCTCTGCGCGGTCCACATCCGCCGGCGAGCTTGTTTTTGTTTGTATTCATTTTCTATATTTTTAGTATGTAATTAATTATGTATATAGAATTAATTTTGATTTGTACCGGAAATGTTGTGTTAATAAAATAGACAATCATGACGAGAAAAACAATAAAAACATGGCGTGCTTGCCTATATAATTTTCGAGGAATATACAATTTACTTTTAATTAATGATATTATTTTAACTGGTGATTTTCTTAATTTTCTTTGTTTTTAGGATAATGTAGATTTTCTTGTTATTTTGCTACTGAATTCGTCTATCTCTCTCATCGGCTGTAAAATAAAGTCTAAATAGAAAAATAAGTAATTGTCAGAAGTTCAAGGATCTAGTTGTACTATCATGTCGACGTTTAATGAATAAATCAATAAACAATGTTCGCTTCGTATATACAATGTAATCTTTTATTATGTACTAATTAGCACGCGCCATGTTGTGTATCGTGTTAACATCAAGTAGGTACTATATAGTATCTTCCGTTGAACCAAAACCAAACAGAATCAAGTCACAGTTTATTCAATAAAAACATGTCGAAAAGATCGCAGTAGTCGGGTAAAAAGAAGGTTTTGTTACACAAAAAACTAAATTGATGAAACTATATTATTTACTAAATAGAATAACAAAGAAACATAAAAACTTAATCAAAAATGTTAATATTATGACATTTTAAGATACCGTTTTCTAAATATTGTATTGGAAATTATATCCGAATCGTTTCCGAAAAAAGGTTGACTGGAAAAAAATCACTCCTAATGGTAATAATGATTAAATATTTTTTTTATTATTACGAATTTATTGTTATATGTTACAAAACACACATTGTTCTAATGTATATATTTCGTCTTTTGTTATCATCAGTTATATGAAAAAGTTATAGGGGAAACAGGCTTGACGCTATGTATGTATGTACATATGTATAATTTCCATAGCGCCCGCTTACATTTTATATAGATATATTTTATAAAAATATTTACAATGGTAATAAGTATGTTTTTAAAAGAAATGATTTGAAATGAAACGATAATTTTTTCGTCACACAAAAGCAACTCAAATAACAACACAAATGAACACATACATGTGACGAAAAGGGAGTCCACTCAGCTGACTCACTATGCCAGACAGCGGAGCTGATTTTCAGGGGCTCCCCTTTCCAACCAAAGACAAGGCTAAAAACAAACAAACAACATAGACAATCAACTTATACCTACAATTAATTTAATTGTTTATATAATTAGTCAACATTGTGTGTGTATTTGTTGAACTTACTTTTTAGTTTGGTTTTCGATGAGTGCATCATACAGGCGAAAGCCCAGCCGTGCACTCGTGACATCTGTCAACTGTGGTTTAGTTTTCTGTATCCACTCTCCTCCTTTTTCTTTTCTAAACAGTTTGTGATACTAACATAGACTTAAGAACATTAAATTGTTACTAACCTTCTCCACAACGAACAATTTTGAATTTGGAATTGATTGAGAAGTCTCAACTTATAAGAGAACATTGATTTGAGTGATGCAGGCGCGTCGTCACGACGGTAGGCTGGTCGATGCGCCGTTACAGGCGGCGCGGCAAGACCACAAACAATACTTTTCATATGGCAATATAATGGAGCGCGCTGATTGGTCGGCAGAGAGGAACGTCGTCGACGCGGATCTCGCGCGCTCACGCAGCTAGCACCTAGGTAGCTATGACGTTCAAAACTAGGTAGATAATTTACTTTGATATCTATTACGGAAGCTGAAGACAAACCGAGAGCGACTCCAACATTATTAGTAAGGAAATATAATATCTACTTCCACTCTGTCAGCCTCAGTATCTCAGTGGTGAGATCGGTCGACTACCTTTCGTGATCTTAAGCACACCTAGGCACGGTCAGAGCTTGGATATGCGACCACTCGACCGTTGGTCCCTTCCCTTCTTTCCTTAGTAGGTAGGGTTTGACGCGCCCGTGTTGGTACCACCGCACTGAATTATAGGTCGGTGAAAACGGCTATGTAAACGGTTTGTGTTTTCCGCCCAGTTCATTATAGGTGGAAAGAGCAAAGGGAAGCACCGAAATGGTACCTAGTTATTTACCCAAGTTATATGAGCTGACGTCACGGATGTTGTATGTAGGTAGGTGTAGCCAACCGTGTCAGTTTCCATAAAAACAAACTACATATATACACATACCACACGCTTGATCCCGACAATCGGGGTAAGAAGAGTAATCGGAGTTGTGCTGCAGGTACTCTTGTAAATTAAAGCACACCACCGAACACCCACGTTTAGCAAAGTATTCGAACAAGATAACTATCAAGAAGCAATTAAGGTACGAAGACCCACCCGATGCATGACTCGGTGGAAAGACCGTTCCAAGACTTCCAAGGTGAGAGGTGGCTATCCTGTCGCCCTTTAGCACGGCATCTTTTCCTTATGCCTTAGTCGCTTTTACGACATGCACGGCGAGAGATGCAGTGGGGCTATTCTGTAAAAAAATGTGTAGTGTTTTATTCTAACAACCTTCCAACTCGAGTCATAACAACTGTAAAATTTCACCAGCAGGTTAATATTGGCGATAGCGCTATCAGGACAGGCGGAACACATGATCACTCGATCACGGGGTGTGATTAAAAAAATTACGATACGTGGAGTGCTCGGAGGGGAGATAGGGAAATGTAATTACTGAGCTTTATGGTCTGTGCAGTACGTCATGGCGATACTTACGCAATAAACTAGTTAGGAATTTGTACAGATAATGTAAATTTATTATGGTACCTATAAAATTATTTTGATTAGTTTAAATATAGATGTTTTGATAATTTTAATTAATGGGTGGCAAAAAAATAATTTATTTAATAAATAACAAAAAAGTAATACTAATAACTAAAGAAATAAACCTACCTAACAAACGTTAAAATAACTATCAAAAGGGGCATTTTCAAATGTTCCTAGAACACTTGCTGCATTACCCCGCTGGATGGCAAGGCTTACCCTTTGAATGAAGTAGGCCCTTGATTGCGGGACGCCAGTTGCGTCCACCAGCAGAGGCCCAAGCCTCTTCAAGAAGCTTTTGGCTTCACTGCTCCACGGACCGAGGGTTTCAACCGCAAACGCAACAAATTCGAAATCTTGAATAATATTTGAATATTTGTTGCGTTTGAGGCTTGATTTTAATTAATAATTTACGACATTTCGCGTATATTCAGGTGTGCAGCAATCAGTTTTTGAAAAATAAACATTATTATGAAGAGCGTGTAAAATTTTTGTTTTTTTTTTTAAACGAACTGAAATATTTTAGTTACCTATCGAAGCACTGAAAAAACATAAAGATATCGTATTTAATAGGAGATATCGAATTCTGTGATAAGTCTGCCTTCTGTACCTCAGTCAATTGCAAAAGTACCTAAGTAACAATTTATTTTAAAAAGTGGAGGATGCAACCTTTATAATGTGTCGTCTTACTAATCGCATTCATAATACCTACGCCCATCCCCAGCACTAGGCCTTCACGTTCCTTCCTTATGAAAAACCGGCCAAGTGCGAGTGGGATTCGCGCACCAAGGTTTCCTCACCACAAAAAAATATTGAAAAAGCACATTTCTTGTATGGGAACGCCCCTTATTTCTTTTTACTTTTTAAATTTTTTATTATTTGTTGTTTATTTTTTTTTAGGTACCTATAATAATTTATTTCAAATAAAGTATGCACACAACTAACAAATAATAACATTAAATTAAAAACTATACTAAATCTAAAATGTAACTAACTAAAACTAAATAAATTAAATAAACTTACCTATAAAACCTACTAATAAACCTTTATAAGAAAACTAGTAACCCTCCTCCAGGTGAGACGATGTGGGCACGGTTATGTTGTTATATCCGCCATAATAACACATTCTGTGAAAATTTAAACGGGCTACCTATTGCGGTTCAAGAGAACAGCCCTCGGACAGACGGACGGACAGACAGACAGACAGACAGCGTAGGTTTAGTAATAGGCTTCCGTACGGGGTACGGAAACCTAAAAATAAGCCAATCTGCTTCAAATAAAGCTCTTGCATTAAGGAAATCTGATACAAAAACAAATCCTCGTATTTTTCCATTTCACCACCTGTCATTCCACATAGCGGACCGCGGTGTCAGTTCATGTGTGATCCATGTAGAACCATATCACATTTAGTTTAGCTTACTAAGCGTTATAACAAAGAAACGTACAGGCGAAGAAATGTCAATTAGACAAGGTAATATAAATGTATCAATTTTGAATGCACTATACGAGTGGTGTCATGAACAGGTAAGGATTAGCTGGCTATTAAATATTATGACGTAACATTACGTCTATATAATTCCAGCAATTGAACATTTTGATAATTTTATTTTTAGTGTGGTTTTATGACATAAACATTTGAATGTTAATTATCTTTAATAAGAAAAGCATTATTAGAGCAATATTTGTTTAAACAGCTGCTAAAATGCTAAATAAACAAATACTCGGCATACCTAATATTTACTTTTTTTATGGTAACTGACACTATTGGCTACATCGCCTACAACATCCGTGATATCAGCCCATAACACCGGGTGAATTAGGTGCCATGCCAGTGCTTCCCTTCATTTCATGTCAGCTACACTGAACTGGACGGAAAACACGAACTATTTACATAGCCGTTTCGACCGAGACGTATCATTCAGTGCGGTGGTATTAACCCGGGCGGGATAATCCCTACTACCTAGTAAGGTAAGTAACCTACAATTTTACGTGGAATCCGAACCACGGTCAGCCTCCAACGGTTGAGCGGTCACCCATCCAAGAACTGACCGCGCTCAGGGTTGCTTAACAACAGTGGACCGACCTTACCACAAGCTACTTAGGCTGACAAATCTTCATATTAAGAAATAAAAACATAAAATAAGTATTGATAAATTTAAGAAATTTGTCCTACTATATATTAATGTTGGTTTTCTTAAAAAACGTGATAGTAATAGATACTAAATAGCTACATATGTACTAATACATAAAATTTTATTAATTTTATTTACTGGTATTACCAAAGTTGCCGCTTCAATAAGTTTTTTTTCGTGTGAGGTTCTTTTAATAAATTAAGTATCTAAAAAATTTTATGAATTTCATTATAGTTTAAAAATAAATATAAACATTATAACAATTTTTTTAAATAGTTCTAGAAAGGAAATCGTAGATATAAAAACTTTAAAATATTTTACATAAACAAGCACAAAATATAATAAAATTTACATGATAGGCAAACTTATCCCTTACCGGGATGGTATAAAACTTGGTGTAAAACTTACCGGGATGGTATATAAAAGCACAAAATATAATATAATTTACATGACGAGCGAACTTATCCCTTACCGGGATGGTATAAAACTTGTTATTTAACTTACCGGGATGGTATATAAAAGCACCAAATATAATATAATTTACATGACGAGCAAACTTATCCCTTACCGGGATGGTATAAAACTTGTTATTTAACTTACGGGGATGATATAAAACTTACCGGGATGGTATATAAAATCACAACCGTACCGTGTGGGGTCGGTACTTACAAAGAATAGCCCCACTGCATCTCTCCCCGTCGCATGTCGTAAAAGTTGACTAAGGGATAAGAAAATTCGTCAGCCTCGGTAGCTCAGTGGCGCGGTTGGTTAGTCAACTGTTATTAAGCAACGCTGAGCGCGGTCAGTGATTGGATGGGTGACCGCTCGACCGTTGGAGGCTGACCGTGGTTCGGATTCCACGTTAAACTGTAGGTCCCTTCCCTTCTTACCTTACTAGGTGGTAGGGTTTATTCTGGCCGGGTTGGTACCACCGCACTGAACGAAACGTCGTTCGAAACGGCTATGTAAATAGTTCGTGTTTCCGTCCAGTTTAGTGTAGCCGACATGAAATGAAGGGAAGCACTGACATGGCACCTAGTTCACCCTGTGTTATGGACTGACATCACGGATGTTGTAGGTGATGTAGCCAACCGTGTCAGGTTACATAAAAAAAAAAACTAAATATAATATAATTTACATGACGAGCAAACTTATCCCTTACCGGGATGGTATAAAACTTGTTATTTAACTTACCGGGATGGTATAAAACTTGGTATAAAACTTACTGGGATGGCATATAAAAGCACCAAATATAATATAATTTACATGACGAGCAAACTTATCCCTTACCGGGATGGTATAAAACTTGTTATTTAACTTACCGGGATGGTATAAAACTTGGCATAAAACTTACCGGGATGGTATATAAAAGCACAAAATATAATATAATTTACATGACGAGCAAACTTATCCCTTTCCGGGATGGTATAAAACTTGTTATTTAACTTACCGGGATGGTATAAACAAGCACAAAATATAATATTATTTACATGACGGACAAACTTATCCCTTACCGGGATGGTATAAAACTTTGTATAAAACTTACCGGGATGGTATGAACAAGCACAAAAAATTATATAATTTACATGACGGACAAAATTATCCCTTGCCGGGATGGCATAAAACCAATATTAAAACAATTCATAGGGCGGAGTAAAATGTCCATCAAAAAGAATTTGATCAAAATTCCCTTCGGTAGAGTATGAGGCGACACGGGACCCTGGATTAACAGGGTATAAAACGTTTAATATCTGTTATCAGCTGACCTTCTGTCAGTGTTCAGTCATCTATCTTGACGTGTTCAGTTACGTTCGCACTTGTGTACTATAAACGTAATACTAAGTATATGATGTTTTAGCGCGGCTTCGTTTGCATGAAACGAGTGAGTGTGTTCATCCATTCGAAATGTCGAGTTATCAAATGTAGATCACTCAGTTGCTGGAAACACACAGATGACAGAAAGTAAAAAATAATCTGAATTTTATTATAGCAAAGAAATGCATTCAAACTTTTTATTGTAAAATATTTTTATTTATTTTTATATAGTTTAAAGTTTATACCGTGTTTCTGTTACTGTTACGTGTTACTGTTACGTAAAAATAATTGCCCCACTGCATCTTTTTTTTTTTTTTTTTTATGGAAACTGACACGGTTGGCTACATCACCTACAACATCCGTGATGCCAGCATAACACCGGATTAACTTGGTGCCACGGCAGTGCTTCCCTTCGCTCGTGTCGGCTGCACTGAACTGGGTGGAAAACACAAACTATTTACATAGCCGTTTCGACAGACCTTTCATTCAGTGCGGTGGTACCAACCCGGGCGGGTTAAACCCTACCATCTAGTAATATAAGAAGGGAGTTATATCCCTCCCATGCATGTCGTAAAAGGAGACTAAGGTATAAGTACGAGATGACGTTCTAAAGGGCGACAGGATGGCCACCTCCCACCTTTCCACCGAGTCAGGCAGTACGTGAGTCTTCGTGGCTTACTTGCTGCTTGAGAATTATCTTGTACTAATACTTTGCTAAACGTGGTCGTCTGTTTTGTGATGTAATTTACCAGAGCTCTTGCAGCACAACACCGATTACTCTGCTTAACCCGATTGTTGGAATACAGCATGTGTATGTATTTATGTATGTTTAATTTTATTAGATCTAGCTCTAATGTACCTATATACTTAATGATATACCTGTACCTAACATTAAAATTAACTAACTCTTATATTGATTAAATTATAACATATAGTACGTACCAGAAAGAAAGACTGCATTTATTTATCTCTGCTTCATTATAGTCATTAATTTATGCACACACATTATGCAACTATAAGACTAAAAGGTGAACATTCAAACTTTACAAAATGGTTTTTCAAATACGTACATTATTTCGTCAACGTATTTACTCTTAAAATTATCTCTCAACGCTAGCTAAACACCACTTAAACACAAACGGCTACTTATATTAAATTATAGTACTTACATACTCCTATGTATATGTGTACAAACTCCTTTTAGGGTAAGCGTCCCGAACACCGCCCGCCCTAGCGTGCAGGCAATAAAAAGCGAGTGTGCCCACGAGACCACTTGGGCAGTGCTGCCGTGTATGTGGTAATTAGAAAAATGTGCCCACACATGGCGCCGCCGCAGTGCGAGCGACACTGCACAGTACTGTTTTAAAATTTAATCATTCAGATGAGAACGTTTATAAAGAACACCCTGGTATTCTAACTGATGTGTAAGAACTAATTAGCTATCTACTCTATTAGTTATTTTATATTAAATTTTAAATTATTATTTATTATTTTATAAGAGCTAGATCACGAGTAATATAAAAATTAATTTGAAGATCATATTACATAATTAAAATTAATGAACATATGATCGATCACGCGCCGGAGAGCTTTTATGGGCCCAAAATGGCGCAAATAATTCAATAAGACAATGTAATCAATAATAATGAAAAGAACTCGTATCTTAGAGAACGAATTTATCAACGACTGCAATTATCAATCTTCCATCAAATCAGCCTTGACAGGCACTCCTATAGTTATATGAAACTGCCTATATAAACATACTAAATTACGACCCTCTCAACATTCTCAACAAAAATGGTTCCCGGAGCCGGAATGCAATCTCAGCGAGACCGAAACAATTATAACCTAAATACTGCGCGCGGACCCGACCGCTTTTAATCCTTAGCACACAATAACAAAATTACTCTTCGTACTAAATACGAGAAATAAGCGGATGTCATAATCTGGGCCCGCTTGCCTAATGAAATTAAATTAGGCATAACATAATTTTATTTCAAGTTTCCCGACGGAAAAGCCGCACATTTTCGCGTTTCCTTCTCTCCCCGCCCCCCCCCTCTCCCCCTCCCGCCCCCCCGGAACCCCCCGCGGGCAGCCATTTTCGTTTCGACCTTGTTTTCTGTTGGTTGAAAACCTTTTTGTCGTAAATGAGGCAGGGGATACATTGAGAGCGGTTCGTAAGTTTGATGAAATTAAATAAGTATGTCTTAATTGGTTGTATCTTTTGGATAAGTTACCTATCTCATGTACAAGTGGCACATTTAAATTAGACTTGGCGTTGGTAAAAGCGAAGGTTTATAATTTAAAATGCACCGAAGCAGTCGTAACAATTTTGTTAAATGAATTGTATTTTTGTGTTGCCTTGGGAGAGCAGTGGACCGATACAGGCTGATTATGATGATGTTGAATAAATGAATAAAAATAAAAACTAAATTTAATTAAATTATTTTTCATGCTGTGTGATACACTTAGCTAACTAAGTACACGTTCATTATGAAAGCAAACCATTTCAAAAACTTTCTGCGGAAGTTATTAAAACGTAGCTGTGGTGGCAATTTGTTTGTTTTTATGGAAACTGACACGATTGGCTACTTCACCTACAGCATCTGCGATGTCGGCCCACAATACCTTGTTGAAATAGGTGCCATGTCAGTGCTTCCCTTTGCTCGTGCCGGCTACACTGTAGTGGTCGGAAAACACAAACTACAACAACCTCTTCGATCGACCTTTCATTTAGTGCGGTGGTACGAACCCGGGCGGCTTAAACCCTACCACCTCACCTAGTAAGATAAGAAAGGAAGGGGCCTTCTATTTTAAGTAGAATCCGAATCACGGCCAGTCTCGAACGGTTGTTCGGCCACCCATCCAAGTTCTGACCGCACCCAAGTGTGCTTAAGATCACGAACGGTAGTTGACCGATCGCACCACTGAGTTACTGAGGCTGACGAAATTATTATCAGCTCTCTATGCTTCCAACATATTTTGGAAGCACATAAAATTATTTAAAGTTTGTACTTCCAAGCCGCGGGCGGTGCGGTGCGGGGCGCGGGGGGTCGCGGGGGAAGGGACAGAAGGGTTATTCTCCACTCCTAGAGCTCCTGGGGGGACGGAAATAAATATTTCAACGGAATTATTAAATTGGATTTTATCTAAATTGCTTGTAATGGTTGATCTGTCGCGCTGCGAGGAGAATGAGCTTTTTAGCGCCATTCTCTACCTCGTCATTGGAGCGATTTCGTTGGAGTTTTAATTGGGGAGGGTTTTATCAAGTTTCCACTTTCAAGAAGTCGGAACCGGCGTCGGTGTGATCTTTATATAATTTTATGTTTCACGTTGGCGAGAATTTAGACAATGTACTGTGTAAGGCCGGTACTTAAAAACAATAGCCCCACTGCGTTTCTCCGCGTGCATGTCGTAAAAGGCGATTACGGGATAAGGTCAAGAACCCGTGCTAAAGGGCGATAGGCTTGCCACCTCTCACCTTAGCACGGTCCTTCCACCGAGTCGTGCAGCAGGTGGGTCTTTGTGCCTTACTTGCTGCTTGTCCGAATACTTTGCTAAACGTGGTGGTCGATGTTGTGTTGCAATTTTTCAGAGTTCTTGCAGCACAACACCGATTGCTCTGCTTACCCTGATGGTCGGGATGTAACGTGTGTGGTATGTATGTATGTATGTAATTTTGACAATTCCAATTTGAGGCTCTCCATTTTTAAGGTCCGTTCCCACGACTCGTGTCCGTTCCGAACGAATATTGTAATATTGTGTTAATTATACAATTCCACAGCTGCGCTCTCATTATCTCGCAATTTTATGACTTGTGATCCTACTGCTATATTTTACAGTAACGTGATATAATTTTATATGAACCCCGAAATATTCCAGATAACATTAGTGAGAAAACTGCATGTAAATCGATTCGCCTTTTTTCGAGTTCATTCCTTACAGAGTGACAGATAACACACTTACATTCACTCATACACACACATACATGCACTCTCGTCACACAGCTTTATGCTAATTAGGCCATTTTATTTTATTTTGTTCTGTTATATTATTTCCACTGTTAAATAATTGTCATTGTTTTGTATATGTTTGATTTTAACTTTATCGATGACGGTTGGAAAGGGGAGCCCCGGAAAATCAGCTTCACTGTCTTGCATACTGAATCAGTTGAGCGGGCTCCCTTTTCCTTACATGTATATATATTCATTTATATTTGGTTAAATTGTTTTGTAAGTAATTTTTGTGACGAATAATTTCTTTCTTTCTTTCTTTATTTCTTTCTTTTTTTCTTTCTTTCTTTCTTTCTTTCTTTCTTTCTTTCTTTCTTTCTTTCTTTCTTTCTTTCTTTCTTTCTTTCTTTCTTTCTTTCTTTCTTTCTTTCCTTCTTTCTTTTTTTCTTATCTTAAAATGTCCTTTCTGCTCAGTTTGTCTTCAGTGACCGGGACCACCGCTGGATGCATATAATAAACTATGTCGGTCTGTGGACGGACAGACATAGAGATATTCGAATGAACAGACAGAAAAACAGTCGTTGCCTTTTAAAAAATACAAGAAGAGAATAGAAGATATTCCGTATAACGTGGAGTTATAATGGCCACATCATAACAGCGATCTTGCAATCAATATGATAAATACACATATAAGCCAATATTCGTCGCGTGGCGAGTGTTTTTTGCCCCGCGCGTCGTGTCGCGAGCGTTGTCGGCAGATGGCGTTGCTCCGTAATGCGGTCGCGATCACTTTTTGTCGATATTAATATGACTGTTATGTTTCTAGCCTGGACAATATGGCGTCCGCTTTACATAGAAGATTATTGGGGGTGGTAGTTTGATATTCGAATATTTTCTCTGCATTTTACTAGTAAGATATAATATGTACGAGCAGTACGAGGTATTAAATATCTAATTAACCTTAGATAGGATTTGGAGTGACGTTGACGTTCGTGTTATAAATTATAAGTATGTCTGTAACGGCGTTTATGACCACATAAACGCCGTTAAAGACTTATGTCGCGTTTTCACATCGATGCTTTTAATGTGTTTATATTTTTAGGGTTCTGCATCGGTCGTACGGGACCCTATTACTAAGCCTACGCCATCTGTCTGTCTGTCTGTCCGTCTGTCTGTCCGAAGGCTGTATCTCTTGAACGGTAATAGGTAGCCCGTTGGAATTTTCACAGAATATGTGTTATTATGGCCGATATAACAAAAATAAGAGAAAGTAAAAAATTTACGTGGTCCCCATACAAGAAATTAAAAATTGTATGCGCGCCATCTACCGAAAACAGTATGACATGGCGATACGAAACCCTCGGTGCGCGAGTTCGACTCGCACTTGGCCGGTTTTTTATAAAAATTACCATGTAGACACAGTGCCCGGCAGTGAATAATGAAGATCGAGCTTTAGAAAGGGACAATCCGGTTGTAGAGCGTCGTCCCTGTCGCACGAACTCGCATGTCTCTGTGCGACAGGCGGCATGACTATCTATTATTCACTGCCGGGTACTGCACTTACTTAGTAATTTTTATAAAAATAAACATATTAGAAGCAGCGAATGAAAAAGCGACTCAAGTCTCCAATGGCGTTTATGACCACATATAATCAAACGTCAAAAACACAAACGTCACCGTCACACTAAATCCTATCTAAGGCTAATTACATTGATGCTACACCATGCTAATAACTAATAATATCAAATTAACTTACATATAGCTTTTATCACGAGCGTTTGCCTAATCTATAGCAATAACCATGATACCCGCTTGTGTATTCCGATAATATATTAATTAAACATTGTTGGTGAAACGTAGCTTATGCTATGTGTGTAGGTGAGCTACGCGTTAGGGATCGTGACAATGTTTCCTATTTGACATATGTCACTTGCTGATAAATTGTTGAGTATTTATTGAATTAACGTCGATTGTCAATGCCAATGAACACTCAGGCGTACCTACTGCAAAGACATATTTTTGTGTAAAATATATTGTTGTCTATTTAATTCCTGGTCCAAAGAATACACAATTACCTTAAACATTTTCACGCAGCATTAAAATAAATGAGAAAATAGGGCAAGTTGACTTTTTTGTTATGAAGGTGCTATATGGCTATGGTCTGTGTACGTGAAATATAAAATATTAATTAAATAAATATGTGAAATAGTATAAGTATGTAGTATAATAGTATGAATATTGAGATTTCCTCTTTACTTTCATCTAGATGTCTCGATTTGAAAGTTAGATCGATTTATAAATGCTTCACGCAATACAAAAAAATATCGTCCATAAGGACCATTAGCATAGTCCCCATGACTGAAGCGGCGGCGTTCCCCTTTGGATCGCATTACAATGTATTTCATGTGGAAGTATTTCAAAATATTTCATTATGCTTCCCAATCGAGCCTACTCTTTAAACTATCTGAAAATTAATTTGGCCTTAGACTCTATTCAAGTTGACATATGTCAAACATCAAAAGTGTGTACCCTAATATCGACACTTGTTACGCAGTAATAGGTCCTGTCAGTGATCCGCCAAGCGTTAATGTCATATCGTATTAGGGAATTAGTATTGAGGATTATTTTATTGATCGATCGTCGGTTTTCGATAAAATTGTCTGACGAATGCTTTTATTCTACGGTTCGCAATTTGATATGGTCGGATTTCATTCAGCGGTTTTGTTCACGTTTTTAAGTTGAAATATATCGTTTAACGTGGAATCTGAGCCACCGTCAACCTCAACGGTCGAACGGCCACCCATTCAAGTTTTAGCCGCGCGCCGAGTGTGCCTAATTTCACGATCGGACGTTGATCCATAGCAACACCCAGCTATTGAGGCTGACAAAATTATCAATATTCAAATTTCTATTTCATCCATTATTTATCATTCGTAATTTATCAAACGGTTTATTGTATGCACATTTTATTGATGTAAGATAATATTAAAGCAATTATTAAATTAAATCCTAAACTAAATTAATCTAACTAAAATTAATTCACAATGAATGAAAATATACTTTTTGTACACCATTAAATAAAACACGAATTTAATTCCTTGCGGCGGCATTCTTTACGAACTATAACCTTTAGGATGTGGAAAGCGCATAGGGGGCGGACAATGCAGTACTAAAGAATGGACAGTAGTATGAAATTTAATACATACCTAACTTACATGGACAAATTGTACATACGTACATTTTTTTTTTATGGAAACTGTCACGGTTGGCTACTTCTCCTACAACATCCGTGATGTCAGCCCATAACACCGGGTGAACTAGGTGCTATGTCAGTGCTTCCCTTCATTTCGCGCCGACTACACTGAACTGGACGGAAAACACGAACTATTTACATAGCCGTTTCGACCGACGTTTCGCTCAGTGGTACCAACCCGGCCGGGATAAACCCTACCACCCAGTAAGGTAAGAAGGGAAGGGACCTACAGTAGGACCTACCTAACGTGGAATCCGAACCACGGTCAGCCTTCAACGGTCTGGCGGTCACCCATCCAATAACTGACCGCACCACTGAGCTACAAACAAAATACATCCTTACATATAAATAATTACATATATACAACAAGAAAAATAAATATTGTAATTAACGTTAACTCTGATATACTATACATACATACTTATATACTTTATTTATATATATGTATTATCAACTGGATTGAAGATGTAAGCTTTTTGTCAGCTTCGCGTTAGGTCGGTCGGATCATAAGCACACCTGGACGCGGTAAATGGTTATGGGTGACCGTTCGTCCGTTGGAGGCTGACCGTGGCTCGGATTCCATTCCAATGTATGTGTCTTCCCTTTTTATTACCTTACTAGGTAGGGTTTAACCCGCCCGGGTTGCTACACCGCACTGAATGAAAGGTCCGGTCGGTTGAAACGGCCGCAACGAACCTAAATAGTTCGTGTTTTCCGTCCAGTTCAGTGTAGCTGGCACTACCGAAGGGAAGCACTGACATGGCATCTAGTTCACCAAGGTTTTATGGGGTGACATCACGGATGTAGGTGATGTAGCCAAGCGTGTCAGTTTCCATAAATAAAAAAAAACTTAAGGGCATCGATGAGTTTTGTCATTAGGTATCGGGAAAGTTTGTCGATAATTTCTTCATACGTACAATATTGCATTTTTTTTTATGTAATCCGGTATGAGTGGCAGAGTCGGAGGGGCCAAAGAACATGCTCCGGCCAGCCAATATCACCTCCGAGAAGGTAGGTGCCATACCGGAGACTTCCCTGGATGGCAGGCTATACTGGACTAGAGGAGAACACAACCGAGGCTGCTATGCGGCCATCTTACATCCAGTACGGTGGTACCAACCCAGTCGGCTACAATTTGAGCCTACCACCTAGTAAGGGGTAAGGGACGGGACCTACAGTTTTACACCGGTTCCGAACGGTGAAGCAGCAGGAGTAGGTATGCACGTAATTTTTTTTGTCAGAAAAAACTCATTGGTACACGCCGACCGGATTCGAACCTCGGACCTCTCGCATGAGAAGCCGATGCCCAAACCACTCGGCCAACCGCCGCTCGTATATATATTTACATATATATAACTATCTTGAATGCTTATGTATTATTTGTATTAAGCTGAAATTGTATAAATCTATAATGTATAATAGAATAGAATAGAATAGAATAGAAACTCTTTATTGCACACAATGGAAAGAAGAACAGTACACGAGTATAACAAACCAATACAGAAGTGCGCAAAGGCGGACTTATCACTGCAAGTGATTTCATCCAGTCAACCTTTTTAACTTGAATTACACTTCAAACAGATATATGTAAACAACATTACCTTACGAGTGGTACTGACTACGTGTCTTTATGTACTGTTAAATAAACATATTCCTTCCGCACGTGCCTATGTACAATATTATTGGAGTACACGCGAGAAGATGAAAGGTCAACGAACCGTATCGATTGCCGGAGTCGACTCGGCTGCCATCTGCGGTCGAGACTGCGACAACAGCCGACTCTTGTTTACACTGGAGCAGATCACGCTTAAGGGGCGTGATAAAAATGTGAACGAGTGCAGTGTACCTACACTTTATGATGTGTTGATATTTCGTTCCATCTTAGACAATCTGGTAGGAATATTATAATATACATACATACATGCATGCATGCATACCTATGCATATACAGGGTGTCGCAAAACTCAACGTCAAGCGGGAACCAGGGAGTAGGCCAGTTTATGACTAGCGAAGGAAAAATAAGAAAACAAAATCTGAGTCATTAATTTTTTTTAGAAAAAAATTGAACTGAATATTGTTTTTGGTAAAACTACAGGCATTCTGGTTTTATTTGGAATACTGATCAATAGCAGAGTTATTTAGGCTACCAATAAAAACAAAATTACAATTATATTTATTTTGCAAATTTGTAGTCATAGTACCTAAAAATGATGTACGCGAAATTTACAACATTTTTCAAAAAATTCTGATATCATAAAAAACAAATGCCTCCGATTTTTTTTCTTATTTTTCCCTGGGTAGTCATAAACTGGCCTACTCCCTGGTTCCCGCTTGACGTTGAGTTTCGGGACACGGTGTACAAACATGCATGCATTGTATTGTATCTACACTAATATTATAAAGAGGTAAAGTTTGTAGTTTGGATGTAGGAAGTAATCTGTGAAAATAATCATCCCATTTCAAAAATGATTTAAGCAATGTAAAGTGCGGGCAAAAGCTAGTATTGTATAATATACAATATATATTATAATTTATAAATGTATAATATATTTATTATACATTTATACACATATATACAGATAGGGTCGAGGATGTCTGCTGCCATAGGTCACCCCTCTTGCCTCACCTTCTTCCGCCAAAGGATAAGCCTGGCAATTCAGAGGGGTAACGCGGCTGGCATCCTCGGCACAATCCCGGGGACAAAAGCACTAAATGAAATTTATTTTTTAAGTTAGTTTATTTCCTAAGTTAGTTTATATAATTTTTAGATTAGTTAATTATTTTATAACTATATTAATTTGAATTGAATAAACTATTTATATTTTAAAAAGTTTAAAACATATCAAAGAAAATAAACGAACATCGAAACTTATATATTTATTTGAGTGCAATATATTATATTTATTGCACTCAAATAAAAATATGGGCAAAAGGTAATACTTAAATGCCTCTAGGTATTTTCTACTGCTAGGTAACTGCTAGGTGAGTGGCGGAAAGAAATATATATTATATGACATATGTACAGTCATTAAAAAAACGCCCAATACAATAATACATACATACATACATACCAACATACATCCATGCATGGTGTCGAATTGGCTATGTAAGTTCGTGTTTTCTGTTCAGTTCAGTGTAGCTAGCACGTAAAGGGAACCACCGACATGACAGCTAGTTTCTGTCCCCCGCTGCCGTCATCGTCATCTGTTATTCAAGTATACTTTATTCAATACGTCATTTCCGTTAGTGTACCAGCCTAAAGCCCTTTTTAACAATCCAACCAATCCAACACGTCTTATTCTATGTTAAAGAAAATAAGAAATAAACGCAGGCACACAATAATATTATTCAGAAGACAACAAACCAACAGCAACGAAAACGTACATGTACTTTATACGTGCGTGTACGTGCTCACACGACACCTGTATAAACTTGTATACACGAGTCGTAACAGGGCTCGCACGCCTCTTCCCGTATGTTTCACGTCTTCGCTCTGGGATATACATGATATCCACACTTGAAAATAATTTATAACAATTTTAAATGGAAATAATATTTTAGCATGTCTACATAGGTATAAAATGCATTAATTGTAAAACTGTATATTAGAATAATTATAAAATAAAATATATGAATACATAAGTAAATGGGCACCTTTCAGGCCGGCATGGCATTCGCAACACGCGCATACGACCGAATGTCCATCGGCGTCGTTAGACACCTTATGGGTGGCTCGGCGCCATATGTCACACTCTCAATAAAACAAATTAAATTGAAATGTAGGAACAATGAGTGACATCTCGAGGACTCGTGATTATTTTTATTTAGTTTAGTTTAATTTATTTAGGCCTTCTGTTTAAATTTGCGGTTTTATCTGCAATTACATGAATTACTAATAATTTGATAAAGAAACCTATCGCAAACAGAAGTAAATAGGTATGTAAAAATATTCAATTTTGAAAATATTTTTGGCATAACTGGCAAATATTATGTTTGGAATTGTTGCTAATAAAAATGCCGTTAATAATTTAATATTTCTTGAACATTTTTGAAATAGGCATTTTTTTTTGTATCCAAAACATTTATAAAGTTTAATGGTGGATATATATAGAATGTCCATGGATGTCGTTAGACACCTTATGGGTAGTTGGAGCCACATGTCGCGCTTTCTATAAAAAAAATTTAACTCTTGGTGTGGTGAGAAGTACGTCTTCCAGCATTACTGTTCTTATTATATACAAAATAAAATCCACATTTTAATAATGAATTAAATACTTTTTTATACCAATATTTATGTACATTAGAAATAAAAAAAAACTAATATTTTTCATGATATTTCGACCTAAAAGTCTTCGTCAAATAATAATATTTTTTTAAATATATATTCAAGTTTAATATGTCAAATGATGATGACGAATGATAGATGGCGTTGTCATGGGTTTAAATTTTTCGAATAATAAAATCCACATAAACTCCAGCGCTACGGATCGCGGATCTCATAGCGAACGCATACACGAGCCTCAGACTCTCGTAGCACCAATTAACGCGCGTGTTTTGTACTACATATATACACAACACGCCTCGTAGCGGGTCTACGGCGTAGAGGGTCTACGCACCGCTCTGCTCTGACAATACCTCCGGGAGCAGTGAGGTGCTACGAGAATCTCTGACACGTAGTACGCACAGATTTCACTGTTTATATTTCTCTTAATATTTTACGTATAATTCATGAAAAAATCTATAATTGTTCTAATTGTATATTTTATATAATTAAATTATATTTCTTCTTTCCACTGAGTCAGGCATCGTGTGGGTCTTGTTTGATAGTTATAAGTCCGAATACTTTGCTAAATGTTGTGGTCGGTATTGTTGTGCTTTAATTTATAAGAGTATTTGCAGCTCAACACCGACTACTCTGGTTACCCCGATTGTCGTGATACAGCGGGATACGAAGGTGGAATTATTGCAGAAAGGAATTTATCCCAATCTTGTAGATTCAGCAAGGAATTGTGCAGATTTCCTTACGGTGGTTTTCTTCCTCGAATTGACGGATTATCCCCGAATATGAGGAGAGAATATAACATGCCCTTTCTTACTTTGAAAAAAAAAACTCATTTGTGTACAACTTGGAGCACACGAGTATTTTAATTATAAATTAATAGCAACGTGATTTTTAATTAAAACAAACGAGTACTTATTTAATTTTAAAATTATTAAAAGTAAAACCAAATAAAGTAATATAAAAACGGGTTGCAGCACTCAACGCATGAGTATTAGCATTCAGAGGGGGAATGCCACCATCTTATGAGACCTCTTTTTAGCGTTTGAATTGTTTTTTTTCTGTAATAATGTAATTGAATTTTTTTCATTTTAATTTAATGTGTCAGCCTCGGTAGCTGAGTGGTGTGGTACGTCAACTGTAGTTAAGCACACCTGGGAGCGGTCAGTGGATGGATGGTTGACCGCTCGACCGTTGGAGACTGATCGTGGTTCGGGTTCCACGTTAAACTGTAGGTCCCTTCCCTCCTTACCTTACTATATGGTAGGGTTTATTCCGCTCGGGTTGATAACACCGCACTGAATGAAACGTCGGTCGAAACGGCTATGTAAATAATTCATGTTTTCCGTCCAGTTCAGTGTAGCCGACATGAAATGAAGGAAAGCACTGACATGGCACCTAGTTATGGGCAGACTGTATGACAGTATGCTGTAGGTGATGTAGCCAACCGTGTCAGTTTCAATAAAAAAAAACATTTTAACTAATATGAAGCATTTCATAACACGCCATAGATGGCGTGAGTGGCGCTAACCATGACATGGCGATACGGAACCCTCGGTGCGCGAGTTCGACTCCCACTTGGCCGGTTTTTTTAATTTAAATAACATTGAGAGATCCCTTCACACAATCATTTTTAAAGAGATGTGAAAACTGTGGTTCTATCAATTAAAATTATTAGTCCCCATCCTCCACTCTGTCTACACTTAAGGCGGAAAAGGCTTGAAGGTATGAGTGGCACTGTACGGAGACCCCACAAACCGCACACGTCTCCAGGGAGGCAAACGAGTAACAGGATGAAGGCACGTGCGGTGGTACACACTCAGATTCTCGCAGATTGTATGTTCTCTTTATGACTTTGCACATCTTTACATGTTCGTGTCCTACATATTATGCGGTTTGACTTGCCTTGAATTTGTCGTGCGTTTAGTAATAAGGATGTTTGTTAGTTGGAAAATTCTATTCAGCAGTGTAGTGCGCCGGTGTAAAACTTTAGATCGCTTCCCTTGTTAGATACATATCGGGTTGATACCACCGCGCTGAATGAAACGTCGGTCGAAACGGCTATTTAAATAGTTCGTGTTTTCCGTCCAGTTCAGTGTGGCCGACATGAAATGAGGACAAGCACTGACATGGCTCCTAGTTCACCCGGTGACATGGCTGACATTATGGGCTGACATCACGGATGTTGTAGGTGATGTAGCCAACCGTTTCAGTTTCCATAAAAAAAATACTAGGTGGTAGGTAGCCTACTGGTTGGTACCACTGTACTGGTTCTAAGATGGCCGCATAGCAGCATCGACTGTGTTCACCTCTATAATCCAGTATAGCCAGCAATACAAAGGGAAGTCAAGGTCAGATGTGAGACAGATGGTGCTTTGGAGATCCATTGTCTCTGCCTATCCCTTTGGGAGACCACCATTAATGGGAGAATACCTGTAGGTATTGAATTCCCAATGCACGATATTTTAAACACACAAAAAAAATTATACAAAAAAACCGATTACGAAAAAAGAAAATACTTAACAAGAAAAGTTGATCGAAAATGCTGTATTCGGGCTATATGTCTATTGAAGTCCTTCTACACTCCCCAATACGGCATATTTGGTCAACTTTCCTTCGTTTTTCGTAGTCAGGTTTTATAAAAAAAATATTGAATTCCTTTTCGTTCTAACAATTAAGTGTGGTATGTTTTTGAAATTGCCTTTTCAAGCAACGATAACCCACTCCATGGGGTTAAAAGAATAATATATTTCAAGGTTTTACAATATGGCGCCTGGCGCCCGCCATTTTGAATTTTCATAAAAAAAATTGTCTATGAAACGCGAACTATCCAGATGAAATCGATTAAGTAGTTAATTTTTGTTTAAAATTAGAATTTTATACGTACTTTTACTGTCTATTTTATTGTGTAATTAAATTAAAATTAATGTACAATTCTATTAAAATAAATAAATAAATTAAGTAGTTTAGGCTCTATAAAGGAACATATACCTACATACGCTGCCAAAATCATACGCTTCCTTTTGGTTTCTCCGTAGTCGGATAATATGACATATTTAATACAAACCAAATGCAACTAAACGCAAGCTATTGTTTAAAAAGTCAGCTGCGGTTCTATTCATCAAATGACGGATCATCTCGACAACAATAGGCACGTATGGAGCCGGGACCACGTGGGGAGGGCGGTGGGATCGAGGGGGTGAATGGATCCGCCCCTGTTTGTACAACAATGGGGCGCCAGTTGACTCCTCGTTACGAGGCGCTCCGTGCGGACAAATTGAGACACTCAGTATGGCGGCAGTTAAGCTGGGGACTGGTGAATTTAAGACTGGACTTAGGTTTAGCTGCATCTTGCATAAATAACACAAAAATTTGTGAATTTAAGACTGGACGTAGTTTTAGCTGCATCTTGCACAAATAACTCAAAGACTGGTGAATTTAAGACTGGGCGTAGGTTTAGCTGCATCTTGCACAAATAACACAAAAAATTGTGAATTTAAGACTGGACGCAGGTTTAGCTGCATCTTTCACAAATAACACAAACACTGGTGAATTTAAGACTGGACGTAGGTTTAGCTGCATCTTGCACAAATAACACAAAAACTCGTGAATTTAAGACTGGACGTAGGTTTAGCTGCATCTTGCACAAATAACACAAAAACTGGTGAATTTAAGACTGGACCTAGGTTTAGATGCATCTTGCACAAATAACACAAAAAATGGTGAATTTATGACTGGACGTAGGTTTAGCGGCATCTTGCACAAATAACACAAAAACTGCTGAATATAAGACTGGGCGTAGGTTGAGCTGCATCTTGCACGAATAACACAAAAATTTGTGAATTTAAGGTGCATAGAAAAATAGAAAGAAAGAAGTGAAGAGGCAGAAATTTTTCGACGTAAGCCTAACTAATAAAGCGCAAAATCTGTGACGGACCGACGATGCGCCGTCTGAGATTCTATTTTCGCTTATAACTCGAAAATTACTAAAACAATTGACAAAGGGTTTTAACTTTTTCTTAGGGTTCCTTATCCGTACGAGATCCTATTACCAAGCCTTTACATTTTGAACCGTAATAGGTAGCCGGTTGAAATGTTCACAGTATAAGTGTTATTATGCGGACGAAAAGTAAAATATGAAGGGAGGTAACCCATACAAGAAACGTCTTTTACAACGTTTTTTGTTTGTTTTAGCTCTATCGTCAAAACGGTAACACATACATAAGCGTCAAACTTGGTGTGAGTATAGTGCAAACTCTAAAGTAAAAATAAAAATAATAAAAACCGACCAATTACGCGGTGGTACGGAAGCCTCGGTGCCCGAGTCCGATTCGCACTTGGCTGATTTATACACATCTAAGGATAGTTATAGTATATGTACAACCCCTAATCGAAACCGCGAGAACTACTAAGCATGAATAATATGTGAAACGCTTCAATTCAACTTTTATTTTTATTACCTACCTACATACGTTTTTGTTCCAGCTGAGCGAAAATAAGCTCAAACTTACAGATTTGTTCAACATTTTACGACATATCATATCCGTATATCTAATTTGGCAAAATCTCAGACATTTCACGTCAAATGTAAACTGTGACGAACGTCTTATCTCTCCTCCGTTATTACATCGCTGTAAGTCAACGCGACTCGGTGAGGGCGCGACTCGCGTCTACCTATATGTATGTATGTATGTGTGGGGCTATATTGTTTAAGTGTGTGTTGTGTGTGCGAGGGGGTGAAATAAAAATGTGTGCGCTGATTAATATGGCGTTTGATAAAACAAAGACGGTCTCAATTATGTTTGGCTGTGTGTTAGGTAGAGTTAGGCACTCTGTGTATGGTAATGGCGTGATAATAGTAACTACCAATCAAGAGGAAGTTATAATAAAAAAAAAAGCTTTAAGGTTTCTTGCAAAACAAAACGTAAACTTTGACGAGGCATACCTACTGGGTTCGTTATCATTTACGTTTTGTTTCACGTGTGTTGTTTCATAATATGTCATATGCGTATTGCCACAGATCTCTTAATAGTTACTCCGTAACTATTAAGCCGTAACTATTGCCGATATGCATGTTTGTGGAAGTGTATCTACGAGCGGCAAATATGTGACGGCCGATCTATGCGTGCGCCTTCGTGGATACTATGTTCGCTTATAAGTCGAGAACCACTCAATCGATTCACATGGAGCACTGGCACATCTAAGGATGGCTATTTTATATTTTTTACGCGAAGAGAAGCGGCGAAAATAGCAGAACATAATATGAACACACCAACCAACATACGTATTATGTCAAGCCAACCGCACTTGGCAGGGTATGTAGCAGAAGGACAGACAATGTATTCAGGCAACGGGAGGGGGGTGGGCGAGGGCTGGTGAGGGGGGGCGGTAGAGTAGCCACAAAACGTCGAGCTGGCAAACTGAGAACTAAAACAAGCCAGTGCAATATGGCGCTGTAAAAACTCTAGCATCCCGTTCACACACACTCTCACAGCGTCACACCCACACGATCGCACGCACAGTGTGCATATAGGATGAAAGTTTTAAATGTCTAGATAGTGAGGTGAAAAGTGGGTTTTCCTCAACAACAACAAAAAAAGACGAATTTAAAGTTCATTATAAAATTAATAAAAATGCTTAACGCACCTTAAGAAAAGATCACAGGAATTGAGATTTTTAAATTGTCAATCATTTGTTATCATAAAAGAACCGGCCAAGTGCGAGTCGAATTCGCGCACCGAGGGTTCCGTATCGCCATGTCATGGTCAGCGCCACTCACGCTATCTATTGATTAGTTAAAATGCTTCATATTCTTTTCGATAGATGGTGCGCATACACTTTTTAGTTTCTTGTATGGGGACCCTGTGAATTTTTTACTGTTTCTTATTTTTATTATTTGTTGTTATATCGGCCATCATCATCATCATCATCATCATCAGCCTGTATCGGTCCACTGCTGGACATAGGCCTCTCCCAAGGCACGTCACCACACGCGGTCTTCCGCTCTTCTCATCCATCCACTCCATAATAAATAACACATATTCTGTGAAAATTTCAACAGGCTACCTATTACGGTTCAAGAGATATAGCCCTCGGACAGACGGACAGACAGACAGACGGCGGCGTAGGCTTAGTAATAGGATCCCGTACGACGGATACGGAACCCTCACGGATCTCAATATACGTAATCTTTACGCGAGAGGTTACATTTTAGAGAAGCTTAGGTAGGCAATGTTTTGAAAAATTAAATCAATAGTTAAATGGTTAAAATTAGAAACATAATTATGTAGATATTCACATAAATGCAAAGATTTTTAGCTGCAAAATGCACCTCTAATGAAGCTTGAAAATACCGTTACACCTACACATTCTCACACTTCTATACGTTACATGTGCATGCGTACATTGTACACACACATACAAACATTCGAAGCAGTCCACGCAATGGACACCGTTCGCGAACCAAAAGTTAGTCCAGTCAGCAATAATGTTCTCTCTCTCCTCTTTTAGTTTCAAAAGGTCGTCAGCGAGAATATGCTTACAAACTAATAACAAACTTGCTGCATGGAATGAGAGGCTATATTCGTTTGAAACTAAACGGTTATGAACGTTTTAAAGTAGCCCGGCGAATGGAGCAGTTTAAATATATAAACTTCGAATTAATGTTCATCATAGGTACCTATGTATGTTTATTTTGGTTTTTTTTTCGCTCGGTTCCGCGCCATTTGCAAACGCTTTGTTCACAGCCTGCCTCTTCGAGATATACGCCAGAATCAGTTAGTGAAATCGCTTCAGCCGCTTTCAACTTTACGCTTCAGACAGATAGGCGTTGCTTTTTTTTAAATCAGAGATAAAATACACTGTAATATCAATGCGATTATTCCTTTTTAGGGTTCCGCAACCAGCAAAGCTTTCAAATGTATAAATTCGGTCATGCGTCTGTCCATCCGTCTGTCTGTCTGTCACACGAGCTTTGGAAGGTGATTACTACGGAATGTAAAGGTCAATAAATATCCCACGGAACGCTCTGGTTGTGAACAACGTTCGCACTCAACTGACTTTTGTCCTATACGCATCACAGAATGTTAGACACATACATGGGCATCGTTAGACACCTACTTGTAGTTGAAAAGATGTCACATGTCGCGCTTTCCATAAAAAAAACTAAAAAATATGGATCGGCATTAATAATAATTTGGGTTCGCCACGCCTCCGCCGCCGTCGTTGTTGGGGGAAATTCCATTTAGTTTTAAATTTAATTTGTGTATGTTTTTACATGTTATTTTCAGATGTATACAAAATAAGTGTAAATAAATTAATACAATAATATTAATCACTTTATATCACTTAATATGTGGCAAGGGCGGGCTTATTGCCTTACCCGTGTATATCGTAAAAGGCGACTAAGGGATATGACTCCTTTCTTATATTACTAGGTGGTACGGTTTATCCCGCCCGGGTTGGTACCACCGCACTGAATGAAAGGTCGGTCGAAACGGCTATGTAAATAGTTTGTGTTTTCCGTCCAGTTCAGTGTAGCCGGCACGACCGAAGGGAAGCACTGACACGCCACCAAGTTCACCCGGTGTTATGGGCTGACATCACGGATGTTGTAGGTGATTTAGCCAACCGTGTCAGTTTCCATAAAAAAAATCCAATTTCCTACAGTCAACCCGGTGGGAAATACATTTTTACACGGAATCCGAATCACGTAGCAGTAAGTATGTGGAGGTGTGCAAGTATTTTTTTTTTCAAATCATAAAAAACTAATTGGCTAATAAAACCACAATATTATAACCACCTTAGTATGATATCTATTATTATATATTATATAATTTACATCACCTAACTTCTTATCTCTAATTCTTACGTAGTATATATAAATATAATTATATTTTTCAGGCTTTCATAAATCCTTATATGTATTTTTAAATAAAAAATTGTCACATCTTATCTTTGCTACTACCTACATTCCATTTTTTACACATTTCACACACCTAAAGGTTGGCTGTAAGAAATCTCTTTAAGGGATAAGTCCGCCTTTGCACCTCATGTAACTTTATTCATTGTATTATTCTTGTGAAATATTTGTGGAGCAATAAAGAATTTTCTATTTTTCTATTTCTAATTGGTACACCCCGCCGCGCCGGTTGGATTCGAACCCCGGACCTCTCGCAAGAGAAGCCGAAGCCCAGACCACTTGACCACCCGCCGATTCATAGGTTCTATCACGCCTTACTCACATCTCAAAAGGCGATGTGTCAGCCTCCGGTAGATGTCTACATATCAAGCACACCTCATCAAACCAATCGCACTGAAGGGGAGGGTCTCGGAGACGCTCGTAAAATGGCGGAGGGACTGCCTACGAGTATGCGCCGCCGCTTGCGCTGTAGATTACTTTAGGTATAAATGTGGATATAAATACCTAAAAGGGGTAACAACTTGTCGAAGTGAAAGAAGAACGCACAAATAGTGAAGGAGTTCTATGTTTTTTTTTTATGTAATCCGGTATGGGTGGCTGAGTTGGAGGGGCTAAAGCGCATGCTCCGACCAGCCAATATCACCTCCGAGAAGGTAGGTGCCATACCGGAGACTTCCCTGGATTGCTGGCTATACTGGACTAGAGGAGAACACAACCGAGGCTGCTATGCGGCCATCTTACATCCAGTACGGTGGTACCAACCCAGTCGGCTACAATTTGAGCCTACCACCTAGTAAGGGGCAAGGGAAGGGACCTAAGTACAGTTTTACACCGGTTGCGAACGGTGAAGCAGCAGGTGTAGGGTACCTAGTTAGGGTCCCATATCCGTCGTACGGGACTCTATTACTAAGCCTATACGCCATCTGTATGTCTGTCTCAGACAGACAGACAGAATATGTGTTATTATTGCCGATATAACAAAAAATAAGAAAAATAAGAAAAAGTGAATTCACGGGGGTCCCCATAGAAGAAACTAAAAAGTATATGCGCGCCATCTACCGAAAAGAGTATGAAGCATTTTAACTAATACATAGATGGCGTGTGTGGCGCTGACCATGACATTGCGATACGGAACCCTTCGTGCGTGAGTTAGACTCGCACTTGGCCGGTTTTTCTTTACATGTATACATACATAGCGTCACGCCTATTTCCCAGTGGGTAGCATAAGCACACCTGGGCGCGGTCAGTGGATGGTTGGGTGACCGCTCGGCCGTTGGAGGCTGACCGTGATTCGGATTCCACGTAAAACTGTAGGTCCCTTCTTACCTTACTAGGTGGTAGGGTTTATCCCGCCCGGGTTTATACCTACTTATGTACCTTCCACTATATTAATCGAATTTCAAATATCCAAAGGTTAACAGTAAGAAATCTCTGTAAGGGATAAGTCCGCCTATTCTAATGTGCTTGTTACTGTTGACTGTTTCTTGGAGCAATAAAACATTTTCTATTCTATTCTATTCTAAAATTTACATGAGGTGCAAAGGCGGACTTATCCCTTACATAAATGTCTTCCAGTCAACCGTTTGGATGTTTGAAATGTTAGTAGATAGTAGCAAAAATAAAATCATTGATAACACTGTGACCTGTGATGCATGGGGATTGCCAATGTCATGCTGCCCCACAAGAGCTTTTTCAAATAAGGTGTGCAAGGTCTTGAACTCTTAAAATATTTATTTGAAAACGACATTAATAATACAGGGCGCATTTGAGGCCCATACATTAAATTTGTCTGAGCAATATTTGCAGTTTTTCAGGAAAAACAATGTTTATTAAAATTATTATTACTAATAAAATTATTTTCACTGCTTTGTTTCTGTTAACCTAAACAGTAATTTTCCAAATTTTATATATCTTCTCGTAAATACACCCTGTAGAAATGTACCTTGGTAAAAAATTTTTTTTTTGTTTAATGTATAGCGCGACATGTGGCATCGTTTCACCTACAAGTAGGTGTCTAACGATGCCCATGGACATTCTGTGATGCACGGGGATTGCGAATGGCATGCCGGTCTGACTGACAGGAGCCTTTTTACGCCCCTTTTGAAACAGAACGGAACAGATTTGATCATCAAGGACGTATCAGACGAGCTCTGCTGTAGATGTAGGTTCCTCCTGCTGTACTCTCGATGATGAGGGTGGTCAGCGTGGCGCATTCAACTACATCCTCCTGCATATCGCCGCCGCCGCCCATCTCCGCACTCTAAATCAACGCCTTCTGATTACATATCTTGATCATTCTTGGCGGTACCATAGGCTGCTGCGTACGAAGTGATAAACGGTGTGCAGCTAGGCAGTTCAATGAGATATTGGAGCCGGTTGGTCGTTTTCTTCAGCTCTTCAGCCGGCCTTAGAGAAGGCGTCGGCCACAGGTCCTGGACTCAATTCACTGTAGTCTGACTCACAGTAGCAGAAACATAAAAAAAACTCTCACTCTACCAAAATCCAATCCATTTTCTTATTATATTTTCCATCTCTGACCGCTGTCTGTCAACATTTTCTTTTTTCTCATATCTTCCTTATTTAAATAGTTTTCAAAATTCTAAATCATATTCAGGAATAACGCTACAAAACCTCAGTCTGTACTTGGGAGGAAATAGATTGGCAGAGTTTACACACCTATGTACCTCCTGTCTGCTGCAAATCGTGTGCACGCCGACCAATAATGTTGGTAACAAGGTAAAATGTATGCCATATATACAGGGTGTATTTTAATTGACTGCGTTCCTTTCAGGGGGTTGTTCTGTATCCTAAACTGATTACCTTTTGTTCTACAGCTTTTGGAAATTGATAAAAAAAAATCACTTTCTCCATACATTTAAGGGCAGACCTAACCTCCAAATGTATGGGGAAAGTGAATTTATTTTTTTTAACCAACAGTTGTTTAACAAAAGTGGCTCAGTTTAAGATACAGAACAACCCCCTAAAAGGAACGCAGTCAATTAAAATACAACCTGTATAATATGACGGAGCCGTTCCTGCATATGAATTTCCATGGGCTTTATAGTTAACTGCCAGCGTTACCACTGACGCGGCAACTATCATCAATAATCGCTAGATGGCGTTGCGACGTCATTAGTAACACCCAAAATGGCGCCGCTTCCCGCCGGCAGCGCCACCTCGCGGCAACATCGCGAACTGTGACTTGAATTATGCTAGACCATGCATTTTATTCTATTACTTTGAGTGAGGTAAACTTGTATAATATTATGTTATTTATATATCCATTTCCTCTTCCAATTTTTGGAGTTTCCGGCATCTTAGTGCCAATAGTCCGAGTTGCTCCCGCCCAGGGTCCTCCCGGAAAAAAAAAACAAAAACAATATAAGTATTTTGGAGCTCTAGTCCATTGATCTTCTGTTTGATTATATACAAGTATACTCGTATATATAATTGGTTTCTGGGAAACGGCTCTAACGATTTGGATGAAATTTTGTATTAAGATACTTAAGGTAATTTTTTTTTCAAGTTTATCTAGATAATATGTGTAGACGCCGAGCGAAGCTCGGTCGCCCAGGTCCTAGTTATTATGTAGATAACTATGTATGTATATTTTATTTTATTTACATGCACCTGTGTGCCTACTATGATGAAGGAATCACCAAGATGATACATGTAACAGTACCTACTGGAAATATGTGTCCGACCGAGGTTGACTATAATCCTTACCTATAATAAAATCCAACGTATGCTTTCTGTCTGAGTGTCTGAGTGTCTGAGTGTATGTCTGTCTGTCCGCTTATAACTCGAGAACCACTGAACCAATTTTAATAAAATAAAATTCTACGGATAGCTTGATTCTTCCCATCAACTATAGGCTACTTACTATCACGCTAAATGGCTTATGAGGTTAGCAGTGAAGTGAAATATGAGAGCGGGCGGAGCCGCGGGCACAGCTTGTAATTAATAAAACACAGTTTGTAACAAGTCCATATTTTGTTGTCTACCTATAAAAAAAGAGATAAAGGCATATACAATTTGATGACATTGCAGTCATTATTGGAACGGCAAAAAAAGAGCAAATCAGGAGGAATAAAAAACCATGAAGCGATCAAAACATTGTGCAGGATGGCAAATTTAATTAAAAGGAAACTCCACCTCGTTCGCGACATAGAACGAGAAATGGTTTACCGATAGAGAGTGCAAATGTATTATTAAACTATAGGAAAAATAATGTTTTGAAATTATATTATGAATAAAAACATTTTTTATTAGCTTTATTCCCTTCTTACCTTACTAGGTGGTTGGGTTTATCCCGGCCGGGTTGGTGCCACCGCACTGAGCAAAAAGGTCGGTCGAAACGGCTATATAAATAGTTCGTGTTTTCCGTCCTGTTCAGTGTAGCCGACATGAAATGAAGGGAAGCACTGACACGCCACCAAGTTCACCCGGTGTTATGTGTCGTCGTCAGTTATACTTATATGTAAAACTTGATAATAGGTAGGTACTTAATTAAATTTTTAAAAGTTTAAGCTGTGTCAAGAATGATGATGACGGATAGATGGCGTTGTCATTGTGGGTTTGAATAAGCTGGCTTCATATTGTCCTATATGATATTTAATTAAACGTTATACAAAACGTAACAATGGGGTAAGCAGTGATAACGAATCTTAACGTGCTACTTGTAACTACATTCTAATATTATGATTAGTGATTGATTACCCAGTGATCAATCATGTCTTTCCACATAGCTATCAAACAGCAAGTAAGGCACGACGATCCACATGCTACATGGCTCCGTGGAGGGACCGTGCAAGGGTGAGAGGTGGCTATCCTGGCGCACTTATGCACTGAAATAAAACAAAAATGTTGCAATGCTTACATTCTTACTGAAAGTTCGAAGCTCAGATCAGGAAAGGAACTGAGGTTCGAAGAGTTGAATAAAACAACTTGTTCTAATAAATACACAATGTCTTTATTTTTCCAAATAGCATTTCTGGAAATAACGCGTCATGAGGGGAGGCAGGCGCGAGGGAGGGGCGAGGGGCTTGTCGAACGGGATTGAACGAACGAGAGGAAATGAATGAAAATTATAATGAAAACGTCGAGACAATGCGACGGCCAGTAGAGTCAACAAAACTCGAAGTGAAGAATTCGAACAATTTGTTGTTCTAATATTTAGAGTGACTAGTGTACAGTAAAAGAATTGCACAATGCATAATGGAGTGATTTAACTAATTAACTTACTTACATATACATTTTTTTTTATGGAAACTGACACGGTTGGCTACATCACCTACAAAGTCCGTGATGTCAGCCCATAACACCGGGTGAACTAGGTGCCATGTCAGTGCTTCCCCCTTTGTTAATAGATACCTTTAATAAAATAGGTACAGAAAGGAATAGATTTCGGCGCAACAAAACGACAATTCTTCATTGTGATTTTGCAGCAAAACTATTGAAAAACGTTTTTAAGCAACGTTTTTACGTTTTTAAGTTACGTTGTTTGTACGCAAAAGTTTGGTTTTCATAAAGAAATAATATACGTCTATGATTTTTTTAGTAAAATAACCTACTTAAAACATTTTATCTCGATAAGTATTGTTGAAAAAGGTGATCGGAAGAAGTTCACTTCATAAAAAACATAACACAATAATGCTGTATTTTTTATTGTGTTATATTTTATCTCAGAACAGGTTGCATATAAACGTTTGATTTTTTATCCGTATGAAAGAAAGAAAGGAAGAAAGATAGAAAAGTTTATTGTTAAAAAAGAATACATAAATAGTTAACAGGATTGATAATGTAGAACACAAAGTGGTGAATATATTACTTTTCTTTACTTTTCGTACCATTATATAATATAAGATTATACTTTATTAAATTATATACTCGTAATTGTAAGTTTAGTGTTCAATGTCATACAGGTAGGAAATAATTCCTTTTAGGGTGAAAACCATACTAGATGAAGTTGAATTATTCAGCAATAAATCTCCATTTAGATTTTGCGGAAAAGTGTCACAAGTAAGTTCACAATATATTATTATGAGCATCTCTCTCCCGCAGTGTCAAGCGGCGCGCTCAGCGCGTGCGCGGCGCAGTCCGGCAACTCCTCCTTAGACAAAGACGGCAAGAAGAAACACACGCGGCCAACGTTCAGCGGCCAGCAGATCTTCGCGCTGGAGAAGACCTTCGAGCAGACCAAGTACCTGGCCGGCCCCGAGAGAGCCAAGCTGGCGTACGCCCTCGGAATGACAGAGTCACAAGTTAAGGTAATTCGTTGAAATCATTATTTTTTTCTTACAACTTACAACAAATGTTAACAAAAACACCGGCCAAGTGCGAGTCGAACTCGCGCACCGAGGGATCCGTATCGCCATGTCACGGCTAGCGCCACTCACACCATCTATGGCGTGTTTTGTGAAATACTTCATATTAGTTAAAATTCACGATTAGTTAAAATGCTTCATACTCTTTACGGTAGATGGCCCGCATACACATTTTAGTTTCTTATATGGGGACCCCCGGGAATTTTTAACTTTTTCTTATTTTTATTATTTGTTGTTATATCGGCCATAATTACACATAATATTCTGTGAAAATTTCAACGGGTTACCTATTACGGTTCAAGAGATACAGCCCTCGGACAGACGGACAGACGGACAGACAGACAGACAGACGGCGTAGGCTTAGTAATAGGATCCCGTACGACAGATACGAAACCCTAAAAAGAGACGAAATATGCAAAATATTGAAAAAATAACCTAAAATATGCATTTAATGTGTACCGTATGTGTACGTGCATGTACCGTGTGGGGTCGGTACTTAAAAAGAATAGCCCCACTGCATCTCTCCCCGTCGCATGTCGTAAAAGTCGACTAAGGGATAAGAAAATTCGTCAGCCTCGGTAGCTCAGTGGCGCGGTTGGTTAGTCAACTGTTATTAAGCAACGCTGAGCGCGGTCAGTGATTGGATGGGTAACCGCTCGACCGTTGGAGGCTGACCGTGGTTCGGATTCCACGTTAAACTGTAGGTCCCTTCCCTTCTTACCTTACTAGGTGGTAGGGTTTATCCCGGCCGGGTTGGTACCACCGCACTGAACGAAACGTCGGTCGAAACGGCTATGTAAATAGTTCGTGTTTTCCGTCCAGTTAAGTGTAGCCGACATGAAATGAAGGGAAGCACTGACATGGCACCTAGTTCACCCTGTGTTATGGGCTGACATCACGGATGTTGTAGGTGATGTAACCAACCGTGTCAGGTTCCATAAAAAAAAATTTAAGCTAATTTGTGTCAGGTACCGTGAGGGCCGGTACTTAAAAAGAATAGTCCCACTGCATCTCGCCCCATGCATGTCGTAAAAGGCAACTATAACTAACGCCCTTTAGCACGAGATGCCTTGCTAAAGGGCGACGGAGTAGCCGCCTCTCACCTTGGCACGGTCCTTCCACCGAATCAGGCAGTAGGTTCGTCTTCGTGCCTTACTTGCTGCTTGAGAATTATCTTGTCCTCATGCTTTGCTAAACGTGTTGGTCGGAGTTGTGCTGTTATTTACCAGAGCTCCTGCAGCACAACACCGATTACTCTGCTTATCCCGATTGTCGGGTTGCAATGTGTGGTATGTATGTATATATGTATCAGGTACTCGTACCATCGGATGAGTTACCTAATTCAATAACATCAATTATATGATAAATTTGATTTCGCCATAGATTTCTAAATTTATAAAACGATTATAGAAAAATAATATGTCATATATGTCATGAATTGCTGCATGTCACAAATCAGCACATGCGTGTCTAGGCAGTGGCAAACATTTTTGTATAGACTAAGTGGACATTGAAAAAATTTCCAGTGAAGTTTCTTGTCAGTTCTTCTTCGCTGTGATAATCGAACTGGCGGAATGTTTCAATGTAAATATGACAAATCTGAGCGCAGTGTACTGCCAATAGATACTAAATAAACAATAAACAATAAACAATAATCATAGAGACTATAATTAATATTCTCGCTGAAATAATAATTGAACTAGATACGGTACAAAGAGAACAAGAGTTGTCCTCGCAAAGTATAAATCACTTAGCGCGGCAACCAATGAACTGAAAACATCAAAATGCGCAACTCGCGCACACTATAAGGCTTTATTACATTTGTGCGATGGCATTGTGATTCGATTTCTGCTTTCTACGTCAATTTCCATTTATATTTTGTGTTTGGTCATGCGAGGTTATCGCGCGCGCAAATGTTTGACATTGTACAAGTCAGGCAGACATGAGGATCTCGTGGGTGCTTTTTATACTGTCCACAAAAATATTTTATGAAAAATCGTATTTAATCGTAATAGAAACAAGGAAAGATCAGTAGAACATTCTGCAGTCGGGCTATCCGTCTATTCGAAATTCGAATCCAACACACGCCCGACTACAGCATTTTCTAGTGATCTATCGTAGCAATCGGGTTTTATAATATTTTTATTTCATTTTTTAAAGTGCCTTTTTGAGCTCTTGAAAATGATACACCACTCGATGGGGTTTTAAGAAAAACTATTTTCAAAGTTTGGCAAGACGGCCGCCATTTTGACATTTTTTTAAAGGCACTTCCACAAATTAAGACGAAGCGAATCACACTTTATTTGTTAAAATCAATCAAGCCGTTTAATTTAGCGTATGCAATAGAAATAGCATGCATACATACATACACCCGAAAAACATCAACCTGCTGTTCGCTTGGCGCAGTCGGGTAAAAAGGTATCATTTGTATTGAAAATATATATCCCTACTCAATGATGTAATCTAACCAAATGTTAGTAACAATGACATATATAATATTATCTACAAAATTAAACAATAAACATAGGTGTTTCGCAAGGAAATGCTTTAGGTCCATTAACATATTACTATATTGCGATAAACGTAGATATAAAATTATATCCATCATACATATATTACATATATATTACATATTACAAAGAAGTTCACAGTAACTACTTTAGGTCTTGTACAAGCATACCCCCTCACTGCATTTGCTACTCACATCTGCGTGGCATCTTACGCTTAAAATGGTAAACGGCTAACACTAAAAGCGGCTTTGCTCCCGGTCACAACATGAGCGTTAAATCGTCGACAGCTCCGGACCTATATAAGCCGATTATTCGGATCGAAAAGTCAATTACTTAGAAAAATTGCCCCCTTTAATACAACTGGTATTCCGCGCCATCGCTTTAGTGTTCTGATTTGATTCAATAAGGCATATGGAAGGGCAGTAGAAGCTTTCTGATCTGGACTTTGATTAAGTTTTTGTGACAGGTCTTATTCGTTGTCGGTTGTCATCTCGGTATAATATCGAATGATTTTTTTCGTAGAGCGGTAGGTATGTAACTTAATCTATGAATGCGAGAAACATTATCGAGAAAAGGATGGTACGAAGCCGTGTTTGTTCGACTTGGCGGGGCACGGCCGTGCCACCAGATTATTTCTTTCTAAAGGTTTGTATATGTATAAGATGTTACTGAGTCTGCATGTTTTATACAGAGCTACAATTATGGTTTTGCATCAGTATTGTAAAATTGGATTATTAAAAATATTATTATAGCAACCACCAGCTCCTTGCCCATCATTGCCACAGACTATTCTTGTTCGCCTACATATACTTCTCCCACGTCCCAAAGTTTAGTTAGAATAGAATGCCTCACGGCATTAACCTCGCCTGTTGTGCCTAATTTGTATAAATTGGTGTTCAATAAATAATATATACACACATACATACATCATTTCTCTCACCTTTAGCAAATATTAAACATCCCAGTGGAACCCTATCCACCCTATAAGCGAAAGATACTGTTGAAATTGAAATTGTATCCCAAAAGTGTCATAGGTACCGCGACCAGACCATTCGCTCCCAAGAGTCTCTCCACGTTACCCCCTTGCAATTAGTCCCAGAGAGAGAGAGGGAGAGTGGGGCCAAGGGGGGGGCTCTCTCGACCCTCCTATAGCCAGGGTAATTGGGCAGCTCGTCGGCGACACAAACGCTAAATGTTTATTAAACACCCAGTTCTTTATGCGATGCTCTTTTTGCCGCCGTGTCGTTAGCGACCGGTTTTTGTTTTGCGTTTTTCGGTTTTCATTTTATTAGGTGCCTTATTTAGTTGGCTTTCGAGAGTGCTGCCTGAGATGGCCGTTTCAATACTCCCACTTCATCCAAACGAAATTAATATTACAGAAACTGCATTAAAATTGCATTAAATCCGTTGTCTCTGCCTACCCCACCGGGACACAGGAGTGACGTTATGTATATGGATGCATTACGTACACATACATACACACCACACGCTGTATTCCGACAATCGTGGTAAGCAGAGTAATCGGTTTTGTGCAGCAAGAACTCTAGTAAATTACAGCACAACACCGACCAACACGTTCGGCAAAGTATTCGGACAAGATAACCAAGTGCCTAGGTGGCTATCCTGTCGCCTTTTAGCACGGCATCTTCTCCTTATCTCTTAGTCGCCTTAACGACATACACGGAGAGATGCAGAGGGGCGATTTTTTTTAACCGGGCCCACACCATCGTACCTACTGCATTGATATCGGTTTATGCATTGTAGAGGAGCTTGGAAAAGAACAACTTGAAATATCTTACTGAAGATTGACTGTCAGATGTAACCATTCCCACGGCGTTTTTTTAAATATAATATTTGTGACAAAATTTGGTTTTTCATTATTTCCACTTAATCAGAATCTTTGGCCGGAGATTGAGTAACAGGTGCCAGGTTTTCAAGATTTGACACAAATGCTCTTTATATAGTCTCTTTCCATAATATCTAATCATTGCCAACACCAGAAATCTTACAGTGGATTAGTTTATTTTCTCACTGAAGATCTAATTTTTAGCCGTTGTATCAACAATTTTTACTTTAGAATAAATACGACCACTTCGCAGAACGTATAAAAATGTATTGATTCAGTTTGAAATCATAGAACTGCACTCGGGACGGGTGGGGACGGCGGCGGCCCCTTCACTTTCAAGAATCGAATGCGCTCGAAAGTCGACCTCACACATCACTGCGATCAAAACAACCATTAACAAAACTAGATGCTCATTCCATCATCGTTAGAGCGGCTTTTAACAGGAGAACCACCGTTTCACTAACAGAAGACTGGTCTAATCTAATCTAATCTGTGAGGGGTTATTATTGCATTAGTTTGTAATGCTTTTCTGATGAAAGTGCATGCCGGTGGATTTCCTGACACAGTGTGTAATGTGTTTAGACATTTTGATTTTATTTGCGATAACATTGAAACCTATACTGTCTAAGACTGGAGTGATTTCTGAATATTCGCATACGACATGTCCATGGGCGTCGTTAGACACCTTATGGGTGGCTCGGCGCCACATGTCGCGATTTCATTAAAAACAATATATTATTATCATAATATCTTGGTTGACTGGGAGAAATCCCTGTAAGGGATAAATCCGCCTTTGCCCCTCATGTAAATTACCTACTTATCATTTGTTTCTGTAAAATTATTTTGGAACGATAAAGTATTTCTATCTATATATATATAGCTTTCATTTTGTTTAGTTATTCTATCTAGAGTTATATATATACCTAGACCAGATCGGGCATGTGCTCAAAAAGGGTCAAGTGCGCAGTACCCGTAACCACGAGTCAGTAAGCCTGGATACGAAATACGGCATCGTTTGTATGAGAACCGAGGTAGCCGCCAAAGGGGTGTGAAGTCTGAGGCGGGAGCGGCTCATGGAACGCCGTGATTGGCCGAGCGATTAGGTAGCCAAGTGACGCCAGTCTTCCATACATTTGAACGGGATTCATACAATAAGTCGCTCATTGTGTCGATTCGCGATGAAAAGATGAAACGGATTTAACAATATTTAACCTTTCTTTACATCAAGGGAATAATATAACTTTCTCTTAAATGAACAAAGGCAACGCCCCTTTCACAATTTTGCGAATTTGCAGATTTTCGCATAAACACGATCATAGTTCTAAGTTCTGAGATACCTCGGATACTTTATTATAAATCTACAATTGTGTATTCCATAATAAAAATTATCAAAATGTATGCGAAAATAGTTAAGCATAAAGATTAACTTTTTTTAGGAAACTGATACGGATGGCTCCATCATCGTAATAATGCTTCAGTTTGGTACCAGCGATGATGGGAGCCCAATATATAAATAATAAAATAAAACTACAATAAACTAAAATAATAAAAATAATCAAGATCGATAAATACATAAAAAAAATAAACAAACAAACCAAATAAAATATAAAATATGAAGAAAAACCGGATTTAGACACATCAGCCAAGGCTGCCTGTCTAAAATAAATAAATATACCTAGGTGAATTAGGTACGTGCCTTGTCACCGATTCCCCCTAATCGATCCGGCTATACTGAATTGGATGGAAAACACGTAGTTACTACTTTTCATAGTGACTTCGACCGACGTTTATTTAGTGCAGTGGTACCAACACGGGCGGGTTGAACCCTACCATCTACATATACATCCTGTACATTTATATACGTTCTATACATTCTGAATCTCTGACATTAAAGGCAAACGTTTAAACTATTACGTCAATTATTTTTAATTCTCCTAAATATCCGCGATCTTTGTACCGTGTGGGGTCGGTACTTAAAAAGAATAGCCCCACTGCATCTCTCCCCGTCGCATGTCGTAAAAGTCGACTAAGGGATCGTCAGCCTCGGCAGCTCAGTGGTGCGGTCAGTTATTGGATGGGTGACCGCCCGACCGTTGGAGGCTGACCGTGGTTCGGATTCCACGTTAAACTGTAGGTCCCTTCCCTTCTTACCTTACTGGGTGGTAGGGTTTATCCCGGCCGGGTTTGTACCACCGCACTGAGCGAAACGTCGGTCGAAACGGCTATGTAAATAGTTCGTGTTTTCCGTCCAGTTCAGTGTAGCCGACGCGAAATGAAGGGAAGCACTGACATAGCACCTAGTTCACCCGGTGTTATGGGCTGACATCACGGATGTTGTAGGTGATGTAGCCAACCGTGTCAGTTTCCATAAAAAAAAAAAAAAATCTGATATTCCCGGTAGACGCATGACCTAAAGAAATTAATTCCTTTCTCCTTAGAGTCTCTCAAAAGTAAAAACCGGTAGGTACTGGTTGAATGAAAAAAGCGCGATAAACGAATATTGAACGAGGAAACCTGCTGAGGTTGACTAGAAGAAATGTCCTTTGGCAATAAGGCAGAATGCATGAAATATCTGTATACATTTAACATACATATTTATTATCAATAAACAAAAAAAATTACAAGATCTAACTGCATCCAACACGATAGTCGACCTATGGTGGGTAAGCAGAATAGAGCTCTCCATACATATTTACGCCGATGTTTGTTACTGAAATTCAAGCGAAAAATGCTATCAAATTGAATGAAAGTATTTACTCGTGAAAGGTGACTCCATCTGTGTTCAAGTTTGAATTTTTCGACGACTTTTTGCACCAAAGCACTGCACAATGAGGCATTTTGTGAAAGACGCGCACGTTCGCTCCGCCTGAGCGGCGGACGGAGACTAAAATCGGTCGCCGGCGCTAGACTGACGCGCTGGCGCGTTTGCGCTGGCGCGCGGCTACCCCTGTCCTCCTATGTATAGCGTATCCAGGCTTACTGACTCGTGCCCGTAACCGACGAGCATGCATGATGGATGAACATTATGAGAGTGGAAGAGGCGACAGAGGTGTGTCAGGGTCGTGCGTGGCAAATGAAGATCCGTTTTCTCTGACTACCCCACTGGGAAACGGGCGTGACGCTATGAATGTATGTATGTATTGTACTCATAGACGTATAATATTTCTCTATGATTGTACTGATTACCACTGGCCATCAGTACAATTAAATCTTTAAAAATAATTTAGAACTTTAAAAAAGCTTAGATTACAAAACTCTCGTCTGTCGGCCGAGACTCACGCACAAATCCAACCGTTTTCTGTTTTTAGATTCTCCAGTTTCTAGGGTTAAAGGCTACGATACGAAACGACTAGAGCTTATAACCTGACATAGCATCTAGTTCAAACATGAACAAACTGAAATCACAGATTTTTCGCTTTGTTAGGTAATTAGGATGAAGAGATACTAAAATGTTCATTTAAAATATTGTTCAGTAGTACAGAATACTTAATTATTTTTGCAAAGTTTTCTGCTTTGGACCTTTTGAAAGGTCAACATAATATTTTATTTAAGCGGCAAACAGTTTCCACATATTATTATTTTCGCAGCGCCAAACGCATTTTATTCTGGACTTTATAAAGGACAAAATATGTTCTCCATTCGTGCATCGTATCGCTCGCTTTTGTGTGAGCAAATATGATATCTCTAATGCAGTGTATAAGTTAAAACGTTTTGCCGCTCTGTTAATCTTCCTTTTTAGATTAATTTATTGAATAGGAAATGAGGTATGACATTACTTAAGAGCCAAGTAGGGGAGATCCCTTTGTCAGCTTCCCCTTTGTACGATGTGTTACATTCTGCATACAACTGTATCCATAGCTAAGCGCTATTCTATAACACCACTTGTATGTAATGAACCTTATGTCCATGTAAATAAGACTAGTTTTCCAAGAATAAATGTTGATAAAATATTTGACAGCTTGCGACACAGTGGCGTATGCATTTGAAATAGAGATAGTGGTTCGATTCTTCAGCATTTCAATAGTTTTGATTCTGTAGGGAATATAGTTTTGAAACCACAGATAAAACCTTCGAAAAAATTATTAAGTTACCGTGTGGGGCCGATACTTCAAATGAATAGCCCCACTGCGTCTCTCTCCGTGCATGTCGTAAAAGGCTAAGCCTCCGCTAAGGGATAAGGACAAGATGCCGTGCTAAAGCGCGATAGATTAGACACCTCTCACCTTGGCGCGGTCCTTCCGCACCGAGTCATGCAGCCAGGTGAGTCTTCGTGCCTTACTTGCTGCTTGATAGTTATCTTTTCCTAATAATTTTCTAAACGGTGGTGCTAAAGGTGTTGTGCTTTCATTTACAAGATTGGTTGCAGCACAACACCGATTACTCTGATTACCCCGATTTTCGGAATACAGCGTGTTGTATGTAGGTAAACATTATTAAGGCTTGATTGAGCTTACGACGAAACTGCACGCCGGGCGCGGTCAGAACTTGGATGGTACGAGCGTTTGACCGTTGAGGCTGACCGTGGTTCGGATTTCATTTGAAGCTTTAGGTCCCTTCCCATTTTATCTTTCTAGGTGGTATGCGTTAACCCGCCCGGGTTGGTACCACCGCAATGAATGAAACGTCGGTCGAAGCGGCTACGTATTTAAATTGTTAGTTTTTTTCCGTCCAGTTCAGTCTAGCCTGCACGACCAAAGGTAAGCACTGACATGTCACCTAGTTCACCAAGGTGTTATGAGCTGACATCACGGGTATAGATGGTGATGTACCCAATCATTATCAGGATCGTGAATATGAAAACGAAATACATTAATTTTATAAATTTTTGCAGTTCCCAAGATCATAAAACGTAAAATATACTGTAAAAGCTTTTCATCGTCAATTTATAAAAAATATAACCATTTTCATTTTATCGCCACAAATTTTAACATTTAAATACAATAATTCACAAACAAGTAACACTGTGACCACATTGTGTTTGTATCGATCTAGTAGGGAGATATCAAACACTTTAAAATAATAGAACAGTTATCACAATACATCATTGTATGCAATTTTAATCATCCCGCAACATAACTATGCACACATTTCAACTAGACGTCTCGCAACAAGCTTGTTGAATACGTGAATCCAAAATTTGGACAGAGATATAAATATATTTATAATTCGTTGTGCACACCATTCATAAAGAGTTAAATTACTGGACGAGTTGATGGCTCTTCTATTATTTTAAATTCTTCGGAAGATACTCTAATGACCAGAGAGATAAGATAAATGTAACTTTAAACTCATGTAGATGAGTATTGATAGTGGGGTGGCGCGGGGTAAGTCGAGCATATTAAATTATTTTGATTGATGTGCTATAATTTAATTTTAATGTGTTTTGATAAAGAGTTTAGTTACGCTTTTATGCGGATTTTATGTTTAAGATTGCAAAATGTTGATATTTTAAAGGGGAGTAAAATAGTGCATTTAGTTAATTGTTTTTAGGGTTCCGTACCTCAAAAGAGGAAAAAACGGAACCTTATAGGACCACTCTTTTGTCTATCTGTCACAACTATTTTCTTCGAATCTACTGGATGATTTTGTTTTTTAATTTAGTACATATGTAGAGTTTGATAACTCTAATCTTTTTGTAATTTTAAAAAGTATAGTTTAAAAGATATTAAAGAAAATCTACAAATCTCGAACATTCGCCCACCCACCTTATCTCTGAAACTACTGAGTCTGAAATATCGAAAACCAAATTAGGGAATATAGTCAACAGGAAAACCTAAACGAAAATCCTAAGTTTTAAAGTTCACACGGAAAACAGAATGGTCTGGAACCCTCTCCTCGACTCGCACTTGACCGCTTTTTTATATAAGTTTCCGACACCAATGTTACGCGAACTGAGTACACATATATTGAATTGAATTAAGTACAAACTAAAGTATACATTCGTCATTTTGTTGATTTGACTTTAATGATTAGTTTTTTGTCCAGTGAATGAAAATAAAGCATCATAAATTTTTCGCAGAAATTTGAACACTTATCTACAGTTTATAAAACAAAAGTATAACTGAACATTTACGAAAGCGTTAGTTATTCAACAGAGTTAACAAACAAATCTACAACTATTTCTGAATGCATTTTGTAATCCCTCGAGCTCGAGATACACAGCATCCACCAAATCCGTGAACAAATTTCTTCGACGGCATTGTCTTATCTGAAATTGACTTTAAAACGTTAAACCTCGTTCCGATAACACAATTTGCATAATATATCCAATCGTTAGGGCCGGCAGTTAAGGAGGGCTTAACTTGTAAACCGCTCGTGTTTTGATCCGTTTAATTATGTGCTACAGCGTCTGCGTCCCAGTTACCCCGCCTCACCCTAGCTGGAGGGAGTGGAGGGCACTATGGAGGGTTTCTATCTATTTAGAGTTGTGCACTATGCTTGGGTATTATTTGAATATTTAGGTAGTTAGTTTGTGTCTATTACAAATTACTCGAATAGAAATATAATTGAAACTCTTTATTGCACTTTATTTTATTTATTATTATACCTACTTTTACTATTTATTACTACGACTACTACTAAGCCTATGCCGTCTGACAATGTTCACAGAAATTTTCAATTTCACAGAATGTGTGTTATTATGACGAATATCTTAACCAATAATAATAAAACAAAAGTAAAACATATTGTTTTTTGTTTGTTTTTTATCTATCGTAAAAACGGTAATAGAAACAAGCGTAAAACAATTGGTGCGAATATAGTGCAAACTCTAAAGTAAAACAAAAACAACAAATAATAAACTTATTATTGAGGTAAATGAAAATGAAAATGAGGTTAATTGTCAGCCTCGATAGCTCAGTGGTGCAGACAGTCGACTGTCGCAATTGATGGTTAAGCAACGCTGGGCCGGTCACTACTTGATGGGTGACCGCTCGACCGTTGGAGGCTGACCGTGGTTCGAATTCCACGTAAAACTGTAGGTCCGTTCCCTTCTTATCTTACCGACGACGTTTCATTCAGAGCGGTGGTTACCACCGCACTGAACGAAACGTCGTCGGTCGAAACGACTATGTAAATAGTTCGTGTTTTCCGTCCAGCAGCCAGCAGGTCTATTCTTGTAAATTCTGACAGCGGAATCAGCGCTGTTGTGGCGCTGAGAACCACTTACCAAAGCGGCTCTCAGCGCCACATCAGCGCTGATTCCGCTGTCAGAATTTACAAGAATAGACCTGCTGCAGGTCTATCAGTGTAGCCGGCACGACCGAATGGAAGCACTGACATGGCGCCTAGTTCACCCGGTGTTATGGACTGACATCACGGATGCTGTAGGTGATGTAGCCAACCGTGTCAGTTTCCATAAAAAAATTTTTTATTAAAACCGCCCAATTACGTGTTGGTACGGTACCCTCGGTGCGCGAGGCCGACTCGCACTTGGCCGGTTTTTTTTAAATTTGTGATAGATGTAGTGACAGCAAATTTCTGTTCAATACATCGTTTTGTATTGAATTTCCATCTACGGTTTCTACCAGACGTTTAAAAGTTACGCTAAAAATTTCCACCTCTCAGTCACCTATGCGAAAGTCGCAATTGACTTCACGGTCAAATTCACCACGCTGCTCCCCACAGTTTGCGTAAAATCAATTTACCACATCTAATGGGGTATTAATTTGTACGCAGCCGCGGCGCAGGCATCATATGTTCCCAGTTACAATCGCATCTCTTATTAGGAGCTACAATGAATGAGATTTGCTGGAATTATCATTACAATGGGATATTAGTTTTGTGTTATTTCGCGTGATCAGCGCATTACAGAAGTGATTTTTTTTATGAAAACCGACACGGTTGGCTACATCACCTACTTCATACGTGATGTCCGCCCATAACACCTTGGTGAATTAGGTGCCATGTCAGTGCTTCCGTTCGGTCGTGCCGGCTACACTGAACTGGAAGAAAACGCGACCCGCTAAGTAAAGGTTTTTTTTAAATTTGTAATTTTACTTTTTTAAATAAAATATGTCAGGTAAGAATGAGTGGTGTGTCTCAATACAAGTCAGTAAACTGCTCAGTAGTGTGGAGTTGGAAGAAATTTGTTTATGCGGTAGCTTTATAAACCACGCGTGTGACAACTAAATCTACCGTGTGTACCGTTTGTACTGTGTGGGGCCGGTACTTTAAAAGAATAACCCCACCGCATCTCTCCCCGTGTATGTCGTAAAAGGCGACTAAGGGATATGACTCCCTTCTTATATTACTAGGTGGTAGGATTTAACCCGCCCGGATTGGTACCACCGCACTGAACGAAAGGTCGGTCGAAACAGCTGTGTAAATAGTTTGTGTTTTCCGTCCAGTTCAGTGTAGCCGGCACGACCGAAGGGAAGCACTGACGTGGCACCTAGTTCACCAAGGTGTTATGGGCTGACATCACGGATGTTGTAGGTGATGTGGCCAACCGTGACAGTTTCCATAAAAAAAAATTAATAAAATAAAATGTAGGTTACATTTTATTTTATAAAAAATTTTTAAATTTGGCCTAAACAATGTTTTTTTTTTACAAAATGTCTCGTCTAAGTAATACGTAACACTAACATGTAGGGAGAGTATGATTAATTATAGGTTCTCGATCGAAATTGCGTGTTTATGGATTCGGTAAGCCTTATCATTGGGATTGAAATCGTTCGGATTTGCTATGGATTGTGTGCGAGCAGCAGATGTATCCAACCTGATGAGATGAAAGCGGGGAGGGGAGGCCTAGACACAGCGACTATTCCGATATCGCGCTGAAAGTTGACTGCGATAAATTTATTTATAGTGAAAGTTGTCTTACACTGTCAGACCATCAACTTTCCTTTTTCATGATATTATGAAAACTTGCTACTTTTTACGTTTTACTCGCATTTCATTGTGTATATTTAGGGCGTGTGTCTGATTATTTACTTTTAAATTCAGTACATACTTGATGCAATGGAATGCTCACTTTTACGTTTGCGTGAAATGTACCGTGTGGGGCCGGTACTTTAAAAGAATAGCCCCACTGCATCTCTCCCTGTGTACGTCGTAAGAGGCGACTAAGGGATATGACTACCTTCTTATATTACTAAGTGGTAGGGTTTAACCTGCCCGGGTTGATACCACCGCACTGAATGAAAGGTCGGTCGAAACGGCTATGTAAAGTGTTTTCCGTCCAGTTCAGTGTAGCCGGCACGACCTAAGGGAAGCACTGACGTGGCACCATGTTCACCCGGTGTTATAGGCTGACATCACGGATGTTGTAGGTGATGTAGCCAACGATCTCAGTTTCCTAAAAAAAAAACAATGTGTAAATTTCTGAGTTGAAATTATTTTAAGAACAATTAATCACAGAAGTTTCACATAAAAATCCGTTAAATTAAGTGACCCTCTTAACTAACAAAACTAAGGTGATACCTTACAATCGCACAGTACCACTACTGCCCTTCTCAAAATCACCGATGACATTCGTTATGCGATGGATGAAAGACAACTTACTCTCCTAGTATTGCTAGACTTCAGCAGTGCGTTCAATTCTGTCGATCACGACATTCTATTAGCCATCCTCCTTTCTCTTAATATCTCGCAGTCGGTACTTGATTGGTTCTCTTCATATCTAAGTGACCGTCAGCAAAGTGTCCGAGTTGACAGTGTCTGCTCTGACTGGTGCGACATTAATGCTGGCGTGCCACAAGGCGGCGTACTTTCTCCCTTACTTTTCTCCGTCTTCATCAACACTATTGTCAAGGTGTTAATGTGTCTCTACCATCTATACGCTGATGACCTGCAGCTGTATAGGCGTTTCCACCCTGATGACATCAGTACGGCAGTAGCCCTTATGAATATTGACCTGGACTCAGCTTTTAGCTGGGCTGTACGTTTTGGACTCTTGGTGAACCCGACAAAAACGCAGGCAATTTTGTTAGGTACTCCAAAACTACTTGCTAAATTGGACCGTGCTGCGCTTCCAACCTTGGAATTCAACGGTGTAGTCATTCCATACAGTAAACAGGTAAAAAATCTTGGTCTCGTCATGGATGAGACGCTTTCCTGGCATACTCAGGTTGGTGAGGTCAGCCGGAAATTGTTTGCTAGCATGCATTATCTCAAACGCCTTCAGAATTTTATTCCGGTCTCTACCAAAATTACGCTTGCACAATCACTACTCCTACCCCTACTCGATTATGCCGATGTGTGTTATCTTGATCTTAATGAAGAGCTACTTAACAAACTTGATCGTCTTCTCAACTTGTGTATCCGATACATCTTTGGTTTGCGCAAGTTTGATCATATATCAGATTTTCGAAATCGTTTGCAGTGGCTCGATATCCGCCTTCGCAGGAATAGTCATGTCTTATCACTTCTCTACTGCACATTGTTTAACCCCAATGCTCCTAAATACCTAAGTGATCGTTTTTCCTTTCTCAGCTCCCACGGGCTATCGCTAAGGTCAAATGATAACTTGGTGCTGACTATTCCTTCCCATTCTACTACATCATATTCGGACTCATTCACGATACATGCAGCTCGTCTGTGGAATCAGCTCCCTGTCAATCTCCGTCTGTCTTCTTCCATTCACACATTCAAAATTCTTTTAAAGAAGCACTTTTTGTCAACTTAATTTCTCTGATCCAAAAGTATGTCTCTCATGTTCAGAGTTAGTAAATATATATGATATGTAAAAACTAAGCATATTTAGTCTATCTTATGTATATATATGGTATATAGGTATAGTATTTAATTATTCATATTTAAGTTTATCTATCTTTTGTATTCCCGTACATCTGTCATACCATAATATTTAAATTTCTCTTTCCGCCACTCACCTAGCAGTTATCATACCCCAAAGGTACCCTGTTAGAAAATGCCTAGAGGCATTAAGTGTTACCTTTTGCCCATATTCTATTTGAGTGCAATAAATATATACAATACAATACAATACAATACAATAAGGTTTTTTTTAATACTTAACAAGAAGAAACAGGTTTTTCCTACCCTTAAGCCGAACACAATGCTAGTACAAAATGAAGTTCTACCAATAGGTAGGTCCTAAGTCCCAACAGGAGCAAAACAAAAGTGCAAGTAGTGGTGTTAATCAGCAGTGATTTATCTATCGTTAGGGGCGGTGCAGGGGCGCGCAACCGTCGGTCGCGTGTCGGCCGCAGCTGCGCGCCCGCGAGCGAGCCGCGTCTCGCGACCCCTGGCTGCGGTTATTGAAAAAGTAAATGATCGAAGATTTATAGGGACGTGGTCAGTTGCGGTGAACCTTTTTAGTGGCCGTAGTTTTTCGCCAGCTGGTCCATTTTATGACAATTTTCGGATATTAACTAGGTGTTCGAAAGCAATTATGCAATTTAAAAAATATATTTATAAATAAATATGCTGACGCAAATGGCGACAATGTATGTTGTATGAGTATTTAAATACAAAACTGTAATTAACATAAAATTTTGCGTCATAAGTGTTTTAAAATTTTAAAAGATTTAGTTTTGCACCGAATCTCATGAAAATTCGTTCTAAATATGTATACAGGTGTCCCATGTCCGAGCGGATTTTCTTACTATCACATGATTCCTGAATTAATAAGCTTAAAAATCGGCCAAGTCTGAGTCGAACTCACGCACCGAGGTTTCCGTACAACAAGGTAAACGGTCAGTTTTTATTATTTGTTATTTTACTTTAGATGGGAACTCCTTTTATTTTTTACGTTTTTTATATTTGTTAGGATATCCCCCATAATAACACATATTCTGTGAAAATATCAACCGACTAGCTATTACGGTTCCAAAGATACAGCAGTAGGACAGACAGACAGACGGCGTAGGCTTAGTAATAGGCTTCCGTAAGGGGTTGGTACGCATAGAGCGTTAGGAAAGGGTCTCTAAAACCATGTTCAACATCGTAAACTTGCCTTTTAATGGCTATTATGTGGAAAAGTACTACTAGTAGAAAAACAATCACGTAAGGTTTTGTACGCAAATTCATTGAAAAAAAATCTGTTAAAACTTTTGACTGTGTGTCATAAGCTAAAAAATATTTCTACCCAAACTACCAAAAAGATAATAAAAAAATATTTATAGATAGAAACATTATCTTCATCATAATATCGCTGTCGATCCCTCAGCGCAGTCGGCGTGATGCAGCTAAGAGGTGGCCAAGGGTTGTCCGCCCCTGGCGTCCTGTGTTCACGGCTGTCAAACTGTCGTTTGTAAAGTCGGCGAGCATGTTGCGAAGTTTTCGGAAAACTGAATGAATTTGCTACATAAAGCACAATGATCACACGTATAGCAGGAAAATACTAAAACCAAATATATCTAGGTAATCATAGCATGAAAATACTAAAACAAAATATATCTACGTAATGATAGCAGGAAAAATACTAAAACTAAATATATCTGGGTCATCATAGCAGAAAAAATACAAAAAAATATATATCTAGGTAATCATAGCAGAAAAAAATACTAAAACAAAATATATCTAGGTAATCATAGCATGAAAATACTAAAACAAAATATATCTACGTAATGATAGCAGGAAAAATACTAAAACTAAATATATCTAGGTAATCATAGCATGAAAATACTAAAACAAAATATATCTACGTAATGATAGCAGGAAAAATACTAAAACTAAATATATCTGGGTCATCATAGCAGAAAAAATACAAAAAAATATATATCTAGGTAATCATAGCAGAAAAAAATACTAAAACAAAATATATCTAGGTAATCATAGCAGAAAAAAATACTAAAACAAAATATATCTAGGTAATCATAGCAGAAAAAAATACTAAAACAAAATATATCTAGGTAATCATAGCATGAAAATACTAAAACAAAATATACTAAAAATCCTAAAACCAAATATATCTAGGTAATCATAGCATGAAAATACTAAAACAAAATATATCTACGTAATGATAGCAGGAAAAATACTAAAACTAAATATATCTGGGTCATCATAGCAGAAAAAATACAAAAAAATATATATCTAGGTAATCATAGCAGAAAAAAATACTAAAACAAAATATATCTAGGTAATCATAGCATGAAAATACTAAAACAAAATATATCTACGTAATGATAGCAGGAAAAATACTAAAACTAAATATATCTAGGTAATCATAGCATGAAAATACTAAAACAAAATATATCTACGTAATGATAGCAGGAAAAATACTAAAACTAAATATATCTGGGTCATCATAGCAGAAAAAATACAAAAAAATATATATCTAGGTAATCATAGCAGAAAAAAATACTAAAACAAAATATATCTAGGTAATCATAGCAGAAAAAAATACTAAAACAAAATATATCTAGGTAATCATAGCAGAAAAAAATACTAAAACAAAATATATCTAGGTAATCATAGCATGAAAATACTAAAACAAAATATATCTACGTAATGATAGCAGGAAAAATACTAAAACTAAATATATCTAGGTAATTATAGCAGAAAAAAATACTAAAACAAAATATATCTAGGTAATCATAGCAGAAAAAAATACTAAAACAAAATATATCTAGGTAATCATAGCATGAAAATACTAAAACAAAATATATCTACGTAATGATAGCAGGAAAAATACTAAAACTAAATATATCTAGGTAATCATAGCATGAAAATACTAAAACAAAATATATCTACGTAATGATAGCAGGAAAAATACTAAAACTAAACATATCTGGGTCATCATAGCAGAAAAAATACAAAAAAATATATATCTAGGTAATCATAGCAGAAAAAAATACTAAAACAAAATATATCTAGGTAATCATAGCAGAAAAAAATACTAAAACAAAATATATCTAGGTAATCATAGCAGAAAAAAATACTAAAACAAAATATATCTAGGTAATCATAGCAGAAAAAAATACTAAAACAAAATATATCTAGGTAATCATAGCATGAAAATACTAAAACAAAATATATCTACGTAATGATAGCAGGAAAAATACTAAAACTAAATATATCTGGGTCATCATAGCAGAAAAAATACAAAAAAATATATATCTAGGTAATCATAGCAGAAAAAAATACTAAAACAAAATATATCTAGGTAATCATGGCAGAAAAAAATACTAAAACAAAATATATCTAGGTAATCATAGCAGAAAAAAATACTAAAACAAAATATATCTAGGTAATCATAGCAGAAAAAAATACTAAAACAAAATATATCTAGGTAATCATAGCATGAAAATACTAAAACAAAATATATCTACGTAATGATAGCAGGAAAAATACTAAAACTAAATATATCTGGGTCATCATAGCAGAAAAAATACAAAAAAATATATATCTAGGTAATCATAGCAGAAAAAAATACTAAAACAAAATATATCTAGGTAATCATAGCAGAAAAAAATACTAAAACAAAATATATCTAGGTAATCATAGCAGAAAAAAATACTAAAACAAAATATATCTAGGTAATCATAGCAGAAAAAAATACTAAAACAAAATATATCTAGGTAATCATAGCAGAAAAAATACTAAAACAAAATATATCTAGCTAATCATAGCAGGAAAAAGGCTATATAGAGAAATAAGTTCACATATAGTTATAATACTTATTAAAATACCTACTAAACGTAACATCCAAATATTAGACGTGACACATACAACCAAGGAGGATTCAGACAAGGAGATATGTATGCATACAACACAAGTAATCACAGCGCAGAAATCCTAACTAATCAATATAAAATGTTTATCGAACGACGCGCCGTCGCCGATTTTATGTTCACTTATAAGTTCATTTAAACAAGAATAACAAAATAGAGACAAGAAGAGAAAAGTTAAAATTTTACAGCACTAAACCAATAACAATTATCTACTTAAATATTACAACTAATCCCCATAAAAAAACAAGATTAATTCACATAAAAACAAAAAATTCAAACATACGTGAAACATTATAAGTACAGTAAGACACAATTAAACATACTTATTAAGATTTATAAATAAGCGAATACTTTTAAATTCAAATAAAATACCACAAAACCCTAAAACAGCCTCCATCCAATCGCACAATCGCTTCCATCGTCACCCGACGCATCTCCAATAAAGCCTTCTGTCAGCCGCGAACATGAACAGGCGTATGTAAAGCGTGGAGCACATGTAAATAAGGCGTGGAGGTATGTAAATAAATGGTATTCTTGACTCACTCCTCGGGCGGTTTTGTGGGCGCCGCCCTAAGCCCGCCCGCCCGAGCCTGCCGCCCACGAGGGTGAGTTAAGCTGCGTTTACTGAACGAATACGGTTGCTAGATATTTTTTTCATTTTTTTATGGAAACAGACACGGTTGGCTACATCACCTACAACGTCCGTGAGGTCAGCCCATAACACCGGGTGAACTAGGTACCATGTCAGTGCTTCCCTTCGATAGTACCGGCTACACTGAACTGGACGGAAAACACAAACTATTTACATAGCCGTTTCGACCGACGTTTCATTCAGTGCGGCGGTACCAACCCGGACGGGTTGAACCCTACCACCTAGTAAGGTAAGAAGGGAAGGGACCTACAGTTTTACGTGGAATCCGAAACACGGTCAACCTCCAACGGTCGAGCGGTCACCCATCCAAGTACTGACGCAAAGACGAACTAATTCTAATAACATATATTTCTTCTAGTCAACCATTATGATGTTATGCGTAGGTAGTTTTTTGTGAGTTTATTGTTTGTAATCATGTAATATAATAAAACCGATTAATCAGAATATAAGGTTAAATTCTAATGGTAGTATTGATTAAGTATTTTTATATCTTCTCTAAAACAATTGAATCCTTATCAACATAAAAAATAAAAAAATTATGTTAATTTTTCAACCAGTTCACTGCAGTCAGAATTGTAATCCTATTAAATATTACAAACAATAATATTATATTATATTAATTAAGGTAAAAATTAAACCTAATCTAACCTAATCTGAACTACAAAAGGGAAGAACTGACATGGCACATAGGTAGCTCACCAACGTGTTATGGGCTGACATCACGGATGTTGTGGGTGATGTAGCCAACCGTGTCTGTTTTTAAAGAATTAAAAGAGTAAAAAAAAGTGTGAATAGAATAAAATAGAAATTCTGCACAGGATTGAAAGAAAAACAGTACATGAAAAAAAAACAAGAGACAATACAAGAGCAAATAATTAAATTCAATTATAAATTAAAAAAAAAATTACACAAATCCACTATGAACACATCCTCACTGGGCGGCTGCCTAGCGCGCGGGGTAGCGACTAGCGACGACGCGGCGCGTGGAGCGCGGGTGGGGTACAGGGTGTTCCATAAAAATGCAAATGGCGGTGTCGACAAGGGATTTTATTGTTGTATCAATCACGAGCCTTCCTCGCTGAAGCTCCTTATTATTGCTGGATTTTATCTCGCCGCCGCCGGGGTACCCTATACCGAGCTGTATAGAACTAGTGAGTTTGTATGCGTGCGTATACACGTATGTGTGCATGTATGTGTTTGTTGCTGTACAAAACTCATGGCAAATTTGTATCTGCGACTATGCTCGCGAGAAATTTTAAAACTTTGCCAAGTATAAACGTCACCTAGGTACTCATCCGTATAAAATTTATCATCTCTATCCTCGTCTCCAAGCTCGTCTCTATCTCTATCTCTACTTCTTATAAAAGGGAACGTCTGTCTGTATGTATGTATGTTTGCGGTAAACTCTGAAACCACTCAACCGATTGTGATGCGGTTTGCACCAATGGAAAGAGTAGTTCTTGAGGCTCAATATAGTGACAACACAGATCCCTGCGGTACGCCTTCATTCACTGTTATGGCGTCTGACGAGCAACCGCCCATTGGGACTTGAATGCTACGCCCATGTAGGAAGTCGGTGACCCAGTCGCCGAGGCCAGATGGAAGTCCGTACGCCGGAATTTTGTTCAAAAGCGACAAGTGCCAAACCCGCTCAAATGCATTGTCAAAATCAAGACCAATTTCCAAGGATTCACCATGACCTTCTAGCGATTCCACCCAAGGTGGGTGACGTACCTACGCTAGTAGATCACCAGCGGATCGGTTTGGTCGGAAGCCATATTAACGATGGCTGATGAGGTCATGCCTACCTACGTCATGAGCTGTGCATTGATAATGCGCTCCATCACCTTTCAGAGTATGAAGGTGAAATTGGCTAGCCGATCAAAAGCAATAGTCAAAAGCCGACTTCGTAATTCCCTCCCCCCCCCCCCCCCCCCCCGGGGCCGCCCCCCCCCCCCTGATATAAATACGTAATGCAATAAACTAACATAATTATTCTAGCCTGATGATAAAAAAAAACATTCTTTGTTCATGTTAAACGTGAGCAAAATCATGATAGGTAATTACATTATTATTACGTTAATTAATTTAAGTGATGCAACTCTAAAAGGTAACGTGCTCTGAAGATGAGTCTAAGGATAATGACGGGTTTAATCCTTTTAGAAGTTGGCCCCTCAAGCATACGGTTATGAACCGTAAATCACCGAATTCCTAACAATAAAACAGTTACTTATCTCTGTTAAAATACAGTTTTCGGACGTTTTATATTCAAGAGTTTCTCACCTAATTTATGCGTACAAGGAATACGGCGATAAAGCGATAATACTTCAATTTTATTACTTATAAAACAATTATTTATTACAGCAGTAAATGTACCAAAACTAAACCTCCATTAAATACCTACCAATCATATTTTGAACTCTGATATCATCGACATACGGTTTAAATTCTCGCGATAAGGTAAGACGAGTTGAGTCATCATAGAATGTGTAATAAGATTAATAGGGTATAAAACGTAAGATAATACAATATACAAGAGCCACGTTGTTAACTGTCGCGCTTGTCGTCGGAGGCGTGCGAGCTATTGGCGTCTCTTTCTCGCCTTAGAGGCGAGGCATAACTTCGTCTCGCTCTTGTCTTCGTCGTTTCAATTATCTAAGTAATCCCTCAATTACTGCGACAGATGTCGCTGGCTCCTCGCGCACGCCTGTGTAAGTTTAAAGCTGCTACCGTCAGCATGACATATAGGTGTACATGAATGAGGAGAAATGTGTAAAGGAGCTATTTGTTTGTGTGTCATCCGGAAGTGCCGTGCGAGCGTCTGCTGGAGAATGGAAATATTCCAATACTTTAGCTTTACCGTGTGGGGCCGGTACTTAAAAAGAATAGCCCCACTGCATCTCCCCCGCGCATATCTTAAACGCGACTAAGGGTAAGGACACGATGCCGCGCTAAAGGGCGACATGCTAGCCCCTTCTCACCTTGGCACGGTCTCTCCACCGATTCATGCAGCAGGTGGGTCTTCACGCTTTACTTGCTGCTTGATAGTTATCTTGTCCGAATACTTTGCTAAACGTGGCGGTCGGTGTTGTAACGTAATTTACCAGAGTACTTGCAGCATAACACCGATTACTCTGCTTACTCCGGTTGTCGGGATATAGCGTGTGGTATGAATGTATGTATAATATGTACTTTTAGCGAAACCTAGCAAACAACTCATCAATATTGTGAACTAAAATTTTCGCGTGGTTTTTTCGGTGTGAGGTTATTTTTGAAAGAAAAACCATACCTATCTATTACGATGCAAACTGCGCGATGTGTACCTACAAGATGGAGTTCAGATAAAGTTGTGCGTTGGAAAAGACGATTAACAGAACGGACACAATATTTTTATTTATTTATTAATTTTTTTTATAGCGAAAAATATTTATAATATGTACTCTAAATTTAATTAGATGATTAAATAAGATATGTTTTTGTTTTTCTTAGATTTTAAAGTTGTTTGAAGTACCTACCTAGGTATTTTAGTATGGATTAAATTGAAAACTTTTTTGTTTGCCGACGCTACATCTAAGCCGAACATCCCGGCAACGTCAGCCGGCGTCAGATTCAGCTAATAATTAATACAGAGATTATGTTTCTATCTCAGCGTCAAATAATTACTTTTATTACCCAACCCTAATCTAATAATTTATTAATCTCTTAATCTAATTACGGGTGACCGCATTGAGACAACCTTTTTAAATGTAGCCTCGTCCATTCAGATCAATTTATGCAGTTAAATAAACATAATTTAAAATAATAGGTGTATTATTTTAAATTATGTTTATTTAACTGCATATATCTATGTATATTTTTTCTTTCAATAAAATTAAACGAATTTGTTAGAGTTACGATGAATCTTGTTCGTTTATTTAATTAAATTTTTTAGGAGAAAACGTAGAGCATTAATTAGTTTAAATCTTTACCAAAACTTATAAACCATAGAGGGACCAAAGAGTACGTAATACAAACTCTTTGAGAGGGACTTACAATACGTAATATATATCTTACGTAATATAATATCTAATAATACCTAATACAAAATTAAAATGTATCTACTTTTAATTTTGGTTAAGTTACAATAATTTGTCAAATATCATTATTTATTGTTAAGGACTTTGTTTTTATGGAAAGCGCAATATGGGGCATCGTTCAACCTACATGTGTAGGTGTCTAACGATGCCCATGGAAATTGTATAATGCACGGTGATTGCGAATGCCATACCGGCCTGACGGGAGCCCTTCACGCCCCTTTTGAAAAAACCCAGGCTGTACTTGGGAGGAAATAGATGAGCCTATGCGCCATCGTCGATTCTAAGTTCACTCACTTATATATAAGTCTACAACTACTCAATTAATTCACATGGGGTTTTCTTTCACTGACTTTTTAGGGTTCCGTATCCGGTACGGGACCCTATTACTAAGCCTACGCCGTCTGTCTGTCTGTCTGTCCGAGGGCTGTAATCTCTTGAACCGTAAAATAATTTTCACAGAATATGTGTTATTATTGCGGATATAACAACAAATAATAAAATAAAAATAAGAAAAAGTAAAAAACGCACGAGGGTTCCCATAGAATAAACTAAAAAGTATATGCGCGCCATCTACCGAAAAGAGTATGAAGCATTTTAACTAATCATGAATTTTAACTAATATGAAGCATTTCATAAACACATGACACATGACGATACGGAACCCTCGGTGCGCGAGTTCGACTCGCACTTGGCCGGTTTTTTTCTAGCACATCTAAGGATGGTAATAGTATTATGTGCCACCGCGAAGGGAAACCAATACCATGCAGCTAGTAGGTATAATAAAACGTATGAAATAATATGAACATTTTCTGGCATACGAGTATGTATAAGCCACCCATAAGGAGTCTAACGACGCCATTCCGTCGCATGCGGGGGTTGCAAATGCCATGCCGACCTGGCATTTCTCACGGGGGCTCTCGATATATTGGCGTTCCAGAGTAGGTATACCGATTGTATAGACGAAACATGGGAGACACCTTTACATTCTTCTTTCTCTATAAATTTCACACGAACTCCACAGCATATCAAAACACAGAAATGGCGACACATTTTAATCTGTAACATAACTTTAATATGTAACAAAAACACTGACTTAAAAACGTATCCAATCTGAATCTTATCTAAATATGGATCAGTTCTTAATATATCACACGGATTAGATTAGACATTCCGTTGCTGGGCACAATGTTATCTTTTATCTGTTTTGCTCTCTCTGGTCACTCACGACACGACTTACAGATTGACAAGATATTTTATCGCGTTCGTTTAGAGTTTGAATGCTATTGATAATATTTTCCAGGCATATTAAATTGTTAAAAGGTTTATTTCCAAATAAACAATTCACCATTAATCCAGAATGCATAAAAATGCATTCTGGATGAATGGTAAATTGTTGTAAGTTATATATAATTTCATTGTTTATAAAAGTTTTGTTAAAAATTAGTTCTTGTAGCACAACACCGATTACTCTGCTTCTCCGATTGTCGGGATACAGCGTGAGCCATGTATGTATGTACCTAATTATTAAAAAAATATTAAATAAAGTTTCGCAGATTTTTAGGGTTCCGTACCTCAAAAGAGGAAAAATCTTCACCATTATTGGATCATTCTTGTGTCCGTCTGTTTGTCTGTCTGTAACAGCTTATTATCTCCGAATCTAGTGGATGAAAAAAGACGAATTTAATGGATGAAATTTTGTACATAATATAGAGTTTGATGACCTAAATAGATAGATCCAGATAGACCTAATTACGGACGTATAGCGTAAAAAAATAATTTTTATTTAGGGGGTCAGTTTTGGGGGACAAATTAGAATGTTAAAAAAATGTTTTTTTTTCAAGTGCATCATGTGATTGTCATTGAAAAATGGCTCGTTATTAGAAATACAAATATATTTTTAAAATGCATAGTTGATATTAAAGAAAATATACAAAAATCGAGCATTATCTCCCCCCACCCCCCCCCCCCCCTCCCCTCCTCCCTAACTCTGAAACTACTGAGTATAATTTCGAAAAAAAAAAATGGAATATAGGGTCTCTCTTATAGTTTACAGGAAAACCTAAAGGAAAAAGTCTTAAAGTTCTAAGGGAAAACAGAATGGTACGGAACCCTCTCCACGCGAGTTCGATTCACACTTGATAGCTTTCTTTATTATCACGAGTAACTTTAATTGTATGTAAGTTAATAAAGACTATTGCGCCAAAACAAAACCATTTATTAAATAATGAAAAGAGAACAACAACAAAAAATATTGTAAAACTTTCAAACGGTTTGTTTTACCTACTATTTTTAGATCAAATGGTACCTACACTGTTTCTGTTCATCATTAAAGGGCATTAACCTATCGGAATCCAAACTCATACGCATTTTCTACTGAATCCAAAAACAGATGACCTATCAAAAGTAATAACTGTCAAAAGAGACCGCCATTTTAGATGAATAGAAATCAAAAGTAATTCCGTCACACACAACACACACAAGACGAATTAAAAACCAATTTTGTTAAACGGGTTTAGTCCGTAATGAGTGATCCGTTCAACTCGAATTCGTTTACCACCATTCGATAGATGCGACTCTATGCGACTCGGTAAGCTGATGAGAAGTGTCAAAATCGGTAGTCATTTAAATTTTCAAAAGACCAGAAGCGATTGAATCTTTTGTGTTCGATCTTCAAACGTGTTCCGTTATAGATAGAGTTGATATTTTTTTTTTTGTGTTTAATGCGGCAAATGTAATTTAAAAGAGTTAACGTCGGCAATGAAAAGTGTCAAAATCGTAATTATCTCCGGACTGATCTTCGGAACGCTGGACCGTGTGTCGGGACAGTAGCCGCTTGACATTTTCATTAACCATTATGAGTTTGAAGTTGATTTTTATTAGCTTTCGTTTACATATGAGAGAGCATTTTTGAGATAACACCGTACTAGTTATTGCGTGAGAGGCGGAAATACGTATGTAAATCATAAGGTCTATGATAGATTTAATAGCAATAAAAATATATATAAATCAGACAGTTTTAACTCCACATTACAGTCAACATTGTACAACGGAATTCGATGTACCTACGGTTTTACTTTTACCGTTCCAATCGATAAATGGATAATATACGTAGTTTGAAGTCACTATATTCAATGCAGAGTGATTCTTGTTATAAATCATGTTCTTCCTTCAATTTTGTGTGCAATAAAAAGTTTCTATTCTATTCTATTCAATTTCATACATGCACACATACATACCACACGCTGTATCCCGACAATCAGGGTAAGCAGAGTAATCGGTGTTGTGCTGCAAGGGCTTCTTGTAAATAGCAGCACAACACCGACCACCACGTTTAGCAAAGTATTTTTGACTTTAAGGGTCAGGGGTTTTTTCAACAGTACTCTGAATGTGCGGATCGATGTTCACTGTGTTTCACGACTGTTGCGGGGTTATTTGCCGCCGACTGAATCCAAGTTGGACTACTGTAACCCGACAACTATATCATGACGTGTGCACCGAGTCGTCGTAATCGCGCGTAATTATCGCTGCGATTCAGTCGTCAGTCAGCGATTTAAGCCGCTTGATGTCTCCGCTAGCCGCTCGCTGCTTGCAACCTGCGGCGCGGCGACGCGGCGGCGCGGCCCGGGGCTTAATTACTTCACACGTTGCTTTGATATAGCACTTAGCTGTTACAATATCTAGTAAGTAGGTACATCTGTCTATTGGTACCGTGTGGGGCCGTTATTGAATATAATGGCCCCACTGCATCTCTCCCCGTGCATGTCTAGGGCCACTAGTAAAGGTTCTACCTTGCTGTGGAGTCGGAGGTGCTTACTGGCGCCCTGGGATGCCGTTACCTGGGTCCTTCCGCCGGTTAGGGGCCCCGCCGCCGTGGAGATCGCCAAGCTAGTCGCCTTATAGCGGGCACCAGTGAAGTAAGACTTTGGCGCAGGAATAATTTTGATGATTAAGAATTATCGAGAAGCTTGTGCACGCACGGTATTATAACGAGAACCGCGAGAGTGAAGGTAGATCACAATGATGATGCGGAAAAAGTAAAAATTAAAAATATTTTAAATAGAATATTGACCTGTGGAGATTATTTTCATTCTACCCACAGGGTACACTGGATAGTTTTAAGGCTACGTATACGAAAACTGAACATTCCGCCCACCAAAATACATGGTATTTTACTAGGGTTCAGTACAAACGAAAAACAAGAATTAATGTAAATGAAATAATAAATAAAACAAGTGAAACTCTACATGTAGAGTTTGATGATAATAAGAATAACGAGAAAATGATTGATGAATGAAGTTAATCTTGTAACGGAAGTGGGCACAGCTTCACGACAGGTCGCTGCATCTGGCCTGAAGCTGTGCGAACATGTCGTCAAAGGCGACTAAGGCATAACGATAAGATGCCGTGCTAAAGGACGACAGGATAGCCACCTCTCACCTCGGCACGGTCCTTCCACCGAGTCGTGCAGCAGGTGGGTTTTCGTGCCTTATTTGCTGCTTTATATGCAGTTATCTTGTCCGCATACTGTGCGAAACGTAGTTGTCGGTGTTGTGCTGTAATTTACCAAAATCCCTATAGCACAACACCGATTACTCTGCATACACTAATTGTCGGAATACAGCGTGTGATATGTATGTATGTATGTATGTGTATTATAGAATATTAATTTATTTTCACATTTCATGTACAAGGATAAAAAAACGCATTTTCCACATAAGTACTAGTCAGTCAGTCAGTCAATCAGTCAGCGTGTATGCGTTCACTTCTGGACATACGCCTCCCCAATTTTCCTCCAGTCCTACCGGCCTTCAGCGGTACGGAACCACAGCCTTCCGCCGACGTACTTGATGTCGTCGTCCCACCTGGCGGGTGGTCTTCCCGCACTCCGTTTTCCTGTCCACGGCCGCCAGTGTAGGACACGGTTACTCCAACAGTCGTCGTCTATTCGGCTCGGCTAACGTGCCCAGCCCACTCCCACTTAACATACATACTAAAATACTCCAAGCAAGTAGGTAGCTATCAATCAATCAATACTAATAATGTAAGGGATGATCATGGAGTAAGTTACTTTGTTTTGTGAGATACTGCGTCTGTAAACTCTATGTATGATATTAAAACTCAATTTACGATTTTTAGAATTTTTTTCTGTATGTTTCTCCATAACTCTTAAACCGGTCATCCGAATTCGATCAAACTAGCACATTTGATTATACGGGACAAAGGATAGGCTAAATAAAATTCAGCTCCAGTTACGCTAAGATGTGGCTCTCATACAAACCGAATTGTTCCGCGCGCCGAAATAAAGGTACGGTAGCGGACTACCGAAATTAGACCGAAATTACTGCTGAGAAATCTCTGTAAGGGATAAGTCCGCCTTTGCACCTTATGCAAATTTTCTAATGTATTTGTTACTGTTTAATGTTTACGAGCAATAAAGAATTTTCTATCTATCTTACTTACTTTCTTCTTTTTAAATACGAATTTCAAGCGAGCGAGGCGGGGGGGGGGGGGGGGGGGGGAGGGAAAACTAGTATTATTATAGGTCCACAACATACGATCTAACAACTTTCTATTTTAACAAGTTGTTAAAGAAATAGAAAGACGTTTTACACAAAAAACATTCGTTTATACCGAACGGCAACTTCATTAGTCATAAAATCGACGCACAAAATGGCGTCAGTGATTGACAGCTCCGTGCGACATCTGGCGGCGAGAACGAATTACAACTGTCAGGCTGACAGATGGAGTAACCGGCCCGGCTACCCGATCTCATCGCGTGGGACGAGCCTTGCTAATGACCTTGGTGTCCACTTACTAGACTAGAAAATTATTGTGTTATTTTGTGGGAACTAAAACAACTTATAGATCGAGTCACTTGTCACTTTCAATTTCTTTCACTTAATCAATGGTTCAGTGTGACTTGTTTGCGATCGAAGTTACACGCTCTTCAGTTTCGGATACTAGCCCCTTTGAAGAACTTGCCCGATTAGTCTAGCTAGGTAAACTGAAAAATCCATAGAACCCTGTAAACTCTGGAAACGCTCTCACTGCCCACTATTTCCCCCAAGTATAGTCTCGGGTTCTTCAAGAGAGCCGTGAATAGGCGCATGGCATTCGTAACCCGCGTATCGAATGTCCATGGGCGTCGTTAGTAACCTTGGGGGTGGCTCGGGTTTAAGGGAAGGGACCTACAGTTTAAGGTGGAATCCGAACCACGATCAGCCTCCAAGCGGTCACCCATCCATGTACTGACCGCGCTCAGCGTTGCTTAACAACCAGTCGACCCACTGCACCACTGAGCTACCGAGGTTGACAAAACTTCATACTTCATACGTCAGTTTTTAGGTTTGTCTGTCCGTTCGTCCGATGGCTGTATTTTGGGAACCGTAACAGCTAGCAGCTAGCCGGTTGTAACGGTGGTTATTATATATAACCGATAACAACAAATAATAAAAAATGAAAAAGTGAAAATTAAGGGGCAATATACAAGAAACGTGTTTTTTAAGTTTTTTTTTTTGTGGTGCGGATACCTCGGTGCCCTAGCCCGACTCGCACTTAGCCGGTTTTTTTTATTTTACTGGTACGCTGTGTCAGACAGAATACGTGGATTAATTTGTATGAAACCTAGCCTATATACATTTTTTTTCGTCAAAAATGCAATTACTAAAATGAAAAAAATACTAATTATGCCTGACTACATAGCCTACTGAACGCAGCCGCAAGGAATCTTGCCAATTCACTATCTGCCTTGAACCAAGCTCCGTAGAAGCCATAGATAGTATGCGATATTAATATAAAGGCGGCGGCGCTCGCGTTATTCATGAGCTCGACAATATTACATTATGTAGCCTGTGGGGCGGCGGGGGTGGCGGCGGGGGGCGGCGGCGGGTGGCGGGATGTGAAGGGCCGCGATAAAAGATGTGGAGCGGCAGTGAGCACGGGCGGTTGATGCTTGGTTTTCGAGTAAGTAATTTTATTTTGAAGCATGATTGTGGCTGAAACGGGGAAATTAATTTTGTTAGCAACATCGAAATTGTTATTTAAGTTACATCGAAATTATAAATTGGTTACATATTATAATAAAAAACGAGACAAAATATTAGAAATAAAATCGATACAAAACGTACATTACATTATTAATCTTCGATAAATATAAGTATTTTTGTTAAAAACCGACTTCAACACCTGAAGTACCTTCTTTCCAACATAAATAATCAAAGTCGATTGGCGTGGTATAAAATATTCGCCCATTTGTCGTGCTCAAATGCTTATGCAAATTTAAGAGTTTGATTATTTTCTCATGGATCCTATAACCAGAACTTGACCAAATTTAAATGGGACCATCTCTAATGAACCCCCTTTCTAATAAAAAAAGAATAATAGACATCAGTCCACGTGGTAAAGAATTATCACTGAACGTATATAAATGTTTTTTTTTTACGAATTGAGAACCTCCTTTAAATTTTTTTAAGTCGGTTAAAAGGCGCTGTCTCATACAAATTCTGACAACGAATTTATAGCAGCTAAATACAAAGCTGACGTATGGAGTAAGTATGACAATTTGGTAAAATTTTCGTGTAATGTATTTGGTTTTGTTATTATTATTATTATAACCCTGCGTAAATTTTTTTTCTAAGTTATGGTGTATATCAGCCACAATTTTTTTTATCCATACAAAACATACAATTCGATAAGTGGAAAAAAATCACTTTCAAATGTGAGTCATCCATCAATCAATCATTATAAAATATAATTTCATTACACCGAGTTTATGTCCAACATATTGCTATTAATAATTGAGAACACATTTCAACGATCACAATACGAATCCTATTACTTTAAGTGAGCTAAACTTGTACATATATATACAATTGGTTTCTCGGAAACGGCTCTAACGATTTGGAAGAAATTTAGTATTTAGATAATGTAATTTTTTTTTAGTTTATCTAGATAGGTGTAGACGCCGAGCGATGCTCGGTCGCCCAGGTACTGATTAATTAATCATATTATTGAACAGGTAACATAAAATTCACGTAATAGGAATTTCGTTGATTTTATGTTACCTACCACGTATTGTTGTAATGTGAGTTAATTTAAATGAATTGTTTATTACGTGGTTCAACGGTTAAAATCACCTAGATGCATGAATCATTAAACACTTCAACAAATAAAAACACATATACCAAAGTGGACTCCATCGCTTTTTTTGTTCACCGCGCGAGTTTTCATATCGCTTCATGATGTCAGCGCGTGTGTCTTACATATGTATTACACGCGCCAATATCTACACCGGCACAACGCACACATACCTACTACTAATATACCTAATACCTACTACTATTCAGCGCAGCGTCAGGGCTGTCTGTAGAATGAGGTAAAGAAAAAGAGTTATTTTGAACGGTGGTAGAGGCTGCCAACTTTCTAGTAGAATCGGCTGACAATATATGTGATGTTCATACTTACTTTATTTTGAGAAACAATAATATACAAATTCAAAAGGCTTAGTACCAGTAACCGACGAGCATGTATGAAGAACATTATGAGAACGGAAGATTCGGAAGACGCGTCTAAGGATCGTGGCACTTAGAGATCCGTTGTCTCTGCCTACTCTATTGGGAAACATGACAGACGAACAGACAGGCGGATAACGAAGTCTCCCTTAAAGGTCCTTTTGCGTCACTTTTTCTAATAAAACCTTAAAATTAAGGGAATAGCTTACACCAAAAACACGAGGAATTTAGTCGTGTTTTAAAAATGTTGTGTATACTCGTATCTGCTATGTAATTATTTATTGAAAATTTCAAGTTTTTTGTAAAATATACATTGTTTTGTACACGCGTCCTTTATCAGGGCCTTAACGCCCAAACGGATAATCGTAAACATTATCATATTTTGAAGTACATAAGATCTTCAAACGTCGTCGTATAATAGGCTAAACAGACAGCCCAGCAGAAGTCCGCAAATCTGCTGGCATGGCATCTAACTGAGCGTGATTTCGCGAGAAGGGGTGAATTTGGCTCTGTCGACTGCACCATTGGTCCCTCGGCACAGGCACCCAATGTTGGTTTTCATAAAAAAAAAATTATGTTGTGTGTCAGCCTCGGTAGCTCAGTAGCGCGGTCGGTCGACCGTCGGTCGTGATCATAAGTACGCCTGGGCGCGGTCAGTAATTGGATGGGTTGGCTCGACCGTTGCAGGCTGATCGTGATTCGGATTCCACGTAAAACTTTAGGTCCATTCCCTTCTTACCTTACTTACTAGGTGGTAGGGTTTACCCGCCGGGCTGGTACCACCACACTGAATGAAAGGTCGGTTGAAACGGCTATGTTATATAGTTCTTGTTTTCCGTCCAGTTCAGCATGCACGACCGAAGGGAAGCACTGACGTGGCACCTAGTTCACCAAGGTGTTATGGGCTGACGTCACGGATGTAGTAGAGTAGGTGATGTAGACAACTGTGTCATTTCTAAAAAAAACGTTCGACTAGGATAAATCTAGCGATAAGATATTTTTATGTTCTAAAGCAAATAGTAAAACAGTCGTAGCGCCCCTACGTCCTTAGAAGTCAATATGTAGAAATAATAATAAAAGCCTGGATATCGAGTGGTCCGCGAAGGTGGGTCCCGCATACAGACTACCATATTATCGTCTCTACTGGCGGCGTGTAGAAGCCTTGCGGGCCCTATTCTGGGGCGACGTTGGCGAAAACTGTTCTCAAAGCTGCCAACTGGGTCGGTAGATGAAGGATATAGCCGGTGTGATGTGAGTTTAGTTGTGATTGTTGTTCTGCATTTTCGTATGTTGTTATTTATTCGTTTATTTACACATTTTCTTTTTTTATATTAATTTCACATATAAAACTTAAATCTAAAATTAATACAAAATAACAAAATGGAGTTTCCACCACTGGCGGCGGGGCGAACCCAGGCTACCGATGGTCGGACCCGAGAGAGAGAAACCTCCGGACAATTCGAGCGGTGTCGAGCAAGACCGCCTTCTGCATCTGACCCTTGATCCAAGCAAGTGGCTCTAGCGAGAGCCTCTTGAGATGATGGTCGAGGCTCTTCGCTATCAGCCCATGCGCAGACACGACTATGGGCACAACGATCGTCGAGTCCACGGGCCCCATGTCGGTATCCTCGTGAGACAGATCGATGTATTTTAACATCTTGTCTTTTTCTGCCTTCTTGTTATTTATTATTATTGTGCTAGTAGATACTTAGGTGCTTAGAAATATCGAAGCGGTTAAAAGTTGGAGCTAAAATTTAATAAATTATTTAAAAAATATGGTATTGAGTGGAAACTGTCATTCTCGGTAGCTCAGCTCAGTTATCCCGCCCGGGTTGATACCACCGCACTGAATGAAACGTCGGTCGAAACGGCTATGTAAATAGTTCGTGTTTTTCGTCCAGTTCAGTGTAGCCGATATGGAATGAAGGGAAGCACTGACATGGCACCTAGGTGTTATGGGCTGACATCATGGATGTTGTAGGTGATGTAGCCGACCGTGTCAGTTTCCATAATCAATGCAAGTAAAATATTCAGAGTGTACAATATTTAATTTAATATTTTTTTTTTTTTATTAATACATTTTACAAAAGTTTTATTCTGTTTATCTATAAATACACAATCCGATGTAAGGGTTCCCATTTTATCTTTTTTTGTTAAAACATAGTTCTCCAGTTTCTCAATGTGGTCAACATTGATAAATAATTTATTCATCTAGGTGAAAAAAATTATAAAATATGTTGCAATGGCAATTAACTTCTAATATATATATTATTTTTATTTAAAGCGCGACATGTGTCTAACGCCACCCATAAGGTGTCTAACGACGCCCATGGACATTCGATCGTATGCGGGGGTTGCGAATGCCATGCATACATGGTGTTACATTGATAAGTGGCAATACCGCTAATGCGCTAGGTTTAGGTTAAAAAAATTCAGTTTCACTTAGAATCAGATTTCGGTAAAATGAATTAAGTACAAATTAAAAAAAAAAACCCGATCCCTTTATAAGTCAAAATTTTTAATTTCACTTTTATTTCAAGCTTTAAAAAAAACGCATCCAAGGTGGTTTATCCGTGAGACCTAGTTTTTTTATTACTTCATAATTGTATTACTTGATTACTAACACAGCTATGAACCGTCGCGGTTAAATCCCAGATTTCTAATAAAAAAAAACACATCCAAGGTGGTTTATCCGTGAGACGTAGTTTTTTTATTACTTCATAATTGTATTACTTGATTACTAACACAGCTATGAACCGTCCCGGTTAAATCCCAGATTTCTAATAAAAAAAACGCATCCAAGGTGGTTTATCCGTGAGACGTAGTTTTTTAATTACTTCATAATTGTATTACTTGATTACTAACACAGCTATGAACCGTCGAGGTTAAATCCCAGATTTCTAATAAAAAAAAACGCATCCAAGGTGGTTTATCCGTGAGACGTAGTTTTTTTATTACTTCATAATTGTATTACTTGATTACTAACACAGCTATGAACCGTCCCGGATAAACCACCGATGATAATCTTATTTTATGGAAACTGACACAGTTGGCTACATCACTTACAACATCTGTGATGTCAGCCCATAACACCGGGTGAATTAGGTGCCATGTCAGTGCTTCCCTTCATTTCATGTAGGCCACACTGAACTGGACTGAAAACACGAACTATTTACATTGCCGTTTCGACCGACGTTTCATTCAGTGCGGTGGTACCAACCCGGGCAGGATAAACCCTATCACTTAGTAAGGTAAGAAGGGAAGGGACCTACAGTTTAACGTGGAATCCGAACCACGGTCAGCCTCCAACGGTCGAGCGGTCACCCATCCAAGTACTGACCGCGCTCAGCGTTATTGCTCAGGGACCGCACCACTGAGCTACCGAGGCTGACAAACTCAAAAGAGAAAGTCAGAAACTCAGAAAGTCTCAAAATCCTTTTGAGACTTTCTTCACCTGCCAGTGCGCCAGGCTAGGTCCGACCGAATCTATCTATACTTGTACCCATCTAAGTAGTAGCCGCCTCTCGTCCAGTGTATATACAGGGCCATCCGAATACATTGTCCGACTGGAGCGATTTGATGTGCAATAATTTTCTTATTATTCCATGTTTTCGTCCTTCGACGAATATTTGTATCAATATCGTCTCGTTCGGCCGATCCGCGCACATTATGGAAATTCGGTATTTTTTCCCCGATTTCTGGTGAAATTGTTGTATAAATGCGCTTGATAAGAGAATACAAATGATGATTATGGGCAAGTTTTTGCCTATATAAATATTTATTTCCCATGCAACAAGCAATGGAATTATGAATAAGTAGTGATATTATATTGTACCTAGGTACAGCAGACTTCGGTGTAACATTTAAAAGAGCTATCTCTAATATTGTAACATACAGAGTGTGTTTTTTTAAATGAAAACTGATACGAAGGCTAAATCACTTACTACATCCGTGATGTCGGCTATAACACCTTGGTGAACAAGGTGCCATGTCAGTGTTTCCCTTCGGTCGTGCAAGCTACACTGAACTGGACGGAAAACACGAAGTATTGACATAGCCATTTATTTTTTATTGTTGATCATTCATATGGTAGTAAAACTGAACTCGAACTTTTCACAATTTGTTCTACCCGGTTCGATTACACCCACGAAGAACGACCGGTAAGAAACTTTGCAAAGTTTTTTTTTCATCCATTTCATACATTTCAACCGACCTTTCATTCAACCTAACCTATCCTAACCTAAAGCATAGGAGTAATTGACGGTTCGGTCCGTGCTAGCGAATCGTTTCAGAATTTCGCGCAAGCAAAGCCTCGATCAGAAGCTAGTTTTAATATATTCGAAAATAAGACGATTCAAACTTTTTTGATTTCACTAAAACACTTAGCGCGTCTCACTATCAACCTACGCGCGTCGCGCACGAACACAAAAACAAATTAAAAACACACTCTAGCGTGCGTACAATTTTTATGAGGTGCGATCAAAAAGTTCCGAGGTAGACACAGCGATATCTCTCCATACAATATAATAATAATAATATTCTCCGGAGTCAGCGCTAAGGTTATGGCCGCCCCCAACGGAAATGTGTTTGGTAGAGAAGGGAGCCAACTTTTATGTGTTTCGGCCCGTTCGTTTTACTTTCCATCATATTTGCCAATATGCCGGTAGTGCAAAGTTGCTTACGCTATATATATTTGTTGTTGACTTATCTCGTACACGGGCGGGCGGGATAGTTCATTGGTGGAGTCGTTCGTGTCTCTTCAGTGACAGATGATGTTATTTTATTATACTAATATACGGAGACCACGTAGCTGTGTGCGAAAATAGAAAATATTTTCAGATGTAAACATAGTTGTCACTGAACTGAAATAAAATTTATACTCTCTCCGGAGCTGTATTCGGCCTATTTTTTGGGCCACCCGTGCCGTTGTGGGCTTTGAAAGCCAAGTAACGAAAAAGTTCAATGCGTTTACAATTTTGGTTTTATATGTACTCGTATTTCGGACTCCAAAATTAACTATGCACCTTTTTGAGTTTAATATTTGTTTCGGCCAATAAATGTGTTAAAATTCTAAGTTTATATATCTTTTTATTTCTCTCTCCCCACACTTACCCCACTATACTGCACACACAACAAAAACAGATTTTGGCGAAGAAGAATCGTTACATTTAATTGTAATGATTTAATTCGTTCGTTAATTTAATTCGTGACTATATCATATATGCTCCCTATAATTATTGTACACACAACACACACATCCACACGCTGCTAACCGACAATCGGCGTAAAAAGAGTAATCGGTGTTGTGCTGCAAGAACTCTGTTAAATTAAAGCACAACACCGACCACCACGTTTAGCAAAGTATTCGGACAAGATAACACTATCAAGCAGCCAGAAAGGCACCTGCTACATGACTCGGTGGAAGGACCGTGCCAAGGTGAGAGGTGGCAAGCCTCTCGCCCTTTAGCGCGGCATCTTGTCCTTATCCGTTAGTCGCCTTTTACCCTTAGTAGACCCCCACACAGTACACAATAGTTAATAGTATTACGTAGATATCCAGGCAGATAAGAAAAAAAAAACATCTTTCGACAAAGTCACATAGGTACTCGCAGATAAAGAAAAAAAAAACACCTACATACCTGTTAGCGAACGCTGAAACAAAAACGCCCCCACACGCGAAAAAAAAAACAATTCGTTAACCATTTTGTCATCTGTATCTCGCGTCGGCTCCATTAATAACGCCGACTTATCCCTCACATAATCTGCCGACTCATTTCCACTTTTCGACGCACCACTTTTTATACGTCCTATAGAAAAATATAAATCCGTAAAATCTTCATATCTCCCCCACGCGACTAGATTTATTGTGGCGGATAGATTATGCGATAAGCGAAACAATTTCAAACGCTTTATTTTGTGGTAACTTTTCGATCGCCCCTCATTTTCAAATGATGCGGGATTTTTAAGTATTTTTGCGTCCACTGTTGTGGATATTTTATGAAAGTTAGATAATATCGAAGTATTGGCACCTAGATAGCACTGCTTTATATAATATATTATCTACACTAATATTATAAAGAGGTAAAGTTTGTAAGTTTGTAATTTTGGATGTAGGAGGTAATCTTTTTTTTTTTTTATGGGGAGCACGACAAATGGCGCGCGCCAGACTAACGCAGAGGTGTAGTCCGACGGCGGAATATATAATATATAATATAATCTGCGGAAATACTCATCCGATTTTAAAAATTCTTTAATCAATATTTAGAACGGACCTTCAGGATGGACATAGGCTATACGAGCGAAGCCGCGGGTAAAAGCTAGTATTGAATAAAGTAAGTGACATGTGGAGCCGTTACTTTAAAATAATAGCCCCACTGCATATCGCCCCGAGCATGTAGTAAAACGATGATGTATGTAGCAGGTGGGGCTTCGTGTCTTACTGGCTGCTTGATAGTTATCTTTTTCGAATAATTTGCTAAACGTGGTGGTCGGTGTTGTGCTGTAATTTACAAGAGTACTTGCAGCACAACACCGATTACTCTGCCCACTCCGATTGTCGGTATACAGCGTGTGGTATGCTAAAATAAGTAGTTACTCATGTAAAAAAATCATAATAATTTGTTCAAGTATAGACAATTCGAAAAGTTGTACAGATTTACATTTTCAAATTGTTTCTACAATATATTTTATAACAATTTGCAAATACAATAACAAAACTGGTAAGCAAACCCTATGACATAGCAAATTATTATAGCTATAATATAACTATTTTATTTTTATAATATGTTAGTACTTGCTTAATATTTCTTTTTTTTTTTTTTATGGAACCTGACACGGTTTGCTACATCACCTACAACATCCATGATGTCAGCCCATAACACAGGGTGAACTAGGTGCCATGTCAGTGCTTCCCTTCATTTCATGTCGGCTACACTAAACTGGACGGAAAACACGAACTATTTACATAGCCGTTTCGACCGACGTTTCGTTCAGTGCGGTGGTATCAACCCGGCCGGGATAAACCCTACCACCTAGTAAGGTAAGAAGGGAAGGGACCTACAGTTTAACGTGGAATCCGAACCACGGTCAGCCTCCAACGGTCGAGCGGTCACCCATCCAATCACTGACCGCGCTCAGCGTTGCTTAATAACGTTCTTTATTAGATAGCTATGCAAAGCCAGAAAGCAATTAGATAAGATTAAAATTAATATTAAAAATAATAATTTGTTCATTAAGATAGTTTAAGACTTCTAGTTTATTATAATAGGTTAATATTTTATGTTATTGAATAAGGTTTTTTTAAAGTATTAAATGTAATTATTGTTTTGTTTGATGACAATAAAAATAGATAAATATAAGGGAAAAAAAGATAAAATGGACTAAACAAATTCACCATTCTAAATTTTATCTACCATACATTTAAGTTCTTTTCATAGATATAAGCTCTTATCACAAGTGTGTAACCGCCTTCGCACGGGATTTTACAAGGAGAATATCCGATAAAGGCGTGTCGCCCACAAACTATTTTAATGAGTTTACAGCGCAGATTACACATGTCGTTTCGTTCAAGGAATACACAGACACGTGGCACTTTAGGGGGGATGGTAAGGGATGTGTGGGGGTGATAGGAGGCTTTCAGGGGAGGCAGGGGTGGTTGGGGAGGTTCGGCGCGCGGATATCGGGAGGGACAATGTTTTAAAATTTACATTCCCCAATCCAGAGCTTTCCCGATTTGATTGCGTTTAAATCTTGTAAGACCCTATTGACGTCGAGTTTTTCGTTTGTTTGTAAAAGTCAAATGGTTTGTAATGTGCTTTTGGTGTATATAAAACGTGTCTTGGTATATGAAATCGTCTGATAGATAGATGGTTTTTTTTATTGACAGCGCGACATATAGCGCCGCCGTGCCACCCATTCCGTACACCGTACGGAAGCCTATTACTAAGCCTACAACGTTCGTCCTTCCGTCCGTCCGATGGCTGTATCTTTGGAACCATAATAGCTAGCTGGTTGAAATTTTCACAGAATATTGGTATTGTTTTGGCGGATATAACAACAAACGTATGTTTTGTAAATTTTTTGTTTTATTGTTATAGCTCTATCGTAAAAACGATTATATACATATAAGCGTCCAACTTGGGGTGATTATAGTGCAAACTCTAAAGTAAAACAACAAATAATGAAAACCGACTAATTACGTGGTGGTACGGAAACCTCGGTGCGCAAGTTCATCTCGCACTTGGTCGGTTTTTTTTAATAATTAGGTTTCCGTATCCCGTACGGAAGCCTATTACTAAGCCTACTCCGTCTGTCCGTCCGTCCGGCCGTCTGTCCGAGGGCATATATCTGGCATACATGATCACTGTACTCGCAAGAGTGCAGGTAGTAGACGTCTGGATTTTGTAGCCGAAAGGCTGGTATCTCTGGACGTCTATAAACAAAACGTAAATCAATAAATGATAGTAAAGGAGGTTGTCCGAGGGCTGTATCTCTTGAACCGTAATAGGTAGCCCCCCGTTGAAATTTTCACAGAATATGTGTCATTATGGCGGATATAACAAATAATAAAAAAGAGAAAATGTTAAAAATTAAGGGGAGCTCCCATACAACAAACGTCCGAAAAATCAGTTAGTCACACTACTGAATAATAGATGGCGCCACAGGCTTTTTATACATTGCATTGTTGAAAGACAAAAGATAGGCGGATAATAGCGGATAGATACGGAAACCTCCGTGCGCGAGTAAAACTCGCACTTAACAGATTTTTTTACTAACCTAAGGATTTGCATTAAAATAAAATTCACGAACTCCGCAGCAGGTGGTGCGCTCACTAACATAACGAAGTTTGGATAAAATAAATCAAAATATGACGGAGAAATTAAAAGAGGTTGTCCGGCGAGGAAGCTGTTTCATTATCAACTGACGCCAAACTGTCGCACGAGGAGCTAAGATTAAAATTTAATCGCTATCTTATTTTTTTAATTAATAAGAGAAAGGTGACTCGGGAGAGAAAAAATGAAACGTCAAATTACAAGAGAATTTCTTTTAATTATGTCTGCAGGGGGCGAGGGGGGCGGGAGCGAGGCGAAGGGAGGCGAAAATTTTAATCTGCTCTAATTACATTTTCTTAATTCGAAAAGTTGTTTCTCTGGGCGTCGTATTGCCGCCGAGATCCTCTGGGGAGGTATTTTTTTAATTGTTAAAGAAATATTTTGAGATATACCTACCGCGCCTATGCGATATAATGTCTACTAACCACAGATTATGTAGGTACTTCTACTTCTGTTCTGTTTCTTGTTCTATTTTGAGTGTCCATTTGAAGAGGAATATTTAATTAGTATAAAATTACCGTAAGTACCGTGTGGGGCCGGTACAAATGTCGTAAAGGGCATCTAAGGGATAAGGACAAAATGCCGTGCTGAAGGGCAATGTGATAGCCACTTCTCACCTTGGCACGGTCCTTCCACTGTGAAATGCAGCAGGTGGGTCTTCGTGCCTTACTTGCTGCTTGTCCGAATACTTAGCGAAACGTGGTGGTCGGTGTTATGGTGTTGCCAGGGTCCTTGAAGCATAACACCGATTACTCCGCTTACCCCGATTGTCGGAATACAGCGTGCGGCATGCAGTTTAAAATTAACAAATAGCCTACGTATAGAGTTAGACACTTGCTTGCTATGTAAACTTTTTTTTATTTTTTACTCTCTGTATGTAGGGGTTGCGAATTTCATGCGCGCAAATGACTTCGTGCCTAACAGGTTCCTATTCACGACCCTCTTGAAGGACCGGAGACTGTACTTCGGGGAAATATATGGGCAGGGAGAGCATTCCAGAGTTTACCGGTTCTGCTTATGTTACGTTTATGTATGTAAACATCTATAGCGGGACCCCGGCTGGAGTTTGACGCACAGTTGGCTAAGAATCGAACTTAGTGGATTTCACAGAGTAAGAAACCGCGCCGCGCTCTCTGGCCGGGGGGAGGGGGCCGTCGATCGCTGTTCTGTGGTCACAATCAATATAGGTGCAAGTATACAACGCAAATGTCATTAGCGAATGTGGCAACAACGCCAGTAATGAGAGAAAGAAATAAACAAAGAAAGAAAGATATTTTGTTTATTTCACTAACTGTTGAACATAAAATGCAATTTTAATCGAAAAAAATAATCATACATTTTTGCGATCGAAACGTGTGGCGGATGCACACTTGTTACTGTTAAACATATATGCTGTTGTCTATTAAATAACAAATACAATTACCTATATATTATGTACACGTAATAAATGTGTTATAGACATAAGTAAAGAGTATGTTGTCAAGACTTGCGCCTTGCAAGGTTATCTCAATTACGATCTAGGAAAATTTCATAAGAATGTACCGAGCGCGTAAACCCCCCCTCCTGTGTTCGCTAAGGAGAAGCGTCTAAGATTATTTTAAACGTGCCACATTAACATTTTTATTAAGCGCTCACTTTTTTACTACGCCACGGCAAAGGGTGAGCGAGCGAGTCGGGTACACAAATTGAAGATAATTTTCTTTATCATTTTTTTATCTGCCCGTTCATCTAAATTTGCAAATGAGTTTTTTTAATAACTACCTCCGCCTCTACTAGATTAATGAAGGGGTAATTTTTATTGGTCATGAATCGCGGATGCCTTATCGTTAAAATTTGTTGTAAGTTCGCTTACATTTACATTTTAAGATAGGCATAAATTATTTAGATGTTGTAAATTATTTTCACCGTAGTACCGTTTTCTACGCCAATTTCATTAAAATTAATTAACCGTTTTACTAATCATTCATTTTACACAGTAACTGTATTCCTTCGCAGACCATCATCGTCGAGTGAGAAATCAGTGAGTCAAACAAAACACATTGCACTAGAAGACACAGAACAACGATCGGGCCACACCGTCCGCGCAAGACCGGACTTTTTTGCTCCGTGACTAGAAGAGGACTTAAAATTCAAGCTGCAGCAGAAACGGAACGGATTTTTTTTTTTGCATTTATTGCCCATTAGCCGAACAGTCCTGCCATCTATCAAAAAACGCAATTCCAATTTACCTATCGCCAATAAAAACACGGTCACAAATTCTTCAAAAAACATTCACTATCAACCGTTTCCACCAATAAAAAATAATTTCCACGATCCCAAGAGGCGCCGCGCGAGCCGTACGTCCGGAGCGCGAGGGGTTTGTAATTCATCCTAAGCTCTATATAGATACGGTCGATTCTGCAGTGGCGGCGTTATTTCATATTGCCTTTTAGTATTAATCGGTTGCCGTTCCATTTCGAGCTGAATCCGACCTTTCGTTGTGGATTTTAGAGATTATATTCGTGGCCATTGTGTCGTGGAATTGAGTCGTTGTCTAGTTGTGTCGGCGTTGTCAATTTAATCAAGGTTTTTGCGGCAGATGCGGTGGGGGGAGAGGGGGGGGGGGGGGGGGGGCAATCAGTGTGACGTCACGGTAGCTTGATGCATTTCCCGATCGATGACGTCAGGCGGCGGGAGACGAATGTGTTTGATGAGCAATTTGTAGGTACAGGCACTGATGATTGCCGTTGCCTGGGTGTACACTGTACGTGTCTGCAATGCTGTAAATATTATAACTATGTTTAAAGCTTAAAGTTTACTGCAAACCTATTTTAAACCGTAAATTTTTTTTTTTTTGAGCACGACGTCTTTCTCCGGACCACCCATAAGGTGTCTAACGACATCCATAGACATTCGGTCGAATGCGAGGGTTGCGAATGCCATGCTCTTGAACGACCGGAGACTGTACTTGGGAAATATATGGTCAGGGAAATAATATACATAAATACATACCACACGCTGTATCCTGACAATCGGGGTAAGCAGAGTAATCGGTGTTGTGCTGCAACGAATCTTGTTAATGACAGCACAACACCTTTAGCACCAACGTTTAGCAAAGTATTAAGAAAAGATAAATTATCAAACAGTAAGTAAGGCACAAAGACCCACCTGCTGCATGACTCGGTGCGGAAGGACCGCGCTAAGGTGAGAGGTACCTAATCTGTCGCACTTTAGCACGGCATCTTGTCCTTATCCCTTATCCTTTTACGACATGCACGGGGAGAGATTCAGTATTGTATTGTTTATTAAGCATTCATTAGACAGCATGACTGTACTCGAATTTGTTAGTTGGTGTTGTGCTGCAAGTACATACGCTTGTAAATTACAGCACGACACCGACCACCACATTTAGCAAAGTTTTAGGACAAGACAACTTAAGTATAATATATAGCGACTAAAGGATATGACTCCCTTTCTTATATTACTAGGTGGTAGGGCTTATTTAACCCGCCCGGGTTGGTACCACCGCACTGAATTAAAGGTCGGTCGAAACTACGGCTATGTAAATAGTTCGTGTTTTCCGTCCAGTTTAGTGTAGCCGACATGAAATGAAGGGAAGCACTGACATGGCACCTAGTTCACCCGGTGTTATTGGCTGACATTACGGATTTTGTAGGTGATGTAGCCAACCATGTCAGTTTCCTTAAAAAAATCCATAAAAAAATATGAAAAAGTGTATCTTTGTCTTTTGCTAAATTGTCAAAAAGAAGACCTAAAATCTAACTACTTGCCTTAGGTGTAAAAACATAAAAAAAATATGTGTCATTATGTACCATCATTAGTGTGTTATTTCTAAATCTGCTTCTCTAATAAAATAAATTAGGCATCGATAATATATTCGGCCATCAGTATGTAATGAGTAATCAATTATGAAATAATGACCGAATATGATGTGTGTATGTGTATATATATATAAAGCGAGCGGCCGTGTCGGTCCGTCTGTAAATGTATTCAGGAGGCGCCCGGGCTGGCCTCAATGAGATATTGATCATTCTGTGTCCGTGGAGTTATGAACTGTCTACGTCTGCCTGCAGGCTGTCGTGAATGTTTTTAGGGTTCCGTCTGCCCGTCCGTCCCTCTGTCTGTCTGTCTGTCCTACCTTTAAAAGGCTGTATCTTTTGAACTTAGACAGACTTATTATTACGTTGCCACTTAGCGATCGAATATTAAATATAATCTATGTTAATTCGCTAATATAATAATACTACAGAATGATGATAAGCTAAAAAAGCTAAAATCATTTATAAATTTTGCTATATTATGAGAGTTTGAAATTCCGACAATCAGTGAGGAAGCCAAACGTGTCGTAACAAGGTATAAAAACCGGCTCTCACTCTATCCCAACATCCCAGCTTCAATGAACAACCAACCCGCAATGAAAGGCGCCTGCGGCGAAAACACATCCTGGACCTGAAGAACTAGGAATCTGGGACGGCAGCAAGGAAAGAAATTAGACTGACTGGAGCCCGATTCTGAAAGTCAGGATAACAAAAAAAAATTGGTTATCTGTAAAGTCGGTTTACGGACGATAGTTTTACGTGATAACGTCATAAAGAAACACAGCTATAAGAATTACCGTATTTTTTCGTACAGCACCCCTATCGCTGCCGTACGCCGTACATTTGTCGATTTCTAGCCTCGATTACCGTACGATACGGCAATTACCGTACGTTTGGCAACACTGCCGCTTGGGCCGATTGTGCCTCTCTATCGCTTGTTACGCGCTCTCGCTTGCACACACGGGCTCAGATGGAACGTGACACTTTTTCGTGCGTGCAGCCGGTTTTCATCAATTTATAAGACGTGACGTTATCACGTCAAAAACCTGCACATAGTAAATAAAAAAACTAATTGCAGGAAGCAAAAGAGAAACAAAACGAAATTAGAGTTCAAACACGACAGCCGGACAAAGAATTTGTCTAAGTTGGTAAATTCTGTCTTACATATCAAAACTTGAAATTATTTTCTACATACATACATACATACATACCGCACGCTTTATCCCGACAATCAGGGTAAGCAGAGTAATTGGTGTTGTGCCGCAAATACTCTTGTAAATTACAGCACAACACCGACCACATTTAGCAAAGTATTAGGACCTCATAGCTATCGAGCCGCAAGTAAGGCACGAAGACCCACCTGCTGCATGACTAGGCGGAAGGACCGTTCCAAGGTGAGAATGGGACACATATACTTGACACATTACTGATCTTCACACTAATAAGTTTTTTATTATTGAAACGACGACATATGGCGCCGAGCCACACATAAAGTGTCTAACGACACCCATGGACATTCGGTCGTATGCTGGGGTAGCATAATCGCGCTTCTTCTAATAATTGTTTATGCAGCTGCATTATGCAGCGAATAAAATTAAAATACTCCCCAGCTTCGTTGCTTCACGCATCGGTTAGTGCATCATGGAGTACATATGTACATTGTACATTGTACATTGTAGATGGCAGTACATAATCACTAGAAAGTACATATAGCCATGTGCGTCCACACAGTATAATGTTTTGATAACTATCATCAAATTAGAACAGTTGTAAATATTACTTAGCTGAGGTGTTGTGCATTAATTCACCCAAGCTTTTGCAGCACAACACCTATTACTCTGCCTACTCTGATTGTCGGCATACGGTATGCATGTCTTAAATATAGTGACTTAAATCACTTTCACATTTTTGGTAGTAAGTAATCTAGATATTTTGCTTGTATAAGCACTCGATTTAAATCGGTTATTCGATTAAAATAATGCTATAATTCGATAGACCGCATCGTTACCAGCTCGCGCCAATCACCTCGTTCGTTCCATCAATCCGGCTAGATCCCCGGATCATTAACCCGGCGCACATTAGCCGGATCCGTAATCTCCGGACGCGTCCCCGGATCATTAGCATCGTGTGACTATTTGTCAGACGCGTGAGATACCGAGTATCCCGCGTGGATGACGAGGCCGTTTTGGTTTTTGAAACATGTTTTTTTTTGTTCACATTCTAGAAGGAGTAGATTTGATCTCTACTTTTAGTGAGATGAAAGGTTTAACTTTAAGGGTGCTATTTAGTTTTTTACATACATACCTACCACACGCTATATCCCGACAATTTTAGGGTAAGCAGAGTAATCGGTGTTGTGCTGCAAGTACTCTTGTAAATTACAGCACAACACCGACCACCACGTTTAGGAATGTATTACGACACGATAACATATTAAGCATGAAGTAAGGCACGAAGACCCACCCGTTGCATGACTCGGTGGAAGGACCGTGCCAAGGTGAGCGGTGGCTAGTCTGTCGCCCTTTAGCACGGCATCTTGTCCTTATCCCTTAGTCGCCTTTTACGACATGCACGGGGCGAGATGTAGTGGGGCTATTATTTTTTAGTAACGGCCCCACACGGTCAAATTTATTATCTAATATCTAAAATTGCCGCTTTGCATAAATAAAAAAATCCACTCTCGAGTGAAGTTGGTGTGGTGTTGGCCGTTAGCCGGTCCGTTGGCGTTATTCACTGCTGTATTTATCGTTGAAGGATTTATTTATCATCCGACGCGTCTGTGTGGATTTTTTTTTTCATTTTCTAGAAAAGATTTATCGTACGCACGCGTGACGTTCAGTTACTCCAGCTATTTGATTGAATATACGGTTTTGTGCTTTTCAGTTACCTGTATTTACTATATGAGTTTTAAAATAGAAAAAAAATAATATCCGTGTATTTATTATGGTATTTCTTTATTGGAGTAATTGAATCTGTATATGAAACTGATCGTGTTCTAAATCTGTTTATGGTTTCTCATAAAATTGTATGGAGGAATTAAAAATGTTCCCAAACCTAAAATATTCAGAAAATGTAAAAAAAATTGTGAAAAATTATTATTTAATGCAATTAATTAATTAACGGGATTTTCTTTTTCTAAACCTTTCTAAAACTGTATGCCCAACTAACATTATCGTGTTAAGACAGGCGTTATAAGAGCTGTTTAATAGAGGCCCATTCTTATTCAGGTTAAGGTCCTTTAGTGACTTTACAATAGCGTTAGTAAGTGCTATAAGAGTGGAACAAGATCGTAGTGACGCGTTATATTAATCCAGTATACCACTTTAAGATCTAAAAACCGCCTTCAAAAATGTATGAAATAAAAAAAATCGAACCCTAGAGTTGAAGGCGGTGCTAAAGAAGGCTACACAAATCACAAAGGATATCATCCACTCATGTTTTCTTTCATGCATAATTTTTGCTTGCTTTAGCACCGCCTTCAACTCTAGGGTTCGATTTTATTTTACATTTTTTAAGGCGATTTTTATATTTTTATAAATACTTTTTTATTTCACAGTTTTTTTTTAGTAATTGTTTGCTATTAATGTACTCGGCGGAATCGCTCGGCCTTCGGCATCGCTTTCCAATCCGATCTTGACCAAATTCAAATGGGACGACACAGGAAGCACCAGCTTTCAAATAAACCGAATCATCAAAATCGGTTCACCCGGTCGAAAGTTCTGAGGTGACAAACATAAAAAAAATATACAGTCGAATTGAGAACCTACTTTTTTTTTTAATTCGGTTAAAAACAACCTGCCGTTAGCTAGCACCAATTTGTTTGTTGGGTGTAGGTGCCATCAATTCCGGCACCCTATCGCTGATGCGTTGAAGAGAAGACGCGGCTGTATGTTGGTAGTGATGAGCGGCGAACGCTTTACGATGATTAACTAATTTGCCCGCAGGGAGGAATTTATTCTCTCTTCAAAGTAACATCCCGGCTACGAGCTATAACTTAGCACTTAGAAAACGCGATAAACCCGCGAAGCAATTGAGTCCGGCTACCGTCTTCCGCAACAAAACGGATAAATGTTAATATTTTTATAGATAACATAATATTGCTGCAATAACGCCATTACCATAGAGAAATGCTCAACGGGAGTTCTGTAAAAAATCATAAATAAAAACATAATTATTTCACTCGCTCTCCGCGTAAAGAGGAATGAAAATACAGCTTCAGCCGCGAGCGAACGAGATGAAAGCGATCGAACGCGGAAAAAAAAACAAAAGAATAAAGATTGCGCGAGTGAATAGGGGCGAGTCGATGAAATAGAGCGAATGATGTGTTAGAGTGAGATGTGAATATGTAGGCACGTTGCGCGCGTGAGCACTTAAGTAATTGAATGCGGGAAGAGCAATAAGTTGGGGCATAAAAGAAGACGCGAAAATAATAATTCGAGGGATGAGCGGAGTAGGGCACCAGCTCATACTCGCAGTCGTAGTGGAAAGTTTCTCTTTCATGATGCCCTTCGTTTTACGGCTGTTGTGTGCCAAATTTTCGCGAAAACGTTTGTTCTTCTCGTTTATTTGCTACTTGCGCATTCTCTACATACTAAATAAGGCAGTTCGTCACGAGACACGGCTGACTTACTGACGAAATAAATAGACGTTCCACAGACTAATAAAATGCTTATAGTCTTTTCACTAAAACGAAAAGTTTATGCATCTAGAGGTTTGGATAAATTCAATGTTATTAATAAACCTTTTTGGGTATGACATGACAGTACAGTATTATGGATATTATACAGTATGGCTAAATAATAATACGCTGAAACTTCTGTGTTCATGACGCGAATGAATGAATGAATAAATGACTTAATGTATGAGTTAATGACTGCATGAATGAATGAATGGATGGATGACAGATTGAATGAATGAATGAATGACTGCATGTATGAATGAATGAATGCATGGATGGATGACAGATTGAATGAATGAATGACTGCATGTGTGAATGAATGAATGGATGGATGACAGTATGAATGAATGAATGGCTGCATGTGTGAATGAATGAATGGATGGATGACAGATTGAATGAATGAATGAATGACTGCTTGTATGAATGGATGGATGACAGATTGAATGAATGAATGAATGAATGGCTGCATGTGTGAATGAATGAATGAATGACTGCTTGTATGAATGAATGAATAAATGGATGGATGACAGATTGAATAAATGAATGAATGGATGGATGAAAGATTTAATGAATGAATTAAAAGTCTTTTATTATTTTTGTATGCTTTTTTCTGCGAAGTCGAAGGTTGTATTCAATATCTACCAGTTCATCTTGTAGGTACCTACTCATAAAATGTTTTTATTCTAAAAACTTTCACATAAGCTGACACAAATTTTTCACAAGTGAGATCTACTCATTCATTAGCCACCTACCACTTGGCCAACAAAACATGTAGCGTCTTAAACAAATCGCAAGTTTGCGTTGTGGCAGTCTACATATTGCAATGCGAAGGGCCGCCTGTATCGCCAGAGAAGCGAAGGGGCTAGCCTGTACATGTGATAACTTTTCATATTTTCACGGTTATCTTCCCGTAAGATTTTATCTCTCCCGCTATGGAAGTCAATCACCCAGAAAAGGCTTTGTCATACGTTGCGTACATTTTAGCTTATGACCAACATTTGATCAGCATGCACTTCTTTTGCGCCACACAGAAGATAGAATGGTACACTGGTATGTATACACCACACATACCCCCGCACAGGCACAAACATCAACACACACCATACTCACACCACCCAAACACCACACGCAAGTTAGCGGCTGAAAATCAGCACCCGTATCGTACTGGGCAAATACTGAGCCGTAATATGTTTTGCAAATCGACTTCAAAAAATAAATTAAGTGTTATATATAATTATAAAACGTTTTAAGCTGTTTGCAAAATAAGAAAGAAGACAGACAGAAAATATATTATATACTTATTTGTGCCATTTATATACATTACCTACAAAATAATCATTAGGTACACATACAGTTTAATCATATTACTATAATTGAGCTATTATTGTATATATGTTTATATGTTGGTTTTGGTTGATTTCGTTAAATTGGTTTCTCGGAAACAGCTCTAACGATTTGGATGAAATTTTGTATTTAGATAATGTTTTATTTTCCAAGTTTATAATATTATAGGAAGGTTTGATTCTCGAGAAAATCCGTTTTCACAAAAAAACATGTTTTTTTTATTTCATGTAGTGCGATCTGTTGTACGACGTATTGTTAATATAAATAGAGTACATAAATGTACAAAATACAGCTTTTACATATTCTTGATTTTTATTTATGTTTGTGATTTAGTCTTTAGTTGTGCATTTTTATTTCGCCTCCTTGTCAAGTCGATGCCCGTTCTAGGTATATACTTCCAGCATGCCGCTATGTATTTATTATGCTTTTACGTCTAGCATTATTGAATTGAGCGCCGGGACGGTTTATGTGGGTCGTTATGCTACTTCGCTTTCATTGTCTTATTTTGTTCGCTCCTCTGTGATTTCGGTTGGAGCCTCTATGATTTTAGTATCGTACTAACAAGGCTTAGTGTCGGGTATTCTAGTGGTGAGACCTAGACTTAGGTCTTAGGTTGATAACCCAAAGTGTGTATCAGTTATTGCTTACACATTAATAGGTTGTAGTACCCGAAAGGGGTGGATTCTGCACATGAAACTGAACAACCTTTGTTCTACGATTTTTATTTGTAGATTTTGTCTTTCAAATTATTGATGCAAAAGGGATGAAGAAATAAAGTCACTTAGTAATTCTTTTTTTAGTTTCACATACAGAATCAGTTTTCGATGAAATAGAAAAAGTAGGTGTCCCCCAAAATTTATAAAACCAATATCACAACATATAGTTAATGTGTAACTAACTATTAACTATTCTTGTTTGCTTAATTTACTAACGTTTCACTTTTAAATTTATTAAATCATTATTATTTCATTTTATAAAATAATTAAGTTTATTTTAAAATAAACAGGATAACTCTCATCCTCTCAAGGATTGTAGCAGCAGTCTTCCTCCGCTGAAAATAGATAAATTGTACACAATTTTAGATTAAAAATAAATCTCAACATCTTTCATAAAACCGCCTTTAAAATAACCCCGCACTCCCAAATCCCCAGCAGTCATATAGCCTCAGTGAAAATAACCCTTTTATTAAAACAAATGGCCCTACAATATCATAACAAAGTTTTCGAGCGGAGGCTACAAAATGTCCTAATTAAACTCCACAAAATGTAACTGAAATTTCTGAACCTCGCATTTGGGTGGCACGGCTTTATCTCGGCTCCATAAAAGTTTCGCCACCCAATTTCAACTATAAAGTTGCACCCTTTCGCTGGAATTCCTTCCCTTGAAACCGCAGGGCCGCCCCTCCAACGGCAGGGTGGTGTAGGGGGTGAAATGTTTACACTCACTTGTGGTGGGGCGTGCAGAGGGCGGATGGAAGTAATTAGGATCGTAGATATACGTGGGTACAAGACGGTTATGTACGTACATATGTTGTAACGTGAGCTGCTTCCCTACGCTACGTTGCGTTGGGTGGGTGCCTATGTGTTATTTGTTATGAGCATATAACTTTCCAGAATTTAGACACTTTGTATTAAAGTATTCTGTGTTTCATAAGGTATATATAAGGTGTTTCGTTAGTCATGTCAAAAATTTCGGGAGGGTTACATACAAATAAACACGTTACGCAAAAAAAAATATGTTTTTAGCATTACTTTTCGAGAAATTTAACAAAACATGTTTGCTACCTAAACATTAACCTGTGTGTAACAGTAGGTAACTTGCATTGTACGGGGTCAATGACCGTACTATGTTCAAACACCGAACAGCTGTTTGTTGTAAGTCACAAGGTCACTATGATTGGTTTTAACAGCTACTTATTTGATTTTATTTTTTTGTTAGGAGAAAAAATTCCTATAAACATATTTTTTTGTACGTAAAGTGTTTATTTCAGTGTGTATGTAACCCTCCCGAAATTTTTGACATGACTAACGAAGCACCTTATATAATTCAATTCTCACACTCAACTCTTTTGCTACTACCTACTTACATTCCACTATATTAATCAACCTTCCAACCTGTCCAGGTTGGCAGGAAGAAATCTCTGTAAGGGATAAATCCGCCTTTGCACCTCGTGTAAATGTTCTAAATGTGCTTATTACTGATAATAGTTCTAGGAGGAATAAAATATTTTATATCTATCATTATCGCGCCTTGCTTGCTGCTTGATAGTTACCTTGTCCGAATACTTTGCCAAACGTGGTGGTCGGAGTTGTGCTGTAATTTACAAGAGTACTTGCAGCACATCACCGATTACTCTGCTTACCCCGATTTTCGGGATACAGCGCGTGGTATGTCTCTCAAAATTGCTTGAAAAATGTTTCCGTACGTAAATGACAACTCATCTTCCAGTTACCTACATTAGCTAGCTTCCTTAGTTTACTGCATTTTGTCGGTTGGAGTTGGAGCGCAAAAGGACAGAGCCTAAAAACCCAAGACATATTACCAGCACATTATTATCCGCTCCTTAATACTTTAAGCGGCGATATTTACGAGATCGTTCCGCATTCAACCGGTTATTACCGGTATAAAGCGATCCCCGCCAGCCAGCGCTCGCAGCGCTTCTAACGACACTTACCTCGTTAAGCAAAGTTTAACATCGGACCCCGAGTACTGTAATCATCAAAATGTATTTTATGACCTAATTAAACTTGTATTTGACGCGCTAACCCCACTCCACCCTTGGCGCGAAGAGAGCGCCTATATGCAAACTTCAATAAGATAGAGCGAGAGGGAACGCTTCGGGGCAATGATTAATGAGCGTTATATGGCTGGTTAAGTACCCTGTAATTTGCAAAACGACGCATAATTACCCTGGGAACTACAGGCAAGTATCTGCGTCTCTTTCTTGTGGCCCGACTTATGGTCAAGAGTGAGGGAGAAGAAAGGTGTTTGCGCAATGCTACTTAATGTAGGTAGCCAAGGAGCTCGCTTTTAATAAGGTATTATGATGTAGCAGACATTAGGAGCGGCTTACATGTTGATATTTTTGATAAGTTTCTCTCAGGATAACGGTTGAATGCAATAACGGTCTCTTATGTGGGCTTTGCTCCATTAAAATATGACATTTTTTTTTCTGTCTTTCTTATTATTTAAAATTTCTCTTGATATGTAATGTAATATATTTTCCTTTATCTTTGTTAATGATCACTAGTTAAGGATGACCAGGCCTCACGCAGACGCACTCTATGTACTTGCGCGCGCGAACTAGCTGCCGCCTGGCGGGCCGCCGCCGCCGCGCGCCGGCGGCGGCGGCGTGCTAATTCAGTGGAAATTCGACAGGCATACCTACACCTGTGCCTACGCACGCGCGCGCCCACGCACTGAGCGCAGCTGCAAAGAAATAATCACTTTACACTCGATCGTTTAGGTACATTTTCGCACGCAGCGATTGGCGACGTGAAACATTAGGCTATTAAAGCCAAGGGTATGGAACTTTTTCTATGGAGAGATTTATCTGTTACTATTAAGTAATCTGTGATGGATGACTGATGATACACTGAATTTTAAATAACTTTAAATTAGTTTTAATAATAAATCAATAAAAAGGCTTTATTAACAAATGTTTAATTTAAACTTTTTGCATAGGTACAAATATATTTTTAGAGAAAATAACCATTCAAAAGCCCCACACTCTTAATTGACCACAATTTACAAAAAACACCATACCTATACACATAATTATTTCCCATACAGCGATATGAAGTTCGTGTTACTACGCCATCTATTTATAAATCAGCCGCATGTGAGCCCCGCCTTACCAGCTCACGTAGCTTCGCCCGGCTACCAGTGTAGCACGTTGTTCGCATCTGTTGTAAAAATGAGATTTACAGCGCGGAGAAAGCCGGTGGCGGGCGGCCGTCTATAGTGCGCTCGGCTGCTAGCTGAGGCTATGCGAGAATTACACATGCTCTTTCATGTCCTGAAATGTTATTGAAGATGTGTGAAAAGTACGCGCTTTTGCGAGTAAATTATAACATACCTTATTTATAATAATAAAATAATAATTTATACCTAGAGTTGGTGATCACCACCACTAGGGCAATTTTTTTTAATGAAAGCGCGACGTGTGTCACCGTGCTACCCATAAAGTGTTTAACGACGCCCATAGACATTCGGACGTATGCAGGGGTTGCTAATGCCATGCCGGCCTGGCCGATTTTTTTTATTCACGCTCCTCTTGAAGGGCCCTAGACTGTACTTGGAGGAAATAAATGGGCAGGGAGAGCGTTCCAGAATTTACCGGTTCCGGTTTACCGGATAGAGGAAAGATCAGCAGAACCGGTTGGTACGCATCCGCGGTAAGGTCAACGGGTAGGGATGCAATCCCTGCCCGGTGAGCGTGGTGCGGAGGTGAAAAGGGGACGGCGGGATCGCGTTGAACAACTCCTTCGAGCACTCCCCATAGAATAAGAGATAGAACGCACTTAGGGAGCCAAAATCCCTATGGAGTTGATTAAATTAATCATTAAAATGCGAATTTTACCCGCGTAGTTTATAGGGTGGTATGTTACTAGAACAAAAGTTTAAAACAATTGATTGTTAATCATAAAATAATCACATGATAAAAAAATTAATAACATGTAAATAGCACTAAAAATTTAAGGAATAAATAAACAATAAACTATACTCTATAATATTGTATTGTATGTTAATATCCGCACATAATACATTTAGCAAATTATCCAACAAAAAGGAAGGTTCAAGCTCCGCCCACGGAATGCTAAAAATAATAGAACAATAAATTTTCTGCGATCAGCATAGGTCGAGGGTTCATGAAAATGTATAAATACCATTCTCATTCGTAGAGAGTATTTATGTAAGCACAAATGTTGGTTTGAAGAAGTCTCTACATTATCCTGTACCACAGAATACTCAATAGTACTCCTGTGTACTACATAATGGTAGGTATACTGGTGCGAGCGAGTACCTATGCATCACAACCTACATAACCTACAAACTTTATGTATACTTTAATTAACTAGTACATACTTTAAGTAGTATATTTTATTTTATTATAGTGTACATATTTATTTATTGGATAATAAAGTAATCATTACTTACACATTATGTAATCGGAAGTAATAAAATAAATTAAACTAAATGAAAATAATTAAACTTTAAACTAAATTTTACTATAAATTTAGGTTAATAATAATCCTACCTAAATGTATTATTTCTATATTATACTTTAATAAATTCCTTATATTATTATATTTTAAATTTCCACACTCCACACTCAAGTCTTTTGGTACTACCTACCTACTTATATTTCACAAAAACATACGACTCTAAAACATACTGGGAAAAATCCCTGTAAGAGATAAGTCCATCTTTATCCCTCGTGTAAATTACATATAGTTTATTCCTGTTTTCAGGTTTGAGATAGTTTGTGTGGGTATCAAATATCCAGCAAGTTGTAGCAACACCAAGATATTCCGAACGGCCGCTTCGTGTTCATGTAATAGCGCATAAAACGATATAAACAAGCGTTTAAAACTGAGATCCAAAATCAGACGGACCGCGCAGCCCTTCATTAATATTCTCCGGAGCACCCCGCCCTAGAACACGCCCGCCCCGCTCCTCCGCCGCCCAGCTGGGCGGCAAACACGAAATGTGTTAACCGTTGTTTCATGTTTACGGGAAGCGTGATCTCTATGGAAATAAATGTTTATATTACCACCCAGAGGTTTTTTATGCCTCTTGAATAAAATTAAAGCCATGCATTGGTAGAAGACACTACGTCTTACCTATAAAATCGGTCTAGTACTTTAAGCGCTAGAGTGGAGCATCAATTGTAGCATACATACATACATACATAGGTACATACATACATACAAACATAGGTACATACATACATACATACAAACATAGGTACGTACATACATACATACATATAATACACGCTAAACTTTTAACTCTCTTTTAATATGGTGTACACGTACCGAGTGGGGCCGGTACTTTAAAAGAACAGCCCCACTGCGTCTCTCCCCGTGTATGTCGTAAAAGGCGACTAAGGGATATGACTCCCAACTTATATTACCAGGTGGTAGGGTTTAACCCGCCCGGGTTGGTACCACCGCACTGAATGAAAGGTCGGTCGAAACGGTTATGTAAATAGTTTGTGTTTTTCGTCCAGTTCAGTGTAGCCGGCACGACCGAAGGGAAGCACTGACGTGGCACTAAGTTCACCCGGTGTTATGGGCTGACATCACGGATGTTGTAGGTGATGTAGCCAACCGTGTCAGTTTCCATAAAAAAAAAGTAGATATGTATGTCTGACAAAAAACCTTACCATAATTTTCCTTTATATATTTTTGGCACAGAACATTCTAAATTTACAAGCTATCCCCTCAATTCACAGCATCTCCCCCCGCTCCCCGCCTAGCGCTCACACCACCTCCCACGCCCTTAATTGACTTTGTCCGCGTCGTAGGATTAAACCCTAGACATTGGTGTGCTACGATCATTACGCTTCTTCACTCTCGTGGTGTTTGTCAGTTGGGATCACCGACCGCCGAGACTAGGGACCGCTCACCACGCCAGCGACCCTCCCACAAGTCTCTTTTATGCGCTGCAAGCGCATACAACGCATCGCACTAATGGTTCTCAAAGTAATGGCAACACTCGACGCCGCTGAGGACCGCATTTACATCTATGATCTTTCGATATGATAACAGATGCAATATGCTAAAGTACGCTAGTAATACATAAGTTGATGGATAGCAGACAGTATATGATTAGATTTATAATAAGGAAAGTACAACTTCGAGTGATATTGGCTGGTCGGAGCATGTGCTCTGGCCTCTCTGACTCAGCCATCCATAACACAAAAAAAATCCACACAAAAAGAAAAACAACAAATAATGCAAAAACAAATTCAAAATCAATTTAAAAGATCAAATTAAAATACCTTATGACTTGTTACCTGTGTGCATTTTTATACGCCTTTTATAAAGCATTTTCTGAAGCATGTAAAGGTTGACTGGTAGAAATTTCTACAAGGGACGAGACCACCTTTCGATCTCATGTCACTGTGTTTTTAGCATGTATTTTCGTGAGGTAATAAAATAATTTAATATCGAGCTATGACGCGCACGCTGTGGGCGTGGGCGCGTCTTACTCAAGGTTTTTATGCTTATATCTTTTTCCAATGAAAATTATTAATTCCTAAACTTTCTCTCCCACAGGTATGGTTCCAAAACAGAAGAACAAAATGGCGGAAAAAGCACGCCGCTGAAATGGCGACAGCCAAACGAAAGCAAGAAGAGCTCGGCGAAGAATGCGACGACCAGTCTCTCAACGAGGACAACCTCTGCCACAGCGACGGTGAGGAGGAGTCCGCTGCCAAGAGACCGAGGATGGATATGAATCACCATATGCAGCATAGGCAGTGAAATTAAGACATTACTGTAATAATGTTTTTTGGGCAGCATTGGCAGATGATAAGCCAGTCTTGCCCAAAAACAAAATTGGCCGGTCGCGGTTAGTAGGCCAATCTTGTCAAAAAATCAAAACAATATTGGCAGATAACGATGAGTAAATTAACCTTACCCAAAGCAAGATCCTCAGATTATGGTTGGTAGGCCAATCTGTCCCAAAAACAAGTTTGGCAGGTCATGGTAGGTAGGGCCAATCTTGCACCCAAACACGAATGACATATTTTGCCCAAAAACACGATTGGCAGATCAGGTTCAGTGAGCCATCTTGCCCAAAACATGATCGGAACATCATGGTTTGTAAGACAATTAAGTATGTCCAAAAACAATAACATCCAAAGTAAATTAAAAATTAAAATATGTCGTTTTATGAGGCAATCCTGAGGTATGAGAAAAGTGGGGTATTTCATGAGACCGATTTTTATGACGGGAAATTGTTAATTTAAGATATTTTAAAAATAGTACTTATTTTGCTTTGCAAACCATAGTTTTTTTTTTATTGCTACCGAACTGGGTGGCTCTGTCCGAGGTCGCAACCTCAGGCGCAGCCAATTTCACCCCCGAGGAGGTGCCAGTCGGCTTGGAGGTGGACTAATGTTGCTGGGGAAAGGCTATTAACCCGCGATTTGAAGATCCGTGGATTGTAGGAGTGGGGGAAGATATTCCCTGGGAGTCCGTTCCACACCTTTGCAGTGCGGCACAAGAACGATTTAGAGAATCGTGCAGTTCGAAGAACTCTTCTGTCGACTACAAAGGGGTGTTCCGTGAGAGTATGGCGGGTTTGGCGTAGGCGAACAGGAGGAGGAGGGATAAGGGAAGCAAGTTCGTCAGAGCAGCGGCCATAGTAGTACCGATAAAACAGGCTCAATCTTTCAAGGAATTTGTTGAGTACAGGTTATAATAAAACGCCCCAAGTAATAGCACATCCTCGGGTTGGACAATAGGAGCTGAACAATGCGGCAAACATAATCTTCAATTTGTATGATTTTCGATGGAACATCTCCCAAAGCGTCATATAAGCCGGGACCAAAGCTGCTTTTATATAAATCGCAAATCAGGCCCTGCTTGGAGTACTGCTCGCACCTGTGGTATGGCTTCGCCAAATACCAGCTTGCGTCTCTGGACTCGATTCAGCGTCGTACCGTGTGACTAGAGTGGGGGACCCCAGAGTTTCCCGCGATCTAGAACCACTGTACCTCCGTAGGGATGCCGACTCCCAAGTGTGTTCTATTGCTTAAAAATGTAATCAAATCCTTTATTCATATTTCATTTTTCTTGTGATATCTTCATATATCATTTCATTTAATTTATTTTCATATTACAAGTCATTAATTATTACATTAAATAATATTTATTCCATGGGAAGTGCTTGGAGGAGTTGTTTGACGCGATACCGCAGTCGCGTCGCCAATTTCAATAACCATAATTATATTATGTTTATAAATATATTTTTTTATTTTGATAAATTACTTTGATAAAAACTTTGTATTTCAACAGCTTTGAATGTTAATTCAACACAAATTTTGGCATAATTTTATCTTTTTTTTCGACGATTCAATATTTACTAATACACTTTTATTATTGTATGTATCTATTTCATCTCAACAGATTAAACAATAAATCTAACACATAGTTGGTGTTTGTTAGTAAATATTGAATAAACTTGAACTAGTAATAAAACAGTCAAACAGTGTGGTGTATGCGTCCACGGCTGGACATAAGTACGCCTCTCCAATTTTCCTCCAGTCCTCCCGGCCTTCAGCGATATGAAACCACTGTAATAACACAATTTTATGAAAATCGGTTAAAATCTAACCATTTAAATTACCCCACGGATGTGTACGGGTCAAATTATATAATATTTCCTTGTAAATAACTAAAATTAACTAGTGATGTGATATTTGATAGGTGTTTGTTTATCTTAAAACAATATAATATTATTCACTATTAATATAGCTGGGCACATACAGGTTGATCGCTTTTTATTTTGACCCAAACATACTAATTCTTTTTCCGAAAATTAACTTGAAAATTATTGAAAATGTCCGAAATTTTACATATTGATAAGCTTGAAGATTATTTTAATCGGTCGTGTAATATTGTAAATATTCTTTACTCTATTTATTAAAGTAGTATATTTAATGTTAATTCAAATAAATTTAATATAGTATATACATTGTACATTAGATAAAAACTTGAAGCATTTTGTAAATAGGCCTTGACTTAGCCCAAATGTGTTTTTATTTGTTATTCGTGGCTATTTTTTTTTCTAATTTTAAAACGTATGTTACGTACTATTATATATATATTTTTTTAAATATGTCTCACTGAGTTTTACAATTGGACCGTCTCTATGATATTTTTGAAATGACCAAACCGCATTTATTGAATTATCAGAATGCTTATTTATTTCAACATCTTAAAACCAGTGGAAGAAATGTAAACCATTTAAACTACAACTTCGTATATATGCATTAATTTTTATGTTATAAATACATATAGACAAATCGAAATACACCAAATACCATCGAAACATTTGGACAATATTGTGAGACATGTATTTAATTTCATAGTATATAATCAAATGTAATAAAAACAGTGGAAGTCTAGCAACACACTGGGTGTAATCTCTGCTGTGTTTGTGTACTTCGTTCGACGTAACGAAGACGCGCAGCTGTTTGTATGTACTGCAATCTGTGCTCAATTGACTCGGCAGAAATTACGTCCAGTGTGGAGCCAGGCTAAGGCAAAAGTTATTTTATGTTAAAATTATATTACTTTTATTAAAAGTTGTAACGAATTGTCACACCAATTAATGACAAAAATTAAGATAAATTATGTTAAATAATTTGGCACAAACTAGCTAATTTGAATTTCCTATAATAAGATCACACTTAGTTGATTGTTTCCAATTTGCAGACTTGTACTATAAAATGTAATATTACCAAAATCTGTGCCATCCTAAAAGCAATATTCTTAGTAAATTGATTCTGTAATCAAGAAATGGGTAATTTATGTAACTTCAAATATTATGTAATAGCCATTAGCAAAGTGTAACATTAAGAATTCGAGGCAATCCATATATAAATAAAATAAGTATGTGTTTAAGTATTTCCGTGTTTACATAATGTACTTGTAGCGTTATTTACTTTGTAAAATAGCGTACAAGCTATAAGGAAGGGCTTAGTCTTGTACGGAATGTACATTCGATGATGAATTTAAAAGTGATTCAAAAATAAACAGTTAGAAAAGTGCACTAAGCTTTTGTTTTATTGATTTTATTTATATATATTACAAATGAATAAAAATAATATTACCCACTATAATTATCGACTGTCTCCCCTAAATGTATGTTATGGAATTGTTGGGCATCTTATTGCAATACGAGTTTTTTTTTTAGGTTCCATGCCTCTAAGTGAAAACGAAACGAAAGCTAATTACTAATTTATTACTAATGGTGTTTATTTTAACGCTGAAAATGGAAAAATATTTTTCAAAATGCGTTCAATATTTTACATGAGAACTATCATGGAATGTTCATAAAATAATATAAATATAATAATATTAAACTTTATGCCATTTAATGTATGGCAAGGGCAGACTAATTACCTTACGCTATTTCTTACAGTCAACCCGTTAAAATCAAATATAGCTGAATAAATGAATAAATGCTTTTTATTATTATGTTAAAATATATTATGAGTATTAATGTGAACCGATTTCATTAATACAGACACAAAAGTTAAATTATATTCATGTTTAAAGACTTTAACGTAGAGGGACTTAGACGTTAAGAGTCTTTAAACCTACTGTTAATCCGGAAACTTAAAAATGAATACAAAAGTTAAACTAAATAGGTACGCAGTAATATCATAAGAGTAAATAGCTACTTTAAATGCGAATTTAACGCAATATCGAACACATAAATCATTTAACAAAATTCGCTTCAGCAAAGAGAACTGAAAAATGTGAACAATTTCTTACTTTTCGTAAAAACTCCAGACGACACGCCGCCGCAGACATGGCGGCCGCCAGCCAACCCCCCGACCCCTCGCTCCCGCCCCCAGCCGCCCCGCGGTCGCCGTGGCAACCGCTTCCGGATGTTTCAATCTCGACACCCCTCTGAAGTCACTGAAAACTCTTCTCTCGCAAGCCAAATTAAACTTAAAAACCAACAACATTACGTGTCATTTCACCTCGCCGCGCGCTCGCGCTTCGATTTCCGACTCTGAAACCTGTAAATGTGGTGGCGAAATAGGTTGTAGTTATAAATGTAAAACACGATTTTCTCGAAAAGCTCTCCCGTGCGAGCGAGAGAGGCGCGCGCGTTTCGAGAAGTGCGAAAGAGACGGCGAGATCTTGGGGTGGCGCAGATAAGGGGTGGAAGAATCGAAGCGTAGCGAGCGACGACGATAGTATGAGAGGCACTCGAGAGAAGATTTACTCGGTTCGGGCGATCTTTTTATTTCCACGAGTCGTTCCTTTGGCGACACTGCTGATAAGGGATTCGGGAGAGGGTGGGGGGTGCAAATATAACTATTGAGAGGGAAGGTGAACACGACGGAGTATATAGTGCGATGAATAGGTATGTACGTTAGCCAGTGGTGTCCATGCATGGGTACTATGTACATATTACATGTACATACAAACATACCACACGCTGTATCCAGATAATCGGGGTAATGAGAGTGATCGGTTTTGTGCTGCAAGTACTCTTGTAAATTAGCACAGCAATCACCGACCACCACATTTAGCAAAGTTTTAGGACAAGATAACTATCAAGCAGCAAGTAAGGCACGAAGACCCACCTGCTACATGACTCGGTGGAAGGACCGTGCCAAGGAGAGAGTTGACTAGCCTGTCGCCCTTATGCACGCCATCTTATCCTTATCCCTAAGAAAGAGGTATGTATTATTTATTGAACACAAATTCATACAAATTAGGTACAATGGGCATTTTTTTTAATTAACCTTTAGACGAGGTAAGGTAGTATAAAAGAAAAAATGGGCATGTTACCTTAAGACTCAGTGTTTCCGCAACTCGTCAAAGGAAGTTTGAAGGAGAAATATTTGTCATTGTGATAAATGGAAACTGAGCACCGTATCCTTTTCAAATTGTGTGAAGGAAGGAAAACAGAAAAGAAATAGAATAGAAAATGCTTTTGCTCCATTTAACATTAAACAGTCACAAGCACATTAGAACATTTACACATATAAGGTGCAAAGGCGGACTTATTCCTTACAGATATTTCTTATAGTCAACCTTGAGATTGGATTAATATAGTGGAATGTAAGTATGTAGTATCAAAAGATTCACTGAGTAGACGTATATTAACTTAAACCTACGAACATTAATGCTAAAATAAGAACAAGGTTGATTGGACCAAATTTCATGATATAATTAAATTAAAGTAACGCAGGACAATATTGTGTCTGTCCAGATTCTAGACAGCTAGTTTTTGCATGTTCTAGACTCTAGAACATGCAAAAACTACATTTAATTGATCAATTTTATTTATAAATATTTTAAATTAATTGAGTACTTCTGGCCATAAAGAGTTAATATAAAATAAAGAAAACACATCCAATATACACTCATAATATAATTAATTGGCATCGACGAAGTTCTCGCGAAACGCCGGTGAGCGGTTTATGGCTTAATTCCACTATACGGTACAGGGTCAGTCAACATTCATGTCTGGCTTATCTACTTCCTCAATATACATATTATCATTTTATTATAATTATTTTTAAACAAAACCGCTTTACTCACGGTTCTTCGCGAGCTATGTGGCTAGGGCCTAGCGTATGGCCCATCATCATGAGCACTCTGCCTAGTGCGACGTTTGGCAGAGAGTCGCACTAGGCAGAGTGCTCATGATGGTGGGCCATACGCTTGGCCCGAAACGTCGAGCCACATAGCTCGTGAAGAACCGTGAGTAATGCTGATTTGTTTAAAAATAATGTCTAACAAGCACGGTAATTTAAAAACCCATTTTATTATAATGTTCTACAGTGCAGAAGGCGAACTCAATACAGAATACGATTTCGCTGGGTCGACTTTATATGACATCACTTTGGTATCAAAGGTTTCATAGCCATATCATTTGATACCTCTATCTATCTCTACTTATTATAAAAGGGAACGTGTCTGTGCGTATGTGTGAGGTAAACTCCGTAACCACTGAACAGATTTTGATGCGGTTTGCACTTGTGGAAAGAGTAGAATAGAAATAGTCTTGAGGCCCACTATCACGCTAAATAGCCTTAGGGCTGAGCATCAAAGAAAGTATAGTATGGACGGGAGAGAGGAGAGAGAGAGATATAACACATTATATAGTTATTTAAGATTTTTTTATGGAGACTGACACGGTTGGCCACATCACCTACATCATCCGTGATGTCAGCCCATAACACCGGGTGAACTAGGTGCCATGTCAGTGATTCCCTTCATTTCATGTCGGCTACACTGAACTGGACGGAAAACACGAACTATTTACATAGCCGTTTCGACCGACGACGTTTCGTCAGTGCGGTGGTACTAACCCGCCGGGATAAATCCTACCACTTAGTAAGGTAAGAAAGGAACCTACAGTTTAACGTGGAATCTGAACCACGGTCAGCCTTTCAACGCTCGAGCGGTCACCCATCCAAGTACTGACCGCGGCCAGGGTTGCTTAAAGTAACAGTCGACCGACCGCACCACTGAGCTACCGAGGCTGACAAGATAGCATATAATATAGCATAAAACCAACCCAGATATAATATATGTGCCAGTTTCCATTTGCGAAATCTGTATGTAAATCGGTTTAGTCGTTTTCGATATTATCCTTTACAGATAAACAGACAGATGAACGTTGCCTTTTAAAAATAGTAGAAATGAGATAATGCTTGCTTACGTCATGTATTGTGCTAAATAAAAAACCCAAGTAACGACACCGAAACGAGTTAATCTTATGTCATCGATTCAGGTTAGTAATAACTCCAAAACAGCTCCAATTCGGCATAACATCAATATATTTACGATTGGAAACCTTTATCGGAAACCTCAGAAGGTACGTCGTAGACCGCACACTTCGATGTGTAGTCACTGTACCGGAGGGTTATCCTGTCAGCGCATAGTATGGTGATCTTTAAGTCTGATCGAAAAATGTGAATCGAATTAAACTGTAGGATTTTATACGGAATATTTTAAAATAAGAAATTGTTAAGTAAAATAAACTTCAGTATAATAATAAAAAATAAACATAGACGTTGTAAGTTATTATCAATACAGTGTTTTGTCTAATTTTATATTTTCAACTTTACGGAATAATGTTTAGTAGTTTGCAATCAAAGCCGATGGCAAGTTTGAATTATATACGTTTATGATTTTTATTAAAAATCTTATATTGTAAATGTTAATTGATATTGAAGCAAATTCAACGGGCTACTGCTTTTGCTTTAAGAAAACAACAAAATAATGCTTATCTCAATATCACATTTTGCACAATAAATCAAAATCTTCAGGTAAGTATGTTTAGAAACCATAGTAATAGTACAGTACATACCACACACTGGATACCGACAATTGGGGGTAATCAGAGTAACCGGTGTTGTGCTGCAAGGATTCTGGTAATTTACAGCACAACACCGACCACCATATTTTGTAAAGTATTCGGACAAGATAATAGGTATCCAATTAAGGCAGGCAAGGCAAGCAAATGTATCAATTAAGGCAGGCAAGGCAAGCGAAGGTATCAATTAAGGCAGGCAAGGCAAGGAGGTATCAATTAAGGTAGGCAAGGCAAGCAAATGTATCAATTAAGGCAGGCCAGGCAAGCGAAGGTATCAATTTTATTAAGGCAGGCAAGGCAAGGAGGTATCAATTAAGGTAGGCAAGGCAAGCAAATGCATCAATTAAGGCAGGCAAGGCAAGCGAAGGTATAAGGTAGGCAAGGCAAACAGCAATTAATGCACGAAGACTTAACGACGGTTTCGATATATAATCGATTTCGATTCGAACCATCGAACACTTCCGCCTTACCCCTCGCGCCCATATTGTGAAATAGCCCCGATACATTTTATATTACAGAAAATTTTACCACACGTCAATCTATCGAGATTTATTGTATATAAAACGCGGCGGTCCGTCCGTCTGTCCGGCCGTACGTCAGTGTGATTTATTTGTATGCTTGTCTGTCAACCTACCTGAAATATTGAGTTCTGTACGCGGCTCTTTGAGTTCACCGGCTCAATTTTCGTCGATGGATCATTTTGTTTCTCGAACATGGAAAATTCGATGTAATTTATAAGTACGTGTTTTGTGTGAAATGCATAATTGTGAGTTTTCACTGAGTTAAACGTAGTAATGCCAACGGCGTCATATGCACATATTGTATCATCTTTTTCATAAATTGTGATCTTTCGCATTAGAACTTTGAAAAGCGTGTGATCGATAGATATAACAAATGGCGTCATTTTGCTATAAAAATTCCATTCAAATTCTCTTTAGTTTCTGAGATCAAGGCTTCAAAATTCACATGGAAGAAAAAATCGACATTTGGTTTACCGTATAGTTTGTATAGAAAATGATAAAATGTTACAACCAAAATTGTCCAGAACTGGAGAACCTCTTTACTAGAAATACAAAAATACTCATCTCCGAGGCCATAGCTTGAAGCTGAATGTCACTGTCAGCTCAACAAATCCAAGACGAAACTTTCTGTCAAATAGAGCAGTGGAAATGTGGAACAAACTGCCCGAAGATGTCGTACAAGCACCCACCGCCAATTCCTTTAAAAACAGGCTCGACAAACACCTAAAAAAAACATCAAACTAAACTAACATCAAAATAACAAAGCACCAGTGAACTTAGACATGAACACATCAGCTTAGGCTGTTCGTTCATCAAATAAATAAATAAATAAATAAATAAATAAAAAAAGTGTGATCGATAGACAAAGAATTATTTTATATTTTTCAGCAGTTTTTAGCCTTTACATTGATCTAGTTATCACGGGCTACTTCTTTAAAAATCACATGTGGCGTTACTACACGCCTTAATTTACAATACACGATCTAATTTCAATTGCACAATTGTGATTCGGTTCAAAAATACTCTATATTCTAATATTTTTAGGTCAAACAAGAGTACTGAAACATTTCACAGGGACGAATTTAAATGGCATGGCAGACGAAGCATGAAAGCAGGATAAATGCTGTGGAAATTCGGTGGTTCGGTCATGTGTAGAATGGATGATAGAAGACTAACGATAGACATTTATGGAGCGAATGTGAGTGGAAGAGTCGGGAAGGGTCGCTCTAGACGCACGTACCTAGACCAGATCGGGCATGTGCTCAAAAAGGGTCAAGTGCGTAGTACCCGTAACCGACGAGCATGTATGAAGAACATTATGAGAGTGGAAGAGGCGGCAGAGGTGTGTCAGGATCGTGGTACGTGGATATCCGTTGCGTCTGCCAACCACATTGGGAAACAGGCGTGACGCTATGTATGTATGGAGGAATTTAAATTTAATTATGGCACTAAATTAAAGAATACTTAATTCATTGAACGTTTCATCGTTCATTATATTTCAATTAAGATTAATGCGTTAATATTTAGCAGCTCAAACTGTTATTAAAAATGTTTGTTATTAGAAAACTTCAAGGATTTCAGCGTAAAGGAAATTATTTTTCTCTGATAAAAAAAAATGGTTGGATCATTAAGTACCTACCTAATCAGCTTATTAACTACGAGCACATCATAATAGTAGTATTATGAATCATTAAGTCGACATTGCTATGACAAGTATCAAAAACACAGTACACAGTACAGTTGTCAAAAAATATGTCGTTTGTCGTCTCCAGTCATCTCCAATTTATTTACCTATAATGTATTCTATCCAGTACCGATGTTTTCTTTCACGTACTTTTAATAAACCAAAACAATTAAACCCTTGTTCTGCACTCGTAGTACTATAAAACATCTCAACGAAATCACTTCGAACAAACACTCCCAGATGATTATATTGTTAAATGTTTTATTGTAGATACGTTTACAAACAGGAAATTGAATCGATCGAAAAGTATCAATCCCATTTAGGGTTCAGTAGGTAAAACCAGGCGAGCACATCTAACACAGATTGAAATTTTTTTTTTATAGGAAGCGCGACGCTACCCATAAAGTGTCTAACGACGCCTCTGGACATTCGGTCGTAAGCGGGGGTTGCGAATGCCATGCCGGCCTGACAGGTGCCTATTCACTAATTAATCACATGAGAAATTATCTCCTAGCTGAATACAATAGATAACATCGCTACGCAAGACCTCCTTGCTGTTTTGTCTTAACAAAAATTAGGGGGGAAATCTTTAGCTAATAAAAAAAAAATTCAAATTGTAATAAAATTATCAAATGTTTAACAATTAAAAATACAATACTAAAAACTACAAAAATTGGTACTAAAAACTAACACCACAACTTTATTGCGTCGCAGCAAGAGTAGCTAATATTCCTTTATGTGTCTTTGTAGAGTGTCGCTTCTGGTACGATTGTACCTATTAAGTATTCTGTGGCTGTGGTCTGAAAGAAGATATAGTGACAAGGAAGTCTAACTAATCTTAGTGTTAATTATATGAAACTTAATATAATTAATATGAGCGCATGATAATGTAATTAAGTACATGTTATTTTTAATGAGACAATAGAGTAAAAACTATTTAAAAAAATATAAAAACCGCCTTCAAAAATTTATGAAATAAAAAAAATCTAACCCTAGAGTTATTTTTGCTTGCTTTAGCAGCGCCTTCAACTCTAGGGTTCGATTTTTTTTATTTTAATCGGCTATTGTTCTGGCGGAAGAATGTGCCGGCAGACCGTCCTCCCGATGGCTAGACAACCTGAAACCACCTGAAACAGTCTGCCGGTCTTCAGGGGTTTCATCAACTTCCACATTCAGAGTAGGAACGAAGCCAGCGTGTTGTGTGTGTACTTGTACCGCTGCTGGATGGAGTGATAGTTGGGCTAAACGACATCTTCTATACGTACCTGTAGGGATTTTTTTCTTTCTTTCGCTTACAGATCGTAGATTTCCTAGAATTCTTCTTTCTAGTTTCTACAGCTGATTATATGTCAGTCAGTCAGCGTGTAAGCGTCCACTGCTGCCACATAAGCCTCTCCAATTTTCCTCCAGTCCTCCCGGCCTTCAGCGATACGGAACCACTGATTTCCGCCGACTTACTTGATGTCGTCGTCCCACCTGGCGGGTGGTCTTCCCATACTGCGTTTTCCTGTCCACGCCGCCAGTGTAGGACACTGTTACTCCAACGGTCATCGTCTCTTCGGCTAACGTGCCCAGCCCACTGCCACTTGAACTTAGCCACCCGGTGTCTAATATCGACTACGTTGGTGCGTCGGCGGAATATATGTTAAGTTACCAATATTTATTTAACCAAATTAATTCTATTTCAGTTTTAATTAGTTTAATGTACTCGTATATATTTGTTTACATATTTGATTTTTAGGGTTCCGTATCCAGTACGGGACCCTATTACTAAGCCTATGCCGTCTGTCTGTCTATCTGTCTGTCCGTCCGTCCGTCTGTCTGTCCGTCCGTCCGACCGAGGGCTGTATCTCTTGAACCGTAATAGGTATCTCGTTGAAATTTTCACAGAATATGTGTTATTATGGCCGATATAACAAAAAATAATAAAAATAAGAAAAAGTAAAAAATTCACGGGGTTCCCATAGAAGAAACCAAAAAAGTGTATGCGCGCGCGCCATCTACCGAATTGAGCGTATTTTAACTAATCATGACATTTAACTAATATGAAGCATTTTTATTGTATGTATATATATGTACTAATATCTTATGAGTAATGTATGGTACAGACGACAGCACTCATTTCTCACACTTCAGGAACCCTGTCAAAATAAAATATTTGATTATTTGTATAATTTTGTAGAGGTAATGAGTGAATGTTAATTTGACAAGGTTCCTAAAGTGTGAGAAATGAGAGCAGTCGTGTGTACATCAGCACAAATGGTTATCCTTCTTCGGTAGAAAATAATCCAGTGGCGTCTTCTCGTTGAAACAGCCCTTAAGATGGAGATCTGGGTCTTTGTTGTATTTTCATTAATAGTTATTTCATGAATAAATAAAAAGGAATGAAATCTGAGCAACCACCTCGTGTTCCGAACCATAGAGTTGAGGGACTCTTTGTGAATGCCACTTTATTCCCAGCGCTTTTTCCAAGATCTCTCGATATCTTTTCCGACAGCGACTCATCATAAATACCTACCCATTATGCAGCCCTGGATGGAACCCATTCGGCAGATTATAATGCGAATATCAACGAATGAGGATCATAAAGCCGCGTTCAGACACGGCCCGGGAATGCCAGCTTTATGGCCCAATACGAGGATGATTTATTTACGAGAGTATAAACGTACCCTAACAAGCATAATTGTACTAATTTTAATAGCATTTTATTGAAAATTAAAAACTTGGCGCATTTTTACGATACCTCGCCGATCCAAGATTAATATTGCAGTAGAGAGAGCTAAAATAAATCAGTTTTTAATAAAATTGGCCCGTGACCTCGCACTCTCTTAGGATTTCGGTAAAGAGTTTAAATTTTCAGCCGACTTTTAAAAAGAAGGAGGTTCTCAATTCGTCTGTACCTATGTTATTTGTACATTTATACTTTTCATTGGCGTCTTTTTCAGTTCAACTTCAATTATTTTCAGTTGTACTATTCTGAAAGTGGTCATTATCAATTTTAATAAGCTTGCATTTGTGAACAACTTCTAGAACTGATCAGTGAATCGACACTTTTTCATGTAGGTAGGTAAAAAATTTTATGTACAAAAAAAATTAATAAGGATTTACTTACGTATGTATGTCAAAGTCTCAATCAGTCAGTAATGGCCATTATAATGATACTCCTTTTCCCCGACTACAGCGGTACAAAAAATTAAAAATGGGGTTATTAATTTTGATTTTTTGGGATTAGTAGACCATTTTTTTCTCGTAACGGTGAAATATGTCCGACCTCAATGTCGCCTGCGTTGTTTGTTATGCGTTGTCGCGTTAAAAGTTTAAAACGATATAAATTATGTATGGTTTACGGCGCCTCGTCTCACCGGCACTTAAATAAAACCTATTCATTACCACCCATCAATCGGGCTTAAGTGTATTTTGATGCAGGATTTTTATTGACGAAATAACTCGATATTTTGAGTCAGCTTCCCTGGCCCTGCTTGTGAAACTGGTCATTGCATTAACACCATTGTTACCACACTCGTATAGTGAAAGTGTCGCGCGCTAGATTCAACCTGAAAGAATTAATAAGTAGCCATTTTGTTTAATCTACTGTTCATGTTCAACCAATTTGTATTCGTACGACCGTTTTTAGGGTTCCGTATCCGTCGTACGGGACCCTGTTACTAAGCCTACGCCGACTGTCTGTCTGTCTGTCCGTCTGTCTATCCGAGGGCTGTATCTCTTGAACCGTAATAAGTAGCCCGTTGAAATATTCACAGAATATCTGTTATTTATTATGGCCGATATAACAACAAATAATAGAAAAAGTAAAAAAATCACGGGGGTCCCCATACAAGAAACTATAAAGTGTATGTGCGCCATCTACTGAAAACAGTATGAAGCAGCGCTGACCATGCATGGCGATACGGAACCCTTGGTGCGCGAGTTCGACTCGCACTTGACCGGTTTTTTTGTTCTTTAACATAGAAATTGGTGCTTAAAACTAGGAGGCAAATGAACTTAAGACCTTCGATGCTGAATCTTCTGAAAATGAAATCGAAATCGGTTCGTTGGTTGTTCAGCAAATTACGCGTAAATATTTAATCAATGGTGTCCAACCTGTAGGTACTACGCGGGCACCCGGTAGAACGCTGCCTTGTTTTTAGACGCCTGCAAACAGACGTTTATTTTTTTTATTTCTATGGAAACTTACACGGTTAGGTACATCACCTACAACATCCGTGATGTCAGCCCATAACACCGGGTGAACTAGGTGCCATGTCAGTGCTTCCCTTCATTTCATGTCGGCTACACTGAACTGGACGGAAAACATTGTATTATTTACATAACCGTTTCGACCGAGACGTTTCATTCAGTGCGGTGGCACCAACCCGGGCGGGATAAAGCCTACCACCTAGTAAGGTAAGAACGGAAGGGACCTACAGTTTTACGTGGAATCCGAACCACGAAAAACTCTGGAACGCTCTGCCTGCTCATAATATATTTTTCCCCCAAGTACAGTCTTGTTTAGAAACTGCATTAGGTAGGTATGTATGTATTTGTATTTGTTTATATTTCGTATATCTAAGTACTTTTTAACTTGTATGTATGTATGTCACGAATGTATTTAGTTGTATGTTATTACTATTATCTATGTTTTATTGTTTAGTTTTGTACTCTTAAAAGAAATATCTCATTTCATTTTCCGCACTACCCATCTACCCTACTCACAACACAATCCCAGGCATAACTGGCAGATAATGCCCTTAGGCTTTAAGTCCGCCTTTTGTCACTTTTTGTGCAATAAAGTATATTTTCATTTCATTTCATTTCAGTCTCGGGTCCTACAAGAGGGGCGTGAATTGGCACCTGTCAGGCCGGCATGGCATTCGCAACCCCCGCATACGACCGAATGTCCATGGACGCCGCTAGACACCTCATGGGTGCCTCGGCGCCATATGTCGAGCTGACAATAAAAAAAATGACGATCAATGTATAAACCAAAGTTCCATTCAAAACATTTGTGAGATTTGAATGTTGATCGTTCCAAGTTATTACCACCTTTAGTCAAAATTCTTTGTGCGACTGTCTATTTTGGACTGTGATAGTTGTTAAAGCACAATAAGCCATGTTTATGTTACATTATGTTTTTTAGCTTCATAGTTTCCGTGAAATTTATCATTGTTTTTGATTCTCGGTAGCTCAGTGTTGCGATCGATCTACCACCTTTCGTGATCTTAAGCACGTCTGGGCCCGGTCAGAAGTTGGATGAGTGAACGTTCAACTGTGAGGGTGACCGTGGTTCAGATTCCACGTAAAACTATGGGCCCATTCCCTTTATACCTTACCCGGTGGTAGCGTTTGGTACCACCGCACTGTATGTAAGGTCGATCGAAGCGGCTATGTAAATAGTTCGTCTTTTTCGTCCAGTTCAGTGCAGCCCGCACGGCCGAAGGCAAGCACTCACATGGCACCTAGTAGTTCAACGAGGTGTTAGTTATGGGCTGACATCACAGCTGTTGCAGTTAGTATACTTAAATAGCCAACAGTGTCAGTTTCCATTAAAAAAATAAATAAAAATGAGAGGCGACATGGGTGGAGACCAAGTGCGCGTATCTACGCTTACTTGTAGTAGGCACAAGGAGCTACGTGAGTAAGACAGAGAGGCTTTCACGATTCACGTAAGGAACAAGCAAAGCTAGTCCACCCAACACAACAGTTAGCCGAACAGAACCGTGTCTGGGACGCGGCCGCTATAAACACGGGCAGATCATTAAAAACGCGCCCGACATCATTGAGTTGTAAATAAATAAATAAAACATCACAATCGTTATTTATTTTATTATTGCCCACACATTCCGATATTAATTTAATCACTTTATAGGCGGAGAGTTCGAGGCTACATTCATTTGCTTACAGAGCATTATAGGCTGAGTGATGGTTCTGAGTGGGGTTTTCACGTAGCTCTCGCAGCGCTGAGGGCCTAGTCCGAGTTAACGTGACAGCTACGTGAACGTCAAATACCGATCGAATTGAGTTTTTATGTATGGGAGCACAATACGCTCACCGCGGCGCCACCTGAGAGCTCCATACATAAAAACTTAATTCGATCGGTATTTGACGTTTACGTAGCTGTCACGTAAACTCGGACTAGGCCCTCTGTCCAGTTGTTTTGCAAGATAGATAGATGAATGGATAGAAATACTTTATTGCTCCAAAAAAATTTTTACAGAAACAAACGATAAGTAATTTACATGAGGGGAAAAGGCGGACTTATCCCTTACAGGGATTTATCCCAGTCAACCTTTGGATGTTTGAGAGTCTTATGTTGTGAGATATAAGTAGGTAGTAGCAAAAGACTTGAGTGTGGGAATGTAAAATATAATATAAGGAAAATAACCTATGATAAACTATAATATACACTTCATATAAGTACCTACTAGTTAATTGTACTATAGTCAAATCAAAACAAACGTGCAGCTCGCACAACAAAATTTTATGGCTTAGTGAAGAAAGATTCCCTTCACTAAGCCATAAAACTTTATTATGCGAACTGCACGTTTGTTTTGATTTGACTATAGTACAATTAACTAGTAGGTACTTATATGAAGTGTATATTATAGTTTATCATAGGTTATTTTCCTTATATTATATTTTACATTCCCACACTCACCACGTTTGTTTTGATTTGAGAATAGTTAGTTGCAAGTACCGTGAACAATAAATAAATTTATGTTTAGCGAAATTTTGGGCCGATACACACTCTCCGGCGTGCGATAGTTAAGTCGATGAGTCATTTTTACCCGACTAACGTACTGGCCACGGCTACAATCTTCGTCGTCTGTGATTTTTTTTTATGTCATCCGGTATGGGTGGCTGATTCAGAGGGGCCAAAGCGCATGCTCCGACCAGCCAATATCATCTCCGACTTCAAGGACTTCCCTGGATTGCTGGCTATACTGGACTAGAGGAGAACACAACCGAGGCTGCTATGCGGCCATCTTACATCTAGTACGGTGGTACCAACCCAGTCGGCTACAATTTGAGCCTACAATCTAGTAAGGGGCAAGGGAAGGGACCTACAGTTTTACACCGGTTCCGAACGGTGAAGCAGCAGGTGTAGGTATGTACTTAAATTTTTTCGTCAGAAAAAACTCATTAGTACACGCCGACCGGATTCGAACCGCGGACCTCTCGAATGAGAAGCCGATGCCCAAACCACTCGGCCACCCGCCGCCAACTGACAGTTCTCTGCCAACCGAGGCATCAGGCAGAGCGCTCATGAGGAGCACGCCGAGCCACATAAGTAGCTCGGAGACAACGGTAAGTAAAGCCGAATTATGTAATTATGCTGGACTTATTTTTGCTACACGTAGTAGTGGTCGGTGTTGTGCTGTAATTCACCAGAGTTTGTAACAGGACACAGATTATTCTGCTTACCCCGATTGTCGTTATGATGCGTGATGGTATACGCACATATTGCTTAGTGCCTAAAAGAAATATGATTATTGATACACATCCTAAAAATATCCCTAGATATGCAAACATATAGAGATATTTACAGAACTGTCTTCTCTAGCTAACCCCGTAGCTTAACCCATTTCTAAATAAGCAGTAGCAGCAGTCTTTGAATGATTATGAGTAAAGGAGTAATTAGAGATCGTAGTTTAGAGATGGTAGGTAGATAGCAAATGCGTGTTTAGGTAGTGGCAAATATTTTTGTAAAGTAGACTAAGTGCACATACATTGGTAAAATTTCCAGTGAAGTTTCTTGCCATTTATTCTTCGCTGTTCATAATCGAACTGGCGGAATTTTACAATGTAAATACCTACGACAAATCTGACCACAGACAACCAAGAGATGATAAATAAACAACCAAACATTATAAGCTCGGTTTGCCGAATGATTTTTCAAAATTGTACGTGCTGGTACTACATCCGACAACGACGTGCATTTACGTAAACATTATGAGTGTGGAGAAAGCCAAAGTTGTGTGAGAACCGCTAATCGTTGATAATCGTTATTTGCCTATCCCATTGGGAGGCATTAGTGACGTTGTGTAGGATCTCTCATCTCTCGTTGTCTCTACCTACCCAATTGGGAACCAAACGTGTCGTTATGTAGGTAAATTTATAATAATAGACGTTGTTCAAATAAATTGTTTATTGTATAATTTCATCCGTAGGTAGGTAACCTACGCTTGGACATGTCGAAAATTTCGCAAGTTCTAATTCAATGCGAAGAAGAACTGACAAACAAACTTCGCAAGTCACAATGTTTTGTTAGTACCTTATAAGTATTATATTATAGTAACTTGCAAATAATTAACCCATGCTACCGCTCACAAGAACATTAATATCTACAGTATAAACATGAATACTTAAGAAACTGACGACATTACCTGTATCTGGTATATAGTGTCATCGTCACAATTTTGATACTTAAATATATCAAGTCAAATCAACAACAATAAGTGTAAGCTTTAATACAAAGAAATGTAATAAATCAATAAATGACGGCGTGATCTCTCGGTCTAGAGCTGATACGATTCGTCGTTGATGGATGCTTTATGGTGAGACTGGTTCAGGTTCCGCGTCCGATATTTTCTAAAGCTTAAGACCCGGCAGTACCAAAAAGAGGTTTTAAATTTAAATTTAAACGTTTATTTGTCAATCATGTTTGCTTAGAATAACACAAATTGGTGTAGTGGCCAGCCCAATAACAGGAAAAGGATTTGCTAACGAGCTATAGTGGAGTCGCTGGTTTAAACCCACACAGAATAGTTCTTACCAAAAAGTTATTTACCCTAACCGGGTGACCGTTCGACCGAGGCTAAAAACATAGTAAATTAATTTATTAAACGAATTAAAAACATTAAGTATGTAAGTACAGTTCCCTGCAGCAAATAATGCGTGTCGAGCTTTAGAAAGAGACAATCGGGTTGTAGAGCGTCGTCCTTGTCGCACAGAGACGTGCGAGTTCGTACGACAGGGACGACGACGCTTCTACAACCTGATTGTCTCTTTCTAAAGCTCGACACGCATTATTTGCGTAATAATTTAACATTTGCGGCGCAGAAGAAAGGAATCAAGCCTATCTCGCTATTGAACTAAAACGCAATGGACCTAAGTCTCAATACGCCTGCATCTCGCTTGGTCTAGCCTTATAGCGATTTAGGCACACTGCGTCTTAGGTATACAGAGATCAAAGGGCTGACCGTTACCACCTTAAAGCTCCGTATCACGCTAGAAAAAGGGTGCGATAGAGTGATAGGGAATCGGTGAGAGAACGAAAGGAATAGACTGGGTGGGAAATTAATTAAATAATTAGAATATTTACACTTTAAGGAAATGTGTTTTTATTTGTGTTACTTACTTGTTTTTCTGTTGTTTTGTGTTTTTTCTGCTTCATCTTCGATTTTCCATTGTAATCTTTTTTATCTTCTGTGTTTGTATTAAGGGTTAGGTTAGATAGGTCAGTTAGGTTATACGGATATCCCAAAAACCGATGATAATCCGTCGACAGCTGATAGGGATATTACCTCTCAGAATATCTAATTTTAGGTTTAGTAAAAATGGCTTAGTTTTTGAGATATTGTCATTTTTGTAAAAATCCAAAATTGTCTCCCTCAGCTCATTTTTTTAAATGCCAAAAGTACAAAATATGTAAAATTTTCTTAAATCTAGTTTTTGTAAGTATTCCTGAACAGTAAGGATTTCGCATGGTATCATTTATTTATTGATATTTAATCCTGCTTAGCTGAAAAACGACTTAAGAGCCACTTTTACATTTTTTTCAGCCTCATCCATTGAATTTGGCCATTCGCAGTGAAAAAAAAAATAACTACACTAAAGTGGCATTATACAACAAAAATGCGCCCATCTAATGTTGTTTTTTAAATTATACATCATTTACCGATTTGCCCAATAATTTATTAGATATTGTTATTTAACTGCAAAAGGGGCTCGGAATGTGATAACTTTTCTACCAACTACGAATTGGAATAAAATAAACACTTGAAGTAATTATTGGTATATATTAACCTGTTAAATTAGATGTTCAAATTGTTTACCACCTGCATGAATGCAAGCTTGACATCTTCTCTTCAGAGTTTTTTAACCAAATTAAGAATTCTTATAACTTTGTTAATACGTGTCGTATCGAAGTGAAATAAAAGCTAGTGTTTTCATAATAATGAGATCTGTAATTATATCGAGTAAAAATGTACTTTTTTTTATTTTTCCCAGGCTCATTGCGCGGTTGATGCGTCGAGCACTTGCAGATACGTCCACCTGAGCTGAGCTACTGCCCCAATTCTTTCTGTTTTTTTATTTGAAACCTACACGGTTGGCTACATCAACTACAACACTCGTGATGTCAGCCCATAACCCCGGGTGAACTAGGTGCCATGTCAGTGCTTCCCTTCATTTCGCGCCGGCTACACTGAACTGGACGGAAAACACGAACTATTTAACATAGCCTTTTCGACCGACGCTTCGCTCAGCGCGGTGGTACCAACCCGGCCGGGATAAGCCCTACCACCTAGTAAGGTAAGAAGGGAAGGGACCTACAGTTTAACGTGGAATCCGAACCACGGTCAGCCTCCAACGGTCGGGCGGTCACCCATCCAAGAACTGACCGCCTTCAGCTTTGCTTGACAACAGTCGACTGACCGCACCACTGAGCTGGGGAGATATGCAGTGGGGCTGGGCTAGTATGAGTTCTTTGAGCTCTATCAAGATTTCCACCGGTTTCCCGTAAACTTGTTCTTTTAACTAGCCCCAATAATAAAAATCTAACTATAGCGTCATCTAGCGTTATAGGCAACCTTAAATATAGCAAGATGCTTGCACTTACAGTGTATCCAAACACGACACGCAACTCAAGCTGCGTCACATCACGAGTTCCTGCAGCTACGACTCACTAGACACAACATGCAGTATCACGCGCGACACGTTGAAATATAGAAGACAAAAGCGGACAAGAAACACCTTACTGAAACTCTACACCCGTGATAGAATAGAATAGAATAGAATATCCTTTATTGTACTTAAATATAAATTTTACAAAAGGCGGACTTATTACCTATGGCAATCTGTGCCAGTCAACCTTCTTAATTGAAAACATAAATAAAGGTAGCAACAAAAGAAGAGAAAATGAAAGAAACTTAATACTAACGATACTGGAGATGATATTACATGATGATGATGATGATGATGATGGAGATGATACTGATACTTGGAGATGTAATTTACAGATCTGTAAAAGGGGCAGATTTAAAACCAGCCGCAATTGCTTACATGTTAGCTTTTGCATCGCGCTGTTTTAATTTTTTATATATATTTTTAACATTAATGTTTCTTTCTCTATTTTGTATTGCTATCTTCTTTTCCTCCATTTCTTGCAGGTAAATGAGAGAAAAACACGTGCTAAGAAAATTATGTAGGTTAGGTAGATACTGATTACTGATATACTACCTAATATTACTTGTCGGCAAACCTGACATGTTTTTAAGTATTGCCCTTTTTTCTATACAAAAAAGGGCACCTTTTGAGAAAACAGTAACTTTTGAGGCACGGAACCCTAAGCTAGTGTTCCGTGCCTCAAAAGAGACTGTAATTAGGATTTCGTGCCTCAAAAGAGACTGTAATTAGGGTTTCGTTCCTCAAAGCAGACTGTAATTAGGATTTCGTGTCTCAAAAGAGACTGTAATTAGGATTTCGTGCCTCAAAAGAGACTGTAATTAGGATTTCGTGCCTCAAAAGAGACTGTCATTAGGGTTCCGTTCCTCAAAAGAGACTGTACTTAGGGTTTCATTCCTCAAAAAAGACTGTAATTAGGGTTCTGAATAATGTATGTGGAATAAAATTTATGGTTTTTTTTAATAAATTTAACTATTATTATACAATTTGAAACTAAAAATTGTTTGGTTAATTTTGGTTTTTTAATTTTCCGTCTTTTTCGTTCCAAAAGGTGCATAAATGAAAACTAAAATGCATCATTTTAGGAAACCCACTTTCCTTAAGCCCAAAATTTCCACTAACAAACCGATAAGTCAAGAAGGCTAGATACTATATAAATAGTCATAGAAAGAAAAATGACAAATATAAAAATATATGATCCTACCCTACCTAACATTGCCACAAATTCGAGTATTCGGCGCACGAGTTGAATTTTATCTTCCTGCCTGTCCCATATCCGTTTCATTCACACTTTTTTTTTGTCATCCATATACCTGTGTCCCTTCCGTCCTATCGATTACGAACAGCTATACTCTCAAGAAGCAACAACAACGGGAGACGTAGAAAAAACATGACGTCGGAATTTTGGGATATTCGGAAAGGTTATTTTTTTTACGATAGTGGATACAATGGGGAGTGGTGCCAAGCTGTCTGGCGATTTGAATGAACGTGTGTGGTGGATGGAGTGGCCGTTCGATGGTGGCCGATTTAGCCTTGAGGGGAAATTAAAGAGAAAATACTTAGGTACTTTTTTTTAGGTTTCCGTATCCGCTTGGAAGCCTATTACTAACCGCCTATTACTAACGAGGCAATAATATAAGTCCACCCTTGCCACACATGTGAAGAGTAATATTTTTAACCGACTTCAAAAAAAGGGGAGGTTCTCAATTCGACTGTACTTTTTTTTTTTTTTATGTTTGTTATTTTTTATGTAATCCGGAATGGGTGGCTGAGTCCGAGGGGCCAAAGCACATACTCCGGCCAGCCAATATCACCTTCGAGAAGGTAGGTGCCATACCAAAGACTTCCCTGGATTGCTGGCTATACTGCGACGAGTAGCCGAGTGGTTTGGGCATCGGCTTCTAATGCGAGAGGTCCGAGGTTCGAATCCGGTCGGCGTGTACCAATGAGTTTTATTCTGACGAAAAAATTTACGTGCATACCTACACCTGCTGCTTCACCGTTTGGTACCGGGGTAAAACTATAGGTTCCTTTCCCCTTACTAGGTGGTAGACTCAAATTGTAGCCGACTAGGTTGGTCTAGGAGTACTTACAGCACAACTTCGATTACTCTGTCGGGATACAGCGTGTGGTATTTTTGCTTAATGCCTTCTAAAGGATGCTGGTCGGGGATAGGGTTGCCATCCGTCCGGGTTTCCCCGGACAGGGTCAGGGTTTTTAGGGTGTCCGGGAAAGTCCGGGCGGTTCTTTTTATCGTCCTAGGTTTTTAAATACCGCGCCAAATTTCCCGTTTTCGGGTCTCGGCTCGGCGAACGAAAAGTTAGTTTCTCTTCCATACAATACTAAGAAAATTATTACATTTTTATTTTGTGTCCGGATTTTTGTCCAAAATGTCAGGGGTTTTAGATTTTCTTGTCCTAGTTTTACCAACATGGAGATGGCAACCCTAGTCGGGGACGAAATTTCGGTTTGGTATCATTCCTAATATTTTATCGAAGTAATCAAAAATTATAAATCGAATAGGTACTTACTATCCGCGTGTTGTAACAAAAATAATGTATCATTAAATAAAAATTACAGTTTAAAATTCACTGTCAATATTTCAATGAAAGTCAGTTGATGAAAATAGAGAAGGCATCATTGCCAAATCAACATTTCATCGAATTATAAACTTTCCCCAATGAACCAACAGTCGCAATAACGCTACGGCCATTAAATACAATTGCGTCCGGTAATTAAATTCGAAATGAAGTGAAAAACTATAATTCTTCATTATAGAGGGCGCGCCGATACGCGGGGGGTTGTTTTTGGCATATTTGTTCTAATGGGATTAAATGTTCCTTCAATTTAGGGCACTCAGTATATGAGGGGATGCAGGAGGGGCGAATGTGTCCTTATGATTAAAACCTATGAGTGTGTATGTATACACATATACGTATGCTTGTATATGTATGTATGTGCCTACATGTACATGTAGTGGTGTTTGTAGAATAGCTATGGACATTCAATGTATGTATATATTGCATGCATGCGCAGAGTTATTAGTTATCTCCCAACAGTAAGGTAAGACATAACTTAAAATATACACTAATGATAACTTAAAATATACTTAATCTAGTTGTGTAAACTAGATTAAGCAGTGGAAATCTATAATTGGTTTTTATATCATATAACCTACGTCATATTATTCTGTGCCTACGTGTAATAATCTTTTGTAAAACTTCTCTTCATTTTCCAAATAAATTGGTAAGTATCCAACGTCTACCGTCTATATGTATGTATGTTGTTGACGTGATAACGTCTTATAAATTGATGAACACCGGCTGCACACAAGAAAAAGTGTCACGTTCCATCTGAGCCTGTGTGTGCAAGCGAGAGCGCGCAACAAGCGATAGAGAGGCACAATCGGCCCAACCGTTTTATCGTTTTACACATTTATCTCTCTGGTTCTAAAGGACCAGGGCAGCACAAATTGAAAGGAGGTTACTCGTACCATAATATATTAAGCGCATCTGGCCGGTCGGAAAAGATTTCAAATTTAGAATATTGACGTTATCACGTAAAAATATCGTCCGTAAACCGACTTTACAGACAACCAATTTTTTAGAATTCAAGAACGGCTCAACCTATTTACTTGCAGTTTTTACCTATATCATGCGACATATCTCCGCAAGGTGCTTTAAAGCATCGCGCCATTATTCGTATAATAAATAATGAGATATAATAATAAATAATAAATAATAAGCTGAGCAGTGGTGCCGAAAGCGAGCACAGTGATTTTCGACAGGTTATTTCCGACAGGTGATTTCCTATTGAAATCCGTTCTGCTACTGCATTGATTTTACCGCGAGCGGAGCGTCGGGCGCAATGAATTATTCATATGTTAGGTTAGACTCCTAGATCCATGATGTCAGCCAAATCATACAATTCTACTGTGACATTGAGGTGCTATGTCTGTGGTACTTCCCTTGTGTAGTGCCGGCCATGATATCCTAATAAATAAAGCAAAGTTTCAACGGCCGTATAACGTACGTTAATATTTATGAATCCTTATAACTAGAGAACCACTTTATTACGCTAGGTAATCGGCGGCCTGAGCTGTGAGTAAAAATCCGCGGGCATAAGCTAGTGCAAAATAAGATAAGTACTCCTTTGTTTTCTTCTGTGATATTGTCTGCAAGAACTCTCAAGAATTCCCAAGAAGCAAGCAAAGCACAAAGACTCACCTACTGTCTAACTCGGTGGACGGACCGTGCCAAGGTGAAAGGTGGCTAGTCTGTTGACCTTTAGCACGGCATCTCGTCCTTATCACGTCGTGTAGTCGCCTTTTACGACATGCGTGGGGAGAAATGCAGTGGGACTGCTCTTTTTAATTACTGCCCCGCATCGTACAAAATTGAAATTTTTGTAAAAATGAAATAAAATAAATAAACAGCGTATCTACCTACGCTCAAACAAACCGGCATAATCTAAAAACAGTCTTATTCCGTTTTTCTCTGTACCTATTACTAACAGGAAAGTAGAGCATTATATCGTATATCCGTTTTGCAACAATGACTTAAGTGCGAAACGGCCACGGCCCATTGTCGACATGGTACAAGCCTTTGTATCAGCAAGGAACTGTCCGTTTTGATGCCATTTCTTAGACGAAATAATGGCACGCTGTAACAGACACCGTCAGGGCAAAATATAATGCAGTTTACTCCATTGTTGAAGATAGTAGAGTCAGAGAGATGGAAAAATAATATAGAGCGACTTAGTTAAAAACCTCTTGTATTAAATAAAACTATTTATAAAATATCAGAATTTAACCCTAGGCGGGTTACGTAAATAAATTATGTACAACATATTATGTATTAACATAAGAGATTATATAAAACCGACAATCCACGGATCTTCAAATCGCGGGTTAATAGCCTTTCTTCAGCGACTTTAGTCGGCCTTCAAGCCGGACTGGTGCCTCCTCGGGGGTGAAATTTGCTGCGCCTGAGACTCCGACAAAGTGAGAGGAGAAATTAAATTTCAAGATGGAGCATCGTGTTCTAACACACAATTTTTCTTAATAATAACGAAACGTACACGCTTACTTAACTAAATGTTCTTCCACTTCGTATGTACTTACTTAATATTTATTAAATATCTTTCAATATTAAGAACTATCGCTTTGGGAATATGTTTATACTCAAACGACTTATATTCCACTAGAAATGTGTTTAACTAAAAGACGTCTAATAGAAGTACATATAGCATTTAGCTGCATCTAATAGTATAACATTCATGCAATAAAAAAGCTGACAAAAGTCAAGGAACATTCACACTGGAATGTATTGTGCGAGCACACCATTATCGACTGCTTTGTGCCGGGTTTACACTTGCAAGGAACTATTTGCGCATTTGACAATTGAAGCAAGTCGTTATGGACATAGACACATATCTACTTTCGCAATTATTCTCGTGGTTTAAGGAAACTGACATGGTAGGCTAGGACCTAGCCCTTAAGTCCTAAATTTTCCAAACTTTAAATGGGAATATCAGTTATCTGGTTTTCCTGCAGTTGTTCAATTTATATGTTCCAAATAACAATCAGAAGAGGGCCAAGAATCACGTACTTCTCCAACCGGATCCAGCAAGATCTACAGCTGTGCTCTCCTCTAAACCGGGCGATTCATATGCTGAACGAGCTAAATAACGAGACAGAGTTTGATAGCATAGTTAAAAAGATGCTATTTATGTCATGATAATGAATTACATGCGTAAGTTAAAAGTCAAACTAATAAACGGGTTAGGATATCATGTAAGGTTTGGTATTTCAGTTTCTAAATATGCAAATAAATAAAAACGTCACCTGCCCGCTACGCTACACCCGTGATTTCATTCTATTACACCTTTCCTGCCGGAGCTAAGTGCCTAACTGAACTGGATGGGAAATGAGCACTATTTTTCATAAATGATCTGAATATCTCTAAGAATTTATGGGGAGATCCATTAATACTTAGAAGTGCCAATTATAAAATAGGAAATCCAGTAGCCATAAAAAAGTACAACATCCGTCTCCAGAGACGTGTAAATACTCTGGCGGTATGCTTATTGGACAGGACAAAAATTGGTGTCACGACTAAAGCAATACAATATACCGACCGAGCAGCTGTAATACAGTTGCACCAAATTAAACATTTAAACCGTAGTTATGGAACGCAGTATCCAAAAAATAAATTCATACATAGCACCTGATAAAGGCTATCATATGAAGCTGCTGATAGATGGAGCACAGATAAAAACAAAATTTGTTTTTTTTTTCATATACGTTTGGATGGTGACGCGGCGGTGCCGGCGCGGCAAACAATGAGTATGCCGTTCCGTGCCGCGCCGCTACGTTGCCGCATAGTGCCGTGTGCCGTCTAATAAATATTTTTATTAATAGGCACATAGCAAGTAGTTTGTTTAGTTACATTTCTACGTGGTTCTTCTAACATTCGTCGATAGTACAAATCGTCGACTGGCGGAAACGTTTCCTTGCATGTGTAAACCCAGCCATAAGTAATGCAGCTCGGTTCGGCTTTGGGCTTGACTCAATGAAGTTTCGTATGAATGAATCTAATCCTATAAAAGTTGACAATAGAGCAGCAACACTTCCCGTAAAGTATAGAAATCGGATGTTTAGCACGCTCCCAAAATATTAAAAACTATAGACCTGCTATGGCCATTCAATCATACAATTTACTTCTACGCTAACATATTTTTAAAATGCGCATAATTTTTTATGGAACCTGACATGTTTTGCTACATCACAGGTGCGCCAGTATGCTGTCAGTTCATTTCCAGGTAAAAGAAAAAAATATGGTTAGAAGTTCAAGATTAGTACGTATATAATATTAGATAGATAGATAGATATAAATCCTTTATTGCTCAAAAAAACATTTTACAGAAACAAACGATAAGTAGGTAATTTACATGAGGGGTAAAGGCGGACTTATCCCTTACAGGGATTTTTCCCAGTCAACCTTTGGATGTTTATAAATTATATTATAAGACATTAAATGAAATATAAACAATAAACACCTTGTTATATCCACATCATGCCAATGTTTCACTTTTATCGCGCTGGCTACACTGAACTGAGTTGAAAACATGCGTCTTCATTCATACATATAAGCGAATCCACAAGTATTACAGAGATAGACATACTTATTACCTACCCACACTTTATTATTACTATTATTTATTCGTTTCCACCATACATATATTTATTACAAATAACTTTAAAAGTAGCATTTTCCGGCAGAATGATGTATTCATGTTGGCAGTTTTAACCCACTGTAAAACCAAACGTGCACCTTATTTAAAAATGAAAATTGTTCCATTCTTTGAATCTATATTTAGTAATCTCATCTTTGTGCACACCAATTATAAAGACTTTTCACATGCTCAACAAGCTCTGGCCATTTCTATTGTTTTGAATTCTGTGCACGCTTCCCATACAATGCGCCGCAGCATGGATTCCGTTGCAAAATTTATTGAGTTAAACCGATTAGGTGAGTAGTTTGTTTGCTGTAATGAAACGAAGTATGTTAAAATAATCTTATACATGCCGAAGGTTCCAACTATTATTGTAATAATACATTTAACTTTTTAAATTGATACAGTATTACCTGGTTGATTTTTCGATGCGCATTTCAAACTATGCCTGCATGGACATTTGATATAAGTCGAATTGAAATTATTACTATCTGCTCAAAACTTAATCACCATGTTCCTTTCAATAATCCATGGCAATATTCTGATGATTTCCTTATGTTCCTTTCCTGAGTTCACGTAAACGATATACTCTCTCGAAGACAGAAAGTCACTAAGTACGAGGCCGAAGGTCGAACTATGTTAACGTTCACGCCTTCAGTCTTGCCATAGAAATAAAATCTTGCCCTTAGTGACTTACTTTCTTTGAGAAGGTTTATCGCTTACCTGAACGCAGCTCGGCCTTCGGCCTCGCCCTTAGTGAGTGATTTTATTATTTTAAAATTCGAATTTCACGCGAACGAAGCCGCCGACATAAGCTGGTGAACCAATTAAACGTAAAGATATTACCTACATGAGAACCAGCCATCCACGGCAGTGAGTGCTATAAAAACTCGAGTGACAAACTATCAGTCGTATAAGTAAAAACTAAAATGTATCAAGTGTTGAACACGACTGATGTGTATTTCGGATATTTTCTTAGGATCACAAGTTGTTGGTACAGGATTTGGTAAGAAAACACCGTCGATAGCATAGACATGAATATCCACAATCGGCATAACACAATTTATATTGATCCTTTGAAAATTTGGCCGGCTTGCAATACATTCGCATCAAATAGAATGATGCGTGAGTTAACAAGTCATCATCATCATCATTATCATCATCTTCATCTTCATCATTAGTTAGTTTCGGTCCACTGCTGGACATAGCTTCTCTCACCCAAGGCACGCCATTACACGCAGTCTTCCGTTCCTCTCTCTTCCATCCACTCCTGGATACCTTTTTAGGATTCTGTACCGCGTACGGACGGAAGCCTATTACTAATAGCCTACGTCGTCTGTCTGTCTGTCTGTTCTACTGCTGCATCTTTGGAACCGATTGAAATGTTCACAGAATATGAGTTATTATAGCGGATATAACAACATTTTTTTTTATGGAAACTGACATCACGGATATTGTAGGTCATGTAGCCATGACCTACAACATCCGTGATGTCAGCCCATAACACCGGTTGAACTTGGTGCCACGTCAGTGCTTCCCTTCGGTCGTGACGGCTACACTGAACTGGACGGAAAACACAAACTATTTACATAACCGTTTCGACCGACCTTTCATTCAGTGTTGTGGTACCAAGCCGGGCGGGTTAAACCCTACCACCTAGTAATGTAAGAAGGGAATCATATCCCTTAGTCGCCTTTTACGACATACACGGGGAGAGATGCAGTGGGGCTATTCTTTTAAATACCGGCCCACACGGTACAAATAATAAAACATTAAAAAGTAAACAATTAGGGGGTCCCCATACAAGAAACGTGTTTTTTTTTAACTTTTTTTTTGTGATGCGTAAACCTCGGTGCGCGAGTCCGGCTCGCACTTGGCCGGTTTTTATGTCTCCTGTCCTTCTGGCCTGCTGGGTAGCTGAAAGGCGTCAAACTCTACGTTCGCTTGTACGTGGCCTAAATTCGAGAACGGGTCTGCGACATATTTGCTTAGCCCATTGCCACTAGCAAGTGTGACAAATGTACCTATAGTGTAATGTTTTCTTTGCGCACGTTTCTATCTCCTCCTCGACAAGTGGAAGCCGGTCTAGGTATTTATTTCTAAGGTTCAGAGGATGTCGTGTAGGTAATTATTGGTTCCTTCGGTTTCCGTATCCGGTGAACATTATTTTAGTTGATGGGTATCCATAAGTAGGTGTTAAAGACAAAAATGCGTTTATGCAAAAAACAAATGTTATTATTTCGATTTTGTTTCGTAAATCAAAATTTATGTATAATTTATAACGGCAATTATGTATTTTTAAGTAGGGTTTTTTTTATTTTTTATAGAAAGGGCGACATGTGACGCCGATCCACCCATAAGGTGTCTAACGACGTCCATGGATGGACATTCAGTAAAACTAACAGAACAGGGATCGGCGGCCGTGGTCGACGTTCCTTGCTCTGCGGTAAAGTTGCCATAATGGGGTTAAAGTTAAATGTTTCTTTTGTCAAACTTTATCTATGATCACTGCCATGGCAACATTTATTTATCAATTTACAAAGGAAACCATTTATTTTTATTTCATTCGGTAAGCATGGCTGAGTCAGAGGGGCCAAATCATATGCTCGGAACAGCCAATATCACCTCCGAGAAGGTAGGTGCCATACCGGAGACTTCCCTTTGGATTGCTGGCTATACTGAACTAGAGGATAGCACAGCCGTGACTGCTATGCGGCCATCTTAAATCCAGTACGGTGGTACCAACCCAGTTGGCTACCATTTCAGCATAATAGCTAGTAAGGGGCAAGGGAAGGGACCTACAGTCTAGCCTACAGTTTTACACCGGTTTCCGAACGGTGAAGCAGCAGCACGTAATTATTTCCGTCAACTTATTGGTACACCCCGAACGTATTCGAACCTCGGACCTTACCGAAAAATAACCACAGCTTGTGCGAGAAATGTTACTCAAGAAATTTGGCCAAGTGCGAGTCGGACTCGCGCACCGAGGTTTCCGCAACACAAAAAAAAACCTTGAAAAAAACGTTTCTTATTCGAAAATATAGGTTTTTCACATAGGTTTCATATAAAAAACGTCTAGAAATATGGTCTAGAACGCGCGGCGGCGGGCGGCGGAGGGCGCGCGCACTTTTTCGAAAAGTGCCTGACACTTGCTGGGTGACATTTCAAATATGGCTCCGGCATTTGAAGGGATGGAGACCATCGCAAATTTTTCTCTTTTCTATTGTTTATTATTTGATGTTATATCCGCCATAATAACGCATATTCTGTGAAAATTTCGGGTTGGGCGCTGAACGTCTTAATCGCATATTGACCGAGTAGCGAAAAGAATAAATCGCAAAATGACCAAGTCGTAAAACGACCATAAAGCAAAATGACTAAGTAGTGCAAAGTCCAGATCTCCAAAGGACCGAATCGCAAAACGACCACTTTATGAAAAGTCTACATAGCGTTTGTACATTCAACATCAAAAAATGTTTACTTGTTGCGTCCTATCTATACACTCAGAATTATATATGTTTCTTGATTAGCTATATACTTACTGGCCACAAATAATAAAATTTATGATAAATACAAAAAAAATTTAATTGTCATAATAGGCGAAGTCCTTTTTCATGTCTTTATTCTTCCTCAATTTAAGTGGTATATTTTTTTGCTATGAACAAAAGCCTACTGGATGCCTCTGTCTTAATTAAAATTTTTTTTGTGTTTTCCATATAAAAATATGAAAATTAATTGCTATATTTTCACATTTTTATAATCAAATATATTTCATTTAAAATGAAATAACGAAAAAAGGACAACACAGGGGCATAGATATTGATAATATATTTTACACACTGTGTGCGACTGGATCGCCGACTTCCTGCATGGCCGCAGCATTCAGGTCCTAGTAGACGGCTGCTGCTCTGATACCATGACTGTGAACGCCGGCGTTCCACAAGGCTCCGTAATATCGCCTACGCTGTTCCTTCTGCATGTCAATGACTTATTATCCCTTGGTGATATTCACTGTTATGCAGATGACAGCACGGTACACGGACGCTACAGCAGCCGCCCCAGTGCCAGTAAGGAGGAAGTGAAGGAAGGCAGGCGTAGTGTTGTTGCTGAAGTTGAGAAAACCCTACACCTAATTTCATTATGGGGTCAGGAAAATCTGGTACAGTTCAACTCAACAAAAACACAGGCGTGTGCGTTTAGTGCGAAAAAATCGCCATTTCGCTCAGCCCCCGAATTCCAGGGCACAAGGTTGAACGTCTATGACCACTTTAGTATCCTTGGAGTGGACTTAACCCGCGAACTCAACTTCGGCCGTCACATCGAGGACAAAGTCAAGCTCGCCTCCAAAAAGCTGGGCGTCCTGAATAATGCGCGGAGATACTTTACGCCTGACCAAATCCTGCTGCTGTATAAGTCGCAGGTGAGGTCATGCATGGAGTATTGCTCGCATCTTGGGGGTGGGGCTGCTCAGTATCGACTTGGCTTGTTAGACTCGATCCAAAGACGTGCAGTTCGTCAAATTAACGACTTTGAAGTGTCCTGCAAACTTGAACCTTTGCAGCTCCGTAGAGACATAGGGTCATTAAGTGTGTTCTATCGACTGTTGAACGGTGAATGCTCTGAGGAGCTGTTCGAAACGATTCCGACTTCACCATTTTACCATAGGTCCACGCGTAACAGACAGGGAATGCATCCCTACACTGTAGAGCTGCCTAAAGTGCGGACTAAGCGCTCCAGTATTTCTTTTATCTTCCGCACTGCGAAACTCTGGAATGCACTTCCTCCCGATGTGTTTCCTTCAGTGTATGACTTAGGATCATTCAAGAGACGCGTAAAAAGGCATGTGTCACGCCGGCACGGCATTCGCAGGCCCCGTTCTAAAACGAATGCTTTTGGGCGTCGTCGGCTCAACAATCCATGATGTATGGAGAAAAGTGGACTTCCCGGTTCTCTTAAATTATTATCATCTGTAAATTCCTTGTTACGTAATTAAACAAAATAAATACAAAATAGAAAATACTCTATTTTGTTTTTTATTGTACTTCTAATAAACAAAACACAATTTAGTCTTTTAGCTATTTCGTCATTTTACGAGCTAGTCGTTTTGCTAGTTAGTCATTTTGCTTTATGGTTTTACGATTTGGTCATTTTGCGATTAAGTCTTTTCGCTACTCGGTCAAAATGCGATTAAGGCGTTCCGCGCCCAACCCAAAATTTCAACCGACTAGCTATTATGGTTCCAAAGATACGCAGTAGGACAGACAGACAGCGTATTAGGCTTAGTAATAGGCTTCCGTACGGGATACGGAAACCTAAAATGTTTCCGGTGATTGTCTTCCTGGCTCCTATAGCGTGGGAGTCTTAAGAAAGAGTTCCAATAAAATCGATGACAATAACTTTAGTCCGCCTCGTCGCCGGCATGGCACCTCACTGAGCGTGGTTTCGCGAGGAGTGGTGTGCCCGATTGTACACACATCCACCGTATCGGTTCCCTATAAAAAAAGTAATCGACAAGGTTTTTAAAGATTATTTTCTGTTCACGATGCGTACTGCTCACAGAAGCTTCCCAAAAAACATGTCAATTATCCAAAATAATCCTTTGAAAAACCGTCCTCAGACAGAAATAATACAAAACGCAGAACCGGCTCTTAATAAAGTGGCCGACAACAAACCCGGAGGCATTTATTAAGATCATATTTCATAATTTTCTCTCAGCCCAATGAAGGTAGCGTCCGGTCTCGAGGTCGATTCACTGGTAGCAAAATCGAGAATCGAATACGATATTTTTAGTACTGCATTGTTCGCCCCTACACGATTTCCACATCCTTTAGTTTTTAAAGAATGCCGCACGCCATCAAACTCGCCTTTTGTGACCCTTTTATACAATGGTGTACAATAAAGTATATTTTCATTTAATTTCATATTTTGAGTAAAAGGTGAATTGCGATTTTGGCATTTTACCCGTTTAAATAAACAAATAGGCTATCGGAATTTCACAATCTTCAACTATGTAGCTGTCGGTTAACTCCTGTCAAATGTATGAGAAATGTCACTTTAACCGACAAATTACTATTGGACGAGACTTTACCGGAGGAGATAAGACAATATTTTGCAGTGGTAAGTTGACTGTCGCTGCTGTCAATTTCTACGATTTGGAAAATATACCATAGTCTAATTTCTAGTTACGCCATTATGCATCAAACTTAGTTTCACCAGATTTTATTTCAATCGAAAAATCTCTAGCCCGATCGAGGAATGACGTTTCTTCGCTATAGATTCGCACTGTAGAGAGGTAGACAAAAATACTTTATTGATCTAAACATTTTACATAGACAAGCACAACACGGTTACATGACGGTTAAAGGCGGACTTATCCCTTACAGTGATTTATACTAGCCATTGTTTGGGGGTTTAGAGACGCATGGAGTGAAATATAAATAGTTCTGTAATTTTGCTTTAAATATCGTACCTAATCGTTTCTCAATTACTCTACTAGGATTGGCGAGTGAGATCACTCCAGACGAACGCTACGTTCCTTCTTTAGCTAGGCCGAGAGTAGAGGAAGAAGACATGATTGGTACATTCGGTTCATTTTATTCGGCACCGTACTCGATTCTCGAACCCTATTAGTGAATTGACGCCAAGGGATGGCTAACACCGGTAGCCGCTACCTGGCTAGCCGGAGACCAGAGTCCGGAGTCGACAAAGGCACGAGCCCCGATACATTCATCAATCTTGGATTAACGTCTGCTTGCGCGCCGTTTGGACGCGGGCTTAGGACGGCGGGATGCGAGGTAGTCGATGGTTTGGGGATGTCTATGAAAAGGGTTAGTGATCTGAGCTTTTTAACTAACTAACAACGGGCTATAGTAAGGAGCAAGTCGTTTTAAGTTGGTTCCGTTATTTAACCTCAAGACGCATTATTTTTGTTTTAAAGCATGGGCATGCCCCAAGTGCTTCTCGTGTATACTAATCTTAATCTTATCTAATCTTCATTAATCATGCCAAAAATTAACTCAGTTCATTAGCATTGAGTGACTCTGGCATTATATACAATTGATATTCTAGATTTTCTATTTTGAATAGATTTTATGGTTTAATTTTCAATTTTGAGTATCACAAAAATATTATTCAACGAATCCATACGATTTCAATCAAACGTAGTGGTGAAGGTACAAATAAAAACCTAGGGTAGGTAATAAATAAATAAGAATGTGAAATTTCTTGTTATTTGAGTCTGGCTTATAGGGAAGTTCTACGAAAGTTCTCATATGTTATGGTACCAAAATAAAGTCGTTGTCGATTAAACTTTTTATCGATACTTTAGTCGACATGTAAACACATCGAATCACTCGGCAAACCCGCGGTCCGTGTTGATGACGCTGTGGTTATGGAAGCTGTATACGTCGATAATTTTGGTTAAAAATTATCATATTATTGGGCTCGGTCTGTTCTATTGAATAAACCCAGGAATATTGCTGCTTCTAATTAATCTTGTAATTCAATTTAGTTTTATTCCGTGCTAGTAAGGTTGGGATTCTATTATATTGAGTTCTAATATGTGTGAATAACTAATTAATTTTCTGTAACAATCCTATTACTTTAAGTGAGCAATTCTTATATATTTATGTGTGTATGTATGTATATATTTGGTTTTTCAGAAACGGATCTTAACGATTTTGATAAAATTTTGTATTCAGATAATGTTTTATTTTTCAAGTTTATCTAGATGCATGGATGTAATACCTGAGAAATCATCAAAAAAAAAATCATGTAGTGATATCTGTTGACGCCGAGCGAAGTTCGGTCGCCGAGGTACTATATATTTTGACATTTATATGTACACAGCTTTCGTATATAACCTAATATGGTTGGCCACATGATCTGCTAGAATTATGATGTCCATAACATTTACACCATGATCCTGATGAAAGTATGTGACATGGCAATGCTTCTCGTGTGTTCGCTCCGGCTACACTCAACTTTATTGAACACCGGGTGTGCTCAAGTGGCAGTGGGCTGGGCAAATTAGCCGAAGAGACGACGACTGTTGGAGTAACCTTATCCTATCCGTGTTTTCCGTCCAGTTCAGTGTAGCCGACATGAAATGAAGGGAAGCACTGAAATTGCACCTTGTTCACCTGGTGTTATGGGATGACATCACGGATGTTGTAGGTGATGTAGCCAACCGTGTCAGTTTCCATAAAGAAAAAAAAAATTATGGCTTTGATTTGTGTATTTGCTTGTTTATCTTAACATACTTTTCAACTTACAATATAGCCGTAAGAAGGCATGCATCTGTTAAGTTGCCTTGCTCAAGGGCACGGTAAGGCGACACAGTGTAAGGGCACGACCGAGGCAAATAAATAACATACGATTACTTGGTGCATTGACGGCACAGCTTTAATCGTGTCGTGGCGGGTTTACATGGAGACTTCTTGGGGATTGACACCGACCGACCGACACACTGAATGAAGGTCAGTTGAAACGGCTACATAGGGAATATGTACTCAGGTTCAGTGCACAAACGAGGGGAATGGCGCTTAGTTCCGACAGGAGCGCGCCCAATAATAGTCAGTAAAACCTATTATGATTATAAACCTATTTCGCATGAAACCACCAAAATTTTTATTGAGAGTATTCTATAGTTTTGTTCAAAAGTGTCATACCGAGTGTTATACCTTCCCGGGTCCCTATCTCTTCAACAAAGTGGATCCTTCTGTTAAAAAAACAGCGAGTATTTTCCTATTTAAAAAAAAAGAAGCCAAAAATTTAAAAACAGCCCCGACCCTTAAAATTTTTAAAATTACTTCCGTTTTAAACTTTCAACAAAAAATTTAATAAAAAATAAGTCGGGAGACCGCTAAGTAAATTCCCGCGCAGCTCTGAGTTTTTATATTTTATTTACTTAGTGGTCCCCCGACTCCTTTAAGTAAGTAAACTGAAATTATTTTTGAATTTTTAAGGGTCGGGGATTTCTTTATTGACGGACGGTTTCCGCATTGTCCATCTTCGTAGTCAAATTTCGTCGTCGTCTAATTAAGACAATAACACATCGCTTGAACCATCAACATTTAAAAATTACTAAAAATATATAGAACATAGGTATTTCGAATATAAAATATGTAAATGCTGAATGAGAAAGAATACCTATTCGTACCTTTTAGAAGAGCAGAACAAAGTGATAGTTGATTCATTTTCATGTGAGCCCACTATACAACCAGTTCTCAATAATCTGCTATTATAAACCGTTTCAGAGAAAAACAAATATATTAATTTAATAAGGTTTTATTGCCTTAAGAAGTTGACGATATCCCTGCTCAAACACCATCGACCATTTCATTGCATAATACATTGTATGATACATTTTGAAAGTATGAGCTGGTTTCAGACGCATGCTTAACTCCAGTATTTCTATATTCCATATTATATTGTTTATAATATTATTCGAAAGCTCTTCGAAAACCATTTATAATATCGAACGAATGAGTACCCGATTTCACGGCTGGTCTTCATTATTGTGGATTTATAAATATACGAGTAAGTATGTACCTATTTATTTAAATACGAACTTTAAAAGCTTCAGTCAATTATACCTTCAAGGCAGCGTTATGCCTGTATCGGAGCACTTGGACCTCATTGGAACCAACATTTCCAAAAACGTAGGTTCCCGTCCGGCAATTTAATCAAGTCTATAAGGCTAAAACTGCATCGAGAAAATTGGGAATACTTTTCCGCAAACGGCGTTTCTTCTCACCGGCACAACTATTCCTGTCGTACAAAACACAGATTAGGCCGGTGATGGAGTACTGCAGTCACATCTGGGAGGGTATAGTACCCAATATCTGCTTGCGTCCTTGGACTCGATACAGCGCCAAGCCATCCGTCTTGTTGGTGACCCGAAACTTACAGATGGTCTGGAGTATCTGAGTCACAGACGATTTGTAGGTTCGCTCCGTCTGTTTTACAGGTACTTTCATGGAGGCTACTCTGTGTAACTAGCATACTTTATTCCCTGCCACCCGTACCTATCTCCTCGTGACTCGTCGCAGAGAGGCTCTGCAGTCTTTTGTTGTTGACATTGGGCTTTTGTGAACACATCGGTTCTCTAAATAGTTTCTTCGTCGCACCGCTAGGATGTGGAACTGTCTTCCGGCGAGTGTTATTCCCGAATCCTTTAACCTGGATGTCTGCAAACGTCGTATTAACAGGCTGGACAGCGTAGCAACAGAACGTGAACAGAACAGTCCGCAAATATGCTGGCATGGCGCCTAACTGAGCGTGGTTTCGTGAGGTCGACTGCATCACTGGTCTCTCGGCACAGCCACCCATGTTGGTTTACATTAAAGAAACCTACAAAGCAGACGAAGTAAATCTTACGTCATCGATCTACAACCACTGCGACTTCGTAGGGATGTCGATGCGTGTTCTACGAGTATACATTTTTCCATGGGGAGTGCTTGGAGGTGTTTGACGCGATCGTCCCCTTTCTACCTCCGCCCGCACCGCACACGCACTGAGCAGTACTTAATTTGAATTCCTCGCTGACCGCGCTCAGCGTTGCTTACCAACAGTCGACCGACCGCAGCACTGAGCTACCGAGGCTGACAACGAGTATTGTTATTGATCATTCATATGGCAGTTAGACTGCACTCGAACTTGTCACAATTTGTTCTATCCGGTTTGATTACACATACGAAGAAGAACCGATAAGAAACTTCGCAGGGTATTTCTGTTTTATACATATTATGACAAGTAATTTAGTGACTAGTCACATAATAACATCGCTTCTATCGAAAACACAGCTTGAGAGCAAGATTAACAATTTTGCTGAGAGTTCTGACTACAAAGACTTATTAATTAAGTGAATCAGGTGTAAAGATCAACAATCCATGCTGACGGTGCCAAGAGTCTCGCGTATCAATAAAAAAAAAAAAAAAGAGCCATTGTCAAACTTTGATACGTAAACTGTATCAACATAATTATTTTAGTATATTAAACATACTACAATAGTATAAAAAAATAAAAAATTTAAATATATGAATATTAAGATACTTGAAGTATCAAGTTATCAATGGGTTAATAAAATTGAGGTACTAATCGTACCTAGTCAAGAGTTAACTAATTAATTATGCAGTCAGGTAAGTAGTATATACATAGGTATGTATACCATGCTGCCAATTGGAGCAGGCCAGGCCAGTCTCCACAAACAGCACCCGTTCACGAGCATCACGCCAGGGCCAGCTATCGCCTCCCTCAACCATATTTGGGGGTGAGAGGCGACCCGACATTATATGTATATTTCTTTTTAAGGAAAGTTTACCGTAGTATAGTAACGAGCGTTGGAGTAACCGACGTGCGCCGGTTGCCATGGTCACATTGCATTGCGCACTTTAAGTACATAAACTATAATTATTTCTTCTTGACCTATGCGGCAATAAACGTCACTTTCGGTAGGGATGCGAAACAGTGTTCATACTGATATATCGATGCAAAACTAAATCACGACTCTTAAAGAGCCCATCGAAAACGAATATGACAGTTTTGGATCTCACAATAGAAACGGAAATTAGGTTTTCAATAATGTAATGACATACATACATATCACACACGCTGAATCCCGACAATCGGGGTAAGCAGAGTAATCGGTGTTGTGCTGCAAGAACTCTGGTAAATTACAGCACAACACCGACCACCACGTTTCGCAAAGTATTCGAACAATATTCAATCGATCAAGCAGCAAGTAAGGCACGAAGACCCACCTGCTGCATGACTCGGTGGAAGTACCATGCCAAGGTGAGAGGTGGCGAACCCGTCGCCCTTTAGCACGGCATCTTGTCCTTATCCCTTAGTCGCCTTTTACGACATGCACGGGGAGAGATGCAGTGGGGCTATTCTTTTTAAGTACCGGACCCACACGGTATAATGTAATGAATGAATGCGCGCTGTAACCGGATAGAAAATCTTTTGATATCTTTCTCACACAATAAGCAATCTTGTAAGTGTGAATGAAATGGAAGCCCTTTGGAATTTTGCTGATTAAAATAAAATTAAAATAATACGAATATGTATATTGTCGATAGCATCGATAAAAATCGACAACAAAAGTCGATGTTCGTTCCTGCCTGGTGCCGCTTCACTAGTTTCATCGGTTAGCCTATTGTCTTTCGTCGGATTATTTATGGCTCGAAGGGTATAGAATATAGATGGTTCGACTCTAGTAGAGTCACTCTACTATAGACGGGAGGTGTGCTGATGCGTGGTCTATATGTTCAGTGGTTAGTCAACGTTTTCAACAAACAACAAAGGTTCCGTCGCGACGGTACAATTTTTCTAGAACACATTTCCGTAAATGTAATTTGACCTTTAGAGCAAAGTGTGCACGCCATTTCTATAACTCATCGAAGCGTCAGATATCTAAAATGGTGACCAGCAAATTCTCACAAAAGGTACTCCACGACCGCAAAGAACAATAATAGCATAGACCGCTCCTTTGTCTGCCGGCTCCTCTCCTAAATCTCGTAGAGAAGTGCCCACTAAATCACTAGCCCATTTGTCCATTAGGGACGGGCGCTTGGTTCGGCGACTCTGTCGAAACTGCTGGAGTTACGTTTATGGTTTGCGTTAAGGGCAGTAGCAATTGGGTGTTTTAGGAGGTCTTGTTTTAACTTGGAGTTTATTATTGAGATTAAAATGAAAGAAATAATAAAGAATTAACAATTGGGTGAATCAACTTTTTCTTGTAACGTAAAAACCAGCTGCAAAGTCAAATAAAAAAAAAGTTTATTACAATTTATTATTTAGTTGATAATCAATAAGTATAAAATACTTAGGTAGATCATCATCATCATCATCATCATCAGCCTGTATCGATCCACTGCTGGACATAGGCCTCTCCCAAGACACGCCACCACACGCGCTCTTCCGCTCTTCTCATCCATACATAGATAGGCAATTGAAATAAAAGAAGAGAACTATTTAAAATAAAAACATTAATCAAATTTTTTGGGGTGACCCAGGGGACGATTTTGTCCCCAGTTTTGTATGGAAAAAAGGGGTTGTCCCCAGGGTAACCAATTTTTTTTTTATACTCAAAATTCTTTGTGCATCTTCTTTCTTATTAATCAATTACTTATCTTAGAGTTGCTGTAACTATTAAAATATGTATATATATATAATGTGAATTTATCAAGATAATATCCTGTTTTCAGACAGATAACAAAAACAAGAAAAAGTTGATTCACCCAATTAACATATTAAAATTCGATCACCAACAATATAAACTTTCCTAATTGTATGGTTGGCTACATCGCATGCTACAACCGTGATGTCAGCTCAACACCTCGCTGAACTAGGTTCCATGTCAATTGATTATATCTGGTTGTATCGGTTCCTCGCTAAACTGGACAGAAAATAAGTACTATTCGGTGGATACCATGGGGGCATGGTGTGAGGAGACAAAGCGGCTCGCGAAAGACATCGGGATGCCCCTGTACGCTGCTTCAGGAGAACAACGTTCGCTCGAGTTCCTGAGGCAGCGTATCAGTGTGGCCATCCAGCGAGGCAACGCCGCTAGCGTCCTCGAAACAGTGCTCACCCCCCCCCCCCCCCCCTGGAGGAGGGTTATTAAGTTTTGTATAGGTTATAGGTATTTTTATGGAAACTGACACGGTTGGCTACATCACCTTCAACATCCGTGATGTCAGCCCATAACACCGGGTGAACTTGGTGCCACGTCAGTGCTTCCCTTCGATCGTGCCGGCTACACTGAACTGGACGGAAAACACAAACTATTTACATAGCCGTTTCGACCGACCTTTCATTCAGTGCGGTGGTACCAACCCGGGCGGGTTAAACCCTACCACCTAGTAATATAAGAAGGGAGTCATATCCCTTATTCGCCTTTTACGACATACACGGGGAGAGATGCAGTGGGGCTATTCTTTTATATTTTAGGTTTATATTTTATTTTGTAATTAGCTTTATGTGTTTAAAAAGTACTACTTATAAATGGCGGCGTTTTATAGCTGTGCACCAATACTATATTATACCTATACTCCCTACGCACGTATTATTTAATGATTACTTATTTTGCCTAAAAGTACTTGCCTACGTAAGCCGTCCTAAGGATTTAACATAAAGCAAATTCGCATCACAGTGTGGTTACCGCGAGAAACGGAAGTCTCGAGGTTTTCTCATCTCGCACCTTACAGACTAGGGTCCGGTCTCAAAATGTCGGAAGGTCAAGAGACCAGTAAGAAATATGCTCGGAGCTACAACGGAGCCCTTGCAAGGGCTGGTAAGTGGCGTTAATTAACTGTAATTAGGCTAACACCATTGGGAGTAGTTTTGTTTTAGTTCTGAATTACATAGGTATATAAAACACAACAAATGCGGAACAAAATAAAATTATTTATGTCAGAATTGAATGATTTTTATTACAAGCTTTTATTTAACTGCACCTGTAATATGGGGCCTGTTAGTACGTATGTTTTTTTTATGGAAACTGGCACGGTTGACTACATCACCTGCAACATCCGTGATGTCAGCCCGTAACACCGGGTGAACTAGGTGCCATGTCAGTGCTTCCCTTCACTTCATGTCGGCTACACTGAACTGGACAGTAAACACGAACTACTATTTACAGAGCAGTTTCGACCGAGACGTTTCATTCAGTGCTATAACAACCCGGGCGGGATAATCCCTAGCCCTACCACCTAGTAAGGTAAGAAGGGAAGGGACCTACAGTTTTACGTGGAATCCGATCCACGGTCAAGTATACATAATTATTTGTGGTTAAAATCTTGCAACTGAATTATAACCCAGTTCCACCATTGAGCTGAAATTGCATATCCACACACTTTTGGTGCTAAAAGAAAACTGAACACCACAAAATAAAATAATAAATAAAAAAACATTTTTAAAAACAGGCTTTTATTTAAGCTATGTACTAAAACGACAAAAAAAAAATAAAGTTACGTTTTCGATTCGTTTTAGGTTTTATTTCAAAACATAAAGTAATTGAGCTGTATATTGCAATATAATTTTTCCAAGCCATTAATTACCCTAGCAACGTACTCAATAGATTTGACCCACGTTCGACCCAATTTAACTAAATGTTCCAAATTTGTCAACAAGAATAATATTTTATTGACTAACGGCTCCGGAGACATAAAGGAACGTTTTAGAGTAGAGCGAGCGATTTGAGGAATAATCGCAGACCTTGGGGCAGATGGCCGGGATATTTAAGCGGATATTTTTTTTTGTGTCGGCTCCTTAAAAAAATCTGGTCATGTGTGAACATATTCACGTGCCGAGGGTTCCGTCACTGCAGCTTTGCTCTCGTGGTCGAGATACGAGGCCGCGGTCAAACTTTGGATAGGTAGGTAGCCGTCCGACCGTTGTTGAAGTTGGCCGTGGTTAAAGTAAAGTGAAGTAAAAAGCGTTTATTTCCCAGTCAGGAGTACAGTGATACATCGTTCGTAATACATTATGTAACTTAAAAATAAGAATAGGTGTAGTTAGGATTCCACTTGAAACTGTAGGTCCCTCCCCTTACCTCCCCTACAAGTGTAGGTTGTAGGACTCAACCCGTCCGGATTGGTACAACCGCACTGAACGAAGGTCGGTCGAACGAAAAGCCTATAAAAAATTTCATGTTTTCCGTCCAGTCAATGTAGCCGGCACAACCAAAGGGAAGCACTGACGTGGCACCTGGCTGACACTGACTAACTAACAATGACACTGGCACATACTTATAAGGGTGTCTGCCAGCCAACATTTCTGTCTACACTACACTAAATGTAAAGACATGAAATATCCATACATATCACCTACCACTAACATAAAAGAATGTAGGTAAGTTGCTTACAAATAAAAAGAAAATCCAACTCTAATACTTCCTTTATCCACGAGTCCACTCGCGAGAAACCAATTAAACATCACAAAAGTCGATAGCATCTCATCAAAAATAATCCCTTACATCCAAAATGAAATCAAACAAATTCTATTACTAAGAATATTAAAGAATCTCCAAAATCTATTAGTCTAAATCTGCCAAAATGCCCGACAATACAGATCAATATCGAACTGACATAATTGTACACGTATAAAAGTTGGTGCTCGATTTTGGACAAAATTAAACAGTATAATGGCACTATTAGTACGGTGGACGAACCCGTATTGTGGGCCACCCTACTCCTGGCGTAATTCGTACGTGTGAAACTGACATGCGACGCCTATTATTAGCTGCACACTCTGTATTTGGGCCGCTTCACAGTGGTGCAAAATTTAAGTAATTAAACTTTAAGTTTAACCTACTGCCTCTCTCGGTGAATGACGTAAAAGGCGACTTCTTATCGAACAGGATGCCGTGCTAAAGGGCGATAGGATAGTCACCTTTCACATAGGTGCGGTCCTTGCACCGAGTCATGCAGCAGGTGGGTCTTCGTGCCTTTAGATAACTTGTCCTAAGTAATACGTAGCTAAGCGTGCGGTATGTAGGTATGTATGAATGCACCTAAATATGATATTTTTTTTATGAGCATGTCATTCACTTTGCCTACTACGCAATACCTAAACATTTTTAATTGATTTAGGAGAATTCTTGAAATATTATAGTCTGGCTGGACCAATAATTACAAACTCAATGTGAAGTAGCTACTCCTGGTAATAAGAAAATATTTTAATAAAATACATCGAATAAATGAATTGACATTGATATTTTAATATTAAGCATGAATAATATTAAGAAATTTATTGGCAACTTATCAAAAAAATTAATAGAAAAAGCAAATGACAAACGCGCTGGTGAATACTTCAGGCAGAGAGTCAGCCTGGCGATCCAGCGTGGGAATGCAGCAGGTGTAATGGGCTCGCTTCGCGGACAGGACACGGAGGACGGGCTGGACGAAATATTTTATATTTTTTAGGTTAGTTCTAATTTTAGGTTAATTTTAGTTTTTAACTTAGTTATATTTTATATTAGTTTAGCTTAGATAATTAGTTTAATTTTTATTGTATCTTCATTTTTTGGTAGCATGATATATAATATAAGCATAATATTTTTTTTCTTAACTTCGTATGAATTTTCGAAAACAATTTAAAATTATTACACAATGTAGGATTCGTCCTTTTCGATTTTCACGCAATACAATTTAAACATGCCGCGGCAAAGGGACAAACTGCAAAACACAGTAAGTATAGTTATATCAAACAAAACTACGAGTTTGTCGCTTTTGCCGTGGAGACTCTTGGGGTGTGGAGCCCGGACGCCAAAGAGTTGGTGAAGCAGTGGATTCGTCCGGAGACCGCCGCGCCGTGCCAGAGCGTTCCTAAATAAAAAGATAAGCTTGGCCACTCAGCGGTGGAACGCTGCTTCGGTTCTTGGGACCGCTTTATCCTTCCCAATGGAGGAGTTATTTATTTTAATTTTTAGTTTTACTTTGTTTTAATCTGTTGTTTTTTCCATTTTTAATTTATATTTATATGTATTCTTTTGTACTTCCGAATAAAGTAATTCTATGCATTTAAAAAAATGTAAACATAATATTATTTAAAGTGTCAAAAATTATTCCTGTACTGTGAAAAGATCATTACGAAATATGTTGCAAGCTCCCCGCTTTAGGCATTGTACTGAACTATGGAGCAAATTGTTTGTTGATGCCTACGTTTGTTGACTTACTGATAGGGTCACCAGACACTGCGGCGGCGGGACATTGTGATAGCGTTATATTATTATTAGAAGAGTGTGTACGTAAGTGCGGGTTCTCTCCGATCGTTAGTAGTAGTCGAATATGGAAACACAAAAATTATTATAGATCTTTTTTTTTATATTTCAGTGATCATTTTTTGGTCATCGTAAACCGAACGTAAACAAACATACTCAAGTACATTATGAATTTGCCATCTGGTTTGTTCTATAACGCACACTTGTAATTTAAATTCCTATAAATTTTATAATAAAATGTTAAACTCTACATATTTTTTGTCGTCACTAAAATCCACGACGCATTTGTGAACACACAAATGATTGTCCTCGGCCGATACAGAAGTCTGGCTACCGCAGCTCCGTTTCCGATCCGTCCTTTCACAGAGGAAACCAACGCACCTGGCTTTTGACTTCGATATACATTATAAAGGTGTTTTTTTTAAATATAACATAACGTTTCATAAATCGATTTAGAAATCGTTAAAGTGTTCTTTATTTAATTTTACATATTACCTAAATAATACAATTAAGTATTATTTATTACGAGAGGTCCCTTGCGTTACATTGCTCAGTGGTAGGTGGGTGAAAATGTTATAGCACGATGTAATAGAAATCAGACTTACATAACTACCAAATTGATGAAATTATTATTGCAGAATAGATCATTTGAAAAAAAAATTAAGAACACCCGACAGAATCGAAGTTCCTTACGTTTTGTATTTATTTATTTAAAATCCAATTATTTCATAACATAATTTAATTTTATCAGGATAGCGCCTATGCGATATTCCTTTCAACTTATTCTTACACAACTTAGCTAACAAAACAACCAATACAACAATGGTTCGACTTCAAACGACTCTCATAGATGGCGCTCAGGGCAACAGTACGCGCTGCACAGCCAATAAGGAGCGTTGCAACTTCCGTTCGAACTTTCGTGACGTTTCTTTTTTTTGTGAGTTAGGTCCCCATCCCAAACGTGCGTTAAAAAGCTTCGATTAAAACATTCAGAACATGTAATAAATACAATCTAAACGAATATGAAATATCCAGAAATATCTCGTTTAGAACTGCGATCCCGCTCGCGTTCGCAGTAGACCACTCGCGCGGAATTAGCGTAAAAAATTGCCCAAACCTGAGACCCCGCTGATTTATTCCTCGCGTCAGGCTCGCGCAAGACTAAGGATCTCGTTTGTAACAATTAGAGAGACGTCGCCGCTCCACGTCGACTGCTGTGTTTATTTTCGTCGATTCAACCCCTATTTCACGATACGGACCCCTAATTGGCTGGTTTATTTACTGGCGTATTTGTTCGTCGAACGCTTTGAAACAACACAACGTGATAAGAGTCGTGTCACGTGCTACAGAGCTCTCGTAAGAGTTCCACATTATATCATACACGGCACACACATTGAACATACAGTTTAGAAGAAAATATACTTATAATTGATTGAATGTTTCGCAAATTAAAATACATAGGTACACACCACACGCCGTATCCCGACAATCGGGGTAAGCATAGTAATCGGTGTTGTGCTGCAAGTACTCTGGTAAATTACAGCACAACACCAACCACCACGTTTAGCGAAGTATTCGGACAAGGTAACTATCAGGCAGCAAGTAAGGCACTAAGGCCTACCTGCTGCATGACTCGGTGGAAAGACCGCGCCAAGGTGAAAGGTGGCTAGCCTGTCGCCCTTATGCACGGCATGTTGTCCTTATCCCTTAGTCGCCTTTTAGGAAATGCACGGGGAGAGATGCAGTGGGAATATTCCTATTAAGTACCGACCCCACGCAATACAATAATATATAGAAAATACTATATAAATTACACAGTATACGCCGTAAATCTAATCAAAAACTTCAATGTCAAACTATTTACACACATATACTCACAAATTGGTGTCCGATGATATAAATAAATATTCAATATTTTAATATAATATTATACACTCAGTATAGATAGATGCATTAGAGAAATTCGTATGCATATCCTTATTCTGTATAATGTTCTAAGATTATCGCGAAGCAAAGTGAATAAATTGAATCGAATTCATTGTACGGTGAGAAAAAACGAGAAGTAGCATTTCATTATTTACTCCGTTCACAAAATCTAATAGTTGCGTAACTATTAGATTTTGTGAACGGCATCATTGATTGACTTGCCTTGACATTATGAAAAGCACTAAGAAAATTATACATGGGTTTTTTTATCATTATATATACAATTATATAATTATACTAGCGTTTGCCCGCGGCTTCGCTCGCGTGAAATTCGTATTTAAAAAGAAGAAAGTAAGTAAGCCCGCTACCGTACCTTTATTTCGACGGGCGGAACAATTCGGTTTTTATGAGAGCCACATATAGCGTAACCGGAACTGAATTTTATTTAGCCTATCCTGTGTCCCGTATAATCATGTGCTTGTATTAAGTTTAATCGAATTATGGAGGAACATACATACTTACAGAAAATATTTCTAAAAAACGTAAATTTAGTTTTATTATCATACGTAGAGTCTACGGACGCAGTATCTCATAAAACAAATTAACTTACTCCATGACCACCCCTTACAGATTTATTATTAGTATTGATTGATATAAATTATATATTGAGAATAATTACATATTTCGTTTATGGTTTTACTTTACTGAAATACTGACGCCTAGTAGTTAGCCTCGAATAAATATAACTGCACTTTATTTGTTTTGTACTGAACGCTGATGTGTTAATAAATACTAAGTAAGTACCTATTTAATACATGATTCTACAATGTTGCTCATAAATAAAGACTTTTAATGTGGTAAGCATGAATTATTTCTTATAAATAAGTAAATGTTATGCTTTTGAAAGAAAATAATATGTTAAATGTCGACAAATATTTGAAACCGTATTTCAACGCTGAAATTAAATTGGTTTGCTGTCTCTACAGCTCCCGCTTTTTAATAGCCTGTCATTTCTTTGAAGATTCGAAAAGTTTAGCGCCCGCTGATTGGCCGAAACGAGCGGCGCAAGAGAGGTGGAGCGAGTGATCAAGAATTTAAAATTGGAAGGCTAATCCCGCGCTTGTCAGAGATACTTTTTGAAAATAATTGTACTTCCATTTGTCTTCTTGTTTGAGGATTTAGCTAGCGATTTGTAAAAGTCTTCTGTTTCAGCGATCTCGAGGAATAAACATTTGGTTTTCCCGCTTTTAAGATGTCCTTTCCAGTTTCTTATTGCTTTAAGGGGGCCTCGGCCTCTACATTTCGTTGGAGAATACAATTTATTATTTCGGATTCGACTGTCTAATCTTTCTTCGATCGTTTGTTCTACCTATAGGTATACATACACGTATATTATTGAAAAATTTAAAATTTTATAAAACATACCTTACATTTTACAAAACGTTTCAGAACAGACTGACATGACGTAACGTTTAAGAACCGGGAAAATGTGGAACGCACTCCCTGCCCATCTATTTCCTCCCAAGTACAGCCTGGGGTTTTTCAAAAGGGGCGTGAAAAGGCTCCTGTCAGGCCGGCATGGCATTCGCAATCCCTGTGCATCACAGAATCATCGGCATCGTTAGACACCTACTTGTAGGTGAAACGATGCCACATGTCGCGCTATCCATAAAAAAAGTTTATTATTTATTTATAGAAATCGAAATTTCTCCTTCTTTTTTTTAAATACCAAAATATAGCTATTACAATTTGGTATTAAAATGTTGCCGTCATTATTATCAGTGCACATAAAATACAATAGGTATATTATATACTTCTTGAGTAACATAAAGCGGTCAATCATAAGAGTAAGATATACTTGTAATGTAAGAGTACAAACAGAAACCAAAAATACGCAACATTTTTATTTATCGATAAACTAATGTGCCCGAGACACCGTCCGCGCTAAAGTCGACGAAAACTCTATATAGATCTGTTGAGCAGTTTTCGAGTAAATCACATGAAAGCTAACCGAATTGGTATATTTCTCCCGACTGCTCAGCTCACATGAATAAAGGGCTGACGCTATATAGTATAGAACCAGACGGAGATATGTTGCATTACATAGGCAAAAACGGCAAGGGAATAGGTTGAGTCGTTCTTGAGTTCTATGGAAACATACACACAGACATTAATCTTATATGTATAGGGATAGATAGGGATGACAAGTCGCAGGATTTACTTTACAGAATCTGTATCTTTTGGATTTTTTTGTGAGTAAGTTTTAATTACCTACCTACTATCATGTACTTATATGTATGTATTAATAAGTATTCTTATTATTAAATTTATCTCCAATTGTCACGCAACTCTTTTGCTACTACCTACTTACATTCCACTATATTATCGAATCTCAAACATCCAAAGGTTGACTGTAAGAAATCTCTGTAAGGGATAAGTCCGCCTTTGCACCTTATGTAAATTTTCCAATGTATTTGTTACTGTTTAATGTTTACTGGAGCAATAAAGAATTTTCTATCTATCTATCTATCTACCTATTTCTTTGCTAGGTTTTTGCCCGAGGCTTTGTTCACGTGAAATCCATATTTAAAAAGAAGAAAATAAGTAAGTAAGTAAGAAAGAAGGCCGAGCTGCGTTCCTGCGTTACATTTATTTCAGCGCGCGAAACAATTGAAGGGTTGAAATTCTATAGGGTCTAAGTGCCAAATAATCCAAAAACGATATTTTTGCGGAAATACAATCAATGTGCCAAGGCTAATAACATACAAAAGAGTCTGAGTGCCTAGCTCCGCCCTATACTACACAGACGCTGTTAAAACAAGGGCCGTTCTATGTGCCACTATGCGTGTATTTTTCAGTTTTTTTGTTATATCTCGGCTTTAACTTTTAGGCACATAGACCCTATAGAATTTCAACCCTTCAATTCGGTTTGTATGAGAGCCACATCTTAGCGTAACTGGAACTGAATTTATTTATCGTATCCTGTGTCTCGTAATAGGTAAATAGGCTTGCACTAAATTTTATCAAATTCGGGTGATCGCTTAAGATTTATGGAGGAGCAAGAACATACATACAGAAAGATTTTAAAAAATCGTCAATTTATCTTTAGTATCATACATAGAAGTCTATAAAATCAATATCTCATAAAACAAAGTAACTTACTCCATCACCATCCCTTACAGATTTATTATTAGTATTGATTGATGGTGCGCGAGAAGAGGTATCTAATTAATTATATAATTCTCAAATATAATGCAACCATTAAATTGTATGAGCCCACCCTAACAGTTTTCCAAGTTTCAGAGCAAGTGACCTTTATTAGCGTAGGTCGTACTCGGGCGTAGATCGTGTTTTCATTGATTGCAACTGTCGGAGAAGAGATTTCGCTTCAGTGATTTGATAAATGATAAAATTTCATTCCAAGTTTTCTTTCAAAGACAAAATATCTAAATGTATTTTAATGTATCTCAGATGGCGACTTTGAAAGTTCTACGGCTGTTCCATGAATTTTTAATGCCTGCTTATTGCCACTGTAGAATCTATATACTTAGGTCGGCCATTTAATTAGTATTAAATATTATATTTATTATATATATATTTTTTTTTTATTGAAACTGACACGGTTGGCTACATCACCTACAACATCCGCGATGTCAGCCCATAACACCGGGTGAACTTGGTGCCACGTCAATGTATCCCTTCGGTCGTGCCGGCTACACTGAACTGGACGGAAAACACAAACTATTTACATAGCCGTTTCGACCGACGTTTCATTCAGTGCGGTGCTACCAACCCGGGTGGGTTAAACCCTACCACCTAATAATATAAGAAGGGAGTCATATCCCTTATATATCCTCTGTGTATATTACAGCTGCTGCTGGCCTGAAAGGTGCCTATTCACTGCCCACTATTGTAGGACCAGAGACTGTACTTGGGAGGAAATATACACACACACACCACACCACGCTGTATTTCTACAATCGGGGTAAGCAGAGTAATCGGTGTTGTGCTGCAAATACTCTTGTAACTTACAGCACAACACCAACCACCACGTTAAGCACAGTGGCGGGGCATGAACTTAATTAGATGTGGGCAAGGTAAATTTTGCGAGGCCCTCTCAATTTTTCCAATAGGTACTCAATACATTCAACAACATCATCAAATCGGAATAATACCGCCACTATACTGTATTATTTCAATATTCACTGCCTCTGTCCTGCTTTCCCATCTTGTGTCTGATAAAGGCTTTATAGTAAGCTTTAGTTTGCCTTTGATTAAGTCTAAACATGTTTACTCGGGGTCTCTTTTAATAGATCTAGCTGAATATTTTTCATGAATCAAAGCTGCATGAACTTTCGAGGTGCGAGGCCCGTTGGGCCGCGAGGCCGTGGGTGGTCGCCCACGTCGCCCACGCCTTGCGCCGCCTCTGATTAAGCAAAGTATTCGGATAACTATCAAGCAGCGCGAGTAAGGCGTGAAGACCCACCTTCTGCATGACTCGGTGGAAGGACAGCGCCAAGGTGTGAGGTGGTCCCTACCATTCAACCCGCCCGGTATGGTACCACCGTACTGAATGAAACGTCGGTCGAAACGGCTATGTAAACCTAGTTTGTGTTTTCCGTCCAGTTCAGTGTAGCCGGCACGATCGAAGGGAAGCACTAACATGACACCTAGTTCACCCGGTGTTATGGGCTGACATCACGTATGTTGTAGGTGATGTGATGTAGCCAACCGTTTAAGTTTCCATAAAAAAAAGGTGGCTAACCTGTCGCCCTTTAGCGCGGCATCTTGTCCTTATACCTTAGTCGGAAATAATGGACATAATATATTTCTTATAATTAATGTAGTTTACTGTATAATACATAATATTGCACAAGGTTGTTAAGTTTATTTATAAATAAATACAATTTAACGAATTTAATATTATTTTAGCGTTTTACCGGTGCGATAAGTGTTGAGCTACATCGCTGTGCAGCCATGGAGGTGGGGAAGTGTGCAGCTCGACGTTTCGAAATGAAATGAAATGAAATTAAAATGAAATGAAATGAAACGTTTATTTGTCGCTATTTCGGATTACAATTTAAAAAATACAACACAATAATTAAGCAATATTGGCGACAAATTGGGCTAAACTCAGCGTGTGCAATAGATAACGTATTGCGCTGATTTTCAATTGAACCCATTTTGCCGGGAAATGCATTTTTTTTTACTTACTTTTCCTAGCCTAAGCATTCACTAACGGGCACTTCAAAATTATAAAGTCCCATCTTTTTCCGCATTTTCTCGCCAACTTGCGGCCTCGCAGTCCCGCTCGAGCCCGCGACACATGTCCGACATTCCGCGCCTCATATAGACGATAATGACGGTTTGATGGCGTCATTTTGACGCAAACTTGCCGGCGGCACAACTTCGGTCATCGGTTTTTTATTAGCTTTGTCTCTAGACGAAGGAAGTGGCCCTGTGTGTGTCTGTGTGTGTGGGGAAAAACATCATGATAATAATGTATTGTAATAATAGTTTTTTAGGGTTCCGTATCCGGTACGGGACCCTATTACTAAGCCTACGCCGTCTGTATGTCTGTCTGTCTGACTGTCCATCTATCCGTCCGTCCGAGGCTCACGGGGGTCCACCATAGAAGAAACTAAAAAGTGTATGCGCGCGCGCGTCCTCTACCGAACAGAGTATGAAGCATTTTAACTAATATGAAGCAAAGAAAAAGAAAGAAAAATTTGTTAAATTGCAAACAAAAATAATCTTTGGGTGCGTATTTCTACACAACCGTTCTTACAAGAATAATTACTACGGCGGCGACGACTACTCCTCCTAGCTAGGTACAAAGATGAGGGCTTGGTGTAAAAGTGTATATTCATGTAACGGACTTTTTTTTAAACTGACACGATTGGCTACATCACCTACAACATTCGTGATGTCAGCCCATAACACCGGGTGAACTAGGTGCCATATGTCAGTGCGTCCCTTCATTTCATGTCGGCTACACTGAACTGGACGGAAAACACAAACTATTTACATAGCCGTGCGGTGGTACCAGCCCGGCCGGGATAAACACCCTACCACCTAGTAAAGTACGAAGGGAAGGGACCTACAGTTTAACGTGGAATCCGAACCACGGTCAGCCTCCAACGGTCGAGCGGTCACCCATCCAAGTACTGACCGCGCTCAGCGTTGCTTAACAACAGTCGACCGACCGCACCACTGAGCTACCGAGGCTTCCAGACAGACATACATTGTATTGTATGTCATTCAATAGCGCATAGATAATGTAAATGGTCTTTCCCCAGACACGTTAGCCCACTTACAAGTCGGGCTGGCACCTCCTCGGAATGAAATGGGTTATCTACAATAAAAAAACATACGTAAATTCCGTCTCTCGAATCTCCAGTACATAGGTAGTCACCCCATAGCTCGCCTGATAGCCACCCGAAATGGGCACCACAACAGTCCCCATTCCATCCCATCACAAACAAATATATGTATATTTACATTAAACTTAAGTTCACGCCGCCCACGTACCCCTCACGGATAAAATTGAAACATATTTATATTCCAGTATGATTTCGCCAAGCCATATTCCCCATGAGACGACACACGCGCCTGCCCGGTCGTCCATTACATACAGACAGACGGACAGACGGACAAATGCCAACGCGGTACGTGATGCCATTGTGAGCTGTCGATGAGATTTTGCAATTCATCCCTCATTTATTCAAATTGCGCCGCGAAAATGTGTAAGACGTGTGCAAACGTTTGAAGCGATTTGTAAGAAGTGAATGGTTACACACACCTAACAGGTGTACCCACTACGTGATTGTACAAATTGATAAATTTTGAAAGTGGTGACTGATTTCTCTACATAGGTATCGCATAAATCTAAAAATGATTATCATTTAAAGTTAACCTATTGGCCTCCCAATGATTAAATATGCTTAAAACAGACAAAAGCACGCAAATCAACATTATAATAAAATAATAATTTTAATATTATTTGCGGATTTTCGCTGCGCTTAAAACTCTTGATATTTACAATTTGTTACCAATTTTATAATGTTCATCGTATAATTTCATCCATAGGTAGGTAGCCTACGCTTGGATACCTACGCTAATTCAAAGCGAAGAAAAACTGAAAAATAAACTTCGCAAGTCACAATGTTTAATTAGTACCTTAGTATATAAGTATTATTTTACTTACAAATAATTAATCCATATCACAGAGCAACTTCAGCATACCTATTTACAGGATAAGCGTGAATACTGAATGAATTGGTGCCATCTATCGTGCAGTAGGCCAAATGTTAGTACATCGGTAGCCGCTAGATGGCGATTAATCTATTTGGTACCTATGCAATAAAATAGCTGAAATTGAGGCAATCAAACTGTTTCACAAATATTAAATATTTTCCAAAGTTCCAAGATACCTTCATCAAATATTATGTACTTGCATACATTGACTTCCATCGATTTAAATAAAATATTTAGTGATTAAATAGTACCATTGAGAGTACCGTTGACTAAAGCGGAGTTTACTTTAGCAGTCTTTGGGTCCATTCGTTCCTCACTTCATTCATATCATTCAAAGAATATAACATTGTAAAAATGAATGAATTGGTCAATATCTATCCCTTTCTTTCTATTAAAAAAAGACACTGATGAATCTATATAATATGTGGTCAAGCTACAGACCACATTATCAGTAATCTGTGCCCTGTGGACGGAAGCAGACCTTGCTTGCCCCACAGGTAAAAAAAATGTGCCAAGCCCCCCCCCCCCCCGCTCTTCATTCATTTTCCTGATTTATTTTATTACTGCTCGGCTTGCTCCTATATTCACTTTTCTAAAACCGCGCCGCGGGAGTGGTGGTGTCCAAATTACTACAGTAAAATAAATAAATAAATTAACAATGAAGGGCGACAAAACCGTGGACCTACAGGCCCTGCGTGACCTGGCGAACAAACTGCGCATCGACAGCATCGTCTCCACCAACGCCTCCAAATCTGGGTAAGCAGAATATCGGCATCTCTGATTTTCAATTGAAGGACTTTTGAAGGTTAACTGTTAAGCTACAGTGCTAACTGTATGTAAAGTTAAGATGTACTTATCTAAAATACTACTCAGTACTCACTGAATATGTTCAGAGTTTTGGCAAGTAGCCCGCTCAATTTTTTGGCATTTTATTTTTAGGTTATAGCCGGCCGGTGTTGATGCCAAGCGACAGATGAAAGTCAACGTTAGCTTTTCGGTAATAAGGACGAATTTCTCTTGCAGTGATCACCCACATGATATTTGAAATTGAAACTCATGCTGTGTATCCGTGTAGGTTAGGTGCAGATATAGATATATAGATAGATTGTCACATGCATGATTGCTCAGCACATGAAGCATTCAATGAGGCGACTCAGTAAATTTACGAATTCGACAATGTTACTAATTCCTAAATACCAAATAATGTGCACTCTTAACAGTGTAGCACGGAGTACCTACATGTTTGGGCTAGTCAATTCAGTGTGTATTTGTAATTCGGTTATCAATCACACTGACTGTCGCCGAGTAGAAACCACGTGACTTTCGCGTCGTAGAGGTCACAGATGTTATTCCGGTGGGTCTATGGCTAAATCTTCAGACAGTATTTTACCCAGTGGTAATATATTAATAGGCATTTGCGAAATATTTAAAGACAATTTCAAAATCTAATGTTAAACATCTCATCAGCTATCTCACGACAACGTCACAACCACGGCACAGCACGGCGACGACCACAATCTCACCTTGCGCCAGTGTTGCCGACTTTGTCGCTACATCATCTTTATCGTCCTATGAAGACATATCCAAATGTTTACAATGAAAAAACTGTTTCTCCTTACCGACGCGAAACTGTAGTTTGTTTTATTGGCTGCGTTATAATTACACAAAACATAAATGTACATGCATTTATATATTGTAAGACTAGACTAAACTAAACTTATAAATGTTCTTGTCACACCAGAGTGGACCCTAACAAGTAGTGCTGTTGCTCTGCCTATATACCTACGTATCTATTCAGTGACCTTCTAAAATTATACATAATCGTAGTACCTAAGTAATGTAGTAGTTAATATAGCAGGTGGTATGGTAGTTAGTATAAAGGTTTCTAGGGCGTTCACGTTCAGTAATCTTGGGTCCAGTCCAGTCAAGGCCGCTAACCTAGATTCGTTTAGTAGGTACTAAAAGTTATATAATGTTGCCTGGTTGTTTAAAATGTTACAGCAATGTTCTAAATGTGAAACATACCTATATGTACCTAATATTAGCTATTGCCCGTGGCTTCGCTCGTGTGAAATTCAAATTTCAAAAGAAGAAATCAAGTTATAGACGTCTTACTGATAGACTGTATATTCAGGATTGTCATGATATTGTTCCAATGGTCTCACTTTATACCTGAACCGCATGTATCCCAATAAAACCCCAGGCCAATCTCAGCACTCCTTCCACTGACAAAACTAAAAAATATTGTAAAGAGACGGAGTTGCGTCTAGCATCTGAAAGAATGCTGAGGAACCAGTACTGCCATCATTATCGACCATACACTGATGGCTCTCTGGAGGGAAATGGTATTGGTGCTGCGTTTTGGGATTCACTAAGTATAAAGGCTAGTTATTTTTACTAGCTTTAATTACGAAGTGACCTAGAATAAGAATTTATTTTAAAAGTCTATAGAGAATAGCCTGCACATTGTGTTTTCGATGAATTTTCAAATTTGCGTATCGAATGTACCATCTTAATAAATTTTTATGCTGATTAAAAATTTTTTTCCGTGTTGCAATTACAGATTGTATGTCAACTATCTCTAAGGTGAACGCAATTAAGATCTGTTCCCACGAGTGTGTCACGCAACAGTTTTATAACATTTGATAGCTTATCAGTCACTGGCACCAATTCTGATGGTGATTTTACACGTACCTATGCATGGCCAAACAATCGTTTTAAAACATAGCAGTTGACTCGCTTATTTTTGTTCTCATTCTGATTTGGCCAAACAATATTTGGTTGATTTTATTACCTATTCGATTTTTTTTCCAATTTTTTTTTATTGCGCTTTGACCGCCCTTTCATTCAGTGCGGTGGTACTAACCCGGGCAGGTTAAACCCTACGACCTAGTAAGGTACGAAGGGTATGTAAAACTGTGGGTCCCTTACCTGCAGTTTTACGTGGAATCCGAACCGCGGGCAGTCTTCAGCGGTTCATCGAACGGTCACCCATCCAAGTTCTGACTACACGTAGGTGTGCTTATGATCATGAACAACAGTTGACCGATCGCACCACTAAGCTGCCGAAATCTGAAAAGCCGACATCTAAAAAGAATATATAGACATTTTTGGTAGCAGCCACACCTGTGATGTCAGCCACTGGCGGCCGGTCCTAAAGTGCGCCCGTGCGCCGCACTACCATACCACGAGAAGTCTTCACTTCACTCAAAATAAATAATATCTTACAATACAACATACCTACATTAAAACCATAAAGATCGTACTCCAAATAAATACGAATGTGAATTCGACCTTATTTTATAGATTACAAGGCACGTTTTTGCGAGTAAACCCGCGCCCCGTGCGGAATCGAGAAACGCACGCGGGTCTCCCATTTGAATGTATGGGGATCGGCAAAACACCGCTGGCGCGTGAGACAAAAGATACTTCATAGAAACAGTATGGTCCGAAATGGAGTTCTGCGTGCGGCGCACGAGCGCCAAACAAGGACGCTATATCGTGAATAGCCGCGCGTGCGACACGCCGCGCCGCGAGCGATTCCTTTTGCACGAGTCCGTCTACCTAGATTCAGCGCGCTGTCATGTGATGTCGCATACCCGTTAGCGCGTGAATATTTAAAATGGTTAGGTTTTGTGCTTTCTGTCACGTGATACTGTGAATTAAGTGGTGCCGATATCTGCCTAAGAGTTGGTTAAAGGTAAGGCTTTACAATCAGGTGATCCCGGGTTCAATTCCTACTTTTCAAATGTTTTTTTTAGTATTTTTGGGACATTGCTATTGTTTTCTTTTTGAAAGCTGCAGCAGTGTTGTGGTCTATGGGTGTGTTCATAAAGGTACTATAAATGAGTTAAAAAACTTGTTTGGATTTATTTTCTTGTTTTTTGCAACTCATTGAGTGTCTTGAGAATATTCATACTAGGTACGTATTAATACATAATACAACGCAGGCGTTTGAACAATTCCGAAGTCGCGATCTTAAAATAACATTGGGAATGTGTTGGGAAATTTGGTATTTAAGGAGGTAGGTACCTACTTAGCGCACTACCGGTCACTGAAGTCACCAGCTGCCACTGATGTCAGCACATAACACCTTATTTCTAATGTAATTTTATTAAAAAATTATAATAAAAATTTAAAATTTAAACCATGTCGGCAGTTCCCTTTGTTCCGGTGTAGATTTTATTAGTGATTGGCAAGCGGTCACAGCTACCGTGTCGGAAATTGCTAGGTACAGTAAAATTTTATTATTCATGCATTACACTTAACCTTTCACGTTAATCAAATTCAAATATCAATTGGTAATTATTTATGTAGTACCTACAATCGAAATACATAGTGACAATGATTGAGAAAAGAATGGTTCGCTGGTTCGACCATGTTGGAAGAATGAATAACAGAAGACTAACGAATTAGATTTGTGGAGCGAATGTGAGTGGAAGAGTCGGGAAGGGTCTAAGGGCCCCTTAAGGGAGTGATCCATTGGCGACCCTACGAGCTAACGGTGTAAACTGTTGGCTCGTAGGGTCGTCGTTCGCGTTGGTGCTCCATTGGCGACCCTACGAGCAAACGGTGTAAAATGTTGGCTTGTAGCACCAACTCGCGAAATCCATTTTATCGCCAGCCTAGAGCACGTGCGCTCGCTCCCGCAGTGCGAAAAAACTGTTTCCCCGTAGGCTCGCCTGATCCACTGGCGGTTTTTACACCGCGGTTTTTAACACCGCAAGGATTTCGAGCATGACCGAAGAGCCAACGGTCTAAACCGTGGTACTTTAAAACCGCGGTTTTAGGTGATCCATTGGTGGTTTACACCTTTAGCTCGTAGGGTCGCTGGCGAGCTAACGGCTTAGAACGCCAATGGATCACCCCCTTTAGACGCACATACGTGGACCAGATCGGACAAGGTCTCTAAAAGTTTCCCAATGGGGTAGGCAGAAGGCAACACAGTTCTCAACGTGCCACGATCCTGACACCCCACGTGCTGCTTCTTGTTCTCTCATAATGTTCTTCATACATGCTCGTCGGTTACGTGCACTATATACAGGGTGTTTGATGACTATAGGTCATACATAACTCATAAAGCAAACCAGGTACTCCTGAGCCTATTTGGAGCAAAAAAGTTATTGTTCTACGGTGAACTAAATAATTTATTTAGTTTTGTATGGAAAAAAAAAAGTTAACCGTAGAACAAAATGTCATCTAACTTTTTTGCTCCTAATAGGCTCAGGAGTACCTGGTTTGCTTTATGACCTATAGTCATCGTATATACACTTGACCCTTTTTGACTACATGCTCGATCTGGTCTATGCACCTGTGTCTATGTATGATATCGTTGAAAATAGCATGAAATATAATTTGATGCAGACACCCCACGTCGTGCGCGTCCATTGCGGAGATAATGTCGGTGCTGTTCTACCACACCATGCGCTACAAGATCTCCGCGCCCCGCGACCCCTCCAGCGACCGCTTCATACTCTCCAAGGTAAGCCTTCATAGATTTATGTAAATTAAGAAAATGTAATGTAATGTAATGTAATGTAATGTAATGTAATGTAAATATTCTTTATTTGTACACCAATATACAAAATAATGGTACAAAAAGGCGAGTTTATTGCCAAATATTGGCAATATCTTACTACTAACCTTTGGGGTGAGATAATGAGCATGTAGGCATACGAGATAATTCGAAAGAGGAATTTGCTCTGTCCTTCCTTACATATATATTATTATTAATATACATACCTATTATACAAAATAAATAAATAAATAAATATAAAATATACTTATACCTGCTTACATATGTACACAAATATATATTTATAAATATAACATATACTATACATTTTGTCCAAATAGCAGTGATATTATTGATATTATACAAAGTACCTACATCCAACATTAAAGTAAATTGAATATTCGTCTAGGTTCTATATACTTCATGCAGCCGTTTTTTAAAATAGTGGATGGTTGATGAAGTACGTATCTCTCGTGGCAGTTTATTCCACAAGCGTACAGCTTCAACAGTGAATGAGTGAGTATAAAATGACTGCGAGTGAGCAGGTATAGCTAGAAGAAGATTATCAGCCGACCTTAAAGGTACACCGTGCGAACAGAGGTAGCTGAACCGCTCACTCATGTAATTTGGAGAATTAGGGTCATTCAGCGTGCGGAAGAGAAGAGAGAGAACGTGGGTATTCCTGCGGCTTCTTATATCAAGCCATTGAAGACGTGCTCGATATTCGGAGATATGATCGAACTTGCGCAGACCGAAGATGTAGCGGATGCACATATTAAGCAGCCTGTCAAGTTTATTCAAAAGGTCTTGATTCAAATCGAGATAACACACATCTGCATAGTCAAGTATGGGGAAGAGAAGTGCTTGAACAAGCGTTATTTTAGTGCCCATAGGAATGAAGTTCTTTAATCGCTTCAGAGAATGCATGCTACCATAGATTTTACGACTCACCTCAGCCACCTGCTTACTCCATGACAGAGATTCATCGATAAAAAGTCCTAGGTTCTTGACCCAATTGCTGTAGGGAACAGCTATGCCGTCAAAAACTACCTGAGGAAGTGTATTTCTGTCCAGCTTGGCCAACAATTTGGGAGATCCTACTATGATGGCTTGGGTTTTGGTTGGGTTAACCAACAGCCCGTATCGTACAGCCCAGTCGAGAGCTTGTTCCAAATCGACATTCATTAGCCTTACAGCATTTTGAATGTCTTCGAGATGAAAGTGATGATACAACTGCAAGTCATCGGCGTAGAGATGGAAGAAGCAGCGAAAGGATACAACGATATTGTTGATGAAAATTGAGAATAGTAATGGTGAAAGTACACCGCCTTGGGGTACACCGGCAGAGATATCACACCACTGTGAGTGTGTGTCATCGACACGGATACACTGCCGGCGACCCTTGAGATAGGAAGTAAACCATTCAAGTACTGACTGTGAAATATTCAGAGAACGTAGTACACCTATGAGAATGTCATGATCGACAGTATTAAAAGCACTGCTGAAATCTAGCAGTACTAATAGAGTGAGTTGCCTATCGTCCATAGCGTGGCGGATGTCATCGGTGATTTTGACAAGAGCTGAAGTGGTACTGTGGGACGGACGAAATCCCGATTGAAAGGGGCTCAGGAGGGACTTTACGGATATGAAAAGGGATAACTGAGAATGCACTACCCTCTCGAGCACTTTTGAGAGAAAGGGAAGGATAGAGATAGGGCGGTAGTCCTTAAACTGAATGGGAGTACTAGTTTTAGGCAGAGGTATCATGTAGGCTCTTTTCCATGACTCTGGAAACGTTCCCGATAATAAAGAATAGTTTATTGTGTGAGAGATTATGTGAATAATATTATCTATTATCGGGACGAAGAGTTCTCGACTCATGTCATCAGGGCCTACAGCCTTACTTGTGATAGAGAGGATAATCTTTTTTATTTCACAGTCAGTGGCTTGAGAAAATATAAATTGATCCTTAGTAGGAAGTGTAACTGAGTTCAATTGAGAAAGAGTGTTCGATTTTTTGGTAGGGTCTATAGAAAATGGTGAAGTGGAAAAATGTTTATTTAGTCCATCAAGATCAATCGACTGACTAGTCTGTGGAGAGAGAGTACTGTGTGGGGTCGGTACTTAATAAGAATAGTCCCACTGCATCTCTCCCCGTGCATGTCGTAAAAGGCGACTAAGGGATAAGCGGCCTGCAGACACCCCGGTCGACTTGTGGCTTTCATGGAAGACATAGGCTGGCTGGGGTAGCTGGAGACTGCGGGGTTTTGCACGAAGGTCCCCAACCAAGCGGGATTAGTTTGCAGGCCTAGAGCCAACCCCAAACCAAAACAACAACAACATAGTCTGTGGAGAAGCCTTCCCAACACCTAAGGTGCGTAGGAATTTCCACATTTTTTGTGGGGGTGAGTCTTGAATAGTCTCATAAATGTGGCGGCGCTTTGCATTTCGACACATCTGAGTGCACCGATTCCTTGCAGTCTTGTATAACTTAAGATTTTACTCCGTCGATTTGCGTCCGTATTTGCGTTTTAAGGCATCACGACGAGCCATCATTTTACGGATGTCGTCGGACATCCATGGTGCAGGTGTGTGCCTCATTCTGACGGGACGTACTGGTGCGTGCTTGTCATACAGAGCGTTCAACGAATGTTCCAGTATTTCGACTTTAGTGTCGATGTTCTCCGCGTCAAGAAGAGAAGACCAATCTATGGTAGCAGCATCAGCCTTCAGCACAGAAACATCCATCCTGGCGAAATTTCGAAGTAGTTGGATCTTGGGTTTTTGTTTGGGAGGTTTCATTTTATATGAAGCAAAAATTAGGTCGTGATTAGAAAAACCAGGTGCGGTAAACTGTCCATGAGCGCTGACAAGATCCTTACGTGACGTAAGTATCAAGTCTAAAAGAGAATGAGTGTCGTTAATGTGAAAGGTTGGGTTTAAAGAGAGAACATCAATATTCAGGGAGCGAGTAATGGACATAAGTTTTCGGGATCGTGTATCATCCTTGACCAAGCAAGTATTAAAATCACCTAGAATGAGCAGATGTGTGTATTCAGCAGCATACTGCTCTAGAAGTAACTCAAAATCACTAAAGTAATTAACTCTAGGGGGACACTAAAATACGCAAAGAAGAAGTTTGTGATGGTTAAAAGTTAGTTCCAGACAAATATATTCAGCTGATGCTGAATATTGTGATGAAGATTGAGAAATGATTTTAGAAGGAATGTTGCTACGGAGATATATAGCAACACCTCCCCACCCCTTACCCGTCCGGTCGTTCCTTATGAGTTGAAATCCGGGGAGGCTGTACGATGTAGACGGAAGTGTAGGTTTGAGAACAGTCTCGGAGACTAGGCACGCATGTATGTGAGGACTGGTAAAGGTAGTGAGGAGATCGGAGTAGTGCGCAGGAATACTTTCCGCGTTTATGTGACACACATTGAAATTTTTTGCATTATGACAGAAATGTGCATGCAAAGTGTCACCTAGGTGGGGAGCATTGAGAATCGAATCCTCCGCATCGCTAAAATTTTCCCTAGACGACGAATTGACAGAATAATATGAATCGGAGTCAGAATCAGTGGACATAATGTAACTATAATATATAAAATTTATAAATTACCTACAATATATTAATATAATAATTATAAACTAAGCATATATATACAATACTAAACAGTGAAATATACGAGCTAGTGACTGCTCACTATCACACCCCGCCAGCACACAATAGGTAAAAAGGAAAGTTAATTACAATACAACCCGGTAAAAATATATAGAAAGAAACATTCTTAAAAAGGAAAAAATTCTACAACATTCCCAAAAACAGCGTAACAAATGAAGGGAGAGAGAAAAATCCAACTTATTGATGACATAATTTGACAAAATACGCAAAATTAAATAGGTACAAAAAGAGAAGTATAAATTGCCTAAAAACAATAACAACACACTTCAGTGAAGGTCTCACAAATACACCAATGAGTACACCATGTATATGATTAAGGAAAAAAAAATACTAATACTGTTTCGTTGACACAAGAATTAAGAACAGGAATGTAATAAAACAGTGTGATACAACCAATTAAATTAATGTTCAGCCTAAGAAATTTTAAATTTCATAAAGCATAATATAAAATAATACAGCTAATAAGTACATGGTGATAAATTGTGAAGTTCGATATGCAAGTCCATGCAATAGGACTTGGCTGTATGGTAATGTACCTTCGCCTTTCCGCAAGGAAAAACAAACTGTTAGGAAATGTCAGTCAAACGCAAACGTCAATCAAATTGCGGATCGCTAATCTCTCTCTCACCAAACAATAACAAACGTGAAGTTATTAGTAAAGAGAAACAAAGATGCACTTGGCGGTAGATAAAAAAACAGTTTCAGTGAATTTGAGTGTGAGAAGAAAATACCTAAGTGCATATAATTAGGAGCAAAGTACACACAAACTCGAGCATGTTGTTACAACTCGTCCAATCCAGAATGGAAAACTTATTTTTTGGTTTTCGGCTTCACTGATTGAACCGGTTGCCCCGGTAGCCGTACACGCAGCTCGCGATCGGCGCCTGGTTCCCTCCTGGAGCCGGGCCAGCTGCCCTTGCGACCGGTTTCACTCACTCTAACTTCGACGCTCGGGGTTGTCTGTTTGTCAGCGCTCATACTACCATCCTGGGCTGCATGTTTCGGGACCCCAGTGCTGGATTCCCCCTCAAGGCCGGCCGCCAATTCGCGTGCTTGTCGTTCATTCCGCACGTTATGTTTTGAACCGTCGTGAAGTACAACGAAGATATTTCCATTCGACGTCCAGCATTTTGTAGCGTCGAACAGTCGCCTTGTCTCCGCGAACACCTTCTGCCGTGAAGGTGTGAGAAATTCAGTAGTCGACACGCCAGTACCCTTGAAAGAAGTCTTGTTACGCCATACGTGCATACGTGTCTCCAACTTTCTGAATCTGACGAGAGTCGGGCGGTTGCGCTTGCCGTCGGCTGCCGCACGTCCCAGTCGATGACATGCATCCAAGTCTTCGGTTGTCAGGTCCGACAGCCCCGTCCTTCTCAACACAGTCAGCACTGCATTGGGCAGATCTTCTGTAGACTCGCTGAAGCCGTGCAGCAAGATGGTCTTGCGCCGTGACCTCATCTCCAAGTCATCAATCTGCTGCGTAACGAGCTCCAACTGACGCCGCAGGCATCCAATAGCATCCCACACACTGGACTGGAACCTAGCGAAGTCATGCCGCAGTTGATCACGCACGGACGGCTGCGTGCCTGCCGGTGCCGCGTTCTGATCAGCCGCTTCCATGTTAGTGAGCCTGGTCCAGTAAGCGCTCAGATCATTTCTGAAGGACTCCTCCAGCCTCCTTATCTCACCGAGTGCGTCAGTCTGTGTCATTGTTGAATGAATGTTGTGTAGTAAGTGGTGCGTATGTGCTGGCGGGATTTTCAGGTGAGTGAGCTGTTACATTAGGTCACCCACACTCTCAGCCTCTAATAGGACTTGGTGCAACAGTTTGACCGGTACTCGTCACTCATTACACATTTAATTAAATAATTATAGCAACTTTAATTAGGAGCGTAATAAAGTCAAACTTGCCGTTTTCGCCTACCCACACTTTTTTCGAAAATCGTAATATCTGAAAACACTTAACACTCAAACCTAACAGTGGCAGTAGAGCCTGGCGCTGTAAGCTTCAACCGCCTTGTAGAATCTCTGGAATATAAGAATAATATTATGCTGATGTCTTCTATTCTAATAATTGTCTATTATTCTAAATCTCTTCTTTCAAATTTGTTATTGGAAGATGACATTGTTGGCTACCTCATCTAAAGTAGCGATTATTATTAACAACCTGTTACCTTCCTGGTCAGCCGCGCGGATGACCCAAAACAATAGAAAACAATAGCAAAGTTTAAGTTAGTATGTGAAAGGGTTGAAAAAGTTAAATTACTTTAAAATTGTTTTGTTTAAAATTTTAAAAATATAAAAACTCCCGTTTACTTAAAGGAGTCGGTGGACGGGTAAGTAAATTCCCGCGCAGCTCTGAGTTTTTATATTTTATTTACTTAGCGGTCCTCCGACTCCTTTAAGTAAGTAAACGGAAATTATTTTAGACTTTTTAAGGGTCAGGGTTTTTTTTTAATTTGTAATTTAACTTTTATTTCAAGTGTTTTTAAAAACTGCATGCAAATCGTTTTGTAATCAAATGATTATTTGATTACAAACCTAGCTAACAACCATCCCGATTAAATCAGCTTTCCAATAAAAAAATCCGCATCCAAATCGGTCCATCCGTTTGGGAGCTACGATGCCACAGACAGACACACCCATGCACACATACACACACACGTTAAACTTATAATTATAATAACACCCCTCTTTTGTCGTCGGGGGTTAAAAAACAGTATTATAAGCAAATATTTGTCAGGGTCACGCGGCTCCCATCCTATACGCGGCATGGGCCGAGGCCGGTCTCTTCCCCGTCGATGATCTGAAGAACCTGCGCAAGATCGACTCTGACCTGGAGGGTCACCCGACCCCTCGTCTCAACTTCATCGATGTGGGCACCGGCTCACTGGGCCAGGGGCTGGCCGTCGCTGCCGGCATGGCATACGTCGGCAAGTACTTCGATCAGGTGCCTTACAGGTGAATAGATGTTCAGTTTAAGTTTTTTTTTATTATTGATTAAATTGTATTAACTACACTTGGACAGTCATGATAATGCACCCATTTGAAACCAACACCTATGTTTTTTTGCTTTGTTAATTTTTTTTTTAAGGAAATTGACACGGTCGCTTACATCATCGCCTGCAACAATGTATGCGTACCAATCGGTTCTGCAGATATTTCCTCCACAGAACTGGTTCTGGAACGCTCTCTCTGCCCACATATTTCCTCTGAAGTATAGTCTCGGGTCCTTCAAGAGAGGCGTAAATAGGCACCTGTCAGGCCGGCATGGCATTCACAACCCTCGCTTACGACCGAATGTCCATGGGATCCATAATCCTTTGGAATATTCTATCTTATGAAATAAATACTTCAAATTCGTGCACAGAATAATGTTATCTCTTAAGTATTCACAATGAATACTTGAATAATATTTTGTGCAATAGTAAATGTTTGTCGTACCCATGCTATGTTCTCTAGTAGACGTGGGCAGTAACATTCGTACAATAATACAGATAGACTTCTCATTATAACCTGGAACACCTATGTTAAAGCATGGGTGGCTAACCAGCGGACCCGCTGGGTATCAATTTTGCAGTCCGCATTGCGGGGAAATTTCATTATACATAAAACCACCAAAACTAAAATTGTGACTGTCCTTTGAAAAAGGGCTTGAATGCACGATTTTCAGTTAAAAGTCCCCGTTTGTTCAGAAAACAAAAATTGCTATCAATCTCATATCAATCGATAAATATAGAAGGGGTCAAGATATCTTAAAATGGACTAAAATATGGAAAGATTTTTATTAAAAGGGTGTAGTTACCGAAACGGTTAAAAAACCTATTTAAATAAATTAATCTAGTGTGTTTGGACTTAATTTAATTAACGGGAAAATTGTCTAGATTTATTAATCAACTGTTCTCATACTTGGGTTTTATCCTACTTTTCTTCTCAGCATAGAATGATTGACTGGAATAATTTAAATTCGTATTTGTTGTATACCTAATTAAGCTAATCCAAAATGTTGTTTGTCAGAAGTGACAATTGATAAGAGAGTTTATTATAGTTTGTGAAAAGACACTTTGGCTGTACGGTCAAACGACCCTCGTCTTTCCGTAAGAATAAAAATACACAAAACTAAATGTTTTTTTCGAAAGACCGATCGTTTATGGAACATGCTTTTTTATTCATTCTGCAAAATCCAAACACAATAATAATAAATTCTATTAACAATTTTTACCCCTTTCCAGAGTGTACTGCGTGGTTGGTGACGGTGAGGCGGCAGAAGGTAGCATCTGGGAGAGCCTGCACTTCGCGTCCCACTACAAGCTAGACAACCTGGTGGTGATCTTTGACGTCAATCGGCTGGGCCAGTCCGAGCCCACTTCCCTGCAGCATCAGGTCTGTAGCTGTGATGTTTCCTCTGTATTATGCAAGGAGAGCAATTGAAGCTGAAAATGATTGGATGTAACCTTAAATGGGATTTGAACCTGTTGCTTGAGGTTCAGAAATGAGGTGAAAGTGTGCTGAGGAATGCAGACGTCGGCGTGTTGCCATAGCATCCCATTGTTCCCGGTATTTAATAATTAGGTAGGTACCTAAATTTTAAATCAAAACAAATATTTAACACTCAAACGACTCTGCCACGAGATGACGCTAAAGGCACAACATACTTTTTCAGTACATTGCTCTCTATGAGTTTTGTGCATATATTTTGTGCTATAGTAAATGTTTGTCGTACCCATGCTATGTTCTCTATTAGACGTGGGCAGTAACATTCGTACAATTATTAATACCTACTTCATGTAAAATAAGTTATTGTAGTGATTGAATTATTAAAATTGTTGGTTCAACTATTCCTAATTGATAGAATTCAGTGCTTAGAGATCGCAGCACATAGCTACTGACGTCTGCTCGCCGTCTGCGAACAAACAGCGTACAAACTTGGTACAACCTTGCCGAAAGATCGTCTCCGAATTTGCCTCAGTCACCAACGATATCAGTCAATCTTAAATTTTATGTCTATGTAATTTCTCCGCTTAGAGTTCGTAGAAGTTTATAATATTTTTATTGAGGTGCGATTCTTGTTTTATTTATCAGCGGTCCCCAGTCGCATAGAAGACTAGTCTTAAATTTAAGCATTATTTTAACTATTTTAAGTCAATGCTTTAATCAATGTAACATTTGACAGATGGAGGTATACGACGCGCGAGTGAAGTCGTTCGGTCTGCACTCGATCGTTGTGGACGGCCACGACGTGGGCGAGCTCGTGAAGGCGCTCGACGAGGCGGCGGCGACACCGGGCAAGCCTACAGCGCTCGTGGCCAAGACGTACAAGGGCAAGGGCTTCCCCAACATTGAGGATCTGGAGAACTGGCACGGGAAGGCCCTGGGTGGCGAGGGAGATAAGATTGTTAAGGTTTGTATATTATGCTGTGCTGATTTCATTCATATCATTTTATTTATTTATCTACTTGGTAAGTTATTTGATTCATTAGTTAGTGTGTATACCTCAAAGAGGTGAAAATCGAATGGTGTGACTGGTGTATCCGGTACGTGAATCCGTCACTTGGTCCGTCTGTAACAGTGCCTCGGCCTCACTGCCTTCTAAATGGTTAGCAGTATTATGTTGAAATATTGCACGAAATTAGAGCATATTATTTTTCATAAGCTCTAGAGGACATTTCAAAACTGACATTCCACACTGATTGTCAGGATACAGTGTGTGGTATGTTTTATTCTAATTTGTTAACCTTTTCTTTCCCTAATATTAAAAAAAAATATTTTTTTTTAACAATATTCAACAACATACATATTCAAATATTAATAAAATTATCAGAACATATACAGTTTTTTAATTTTTTTCTATGTAGTTTATTCTAGAGATAAAAAAAAACAACTGTGTAAAAATGCCAAATTGTTGTCAAAGATAAGTTAAAAAAAAAAATTATACATACAAAATTTCATATTTTCATAACAACAAATATGTCGCAGATTCTGCAATCGAAACTGAAGAACCCGGACGTGTCGGTGAAGATCTTGCCGCCGACGGTGGAGGCTCCGTCGGTGCACATCGCGGACATCGCGCTCTCGGCGGCGCCCGCATACAAGCTGGGCGAGCAGGTCGCCACGCGGCTCGCGTACGGCACCGGACTCAAGAAGATCGCCGACTCCAACTTCAGGTGAATTTTTTAGGTTTCCGTATCCCGTAACGGAAGCCTATTATTGGGTTTCCGTACGGGATACGGAAGCCTATTACTAAGACTCCGTCGTCCGTCTGTGTGTCCGAGGGCTGTATCTCTTGAACCGTAATAGGTAGCCCGTTGAAACTTTCACAGAATATGCGGTACTATGGCGGATATAACAACAAATAATAAAAAATAGAAAAAGTAAAAAATTAAGGGAGGCTCTCCCATACAAGAAACATGTTTTTTTTTCAATGTTTTTTTTTTGTGGTGCGGAAACCTCTGTGCGCGAGTCCGACTCGCACTTGGCCTTTTTAGGGTTCCATATCAGTTTTACGTGGAATCCAAACCACGGTCAACGGTCCAACGGTCGAGCGGTCACCCATTCAAGTACTGACCGCGCTCAGGGTTACTTAACAACAGTCGACCGACCGCACCACTGAGCTACTGAGGCTGACAAATGCCACGACTTGTGTTTTCCCTTGTTAGTAATATTCAACGCTGACAGGAATAAATTACATTTATGTAATATATTGTACCGTGTGGGGCCGGTACTTAAACCTTTTTTTTCATCGGTCGGAAGGGCCAAAGCACATGCTCCGACCAGCCAATATCACCTCCCGAGAAGGTAGGTGCCATACCGGAGACTTCCCTGGATTGCTGGCTATACTGGACTAGAGGAGAACACAACCTAGGCTGCATGCGGCCATCTTACATCCAGTACGGTGGTATCAACCCAGTCGGCTAGAATTTGAGCCTACCACCTAGTAAGCCTTGACTTCCAACAGTTAAATAATCCCTGCACCCTTTGACTCCCAGGCATTTTTTTCGTAAAAGATGACTAATGAATAAGCGCAATATGCCGTGCAAAAGGGCGACAGGCTAGCCACCTCTCACCTTGGTACGGTCCTTCATGTTACAATGGTATGGTACGGAGTCATGCAGCAGGTGGGTGTTGGTGCCTTACTTGCTGCTTGATAGTTATCTTGTCCTGAATACTATGCGAAACGTGGCGGTCGGTGTTGTATTGTAATTTACCAGAGTTCTTGCAGCATAACACCGATTACTCTGCTTACCCCGGTAGTCAGCAGGATACAGCGTGTAGTATGTGTATGTAATATGTTAGTTTTTATCGCAATCCTAATTCCACAAATGTCCACTGTACTCAAATATCCATCGCAGTAGTCGAATGGGTAAGATTGGTGGTAGGGGGAGAGGAAGAGAAAGGGATGTGCGCAAGTCGCGGCCATCTTGCCAGCATTTTAGAATGGTGGTCATACTAATACATTTACTCTGTGCTATACTAAAATTATTTCTTCCAGGCCCTTGCCGCAATAAACGTCACTACAACAGACAAATAGTTTTATGGCTTAAACCCTTCTGTACGTGTGTTCGTCACCTAACTCCTCCTAAACTGAAATTTTGATTTGGATGAAATTTTGTGTGTATACTTGAGTGGGTCCCCGGATGGTTTAAAAATACAATTGAACCTGGTAGATGGCGTCGTGATAAGTCAACGCGGACGAAGTCGCGGGAACAGCTAGTATATGTATAAATTTTTTGGATGATGAGGAAAGCACGTATAAAAATGTTTAAGGCCGCTGTGACTTAAGTTGGGATCTTCTTTTATGCTAATCTAGATTAATCTATTTACAGGGTGATCGCTCTCGATGGAGACACAAAGAATTCCACCTTCAGTGACAAGCTGAGGAACGCCTACCCTGACAGGTAATCTACGTAAATGCTATTACACACCCCGACCCGAACTACCTAGTCGGATGGGGAAAATCTTCAAATACTTCTTGCCCATCGTGTAGGTACAGCAAACCATCTTCAATGCTGATGCAAAGTTTTTGAAAATGGCCAATATTCCTACCGTCACTATAAGGCCTCGAAATAATCAGAGAGGCGATTAGCCAATCCTGGACAACCACGATCATGTCATGACGGAACTGGCCGGTAGTGGACTACAGAAATGACATTGAAATCTGGAGCCACTAAGCTCCCCAAGGATAAGCCCAAACCAGTAAGTCCGTACTGTGTGGGGCCAGTACTTTAAAAGTATAGCCCCACTGCATCTCTCCCCGTGTATGTCTTAAAAGGCGACTAAGAGATATGACTCCCTTCTTATATTACTAGGTGATAGGGTTTCACCCGCCCGGGTTGATACCACCGCACTGAATGAAAGGTCGGTCGAAACGGCTATGTAAATAGTCTGTGTTTTCCGTCCAGTTCAGTGTAGCCGGCACGACCGAAGGGAAGCACAGACGTGGCACCTAGTTCACCAAGGTGTTAGGGCTGACATAACGGATGTTGTAGGTGATGTAGCCAACCGTGTCAGTTTCCATAAAAAATATAATAAAAAATAAACCCACTCTCCATGTTGGGCTCAGCTCAGCCACGTGGAAGAAGCATTACATGATGCCTCCAGAAAGTGTTACATTATTGAGGCCGGACATTCTGATCTACTCAAAATTAAAAAGGCATGTAGTGCTTGTGTAGCTCATGGCCCCATGCGAAACAAATACAGATGGAGCATAATATGAAAGTAAACAAATACTAGTAGACCAGATAGTGGGGAAAGGGTTCAAGATGGAATTAGTCCAAATCGGAGCCAAGGGACTGGGACCTACGACAGAGACAGTATATAGTTTCTTCAAAAACCTAGGCTTGCCTAGATCAGCGATAAGCTCCTGCATGGAAAGAGCTTCGCAGGCCGCATACAGAATTTGGATCGGTAGAGAGGGAAGTGGAGCACGGGACTACTTCTGCCCTACGTCCTAGTCAACGCAGACTAGCTGACGAGAGCTTAACGCGAGCCGAAACTTCTAGCGCGCTGTAAGAGAGAAAAATTGCAAGATTGGCCAATCGCTGATCCCGTGTTCGATTGAAACCTTCTCCTACTTGCAATGAGCCCAGACGTGTTCGGTGAAGCCATACAGTGCTGCGATCATCCCCTGCTGTGAAACACTTTGCATATATTATCTCTTTGCAATCTGAGGAAATAATTTCTAACGTTTGAGTGGTCTATAAGTTTAGAAAAGTTTCCTGAGTCTCAACTTTTTTGGACTCTAACGCTGACGTTTAACTATAATCGAATATGCCTATAATGTCCTTATTCTATCATGCGTGTGCACGGTGTGTGAGAGAGTGATGGTGAGGATGCGTGGGATGTGTGAGTCATCAACTCATCTAATCATCATTTTCATGACGTAATTGGCTTGTGTTGGCAAAAACATATTCTGAACACTAAAGATATCACGTACCGTGCTGTCAAATAAGATAAGCTATCCGTGGTAACTTTGTGATCAATATCAGCTGTTAAACTTGATCTGAGGTCACTCTTGTGACCTTACAGTGTGACCTTACGTTGATAACTCAAGTAAAACATTCACACACAATTCGTTGCGATTTTAGTACATATTTTCTGCATATCGGAACAGAATTGAGTGCAAGATGAGACCTCTTATATAGAAATAGATAGAAATCCTGTATTGTGCTTCAAACATCAATAAATAATTATGCATGAAGAAAACACACAGGAGAACAATAGAAATATACAACAATATAGAGATAAACAAAATAGCACGCAACGGTGGACTTATCCCTATGAGTGATTTCTTCCAGTCAACGTTTGTTTGATGAGAGTAAGTGAAGAAGAATAGAAGCAAGGGTAGTGCAGAACATATATTTCCCCCCAAGTACAGTCTCGGGTCCTTCAAGAGGGGCGTACTGTGTGGGGTCGGTACTTAATAAGAATAGTCCCACTGCATCTCTCCCCGTGCATGTCGTAAAAGGCGACTAAGGAATAAGCAGCCTGCAGACACCCCGGTCGACTTGTGGCTTTCATGGAAGACATAGGCATGGGGTGCAGGAGTCTGCGGGGTTTTGCATGTCTGCGGGGTTTGTTTGCAGGCCTAGAGCCAACCCCAAACCAAAACAACAACAACAACCTTCAAGAGGGGCGTGAATTGGCACCTGTCAGGCCGGCATGGCATTCGCAACCCCTGCATACGACCGAATGTCCATGGGCGTCGTTAGACACCTTATGGGTGGCTCGGCGCCATATGTCGCGCTGTCAATAAAAAAAAAAACATCAAGACTGTTTGTTCGTAGCATGATGCTGTTATTTAAATGCAATGCCAGCAGATTTGCGTACTGCCGCTGGCTTGTCTAGGCTATTGATACGACGTTTGATGCATCATATGTGTTGGCGCAGGTACATCGAGTGCTTCATCGCGGAGCAGAACCTGGTGGGCGTGGCCATTGGGGCGGCGTGCCGCGACCGCACCGTCGCCTTCGTCTCCACCTTCGCTGCGTTCTTCACCAGGGCTTTCGATCAGGTACTTGCTTCAACGCATCGGATTATTGTCGATGTCTCTTTTGTTTTCTATATCTATATTTTTTTTTTATTATTTAGTTTCCACCATGCGACAGCGCTTGCACCTCTAGCAGGTTCGGTGATGTTGTCGTTTAATGGCATGTAGGGTGGGTCATCCCTTGAGTATTTCCCCCTTTACTGACGATGGCTATTTTTGTAACTATTGCGCAGGTCTGCTATTGTTTGACGTTTCAGTCTCCTTATGTCATGTTCGGTGTCAGTCAAAGCGACAGCAAGTGTGTTTACATGATTGATTAATCGTGAGTGATACTTTTTGCAGTAGTTTTGTGCTTCTTCTTTCACTGTATATACATATAACAGTAAAATAAATTATTCATGATTGTTTTTTGCTTTTTTTGTTCTGCTGTAGCTTTTGTCTCATGCACTCTTGTAGCGCAATTCGCTATTGTGAAACAAAAAATAAAAATCAAAAAATAAACATATAAAAATAAAAACATAATATTAAAATCCCACGTCAACTTCTAGTGTCCGATGCCAAATACGACTTTGGTCACGACAGAATAAGGTTCAATATTGAATCGTGTAAGTTGACTGAACGCAGGAATATGTGACATACCTACTAGAAAAATGCAAGCAACGGTTCGAAAATTTGAAGAAATACGTCGGCGGCCCGGTAGCGGAATTGGTAACGCGCTGGAAGCTCAAGCCGGAGTTCCAGGTTCGATTCCTGGTCGGGATGTATTTTTTCTCTTCATTTTCGACTTTGCATTTTCTCTAATGAACAAGTATAAGTCATATTTATATTGAGTAGGTGATAAGAAAATGATAAATTTCGTGTTAAATTTCAAGTTTTGACGATATTACATTTATCTAGGATCCGCCATTAAATTTTTTAAATTAAAATGTATAGCCCGCCCACCTTTTAAGTTTAAATTGTGACATTAGTAGAATACAATAGAAATTCTTTATCATATCAGCATTATTAACAAATAAAAGAAAACATACAGAAAAACAATAGCATGCAAAGGCGGACTTATCACTATAAGTGATTTCTGGTTGTTAATAACGGTTGTAACATGGGTTTTGTGTGTTGTAGCATAGTGTAGGTATATGAACTACTAAAGTCAGAAGCCTTAGTTTATGGTACGTTGACACGATGCGAGGTTTCACGCACGAGAAGCATGCCGCCTTCTCGAACGAGAAAACTCGCATTCGTGAAGCGTTCGTGGAACTGTTTACACTATTCCACATCTCGTTCGAGCTCGTCTGTGTTTCTCAGTTTTGTCAGTTGCAAAAATGGAGTCTGTAGACGATGGTTTGGCGTGTATTGGTACAATTTTAGCGTTTATTATAGCACGACGTTTGATAAGAAACAAAAGAAGAAAAAACTGAAAAGATCTTTTTTTTTATAGAAACTGACACGGTTGGCTACATCACCTACAACATCCGTGATGTCAACCCATAACACATTCGTGAACTAGGTGCCAGTGCACATGTCAGTGCTTCCCTTCGGTCGTGTCGGCTACACTGAACTGGACGGAAAATACAAACTATTTACATAGGTAGCCGTTTCGACCGACCTTTCATTCAGTGCGGTGGTACCAACCCGGGCGGGTTAAACCCTACCACCTAGTCTTGAGATCTATGTGGATAAGGAAATGGATAAGTATATAAAGATAACTTAATCATTTGCACATCAGTCCACTTTGTCATGATGCCGTAAACAACCAAAAACCACTAAGAAAACTTTTTTTCACCAACAAACTTCGTGCGAGACGCTCCTCTCGAACGCCAACTAATAAGCATGCATGAACTCGTTCGCGCGCGAACGACGCTGCGTTCGTGCACGCATGCGAGCTTGCGAGAACTGTCTACACGGTGCGTGAATGCGTTCGAGAAGCATTTCTCGTGCGTGAACTCGCATCGTGTCAACCAGGCATTAAGCTTCGTTATGGCTGGTAATATACAAATAATTTTATTGTAGATCCGCATGGGCGCCATCAGCCAGACGAACATCAACCTGGTTGGGTCGCACTGCGGCGTGTCCATCGGTGAGGACGGCCCCTCGCAGATGGGGCTCGAGGATCTGGCCCTCTTCCGCACCATACCCACCGCCACCGTCTTCTATCCCAGGTACTCATGTTAATGCTATAATTACGTCATATGGTCAGTGCAGATGGAGGTCATATTGCTTTGCGAAAATCGCATTCAAATCGATTGAGCATAATATCTCAAATTACAAGTGAACAAACACACAGAGAGCCGCACTGAGTAACCTCAAACAATTTTGCACTTCTGACTGAATATAAGAATTGACGATCAACATGGGGTGGCTCAGGGGGACAGTTACAATATATCTGAAATGGTTACAGCGACAATGGAGCCTAAAACACAGATTACTTAATAATTACTTCGTAACAGATAAATCACTCCATAGAAAAAGTTCCATACCTACGGCTTTAATAGCCTACTGTTTCACGTCGAGATAAATCACTCCATAGAAAAAGTTCCATACCTTCAGCTTTAATTACTTTTTCACGTCGCCAATCGCTGCGTGCGAAAATGTACCTAAATAATCGAGTGTAAAGTGATTATTGCTTTGCAGCTGCGCGCAGTAGCGTGGGCGAGCGTGTAGGTATGCTTCGCGCGGCTGACGATTTCCACTGAATTAGACCGCCGGCGGTCCACCGAGCGGTAGGTAGTTAGCGCGCGCAAGTACATAGAGTGCGTGAGGCCTGCCTAAAGCTGGGTCCACATATCAGTTTACCAATGTAATCATATCCGTATCGCCGATGCATATCATGATCGCTCATATGGATGGCTGACGGTACGCGGTGATGATACACTGCTATGATATAGCTCTTTCCATCTTGAGTCGGTTTTTGCCGATCCAAGATCATTAAAGGAGATACGGATACGGCACCGAGCGAGGCATATGCAAATTAAATACGGGCCTCGATACAAGAAACAGTGATACAATACGGGAATATACCACTGACGGTCGGAGTCAGGGGACTACCTGCCAAATCAGTATAGTTTCTTCATGAACCTAGGCTTGCCTAGATCGGCGATATACTCCTGCACAGAAGGAACTTTGTGGGCCACACGGGAAGCTTCATACAGAATTTGGATCGGTAGAGAGACGGGAGTGGAGCACGGGACTACTTCTGCCCTACGTCCTAATCAACGCAGACTAGCTGACTAGGGCTTGACATGAGCCGAAACTTCTAGCGCATTGTAAGACAGCAAGATTGGCCGATCGCTTGTCTCGTGCTCGATTGAAACCATTCTCCTACTTGCAATGTGCCCGGATGTGTCTCTTGACTGCATCTCTTCCCGTGTATGTCGTAAAAGGCGACTAAGGGATATATGACTCCCTTCTTATATTACTAGGTGGTAGGGTTTAACCCGCCAGGGTTGTTACCACCGCACTGAATGTAAGGTCGGTCGAAACGGCTATGTAAATAATTTTTCCCGTCCAGTTAAGCGTAGCCGACATGAAATGAAGGGAAACACTGACGTGGCACCAAGTTCACCCGGGGTTATGGGCTGACATCACGGATGTTGTAGGTGATGTAGCCAACAGTGTCAGTTTCCATAAAAAAAATGTGTTCGGTGAAGCCATGGAGTGCTGTGTTCGTCACCTGCCTATGCCACAATCATACATGTAATGTGAACGCAGCTTAGCGCACTCGGCTAACCTACCAAATAATAATAATGGGTTACAGTGACGCGGTGTCGACGGAGCGCGCGGTGGAGCTGGCGGCCAACACGAAGGGCGTGTGCTACATCCGCACCTCCCGCCCCAACACGCCCGTCATCTACTCCAACGAGGAACCCTTCAAGGTACTCACAATGTCGCACCCTTTTCTTGTCAGCATTTCCTGTTCATACGAGTATTATGGAATAGGCCAATTTTAAGGTTTTCTGTCATCATTAATGTATCAGTGCTGCGTAATTTTCTTCGGGGAAAGTTAAAAGTGACCGTTTTACTTATACTAGATTTGCCTGTGACACTTTATGAGTAAACATATTGATTTTATATATTTTTGCCCTCTCAAGTGATGTTTCCCACAAAGTTAAATTGCAGTGGCTAATAAAGTAATAATACACTCTCAAGTGGCGGCTTTCGTAGCATACATACATAGGGTAGAGTGCCAGCCGGCTAAACTTCAATGGAAGATCGCAATCTTCCTGCTCTAATTTCTGATGTAGATTCTGATTCGTGGTGTAGATGTTTCTACATAATAAAAAAAGTATAAATAAATGTGAAAGTATGAAAAAAGTATAAAATAATGATAAATATAAATATGTTGGTTTGTAAAGATGCTTTACGGCATTAATCTCATCTCTTGTAGCATCTACAAAGCATGGAGTACTTGTAGAACTTACAGTTCCATGGGAAAGTAACATACCGAAGGAGCACAACATCAAACTTAACAAGTACTGCAACTTAGTAGACCGGATTGTCAGAAACGGATTCAAGACTGATCTCTTCGCTGTGGAAGTCGGAGCAAGAGGACTACCAGCGAAGTCGCTCTACAGTCTCTTCAAGAATCTAGGGCTACCAAGATCGACGCTAAGCTCATACATGGAGAGAGCTTCGAAAACGTCACTGGAAGCATCCTACAGAATATGGATAGGTAGAGAGAGGGAGGTCGAGAGCGGGACTGGCCACTCGCGAGTCCCGACCTCAACACCCTCCTCTACTGCCGATGGGCCCGGATATGCTCGGTGAAGCCATCGCAAGCTTAGTTCCACACCTTCCTCGTGTGTGACTCTAGATATAGCGGTGTGCAATAAACATTGATTTTATAGGGGGAGTCAGATGTACCGTCAGCGATGTTTTAAAGGTAACATGAAATTAGTCTTCAATTATGTCCTAAGATGGCGCCAGGAGTATCGAATTTGAATTAAATAATTATTATATTTTTAAATCTGCTAATTATAGAACGATGCTAAGTGGGAACAGCATAGTTAAATTTAAAGATTATTTTATATTAAGTAGAAATTTCAAAATAGTGTATTTTAAGGTTTTCATAATTTTTCCAATAAATATTTTCATGTTTTGTCAGTCAGTGAGCTTGGCGGATAAAATGTATAATTTCGCCGCTTCTGCATCATAGATGTCAGACCAAAGTTAAGTTGTCCTATTTGTCTATAGATGGCATGCCTATTTCTTATTATATTGAATAGTTGCCAAATACCCACCAACCAAACCTGCGTGCAATTCAAATACGCGCGTGCGGTTAGGATAAAGTGGAGATACCTTCTTTAAAATTATATTTTTTTACCTCACCACCTTTGAAAACGGAAACAAACACGGTGGATTCCCAAAAGAATTATTTTATAATAATATATTTTTATTGTTTTAATATATTAGATGGAAATTTGAAAAGCTAGAATAAATTCAACAAAATACCAGAACCCCTAAACATTATTTTTATTTATAGATTTCTTTTTGTGTTTTCTTTGTTTTTGACGTGAATTTGATGAAACGTCTTTAGCCTGCTGCCGAATGTATTTTACAAAAAGTTGCGTCACGAAAATTATTTGGTTTCATAAGGGGCACTATCACTTGAGGCACTGCCATAGGCCCCGCTTAGTGTTCCTTATGAAACCAAATCACGAAAATTATGTACTTTTGGCGACTTAGATCTCAAAAACTATAACAGTTATAGGAAGGTGAGGCATATCGTCCTAAAGGTAGTTCTTCCGACTTGCTAGGACGACATACCCGAGAGTCGCATATCAAGCCCTTCTATTTATGGCACTTAGAAAAAAGGCTTCGAAAATCAATAAATGCTTATAACTCCTGAACTACTGGTCAGATCGACTTGCAATTTGTTTCTTTTCGTAGAAAAAAAATGCTATTTTTGAAATAGTTGTTTTTTTTCAAAATCGGTTCAGCCGTTTCAGAATAAAAAAGGAAAAAGGAAAGAAGGCATATCTCGGAAACTACTGATCCACGACTACTCATCCGCTGCAGGAAATGATAGGCCTCGATAGGATTTATTTTTTAAGGGAAGCACTGACGTGCCACCAAGTTCACCCGGTGTTATGGGCTGACATCATGGATGTTGTAGGTGATGTAGCCAACCGTGTCAGTTTCAATAAAAAAAAAAATCAGTCGAATTCTCAACTTCGAAATTTTGGACGATCACAATACTTCCTTTCTCCTTACAGTCGCTCGAAAGTAAAAAGCCACCTCCATAGTTTTTAACCGTTGCGGCAATTTATCGATCGACGCGCGACGTTCGCTTGTTTTGGAACACGCAAATGTTTGCGTGGAGCGTGCAGGCAAGCGATACGGGTTACTGCGCGTGGAAAAAGGATGACACAATATCGCTGCGATCTCTTGAGACGGTCGGTTCTGTATTCACGCGATACGCACACTACCATAATCGCGGTGTCTCGTTTTAGTAATAGTTGAAGTATGAAGTACGGAGTCCAGGCACCGAATTAAAAAAAGTTGAGTCCAGATTTTTTCCATCTATGATGCTGCTGGTGGTGTTATACCCTTCGATCATAAAAAATATTAAGATTCCGCATGTCAGGGCGATTCGTGCCCCACCAAAAATACGTGCAATTCAAATATTACGTGCATCGCCCGCTCATTCTGCCATCGACCGCCAGCGCGAGAGCACTTGCTTCAGCGTCTTCAATATTACACAAATGCCGGCTTCAGGCCTCTGCGTAGTATACGAGAGCATCTGGCATTATATTTCAAGAGTGAAAATCCCTTCAAATACAATGTTTTATAAGAAAAAGTAAAAATTTTCACTTCATACATTTAATGTGTTTGGATTAAGTGGAGATGGCTTCTTTAAAATTAAATTTTTTTACGTCACCACCTTTGAAAACGGTAACACTGGATTCCCAAAAGAATTCTTTTTTATTATATATATTTTACTATATTAGATGGCAATTTTAAAAGCTACAATAAAATCAACAAAATACCAGAACCCTTACATGATTTTTATTTACAGATTTTTGCTTGTGTTTTCTTTGTGTTTTTTTTTATTGAAAGCGCGACCTGTGGCGCCGAGGCACCCATGAGATGTCAAAGGACGCCCATGGACATTTGGTCGTATGCGGGGGTTGCGAATGCCATGCCGGCCCGACAGGTGCCTGTTCATGCCCCTCTTGAAGGACCCGAGACTGTACTTGGGAGGAAATATATAGACAGGAGAGCGTCCCAGAGTTTACCGGTTCTATAGAGGAAAAATCTGCAGAAGAGGTTGGTACGCATCCACGGTAAGTCCAGCGTGTGGGAATGCAATCCTTTTTAACAAATTCCTCTTTTCAAACAATTTCCCTTTTAAAAGCTGATATTTGGCAGAGCCATCCCACAGGTGCAAGCAGTACTCCAAGCATGACCTGATCTGCGATTTGTGCAAAAGGACTTAGGTGCACAAGAAATTTACGTGTTTCTTTCTTGGTTGGTTCTTGTTTGATTCTTACAGATTTTGAATAACATATTTATTTGCTTTATGAAACGTATATGACAAGTGGTTCAAAAAAGTTAACATCAAAGGGAGGAATACGAAAATATTAAAACTGGTCTCGTTTAAATAGTTAGTGAGAAATTATTATTTAGGTTGACTGCAAAATTAAGTTTGTTTGTAATATATTTATGTATCAAAAAGGTGATGAGTGGAGGTGAGAAATGTTTTTCTTTTTATAACCAGTTTGGTGGTTCAAAAAAAATTATCAAGGTTAATTTATAGAAGATGCGTCACTACGCTCCGCATCTTCTATAAATTAACCGTAACCTAATAGGGACCATGTCGAGGCAGCCCGTGTCGTTTGTGCATACATGTCTATTCAAAATCAATGTTTTTGTAGTTAAAAAAAGTAAAGTTTTAATTTTGCATGAAAGATTAAAAATTAAAAGTTGTATGGAAACCTGTTTCTTCTTTTAAGTAAACTAAATAAACTACGCGTCCGGCAAAACATTATTTCACTAAAATTTATTTTTTAACTTCAGTCTACACAATAAGCTTACTAGCAATTTGCTAGCAAACTTCCCCACTTCAAAGCCACGCCCCCGTCGTATTTGTGCGGAACCCTCGGTTTGTGGGTTGGTCAACTTGGTCTGTGTTTTTAATGTTAGTAACATATTGGCTTTATTTCTAGTAGACACTTCACACTATTAAAGCTAAAATTTTGATATTCCTGTCATTATTGTCATTTTGAGAAAGAAAGACAGGAGATGAACGAATGATTTAATAATCTTAATTTAAGCACGTCTGTCAAATTTTAGGTGATTTTAGTTGCAAGTGATATAAGACACGTCTAAAGTCGACATAAATTGACAAATGCGTTTGAAATTTTTATAAAATAATTCACTCATCATCCATAGGTTTTCTTTCACAAATAAATGTAAATCGTAAAACTGTAGGTCCCTTCCCTCCTAATCTTACTTGGTGGTAGGGTCTAACCCGCCCGGGTTGGTACCACCGCACTGAATGAAACGTCGGTTGAAACGGCTATGTAAATAGTTTGTGTTTTCCGACCAGTTCAGTGTAGCCGGCACGATCGAAGGGGAAAGCACTGACATGGCACCTAGTTCACCCGGTGTTATGGGCTGACCTCACGGACGTTGTAGGTGATGTAGCCAACCGTGTCAGTTTCCATAAAAAAAAAATAAACGAAAAAAATTGCAATAAATGTTTTTAATAAATAATTTAATAATAAGAAGTAAAAAGCCACCTCCATAGTTTTGAGCCGTTGAAGCAAGCGGCAATTTATCGATCGACTACGTGCGACATTCGCTTGTTTTGGAACACGTAAATGTTTGCGTGGAGCGTGCAGGCAAGCGATACGGGATTACTGCGCGTGGAAAAAGGATGACACAATATCACTGCGATCTCTTGAGATGGTCGGTCCTGTATTACGCGATACGCACACTACCTTAACCACGGTGTCTCGTTTTAGTAATAATTGAAGTATGAAGTGCGGAGTCCAGAACTATTTTTTCTGTCTACGGTTATACCAAAGAGATTAAAAAGGGTGGGTTTAATGTCTTTGTGTTATACCAAAGAGATTAAAAGAGGGTGGGTTTAATGTATTTGTGTTATACTTTACAGAATATATAAGTCAATGATATTTTATATAAAATTGTAGATTTTACCGACGACGACGAATAAAATAAAAAAATAGTAAATCTGATTTAAATGCAAAATTGATAATAAACCATCGCTTCTCTTATATTCTCTATCTTTTTCTCCCTTCCTTCCTCGCCCATCTCTCACTCACCTCTCTCCCTGTCTTCTCTCCTCGATCCCGCCTTCCTCCCCTCCTTCCCCTCACCCTTCACGGACCCCTCTTTGCCACCTTCCCTTTCGCCCATTCCCTCCCTCTCTCCCTACTTCCCTTCCTCCCCTCATGCCGCCCCTCCTTCCCATCACCCTCGCATTCACCGCTCGCATTCCATTCCTCCCCTACTACCCCTCATCCTGTCCGCAACCCCCTCTTACCCCGCCCCTTCTCCCTTCCAACCTCTCACTCCCTCCATATCCATTCCTCCTCGTTCCCTCTACTACCTCCCTCCCCCACACCTACCCTCATTCACTAACCCTTCCTCCCTCCATACCTCTCCTCCTCTTCTTCTTTTTTTTATGGAAACTGACATGGTTGGATACATCACCTACAACATCCGTGATGTCGGACATGTCGTGCCGGCTATACTGAACTGGACGGAAAAAAACGAAAAAAATAACTATTTACATAGCCGTTTCGAAATACGTTTTATTCAGTGCGGTGGTACCAACCCTAGTAAGGTAAGAAGGGAAGGGTGCTACAGTTTTACGTGGAATCCGAACCACGGTCAGCCTACAATGGTCGAGCGGTCACCCATCCAAGTGTTGACCGCGCCCAGTGTTGCCTGCACCACTGAGCTACCGAGGCTAACAAACGTACCTCCCACCCACTCCCCCCTCTTTTCTCTCCCACTTCCTCTTCCTGACCATTTTTCATTATTTCTTACCAAAAGCAGTATCTATTGAGTAATCTGTGCCAAAAGCCTAGATATTAAATTTTCATATCCTTACCCAATGACGTATCATGTATTCTACTAGACCTCTTACCCGGGCAACAGCCTTCGCTCCACCGCGGTGGAGTAACCATTACGCGGAGGGACCCTCTTGAGACTAGTAGCTCGCGAGCGACCGAACGCGGCGGACGCGCCGTCCGCGCGCTCGCTGCCGTCCGTCTGCGGCTCGCATCGCGCCAGTCATTATGCCCGGTTGTGTGTTGCGATATTGCAAAAATCATACCAAAAATATTGGGAAAAGTGATGGCATTTCATTTCATAGGTAAGTATCACTTCATTTCGATCTTAATATATAAGGTCTTTCAAAATTAGTTAATAGTACGCTAAGGGGGGGTTCTGCATCATATAGGGAGTAAAACCTATATAAATTTTTTTGGACCTTGGGCTTTTTTTATGAAAAATGTTTTTTATGTATGAAAATGTATGTACATAAAAAAATATGTGGTTGATTTTTATAGCCTAATCGATTCATTTTCATAACAGTAACAAAAAAGTCTTCAATACCATTTTGATGTAACACGTGTAAGTTGGTAAAAAAAATCAAATTCTTTCTATTCCATACTAATAAAACTAAAATTGTGGTTTTCAAAATTTCTGAAAGAAAGAGATCTATGTGTTGGAAGACTTTTTTGTTCCTGGCATGAAACTGAAACGATTAAGAAAAGAATTTTTTTTTACATTTTACATTATTATAAATTTTTTTTTTGTAAACAAAAATCTTTGTTCCTCAAAAGTGATTTATTTACGATACAGAACCCCCCCTTAGCGTACTATTAACTAATTTTGAAAGAACTTATATATAATATCTTGTTTTCCATGTGCTTAGAAATATTTGGTTCAACTGGCCAATTAGGGCTGTCACAACGCTACTTCAATTTGAAAATTTTGTACATTTTATGTATTGACCTCGCATTGCAATAACATAAGCATTATTTAATTAAACAAATAAATTGAACGCGCTCATTAGGGCTGCCACATATGAATGATTAGAAATAGAGTTCTGGGATATCATGTATGAAAGTAAATAAATATGTATTAAACCACGTTAAAATATGAGAGTGAATTGACCGCTAATTAGGGTTGTCGCTATTCTTTTAATTTTTTTTAATTAGTAAGTAATTGAGAAATTTTCAAGAAAAAAATTTTTTTTACAAGGTTTCCACATCCTACTAAGGGATCAATACGAGAAAGATGGATAAAAATAGTCCAAGATGATACATTGTTTAAGGGAAAGTGAAAATTTTAATTTGTGTAAAGTGAAATTTAAATTATTTTGTTTAAGTACGGAGGAAGAGTTATTTTAGTTGTGTTTGTGTGTGTAGTCCAAAGTATACCTAATGGTTTTTTTAGTTATATATATATATTTTTTTTAAATAAATGCTGCACTCTTTATTTTATGTATGTTTGGTTTGGAGATTTTAAGTTTAGTCCAAGGCCAAGACCGCAGTTATGAATTCTTTATTATTAAGTTTAGTTTTTTAGATATTATTCTAGTTATTAAGTGTAGGTATTACAAGAATACAAAACGGCTTTACTCGCGGTCGAAATACGAGCTGTGTGGCTCGACGTTTCGGGCCAAACGTATGGCCCATCATCATGAGCACTCTGGCCGAAATGTCGAGCCACACAGCTCGTATTTCGATAGCGAGTAAATCCGTTGTTACTTCTTAAAATGTCAAATAACCACGGTAATTTAAAAACCCATATAAGTTTAGGTATGTATTTCAAGTTATTATAGTTCTGTATTTTAAGTTTAAATACATAAAAACGTTTTTTTCGATGAAATTCACTATCTGTTTTCTTCTATAATCCTTTAAAACGTCCCACTGCTAGGCACGGACTCTGCCCACTGACATAGGAGGTATTGTTTTTATTGTTGTTGTTTTATTGTTTATTGAGTATTCTTACGGCAGTCATATTGCACTCGAACTTGTCACAATTTGTTATATATATATTTTTAATTTTTTTTTATGTAACCTGACACGGTTGGCTACATCACCTACAACATCCGTGATGTCAGCCCATAACACAGGGTGAACTAGGTGCCATGTCAGTGCTTCCCTTCATTTCATGTCGGCTACACTAAACTGGACGGAAAACACGAACTATTTACATAGCCGTTTCGACCGACGTTTCGTTCAGTGCGGTGGTACCAACCCGGCCGGGATAAACCCTACCACCTAGTAAGGTAAGAAGGGAAGGGACCTACAGTTTAACGTGGAATCCGAACCACGGTCAGCCTCCAACGGTCGAGCGGTCACCCATCCAATCACTGACCGCGCTCAGCGTTGCTTAATAACAGTTGACTAACCAACCGCGCCACTGAGCTACCGAGGCTGACGAATTTTCTTATCCCTTAGTCGACTTTTACGACATGCGACGGGGAGAGATGCAGTGGGGCTATTCTTTTTAAGTACCGACCCCACACGGTACAAATCCGGTTCGATTACTCGTACATGGTGGAAATCAGTGGAAATCAGAATCAGTTTACACAAAAATACCTTTCATAGACCAGTGTGCACTAGTTACCTAACTTTATTTTTCTTCATCGGAGCGATCGTACCTATTCGTTATGAAATGCACGTATATCAATCCTTATCAAGGAAATAAATAAGTACATTAGTTGGTGCCCGGGATTTGAACCCGCAACTTCTGCATTGAGAAGCGTTACCACTAGACTACGGGCACAATTAACCATAATACCTACTCGTAAAATAATAAATCGAAAAATATATTTTTGGTAGACTAAGTGACAACCCTACGTATTCCAATGCACGTGTTGACTGACCGGCCGGGCCGGCCGGGCCGCTAGCCGCTAGTCGCTCGCTAGCTAGCCCCTCTCCCGCTCGCTTCCCGCCCCGCGCGGCTCAGCGTTCCGCCACCCCGCTACCTTACCTCATACCTCAGCTATTGGCCGTCATTTCTCTGTATTCTTTCTTCGTAGTGCTCACTCTATACATAAAATCTCTTTGTCCTTACCTTGAGAAATCATGGATTCCCCATACAAAAACTTTCACCCCTATTTCACCCCTTATTTTTAGGTTTCAGTATCCCTGTACGGAAGCCTATTACTAAGCCTCCGAAGTCTGTCTGTCCGTCCGTCCGTCCGTCTGTCTGTCCGAGGGCTGTATCTCTTGAACCGTAATAGGTAGCCCGTTGAAATTTTCACAGAATATGTGTTACTATGGCGGATATAACAACAAATAAGCGGAGCTAGGTACAACCAAAGAGTTTGTAAACTCTTTGGACCGGAGTAAAACCGCAAACAGGAAATTACAATCTTACACGTTCAACGCCACATGAAAAATCCAGTATTTCCGTTTGGGCCACGGGGCTCACCGCTCACCGGTGAGCCTTTCCTTACTGAACCATTCAGGTCATGGGGGTCACCGGTGAGCCGCGTGAGAGGTCCTACGTAAACGCTTCCTACAAGCCACAGAGCGCAGCTACAAAGCCAATATGGAAGTGAGCCGCATGGCCTTGTAGTCGAAGCGGACGGCGTGGTTTTCAAATCCAATAGAAACTTGTAGTTTTTTATTAAGTTAATTGTAACGATGCTAGGGCTGCTCTTAACGATAAGGTAGAAAATTATATTTTTATTAATAGAATTAATAAAACCAGAAAATAATAAGAAAATATTCGTCAAAATAAAAATGAACATAACATTTTCTTCATTACCAAATAAGAAGACATTATTTATTACGAAAATAATTTATGAAATTGAACAAAAGAAAATATTTATGAAATTGAACAATCACAACATTATGTTATGACACTTCATTATTTAAAATAATCAATCATCTTAACCCTTTGGCTCTTAACCATAAACAATAAAGAATTATCCGTGAGTCTTGTTAAAACAAGGCAAACAAAGGAATGGTTTAGTTGGGCTGCTTTGGCAATAAGTGGATACTTTTTTCGACTTGGTTTTAGCCTGTTTGCTACCCATTATTGGTACGTTCTTTGCATAACATTGGTGACATGTTCTTCTCACTTTTCTGGCCAATCCCTCTTTCCTTTCCAGAGTGTGTTTCATTCTCTTCCGTCTTTCTATACGCATTTCATCGTCGCTATCCTCACTCTCCGACAAAAGAATTCGACAGCATCTTCTTTTCGTTGGTTGAACTACGTCTTCATAGAATCTATTCCGAAACTACGGTTCAGAAGATCTATCTCGATGTTTTCTAACTGCGTTAGCGCTTCTTGTGTTAACTCGAAATCTTCAAAATAATCCATTTTTGGCGAGAAAAGCGTAAAACATCCTCAATTGTCGACGCAGCCGGACCGGGATTGATCGCTGCGTCCGCGGCGAGCGCGCAACGGGTGGGCCGCGGCGTGACCCCGCGGCCCCAGCCAACAGAAAAATACAAATCCTTCATAGGAGGCCACACGATCCACCCGTGAGCCTTTTGCTATATCTCGAAAATTAGACGGTAAATGTCGCAAATTTTTATTTTCCTTACAAATTACCGCATTTTATAAACTTTGTGATGAAAATCTCAAGTTGATGAAAATTACGGATATAATGAGTTTGGCTTGGCCCGAACGGAAAAGTACGCTAGGCCCACCGGTGGGTCGTATGGCGTTCAACGTGTTAATTGTGGGCTGATTTTGAAAATTCTTTTTTTGTTTGGTAGGTCATACTTCAGAGGTGCTCCCATTGAAATTTTATCGAAATTGATTCAGCGGTTTATGAAAAATCAACAAAATACTATTGGTGTGTGGTTACCTTCAGCAAAACTTTTGTGATGTGGACTTTTTCAGCAATTTGCAGTTTGACACATGGCGAATAATTCTGTACCACTTCAAACGGATTTCGATTATTCGATTTCAATTATGGTTTTTTATTAAATATTACTAAAAAGAATGAAATAAAAACTGTTTTAAAAATATAAAACCGACTTAAAAAAAAAATAAACTAGAACTAAAAAGTATTAAATACGTACCTAATATTTTGAAATTTTCTCTGTCATTGTATTGAAATACATGAATCGATATTGTCATTCATATTCGGACCCTTGTTTCATGAATATTCTAAATTTGAAATCTTTTCCGACCGGCCAGATGCGCTTAATTTATACGAGTACGAGTACCATCGAGCTGGTCTGATGATGGAGACGGAAGGTGGCCATAGGAACTCCTAAACTACACATGATAAACCCATCGTGTTTGGGCTCGTTGAATTTGTCTTCACGAGCAATTTACTTTAGACCTAGGAGATTCTCAATTCGACGGTATGTTTTCTTTTTTTGGATGTTTGTTACGCGATTACTCCGTCAATTATTGTGGGCCGATTTTGAAAATTCTTTTTTTTTGTTTGAAAGGGGATAACCATGAGGTGGTTCCATTTTAATTTGGTCGAGATCAGATTGGAAAGCGAGGCGGAATCGCGAGGCCGAAGGTCGAGCGATTCCGCCGAGTACATTAATAGCAAAAAATTTAAAAAAAAACTGTGAAATAAAAAACTATTTAAAAAAATATATAAAAAAGGCCTTCAAAAATGTATGAAATTAAAAAAAATCGAACCCTAGAGTAGTTGAAGGCGGTGCTAAAGCAAGCAAAAATGATACATGAAAGAAAACATGCGCGGATGATATCCTTTGTGATTTGTGTAGCCTTCTTTAGCACCGCCTTCAACTCTAGGGTTCGATTTTTTTAATTTCATAAATTTTTTAAGGCAGTTTTCATATTTTTTTTTACATACAATGCTGACATTATTAGAATGAAGAGTGACGAGTATTTGTTTAACTGTTCAACTAAATAAATACGTTCTATCCACAGAGCACGGAATACCCCCGCGCGCGCGCGGGGGTATTCCGTGCTCTGTGGATCTATCTATTAAAAGCGCACAAACAGGAAATTACAATCATAATAATATTTTGTTCCGTATACCAAATTATTTTCAAAACATTTTTTTATTTTATTTAATTTGATAAGAAGTTTTAGTTTTATTGTAAATTGTCATAATTTTATTATTCAAATATAATTAAAAATTTTGGAATTTACATAAATAATGTTCTTTATAAATATAAATGAAAGCGCCATCTTTTGTCTAGTAGCAGTAATTCTACAGCCTAGTGACAATTAAAGGTACCTACATACATGTTGTATTTCAACTAGATAGCGCCCTTAGTATAGAAGTATTAACAAACATTAACGCCACCTGTTTGTTTTACGACAACATCAAGAAAAATTATTAACGCCCTCTGTTGGTTTTACGATTTACAACGTTACCAAATTTTTTATATGGAGTGGTCTATCTGTCCCGACAGGGTTATAAAATCAATGGCAATAAAGTATTTGATTGATTGACTTATGGTAACTTGCAGGTGGGGCAAGCCAAGCTCGTGCGGCAGTCGCCCAAGGACTCGGTGCTGCTGATCGGTGCGGGGGTGACGCTGCACGAGGCGGTGACCGCCGCCGACAAGCTGAAGGGCGAAGGCATCAGCGCCCGCGTGCTGGACGTGTTCACCGTGAAGCCTCTGGACGAGAAGGCGGTCGTGGAGAACGCGCGGGCGGCGGGCGGTAGGATCGTGGTCGTTGAAGACCACTATCAGGCGGGTGAGTTGGTTGAATGTTTTTTTTTTTTTATGGAAATTTCTAGACCTGAACTGCAGCGAATTGCAATTTCGCGTAGCGCGTCAGAAGTGTAAAGCTCGCGATTGATGTTTACGCACAACTCGGTTTTTCGAAAAATCTGAGCAGGAAATTTAGAGTGGCCACTCGCTAGTCCTGACCTCGATTAACACCCTCCTCTACTGCTGATGGGCCCGGATATGTTCGGTGAAGCCATTGCAAGCTGAGTTCCACACCTTCTATAAATTGAAGACATCAGGTGACAAAGGTGCTTTGTAACAAAAACAAAAAGCTGAGAAAAATGAGGTCAAAGTTTATGGCTCAACTTTTTTAATTTAGGACTTTTGAATAGATTTTTTTCTATTCCTTGATAACTAACTGACTAAGTTTACTTTGTTTAAACATGAAAAGCGTACAAAACCATGCATTTTTTTTTTGCTTTGTAGATGAAGGTGTTTTGTACCACATAGTTCTTTCATCATGAACAAAAAATTCAATTTATGAGATGATCTTTGGAGATGATCAAACTGGACCTGGGAAAATTCCTTGAGTTCCCTCTTCAGTTTGTAAGAAATAAATATGTGTTTATCGCTGCAGGTGGCTTGGGCGAGGCCGTACTCAGCGCGACGGCGCTGCAACGCGACATCATCGTGAAGCACATCTTCGTGCGGGAGATTCCTCGCTCCGGCCCGCCGGCCGTTCTCCTCGACAAGTACGGAATATCCGCGACGCACATCGTCGCCGCCGCCAAGGCTATTGTCAAGGCGTAAGACACTAACCGACAACATAGATTCACATGCTCAATATTTTTCGTGGAACCTGAGATGGCTGGCTACATCGGCAGTGGTGTCACTTCAACTAGGTTTCATTTCAGTGCCTTTTGACGTGCTGAAAACATGAAATATTTTTGCTCTCAGTATTATTGGCAAATAGGTCTATGGTTCACTGTTGTATGTCGAAAGTATATCTACAGCGGGCCCATTCCTAGGGCCGTGATTCGCTGACGACAGGTGAACTCACTCAAAACGGAAGCGTGAGAGCGAATGTGGGAGTAAGGAGATAGAAAAAAGCTTCACGCGAGTTAAAACTCGAGTGAGTGCTATGAATCCCATCATACAACCTAAACATATCGACATAGTTTACTGAGATTGGGTTGTCGGTCTCGCTCACTCGCTGAAACGAGGGCAACTGAGGGCAGAAATGACATTTTTTTTTTTTTTTGTAAACTGACACGGTTAGCTACATCACCTACAACATCCGTGATGTCAGCCCATAACACCGGGTGAACTAGGTGCTATGTCAGTGCTTCCCTTCATTTCGCGCCGGCTACACTGAACTGGACGGAAAACACGAACTATTTACATAGCCGTTTCGACCGACGTTTCGCTCAGTGCGGTGGTACCAACCCGGCCGGGATAAACCCTACCACCCAGTGAGGTAAGAAGGGAAGGGACCTACAGTTTAACGTTGGCAATTTCAAGATGGCTCGTTCAGTTGTCCGCTGAATGGGGCTGTCAAATTTTTCAATTTGGCGTGACCGCCATGTGTAACTAGGCGGCACCTAGAGCGCATTTCTGAATTGTTTTGTATGAAACATGGCTGAAAAGCGTAAACTTTCTCAATATGCATTAAATTGTATTCAATAGGCTCAATAGGCATTGTATTAGTGTTGTTCATGTTTAGTTGTGTTCCTGGCATGAATGCTGGCCTATTCTGTCATGAACGACTAGACGTAGGTTCTGTGGTGTTTGAATTATGCTTGCGAGCACTATTATTAATTATGATGGTGCGTAGGCGCGTGCGTATGTCAACCGGCCTTTTAAAGGCAATACGCAAATCTCGGTCAAAGTGTAGGTGGCCCTTTTAAAGGAATTCAACAGTTAGCGGTTAAGGTTTTGACCGGGTGCCTTGTAAAGTATGTCGGTCTGCATTAAAGCGCAAATAAGACTGAAAGGTTAACTTTAAACGGAATTATTGAGCTAATGGTGCAGTTAAAAAAAATCTGTAAAAAATATGTGTTATGTATTGATCTTTAATTAACAAACATAGCGAAAAAAAAAAATTTTACTTCTTTGGAAAGGTGCTAAATAAATCTGCAAAAAATAACGAAAAGTACGAAAATTGTACTTTCAAGTTAAATTATCTTGAGAAACATCAATTGTTTCAACACAATACCCTCATAGAAATATAGATCATATTTTTCCCTACAATCGTAGCGAAAAAAATATTGTTTTCCATCTTTCCAACATGTGAAATTTAATATATAGTGTGATTTTCGCGCAAACGTTAATCGTCGGCGCGACGTATCAGCCACCGGACGAGTAGAACGAATCTCGCACCTATTACATCTGCATACGGTTCGTGTTTCAATCATCAGTGCTCGGGTAGCACAGTTTGAGTCTTATTTCCTTCTTAACTTGCATTAATGTTGCATAATGAAAGCCGCACCGATGAAAATATTGAGCATGTTAATCTGCGTGAGAATAGAAGGCGTAATGATTTATTCAGACTGGAGACTGTTGGTGGGTTGACTGTTGAACTAAGCTCGCTGCTGTGAGGGAAAAAGTGTGGCGACCTGAGCCTCTATTACGAGTTTTTTTTTTTTTTTTTTGCTTTACATGAAATAAGATTATATGGGAGAAAAGATTCAGCAACGGGTGATTTGCGTACTAAAATGATTCGAAGTGGTACATTCGATATGTGTCAAAAAAAACTCATAATGCAGGCTTAGCATATCAATTTATGAGTTGATTCGTCTGTTCGATGATTGCGTGAATGTAAAAAGATAGCAGCGTGAGCGATTTTGACACTAAAATCGGTGATAATTCTTGAGTTGGAACAATCAACGAACGTACAGTTCCCGGCAGCAAATAATGCGTGTCGATCTTTAGAAAGAGACCATGCGGTTGTAGAGCGCCGTCCCTGTCGCACGAACTCGCACGTCTCTGTACGACAGGGACGATGCTCTACCGCTCTGCCGCTCGATGCGGTTCATTGGATCAAACTGCCATTAAGTTTGAACCTTACGACTTGGCTCACCAGCTGCCTTCAAGTCTGGATGGGCCTTAAGGCTTTTTGATATGTCTACTGAAATTGATCGCTTATGGAAATGATAGAACGGCGTGCACGGTAATTGGATAAGTAATAAGGTAATTCTTACTATGAATTAATACAAGTGTTGTATACTTTTTTTGAAGTAGTTACTTTGTATGTTTTTACCCGACTACCGGCGAAGCCAAAAGTAGGGTAATGTTTAAATCATGTGATTGAAAGCAGTGGCAAAAGATCTGCTTTTACTACTTTTGAAATAATTAAGTTTTCCACAGCATGTAAAGTACCCAGCAGTAGGTTATGCGAGCTTTAGAAAGGGGCAATCCGGTCGTGGAGTAGAGACAAAATCACACGTCTCCGTGCGACAGAGACGACGCTCTACAGCCGGTTTGTCTCTTTCTAAAGCATTACTTCTGCCGGATACTGAAGTAAAGGGTCATTTATATGCTCCGTTTCGTGTTTAATTTTACTTTCTCAAATCTATCTGCAGGTAACAAAGAAGCAGATTCGATTACAGGTTATTAGACTAAAACGAAGAGTATGAACAACCCTTCATGTTCAAGTTAATACAATTTTATTCATGTTACTCGGATGAACAGATTTTTTGAAATTATTTCACTTATAAAGATGACCACTGATCAACTCTGTGGTCAATGTACTTCCAGTATATTTTAGGAGTAAACTTTTTGGTAAAGTGGCTTTGAACGTAGATGTGGGTTTTAGGTGAGCGGTTCCTAAGTTGAGTGCTTCTCGTTTCTTTTTTATCTTAACTTTGTAGAAAAGTATTGCAAATTTTAAAGATAAATATTTTTAATATTTTTGGAGAATAAAGAAATTGCAATAATTTTCATGAAAAATAAAGACTTAACGTAAACTACATTCCTTTGAAGCATTTAGTCGTGATTTTGATTGTTTGCACTTTTTCCTGTTACATTGTCAAGCTAGTTACTAAGTAACATTTTGTTAATAATTTTTTTATTATTTTACAAATAAAGGTTCAATATGTACGGCTGTGTTTCCATTTCAAGCTGGATGTGAATATGGAAAGGTTGAGAAAATTAAAAAGCGTTCCGTAGCCATTTCCTTCTTGAACGCATTCCCTTTCCGTTTAATTATGCTTCCCTTCTTGAGTGCAGTCGCTCCGTGCTGCGTCGAGTGTCATCTCCGCTGTCCACAAGAATTTTTATTCATAACGCCGAACAAATTCTTCAGGTGAATACACTGATTGTTACCCCACATGCATTAATATTTTCCTGACGAATTTAAGGACAATATTTTTAAGAAAATAATGTTAATAAGTAATCTGGATTACGCGCAATGACCTTCGACGGGCAATGGAACGGAACGGCTGGGCCGATTGGGATGGGGGTTTTCGGGATCTACTTTACTAAAATAGCAAACTTTTAGTAGTTCATATTTTTTCATTTCACTTTCATTCATTTCATTTCATGAAATGTATTGTAAAGAAATGTTTTAGCATTTGAAAAATAAATGTTCAACGTGTAAGTATGTATGTACAGCTGTGTTTCAAGAATATCTGGAAAGGTTTAGGAAAAAGAAAACGTTTTTGCTCATATATTAATTTCTCTAATACAGAACTATTATTTACAATTTGCGTATAAAAATGTTATAATTATTTAACTAATTTAAAGCTTATTCAAATATGGACTAGAATACATTTTGTTACTTCACCTATCTTTAAAACACTATAATAAAACAAAGTACCTAACCCAAATTAAGAACACAATCGAGAGAGCAATTTTCAACAATCGTAAGTACAACAAATCAAAACAAAACGGGCTTTTAATTAAATTTAAGCTCTTTATAAATGCTGCCGATTTTTTCTAACGACTAGTTTGTTAGTGTTTTAGGTAAATTTCTTTTAAAAAGAAATGTCTGTACCTTTTTGCCATCGCTATCTTCCATCTTACACACAATTCAACTCCACTCCTCAGACGGGACGGTTTCTGTGTTCATTAGTGGCTCCCCTTGCTGACTCCTCTCCCCATCCAAGTTCCCTGGTAGATAGTCCTTCCAACTCCTGAACAAGTACCTCGTGAATTTCCTGAGCTGTCTGAACTTGCAGTACGTCGCGCCCTCTGCCGACTGGAGCTGCTGCGTTTGTATTAGAAACCCTTTCTCTTTAAACGTCTGCTCCAGCTTCTCCCGCTGCAGGGACTTCCTCGACTTTCTCTTCTTCTTGCTGCTCTCGGAGTCCCCCGGCGCGGTCGCAGCGCTCGCCGCCGCACCGCTCCCACCCTGGCTCCCCTCCCTACTCGGACTCTTGTAGTCTGCAAACATCTTAGCGTCGGAAACGGACAGATTCGACTTCGCTTGACTGCTCGAAGATTCTGCTAACTCCGGCGTCGAGGAGGGATCCCTCTGAAAGTATTCATATCCACGATTCGCCTTGTTGCCCGTTCCGCTGTAGTAGCGGAAATTTCCACCGGAGTCCACCGATAGCATCTTCTTTTCTTGAAGACTCGGCTTTGATCCGCCGGTGAACTTAAATTTACAAATACTGACTTCGGTCGTCGGCGTTGAGGAGTTACTTTTGGCCGGCATCGGAGGTATAAAAATTGCCGAACGTTTTCTCTTCATAGGAGTCTGAGCTGGTGGGTTCGGAGAGGCCCTCTTGAGCTTTGTATTTTCTGGAGATTTCTTCGCTTGCTTGATGACCTTAGGATCGAGAAGTTCTGATATCTGCTTGAGGACCAGCTTGCTTTTGCTATCGTCCGCAGGTGGAGTGCTAAGCTCGGTGGAAATACTCTCACTGGTCGTGCTGTTGGGAGTCGATGAAACCTTTCGCTCCATATTCTCTTCAAGACCTTTCGGGAGCTGCCCCGCTGCTGCCAGCTTTTGATAATACATTAGTTGTGTTTGTAACGCCAGAGGATGCAGATACAAACCAGCATTAGGCCAGTAGACATAACCGGGCGGTAACTTTCCATCCACGTCGAAGGGCTGGGGTGCTAGTACCGGCTCGGACAATGTTGGTGAAACGTTACCCGGATATCTGGTTAGATCCGGTGAGCTCTCCGTCGAAGAGGATGTAAGGTTCGTGTTCCTTTGGATCACTGAAATGGTATTAGATGTCAAGGCTGAATCTTCGGGGCCGTCGAGGTCTACTTCCGTCTTCACTTCCGGCAGGGACGCGTACACGTTACTGAACTTTTTCTGGATTTGAATCTTGAGGTCCGTGAGGTCTCTGATGCAAAGGTTCATCGGTCCATCATCGGCTTTCACGGTCGTCGGCGCCTCTGCTTCTAAGCTTTTGTACAGTCGCGATGACGCTTCACGCTTCTTTTCCTGCGTCAGTTTCCTCTCGAGTAGACTCGAGATGATTTTGTTCTGTAAATCTGTTTTTGATGAGCTCGTTTGGGGAATTGCAGTACTTTCCACGTCCGGTTTCATATGTCTTCTAAAGGACTCGCACATACTCAGTTGGCTCATTTTCTCGTCTGGCGAGGGGATCGGTTGCCCAGGAACTATTGTACCGTAATTTTCGTATATCAGGTGGCAGATGTCTGCTTTCTTGGGCTTTCTGCCTCTCCTCGGTTTGGAGTTATTTAAGGTCATTTCGCCCATGTAGGGAAGATCGTCGTATGTGACTATTTTGCTAGGTGCGATAGCTGGAGTGTGTTGTTTTCTCCGCTTGTCGGTCTCCGATTTCGGGGAGTTCTTATGAGACGCCATGTTTATCATAGAGCCGAGAATCGGTGAGTTCAAAAGCTGTGTTTGAACTGGCTGTGCGTTTCTTTCCCTCTGTAAACTCGACAGGCGTTCCGCCCAGAGCTTGAAAGATTCATTGGTGAAATTATTTACGTCGTACGCAGGTTCGATCTTTACGGGTTTTTCCTGCGAACTCCTGCTAGGTTGAGACTTCTCCTGCGTATTCTTTGGTTGGTTTCCTTTCTGGAGACTTTGCTCGTAGTGATCTAAGTACTCCGGCGGTAAGGCTTGATGGTGAAACTTGAGTTTCCATCTGTTCTTCTGTCTGTTTCTGGTCAGCTTGGCTTTTGGTAATGTCGCTGGCTCAGCCGGCGCCGGTGAGGGATCCTTGGAGACCGCTGACAGAAGCTGCTGACGTAGTAGCTCTTTGTTTTCTTTCGGTTTTGATCTGGAACAATGATTTATCATTGAATATGGAATAGTGGGCTAATTCGACTTAATTGTTATAACTTTCTTTCCAAATTTTCACGGAAATCTACCAAAATAGCACAATGCGGATATTGGCCTATTTATGAATTCGTATGAACTCGGATGCATACCTATTTATATTGAATTGCGCATCATAATATGTTATCTATCAGTGAGCAGTGAGCACCTAATTAGATTATGAAATGAAATGAAACTTTATTATCGACAACACACGCACCATCTGCCGTTTGGGCGGTCGCCTTGTGAAAATTAGTACTCTATGGTTTAGTAACGGCCCGTTGGAACACGCCTATACTAAACTAGCCCAGACGTGTGTGGAGATAGCGGCGACCGTCGATACGGCGCGGCGCGTCAGCTGTGCTCGTGTGAAAAGGCACTAATATTGGTATTTTATTTCATTGCAAGGACAAACAGGAGCACAACATAAAAAAATACACAGATTAACTAAAACGGTACCTAAGTACATGCGCCCCCATCATCGCGCTTCCCAAATATATTTTCACGTAGGTATAAGGCAAGATACGATTATACAACAGAAACAGAATACATACATAACTCACGCTTTTGTATCCCGACAATCAGGGTAAGCAGAGTAATCGGTGTTGTGCTATAAGTTCATACATACATACACATACATAACGTCACGCCTGCCTGCCTCCCAGTGGGGCAGGCAAAGACAACGGACCCAACCCACGCAAACAACCCAAACCCCACGCGCCACGATCCTGACACAATTTTTGCCGCCTCTTCCACTCTCATAATGTTCTTCATACATGCTCGTCGGTTACGGGTACTACGCACCTGACCCTTTTCGAGCACATGCCCGATCTGGTCCAGGTACGTATCTCTAGGGCGACCCTTCCCGACTCTTCCACTAACATTCGCTCCATAGATTTCTTTCATTAGTCTCCTATCATCCATTCTACAGACACACATACTCCTCCTATTCCACACATACTCCTCTCAACGCGCGCATTTCGACATCATTTATCCTGCTCTCATGCTTCGCCTGCCATACCCAACTTTAACTCCCATAAGTACTCTGGTTAAAGCACAACACCGACCACCACGTTTAGCACAGTATACGGACAAGATAACTATCAAGCAGCAAGTGAGGCACGAAGACCCACCTGGCTGCATGACAAGGTGGAAGGACCGCGCCAAGGTGAGAGGTGGCTAGCCTTTCGCCCTTTAGCGCGACATCTTGTCCTTATCCCTTAGTCGCCTTTTACGACATGCACGGGGAGATATGCAGTGGGGCTATTCTTTTTAAGTACCGGCCCCACACGATACAACAGAAACAGAATATAAGATGAAAAACTTGAAGTGAACGAGATACCTACACAATGATAAGTTTATAGAAAACGAAAACTACCTTAAAACTTAGGTATTTATATAAGGTCTTTCATTAGTAGGTAACGATACGCTAAGGGGTGTAGTGTATGTGTATCAGATACTGATCACGTTCCCATACCAACTTTTTTGTACTTACCATATAAAAAACCTACTCCTCAAATTTAATACGTGAAGTGCGCGTATTTCGCTTTAATAAGTACGTTTTTTATATCGTAAAAAAAAAATGGTATGGGAACAACGTGATCAGTATCTGATACATAAACACCCCTTAGCGTATCGTTACCTACTTTTGAAAGACCTTATATACACAAGTTATTAAATTTAACCTTAAATACCTACTATAAATACATTATGGGAGTGGAAGAGGCGGCAGAGGTGTGTCAGGATCGTGGCACGTGGAGATCCGTTGTCTCTGCCTACCCCACCGGGAAACAGGCGTGGTATGTATGTATGTATTTTTTTTTTTTTTTTTTTTTATGGAACCTGACACGGTTGGCTACATCACCTACAACATCCGTGATGTATGTATAAATAACTAAAAGAATAGGTAACACAAATTAATAATTGAGAAATATATACAATATTGTCAACTATCCATCGTGAGGTTGATTGGTATGGCAACTAACTGACCTGTCACCTTCGGCGGTGGGCAGTCGGAAAGGGGCCGGCGAGTTGGCGCGGGGAGACTCCTGCGCAGGACACACGTCGGCGCACGCCAACCGCCGCATCACTTCTGCAACAATAAAGAAAATATTTAACGTGAGAATAAAGAAGTTGGTACCTATCAACTTGTGCATTCATGAAGAACATTATGAGAGTGGAGGAGGATAGGCAGAGGTGTGACAAGATCATGCGGCAAGTGGAGATCCGTTGCTTCTGCCTATCCCACTGAGAAACTGTCGTGACGCTATGTATGTATGTATGTATGTATGTATGTATCAACCTGCAAGGATGTTTTATAGAAACTGACACGGTTGGCTACATCACCGTGAAATCAGGCCTAACACCTTAGTGAACTAGGTGCCGTGCTTCCCTTCAGTCGTGCCGGCTACACTGAACTGGACGAAAAACATGAACTTTTACATTTTTTTTTATGGAAACTGACATGGTTGGCTTACACCACCTACAACATCCGTGATGTCAGCCGGGTGAACTTGGTACCACGTCAGTGCTTCCCTTCGGTCGGCACAACCGAAGGGAAGCACTGACGTGCCGTTACATAGCCGTTTCAACCGACCTTTCATTCAGTGCGGTGGCACCAATGCCTTGCTTTCCTTCAGTCGTGCCGGCTACACTGAACTGGACGGAAAACATGAATTTTTACATAGCCGTTTCAACCGACCTTTCATTCAGTCCAGGCAGTGGCACCAACCCGGGCCGGTTAAACCCTACCACCTAGTAAGGTAAGAAGGGAATAAGGGACAGTTTAACGTGGAATTCGAACCACGGTCGAACGGTCGCCCATCCAAGTACTGACCGCGCACAGGTGTGCTTATGATCACAACCGATAGTCGATCGATCGCACCACTGAGCTACCGAGGTTGACATATCTAATATTAAGGCATAGGTAAGAGAAAAGTGCTAGAAGACGAAAAATACAGGTAATTGTTACTTTAGTTATGTACTATACATTAGTCGCTACATTTTATAACATACTTCATGTAATGTGCATGTTTAAATAAATTATTTGAATTTGAATTTTAATTAATTCAGCAGTCACACACAACACACACATAAAGGTGTACAAGAATTAATTAGCTCTCTTAAAATAATAGGCATTAAAGTAATGCGAAGTGTACATAATTCTACTGAATGTACATAAACCTGCTTATATAGTGAAAAGCCAGCGATTTTCCTCCAAGATTTGTCATCATCTTACGCAGTCCCCGAAACAGCTGCTAGAGAGCGCGAAAAAACCTAAAAGTATCTGCTGTCTTGCCCGTGATCGCGCGCGCGCCGGCCTGGCGCGCTCAGGGTAACATAACCCGCGCGCGAGACCAAAATACTTCGCGCAACCCGCGCCCGCATATGGTTCAGCGCGGCGGCACCGGATTGGGTGACCCGATGCGAAATTTGGATGCGGTAAAATATGGAGAAACGTTTATAGTTGGAGCTAAAAAGCAACTTAAGTACCGGGTGCAAACGGGCAGGAATTCAAGATTCAGATATTTATTTCGACTAGAACACACAACGTTAACAATATTAGACATAGACAATATACAATACAAGGGTCGGATAGAACGTAGGTACATTAGACGCTGCCTATACTTTATCCCCAAGTACAGCCTCGGGTCCTTCAAGAGGGGTGTGAACAGGTACCTGCCAGGCCGGCATGGCATTCGCAACCCCCGCATACGCCCATGTAAGGCGTCGTTAGACACCTGGGTGGGTCGGCGTCACATGTAGATAGCGCCTTCAATAATTTTTTTGTTTTGTTTTTTGCTTCCTTACTCTATCAGCGAAAGTACAGAATCAAATTCAAGTGATGTCTGTCTTCTGTATTGTAGGCCAACCCTTAAACGAGCCTTCTAAACAGCCTCACGAAGGCTTTCAACAGCTGAAGAAGACTACTATGGCCGCTGCTCTGATGAACGCGTTTCTCTCATCCATACTCCTGCTCATTTTCCAAAATCCCATCATCGTTTGTATGATCGTTTGTCTGAAATAGATGGCACAGCCATCCATTTCAGGTGCAATACAAACAATCGAAAACGCCTGTTAACCTGAAAATATACATGGGTATAAGATGGTTATACTGAGTTTAATTTCCGATTTTGTTTAAAAATTTACACGGACAATGTCCTAAGGGCTACTTAGCCAGAAATTACGAATTTTATAGGCGATTAAATTCACTATCCTCATATAAGTAGATTCTTATAGTCATTATCTTCCAAAGATGGCAATCAGCATTCGTTTCTCAAAGTGAGTTCTAACCGTTTCACACATAGATAGTAACAAAATAAGTATGTACTTTAATAATATCTAGCGGTGAAACCCAAAATGTCACCTATTGTTTAGCACCCAATATTTAAAAAAAACCGTGCCGAGGAAACTCCATCCATTTCAGAACTCGCTAATCATTACCAAAACGGAGCCAACAAGTTTGTCAACTTTCCTGTCACTTCGCGAACGAGACATGTGCCAGATATGTCAGATGGCAATGCGACTATTGTCGCGATAGATGCCGTTACGAACACAGAACGTCGAAAGCAGCGCGTTGCTTGAAATGACAAATGTGTAAATGCCCGAGACATCTCCTTTGTGTTGTCTCACTACCACCGAGTAGGTCCAAATTGGCGACATGCGTGAGATGAGTTTACTCAGATATGAGATCCAACATGCGCCGAGGGGTCGTATTGTGTTGACATAGGCAAATCCAAAAGTGCCGCGCCGAGGTGCCGCGTCAATACAGATTTATTGACTACTATTTTTCCCACTAAAAAATTTTGACAATTCGATACACTTTGTATCATTTGATTTTTAATATGACTTATTACATTTCTTTGTAATAAACGTAAACTAATTGTTTTATTTGACTTGATATAATATGAAATATCAAAATTGACGATGGCACTATACACCAGATATAGGTAATTTAAATAGGCAGTGTGGTCAGATTCTTCAGTATTCATGTTTATGCTGTAAATATTAATGCTCTTGTGAGCGGTAGTATGGGTTAATTATTTGTAAGTTACTATAATATAATACTTATAAGGTACTAACAAAACATTGTGACTTGCGAAGTTTGTTTGTCAGTTCTTCTTCGCATTGTATTTAGAACTGGCGGAATTTTCGACATGTCCAAGCGTAGGTTACCTACCTGTGGATGAAATTATACAATAAACAATAAACAATAAGAACTCTTACATCTAGGCGGCTGACGTTACAACGCTCGAAAGATTTTGAGAAATGATTAAAGGGGGGGGTGATAAAACTGACACCGGTTGGCTACATAACACCTGGTGAACTAGGTGCCACGTCAGTGCTTCCTTTTGGTCGTTACCGGACGGAAAACACGAACTATTTTAAATAGCCGTTTCGACCGACCTTTCATTCAGTGCGGTGGTAGCAATCCAGGCGGGTTAAACAATACTACCTAGTAAGGTATGAAGGGTAAGGACCTACAGTTTTAGGTACGTGGAATCCAAACCACGGTCGAATGGTCCGACTGCGCCCAGGTGTGCTTATAATCTCAAACGACAGTAGACTTATCGCACCACTGAGCTACCGAGGCTGACTAAATGCACCATTTTCTAAGTTACATCTAGATAAAGTATTACACATCCATCAAGAACGTCAGTAGGTACTCCATATTGTATGCCCCTTCCATTGACTGTAGGTGTTTTTATCTTCATTCTGTGGTGACTGATTACTCTCATTCCTAATCTTTCTCTATAACTTTGCGTCTAATTTGGCGCGTGTGTAATCGAGAAATAATTATTTTCCTTATAATAAAAATAAATCATTTTTATAGTAGGTATATACGAAAAAGATCAATATCAATCAATGACTCAGAGGCGTGTGAAGAGATGGTCAACGATAGGTGCCAACGATGGAAATAAACACCAAAGAAACAGTATTTGTCGTACATTCTAACTTGTCATTGATATTGGCATGTTAATGTTGGCATTTGGTCGTCATGCACATAATTTTCAACAAGCAGAAGAATTTAGAAGTAAACTATAGGTATATTATTTTCAATTTAGTTTTTGGAACGAAGTTCCATAGCGCACGTTACACTCGAATGAGAGCTAGGCCGAAAAAGGGGTAAGACTTCGACCGTCACGACACTTTTGCTGTAGTATGTGTGTTAGTATGTTTACAAGCTTATGACTATATAATAAGGTATTTCATTAGTAGGTAACGATACGCTAAGGGGTGTATGTGTATCAGATACTGATCACGTTCCCATACCAAATTTTTTTTACGATAAAAAAAAAAATTGGTTGTCTGTAAAGTCGGTTTACGGACGATAGTTTTACGTGATGACGTGGAATAATCGTAGTACATAGAGCAAATATCAGTAATTCTATTTCCAGTAGAAAGATTAATTATCTTGTGACTGGCCATCAATAAACTTCTGTTGTCTGATCTTGACAGTTTTACTTCTTAAGACGTTTCCATGGTAACTTTGACTATACCGATTGTGCCTCTCTAACGCTTGTTACGCGCTCGCGCTTGCACACACAGGCTCAGATGGAACGTGACACCTTTTCGTGTGTGCAGCCGGTGTTCATCAATTTATAAGACGTGACGTCATCACGTCAAAAACCTACTCACTCCTCAAATTTAATACGTGAAGTGCGCGTATTTCACCTTAACAAGTATGCTTTTTATGTAGTAAAAAAAAATGGTATGGGAACGTGATCAGTATCTGATACACATACACCCCTTAGCGTATCGTTACCTATTATTGAAAGACCTTATATAGGTAGGTATATTACCGCATATTAGACTTCACAATTTTTTTATTTTTCATTTAATTACTCTTAAACGTTATTAATTTATTTCATTGTGCCTGTTATTAATTACATAATAAATGTAAGTATAGCGAAACGGTCCCACGACATCTCTCCTCTTTTTACCCGACTACGCGACGCAAAAGAGGGTAGTGTGTTTATCAGCCTATGTATGTTTGTATGTATTGTACTGATTACCACTTTACCACTGGCCATCAGTACAATCAAATCAAGAAAAAGAATTTAATATTTTTGAAAAATCCTTCTAAAACATAAAAGGTTTGCTTTTTACTGTCTTGGTTTGCGAGTCTCGCTCGGCCGAGAGAAGAGTGTGCGAAATTTTTAGTTATTTTCAATTAAAAGCTTGGTCTTCCTCTCTGAGTATGATTTGTAGTGTAGATTTCAGGCAGATGCCAAATAGAATAGAAAGAAGAGTAACTGAAGACGGAGTCTTCAGTGCAGTATGTATGTTTTTAAATTAGTTTGTGTGCACTTTGTTGCACCTCCTCCGACAAGTTGATGCGGCGCGTCTAGATATTTATGACCACTATGCCAACGAGTACGCGGGCCGCCCACGCTCTACACCTGACTCATACCTTACTTCGCACGAGACGTACCTACGCGCAGTTGCGGAACATGGCACGCGTTGAATGATATGTCGCTTGAAGTGAAACATGTAATTTAAATTGGAATCGATAATTTGATATAAGTTAGTATGAATTTTCATTGACTGAGCATAGCGGAAGAATTTACTGAAATACACAAAAAGTCACACACGAGTTCAGTAGTCCTGATTTTCATCTTACTGGTAGGTACATCAGAAAAAACAATTATAATAAAATGCTAAACTGAATGCTAAGCGACAAATATCGACTGCTGTCATCCAGAAGAAGATTTAAAACAAACGAAGAACTGGAAATCGTCACCTGCACCTGTGGTACACCGACAACATGCGGTTTCTTTTCCTGGCTGCAGTCTCGAAGGTGGAGATCGCCCTAACCATAGCCAACCTTCGTTAGAAGATGGCCACCCTTATCTTCTATAGAGAATATTTTAAAGGAGAAGCTAAAATGAAATTAGGAATTGCCTGAAACTATTATGCTTGTAAAAATATTAGTAAGTACGCACAACTCGTCGACAAGCAATGTGCGAATCAAGAACACTGTATTGTTCGTTCCTCATTCCATTCCTCACGCTTGTTTTTTGGTCCTTCGAGTCGGATTTGACACACAGTTTACCTGCAATAGGCACTCTGTGTAAGGGTCTCTTCTTAATAATAATCTTGATTGGTGATGATCATGAAAGAAAACAAATCGGTCTCTGCATTTAATTCGGTTTCCATAGTAAAATCGTTGACTACTTATGTATATGCCCGGATACAGAAGAGTTACACATTAAAGAAGATACATTACAGAAGAGTTATATACAAGTCAGAAGAATTTTCGACATGTCCAAGCGTAGGTTACCTACCTGTGGATGAAATTATACAATAAACAATAAGAAGAGTTATACATATGAATATCCTGTCTGTGAATTGCTATTGGCCAATTTTCTTCCAGTCGGCTACTCTAAACTATCTGTCAGTCAGACAATCAGCGTGTATGCGTCCACTGCTGGATATACGCCTCTCCAATTTTCCTCCAGTCTTCCCGGCCTTCAGCGGTACGGAACCACTGCTTTCCACCGACGTACGCTATCGATGGCCGCCAGTATAGGACACGGTTGCTCCGGCCTCCAACGGTCGTCGTCTCTTCGGCAAACGTGGCCAGCCCACTGCCCCTTGAGCTTAGGCATCCGTTTCCAATATCAACTACTTTGGTGAGTCGTCGTATTGTCTCCTTACACACCATATCTACTAAACTAGTCTAATTTTAAAGGTCGAATAAAATATAAAAACTATTTAAAATATGTTTGCTACACTTACCAATATAATAGCAAAGAATTAACTATAATATATCGATCACTGGTAAGTATAATGTAGTTTCGCGCATCATTCAAACAACTACATACATTGTTTTTGTTCCTCTTGGCGAGGCGCCAGGAGTCGCCAACTGCGGGAATCTCTCATAATATTGGCAACACGCTATGATGACATTGGCGACAATTATTATTTTTTTATTGAAATTCCATCGTGTTATTTTAGTTTTTATAATATCATGTACTGGACGTAAGATGGCCGCATTTACCAGCCTAGACTCTGTTATTCTCTAGCCCAGTATAGCCTGAAATCAAAAGGGAAATCTTCGGTATGGCACCACCTTCTCTGAGGTGATATTGGCTGGTGGAGCATGTGTTCTAGCCTCTCTGACTCAGTCACTCATACCGGATTACATAAAAAAAGATCCCTCTTTTCGCCATACAATAATACTTATAGAAGTAAGTATTATTCTATAGAATAATATATTCCTATGATTATATATTTGTATAGGTATGTTAAATAGAGTCTAAAGTGCAGTGGGGTCGGAAGTGAAGACAGAATGTGGCGCCGAGCCACCCATACATAAGATGTCAAACGACGCCCGTGGACATTCGGTCTCATGCGGGGTTTGCGAATACCATGCCGGCCTAACAGGGACGTATTCACGCCCCTCTTGAAGGACCCTGGAAGGCTGGCCCCTCTGAAAGGCTGTACTTGGAGGGAAATATGTGGAGAGCGTTCCAGTTCTGTGGAGAATAGATCTGCAGAAATTATTTGTACGTATCCTCGGTAAGTCCAGCGTGTAGGGATGCAATATAAACGCTGTGTGCGTTGTTCGGAGGTGGCAAGGGGACGTCAAATGGAATGGCGGCGGCTGGCCGAGTGGTTTCGGCATCGGCTTCTCATGTGAGAGGCCCGCGGTTCGAATCTGGTCGGCGTGTACCAATGAGTTTTTTCTGACGAAAAAAATGTACGTGCATACCTGCTGCTTCACCGTTCGGAACCGGTGTAAAACTGTAGGTCCCTTCCCTTGCCCCTTACTAGGTGGTAGGCTCAAATTGTAGCCGACTGGGTTGATACAACCGTACTGGATGCAAGATGACCGCATAGCAGCCTCAGTTGTGTTCACCTCTAGTCCAGTATACCCAGCAATCGAGGGAAGTCTCCGGTATGGCACCAACCTTCTCGGAGGTGATATTGGCTGGTCGGAGCATGCGCTTTGGCCCCTCCGACTCAGCCACCCATACCGGATTATATAAAAAAAAAGCGATAGATCACACTTGGTGCGCCGCCGTATATGTTCTTGTAATAACTACCTACCTACTCGAAGTTATTTAGGTTCCGCCTATAGATATGTTGACGAACATCGAGAGTGTATTTTCAGTCTTGTTTTCAGTGTTCAAATGAATTCCGTAGTCTCGTTGAGAGCCAACATCGCGAGAAAGACCTTGCGACAGTTTTACGTTACTCCTGTCTAACGAATGGCCTATTTTTTTCATAAAAAAATCATGTGAGCTGTTTATCGGCCTTTCTTTGTATGTATGTGTCTATCTGTCAAAGTTAGGTAATCGTTTGTGCACTGGAGTTTACATAGGTTTAAGAAGAAAATGGCACGTCCATATTTTATATGTCCACTAGCTGTGCCCGCGGCTCCGCCCGCTCTCATATTTCACTTCACTGCTAACCTCATAAGCCATTTAGCGTAAGTAGCCTATAGTTGATGGGAAGAATCAAGCTATGCGTAGAATTTTTTTTTATTAAAATCGGTTCAGTTGTTCTCAAGTTATAAGCGGACAGACAGACATACATACATACATACATACATACATACAGACAGAAATCAGACGTTGGATTTTATTAAAGGTAAGGATAAGGAAGGATTAAAATTGGTAAACCAATAAACATCATTTATTTCTACAATTCATAATAATATGGGATTAAAAACTCTATTGAATTGTCGAAAAATTAATTTACACAGTGGCATCGACAGCGTAAAAGTAGCTTTCCATTAACTATAATATATTATCACATTCTCAAATTCAAATTTAAGTAGATTAACCTTATAAAATATGTACAGATTATCAATTTCGACAGTATCTAACTGTTCGGCTCCTGTACGCGTCGGCCTGCTGTAGGCTTTAACAATTCCGAAACATCACATCATAGAGTAAGTCGGCTACCCAATTTTATGGTGAATCTTAGTGGATGAAAGGTGTTGAAAGGCGGCGAAAAACATGCTAAGGGCCGATTGCGAAAAAAAAACTAAGCAAGTAAGTAAGTAACCAGTAAGTCCACTTATGCTCATAATAAAGATACTTTCGATAAAAATCAGTTGCGCCGAAGGTGAAATGCTGACATTAGAATGCCTTAGAGTTAAGTGTGAATGTTCGGCCATTTAACTTTCTAACAGACACAAAAGAAAAGTCAAATTGACGACGTCTCCCATGCAGAGCAAATTAATAGTGTCAGCTGTATATTCGTTTTTAGGACTATTAAGGCGCTATTTTATACAATTTAGTGCCTTAAATATCTGTCTTCTCAACGTCGAAAGATCTATTTTATGTTTATCTTATCTATATCAGCCGGTCTTTTATAGCTTATACAAATTGCATGTAGAGAGAACTTACTTCTACTTACCTACTGATTATGCGTATTATTTAACAGTAGGTATATTGAGCCATGTTCTGTTATTTCAGCGGCAGTCTTGATACCTTGTACCGTGTGGGGCCGGTACTTTAAAAGAATAGCCCCACTGTATCTCTCCCCGTGTATGTCGCAAAAGGCGACTAAGGGATATGAATGACTCCCTTCTTATATTACTAGGTGGTAGGGTTTAACCCGCCCGGGTTGGTACCATGCTCCGCACTGAATGAAAAGTCGGTCGAAACGGCTATGTAAATAGTTTGTGTTTTCCGTCCAGTTCAGTGTAGCCGGCACGACCGAAGGGAAGCACTGACGTGGCACCAAGTTCACCCGGTGTTATGGGCTCACATCACGGATGCTGTAGGTGATGTAGCCAACCCTGTCAGTTTCCATAAAAAAAAACCTACCTCTTTGCATTTCAACTCGGTCGGACACAGCCGTAAACCAGGTCCTGGCGCCCAACCTGCCTTCCTGGACATCACCACGACGCGTACTGACTCGTTTAATACCGGGGTCTTCTTTCTTGGCGGTCTTCTCTATCGAAGTACCCTCTCTTCGATAGAGAAGACTTATCGAGTTACAGATTTAAGCTGTCGTTAGTTAACGGGCTCTGCCCTTTAGAGATATTTAAGTCAGTCTTGATGCAATCGGCCTTAAGTTTTGGCTAGCGTTCTTGGTTTTGCCACTTATAATTTATGCTATAGATACTATACCGGCAATCGGGTTCTCAAGATCGTTTCTTTGTCGCACCGCAAGGGTGTGGAACTGTCTTCGGCGAGTGCGTTTCCCGAATCCTTTAACCTGGCAGTCTTCAAACGTATAGCAACAGTCCGCAAATCTGCTGACATGGCGCCTAACTGAGGACAGGTGATTTTGGCTCTATCGACTGCAAGATTGGTCCCTCGGCACAGCGACCCATGTTGGTTAACATGAAAAAATTGTAGATTGATTATAGCTACCAACTATACTTACGCATCTCTAAATTATTTTGCATTCGATATAGCCCGGTCGCGCCGTTGTGAGGTGTGGGAACAATTTGCGAAAAAATGTTTTAACGTAAGCGAGTGGTTGGTTCGATTTCCGTTGGCGGGCACAACTTTCTTCTCTTTCGATTTTATTTAAGATAATTTCTTACACGCCGAGTCATTCTATGGTTTAGATTTCATTACTAATTTCAGACTGAGTTGATACCACCGTACTGGACGAAAAACAGCCGAGCGTATTCTCCACTCGTCCAGTGTAGCCAATAATCCAATGGGAATTCTCCGATATGATACCATGTTGGAGGTGATATTGCGGAGCATGTGATATGTCCAACTATAGTTTACCTTACTAGGTGTTAGTTTTCAGATTGGAAAACTGCCCAGTGTAGCCGAAACGCACGCACAAACAAAATATTCACTGATATGAAAAAAGTTTCATGCGGGGTAAATTAGTTTTTCGACAATTCAATAGAGTTTTTAATCCCATATATTATGAATTGTAGAAATAAATGATGTTTATTGGTTTACCAATTTTAATCCTTCCTTATCCTTACCTTTAATAAAATCCAACGTCTGATTTCTGTCTGTATGTATTTATGTATGTATGTATGTATGTATGTCTGTCTGTCCGCTTATAACTTGAGAACCACTGAACCGATTTTGATATGAAAAAAGTTCTGAGAGGTTTCACAATAAAAAAACTGTCCTTGTGCACGAAAATCACATTGATGAAACTAACTAGTGATTGAAACTAACCTACCTCTATAAAAATATACATAGGTAATAACATCTAGAAAACTACGTAGAATTAATGAAGACGATACTTTTAATAAAATAAATCATGGTAGAGTTCACGCGATCACAGATATCGTAAACATCCCGTTATTTATGTATTACTTACTAACGAAATTTCTATCTGTACCTACGTATGTATCTATATCCCAAACCAACACACACGCACACACACACACAAACTATGTACACGCAGTACCCGGAAGTAAATAATGAAAATCGCCTTAGAAAGAGACTGTACCGTGTGGGGCCGGTACTTTAAAAGAATAGCCCCACTGCATCTCTCCCCGTGTATGTCGTAAAATGCGACTAAGGGATATGACTCCCTTCTTATATTACTAGGTGGTAGGGCTTAACCCGCCCGGGTTGATACCACCGCACTGAATGAAAGGTCGGTCGAAACGGCTATGTAAATAGTTTGTGTTTTCCGTCCATTTCAGTGTAGCCGGCACGACCGTAGGGAAGCACCGACGTGGCACCAAGTTCACCCGGTGTTATGGGCTTACATCACGTATGTTGTAGGTGATGTAGCCAACCGTGTCAGTTTCCATAAAAAAAAACGGTTGTAGAGCGTCGTCCCTGTCGCGCGAAATCGCACGTCTCTGTGCGACAGGGACGACGCTCGGCAACCGGATTTTGCTCTTTCTAAAGCTCATTACTTTCCTCCGGCTACTGTGCAGTTGTTCCCAGCAGCAAATGATCCGTGTCGAGCTTTAGAAAGAGACAATCCGGTTGTAGTGTAGATCGTCTTCCCTGTCGCACAGAGACGAGCGAGTTCGTACGATAGGGACGACGCTCTACAACCGGATTGTGCTCTTTCTAAAGCTCGACACGCATTATTTTCTGCCGGGAACTGTACTTACGTATGTCTCACGCACAACACACATAAGACATCCCACACACGCTTCCTCGTTCCATCACGCACCCGCATGCATAGACACTTGGAAACACCGGCCGTTCCCAGTAGTCTTACCAGTTGTACTACTGGTTTTTTTCGGCCGTTCCCAGTAGTCTTACCAAGTAGTCTTACCAGTAATTGTACTACTAGGAATTTGCATCCCAGTGGACTTGCCGATAGTAAATAGAATATAAATCTGTAAAGGATGTTCATGGACTAAGTTACTTTGTTTTATGAGATATTGCGTTTGCAGACTCTATGTATTATACTAAAACTAAATTGACGATTTTTAGAAATATTTTCTGTATGTATGTTTCTTCATAACTCTTAAACCGATCATCCGAATTCTATGAAACTTGCACATATACGGGACACAGGATAGGCTTGAATAATAATAAAATTCAGTTTCGGTTACATTAAGATGTGGCTCTCATACAAACCGAATTGTTCCGCGCGCCGAAATAAAGGTACGGTAGCGGGCTTACTTACTTTCTTCTTTTTAAATACGAATTTCACGCGAGCGAAGCCGCGGGCAAAAGCTATTTGTTCATAATTTTCCGATTTAGGCAGTGCACACGAGCGACAAAACGGTCGGACATCTCTAGTCTTTTCGCAAATTATAAGCACGTTATATATAATAATATAACCCACATGCAATGCAAATCCAATTTGAAAAAAAATAGAGCATATTGTTTCCAAAAGTCTACAGTTGGCCGACTGCTTCGTCGTCTGCGCAGTGCCTTAGAGGTTTTTTCTCTCTCTCTTTTTCAGGGTTTCGTAACGTACGGGTATGAACGGGGCTAAGTTAGCTAAGCCTACGTCTTCGTCCGCCTGTCTGGTCCTTTCCACCTTTAAATTAAAGGGTTGTATCTTTTAACCGTAATAGATTTTTAAAATGTTCACAGAATATGTTTTAAAGCGGATATACTAAAATAACATTATAAAAGAAATATTAAGGGGCACCATACAATTACGGTTCAAACGATACAGCCCTAACGGACGGACATTCAGACAGACAGACAGACACACGGCCTATGCTTAGAATAGGCTTCCGTGTGGATACGGAAGCCTGGTTTAATCGAGATGGTTGTAAGCTAGGTTTATAATCAAATAATCAAGTAATTAAGTAATCAAAAAATTTATTATCTTAAAAAGTGAACCGATTTGCATGCGGTTTTTTTAAAAAGCTTGAAATAAATGTTTAATTACAAGTTTAAAAATTTCCGTTTACTTACTTAAAGGAGTCGGGGGACCGCTAAATAAATAAAATATAAAAAATCTCAGTGCTGCGCGGGAATTTACTTAGCGGTTCACCGACTCCTTTAAGTAAGTAAACGGAAATTATTTTCGACTTTTTAAGGGCCGGGGGGGTGTTTAGGCTTTATTTGTTAGTAAGCTTAATTGGTAGTAGTAGCAACTAGCACAATTATTTATTTTATGAATATACTTACATGTATATAATTTTTTTTTCAGGAAAATTCAATAAATCTCAAACGCAATCGTATCACGAAATAAAATTAAACAAAATTTATTTTCAAACGCCATTATCAACACAGACTTAAATAAGTACCTGTTCCTTCCGGTAGCATCTATCCAAAAAATATCCACAAATGTTATTTTCATAAAATCACCAAAAGTTCATTCACAAATACTCCTGCAGCTACACTTGTATCACTCACGATGAACAAAAAAGAAAATGCAAATGTACCAATAATGTCAACAAAGGTATACTAAAAACTGCACTCTGGTTATGAAAAAAGCGCGCGAAAACTGCGGCGCTCTGAAACATGGAGCTTTCTATCTTTCAACGCCAAAAATTGCTCACCGACTGACTTCAGTGTTCCTACTCGTCCGGCGGCGGCGGCGGCGGGATCACCCATACATTAACGAAGCCAAATAAAGATATCGCACACAACGCTCGATATAGCATACGGTGAAATCCGCTTTCGGTTTCAGTTCACCCTATATTTAGAATCAAGCGCTTTATTTCGTTTTTAAGCGGATATTTCATTGTGTAATAGTTACCTACGCAGCTTATTTAACATAATAGCTAATATTAAACAGAATAGCATTGTATTTTTTATTAAAAGTTAACTGAAAATCCGCCCGCCTTGAAAGCTCTCATAAGCTCGTACGCAGCGCAGCGCGCATGCGTATTCGGGCGCGTGTATGAATGGAGGGAAACGTGCGTGTATTGGTTTCTTGGCCCAGTACTAACGCACGAAACTCGAGATTCATCCATATTTGGTGTTGCGCGAGCGTCGCTTTTGGGTATATTATTACTTCTGGCTACGACGCGACGTAGGCGGAAGGAATTTGGTGTATTATCGTATATACTCTCGGCATCTTCTAGGTTTCAAGTACGACTTAGAACATAGAGTATTGTTATGTCTACATACTCATGTTATAAAATGCGACGTCTGCGTTCTATCGCATATAACTCGAAAACCACTTGGCCAATTTAGATGTAATTTTCACGACTGCAATCTGATAATATTCCGGATACTTTCAGGGTATTAAAAATGATAGAATGGGCTTTAGAAATATTTTGTACCGTGTGGGGCCGGTACTTTAAAGCCCCACTGCATCTCTCCCGTGTGTGTCGTAAAAGGCGACTAAGGGATATAACACCCTTCTTATATTACTAGGTGGTAGGGTTTAACCCGCCCGGGTTGGTACCACCGCACTGAATGAAAGGTCGGTCGAAGCGGCTATGTAAATAGTTTGTGTTTTCCGTCCAGTTCAGTGTAGCCGGCACGACCGAAGGGAAGCACTTACGTGGCACCAAGTTCACCCGGTGTTATGGGCTGACATCACAGTTGTTGTAGGTGATGTAGCTAACCGTATCAGTTTCCATAAAAAAAAAAATGGGCAAGGAGAGCGTGGAAAGACGAAATTTCATATTATGTAAGAGCTATTTCTGTTACACATAGTTTACTTGCGTATCTCTTGGCTGGCGCAAATGAAGTTGGTACAAAAAATGTTGGTAACAACGTAACATCTACGGTAAAATTCATTTTACTACATGACAATTTATGCATAATTTTATTTTCCTATTTTCATACTTTCAAGATAATATCTCTTTGGTGGCGTAGAGAAAAGTGTTTTCTTGATAAAAGAGCACTTAAACATTTTACGTCACCGCATTTTTAGGCGTCCATAAAACGTACATCCAACGATTCTATTTGCGAAGCACGTCCGCTCTGAAATCAACGGCGGATTATCCACATTTAGTAAACTGTCTTGCCCTGGATATAGACTGGATATTTTGTCCGAGAACTGCCCAAAATAGTCGCACTTAAGCCCAAGCGGGGATTCTGTATGTGTGTGAGAGGGTTTTTGGATGGAACACACCACATTGAGATGGAAGGATAGGTACTCTAAACTTTGGTTGTTCTATGCAGAAGATTCAATGGCAGAACGCAGAGTACTAGTATTTATATACTGAAAACGGGCCTTTTTGAGAGTTCCGTACCCTAATTAATAATAATTACGTAACTACCCTACGCTGTCTGTCCGTCAGTCTGACCTATACCTTTAAAAAAGATACACCTACAGCTTTTGAACCGTAATAACTACCCGGTTGAAATATTCACAATATATTATGTCATTATGGCGGATATCATAACCAATAATAATTAAAAAAAATACGGTCAAGAGCGAGTCAGACTTGCACAAATTATGGTTCCGTACTTAAACAAAAAAATATCTCTTTCCCCCGCAAAACCCCACTTTTTGCACAACACCTTCGCTTTGCTCTCCTTTTATTGCACAGACAAACAAGAATACAAAACTCAACATATTAAAGATAAACTGAAAAAAAAACAACAACTCTTGTAGAATCCAGGTTCCCTGTGTCTTCGAATCATTCTACACGCTCCAAGGTGAAGCGTGACGGGGGGTGTTGAAGGGAGGTACTTTTCATATAAGGAAGATATTTCAAAAGTTGAATGCATCTAATTTAATACAGCGTTTTCATCAGCTACTCTGTGACACATGAGATTGTAAATATGATAAATAGCAAGCTAGTTATTTGTCCATCTACCCACGCGCGCCCCCGCACCAACGCCGGCGTGATGGTGGGTACGTAGACCAGACCCTGTGGGTAGGCACCGTTACACATCGCGCATACACTTGCGATAATTTAATATTGAATAGTAATAATATTGTTTTGAGATCGACTCAGGTTTGAACACCTATCGGCATTTCTTTGCCACGATTTCGAAAATCTGTAAAATCTATTTTATTGGAAGACGTATTTAATACTATTAATTAATTTTTAGCTCATGCATTTTAATGGATTAGATGCTTATTTTTTAAAATTATTTAAAATTATTATTTAAGAAATTTGATGACAACTGTAGGAGGCTTCATAAAAATTTAAAATTTTGCAAAATCTCTCTCTTTCACACATTAAGTTTAATTGTATGCAAATTAGAAAGAACTTTCAAATAGAACAAATGACATTTGTTACACTATAAAAATATAAATTGAACCAATACAATTCAATGAACTGAACTGAACCTAAAAAGTTCGGTCCACGGACCCCTCGGAGGCTCGTGACATGAGTATCGAGGCCCGTGCACACACGCTTAACTAATACGATTAATTTTTTTTTTTCAATAGCGTGACGCTGACGTGACTGGCGTGACGGCCAAAAAGCCAGGCCTGTCTAGCTGCGACTGAGAAAAATTAGAATAAAATTTTCCAAAATCAAATAAAGTATCCAATCCAACCCGTTCGTTAAACAAAACATACATACATACATACATACCACACGCTGTATCCCGACAATCGAAGTAAGCAGAGTAATCGGTGTTGTGCTGCTAGTATTCTTGTAAATTACAGCACAACATCTACCAAAACGTTTCGCAAAGTATTCGGACAAGATAACTATCGACCGCGTGATTTCTGCGCACACTCACTGCGCGTGCAAGAAGAGATGGCTACGGAACCCTCTATGTGTGAACAACGTTCACACTTAATAATATTGTTTTTACAATCAATCAATACTAATTAAGTAAGGACTGGTCATTTGTACCGTGTGGGGCCGGTACTTTAAAAGAATAGCCGCACTGCATCTCTCCCCGTTTATGTCGTAAAAGGCGACTAAGGGATATGACTCCCTTCTTATATTACTAGGTGGTAGGGTTTAAGCCGCCCGGGTTGGTACCACCGCACTTAATGAAAGGTCGGTCGAAACGGCTATGTAAATACTTTGTGTTTTCCGTCCAGTTCAGTGTAGCCGGCACGACCGAAGGGAAGCACTGATGTGGCACCAAGTTCACCTGGTGTTATGGGCTGACATCACGGATGTTGTAGGTGATGTAGCCAACCGTGTCAGTTTCCATAAAAACAAAAGATTAAGTTACTTTGTTTTATGACATACTGCGTTCGTAGACTATGTATGATACTAAAACTAAATAAAATTGACGATTTTTAGAAATATTTTCTGTATGTATGTATGTTCCTCCATAACTCTTAAACCGATCATCCGAATTCGACAGGATAAGCTAAATAAAACTTAGCTCCGGTTACGCTAAGATGTGGCTCTCATACAAACCGCATTGTTCCGTCCGCCGAAATAAAGGTACGGTAGCCGGCTATTACTTACTTTCTTCTTTTTGAATACGAATTTCAGGCGAGCGAAGCCGCCAGAGGCGGACTAGCAGCCTTAGCCGCCCTAGGCCGTTTAGTACCAGCCGCCCCAATTCAATGCAGCCGCCCCTTTCAAGTTTACAGCATAGATACAAATGTGAAGTTGTATGAAAATCAGTATTGCGTTCGGTTCAACCTGCCAAAAATATATTAGGTATTTCTCGGCTTATTTTACATATAGTAAAAGTATTTTTTACAAGTTTTACGGCAATATTGACCTTATAGTCATAGCAAAATTATTTTTTCCGCGTAAATAGTGCGTCATCACCTCCGCCGCGCTCACCACTCCCGCACGTCGCACGCACTTGCTCCGGCCGGCACCCTTTCTATTCTGTACCTGCGCTCACTGCTTCTAGCAGCAGGTACAGATTGGCCGCCCCTAATATCTGGCCGCCCTAGGCCCGGGCCTAGTCGGCCTATATGGAAAGTCCGCCTCTGGAAGCCGCGTACAAAAGCTATTAATATAATATAAAACTATAATAATTAATACCTAAGGCTCCCATTAGGTAGTTTAATATCGGTAATCTTCAAGCCTACACATATCTCCCATAATTTCGACACCTTTTTGCTCGCAAGCCCAAAGACAGACATGGTTGTACCCAAGTTGTACCTACATGACTCATATTGATCGGGGATCAATGCTCGAAGTCTCATTGCCTTCCCACATCAATCTCAATAAGTTTCATGTGGGTACTTAATTATTCGAATCATCGGCTAAGATACCAGGCTATGGCACCGAAAATTTGCGTCCTTAATTCTCCGTACAGAGCTGACTAATTTTTTTTTTAATTATCCGTATACGGATAGATTAAATATAGAACTATAATTTTAGATAGGTGTTCGGTATTTTTTTTTTATGGAAATTGACACGGTTGGCTAAATCACCTACAATATCCGTGATGTCAGCCCATAACACCGGGTGAATTTGGTGCCACGTCAGTGCTTCCCTTCGGTCGTGCCGGCTACACTGAGTTGGACGGAAAACACAAACTATATTTACATAGCCGTTTCGGCCGACGTTTCATTCAGTGCGGTGGTACCAACCCGGGCGGTTTAAACCCTACCACCTAGTAATATAAGAAGGGAGTCCTATCCCTTAGTCGCCTTTTACACGAGACATACACGAGGAGAGATACAGTGGGGCAATTTTTTTAAAGTACCGGCCGCACACGGTACAACCTTTTTTAATTGACTGGGTGTTCCGCCAACAGAAGGACGATCATTTAGGTTTCCGTAGCCGAAAATAATTGGGAACCTATGTATGTAGAATGTAGAGTCTAAACAACTAATCGATATTATAAAAGCCGTGGTATGTCTGCTCTACAGATACTATCATGAATTGTTGGTATTGCGCTTTTAAGAATCCATCGTTTCTCAAAATGTATTTATTGGCCAATGAGTCACAGTTAGTGGGAAACCAGCTGGCTGTTTAAAGTGCTCTCAATATTAACTTTAAGGGGGGGGGGGGGGGGGGGGGGGTACTAGGCAAAACATCACATCATATTATCTTAACTACAGCCATATTTCAATAGATATAACTATAATTTATATGCTTATAGTTAGGTAAAGATTCAATGTATAATGTGTGATAGATTATTGTAATATAATCTTGTAAATTCTCTGAAAAATAAGTGGGTGAAAAGTGGTAAAAACGTTCGAAAATGCAGATTCGTTACAAATACGTCCATACAAAACGCGTACGGTAACGGCCCAAAATTTAGAATCTTCAAAGATAGTTCAGTGAAAAACCATTGATTCTGTAAGCATTTGAATTTATTCAGATGATTCTTAGTCTTATTGACTTTATGCTCAATGAAGCATTTTTGTAAAAAATAGCGAGGGAAATAGCAAAGGCATTTTTGAACGATTTTACCACTTTTCACCCACCTATTTTTCAGAGAATTTACCAGATTAGTATATTACATATTACAATAATAATCTTTCACACATTATACCTTGAATCTGTACCTAACTATAGGCATATAAATAATAGTTAAATCACTTGAAATATGGGTATGGTTAGGCAAATACGAAGTGCTTTTGCCTAGTAAACCCCCCCCCCCCCCCCCCCCCCCCCCCCTTAATTAGGTCTGTGGATTTCGTAGAAGCACAGAACAGAAATAAGTATACTGGCGTAGTAGAAGTCCAAATAATAAAGATCGAAACAAGTATGAAATGTAAATAAATAATAGTTTATTACAGCGGTTCTCAAAATCGCACCGCTAGCGTGAGGAATTGTCTTCCGGCGAGTATGCTTCCCGATACTTTCAATCTGGGGCATTGGGATGGATGGAGGTCTTAGCGTTTCAAATCTGTCCGTAAATCTGCTGGTACGGTGCCGTCGTCGGTGCCTTGCTGGGTGGGCGTGGTTTGGCGAGGTGAAGTGGATTTGGCTGTGTCGATCACCTTTGGTCCTTCGGCACGGCCAACAATACAGATTTTCATAAAAATCGGTCAAGAGCGCGTTTTACTGGCGCACGGAGGGTTCTGTAGGTCCGCTATACCATTCATGTCAAAAACCATATCCCTATATCTTTTGTCTCTCTGGAATGCCAAAGTACCTGCGGCGCCATCTATTATTATCAATATGCGTGAATATGTACTAATCGATTCTTGGGCGTTTCTTGTATGGGGAATATTAAATTTGTTTGTTTGTTTGCTTTTTTATTATTTGTTAGTATATCCACCATAATAACACATATTCTGTGAAAATTTCACCCGGTTGCCTATTCCGTTCACTCGGACGGACGGACAGACAGACGACTTAGGCTTTAATAGGCTACGGTATGGATACGGAACCCTAAAAACATTAGAAATGTAATAGATTTTTAAACAACTTCATACTAGACCGGTTAGTCAACTAGTTGACCAACCGGTCTGACAATCGCACGACCACTCGTGCGATCAGTACCGCCCGCCCGCCCCCGCTTCTCGTGAGCAACAACTGATCGAAGATAGGTCCTTCTGTTGTATTAAATCATTTATTGGCCAATGAGTCACAGTTAGTGGGAGACCAGCTGGCTGTTTAAAATGTTCTCAATATTAACTTTAACTAGATCCTGTGGATTTCGTCGAAGTCCGAATTCAATTACTTACCTACCTACACTTTCGTCTGCAAGATGTCCGCCATCCAACACCGGCATGTCTAGGCAAACTCGGTGACAGATTTATTATCTTTGGCTGGTGAAATGTCCACGGTAGGTCATTCGTTTCGCATATATATAAGTCAATGAATCTAACCAAAGTCTAAAGAACCAATTTTGACAAGTTCAACAGGTTGTGCACTATCGAATGAAGAATGATAAAATATTATAAACGGCCACGTACCTAAATGTAACGCCCAAACCCGCCAATTGAAAAACTACAACAGATTATTCGTTGCAATGTCGAACTCTACGTTCGAATTTGGAATGCAGCAAAGAATATGCGAGCGAAAGCGACAACAGAAGTATTTGCTCTTTGGCAGATTGTCAGGCATCTTTCTTGGTTTTCATAACTTCGTTCTGTGTTTGATTAGCGAATCTTTTTAACGCACGTTTGTGATGGGGCCTAACTTAGAAAAAGTGAAACGTCCGGAAAGTACTAACGGAAGTTGCAACCGTTGGCTGGCTGGTAGGGCCATCTATGGGAGTCTTTTCGAACCAATATATAAGTTGAAAGGAATGTCGCATAGATGGCGCTATCCCGATCGAAATTAAATTAATAAATGGATTTTAAATTCTAAGCGTAAGAAGCTTCGCTTCTGTTGGATGTCCCAGGCACGACACCTCACCTTTTTTTTTCATTAAACGCGACATAGTTCTACAGATTTGTCTCCGTTTCCAGAACTGACTAATCTTGGTTCTATGCCCGAGTGGGTCAATTCTGTTAAATTTAAGATGTGTTAACCCGCACGGCTAGCAAGTGGGTGGACAACTGACAGCGGAGTTTATCTAGAGCTCTTAAAGCAACTAAGAGTTAATCTAATCAATTATTCTAATATTACATTAACCTGAATGATCAGTGACTGTTATATTGTAAAATTGTATGTGTAGTAAATCTAATGTGCCAACCACGGTTAGATATTATTGTATCTATTCGGTTTTATGAACTTTCAGATCTCCGAAAAAATACAGAAAATTTAAATTTGTTCTATGAAAATTATTTATTCAGAGGTATTAATTTTTTTTTTAAACTGACACTGTTGGCTACATCACCTACAACATCCGTTATGTCAGCCCATAACACCGGGTGAACTAGGTGCCATGTCGGTGCTTCTCTTCGGTCGTGCCGGCTACACTGAACTGGACGGAAAACATATTTAAATAGCCGTTTCGACCGACGTTTCATTCAGTATTTATTATAATAGTGAAGACTTAAGTTCTAATTAAAACAACCTATCAACTAAAATTGACTAAAACTACAATTAAAATCTAAGACAAAAGTCCTGCCAAGAAAATTAAAAATGAAAATAATAATAATATAAATTTATTAATTAATAAAAACTTTTACGGGAAACCCTCGAAGACGACACACATAATATTATTTTCAATTATTTAGTAAATGTATTAATACGAACTATATTTTATTTGTTATTTATTAGCATATAATATAAGTACAACAATTAATTTATGTAGGTACTCTTCTTAAAAATAACAACATGTATTTTTAAATCACATTACCTATAGTAAAGATAAATTAAAACCGATAAATTAAAGTGCGAGTTGGACTCGCGCACCGAGGTTTCCGCACCACAAAAAAAAACACACGTTTCTTGTATGGGAACCGCCCTTAATTTTTACTTTTTCTATTTTTATTATTTGTTGTTATATCCGCCATAATAACACATATTCTGTGAACATTTCAACGGGCTACCTATTACGGTTCAAGACAGACAGACAGACAGACGGCGTAGGCTTAGTAATAGGCTTCCGTACGGGATACGGAAACCTAAAAAAGTTTAGATTTATCGATTTATGGTTACCAATTTCATCTTCCGCAGTATTTATTGGGGGGCGCTCACCAAGTTTTTATTTACCCACACGCCTTTTTCAGATGTTAACTTATCCACAAGTATCTAACAACATTCGCAAACACTCAAAATAAACAGATCTAATGAATCACATTGAAATAAGTCATTTGTTCATTCATACTTGGTTGCTGCTTTATTGGTTTAGCCAAAAACAGGGTTAGACTATGATCAATGCATTTTGCTGCGCAACTTTGCAGATGCGTACAGTCAACACAAATAGAAGACACACAAAAGTAGATGCACAAAAGTAGTTCACCCGGTGTTATGGGCTCACATCACGGATGTTGTAGGTGATGTAGCAAACCGTGTCAGTTTCAATAAAAAAAAAAAAACAAAAAAAAAAAATTGTAGACTTCTAAGTGACAGGTACACTTGTCTGCGGTGTAGAAGGTGCACTTATTGCGAAATACACTTTCTTCCAATCGACCCTTAACACAAACTTTGTGCATAATTAGGCCCAATAATTGCGAGAAGAAGGATTATTCTCTATGGATTTATATATGTTATTGTCTATGGTTTACAATTGCTGAAAAGTAATTCTAGAAATATAAAATTAAAGCTTAATTAAGTAATTCATTTATCACATTTATCACATTGAAAAGATATTGTTTAAAAAATCAATTAATTTGAAATTATGAATTTAATAATTTTAATTTTAATTAAATAATTTTAAAATTTAAAGACATATTTTAATGTATGGGTTAAAGTATATTATTTAAGAAAAAATTAAAATAATATACTTAGTTAATTATTATTGTAAAATAATTGTGAAACAATCTCTTTAAAATTATCTCAAGGTTACAGAAGAAGAGATTATATGCATTTTTGATTAGCTGAATCAGAGGATAAATCCTGTTACACGCAATGTGCCTTAGTTAGTGCACTTGTGGATTTCCTCATTCGTGTTTTTCATCACTAGATATTGCTATGCATTGTCAGGGTCGTCTTAGACCATGCAGCATGCGGGGCACGTCTGGGTACATTTGGGGCCCTTTTAGAAAGTAAAAAAAATGTGAATGATAACATCAGTATATTATTATTATGTACTTTTATTTAATGACGTGAAAATTTTAAACCTATTTAATATTTGGATACATTAATTATAGAATTCACTGAGACATTTTACGCTATGTATTTGTTTTAATTTTTTTAGCTTTAGTAAATTATTATTTACTGTTAAAAAAAATTTGAAATATCATCGGGTTTACAATTTTAAGTCAAATTTAGAAATTTTAACGGCAATTCTTAGTGAAATACACTAAGAATTAAGCTCCTCTTTTTCGGTGTAAACGACAACGTCGGCACTTTGGGACCCTCATCCAGCCGGGGGCCCTGGGCTCGTGTCCTACCTGACCTTATGGCAAAGACTTCCCTGAGCATTATTGTCGTCGATTCTTCGACCATTTCATTGTCACATTGGCTATCGATGTAAAACTGTAAGTCCCTTCCCTTGCCCCTTACTAGGTGGTGGGCTTAAATTGTAGCCGACTGGGTTGATACCACCGTACTGGATGTAAGATGGCCGCATAGCAGCCTCGGTTGTGTTCTCCTCTAGTCCAGTATAGCCAGCAATTCAGGGAAGTCTCCGGCATGGCACCTACCTTCTCGGAGGTGATATTGGCTGGTCGGAGCAGGTGCTTTGGCCAGTTCGACTCAGCCACCCATACTGAATTCCATAAAAAACTGTTAAAAAAAATGAAAACCCTAAAAATTAGCTATTAAATAATATTTTGATATTTCATTTTAATTAAAGTTGTTTGAGAATTGGCGGAGAAATCAGGTAACATACACACAAAAAAACATACAGACGAATTGAGAACCTCCTCCTTTTTCGAAGTCGGTTAAATTTTTTTTCGAATAAAGCAGATTCCTGGCATGGAACAATGCTTCAATAGGAGAGCATAGAAGTTGATATCATAAATCTAAATAATGATGTAACCGTAGAAGTTCTCATAAAAAACATTAACCTGTCATGATGAAACGGATGGACTTTATGATGACCAAATAGAGAAAAAAATTCGTCTACAAGTCAAAAATGCGAAGGCCCGTGGGTTCCTCGGATCATCTTTGCGCAGCGCCTTCCATATTTCGCTTCCGTGTAGGCAGGTCATTATTAAAATATACTTTAGCGACAAAAAATACAATGCGTATTAATTCGTCTTAATCCGTAGATAGAAAGGTAAGTAATGAACTTTATAATGTTTTTTGAATGACCCAGCACCTTTAAAGCACGCATCACATTTTTAAAATTCGATGATTAAAATGATTTTAGTAGATATTCACTGTATAGTCGGCATCTCGCCCCGTGTGTCGTAAAAGGCGTCTAAAGGATAAGGACAAGGTGCCGTGCTAAACGGCGACAGGGTGGCCACCTCTCACCTTGGCACGGTCCTTCCACCTAGTCATGCAGCAGGTGGGTCTTCGTGGCTTACTTGCTGCTTGATAGTTATCTTGTTCTAATACTTTGCTGAGCTGAGCGTGATAATTGGTGTTGTGATGTAATTTACAAGTGTCCTTGCAGCACAACACCGATTACTCTGCTTACCCCGATTGTTGGGATACAGTGTGTGGTATGTATTTTTTTTATGGAAACTAACACGGTTGGCTACATCACCTACAACATCCGTGATGTCAGCCCATTACACCGGGTGAACTAGGTGTCATGTCAGTGCTTCCCTTGTCATGTCGGCTACACTGAACTGGGCGGAAAACACGAACTATTTACATAGCCGCTTCGACCGACGTTTCGCTCAGTGCGCGGTGGTACCAAACCGGCCGTGATATACCCTACCACCTAAATAGTAAGGTAAGAAGGGAAGGGACCTACAGTTTTACGTAGAATCCGAACCACGGTCCGCCTTCAACGGTCGAGCGGTCACCAATTCAAGCACTGACCGCGCTCAGCGTTGCATAAACAACAGTCGACTGACCGCGCCACTGAGCTACCGTGACCGAGGCTGACGAATTTCCTTATCCCTTAGTCGACTTTGTATTTTTTTATGTAAACCAGCATGGGTGGCTGTGCCGAGAGACCAATGGTGCAGTCGACAAAGCCAAAATCACCTCTCCTCGCGAAACCACGCTCAGTTAGGTGCCATGCCAGCAGATTTGCGGACTGTTGCTAGGCTGTCTAGTCCGTTAATACGACGCTTGAAGACACCCAGGTTAAAGAATTCAGGAAATACACTCGCCGGAAGAAAGTTCCACACCCTAGCGGTGCGACAAAGAAACGATTTAGAGAACCGATGGGTTCTCAAAAGCCCAATGTCAACAACAAAAGGGTGCTGAGTCTCTCTGCGACGAGTCATGCGGAGATAGGACGGGTGGCAGGGAATAAGGGATGCTAGTTCCGCAGAGCAGCGTCCGTGATAGTATCTCTGTAAAACAGACTAAGCGAACCCACAAATCGGGTTTATTATTAGTATATGTAGTAAGCCGTGTGGGGCCGGTACTTTAAAAGAATAGCCCCACTGCATCTCTCCCCGTGTATGTCGTAAAAGGCGACTAAGGGATATGACTCCCTTCTTATATTACTAGGTGGTAGGGTTTAACCCGCCCGGGTTGATACCACCGCACTGAATGAAAGGTCGGTCGAAACGGCTATGTAAATAGTTTGTGTTTTCCGTCCAGTTCAGTGTAGCCGGCAAGACCGAAGGGAAGCACTGACGTGGCACCAAGTTCGCCCGGTGTTATGGGCTGACATCGCGGATGTTGTAGGTGATGTAGCCAACCGTGTCAGTTTCCATAAAAAAAAATAAAAAAAACCGGCAATCTAAAAAGGCGAGAGCTGTATAGTTTTTTATGGAACCCTAAAAATGCTAGTAAATCAAAAAGAGAATGTTGTTCAATATTTTATATTGGGTACATATTTGTTTTTTTGAATTTATAGCCACAAAATAATTTTATAAAAAAAGTTATATAGTCGTTCATTTGAGCTATAGAATCACCACTTAAAATTTTATTAGTCATTGCACTCTGTATAAAGATATGTATGAAGCAAATGTAGAATTCAATTATTTTTTATAAAACATTGTTACAGAAAAAAAGGTACATGAAGCACATAATATATCTATTTGCTAAATAAAATAGTAGAAATATCACAGAAATGTTTGCCCGAAGCGGATAATGCTGCGAGCGGAACTGCGCTGCGGGCCAAGGAAGTTGTTAGAAGAACGTGTGATAGATAATAATATATTCAGGAATTCACAGTTCGACCGGTTTTGCTTACCACCAGGATTTTATGTTTCAAAAAAAGCTCAGTAGCATTTTGTAGACTTTTTGTTTTTGTTTTTTTTTATTGATCATTCATACATAAGGCAGTTACACTGCACTCGAACTTGTCACAATTTGTTCTATCCGGTTCGATTACAGTTTACACCCACGAAGAAGAACCGGCAAGAAACTTCGAATTGTTTCTGAGTATTCGTATTTTTCAAGATAATCGAGATTTTATGTGTTAGGAAAAGCTCGCCAAAACCATGTCCATCTTCGAAAACTGACCTTACAATAATAATAGAATTCCTAGCAAAACTATACTAAGCTTTTTTGAATCTTATTCAACGAGGAATCCCTGCTTATTCAACGAGGAATCTCGTGGTAGTGAGCAAATCCGGTCGAACTGGGGCTGCCTGTATCGTAGATATCAAATCAAATCAAAAGTCAAAATCAAAAATATATATATTTTTTTTTTATGGAAACTGACACGATTGGCTACATCACCTACAACATCCGTGATGTCAGCCCATAACACCGGGTGAACTAGGTGCTATGTCAGTGCTTCCCTTCATTTCGCGCCGGCTACACTGAACTATTTACATAGCCGTTTCGACCGACGTTTCGCTCAGTGCGGTGGTACCAACCCGGCCGGGATAAACCCTACCACCCAGTAAGGTAAGAAGGGAAGGGACCTACAGTTTAACGTGGAATCCGAACCATGGTCAGCCTCCAACGGTCGGGCGGTCACCCATCCGAATTTATTAATAAGAACATAAATACAAACACAACACTTATATAATAACAATAACATGAATAAATAGGTGAAAAGACGTAAGCATTGCATTTTGTTACAATTTCTGCTTCCACGCTAGTCCTGGCGGCTGTGATGTGTGAAGCAGAGTTTACCCAGGCATTAGTTTCTTAAACAGAATAATAATACTAAGCAGCTTTTCAGTTACACATAATTTACCTTGTACTGTGTGGGGCCGGTACTTTAAAAGAATAGCCCCACTGCATCTATCCCCGTGTATGTCGTAAAAGGCGACTAAGGGATATGACTCCCTTCTTATATCACTAGGTGGTAGGGTTCAACCCGCCCGGGCTGGTACCACCGCACTGAATGAAAGGTCGGTCGAAACGGCTATGTAAATAGTTTGTGTTTTCCGTCCAGTTCAGTGTAGCCGGCACGACCGAAGGGAAGCACTGACGTGGCACCAAGTTCACCCGGTGTTATGGGCTGACATCGCGGATGTTGTAGGTGATGTAGCCAACCGCGTCAGTTTCCATAAAAAAAAATAAACCTTGAGTTACATATTAATTAAAAAAGAAAAAGTCATAGGTATGGATATAGATATAGGTTCATTAAAATGCCCCTAATGCTAGCTATACTGAACGTGTCAGTAAATATTTGAGGCACTTCTGCGTTACTCCAAAATTAACCTCCCACAGGTGTACGAATGAAGGCAGGTCGCCCACGATACTATCGCCATACGCGGAATAATAGCGCGCACTTTTTGTTAATAACACAAGTTTTTGGGATAAGTAATTAGAGTTGACGGTGGAAACGAAGTGAAGAAATCATAAATGGATGTAAGATGGCCGCATAGCAGCCTCGGCTGTGTTCTCCTCTAGTCCAGTATAGCCAGCAATCCAGGGAAGTCTCCAGTATGGCACCTACCTACTCGGAAGTGATATTGGCTGGTCGGAGCATGCGCTTTAGCCCCTCCGACTCAGCCACCCATACCGGATTACATAAAAAAAAGTGAATCTTAGTTTGTACCTATAACACCCGCTTTTTTTTTATGCAATCCGGTATGGGTGGCTGAGTCGGAGGGGCCAAAGCGCATGCTCCGACCAGCTAATACCACCTCCGAGAAGGTAGGTGCCATACCGGAGACTTCCCTGGACTCGCTAACTAAAGTGGACTACCATTTTTTCATTTACTTGCGTACCTACACTTTTTTTTATGAAAACTGACACCGATGGCTGCATCACCTACTACATCCGTGATTTCAGCCCATAACACCTTGGTGAACTAGGTGCCATGTCTGTGCGCTTCCCTTCGGTCGTGCCGGCTGAACACTGAACTGGACGGAAAACACGAAATATTTAAATTAACCGTTTCAATTGACCTTTCATTCAGTGCGGTGGTACCAACCCGGGCGGGTTAAACCCTATCACCTAGCAAGGTAAGAAGGGAAGGGACCTGCAGTTTTGCGTGGATTTGAACTAATCAAGTTGACGCGAGAAACGTAGAGTATCACACGTACGAATGTTTCATGTAGCAAGTTCTTTTTCACCCGACTGCGGCGAAGGCAAAATTAAGAGCTTTTGGTGTTAGTAACTTATTCCTAAACTACCAAAGGCCAATTTCCAACAGAATATTTTTGTAAAATTATTTAGTTTATTTTTATTTAAATTAGTTTTATTTATTTATAATTTACAGTTCAAGTCGAATATTGAATCTTCTTTGATTTTGTTTGCAAATAAATGTTACTATTGAAAACAACTATTATTTTAAAATGCATTTAATAATACAATCACGCTATTAGTTTTCCAAAAGAGGTAGCAAAATAGAACAAAAATGTTTTTTTTAATATAACATGACATTTTTGGGTATCCGTCCGAGTGACTGTGGGGCTGCCCGCGTTTCTGGCGAAACTCGGTGTCGGTGTCAGTGCTTCCCTGTGATCGTGTCAGAAAGATTGAACTCGTCGGAATGTTTTGAATATGGAACGCAATAATGTTCACGGTGTAAATACGATTTAATACAACCTTTAACACGAATGACCAGCGCTATAAACGCTACTTAATTATAATATCTGCGCCTTCGCAATACGGGCGCGGGCGAACCGGGCCTTCGCCTGCTGAAGGTGAATCACGACGGGATTACCTTCTAGGAACCGTTGGAAGTTGGAAGGTTTGCTTGGCATTTTCCTCTAAGAATTAGTTTTTGGTTTTGTTTCATGGAAACTGACACGATTGGCTATATCACCTACCTACTACATCCGTGAGATCAATAACATCTTGATGAACCAGGTGCCACGTCAGTGCTTCCCTTCGGTCGCGCTGGCTACACTGAACTGGATGGAAAACACGAACTATTTACATATACTTTCCAACCGACCTTTCATTCAGTGCGGTGGTACCAATCCGGCCGGGCTAAACCCTATCATCATCTAGTAAGGTATTAAAAGGGCAGGGACCTACAGATTAACGTGAAATCTGAACCTCGATCAGCCTCTGTAACCCATCCAAGTACTGAATGCGCTGTGCAGCTGTGCTTATCACGACCGACAGTCGAACGATCGCACTACTGAGCTACCGAGGCTGGCAAACTGTGTGTGATTGTATTTGATAGAGAATTAAATGCTTTATTGCTCCAGTAAACATGAAACAGTAACAATTACAACAGAAAATTTACTGGTGCAAAGGCGGACTTATCCCTTACAGAGATTTCTTTCAGTAAATCTTTGGATGTTTAAGATTCGATAATATAGTGGAATGTAAGTTGGTATTAGCAAAAGAGTATTAATTCATGGTGTGCAATAAATATTTTCGATTCTATTCTATTGACAAGCTCGTTTCCATATCAAAACCATCCCACATTGTCTACCGAACTGCGCCGAAGTCGAAGCTCAGCGGTTATCTCATTCCGATGAAACAATTTGGTCATCGGTCCATACAGATCGAGCATAACACCAAATTCTGTGTCGCACGACCAAAATGTTCGAGATACGGAAACTTGTGCGTCCATTTTATTGTTATTCAAATGTCTGATCTTATAAGGCGAAAGCAAACAATATTAGTCGATACACACTGGTGCCAAAAAGGCCGTAAATGCAATTACAAGGGGACTTATAAGTACATAAACAGACATAATTTATCAGCCCACTAGGAGTGATAAAAGTACCGGGCTAACTTCGGATTACATGTCGATAGATTATGTGTTACTGCATAGAAACATGCTCTATAGGTTACACCGCTTGTCCAATACGTCCGTCATGCATGACGGATGACAATTCGTCCATCATTACGGGCCCACTAAGCGACCTGTGTTTTTTTATGTAATCCGGTATGGGTGGCTGAGTCGGAGGGGCCAAGGCACATACTTCGATCAGCCAATATCACCTCCGAGAAGGTAGGTGCCATACCGGAGACTTCCCTGGATTGCTGGCTATACTGGACTAGAGGAGAACACAACCGAGGCTGCTATGCGGCCATTTTACATCCATAACGGTGGTACCAACCCAGTCGGCTACAATTTGAGCCTACCACCTAGTAAGGGGCAAAGGAAGGGACCTACAGTTTTACACCGGTTCAGAACGGTGAAGCAGCAGGTGTAGGTATGGACGTAATTTGTTTCGTCAGAATACACCCATTGGTACACGCCGACCGGATTCGAACCTTGGACCTCTCGCATGAGAAGCCGATGCCCAAACCACTCGGCCACCCACCGCTTGTTTATATGACTGTCCGCTAGGCATCCGGCGGCGTCCGAGATCCGTCATGCATGACGGACGCCGAGAATTCCGTGGACAAAGGTTAACAAGGACACTCTGTATTTGCCATTAAATATGTTAATAGGATCATGCGTCGTCGGAGTCGTACCGCGAAAATATGGAACAGTTTTCCGGTGAGCGTGTTTCCTGCCTATAGATTTTGTTCTGTATTTTCCATTCTATCGAAATTCGACGGAGCTTTTGCAAGTATAGATAAAACTATTTCAACAATTGCATACGCTCTGGTTTAAGTTTTATTTGAAATAGTATGGCTTGCTTTGATATTTATTTTGCTCTCATAAAATGTTTTGTAACTGTTTCGCGAAAGTTTTTTTCACTCATACAACGATTAAAGCAAGCTTAAAGACAAGGCGTGAAAATGTCGTGATATCTATTGAAATATTTTTCTTAACAGAAATTAATATTATTTTAATCAACAGAAAGCAGTGTTCATGTAAACCCTCCGCGCCGGCGCGGCCGCCACGTAGAAGGCGTGCTTTGCGAAAGCCAACAAGTATGGAGCTCGGAGGCGGCACGGATAGGGACAGAACGCACTATATTCGGAGATGCAGTGGGATGTGAACCCAAAACCACCACTCTACATAATGCGTGCTTGGAAAATGTGGGAGCTGCATCTATTTATGGACTTACGATATAAATATTATGGACTCAGATTGTAGGTAACGCATTTGAGAAACGCGAAATCGCTTATTTGGACGCATTTTGAGAAATCGGTTGAAGTTCGAAACGTTCAAATAACCTTGACAAATATGGAGTTGATTTTTATTGTGCTTTGTTCTGTAATGATTTTTTCGAATCGTACGAGGAATCCTACCTACTTATGTATTGTGCATAAGTAATTCTTTATTACAAGTAAAAAAACCTATGGTATTAAATAACATAACATATAAACTATTAAACTAAATATTAAACTAACAATATTAAACTAGGTATCTTAAAAATTAAAATCTAAAGATAAAGATACTGTAGTATATAATATGTAAGTAAGTAGGGCAGCAAGATGCAAATACATACAAATTCAAAATAACAATAAACTTGCAAAGGCTACCAACATGTAGTTAAGTAAGTATTATATTTTTATAGGTACCTACCTAATCCAAATTTGATTAACTAGTTTGCATCTAGTTTTCGACGCCTCTCTTCCAATGTTCTCAGCTTCACTTTTGCAGTATACAGGGTGTCCCAAAACTCAACGTCAAGCGGGAACCAGGGAGTAGGCTAGTTTATGAGTACCCAGGGAAAAATAAGAAAAAAAATCGCAGTCATTTGTTTTTTATGATATGAGCATTTTTGAGAAACTTTGAAAATTGTCATTTTTAGGTACTATGACTACAAATTTGCAAATAGAATTGTTAAAAAAAAATTATTGGTAGCCTAAATAACTCTGCTATTGATCAGTATCCCAAACCAAAACCAGAATGCCTGTAGTTTTACCAAAAAAAATATTCAGTTCAATTTTTTTCTAAAAAAATTAATGACTCCGATATTTTTTTTCTTATTTTTCCCTGGGTAGTCATAAACTGGCCTACTCCCTGGTTCCCGATTGACGTTGAGTTTTGGGACACAGTGTATATAAGACAAATAAAAAGTGTTAAACTTGAAATATGTATATACCAACCATCATTGCAGAATAAATTCCTGCATTCAACGTGTCATTATCCAGGGCATCCTTCAAGAAGCACTAAAACATATACTAAGACACTCAATACTTAAACCATGTTGGTAGATGCACTATAATAATATCTCATTTTATATGGTCCTGAACAGATTCATATAAAATCTGCATAAAACACAATCGTAAACACTGAATTGTTTTGTCACACTTCACTTTGTCAAGGATTTCATGTTCAATAATGCGCTGCTTTACTGCAAAAGTTAAAATACTGTCGATAAATGAGAATAAAGTTTCAAATTTAAAAATAGAACACAATTAGTCATGAAAAAAAATTGTTTAAAAGTTTTCCCGCGCACACTGCGAAAACTTAAAACGTTACCAAATGGCGGCAAATTCGAAATCTAAAAGCGTACGAACGCGCGCGCAGTTTCCCTCCAAACTAAAGCGAGCGCCCGCCGAGTGCGTAGGGGCCGCATTTAGTACGTATATAGAAGTTAGTATATTGTGGGTCAGAAACAGAACCCACACTATTGATCTGCGCACCGCAACCTCCCACGGACCAATGCTATTGACTATAGTCTATAGTTAAAGTTCTTAGTTGCAATGAGATCATAAATCGTTGGAAATGACACTTGCATTGCATATATTTATCCTAAATCAATTTATTATTCTTCCTTCTATGTTATTACTTTAAATGCACTGTATTTAATCGTTCAGAATTATTGTGTTGTTTGTTTGACAAATATCTGTTGGATTTAGCAATCGATTTATTTATTTTTTAATTGTTATTAAAAAATCATAAAAAATAGCATCAGGTGTTGTCGTCGGGTCAGTGTACGAAATAATTTTCTTTTCCATTTATAATTATAATATATTTAGTTGAACTTAGTAAATTCTGAGTGCTTGAATTTATTCTTTTTCACTATTATTTCATTCCATTTGTGTTTTAATCTTCTAATTGTGTTATATTGGTCCGATTGTCTGTAGTTATGTATATATAATACATATATTAAATTCTGAGCTTGATGTTTCGTGCATGTTCTCTTCTCTAATTTGTTATATTGTATTTACACCATTTGGGTTTACGCCTTCGATTATATTATGTATACTAGCTGTGCCCGCGGCTCCGCCCGCTCTCATATTTGACTTCTCTGCTAACCTCATAAGCCATTTAGCGTGATAGTAAGTAGCCTATAGTTGATGGGAAGAATCAAGCTATCCGTAGATTTTTTTTTATTAAAATCGGTTCAGTGGTTCTCGAGTTATAAGCGGACAGACAGACATACATACATACAGACAGAAAGCAGACGTTTGATTTTATTAAAGGGCAGCCAATTGGAAGCAAAGGTAAAAATTTAAATTCTCCAAAAGCAAGCAGCCCTAAGCACCTCCCTCATTGTAATAAAATTTATGGCATTATATCCATCCATCTCGGAGAGGTCCGTATCCGCCGGACTGCACGGCGACGTCGTCGTCGTCGCGCAGTTCTTCTAAAAGTCTTCATCTTCGCGCGCGCGTCGCCTCATGGTTGCACCGCACCACCTTCACATTCATTGCGGGGGCATGACCCAAGCTAGCCGATGGTGGACGTCGCCCTCGCCGTAGTTGTTGTGGCTCGGCCGACGACGACGTCAACGCTCCATCTTCGCCGTCGATGAAATGCACCGGCGGCGGGGCGGCGTGGAGCTGGGTGGTGGGCTGTGCGTGTGGTAATAATTATTAACTTGTTGTTAATAGTTATTGTCATTGAGTGAAGTTCTGCCGAGCGGTTATGAAAATGGTTTGAGTTAAAACACAGGTTAGGTCCTGCTTGGAGTACGGCGTGCTTGCACTTGTGGGATGGCTCAGATACCAGCTTGCGCCGCTAGACTCAATCCAGCGTCGTCGTGCCGTGCGACTGATGGGTGACCCTCCCTGTGGTGTTCTGCGACTTAGAACCACTGAAACTCCGTAGGGACGTCAGCTTCCTAAGTGTATTCTATGGTCTATTTCATGGTATTCGGAGGAGCTGTTTAACGCGATTCTCCCGTCCCCATTCCACCTTCACACTACGTGTACCGGGCATGGGATGCACCCCTATTCAATCGACCTACCACGGATGCTAACCTAACCTAACCAACCGGTTCTGTAGGTCTTTTATTCACAGAATCGGGAAAATGTGGAACGCACTCCCTGCTCATCTATTTCCTCCCAAGTACAGCCTGGGGTTTTTCAAAAGGGGCGTGAAAAGGCCCCTGTCAGGCCGGCTTGGCATTCGCAATCCCCGTGCATCACAGAATGTCCATGCGCATCGTTAGACACCTACTCGTACGTAGGTGAAACGATGCCACAATGTCGGGCTTTCCATAAAAAAAAAGAGTTCCGATTCAAAAGCGTATTATGTTCATAAGTGTTGGTAGTTATCTAGGTTCACTGCGACAGTAATTTGTAAATACTAAGTACATAACGTAGTTCTTATGTAAATATGCGTCATATTTACATAAGAACTTCGTTATTACATCGTAATTTACATCCGTATTAGGATGACTCAGTGATGCGCGATGACCATGCCTACGAATACTACCTACCTGCGAGTGAAGTGAGCCATATTATGCATGCCTTCATCTTAGGGATATTGAACCAACAACGGAAATGCCGACCTTTTTTGACTCAAACGAAGATTTAAAATATATATTTTTATAGCCAAGAAAAAGCTGTTTTAAAAATAATTTTGTGATTTGCAAGAATTCATACGACAATGCATCGATATGTCATATCCATTTGAATTTAGGGATTAGTAAAACGATTTACTTTGATTTTGCAAAATCTTCAAAAGTAATTTATGATTCCTATCCAAAGAGTTCCTATCGCATAATTTTTTTAGAAGTTCCTGTCACTTCGTTTTCCTTCACTGGAGTGACATACATACGATCAGGTTGGTAATAAAATATAAGCAAAATTTCTTTATTAGTTATGCTTTTATTTAGTGTTAAGATACATTTCAAGTAGGTACATAGGTAGTGCTAGAATAAAAATTAATTTAATCATAAATATCTCTAGTTCTTGTTCGTGGGTTATTATGGTAGACAGATTACATAGATCAATCGAACTTAAAAACCTCTACATATTACTTTATAGGGACATCTCCATGTGGTGAATCACCGGGGGATGTGAAAATGTAATCCGTTTGAGCTAGATTTTCACCTATTTTTTCCTTCGTCGTTACATCCCATTTGGCCTGGACAACATTTTTGACACTGTCAGAATGCTTCGCGGCTGCATCGCCGAATAGAAAATCTTTCTTATAATAGACGCATTTGAAGAAATTCCAAACGATATCTTCGGGAGTGTCACCTTTTGGGTCTGCGCAGGACTCCACCAGTTTCACAGCTGCACTCGCGTCGATATGCTTCGGCATTTTACCAAGGAGGGCACTCTTTTGTAGCTTGCCGTCTTTAGTTACCATTTTGCACTTGAGTAGAATGCAGAAGATGTGCTTTTTCAGTGCCGGGTTGTCTACTAACTGCCCGTTCAGAAGGTTGTTTACTAGTTTCGGATCCGCTCCAGACTCGCCGAGGCATTCGGCCGAATGGCTGTGTAGCATCGCCCGCTCATCCTTATCCAGACCCTGAAACAAGCCACGCTTTAGTTCGATACACCCTTCACTTTTCCTCTAATATTTTTTTTTATGGAAACTGACACGGTTGGCTACATCGCCTACAACGTCCGTGATGTCAGCCCATAACACCGGGTGAACAAGGGACCTACAGTTTTACGGGGAATCCGAACCTCGGTCAGCCTCCAACGGTCAGCGGTCACCCATCCAAGTACTGACCGCACCCAGCGTTGCTTAACATTCAATAGCGACAGTTGACTGTCTGCACCACTGAGCTATCGAGGCTGACAGGTGTGCTTATGATTACGAACGACAGTCGACCGATTGCACCACTGAACTACCGAGGCTGTTATTTGTTATTATATTGTTTTACTTTCGAGTTTGCATTATAATCACACCAAGTTTGACATTTGACGTACCTATTACCGTTTTTACGACAAAGAAAAAAAAAGGTTGAAAAAGACTTATTTCCTGTATGGGGACTCCGTTAATTTTTTACTTTTTTTTTATTTTTTGTTATAATATCCGCCGTAATTACACATATTTAGTGAAAATCTCAACCGGCCACCTATTATGGTTCAAAAGATACAGCCCTTCATAGGTGGGACAGGCAGACGGACAGAACAAATATGATTTTAGGTTTCAATTAAATTTATCCACCCACGCTCTCCCGCGACGCAAACTCAATGGCGAGTCATTATAGTTTTGCTTGGATACGAAATTGATTGACAATTTATTCACTAGATAGATGCAAAGCCGAAAATGAAGGAAAAAAACCGGCCAAGTGCGAGTCGGACTCGCGCACCGAGGTGCGGAAGCACCACAAAAAAAAAACACGTTTCTTGTATGGGAATCTTAATTTCTTACTTTTTCCATTTTTTATTATTTGTTGTTATATCCGCCATAATAACAAATATTCTGTGAAAATTTCAACGAGCTACCTATTACGGTTCAAGAGATACAGCCCTCAGACGGACAGACGGACGGACGGACAGACAGACAGACGGCGTAGGCTTAGTAATAGGCTTCCGTACGGGATACGGTAACCTAAAAATACGTCCCAACCAGAATTTCGACCTGAAACTCCGGCTTGAAATGCCAACGCGTTACCAATTCCACCATCGGGTCAATGACGTATTTTCTCTAAATTTTGAACAGTTGCATCTTTTGTTAGTATTAGCATAGCGTTCGGTAAACTTGCACGATTCCTTAATGAATGTTACGCTGTCGTCACCAAAGTCGTATTTGGCATCGGACACAAGAAGTTAATGTCAGAATGACGCCGCGCTTATATCTCTGAAAGTAAAGGATTTAAGAAACAGCTACACTAATGCTAACCTGTGTCACACCAGCCACCGCCAATACCAATATTATTCCCCAGCACACTTCCATAACTTGTGATGGTTCAGTGCAGCTCTTTACTGTCGAATGGATCAGATGAAACTAAACTCATTTCAGGCTTACGCTGTGAACAATAGGTAGAAAAATGTCTTGTATTGAAGAATCATGTTTATAAACATTAGATGGAATTCTGTTTTCATTTCGAAATACATGTTTATGCTTGCATACGACAGTGTCCAGTGGAATGCTGGTAAAGACCTCGTCTCTCTCGCGAGACGCAAATTGATTCGATACCCTAATCATTGGCGTGTATGGTTTTCTAATAAGGTACATACATTTTTATGGTTCCTTATATTGCAATACGGAATTACTAACTAAGACTATACGACGTTTGTCTTTCTTTCTGTCTGTCTGAGGGCTATATCTTTTGAGCCATGATTAGGTAGCCGGTTGAAATTTTCACAGATTATGTGTTATTATTTATTATGGCGCATATGTCGAGAAAAAATAAAACGCCAAGTGCGAGTCTGACTTGCGCACCACAAAAAAGTAGAAAACATGAAATGAAATGAAAATATATACATTATTGCACAAAAAGTGACAAAAGGCGGACTTAAAGCCTAAAGGCATTATCTGCCAGTCATGCCTGGGATTGTGAGTAGGGTAGATGGGTAGTGCGGAAAATTAATACATTTTTCTTGGATGGGGACCTCCTTTGCTAACACCATCACACTACATCCGTCTTGATAACCAATCACACCAACCATTTATCATTCATTAAACATCAAAACATCACGTCTTGGTGAACTAGGTGCCATAGCAATGTTCCCACTTGGTTGTTCCGGCTACACTGAAGCACAATCTATATTCATCTGTTTCGAAACTTTCGAGCGACCTGTATTCAGTGCGGTGGTGGTATCAATCCGGACGAATTAAACCCCACCAGCTATTATTAAAGGCAAGGGAAGACGTGACCCTAAGTACATATTATATTATATACAGGTTGACTGGAAATTCGATCTATACCTTGAAAGGGGTTATACTAGAGGTTATTTGGAACAATTTAACTCCCATCAACTGGGGGTTGAAAATGAGCGGTTTCCAAGAAATCGGAATTTTAATATTATTTTTTATTTCTGACTTGTAATGGAAAAACAAAGTTTAAAAAAATATCCTTATTTTTGGGAACTCCATTGATATTTTTCTGAAAGCTGGTAAGCTACCAAAAATAAAAAAACATCGGCAGTGACAATCTGGTCTGTTGATAGAGGTTAAATTGTTCCAAATAAGCTCTAGTATGACCCCTTTCAAGGAATAGATCGAATTTCCAGTCTCCCTATAAATATAGGTAGATAGGTACTTAAATGAAATTATAAGGACGGTCGGGCGGTCGGTCACCCATCCGAATTCCAACCACGGACGATCGAATGCCGATGCATACACAACCGAGCTACCGAGACTGACAAATGAGTTGTGTGTAGCCTACAAGGTATTTAAAGCATTTTGGCCGATTTCGATACCCATCTAGTCGGCGTATGTCAAACTGTAGTAGGTCCCTTCCCTTGACCCTTACTAGGTGGTAGGCTCGAATTGTAGCCGACTATCAATGGCATCCAAGTTGTTAGGGACTTCGGTTGAAAGAAATGCGTCGTAGCCCGGGTGTCAGCGAAAACTGCGCGTGAGTCGATTGTTGTGAAATCAATGGAAGCACTCATGAAATAAAGGGAAGCACCAAAGATAATGGAAGTTTCTGTGGGAAGCACTGACATGGCACCTAGTTCACCCGGTGTTATGGGCTGACATCAAGGATGTTGTAGGTCAGCGGTTCCAAAATAGTGGTACGCGTACCCCCCGGGGTACGCAGGCTCAAGAGAATAGAATAGAATAGAATAGAATAGAATGGAATAGAATAGAATAGAACAGAATAGAATAGAATAGAATAGAATAGAATAGCGTTTATTTCCTCTTCACATCAGTAACACAGTAGGTACATTATACACATGGGCTAGGAGGAAAAGGGAGCCAGCTCAGCTTGTATGCTGCGGCTCCCTCGCGATGAGAGCGCCGCAGCGCTGCAGGTCTATTCTTGTAAATTCTGACAGCGGAATCAGCGCTGTCGTGGCGCTGAGAGCCACTTACCAAAGCGGCTCTCAGCGCCACATCAGCGCTGATTCCGCTGTCAGAATTTACAAGAATAGACCTGCTGATCTTCCGCTGGTCCCAACACACGTAAGCATACAACATTGCAAAATAACGTCAGCTATCACCACTTAAAATCATTTAACAATCACACGCACATAAGACACACTAAAAACACGACATACTTTTTCTAGTAGGAAAAAAAAAAGAATATTTGGATTTACAATAAATGATAAAACAAATTGTGACAAGTTCGAGCGCAGTCTAACTGCCATATGAATGATCAATAAACAATACAATAAAATACAATGCAATCAAGAAAACAACAATACAATGAATAAAACAACCAAAACATCAATTAAAATAAATAAATTTAAAAATTTAAAAACACGATCCCGATCAGGCTCGGGGGTTACGTTACGAAGGGGTACGCTTGGGCGCATTTAATGGCCACGTTTACCTCTACATTCTAAAGTAAAGAAAAAGGGACCCACATATTGGTGAAAATTATCCCAACTGAATAATGGTAATTTTTTTTATTGCTTTCGGATTGGGTGGCTCTACCCGAGGTCGAAGCCTCAGGCGAAGCCAATTTCAGCGCCGATGAGGTGCCAGTCCGGCTTTGAGGTGGACTAATGTCGCTGGGGAAAGGCTATTAACCCGCGATTTGAAGATCCGTGGATTGTAGGAGTGGGGAAAGATATTCCCTGGGAGGCCGTTCCACACCTTTGCAGTGCGGCACAAGAACGATTTAGAGAATCGTGCAGTTCGAAGAAATCTTCTGTCGACTACAAAGGGATGTTTCGCGAGAGTATGACGGGTTTGGCGAAAGCGAACAGGAGGAGGGATAATGGAAGCAAGTTCGTCAGAGCAGCGGCCCTAGTTGTACCGATAAAACAGGCTCAATGACCCAACGATAGGTCTGTGCTTCAGAGGTTGAAGGTCCTTTGTGAGTACAGCGTCACCAATGAGACGAATGGCTCGTCGCTGAATAGAATCCAAGGCTGAAAGAAGGTACTCAGGGGAACCCTCCCAAAGATGACTGCGATATTCCATCACCGGTCTTACTTGTGCTTTATACAGAGTTTAAGCAGTTGGACCGGGGCGTGAAAAATCGCCGACATCGATAAAGGATTCCTAATTTTCAAAACGCTAGTTTCGCATTGGACTCTATGAACGATCGAAACTCAACGTCCCTGGGACACCTCCATACTGTAATATAACCACCTACTATCACCGTTGGGGACTTGGCTGCCCTGGAAAGTGGCTTGGAGAGGAAACGGATCAATTTCGTATTATATTGTGATTACTAAACTCGATATTAGAACCTAATAAATTACTGATAGTTGCGATGGATAAACACCATTAATACCTATGTAAAAATAACAACCATGTGAAAATTGTTTTATTTAAACATTTTACTCAGGGGTACTTTGGTATCAGAAAATCCGCCAAGGGGTACGGATTAAAATACAATTGGGAACCGCTGTTGTAGGGGATGTGGCCGTGATGTCAGCCCATAACACCTTGGGAACTAGGTGCCATGTCATCGCTTCCCTTCGGTCGTTACACTGAACTAGACAGAAAACACTAACATAGCCGTTTCAACCGACCTTTCATTTAGTGTGGTGAAACCAACCCGGGCGGGTTAAATCCTACCACCTAGTAATGTGAGATGGGAAGGGACCTACAGTTTTACATGGAATCCGAACCACGGTCAGCCTCCAACGGTCGCGCGGTCGCCCATCCAAGTACTGCCCGCGCCCAGGTGTGCTTATGATCACGACTGACCGCACCAGACCGTAGAAGTTGAGGGACATGTCCCGCGACATTTGTTCCCTAGTGAATCCAAGGCTTAAGGCCGTGACAAACGCCAACGACCTTGAGCATTCGGGAATTTCAAATTGCAAATTATTTTAGTTTATGTACCACTTTTTATAAACCTCTAAATAGGTAGCTATTGATGAAGACTAAAATAAAAATAGGTACGTACTTACGTAAGCAAAGGTAGGTAGATAGGTGCATTTAGGTACGTATGGTTAAATTACGTCAATAAGTAATTTCGTGTAGGCGTTTTGTGTTTTTTATTTTTATCCCATGTCGTGGTTACGTTAATAAAAATTCCCACAAGGCAGTTTTCTCAGTGCTGTGTGATCTTTGCGTCAGTGGTATTGAAAAATTGTAATAATACACACATTTAAAATTTTTAATTCATTTTTTTTTTTATAGTTTACTCATTATTAAAAAAATACCGGTCAAGTGCGTGTCGGACCGACTCGGGCCACGCGCAGTGTAGGGTTCCGCAGTTGCGGAATCAAAATAAATTATTTGATTATTTGTATAATTTTGTAGGGGAAATAAATGAATGTTAATTTGAAAAAGTTCTTCAACAGTGAAATGATGGCTGTCGTCCGTACATTTTATAAGTACTTAGTAAGTAAGTTATCATAGCTAAGTAGGCTGTACAGCTGTACAGCCTACTTAGCTATGATAGTTTTAATTTCGATATATATACTACTGCTGTGAATTTTTTCACATATCTAATAACAACCGTTTAGATGGCAGGGGGTTCACTTGATTCTAACAAAAATTTGCACTTAAAAGCTTAATAATTCGCAAACGGATCCCTAAATTGAAAAATGATTTTCACAAACCCGCAATATTCCAAAGACCTATCCAACGCCATCCCACACAATGGGGTAGACGTGAAAAAAAATGCATTCCCACTTTACGTGTACGGGAGGTATAGGTACCTACCCTAAAAAAAATTATTTCTAAATTTTTATTTTACCACTTTGTCGGCGTTATTATATGTATACCCATACCAACTTACAACGTTCTAGTATTATGGGTCTCTGAGCTAAGCCGCGGACAGACAGACGGACATGGCGAAACTATAAGGCTTCCTTGTTGACTACGGAACCCTAAAACCAACAAAACACATTGTTGGTAAGGAACCAAATTTTACGTTGCTATTTTTTTTATTTTCTCATTGTGTGCCAATTGGTCAGTTTTGGACTTTCTTTTCCGCACTTTTTGCATGTTTTTGCGTATTACTCCCGGTGTAATCATTCACATTCTTAAAGTGTGTGTTTATTTTTTCAACAATCATTGTTTCACTGCAGCTGCGGGAGACTATTGTGAGAAATAAAATCGATTCACATAATCAAATGGCGTGCACTCATGCTATCGTTATACTATACAGAGATAAGCCGCACTAAGAGGCTGACCGTGGTTCGGATTCCACGTTAAACTGTAGGTCCCTTCCCTTCTTACCTTACTAGGTGGTAGGGTTTATCCCGCACGGGTTGATATCACTGCACTGAGCGAAACGTCGGTCCAAACGGCTATGTAAATAGTTCGTGTTTTCCGTCCAGTTCAGTGTAGCCGAAATGAAATGACGGGAAGCACTGACATGGCGCCTAGTTCATCCGGTGTTATGGCATGACATCACGGATGTTGTAGGTGATGTAGCCAACCGTGTCAGTTTCCATAAAAAAAAAAGATAGATTCTGAAACGGGAAGATAGATACTTGGGATCAGAAGATTTAAGAAAATAATAAAGGAGACTCCTTGGTAATTCCTTCTGAGACGGACTGAGAACCATTCGAGAGGTCTGAGATATTTTTAAACACGGTCGTAGGAGGTATTGTGCGACGCTGCCCGATAGGTAGATAAGAGTGAAGGGGTCAAGGACGGGAGGGGGGGGGGGGGGGGGGGGGGGGCATGGGATGGTGGACGGGAGGGGAGAGTGAATGGGGTGGGGGAGTGTCACGCCAGACTATAACGTCTAACGCGCGTACATAAGTACCTACGGCTACACACCTCTTTTTTTATGAAAACCGTATGGGTGGCTGTGCCTAGGGATCAGAGATAGGTACTCGACATAGCCAAATCAACGTCACCTCGCGAAACCACGCTCAGTGAGACACCATACCAGCAGATTTGCGGACTATAATGAAGATTATATTATATATAATAGATGGGCCATACGACTCAAAAGGTCAACTTTAAACGAAATTGTTGAGCTATTGGATAAAGATAAAAAATATATGTTATGTATTGGCCTGTATTTAGGTAACAAATATAGCTAAAAAAAATATATTTTACTAATTTGGAAAGCTGTTAATAAATCTCCAAAAAATAACGAAAAGTACGAAAAATTGTACTTTCAAGTTAAATTGTCTTGAGAAGCATAAATTGTTTCAATACAAGACCCTCATAGAAATATAGATATTTTTCCCTACAATCGTAGCTAAAACTGAGCTAAAAAAAAAAATTTTTCCATCTTAATTTCCAACACGTGAAAATAGTGTGATTTTCGCGCAAACGTTTATCGCCGGCGCGTCATATCAGCTACCACATTAGTAGAATGAATCTCGCACCGATTTACATCTTCGTGCTTCAATCATCAGTGCTCGCGTAGCACGGTTTGAGTCTTGCTTCCACCTTTTATTTATTTTATTTGTACTGCCTTTGTCATGTTCAATGTGTTCCAGAGGGAAGCGTAGTGGAGACATGTTGTATGTATACTCTTTGTTTCTCTTTTGTCATAATCTATGTGCTACATGTCTCTGTTTTTTCTCCTTAATAAAATAAAAATTAATGCGACCTGTGGAGACACGTAGGTTGAAATTATCAGGAATGACACCCTCCAGTAGACAATTAATTAAGTTAACAAGCTGTGTGCGTGTGATTTTAACCTAGTGTTGCCATTACGAAAGAATGAAAATACAAAAATAATGCGAAAAATCGTGTATTGTATTACAAGTATAATTTTCATAAATTAAACTCTGCTTAAACTAAACATAAATTGTCAACGACCTTAACGCTTACTAGTTAAACCTAAAAAAACTGTACTGTATTTAATTTTATTTAATAAGTTAATTTATGTTTGACTTTTCACTCTCGCGTGCACGCAATGGAACAACAGTGGCGAACAAAGAAAAATTAATTTCAGCTTACAATACACTGCACTGTGGGTCAATTTTCAATAAATGCCACAACCACAATCAATAAACTCGTATAAGCTCAGTAATTAAATAATGTTTACTTTGTATTAACTCCAAATAAATTTAAAATAAAATCAGTTTTAAAAGCATATAAATTACATTGTGCCTAAGATAATACCAAATATTTAAGTACAGTAGAACTTCGATTATCCAAGCTATTGTGGAGCAGGCCTACCTCGGATAATCAAAAGCTCGGATAATGTGGAACACTCTATTAACTTTATTAAGCCACTTCCACTCATAGTCATGCGTTCAGCGGAATGGGGAACGGGGGACAGAAGTGCCGCCGCCGCCGCCCCCCCCCCCCCCCCCCCCCCCCCGGGGGAAACGGGGGGCCGTTTCCTCTTTAGGCAGTTTCCTCTTTACTAGAGCGGGATGGAAACGCCACAAGGCGCTTACGATAACACAAAGCGAATGCGAATAGCGTTTTCCGTCCAGTTCAGTGTAGCCGACATGAAATGAAGGGAAGCATTAACATGGCACCTAGTTAGCTCGGTTAAACGCGACCTCGGTGAATGCGAGCTCGGATAATCCGGGTTCTACCGCACAAGCAAATATAACATTGTGCCTAATACATTTTTTTGTTAAAATTTGTTGTTAAAAGTTATTAAAAAAATTTTTTTTTGTTACTGGCAATAAGGCCGAAGCTCTAAAACATTTGGCTCTTCTAAACAAGAGAATAGATAAAATAAATTGTTCATGAAACATATAATATGAAAACTTCAAGATGAGTGAAATTATAAAATTATTTGTAGAGAGTTTAAAAGAGGTGAAGTTAAAGTAAAGAGGTAAAAGTAAGTACCTATATGATTATGTAATTCCAATGTTGCAACATTAGAATGGATCATAAAGGAGTAGGTACTGAAAAGCATATTTTTTGTGCGCCTTATTCATATAGGAATTTTGTTAATACTATAGTACACTGCAGCCGCCCTGGTCATCTTGTGGCCTTCATGGAGGACAAGAACATTTGGAGAGTTTGGACGTCAGACTGTCCAATGCTTATATGAGAAACAGCGTCGCCGAGCTCCGCGGGTAGCGGAGGGAACTGCACGCGCTCTGATTGGGTGGTGGTGCGCCACATGAAAGACATTCCCGGCTCCTTTCGTGCACACTTCGGCAGACTTCGGCTCGAAGGAAAGTGGTGAGTGATGTTTTGGTGGTATAAAAAAAAATAACCAGGGTTAATTTATAGATCTTCTTTATATTAACCCTAACCTAATTTTGAGGCGGCGCATGTCGTTTTTGTTACGTTTCGTTTCGAGCCGAGTGTTCACGAAAGGAGCCGCAATGTCTTTCAGGTGTCGTTTCGGATTGGGTGGTATCAGGCGGCACCTCGCTCTGATTGGTTTATAAAGAATGGAATTTGTATGTTTATACAAACATCGTGGTACGCTAGCGCGGGGAAGGTCCGACGTTCTTACCTATTAAATGTTCTTGATGGAGGACATAGACTGGCCATGGTAACTCGAGATCGAGGGGCTCTTCACGACCAAGCGGGACTAGTTTGCAGGCCAACCCCAAAAACAAACAACAACAAAAACAACAACAACAAGTACTATAGTAATAGTCATAGTAGTAGTAGTAGCTGTAGAAGTATTCGTACTAATAGTAATTTTATTTAGTGCAGGATTTAGTCGCTAGAACACAGATTATGTTATTATATAAAAATATGATAGCATAATCTGTGTTCTAGCGACCTAAAATAGCTTTTTTTCTTTCTGCAAGCGCAGTCTGACAGCTGTCAAAGCGTTCTAGAGTCACGCTACCGATTAGCGTTGGCAGCACACACTCCCCTCTGCGATCGCAGAACTCACACAAGTCGCTAGAATGTATTTATAATTTGTCTATCTCGAACATGTCATTTGTTCTCAAATTTATTCACAATTCTTTGGTAAGCAACTACCATTTTATTTTATTACACTAGTAATTTTAAATAAACTATTGAAGTCTGCCCATACACTGCTCAATTTTAAGATAGACCAGAGTCTCTACAGGAACAGAGAAATGAACACAATCCGTACAGCTATAGTAACATGTGGTACAAAATTACAATAGTTGTACTTTCTGCTTGCACTCGGCCTGTAGGGAAGATACAGTTCACACGCTCGGTCTGAACGGTAAGTACAGTCCACACACTCTCGGTCTGCACGACAAGTAAAGCCCACACACGTTCAGACTGCACAGCAAGTACAGTCCACACACGGTCAGACTGCACAGCAAGTACAGTCCACACACTCTCGGTCTGCACGACAAGTACAGTCCATACACGGTCGGACTGCACAGCAAGTACAGTCCACACACGGTCAGACTGCACAGCAAGTACAGTCCACACACTCTCGGTCTGCATGAAAAGTACAGTCCACACACGTTCAGACTGCACAGCAAGTACAGTCCACACACGGTCAGACTGCACAGCAAGTACAGTCCACACACTCTCGGTCTGCACGACAAGTACAGTCCATACACGGTCGGACTGCACAGCAAGTACAGTCCACACACGGTCAGACTGCACAGCAAGTACAGTCCACACACGTTGAACCTATATAAGGTATTTCAATAGTAGGTAACAATACGCTAAGGGGTGTATATTGTGTATCAGATACTGATCACGTTCCCGTACCAATTTTTTTTACGATATAAAAAAAATACTTATTAAGGTGAAATACGCGGACTTCACGTATTCAATTTGACGAGTGAGCAGGTTTATTATATCGTAAAAAAAAATTGGTATGGGAACGTGATCAGTATCTGATACACATACACCCCTTAGTGTATCGTTACCCACTAATGAAAGACCTTATATAAGCGGTAAAACCTGCACACGCTCGGTCTATACACATTTAAGCTAGCTCGGTAGGACAGTCCATACGCTCGGCTCACACAGGTACAGTCTAAATGCGCTCAGTTGAAGTTACAGCCCGCACGTTGCGTCCGCACAGAAATGACAGTCCACACGCATTCAGCCCGCACGGGCGGCACAGTCTACACGTGCGCGCGGCTCTTGTGCCTGCCGAGGCGCTGCTTGCAGTAGACGCGCAGCAGCACGGAGAAGAACACGAGCACGATGCCCAGCACGCCCCGCCAGCTCACCTCGTGCCCGTACACTATGCACGATAGTAGTATTGCCGTCGCCTGGAACACCGAAAAATATTATTGTATGTTAGTTCTTGGTTAAATGCAGTCAAACAAGTGGCCGAGTGGTTTGGGCGTCGGCTTCTCATGCGAGAGGTCCGCGGTTCGAATCCCGTCGGCGTGTACCAATGAGTTTTTCTGACGAAAAAATTTACGTGCATACCTACACCTGCCGCTTCACCGTTCGGAACCGGTGTAAAACTGTAGGTCACTTCCCTAGCCCCTTACTAGGTGGTAGGCTCAAGTTGTAGCCGACTGGATTGGTACCATCGTACTGGATGTAAGATGGCCGCATAGCAGCCTCTAGTTCAGTATAGCCAGCAATCCAGGGAAGTCTCCGGTATGGCACCTACCTTCTCGGAGGTGATATTGGCTGGTCGGAGCATGCGCTTTGGCCCCTCCAACTCAGCCACCCATACCGGATTACATAAAAAAACGGATTTTTCGGAAAATTACACAAACGCATAACTGGAAGGGAGCATGAATCTGCCATTTCCGCATTTCCTCGTCAGCCTCGATAGGTCAGTGGCGCAGACAGTCGACTGTCGCTATTGATTGTTAAGCAACGCTGGGCCGGTCAGTACTTGGATGGGTGACCGCTCGACCGTTGGAGGGTGATCGTGGTTCGGATTTCACGTAAAAATGTAGGTCCCTTCCCTTCTTACCTTACTAGGTGGTTGGGTTCAACCCATTGTTTTTAATGTTTAATTTTACCTAATTACTTTTTAATTTGTTTTGTATATTGTTTTTAATGTTAATTTAAATTTTATTTAATTACCAATTCTAATTTTCAATATTTATATACTAGGTATATAATATATAGGTATATAATATACTAGGTATTTATGACGAAGTGGAAAGAAAAAAAAAATTATATACTTACACTATGTTAATTTTTATAACAAATCACTGAATAAATTATTTTGATTTGATTTTGATTTTGAACCCGCCTGGGTTCGTACCACCGCACTGAATGAATGAAAAGTCGGTCGAAACGGCTATGTAAATAGTTTGTGTTTTCCGTCCAGTTCAGTGTAGCCGGCACGACCGAAGGGAAGCACTGACATGACAAATAATTTAATAGGTAAAAAAATTAATAAAAAAAAAAAATTGGGAAAATAAACATTATTTCTTTCTTTCTTTCTATAGGAAAGGCAAAGGTTTTTATCCATACATCCCAGCATTCTCACTCGTTCTAATGAGAAACATTCATAGAAATCGCAATTAGCTATTTTTTTTGGAGCCGACTGGCCCTTCTCTAATTCAATGCACGTAAACGGTTTGGGGCCGGCCGGCCCTTCCGGAAGCCAAGAAAGACAGAAAGAAAGAAATCGTTTATTGTATAATAAGGATTCCTCTAGACACAATGCTTCTAGATAGGTACATGCTCAGTACTTGGATGGGTGACCGCTCGAACGTTGGAGGCTGACCGTGGTTCGGATTCCACGTTAAACTGTAGGTCCCTTCCCTTCTTGGTGGTAGGGTTTATCCCGGCCGGGTTGGTTAGGTTAGGTTAGGTTAGGTTAGGTTAGGTGGTACCACCGCACTGAGCGAAACGTCGGTCGAAATGGCTATGTAAATAGTTCCTGTTTTCCGTCCAGTTCAGTGTAGCCGACATGAAATGAAGGGAAGTACATGGCACCTAGTTCACTGGGCTGACATCACGGATGTTGGAGGTGATGTAACCAACCGTGTCAGTTTCCATAAAAAAAAAACAGGGTTACATACTATTGTTTCTAACCATTGTTCGCAGTTTCTAGTGGAGCCCTGTTTCCCATTTTAAGATTCCCTGATTGTCCTATGGGAAACAGGTTTAAATATAAGAGGTTAAATCTAGTTTGTAATACATCATTATGACAAACTATATTTAAACTATGTTGTCGCATGGATGTTCGCTGCTCGTTAGTGCGGCAATGTTTTACCTACATTTCTACACTTTTAAACCTAACCCTACATTATAATCTAGTAGAATATTTTAGTTTTTTGTTACAAAATGGCTCACACAGTCAATAAAACCGATCGTATGTGTACCGTACCTGTCGGAGCGTCATGATAATCGTGAAGACGATTGCTCCAAAGCGCGAGATAGTGTGGAATATGAACAGCTGGCCGAGGGCCGAGCTTGCAGACAGCAGCAGACAATCCACCGCAAACACTGAGTTCTGTTGACAGACATGCAATGAAATTATTAAAGGGGACCATCTCCAGACAATTCACCGCAAACACTGAGTTCTGTTGACAGACATGCAATTAAATTATTAAAAGGACCATCTGCAGACAATTCACCGCAAACACTGAGTTCTGTTAACAGACATGCATGCAATGAAATTATTAAAAGGACCATCTCCAGACAATTCACCGCAAACACTAAGTTATTTTGACAGACATGCATGCAATGAAATTATTAAAAGGACCATCTGCAGACAATCTACCGAAAACACTGAGATATGTTGACAGACATGCAATGAAATTATTAAATGGACCATCTCTCTTGTAATTCAGTTGACTATGATGCACAACAGCACCACTGATTAATGTACATAATATGTAAGTATATTGCTTTGTATATTGTTTTGATTTTTATTTTTATTTTGAAAGAATATAATATGTCATGGAGGCTTTCATACCGTTAGTAAAAATCTGAAGCTATCATACGACGCCGGTTGCTGAGCCAAAGAGATGCCGGTGAAGAGGCAGGAGAACAGATTGACTCCGCACATCATCTGCACTGGCGTCATGCTGTACTGCTTGAACAGCACGCCTTGCCAGTTGCTCGTGAAGCTGTCGAACAGCATGTAGCACGCCAGCAGCACCACACCAGACAGAGTTGTCACTGTCGACGCTGCAATTGTTTTGATATACATTATTTTATTTGTTGGTACGTCAACAGGGAAAATAGCTTAATCTATCAAGGACGGCAAGCATCGCTTTAGGTAGAAGTGTTTGTGTGAAATTGGTTTCTTGGTAATAGGGTCAATGAAACGAGATAAAGTCAATGATGTTTTAAAGGTTCAGCGTTCTATACAATATTGGAGAAGAATTTGGTATTCAATAGAAAACATTGCCATCTAGCGGTAAACTAATGCAACACTATATGAAGTAGTATGCTGGGCAAGGACCGTACTGTTGAAGTTGAAGCGCTGTTAAGAATAACTAGAGTATTACCAACGAACGTTCGGCGAACGGTCGTCGGCCCGTTCAGCGATTTGTAAATATTTTGGAAATTACGTGATATACGTACGTGCACTTATTATGTGAAGCCATCATATTAGTTTCGCTTGCCGGTACGATTTTTACAGTGTCGCAAGGGACAAGTAGGCAATATATTTGTAGAAAACTACGATCGACGCGCCTGCGCTCGTCGAGCGTGCGAGCGTGCGACTGACTGACCGTCAACTCGAGATCCACCGTTCGGCTTATGTCAGTATCGAGCGTGTTTGATGTGAAGTATATATAAGTCAATGGATAATGTTCGTAAACACGCCGACCTTCACTCAGTTACATTAGTACATAACATATAAAGAAATATAATATTAAAAATCCCAAGTCAACTTCTAGTGTCCGATGCCAAATACGACTTTGGTGACGACAGCATAAGATTCAATATTGAATCGTGCAAGCTGACTGAACGCAGGAGATTGCGTCGTACCTACCAGAGAAGATGCAAGCAACGGTTCGAAAATTTAGAGAGAATACGTCATCGACCCATTGGCGGAATTGGTAACGCGCTGGCGGCTCAAGCCGCAGTTCCGGCTTCGAATCCTGGCCTTTGATTGTTTTCTCTTCATTTTAGGCTTTGCATTTATGTAATGAAGAAATACATTAGGACTCTTAGCTATTAGTATCTCTGTCCTTTGAATTCTGCCTCTCGCATGAAGAAATGGCTGTCGCTAGGTGTTTCGTAGTTGTCAGCCTCGATAGCTCAGTGGTGCAGACAGTCAACTGTCGCTATTGAATGTTAAGCAACGCTGGGTGCGGTCAGTACTTGGATGGGTGACCGCTGACCGTTGGAGGCTGACCGAGGTTCGGATTCCTCGTAAAAATGTAGGTCCCTTCCCTCCTAATCTTACTTGGTGGTAGGGTTTACCACCGCACTGAATGAAACGTCGGTCTAAACGGCTATGTAAATAGTTTGTGTTTTCCGACCAGTTCAGTGTAGCCGGCACGATCAAAGGGGGAAGCACTGACATGGCACCTAGTTCACCCGGTGTTATGGGCTGACATCACGGACGTTGTAGGTGATGTAGCCAACCGAGTCAGGTTCCATAAAAAAAAAAAAAAAAAAAAAAAAAAAGTAGAAAGCGGTTGGTGCATAAGTTGACAACATTTGGGTAACCATTTTGTGAATTCAAAACTTATACCTGCTCAAAATGGGCTCAAAGTATGAATATACAGGGTGTTCGGCACATGGACCGACAAATTTTTTTGTAGGTTAGTGGGGTCATTTGCAAGGTTTTGACCTATGACACCTTTTGTCTGGTGTCACGTGGTAATGAGATAAGATTTTTTTTCTTTATTTTTTAAAATTACCAAAATCTTAGTGTTAAACACCTTGTAACTTTTTTGTTTATGATTATATCTGCTCGAAATAAAATGTATTTGATTGAACGATGTATCCTTGTTCTAGAAAAAATATCATTTGATGAAGTTAATACCATGAAAAGGACTTATTACCTCCCAAAGTCCCGACGACGAGTAAAAATATGACAGAATCTTAATTTCTTAATTCCTTTAAAAAAAAAGGACAGCAATTTGAGAGCTTCATTTTCATTTAAAAAGTTCGCTAGTTTACGCCCTTTCCAACGATATACCACACGTCATAAAAATCATTCACTATGTGGCCAAAATTAGGGATAATTTGCAAGAGTCTAAACATAAACAATGGAAGCAGTAGTAGTTGGAATTGGAATTGAACAGTACCCGCGCGACCGTTCCGTGTTCTAAATTTGAAAGTGCTCCTGAAAACGCTCTCAATAAGTGAAGCGACCATCGATAAGGTGGCCCTGTTACAAAGTTATTGTCGTTCTGTTCTGGTCTCTGTCCCTAATTTTGGCCACATAGTGAAAGATTTGTATGGCATGTGGTATACCGTTGGAAAGGGCGTAAACTAACGAACTTTTTAAAGGAAAATGAAGCTCTCAATTGCGGTTACTTTTTTTTAAATTAATTAAGATATTAATATTCTGTCACATTTTTACTCGTCTTTGGGACTTTGGGAGATCATAAGTCCTTTTCATGGTATTAACTTCATCAAATGATATTTTTCCTATAACAAGCATACATAGCAAAATTAAATAAATTTTATTTCGTGCAGATTTAATCATAAACAAAACAGTTAAAAGGGGTTAAAGCCGAGATTTTGGTAATTTTCAAAAATAAAGAAAAAATAATTTATCTCGATACCACGTGACATAAGACAAAAGGTGTCATAGGTCAAAACCTTGCAAATGACCCCACTTACCTATAAAAAAAATTGTCGGTTCATGTGCCGAACACCCTGTATATGTCAACATCTAGAAAATACACCTCAAATAGCGCATTTTGTCTTATCCATCGTTAGGAGTTATGACATCAAAAGAAAAACGAATGAAAGCACCGCGGCAAAATTGAGAAAAGGAAATCTTACAACTCATCACACCTGTGTAGTCATCGCTGCTTCCGAACATGAAGAATACCATGCCGATGGATATCATCAGTGCGGTCACGTACTCGTAGAACTCGTACTTATTGTTGGACACCACCTTCCCCATCAACATCACCGGAATGATTTTGCAGGCTTTTGAGAGCACCTGAAAAATGGAACATGTCATTAATTTTCATCTTCCTATGCGATCAGTGATAAGGTTACATTTGTAAAGTTGGCCGTTCGTGCATACGTTGCCGAACAATGCAATTTAATAAAATATTAGAAGCTTTGTGTTGCTACATTTAAAATTTAAACATGGAGAAACAAGGATATCAATATACTACTAATAACAAATATGTAAAGGATGGTCATGGAGTAAGTTACTTTGATTTATGAGATACTGTGTCTGTAGGCTCTATGCATGATATTTAGAAATCTTTTCTGTATGTATGTATGTTCCCCCATAACTCTTAAACAGATAATCCGAATTCGATTAGTGCAAGCACGTTTGATTATACGGAACACACGATAGGCTAAATAAAATTCGGTTTCGGATATATGCTAAGATGTGTTCCTCATACAAACCGAATTGTTCCGCGTGCCGAAATAAAGGTTACTTACTTTTTTCTTTTTAAATAAGAATTTCACGTGAGCAAAGCCTCGAGCAAAAGTTTAATTAATAAAACAGACAGACATACACACACGAGAGTGATCCTAAAAGGACTCACTTTTTTCCTCTTTTTTTTTAAGGTCCGGAAAATCCTACAGATTTGCACACTAAAGGAGAACTTATCACTATGAGTGATTTCTTCAATACCATTTACTTCTGTGAAGGGAAACATCATGAGGAGACCTGTACACTAACAGTGCGCTAAAATATGTAGGTGTAATGTTGAATGGAAGAGATTGCATTTTACAATGAGTCCGTCTTCAATATCGTAGATAGTATACACATCAATTAATTGTTACCACCTGAGCTACCGCCTGGGCTGATACCACGGTAGAGTGTTTTCATTTTACGAAGGCACGAGGGGTATGAGGTAGGAAGTGGTGTGAGACCGCGCGAAGATCAGTAGGGAACGACTCCGTTCGACGAGAGCGACGCGGAGACGTGTAGAACGTGTGTACCGACCTGGCATCGAGTTTGTTCTCTACTGAGCTCCGCGCGGTCGCCTCTCGCACCACTTCCTACCTCGTACCCCTCGTGCCTTCGTAAAATGAAAACATTCTACCGGGCGTAAGATGGCCGCATAGCAGAGTCTAGGCTTTGTTCTGTAGTTTAGTTTGCAATTCAGAAGGAGGTCTCCGGTAGGACGCCTTCTCGGAGGTGATATTTGCTGGTCGGAGCGTGGGCTTGGCCCCTCTGATGCAGCCATCCATACCGGATTACATAAAAAAATATTGGACACACCATTCCCTGAGTGCAAGCAGCACCTGTCAGGCTGGCATGGCATTCATAACCCCCGCAACGACCGAATGGCCATGGGCATTGCTAGTTACCTTATGGGTGAATCGGAGCTACATGTCTCGTTTCTATAAAAACTGGCCAAGTGCAGGTCGGACTCGCGCAACCGAGTATTCTGTACCACCACGTAATTGGTCTGTTAATAATATTTGTTGCTATACTTTAGAGTTTGCCCTATAATCACACTAAGTTTGACGGTTGTCGGTTGCTAATGATTGTTGTTTTACTTTAGAGTGTGCACTATATTCACACCAAGTTGGACGCTTGGCTTGTATGTATTATCGTTTTTACGATAAAGCAAAAACCAAAAACATAAAAAAAAATTATGTTTTTTTATTTCCAATAATCCTTTGTTAGGATATTTGCCATAATAACAAACATTCTGTGAAAATTTCAACTGGCTACCTATTACGGTTCGAAAGATACAACCCTCGAACAGACAGACAGACAGACGACGTAAGCTTAGTAATAGGCTTCGGTACGGATACGGAAACCTAAAACAATTTACAATACACAAGCAACTCACCTGAGTAGGAAAGCTGACGTATTTTAAGGCCTCATACTGGCACCAGGCGCTCATGATGTTACTGAAGGAGCTGAAGGAATACTTGTACAAGGGAGCTTTGTGCACCAGCTGGGCTGTCAGCGCGAGTCTCGAGAAGGATAACAGAAACGCGGAAAGTCTGTTTATGAACACTAGAAATTGCGAGTCGTGGAATTTGGACTTCGTGCCGTCTGCGTTGGTGTAATTCTGGAACGGAGAGAGCATTTTGTTGAAATATTTATGACAAAGTGAATTCATGTAGAAGAGAAGCATGTACAGTAGAAACCAAACTTAAATGCGGCTGTGAGATGCGCCCGTGTGTCTGCGCAAAAGACGATTATTAGGGCAGAGGGGGGGAGGGCGGTAGGCGTGCAAAGGGGGTATCGGCGCACCCTACCGCGCTCCCCCGCGTTGCTAGGATACAACCGCGCGCCGCCGCCGCCCGCGTCCTGTCGCCCGCGCACGCCCCGCTCTCGTCTGTGCGTGCGCCATTGTACAGTCACTCACTATTTATTTGTGTCTTCCGTAGTTGTCGCGATAGATTTTTTGCTAATGGTGGTTATTCGTAGGTATTCGTGATTGTTGCAAACATTTCAGTTTTATCTCGGTCTATCCAAGCCATTAAAGGGAGACGAAACGGAAATGTTTGCCAAATATTTGTGTACATACAGCAATGTGTGGTGCTAGCATGAGAAATGTTTATTGGCGAAGTGCGTTTACCGGGGTCACCCGAACGGCACCAACACGTCGTCGTCCGTCAGTTCAAACCGGTTTTAACCATGATCGATACATCGGTGTGCACAAACATAATATAATGCAGCAAGCATGCAGCAAGACTCTCTTTTTACCTACAAATGATAATGTAATAATTGTATAAATTTTCTGCCAAAATATTCGATTGTATATTTTATTTGACTATACATGCGCAGTCAAGCGGCCGAACTTCAGGCCAATACGCATTTAAGTTTGGTTTCCACTGTAGATTTAAGATTTTAAAAAAACGGACAAGTGCGAGTCGAACTCGCGCACTGTGGGTTCCGTATCACCATGTCATGGTCAGAGCCACTCACGCCATCTATGTATTAGTTAAAATGCTTCATACTATTTTCGGCAGATGGCGCATATACACTTTTTAGTTTCTTCTATGGGGACCCTGTGAATTCTTACTTTTTCTTATTTTTCTTATTTGTTGTTATATCGGCCATAATAACACAAATTCTTTGAAAATTTGAACGGGCTACCTATTACGGTTTAAGAGATACAGCCCTCGGGACAGATGGATACCCTTTACTATCATTTATTGATTTACATTTTGTTTATAGACGTCCAGAGATACCAGCCTTCCGGCTACAAAATCCAGACGTCTACAACCTGCACTCTTGCGAGTACAGTGATCATGTATGCCAGATCGAGGCCCCATAGCTGCTCTGTCGAACATCTGTTCTTCCGAAAAAAATCCCATGGGAAACACAGGCTGTGACCTTTCCCCAGCCGATCCGAGCCACCACCCGTCCACCCGAAGGAACCTCCGACCGAAGTCGAGAGCCGGGGGTGAAGCCTTCACTGTCACTGGGGTCCGCTGGGACAGATGGACAGACAGATTAGACAGACAGACGGCGTAGGCTTAGTAATAGGGTCCGATATGGATACGGAACCCTAAAAAGTGGTCAAGTATGGTTTGCCGACCACGCATGGAGAGGGTTCAGTACCATTCTGTTTTCCGTGAGAACTTAAAGAATTAACATTCAAGTTTGTCCGACAAAATCGAAATAAATTTTTTAATGAAATCTCTGTACGTTTGACAATCATCATCATCCATCATCATCAGCCCGTATCAGTCCACTGCTGGACATAGGCCTCTCCCAAGGCACGCTAACACACGCGATCTACCGCTCTTCTCATCCATCCACTCCCGGCTAAATTTTTAAGGTCGTCTGTCCATGTAGGCGGGGGTTTGCCGCGCTACGTTTGCTTGTATGTGGCCTCCATTCGAGCACTCGTCTACTCCAGTGGGTAGATGTAGGGTGTGCGACTCGACCGTCCACTGCCACGTAACGCGAAGTTTCTTGCCGGTTCTTCTTCGTGGGTGTAATCGAACCGGATAGAACAAATTGTGACAAGTTCGAGCGCAGTCTAACTGCCATATGAATGATCAATAAACAATACAATACTGTATTTTAATAAAAATAAATATTTCCCCGAACCTGTGTCATAACCTTCTCCTGCAGCAGCCCCCATATAAGATACGAGCCCATGAGCCCCGTGAAGCAAGTCGCCAGGTCCAGGAACTCCCGCATCGGAGTCCGCGACGCTTCACTCTCCATCTTGGCCTTGTTGCTCTCCGGGAGACGCTCTCCGACCTCTTCGAAGAACAGAAACAGCGTGCGGGGGATACATCCTTTGGAACTTGCTGTGGAATAGAAAGAGATAAAGACATAATATGTTATACTAGCTGTGCCCGCGGCTCCGCCCGCTCTCATATTTGACTTCTCTGCTAACCTCATAAGCCATTTAGCGTGATAGTAAGTAGCCTATAGTTGATGGGAAGAACCAAACTATCCGTAGATTTTTTTTTATTAAAATCGGTTCAGTGGTTCTCGAGTTATAAGCGGACAGACAGACAGACAGACAGACCGCAGATGTTGGATTATATGAAAGGTAAGGATTACTAATAACTTTAAGCCTGTAACTGCAGTAGTGGCATTGTACGATTTGTAGTGAAGATTTTTAAATAGGCTTAAGAGTTGAACTTGCTGAGATAGTTTTTTTTTTATATAGATAGCGCGACATGTGGCATCGTTTCACCTAAAAGTACGTGTCTAACGATGCCCATGGACATTCTGTGATGCACAGGGACTGCGAATGCCATGCCGGCCTGACAGGAGCCTTTTCACGCCCCTTTTCAAAAAAACCCAGGCTGTACTTGGGAGGATATAGATGGGCAGGGAGTGCGTTCCACATTTTCCCGGTTCTGTGAATAAAAGACCTACAGATCTGTGGTAGGTCGATTGAAAAGGGGTGCATCCCCTGCCCATTACGAGTAGTGCGGAGGTGGTATCGGGATGGCGGAATCGCATTAAACAGCTCCTCCGAACACTCCCCATGAAATGATATAACACACTTAGGGAGCCGATATCCCTACTGAGTTGCAGTGGTCCTAAGTCGCGGAACACCGCAGGGTCACCTACCAGTCGCATGGCACAACGCTTGATTGAGTCTAGCGGCGAAACAAGTCTAGCAGTCTAACTTTTTTTTATATCAAGCAGTGGACCTAAACACCCCGACCTGACAGACTGACTGACTTTTCTGTAGAACTAATTAGGTACTAGCTAAAAAAGAATTAGGATCCGTTTTCACCTCTTTGAGGTAAGGAAACTAAAAAAATAAAAAAATTAAACTCACAGGTCCTCTCAAAGTAGTCAGTTTTCCTCAAGTACTTGTAGACTATGAATGCCGGCACGAAGACCGTGGCGTAGCCGATGCAGTTCAGCATTAGCCGGAACACCCACGAGTACTCGGTGGTGCCGAGGAAGCTCGACTCATAGTACACCTTCTGTATCCGCTGGAAGCTATGCGCCAGCAGCCATACCACCGCTAGGCACGACACTCCTATACCGCTGCAATTAAATGTTATATTTGGGTGAATCAACTTTTTCTTGTTTTGGTATCAGCATGTGTTAAAGTTCGGCTCACGGCACGCCTTCTTCAGCTAGTCTGCGATGACTAGGACGCGGAGAACCACCAGTCCCGCTCTCGACCTCCCTCTCTCTACCTAGGTAACATATTCTATAGAATGCTTCCAGTGATTCTTTCGAAACTCTCCATATACGAGCTTAGCGTAGATCTTGGCAGGCCTAATTTCTTGAAGACTGTTTATTGTAAATTTCATTCATAGGTAGGTAACCTAGGCTTGAACATGTTGAAAATTCCGTCAGTTCTAAATTCAATGCGAAGAAGAACTGACAAACTTCGCAAGTCACAATGTTTTGTTGGTTCCTTATAAGTATTATATTATAGTAATTTACAAATAAACACATATACCTTTCACAAGAACATTAAATATTTACAGCATTTTAAACATGGATACTTCTGACCACTCTGCCTATTTACATTTACCTGTAAGTATCTGGTGTTTGTGCCATCGTCAATTTTGATACTTATCAAGTCAAATCAACAACAATAAGTAAAAATGTTTTATGTTAAATCATATAAATTGAAAGAACAAATATTTTATATGGGCTATATTTCAAGTAAACATTCAGGTTAAATATTATTTACTATGGAATTATTTTTATATTATTTCGTTCGGCAATTATCCCCTCCCCTTCCGGCTTACCTCGGCTCCTCTCTTCAAAGCCACCTCCCTGACATGTATAACCTATTTTCATCTGTTAGGTTGTACTGTACGGTACTGTACGTGTACTAGATCAATTTTGCATGAACGTTTTAATTTCTCGCAAGATTTTTGTGCACAAAAACCCAGTATTCGACTAGTATTGCATAACTGGCTAGGCAGTATACGAAGATATTATGAGAAAATCACCACAACTTACCATACAAGAAGTTTAGATCGGAACATGGTGAGTGGTGATGGAATGGTGAATTGTATGCAAAATCGAGGTCACATCACATCACGTAAGACGCACAATTTTAAGAAAACTACAGCAATCAATCGAACTAACTGAGCGGTAACTTCCGCTCAGTTAGTTTCTTCAAAGAAAATCACGGAAACCACCAAAAAAGGAACGAACAAGAAAAGACGGATAGAAAATTTATGAAAAGATATGAAAATTATCTTCTTTCACACACACATGACATGACATGATTCTCTGTCGCTGGCAGTGTTGCCAGCGGGGTCTTGTCAAAAGTTACCTAAAATAGAAAAAAAGTAACCTTTTAGTGTGAAAATAACCTTTCATTTTTTTTTCAGTAGTGTTTATCGGTTATCCTTATCCTCGTACGTATTTATTTGTACACTTACCTAGTTTTTCAGTCGTTTTTTTTTTCAATTCAAACCACTATGGAAGTAGGCCCGACCGACACAAACAAACAAAACTAAACTTTCTTTCATTCATCGACCAACACGACACGACGATCGACGACTGGAGGCGACACGAACGAACGACAGCAAACGAACTCGAAAAGAGCCAATTAGATTGAAGCGAGACGCTTTTGTGATTTGGTTATTCACATCCTTTAGTGTGAGAGAGAAAGTCGTATTTTTAATATGTTTTTTAGAATAGACACAGAACCACGACGAATTACGAGCGAAGTGTTGCGTTGCCAACATGAAAAAAATCTAAAAGAGTTCTGCCCACAGAACTCGTATTGAATCCACAGTAAAGTATAATAGTCTGTTGCACACACCTAAATCTATTTCCGCCGTTTAATCGGTTTCGTGTAAGAAAATAAATTAAAAATGTATTATACAAATTAATTCTGAAAAATTACCTAAAAGTAACCTTTTGAGTCGTGTAACCTAGAAGTAACCTTTCAGCGTCAAAAGTAACCTAAAAGGTTACAAAAGTAACTTTCTGGCAACGCTGGTCGCTGGTCGCGTCGAGTAATAAAGTATAGAGCTCATGCACTCTTTCAACTTAATTAAGACAGGGATAAGGCATGAAATAATGCTGGCGGCTGGGCCGGGCCGGCCGCGTTTACCAAACTGTCAATAATTTCTCAATTTTTTTTAATGGCTTGGATGCCAACCTCACCGTGCATGTCGAAGAGGCGAAGCACAGCCTCCTCAAAAAAAAAATTGTCCTCTACTGTCGACTCGTCAGAGACGACAGTTTTTTTTTGAGGAGATTGAAGATGGCCAAGGGATATAAGACGGAGGTTACACGCTAGGTTTGGCATCAAATCAGTCCATCAGTCTGGTTAAACCATGGTCCAGATCCAGACTCCAGACTGACCGTTTAATCTATTGGCCGATGGACTGATGGACCAGACCGATGGATTTTAAAATATTTTGAGAATTTTCGTCAATCTAGCCAGGGCAGACTGATGGCAGACTGATAGTGCGAATGCATTTTACGTCTGGCGTCAGTCTGGCTGGCGTCAATCTCGTCGTGATCGTGACCAAGGTCACGGACTGAACTAATGCCAAACCTAGCGTGTAACCTCCGTCTAAGGATTGAACGATACGACACCTGAAAGCCTTCTTTAATCCTACGAATCCCTCAATCCTGCAATCCTACTCCTTCTCCCGGAGCGAACCAACTGAAGCCAATATGCAGGCTTATGCCGCACAGACGGGAGAAAGCCAGACGGCGGCATGACGCTGGTGCCATGGTGCTAAGGAAAGGCGCTCTTGTGGGACGCTACGTGCGTGGACACCTTGGCCCCGTCCCATGTACTCGACTCCTCCAAATCTGCCGGAGCCGCTGCATCTAAGGCAGCTGCCATCAAAGTGTCTAAGAACAGCCCGCTGCGCGACCACTTTGAATTTCAACCTTTCGCCGTAGAAACTTTGGAGAAGGAATTTGGAGCGAATGTGAGTGGAAGTTTCGAGAAAGTTCGCCCTAGCTAGACTATGGATAGGTTACCCTAGAAGGTGTCTAGGGTATCCTATCCATGGTCTAGCTAGGGCTCCAGGTAAGTATGTGCGTCTAGTAGACGCACATAGGTACTTACCTGGACCAAATCGGGCATGTGCTCAAAAAAGGTCAATTGCGTAGGTAGTACCCGTAACCGCGACGAGCATGTAATGAAGAACAATATGAGAGTGGAAGAAGCGGCAGAGGTTTGTCAGGATCGTGTCGTGGCACGTGAAGATCCGTTGTCTGTGCCTACCCCAATGGGAAACAAGCGTCACGTTATCTACAAGTAATGTATGAATGTATTTCTAGAAAAGTTGGTTAAAAGAACTAAAGTACCTAAAGCCGCGTCTCATGCGCATGTTTTTTCGAAACAATACACAAAAAACATGAAACAAAAACATTATTTATCTATGGTTTTCATACAAAATTTGTTTTTTTGTTTGTTGCAACATTTAATGGTGGATGGTCACGCCGCCGCCCCAATGTTTCGATGCTTCTGTGTAATGTTTCGAAAGAAACATTCGCAGGAGACCCGGCTTAATGTGAATTGTTGCAGAGGCGTCCCAATGCCAATTTATATGTAGGTACAGCACGCGGCAGTAAATAATGTACATCGAGCTTTTGAAATTGTTTTGAAAGACACAACCCAGTTGTAGAGCGTCATCTCTGTCGCACTAACTCGCACGTCTCTGTGTGACAGGGACGACGCTCTACAACCGGATTCTCTCTTTCTAAATTGTATATGTATATTATTTACTACCGCGTACTGTCTTAGATATATAATATACATACCATCGTGCTATACCCAATCAGGGTAAGCAGAACAGTCGGAGTTGTGCTGCAAAATCTCATAACACCGACCACACATTGGCATTTGAGTTGATTTCAATGGGATAAGATAATTAATTTATCAATCAAGCAGCAAGGCGCGAAAACAGTGCACGACTATGGTCGGATCGTGCTAAGATGACAGATGGCTAGCTTGTCGCACTTTAGCACAACACCTCTTGCGTAACCCCAGAGTCGTCTTAAGGCATACCTACCTACCAAGAAAGCCTACTATAGACATGGTGCCTACATATTTTATTTTAATAGAAGAAAACACTTTAAATTATTTGTAGACAAATAATTGTATTTTTTAATCATTTTGAAACATTTTTACAACATTTAGTTAGTTATAAAAAAAATTTATTAATAGGTACATAAAATGAGATTCCAGATATGAATGGCAGACAAGGAAAGGTTGACTGCAAGCAATCACTTGCAGTGATAAGTCCGCCTTTGCACACACCTGCATTTCTTGTTTATTTTCGTGTAAAGAGTTTCTGTTCTATTCTATTCAAGGAATTAGATTCAGTGCACAAAGCCGTTTTGCAATAAAACATTCCTAGGTTGTGGCCCAAGAATGTTATAGTACGTATTTTTAGTTACACATTTCTTACATTCATATCGCATGGAAATAAAATAGCCAAGAACGTCAGAAGAGGTAGGGACGTCGGACCTGTCCAATGCTTGTATGAGAACCAGCGTCCGCCGAGCTCCGCGGGTAGCGGAGGGAACGGCGGCGCGGCGCGCGCTCTGATTGGGTGGTATCGGGGGGAAGGTTGACGCTAATGTGACCAGCCGTCGACCGACGAATGTTATTGGTACGTTTTTACTAATATCGTTTTACGCTGGCGCGAGGAAGGTCCTACGTCCCTACTTCTTCTAACTTTCTTGAAAATAGGATACAAACTTTAAACTATTTAAGACTAATTATCCTAATAATTTCTTTAAAAGTTAATATACATATCAATCTAGTTTTATTATTTTTTATTTTAGGACGGTACCGGGTACCCTAAAATGGTTATTGTCGCTCTATAAATACATCTAGATGTTGTGTGTATGTAAATTTAAAATAAATGTTTTCCGTTGAAATATTTTGGTACAAAGAAATAGAAATGAACAATATATTAAACTACTTGTTAACCTTACTACTACGTAGGTACTAGTTAAATTGATCGTTTTTTTAAATCTTAAAATCAAATAATATTATTGTACTTGACTGCTTTAAGCTTACCTATAAATTATATGTATTATACGAGTTAAATTAACCTAATTTATTCAAGGAATGTTCAATATTTGTCATAGCATTCGTCAAAATAATATTATTTTTGTAGATATAAAAAATTGTGGGATAAAAACAGACTAGAAGATTTTATTATTATGAAATATATCATACCTATCTGACATTTTGCGAAACATTGCATTTTTCCCAAAAGTAAAATAATATGTACTTACCTAAAGGTAGGTACGATACCAAGTACTTATTTAAGTATATAAAAATATTCAAGCATTTTTCGCGTATTGTATTAAATTATTTTAATATAATCGAACAATAAACATCAATTCGTATTTATTAGCACATTTTTATGTTTAAATCTAACATTATTAAATTTTTATGCAAAGGTAATTTCTATGCTCAAACATATTTATACGCATTTATACATCAAAGTGCACTAATTAAACATTTATCACATTTATTATTCTTTGTAAGTCGTGATTGTATGCATGTAAATTACAATGTTACACATTTACAGTTTAATTTAACACATGTGTAAAAACATTGTTTTATCGATTTAACCCTGTTTGTATGTGTGCTGTGTCAGAGTAACCTTCCAAAGGCCCTGCGGTACTTAAACACAATGGACTCAGTACCTAATTTTCCTGTTTGAACTTTCTGAATTAAAATTTAAATTAATAATTGTACGTACATACAATTATTAATTTAAATTTTGCACATTGAAGTCTCACTTCATGCATTGGCGTTACCAGGAATGCATTTTGTCAGTCTCGGTAGTTCAGTGGTGCGGTCGGTCGACTGTAGTCAGCCACCCTGTAGGTCCCTTCCCCTCTACCTTACTAGGTGGTATCGTTTATCCCGCTCGTGTTGGTACCACCGCACTGAATGAAACGTCGGTCGAAACGGCTGTGTAAGTAGTTCGTGTTTTCCGTCCAGTCCAGTATAGCCGACATTAGAAGGGAAGCACTGACATGGCACCTAGTTCACCCGGTGTTATTGGCTGACATCACGAATGTTGTAGGTGATGTAGCCAACCGTGTCCTATTCTGTGTCCCTTATACTTAAATGTGGTTATACTAAGTTTTATCAAATTCGGATGATCAGTTCAAGAGTTATGGAGGAACATACATACATATACCTATACATACAGGAAATATTTCTAAAAATCGTCAATTTAGTTTTAGTATCATACATAGAGTCTACAAATGCAATATCTCACAAAACAAAGTAACTTACTCCATACCATAACCATCCCTTACAGATTTATTATTAGTATTAATTGCATTGACTTATATATCACTGATTAATTGATGATGGATGATACAAAGAACTACATTTTGCACCGTTTCGGTTGGGTGGCTAACGATACCCACGAACGTTCGATGATACGCTGGTTTCCTGACCTTAAGTAATTAAGAGTCTACGGTACGGCGGCGTGTACATTTCAAAAGGATATTGGATAGGTCTGACATATATTATTGGTCTACCTACACAATGGTCTACATAATATTATATAGTTACGTCAGTTTCGTTCAGTGCCGTTCGTGAACTTAAACACACCTGGACGCGGTCAGAACTGGATGGGTGACAGTTCGACCAATGGAGGCTGACCGTGGTCGGATGCCACGTAAAACTGTAGATCCCTCCCCTTCTTACTTTACTAGGTGGTAGGGTTTAACCAGCCCCGGTTGGTATCCACTGGATGAATCGGGTCGGTCGAAGCGGCTATGTAAATAGTTCGCGTTTTGCGTCCAGCTCTGTGTAGCCGGCACGACCAAATGAAAGCACTGACATGTCACCTATTTCACTAAGGATAAGTTTCATCAGCTGTTATCGCACAGAAGTTGTAGCCAGCCGTGTCCGTTGCCCTGGTCAAGATGTATTTCTGAGTTTACAGCATCACATTATTTGAGCCATCATCTAAAATGTGGCCGACTTGTCCATTGATGTTGGGTTTAGAACAAATTACTTTCAGCTCGCATCCGGTTTCGCTGGTGAGTAGACTTTCTTGCGGACAGCAGGACGTCTTCATTGATTCTGTGCTGGTTTTGTGGCCCTGCGAACATAGTTCAGAAGCAATAATGAATGACTATGATACCCTAAAAAGTATTGAAGAAAGCATCGACTTGTAGCGGTAGAAATCTGTTGGTAATTTTAGTCTATCTTATGCATATTATTTCTCTATGATCTTATGTATATATCTGGTATATAGGTATAGTAATACTTTCATATCTCTTTCCGCCACTCACCTAGCAGTTATCATATCATACACCAAAGGTATTGTTAGAAAATGCCTAGAGGCATTAAGTGTTACCTTTTGCCCATATTCTATTTAAGTGCAATAAATATATACAATACAATTTTAGAACACACCCCTAAAACAATAACTGTGATAAATATTGGCAAAATACGTCACGGCAGCCACCAGCCTGGTGTGAAGCTTAAAAAACAGAGGGTTCCGTAGCCATATTAGGTTCCTTCTTCTTGCACGTATAGCGAGTGTGCGCAGCAATCACACGGTCGTACTCGCACGTATCTCGCGTATTACGCCATCTATCGGTGACCGTTCATAGTTTTACAGTTAAAATGTTTGGATAATTCGGTAGGTGGCGCTCTTGTGCAAATTGTGATATTTCTATGTGGACACCCCTTCATTTTGTACTTTTTTTTTTCTTTTTATGTCTCCTAGCCACCCATAAGGTGTCTAACGACGCCATGAAAATTCGGTCGTATGCGGGGGTTGCGAATGCTATGCCGGCCTGACAGGAGACCTTACTTGTATCTGAGAAATATTCAAATGCATAAACCTAATTTTATAAATCGTAACTTCGGGTAAAAACAATCAATACCTTTCATTTATTAATATTATACCTAGTTTAGTTTTATGAAAATAAAATGTATACCTTTCGGTGATTTAGAATTAGGATTGACTGGTATATATAGTAGGTAGGTAGGTATTCCTATATCTTAATCAACCCTAAAAATGCGATCGACGAACCTGCCAGAACTTTCCTCTGCTGCAGAGGTCGGCCAGACACCGCTTTAGCGAGTACCTGTTCCGTCTCATCAGCACGTACAGGTAGGGGTCCAGAGTGTAGTTCAACAGCATCAGCAGGTCGGATACCTTGGCGAGCGCCTCCAGGGCCGGCCACCTGCCCTTCGACAGTGACAGGTAGAGAGCCGATGTCACCTGGAAAGAGAATAGCGACCTTAAAAATCACAGAATACTGGTCGAAGCGAAATTTCTTTCGTTTGGTTGCCAACATTTTTTATCAAATTCTTTCTTGTTGTGTTATACTATTATTAAGTGTGTTATTTTGTGTTTCGCATTCATGTTATTGTTTATGTTTTTAATTCACTTTATCAGAAAAATGTTAAAAGGGGCCAACCGAAAAACAGCGCTGTAGGGCACGTTCCTACAGCAAAAATGCTGAGTTGGTTTCTTTTTTCACAAAGGAGGAGGTTCTCAATTCGACTGTATGTTTTTTTTTTGTATGTTTGTTACGCGATTACTCCGTGAATTGTGGGCTGATTTTGAAAATTCTTTTTTTGTTTGGTAGGTCATATTTCAGAGGTGGTCCCATATAAATTTTATTGAAATTGATTCAGCGGTTTTTGAGAAATCTACAAAATACTATGGTGTGTGGTTACCTTCAGCAAAACTTTTGTGATGTGGACTTTTTCAGCAATTTGCAGTTTGACACAATAATTCTGTACCACGTTAACCGATTTCGATTATTCGATTTCGATTATTATTTTTTATGTAATATTACTAAAAATAATGAAATAAAAACTGTTTTAAAAAAAAAAAATCATCGGAAATTATGTTGGTATAAACTGCACCACAACCCTATTGAGTACTTATATGAGTGTTGGGTACGGGGTCAGGTCGAGCGAGACATGCGTCATCCACGGGTTCCGGGGCGATAGCCAGAAAAGTCAGTTCGCGCACCAGCGGCAAAACTGTCGGCAAACTCTTTTAGGGATATTTTTAAAATTAATAAATTTATTAACGTATACAGGTTCTGCATTGCATATTAATGTGTAATAGTGTAAATTATAAAACGTAAAACGAAGGGCAAAACAAAAATACATATAGAATCTAGAGGCTTGGGCCTCTGCTGGTGGACGCAACTGGTGTCCCGCAATCAAGGGCTTACTTCATTCAAAGGGTAAGTCTTGCCATCCAGCGGGGTAATGCTGCAAGTGTTCTGGCAACATTTGAAAACGCCCCTTTTTGATAGTTATTTTAATGTTTGTTGGGTAGGTTTTAATTTTTTAGTTATGAATATTACTTTTTTTATATTTTTGAATCTACTTTATTAAACTCTAACAGAACTACTCGTAAAACAGACTGAGTGACTAACAGACAACGCACACCCTAAACCGGTGGGTCTAGCTAGAAGCATGGAATTATACATAGAATTTAAGAAACTAAGCGGTGTGCCGCGAGTGACATCCAGGTGAACTGCGAATTCTAAGTAACTCAATCAAAATTTGGATAAATAATTATTTTTCGTCTATCTATAAAGATAGACTATCCACAATTACATTTTCTGACTGATTTATATGAGCACCTCAACAAATGCGAGTTCGCAGGGAAGTAATGACTAATGAGAACATTTTCACATCCTCGGATAAAATGAGAGTTTTCACTGATAAATTATTTAAAATTACATATAGTGGAATAAATAAAAACAAATAAGTATCTGGATAAAGTGGGAATCCCACCAAGTCAGAGCCACATGTGTGGGCAATAAATACCCCTGGCAGGAGGGGCGCTGGTGGACGTAAGCCTCATGGGGGGTAGCTGAAATAAACATCACATAATTGAATCGTTTCTTTCAAAACAATAGCTGTCCGTTAGTATTACTTAAGTGACATTTATATTTACTTCGTTAAGGCTTTTTTTATAAACAGCGCGACATGTGGCACCGAGCCAGCCGTAAGGTGTCTTACGACGCCCATGGACTTTAGGTCGCATGCGGGGGACCTGACAGATGCCTATTGACGCCCCCCTCAAAAAAACCGATAATTTACTTGGGGAGAAATATGTTGGCAGGGCAGGGAGAGTCTTCCAGAGTTTGCCAGTTCAGTGGAGTACAACAAAAATACTATCTTGATCTTCTCTACTATTATACTATACACGAACTTTTCATTATTGGAAGCTGACACATCTTGGATGGTTTCAGTCATGCTATGTACGTACAATCACGACATTTCTCCTAATAGTGAGTTAAAACGTACGTACAGTTCCCGGCAGAAAATAATGCGTACCGAGCTTTAGAAAGAGACAATCCGGCTGTAGAGCGTCGTCCCTGTCGCACAGAGACGAGACGTGCGAATTCGTGCGAAAGAGACGACGACGCTCTACAACCGGATGGTCTCTTTCTAAAGCTCGGTACGCATTATTTTCTGTCTGGAAGAACAGTATATAGTTGCATAGTTCAACGAAAGTTTTTCGTCCAAATTCGAAAGTAATCTGTGGTGACGGTGGTGCCGCGTACAAAAATGAGTTGCTAAAATAAAACTAGAACAGTGTTAGATTTCGCCTTCCCACTCCTTATGTTGGCGTGGATCTAAATAGACTTCAGGCACAGATTACTTATTAATAGTTACTTCGTAACTTCGTACTTCGTAACTTCGTGCTTCGGGCTTCCATTATGTACCATTTTTATGTAATTTAAGTTGTTACATTTCTGTTTAATTAAATTTTTCTTTGTCTAATAAAGATTTACACCACTTTATTATGTACCTACGTACTGTGTTTATAATCCCGAACGCAGAACTTAAACACTTAGAAGTAGAGCATTCGTGTGTGTACCCTAAGTAAGCGCAGGTCCCTGAGGTAGCTCCAGGGAAGTCTTTTCCATAATGGCACCTGGGGCACGAGCCCAGGGCCCCTAATTGCCGACACGTCGTGAAGAGGAGAGGAGCAGAATTTTTAGTGTATTTTTAAAGGATTGTCATTAAAATTTATAAGAATGGAAATCGGAAACTTGATATATTTCTAAATTGTATAAACAGTGAACAAAATTTTACTAAATCTAAGAAAAAATCAGAAAAATGCATAGCTTAAAATTTCTTAAATGAATTCTATAAAATGTATACAAATACTTATGTAAATAACATTATCATAATATTCATGTCACTAAATGAAAGTACATACCTATGTTTCCATTCATATATTGTTTCTTTATTTCTAAAAGAGCCCCAAATTTGCCCAAGGGTCTCTACATGGCCTAAGCCTAAGACTAAGATGGCTCCGGGTAGCTCCACACACTTTTTTTTTGGCACCTAGGTCTCCGCCACCAACAGACGCCTTTCATTACTTAATGTCACGGAAACCATCAGGCTAAAAAAATTACGTAAGTAAATGCATTACTTTGCCTTAAATTTAGAGTGGCCACTCGCTAGTCCCAACCTCGAATAACATTAACACCCTCCTCTACTACCGATGGGCCCGGATATGTTCGGTGAAGCTATCGCAAGCTTAGTTCCACAACTTCCCTAATATGGCGTAAAAACTGGCCAAGTGCGAATCGGCCTCGCCCACCGACGACGACGGTTCCGTACCACTACGTAATTGGCCGGTTTTTATATGCGTGTAAGAAGAACATAGCTACGGAACCCTCTATGTGTGAATACATTTCGCACTTAATTGGGTTTAAAATGTTCTGTGAGCACGAACGTGGAAATGACCTGGAAGGGTCATAATATACCTTGTCAAGGAGGTGAAAGAAAGCACACCGACTAAAATAGCAGAAATATCCCTGTCGCACTTACTTATTCACTAATCTTCTGAGGTATTTCATTAGTAGGTAATGTGTATCAGATACTGATCACGTTCCCATACCTATTTTTTTTTTACGATATCAAATACCTACCCATGATATGAAATAGTTGTTCAATAAACGATTAATTTTGTAGGATGGGTAGGTATTTGATATCCGAAAAAAAATTGGTATGGGAACGTGATCAGTATCTGATACACATACACCCACAGATCATACACCCCTTAGCGTAAAGTTACCTAATAATGAAAGACCTTATATATATATATAACAAATTGTGTGCATGCCGACCAAATGTTGGAAGCTAGGTTTTTTTTTTATGGAATCTGACACTGTTTGCTACATCACCTACAACATCCGTGATGTCAGCCCATAACACCGGGTGAACTTGGTGCCACGCCAGTTCTACCCTTCGGTCGTGCCGGCTACACTGAACTGGACGGAAAACAAAAACTTTTTACATAGCAGTTTCGGCCGACCTTTCATTCAGTGCGGTGGTACCAACCCGGGCGGGTTAAACTCTACCACCTAGTAATATAAGAAGGGAGTCATATCCCTCAGTCGCCTTTTACGACATACACGGGTAGAGATGCAGTGGGGCTATTCTTTTAAAGTACCCGCCCCACACGGTACATCCAAGGTAAAAAGTATGCAATGTATTACAATGATGTTTCTAGGTGTTAAGAGGATTCATATGGCAAAACAACGAAAATTGTAAAACTTCAAACAAAAATTTAGTTCTATGAAGTACATAATATGAAAAAAAAATATATTTTTTTTTCAACTAGATAATATGTACTAAACACTGAAGCAGGCTTATTAAATTTACGGTATTTTTTCATGGTGAAAAAAATTTCTGAATGTGACTATTTTAATTTCTTATGTCGAGCTAGCTCCATACTTGATAATTATTTTGGAATAGAATTTACGTCATTATATTTTTTTTTTTTTTTTATTTATTTATCTATTTATTTCAGCCAACTAGGGCCATATTGAAAATACAAATGTCTTAACCTAAGAACTAAAATTACTTTTTCTCCACTTGTGTCTGTACGGGTCCCAATAGAGACCCGTATGCGTCATATTAGTCTGCTGACGCGGTGGATCAGGTGCGCGTAGAGTGGGCGCAGATTGCGTCCGCGGCTCGGGCGTCGGCAGCGGCGCGGGCGTCGTCGGCGGCGGCGCGGGTTGCGTATCCTGAATGTGCAGGACGGCAGTTGTAGACAGCTCCGGCGCGGGCTCAGCATACTTATGGCGCGCGACCTCACGATGAAGGTCGCGATTGTAGCGCCGGAACACCACACCGGAGGGCCAAAACTCACTGCGAAGGAATGTCTTCACCTTCTCGGCAGGAATGCACAGCTTGAAAGCGCAAAAGTTCGTGTCAGCCCAGTGAGAAGGAAGAGCCTCGACACTCTCCACTCGCTCACCCTTATCCTGGACGTGGCGGATGAGGTCCTCGATCTTCATGTCCTTTCGCAGGCGAGACACGTAGATGAGAGCCGTGCGGGGAGCTGCCTTCAAACAGCTCTCTTCAGGAGGTGCAGATCCGCGCTTATTGCACCTCTTCATTCTCTTCTTCCTGCTCTCGACGAGTACGAACCCGTCTTTGTCACGTGCAGCCTCCTGCCGACAGTCGGGACGCGGTTCCAAGCGCGGGGATACCATTGTTGTTTTCTCCACCGTTTTACTGATGCACTTCGTCATAGATCCGCGTCGCCTTTTCGGACGAGTGGCAACGGGGCGGGTGGGCGGAGGAGCGGGAGGGGTGCGCAGTGTAGAAGTCGAGGCATCAACAGCACCGTCAGCGCTTACGTAGCATACCGGCGTCGATGTGCAATCGCTGGGTGACGACACTTGAGCACCTCGCCTGCGCATATTGATGTTACGCACACTCAGCGTTTCGTTCCGTGTCCCCACTTGCGGAATGCGATCAGGCTGCAGAGACGGGGTTATCGGCCGGAGTGACTCGGAACATGACAATTTCTCAACTGCCTGTTTCAGCTGTTGAACTTCCGCGACGAGAGATGTTGGCCCCTGCGCCGCTGTCGCTCCACAGTTTCCCTTCAGTTGAGCTATGTCCGCTTTTATGATCACCAAATCTTTCAGGAAGGCCGTAACGTCGACGTGGTCGAAGGACACAGGCGGCAACTTATTGAGGTCGTACGCCACGAACCTTGGCACGTCGTCGGGGTCTGTCTCCTTTAAGATGGTGATGATGTCCTGGATAGTCTTCTTCTTCCGATTTTCTCCCTTGCGAGTCGGCCTTCGTGACGGAATGCACGCACAAAGCAGAACTCTCGCGGTCTCAACGTCATCTTCGGTGAAGGCGGACTCACAGATCCGGATGATGCTGACTTCATCCAAGATGTCCGCTTTATGGTTTATGAAGGCTAGTACTTCGTTCACAACCACATTGCATTTATCGCACGCCATTTTCGCTTACTTCGCAGGTGCGTCTAGAGTGCATCGTGTGCGCGTCCGTCGCCGACCGATGCGAGCTCAGTACTTTTTGATATAAGGAATTGAATTTTCTAGACACGAAAGCAGCATTATTTGAAAAAACAAATCCTAATAATTTTTAAACAAACAAAAACTACAAAATTCACCATATAAACGCGCGCACTGCGCTCGATTCGATCGAGGATTCGTATGGCATTTTTGTTTTTCCATATGAATCCTCTTTTAGCACGCACAACATCACAGCACCTAGCCTAGGTTCCTACATATATATGGAAATGTAAAGCCAGAAGCCCGCAAACAAGACAAAGCCTATTTGTATTGTCCTAGACCACGCCAAGGGATAAATTACAAAAGTAATAAAGAAAGGTGCTTCATTGCCGGTCGACTCTGTGTTCGCAAATATGTTTTTGTTTCGTATAGGAATTTAAGTCAGCATGCTCACTGAGAAAATTATTGCATTTCAGCGTTTAGGAAAAACAGCCAACAGTCGGATGCCATCCAAGCAAACAAACAACCGGCCAAGTGCGAATCAGACTCGCGCATCGAGGGTTCAGTACCACCACACAATATATTAAAGAACCACATCGATTGGGTTAGCGCCGTCACCTTCACACAGAGCAAAAAGGCCGGGCGCGGGCGGTGTGGCCCGATCGTTGTTCTGTGTACCTTCATAACCGAGCCAACAATAAATACAATGGTTCGACTTCAAAGAACTCTCATAGATGGCGCTAGCAGTCACACTTTTATTTTAGGTCAACGGGAAGTACTCTATAGTTTTCAGAGTCAATAAATTGATAAAATTTATTCCATCAACAAAACAAATAAGTATACCTAATTAATATTATCACAATAAAAAAATTAAATTAATATTAAACTAAACTACTTATAAGAATAAACTGACTAAGACAATATAAAAAAACATACCTAAATAAGACAAAACAAACTTACTAAGAATATAATAAATCCTCCTCAAGCCCTACTACTCTATAGTTGATTTGGTTTGAGCGAGTTTGAGAGTATCAAAATATTTTATGTAGGTATGTATCTTTTTATTGCGTTTACTTAAAAGCTTGCATTTTTTAAACCTCTAAGGGACCGGGAGGGAAACCGCACGGGTTTACAAGTTTGCGTTTCTTGGTTTAAATTGTTAATTTTCTTTGTCATCGCGTTGTTGACTGTTATTTGTTTTTGTTATTGTTAAGTTTGTTATTGACTTTCTTGCTCTGGGACCTTTCCGGTTCTGTTTTACATCGAAGATCTCGAGAAATTATCAGCAATGTTGATAAGTGCTTCGTGGGCGAAAAAGAACACGCCTCTAAGATCTGCGACCGCACCACTGAGCTACCGAGGCTGGCCTCATTATAATATTAGTATATGTACATTAGTTTATAATATGAACATATTCTAATAATTTTCATTTACTCTTAGGTGATGATGATGATGACAGTAACAGAATCAGCAGTAGCGACTCGGAACAATCAGACAACGATGCTGAAAAGAGCGGTATTGAAGAGCTGGAGTAGAATAACAAGTTTTGTAACTATGTATCTCTGTGTGAATCTCTGTTCTTCAAATAAATATTTATTTAAAAGTAATTAATTATTCTCTTTCTATTTTGCTTATTTTTTCGAATCGTATATTTCCTTTTTTGCACACCATACGGAAGTCTTACTGAAGTGAAGGCAGTTTGACGTTTGTCCCGTCAGTTTGACAGTTCGTAGAATCCTATTCTTATTTGAATCGTGTTGTTTATGGTTCAGTTTTTTTTGTACCCTAAAAAAACGTCAAACGGTCTTAATCAGTTAATAAATAATATATGATCCACTTATGAATTACACATTTCGTTCCAGTTGGACCGGTACTTATAGTTGATAAATAAAATATCTATAGAACTTTCGTAGGTACCTACACGAACGAATCGTTTCGTCGTTCGTGTAGGTACCTACCTACCGAACCTATCGTTCGAAGTTTTCATCGAGGTGCTTACGAAACGTTGACAAGGTTACATGTATACTTTCAGAGCGAATCTATTTGGGTTTTTCATCTTTGTCGACTAATATTATAAAGAGGTAAAGTTTGTAAGTTTGGATGTAGGAGGTACCTAATCTCCGAAAATAGTCATACGATTTTAAAAATTCTTTGACTATTATTTAGAATGGACCTTCAGGCAAAGAGATTTTATGTATAGAGTGAGCACTACGAAGAAAGAATACAGAGAAATGACGGCCAATAACTGAGGTATGAGGTAAGGTAGCGGGGTGGCGGAACGCTGAGCCGCGCGGGGCGGGAAGCGAGCGGGAGAGGGGCTAGCTAGCGAGCGAAGCGACTAGCGGCTAGCGGCCCGGCCGGCCCGGCCGGTCAGTCAACACGTGCATTGGAATACGTAGGGTTGTCACTTAGTCTACCAAAAATATATTTTTCGATTTATTATTTTACGAGTAGGTATTATGGTTAATTGTGCCCGTAGTCTAGTGGTAACGCTTCTCAATGCAGAAGTTGCGGGTTCAAAATCCCGGGCACTAACTAATGTACTTATTTATTTCCTTGATAAAGATTGATATACGTGCATTTCATAACGAATAGGTACGATCGCTCCGGTGAAGAAAAATAAAGTTAGGTAACTAGTGCACACTGGTCTATGAAAGGTATTTTTGTGTAAACTGCTTCTGATTTCCACTGGTCACCATGTACGAGTAATCGAATCGGATATAACAAATTGTGACAAGTTCGAGTGCAATATGACTGCCATAAGAATACTCAATAAACAATAAAACAACAACAATAAAAACAATACCTCCTATGTCAGTGAGCAGAGTCCGTGCCTAGCAGTGAGACGTTTTAAAGGATTATAGAAGAAAACAGATAGTGAATTTCATCGAAAAAAACGTTTTTATGTATTTAAACTTAAAATACAGAACTATAATAACTTGAAATACATACCTAAACTTATATGGGTTTTTAAATTACCGTGGTTATTTGACATTTTAAGAAGTAACAACGGCTTTACTCACTATCGAAATACGAGCTGTGTGGCTCGACATTTCGGCCAGAGTGCTCATGATGATGGGCCATACGTTTGGCCCGAAACGTCGAGCCACACAGCTCATATTTCGACCGCGAGTAAAGCCGTTTTGTATTCTTATAATACCTACACTTAATAACTAGAATAATATCTAAAAAACTAAACTTAATAATAAAGAATTCATAACTGCGGTCTTGGCCTTGGACTAAGCTTAAAATCTCCAAACCAAACATACATAAAATAAAGAGTGCAGCATTTATAAAAATATATATATATATATATATAACTAAAAAAAAACATTAGGTATACTTTGGACTACACACACAAACACAACTAAAATAACTCTTCCTCCGTACTTAAACAAAATAATTTTAATTTCACTTTACACAAATTTAAATTTTCACTTTCCCTTAAACAATGTATCATCTTGGACTATTTTTATCCATCTTTCTCGTATTGATCCCTGAGAAGGATGTGGAAACATTGTAAAAAAAATTTTTTCTTGAAAATTTCTCAATTACTTACTAATTAAAAAAAAATAAAAGAATAGCGACAACCCTAATTAGCGGTCAATTCACTCTCATATTTTAACGTGGTTTAATACATATTTATTTACTTTCATACATGATATCCCAGAACTCTATTTCTAATCATTCATATGTGGCAGCCCTAATGAGCGCGTTCAATTTATTTGTTTAATTAAATAATGCTTATGTTATTGCAATGCGAGGTCAATACATAAAATGTACAAAATTTTCAAATTGAAGTAGCCTTGTGACAGCCCTAATTGGCCAGTTGAACCAAATATTTCTAAGCACATGGAAAACAATATATTATATATAAGGTCTTTCAAAATTAGTTAATAGTACGCTAAGGGGGGGTTCTGTATCGTAAATAAATCACTTTTGAGGAACAAAGATTTTTTTTTACAAAAAAAAAAATTATAATAATGTAAAATGTAAAAAAAAATTCTTTTCTTAATCGTTTCAGTTTCATGCCAGGAACAAAAAAGTCTTCAAACACATAGATCTCTTTCTTTCAGAAATTGTGAAAACCACAATTTTAGTTTTATTAGTATGGAATAGAAAGAATTTGATTTTTTTTACCAACTTACACGTGTTACATCAAAATGGTAATGAAGACTTTTTTGTTACTGTTATGAAAATGAATCGATTAGGCTATAAAAATCAACCACATATTTTTTTATTTAAATACATACAAAACATTTTACATAAAAAAAGCCTAAGGTCCAAAAAATTTTATATAGGTTTTACTCCCTATATGATGCAGAACCCCCCCTTAGCGTACTATTAACTAATTTTGAAAGACCTTATATATTAAGATCACAATGAAGTGATAATTACCTATGAAATGAGATGCCATCAGTTTTCCCAATATTTTTGGTATGATTTTTGCAATATCGCAATTCGCAACACACAACCGGGCATAATGAATGACTGGCGCGATGCGAGCCGCAGACGGACGGCAGCGAGCGCGCGGACGGCGCGTCCGCCGCGTTCGGTCGCTCGCGAGCTACTAGTCTCAAGAGGGTCCCTCCGCGTAATGGTTACTCCACCGCGGTGGAGCGAAGGCTGTTGCCCGGGTAAGAGGTCTAGTAGAATACATGATACGTCATTGCCTTCAGGATGGAAATATGCTATGCAAACGAAGCCACAGATTACTAAATAGTCGAAGCCGAGGGCAAAAGCTAGTATTTCATCAAGCAAAGATGCCCACATTTACCTTCGTCCGTACTCGCAACATCTAACGATCTATCGATTCGATCGATTGTACTATGGAGAACATAGTAGAAGTAATACCACGAGTATTAACTCCCGATCAGTTTAGGACGTAATCACATAAGGCCTAGCAGTGCGAATTTCTGAATTATGAGAAAACGATTTGATCTATTTCGAAGCTTCTGGAACGATCTAGAGTTGTGAAGTTGTATTTCTGAAATGTTACGAAAAGTACTTTCATACAGAACCAAACAACTATTCTGACGAAGATTCGAGATCGTGGATCTGGTATTTAAAAATTATCGTCTACCTACATAATAGATTTTTCCAAATAATTCCAAGTCTACCCGTTGATATAATCTTCCAAAGTAGGCTGTAAGTTCTTCTTAAGATCTCTAGACCCAGTTTTTCTTTTTAAATGTTTTGTCGTAGGTGAAAACTTGCGGAAAACTTTTAAAAAGCTTGTTTTATTTTACCTAAACCTATAAATAATAAATGAATAATTAATCCTAATATTTATCTCAATAGCGCGAGGGAAAAGCTGGATGGGACATAGCCCGTAACCACATTCTTATTTTTTGTTTTATATTCATCAAAAGACATGAATCAAATCATGTCGTAAAAGGCGACTAAGGGATATGACTCCCTTCTTATATTACTAGGTGGTAGGCTTTAACCCGCCCGGGTTGGTACCACCGCACTGAATGAAAGGTCGGTCGAAAAGGCTATGTAAATAGTTTGTGTTTTCCGTCCAGTTCAGTGTAGCCGGCACGACCGAAGGGAAGCACTGATGTGGCACCAAGTTCACCAGGTGTTATGGGCTGACATCACGGATGTTGTAGGTGAGGTAGCCAACCATGTCTGTTTCCAAAAAAAATATTAAAAAAATAAAGGTGCAATAAACATTTAACCCGACGCTAGTCGCGTCTCTTATTGCAACATGGTTGCTCGCGCATTGGTCTTTTCCCCGTAATGTGTATTATCTATCACCGTTTTTATTTTTTGATAAATCAAAATATTACTCTTATTAAACTAAAATTATTTTATTTCAAATTTAAAATGTCTTATTAATTTTAGTTTGTCCAAGAAATTATCTTAAATCTAAAAACCTTACTAAAAACTTATAACTAAAGTTACAAAGGCAAGGATACTTTATCTCTAATTAATCATCATTTCCACAGTGAATACACAGGACATGTCAATGCTCCTTGCAAATATGCGTATTACACTTGAGGCACTGTGTTTTGGTTTTACGAATTTTAACAGATGGACAGAATCCACACCTTCCTGTGATGTCACGACGAGGTTTTTTGGGGTCTGTATCGGGGAGCCCCGCGTACATTTTTTACTCTGTCTTTTAGTGAGATGGCCACAGTAGATATGGATGATCTCTCGACTAAGCAGTCCTTTATCAAACTGAACCCCAATTGCTTTAGATAAACGCGTCTGTAAACTTTATTATTTGTGTTATATGAGTATATATTTTTCTGAGAGATTTTTCACGCCGGTTCAATTGCTTACACTCTATAAAGCACAAGTAAGACCGGTGATGGAATATTGCAGTCATCTTTGGGAGGGCTCCCCTGAGTACCTTCTTTCAGCCTTGGATTCTATCCAACGACGAGCCATTCGCCTCATTGGCGACTCTGTACTCACAAAGGACCTTCAACCTCTAAAGCACAGACGTATAGTTGGGTCATTGAGCCTGTTTTATCGGTACTACTATGGCCGCTGCTCTGACGAAATTGCTTCCCTTATCCCTCCTCCTCCTGTTCGCCTTCGCCAAACCCGCCATACTCTCGCGGAACACCCCTTTGTAGTGAACAGACGAGTAGAGATGTTCTAAGTCAAAATGGCTCGTCCCCTCCACCTCATATGTACACGTGGCGTCTTAACCAATAGCTCTGTTGTTCGAATTATTAGCCAATTATATGCGCCACAGTTACATGTGCGTTTTTTTTTAACTTTGTGTAACTACACAACTGCACTAACATTATTAAAGCCAAATCGTTGTGGAGGGGGCGAGCCACTTTGAGTTAGAACATCTCTACTTCGAACGGCACGATTCTCTAAATCGTTCTTGTGCCGCACTGTAAAGGTGTGGAACGGGCTTCCGGGGAATATCTTTCCCCACTCCTACAATCCACGGATCTTCAAATCGCGGGTAAATAGCCTTTCCCCAGCGATATTAGCGCACCTCCAAGCCGGACTGGCACCTCCTCGGGGGTGATATTGGCTGCGCCTGAGGCTCGGACACAGCCAGCTAGTTCGGAAACAATAAAAATATATATATATATAACCTGTGAGATTATGCCCGCCACATCCATTAAGGTGCAAAAGATTCTGAAGGCCCATCCGGGCCCATCTCGATTTTAGTTCGTCGACTGTGTCCACGCCAACTTTGGTACTATTATAAAATGTTATTACGTCAGATTTCTTCGCTACTGTATCAGCTTTGACTTCAGTGTCGTGGTGAAGGGATTCAAGTCAGCACATAAAAACGACGACACCGTCGATCGCGCTATGGCCGACCGAGTAGAACTTTGGACGTGCCCTCTGGCTCACTAACTGATGGCAACTAATTGGCAGTTAGTCAGTTCGGGGGAGGGGATAGTGTCTGAGGAATACCTGAAAGGGCGGAGCTGAATGCGGCGTGATTAGAGTGGGGCACGCAATAAACGAAAACACACGGCGAAACGACCATTGCGCGATTAGCGCCGGGTTAAGAATGATGGGCCCTTAAGTTTATTTTATGTAAAAATTAATTCAATTGCATGAACATTCATTGTGTTTTGAACACAATGAGCTGTTCGACTCCAACTCTTTAGGAATACTAATTCGGTATTCAGAATGCAGGACATGGTTTGGCGCGCTCATATCGACAATTGAAGAACCATATTCATTTAAATGGTGCCCAGTGGCTTAGTGGTGCTAAATATTTGAATATGTACCACAGTATTTTGACAGATGAGGGAATGTACTCCAAATGTGTAAAAGTACCTACTACGCACTCAAAACATACGTACATGACGTGGGCATGAAAATATTTTCAGTGTGGTAGAGGCGACAGAGGTGACTCATAAGATCATGGTACGTGGAGATCTGTTCTTACTGCCTACCCCACTAAAAAAGAGGTGCGACATTATGTTCTTGCTTCCAATAGCTTATATATGTGTTATCAGAATATATTTACATATGTATAAATAAAAAAAACCGACCAAGTGCGAGTCTGACTCGCTCACCGAAATTTCCGCACCGCAAAAATTTATAAAACACTTTTCTTGTATGGGGGACCCTCTTTAATTATTTACTGTTTATATTTTTATTATTTATTGTTTTTATTGTTATATCCGCCATAATATGTAAAAAATTGTAATAAGCTTCCGTACGGTGTACGAAAACTTAAATCAATCGAAATATACGAACATCGATAACTCACTTTCTCACATCACTACTGACACTGCCAAGTTGAAGGTCGTTGAGGACTCGGATTAATTGCCCGGATCAGATGATCATGGCTTCCTTTCTACAGATATGGATTGTGAATTGATGATGTATGTTTTACGGAGGTACACAATGATTGATCATAGATACTAAGTTGGTGTGCAATATTTTCAACTTCCTTATGCGCACATGTTCCGACGCGACATTTTAGAGTTCATGCGAGGTTTTTGAACTATTCATCGTATTTTCATTTTCGTCACATGTTATATGTTTATTTGTATTTGTACCTAATCATTTGGGTTGTTGCGTGACGAAAAAATAAATCATTTCATTTCATTTCATATTTTGTTACCCAAGACTTAACAACTAGGCAAATGCTACCTACACTCAGTTACTTACAGATACAGTAAAACCTGCTTAATACGATTCTCAAGGGGATGGGCGCAAAAATCGCGGGAAGAGTTAAAATACAAAGTACTTACACACTATAAAATCTGTTTATTGTATTTCTGACAGAAATTAATCTTCGCAATCGTCAATACGAACGATTTGTCTGGCATCAGTTTGAAGAACAACCCAAACTCGTCAGCAGTTGGAAGGACGTTTTTTTTTCAGGTATGCGCTTCTTCTTCGTTGACATATTCCGATTCGCCAGAAATTTGGCGGTACACGATACCATTGCGAGATTTAAATCGGTCGATTCATCCGCTCGAGCCTGAGAAGTCAGTGATTTGCAAGGTTTGTGCAAATTCTATGAGCTTTTTCGCGTGCGGCGCTAGGAGAGAGCGCGGGGCCCGGGCGGCGAGCTACGTCGTCAAAAAAGGGTCGTACCGTACTCGTATTAAGCGGAATTTTTTTTTCGTAAAATTAAGGTAGAGTATGGGACCGGCACAAAAGATCGTATTGTGCGGGTTTTACGTCGTATTAGGAGAAGATAACTACGAAGCAGCAAGTATGGCACTAAGACTCGCCTGCTGCGTGACTCAGTGGATGAACCACCACGCCAAGGTATTGAGAGGTGGCTAACCTCGTCATCTTGTCCTTATCCCTTAGTCGCCTTTTACGAAATGCCCCGTACATGTCGTAGAGATGCAGTGGGGCAATTCTTTTCAAATACCGGCCCCACACGATATTATTTTCAATTTGCTAAACGTGGTGGTAGGTGTTACATACATAAATACATACCACACGCTGTATCCTGACAATCGGGGTAAGCAGAGTAGTCGGTGTTGTGCTGCAAGTGCTCTTGTAAATTACAGCACAACACCGACCACCACATTTAGCAAAGTATTAGGGCAAGATAACTATCAAGCTGCAAGCAAGGCACGAAGACCCACCTGCTACATGACTCGGTGGAAGGAGTCAAGATGAGAGGTGATCAGTGTTGTGCTGTAATTTACCAGAGTTATTGCAGCACAACACCGGTTACCCCGATTGTCGGGATACAGCTTGTGGTATGTAGGAGATGCATCTCTAGATAGAAAGAAGCCATCCTACGACAATTTCATTTATTGTCACTCCATTGGGCTACCACTGGTCATCCTAATGGGTTGTATGTAACATACAGGCAGGCTGGTTGCTAGAAGAAATTGCATTCAGCATTAGTTCAGGAGATAATGCACACATCATTTTATTATGTGCATAATTTACATACAAGCGGCGGGTGGCCGAGTGGTTTGGGCATCGGCTTCTCATGCGGGAGGTCCGAGGTTCGAATCCGGTCGGCGTGTACCAATGAGTTTTTTACCGTTCGGAACCTGTGTAAAACTGTAGGTTCCTTCCCTTGCCCCTTACTAGGTGGTAGGCTCAAATTATAGCCGACTGGGTTGGTACCACCGTACTGGATGTAAGATGGCCGCATAGCAGCCTCGGTTGTGTTCTCCTTTAGTCCAGTATAGCCAGCAATCCAGGGAAGTCTCCGGTATGGCACCTACCTTCTCGAAGGTGATATTGGCTAGTCAGAGCATGTGCTTTGGCCCCTCTGACTCAGCCACCCATACTGGATTACATAAAAAATAAAAAAATAAAAAATACAAGTCTTTCAGTTTCAGGAGCAGAATGATCCCCGTATCGAGGCAACTAAGTATCGTACCATTTCAAACCAGCTAGTAACAAAACATATAAATTCTAATTTGACCCGGATTGCCAGCCGTAACCGCCGCCCCCACCCGCCGCCGGAATCCTTAGATGCCCGTACTGGGACCTTTTCTCAAGATTTAACGCCCTCCCGGATATTTTTCGCATTTCCTGCTGAATTCCTGAAACGCGTGAATGTGAGTCGAACGAAAGCATAAAAAGTTATAGACCGTTTACGAGTTGAAACGGGGAGGAATTGTCAATCAACGCCAACGCTACAAAAGAACGTAATGTTTTTAGATAGATAAATAGATAGATAGAAATACTTTATTGCTCTAAAACATTTTACAGTAACAAAACGAAAAATAATTTACATAAGGGGCAAAGGCGGACTTATCCCTTACAGGGATTTCTCCCAACAGTCAACCTTTGGATGTTTGAGAGTCGTATGTTGTGAGATATAATTAGGTATTATTTTTGAATAAAACAGCTTTACTCACGGTTCTTCCCGAGAGTTATGTGGCTCGACGTTTCGGGCCAAGCGTATGGCCCATCTTCATGAGCACTCTGCCTTGTGCGACGCTTGGCAGAGAACTGTGTTTCGACCCTTCATCACTGGAGCGGGCAATATTGCCCGCCGAGCATTTATACCGTCATCTATGGAGCGGTCAATATTAACCCGCCACCGCTCCAAACCGCTGCATGGGCCGAAAAATAATTTTTCCCTACACAATCTACTATGGGAGTATTACTACAAAGAGACATACTATAAAGTTGACAAAATTGAGCTACCAACACTATCATTACCAAAGACTATAACGAGCCGACAGAGTAGGAAAAAAATATGTCATTTGCCAGTGATGTGCCAGTGGGAGTTGTGGGTCATCAGGAGAGACACTGCACCCGATTCATTTCGGGAAATTTCTAATGCGGAATTCGTTCGACGGAATTGTTCACGATGGTGTGAAGAGTGCAGGACGGAACAGAGTTGCAGTCCATTTTAAATCGGCAGCTTTTGCAAACTCTTTTATCGAACATGAGAACGTCCCTCGAGCCAACTATAAGGCTTTTATCCCTACATACAACGTTACACGTCTGGGTTTGGTTAAGGGTGTCCCAATAGAGTGGACCCCTGAAAAACTTCTGGATGACATTGTGGTACCAGAAGGCTTTGGTAAGGTTATCAAAGCCCGTAGGCTTAACTACAAGCAAAACATTTCCGGCGAAGCCATCTGGAAGCCGAGTCAAACTGTGGTTCTCACATTTGACGGTCAAAAGCTGCCGAATAGAGTAACTCTGATGTACAACTCCCTCCCTGTGGAGTTGTACAAGTTCCCAACAATACAGTGCTACAAGTGTTGTCGTTTCGGACACACTAAGAACGCCTGTCGGTCGAAGCCTCGTTGCTATCGGTGCGGACAGGAGCATTCAGGTGACGAGTGTAGTCTCTCGGAGGCAGAAGTCTCCTGTATGAACTGCAAGGGAAATCATTTTTCTACGTATAAGGGATGTCCCGAGCAGAATAGACAGAAAAACATCAAAGCGACCATGGCAGAGGAATGCATTTCATATGTGGAGGCTTCTTCCAAGTTTCCTGCAGTGAAACGCTCCTTCGCAGAGGTAACAGCGACCTCAGTTAGCACTCACTCCTTCACGCCAAACCCCCTTCGTAGCCAGTCTTCCAGTTTTAAGCCTACGACATCTTCCAAAAAAACTACCTTTTCTCAGCCACGCTCTCGCGCTCCGCTCGCCGCTGGCTACGACAGGAAAGCCCATCAGGCCCTCCTGAGTGAAATGGCTCCACCCCCATCTCAAAATGGCTGTGCTTATCCAGCCGAAGCAATCTCTATGCAAGTACCTACCTATAACATGCAAACGCTGTTCACGGCGTTCATTCAATTTATGTCCTCCCAAATTTTTTTACCGTCCAACGCTGCCATTAACATGCCCACTCCATTGCCCACCGTGAACATTCAACCGGAACGAGACCGTTCTACAGTGGAATTGTAGAAGTGTGTCCCGAAATAAATCTGAAGTATTGTATCTCGTTAATGAATATAAGCCAATCGTATTTGCCGCCTCGGAGACCTGGCTCAAGCCGGATTCTCGTTTTCGAGTTCCTGGCTACATCACGCTTCGGGACGACAGATGCGACGGGTATGGCGGATCTGCCCTATTCATTGACAAAAATTACCCCTATTCCATTGTCTCCCTACCTCCTCGTGGTGATGGCTTTAATGCCGTGGCCGCGACGGTGAAGGGTATCACCTTTCTTTCCATATATATTTCCCACCCATCCCCTCCCACCTTTCTTGATTTGAAATTGCTGGTCGAACAGATGCCGAAACCTTATTTAATATTGGGTGACTTTAACAGTCATAGCACGGTGTGGGGCTCGTCCACCAGTGACGCATCTGGCAACAGATTGCTCGAACTGTTGGACGAGCTCAACATATGTGTAATCAATAACGGGTCTCCCACCCGTCGCTCTGCACCATTGCAAAATAAAAGTGTAGTGGACCTATCTCTGAGCACCCCTGATCTTGCTCCAGTTTTGTCGTGGAAAACTCTGAGGAGTTCCCACGGCAGTGATCATTTCCCTATTATTATAACCCTCCCATCACAATCATATTCAACTCAAAAAACCCCCTTATTAAAATATCGTTTGGATGGTGCCAACTGGGAGGACTTCGAAGCAGCCGTAGATAGGAGTGTTTTGGAACTCCCAGATGTCACACAAGACTCCCTTTTAACCTGCTACACTAAATTTAGTGACGCGTTGGTTGCTGCAGCTGATGAATCCATCCCACTCAAAAACACGTCTACGGACAGACGATCGTCGCCTCCTTGGTGGGATCGGGACTGCACCGCGTCTGTTCGCTCACGGGCTGATGCAGAGAGACTGTACGAGGTCGACATGTCTACCTCAAATTATCTGGAGCTGCGAAAGACTGAGGCAAAAACCAGGCGCCTTCTTCTTGAGAAGAAGCGTTTGGGGTGGCGAAGGTTTTGCAGCTCCATTTCACCGTCCACTCCCTCATCAGTTGTCTGGACCAATATTAGGAGGTATAGGGCTTCGTGGGTGGATGATGGTAGCTCTAGAGCATCGTCCCCCGCATGGAAAGACGCATTTCTGGATAAACTAGCTCCCCCATCCGTTCCTCAAATTGAGGAACTCGCCTCATCATACTCCTGTCAATCTCTCGACCCTATGGACTCCCCATATACTCTTCGTGAACTTCAAATCGTTCTTCAATACGTCAAGGATTCAGCCCCTGGTATTGATGGAATTCCATACTCTTTTCTCGTAACGTCCAGCACAGAAACTCGAAAATATTATCTGGACATGATAAACTTGATTATTGATACTGGGGTTATTCCTGAGTCCTGGAAAACACAACTCATTATCCCCATTCTTAAACCTCACAAAGACCCAAATGATGGATCATCCTACCGCCCTATTGCTCTTTCGCCTACCCTCTTGAAAATAACCGAACACATGGTCAAAAATAGGTTGGAATGGCTTGTGGAAAGTAGAGGCCTGTTGGCGGAAAGCCAATTCGGGTTTAGGAAGGGTAAGAGTACGATGGACAGCCTCAGTATATTTACTACGGACATTCGTTTGGCCTTCAGTCGAGACGAATCAGTTGTAGCTGCCTTCTTGGATGTGTCGGCAGCCTACGACAACGTATCTCTTCCCGTCCTCAGGCATAAGATGCAAAAACTGAGGTTGCCACAGAAGATGATACAATTCATCTGCAATCTCCTCACTCAACGCACGATCTTTCTCCGCACCGACGGGAAAGCCACTGACCCCAGAGTCATCTGGAAAGGCCTTCCCCAAGGTTCCGTCCTTAGTCCCCTCCTGTACAACATTTATACCCATGACCTGGAACAGTCCATCATCTCTCACTCCCGTATACTACAATATGCGGATGATCTTCTTATTTATTCTTCCCACAAATCAATCGTGAGGGCCTCTGGGTCCGTTGGCTATTCCATTCGATCTTTGACCTCGTGGCTAACTGCTCATGGCTTGGACCTATCCGCAGCTAAGAGCAATATAGTGGTGTTTTCAAGAAAGCGGCTCAGACCCCGTATTGATATAGTGTGCCACTCTTCCCGCATTCCCGTTCAGAACCAGGTTAAATTCCTGGGTGTCATACTGGACTCCAAAATGTCTGGAGCCCCTCATATTAACTATGTTGTAAAGAAATGTGAGCGCAACATCAATATACTCCGCTGCCTGGCGGGAGTATGGTGGGGAGCCCACCCCTTCTCCTTAAAACTCGTGTACAACGCCGTGATTCGTAGTCACTTGGACTACGGTATTTTCCTTTTAGAGCCCTGCAACAAATCTGCATTGAGAATGCTTGACCTCGTACAGTCAAAGTCCCTCCGCATAATCACAGGCGCAATGAAATCCAGCCCAGTCAATGCTCTTCAGGTGGAATGTGTAGATCCACCCCTCCATCTACGCCGGCAATTTCTGGCAGACAGGTATTTGTTCAGAGCTAGTAGATTTTCTAATCACTCCCTGTTTCCGAAGCTAAACCTACTCGCAGAACACACTCTGAATGGGAGGTACTGGTTTAATAAACTGAAGCCCAGACTCATTCAGAGCGTCACTAGGTTTAGCAACCTTGAAGCCCCTACCTATCGCTCTCCGACATTGCCTTTGCACGGATCGAAATATGAGGCCGTAATCTTAAAACCGAATGTAATTTTAGATTTTGGCCTTGAAAAGGACATGCCACGCGCTGAAGAATCGTTCAAGATTATTCTTGATAGAGATTGGCACGGGTGGGATGTAATTTTTACGGATGCCTCAAAATTAACACCAAAAGGTAACGTAGGAGTTGCCGTATATAAGCCCGGAAGCAACGACTACATGCGCACTCAGTGCCCACCCGAGTCCTCGGTCTATACGGGCGAGTGTATGGCTCTACTGGAGGCTGTCAGATTTGTGTCCCTCTCCGACACACTGGAACGGACCATAATTTTCTCAGATTCCCGCAGTTCTCTTCAGGCATTGGTACAGAACCCATTCAATTGCCAAATTCATAATCCCATAGTTCTATGTATTAAAGATACATTACTCACCTTAGGTCAAAAACAACTTGTTTTTGCCTGGATACCTTCACATACCGGCATTCGAGGCAATGAGCGTGTAGACGCTCTAGCCAAGGAGGCGGTGGTGTGTGGAGATAGGGCTCCGTTCATTAATTTTCCCCATGATTTGTTGGCACTCCCAAAAACATACCTTCATGATTCCTGGTCCGATGAATGGTCCGTGTCCAGTCGAGCGAGAGGGTCTTACTATGCCACCATTCAGCGGGTCATACCCGCAAAGCCTTGGTTTTTTAAAATTACGGCTAATAAAAAGGAAACCTCAGTTCTGTGCCGAATGAGAATTGGACACTGCTGCACTCCAGTGCATCTAGCCCGACTTCGTATACTTGACTCATCAATCTGCGAGTGCGGACTGGACGAAGGAACCCTAGACCATATCCTGTTTGGTTGTCCAATTACCCTCGCGGTTAATTCCCCTCCGTTATATGCCACTTTACATTTGTTTAAAGTCCCACTTCCTACTAACATACAAACGATACTGTATACTAACAATTCCCATGTTATAAAATATATATTAAAATTTATAAAATGTAATGACGTAAGACTGTAATTAATTATATATAAATATATGTATAATGTTTTAGTTATTTATTTTCATCTTCTTATTTACAACTAAGTATGTGTCTTCCAGAATTTGTGCATGCAAACTAGTAACTTCAAATGCTTCGTTCCTTTCAACATTATTTTGTTTTATTATATTATAAAAAATAATCACAAATTTATACCGTGCAACTCCGTCACTGGATACTGGCAGTAATAAACGAATTTCCTATTCGTTTGGTTGCCACTATTTAAAAAAAGAAGAAGAGTTGTGGGTCGGTGTAGTGAATGTTCGTTGAGTTTGTTCACCAAATACAGAAGAATGGACCGGTAAGTGATGTTTTTTCTCTTTTTCATTATATTCCGGACCTATTGAGTACATTTGTTTGTACTGAGTTGAGATGCATTTTACGTAAAAAGTCGAAGAAAAGTCCTACTCCATACTGACAATTTTTTCCTGTTTGTTGTTGTTGTCAAAGCTTGTTTCTCAAAATAAATCGGTTTTTTGGAGAAAGTGAGGTGACAGAAATGTTCATTAGTTCTTCTAGTTGAATAATATATGCCGTTTAGTGCTTACATGTCGTACATTTACGAGAAACAAGCCATTTTTGTGACCTAGGTCTCGCGCCATACAAACTTTGCCTGTTTTGAGAAGCTTGTTTCTCAAAATAAATCGTTTTTTTGGAAAAAGTGAGGTGACAGAAATGTTCCTTAGTTCTTCTAGTTGAATAATATGTGCCGCTTAGTGCTTGCATGTCGTAAATTTACGAGAAATGAGCCATTTTTGTGACCTAGGTTTCGCCTAGAAACTTGGTGAAAGTGTTTTTTTTGCCAACATTTTTTGCGAATTCAAAATTTTATTGTGGTTGACACGGGGGCTGCTGATACACAAGAAAGGTATGATTAGGTCCGTTATTTATTAGTGTTTATAATAAATATACTATGTGACCGATTTCCGGTCTAATAAATTTATAAAAATAAAAAATCTGAGACAGGTCGCGATTTTCATATAACACAACTTTACAAAATAATAATATGCAATATATATAAAAAAATACTATTTATAGCTAGAATATTTATCTGTAAATACAATCCATATGTTAGTTCATGAAGTTTCATGGAAAAATCTTCCAAAATGATTTTTTTTCGAGAGTAATGCGCCGGCGCCGATCGCGCCCGCCACCTGGTGTAGGCGAAGGATTGTTTTGGTTAATGCTTCCGTAGAGTATCCGTATGTCTAACAACCACTATAATTTAATAACCCATATCAGTAGGTAGTAGCAAAAGACTTGAGTGCGGGAATGTAAAAAATAATATAAGGAATATAACTATGATAAACTATAATATACTACATACATACATATAAGTACGTACTAGTTAATTAAAAGTACGAAATATTTTATGTGAAACACTACATTCAATCCACGGTGACGTATTTTTAACCCCCGACGAAAAAAGAGGAGTGTTATATAAGTTTAACGTGTGTATGCATGGGTTGTGTGGGTGTGTATGTCTGTGGCATTGTAGCTCCCAAACGGATGGACCGATTTGGATGCGGTTTTTTTTTTATTAGAAAGCTGGTTTAATCCAACGAATTAAATTATCGGGAAGTGGCATACAACGCACCGAATTGAGGCGCGCTATTTGTGAGCATTTAGCACACTCTCCAATCGTTGTCTCTCCTTTATACGTATCAAATTGCCATTTAACCGTCTTACTCTATCGACGTTTACAGAGCGGAAACGTAACGTGATGTATGAGGCGCTCGCGCACTTACGCTGTTTTAAATATTGGCAATAGGTATATAGAAGAAATCCAATCGCACCTTTCTACCGGTAAAATGTATGGCGAGGGCCCGTCCAGAAAGTAGAATGTCGTTGGTTTAATCGGGATGGTTGTTAGTTATGTTTGTAATCAAGTAATTAAGTACTTAAGTAATCAAACTTGCGTGCGGTTTTTTTTAAAGCTTGGAATAAAAGTTAATATTTATGGCAGTGCTTCTTATATTCGTATATCCTTATCTTTATATCGTACAGGAGTGAAAACACGATGATGTAGCACAAAACACAACCACACACAAAGGGAAAACACAAGTCGCGGCATTTGTCAGCCTCGGTAGCGCAGTGGTGCGGCCGGTCGACTGTTGTTAAGCAACCCTGAGCGCGGTCAGTACTTGAATGGGTGACCGCTCGACCGTTGGAGGCTGACCGTGGTTCGGATTCCACGTAAAACTGATACGGAACCCTAAAAAGGCCAAGTGCGAGTCGGACTCGCGCACCTAGATTTAAGCACCACAAAAAAAAACTTTGAAAAAAAAACACGTTTCTTGTATGGGGGGAACCCCCCTTAATTTTTGACCTATTCTTTAATTTATTATTTGTTCTTATATCCACCATAATAAGAATAACACATATTCTGTGAAAATTTCAACCGGCTACCTATTGCGGTTCCAAAGATACAGCAGTAGGACAGACAGACAGACACATAGACAGACCGCTTAGGCTTAGTAGGCTTAATAGGCTTCCGTACGGGATACGGAAACCTAAAAAAAGTAACGCCTGCTCTACGAAAACTAATTTTAGCACTGCGAATTTAGGCATATAGGCACATGTGTAGCGTGGTTTGTTTTCATAAACACATTGAATGAATGCAAACGTTATTTTAGGAGTTGTTTCCTCTTTCAACACGTTCTCATTCTATCTATCGTCTGCTGAATAATGCATTAAGTGTTCTCGCGAAACACACCCACCACAGTAATTTAATAATGGAATCTACGAGATCTCTATATTTGATTTAGGTACAGGTTTTTTTATGTATTCCGGTATGGGTCAGATGGGAGTCAGAGGGGCCAAAGCACATGTTCCGCCCAGCCAATATCGGCGTCTTCCCTTTGAATGTCTGTCTATATACTGGACTTGAGGAGAACACAGCCGAGGCTGCGATGCGGCCATCTTACGTTCAGTACGGTGGTACCAACCCAGTCGGCTACAATTTGAGCCTACCACCTAGTACGGGGCAAGGTAAGGGACCCAACAGCACTATGTATTTAGCCCACTTACAACACATACTGTTTTACACCGGTTCCGAAATTCCGTCAGAAAAAACTCATTCGTTCACGCCGACCGGATTCGAACCTCGGACCTCTCGCAATAGAAGCCGACGGTGAGACCGCTTGGTTGCCTGCCGCTTTCGCAGGGTTCTGCTGCACATTTGTTAGTAATAATACGTTTGTACTGATTTTTTTTTTTTTTTATAGGGTTAATACATCTACGGTACTTATAAATCGGCCCGGTTTCTGTCATACGCGCTGTCGGAGGCCATTAGTCCGTAACATAATACAACAATAACGTACATAATACATACATACATATACCGTCACGCCTGTTTGATAATGGGGTAGGAAGAGATGACTGATGTCCACTTGTCACGACCCTGACACATCTCTGTCGCCTCCTCCGCTCTCATAATTTTGATCAGTATCTTAAAAAATATGAATAGAGTATAGGGACCTACGCAATCCTGTTTGGTCGTTACGACATAACTATTTTGAAGTAAGTTTTTTTTAATTTATTTTTAGTGCTTTTAACAAATAATTTGTTAATATAAGCCTCACAGTAATCAACCCCTACCCCTTAGGGCCCACGGTCTCTAAGGGATAGAGACTGCAATGGATAAGGATGGCGGAACCATTCCTGTGTGAACAACGTTGGCACTTCAGCGAACTTTGATAGAATGACCTTGATAGAGCTTGATGATCATCAAGAAGAATATCGTTTACATGAACGAAGCTCGGCCTTTGGCCTCGCCCCTAATTACTTACTTTTATCGAGAGGAATATCGTTAACTTGATCGAAGCTCGGCCTTCGGCCTCGCTTCAAGTTGCTTAGTTTCTTCAAGAAGAATATCATTTAAGTGAACGCAGCTCGGCCTTGGGCCTCGCCCTTAGTTGCTTACTTATTCGAAAAGGTTTAGGTACCGTTTACCTGAACAAAGCTCGGCCTTCGTCCTCGCCCTTAATTACTTACTGTCATTGAGAAGAATATCGTTAACTTGAACGAAGCTCGGCCTATGGCCTCGCCATTAGTAACTTACTTTATTTGGGAGGGTTTATTGTTTGCCTGAACGTAGCTCGGCCTTCGGCTTAGCCCTAAGTTACTTACTTTATTTGAGAAGGTTTATCGTTTACTTCAACGTAGCTCGGCCTTCAGCTTAGCCCTAAGTTACTTACTTTATTTGGGAAGGTTTATTGTTTACTTCAACGCAGCTTGGCCTTCGGCTTCTCCCTTATAGTTACTTACTTTATTCGCAAAGATTTATCATTATTATCTGAACGCAACGGTTTACCTGACAGTCAAACCATTGCTTTAGTTTTTATTTAGGCGTGTCGATATTTTCGAAAACACAATTATTTTGTTAAACACATACATGAGACAAAAAATATATATTACTTGTGAGGGCAGTATGAATTGAATATGCCACTTTGTTTATTTAAAAAGTTTTTCTGCGAGACAGAAATTTCCTAGTGCAGGGGACTCGTTTATTGCACTTAATAATTTTATGTATTAATAGATACATATTTTCATTTCATTTCATATTGTGTGGTGGTATGGAACCCTCGGTCCGCGAGTTCAACTCGCACTTGACGGTTTTTTTTAATTACGAATTTTTAAATAATCTTTTTATTCGACGTAGCCACAAACTTCATTCATTGTTTGTACGTTCTTTAATAGAATCCTACTCCTGACAAGGAAATCGATGGGAAAATGATAGGGAACAATGTTACAGATAAGTATCTTACTTACGGTGAAAAGCACAAAGCAGCGCCGCGATTTCGTGCTCTGTGGGTGAAATTAACTTCCTGTCGTTTTTTTATTATAGATAAGTACCTTCCATTTTCTTTTCCCACGTTTTCCGGATAAAAATGGGGGCAAAATATTCTCTTTACATTTTTATTTATTTATAAGTACATAATTAAGCCTAGCTTATGTCCGCGGCTTCGCTTGCGTGAAATGCGGTTATAAATTAGTTTTTAGTCCCGCACCGTCACTCATATTAGTACGAGAGCGCACCGTAAAAAACCAACGTCATCGAGTACCAAGATGGGACTAGTTTGTGGTGGTCTAGAATAGGATAGGCATCTAAAATATACAGGGTTGCCTGAGCAAATCCTGGCACGTTTTGTGTAAAAGGTAATTAAACATGTCATTTTTTTGTTGCAATTTACGTCATCGAGTACCAACTGGAGACCTGGCACATTCGATAAAGGTCATCAAGAAGAGCACAAAAATACTAGGTTGCCTCGTCCTACCTTGGCAGTTTTTGGAGTCGGGCAAATTTAAGAGTGGTGAAAAATGGTCAAATTTACGTCATCGAGTACCAAGATGACAGTCACACCATTCGATAGTTCTGATAACCTAATTCATAAAAAACCTTGGTTGCCTGCCCTCACCTTGGAGCATTTCCTAGTCGGCCAAGTTGAATATCGGATAGCCGCCTTGTTACTAAGTTCTAAAATCGTTCATGTGTAATCATAGGACCGTTTAAAGATATATTTATCATAAAACTGTGAACACTTTATTAATCCAGCTATACCAGTGGTAGTCAAACCGCGGCCCGCGGGCCGCATGCGGTCCGCGGGCGGTATTTGTACGCATTGTCACAAACAGCGCAGATAATAATATATATTTTAGCTTTTACTCAGTATGAAAATATTATCTTCGCTGTGAGTGTGTGTGCGCGCTTGACGACAAAAACTGATGCGTGCATATTCAGAGCAAGTGAGCGGGTGGCGGGACTGGCGGGAGAAGAGTTTCGGTAAATTTTCCAAATGTTGCTGCTCTGCGATTCGACGTATCTATTGCCGATAGTATCTATCAAAATATGGTTATACTTGAAGAAATATTTAAAGAATAATATAAAAAAATTAAAGGGTCGCTGGAATTTGGAATCTGCGAAGGAAAACAAGGTATTAGTCGTAAAACTCTCACACCGTAACCAGTCTTTTTTGCCCGGTAACCCCGTGAGGCCTGCCGTCACTTTGTCCGCCCTATATAAAATAGCACAGTCGCCGTGGTCGGCTGGTTGGTGAGTAGGAGCCATGGGTAGGAGCGGTCACTTTGTCCGCCATAAGTTAGGGCGGCCGCAGTGACTGACTACTGGCTAAGGGCGAGCGGCATCGAAGCCGCTGCAGCTGCGAGTGGTGAAGAGAACTGCCAATGAGAAGCGAATGTCAGTCAAACCGCCTGCTTGCTCGACATCGACCCCGGCGCCCGCCGGGGCGATGGTGCTAGAAGGAGTTCCGCCAGTTCGATTACCACAGCGAAGAAGAACTGGCAAGAAACTTCGCTGGGTCGTACCCTGGTCGTCGACGGTAGGACGGCGAGGTGGTTCCGGACCTGCGAAGTTAAACGGATATGTTAGTATCGACAGAGAGCGCCGTGTTGATGGATCCCACAGACGGTAGTCGCAAGCGCTAGCGATCAGCGGGCTGTCGTGTCAGTACGTACCTTGAAGAAGCCCGTGGACAGCGTCTGGAAATACTCCTCCAGCGGTGCTATCCCTGTACGTACGGTGTACGGTGCGGTCTCTGTATAGGTTGGCGTTTCTGTGGACCAGGGCGCACCTGTGGTGATGCACAAGAATTTGTGTTGCCTGACCCTCGTCTTGTTGATGAGTCCTTTGGCCGAAGGGTCGCTGTGTTAAGCCTTGGTAGTGTTCTCTGGAGCTGAATGGAATTCACCAAATTACGAATCTAGCAATCTACTATGCCAGTGGCGGTTCACACTCAAGTAGAGCTCAGCAAGTCCGACATTCATTGCGACGATGTCTGTAGGCTTTGCCACCGTCCTAGACCTCGCACAGATGAGAAATTTCAGGCGACAGGCAATCATCCTGCGCCTAAACGGGATCTATTTTCACCTTCAATATGTTGTAGACAGGTTCTCCACCATGTCGCCCGGTTCGGTATCACAGGTCGCAGGCGAAAAACTCCTGATGTCACTTTCCTGCACTTGGAGGTCAGCCTGTAACTAGCTGGTAACTTAGCCATTGCACACGGATTGACGCAGTTGGTGTCCGGAACTACTAGGATATCGGATAACCCTGCCCATCGACCTAGTTTATTGGACCTTGTCCTGACTATTGAGCCAAATGGATACAGGGTGAGGATTGAGGCTCCCCTCGGTAACTCCGACCATTGCCTTATACGCTCAACTGTGCCAACTGTACACTTCGCAGAAGCACGTGAATGTAGTACGCGGACAGTTTGGCACTACCGGTTAGCACAATGGGATGACTTCCGTTCCTTCCTGGGTGCATACCCTTGGCGCGACGTTTGCTCCTCTTTTTCAGACCTACCCCTGTGTGCCCAATCGGTCGTCGATGTGATCGCACAGGGTATGAATTTCTCCATCCATCGTTCCCATCGGCGAACGCCTTAAGCCTTGGTTCGATCGTCATTCCAGGCTGGTTATTGACGCTAAGAACTAGGCCTATAGGAAATAGCTGCAAAATAGGTCTTTCAGCCTCGGTAGCTCAGTGGAGCGGTCGGTCAACTGTTATTAAGCAACCCTGGGCGCTTACTTGGATGGGTGACCGCTCGACCATTGGATGCTGACCAAGGTTCGGATTCTAAGTTAAGCTGTAGGTCCCTTCCCTTCTTGCCTTACTAGGTGGTAGGGTTTATCCGGGCCGGGTTGGTACCACCGCACTGAACGATACGTGTTTCGTATCGTTCAGTGCGAATTCGAATTCGTGTTTCACGTCCAGTTCAGTGTAGCCAACATGAAATGAAGGGCAGCACTGACATGACACCTAGTTCACCCGGTGTTATGGGCTGACATCACAGATGTTGCAGGTGATGTAACCAAACGTGTCCGTTTCCATTTTAAAAAGTCGAGAATAGACGAGAGCTCAACGTCTCTGCTAGGTTCTACAAAGGAACGCAAAACTTGGCCAAGTTCAGGCGCGGCCGTGGAATTGGCGCGAAACTCGCACCTACCTCTTCGGGTAGCCGCGCCTTCTGGTCTCTCGTCCTTTGATCGGAATTTATGCCGTCTTGCTACCTCCGCTGGAGCGTTCGGTCGGATGGTTTGCTCGAGTTATGTGCCCAGCAGCAGGCGATTCCCGCTGACGATGCAGACGACTTCTGAGGACAGCACCTCGGCCGGCCGCCTGCATTGTTCTCTTCACTGAAGAATTAACTAAACATTTTTAAATATTTAATTAAATACTTTTTAAAAAGTAAATAACCGGTGTCGACTACGTAATTCTCGCTATACTCGCGAAGGAAAAGGTAAATGTCTTTGCACGCCTTTTCGCATCCAACTCCAACATGGATGACCTGGGCGCCAACCCCCGTCATTACCCCATTGCGGCCGTATGATGGCAAATATTACGTTCCACCCCAGAGTCGTCTATAAAACGCACGTGGGTTCAATATTTCGAAGAGGAGCTAGGAGCTAGCCTGACGGCGTTCCAGCGATCGTCTTGAGAAGTTGTGCACTAGAATTGGCGCCATTCCTCACCAGCCTATTCAAATTACCCTATTCCTCCGGTTCAATGCCTTCTTGCTGGAAGAGAGCTTCGGTCCGGTCGGTTTCGGACCCAGCGAACCCATCAAAATATCGCCCTATTTCGATAACCTCACTCTTCACTAATGTTATGGAGCGTATGGTCAACTCAGCGTTCCCGACGTACCTAGAAGACTTTAAACTCCTCGACGACAAGCAGTACGGCTTACTCAAGTAAAGGTCGACTGGAGATCTTCTGTACGTCACACATTTGTAGGCTGAAAGGCTCGATGGTTTTAGGGAATCGCTGGCGGCCGCTCTGGATATTTCCAAAGCATTATCGCGCCGCCGGGCACCGGGAAATACTAAGCAAGATTCCAGCCTACGGTGTCCCAACAAAACTGTGCACTTGGATTTCCAGTGTTTGAGTGGTCGGTTGATCTTTGTCGCCCTAGATGGTGCCTGTCTGGTCGATTAATCAATCAGCTTGTGTTTCACAAGGGTCCGTGCTGTCGCCAATGCTGTTTCTTTTATTTATCAACAAGGGTTCACCAACGACTGGAAGGGTAGAGGGGCCTCAGCAGCAAATGCGAGGCGCGAAACTGTTGCTCAGGCTGACTCGTTTTCGAAAAAGTATCCTCTTGGGAAAGGATAACTTGGTCAACGTCAAGGTAGCCAAAACGAAAGCTTGCGCCTTCTCTACTAAGGCTGATCCATCTCATCTTCAAGCTACTTTCCAGGATGTCTCCAACCAAGTCCCCAACGACGGTAGTCTAGACGTCCTGGGTGGGGAATGTGTCCAGAGACGTTGGATTTTGATCGTTCATAGAGTTGAAGGCGAAACTATTGTCTCGAAAAGCTTATAGGGGTACAGAGACGTGCGAGTTAGAACGACAGAGAGATGCTCAACAACCGGATTGTCTCTTTTTAAATCCCGATTTACTGCCACGTACTGTATAGTAAACAAAAAATGTGTCTTCGAGATGTTTATTACAACGACAAACATGTTTTAGTTAATGTATATGTGACATAATTTAAAGTATTGAGGTGTACTGTGTTCTTTAAAGTAATTTAAAGTAAAGGTGTACTACGTTACTTATTTCTTCTATGTTGGCGTCTTTGGGACTACATGCAATCCTCATTGCGTGTTCCGGCTGAAAAGGCAATTGCAATATTTGTTTTTTAAGATGTTCATTTTTGAAAATGAAACTTCTCAGAGGTACGTCGAAAGAAACTTTGTTAAAATAGTGTGGAGTCTTGAAAACATTTAAGGGTGCTAGGCTTTCTCAAAAATTTTATGTCCTCCTGCTTTTCAAGATGTTCGATGAAGTGAGCTTTAGGTTGTGTGCCGTGTTTTAGTTCGATGATTTCGTTCATCAACTTTTGTTAATTCTTTTTTTAATTTATGTCAAATATTCCTTCAAATATGACACCATATCTTGATAGATATTAGATATGTCGTAGGTATAGCAGGGCAGCAACAGTTGGAAAATTTGCCGAAACTCTTCTCCCGCCAGTCCCACCACCCGCTCACTTGCTCTGCATATTTCCGCATCAGTTTTTGTCGTCAAGTGCGCACACTCGAGACACACACTCACAGCGCAGATAATATTTTCATTCTGAGTAAAAGCTAAAATATATATTATTATCTGCGCTGTTTGTGACAATGCGTACAAATACCGCCCGCGGACCGCATGCGGCCCGCGGGCCGCGGTTTGACTACCACTGGTATAGCTGGATTAATAAAGTGTTCACAGTTTTATGATAAATATATCTTTAAACGGTCCTATGATTACACATGAACGATTTTAGAACTTAGTAACAAGGCGGCTATCCGATATTCAACTTGGCCGACTAGGAAATGCTCCAAGGTGAGGGCAGGCAACCAAGGTTTTTTATGAATTAGGTTATCAGAACTATCGAATGGTGTGACTGTCATCTTGGTACTCGATGACGTAAATTTGACCATTTTTCACCACTCTTAAATTTGCCCGACTCCAAAAACTGCCAAGGTAGGACGAGGCAACCTAGTATTGTTGTGCTCTTCTTGATGACCTTTATCGAATGTGCCAGGTCTCCAGTTGGTACTCGATGACGTAAATTGCACCAAAAAAATGACATGTTTAATTACCTTTTACACAAAACGTGCCAGGACTTGCTCAGGCAACCCTGTATATTTTAGATGCCTATCCTATTCTAGACCACCACAAACTAGTCCCATCTTGGTACTCGATGACGTTGGTTTTTTACGGTGCGCTCTCGTACTATATTAAATTATGAACTCGGCTTACCGGTGCGATGATGGCGAGCGCGGTTATAAAAGTGGTATCGCACTACGAAAATTATAAATTACAAGCTGTGTCCGCGGCTCCGCCCGCTCTCATATTTCACTTCACTGCTAACCTCATAAGCTATTTAGCGTGATAGTAAGTAGCCTATAGTTGATGGGAAGAATCAAGCTATCCGTAGAATTTTGTTTTATTAAAATCGGTTTAGTGGTTCTCGAGTTATAAGCGGACAGACAGACAGACAGACAGAAAGCAGACGTTGGATTTTATTATAGGTAAGGAAGGATTGAAAATGCTTGCCGGCGTCCGCTCACCCATATAACCAGTCTCTCAATATCTGTCTGATACATACATAGAAATAAACTAAGTCAGCTGTGTTGGACGAATTAATTTACTTTACAAAATATGCTAATTAACTGTAGTACAATATTTAAAGAATTATTGTAGATTTTATATAGGTAATCAAAGTTTAATTAATTAATTAAACACCAAGCACTCCAATTATCAGACATTGACAAACATTCAAAATTATATTTTTATCCCTTTCGCTATAGAGACCATGGGTCCCATCTGTGAGGAGGGCAAAATTCTTGTGCACGATTTAGGATCACGACTCTGCAGATCCTCGGGTGACTGCCGGGCCCGGGCGTACCTGCTGCAACGAATCAGCTTGGCGGTGCAGCGAGGTAACGCCGCTAGTGTCATGGGAACTTTCCCCTCGTCGGCCTCTTTGGATGAAATTTTTTATCTAGCAAACTGAGGCCGTTGAGGGAATTGCTCTACGACTCTGGCGGTAGGTCAACCCGGATCGTGGTAGTCTCTCGTGTGGCTAATTATTTTTAAAGTTTGTTTATTTTGTTTTAGTTTAGGTAATTTTAATTTGATAGGTAGTTTTAGTTTCTATTTTAATTTAATTAATTAAGTAATAATTATTAAGAAAATATTAATTATTTTAATTTATTTTATTAGTTTATTTATACTCAGAATATAGTTTTTAATATTCATATATTTATACTCAGAATATAGTTTAAATATATAATGATGATTATCTACCTACATACGAATATTAACGATAGCGAACTGTTCAACAAGCGATCCGCGGACAGTTCTCATTGGCGGTTGGCTCTCACTGAATTGGCGAAGACCGGAAGCGCATTATGGACACCAGACAAGGTCGCGACGGGATATGTTCACTTATCTGTCGTTTACTTTGATGAACCTGGCTGAGATCATTGGCTTAAGTTTATTTCAATGGCCGAGTGAGAGTCAGATTTGGAAGCTTGGAACGAATACTGAGAGACACAAATTATAGCTTTTTATTTTATACTAGTTTTTGCTTCATTCGCATACCCTATGTCCATTCTAAATATTGGTCAAATAATTTTTAAAATCGAATAAAGTATTTTCGGAGATTGCCTCCTACATCCAAACTTACAAACGTACTTTTACCTCTTTATAATATTATAATAGTGTAGTTAGAGTGTACCGTGTGGGACCGCGGTACACTTTAAAAGAATAGCCCCATTGCATCTTTCCCCGTGCATGTCGTAAAAGGTGACTAATGGATAAGGACTAGATGCCGTGCTAAAAGGTCGACAGGCTGGCCACCTCTCACCACGGCGCGGTCCTTCCACGGAGTCATGCAGCAGGTGGGTCTTCGTGCCTTACTTGCTGCTTGATAGTTATCTTGTCCGTTTATCTTTGCTAAACGTGGTGGTCGGTGTTGTGCTGTAATTTACAAGAGTGCCTGCAGCACAACACAGATTACTCTGCTTACCTCGATTATCGGGATACAGCGTGTGGTATGCATTTATGTATATAAGGTCTTTCATTAGTAGGTAACGATACGCTAAGGGGTGTATGTGTATCAGATACTGATCACGTTCCCATATCAAATTTTTTTTACGATATAAAAACCTACTCACTCCTCAAATTCGGCGGGTTTCATCGGCCACCCCCCAAGGTCACCACCCCCGGTGGTCGATGGGAATTTCGTCTGAATTGCTTTTCTCATCGGCCACCCCTAACACGTGTTAGGGCATCTCAGTGGGGTGGCCGAAAGGAATGGAGGTTGTGTGAAGGTTTTCTCATCGGCCACCCCAGATGTTTTTTAATTTTTTTTTTCTTGTTATGTACTATATAAAGTACAGATACAAGAGATAGGATACAAAACATACTACTTAAAATAATAATATACAGGGTGTTCGGCACATCGATTGACAATTTTTTTTTGTATGTAAGTTTGGGTCATTTGAAAAGTTTTGACCCATGATACCCTTTGTCAGATGTCACGTGGTATCGGGATAAAAATTTTTTTCTTTATTTTTGAAAATTACCAAAATCCCAGCTTTAAACCCTTGTAACTTTTCTTATGATTGTATCAGCACGAAATGAAATTAGTTGTATTTTACGATGTATCCTTGTTCTAGAAAAAATATTATTTGATGAAGTTAATACCATGAAAAGGTCTTATGACCTTCCAAAGTCCCGAGAACGAGTAAAAATATGACAGAATCTTAATTTCTTAATTCATTAAAAAAAAACTGACAGCAATTATTATTGATAGCTTCATTTTCTTTTAAAAAGTTCACTAGTTTACGCCCTTTCCAACGGTGTACCACTTGTCATACAAATAATTCACTATGTGGTCAAAATTTGGGCTAATTTGCAAGAGTCTAAACATTGAACATGGAGAATTGAACAAAGTGCACCGATAAGTGCCCGTGTTGTCGTTCTGTTCTGTCTCTGTTCCTAATTTTGACCCCATAGTGAATTATTTGTATGACATGTGGTATACCGTTGGAAAGGGCATAAACTAGTGAACTTTTTAAAATGAAGCTATCAATTGTTGTCAGTTTTTTTTTTAAATGAATTAAGAAATTAAGATTCTTTCTTATTTTTACTCGTTCTCGGAACTTTGGAAGGTCATAAGACCTTTTCATGGTAATAACTTGATGAAATGAATTTTTTTTTCTAGAACAAGGATACATCGTAAAATTCAATAAATTTTATTTCGTGCTGATACAATCATAAACGAAAAAGTTACAAAGATTTAAAGCTGGTATTTTGGTAATTTTGAAAAATCAAGAAAACAAATCGTATCTCGATACCACGTGACATCTGACAAAAGGTATCATGGGTATGGGAACGTGATCAGTATCTGATACACATAGACCCCTTAGCGTATTACTACTAATGAAAGACCTTATTATACATGTATTATTATATTAGTGCTAGCTTTGTGTCCGCGGCTTCGCTCGCGGCATTGTTATTCTCTCTATCTCTCACTCTCTCTGTCTCCCTTCCTCCCTCCCTCAATCGCAGGATGCCTATGTCCGGGCGGTAAGTAATTTTCAAACTCACCATTTGAGGCAACCAGCAGATCATGAAGAGCACGGACAGCGTGGCCATCAGTTTGCTAAACGCCACTTCCTCGGCCGTCGCCGTGTTGAAGCTGGGCTGGTGGCGACTCGAGGAGTTGTTCCTCTTGGAGCTGTTCTTGGAGATGGTCCTCCGCACCGGGAGACGGTCCTGGCTGTTGGGTGCGCTGATGTTGTAGAGCGCTTTGATTACCATCAGGTTGCAGTAGACTAGTACAGCGCAGAGGAGAGTGCCTGGAAAATGATTTTTTTTGTGAAGCGATTAGATATTTTCACATAAACATTCAGTGTTGTTTTGTTATTTATTTTTTATGCAAACCATCGTGGGTGCCTGGGCCGAGGAACCAATGGTACAGTCGACAGAGCCATCGTTAAGATACCCAGGTTAAACGATTCGGGAAACGCACTCACCGGAAGACAGTTCCACATTCTAGCTGTGCGATAAAGAAACGATTTTGAGAACCGATGGGTTCTCAAAAGCCCAATGTCAACAACAATGTGGTACGAACTTGCAGTGGGACGGCCTTACCTTGGCAACTAGTAAGGCATCGAGTATAAATTAAATACATATGAATTATAGATATAGTAGTGTCAGAGAAAAAAGTATAACTTCTAACGCGTGTACACGTACTTACGTGCATTTTTTTATATTTATATGTCACGGCTATAGTTTATGAGTGCGGCTAAACCTCAATTAATAGTCCAGGAACGAATGATTCTAGCCGGAAAGCTCGAAAGCAGAAAGTTTGACTTCGGAACCTTGTTCTGACTAGTTAGGAGGTAAACACACTAAAAGTCCCCACCACTGGTGATAAAATTCTCTACAACTTTGATGTACACTTTTTACTAATTCTCTCGGTGATAAAATTCTCTACAAATTTTATATATACTTTTTACCAATTTCTCAATCGTTGTCGAGATATAAGGTCCGAAAAAAGGCCGATTTTATTTGCAAATAAAAGCAATGTATGACAAAAAACGTGAGGTAAAAAACTCATTTTTGTAAATCCGATATCCGATTTTTTTGTCCGAGTTTTTACCTCACGTTATTTGTCATACATTGCTTTTATTTGCAAATAAAATCGGCCTTTTCTCGGACTTTATATCTAGACAACGATTGAGAAATTGGTAAAAAGTGTATAATATCAAAGTTGTAGTGAATTTTATCACCTCTTATTCCGTAATTGAACATTTTTTCCTATGATGCACCGTTTTCAAGATATAAGCGAAAAACCGAAAAATGGGACCTTCTTTGTGCTCCCCAAATAGGGCGCACCCTTCAGTGGTGGGGACTTTTAGTATGTTTACCTCCTAACTAGTCAGAACAAAGTTCTGAAGTCAAACTTTCTGCTTTCGAGCTTTCCGGCTACACCCCTTATTTGAGCACTCATTTACACCGTCAGAAACTGATATAAGTAAGTAGTCGCTTATTGTAGTTTCTTTACTATATATATTCTTTATTTATCATTAAAATACAATAAGAACTACCTAATAAACATAAAAAAGCTCCTCTAGAGTTCGGCATGTCGGGAATGTGCCCATAACGCTCGCCGCATTCCCTTTCTGCACAGCGAAGCTTATTCTCTCCCTTAAAAACTTTTCCGAATTTTGAACGCTGGTTGTTTCCCCAATTGTTTTACCTAAAATATGCACAAGTGATTTTGAAGCCTTGCACCACGGGCCGTAGGTTTCGAAAGCTAGCGGAATAAACAAATAGTTTTGGTTGACAATGCTTTGGTACTTGTTTATCTTCAGACGGGCAGCGGCTTCAGAAGCAGCTTCTCTCAAAGACTTGATGACGTGTGATGGAGCCAGGGTGTCTACGCAAGTCACATCCCAGACGAGAGTTTTACCTTCTGACCATGGTATTAATGTCATCCCGTCTGCGCGTTTTCCGTCGTCTCGGCTGATATTAGGCTCTAAAACAGCTGGTACACCAGCAGATGCAAATGCCCGTCTGAAGATGTCATTAAGCATGCTATGACGCGGAATGCGGCCGGCGCTTCTATTACAGTGTAATCCGTGCCTGCCATTTGACTCTACTCTAGACCCACAAACGCATGTATGCTGTTGAACTATGTCGCAACCAAGTCGAAGCCCGACCGAGATGCGTAGCATGTTGTTATCTAGTAACGTACCTAGCTGCTTGGATGGTAGGGCGTGAAGCCAAGCTCCAGATTCAGGTCTACAAACTGCCTTATATCGGGCTTCATCTTCCGAGGAACTAAATATTATAGATTGCAATACTTCTTTTACCTTGATTTCATCCCAAGCTCTCTGTACTCTAATGGCAGTTGGTGTTTCCGAATGAAGAGATTCCCATAAGCTGGTGGCTTCAGCAAGGTGACAGATTTCGGGACCGTTTCCATTACCGGTTAATATGTGAGAAACAAGACCCGAAACGCTGTGCACCGATGACAAAAAAGCAGGAAGACATAAGTCTGAAACACGCCTCACGCCTAGCTAGACCCCCGTTTCTAATTGGTAGAGTAGCCTGGATCCATTGATCTTCTTTTAGAGTAATATTTAAAATTGACTCCAAAGCGCTTTTAATATTTTCGTCAAAGCTGAGTATGGAAGGTTGATATTTCCACATCGGTGTGGTTCTCATCAAATATGTTAATTTTGGAACGCCAAAACAATTTTTAAGGATTAAATAACCAACGTGCGAGTTTATAGAATTTAAACGAGAAAATAGTATTTGCAGATGTTCTGTTTTCTTTTCCAAAATTTCTGATGCGGAAGCAGCATTTATTGGAGACCCGAGTAGAGTCAAATTTTGGACGCATCGGATATTTGGTGCTACAGATTCAATTTTTTGGAATTGGTTTTGATCAAACTGTGAACAAAAGAATAATTCGCATTTAGAAATATTTACCTCAAGACCTAGACTTTTCAGTTCGGTGTCGTGAGATCCGATTGGATGGTTTCAGCGTCGCCAGCAAGTGTTCCATCAGTAGTCGCTATACTAACCGAATATAACATAGAAGACAGCATAAGTGATGTCGGTTCGTGTCTCGGCGTTCCTGTACCGCGTGCAGCGGCCCTCGTCGGTGTCGTAGTAGACGCCTAGACCCAGCAGCGGCATGCACGTCAGCGCGGCGGCCCAGCCCCATGCCACCACTAGCGCCGTGCGGATCAGCCGGTAAGTCACTTGCTGGAAGCAAACAGGTTAATACTTAGTTAGGCATACACGTACACGTACGAAATACAATATTTGAAAGAAAAAATGTACATTGTTAGATTTTTTTCGTCTTTTGATTAGTTAGCAGGACTTATATAATGTATACATTATAATTTTGTAAAAGGTGAAACTTGATTATTGGCCTTGTAATTTTTTAATTTATGTGAATTATTGTGCATGGATATGACTCCCTTCTTATATTACTAGGTGGTAGGGTTCCCGCAACCCGCCCGGTTTGGTACCACCGCACTGAATGAAAGGTCGGTCGAAACGGCTATGTAAATAGTTTTTGTTTTCCTTCCAGTTCAGTGTAACCGGCACGACCGAAGGGAGGCACTGACGTGGCACCGAGTTCACCCGGTGTTATATGGGCTGACATCACGGATGATGTAGGTGATGTAGCCAACCGTGTCAGTTTCCATAAAAAAAATGTATTAGGTAAAATAAGTAACTGTTAAGTTTTCTAATAAATAAAGTATAGATAATATACCGTCTGATGCAAATTGTATGAAATTTTAGATTCCGGGATCGCGGCGCGGCGGCGCGGCGGCGCGGCCGGAAGACCCGAGGATGATAATTTTATTTTTATTTCATGTGTAATTTCGTTTTTAGAATTCCGTACTCCGTACGGAACCCTATTACTAAGCCTACAACGTACGTCTGTCCGTCTGTCTGTGTGTCTGTCTGTCCATCCGTCCGCCCGTCGGTGCGATGATGGCTGCATCTTTGGAACCATAATAGCTAGCCGGTTGAATTTTTACAGAATATGTATTATAATGGCGGATATCCTAAAAAATAATAATGGAAAAAGTAAAAAAACTGAGGGGGTCCCTATACAAGAAACGTGCTATTTTAACATTTTTTTTTTGTGTTGCGGAAACCTCTGTGCGCGAGTTCTACTCGCACTTAGCCGGTTTTTAATTTACCTGCAATAAACAACACAATATCTCATCTCAATGTAAAACATAATAACAATTTATGACTATAATATTTTGTATTATTATTCTCTGACGAAGTGAGCCACGTTTATGAACATTCGTGAAAAAATACTGACAGGATATAAAATATACTTAAATATTCTCCACCAAAAGTTAATAAGGAACAAGTAGGTCTAACTGTCCATTCATTGTAACGTTGAAATAGTCGAACTGGACATTTTCATCGTTCACTGAGTGCCTTCTAGTTCTAGGGCGGACGGAATAAAGATAGTTCAACCTATGTATCTTGGCTTTTTGAATCATTTCTTGGAGTCGGACTTTAGAACTTTTGTCGTGTCGGCTACACTGAAAGGATGGAAAGATTGAGCTTATTTTCGGTACGGTGGTGTAAATCCGGAAGGGAACACACATAGATAGCGGTTTTACGTAGAATCCTAATCAATAAAACGAAGTTTGTACGGGCGACCGTGTAACGTACGTCAATATATGAATATCGTTATAACTCGAAAAGCTCTTTATAGCTTTTAAAATTTTGAAGTTTGACAAAATGGTGCCTAGCGTCCACCATTTTGTATCTTACACAATTCGAGACGAGTCTAACAATACCTAAGATGTTGCAATCGGTTAAAAAGCAGTATAGGCACTGTGAGGGAATAAAAAACGAACACATAATTACATATACGCTGCCAAAATCATAACCCTCATATTGGCTTCGCCGTAGTCGGGCAAAAATGGTGCACGCTAACGGGTCTCGAATCCACTGCCTTTCGCAAACTAGCAAGATATTTACGTGACCAAACGCACTAGCTTGAACTTTAATTAAGTTAACGATAACATAATACATCTATGCAAAAATAAGATAGAGAAATATAAAATAACATGAAAAAATAAAAATAAAATAAAAAATAATGATAAGAAATAACAAACCATTAAGACTCGTCAATTCAACGCACACCATTTTTACGGTCAACCGGCAAAGTATTTAGGTACTTCCTCTGGTCGCTCTAGTTATCTATCACTTTTGGCAAAGTTGACCGTATGCGACCCCTTAGATATTACGAAAACTTTTTCACTTACGGAATAACCACGGCTAAACATCTGGTGTAACTTTTTTACTCATACAACTCTCTTTCGTCACTATCGCATCAAGATGTTTGACATTCAAAGTTTCAAGGAGAAGTCTCAAATCGTTCATAGGCAGAATGGGGCGGACAGACAGACAGATGGAGGAACATACGGACATAATATTATGATCGGATCACACTCTTTTAACAGCCACGTGAAAAGAGGTTTTATAATTTTTGAGGTTCTGTACCTCTTTTAAAACGGAACCAATTGGTGTGGCTCAAGCGTCCGCATGTCTGTCACGGGGCCGTAACATTCTCTAATAAACGATTAATCGTATCAAGTTGCCATTTAAAACAAAATCGAAGAATATTTTTTTAAATGCTCGTTCGGGGAAGCTTAATAATTAAGCTGCCCCGAACGAGCACATTACACAGACGGGTCATTCTTGAGCCCCTCGATTTTCACTGTCCTGAAGCAAAATTGCTACTTATTACAAAAATTTGCACATGAAGTATTTTTTTTCCTTGAAATTTTAACTATAAACTAACTGGGCAAATACTGAAATAGCGTAAAATATAAAATTAAATAAGGCAAAAAAATTATCAAACCCCCAAAAATTGATCTCACTGGCGCGTCCACGGCCCAGATTGTTACACAAAACCATCTATATTTTTTTTTCTGTGCAATTAACTGATATGATATTATTTACCGTGCAAGGTGATTAGTTGTTAATTTCCTAAAAAAGGTTTTATAAAGCGTATTTTATATATATTTTATTTTATTTAGTTTTAAAATTTTGTCCGAGACCTAACAATGATTTCACTGGCGCATCACAAAATCGCGCGTACATCACTAGCGGAACGGTTAAAAGACGCGTGATCGACCCTTTGCCGAACAACGTCAGTCGTGTTTCAAGCTGCGGGGAGTGGTTGAGCGACTCCTCGCTGCGTTCCCGAAATACGAAGGTAAGAAATTGATTCCACTGGCTTGGTTCTGGTACATCGTTGATTACTCTGGCTGAATTTTATTTATAGTGGCTTGTTCCAAAATCAATTAAATGATCTATATACAATACTCCATGTAGCCATTATCTACTGTGTTAACCTCATTACTCTGATTTTAGTACATTCGCGGTAAATGACAAATTTTCAAAAAAAATTGATTCCCTTGGCATTGATTCCACTGGTTTTATAGCCTAGGTAATCAATATTTGCTTAGTTTATCCCAGAAAAAACGTTTGAATTGTGCGGAAAGGCATCTATTACAATTCATTATTATTTTAAAGCAATGTCTATAATCTGACATATATTTATTTATTAAAATTCTTTATTTTTACACCAATACACGGGACAAAAAGGTCAGCTTAACGCTAAACAGCATTTTATTTTAGCTAACCTATGGGTATGATGAAGGTATTGTAGGTGTACAGCAGTGATAGTGCAATGGGCTTGTATGTACAATACAGTTATATTACGTAAATATAATATGAATACATGAGTACTGTCACATCACACATTACATACACATCAAGGAATCCACTTTTTGCGTCGCATATATAAGGTGCTTCGTTATTCATGTCAAAAACTTCGGGAGGGCTACACACACACTCAAACAAACACGTTACGCAAAAAAAATGTTTTTAGCATTACTTTTCGGGAAATTTAACAAAACATGTTTGCTACCTAAACATTAAATAGATCAACCTGTGTGTACTAGTAGGTAACTTACAATGTACGGGGTGACCGTACTATGTTCAAACGCAAAACCGCTGTTTGTTGTGTTTTTGAATGGGTGTGCGTGTGTCAGTGTGAGTATGTGTGGGTGAGTACCCACACATACTCACAATGACACACTTCACTTACACTAGTCTAGTAGTTAGGAACTTACATTTTCGTTTTTTTATTTTTTTTTTATATAGAAAGCGCGGCATGTGGCATCGTTTCACTTACGAGTAGGTGACTTACGATGCCCATGGACATTCTGTGATGCACGCGGATTGCAAATGCCATGCCGGCCTGACAGGAGCCTTTTCACGCCCCTTTTGAAAAACCCCAGGCTGTACTTGGGAGGAAATAGATGAGCTCCCTGCTCATCTATTTCCACGCACTAGTTCCACATTTTCCCGGTATGTCGATCATCGCGCATCCACGGTAGGTCGATTGTATAGTGGTGCATACCCTGCCCAGTACGCGTAGTGCGGAGGTGGAATGGGGACGACGGAATCGCGTTAAAGAGCTCCTCCGAATACTCCCCGTGAAATAGACAATAGAACACACTTAGGGAGCCGACGTCCCTACGGAGTTGCAGCGGTTCTAAGTCGCGGGACACCACAGGGTCATCCACAAGTCGCACGGCACGACGCAAGCTGGTATTTAGCTGAGCCATCCCACAGGCGCGAGCAGTACTCCAAGCAAGACCTAACCTGCGTATTATACAACGTCAGTTTTTGGCTCGCCGTGAAGTACCGCTTCACCTTGTTGAGTACACCCAGCTTTTTTGAGGCCAGCTTGGCCTTGCCCTCAATGTGACGTCGGAAGTTTAAGTCGTGCGGCAGTTCGACACCGAAGACCCCGAGGTGGTCGCTTAATTTCAGCGACGTGTTTTGGATGGAAGGAGCTGATGTGAACGCCGTTCTTTTCGCACTAAAAGCGCACACTTGTGTCTTCGATGCGTTGAACACGACCAAGTTGCTCCGGCCCCATTCGGCAATCGACTTCTTTTTTTTTATATAATCCGGTAAGGGTGGCTGAGTTGGAGGGGCTAAAGCGCATGCCCCGACCAGCCAATATCAACTCCGAGAAGGTAGGTGCCGGAGACTTCCCTGGATTGCTGGCTATACTGGACTAGAGAAGAACACAACCGAGGCTGCTATGCGGCCATCTTACATCCAGTACGGTGGTAACAACCCAGTCGGCCACAATTTGAGCCTATCACCTAGTAAGGGGCAAGGGAAGGGACCTACAGTTTTACACCGGTTCCGAACGGCGAAGCAGCAGGTGTAGGTATGCACGTAATTTTTTCGTCAGAAAAAACTCATTGGTACACGCCGACGGGATTCGAACCGCGGACCTCTCGCATGAGAAGCCGATGCCCAAACCACTCGGCCACCCGCCTCTAAAAGGCTAAAACCCGACTCGAGGGTTTGCTCGAGTTCGGACACAAGTGTTCGCTTCTTCTCGTCCACATCACTCCGTCTGGCTGAAGGGTGACTAGTGTAGGATCCATGCGCCTTACTGTCGTCTGCATAAAAATGTATGTTGCCGAGTGGCAGCATATCATTGATATGCAGAAGAAACAGTGTGGGAGACAACACAGATCCCTGTGGTACACCGGCATTCACTGACATGGCATCCGACGAGTATCCATCCACGAGGACCTGAATGTTAAGCCCATGTAGGAAGTCGGTTACCCAGTCACAAAGGCCAGAAGGAATTCCGTGCGCCGGCAGCTTACCCAAAAGCGCCTTATGCCAGACCCGGTCAAATGCCTTAGCAATATCAAGTCCAATTGCCAAGGATTCACCATACCCTTCAAGCGCTTCCCCCCAAAGGTGAGTAACGTACGCTAGGAGATCACCAGCTGACCGGTTAGGCCAGAAGCCGTATTGCCGATCACTGATGAGATTATTCGTCTCCAGGTACGTCATGAGCTGCGTATTGATAACGCGCTCCATCACCTTGCAGAGGAGGGAGGTAATTGCTATGGGTCGGTAGTTTGACGGGTCAGAGCGATCGCCCTTTTTAGGGACAGACTGAACGAAAGCTGATTTCCAAGCTGCCGGCACGCGGCAAGTAGAGTACGAGAGGCGAAAGAGGCGCGTCAGTACTGGAGCCAGCTCGGGCGCACACTTTTTCAACACCAATGTAGGCACTCTGTCCGGCCCTCTTGCTTTCCTGACGTCTAGGGCAAGAAGCTCCTTCCGCACAGTTCTCTGTCGGAACTGTACTTCTGGCATGGAGTTCTCACGCCGGATTGGGGAGAAGCTCCCCCATCATCCAGGTGGGCGTTATCCCCAAAAAGAGATACCAGAAGGTCGGCTTTATCTTTTGCGGAGTGAGTCAGTGATCCTCTAGTGCGCTGCAGAGGTGGAAGTGAGGAGCGGCAGAAATTCGACTCGACAGATTTGGCGAGAGACCACAACTCACGGCTCCCAGTTGGGTACCGGTTCAGCCTATCGCCAATTCTGCCCATATGCTCGAATTTAGCCCTATACTAGGTACTTACCTACATTTACAAAAATTGCTGGAAATAGCCACCTTGCACTCGGATGCAAAGAGTGGCCTTCCTCACGATGCTCTGATTCACACGAACTAGAGTGTCACTGTCATATACCGAATGTGTTTACGATCCGAACACGCAACTCTTCTTCATTTTCCACGGTGGTGTCACCATGCTGGCCATAAACTAGGTTCTTGGCCCGTCCGCAGAGTCCTCACACATGAAAATCTAGCGGCCGTACATACGTCATAGTATGTTGCTCATACATCGTCACACACGGCAGCAACTAAGTTCCAGTTTGAGTCTCGGTAACCGGTATTTTGAATTTGCGTGCTATTTTCCTGTAATCGTTTCAAAGATAGTTTATTCATTTCAGGCAATCATCGCACCTCGAAAAAAACAGACTCGGGAAGAGAGACTAGAAAAAAAAAGGAATAGCTGAGCGTCTCTACGTGATTGTTATGAGAGTGTGTCGTTTTTAATAATTCTTTAATTTATTTTTAAATGATTTAATGTTAATGTTGTTATAGCAATGCGCATAAAAAAATAAAATGAGGAGAAGACAGGTAATTATTGTTTTAATCAACCTACAAGTAGGTAATTATTACTAGTGAGTGAGAATCAGCGTTTAAGTGCATTATTGAATATTTGAATTGTGTTTAACATGTTCGAAAAGATTTGTTGGAGGCGATTATTTGCTAAAAATAAAAGCCAAACAATTAAAAATTAACTTTTTTTTATTCCCTTGTGACTCTGTATTGATTCCCCTGGACATGAAATTTTCATATCAAATATCTTTGCATACATACGTTAGAATTTGGTGCCTAATCGAAATTTATGTTTCTTATGCATCTAACTTTAATGTTTGATCACAGGTTTTATAAAATTTTAAGATTTAAAAACTGCCAGTGGAATCAACTGAATACGCCCAATCTCAAGAATGACCCACTACTCTAATTTAGAATTCCAAATATTTTAATTCTTTTTATTTTAAAATAAATAACATTAAAGGTTAATTCTTTGAAAAACAATAAACACTGGGAGTGTTTATATATTATATTTCCAAAAGTAAACATTCAGATTTTCTGAAATTTATCTACAACATAATGGATTATTTATTGAATATTATTTACCTATCTATATATATATTACTTATATATGGTATGAGTTTATCAAAGAGTATGTAGCGCAGCGACGTAATACAAACTCTTTGGAGTTTATGTGGTAGCTTGGTCCATTTTTAAATCTTTTGCCTGTGTTGTGGCGAGTTTGGGGATGGTGAAAAGGAGGGGCAGGGATGAGGGAATCGAGTTCGTCAGAGCAGCGGCCATAGTAGTACCGATAAAGAAGGCTCAATTATCCAACGAATTAAATACTCTCTTTAGATTCTAACGTTATTTTAATCGAGTGTGGAATTTAAACCAAGCGATTTCAAGCGACTGATCTTTACGGTCAGTGTTCTTAATTTCAAAGGTAATTCTGTGATCCTTCGGAAAATTGCAATTTAATACATTCCCTGCTAAAGAGGACGTGCTCATTTTGTCCCGTTCTAGTCTACACTCACACGTTCGCTTGCTCTCTTTCGCACATTGTTTCCACCACAATGATGCGTGGGACCGGCTCTTGTAACTTTAAACTTCTTGTTAGGTCGACTGAGAGTGGCATTTTTCAGTCATGTTAAAATATATTACCGCTCCGAGTTTTTTTATCCGACTACGGCAAAGCCAAAAAGGAAGGGTTATGATTTTGGCAGTATAAGTCTGTGGGTTTTTTATTATGAAATGAAAATAAACATCTTCCTAAAAACTCTATTAAAAATAGATATACACGTATAATGTGCGAACATATAAAAATAAAACAATTTTAAAAAGATAAGTTCTTCCATATTGGGACCATTTTCAACACGAGATTGAAAATACTATATCAAAATATACTATAGAATATTAAATGTAGGCTTAATGCTATGTATTAGGTATGAACAATTAAAAATAAAAATTATCAGTGACATAAGAGCAGACAATTTGTAAATTCGAAATAAAATAAAATACAATATTTAATTTAATGAAGGGAAGCACTGACATGGCACCTAGTAGTGAACCGTGTCAGTTCCCATGAAAAAAAAACTTAACCGATAGTAAGAAATAAACAAAATCCCAAGTATAATACTGGTTTAGAATTATTTATTACAGCACGAGCGAGAGAACATATATATCTTATAGTGTGTAAGTAGTCTTTAGGCATTGATTGGTTGAAAGAAAAACTAAATTATTATTTATGTCCTTGACGTACCTACTCGTCAGTTTATGAACGGAGTGATTTTACGACAGCCGTTTTAACACATTTTTATTGTAGTAGGTGCTTACATCCTTTGATTACTGGGAAATGTTTTTCTTTATCCACGATCACTGGAGTGCTATTTTACGAGAGCATACCGCGTAGCGGTAGTGATAGCCCATCGCAATAAATAACCTGCGTGTAATACGCGGTCTATTTCTACGCACATGGGGGTACGATGTTGATTGTTATACAAAGCATAAAGCGAAAGAGAAGTACTTTATTAAAGTAAATTATATATATTTACTAACTCTGAACATGAGATTGGGTCTGCCAATAGAATGTAGATAGGACGAACATAAATATAGAAGGACACGTGAAGGTTATTGAATAATCCAGAGATTGCGCAAACATAATAATATCCTTTCATTACCATATCATGCGTGTCGAGAAATCGAAGGACAATGCCGTTAATGACTTTATCGCTAATGCTTTACTAAGTATGTAGATTGCTCTCAAAACTTTTAGTTAAATATTCCTGTCGGAATATGATGCCATGCCAATTTCTTATCATATTTGCTTATCATAAGGCGACATTACCGCGAGCGGAGCCACACAAAAAAAATCTGCAGTTCCATATAAATATGTATGTATATATTCTTTATTGAACACCAATTTATAAAAATTTGGTACAACAGGCGAGCTTAATGCCGCGAGGCATTCTATTCTAACTAACCTTTGGGATGTGGGAGAAGTACATGCAGGCGAACATGAAGAGTTTGTGGCAATGTGTTAAGACTGTAAAGAAATTTGTATGATAAACTACATACGAATACTACATAAATACTTTAATAAGCATATATATGTATATAATAAACTTACATAATTATTATTTACATCGATCGATGGTACCGTTGTGCAACACAATCAACTGAATGACAGGAAAGTAAGAGAAGGGGAGTACATATGTATCTAATATTATAAATTGCATTTACTTCGGTAAGGAAAGGAGAAGTTTATTTAAATTAATCTTAAATACGGTAGTTATACATAGATCAGTAAATAATATTGTGTCAGAAAATTCTCCATATAAAAACAGAAGCTTTCAACAGTTTCACATTCGTCATAATTTCAATAGTAATTACATTTCCAGTGTTTATTGAGCATTTCTTCCTCGAGCACTTTTTCCAACACTTTATAAAGCGAAAGGCATGAAATTTTTTTTACCTCTGCTGCAACACATCGCTCATATAAGTTTGAAAAGTTTCACTTGTCGACTAAACAAACACAGAGCTTCAGTTTTTTCTAAAAAAGTTAGATATTAAATTTTCTAGAAAAAACTTTTATATTACCTTCATGTTTAGGTAATATAAAAGTTTCAGTTCATTAGATCCGACATTGTAAAATTTTGGGGCTTGCTCTGTATCAATCAATACTAATAATAAATCTGTAAGGGATGATCCTGGAGTAAGTTACTTTGTTTTATGGGATACAGCGTTTGTAGACTCTACCTATGATACTAAAACTAAATTGACGATTTTTAGAAATATTTTTTGTATGTATGTATGTTCTTTCATAACTCTTAAACCGATCATCCGAATTCTATGAAACTTAGTGCAAGCACATTTTACTATACGGGACACAGGATAGGCTAAACAAAATTCAGTTCCGGTTACGCTAAGATGTGGCTCTCATACGAACCGAATTATAGCGATATTAGTAGCGGGCTTACGTACGATCTTCTTTTTTAATACGAATTTCACGCAAGCAAAAGCTAGTTAATAATGTATGTAAGTATAAATAAATAATGTTAGAATAATAGCCTTTTTCACCACCTCCCTTTTTAAAATATAAGTCTGGTCCAATAGTTATATTATATTTCTGTTACATTTCTCATACATTGACAGGAGTTTCAAAAAGGCAGTTAAAATGTAATTTCGGCTAAAATATATCTGCCGGTTATGAGAAATTTTATGAGAAATATAAATGTAACCGACAGATAAATGGAGATGGTGAAATGTAGACTTAGAGATATGCAATCAAGCCACACCACAAGCCGATCGAAGCTTCATTTAACCCTGGCTGGAACTGAATTGCTAGGGCGCGGTCTAAGAGTGGGTATCTGGGTCGTTTCTATCTTCTAATATTATAAAATGGAAAGTCTTACTGTATGTCTGTAACGGATAAACGTAAAAACGGCTACACCAACTTTATACATGTCTTTTCGCTACTATTGACATACTTTGGAATTTATATAATGTTTATATTTGTTATCATGACATAATTTCCTCAAGGGGTTGAGCAGTGAACGTATACCTTATGCGAAGAAATACGATAATAATTATAAATCTGTGTAGGTACCTACAGAAATTTTCTTTTAGAGAAGGACAACCGCGTATTTGGGAAGAGTAAGGAGGTACTGAATTCTTATGCAGTTCGCATTGGCTGCTTTTTTAAATTAAAAATGTTTTCATTTGATCAAATGTAAATTAACGTTTTTATTATCTTAGTGCGCTATCCAAGAGATACCTAAATTTTGAGTTAGGCAGTGATCCTGTCTGCCACCATTCGTTTCGCGGCTGTCTGTTGTACGTTTTATTATACAGCTCTAAATAAAACACCGTGATTCAATCTGTTTTATTGAAGGAAGCACACACATCATACATAACTCAACACTGCGATGTAAAAGTAGATGTTTCTTATATCACTATATCAGTAGTACTGTATGCTGTAGTACTGTAGGTACTGTATGCTGGTTTATCTCTTATTAGATGTATGAAACGATGTATGAAGGAAATGTAACATTTAGTTTGATCTGTATAAAAGTTCAACTAGATAGTATTTACTCATGAACATAGCTCAGAAACCATACACTCAAACCCGAAAATGCCGCGAGCGGAGCTGCGAGCAAAGGCTAGTTCAAGCTATAAATAAGGCTGGGGCTCACCGAGATCCTGACTGAGCTCAGGGATTAGTCGGCTTTGAATACAGGATTGGCGATCCTAAGGCCTAAATCTAATATAGTGTTTAATACTCTTAAGTACTTTTAGAGTACCTACAGAGAATGTTTATACGAATTTGAGTGAGAGCTTTTGCCACCGGCTCCATTCATTATAAGGTCGGATTTTTTAATGTAGGAGATTCTCAAATTCGACAATGGCCCGAACCGACTGTTCACTCTATCTATCTATTCTATATTTAGGTCCGTATACACACACAGTGCTTCTTACGCTCAACTCAGTAAGGTCGTTCTCCAATCTTACTGGAGCGAGTGTACTCCACCGTATTTATAGACAAATGTTGTCAACGTCTTCTTGCTGCCTGTGTTCCATTTTTCTTTTTTCAATCATACGCATGGATTAATGCAAATAATGCGAACTTGGGACGCCAAGTTTACTTTGAGACGTAAGATTTTGCTAAGTCGTCGACGTACCGAGATTATTATGAGCAGAAGTTGTGAGTCCAGTCTCAAGCATTGTCTGTCTACGCCAAATAACGACTTGAGGCCGAGTTTTTGCCGAGCTAAGCTAAGGCCCAATTGCGCCAACACGAATTTAGAGTTAAGTAGCGAGTTATGGATTTAAACGCGGTTCCCACAGTCAACGGGTACTAGCTTAACGAGTTAAACTGGTTTATATCGTTAAGTTCGTGTTGGTGCAAGTGGGCCTAAGACTGATAATAATATAATGTATAGCGTAAGTGAACGATTTTCGATTTTGGGGGACAAATTAGAAAGTTGATTTTTTTTTTCAAGTGTTCCATGTGACCTATCAGCGAAAAGGGCTCGTTATAAGAAATAAAATTAATTTTAAACCAAATTTGTACAGTTTACAAGATATAAAAAAATATATACGAAAATCGAGCCCCCTCCCCCCCCCCCCCCCCCCCATACCCGAAACTACCGAGATAAATTTTTAATAATCGGGAATATAGGGCCTCTTTTATAGTTTCTTCTCTTACAGGAAAACCTAAAGGAAAATCCTAAGTCTTAAGTTCTCACGGAAAACGAAATTTCGTACGGAGTGCACTCTCCATACGAAACCCGGGGTTTCGACTCGCACTTGACGTCTTTTTGAGCACATATAGGTGCGCGTGCGCCTAGGGCGATCATTAACCACTCTTCCACACACATTATCTCCTACGTTAGTCTCTGGTTGGTAACAAGGTAAAAACAAATATTTGTATCATTGTTGTGTCTTAGTTGACAATCAGTCAGAATCGGAATCAGAATTCATTTATTTTCCTGTTTATTGTACTAATGCCATTTCTGAGTATTTATATCATTGACCCCAACCACCCTAGCAGAGCATACTTCCACAAACGTGCCCAATATTGGCTGAATCAGAACTACCTACTGTGTATTCTTAGCACGTCTTCTGTCCCCGAGGCTGCGTAACTACGTGAGGAGTAAAATTTGCTTAGCATCCTGAATAGAAGTAGAGTTTGCATCTGCCTGTATTAGATTTTAGGATTCCTCAGCCAGCCGCCCAGCAGGGAACTTTATAGAATCGATCAGGTATCTGTCCGTCCGTCTGTCTGTCTGTTATACGCTGTCCGAGACGATGACTCCGTAACGTAATGCTCGATAATTTTTTTTTTTTGTAATCCATCCATTTAGTCCTTAGCGCGTGAAAACTAATTTGAAGTTTATATATTATTTTTATCTTATTTTGGAAACTTAACAGCTGTTAACATACATTTACACAACTTAAATAAAAAATAAACAGTTTAGCCAATAAAAACAGTTTAACTTTTTACAATATAAGTGCTAGCGTCCTCGGAACAGTCCCCACATGTGGCCCACATCGTCCCACCTGGACTAAGGGTCTATGGACTGCGACTAAGGGATATGACTCCCTTCTTATATTACTAGGTGGTAGGGTTTAACCCGCCCGGGTTGGTACCACCGCACTGAATGAAAGGTCGGTCGAAACGGCTATGTAAATAGTTTGTGTTTTCCGTCCAGTTCAGTGTAGCCGGCACGACCGAAGGGAAGCACTGACGTGGCACCAAGTTCACCCGGTGTTATGGGCTTACATCACGGATGTTGTAGGTGATGTAGCCAACCGTGTCAGTATCCATAAAAAAAAAGGAGGGTTATTAAATTATTGTATAGGTTATAGGTTTTAAGATTATATTTTTTTTTATTTTGTAACTAGCCTAATAATTATTTATATATTTGTTTCTATTATGTTAGTATAGTTTCATTCTATTGTAAATTATGGTGTGTTAGTTATTTATCTTTGTGTAATTCTAAATATTTGTAATGCGTCAATGCTTTTTTTGACTTGGAATATATTGAGTTTAAATTAAAAAAGTTTTAAAGTTGAAAAATATAAGTGCTTAACTACAACGAGATCAACAATTTGGAAATTTATTATATCTAATTTTCTTTATTTTTTTTATTATATATATAAATATATAGGTATATATAAAAAATAAAAAAATCTTAAATGGTTATCGAGAAAAATACGAGTAGCATTCAGCAAGTGGACCGCGTGTCGGCTGCGCAACGAGACACGGTGCGAGCACGTGATCGCTGCGCTGCGCGCGGCGCGCACTCTCTATGCGTGCAATAAGGAAATGGCCGACTCATCAACAAGATGAGGGTCAGGCAACACAAATTCTTGCGCATCGCCACAGGTGCGCCCTGGTACCACAGAAACGCCAACCTACACAGAGACCTAGGGATACCACCGCTGGAGGAGTATCTCCAGAAGCTGCCCACGGGATTCTTCAAGGGGCCGTACCGACACGACAACCCGCGAGGATTCCGGCCGCCACAGGCCATGCTTTGCCTACTTCCGGTAAAGGATTGGCCTGGAAATCCCGAGGGGACACGGCCGACATCCTCCGCACTATCCCGGCGGCAAAACGGCTTATCGAAATTTATTTTTTAGGTTAGATTGTTCTAGGTTTGTTTTAGTTTTAATTTTCTAGTTATTAGTTATTTATTATCTGTAAGTATTTCTGTTATTATGTTTTATTTTCGTTATTTTGAATTATATACCAAACAAAAATATTTAATCATTGTTTTAATATTATTCCATATTCAATACGTTCCTTCGGTTTGAAATAAGCTGTTATATAACACTAAGTAAATGTTTAAAGAAAACAATATCTCACCAATGTTTCAACTGTAACTTCGAAATATTTCTCTATATTTTAGTAGTAGGTAATGTAGATTTTAAAGGGAAGAACTTAAAAACTCTTAAAAATCTTGTTGGTGTAACGTCATTGACTTAATTAGGCAATTAAATTTTAAGAGAACCTTTTTATATTTTTCTTATATTTTTTCAGTCTCTTAGCTTCAGGTATCTCGCCTCAAGGGTCTCTCGCCTGACAGTAATTATTTCGAGTATGATAAATTTTCTCAAGTGGCAGATATTTTCTCGATTTAATTAGACAGTTTCGTGTAAGTACCTACAAACAATATTTTTAGGTATTATAAATATACACCAATAGACTCGTAATATTTTCGTCTTGTTGAATCTGGAGTGAGTTATGCCAATTGTAACTATGTATGGTTTAGGCTGGAAGACCGTGAAAAACAGATTGACAGACAGACGAATAGTAGGAAGCGAAACTAATAGGGTTCCTGTCCTGTATATTTAGAAGGCAATAATATATGAGTTCGCATTGAAATACGATTATGGTCCAAAATTAATTAATACTTTTATCACTTTAGATTTATTGGTAAAATGTTAATAGGTTAACAAAAAATTAATACAAATTGATCCCGCTGAATTAAATGTGACGCAGAAGCCGAAATAATTTTGATATTAATTATTTCCTTTGTAAGGACTTAAGGCGAGAATCGCATAAACCGTTAGCGATCCTTTCATGTTCATTAACTGTGAGAGAGAAATTCGAGACGGGAAAATTAATTTGGAGCAAGATTTATTTTATCTATCTGCACAATCAAAGAACGATTCTTACGATTTACAGGTGCCCTATCTCGCGACGCGATGTGACTTGTAAGAATCTGAAACTGTTCGATAAGTATACATACTGTTATACAGGATGTTCGGCACCAAAGAGTTTGTATTACGTCGCTGATACAAACTCTTTGTTCGGCACATCGACCGACAAAATAGTGGTCGCTTCCCGTATTGAGAGCGTTTTCGGGAGCATTTTCAAATTTAGAACATGTACCGGTCGCGCGGGCACTCTTGCAAATTATCTCTAATTTTGTCGTTCTGTTCTGTCTCTGTGCCTAATTTTGGCCACATAGTGAATTATTTGTATGGTATGTTGTATACCGTTGGAAAGGGCGTAAACTAGCGAACTTTTTAAAAGAAAATGAAGCTATCAATTGCTGTCAGTTTTTTTTTATGAATTAAGAAATTAAGATTCTGTCATATTTTTACTCGTTCTCGGGACTTTGGGAGGTCATAAGACCTTTTCATAGTATTAATTTCATCAAATAATATTTTTTCTAGAACAAGGATACATCGTAAAATTCAACAAATTTTATGTCGTGCTAGTAAAATCATAAACAAAAAGTTAAAAGTTACAAGGGTTTAGAGCTGGGATTTTGGTAATTTTCAAAAATAAAGAAAATAAACCGTATCTCGATACCACGTGACATCTGACAAAAGGTATCATGGGTCAAAACGTTGCAAATGACCCCACTTACCTACAAAAAAATTTTTAGGTCGATGTGCCGAACACCCTGTATAATATACTTATCGAACAGTATTCTATAGCTAGTATATTGTTTCGGCGCACACATCAACCTTACCCCTGAATCATGAAATAAAACCTACAATAGTAACAATGCTTTACCCACAATCTCAAGCATGACTGGTAGTACCTTTAGTCATTCACTTTCTAATTTGTCTCCCAAAATTGACCCCCAAAATCGCAATTCGTTCTATACGATCGTGATTGGGTCATCACATCATACTCTTTAAATGTACGAAATTTCAACTTTTTTCATCAAGTAGATTCGGAGAAAATAAGCTGTGACAGACATACATATACGACAGCGATCCTATAAGGGTTCAGTTTTTTAACCTATGAGGTACAGAACCCTAAAAACCGTACCGTTTACCGTGTGGAATCGGCACTTAAATATTAGCCCCACTGCATCTCTCCCCGTCGCATGTCGTAAAAGTTGACTAAGGGATAAGAAAATCCGTCAGCCTCGGTAGCTCAGTGGTGCGGTCGATCGACTGCTGTTAAGCAACGCTGAGCGCGGTCAGTTCTTGGATGGGTGACCGCTCGACCGTTGGATGCTGACCGTGGTTCGGATTCCACGTCCGCCATAATAACGCATATTCTGCAAAAATTTCAACCTGCTCTACTAAAACGCTTCAAAAGATAGGACAGGTAGGATAGGCGGACGGATTGACAGACGGCGTAGGCTGAATGTGAAAAAAAAAAAGAATTTTGCATGAAATCTGCCTTCTGCCCCACAAAAAAAAACGCTTAAAATCACAGTTTCATATTTTATTTAGTCACGCCTAAACGGCACAGATTATGTAAGAAGTTTCATAAATTATCAAATGTCGCATAAGAGCTTTGATCACCGCTCAACGTATAATTTAATTAATTATATTAATTACGAGTATTCGCTTTGTAGTAAACGAGCAACCGGAAGACATTTCGCAAGAACTATTCAACAGCTAAATATTTTGATCCCAAAGGAAGCCACAACGTTTCAAGGTCGTACACTCAGTTCTTGGAATCGATATCATTTTGAATATCAATTACTTATGCAACGTGACGTACATACGGGATCGGAAGATTGTGTCATGTATTTAGAATAGTACCTATAAAAATACATTCAATTCATTGATACTCGTAGATACCTCTTTCTACGATTCGATGCGCAACTTTAATTTTTACTTTTTTTTTATGGAAACTGACACGCTTGACTACATCACCGACAACATCTGTGATGTCAGCCCATAATACCGGGAGAACTAGGTGCCATGTCAGTGCTTCCCTTCGGTCGTGCCGGCTACGCCGGCCGGCACGGTTGGCTATATCACCTACATCACGGATGTTGTAGGTGATATAGCCAACCGTGTCAGTTTCCATAAAAAAAACATATTCAACGGGCTACCTATTACGGTTCAAGAGATACAGCCCTCGGACAGACAGTCGGACAGACCGACAGACAGATGGCGTAGGCTTAGTAATAGTTACTGAACCCTAAAAATCGTCAATTTAGTTTTAGTATATCATACATAGAGTCTACAAGCTCAGTATCTTATAAAATAAAGTAACTTACTCCATGACCATCCATTACAGATTTGTTTTTATTTTCACGCTTTTTGTTACATATTTACATTAATTTTATATAATTATAAAATAAAATACCTATACAAAATTAATACAAACAGACAAAAACAAAAAACGGTATTCTCGCCGGCGGCGGGAGGCGGACCTCCAAGCACGCCGGCGGGTGCAGGCCGTGGCTACGGAGCTCTCCGAGACGACGCGAGACTTATTATTATTAGTATTGTGCCGGACACGACACATCGGTCCGATGCGACGCGGTTACCGCACCCCGCGCCCCTCTGGCGCGGCGTGCGTCCGCGCTCGCCTCGGCCCGCCGCCCTGGCAGTCGATCACACCACGGAGTCATGTATAGTCGCTTTGAGTCAATAATAATTCTCAGTCGTTTTATTACACGTTTATACACAGCTATCATAGTGTTTCATTTGGACCTTAAACACTGACACCCTACATAGGACACTCGCATATAGTAGCTAAAGTGCCACAACTGGTGACCTACCGACGTGATTCGCGCGCGAGTTAATTGTGGACATCTAGTGTTTAGTGACATTCAGTGTTTTAAGTGACATTTAGTTTGAGTAGAGACTGGGAATCATGAGTAGCGACGGAGAACGTGCGGATTTAGTGGCGCAAGATGCGATGCAGGCGTCCATTGTCGCTCTCACCACACAGATGGCACGCATGTGTGCCGAAATCGTGTCGCTACGCGACGAACAGGTGCAACAGCGACGCCCGCACCGTCCCCGCTCGCGGACACCGGCACACAGGTACAGATCCAGCTCGCGTACAGGTGCATCGGAACAGAAGGCCGGCTGGCTATGCTGGTACCACCATACGTTCCGCGAGAAGGCCAACAAATGTGAGCAGCCATGCGCGCGGAAGGACCAGACGAAAATGCAATCGGAAAACTAGACGCAGTGCAGCCTAAGGCGGAGGTCTGCACATTGGAAAATTCCAAACGCCTCTATATAACCGACCGCAACTCGGGCATAAATTTTCTCGTAGACTCCGGAGCAGACATCTCGGTACTGAGTAGGAACAAAGGCTCACCCTCCGATTATGTTTTATACGCGGCAAACGGATCGGCGATAACCACTTACGGCGACAAGTCACTTACGCTCGATCTTGGACTACGAAGGCCGTACAAATGGAGTTTCGTGGAGGCGTGCGAATGCCTATACTAGGCGCAGATTTCTTAGAATATCACAACCTGCTTGTGGATCTGAGGAATCGGCGTCTCATCGATGGCACAACGGAGCTCTACGTAAAAACGACAGCGATATCATCCGACCAACCAGCCATAAAAACAGTTTGCTCCAGCGATCCCCTTGCCGACATAATAGCATTGTTTCCGAATGTTACAAAACCATCCCTTTTGGGGAAAGAGGCTGTAAAACATAACGTCGAACACTATATCGAAACAAAAGGCGCACCCGTTAACAGCCGACCCAGACCTCTACCCCCAAGCAAATACAATAGAGTTAAGCGGGAACTTGAAACATTGTTGGAACGAGGCATTATTAGACCTAGCAAAAGTCCTTGGTCTTCGCCGCTACATGTGGTAGATAAAAAGTGTGGTGGAATCAGAATTGTCGGAGACTACCGTAAGTTAAATGCTAACACTATCCCTGACGCCTATCCTATGCCAAGGCTTTTAGATTTCACGTACATGCTGCACGGAAAAAAAATATTTTCCAAGATCGACCTCAACAATGCTTACCACCAAATTCCAGTTCGCGAACAAGACATCCCGAAGACCGCTATAACAACGCCATTCGGCCTGTACGAGTATACACGCACATGTTTTGGACTCCGTAACGCCGGAATGACGTTTTGCCGATTTCTCAACGCAGTGCTGCAAGGTCTAGATTGTGTATTTTCGTATGTAGATGACATTCTGATCGCATCCGAAGACCAAGAATCGCACAACAAACTTCTTCGAAACGTGCTACAACGACTCGATGCTCACGGAATTACCATCAATACGCAAAAATCTGAATTTAACAAGCCGTTAATAATAACATATCTCGGCTATTTGGTGTCACCCGAGGGAATTCGCCCGCTACCTGAAAAGGTCGAAGCCATCGCCAACTACAAAAAACCGGTCACTATTCACGAGCTGAGACGCTTTCTAGGGGCAATAAACTTCTACAGAGAGAGCACTCCAGATGCGGCGACACACCAAGCTGTACTTAACAAATATTTAGTGGGCGCAAAAAAACGTGACAAGACAATCATCGAATGGACACCGGACGCAATTGCCGCATTTCAGAAATGCAAGGAAAGCATTAAGAGTGCGTGCATGCTCGCACACCCCGCCGTGGACGCCGAGATCTCTATAATGACCGACGCCAGCGACGTAAGCGTAGGAGCAGTGCTAAACCAGCGCACAGAAAAGGGACAAGAGCCATTAGGTTTTTTCAGTAAGACGCTTAATGAGACACAGAGAAAATACTCTACCTATGATAGAGAGCTGCTAGGTATTTACTTAGCGGTGAAACACTTCCGAAGGTTTATCGAGGGCTCGAATGTCAAAGTATACTGCGATCATAAACCTTTGACGTTCGCGTTCAAAAAGAATGCGACCACCAACGACACGCCGAGAAGAATCCGTCAATTAGATTACATTTCGCAATTTGTATCATCTATCGTGCACGTGTCTGGTGAAGATAACCCAGTCGCCGACTTTTTATCGAGAATCGAAGAGATAGGATGCCCCAGCGCAATAGACTATGAGAAGCTAGCACAGGCACAACAATCAGACGGAGAGTTGAAGGAACTTCTTTCACGAGAAAACTCAACTCTTCGATTAGTTCAGATTCCGGCCATCAAATTGAATGTTTATTGTGACACGACCGGCGGAAAGACAAGGCCGTACCTCACGAAGAACTTTCGCTATCAAGCCTTCACGACCATACATGGTATTTCACATCCAGGCGTAAGAGGAACGCGCAGGCTGATGAAGGAGAAATTCTTTTGGCCCGGCATGCTGAACGACGTCAAGGAGTGGACAAAGTCGTGCCTACCATGCCAGAAGTCGAAGGTATCACGGCATACAAAGTCGCCATTTGGGAAGTATGAACCAAGTGATCGGTTTCAGCACCTGAATGTGGACATGGTTGGTCCACTCATGCCTTCAAATGGATACCGCTACGCAGTGACGATCGAGGACCGAGCAACAAATTGGCCAGAGGCAATCCCCGTCAGCGACATGTCGGCAGAAACTGTCGCGAGGGTTGTCTACGAGCACTGGATTGTCCGTTTCGGCTGCCCCCTACGAATTTCCACAGATCAAGGACGTAACTTCGAGGCAGAGCTGTTTCAGAACCTCGCGAAGTGCATGGGTATTAAAAAAATCAGGACAACCAGCTATCACCCGCAATCGAACGGCCTTATCGAAAATTTCCACCGAAGTATGAAAGCAGCATTAATGGCCCGATCAAACAGCGAGAACTGGGCAGAAGAATTACCATCAGTTTTATATGGTCTGAGAGCAGCTCTTCGAGACGACACATCAATCAGCGCAGCTGAAATGGTTTATGGAACCACTATTAGACTGCCGGGAGAGTTTTTCGAACCTTCACCAACATCGTACACCGTCGACGAGAGCTATGTGGACAAACTTCGCGAACACATAAGCAAAATAGCTTCTGTACCTAAGCGCGAAGCTAGGCAGACGTCAGTTTTTGTGCATCCGGAACTAAGTAGGTGCACACACGTGTTCGTCAGGTGTGATCGCGTGACACGACCTCTCACACCACCTTACGAAGGACCGTTCCCGGTAATAAAAAAGAAAGACAAATATTTTATAGTAAAACTTCCTAACAGGGAAGTCGCAATAACATTGGACAGGCTGAAACCGGCTTTCTTACCCAACGATGAAAGAAACGGCTCACGCGACGCACCTGCCGACTCCGCCCAAGTACCTACAACGAAGCCTAGTCCCACATCTCCTACCCATAATTCAAGTGAGACAGACACTACAATACCATATCACGTGTCTAAGTTCGGTAGAATATGTAAAAAAACTGTTCGTTTTGCAGACCAATAACTTTCGTTTCATTCTCACCCATATCGACGACCAGCTGAGTGCCGGTCAGCGTCCCGGTTTGTCTGTGAACCATAAAAATAGTGAAAGTGCAGTGAAATAAACAAATAACAGGTGTATCTGAGGCGCTAAGCCCCGTCCAAACAAAGTGCAATGGTGTGGACAAAAAATTTACCATAAAACTATTACAAACAATAATGATACTCGAACTGTTTATTGCTTGCACCAGAAACATTATGAAAGGACTAATATTACGCTATTTACTTTATACTTCTTACTTTTATGTCGTGATTATAGTTATGTTAATAATATGTTGCTTAAAATGAGTTCAATTTAAACTTTCTTTGTGTCACATAATCTATTTGAAAGTGATAAATGTGCATGTATTAGTTTTAACAAAGCCGCAATCAATCTTAGAAATCGCAATAACATTTTGTGAGTTGTATTAGGAAGCATACAAATGTTGGAAAACCTGTCGTTTAACATCCGTCAAGGAAATCTACGACAGATCCGTCAACTTGTTAGAGTATCATTTCATTCGCATCACTTATATTTTATAACAATAGCGCTAATACCTGCTGTTCCAAGATACACTGAATAGTTTGTAATTTAATTTGAACATTTAATAGTTTTAATTTATTGTATAATGTTTAATTTGTAAGATTAGACACAAATATCGCAAGATCGTACGTAGTTATAACTATAACTTATAATAACGCACGTTTCATCAAATGCATTCTTGTTCAAACTATAAACCTCGTTCGTACACACGGGCGTAAAGCACTTATGCTGAGAGATGTAAAGAATTTTACGACAACGGAAGGTTACGCACAAAACTCCATGCCCAACGCTTGTAGTTTTGCCTGATCGCAATGTCGATTTTTCATAATACACTTACTCATTACTTTTACTTAATTAATAATCGTAGTATGCATGCATCTTAACGTAATCAGTAAATTATAGAAGAAATGTATTATATTTTACACAATTATTTTCATACAGCGGTATGGTTTATTGATTTACACCTCATTCTGTGTTAGTTAGTACTTTGAATTAGTTAAAAAGTTAGTGTAGAAATTTTAATGGTACGTGTTCTCAAATCTATGCCTATGCCTATCTACGATTGTGTTATGTAATAGGTATTAAGCTTAGTCATACTTGTGTGTGAAATTATTGGCTGGTTTAGTGATTTACACCTCATTCTGTGTTAGTTAGTACTTTGAATTAGTTAAAAAGTTAGTGTAGAAATTTTAATGGTACGTGTTCTCAAATCTATGCCTATGCCTATCTACGATTGTGTTATGTAATAGGTATTAAGCTTAGTCATACTTGTGTGTGAAATTATTGGCGGTCTCTCTCTTTGCAAACAAAAGGACTCTCGCCTCAGCGGTTTTTACGACCGCATTGGTGAGCACAATCATCTAGGGTCATTGTTAGGATAGTTTTATTGCACCTCTTCAAATTTTTCAAGTGTCTCTTTTGTACGCCATCATTTCTGTGGTTCCTGGCACCCTGTATGTTATTGAAATGTTTTTATCTTTCTCATCGCGTTTATATCTCGTCTTTAAAATGTTTTCTATATTTGTAGTAAGTAGAGGCAGTCGTATAAAAGCAGATAACTGTCACAAGTAATGAACGATTCGTAATTAAAGGTAATTTTGGTAATGTTGTAATGACAAATTTTTTTCATAAAGGGGGAAATTGATGTGCCGGACACGACACATCGGTCCGATGCGACGCGGTTACCGCACCCCGCGCCCCTCTGGCGCGGCGTGCGTCCGCGCTCGCCTCGGCCCGCCGCCCTGGCAGTCGATCACACCACGGAGTCATGTATAGTCGCTTTGAGTCAATAATAATTCTCAGTCGTTTTATTACACGTTTATACACAGCTATCATAGTGTTTCATTTGAACCTTAAACACTGACACCCTACATAGGACACTCGCATATAGTAGCTAAAGTGCCACAGTATTATTATTTTATGTTCTTTATTTCACATTTTCAAAATTTTCTATTAATTTTACATATATTATACAAGTATTAAAAATACAAAGTAATAAAAATACACAAAATTAATAAAAAAATTAAAAACGGTAATACCGCCGGCGGCGGGAGACAAGCCTCCAAGCACGCCGGCGGGTGCAGGCCGTGGCTACGGAGTTCTCCGAGACGACGCGAGGCAAGCTACGAGCGATAGGTGGTGGTACTAGACACGTAGGCCACCACCACCCCCATCTCGGAGAGCTCCGTATCCACCGGACTGCACGGCGACGTCGTCGCGCAGCTCTTTGAAGTCTTGTATTATTATTTATTATTACAGATTTATTATTAGTATATTGATTATCATATTGAGTATCATGTTAGTTTGTAAATTGTTGTTAAGCATAGCTGTTAAGTTTCTTTTCTCAATAAATAAATAAATAATTCATATACATAACTTAAAAAAATATATACATTAAAAATATGACGAACTTGTCACTAAGCGTTCGACAGTTCTAAGGCAAGGTCATTTTAAAAACACAAGTCAACTCCTCGACGAGCTCCTCGAAGCATATAACAATATTACTCTATGCTCGAAGCATTGAAGTTGCTTTGATCAGACGTTGTAATAAAACGATTCGGTCGATCAAAAACCGTTCTTTTGTTTCCGGCTTCTAAAGCATTTTCTTTTTAATAATCGCGGCAAGTTTTCAAACGACGTGACTTGAAAGGCTGCCTGCGTATGACAATTTATGCAAAACAAACGAATACCTACCTCATCAATTTTATCGCACAGTATTTTGTATGTGTTGGGTGTTTCAGGATAGCCTTGAGAAACTTCAGGAAAAGAAAGTACTTATTATTAGAAGAAAAAAAATCCTTAACAGTCAAATCGAAATTCCGTATTTTTTTCACATAAAAATTTAAAATTGTGATAAAAACTCGATGGATATAGTTAGTCTGGGGAAAGGCAACAGTGCTGTCTAGGTCTAGGGAGTACAATGACCTAGTCCAGTCCCCTTTTTCTTTTCATGTCATTCAACTTTAAGTGTTTGGAATTTACCAACATGCAGATTCTACTAGTTAAGCATGCAAATTAGTCATTTTTATCTTTATTTAATAAAAAAACGGACGTTAACCGTCCACCAAATCTCGATGAAACGATTTTCACCAAAAAGTACTATAAAATGAACGGATCGGGGAAAACGTTTCATAGCTTTTAGTCTTAAAATATGGACTTTCGAACCCTGAAGTTACGAAACCCTATCCTGAAACACGCTGTATATAGAAAGTGGATGTAGCGGTGCACGACTGTTTTACGACGACGGGAGACGTGTCGGTATTTCCGGACATTTTTAGGGTCGTAAGTAGCTATAGTGTGGGATATTTACCCGCGATTAAACAATCGGTAATCCAATGCAGACAGACTACTTTATACTATACAAGCTGTGCCCGCGGCTCCGCCCGCTCTCATATTTCACTTCACTGCTAACCTCATAAGCTATTTAGCGTGATAGTAAGTAGCCTATAGTTGATGGGAAGAATCAAGCTATCCGTAGAATTTTGTTTTATTAAAATCGGTTCAGTGGTTCTCGAGTTATAAGCGGACAGACAGACAGACACTCAGACAGAAAGCAGACGTTGGATTTTATTATAGGTAAGGATAAGGATACTAATACTATATATATACTATATACTATACTATACTATATACTATAATATATACTATACTATATGTGTAGTTCAATTATAGCACGATCACGATGTTCGTGAGCACGATACATGGCGCTGAAGGCGCGATGACAGTTTCAGTTGTTTTGACATGAGACAGGAGGCTTGCCAGATCTGATGTTAGCCTTTCCGGGACATGTCTACTACCTGCAGTCCTTCACAAATAATGTGAAAAAATGTAAGACAATATCTTTCTGTTATAATTTTTACGGCGAACTTTTAGAGTTTTTTTTTTTTAAAGCAAACAGCTTTATTAAGCAACACTACACTAAAATTAAAGTAGAATCTTCCTTTACATTAATCTCTCTATCTCACTAATATCATAAATGCGAAAGTTTACTTGTTTGTTTTTTTGTTTGTTTGTTTGTTCCTCTTTCACGCCTGAACGGCTGGACGGATTTTGACGTAACTTCGTATAGGGATAGTGTATCATAGTAACATTAGTTTCAGTTTCAATTCTTAATTACGCCATAAAACCATCGACTTATATTATATTACTTTAGCATATCGCTGCATAAAACACAATAATATTTAATTGACACGGATGCATCTCAGTCACTAGCACATTGAATGTCCTAATCTGTATTGAATGACCTAGCTAGGCTGTACCTTTGCCATCGGCCTTATACACTGTGTGTGACCCGCCACTTGAAAAGAAAAGGCCCACTGCATCTCGTCCCGTGCATGTCGTAAAAGTAGCCCAAATTATAAAGAAATTGTGCCGTAATAAAAGGAGACAGGCTAGCAACCTTTCACCTTGGCACGGTCCTTCCACAGTCATGCATTATGTGCTGCCTGATATTGTCTTGTCCTAATATTTCGCCATGCGTGGTTACCTGAGTTCTTGCAGCGCAACACCGATTACTCTACTAACCCCAATTGTCTAGATACGGCGTACTGGTACGTTCACCTGCTCTACCAGTCGATGTCCCTTCCATGCTTTCGAAATATTTTGCTCATTGGGCGCGTAGACCAAATGTGCGGTACGCCCTGCTTTAATTAAATTCTATTTCAGGGGATAGAACTGAGTAAAGTTTAGCCTGTCGCTAATTAGATTAATGATACAATTTGCTCTTCCTTGATAAAGCAAGTACCTACTCCATCATAGAAGAACATTGTTTTTTAGGGTTCCGTAACTCAAAGAAACCATTATAGGTTCTTTTTCGTGTCTGTCTATGACAGTTTATTTTTAGGGCTTATTTTTACAGCTATAATTTTTTTGGAACTTTTGGACTTTGTTGTTTCGCTTTATTAGGGTTCCGTATCCGGTACGGGACCCTATTACTAAGCCTACGCCTTCTGTCTGTCTGTCTGTGTGTCTGTCTGTCTGTCCGTCCGTCCGTCCGTCTGTCTGTCTGTCTGTCCGAGGGCTGTATCTCTTGAACCGTAATAGGTAGCCCGTTGAAATTTTCACAGAATATGTGTTATTATTTATTATGGCCGATATAACAACAAATAATAAAAATAAGAAAAAGTAAAAAAATCACGGGGTTCCCATAGAATAAACTAAAAAGTGTATGCGCGCCGCGCCATCTACCGAATAGAATATGAAGCGTTTTAACCAATCATGACATTTAACTAATATGTAGCATTTCAAACACGCCATAGATGGCGTGAGTGGCGCTAACCATAACATGGATAATGGATAACATGGATAACATGGCGATACGGAACCCTCGATGCGCTAGTTCGACTCGCACTTGGCCGGTTTTTTTAATTAAGATTTTACCATTCCATAGAATAATTTCTGCAGTCTGTTTGTATGTAAGTTCGTGTTATTAAAGTTATATAGGTAAATTAGAAAATGTACAAAATTCGCCAATAATGCCCTCATCATTATCATCATCATCATCATCATCATCATCAGCCTGTATCGGTCCACTGCTGGACATAATTTTCTTTATTTCACTTACTACGTCACATTTCTCTGGCAAGGCGCGCGAGTCCGACTCGCACTTGGCCGGTTTTTCTTTAACTCGCTCTTGATATTATGACATGATTACAAAAGGCCAATGCATTTCAAATACCTAAACGATCGTTTGCTCTAAATATATATTTTCCCGTATGGAGTCAATGATTGATTAGTCTCGCTTACGTAAAACTATTCGAATTGGTTGCTTTTATTCAGTCGACCTATTTCGTGAAGTTCTTACACGTTTGATCTGCACCACGCCACAACTGACAACGATTAATTCAATGATCAATATACGAAAACGATCTCAAAATGGTGAATCTAAATTCGGTACCTACTCGTAAACACTGGAATTCCGATTCATAGTTTTTTAGGCTATCGCTCAGAAATACAAAAGCATTGTTTTGTCTAGTTTCAAAGGCAAATTTTCTGTTCTGTTTTCATAGTCGGATGGTATTTGAATTTATTATAATTGAACCGGATAGAACAAATTGTGACAAGTTTGAGTGCAGTCTGCCGTATCAGTGATCAATCAACAATACAACAATGCAATTCGCAACCCGCGGACGACCGAATGTCCACGGGTGTCGTTAGACACCTTATGGGTGGTCGCGCTTTCTATATAAAAAATACAATTAGTTATGTTATGTTCTGTATATTTTTTTACACGGAACCCTAAACCCATGTTTACCTAACCTTTGTCCGTGTTGATTATTGAGATGTTTTAATTTACGGTATGAGTTCAAAAAAGTGTATGTTTATAAATCAGTATTTAAAGTACCTTCATACCTACAAGGAAGTACGTCATATTTAAATATTTTGTTTGTAAATACGTTTTATTTCATATTATGTAATTTTCTGAAGTATACCTAAGTACTAAGTATTTTAGGGGGGGGCGTGAATAGGCACCTGTCAGGTAGATACTGCACTCGCAACCCTTGGATTGGTCGATTAGATGAGGACCTAGAAGCGCGGCATGTGGCGTCGAGCCACCCATACGGTGTCTGACGACGTCCATGGACATTCGGTCGTATGCGGGGGTTGCAACTTGCGGATGGCATGCCGACCTGACTTCTGATCTAGGATCAGTTTACGCAGGATTTCTCCCCCTCCCCTCTCTCTCTCTCTCTCTCTCTATCCATCTCTCTCTCTTTCTCACTCTCTCCCTGTCTCTACTTTCATACAAGGGCATCTCTGAAATAAAAAACCGGCCAAGTGCGAGTCGAACTCGCGCACCGAGGGTTCCTTATCGCCATGTCATGGTTAGTGCCACTCACGCCATCTATGGCGTGTCATGAAATGCTTCATATTAGTTAAATGTCATGAATATTTAAAATGCTTCATACTCTATTCGGTAGATGGCGCGCGCGCATACACTTTTTGGTTTCTTCTATGGGAAACCACGTGAATTTTGTACTTTTTCTAATTTTTATTATTTGTTGTTATATCGGCAATAATAAATAACACATATTCTGTGAAAATTTCAACGGGCTACCTATTACGGTTCAAGAGATACAGCCCTCGGACAGACAGACGGGCGGACGGACGGACGGACAGACATACAGACAGACAGACGGGTATAGGGCCCCGTATCGAATATGGAACCATAAAAAAGTACGAAAATCCTCTTTGTCTTAATAAAAATATTTAAGTCGAATGAAAATTCAAATACCTACCGTATTGATTTGTAGAATTCAGTTTCACTTATCAAATCGTCTTCATTTATTTCTACAGGGCCGCTCCGTCGCCATTTGAAGATGAAATTGCGTGGGAATGTAATGCTACATTTATTTATATTTACATTACATACAATCAAGCCAAGCATTGACATAGAGAAATGGGGACCGAGTATGTCGCAAATACTATGAACCGGTTTTCCCTTAACATTACGAACCTTGATCAAACTAGAAAGGATACTCTGTTATGGATGGAGAGCAAAAGGAATGACGATTTATTTGCTCAGATACAAGCGAAAATGTTATCGTACCGTAGAAAAATAGGTACTTCAGACTTAGTACTTTACGCCAAACAATCCACAAGCCAGTGCGCTTGTAGGCATAATATTATCCATACGACCTATTTTCAGATAATATTTTTATGATGTTTTTCTTCCTATATATTATTCGCCAACCGCTTCGGGCCATATCACCAATCTTTACGAAAATAAAATCAACGTACACATCAAATCCCTTTTTATTTCCTTCGAATTACTTATCTCGCAAGATTAAAACCACATACATGCATATATACATACCACACGCTGTATATCGACAATCGTAGTAAGCAGATTAATCGGTGTTGTGCTACAAGTACTCTTGTAAATTACAGCACAAAACCGACCACCACGTTAACAAAGTATTCGGACAAGATATCCATATCAAGCGGCAAGTAAGACACTAAGACCCACCTGCTGCGCATGACTCGGCGGAAGGATCATGCCAAGATGAGAGGTGGCTTGCCTATCGCCTTTTATCACGGCATAGTGTCCTTATCCCTTAGTCGCCTTTTACGACATGCACGAGGATAGATGCAGTGGGGCTATTCTTTTTAAGTATCTACCGGCCCCACACGGTATCCCATACGGTAAGATTGAAACTGTCGTCGTGCGAAATTATTGGGCTTTGTACGACTAAGGTTTTTATGATCATAATGAATTCATTTTAACTTATTATATCAAGATATGCACTGGATGAAACGTCGGTCGAAACGGCCTTGTAAATAGTTCGAGTTTTCCGTCCAGTTCAGTGTAGCCGACATGAAATGAAGGGAAGCACTGACATGGCACCTAGTTCACCCGGTGTTATGGGCTGACATCACGGATTCCGTAAAAAATAAAAAAAATAAAACCATGAACGCTGCACTTTCTGACCGTACCACCACCTGCAGAGCGAAACGTGTTTCCAAGTTTTCCAACATCAACGACATAAAAATCGGCCGTTATGGTCAACTCAACCAGGGCTCACGCACTCTATGTACTTGCGCGCGATAACTACCTACCGCCGACCGGACCGCCGGCGATCCATAATTCATTGGGCTGCCGACAGCCGCGTGGAGCTAACCTACGTGAGCGCGCGTTCACGCTACTGCTTCGTACGGTCGTACCTACCTATATCCAAAGAGTTTCTTTGCCTATGTCTTAATTCAAGTTGACATGGCGAAGTAACTATTAAGTAATCTGTGACATGGCTTCTGTTAATAGTGGCAGTGGCAATTTATGTGCAGTAGATGGATGTAAATCCAGCAAGAGGAGAGATAAAAATCTCTCTTTTTTCCATTTACCTGCTGATGAAGAAATGTGAGTTTATTGTTTTTGTTGAGCAATAATTACCTATTCTAAAAAACCGGACAAGTGCGAGTCGGACTCGCACACGAAGGGTTCCGTACCACCGTACAAGATTTAACACTATGTAGGTACTTTATTTTTTATATTTTTACTATTTCTTGTTATAGCGGTAATAGAAATACAGCCCGCTGACAGACGGACGGACGGCGGGGCTTAGTAATATGGTCCCGTGGCACCCTTTGGTACGGAACACTAAAAATGGTAGGTAGATAGGTATTTTGGTTTATGTTGTGTTTCGCTTGAGTTTCGGTATGTTCGATATATCTGTCTGTTTGTCTATCACAGTCACTTTACGATTTGTGTGCATACAGCTGACATTTTCTGGTTGTTAAGGCAATTGTAAGACTATGTACGACGCAACGGACCGGAAAACAACGTCCGTGAAGATGGGGGTCGTCATTTGAAAATGGAGGGGGGGGGGGGGGGGGGGGAGGTGTATTTATTTATTTGGTTTTCTACAAGTAGGACACAACATAACATAAAATAACACAACAACCGTGTCAGGTTCCATAAAAAAAAAAAAGCACTTGACATGGACATATCCACGTGCTAGCAATACATATAGTGGCTGCTCAGACAGCTGACATATAGTGGAGGGGGGGGGGGGGGGGGGGGTTCACTGAAATCGATTGCCTACGGCAATAAGTCCGCCTTCTGCCAAGCAGAAAGGTGTATGTAAAGGTCGACTGGAAGTAATTGCCGCCGGCAATAAGTCCAGCTTCGCTTGGCAGATGTATTTTTAATCTATACCGAATAAAATCGGTTAGATAAGCATGCGTACAGGTAACAATAATAACATTACAGGGGTAGTAGGTAGGTAGGATTACCTGAAGTATTTTCGGGCTGAACTAATTTCTTCCTTTAATATATTTTAACGAGGGCGAAGCCGCGGGCTAAAACTAGTAGTAGCCTATATGTTAAACAAAAAAAAAATTGGTACCTATCTAACAGTAAAAAAACATTTTTAAATCTGTGCTGCAGCTCGCGAACAAACATTCACACATATTTCCTCTTTACAATATAATAATATTAAAGATTGTGTAATGCATTGATATTTTTATCGAAAGTAGCAGCCCTAACGTCACCGAATTTGCTTCAAGGCCCCGCGTCCGCGCGCAGCTGCAAAGCAATAATCACTTTACGCTCTTTCGTTTAGGTACATTTTCGCACGCAGCGACTGGCGTCGTAAAAGTTTAGGCTATTAAAGCCGAAGGTACGTAACTTTTTCTATGGAGAGATTCATCTGTTACGAAGTAACTATTTAGTAATCTGTGACTCAACTAAACTGCTTATTTGATGATCGTTCGTTTGTCGGAGACCTTACGACCTTCTCTGTTGATGTTGTGAAACATTTTCACAAACAAAACATCAAACTTTGATGAACGCTAAAGGTGAATTTTGAGGTTTCAAATTTGAAAAGGTGTTTACCACGAAAACAATCCTGAGTGCCCGGACCCCACCCTGGAATTTAAATTGGGGCGTGGTGGTATGAATATTGAATTTCGGTAGGTATTTACTTACATTCAAATATGTTTTCTTACTGTCAATATGATATATGTATGTGTGCGTGTGTGTATGTGTAAATGGTTGAGCTATTACATAATTTAATTACTTCCATAAAACAAACATATTCCCAATATTTCCCAAAGTATCTTCCTTTACAGAAAATACTGAAAAAAGGGCCAAATGCGAGTCCGACTCGCGCACCCAGGTTTCCTACCACCACGTATTATTAGAGCTTGCACAATAATCACGCCAAGTTTGACGTATAACCGTTTTTACGAAAGAGAAAAAACAAAAAACGTTGATAAAAAAACACGCTTTTTGTATTGGGAACTTTTTAATTTGTATTAATTTTTTTTATGTAAACCAACATGGGTGGCTGTGCCGACAGACCGATGGCGCAGTCGGCAGAGCCAAAAACACCTCTCCTCGCGAAACCACGCTCAGTTAGGTGCCATGCCAGCACCAATTTTTTTTTATTATTAGGATATCCGCCATAATAAGACATAGTAGGTATTCTGTAAAAAAATCAATCGGCTACCTATTACAGTTGAAAAGATACAGCCCTTTAAAGGTAGGACATACGGGCAGACGGACGGAGCCGTGGCGGCGGAGCAGCGCGGCGGAGGCGGCGGCGGCGCGGCGGCGGCGGCGTAGGCTTCGTAATAGGCCTCCGTACTGATAAGGAAGCCTAAAAATTATGCCCCCAAATTCTTAGAAAATAGAAAATAAGAGTTAATCCTACCACTTTTTCACTCACATCACTCGCCTTGGCGAACTAGATGCCAAGTCAGTTCTTCCCTTTGGTCGTGTCGGTTAAGCTGGACGGAAAACACGAACTATTTACACAGCCGCTTCGACGGACCTTTCGTTCGTGGCGTTGTTGGTAACTACAAATGAAATGAAGGGAAGCACTGACATGGCACCTAGTTCACCCGGTGTTATGGGCTGACATCACGGATGTTGTAGGTGATGTAGCCAACTGTGTCAGTTTCCATTTAAAAAAAACCCGGACGGGTATGTATAACCCTACCCTTATAAGGTGCAGGTTCTAGAACTTCTAGAACACATCGAATCCGTAATGTCTTCCTTGATTCTTCTTCCAACTTGTGTCGCACTCGCACAGCACATTGACAACAGAAATTAAGTGGGTCCAATAAGGCTCTATTGTTCCCATTAAGACACAATGGTCGTGCCAAATAGCAACGCCGTGCGCACACCCTTAACAAGTATAGGAGGCCGTAAGTGGCGGTGGACGCGCCATAAGTGGCACTTAAATTATATAAGTCACTGTACAATGCCCTCAGGTTATTCAAAATTACGTACTGTTTGACGAATTAGTACAAGAATGGTATGTAAATGTTTTTAGGAAGATTTTAAAGTAGTTAGGTACTTGATACTTTTTAGCCGTCAACAAAAGGAAGTTATGTAACCTAATGTGGCCTTTCACATGTGTGATGAAAATTTTTAAAATTTTAAGATATTAATTTATGGCATAGGCGTTTAGCAAGTACCTACTTTATTTATGAATATTAATTTTACCTTTTTATATAAAAAAATAAATAGTCAAAATATTTTTTTCACATACGACCTTTTTAAAGTACTAGATACTTTTTGGCCGTCAACAAAAGGAAGTTTTTGGCCTTTTACGCGTATGATTAAAAATTTAAGCCGTTAATTTATGGCATAGTCGTGTAACGATTACTTACTTTATTTATTAAATTCATTTTATCTTTTTCTTTTAATTAAAAAAACACATTTTTCACATACGCCCTTCCAGAAGTAGGATGAACTAGCCCGTATCCGGCCCAGGCAAGGTATGTCTGCCTGCGATGACGCGATTTATTTAGTACAACAAAAATATTACCATCTGAATTTTATAACACATTGTAGTTACCTAAAGAAGTAAATTTACATGAATAAATAAGTAAAGAATATATAAATTAAATTAAATGCTAACAATTGTTTGACTCACCTTCTGATAGAGAAAAGGTCTTGTCAGCGCCAGCCATCGCTCCAGTGACATCACAACGGTGATGCACACCGATCCAATCCCGAACACCCTCAGAACAACCCTCACTGCGCAGTACCATCGAGTCTGCACCACCAACGGCAAGTGGTCACTTGTTATCATCATAGCCATCATTCCGATCAGCGCAACCAAGTCGTTGGCAGCCAATGTTGTCAGCATCAACAGATGCTTCCGGTTTCTCATACGTCTCTCTCCTCTTCGCAAAGCAATGATGGCTGCCATGTTACCGAAAATACCGACGACATAGATTATCTTCAACAGCCAGGAGAAGAAAGGCGATATCGTTGGTGGTGTATCTTGTGTGGTGGCATTTTGAAATTGGAACGCCGATTCTGTTGAGGCGAGCGTTATGTTGAGTAGATTCATTTTGACGATTTTGCACTTGTATTGCTAAGTAGCTCATACACATCTGTCGATTTGTTCTATTGGTTTAAATTTCGAACACTTCTCTATTTAGTATTTTGTCAGTTGAATTTTTGGTTTTGTTTTTTGCAGTAAAGTTAATTTAACTGTTCGCGAATTCAGTTTCTATTAAATGCTTTCACATGGCTTTCACTTGATATTCGAGTCAAGGGACATTTGAAAATAAATTATATTTTCCCTTTGTACGTGCTCTTTTTAATATTCTAAGGAACCTCATTCACAATACTTAGAATGTTTTAATTCGTACACATTTAAATTCAGTGGTGACTTTGAGAAACTTGGTCTGCGGTTTTCATAAAAATATGGCCTACTTAATATTGACTTTCAATAGTAGTAAGGGACATTCTTAAAACCAGCCGCAATTACCTTCATGTTATTTAGGTTTTCCATCGTCTCATTTTTAGCTGTTCAAGAGACAGTCCGGTTGTAAAGCGCCGTACCTGTCGCACGAACTCGCACGTTTCTGTGCGACAGGGATGACGCTCTACAACCGGATTGTCTCTTTCTAAAGCTCGACACGCATTATTTTCTGCCGGGAACTCTACAAAGAGAGTTCTTGAATCACAATTTCCCTTCTGGCTTTTACTGTTGTCGATTGCCGAAAAAAAAAGTTTGATCTAAATAAACCAAAAAATTATTTAAAAGAAGCCTTGAAAGTACATTTCTGAAGTACTAATCAATTTTCCGATTTATTATATCTAACGTATAACTCTCCCTTCATATCAAGTTTAACGATAAAATAAATTTTACCATTTTCTCTATAACTATTTGGGTCATTAATTAGTTCATTACAGAGCGCGCGAGACGACACTATATCGATTCCTGTTTGAAGTGCATACTAGATAGAGATAGACATTGGTTCTTTGTTTAGCTTCCGTGCCACAGTTTGACTTCGTGGGAGTCAATGGTTTGTTCCTTGGAAATTAGTATCTAGAAGACGCATTAACTTGTCGAAGAAATTACAAATAGGTGAAACAAGTGAGTATCAAAATTTTAAGGTGTCATTGTGCGACTCTAATGAATAATTAAAAAAAAAATGTTTTTTTATGTAATCCCGCATGGCATGAGTCAGAGGGGGTCATAGCACATGTTTCGACCAGTCAATGCCACCTCCGAGAAATTTACCTTTGGATTGCTGGCTATACTGAACTAGATGAATACACACCCGAGACTGGCATGCGGTCACTTTACATCCAGTACGGTGGTATCAACCCAGTCGGCTACAATTATAGCTTACCACCTAGTATGGGGCAAGGGATGGGCAAGGGTCTATAGTTTTACACTGGTGCCCAATAACGGTGGTCAAGCAGTAGGTGTAGGTAGGTATGAACGTAAAATTTTCCGTCAAAAAAACTCATTGATTCGAACCACGGGCCGTGAAATGAAGTCACCAAGCCAAGACCACCCAAAAATAAACTCATGATCCCCATACATTTTTCGAATTATCCTCCACAAATATTTTGTCTTTTTTTTCAATTTGAAACAGCGAAGTTTCTTGACAGTTCTTCTTCGCTGTGATAATCGAAATGGCAAAATACTAAATGTTAAATGTTAAAATATGACGAATCCGAGTGCAGTGTACTGTCCATGGATGATGAAGTTTTTTATTTGAGCTCTAGAATTATCCCTTAAAACGTTTGATCATAATCATTGATGAATCATCTGTATGTGTAGAGCTCACTCGCCTTCTATCTGTTGCGATTGGAATGCATGCCGACCAAACCAGTTAAAATGTTTGTCAATACCTTTTCTGGATATTTATTTTCATCGTTTTATAGATTTGTTATTTATTACGAAGGGAAGTGCTCGTTAAAGATGTTTACTGTAGTCGGGTATCTAATTAATGTCCCACTTAGCTAAATTTCTAGCGCTAGCTAAGCTTTTTGAAGCTTTCATAATTCGTTGAAGAGAAAATTGAAAAATGTAATATAAAAAAAATATGATTTTTTTGAAACACACGGTACCTATGTAAGAAAATTGAAAACCTATACTACGTAACAATAGAAACGTAATATATGTATAAAGTAAAGTAAACCTACCCATAAATAAAAATATTCATCCATCATGGGCATCAATGGCATGGTCCCCATGACGTATGTTAAATTTAATACCTTTTAATATTATTATTTGTAGGTACATAAACTTTCACAATTCCCTTATTATTATTCGTACTAGAAACTTCGTCTTCCTTGTTTATTGTCAAGAACTTGACGCAATCAGGAAATTGTGATATTGGAATAAATTAATGAAGTTTCATTGGCGAAGTTTTAAGTGTTAACGAAGACAACATTCGTACATAAAAACTTTTGGAAGAAAACTCTTTAGAAGTTTTCTATTTATTATAAATGTCATATCGAAAATTATGTCTGTCGTTCTCTGTAACGGCTAAAACGATTTAGGTACGTGGGGTTTTCACAAATTGAATGTGCAATGCACAGATCATATCTTCAAGGTAATATCCAACATATTATTTTTGTTCACCGTTCAGCCGAAGAGTGTTACGCGAAAATATTACGCGAGGTGTAAAATAACTTGATTTTTACCCGACCCGAAAAAAGAGGGTAATATTTTTTGATAAAGTAAACTATATACAGGGTGTTTCAGGATAGGCTTGAGAAACTTCAGGAATAGAAAGTACTCATTATTAGAAGAAAAACATCCTTATCACTCAAATCGAAATTCCGTATTTTTTTTTTTCATACAAAAATTGAAAATTGTCATAAAAACTTGATGGACAGTGAGTATGGGCAGATTTGGCAACAGAGCTGTCTAGGTCTAGGGAGTGCAATGACCTACTACAAGCCCCTTTTTCTTTTGATGTAATACAAATTTAAGTGTTCGGAATTTACCTACATGCATTTAAATTCTACTAGTTAAGCATGTAAGTTATAGTCATTTTATTTTTATTTAATAAAGGCGGATGTTAACCGTCCACCAAAGCTCGATGAAACGATTTTCGCCAAAAAGTACTATAAAATGACCGAATCTGGGAAAAAATTTCAGTGCTTTTCATCTTCAAATATGGATCCTTCTCGAACCCTGAAGTTTCCAAACCCTATCCTGAAACAGCCCTGTATATATATTATAATAATACGGAGAATATAGATAAAGTAATAACAATCAAAACCGGAAATAAACCAGTTAATAAATTATAATTCTTAGTTTTCGCCCGCGACTTCGCCCGCGCGAAATTCAGTTATCAAAAATATTCAAATAATGGATAGGGTGTATGGATACGAGTACTTTGAATATTTTTGATAACTGAATTTCGCGCGGGCGAAGTCGCGGGCGAAAACTAAGAATTATAATTTATTAACTTGTTTGTTTCAGGTTTTGATTGTTATTACTTTATCTAGATTCTCAGACATCATAACATTTGCGAAATTAGATAACTTTATGCATTACTGAAAACTTTTTTAGGAAACTTCGACCGATGGCGTCTATTTCGTTTTATTGACCCTTTCACGGCCTTTTCCACTTGCCAACTTTTGATCAAGTCCTTTACAATTTCTAAGACGCAGTGTCTTCTTGGAACTTGAACTTGAACTTGAAGTTTTATCCTACTCTATAGTTTTGAAGGTTTGTACCGGGTGTCGCGGCGCGCGGCGGGCACAGTGGCAGCAAAACTTATAATATCTGTCAGGCGTCTATATCTCTGTCCGGTGCGTTTTTTTTATGTAATCCGATATGGGTGGCTGAATCAGAGGGGCCAGAGCACATGCTCCGACCAGCCAATATCACCTCCGTAAAGGTAGGTGCCATACCGGAGACTTCTCTTTTTGGATTGCTGGCTATACTGGACTAGAGGAGAAAACAGCCGAGGTTGCTATGCGGCCAACGCTAATTGCTACATCCATTACGGTGGCACCAACCCAGTCGACTACCACATAGTAAGGGGCAAGGGAAGGGACATACAGTCGAAAGTATACAAGTAATTTATAATTAACTAGCTGTGCCAGCGGCTCCGTCCGCTCTCATATTTGACTTCTCTGCTAACCTCATAAGCCATTTAGCGTAATAGTAAGTAGCTTATAGTTGATGGGAAGAATCAAGCTATCCGTTGGTTTTTTTTATTAAAATCGGTTCAGTGGTTGTCGAGTTATAAGCGGACAGACAGACAGAAAGCAGACGTTGGATTTTATTAAAGGTAAGGAAAGGATAAGTATTTATATGCAAGTAATTTATAATTAATTTATAATTAATATAATGCAAGTAATTGGTTCCGTCAGAAATAACTCATTGGTACACGCCGGATTCGAACCCCGAACCTCACGCACGCAAGAGAAGCCGACGCCCAAACCACTCGTCCACCCGCCGCTATTCCCAAAGTGAACACTCAATTTACCGAATAACATTAATCAATGTTTAGGATCTGTGGTTTAGGCATTACGCCATATTTTGAAGTAATTATCGCTAAAATATAATAATAGAAAACAACATGTTTGAAAATATTGTAAAGCGATCAAATTCACTTCCATATTTAGTAAAGAAAGCTTTTCAAGCATTAACAATGCCAACAGTTATAAAAATTTACAAGACTTACATTCGTCCTCTACTGGAATATGGTTTCCAAATCTGAAATCCTTATTTTGCCAAGGACATAAATTTACTTGAAAGTGTACAGCGTATAGCGACAAAATTGGCAATAATTCTAAGAAAAATACCGTATGTATGAACAAAGATAAAAAATCCTCAAACTAACAACGCTGGAGCAACGAACACATAGAGGAGATCTGATAGAGACTTACAAAATACTGAAGCGACACTACGACTGCCCAGAGCTGGAAAGCATGTTTGTGTTAAATTCAAACAATCACATAGGTATAAGAGGTCACAGCTTGAAACTCAATGTCACAAGCTTCTCAACCGAAGCAAGAAAACACTTCCTGACTAACAGAATCGTAAATAGCTGGATTAAACTGCTCGAGGAAGTTATTGAAGCATCCTCAATAAACACATTCAAAAATAGGCTTGACAAGTATTTAAAAATCGAAGAAATATAACAAATATCAACACCAGTGATCATTATAGGCACAGAACACATCAGAATATTAAGCTGCTAGTTCATTAACAAATAATAATAAAATGTTTTCTGCCCAGTTCAGTGTAGCCTAAAGGGAAGCACGAGATACTTTCGGTATTCCGATCGGGAAACTTCGAGCGAGCATTTCTAGTGCTTCCTTTTTGGCTACGCTGAATTTGACCAAAACTTTGCCGTTGAGTGAGACCCAGGACGTATTGAATACGTACAATAAATGATTGTGACCCCCGCTAAATGTCAATAAACATCAAATGAAGATCGTGCCCACTCCACTCCTAGCCGCCCTCGCGCAGTCATTAAGGGGATTAGGGACTTGGGAAATACTTAGCGTCGCATAAATTTACATTTGCCAAGGTTGGAGCTTAAGGGGATGAGCAACAACACCCCTTTAGGGCGAAGTATAAGTACACATGAAACTAATTCCTTGTGGTGTATCATTTATATTTCGAAAAAAAAAGTACTACCGGAGATTTGCCCATGCCCTTAAAAACTACCTATTCATATCACAATTCTTCAGACCAAAAATTGTAGTGGTGTTACAATTGTAACATATTCAAAATTAACATAATTTGTACAAAGTCACTACAATAAAAAGTAACGATTACATTAATTTTTAAAATATAATTTTTTCAAAACATTACTAAAGAGTGTTTTATGTGTAGATTGGCGCTGTTATGGTACGTTGACACGATGCGCACGAGAAGCATGCCGCCTTCTCGAACGAGAAAACTCGCATTCGTGAAGCGTTCGTGGAACTGTTTACACTATTCCACATCTCGATCGAGCTCGTCTGTGTTTCTCTGTATTGACAGTTGCAAAAATGGAGTCTGTAGACGAAGGTGTGGCGTGTATTGGTGCAATTTAGCAGCGCGTCGTTTGATAAGAAAGAAAATAAAGAAGAAAAAAACAGAAAAGATTTTTTTTTATATAAACTGACACGGTTGGCTACATCACCTACAACATCCGTGATGTCAGCCCATAACACATTGGTGAACTAGGTGCCATGTCAGTGCTTCCCTTCGGCCGTGTCGGCTACACAGAACTGGACGGAAAACACAAACTATTTACATAGGTAGCCGTTTCGACCGACCTTTCATTCAGTGCGGTGGTACCAACCCGGGCGGGTTAAACCCTACCACCTAGTAATATAAGAAGGGAGTCATCTGAGATCTATGTGGATAAGGAAATGGATAAGTATACTATAAAGATAATTTAATTATTTGCACATCTGTCCACTTTGTCATGGTGCCGTAAACAACAAAAAACCACTAAGAAAACTTTTTTGCACCATCAAACTTCGTGCGAGACGCTCCTCTCGAACGCCAACTAATAAACATGCATGATCTCGTTCGCGCTCGAACGACGCTGCGTTCGTGCACGCATGCGAGCTTGCGAGAACTGTCTACACGGTGCGTGAATGCGTTCGAGAAGCATTTCTCGTGCGTGAACTCGCATCGTGTCAACCAGGCATTAGAGACAGGTTTGTGAATAATGTGAAATTGTAGTTGAACTAACGTTGTGAACTGTATAAAACCGGCCAGTGCGAGTCGGACTCACGCACCTAGGTTTCCGCACCACAAAAAAAACTTTGAAAAAAAAACACACGTTTCTTGTATGGGAACCCCCCTTAATTTTTTACCTTTTCTATATTTTATTATTTGTGGTTATGTCCACTATAATAACACATATTCTGTGATAATTTCAACCGGCTACCTATTACGGTTCCAAAGATCGGCAGTAGGCCAAGCCTCTTCAAGAAGCTTTTGGCTTCACTGCTCCACGGACGGAGGGTTTCAAGCAACCGCAAACGTAGGAAATTAAGCCTCCACTCATAAAACTCTTATCTTTATTTGTTCATAGTCCAGGAAACGAATGATTGCAGCCGGAAAGCTCGAAAGCAGAAGTTTGACTTCGGAACTTTGTTCTGACTAGTTAGGAGGTAAACATACTAAAAGTCCCCACCACTGGGGGGTGCGCCCTTGGGGCACAAAAAAGGTCCCATATTTCGGTTTTTCGCTTATATCTCGAAAACGGTGCATCACAGGAAAAACTGTTCAATTACGAAATAAGAGGTGATAAACTACAACTTTGGTATTACACCCTTTTTACCAATTCTCAATCGTTGTCGAGATATAAGGTCCGAAAAAAGGCCGATTTTCAAAAATGAGTTTTTTACCTCACGTTTTTTGTCATACATTGCTTTTATTTGCAAATAAAATCGGCCTTTCTTCGGACCTTTTTTTCGGCTACACTCTTATTTGAGCACTCAAACAAAGAAATATCCCAAAAATTATCTAAACACATTATATCCACAGAACAGCGATCGGCAGCCGTGTTCCCCTAGCCGGCCGCCCCTACACCGGGTTCCGTATCCATACGGAAGCCTATTACTAAACCTACGTCGTCTTTCTGTCTGTCTGTCTGTCTGTCTATCCGTCCGTCCGTCCGGTCCGGGTGCTGTCTTTTGATAGCGTAATAGGTAACCGGTTGGAATGTTCACAGAATATTGTGTTATTATGGTGGATGTGGCAACAAAAAAATTAAGGGGTCCCCATACAATAACCGTGCTAAGAATCAATTAGTCACGCTACTGAATAATAGATGGCGCCACAGGTTTTTATATTTTGCATTGAAGAAAGACAAAAGATAGACGGATATGGTATTTTGACAGGTATGGTATAGCAGGTCTACGGAACCCTCCGTGCGCGAGTAAAGTTCGCACTTGACCGTTTTTTTTTATTTTCAATGCAAAGAAGCGCTAATTTTACGGTTTTATTACGCAAATGTTGTAGCTACATACAAGAAAAGAAAATGCAAAGGCATCGTATTTTACCCCTTAAAATAAATTTTACTCGTTTAACCTACCTACGTACCTACGAACGTAAATCAGACCCAATAACATTTCACTCCTACCTTGTCAAGCCTTCCGATTCATAAAATAGGCTATACGTTACGCAAGCCGAAATAGATTATACGTGAGAACGACCTATTTTCCATTATTTATTATACAACGTGTCCCAAAACTCAACGTCAAGCGGGAACCAGGGAGTAGGCCAGTTTATGACTACCCAGGGAAAAATAAGAAGAAAAATCGGAGTGATTGGTTTTTTATGATATGAGCATTTTTTGAAAAACGTTAAAAATTTACATTTTAGGTACTACGACTACAAATTTGCAAATATAATTGTTAAATTTTTTATCCCAAATAAAACCAGAATGTCAAAAATGTGAAAAATATTCAGTAAATTTTTTTCTAAAAAAATAAATAACTCAGATTTTTTTTTTGTTATTTTTCCCTGGGTACTCATAAACTGGCCTACTCCCTGGTTCCCGCTTGACGTGAGTTTTGCGACACGTTGTATATGAATTCAGGAACTCCAGGTGTTTATATAAAATCTTAATATGCTTGAATATAAAATCTGAATTGTTGAATATCCTCAACTCAATATTGTATTTTTTTTTATTGTAAGCTCGACATATGGCGCCGAAGCATCCATGAGGTGTCTAACGGCGCCCATGGACATCCGGTCGTATTCGGGGGCTGCGAATGTCATGCCGGCCTGACAGGTGCCCATTCACGCTCCTCTTGAAGGACCCGACACTGCACTTGGGGGGAAATATATGAGCAGGGAGAGCGTTCCAGAGTTTACCGGTTCTGTAAAGGAAAGATCTGCAGAATCGATCTGTCGTCCGTTTTATGAGGTTTTATGCAAAGCTTTCGTCCACGACTCCACCCGCGTACAATCAGGACTTTACTACTGCTACTCACATCACATATGAGCTATATCGAAGATTTGCATCATACATATTCATTCATTCAGTATTGAAACCTATTCCAATCACTTGTACGATCATTGCTCTAAGAACTTTTCCCAACGCAAAAGGAGGGGTGTTATAAGTTTAACGCCTCCGTCTGTCTGTATGTTTGTCTGTCTGTGGCATCGTAGCTCCGAAACGGATGGGCCGATTTGGATTCGGTTTTTCTATTGGAAGCTGGGTTAACCGGAATATGTTTGAGCACGTACGAGTAAGTACCAACATCGGCACTTTTCCCAATTGGTTGTCTCTGCTGTAAAATGGGAATTTATTACACTTTCTCTCGTCGCCTTTAAGTAAATAAACGAAAATTATTACAAAACGAATTTGTGTAATTGTAACCAAACCTAACCTAACAAAATTATTAGTTAATAAGTTTAAATTACGTCTCTTAAAAATCTTGAAATAAAAGTTAAATTACAAATTTAAAAGACCCCCGTCACATCAACAACCCTTAAATAGAAAATAATAATTTCCGCTTGGTTAATTAAAGGCGTTGGGGGGGGGGGGGGGGCTTAGTTTATTTATTTATTTATTTATTTTGGCACAAACAGAAATATGTCACATGTTAAAATAAAAATTACTTTAAATTACAGACATAGTTCCTAAACGTTTGTACACTTCGTGGTTAATTTAGGGCAGTAACAAATCAATTAAAAAAATAGAACAATAATTAGAACCAAAAAAAAATTTATATAAAAAAATAATTAACTAATAACAATAACTAGAAATATATAGGTAAATGACAGCAAAATTAAATTTATAAGCTAACAGAAACTAATGAAAAAATATATGTGTATAACAGCTATATAGGTGTATATCTAGGAACGTGAATAAAATAAAGAACATACCGCACGCACGTACTAGATATGAGCGCCGATAACCAGACGATCGGCGGGGCGGCCGGCGCGCCGACTCAAAATTGTCGGAGGCGGCGGCGGCGCGGGGCGGCGCGACCTTCTATGGGCGCGTTCAGGTAGAAGTTGGTAGTTAGTAAAAAACAATTACTCGGTTCTCCGACGCCCGAAATTATTATTTTTTATTTTTAAGGGGTGTTGATGTGTCTGGGCTTTTATAATACAGAAATCATTTTATATATAATTGGGGCTTGCCATAATTTTTTCACCGTGGGCAAACATTCCACAGTTTTTTTTTTATGGATACTGACACGGTTGGCTACATCACCTACAACATCCGTGACAGCCCATAACACCGGGTGAACTTAGCGCCACGCCAGTGCTTCCCTTCGGTCGTGCCGGCTACACTGAACTGGACGGAAAACACAAACTACATAGCCGTTTCGACCGACCTTTCATTCAGTGCGGTGGTACCAACCCGGGCGGGTTTAACCCTACTACCACCTAGTAATATAAGAAGGGAGTCATATCCCTAAGTCGCCTTTTACGGCATACACGGGGAGAGATGCAGTGGGGCTATTCTTTTAAAGTACCGGCCCTACACTGTACAGTTTTAGAAAAATATATTTCTGCGATACTAATATCTCACACTGTTTTTCACATATCAACAGTAAAATTACCCCTTCGGCCGCCTACGTAACCGGAGTTTCGTAACTGGTTTCGGTGAAGTAATTATTTACGTAACCGTGTGCACGTAACCATACATGTGACAGATTAGTAAGACTGTTCTTTAACACTCGTAGAAAAGCAGATATCACCATTATTCACCAGATATTCCCAAAGGGATAGTGTGTACTAACTCTGTAGGCTGAAAATGTCCTTCCTTCTATCGCCAGAGGACATCCTAAAACCTACATCAAGTCAATTATTACTCACAGTATGAAATTTGACCTGATTTTCGGACATGGTTTTTTTACTCCAGAACTAGTCAGTCTTTAGTATTTTAAAAGGTAGAGTAGAACCCCCGTGGGTCAGTTATGTATACTTCCAAAGTTATAAATTTTTGAAAAACAAACTTTTTTTTGGCCGAAAAATTAAAAAAAATTATTGCTTATGGAATATATTAATAATTATATTTTTCAATATACAAGAATGACTTTACCCCCCTTATTTGAAGCTATTTCAAACCTCCTACAGTTAGTACAAAACGAGTAAAAATTTATTTTTTATTTTTCGTTTTTATTTTTTTTCTCCTAAACCAAGTCGCATTAGCACAAAATTCTTACATTACAATTAACCCTAGACCATGTTTAATAAGTACCAGAAAAAACAAAAGATAATCCCGCTTGGTATAGGAGTTATAGCTACTCAAGTTTTTTCGTTAGGGTTGCCATAAAATTTCGGCCCAAGTTTGGCCGAAAATTTTAAACAACTAAATAATAGTTTGTCCAAATATATCTATGAATAAATTAACCAAGACTTGAAATAGAGCAACAGTAAAAAAAATTGTGAGAATTTTTTTTATTTTAACGTGGAAATCCGTTGTCTCTGCCTACCCCACTGGGAAACAGGCGTGACGTTATGTATGAATGTATGTAGTAAAAAAAATTCTTAAAATATACCTACAGATAAGTACAGAGTAATTAAAATAATAAATAAAAAACAAGATACGTTTTATGGAATATAATATTTATTTGCATATTTCTTTACATTTATTATTTTAGGGTTAGGCAGGGGATGAACAAAAATAATGATGCCAATTTGTTAATAATAATTTCAATAATAACAGTATTGAAGAATACTTACACTCCATTCAACCTAGCAACTATTGCCGAGCGGTTTCTCTTTCTCTATACTTCTCGCTCTCGCAAAGAGTGATTGAAGTGACTGTGAACTGAGGTTATGAATATAGTTTAATTTAAAAAATGTATTTTATTATTGTTTATTTATTTGATGAATGAAATTTTGCAATAAACCTGTTTATTTTTTGCTTGGAATCATGTTAAATATTTATATTTTCACGGTAAATTATTAAATATTAAAATTATATATTATTTAAATTTTGTGCCTAATGTACTTACTTCAGCCACCGTTTCAGCTGTTCACGTGAACTTTTGTTTTGGTCATAACTCAAGAACCACTGGTGCTAGACTCATCGTGTTGGTACTCAAACTTCAGGTCTCGGTGAGATCTATCCATCTGTCACGTGAACTTTTGTTTTGGTCATAACTCGAGAACCACTCGTGCTAGACCCATCGTGTTGGTACTCAAACTTCAGGTCTCGGTGAGATCTATCCATCTGTCACGTGAACTTTTGTTTTGGTCATAACTCGAGAACCACTCGTGCTAGACCCATCGTGTTGGTACTCAAACTTCAGGTCTCGGTGAGATCTATCCATCTGTCACATAAACTTTTGTTTTGGTCATAACTCGAGAACCACTGGTGCTAGACCCATCGTGTTGGTACTCAAACTTCAGGTCTCGGTGAGATCTATCCATCTGTCACATGAATTTTTGTTTTGGTCATAACTCGAGAACCACTGGTGCTAGACCCATAGTGTTGGTACTCAAACTTCAGGTCTTGGTGAGATCTATCCATCTGTCACATAAAATTTTGTTTTGGTCCTGAAGTTTGAGTACCAACACGATGGGTCTAGCTCCAGTGTTTCTCGAGTTATGACCAAAACAAAAGGTCATGTGACAGATGGATAGATCTCACCGAGAACTGAAGTTTGAGTACCAACATGATGGGTCTAGCACCAGTGGTTCTCGAGTTATGACTAAAACAAAAGTTCACATGACAGATGGATAGATCTCACCGAGACCTGAAGTTTGAGTACCAACACGTTGGGTCTAGCACCAGTGGTTCTCGAGTTATGACCAAAACCAAAGTTCACGTGACAGATGGATAGATCTCACCGGGACCTGAAGTTTGAGTACCAACACGATGGGTCTAGCACCAGTGGTTCTCGAGTTATGACCAAAACAAAAGTACACGTGACAGTTGGATAGATTTCACCGAGACCTGAAGTTTGAGTACCAACACGATGGGTCTAGCACCAGTGGTTCTCGAGTTATGTATGACCAAACAAACAAACAAACGAACAATTTACTTTCGCATTTATTATAAAGTGAGTAACGTAATTTTCTTATGAGTGTTGCATGCATGCATTGCATAGTGCCATTCAGTTTTTGTGAAAAGCAACATGTGAAAAATATGCAAAACAATTTTATTATTATGACTATGACGCCTATGAAAAGCTACTGATTGTAATGCGTCGACTCAGAATAAAAACGCAATACTAACTCCCAGGCGTAGCGGCGCACGCGCCGTTATGGTTTTGAGATGGCTTACGCATACACCTATGACTCACACATACAACGTTTTGTCCTGTGTAAAGAAGGGTAATAACCGTTGCGAGAGCGAGAAACCGCTCGGCATTAGTTGCTAGGATGAACGGAGTATAGGCTACGAATATTTCCGAAATGAAAACAATTGTTAATCCTCTTAATCCAATTGAAGTGGATGGATGAGAAGAGCGGAAGACCGCGTGTGGTGGCGTGCCTTGGGAGAGGCCTATGTCCAGCAGTGGACCGATACGGGCTGATGATGATGATGATGATGATGATGATGATGATGATGATGTTAATCCTCAGCACTGAGAAATAGGCCACCTTCTCCCAGACCTAGACACTCATCAAGCGCCTGATTTTCCGCATCGATTTTGATTTCCTCAGCATCCTTCGGTGCAGATTCTTCGGCGAAAGTGTTGGCATCTGCCGGTTTTAGCAATGCTAATGCCTGAGATGGAAGTGGTAACTTTCGCAACTTTTTCTGTCTGTGGCGCAACCTAATGTTGGAGATGAGAGGATCTCTAGGCATTTTCTAACAGAAAAGCTTTGGGGTATGACAGCTAATTTCTTACCAATGTTTTTATTGATATAATTTGGAATGTTTACAATAGCTAACGTATACCTACGTGCATCAGAGCACGTTAAAACAATCGAAAGTTACTAACTAGGTATATCACTACTAGAAATATTTTTTTTAATCCCGGGAATTTTTCATTATTTTCAAAAGGGACCATATCAATATAATGACTGCATAACGCAATTATAAAAAATCGCTTTACCGTATCCGATCATGATAATTAATCATAATTTAATAAAAAATTCACTTTCGGCCAAAAAATAAAATTAAACTACGATTCGAAAAGTGCCAACCCTGAGTGTAAAATTGTCGGCCTAAACATTATTTAGTTAAAACTCCTATACCAAGCGGGATTATCTTTTAGTTTTTTTAGCACTTATTAAACAAGGTCTGGGGTTATTTGTTATGTAAGAATTTTGTGCTAATGCGACTTGGTTTAGGAGAAAAAAAATAAAAATTAAAAATAAAAAAAAAATTATTGCTCGTTTTGTACTAACTGTAGAAGGTTCGAAATTGCTTCAAAAAATGGGGCTATAGTCATTCTTGTATATAAAAAAATATAAATATTAATATTTTCCATAATCTCGGAGTAATATTTTTTTTTTATTTTTCAGCCAAAGAGACCCTACCTTTTTCAAAAATTCATAACTTTGCAACTATACGTAACTGACACACGGGAGTTCTACTCTAGCTTTTAAAATAGTAAAGACTAACTAGTTTGGGAATAAAAATACCATGTCCGAAAATCAGGTCAAATTTCATACTGTGGACGTTTGGTTTTCCTGGCAAATAAAACAGTTCTTATCTTTTCCTTCTGTAGGCATCACATTCATTATACAATGGTAAGTTTGTCGTCGGTATGTTCGCTTATAGGTACAGGTTGTTTTAACGGCCACTAGATTAAATTTAGAAAATGATTATTGGAATCAATAGTAAGAAAAAAGTCAAATAACTTTTTTTCTGAATTGCCTTTAAATAAAAAGTTACAGTTTTCATACAAACTAATTGATAAATTTAGTGTAAAAAGGATCTAATGTTCCGCACGAACGTGGGAATGAAAGACTCACGGTGAGTGAGCGAGCAGGGACGAGTGCGCGGAGAGAGGAGATGCGCGGCGGTGCGGCGTGAGTTTTCGACCCGACCGTTCCCGCGCCAGCACCCGCGCCAGCACCCTCCCCCGCGCGCGTCATACATATTACACTTGACGGAAACATAAATTTCAAAAATTTATATCTCAGAAACTAGACACTTTAGAGAAAAAAAATACTTACTTTTTGGTTTCGGAAAAACATGAGGATTTCGCTGGCGAAATTTATGTTCTGGCCGTTACAACATATATTCTTATAATAAAAAAATCTTCCAATGGCACGAATGTTTAAAAGGGTTATGGAAAATCAGATGCAAAACTATATTCTCCTATGAACTATATCCTTGTACACATAATATATGACCTATGTAATGCGACATATCTCCGTCAGGTTATAGGCTATATAGCATCACGCCATTATTCATATCAGCTGAGCAGTGGGGCCGGAAGCGAACACATTCGGAGGAAACTCGATGATTTTCAATTGAAATTCTACTATGAAAACTAATTTACCGCGAGCGGAGCCGCGGGCACATCTAGTCTACCTACCTACATTAATAATAATAATATTATAAAGAGGTAAAGTTTGTAAGTTTGGATGTAGGACCGAATCACCGAAAATACTTATTCCATTTTTGTACCATGTGGGGCAAGTAGGTACTTTAAAAGAATAGCCCCACAGCATCTCTCCCCGTGTATGTCGTAAAAGGCGACTAAGTGATATGACTCCCTTCTTATATTACGAGGTGGTAGGGCTTAACCCGCCCGGGTTGGTACCACCGCACTGAATGAAAGATCGGTCGAAACGGCTATATAAATAGTTTGTGTTTTCCGTCCAATTCAGTGTAGCCGGCACGACCGAAGGGAAGCACTGACGTGGCACCAAGTTCACCCGGTGTTATGGGCTGATATCACGGATGTTGTAGGGTGATGTAGTCAACCGTGTCAGTTTCCACAAAAAAATAAAAAAAAATAAAAAAAAGTTTTGACCAATATTTAGAATGGACCTTCAGGATGGACATAGGCTATGCGAGCGAAGTCGCGGGCAAAATCTAGTAAATAGACAGCCTCTGGTGTATTCTCCTCTAGTCCAGTATACAGCCTGCAACTCAAGGGGAAGTCTCCTGTGTGGCACCTTCTCTGAGGTGATATTGGCTGGTCGGAGTATGGGCTCTGGCCTCATTGACTCAGCCACCCATAGCGGATTACATAAAAAACACACATTTTGTAATTTTGTCTTTGTACACAATTTTTCCCATCCACCTAATTCTTACGACCTTTCTATTTAATTCCTTATGCCTTCACATAACGGGCCCTGAAGCGTATTTTACAGGAAAATCGTCGAGAAAATATCATTTTTCACGCCACAGCACCGAAAACTCTTGCGATCAATGCCCGAAGGATTCGTGCGTGTGTGTGTGCGTAATGATAATAATACGTGTCTCTTATGAAATAGCTGTGTCAGTATTTCTGCCCGTAGGCGGCTTATCCACAGGCACCGCAGCAGGGGTGAATCGTCGATAGACGTTAGTGGGGGAGCATCCCATTGATGCCAGCTTAGGGTAGTTAGCAAATAACTTGTCTTCTATAAACATAATATAAGATGGTGTTTGAGGAAAAAAACAATCCCTTGAATTTTTTTTTTGTTCAAAGCCATGTAAATTCCTCCAGAAAAAAACTCTAGTGCATGTCGGCCGGATACAAACTTCGGACCATGAGATCTGAAGTTGTCTAAAAAAAAACTAGACATAGTTTTTGATTCATTTTCATTTCATTCAGAAGTCTTAGTATACCTTCAAAATTATCTTGTCGTTCGTTTTATACTCAGATCAGTAAAGGGATCTGAGGTTTTATGCAAAAGCTTTCGTCCACGGCTCCACCCGTGTACAATCAGGACTTTACCACTGCTACTCACAGAAAAAAACTCTTCGGTGCATGTCGGCCGGATTCAAACTTCGGACCCTGAGATTAAGAGTCCAAGGTAAGTCCACGCCGACCGTCCGCCGCTCGTTTTTCGTAGTCGGGTGTTATTTATTTTTACCGGTATAAAGACTTTGCTAAACCCTCACAACCTATCTTAGCTAATGGGCTCAAAAATGTACCGGAGCTAAAAGCCGCGGGAAAACTCATCTCGCACTGAAGGGTTCAAGGTCATCAAAAGGTCGTGTTATATTCCAAAACCCTAGGTAACAGCTGATCAAGTGGATACACGATAATTCATGATAAGAATCTAATATGCGATTCGATAATGATTTTTTCACATAATGATATACGCCTACAAACTATATTATTACTAGCTTTTAACCGCACCTTCGCTCGCTGTAGACCCGTTAGATGTATGTTTTAAGTACACAACCTGAAGTGTGAACGAAATAATAATTTAAGAAATGCTTTGATGAAACAATTTAACGACGGAGAGATTTAATTTCTTTTTTGCGATCTACAGGGCATTAGGTTACCAGTTACCACCTGATGGAAAAATGTTAAATATTCACAAATTTTTTGGAGCATGTGCTTTGTTGACCCCTTTGACTCAGCCACCTATACCGGATTAGATAAAAAAATCGTAGTTTAATCTTACCGGCAACAGAGATAGAAAAACACTAATAAATAATCACTTCAATCAAATATTCCTACAATAACAACAAATATGTTGCTATCCAACGGTTGGCCAATATTTTGTTAATACAAATTCAAAAGAGGAAAAAACGGAGCGCTACGATCACTCTTTGTGTCTATCTGTCTGTCCGTCCGTCACAGCTTATTTTCTCCGAATCTAAAAATATATTTTTGTTTTAGTACGGTTCCATAATTTGTGCGAGCCTGACTCGCTCTCTACCGCTTTTTTTATTGAGATTGTACTTTGATTGTACTAAGTACATGATGTCAACAGATTTGCGGAATATTATAAAGGAAAAAAGTTAAACTAAAGTAAATAGAAAAATCCCCAAAACCGAGGCAGCATTCGCTCGCTGAATGGATATTGCCATAAATAAAATAGAATAAAGTACATTTGTAAGAAAGTAAGTAAGTATTTACATTATGATTTAGTTCAGAAAAGTTAACAATATGGTGGGCGGACTGGCTAATTTCGATTTAAAACTTACAGAGTTCCCGCGCTTTTCAAGTTTGTCAAAAAAATCACTCACTGAAATCCATATTATTTCAATATAAGGGTTTACATTTTCACGTATTGCTTTCTTATATTTAACACCTATTTCACCTTTTATCCTTCGGGAAGTTTAATCCTCGCCGAAGCGGTCACATGACCGTCTCGTAGCAAGGACTAAAGGAGACTGCCCCGGCGCCAATTTCCTCTGATAACATCCGCGGAACGGGAGTCACACGAAATGTAATAAATAGCTGATATACGTACGGGACGTCGATATTGACCAACGCGGACCTGTAGAGAGGGCGGTAGGTTAGAAAGGCTACCTCACTCACCTACTGCACCCGTGATGTCAGCCCATTACACATTGGCGAACTAGGTGCCATGTCGGTGATTTCCTTTTGGCCGTGCCGCCTACACAAGACAAGCGGCGGGTGGCCGAGTGGTTTGGGCATCGGCTTCTCATGCGAGAGGTCCGCGGTTCGAATCCGGTCGGCGTGTACCAATGAGTTTTTCTGAAGAAAAAAATTACGTGCATATCTAAACCTGTTGCTTCACCGTTCGGAACCGGTGTAAAACTGTAGGTCCCTTCCCTTGCCCCTTACTAGGTGGTAGGCTCACATTGTAGACGACTGGGTTGATACCACCGTACTGGATGTAAGATGGCCGCATAGCAGCCTCGGTTGTGTTCTCCTCTAGTCCAGTATAGCCAGCAATCAAGGGAAGGCTCCGGTATGGCACCTACCTTCTCGGAGGTGATATTGGCTGGTCGGAGCATGCGCTTTGGCCCCTCTGACGCAGCCACCAATACCGCATTACATAAAAAAAAAGTTCCAACAACAGTTCGCAAATCTGCTGGCATGGAACCTCACTGATCGTGTCTTCGTAATTGAATTTGGCTCTATCATCGATCGAACTGCACATTCGTTCGCTCGGCATAGCGACCCATGGTGATTTCCATAAAGAAAGTTAACTGGATGGAAAACACGAACTTTTCATAGCCGTTTCAACCGACCTTCATTCAGTGCGGTGATAGCAATCCGGACTAGTTAATTAACCCTGGCACCTAGTAAGATAAGGGAAGGGATCTACCGTCCTAGGTGGAATACGAAGACTAGTACCTCGAGGGCTGTGCCGCCGCCGCCGCCGCGCGCCGCTCCACCACCGCGCCGCCCAGCGCGATCGTTATTTAGGTTATCAAGAGTCAAGACTATAGACGATCGTAGCAACTTACTGAAAACCCTTTTGTTGTCAATGTCGGAGATTTGAGAAGGTTTTACTTTCGTCGCATCGTTAGGGCACTGCCTACCTAGTTACAGGCGTGTATACAGAAACTTTTCGGGTTTCAAGTACTAATTTATTTATTCATTAAGAAACTTAACAGCTAACTTAAGTACGAACTATTACATCCACATTAATAAAAAATTGCCAATAATAAAATCACGTTTACAAATTATAATATACTAGCTGAGCCCGCGGCTCCGCTCACGTGCTTTTTTTTCCTAATGTTCTTTTTTCCTTAACTACCCCTGTATCGTGGCGAACAAAACAAACAAAACATTTTCAAATTGGTCGAGCCATTTTCGAGTTATTGCCAGACTAACGCACGGCTATTTATTTTTATGTATGTAGTATAGATACATATACACGTCCTGCTAACTAAACAAAAGGAGAAGAAAATAAAAACCAAAATAACCAAAAATAACTAAAAATTGAGAACTAAGAGAAAACAATACCACAGAATAGAAAAGAGTCAATACTAAGTTAATTATTAAATATACCTACTTATAGTAAGTGATTTTAAATTTGATTTTGAGTACTTATTAAATAATCATTGAGGACGTGCATTTGTCATGTCATGTGTGCATAATAATATTATATTTTAACAGACGAATGGAGAGCAATAGTACGCTTGCTGACATGGCATCATCTTGCATTGCATTTACTGAGGTGGATTTGGTTGTCAAAACCTATATATGTCATTGCTGTCAAGTGCAACATTGGTCCCACTCAATTCCCACGGCACTGCTGATTTTTGACGTGCTTTGTTACCTATTAGAGGCGAATTAATAGATACGTAAAGTAACTATAGCGCCACCAGGAAGTTACGATGCGTGGGAAATACGCGAAAGTGTCTGCATTCCTAAGAAGGGACGTGAACTTTCGATCGAAAGTTTGTCGATAATTTAGGTTATTAAGTCATATAATTTATCGACAAACTTTCGACCGAAAGTTCACGTCCCTAACTATCTGCATTAGGAATGCAGATAGTTTCGCATATTTGCCACGCATCATAACTTCCTGGTGGCACTATAAATACTTATGTACTAACAAAACATCTGACTTGCGAAAGTTTGTCAGTGTTCTTCTTCGCATTGAATTAGAACTTGCGGAATTTTCGACATGTCCAAGCGTACGTTACCTACATAAATGAATGAATGAAAATATGCAATAAACAATAAAAAACTCGGCGCCTACAGATGGTGTAAGGTTTTAATATGTTTGGTACTCTCAGCTGAGGGGGTCTACCGGCGTAAACTCACTCGCTAACTCACGCTTTAAACGGCGGGTGGCCTAGTGGTTTGGGCATCGGCTTCTCATGCGAGAGGTCCGCGGTTCGAATCCCGTCGGCGTGTACCAATGAGTTTTTTTTCTGACGAAAAAATTTACGTGCATACCTACACCTGCTGCTTCACCGTTCGGAACCGGTGTAAAACTGTAGGTCCCTTCCCTTGCCCCTTACAGGTGGTAGGCTCAATTTGTAGCCGACTGGGTTGTTACCACCGTACTGGATGTAAGATGGCCGAATAGCAACCTCGGTTGTGTTCTCCTCTAGTCCAGTATAGCCAGCAATCCAGGGAAGTCTCCGGTATGGCACCTACCTTCTCGGAGGTGATATTGGCTGGTCGGAGCATGCGCTTTGGCCCCTCCAACTCAGCCACCCATACCGGATTACATTAAAAAAAAAAACACAAATACTCGCATATTTCAACCAATAGCCGGGCCGGATGCCTCACCGAACGCCTTCTGATTGGTTGAGTGAGATCGTTTCTCATAACCTCATCGGCGAGTGAGTAACGCCGGTACAGGGGCAGCAGGCCATCTACATTTCATGCGTACTTCCTGAACTATGTATTCGCAAATCGTCATTCCATATAGGCAAACTACCTGTGAATACGCGGTGGTCATCATTGTAATAAACGTGTTGTCACTTAATTTAGGTAGGTACTCGTAGGTGACTGCTTAGGTTGATTGAAACAATAGATTATTTCGCCGGCAGTTAGAGGGGACTATCTACGTGGATTATTTTGTGGGCAATGAGTAAGCACTACTCCAAGTTCCAACTTCTCTTGTTTAGTAGAATTGTAGGTATAATATGTACATTAGGCGCTTAAAAGAATTGTTTTAAAAAACATTGCATCGACTTGAAGAAACTGTTAAATAATATTTTGATTGAAATTCGGACCCTTGAGTTGAAGGCGGTACAAAAGCACAAGAGGGGTTCATCTATCAATTTTCAGGTGTGCTTTTGTACCGCCTTCAATTCAGGGTTCCGAATATGAATCAAAATATGATTTAACACTTTTAAGTTCTAGTTGTTTTTTTAAGTCGGTGCAATGTTTTTTAAAACAGTTTTAACATTGAAAATGTTTTTTCGATCGCTTCAGTATATTTTCGCCGAGAGTGTGAAATCGTCCTGGTGTCGCGAGTTTTGGGGCTACGCTCAAAAAGGTTAGGTTAGAAGATACGCATCTTCTAACCTAATTTTTCTTTTTTCTTCTTCTATATTTTTCTATATTTGATATTTATTATTTTTTTACTTTAGTTAGACATAATGTCAAGCTTATCTCTTTTTAATTCTGTCTAAATTTTGGTTTAAATTTTTTAAGCTGCTTGTGTTTTTGAAAAATAATAAAAAATATATAAATCTAATACCTTTTTTTTTTATTTTGTTGAGTTTATTTTCAATGTACCTCGAAGGTCGTGTAATGTACGAGATCTGGAATTTTTTATTTCACTCTTTTTAGTTATATCACAAAACAAGTCCTGCGTAGAATTGGGCGTTAAACCGACCCGACGACGTGTTTTTTCAGTAGTGATTGGTACATACTTAACAGTCCATATCTTGAAAACTACTGAACCGATTTTGAAACTTGCACTGTTCTCTAAGTTGAAATAAATGTAAGCCAATAACAAAATTTTTTTTTACTTTATGCTCTACAGCAACACGCTAAGTTATCGGCGGCCTGAGCTGAGAGCAAATAGCAAAAAGTCAGGCGAAGCGAAGCCACGGGCAAAATCTAGCCTATAATATATCCGAAATGAAGGGAAGCACTGACATGGCACCTTGTTCACCCGGTGTTATGGGCTGACATCATGGATGATGCAGGTGATGTAGCCAATCGTGTCAGTTTCCACAAAAAAAATCCTTTACCCTTACAAAGATGGTAAGATGGAAATTCGTCTTTGCCGACTTTGCAAGTAGGTACAAACCTTTGCAAAATAATATGACAAAATACCACCAATAAATTTTCTAGGTGGGTTAATTGAGTGTTGTGTGTGAGTGAATAAACAAACTCAATCAATGTTTGAAAATCTTAGCGTTTAGCTAAGAAAATATAACTAAAAATTGTATTGGATTGTTTAATATTATATTTGTATCAATGTGGGCCAAACGATGGGTGGGTGCTCGTTACCTATCTAATTGTGGAAGTAGGGGCGAAAGGAATACAGAAAACTCATATTTTTTGTAGGTTTTCTTAATAATAATTTTAGATCAGTTTTAGTTTTAGTGTATTAATTATTTAGCTTTTATTGAAACAATTTAGAAACAAGTATTTAGAAAAAAAAAAAAATTTAAACTAAAGGGGGAAAACTTATCCATCCTTCGGTAAGTGATACAAATAATAATAGTAGGTAGGTACCTACCTAATGTTAATGTATATAAATACCAAAGAGTTTGTGCGACGTAATACAAACTCTTTGATAAATATACAGTAGTATTTAAATATATATATATTTAAATACAGTGTATGAAATAAAGGTAGGTATTCACTACTTGTATTATTAATTTTAAACTGAAACCATAAACCTATTATTTTTAAAATTTTACCTACACGGTACAAAATATAAAAAAAACGCAATTTTTTGAGGTAAGTACTACCTAAGTTTATAATTCTTTTTCTATCAGGCGAAATTCACGCCTCGTGTTTTCAAGAGTAATTAACTAGAGGCGTATCATTTACTATGATAGATTATGTTACTTTTTTCATCGCAAAAATAAGTATCCGTGTATGTACACGATCAACGCACACACACACACACACGTGATTCAGATTTCGCGAAACGACACCCGAAAGACATTGGCGGCTCCTTTCGTGAACACTAGGCTCGAAACGAACGAAACGAAACGTAACAAAAACGACATGCGCCGCCGCCTCAACATTAGGTTTTACATTTTTTTTAACCACCAAAACATTCACTCATACCACTTTCCTTCGAGCCGAAGTCTGCCGAAGTGTTCACGAAAGGAGCCGGAATGTCTTTCAGGTTTCGCACCGCAGATTTCATCTATATAGGCTCTATATCTATGGCCCCCACCTATTGTCTATGGCTCACTGGCTGTCAAAACATAATTACCAGATTGGCATTTTTACTCAATTTTAGGGAAAAAAAAATTGGTTTTTTTTTGCGAAATTTTGTGGAAAGTGGACATCTGAGATTGTGAATCCCAATGTAAGTTCCATGGTCAATAATAAAATAACATGCCAATAGTCATATTAAAGTGATCAAACGGATATTTGAGGCATATAAATCTATCGACCTATAAGACCGCTAGACGCAGTAATGGCTTGGTTTGGATTATTTCCAGAAGATAACGCACTTTTGTTGTAATGGATCTTTTGAACGGTTGATATGTCAAGTATTTGTCTTTTTTAGATTCTTGAGTGTTCTGCTGCTGTAAAAAAAAGTGGTAATTTATAATATTTTTTTGATGTTAGGTTGAGGGTTAATTTCCATTTTTGGGGAGAATTATCAAATCTCACCTGGCAATTCTGTATCAAAAGCGCCGCCGCTCGACTCGAAGCACGGGGGAGGGGTGGGACGGAAGGAAGACGTCCGTCCGCCGAAGCGACGTGAAGGCAACTTATGGAAGGAAGACAATGTAAGAACATTTTGTATTGGCTGCTCTAAATTGTGTCTGATATTGTGTGCAGTGAGTGAAGTCGCCACCTTCAGCAACATGTCCAAGTGGTACGTCACTTACGCTAATTACATTAGAACCCTATAAGACACCGGTGTATTTCACTTTCATTGAACGAACAGTGTGTAACAACTGTAGAATTTCTCGTGGTTGCCAACGCTTGAGTAGCAAATAGCAATCATCAAGTTTGGGTTGCTGCATAGGAAAAAAATAAAAAATGCAAGTACCTATCTACCTCATACTTGAAATGCTACGTGTCGAGTGCCCTTTGTGGTGTGGCTGTGAGGACAGTTTTGCTACCCGGCAGTACCTAAATAATGAACATCGAGCTTTAGAAAGAGACAATCCGGTTGTAGAGCGTCGTCCCTGTCGCACGAACTCGCACGTCCCTGTGCAACCGGGACAAATGATAAATGAAATGAAAAATGTCTTTCCAGTGTTGATAGCTCAATGCTTACCTACTTGTTAATGATTGATTCAATGTTTATGAATATTCATAGTTTTCCAAACCTCAGAGGGGAAGGTGTGGAACTAAGCTTGTGGCCCATCGGCAGTAGAGGAGGGTATTAATCGAGGCCTGGAATAGCGAGTGGCCACTCTAAATTTCCCGCGCATGCTTCACGTTTCGGCTCGAATGAAGCCCTCATCAACTAGTCTGCGTTGACTAGGATGCGGGGAAACCACCAGTCCCGCTCTCGACCTCCCTCTCTCTACCTATCCATATTCTGTAGGATGTTCATTCATCCGTATGAACTTTGTAACTACTTCAATCAATTAAATTCTAGTCTTATGCATCTTAACCAACAGAAATTCGTCCCTGCTTGTCCGGGAAAAATGATTAAAAACAATAAAGTTCTACTTGGAAATGCAACTCAATAAATAAATATTGCTTTTCTTGTTCATGGCGCAGTGTAAAATTATGAAAACAGTTAAATTATCATCTTAAATGCATCTCAACAAGCAAGCACAATCTTTCCTGGCTTTACTTGCATAAATTATGAAACAATAAAATTATAGTCTGAAATGCATTTTTTTTTATGGAACAGCTCAACCAATAATCAATTCTTGCTTTGCTTGTTCATACAGTTCTAGTCTGACATGCATCGCAACCAGCAAACACAATCCTGCTTTGATTTGGTACTGTGTGGGGTCGGTACTTAATAAGAATAGTCCCACTGCATCTCTCCCCGTGCATGTCGTAAAAGGCGACTAAGGAATAAGCGGCCTGCAGACACCCCGGTCGACTTGTGGCTTTCATGGAAGACATAGGCTGACTGGGGTAGCTGGAGTCTGCGGGGTTTTGCACGAAGGTCCCCAACCAAGCGGGATTAGTTTGCAGGCCTAGAGGCCAACCCCAAACCAAAACAACAACAACAACAACCTGCTTTGATTGCTCTCGGCGCCGAAGGTGCCTGCAATTATGAACACAATAAAACTCTAATCTTAACCCTAACCGTTACAAGTCGTCCACGCGGATGACCTATCTATTACTTGAAAGCATTATTTAACTGTGGAAGTCAATGGGTTAAATCAGCGATCGGCAACCCGCGGCCCGCGGGCCGCATGCGGCCCGCGAGCGTCCTCCTTGCGGCCCGCGAATCTAACGAACGGCATTGTTCCCGATTAACTGATGCACATTTAGATGCGATACTGAGCGTTTCTACTTCTAAGATGCAAGCAGATATTCAAAAACTTGCAAGTGAAATGCAGTCGCAAAAATCGCATATTAAGATTTTGACAGTTTTTTATAGTAATATTTCATTGAAATATATAACTTGAACTCAAATAAATATGATTAAAAATGCACCAATGCGTTTTATTAACCGACTTCAAAAAAAAAAGGAGGAGGTTCTCAATTCGACTGTATTTTTTTTTATGTTTGTTACCTCAGAACTTCGACTAGGTGAACCGATTTTGTGATTCTTTTTTTTTTTGAAAGCTGATGCTTCCCGTGTAGTCCCATTTCAATTTGGTCAAGATCGGATGGCAAAAAACTGTGAAACGCCGGTGCTAAAGCAAGCAAAAATGATGCATGAAAGAAAACATGAGTGGATGATATCCTTTGTGATTTGTGTAGCCTGCTTTAGCACCGACCGCCTTCAACTCTAGGGTTCGATTTTTTTTTATTTCATACATTTTTGAAAGCGGTTTTTATATTTTTTTAAATAGATTTTTTTAAATTTTTTTTTTATTTAATTTTATTTAAAAATTTAAAATTGTATGTACTTATGAAGATGAGATGCGGCCCGCACTGATCCTCTGGTAACAGTTATGGCCCTCCTATAGTAAAACGTTGCCGACTCCTGGGTTAAATGAACCTCATTGAACAAACAGTCTCACTTGTTGAAGCCGCTAACAATGAGGAATAATTTATTTACTGTTATTTTTGTTGTTTAATCATACCTATTATTGAATGGAAGTACCTATTCAGTCTACCGTTTCATGTATCCTGTACCTATAATGAAAATAATTTTCACCTGACGCGGACCGCAAGTTAATGCCGATTGGCCACCCACAATCCATCAACAATAAACTATTGGTATACAATGCAATACTAAAGCCTACATGGATACAGTGGTGGGGCTCGGTCAGTGACTCCAAAATGTGCATAATTAAAAGGGTCCTAAAGGGGCGAGACATCAATGGATGGCCTGCCTCTAACGTCATACTTCATACATCACCTGATAGGATAAACAAAATTATAAATGAAAATGTCCACTGTGCCACAACATTAAACCGCTCCCACACTTACTCATAGTTGATGACTGATTGTAGATCTACCTATAAATTAAAAAACACATTCCGCGATGGATGGGTCTTGCGAATGACATGTCGGCTTGACATGAGCCGTGACTGTGACATGAAGTTGTTAACACGATCTGATGTCTTTCGCTCAGGTCCTCGGAGCGAAGCATCCACGAGATGTTGAAGGACACGCCACCTCTCAAGGAGTCGAGTGATTCCATCAACTCTGGCACCGAGCCGAAATTTCCCTCTCACTCACGCTCCATGCCTTTCCCACCCTCATACGGTGAGTCAGATTTGTTTTGCATTCCAGCTCATTTCCAGAATGTTTATGTACAGAGTGAGTCATACAACATTTCATTAGGTAGGAGTTCCCCTCGGTGAAATCAGTTTTAGTAAATCTGTAGCATTATTTATTAAAATTGAATGGGTTAGTTATTTTATCTAAGATTTTTAATTTTGATTGAAGACAAAATATTCATTATATCCCAGTAATTTGGGCATCAAATCAATGTAGCTTAAGTTTTGGTTGGATTTTTTTTTTTGTAATCTGGTATGAGTGGCTGAGTCGGAGAGGCCAAAGCGCATGCTCCGACCAGACAATATCACCACCGAGAAGGTAGGTGCCATACCGGAGACTTCCCTGGAATGCTAGAACCGCACTGAATATACATAGGTCGGTCTCAATGCAAAGGTGCCATCCCTGGATTGTTGGCTATACTGGACTAGAGGAGAACACAACCGAGGCTGCTAGGCGGCCATCTTACATACAGTAAGGTGGTACCAACCGAGTCGGCTACAATTTGAACCTACCGCCTAGTAAGGGGCAAGGGAATGGACCTACAGTTTTACACCCGTTCGGAACGGTGAAGCAGCAGGTTTAGGTATGCACATAATTTTTTTATAAATCTAGCAGCATTTTAAAACATTCTGAAAAGCCGCTCTCCATGATCCAGTTTAAAACATTGAAACTATTTGTGTTCTTATGTATATGTCTCAAAAAAACACACAATTTAAATTCAATTTGTATATTAACTGAAATCAAGGCACACTAGCAAGGTATACCTATGGATATTTTACTGAAATTTACTCTGCATTTATTCCATAAATAGCTCAAGCATATCAATGAATGTTTAACAAGCGTAGTAATTGAGCCCACGTCCTTTCCAGTGCCGCCGGACGTATCTCAGAATGGTGCGGCGAACAACCTCCTCAAGTCGAGCGCGACCAAGATGGATTCGCTTAAGAATTGGAGCATCTCTACTTACAAGTGCACCAAGCAGTTGGTGTATGAGAGACTTGGCAAGACGTCGAGAACAGTCGATACTGGTTTGTATTTTTTATGATCTTGCATTCGATAGTCTACAGTTTCTGCAAGAACCTAGGCCTAGTAGGTAGTAGTAGGTAGTAGCGCACTGTAGGGAAAATATTTATTTATTTAATATATTGTTTTTATGGAAACTGACACGATCACCTACAACATCCGCGATGTCAGCCCATAACACCGGGTGAACTAGGTGCCATGTCAGCGCTTTCCTTCATTTCATGTCGGCTACACTGAACTGGACGGAAAACACGAACTATTTACATAGCCGTTTCGACCGACATTTCGCTCAGTGCAGTGGTATCAACCCGGCCGGGATAAACCCTACCACCTAGTAAGGTAAGAAGGGAAGATACAGGGACCTACAGTTTTACATGGAATCCGACGGTGAGCCTCCAACGGTCGAGCGGTCACCCATCCAAGTACTGACCGCGCTCAGCGTTGCTTAACAGCAGTCGACCAACCGCACCACTGAGCTACCGAGGCTGACATGTTTTATATAAACCGTATGTACAACTATAAACCGTAAAATGTGGAAAGTTCACACTTTTGAAACACTTTGGTATCTGATTTACATGGTGAGTTCACGTAGAACCACTAAGCTGCACGCAACTTGACACCCCACGCGTTGGATATTAAAAAAAAACATTTTGGCAGAGTTGGAAGCGCAGATCGAGCTGCTGCGCGACACGCAGAGGAAGTACTGCAACATACTGCGACTGTCGCAGCAACTGAGCGCGCAGTTCGGCTCAGTGGTGCAGACGCAGCGAGCGCTCGGAGAGGCGTTCTCCGACCTGGCGCAGAAGTCTCCCGAGCTGCAGCAGGTATATTGATCCCTAAGTGTGTTCTATCACTTATTCCATGAGGTGTGCTCGGAGGAGCTGTTTAATGCGATTCCGCCGTCCCCTTTCCACCTTCGCACCACGCGCACTGGGCAGGGATTGCATCCCTACACGCTGAACTTACCGCGGATGCGTACCAATCGATTCTGCAGATCTTTCCTCTACAGAACCGGTAAACTCTGGAACGCTCTCCCTGCCCATATATTTCCCCCCAAGTACAGTCTCGGTTCCTTCAAGAGGGGCGTGAATGGGCACCTTTCAGGCCGGCATGGCATTCGCAACCCCCGCATACGACCGAATGTTCATGGGCGTCGTTACACACCTTATGGGTAGCTCAGCGCCATATGTCGCGCTGTCAATAAATAAAAAAAATATTATCCTTGCATCTAGAAGCAGTTGGGAAATTTAATTTGTTGCAACATAATTGAGCTTCAGAAGTGTTCTAGAAACTTATTTAGTAGTTAGTCGACTAACAGTAAGATACAATAGATCTTCCTAGGTCACAGTGACAACAGGGCTCAGGGGCGCTAACTCTCATACTTTTAAATCATAATCAACAGTAACAGAAGTAACAGATTTAACCCTATGGCAAGACAAAGTAACAGATTTAGCCCTATGATGAGGTAAGGCGAAATAAAGGATTTAGCCCTAAGGTAAGGCAAAGTAACAAAGAGCAATGGCGAGCTCCCATACTTGAAAATAGTTGACATTATTTGGCATCGTCTAGAAATAAAAAAAATGTTATTAGATTCTGTTAAAGTCTCTTAAAATTTGTGTATATTTTTTTTTGCCGGACGAAGTCACAAAAAATATATATTAAGGTTTTCATTTTTTAGGTTATGTTTGACTGGGTCTCATAGTCTGTCCAGTCTATTCTCAATACCCTGATATGTAGGTACTTACATAATAATAAGAAATTAGGTGAATTATTTATTTCTGCCGCGTTCTCTCGTGGTGATATTAGTTGCTTGCTTCCGGTTGCTAGTCAACTCGCATCTCAGCGGTGCGGTGGTAAGAAATCTGCATCTACATCTGTGATACTCTAAGGTGCACTGGATCTACATCTGTAATACTCTAAGGTGCAACAGTATATCTAAATCACAGAGCACGGAATACCCCCCGCGCGCGCCCCCTCCTAGAAACGCCCTAAGCGATAATATTTGAAACCCAATAACTGGACGCAGTGCTACTAGCGCTTCGTATGTGTGTGTGTGTGTTAGTATCGCCACTACACACAAAGAGGAGCAAGTTAGGCACACGCACAAAACAAATGCACACGCACAACACACATATGTAAGTCGTAGGACACGCCTACAGGCTTCAACGCCGTTGTAGGGAAATCGCGCTCAGGGCGTCTCTAGGAGGTGCGGCGCGCGGTATTTCGTGCTCTGTGATCTAAATAAATAATCTTTGTTTGAGTATAGGTCATTCATTTAGAAGTCAATAAAGCTTCTTATAAAAAGAATATATTTTATGTGGCTTTCATAAATCTAAGAAATTATTGCTAAAAACTAAGAAAATTATTCCAAGCAGATTTCCTAATATCGTGTTTATAGACGCTAACAAACAAAGTCAAATATTATTTCGCCATTGCTCTTTAGCCCTGTAGTAAGGCAGTCTAACGGGCTTGCCCTAACTGCAGGGCTGTGCAAGGGGCTCAGATTTGTTTTAAGACAATTTTGTTTGTGTGTATGTGCCAATTTGAGGCCAGTATCCATGTGTCAGTCAGTCAGTCAGCGTGTAAGCGTCCACTGCTGGACATACGCCTCTCCAATTTTCCTCCAGTCCTCCCGGCCTTCAGCGGTACAGAACCACTGCTTTCCGCCGACGTACTTGATGTCGTCGTCCCACCTGGCGGATGGTCTTCCCACACTTCGTTTTCCTGTCCACGGCCGCCAGTGTAGGACACGGTTACTCCAACGGTCGTCGTCTCTTCGGCTGACGTGCCCAGCCCATTGCCACTTGAGCTTAGCCACTCGGTATCCAATATCGACTACTTTGGTGCGTCGGCGGAATCCATGTGTAAGAATGTTTAATTAAAAAAAAAATTTACATTTTCAATAAATATGAAACTGTTCTTTCAGGAATTCCTGTACAACGCAGACACACAAAGGGGACTGACGCGGAACGGGGAGATCCTGTTGAGTGCTCTGCACTTCTTCAACTCTTCTGTGAACACCCTGTGTAACAAGACCATTGAGGACACGCTGCTCACTGTACGCCAGTATGAGACAGCGAGGTGGGTTTCGTTTTATACGCGTGTAAAGTTGATAGTAACCTTTACACACACGCAGAACCTTGTGAGACATTTTTATAAGAAACCTGTTATTGCTACTTCACTTCCCATATCCATTATGACCTGGGTGCCATACCAGAGCTACACTTTGTGCCTAATACCTAAAATCTGACAAAGCTAAGTCTGCATAATTACTTGGATATACAACTAAGATTAGTACAAAAGAAATTCCAATACTGGAACGAGCCTAGAAAGAAGAACGAGGGGGTGTGGGGTGGTGAAACCCTCGGCACGCTCTATTATACTAACACATTTTCAAAGATTTCCTATCAATCAAACTTGTAATACTGTAAAACATGTTCATTTTTTTTTATGGAAACTCACGTTTGGCTACATCACCTACAACATCCGTGATGTCAGCCTATAACACCGGGCGAACTTGGTGCCACGTCAGTGTTTCCCTTCGGTCGTGCCGGCTACACTGAACTGGACGGAAAACACAAACTGTTTACATAGCCATTTCGACTGACCTTTCATTTCAGTGCGGTGGTACCAACCCGGGCGGGTTAAACCCTACTACCTAGTAATATAAGAAGGAAGTCATATACCTTAGTCGCCTTTTACGGCATACACGGGGAGAGATGCAGTGGGGCTATTCTTTTAAAGTACTGGCCCCACACGGTATACATATTTTTAAGAAGTCAAGTCATACATTTACGACATTGGTAATGGGTTTTTGCGAACCCATCGGTTCTCTAAATCGTTTCTTTGTCGCACCGTTAGAGTGTGGAACTGTCATCCGACGAGTGTATTTCCTGAATGCTTTAACCTTCAAGCGTCGTATTAACGGGCTAGACACCTAGCAACAGTCCGCAAATCTGCTGGCATGGCACCTAACTGAGCGTGGTTTCGCGAGGAGAGGTGATTTTGGCTCTATCGACTGCACCATTGGTCTCTCGGCACAGCCACCCATGCTGGTTTACATAAAAAAAATAATCTTTTGCTACATTTTCGGTTTAAAGTTTAAAATCGGTTTGTGTCTCAGGGTGGAGTACGATGCGTACCGCAGCGAACTCGAGACGTCCGGTGGGAATCCGCCGGAGCTACTGCTCAAGAAGATCGAGCGACATCGTCAGCACTACGAGAAACTCAAGGAGGATGTCGCCGTCAAGCTCAAGTTCCTCGACGAGAATCGGGTAAGCGCTCGCTGCAGCAGAATATATATAGTTGATCGCTGGACTACCTTAGTGATTATCCCACACGTTGTATTACACAACAATCAAAGGAAATACAGTAATACCACGTTTTAAGTGAGGTATGCATTCCAGGGAAAATCATATTACACAAATTTTGCATATATCGATGTTTGATAAATAACGATAAAACTTAAATACATAATCTAATAAATACATAATCTAAAAAGTGATATGCACGCAACAGCTTCAGGCTGTTAGTGCTATAAATAATAATAATAAAAAAGCCACAATTGCACTCCAGGAGTGCCGGCAGAAGTGAAAACAACACCGTAACATTGCTTAAAAAAAAATTATGTTAAATTTAGTAGAACGGACAGACATGCATTTGTTACGGAACCCTACATTCATTTTGCAGAACTTAGTAGAATGGACAGACATAAACGTGTTACGGAATCCTACTTTTATTATAAAATAACCGTCGGATGACCTTGGTTGAAAATTGTAAAATTTAGTAGAACGGACAGACATGCATTTGTTACGGAACCCTACATTCATTGTGAAATAAATGTTAAATTTAGTAGAACGGACAGACATGCATTTGTTACGGAACCCTACATTCATTTTGCAGAACTTAGTAGAATGGACAGACATAAACGTGTTACGGAACCCTACTTTTATTATAAAATAACCGTCGGAGGACCTTGGTTGAAAATTGTAAAATTTAGTAGAACGGACAGACATTCATTTGTTACGGAACCCTACATTCATTTTGAAATAAATGTTAATTTAGTAGAACGGACAGACATGCATTTGTTACGGAACCCTACATTCATTTTGAAATAAATGCCAAGCGCCGCTAAAGAAGTTTTCACTTCAAAAATAACCCTTAATGTTAAACTTAAGGTTAAATTTTAAATAATAATGACTCGCGATGTCGCGAGTTTAACATTTTTAACCCACCTAAAAAAGTGCCAAGCGCCGCTAAAGAAGTTTTCACTTCAAAAACTATCGATTTGTATTGTGAAATTGCTTATTCTGTGTGTTGTATGTTGGTGAACTATTATGAACCTGTCCTTATGTAAAAAGTGGAGGATCATGAATTTTGCAAATCTTTGTATTTCACTTACTAAGAAGAGAGTATCCTTGTACCTTGTAAAGTGCTCAATAGTTCACAAACTCAGTATGTGCACAAAAATCGCTGTACGTCTAACACCACTGTGAAACAAACTCAAAGATGCGACGCAGATTCCTATTGGCTGAGCGGACCAGCTTGTCTCGGATGTCATTCAGCCAATCATGGACTAATCGCGTGAAGCGAGGCATATTGTTGTCGCTGAGGTGGTTTAGGTCTTGGACACACTCACAACTGTGTCTAGAGAGTAGCTCATTTCATTCCAGTGCCTTAAGGGCTGTGTGGCTATCTAACAAGTCACCGTTTGTTTTCATGTTTGCAATCAATGATCACATATTGTTTATTTATCCTCTCTTGGCAGTACACTGCGCTCAGATTTGTCATATTTACATTGTAACATTCCACCAGTTCGATTATTATCATATATCACAGCAAAATAGAACTGAAAAGGAACTTTTCAGAAGAGACTTGGAAACTTTTCAATGTGCACATAGTCTACTTTACAAAAATGTTTGCCAGTCCCTAAACATGCATGTGCTCATTTATGATGACAGATGCAGCAATTCATGGCTAAGTAAAAAAAAATGTTAATATGAAATTGTATGAAGTTATATACCCACCACACTGCCACATGAAGCAGGCCAGTCTCCACATACAGTACCCATTCACGAGCACCACACCGGGGCCAGCCATCGTCGAACATAAATTTCGTCTTGGAACGTTCAGGCATATTCAGTATAAGGATTATTGAAACAATATGACGAAGCCATTACAAAAACTACATTTAATAAACAATTTGCAGGTGAAAGTGATGCACAAGCAACTGTTGCTGTTCCACAACGCAGTGTCGGCCTACTTCAGCGGCAACAACACGTCACTCGAGGCCGCCGTGAAGCAGTTCAACATCAAGACCTAGTGTCTAACCGAGGGGCTGCGGTTGACCTGCGATGTCTAGGTCACCGAGACAGCCCCTGGCGGCCCTAGTGCCGGGCGGAGGTATCGAGCATTTTGGAATATTCGATGCGAATTCATTCCTAGACAGTACAACAACGGCTGAGAGACTTACCCCTATGGTAAGGCGTTGCGACGACTTCACCTGTATGTTGAAGCGTTGAATCCATTGCAACGTCTACTTCAAGGCATAACGGATTCATTTGTATGTTAAGGTGTAACGGATTCAGCTCTATGTGTTGTAACACATTCTGATGATCTGATGTAACGGTTCACTCCTCCAGGAAGGCGACGTAACAGATTTAAACTCTTATTAGTCTCTTATATATTATGAGTGGAACTCTTATGCTAAGGCTGTGTAACAGCCTAAGTTCTATGGTGAAGCGAGGTTACTAGTGGTGTAATAAACTCATCCCCATGTTGGCATTGTTACCTGTATGGTTAGGCGTAATGAGTCCGTGTATATGGTAAAGTGTTGTAACGGGTTCAGCTTTATCGTAAGGAAGAACAGAACTTCATAATTTTTTATTTTTTTTATCGAAACTGACACGGCTGGCTACATCACTTTACTAAATCCGTGATGTCAGCCCATAGGACCTTGGTGAACTATGTTCCATGTCAGTGCTTCCCTTAGGTCAGCGGTTCCAATTATATTTTAATCGGTACCCCTTACCGAATTTACGGACACTCAAGTACCCCTTTCAATGTTTCAATCAAATAATATTCATTTGGTTATTATGTTTACATATGTAATAATGTTGTTTATTACGTACCTAAGTATGTTTTGTTGGTCCCAATCAATAATTGGAGACAATTTTAAGTAATGAGATAAGTGGGACCCTGTCTCTTTAATTAAGATTGTAGAGGTAAGCGCAGCCATTACACGCTCCCATGCATACCCCTTCTCTTGAACCTACGTACCCCTGGTGGTACGCGCCCCACTGTTTGGGAAACATTGCCTTAGGTCATGCCGACTACACTGAACTGAACTGAAAACAACAATGATTTACATAGCCGTTTCAACCGACGTTCCATTCAGTGCGGTGGCAACAACCCGCCCGGGTTAAACGTTACCACCTAGTAAGGTAAGGAGGGAAGGGATCTACAGTTTTACGTGGAATCCGTCGTCAGCCTCCAAATCTTGACTGCATATTTATATAACACTGATAGGGCAAATTGTCACATTAGGCAAGTATTTTTCGACTCAAAATGCTCGATACCCCTAATATATTTGAGGAAAAAATAAATGCAGGCGGGATTAGGGGATCAAATTTGTCAAATTTGATCAAAAAGTGTTACCAATTTCATACTCCATACATTGTTAGTTTTGTATGTAATTGTTAACATTTTCATACGACACTTTTGTAGTAACTAATTTCTTCCTCTAAGCCTAAATTGATCAAAGTGAGTTATTGAAACTGTAGTACGTAATGTCGAAAATAAATCCAAGACATTTAGCCTCAATTAAAATCTTAGGGCACGAACACATTCTATTGAGATCTGAGGAGCAGTCACATTTTTTATTATGTGGAACATTCTCCATTTAAAATAAACACCCCACTTGCAAGTTTTGTAAATTGTTAATTTTATTTCGAGTATTACTATTTTTATGTGTAACTTTTAGTTTTCAAATTAAATTGTCACAAAAAGTTAACGATCTCGTTTCATACAATAGAAGTCCTTGTGAGATTTTAGTATATTTAGATAATAAAATGTAACCTCGTTGCCACAATAGTCTGGAATTAATTACAATAGTAATTTGTAATAATTATTAATTTAGTTTGATTAAAATAGAAATGCAATTAACATGCAGTCCATTCAATATACACAAGTCCACAATAACAAATGTATTTTACGAGTAGAATAGCAAATTCACGGTTTTAGTGTTTGATTGAAGTGCTGCACGCATAATATTATGTTGTGGAACATATAAAATCTTTTATTTAAAACAAACTGTGAGATTTAGCAATATTTGAAGCAAGCCTAAATGTAATATTTTGATCTATTTAAATATTCGCTGAGACGTTTCAATATCAAGTTCTATACTCGAAGACGATTCCATGAAAAATGTGATTGAAATTTAATTGTGGTTTAGAGTCAGCAGTACCATAGTAAAATAAGAATAGTAACCCATCTCCATACTAGCGCACCGACTTTGCACTCACACAAGCGCGCGCCAGCGCCCGCTGTCCGTACGCAACCACTACTTGCATTCTCACCGAGTCTCGCCGGGCGTCAGTCAGGGCCGCCTCGCGCTCAGTGACGTAAATGTGCCGCTGCCTGCCTGCCGCTCGCTTGCTAGTCGAAATAATTATACCTACATAGGCTACATAGTACAAGAATGGCTCAGCATTGTTGCAGTGTGGGCATTGTATTGGTGTTGTGAGTTGTCACAGCCCTGGTGGCTCGGCGCAGCGTAGGTAATTATTTCAAGAAAAGGGCTCAAGATGGTATAACTCTTCTTATTTTACTATGGCAGTATTTTTGGTGTAACAAGGCAAAATTTATATCATCTTGTTTCTTTTATACGAAGTGATAATACATGTGTGATTAGTACATTCAAATATCAGTGAATTTTGTTGTGTCGTATTGAATGTTCTCATTTTTGAGAAAAGAAATCGTCTACAATAATGTACGTAAACTATTGAAATCGATTGAATTTTTTCAAAATGACAATATGTTTGATGTGATTGTAGGATGAATGTATGTACTTATTTTTAACGGATCGCTTTGTGCATTGTAATATTTTACATATATCGATGTAACTTGCAGTTAGCTAGTCAAGAAGTTGTAATATTGAAATAGTTGATATTTAATATAACTACATATTATTATATTGTACTATAAGTTAATGTACTGGTTGACTCATTATTGCGCTATCCTCTCGAATGTATCCCTCATAGTTTTCAAGCCCAATACTGGGCTGTTCATAGGAAGATATACCCTGGCTCCACATACAGTACCCGGCAGTAAGTAATGAAAATCGAGCTTTAGAAAGAGACAATCCGGTTGTAGAGCACCATCTCTGTGCGACAGGGACGACACTCTACACAACCGGATACATTATCATCACATACACCGGATACGGATCATTAGTTACTGCCGGGTACTGTACATTCGTAAGCATCATTTCATAAATTTTACCCCCGATGGTTTTATCATATAATTGTTTATTGTTTTAATAAATATAAAATTTTAGACATATGAGGCATTATGAATCTAAAACACTAAATAAAAAAACAGATTACTTATACAAAACATCTTGGTGTAAAATTTACCAAACGGCGCTTACGATAAGTGAGACAGGAATATTTCGTTTTTCTATTCTCACAGCTCTCTATGTCAGTACAACCCAACTCATTAGTTGCTAATAGCAATAATGAGTCAACAAGTATGGTTTGATTGCATTTATTTATATTTATTTATTCACTATTCAGGTTCAATATAATATAGAATTAATTTGACAATGTTCTTCTTTTATTTATTCGTCTTAATGCAAATAATACTATTACATTGACATTTTGAATTAATAAAAACAGGTTTTCAACTCCCAGTTTGCCTATAAGGGGCGGGTTGTCACCTTACTTACTAGGTTATCCGCCATTCAGTAAAAACACAAAGATAGTAAAAGTACTTTTTAAAATCTTTATTAATATTAATTATCACATTCTCTCATCACAAGACAGTCGTGTCATGTCAAACACACTTCACTCTCGACAGCCTCGGTGCCACGATCCATCGAACCTCGTTCGAATATCGGCTGAGCTTGATAAACCACATGATGTGAATCCTGGACCGTTTTAGGCTTTGACGGCTTCTTTTTCCTTGTCCTCGCTTGAGATCTCCTCGGCTTCAGCTTGGAACTTTTCCTGAAAATGCCAATAGAGAATTTTGGTAGTCTCATGGACTTGAATAACCAACTGTACTCTCAGAATCTCAGAAATACTTATTGATATCTTTTAAACATTTCAAGACATGTTTAGCAAGCATATCAATTCTATTTAGAGTCAAAATATGGTGGTCCATCAGTTATACTATGATATATAATACTAACATCAGTTACAGTGGAAAAAGGCTAGACAATTTAAAGTACTAATCTCTGCATACAGTTTTGAGTAAGCAGGCTGTTAAATCCTTTGAAATTTTAACTCAAATTGTGGTTCTTCTCCTGATTGATTTAGCTAATTACCACAGAGCAGTGAAGTATTAGTCCGCCCCTTCTAGAGACGCCCTGAGCCCAGATATACCTACAAAGTCGTGGCCTATACTATAACTCACATAATTATGTGTGTTGTGCGTGTGCATATGTGTGTTGTGCGTGTGCATATGTTTGTTATGCATGTGCATGTGTGTTGTGCGTGCGTATGCCTAACGTGCTCCGCTTTATGATGTCGATACTAACACACACACATACGCAGCGCTAGAAGGAAAGCGTCCTGTTATTGAGCTTCCACTATTATTAGATTCACCAATTTATTTCAATAAATGTGCTTTTTTATTGTTATTATTAAAATATGTGTTTTACATAAAAAATAGATTCACCTCTAGAGAGCCGCACGAACTATTCGATGCTCTGTGGTCATTATCAATTCTTTTCATCCTAAATTGATATGGTTGAGCGGTCACATTTCAACGTCGTGTTTCGGCGGTTAAATTATAAGAATTATAAAGCTTTTCATAAGAAAGTATTTTACCTGGTCGTATATTACTTTTATAACCAATGAACAACTAGGACAGGTTGCCACTTCCTCCCCTGCTATCAGCTCTTCCTAAAAACATTTCACATAGGCTAAGCATATTTTAACCTGTTACCTTCCGATGGTCCCGCACGGGACCCGATCCTTTTACATCCGCTTGCTTCCATTGATCCCGCGCGGGACCCGATCGGCGTCGAAAATATTCATCTAGTGCTATTACAGTGAATTTGTATAAGAATGAGGAAGAATAGTTGATTTATCGTTAAAAATCCTTCAGATTTTCATCAAAAACACGCAAACAACACTCCGGCGTCACAGAAAAAAAAATATTCTGACGCCTGTCACTGTTACCCACTGATGTTTCTTTACCTACACTACACATTGATATGCACTTGAATGGAGGAATTGTCAATTTTGGGTTAGAAAAATGTCGTGCATATTTTGTTTTTCCTGGAGTTAAAAAAAAGTCTGTGATTCAAAATAAGTGAATCTTCACTTGTTTAGATCATTTTATGGGTAATTTCATTAGCGTTATGTTATGTACCAATAGATTTTACATGAACGAACCGGATAAGTATAATATTAGCGGAACACAGGTACAGTCGAGTTTCAGGAGGGCAAATAAACTAAAATAATTTTGAGTAGAGAAATCAAAACGAAAAGAATACCTACCTTAGTTATCTGAAAACGGTCGCCGCAGGGGCACGGATAGTAGTACATTTCGTCATCTTCGTCCCACTCAAAATCTTCTATTTCCACCTCGTCATGGAATATCGTCATCTTGTTTTGTATCTATTGGAATCTTGCTTTATATGCAACCTGCCTGCGCAATAGAAATCTTGGAAGAATGAAGTCATGTGTCTTTGACATGAGGAGGTGAGGTGCACGCACGGCATGGCATGGCGCAGCAAATGTCAAACAAATGACAAATGTAATGTCACGTTGATAGCAGTGTTGCCAGCTCAAATTTTTCAAATCTAGATTGACTTCCAAAATCTAGAAAATTTTCATTTTCCAAAAAAATTATCCTGTGATTCAAATTATGCATAATTTACCACATATTTACAGTTCCTTATCAGTACGGGACCATATTACTAAGCCTAGGCCGTCCGTCCATCTGTATGGCTTATCTGTAAAGGGCTGTTTGTTCTTTTGCAGGCTAAAGGCTAAAACCGGTAAAGTGCCAGTCGGACTCGCGCACCGAAGATTCTGTCAGTCAGTCAGCGTATAAGCGTCCACTGCTGGACATACACCTCTTCAATTTTCCTCCAGTTCTCCCGGCCTTCAGTGGTACGGAACCACTGCTTTCCACCGACGACGTACTTGAAGTCGTCGTAAATGTAAAATATAATATTTTTTAAGGAAAATAACTATGATAACCTATATATGTACAGTTTGCACTATAATCAACAAGTTTGGCACGTGTACGTATTACCGTTTTTACGATAGAGTAAAAACATCTTCTTGTATGGGGAACCTCCTTAATTTTTTTTCTTTTTGATTTTTTTTTTTATTATTTTTTGATACGTAGGATTTCCGCCGATAATAAATTCTGTGAAAATTTCAACCAGCTACCTATTACGGTACAAACGATACAGCCCTTAAAAGTAGTGCGAACAGACGGACATACGGTCGACATAGGCTTAGTAATAGGCTTCCGTACACGTACGTTCCGGAACCCTAGAAACAGACTATAGAAATAATTATAACATTCATAATATCTATTTCACTATCGTTCAAAAGTCACTTCGTTCTCACATTAATTCGCCTCTTCTCGTCACTGATTATTACAAAGAATACATGTCATGTAAATAACAGTAATTGATAACAAAGTACATATATATTTGCTTTCGCATTCCGTTTTTCTAATTAAAATTTGATATAAAGCTACATGCTTATCCTTATTATATAATTTTTCGGTACGTGTGTTTGTCACCTAACTCCGCCTAAACGGCTGGACCGATTTGGATGAAATTTTGTGTGTATATTTGTGTGGGTCCCTGGATGGTTTGAAAATACAATTGAATCGGGTAGATGGCGTCGCTCGTGATAAGTCCACGCGGACGAAGTCGGGGGCACAGCTAGTACTAACATATAAACATAAAATAGGTACCTATGGCCCGCCCGGTCGCATATTTCCAAAGTCTAGTAGGCGAGTTGCTCTGATTGGTCGTTCTCAGTTTGGCGGGAAATTTAAATTTCGCAAGTATTTTCGAAAATAAAGTTTAAGGTGGTTATAAAAAATTACAATAACCTAATTTTAACATCCTAACATTGCTTAACAAAAAAAAGTAAGAAATATACATTTCGGAAGTATTTCGAAAATATTTTCGAAAATAAAGTTTTTTTATGTGGTTATAAAAAAATAACCATAACCTAATTTTTACACCCTAACATTGCTTACTTAACAAAAAAAAAGTTAAACAAAACCAATTTTGGCAAAAGGGACACGAACCCATGGTCGAGATCGAAAAAATAAAAACCCTACACTCTACCACTGAGCCACCAAGTTACATAAACGGCCAAACGAATATCGGATTCAGTAGGTTCGCTGGGAGTGCCCGAGGCGGAGCCAGACGAAATTTAAATTTTCCGCCAAACTTGCATCGACCAATCAGAGCAACTCGCGTACTAGACTTTGGATATATGCCGCCCGGTTGTCAGTTGGTCGGTCGATCGATGCACACACACAATGTCACATTATTATTCAAATAGCAAGAAGGTGAACCTTGCTCATATCTACATAGCAAATTCATATATCGTGTGACTTGAGAAGCTTGTTGGAAAGACAGTTAATTCATTGTGTTGCCATCGTACATACAGACATATTTCTTTGTTACTAGTAGATTTTTTTATTTTAATCCCGAGTTTCTTACATAAAAATCTCGACCAGTACCTAGAATCTAGGAGAAAATCTCCTGACCTGGCAGCACTATGAATAGCTCTATGAAAAAATAACGATGACGAGAGAGCATACTTATTAGGTCGCAAAGTCAACGAATGGCTCGGGGCCAATTCTGATTACTCTCACTTTTTTTTCTTATTTTTTTTTATTTTCGGAAATATTCGGTAACTGTTATGGTGGTTTAAAAAAAAAATAACCAGGGAACCCTTTGACTCCCGGAAACCCCGATCGGGGTTTATACACTGTTCTCCGGTTGCCTCCCGGAAACCCCGATCGGGGTTCGGCGCGGCGCGGCGGCGCGCGGCTCACTATTAAATTCATCACTAATTCTACCAATTTTCGACCAAAGAACTGATTACTGGTATCACTTCTTGGTTAAAAGTACTAGAACTAGTACAATCAGACTGGGGGCAACACTTCACCTTCACAGAGAAAATATTTTTTTAAAATGTCAAAAAAAAAAGGGCTCCCAAGACAACTGACATTTCCACAGACACTGGAATACACAGATCTAGTACCGTATTTTGTGTACCCGTATTCGAGAGTACGTCTTATTAGCTTTATTTAGAGGTATGACTCGTCTATGGAAATTATACAGTTTTGGTCAGAAAAAATCGAAAAAAAAGTCGAGTGTGTTTTGTTTTGCCTGGAGTTCAAAAAATCGGTCTGTGCTTCTAAATAAGTGAATCCTGAAGTGTTTGGTATGACTGAACGCGCAATTTCAGTACAAAGACTGAATACATATCATTGATGATTCGATCGATTGAGGCGGGATATTCGAATTTGTGCGGGAGCGCGCGCGCCAAAATTTTGCGTTTTTGCGCGCGGCGAAAAGGGCTGGGAGGTAACTGCAGGTAAGAATATTAATACGGCGGGAGGCGAAGGGTTGCGTCGCTTATATTAACCCTAACCTAATGTTGAGGCGGTGCATGTCGTTTTTGTTACAAGTTTATATTTCCGAAAGCTACGAACTCACTTGAAGAACGACCAAACGAATATCGCATTCCGTTGATTCGGTGTCGGCTCTATGACGTCACAGCTGTGAGCGAGAGTAATCAGAATTGGGCCTGAGCCACTCGTCAAAGGCAGACTCTTTCATAGAGATTCATTTTTTATAATTATTCGCAACTAATTAAAGTATACAGCCTTTTCTGTTGTACTTCTAATGTGTCTGTTGTTTTCTTCTCGTATTGTGAGAATCTCAAAAATGTATATTTTCTATTCTATTTACGACGACGCGGCAAAGAAACTTGTTCAGCCGCCATCTTTTTTAGAGGAGCGTCTCGCACGAAGTTTGTTGGTGCAAAAAAGTTTTCTTAGTGGTTTTTGTTGTTTACGGCACCATGACAAAGTGAACTGATGTGCAAAAAGTTATCTTTAAACACTTATCGATTTCCTTATCCAAATAGATCTCAGATGACTCCCTTCTTATATTGCTAGGTGGTAGGGTTTAACCCGCCAGGGTTGATACCACCGCACTGAATGAAAGGTCGGTTGAAACGGCGATGTAAATAGTTTGTATTTTCCGTACAGTTCAGTGTAGCCGGCACGACCGAAGGGAAGCACTGACGTGGCACCAAGTTCACCCGGTGCTATGGGCTGACATCACGGATGTTGTTGTAGGTGATGCAGCCAACCGTGTCAGTTTCTATAAAAAAAAGATGATATTTTCTGTTTTTTTCCTATCCTATCAAACGTCGTACATACTATATTAAACGCTAAAATTGTACCAATACACGCCAAACCTTCGTCTACAGACTCTATTTTAACTACTACTAACTGACAAATAGAGAAACACAGACGAGCTCGAACGAGATTATTAGATTTTTTTTTATGTAATCCGGTATGGGTGGCTGAGTCGGAGGGGCCAAAGCGCATGCTCCGACCAGATAATATCACCTCCGAGAAGGTAGGTGCCATTCCGGAGACTTCCCTGGATTGCTGGCTATACTGGACTAGAGGAGAACACAACCGCGGCTGCGCTATGCGGCCATCTTATATCCAGTACGGTGGTATCAACTCAGTCGACTACAATTTGAGCCTACCACCTAGTAAGGGGCAAGGGAAGGGACCTAAAGTTTTACACCGGTTCCGAACGGTGAAGCAGCAGGTGTAGGTATGCACGTAAATGTTTTCGTCAGAACAAACTCATTGGTACACGCCGACCGGATTCGAACCGAGGACCTCTCGCATGAGAAGCCGATGCACAAACCATTCGGCCACCCGCCGCTTAAAAATGTGAGATGTGGAATAGTGGAAACTGTTCGACGAACGCTTCACGAAAGCGAGTTCTCTCGTTCGAGAAGGCGGGATGCTCCTCGTGCGTGAAAACTCGCATCGTGTCAACCAGGCATTAGGCTCGGGCACAAGAACGATTCTTATCCAATTAAACGGTTTATTCATACATACTACACGCTGCAGTGGGCTATTCTTTCTAAGTATCGGTCCCACACGGTCGTAATCAAAAACCTTTCAAAATATATGTGAATATTTAGGTAATTATATCTAACGTGTCGTTGGCACCGACGACGCTCCACGCACGACTCAATTAAAAAGTTGTAAAAATATGCCTATAGCGAGCAACTTTTCGGCCGCCGACTTTTGAGTCATCCGTCAAACTACGTTGCAAGTATGCAGAATGAACGACTGCATAATACAGTAATACTCCATTTGCGCACCTCAACGACTCTAAACATTTGACTTGTAGAAAATTCGGCCGTACGACCTTTGAGGAAATATTATATATAGATAGAGTTACCGCTCCGAAGAAATATACAGAGAAGCGGTGTTCCAGCGGCTGAGTTATGGGGTAAGGTAGCGGGAAGGCGGAGCGCAGAGTCGAGTGGAAGAGGGGAGCGCGCGCGGGGCGGGAAGCGTGCGAGAGACGGTCTGGCGGCCGGTGCGGGGGGCTCGCGCGGGTCGGAAAGCGTGCGGGAGAGAGGCAAAGGGTAGGGAGAACGATCGCACTCGTGCATCGTTGTGCATTATTTGTGTTTTCATTCTAACACTTCATCTCCAGATTCGCCATCGCACCTTCGCATCGACGAAGATGTGTAAATGTATTAGTCTAAAATAGGCGAGGCGCGATCGCAGCAGGCAGGTGACGACTGCGCGCTGCGGCCTCTCGCGGTCTCGCGCTCGACTAAGAGACTTAGGATCGTGAACTGCAACTCGGTGGGACATGTTAGGCCGAGTGATTCATCTAGTACGCTATTACATAATATATCTTTGCGTACGACCAACTAATAAATAGTTTAGTTGGTGATACAATACCGGAGTCCTTACTATACTAATAGCCTTGCCCTTCGCGCCAGTGGAGGAACGGTATTTGTCGTCTGCTGAATTGATGATCAATTGAACGCATCCAATTGTCTATGGCTAGAGCAGTGTTCCAAAAATAATCTTTCTATCCAACCAACCAACCCAACCAACGGCAACCAATCCAATCCAATGAATGAATGGATGGACGAACGGACCGACCGTCCATTCCGTAGGAAGAAATGAAATAGTGCGGCCGTGTGTGTTCGTGTGTGGTATGTCTGACGTTGTGTGAGTGACTGTCACTCGGCAAGATGGTTGATGACGTGCAGGATATTCTCGAGCCACACCAACAAAAAGGTAAGCTGTTTGTGCTCTCCACATCCTCATAATTCCGATGTCCAAGTCTAAAACTATAGCGTTGTAACCTATCTGGAAAGGTACGATAGCCCTGGGTTGCGGAATCACCGCACAGGCGTTGTCGCAGTTTGGTCTGCTCCCCTGCGGTTGTTTTTGTTCTGCCGCTATTATTAGGGCCTTAGCCTTCTGCACAGCACTGTTGCACTCTTTAGGGGCGAGTTTTGATAGGTAGGATGTCGATTGGTGGTTTTTTGTTACCACTTTTGCGTTGCGCCAAATATGGACTTATTTTTACCCTCCGCTATTTATGTACGTTTTATTAGTCTTTTGTGCCGCCTGCGCAGTTTATTTCGCGCTTAGATCATTCTGTTTCTGGTGCTGTACGTTGAGGTCTAAGACTTGAGTTCTTTATCGTCTGTTCAAGGATTTTGTATCATGAGTGTGAGTGTGTATTGAGTCACTCCACAATGTAGGCGGACTGCGTGTTGTAGTGACATTAGTCAACGCGAAGAATGATAATAAGCACAGGTGTGTAACGATGGGTCTGTGTTCGTGCTCATAGTGAAACAGGTGAATGTGACCTTTCTAAACAGCTGTTTTAGGGCCCTTATAAAGACTGTGACACGTCTGAGAAGGAGGATTAAATTGCAGAAGAAGCGTTTCCCTGCATGCTCTGCACACGGAAATTTCGAGTTTCGGAACTTTGTTTAGCAGTTAAAAATATGTTACATACATATAGCAATAAAGCATTTTCTATCTAACTTTTTGAAAAAATAGAAAGTCAAATAATTTCATATCATATCACACACCCTGAATCCCGACAATCGGGGTAAGCAGAGTAATCGTTGTGCTGCAAGAACTTTGGTAAATTATAGCACAACACCGACCACCACCTTTCGCAAAGTATTCGAACAAGATTCAATCGATCAAGCAGCAAGTAAGGCACGAAGACCCACCTGCTGCATGACTCGGTGGAAGTACCATGCCAAGGTGAGAGGTGGCGGGCCTGTCGCCCTTTAGCACACCATCTTGTCCTTATCCCTTAGTCGCCTTTTACGACATGCATGGGGGAGATGCAGTGGGGCTGTTTTTAAGTACCGGCACCACACGGTAAATCAAACATAAATTGCATAACGTCACGCTAGTTTCCCAGTGGGGTAGGCGGAGACAACAGATGTCCACGTGCCAGGATCCCGACACTTTTGCCTCCTCTTCCACTCTCAAAAATATGTTACTTTGTACATTTTGGACTGATGGATTCCTTATGTATATTTCATTGACATGATAATTCAAAGTACCTACATAGATTTATGTGGCATAGTCACTTTTTCCGTGCTTCATGTATGGTTTTATGTCATGATCATACCATAAACCCGACCCGATATGCCAGATTCCATTACTGATGATTACGTATGAATTGGTTCAGCTGTTTTAAATTTACCCATTACAGACAGACAAACATTACATTTTATAATAGTAGAGGGTATTTAATTGTTTTCGCATTCAACATAGATTTTGAAAATGTACAAAGTCAATATTGTACAATATTTTTTTGTTTAAGTAATTCGGTATGGGTGGCTGAGTCAGAGGGGCCAAAGTACATGCTCATGACCATCCTAATCACCTCGGATAAGGTAGGTGCCATACCGGAGACTTCTCTTTTGGATTGATGGCTAGAGGAGAACACAGCCCCGGCTGCTATGCGGCCATTTTACATCCAGTACGGTAGTACTAACCCAGTCAGTTACAAGCCCTGCCACCCGTCCTATCTCCGCTTGACTCGTCTCAGAGAGACTCAGCACCCTTTTGTTGTTGACATTGGGTTTTTGAGAACCCATCGGTTCTCTAAATCGTTTCTTTGTCGCACCGCTAGAGTGTGGAACTGTCTTCCGGCGAGTGTATTTCCTGAATCCTTTAACCTGGGTGTCTTCAAGCGTCATATTAACGGGCTAGACAGCCTAGCAACAGTCCGCAAATCTGCTGGCATGGCACCTAACTGAGCTTGTTTTCGCGAGGAGAGGTGATTTTGGCTCTGTCTACTGCGCCATTGGTCTCTCGGCACAGCCACACATGCTGGTTTAAATAAAGGCCTACCATCTAGTAAGGGACAAATGGGTAGTACGATTAACCTTGAGACTTAAGTCTGTTTGAAAAATGTCTAAATATACATTATATTATATTATATATTAGCTTCGTTTCCACGAAAATGCATTTCCACGATGATACGACTCCACTAACAACTTATTACTCTTTATCACAAGGTCATAAAATATCCTGTACCTTGCAGTCGACGGCGTACTCACGCGTTAATCACAAATTATATCATGATGATAACGAAGTGATGTCACATAATAATTATTATCTTCCAACTGTAGAATCTTCACTAACTACTTTAAATAATAAGATGATGTTTGCCTGTGGTCTGCTGGTTCCTCTCGGACGATGTTTCTAGGACACCTTCATAAGCTGAAACTTTACATGGGGGCAGCGGACATTCTCACCACTGATGATGATGCTGATGATGGTGGACTCGTTCTCCGCGCCTAAGCCCGCTTCCATGCGGGCCTTTTGCGCGTCCTACGGCCTTAATCCAACCAGCCGAGTTCTTCCAGGAGGCGGCACACTCTCCTTGGGTCCTGGCACGCCTCTCGAAGTGTAGTAGGGCCTCCCAGCTCCTTCGCCCTTATGTCTGCCAACTCCTCGCACTCCAGCAGCACGTGGGTGGGTGTCTCGTCCGCCTGCAGGCATGCTCTGCACAGTGGACTGTCCGTTACTCCGATTACATAGAGGTGTCTGTTAAGTGTACAGTGACCAGTAAGCATACCTATCACTATGCGTAGTTTTGATCTATGGACTCGGAGCAGCGTCTTGGCGAGACGGAGGTCCGGCTTAGCCATTGCATCCCTCGCCTGTCTGCAGTCACTGCCCGCTGCCCATCTGTCTATGTGTAGTTGATACGTACGTTTGTGTATCCAACTTTTCAGTTGGTTGTGTGGTAGTGGTACTAGAGGTTCGGGTCCTTCAGGTTTGCTGCTGGATCCCCTCTTCGCGAGTTCATCAGCAGCATCGTTCCCCCGGGATCCGCTGTGGCCCTTTATCCACTGTAGCGTTACCTTGTTTCTTGTAGCAATGGCCTCCAGCGCGAGGTGACATTGATGGATAAGTCCTGAGCTCATTATACTGCCGTTCAGCGCCGCTAGTACTGAGGCGCTGTCCGACAGTATCTTGATGCTGTGTCCCTCCATGTTCCGCTGGGCCACTATTGTAGCAGCTTCAATGATCCCAACACATTCTGCCTGGAATATTGAGTTGTGTTGTCCGAGGTAAGTGTACCTGTTGATGTTTAGGTCCAGGGAGTGGGCTGCAGCACCTGTGCCTGTCTTCGTCTTGGAGCCATCTGATTGGTCTTTGGCCTCTCCAGCCAGGTTGATAGTGTATGATCTCTCAAATACGTACAGTTTGGGTATGCGGTCACAGCAGGCCGCCAGTAGCGGTATCTCCGCTGTTACCTTCTGAAGAAGCTTTGTGTGTGGCAGTGTGGCGTTAGTGTGCCAGAGTCCCAGAGTTCTGAGTCTCACCGCTGCTGACGCAGCCTCCTGTTGTACGTACAGGTCTAGTGGTATTAAAGATAGTATTACCTCCATAGCTGTAGTCGGAGTTGTGCGCATGCAACCTGTCTCTCACTCACCACTTTTATCGGCCTATTTAACCATCTCTGGCTAAAATGTAGCTGTCGGTAAACTCCTAGGAAACAAACCGCATTTTATATATTTTGACCATACGTCTCAGGAACAATTTTCCAAAACTTAGGTTTGTTTTTATATTTGTATGTCATGTTAGTTCTAAGCATGTACCCGCTTTATATTTCTTTCAATAAATAAATACAGAACTAAAATGGTATATGAAACGACATATAACAATAAAATATTAATTAAAAATCTCAAGTCAACTTCTAGTGTCCGATGCCAAATATGACTTTGGTGACTAAATTCATTATTCGTGCAAGTTGACAGAATGCAGCAGCTTGCGTCATACTATAGAAGGTCCAACTGTTCAAAATCTAGAGAGAAAACGTCATCGACCAGATGGTGAACTGGTAACGCGCTGGCTGCTCATGCCTGAGTTCCAAGTTCGAATCCTGGTCGGGACATTTTTTTTTATTTCTTTTCGGCTTTGCATCGATCTAATGAAGATACTTAGGTATCTGTTTCAAATGGCTGAAAGAAATATTCTTAATACTAAGTCAGTTGCAAGATCGGTGATAAATGGAGTCAAAAGCAACGACATTCTACTTTCTGGACGGGCCCTCGTCATACATTTTACCGGTAGAAAGGTGCGATTGGAGTACTTCTATATATTGCCAATATTTAAAACAGCGTAAGTGCGCGAGCGCCTCATACATCACGTTACGTTTCCGCTCTGAACGTCGATAGAGTAAGACAATTAAATGGCAATTTGATACGTATAAAGGAGAGAACGATTGGAGAGGGTGCTGAATGCTCATCAATAGTGCGCCTCAGTTCGGTGCGTTGTATGCCACTTCCCGATAATTTAATTCGTTGGTCAAAAGATGCCCACACAGTAAGTTACAAGGTTACGTTTCATCACTCGCCAGACTAAACTTTGCGTGTATTAAATTCCACTTGGTCAAGTATTAATTTGTATTAATTTGATGCTGATATGAAGTTTCGTAATTAAGATTTTCTGCTGTATTTGTGTTACAATCTGTATGTAGCGTTGGTGGAACATTCCTTAAATTTTTTCAGCATTCTTTTCTTGATTGCTATCTCGCTACGTGTGATGTTGGAAGAAATTGGATGCTGCAAAATTCGGAAAAATAAGGCATTTAGGAAATGTTAAAGGCTGTTGAAAACTCAATTAAACAGTGATGCTTCAATATTGAAGGGTTCATTACTCACAAACAAGATGACTAGATCATAATATATGAGGTTGTGTACGACCAGCATTGTACCTATGTCTGTGTATGAATCAGCCCTATCTATCTTATATGTTCGCTGTGCACATGCTGTGGGATAAATATGGGCATTAGATATTAGACAGATTAGATTAGAGTCTAGATTACTGAGATAAACCCTTTATGAGAACATTACAAGTGTTATAATTTCGTCATCTTTGATTGATGTGTGCTTGGAGTTTTTGTGATAAAATGTTTTTTTTTTTTCAATATTGTATGTGGTTGTATTTTGCAACTTAATAATGTATATTAGGTAGTATATATTTTTTTATTACCTGTGCCTGCAGTCTAGGGATCTCGTGAACAATATACAATATATTAACAGCTATTACCATAACTTTTTAATTTTTTTATTTTTAGGACTTTTAACAATGATTTGTTAACCTGTGTTTGTTTCAAAAATATATAATGGGGTTTGTTTCAGCCACATAGTACTCATTTTCCCTATCACTTAGGTTAGGACTCAGAGTCCCTAAGATATAGAGAACGCTCAACACAATTACTTATTTGAAATCCAACACAATTACATAAGTTGGATTGCATTGACGAAAATCACATTTGAAACGTTTTTGTTACATAGCTATCTTCAAATCGTAGACTTTTCACACAATAGCCAGCCACATTCAGCGGCAATGAAGAGCTCTAAATATCAAATGGATTTACATACTTGTATGTATTAAACTCACAGTGTTTTGGGCGTTCATTTATTGATTAGCATGTATTGTATACCTAGACAAGTATTCTAGAATGTATATCGAAATAGGTCAATATGTAATGTTGGGTGAGTAAGCATTTACATAATTAGACGACTTTCTTTGCACGATTGCAAACTGTTATATTATAAAGGCAACGGTTAGGTTTTTACGACATTTTGGAGTTGAGTGAAAGGTTAGCTCATAAACTGAGTCCTTGATGGAGGGTGAACTCATCACGTCATACATAGTTTTTGACATGTCTAACGTACTTACCTATGTACTGATGAAATAATGAATGAAGTATATAACGGCTATTATTCTCGGTCCTTTGTGGAGCTGTGACTTGACAGTTTGAGCCAAACGTTTGGCCCGTCTTCATGAGTAGGTACATATGCCACCAAAAGCGCGAATGGTTCTTTTTCATAAAATTTGAAATGCTTTTTAATGGGAAAATTTTATAAATTACACATGCATACGAAAATTAAAGTAATGGGTGCATAAGTTTTTTTTTTTGTTATGGAAACTGACAAGGTTGGCTACATCACCTACAACAAGTACAATAAATTATAATTATATAATATAATAAATTCAAGTACAATAAGTAGAACAATAAATGTAAAACAATAATTTTGCTTACTTAAAATGTAATAAAAACTGAACGTAAACAGCCATTCAATTTTCGCTAAAAAAAACATGTGATATTCATTTACTACCACATGAAAGAACTAGCATTGCCTGAACAATAATTATTTTAACGCATGTTTGAATCTGCTGCATTTATGCAATTGATTTCAATTAGATTCATCGCTCTCGGCCTTAGGATTATAGAAGACAAGTAATATAGAGATATAGAAGATATATATTCCTCACCCACACACTGTGGTGAGATTTTCCAATTTGGGCACCCGATATTGCATAGACAGACATGCGTGTGGGTGGGTTTCTGTCCAACTGAGTATGAATAACCACACCATTTTTATTGTGGATTAAATGATGATATTATGTAAAGTTTGCATTCGATTTATATTGGAAGAAGTGCAGTAAAAATTTCAAAATTTGGTTTCAAGTTTTTTTTTTATGGAAACTGACACGGTTGGCTACATCACCTACAACATCCGTGATGTCAGCCCATAACACCGGGTGAACTAGGTGCTATGTCAGTGCTTCCCTTCATTTCATGTCGGCTACACTGAACTGGACGGAAAACACGAACTATTCACATAGCCGTTTCGACCGACATTTCGTTCAGTGCGGTGGTACCAACCCGGCCGGGATAAACCTTACCACCTAGTAAGGTAAGAAGGGAAGGGACCTACAATTTAACGTGGAATCTGAACCACGATCAGCCTCCAACGGTCGAGCGGTCACCCATCCAAGTACCGACTGCGCTCAGCGTTGCTTAACAACAGTCGACTGGCCGCACCACTGAGCTACCCAGACTGACGAATTTCCTTATCCCTTAGTCGACTTTTACGACATGCGACGGGGAGAGATGCAGTGGGGCTATTGTTTTTAAAGTACCGGCCCCACACGGTACATGAGCGTTTGTTTCACAGAAAAACGAATCATGTTGTCGGATACTAACAGGCGCAAAGTCTACTGGAAGTCTCAAGTGAGGTGTCAAATAGTGCCACATTCGTCACTATCTCGCTTCCATAAGCCCAAAATGCCTTCAAAATCAACTATGCATGAATCGGCTTACTCATAGCCAATTAACAGCGTTGGCATTGTGGCAATCTGTAGCAAAGTTTCAGGGTTGATAGAAATGAAATAAAATAGATGTTGTACTTTTGGGTGTGGCCCTCTGCCTACAAACTAGTCTCTTTTGAGTGGAGACATTCGTGGAAAACCCTATGTTCTCCGGCTACCCCTAAAAAATTTAAAAAAGATTGTATGTCTCATGAGGATGGACCATACGCTTGGCCCGAAACGTCGAGCCACATAGCTCGTTAATAACCGTGAGTAAAGCTGTTTTGTTCTAAAAATAATGTTTAAAAAAGATGTTTATTTGTTAAGTTAATTCCATAATTAAGTGTGGTGTTTCCCATGGGATTTCTTCGGAGGAACGGTACAGCTGTGGGGCCTCGATCTGGCATACATGATCTCTGTACTCGCAAGAGTGCAGGGATAGACGTCTGGATTTTATAGCCGGAAGGTTGGTATTTCCGGGCGTCTATAAACAAAACGTAAGAGAGAACAAATATGACAGTATCAACTTGTTAAGTTAATTCAGTATGAATGTGAATTTTTTTTACTAAAATTGTCCTACCCAGGAGAATAGTTATTCTTTTCAAAAATCTGTATATGGTTCGAATTTTGGACCTCCTCCTTTTTTTAAGTTGATTAAGACCATTCTTTCAACTGTTCCTAACAGCTTATTCTCAATACTAACCACGGCATAAGCCGTTCAGTACAGACAGTGAACGGGTAATCCATCTTTGCATTTCGTCTATCGTTTGTGAAAGTGAAAGCCGACTACTGTCGTGGTATTGTCTTGTTTGCATGCAATTGTTTCCATTTTAAGAGCACTTATATTTTGTCCTCTTGTTTCGTTTTTGGTTGTCCACTGAAGCATATTGAGCTGTCACACTTTATTTTGATGTAAAAACTTTCATTCTGCTGACTGGCCCTTCATATTTTATTACACTTAAGTAAGTAAACTTAGTTCCTTGTAAGAGTAATTTTTTTTTTATTGAAAGCGCAACATGTGGCGTCTAGCCACCCATAAGGTGTCTAACGACGCGCATGGGCATTCGGTCGTATGCGGGGTTTGCGAATGCCATGCTTGTCAGACACGTGGCTGTTCACGCCCATCTCGAAATACCCGAGACTGTACTTTGAGGGAAATATATGGGCTGGGAGAGCGTTCCAGAGTTTACCGGTTCTATAGAGGAAAGATCTGCAGAACCGGTTGGTATGCATCCGCGGTAAGTCCAGCGTGTAGGGATGCAATCCCTGTTCTGTGTGCGTGGTGCGGAAGTGGAAAGGGGACTGCGGGATCGCGTTAAAGAGCTCTTCTTGTCTGTAGACTTCCACAGTTCTGTTTTGTTTTAACTTTTATTTGATTGCAGCAATTTGATGTATGGATCTAGTTTGTTTCTGGGAATCAGATATTTTTACTTATTAAGACTGCAATATTATCACACGTCGGTGAGCAGTTGGCCCGGCTGCTTCACCGAATCCTTAATGTCCAGGCTTCATTCCCCAGAGTAACATCCTTTAATGGTGGGATAAGGGCATAAGCTTGTCCTTTTTTTTCTTTTTTTTTCAGGAAATTCAACTGTTTTATTGTTTATTTAACATCTCTTGGCAGTACACTGCGCTCAGATTTGTCATATTTACATTGCAACATTCCGCCAGTTCGATTATAACAGTTAGAACTGACAAGAAACTTCACTGGAACAGCACACTTAGAATGAACACATACGATGGCCTATTAGAGATTTCCATAAGGGATTACATTAAATTATGGGTTAGGAAACGTAACATATGGAAATATAAGAAAAAGGAAAAATAAACTTTAACCAAAATAATAACAATGAGAAAAGTTTACCAAAAGACAAATAATAGATCGGCAATAAAATAGAATAAAATTACATCAAACCTATTGATTATGTTGGTATTGATAATAGGTATTGTTCTTAGTTCTAGATTTGAGAAATATTTGCATTTGGAATAGTATAGGTGTGTTAATCGATCAGGCTGCAATTTGTAAAAAGAGAACACTTTTTTAATAACAATATTGCTTTATGTATAATATACCGATGATTTGGTATATTGGTATATATACCAAAATCATCGGTATAGTATATTTCGTTATATTAGGCTGGAGTGAATTGTGATTTGGTCACGCGTGCAACGTGATGGATGTGATGTTTTTTTTTATGGAAACTTGACACGGTTTGCTACATCACCTACAACATCCGTGATGTCAGCCCATACATAACACCAGGTGAAATAGGTGCCATGTCAGTGTTTCCCTTCATTTCACATCAAGCATATGTATATAAGCTTGTGGTGGCGTGCCTTGGGAGAGGCATATGTCCAGCAGTGGACCGATACAGGCTGATGATGATGATGATGATATATGTAGCATTGGCATCAAGCATAAATTGAGGCACTCGGGCACTTTTTAAATAAATGAATTTAGTTTACTGTTGCAAAACAGTATGTGCACACTTTTCTAGTACGAAGATGAGCCTGCTCTTATCCCATCCCTTATTTACCAAAAGCGTCCATCTAGGAAACGTAGTAAAGCGTAATTGACGTGAACCGACAGAGGCGGAGGATGCGGGCGGCGGCGGCGGGCACGGGGACGCGGCGGAGCGCGTGCGCGCGGTGCGCGAGCGGCGCGAGGTGGAGCAGCGGCGGCGGCTGGACGAGCTGCGCGCCCACGCGGCCGCAGCGCAGGCGCAGCGCGACCAGCGCGACGCCGAGCGGCGGCGGCGCGCGCACGAGCAGCGCGCCAGGGAGGACGACCGCAGGCAGATGGTACTGTTGATCATCTTCCTCCTCTATTGTGCTACCTACTCGTACACAGAGCCGTTTGTTGTTTTTTTTATGTAAACCAACATGGGTGGCTGTGTCGAGAGACCAATGTTGCATTCGGCAGAGCCATTCCCCAGCGACATTAATCGACAGAGCCATTCCCCAGCAATATTAGTCCACCTCCAAGCCGGACTGGCACCTCCTCGGGGGTGATATTGGCTGCGCCTGAGGCTTCGACCTCGGACACAGCCAGCTAATTCGGAAACAATAAAAAAAAAAAAACCTCGCGAAACCGTGCTCAGTTAGGTGCCATGCCAGCAGATTTGCGGACTGTTGCTAGGCTGTCTAGCCTGTTGATACGACGTTTGGAGACACCCAGGTTAAAGGATTCGGGAAACACACTCGCCGGAAGACAGTTCCACACCCTAGCGGTGCGACAAAGAAACGATTTAGAGAACCGATGGGTTCTCAAAAGCCCAATGTCAACAACGTCAATGTTGTGTGTAAGGATGGCTGCTTCGCTTCGTTTTTATAAATATAAAAAAACTGACCAAGTGCGAGTCGAACTCGCGCACCGAGGGTTCCGTATCGCCATATCGTGGCCAGCGCCTCACGCCATCTGTGGCGTGTTTATTAAATGCTTCATATTAGTCAAAATTCATAATTAGTTAAAATGCTTCATACTGTTTTCGGTAGATGGCGTGCGAATTTTTTACTTTTTCTTATTTTTATTTATTATTTGTTGTTATATCGGCCATAATAACACATATTCTGTGAAAATTTCCACGGGCTACCTATTACGGTTCAAGAGATACAGCCCTCGGTCAGACAGACAGACGGCGTAGGCTTAGTAATAGGGTCCCGTACCGGATACGGAACCCTAAAAAGCATTTATGTCAACTGGTTGGCTACCTCACCTACTATACACGTGAAGTACTTAAGCTTGTCACACCTTGGTGAAGTAGGTGTCGTGTTGGTGCTTCCCTATTTGCTTGTGCCGGCTATACAGAAGGAAAGTACGAAACATTTTCATAGCCGCTTCGACCGACCATCATTCGGTGCGTCGGTACCAATCTGGGCTGCACACCCTACCACCTACCGCATAGTAAGGTAAGAGAAGCTAACTACAGTTTTACCTGGAATCCGAGCAACGGTCAACCTCAATGGTCGCATGGTCACCCAACCGTCACACACCAACCAATCCGAGCGTGCCCGATGTTGCTTATCTTTGGCGATCAGACGCCGAATCATCGCATCACCGAGCTACTAACACTGGATTGTGGACAATCCCTCAGAGTCGAACTTCGTACAATTCCCTTGGTCTCCAGCTTCCCCACTCAGCCTTTTTTTTTAATACCACTAACCGGCCAGGGTGACTTCATAGAAACGGAGACACACCAAATTTTTCTGTTGAAATAATTTTTTTTCTGTTTATTATTTCTCTTAAACGGGCTTATTTCTCTTAGGCGACCTTGGCTACCTGAAATTTTACATTAAGTTAGACAATGTTCAGACTTGACAAATAGGTTCAATATTCTATTCTTACTATATTTGAAGTTTTTTTTTTACATTTGGTTTAGGACTTTAGCCGTATTACGACTAGGCCAGCCCCGTGGTGACAATACAGCGGCGGCTGGTGACTTCAGTGACCGGTAGTGCGCTAAGTACCTACCTCCTTAAATACCAAATTTCCCAACACATTCCCAATGTTATTTTAAGAATGCGACTTCCGAATTTTTTAAACGCGTTGTATTATGTACGTGCCTAGTATGAATATTCTCAACACACTCAATGAGTTGCAAAAAACAAGAAAATAAATCCAAACAAGTTTTTTAACTCATTTATAGTACCTTTATGAACACACCCATAGACCACAACACTGCTGCAGCTTTCAAAAAGAAAACAATAGCAATGTCTCAAAAATACTTAAAAAATGTATTAAAAAAAAAACATTTGAAAAGTAGGAATTGAACCCGGGATCACCTGATTGTAAAGCCTTACCGTTAACCAACTATCTTAGGCAAATATCGGCACCACTTAATTCACAGTATCACGTGACAGAAAGCACAAAACCTAACCATATCCATTTTTAATATTCGCGCGCTAACGGGTGTGTGACATCACATGACAGCGCGCTGACTCTAGGTAGACGGTACTCGTGCAATAGGTAGGAATCGCTCGCGACGTGTCGCACGCGCGGCTATTCACGATATAGCGTCCTTGTTTGGCGCTCGTGCACCGCACGCAGAACTCCATTTCCGCTCATACTGTTTCTATGAAGTATCTTTTGTCTCACGCGCCAGCGGTGTTTTGCCGATCCCCATACATTCAGATGGGAGACCCGCGTGCGTTTTTCGATTCCGCACGGGGTGCGGGTATACTCGCAAAAACGTGCCTTGAGATCTATAAAATAAGGTCGAATTCACATTCGTATTTATTTGGAGTACGATCTTTATGGTTTTAATGTAGGTATGTTGTATTGTAAGATATTATTTATTTTGAGTGAAGTGAAGACTTCTCGTGGTATGGTAGTGCGGCGCACGGGCGCACTTTAGGACCGGCCGCCAGTGTGACTATATTATACTTTTAGATCCTCTAACTAGTCTCTCAGAGGTAGAAAAGCCTTGAAGAGTCCAAGTCGCATAGCAGCCTCGGCTGTGTTCTCCTCTAGTCCAGTATAGTCAGCAATCCAAGGAAGTCTCCGTTATGGCACCTACCTTCTCGGAGGTGATATTGCCTGGTCGGAGCATGCGCTTTGTCCCCTCTGATTCAGCCACCCATACTGGAATACATAAACAAAAAAAGTATCTCTCTCAAGATCCCAGTTATACTTGCTTAAAAGGCGGACCATGATAGTCTTTACATGGACTATTTACTAAAAATAAGCTCACCGTATATTCCGCAGTGGACATTAAAAATAGTTTATCTATGTTGGTGCGTGTTTACGTAAACTCTTCACAGAATCCGCAATATTGACTCAAGGCGTTAGCCGATAGCTATTTAAACGTTTGCTCCGTAACCGCTCATGACCTCACAGTACCAATCGATGCAATCATTTCTTCCTGCATGCAAATTTATGACCTGTGCTCTAAATAGTCTTGCATTAACGCTGCGTAGGAGGCACTCTGCCCGCTCTTTCTGTGAGATGTGCCATCTTACTCACTTGACATAGCCAGTTTTAATGTATTATGAGAAACTTCATATATCAAGCGTCGTATTAACGGGCTAGACAGCCTATCAACAGTCCGCAAATCTGCTGGCATGGCACCTAACTGAGCGTGGTTTCGCGAGGAGAGGTGATTTTGGCTCTGTCGACTGTACCATAGGTCCCTCGGCACAGCCACCCATGCTGGTTTACATTAAAAAAAATCTATCACGGCATATTGGTGGCTTTTTGAAACGACGATTTGATTAACTTCGATCGATAGAAATGAATCATGGAAATGCCTCTGAATTTACTTATTAAACCGTATTGGATGTAACATGAAGAAAGTAAGGTTTTGGAAAAAAAAAATTATCATTGATATTATCAATAATTTTAATTGAGTTTTTGGTTCAATTCGTAGTTTTAAAATAGAAAAAAAAACCTACTCCAACCTGGAAAAACGGTGTGTCGCTGTCCTGCTTGCACCCGTGGAATTTGCACCGTGCACCTTGTATGGGGCCTTCCTTAGTGCCTGACATTCCCGCTAAAAGTCGTCAGTCAGTCAGTCAGCGTGTAAGCGTCCACTGCTGGTCATACGCCTCTCCAAATTTCATCCAGTCCTCCCGGCCTTCAGCGGTACGGTACGGGCTAAAAGTCGTAACGAATGTCAATTTAGACCTAAAATGTGGCCGGTCCTAACCAATTTACGTCATGAGTGGAATCTAACCTAGTTAAATTACATAAGACTTAGCATCGTCCTGATTACTATGCAGAGGTGATCTCATTCATCTACAGACAGACAAACAGTACACACACACATTGTGGATTGTACTGTATGCGTGAAATTTGGTTGTGTGTGTGTGTGAATACATGTGTGTCTGTCTACCTTGGTGTGTATGGCAGTTGTATCGGCTTGTGGCATTGAACTACAGGTGTGGGAAATGTTGAAAAGGACAGCGTTTGATGGTATTTAGAGAAGTGTGACAAAAGTTTGAACAATTTGGCTTGAATGCATCATAGTCACTCATATGCAGACATCGGAATCCGCGGGGCACGAATACGACCTTGTTAGGGATTGACTACGGCGATCAATAAACAATCGACACTGTTATCGATACTCATATTTATTTGTTTATTGTATTTTATTCATGTCATATTTCAGACCTGAATACTTATATACCTACAGTACTTATATAAACATGCGAGTAAACATGTATACTTTATGTTAACGATTAAGTAAATATAATACATATTTATATAAGGTCTTTCAAAATTAGTTCATAGTACGCTAAGGGGGGGTTCTGTATCATATAGGGAGTAAAACCCATATAAAAATTTTTGGACCTTGGGCTTTTTTTAAGTAAAAAATTTTTTTATGTAGGTATTTAACTAAAAAAATTGGTGGTTGATTTTTATAACCTAATCGATTCAGTTTCATAACAGTAATAAAAAAGTCTTCATGACCATTATGATGTAACACGTGTAAGTTGGTAAAAAAAATTAAATTCTTTCTATTCCATACTAATAAAACTAAAATTGTGGTTTTTCACAATTTCTGAAAGAAAGAGATATACGTGTTGGAAGACTTTTTTGTTCCTAGCACGAAACCGAAACGATTAAGAAACATTTTTTTTTTACATTTAACATTAAAAAAAAAAATTGTGAAAAAAAAAATTCTTTGTTCTTCAAAAGTGATCTATTTCCGGTACAGAACCCCCCCTTAGCTTACTATGAACTAATTTTGTAAGACCTATTTTTTTTGGACCTTGGCCTTTTTTTTATGTAAAATATTTTTTATGTATTTAAATAAAAAAATAGGTGGTTGATTTTTATAGCCTAATCGATTCAGTTTCCTAACAGTAACAAAAAAACTTCAATATCATTATGATGTAACACGTGTAAGTTGGTAAAAAAAAATGAATTTTTTTCTATTCCATACTAATAAAACTAATATTGTGGTTTGAACAGATTTGTATTGTACCTACAAAGTAAATACAACATTTGTTTATTATATCTTATTTTCTATAGAAATACTCTTAGTTTTAATAATCGACATTATTTCATATTATTCTAAAATAACGATCGTTTTCGATATTTGTGGATACATTGTCCCATCACTAAACAACCTTGAATCATTCGTGCCCCGCGGATTCCGATGTATGCTCATATGTTCTCATATTAGGCGCCACATTACTATGCCATTGTGAAGTTAATTTCTCAATAAAATGCAGATGGAATTGGAATCTTGTGACAAGTCCCTTGTGTCAGTTCTTTTTGTCCTCTTTATTATAGACAAGCTGTGCCCGCGGCTCCGCCTGCTCTCAAATTTCACTTCACTGCTAACCTCATAAGCCATTTAGCGTGATAGTAAGTAGCCTATAGTTGATGGGAAGAATCAAGCTATCCGTAGAATTTTGTTTTATTAAAATCGGTTCAGTGGTTCTCGAGTTATAAGCGGACAGACAGACATACACTCAGACACTCAGACACTCAGACAGAAAGCAGATGTTGGATTTTATTATAGGTAAGGAAAATGAAATGATAGATTAAATGAAATGAATATGAATATGAAATGAGAGTTTATTTGTCGTTCCTTTAAAAACCAAAACTAAACAAATTGGCGACAAATTGGGCCCACCTCAGTATATGCAATAGAGGGCAATGACGTTTTTCTATTGTGTTGGCTTGCAGTTGGGCCCATTTTTCCGAGAAGTAAATACACTTTTATAGCTAGACAAAAATAAAACAGTTACCTACCTACTGCATGACCGTGGAAGTACTGTGCCAAGGTGATAGATGGCTAGCCTATCGCTGTCGCCCTTTAGCACGACGTTTCGCCTTTATCCCTTAGTAGCTATTTACGACATGCATTGGGAAAGGTGCAGTGGTGCTATTCTTTCCAAGCTCCAGCACTGGGCTTGGCCAGTTTTGAAGTTTAGTTGTGTCGGAACCCTGCGAATTTCGTTTCTAATTTCTACTTGGTACGATCAGTTTAGAAGGCGTGACCCTGGTACAGACAGATAGATGGACGGACAGGTACGCACTAGTCAGACCGGACCATCAGGTTTCGTTTTCAACTCTTTGAGGTGCAGAACCTAAAAATACGTAAGGTTATGATTAGGAAACATCGAATTGTTCAAGTCAATTAAAAATATAACCATTTGAAAAAATACGGCGGGACATTGTAATAAGGATCCAAAATAAATATAGCCGTATCCTGTATCAGATTAGTTAGGGCCGGAGCGCGACAGGAGTGGTACGGAAATAGCGCGGACTTCCTTTACGATTGTCGCGTTGCATTCTCAGAGTGTTTCCACGCTGCATTTCACAGATTTTAACAGTTCACTGCGGGAGAGAGTGTGCGCGCTGCGGTTGATTTTGTTAATAAAACTTAAGTTTAGTAATTAACAATGCTTCAGTGTAAATCACATTATGTGACAGTTCTGGTAAATAATTTCAGTAATAATTTTTCTTAATCAAAATTTTTGAGAAGTTGTCTAGTGATTTTTAAGAAGTTTTGGTATTTATTTTTAATTTGTACACTCTCGAACTTTACTCTCATAGAGACAATGTTACTCGTAGAGAAATCAAGTTGAAAATTGCAGAAAAAAATAATTATGTAACTTTTTGAAACAAACAAACCTTGTTCTTATTTTTAACTTTCTATTTTGTACAGCTATATATATTTATAAAGCATTATTTTTACGGTTTACGGCCTTTATAATATCGATCAGGTGTCTGTCCAACCGCCCGCCCCTCTGTTCGTCTGTCTCACTGTCTAAGGTGATTACTCGGAAACGAAAAGCTCCATAAATCTTTAAAAAAAATTATTAAATAATCCATTTAGTTCTTACGGCATGAAAACTATTTTCAAGTTTATATCTCAAATGGTTATTAAGAAAATAGCAATTTAGTGGACAAAGCGCGGTGCAAACGCGTGATCCCTGCACACTCGCGATGCGTGCAAGAAGCATTTTAAAAATCAAATAATAAAATTTTTGCAAAATAATCAAGTTACGTTAAGTTATGTTAACACAGTTATCGGCGGTGTGAACCCGGCTTATTTTGTTGAGAGTGGCATATAGTGCATGGCGTCTTATTTTAGGTTGTATTGTTTTGATGTGAGTTGTCAGGCATTAAAAATTGAAATAAATAATACACATTTTGTACTCATTTCTTGAATATTTTCCACAGAGTAATCTGCGTTGTGCTGCAAATACTGTCGGGTAAATTACGCCACCATGTTTCAAAGTATTCAGACAAGATAACTTATAAATTTTTTTTATTTGTGCATTTATGCATAATCAATCAGGAAGTAAGGCGTGAAGACCCACCTGCTGCATGACTCGGTAGACAGACCGTGCCAAGGTGAAAGGTGGCTAGCCTGCCGCCCTTTAGCACGGGATCTTGTCCTTGGCATCGTACATCAAATATGAGAAATTTACCTTTTAATTATGTTCTGTTTAAATTTGCAAACGCAATTAGGAATTTTTTTTTGGATTTCAAAATAAATATGTTACTAACTCTCCGAGTGAAAGTGTAAATTAACTAAAATGTCTACAATATACCTAAATAAAATGTGAATGTGCGGTAATGCTGAGTGAAAGTGCGATGCATTTCGTGGCCAGCTCGTGTCTACGGCTGCATATTTCGGAAGCAAATATTTACATTGCGGCGCTGCCGTGGAGGCCAGCACTTGAAGCAATCTTATTTTTAATGCTTCCACCGCTGAAGATGAACGCTTATGAAATTCATCTCGATATTTGTGCTAGAGTTATTTTTACCTTTAAAATTTTCACATTTTGCAATGTACTAAAGCAATTTGTATTTTTACTTATTTTTAATTGGCACGGATTTATTTATTTTTTATTTTATTTATTCAACAGGCTTATACCAACATGCAATGTTTAAAAAAAATTACATTAATAAAAATGATAAAACTTTAATATATAAACAAGTCAACCTTGCTTGCAGTCTAGTTGGAAATTTTATTCAGCGATTGTACAGTAAATATTTCATTATTATAGTTTATTAATATTTTATTACATATTATATAATATTTAATTAAACATCTTTGACAATGCAAAGTTAAAACACAGTCTTATATATTTTTCTACGAAACTATTCTTCTAAATGAACTATTGTAAAACAGTTTAGTGCGAGAGAGTTCTGGCCTGAAAGAAGATCCGAATATTAGTGACGAGGATTGCTCGGTGGTGCGGTCATGTTCAAAGGATGGATAATAGGAGACTAACGAAAGAGATTTATGGAGCGAATGTGAGCGCAAGACTCGGGAAGGGTCGCCCCTAGACGCACATACCTAGACCAGATCGGGCATGTGCTTAGAAAGCGTAGTACCTACCCATAAACATTATGAGAGTTGAGGAGGCAACAGAGATGTGTCAGGATCGTGGTACTAGGAGATTTGTTTGTCTCTGCCTACTCCATTGGGGAACAGGCGTGTAAGCCTCGGTACCTCAGTGGTGCGGTCGATCGACTGTCGGTCGTGATCATAAGCACACCTGGGCGCGGTCAACACTTTGATGGTTGACCACTCGACCGTTGGAGGCTGACCATTGTTCGGATTCCACGTAAAACTGTAGGTCCCTTCCCTTCTTACCTTACTAGATGGTAGGGTTTAACCCGTCAGTGTTGGTGCCATCGTACTGAATGAATGGTGGGTTGAAATGGCTACCGGCAACCGTGTCTGAAAAAAAAATGTTTTGTATGTATGTATTTAAATAAAGCAGTGCTCAACACTGGGTGCCCAGTTATAATGTTCGGCAGCCCGCAATGCATTTACGCTATTGAGCCGTAACTGTTGACCCTAATTTCTTTGACTATAAAGACGGCCTGTCACTTAAGAAATCGAGGGAACTCGCGCGCGTACACACGTACTATAGATAGCTGATGATGGTCTGAAGATGACCAATAGACTCGCAAACGCCAACCGTGACCAAAGCGTCAACTTTGGTCACAGTTGGCTTTCACATGTTTTATACTTGGGCCAGCTGTTACAGCATTCCCGGGATTACATTTTTGTAATGGAAAATTTTCAATTTAATAATGGGTTGAAAGAAATTTTGATTGAAGGTTGAAATGGATTTCCGTTACCATTCTGTAGAAATCCACATATTTAGACTTGATTTGTCTGGTCTTAACCTTAGTGCACAACTTATTAAACCCAATAAATAACCTAACCCAACTTGCCCACATTTCTATGTTTCTAGGTTACTAGGTAGAAATACTTCGATGGTCCACAAAAATCTTACAAAGAAAAATCTCACAGAGTATGTACAGCAACCTTTCCTAATCTGTCGTACAGATATTAAGCACGGTCGGTGCGGTTTTGGCTTTGACTTTAGATCTCAAGGTCCGAGGTTCGATTCCGGCCGACGTGCATCAATGAGTTTTTTCTGATGGAAACATTTACGTGCATAACTACATCTGCTGCTTCACCGTTCGGAACCTGTGTAAAACTGTAGTTCCTTTCCCTTGACCCTTATTAGGTGGTAGACACCCATGTAACCAGTAATCCAAAGGGGAATCTCCGGTATGGCACCTACTATTTCGGAGGTGATACTGATTGGAACATGTGCTCTGTCTGGCCCCTCTGAATCAGCCACCAATACTGAAAAAAAACCAAATGAGGTACCTAAAAAGGCAGACAATCTCTCAAAGAGATAGTCCCTCAGTCGTGGCATAGGGTCGGTGGTACTGTCATGTTAGAAGGATGGATGACGGAGACTAAAGAAAGATATTTATGGAGTGAATGCGCCAGGTGGGACGACGACATCAAGTACGTCGGCGGAAAGCAGTGGCTCCGTACCGCTGAAGGCCGGGAGGACTGGAGGAAAATTGGAGAGGCGTATGTCGAAAAGGGTAAAACTTAGTAGTAGTAATGGTAGTACCCAGAACTGATGATGGATGAAAACAAAATTATGAGCATGGAAGAGACGTCTGTGGTTTGTCAGGACCGTAGCGCGCGGAGATCAATACTCCATTTAGAAAAAGGTGCAGCATACATACCCTTACCTTACTAGATAGTTGCATTGTTACCACCGCACTAAATGAAGGTCGGTGGAAATGGCTGTGACTCTTGTGTTTTGCGTTCAGTTCAGTGTAGCAAGCAGGATCAAAGTTAAGAACTGACATGTCACATAGTCCCGGCAGGCAGAGAGAAGAGTAGTGGCACGATTACTTAATAGTTACTTCGTAACAGATAAATCACTCCATATAAAAAGTTCCATACCTTCGGCTTTAATAGCCTAATGTTTCACGTCGCCAATCGCTGCGTGCGAAAATGTACCTAAACGATCGAGTGTAAAGTGCATTATTGCTTTGCAGCTGCGCGCAGTAGCGTAGGCGAGCGTGTAGGTATGTTTCGCGCGGCTGACGAATTTGTACTGAATTAGACCGCCGGCGGCCCGCTCGGCGGTAGGTAGTTAGCGCGCGCAGGTACATAGAGTGCGTGAGGCCTGGTAGTGGGCTAACATTAGGGGTGTAGAACAGCAACAAGGCACTGTAGCGAGTGTAGTATGTTATGCGACAGGTGGAGGAGCGCAAGCGCGCGATATGGGAGGCGGGCGTGTCGCGCCGCGAGGCGCTGCTGCGGCGGGACCGCGAGCGCGAGGAGCGCGTGGAGCGGCAGCGCGCCGCGCGCTCCAACGGCTCGCGCACCAACGTCTTCGCGTTCGGCTCCTCCACGCCGCGCATGCTCGAGCCCGCAGACACGGGCGGCATCTTCTGGGGTCACCGCAGGTAAAGCTTACACTTCAAATCACTACATTGCTGATGAAAACAACTGTACTGATAGATCATTCCTTGGCTTGAAATCTCATCATCATCATCATCAGCCTGTATCGGTCCACTGCTGGACATAGGCCTCTCCCAAGGCACGCCACCATACGCGGTCTTCCGCTCTTCTCATCCATCCAATCCCGGCTTGAAATCTAATAATGCAAAATTTTTCATTTGAAACCTGGGGCCAAATTATTGTAATATGAACATTTCAAATTAAACCCGAGTTTGAACCGATAGCATTGACACGTCCAGCCGCTGTGCCGGAGAAGTCAGTATAAAAATGTGATATGACAGTATTTACGTCTATCGACGTAGGTGTTCGGCTGATTCTAAAATGACACAACACCGCTCGATGCAGCATTTTATTTACCTACAATTCAATATATGGAGCCTGTTTCCTATGTCACGCTAGATGTAACTTAAAGTTGGATACTGTCACCACAGGAGCTATTTTAAAAAAAGTTACAGTTGCAATTTGTTATGGACCAATTTTATTGTTATAACTTAACACTCAATTCGAAGGTATGTGTACTCCGGCTGAACTTGATAATGAAACCTAATGAAATTTGAACTCACTTGGGCGTATTGTTAATAATTTATTAGACTCCTCTGTGTCCGTTTCTCTGTTCGTGAATTCATTCTCAAAGAAAGCTAAGTAGGCAGCAGTTAATTGTATATTGGTACAGATTCATGTCAATTGCATCACGACACCACACAACTTGGGTACTGTATGGGAAGCACCATTATCAGATCTCCATCACCATCATGCACATTGCACATGGATGAATGTTATTTCATAGAGTTCATAATTTATTATTTCTTTTGTGGTCTGTAGATTATCATAATAATATGATGATTTAGTTATCACAGAATTGTTTTATTTATTTACTAGCTTTTGCCCGCGGCTTCGCTCGCGTGAAATTCGTATTTCAAAGGAAGAAAGTAAGTAACTAAGGGCGAGCTGGGTTCAGGTAAACGATAAACCGTCTCGAAGAAAGTGAGTAACTTTTTGAGGCCGAAGGCCGAGCTGCGTTCAGGAAGAGGATGAACCATCTTTAAGAAAGTAAGTAACAAAGGGCGAGGCCGAAGGCCGAGCTGCGTTCAGGAAGAGGATAACCTTTTCGAAGAAAGTAAGTAACTATGGGCGAGGCCGAAGGCCGAGCTGCGTTCAGGATGAGGGCAAACTTTTCGAAGAAAGTAAGTAACAGAGAGCGAGGCCGAAGGCCGAGCTGCGTTCAGGAAAACGATAAACCTTCTCGAAGACAGTAAGTAACTATGGGCGAGGCCGATGGCCGAGCTGCGTTCGGGAAGAGGATAACCTTTTCCAAGAAAGGAAGTAACAGAGGGCTAGTCCGAAGGCCGAGCTGCGTTCAGGAAGACCATAAATCTTCTCGAAGAAAGTAACTTCTTTGTTACTTACTTTCTTCGAAAAGGTTTATCCTCTTCCTGAACACATCTCGGCCTTCGGCCTCTCCCATAGTTACTTACTGTCTTCGAGAATTTTTCGTCTTTCTGAACGCAGCTCGGCCTTCGGCCTCGCCCATAGTTACTTACTATCTTCGAAAAGGTTTATCGTCTTCTTGAACTCAGCTAGGCCTTCGGCCTCGCCCTCTGTTACTTACTTTCTTCGAAAAGTTTACCCTCATCCTGAACGCAGCTCGGATTTCGGCCTCGCCCATAGTTACTTACTGTCTTCGAAAGGGTTTATCGTCTTTCTGAACGCAGCTCGGCCTTCGACCTCGCCCTCTGTTACTTACTTTCTTCGAAAAGTTTACCCTCATCCTGAACGCAGCTCGGCCTTCGGCCTTGCCCATAGTTACTTACTTTCTTCGAAAAGGTTACCCTCTTCCTGAACGCAGCTCGGCCTTCGGCCTCGCCCTTTGTTACTTACTTTCTTAAAGATGGTTTATCCTCTTCCTGAACGCAGCTCGGCCTTCGGCCTCGCCCATAGTTACTGTCTTCGAGAAGGTTTATCGTCTTCCTGAACGCAACTCCGCCTTCGGCCTCAAAAAGTTACTCACTTTCTTCGAGACGGTTTATCGTTTACCTGAACCTAGCTCGCCCTTAGTTACTTACTTTCTTTCTTTGAAATACGAATTTCACGCGAGCGAAGCCGCGTGCAAAAGCTAGTTATAACAATAAAAACATATGGTACATATCACTACAAAGATGTATTTTTTTTTTAATTAACTGCATATTTACTTTTCCTTTAAATAGAACAGAAATTGTTATATTTAAATTTTCCGCTATTTTCGCTCTCCTGGACAATTTAGCATTTGGTTAATACAGTGTTTCACTCTGGAGCAGCCGATAGGTTTGCACCTAAAATTAATCAAATAGATACCTAACGAAGTTAACCTACATAATATTATGAATCGAATTAAATAAGAAAGTCTGCTCAAGACAATGCATACACACACCGCGCTCCGCCAGACCGCACCCCGCGCCACTAACCCCCTCCGCGCCGCGCCGCTCTTTATTTCGGCGCTTGGAACAATTCGATTTGTATGGGAGCCACATCTTAGCGTAGCCGGAAGTGAATTTTAGTAAGCCTATCCTGTGTCCCGTATAGTAAAATGGGCTTGTAGTAAGTTTCATCAAATTCGGATTATGGCTTTAAGAGTTATGGAGGAACATACATACATACATACATACAGAAAAGATTTCTAAAAATCGTCAATTTAGCTTTAGTATCATACATAGAGGCTACAATATTTCAATAATCAATATTTCCTTAAACAAAGTAACTTACTCCATCACCATCCCTTACAGATTTATTATTAGTATTGATTGGTTTTATTTAGGTACAAATAAATATAATTTATTTCATTTCTAATGAATGGTATAAATCAAGTGTCGTTTGAAGTTGAATTTGTTACCACCAATAACTATTGGCTTCTTCAGAGAAACTGTAAAAATGTCCTACTTATTTTGATGGTTGGAGAGTAATTATTTTCTCCAACATCCAGTAGTTATCGATATTGCTAATATTTCTCATCTGAAAGCGACTGCGTTGTATCTGTGATATTACAGAAGCGTTGGTAATTTCTAAAATGTTTTGGAGAGGGTCTTATGTAGCTATTGATTCCAACCAATTTATATACCACAAAAATAAAACAGAGGATATGTATAAGCTATGATATGGAAATATTATTACAATCGTATTTGTCTTTGTTGTAAAATTATTTTCAATCCTATTTTTATATTTAAAATGTGTGTGCACTGATTTACCAATCCCACAGACACCTTTCACAACTAATCATATTTATTTATTGTTTTTGTTTTTTTCTCCCCAGTACCAACCCTCTAGATCAGATGAACTTTTTTGAATCACTGTAAGCAGGTTTATTTCAATCTTATTGTGACGTGATCGATTTGAAATAACCGACTAATGTGTTGATTTGAATCTTGTATTGTCTTGTCACTAACACACTTACTGGTTACTTAGTGAAATTAGAAAGAATTTTTTACTGAAAAATTTTAAGAACAAAAGAAAAGAAATTTCTGTAGCTGCTGAAAACTGTCTTGTTCTGGGGGTACGGCAGTGCCCCCGCCAAGTCGAGCAAACACGGATGTATCATCCTTTTCTCGAAGCAACTTTTGGCCTCCTATGATTTTTTTTTTCTTTTTGAACTTACATTGAAGTTACCTTGTACGAGTGTGTAATGTACACTGTACAGTACATTATGTAAGTATATGTAGGGGCATGTTTGAATAATGTAAGACATTAGCTAAATGAATGCATTTTGAATGTTGCATGCTGTGAAAAGTTTGCCCGTTTATGTTGTTGGTTTAATAAGATTTAATGACGAAATATTTGAAAAGCGTCTTGAACAGTGGCGGCTGGTGACTTCAGTGACCGGTTGTGCGCTAAGTACTTACTACTTAAATACCAAATTTCCCAACAAATTCCCGTCATGTTATATTAAGATCGGGACTTCCGAATTTTTTAAACTCCTGCGTTTTATTATGTATGTGCCTAGTACTATGAATATTCTAAAGACACTCAATGAGTTGCAAAAAACAAGAAAAAAATAAACCAAACAAATTTTTTAACTAATTTTTAGTACCTTTATGAACACACCCATAGACCACAACACTACTGCATCTTTCAAAAAGAAAAAGTAGTAATATCCCAAAAAATACTTTAAAAAAATATATAAAAATAAAAGCATTTGAAAGTAGGAATTGAACCCGGGATCACCTGATTGTAAAGCCTTACCTTTAACCAACTCTTAGGCAAATATCGGAACCATTTAATTCACAGTATCACATGACAGAAAGCACAAAATCTAACCATATCCCATTTTAAATATTCGCGCGCTAACGGGTATGTGACATCACATGACAGCGCGCTGACTCTAGGTAGACGGACTCGTGCAAAACGAATCGCTCGCGACGTGTCGCACGCGCGGCTATTCACGATATAGCGTCCTTGTTTGGCGATCGTGCGCCGCACGCAGAACTCCATTTCGGCCCATACTATTTCTATGAAGTATCTTTTGTCTCACGCGCCAGCGGTGTTTTGCCGATCCCAATACATTCAGTATGGGAGACCCGCGTGCGCGTTTCGATTCCGCACGCGGCGCGCGTTTACTCGCAAAAAAGTGCCTTGTGATCTATAAAATAAGGTCGAATTCACATTCTTATTTATTTGGAGTACTTTATGGTGGATCTTTATGGTTTTAATGTAGGTATGTTGTAAGATATTATTTATTTTGAGTGAAGTTAAGACTTCTCGTGGTACGGTAGTGCGGCGCACGAGCGCACTTTAGGACCAGCCGCCAGTGGTCTTGAATAAAGTTATGCCTGAGAACACTTTTAAATAATGACTTTTTGCTAGATCTAGTAACTATTTTAGGAAACACAGGTAATAACAATAACATTATTTTCAAGTTGTGTGACTAATATTGAAAAACAGGTTTTGAGTGCGCCCGTCGCTTTAAATTTGAATTTTTATCACCTCATTTATTTAAATTTTGGTGACGGTTCTTGTCAAATTGTTTATTCTCATAATGCTTTGGAGTTCTTTCAACTATCATTATGTTGATCATAATGTCTATTCCAAATTTCCATTCCATATTTGTAAAATATCACATTGTATCTAATAATTTAATATTTTTTTAGGGAAACCAAATATACCCCGCAAAGGGGGCCACTGATGGCTCAAACCTTTGTGTAGCTTTAGGTCTTGTGGTTGAGTAGGTGACCTTGATGAGTCTAAATGTATATATGTATGTTTTTGTTTATTTATTTATGTACTTAAATGTAAAACTATAAATATAATTTTTTTTATAGACCCATAATACTGATTACATTAGGTAAGTAATAACTAGCTGTACATATTATATTGCATTGCGAATTTTACATCGAAATTAAAACAGTACAATTTAAGTGTAGTTAGTCCAAGCGGGACATTTGTATGCGCAAGGCGTAATATTAGTAGCGGTAGTTAGCGGAGGCACTGTTATTCGCACGGTCGTGTCATATTCAACTAGTTCATAATCGGTGGAAGTACGTGCTCGTTCAACTTATTAGTTGACTCTCAGAAATATTAAAGTTTAAATATAGGTGAGTAATTTTTTATATGGAGCAGCATTTTGCATAAATCTAACTCCGCGTAGGTCATTCAGTTTCAACCTGTCAAATATTCTATTAAAAAGTACACATAGTTGAAGTTGCAGTAAAATAATAAATTAAAGGAACTGCAATATAAAACTAAATAAAACAATGAATAAATTAACAATAATCAATAAAACGATTAATTAAAAATCAACTTTTAATCTTAGTCAGTAACAAAGAGAATATTAAAATTAAAACATAACCTGATTCTAGAGCGGGCATTGAGAACATTTTCATACAAAAACGTTGATCTCGAACGTCAATAACGCCATCTATAACTTCATATGCGGGCGTATCAAACTCATGTCACTCTAGTGGGAGCGACTTATTACTTAGGTAAAAATTTATAGGATTACGATTTTGTTCTTGTTGTCCGGTCTAGTGGGTAGTTTGAATGTCTTTGCACAATAAGGATCCTAAAATAAAAACAGGCAGGCGACGAGTGTCACCATAATATCGGCCTGTACATAAATCGCCCGGGTTGGTACCACCGCACAGAATGAAAGGTCGGTTGAAACGGCTATTTAAATAGTTCTTGTTTTCCGTCTAGTTCAGTGTAGCCGGCACCACCGATGGGTAGTACTGACATGGCACCTAGTTCACCAAGGTGTTATGGGCTGACATGACGGATGTAGTAGGTGATGTAGCCAACCGTGTCAGTTTACATAAAAAAAAGTCCCTTTCCTTATGAATGCTTATAATATATTATAATAATACTCCATATATTTGAACGCCGATTACATTCTTATAATGACATACAAATTAAGTATTATTTCAAGCCCAAAAAAATATAAATACTTCAAATAAAAAAAAGACAGTCTGGTCAAATAGCACAAGCGGCCAGAGTATGTGGCGCTCGAGTGTCGCGGTGCACGAGAGAAGAAATGCCTTTTTGTCACGTTACAGTGGGTCCAAGGTCATTGTGTGTGACGCTCTGCTGGCTGCACCGCTGCCGTTACTTTTTGCTTTACACAGCGCTTCCGTTAGGGAAGACGGCGAAATTATTTATGAATTGAAATTTGAAAAAAAAAATATTTTTTTTTTGTACAGGGCGACAAAGTGATGTAACACGTCGGGTAGAGGTGATTATTTATTCAGGAAATGAAAAAAGAACACAAACATTTATATTTAAAAAAAATTTTTAATTTTTATATGGTCACGATGCAAAAAAAAAAAGTTTACCAAAACTCGAAGTTGACTAATATGGTAACTGCCCCTAAAGAGTGTCAACTGGTAGTGGTCGATGTGGAGCAACAAGTCCCAGCGAAAAGAATGTGGGTCCCTCAACAAGTTGTCTGATACGGATCCATATTCTTTCTCCATAACGTAACCCCTTCCATTGTACAAAAGTTCAGTGGTACAAAATGTTGAAGTGCATTTTTTTTTTCTACTTTATGAAATAGTGCTTTAGCCGACTGTCGACTATGCCAGCCCCATCGTAACTACTAAACAATCTCTAGCCTCTGAGGGCAAGAGATGCTTGGAAAAATTTAGTGAGTTATTATTTTTCCGTGAGAGGATCTCCTAGGACAGCTAAAAATAAATTTAATCGAGCCGTCTTTAAATCTTTGAAAAGTAGCGCATTAAGGTCACCTATTGTAACTCGTTTGTAACAGTGTAAAATAAAGATAGATATATATTATTATAGTGTGTTAGGAGTATCACAATAGACATAAATTCTTTACCGCTGCACAAACATTATACATAGGTACCATACAGAGTGTAAACATGCAGGCCAGAGGCGGAGTCTGTGAAAATTTCTGCATTAAAGTATATTTGAATTTAAATATATTTATCTATCAAAAAATTGTAATGAATCTGTTATGAAAAGTATTTCACTTTAAATGTTTTATTCTAAATACTAAAGTATACGTTTATACAAAAAAATTGTTTTGTGGCTCCTACTGATACACATAGGCGAAGCCAATTCAAGAACTGTTAAAATTAGTCTAGGTTTAGTCATGCATGGTGTGTCGCACCTCACATGGCACGGTGGCAACAGCACATGTATTTTATTAAATTAATGGGTTGGTGTTCATTTTCCGTTGCGGAGAATTTATTGAACATGTAATTCTTACTAATGTGGAAAGTTGATGTTTTATGTATGTTTGACTAACATTTTGGATTGCTATGTGGGACTTTTTTAAAATTCACACACTACATAAGTCTATAATTTGTTTTTATATCAATCACAATTTATATACACTATGAAAATGAATGATGAATTTGATGATTGACAAGTTGTAACTTTTTCAAGTATGCTTTAGTTACTAACAAAATGGGAAAATGTGGAACACACTCCCTGCCCATGTATTTCCTCCCACGTAAAGCCTGGGGTTTTTCAAAAGGGGCGTGAAAAAGCCCGGCATGGCATTCGCAATCCCCGTGCATCACAGAATGTCCATGGGCATCGTTAGACACCTACTTGTAGGTGAAACGATGCCACAGGTCGCGCTTTGAAAAATGGTTTATGTTCAAAATTTTTTTGAATATCACAAATGTTATCTTCATGATTGGATTATAGTATGGGCCTTAAATAATTTATGCTATAGATGTTCACTATACATTGATTTGAAGATATTGCATTGTGCAATAAATTCACCTTAATTGCAGAAACATAACACAAATACACGGAAATACAAAAAGATACATCATAATGACAGAATTAAATATGATAATTTTTTTTTGCAAGTTTTTAGTTTTTGTTACGAGATTTATCAGTTTTCGATTACTCAACGAAAATTCAGTTCCGGGCAGTTGTCTCTCATTGTTTTAAAGTTTCCTCTGATTGTGTGTCGATTGTAATTGACGAGCGAGGCTCGGACTGGCACACTTTTGACTCGGTCACAGCTGAGCTACTCAGCGGCGGTGACTTATAATTAGATTTGGGCGTCAAATGAACATAAAGCTTTTCATTTCCGGTATTTTGTTTGTCATTCAATGGGGTCGGAATAGTGTTACGATGTGTGATGGACAGATTGTAAAGTTTTTTTTTTATAGAAAGCGCAACATGTTTCTGGCGCCGAGCTACGCATAAGGTGTCTGACGACGCCATTGGACATTCGGTCGTATGCGGGTGTTGCAAATGCCATGCCGACCTGGTAGATGCCTATTCATGCCCTCTTTAATGATCTAAGATACAGTTTCAGATCCTCGGGGGCCATATGGACAGGAAGAGCGCACTTATTGCAGAATTAAATTTCTTCCAACCAACCCTTGTGCACAATAACCCATTAGTAACTAAGAGTAGGTACTGGTTCCTGTACAGTGTTTTCCTTCACCGGAATGAAGGATAAATAAAATAAAATTATTAAATATCCTTACCTATAATAAAATCCAACGTCTGCTTTCAGTCTGAGTGTCCGTCTGTCCGCTTATAACTCGAGAACCACTGAACCGATTTTAATAAAAAAAAAATCTACGGATAGCTTGATTCTTCCCATCAACTATAGGCTACTTACTATCACGCTAAATGGCTTATGAGGTTAGCAGTGAAGTGAAATATGAGAGCGGGCGGAGCCGCGGGCACAGCTAGTCTTTCATAAACACTACAATAAATATAAAACGTCTGGAAAAAATTCCGACATCTACTAATTAATGATTGGTCTCAAAATGCCACATATTCAATTCAGATTCAGATATTTATTTCGCCATAAAGAACAATTAAGCAGATACTAACTCATCCCAATACAGTCTAATAGAATGGCGTAACCCAATTCCACACAATGTTCTAATAGATGGAGTTGAGTTGCGCTACTTTAGGCGATGGTTCAGGTTCGACACATATTTTTTTTCTCTTTGTTTTCGGTAAGGTGAATTTTTTGCATCTACATATCTTATGAAGAAATAGCTTTTGCCAGCGGCTTCGCTCGCGTGAAATTTGTATTTAAAAAGAAGAAAGTAAGTAAGCCCGCTACCCCGTACCTTTATTTCGGCGCGCGGAACAATTCTGTTTGTAACCGGAACTGAATTTTATGTAGCCTATCCTGTGTCTCGTATAGGTAAATGTGCTTGTACGAAGTTTCATAAAATTCGCATCATCGGTTTAAGAGTTATGGAGGAACATACATACATACAGAAAAGATTTCTAAAAATCGTCAATTTTATTTTAGTATCATACATAGAGTGTACAAACGCAATATCTCATAAAGCAAAGTAACTTACTCCGTGACCATCCCCTACATATTTATTATTAGTATTGATTGATTGATATAAAGCATGTACAGTGCCCGGCAGTAAATTATGAACATCCAGCTTTAGAAAGAGACAATCCGCTTGTAGAGTGTCGTCCCTGACGCACAGAGACGTGCGACAGGAACGACGCTCTACAACCGCATTGTGTCTTTCTAAAGATCAATATCCATTATTGACTGCTTTACATAGACATCCTTTGTGAATGTGAGGTACTCACACAATTCACAATAGAAGCCATGTTCTTGGGGGTTATGTTTTTAACCCATGCCAAATACAGGCACTCAATCCCAAGAATATAACTCAGTTCATATCGGAAATCGGACTTGGGGGTGAGTTGTAAACTTTTAAGAGATCTCAATAGATCTTCCTAGGTCGCAGTGACAACAGGGCTCACGGGCCCTAACTCTCACACTTTAAATCATATTTACTGTAGGCACTGTACATGCTTAGCACCAAGATACAAAAATAAACTAATATCTTTAATAACTTGAGATACAGTCGTTATAAATTTGAGAAGTTGGCGAACGGAAGCTATCATGTAACAGATTTGACTAAAATCACAATTGATAAATCTGTAAGGTAAAATGCATCTTATGTCATCGATCATAGGAAGTATTTTGCTTTGTTTCGTTTTTGACAGCAAAAGGCTTTAACTTAGTCCTTTGTCTAGCCATTACAACTATCGAATTTATTTTCATACTGACTATGTGTGCATGTCGTTAATTATTGCGAAAAGGCGGTAGGTGAATTGTTTTTAATTGAAGAACAATATGTTTGAAATAGGTGAAGAGAAAATTTTTTTATGTCGCTATCCATACATTGAGAAAATTGGCTACTAAAACCAACTTTTCTATTAAATGTCAACTGTTTGTAATAATTTAACCCAGTGCTCGAATTGATACGGAACGCATCGGAACGCTACTCTATGGAAGATGGTAGAACAAGCCCAGATTAAAAATAATTTTCACAAAAATGGATTAAACGAATCAATTCAATTGGGGGGTTTGTTCTACCATTTTCCATAGTGCGGCGTTTCGGTTCAATTCGAGCACTGGCTGTAACTGAGAGTTTTGTTAAATTTACCATACTGTTTCCAGTTATTTTTGTCAGTGTATCTTGTCCATAGATTTTGGAAGGTACAGATTCACAACGTAGAACAAAAAAATGGAAGCATAAAATTTTGTAGTACCACTAGATGGCGTTACAAATTTTTTTAATTCTATCACAGTGCTACTAGATGGAGCCATTATTTTCAATGATTTTGATGTTGAAAAATTGTTATTTTTAAGTGAAATCCTAAAACAAAATAATGTTTAAATGATACAATGGTAATTCCATTAAGAAATTATTGTTTAATGAGCAGAGAAAGTTTTTAATAAATTTAAATTTCAAATAATTAATTCATTCAATACTGGTAACGCCGTACCGGGTGGCGCCGGTACTCTAAAAGAATAGCCCTGCACTATTCTTTTATAGCACTGCATCTCTCCCCGTGTATGTCGTAAAAGGCGACTAAGGGCGGCGGTCTGCAGACACCCCGGTCGACTTGTGGCTTTCATGGAAGACATAGGCTGGCTGGGGTAGCTGGAGATTGCGGGGTTTTGCACGAAGGTCCCCAACCAAGCGGGATTAGTTTGCAGGCTTAGAGCCAATCCCAAACCAAACAACAACAACAACAACAACAACAACAACAACAACAACAACAACTGGTAACGCCATCTTTTGATTATATTGTAAACAATAATTGTTGCTTCCATTTTTTTGTTCTACGTTGTGAATCTGTACCTTCCAAAATCTATGATCTTGCCTTGACAACTCGCCTCGATGGACCACTAGTGCGGACTGACCGACTCTCGACGCTGATTCGCTCGTGTTGATGTTTGCAGAGCGTCATCAACTAGCAATGTGATGTTCACATCTGCGCCGCTGACCCGACGCTCGTCCACCTTCGACCTGGATCGGGCCGAACGAGAGAAGAAAGGTACTAATCTCACGTGTCACTTTTTTTTTTTTTTAATTTAAACTGACACGGTTGGCTACATCACCTACAACATCCGTGATGTCAGCCCATAACACCGGGTGAACTTGGTGCCACGTCAGTGCTTCCCTTCGGTCGTGCCGGCTACATTGAACTGGACGGAAAACATAAACTATTTACATTGCCGTTTCGACCGACCTTTCATTCATTGCGGTGGTACCAACCCGGGTTAAACCCTACCACCTAGTAATATAAGAAGGGAGTCATATCCCTTAGTCGCCTTTTACGACATGCACGGGGAGAGATGCAGTGGGGCTATTATTTTAAAGTACTGGCCCCACACGGTACAAAAGCACTGATCATCATTCGATCTATCGGTCGGTCGAGACGGCCAGTGTGTCGGCGTTTTAATGTCCACTGCTGGACGTAAGCCTCTCCAATTGTTCTCCAATCCCCCCCGGCCTTCAGCGGTGCGGAACCGCTGCTTTCCGCCGACGCACTTGATGTCGTCGTGCCAACTGGGCGGGTGGTCTTCCCAAACTCCATTTTCCTTTCCACAACTGCAAGTTCAGGACATGGTCAATCCAACAGATGGTTTAAATAATGAAGTCTAACAGATGTTCAATTCTCTTGGTAATATCTCTCAGTCAGTCACCGTGTATGCCACTGCTGGACATACACTTCTCCAATAGCCCTCTCGGCCTTCAGTGGTACGGAACCACTGCTTTCTGCCGACGAACTTGACTTCGTCGTCCCACCTGGCGGGTGACAATATCTCTAATCTAAAGAACCGTAAATAAACACACGTCCATATGTGGGCTGGTACTTAAAAAGAAGAGCCCCACTGCATCTCTCCCCGTGCATGTCTTAAAATACTTCTAAGGGATAATGACAAGATGCCGAGCTAAAGGCCGATAGGATAGCCACCTCTCACCTTAGCACGGTACTTCCACTGAATCATGCAGCAGGTGGTTCTTCGTGCCTTACTTGCTGCATCATAGTTATCTTGTCCGAATATGTTGCGAAACGTGGTGGTTGGTGTTGTGCTGTAATTTACCAGAGTCCTTGCAGCACAACACCGATTAATCGGGGTTAAATTACCCTGATTGTGGGGATACATCATCTGGTATGTGTGTGTGTATCTCTAAAGAACAATTTGGAATAACTACTGCCCCCACCATATATTTCCCCCGGGCACAGCGTCAGCTCCTTTTAAGAGGGGGCATAAAAAGGTACCTAACAGACCGCCATGACATTAGTCCCCCACAAACTAGAGCATTACTCATCTGTGGATGGGCGGAGAATGGAGAACCCATCCATTAAAATAAAAATTCACATTAGATACATATAATACACCCAGCAATGTCAAGATATACTACACATCTTCGTGATATTCAAATGCAAGCAGAAATTTATGTTTATTTCAAAATAAAACCATAAATTCAATCTTTTTCACCTCATTCCAGTATATACTATGAATTGACGATGCTATGTATTTATTATACCCCTAAGGTATTCTGTTAGAAAATGCATAGAGGCATTAAGTGTTACCTTTTGCCCATATTTTATTAGAGTGCCATAAATATATACAATACAATATTATTTCTCATTGTATGCGAGGTCAGTAATCGAAAAATGTATCTAGTTATTTTTATTGTAAAAGGTTACAATGTAACATTTTGCTTAAATATTTTTATATCCTTCCCTGCTGCTTTGAAGTTCTGCAAAGACGTAAGTACTTCCGCTTTTCATAGGGAATGGATCAAAATAAACAAAATGTTCGAGTACTGACTCAAACATGTTGAGAGATGGTCGGGAAACGGATCTCAGTGTGAAATGAAAATACTTGATGATAACAAGTGATAAGAGTGATAAAAAATACTACCTTCATGCACTACACAAACATTGTGAAATGTGACTGATAATAAAAAAAAAATTGTTTTCTACCGAACCATTGTCGTGTTTATCGGTCAGCTGTTGCAACAGTTCGCTTTATGCACTGTTTAATGCATTTCCTTTAATTCCTTCCTTCCAATAAATTTCCTTTAGGTACATTCCTCTATGCAGCAGAATGATAGGCATATACATAGATACTCAAAGTGTATTTCACCAATATGTGCAAATAGATTTTTGCCCTTGCAACGACGAAAGTCATACCTACAGTTTCTTATACAGAAAGAATAAAAATATCGGCCAAGTGCGAGTCGGACTCACGCACCAAGGCACCACTACATAATTGGCCGGTTTTTATTATTTGTTAGGATATAGGATATAGGCTATAATAACACGTATTCTACGAAAATTTGAACCTGCAGTATTACGGTTCAAAAGACTCAGCCTTTTAAAGGTAGGACGGGCGACGTAGGCTTAGTAATAGGGCCCGTGCGGTACAGAACCCTAAAAATTACCACTTCATAATAAACAAACCATAGAGAAGGTGTAATGGGCATCACGGATGCAGTAGCTGATGTACCCAACCATGGCACATTCCATAAGAAAAACCCACAACAGAAATTTAAAACACATAATAAGATGACCTTCAAGCAACACCTCAACCTTGCCAGCCAAGATCACTTTAGCAATTAGTTCATCAACACTTATTGTCCGTCGCCTCTTGTGGGAACTTTAGAATCTTCCGAGCGAAGAATTTAAAAGGATAGGATATTGTCATATTCGTCTTCAACATAATCTACAAGTGGCAATAATTTTTAATAAGATTGAGCGCATGTTGTATACCCTCACTGCCGTACCGGTGGTAGAGTTAGATTGATCGCATTCTAACAATGTGAGAGGTCAAGAAAGGTGTCACAGACAGAAATTTGTTAGTTCATCTTTGTGCACATCATTACATCTTCACCTGCTCGACAATTTGATACTATACCTATCCTTTTTAATTCTTTGCTTCAGACTGTTTGTATTAGATCTACCTACCTGTCGTAATGGCTAATGTTTTGTGTGTTTTCAGCACTTGCGAGCGATGATTGGACACATTATATCTATCCGAATATCACGCAAAATTGCCACGCATTATGAAACTAACACAAAAAAGAGAACGCTTTTGAAAGCTTTGCAGGTCACACGATTGTTATACCAAACAAGCTAAATATTTTAGTTTCATCTCTTTCTGAGTTTGATTAAAAGGAGATGGAAATCAAATTATTCGCTTATTGGTCGAAATGTGACGGCAGGCTTACAGAATATTTCAAATATAGCTTATTATTGTTGCCTATATTCAGATTTAAATGATAGTACCGTGTTTTTGGTTTGTAACAGTATTCTCAATAAACAGAGGAAAGATGAACAGCGGTATCTAATTATTCTAAATATTGTACCCGCTGTTTGAAAATTAAAAACACCGTACGTGATATGCTTATAATAAGAAAAAAATTAATTGGGTGGAGGTAAAACATTTGATCTTATTACGCTATTAACTCTATTAAATTACCGGAAAATAAAAAAAAGTCTGATACACCAATCTATGATGATGGAAATGCAAAAGGGGTTTAAAAACTACAACACAACTGTGGATTTAAATTGTAAACTTAATTGAACTTAAAACACTCTTGCCTTTCCACCTTCATAATTTTCTGGTATACCTGTTAAATATTCATAGATTTTATTACTTACTGCAAGAGTACTAAGTCACCATAACTAGGAATGCCAGGCGACTAGAAATCTCCAGCAACTGATGAGTCCTAACTGGGGCTTATCTCACGCAGATGAGAGCGCCGAGGGGCAGACTCCGGTGATGTGGTCGTCTGTGGCACGACGCCGCACCGACCTAGTGCCCACAATCCCGGCGCCTCGCCCTCCAGGTAGGGCCTACTCGATGACGCGACTCGACCGAATACAACCCGCGAGAACTCTCCATCACGCGTCTCCGTCGATGGTGCATCTCGCCGGAAATCGAAATAGTAAGAGAGTGGGCTACGAAGGTGGTTATGCGATCGGTAACAAGCTGCTTCCAGTGTGGTAACTCGGGGTCGGTGACACCTTCACACGCTTTTGTGGATAACCAGTCGCTTTGTCGCAATTTTGGTCTTTTAGTCTGATGATCTGGCAGAATTGGGAACAGACTTTACGGCTTTGTGTATTAACAGTCGCTTTAAAGGTCTTCTGTTTTGCGTTTGCTAGGGATCTTGATAAGAGACTTCATTGCTTATGTAAATAACATTTTAAGGGTCTCCTAAGAAGCCATTAGAGTAATAATTGTTAGCGTTGCTTCCACTGTGGTAAGCCTTAGTTGGAGGGTTGTTCGGTAAAACATAATTGCTTTTATGGATAGAAAGTTGCATTTTCGCAATTTTGATCTGTTGGTCTGGAAGAACTGGTTACAGACTTACGGCTTTGTGAATAACCCTTTAAAGGTCTTCTTTAGCGCTCTTTAGGGATATTGGTTACATACTTCACAGCTGTTGTAAATAACATTCCCTTTAAGGTTCTCTTAGACTGACCCATTAGGGAAATTGTTAGCAGTGCTTCCAGTGTAGTAACTTTTTGGGAGTTGGTCGATAACACTTTATTGCTTTTGTGCATAACAATCGCTTTGTCGCAATTTGGGTCTGGTTACAGACTTCTCGGCTTTTGTGAATAACCTTCTTTCTAAGATTCTGATCTGAAATTGTTAGGGTTTTCTAGTACGGTAACGATAGGGATTTGTGATACCTTAAAGGATATTCAGTTATTGGTAACTGAATTCATGGCATTTGTGTCTAAAAGTTCTTTGTGAAAAATGTTTGTTGTTGGTGGGTGGATGACTGTCAACAGACTTCACGACTTTTGTAAATAATATTTGCTTTAAAGTTCTTCTGTTTTGCGTTCGTTAGGGATATAGAAGTCTCTATAGAAGGTGCTCTGATTTGGTTAGTTAGGACTATTGGTGATTGATTTTTTAAACACTATCTAAACCAAAATGTTCTGATCTACACGGAAATGGTTTTCATTGCTTTCAGTGGTGGGACACCTCTCTGCTTTTGTGTATAACGTTGCTTTGTCGCAATTTTCATCTGTTGATGTACAATGTCTACATTTTTATTCTGTTCTTTAGAAAACATTATGCTAGGATAATGTCTTGCTTTTGAAACCTTTTCGTTGAATTATATTTTGTTTAATGTTCAATAACTATATCACATAATGTACTATTTTGTTCAGTATCTCTTGTACATTCTTCTGTAAACTGTAAATCACTGTCAAAATGTCAATTTTATGTGTTTTTATTGGTTTCACAATGTCATTGATTTATTTAAATTGCCTCCTATATTCATATTCTTATTGTCAATTGTGTGTGTAGGCCCATATTCTAAATTTTGTTGATTTGGTTTTGTTTGATTAGTTTTTTCCATCTTCTTGATTTTCCGAGTTCTTCTATACTTTCTGTCTCCTTTCATTTTCTCTTTCTTCATGGGAAATGTATTTTAAGGACACATTAAATTTAGATATGAATTAGCACTGGCAAGGTGGACCACCGTATTTGAAACATGCGAGGAGATAGATATTTCATAAGCGAGGTTAGAATGCACCTTATGGGTCGGTATGCACCATAGCTAGAAATTGTTTCAAGATTTTTTAAAAATATTAAACTCAATAATAGAAATACATGGAGGTGAGTAAAATTTTCTAATATATGTTTTTACATGAAATCGCTTATTTTGATAAAATCATAATACATAAAATGTTTTTTATGCAATAAAATTTACATTCCATATTTGCTATGCAAGCTAACCCAGCACAATACTTAAAACTTACTAAAGCTAACGTAACTATGCATAATACATATTCTTTTATATTTACGCTATTATGTAATATGAAGAATTTTATATTTATACCTATGTGTTACACTGCCTCATGTGTATAATCAAAATAACTTGCCATTGTGTTAAACTTAAATGTGAGCAATGATGACAGAAAAACCACCCTTTTCAAAATGACTTAAACAATTTTAAAATCTGTTTCCATACTTGTACATGTGTCTCAAAAAGAGTTTTTTTTAATCTTTATGTTATAATTCAGGCTGGCATGCACAATGATAATGCCAGCCCTATTGGAACACAGACAATTTTCCAACAAACACAATTATTACTGGCAACAATTAATTATGGCTACTACAATTTATACATTATATAAAACTAGAGTTGATTGTTTTTTGTAAATTTAATTTGTAAGTTTTTATAAAATAACATTAAAAAAGTGGTTTCCTTGTCTTCAATACTGCGCTCTACGAGTATTGCCTCATATCACAATCTGACAGTGTACGACACTCACAGATCTGCGCTCCGGTGAGACGACGCCCGGGTCGCGGCCCGGCTCTGCCATGTCCGCGAGCGTGACGAGCGTGCGCCGCGCCGCCTCCACTCCCCGCCGCCCGCGCCCCGCCTCCATCGCTGGCACGCCCAGAGGTAACCGAGGGAAAATATAGTCATAGTGCGATAAAACAAATTAAGTCCTAAAACCAATAAGGGTGAAATCAGTTGATGCTTAAAAACCCGTTGATGCTTAAAATCAGTTGATGCTTAAAACCAGTTGATGTTTAAAAATCAGTTGATGCTTAAAACCAGTTGTTGCTTAAAACCAGTTGATGCTTAAAAACCAGTTGATGTTTAAAGTTGAGACCTAAAACCAGTTGAGGCTCAAAACTAGTTGGGGCTCTAACATGTATTGGGGCTTCTAAATCAGCATAAAACTTTTTAAAACCAGTACATTCTAATAAAATCTGTAGGAAACTACTAGTTGAAGCCTCAAAATCAGGTAAGCCGTTGAGACTGAGTCGGAGGGTCCAAAACACAGCCAGTATCACCTCCGCGAAGGTAGGTACATTACCAATGACTTCATTTTGGATTGGTGGCTATAATGGACTAGAGGAGAACACAGCCAATGCTGCTATACCATCCATATACTATCCAGTTATAGGCTAGCCACCTCTCACCTTGGCGGGGTCCTTCCATCGAGTCATGCAGCAGATGAGTCTTCGTGCCTTACTTGCTGCTCGATTGGTTATCTTGTCCTAATATTTTGCTAAGCGTGGCGGTCGGTGTTGCGCTGTATTTTACAAGAGTCCTTGCAGCACAACACCGATTACTCTGCTTATTCCGATTGTCGGGATACAGCGTGTGGTATGTATGTAAGGTGTTCAATAAAGTTTATATAAATATCTCCCCATGCATGTCGTAAAAGGCGACTAAGGGATAAGGACAAGATGCCGTGCTAAAGGGCGACAGGCTCGCCACCTGTCAACTTGGCACGGTACTTACACCGAGTCACGCAGCAGGTGGGTCTTCGTGCCTTACTTGCTGTTTGATCGATTGAATCTTGTTCGAATACTTTACGAAAGGTGGTGGTCGGTGTTGTGCTGTAATTTACCAGATTTCTTGCAGCACAACACCGATCAATCTGCTTACCCCGATTGTCGGGATTCAGCGTGTGTGATATTTAGGTATTGCAACAGTATTGCATGTGGACAGGTGCGGAGGTGATGTCAGTGGACAGTACGCCGAGCGTGTCTCGCGACGCCACCTCCACCAGCATCAGCGGAGGTGGCGCGGCGGCCGCCCCCGCGGACGGTGTGGTGCGACGCCCGCACACCGCGCGCCGCCCCCGGCCTGTGTCCATGCACGCCACGCCTACCAGTTAGTACACGGCAATACTTTGTGGTTATGTACCGTGTGGGGCCGGTACTTTAAAATAATAGCACCACTGCATCTCTCACCGTGTATGTCGTAAAAGGCGACTAAGGGATATGACTCCCTTCTTATATTACTAGGTGGTAGGGTTTAACCCGCCCGGGTTGGTACCACCGCACTGAATGAAAGGTCGGTCGAAACGGCTATGTAAATACTTTGTGTTTTCCGTCCAGTTCAGTGTAGCCGGCACGACCGAAGGGAAGCACTGACGTGGCACCAAGCTCACCCGGTGTTATGGGCTGACATCACGGATGTTGTAGGTGATGTAGCCAACCGTGTCAGTATCCATAAAAAAAAAAATGCGTGTTTGAGTGGCTTATGCGGTGTTGGTGATTATGATTTAAAGTGTGAGAGTTGGGGCCCCTGAGCCCTGTTGTCACTGCAACCTAGGAATATCGTGATCTCTCAAAAGTTTACAACTCACCCCCAAGTCCGATTTCCGATATGAACCGAGTTATATTCTTGCGGTTGAGTGCCTGTATTTGGCACGGGCTAAAAATATAACCCCCAAGAATACGACTTCTCCTGTGAAGGTGGTGTTACTGTGAAATATTGACTGAAAACAGTGTGGTGAGAGAGCGCTGTGGCCTAAATAGTTATAAGTATATAATATTTTTTTTACTGGAAACCGACACATTTGGCTACATCACCTACAACATCCGTGATGTCAGCCCATAATATCTTGGAGAACTAGGTGCCCATGTCAGTGCTCCCTTTGGTCGTGCCGGCTAAACTGAGCTGGATGGAAAACACAAACACTGAATGAAACGTCGGTCGAAACAGCTATGTAAATAGTTTGTGTTTTCCGTCCAGTTCAATGTAGCCGACATTAAATAAAGGGAAGCACTGATATGGCACCTAGTTCACCAAAGTGTTATGGGCTGACATCACGGGTGTTGTAGGCAGTGGCGGCTGGTGACTTCAGTGACCGGTAGTGCGCTAAGTACCTACCTACTTAAATACCAAATTACCCAACACATTCCCCTCATGTAATTTTAAGATCGGGACTTCCGATTTTTTTAAATGCCTGCGTTTAATAATTATGTACGTACCTAGTATGAATATTCTCAAGACACTCAATGAGTTGCAAAAAACAAGAAAAGAAATCCAAACAACTTTTTTAACTAATTTTAGTACCTTTATGAACACATTCATAGACCACAACACTACTGCAGCTTTAAAAAAGAAAACAGTAGTAATGCCCCAAAAATACTTAAAAAAATATATTTAAAAAAATTAAAGCATTTGAAAAGTAGGAATTGAACCCGGGATCACCTGATTGTAAAGCGTTTAACCAACGCTTAGGCAAATATCGGCACCACTTAATTCACAGTATCACACAGAAAACACAAAACCTAACCATATCCAATTTCAAATATTCGCGCGCTAACGGGTATGTGACATCACATGACAGCGTACTGACTCTAGCTAGACAGACGGACTCGTGCAAAACGAATCGCTCGCGACGCGACGCGTCGCACGCGCGGCTATTCACGATATAGCGTCCTTGTTTGGCGCTCGTGCGCCGCACGCAGAACTCCATTTCGGCCCATACTGTTTCTATGAAGTATCTTTTGTCTCACGCGCCAGCGGTGTTTTGCCGATCTCCATACATTCAGCATGGGAGACCCGCGTGCGCTCTCTGATTCCGCACGGGGCGCGCGTTTACTCGCAAAAAAGTGTCTTGTGATCTATAAAATAAGGTCGAATACACATTCGTATTTATTTGGAGTACGATCTTTATGGCTTTAATGTAGGTATATTGTAAGATATTATTTATTTTGAGTGAAGTGAAGACTTCTCGTGGTATGGTAGTGCGGCGCACGAGCGCACTTTAGGACCAGCCGCCAGTGGTTGTAGGTGATGTAGCCAACAGTGTCAGTTTCACTTAAAAAATAAAAAAAAAGTCAGCTGTAGAAGGCGACACAGCCAAACATGTCAGGTTCCTTAAAAAAATCTTAATTCTGAATACTGTTGTAGGAATCAAACCTGAAAGCTTCAATAGCTGCAGCTTGGATTTCAAGCAAGGCTTGGAATTATAATAATGTGTAAAGTATTAATTTCAGCGCCAGTCGCCGCCGGGGACGGCAAACCGCCACTGCACAGAAAGCCAAAGCTTCCCAAAGAAAACGAAAAGGTAACATTTTGCCATGATTCTTATAAATTTTAACATTTTCTTAGCTTAAAATAAGCTAAGCGGCGGGTGGTCGAGTGGTTTGGGCATCGGCTTCTCATGCGAGAGGTCCGCAGTTCGATTCCGGTCGGCGTGTACCAATGAGTTTTTTCTGACGAAAACATTTACGTGCATACCTACACCTGCTGCTTCACCTTTCGGAACCGGTGTAAAACTGTAGGTCCCTTCCCTTGCCCCTTACTAGGTGGTAGGCTCAAGTTGTAGCCGACTGGGTTGCTACCACCGTACCGGATGTAAGATGGCCGCAAAGCAGCCTCGGTTGTGTTCTCCTCTAGTCCAGTATAGCCAGCAATCCAGGGAAGTCTCCGGTAAGGCACCTTCTCGGAGGTGATATTGGCTGGTCGGAGCATGCGCTTTGGCCCCTCCGACTCAGCCACCCATATCGGGTTACATAAAAAAAGCGGGCATCACAACTTTTATTTTTAGGTTTTGGAGGCTGGAATGAATGCATAACACATTTTCTTAGGAAAAAAAAACTTGTCATTTTAATATGTGAAATCGCTTCTTCTAAGTTACTACAGATTTTGGTGATATTGCTCTATATGACATATCATTAAACATGATATTATATTCAGACCCCGCAGAAACTAGGCACGAAGGGTGCTCCGTCGGCCGCTTCACCCTCTGACTCCTCCAAGGAGCCGAGTGTGGACAAGGAGCTCCGCAGGACGCCCGCGCGCGACAAGAAGACTCCCAAACCTGCCGCTGACATCGTAAGTGCATAAAAAATTTAAAGTTGCCAGCAAACTTGACAGTTCACACTGCGACATATGGCCATAATCTAAAACAGATTAAACTGAAGCTTTTACTTAAAAAACGTGCCAAACATGGCCACACCATATTATGTGCACTGTGTACACTGACTTATGTCTTGGAGATATGTGAAGGAAATGTAGCATCTAGTCCTATGAAAAGTTCTCATTAGGATATATCTAACTCCTAATCTTTATTATAAACCTCCACCCAAACCTGAAAGTGGCATGAGCAGAGCTGCGGGCAGAAGTTAATATAGAAGGTGTTGAACTAAGCTTGCAATATATTCACCGAACATATCAGGGCCCATTGGCAGTAGAGGAGGGTGCCAATCGATGTTGGAACTAGTGAGGGGCCACTCAGTTCTCCAGCATATGTTACGTTTCGTCTCGCGGCAAGCCCTCTTTAGCTCCGATGACTAGGAGAACCACCAGTCCCGCTCTTGATCTATCTCACATATTCTGTAGGATGCCTCCAGTGACATTTTCGAAGCTGTCTCCATGTATGAGCTTAGCGTCGATCTTGGCAGGCCTAGTTTCTTGAGGAGACTGGAGCAACTTCGCTAGTAGTCCTCTTGCTCCGACTTTCACAGCGAAGAGATCAGTCTTGAATAAATTTTTGCACTATTCGGTTCTATTAAGCTGCAGTACTTGTTTACTTTGAAGTTGTGGTCCTTCACTATGATACTTTCCTATGGAACTGTAAGTTCAACAAGTACTACATGCATTGTCGCATTTGATAATATGAGTATGTCCGGTCTGTATGCTGTGGTACAGATTCTGAAGGCATTTGGTAATGCTTCTCATGTGTGTCCATCAACACTTGCCAGTCCTTTGCTGCTCCCAAAATTGAGGAAGGTTTAGTCCTATCATAGTGCAGCTTATTAGCTCCAGGTTTCACAAAGTTGACCTGGAAGCCACTACTGGTTTGTCCCTTCCTGGTCTGCGCAATGGAGAGGCTGATGGCCTCTGAATATTCGGAGGACTTTATCATGGCGGTAGGAATATTTGCCTCTCTCAAGTAGTAATTTGCATCCACATACCAAATATTTGGCAGTTCGTACGAACTCCTTACACGTTAAGCATAATCTATTTGTAGATTCCCCCATCGAACTAGGTTACTCGGGTCCAAGAGAGTAGGTTGGAATGTAAGAATTATGCAAAATAACTTTTGTCAGTTTTTGCGTGATGATATTACCTATATCGTAAAACGATCTCAAAGAGTTGCTGAATCGAATGGAATAATCGCTGTTACATGAATCTGCGGAAACATAGACAGACATCTGTCTGACCACATAATATTTTTATTTTATTTTCTGAAGTTTTTAAGCAAAATTTCCTTTTTCTGTTTTCACAGGAAGATCTTTAAAAAATGTTTGGAAATGAGCATTTTTGTGTCTCTGGTTTGCGTTTTATATTGTTGATGTTGAAAAAGTTTAAACTTTTATTTCAGCAAAAGCCATCTGACCCCGCTAAGGACTCCATCCAAGTGAGTGCCTCAGAAGTGACCCAGAAATTAGAAGCTCTGCAGATCCAAAACAACGAAACCCACGCCCAGAATCAGCCTCTCATCCAGATTACCGAGGCTTCGCCTAAACAACCAGAGCTTGTAGCCGAGAAACCAGTCCAGGAGCAGCAGAAACTGGATGAAACTCGAAATGCTGAGAAACCCAGTGAAGGGCAAAAGTCAGTCGTGCCACAAATAGTTGAGGCCCAAAAACCAGATGAGGCTCAAAAACCAGTTGATGCTCAAAAGCCAGTTGAAGTTCAAAAACCGATTGAGGCTCAAAAACCAGTTGAAGGTCAAAAACCAGTTGAGCCTCAAAAGCCAGTGGAGGTGCAAAAGCCCGAGCCGAAAGCGATGGAACAGAAGAGAGAAGAGAAACCGGTTGCTAGCCTGGACAAGTTTGAGGAAACAGATATGACAGGTGAGCATACATCTAGGTTTTTGGTCCAGATAGAAAACTAATTAAAAATAAAAAATTCAAAACAGTATATCAATATGTATGTATTGGGTTTATAAAGAAATTAATTTACTTTTCTTTTGCAAATGTTATGGGGAACATGCTAGTGAAAGGTCCACTCTACTTTTTTTGTTAGCAGAGTAATCGGTATTGTGCTGCAAGGACTTTTATAAATTACAGCACAACACCGACCACCAAATTTAGCTAAGTATTCAGAGAAGATGCCTATCAAGTAGCCAGTATTGCACGAAGTATATAATTTTTTTAAATATTTAGGTTCAAAAACCAGTTGTGGCACAAAAATCTGTTGATGTTCAAAAGCCTCAGAAACCAGTGGAGGTGCAAAAACCCGAGCCATAACAGATACAACAGAAGAGAGAAGATAATTATGGTTTAACATATACAGGGTGTCCTTACTGGATTAACGGAAACTGAAATCACAGCCTGTATTTCATCTAGGAAATGCAGTGGCGTAGTTATTTTTTTCAATTTTGAAATAATAACGTTTTTTAGAGTTTCTAAGAAAATAAATAGCGTGGATAGTGTAAGAGCGGCCTGATCGAGAAGCGGTGGATGGCGCGAGGCCACGCGAGGCGCGGGACGGCAGACTGCGGCTTTCTTTTTGATCTGCACCGCGCCGCACGCACGTGTTTGTTATTTACTTGCTTTCTCGCGCAAGCGCATGCTCTCTCGTTTGCTCATGCATCATATGTGTCGTCACACATTCGTTTAAGTTTAAAACTTTGAAAATTAATTTCGTGAAAACGGATTAATATTGAAACCTTATTCTTTCTGTTATATGTTTTTTACGTCTCATACAATGCATCCTTTCAGTTTCCGTGAATCCAGTAAGGACACCCTGTATAATTTCACCCTGTATAATTTCATTCTGTATAATCTGCCAATATAATGATAAAACTGTTATATTTTCTATGCAATGCAATAATTTTGTCCAGTTTGTTGTATCCGGCACGACCAAAGGTTGAGTTTTACCCACTGATGTTTCGACTAGTCTGCTCGCTTGTCATCAGTTGCCGAGTGTCTTGTTGTGTTGCAGCTTCCATGATAGCTCGCAACCGGATCACGACGGAGGAGGAGGCGAAGGCTGCGCTGGCCGAGCGGAGGCGGAAGGCTCGCGAGGAGTTGGAGCGGCAGGCGGAGCTCGAGCGACAGAGGTACAATAAGTACACGATTTCGAAGTTACACCGTACCGTGTGGGGCCGGTACTTTAAAAGAATAGCCCCACTGCATCTCTCCCCGTGCATGTCGTAAAAGGCGACTAAGGGATATGACTCCCTTCTTATATTACTAGGTGGTAGGGTTTAACCCGCCCTGGTTGGTACCACCGCAATGAATGAAAGGTCGGTCGAAACGGCTATTTAAATAGTTTGTGTTTTCCGTCCAGTTCAGTGTAGCCGACACGACCGAAGGAAAGCACTGACGTGGCACCAAGTTGACCCGGTGTTATGGGCTGACATCACAGATGTTTGTAGGTGATGTAGCCAACCGTGTCAGTTTCCATAAAAAAAAAACCGTTGTATGCAGCCTGTCCAATAATTCAAAACATATCGAAGCGTAAAAAGCATTCACACTTTATTTACTTGTCCGTGGGTTCGAATCCTGCTCGGCACATATTTGGTAGACATAATACTATTTGTTTTTGCATTCTTGCTTTCAAGACTGTATTTACGATGAACCGATACTCACTAAAATTTCACTAAATTTTGAGAGCAGCAAAGGACTGGCAAATGTTGATGAACACACATGAGAAGCATTATCAAATGTCTTCAGAAATCTGTATCACAGCATACAGACTGGACATACTCATATTTTCAAAAGCAACAGAGCATGTAGTACTTGTTGAATTTGAGTTTCATGGTAAAAGTAACATACCGCATGAACACAACTTCAAAGTAAACAAGTACGGCAGCTTAGTAGACCGAATAGTGAAAAATGGATTCAAGACTGATCTCTTCGTTGTTGAAGTCGGAACAAGTGGACTACCAGCGAAGTCAATACAGTTTCTTCAAGAATCTAGACCTGCCAAGATAGCCTAAGCTCATACATATATGGAGAGATCTTCGAAAAAGTCAGTGGAGGCATCGTACAGAATATGTGAGAGGTAGGTCAAGAGCGGAACGGGTGGTTCTCCACGTCCTAGTCATCGCAGACTAGCTGAAGAGAGCTTGCCGCGAGCCGAAACGTAACGCATGCTGGAGAATTACAGAGTGGCCACTCGCTAGTCCCGAACTGAATTGATACCCTCCTCTACTGCCAATGGGTCCAGAGATGTTCGGTAAAGCCATCCCAAGCTCAACACAACTTTCTTCCTGTAAATAATATTTATATAATAAAACTCCTGCCATGTTTCTTATAAAATATGCTTCGTGGTGTAAACAGTAGTGTTACTGCCTTGAGAAAGCTCAATATACAATATACAACAATCAATGTGTAGATAGATGTTTCTATGTGAAAACAAGTATAAATGAAGATTGTCGGGGTTGCAGACTGGCGCGCGAGGCCGAACTGGAGGCGGAGCGGCAGCGGCAGGAGGAGGAGCGCCAGCGGCAGCTCGAGGAGGAGGCGCGCGAGCTGGCCGAGCTGCAGCGCACCACCGAGGAGGAGAAGCTGAGGAAGGCCATCGAGGTACGCTACGCGCGTCGTAGCGCTTGTAACTCTCTTTAAGGCGGAAATAAGACTCAAACCGTGCTACCCATGCACTGATGATTGAAACACGAACCGTATGCAGATTTAATAGGTGCGAGATTCGTTCTACTCGTGCGGTGGCTGATACGTCGCGCCGACGAAGAACGTTTGCGCGAAAATCACACTATATATTAAATTTCACGTGTTGGAAAGATGGAAAACAATATTTTTTTCGCCACGATTGTAGGGAAAAATATTGTCTGTATTTCTATGAGGGTCTGGTATTGAAACAATTGATGTTTCTCAAGATAATTTAACTTGAAAGTACAATTTTCGTACTTTCGTATTTTTTGGAGATTTATTTAACACCTTTCCAAAGTAGTAAAATATATTTTTTTCGCTATATTTGTTAATTAAAGATCAATACTTATCACATATTTTTTACAGATTTTTTATCTTTACCAATAGCTCAATAATTTCGTTTAAAGTTGACCTTTTGAGTCTTATTTGCGCCTTAAGCTGTATCCACATAGGTATAAATGTGATGTACCATATCGCTATATCATTTAAATTGTATTGCGTATCTAACTCTGTATCTAGTTGTGGATGCATGGCTCTCTGTATCTCCTTGTAATGATTGGACCAAAACCTATTCAAGATGGGTCAGACCGTATAAAAAGTTCAGTTCTAACGGCTAGAAGCCGATCCAGAAGTATCCACATGCTCTGCCAATTTGTGTAACAAGCCAAAACAAGAAATGAAAAAATGCCTTTGTTAAGTCCGTATAGGTTGGGTGGCTATGCCCAGTGATCAATCGTGCAGTCAAGACAGCCAGGTGCACCTCATCTCGTGAAACCTTGCTCAGCGTGACGCCATGCCCAGCAGATGGTGAACTATTAGTGTAATCTTTATTCGGTGATACACTCTGAACCCAGACCAATTAGCTGGCTTCTGATGACTCCAGATTCACGAGTCCGCTCTCTAAACTTTCTATTGTTTTGTTTATTGATCATTCATATGGCAGTTAGACTGCGCTCGAACTTGTCACAATTTGTTCTATCCGGTTCGATTACACCCACGAAGAAGAACCGACAAGAAACTTCGCAGGGTATTTTTTTAAACATATTTTTACAAGTATTTAGTGACTAGCCACATAATAACACCACCCATAGTCTATCTGAAACACAGCTTGAGAGCAAGATTAACAATTTTGCTGAGAGTTCTGACTACAAAGACTTATTAATTAACTGAATCAGGTGTAAACTAAATATTAGAAAGTTACCTCTCAAACAGGTACCAAATTGTACAGATTGAAAATGAAAAAAGCAGTCCAAAACCGATCACCTTTGGAGTGCCCCAGGGTTCAATAATCGGGCCCTTAATTTTCCTTATTTACATTAATGACATATATAAAATAGGCCTTTCAGGTAATCTAACTTTATATGCTGATGATACGTGTTTGTTTTATTTTGGCCGTATGATCGAAGAAGTTATCCAGCAAGCTCAGTTAGATCTTAACATTTTAAACACGTGGTTTTTGCAAAATTTATTAACTATAAATACAAATAAAACATGCTATATAATTTTTGCGGCGAAAAATAAGGTAGTACACTCACATAACCCCCTAAAAATTAATGAACAAGTTTTAAAAAAAATCGACAATGAAAAATATCTCGGACTTATACTTGACAAGGACTTGTCCTGGCGCGCACATATAAAACATGTGATTTCAAAATTAACTCCGTTAACTGGAGCACTGAGACGTATTGCCGGCGTCCTCCCCGCGCAGACAAGACACACTATATACAACTCACTTGTCTACCCACACTTACAGTACCTTGTCAGCGTGTGGGGGACGGCTGCTCCCTCCATACTTCACGACCTACAAATCGCTCAAAACAAAATTGTTAAAGTCCTCTTCCAATTTGATCGCCTCACACACACAGATACATTATATAAAGAGACAAAACTATTCGATATCAAACAAATATACAAATACAATACGTGCATATTGATCAGGAACATTTTACAAGGTAACCTTCACATAAAAACGAATTTCATAACTAATAGTGAAATACACGCACACTTCACAAGAAGTGCGCGAAATCTGCGTATACCTACACCGCGCACAAATTATGGAAAACGAAACCTATTATTTGATGGTGTACAGGTATATAACAGCCTTCCTAACAGCATTAGAAATTTAGAGACAAACAGACAGTTCAAGACAGCTATCAAAACCTACTTTAGTGTCTAATAAATAGCAGACTAGGTCTTTAGTTTCTATTTTATACTTATATCTAGATTATCAATACTAATAATAAATCTGTAAGGGATGGTGATGGAGTAAGTTACTTTGTTTAAGGAAATATTGAGTTTGTAGCCTCTATGTATGATACTAAAGCTAAATTGACGATTTTTAGAAATCTTTTCTGTATGTATGTATGTATGTATGTATGTTCCTCCATAACTCTTAAAGCCATAATCCGAATTTGATGAAACTTACTACAAGCCCATTTTACTATACGGGACACAGGATAGGCTTACTAAAATTCACTTCCGGCTACGCTAAGATGTGGCTCCCATACAAATCGAATTGTTCCAAGCGCCGAAATAAAGAGCGGCGCGGCGCGGAGGGGGTTAGTGGCGCGGGGTGCGGTCTGGCGGAGCGCGGTGTGTGTATGCATTGTCTTGAGCAGACTTTCTTATTTAATTCGATTCATAATATTATGTAGGTTAACTTCGTTAGGTATCTATTTGATTAATTTTAGGTGCAAACCTATCGGCTGCTCCAGAGTGAAACACTGTATTAACCAAATGCTAAATTGTCCAGGAGAGCGAAAATAGCGGAAAATTTAAATATAACAATTTCTGTTCTATTTAAAGGAAAAGTAAATATGCAGTTAATTAAAAAAAAAATACATCTTTGTAGTGATATGTACCATATGTTTTTATTGTTATAACTAGCTTTTGCACGCGGCTTCGCTCGCGTGAAATTCGTATTTCAAAGAAAGAAAGTAAGTAACTAAGGGCGAGCTAGGTTCAGGTAAACGATAAACCGTCTCGAAGAAAGTGAGTAACTTTTTGAGGCCGAAGGCGGAGTTGCGTTCAGGAAGACGATAAACCTTCTCGAAGACAGTAACTATGGGCGAGGCCGAAGGCCGAGCTGCGTTCAGGAAGAGGATAAACCATCTTTAAGAAAGTAAGTAACAAAGGGCGAGGCCGAAGGCCGAGCTGCGTTCAGGAAGAGGGTAACCTTTTCGAAGAAAGTAAGTAACTATGGGCAAGGCCGAAGGCCGAGCTGCGTTCAGGATGAGGGTAAACTTTTCGAAGAAAGTAAGTAACAGAGGGCGAGGTCGAAGGCCGAGCTGCGTTCAGAAAGACGATAAACCCTTTCGAAGACAGTAAGTAACTATGGGCGAGGCCGAAATCCGAGCTGCGTTCAGGATGAGGGTAAACTTTTCGAAGAAAGTAAGTAACAGAGGGCGAGGCCGAAGGCCTAGCTGAGTTCAAGAAGACGATAAACCTTTTCGAAGATAGTAAGTAACTATGGGCGAGGCCGAAGGCCGAGCTGCGTTCAGAAAGACGAAAAATTCTCGAAGACAGTAAGTAACTATGGGAGAGGCCGAAGGCCGAGATGTGTTCAGGAAGAGGATAAACCTTTTCGAAGAAAGTAAGTAACAAAGAAGTTACTTTCTTCGAGAAGATTTATGGTCTTCCTGAACGCAGCTCGGCCTTCGGACTAGCCCTCTGTTACTTCCTTTCTTGGAAAAGGTTATCCTCTTCCCGAACGCAGCTCGGCCATCGGCCTCGCCCATAGTTACTTACTGTCTTCGAGAAGGTTTATCGTTTTCCTGAACGCAGCTCGGCCTTCGGCCTCGCTCTCTGTTACTTACTTTCTTCGAAAAGTTTGCCCTCATCCTGAACGCAGCTCGGCCTTCGGCCTCGCCCATAGTTACTTACTTTCTTCGAAAAGGTTATCCTCTTCCTGAACGCAGCTCTGCCTTCGGCCTCGCCCTTTGTTACTTACTTTCTTAAAGATGGTTCATCCTCTTCCTGAACGCAGCTCGGCCTTCGGCCTCGCCCATAGTTACTTACTGTCTTCGAGAAGGTTTATCGTCTTCCTGAAGGCAACTCCGCCTTCGGCCTCAAAAAGTTACTCACTTTCTTCGAGACGGTTTATCGTTTACCTGAACCCAGCTCGCCCTTAGTTACTTACTTTCTTCCTTTGAAATACGAATTTCACGCGAGCGAAGCCGCGGGCAAAAGCTAGTTATAAATAATAATGTTACCTGGTCCGGTGGTCCACTACGTGGGCTAGTATCGACTGAAAGTACTTATAAATTAATATGTCCTCGTTGCGTGTCGACATACCGAGTCGAGTGTTTCGGTCGGTAATGGTTTACGTGGTGGGCCTCCATGTCCAAATTCTTATTTACAATGTTGTAACCGCAACAAAAGAAAACAAATGTAAAATTTTCTCATAAAAGTGAATGTAATGTTCTTTTGGGAAATAAATATTCTTTAAACTGAACTGCCTCTAGAATGACTCGGGAGTGTGAATTCTTGATTTCTTGCGGTGCTAGCTGGAACCTTAAAATTTGTCCTAAAACCTTCAAAGTTGACCTGAACTCGACAGGCTCAGCAACAGCTGGAGCAGGAGGCGCGCGAGCGTGCGGCGCGCGAGGAGGCGGAGCGGCTCGTGCGGCTGAAGGAGGAGGAGGAGGAGAAGAAGGCGCGCGAGGTGGCCGAGGTGGCTCGCCGCGAGGAGGCCGAGCGCGAGGAGGCCGAGCGCAGGGCGCGCCGCCAGCGCGTCGAGGCCATTATGCTGCGCACGCGCCAGAAGAAGGTAGCGCAGCTGAACTTCGTGCCACTAACATATGTGACGTGCAAGCAATGCGGCTGTGCTACTGCGGCTGTGACTTTTCACACGCATCACATGATACTCTGGCTGTGACTTTCACACGCATCACATGATACTCTGGCTGTGACTTTCACACGCATCACATGATACTCTGGTTTTGATTTTCACACGCGGCTGTGACTTTCACACACATTACATGATACACTGGCTGTGACTTTCACACGCATCACATGATACTCCGGCTGTGACTTTCACACGCATCACATGATACTCTGGTTTTGATTTTCACACACATTACATGATACACTGGCTGTGACTTTCACACACATCACATGATACTCTGGCTGTAACTTTCACACACATCGCATGATACTCTGGCTGTGACTTTCACACGCATCACATGATACTCTGGCTGTGACTTTTACACGCATCACATGATACTCTGGTTTTGACTTTCACACACATCACATGATACCCTGGCTGTGACTTTTACACTCATCACATGATTCTCTGGTTTTGACTTTCACACACATAGATACTCTGGCTGTGACTTTGACACACATCACATGATACTTTGGCTGTGACTTTCACACAAATAAAATGATACCGTAGCTGTGACTTCACACACATCAGGTTAATGCTGTGGCTGTGACTTTCCACACACCCCACATTAAACGGCTGTGACTTCTCAAACACATCACATGATTCTGCGGCTGTAACTTCACATGTCACATGATTTTGTGGCTGTTACTTTTCACAAACGCCACATGATTTTGCTGATTGACTTTTTAGAAATTTATATAATAAAAAACTGAACAACTGGTGAACATGAGTTTGCATGCAGAGTACTCAAAGAGTAAGAACAAATGTGTAATTAAACCTTAATATTTAATTTTTTTCAGGCTGAAGAAGAAAAGAACCAAGAGACTAGCGGCAAGAGCGCAAACGCATCTATCATGAGCCAAAGCGCGCCTGCCGACAATAACGCACCAAAATCAAACAAACAGTCTGAACCCGACAACGGCAACGGCCAGACCGCACAAAACAATGTTGATTTACTCGGTCTAGCCAACGACAACGCAAATACGCAAAGCCACATCATACAAAGTACCGTAAGCTTAATTGACGCCGAGAGAAACTCCAACATGCAAAACATCAATCTTCTCGGCGTCCAAACCGAGAATAAAATCCTCGACAATTCCCAGGCGAAGGTCGAGAGCTCCTTAGTAGATATAAGCAATAACGTGGATCTACTAAACTCGGATGTCGATCTACTCACTCCCATTGCGCCGTTAGTCAATGTTGATAATTCACAAAGTAACGTAGATTTACTGTCCGCTCAGCTAACAGTCGAGACCGTTAAGGTTCAAAACGGTGAATCGAAAGAGGAGAATGGATACACGATTCACAACGGGCATAAGGAGAATAACGGGTTAGAAAGCGTTTTAAATAACGGAAGCAGTCAGTATCCGCTCACGCTACACAATGCGGTGTAATTCAATGTTATATAACACGTGTTATATTATTTATATGGTGAGAATGAGACCTGTGGGACTGTTATTTGTTAGTGATAGATCGCTATTGGCGAAGAATGGGGGTTCGTAACTTAAGATTTTTACTCATTATGCTTTTGTGAGGCACTTTATTTGTTTTTTTTTTATACGCTGTCATCATTTTTAGCAAACCATGAAGAGTTATGAATGTTGCGCTCATATTTAAATAATTTGTTGAGTGATTTTTCCATGGAAACCACAAGAGCTATATGATCCTTCACAGTAGGCAATGAAAAAAAAATCATAAATCTAATACAATCATAAAAATATTCATAGAGTCTTAACAGTTTCTAAAATTAAATCAGTTATCTGAAATGTTCAGTGGAAACTTATTTTTCACCCATTTTTAGAGCACATGTCCTTCTTTTATATATCCCCATCCTTTGCAAGATCTGTCTTTCTCTCGCACACGCTGTGTGACAGAGTAGCGATTTATCGCTAATTTAGCGATAGTCTGCGCATGCTGCGGTTAGTGCGAAGGATGATGTGCAATTTATTAACAAGACTTAGTTTGTATACAAAATTTATGAATGAATTAACGGCATAGTAGATTTGTTTGATAGACTTATGCATTTATCGTACTTTCGTACTAACGCGGCGGTATTTATCGTTTTACCTTAGTGCAGTGCGGGAGTTTGCATTGTAAACCCATTCGCCGCCTTAACGGATTTCTCTGTCAACAAAGTGCACAAGATGCTATTGCATATTCGTCCATTTCTTAAAAAATTGGTTCTATTGACGGTTTTGTCAATTTGTGGCGCCGAAAGACTAAACTCTTTCAACGGTGGCAATTGATTAATCTGTAAAAAAAAAATACAATGAATGGTGTCTCATATTCAATTTTGTTGACAGAATTCTCCGTTAGTGACGACGAAATAGTTAACTGACTGCTGAAGTTAGAAAGGGAGGATTCTATGGCTGTATGGAAGTTCAATAAACGTGAGAGTGATATGTAAAGAAAAGGGGTCTCAAAATGATTTTCGAAGTTTTCAAGAACGCAGTAGCGGTGAAGTAAGCGAAGTTTTTAATGGCGATATCTTAGCAAGCAAATGTGTCATGAAATTATGTCATTACAATTTACTAGTAGTGCGACGATCCAAATTTGTTGCATTTTTTAACTGCTCAGATGCTGAAGAGTGCCCGAAATGTCGTAAAAAATCTTTACCTCATCATCATATTTGTGGAGCGCAATGTTCATGCAATGTTCAACTCACAATTTGGAATTAAAACAAAAATGTTAGTACACATATATGCACGTGTATACATATATTTGTAGGAAATTACAACCATATTAAATTTGATATAGGTGTTCATATTTTTTTTTTCGAAAAAATGATTTTCTCCTCTAATATTTGCAACATTTTACGGAGATTAGCCGACACCTGAGGGGTTAATAGATATATTATTGAAAATCTTACAGCTTTTTAACGGCAGTCCTCTGAGCTATGTGGCTCGACGATAACATTATAATTTTATTGATTTTATTGTTTATTTTGCATGTCTTAGATCCCATAAATTTGCTCAAAGAACCAACCAACCAAAAATAAAAGAGTTTTTTTTTACTTATGATGTAAGTATGTAAAAATATTTGATATAATATCGAACAGTCCTTTTGAACTGGAAGCATTTACCAAGTACACAACTGGATCAATCTTCCGAATCAGCTCCAGTTTCTTTTTTTTTTATCCTAATTTTTTTGTTTATGGCTTTAGCCATTCCTGACTATGCCAGCCCCATAGTAACTATATTGATATTTTAATGTGTCTGTGACTTTACAAAATAACTTAGTATGGATTCAAACTCCTCCCCCTGAGCTCGCCCCAAGGCTTCTTGTAGTGTGAATTATTGACCGCTTGGATCGGCGCACTGCTAAATCGCTAATTTCCGACAACATACGTCTGGAATTAACCCTTTCTACGCCACCGTCGGATAAATCTGCCAACAAAATCAAGACCAATTTAATGTGACATGAAAATTGCATTCACCTAACTGTTGACATATTTATCCGTGAACGGCGGAGAACGGGTTACTCTTTTCCGCAGCTAGGTGATGAAATGACATAAGGTTGTGTTTGTAAAATAAGTTAATTATTTAAATATCTCGCTGAAAGATGAGCTATTTCGCGTCAGTGGGTTTTTTGAGACATAAAGTGGCCTTTGTAATAAAATAGAATTGTAGTGTGAAGTATTTTTTCAACTTCCTCGTAACGTCCACTTGGAATATTTGGTTGTATGCGCAATAAAATGTTCACCATTAGGAAGCACCTCGAGATACTTTGGCACTGGAAATTAATAGCGTTTAGATGTCTTCTGTTGAATGTTGTCGGTGCAAGTTTGTCCTGCACGCAGATGGTATTTACCATTTTTTCTCAGTCCCGTCACCGTAATAATTAGATGATAATTAAATCAATGTCGGGAAATAGTGAAAGTTAGTTAGAAGAAAACCAATTTAGGAAAGGACACGCTGAGCTAAGGAAGGGTTAGGCGATCGGTGCACTAAGGTACTGAATAAAGCTTGTTGTGTATGTGTCAGTAACTAATTTTATTTGCATAATATCTGTGTAACGTAGATTATTAGATGAATTATGGGATCTTCTGCACGGACCCGCCCAGGGAGCAGCGAATGTGTGTGGGCGTCTATTCTGCTGTGAATGCTGCGGGAAAAACTTTTTAAAGATTTGACTAAAATATATAATGTCCAACATTGAAGAAATAAGATGGACTCATTAGGGCTCAGAATCACTGCACCGATGCAAAAAAAGCCTAACGGGCTCGACTAAACTTCTATCTATTCTTATTACTTGTATTAATATTACACTTATTTATTAATAATATTATATCATAATATTAAACTTAACACGTGCGTATGTAAAATATCCTAGATAGCTTTTGGAGTTGTAATGAATTTGTTAGGATTTTTGTTTATGTAAATAGCGAAGCACCCGAGCCGAACAGTCATTGCACAGAGCAATGAATTTACAGATTACATTGGTCGCAGTGAGCGTAGCGCGGTGTAATAAAAATGCATCACAATTTTATGATCTTTTGAGGCAAAAAAATTATGAAATTGCCTTTTAGACCGTACATCCGTTTTGCTGACTGATTTGCTTCAAGCTCAACCTTTGATTAGGAAATTTATTTCGTTAACGTTATTACTTGAAACAAACATTAAAATAAGCTTTTGCATAGTCAATCTTCAATAAAAATAGGTCATAAATCATACATAACAGTCAAAATCTGTTCATATTTTGATAAATAATTCACTGCACATTTGTTCATAATTGCCATAGCGTACTCAGTGTATGCTAAAAGAATAATTATGTTTCCCACGCTGGAGGCCTAACAATTAATATACAAAATATATGAAAAAAAAAACATGGATGTATTCTCACAACAAGTGAAACGGTTAAACGATTTTTTTTAAACCTAATATCGAAAGAAAAAAATCGGCCAAGAAGCCACGTAATAACAGCACATAATTATTAATCGTCATGGCAGATTTTGCATGTTTCGAAGTCGGCACGTTTTGATTTTTGGGATGTGTAATTCCACGTGTATAGTTGATTGGTGCTTCAGTTGTTTTTTACAGATGTGAGGGGCAGAAGGGTTTGTGTTGTGAGTTGTTGAGAACATTATATCAGATATAATAAAAATATAATGGCTAACGTTTACTTGTATGGGCAGTTACCTAGATTGTTGGATCATGATATAAGAGATCATTGCTTCTATACACTTATATTTTAGCGTTCAATGGATTTGTAAGGAAGAAAGTTTTAATAAAAAAATTAATAAATATTAAAGTATTGTTTTATTTATTGCAACTGAAAATCCTTCATTTATTTGTGTATGAAATTAAATGTTAAACTTTATTTCGCTGCCACAAATGAATAAATCTGACAATAAAATGCCCCTTATTTTTTTTTTAATGGAAACATCCTTGAAGTCAGCCCATAACACGGGGTGAACTAGGTGCCATGTCAGAGCTTCCCTTCATTTCATGCCGACTACACTGAAATGGACGGAAAACACGAACTATTTACATAGCCGTTTCGACTGAGGTTTCGTTCAGTGCGGTGGTATCAACCCGACCGGGATAAACCCTACCACCTAGTAAGGTAAGAAGGTAAGGGACCTACAGTTTAACGTGGAATCCGAACCATGGTCAGCCTCCAACGGTCGAGCGGTCACCCATCCAAATACCGACCGCGCCCAGAGTTGCTTAGTCTATTCCGAAGGTGCATTTTATTTTGATCATATAGATGTGTAAGAAGGCGGCGAAAGCGTGTAGTTTTGATAAATATGCTGTAATATTGATCCAAGCTGTAATATTGATACATCCAGTGGTTGCCACAGATGTTACCTTCAAATGTTTTTAGTTTTGAGTGCTGTGGCAGAATGGACACTTTCAATAAATATATTTTCTAAAGTCTTTCAATATTAATTTGATTGTACAGTTGCCCGTAGATGAGATTTTTTCGTTTTGAGAAATGCCCGTTTAGCGAAGTTGCCCTTTAGCGAACGAAGGGAATGAAATAGCGCAGTTGAGTTTCCATACATTTATTTTACAAAACAAACACTTCCAAGAAAATTGGCCAGACTACATCCATGAACTTCTAATGTACAAAAATTGAGCAAATACGTAACTACAATACATTTACCACTTGAGCACACGAACGTGTTATATTTACGTAGATACCTACACGTTTCAATAAATAATTTATATCTCTAAGACTTTATGACACTACTACTTATTAATTTATTTGACTAAATTCTTGAGGCGACTCGAGCGGTTGCAATTTTCGAAAGTAATTTTGGAGACCGAGGAACCTAGGAACTACTTTTATGTCTGAACAATGTAAATGTTATCATAAAAAATCCTAAAAAATAACATCTCTCGAAAAATATAAGAACTCAAAAGGATACATAGTGATAATGTCGTACAAACATCCTACAATTAACTTCTTTCCCAACGCATAATGAATGTGAAGAATTTGCATCAGACAGCTCATAACATGCGTATTGATAACTCGATGTTACCAAGCATGACAGATGTACAGTTGTTATTTCTTTTAATCCATCTTCTCGACGCAACGACTTGATATCCTTCTGAATTCTTCAGAAAAAATAAAATTTTTCTCAAAAAATCTACATTCGAAAACAACCTCCGCTCAGACCTTGGCAGCTTTGCTACGTTCTTTCTTCTTGCGGTGTGGAGTTTCCTATCGTATAGCTGGCTGTCAAAGTTGCTGCTGTGGGCTGTGCCATTCTCATTTCAGGAATTTTATTGCTATCCGTTCCCAGTATGGCTTGGTCGAGTGCCGCTATAGTTGCAGTGGGTGTCGGATATTGACCCACTAACTCCGAAATTGGAGTTGGACGTACTATTTCCACTTTCTCGTTATTAATCATAGATAACTCCTTCGCTGGCTTGTAACTTTCTTTTACTTCATCGATCGCCTTTCTAAAGTTATTTGTAATATTTACTTCCTTATGATCTGACGGTGTTTCTTCGAATTTTAACTCTGTGGCATTTTCCACTTCTCCCTGATTGCTTCTTTTCGAACTTTCAATTTTAATTTCCGTATCACTCTTAACTGGCGTTAATTCTAATTCAAGTTTTGGTTCATCTGGATTAAATTTTCTAGAGACAACTGCAGTTGTCGGTACTGCCGTTGTGGTTGAAATTATTGGTTTAGTCGTTGATGTTCTGCTCCCTCTTAGGGCGTACAATTTCTTTCTTCTATCATTTCTTTCCTTTGAATTGCTATCACCTGGGCTGCCTGAAGTGACTTCTACTCTTTTGCTAGGTTCCGCCCTATTGCTTACACGTTGAATGTGTTGTGAGCCTGATGTGTTACTGTCTTCAAGGCTAGTACTGATTGAACTCTTGGTTGAGGTTTGTCTATTTTCTCTGTCCATGCGATGATTTGAAGTTCCGTTGTTTTTCGACGATGATGTCCGTAAGATTGAAGGGTTGGACACTATAGGAGCAGCAGTGATTATTTCAACGTTGTCAGTGTGCTGTGCTCGTTTTCTGGGCGAGTCCTGGTTCTCCAGAATGGCGATTGCTTCCTTGATTCCTTCTATGTCTTCGGGATCCTGCGTTCGGCCTGGAATGTTGAAAGAGTAGTTTAGTCGCTGTAGGGTTGTGAGTGGAGATCTGTTGTTTCCATGTTGTTTCTGTCTACCCTATTGGGAGGCGTGTTGTTGTCTATGTACTTATGATTTACATCTAACTATAGGTTTGGCAATGTTCTCTTTAACTGATGCAAGCAAATAGGTAATTTAGTGATTTAAAAACATTCAGAACATTGGTACAACAACTAACTAGGTACATGTACACTATCTAAGGAGAAAATTTTTTTTTTTTTTTTTATGGAAACTGACACGGTTATCTACATCACCTACAACATCCGTGATGTCAGCCCATAACACCGGGTTGAACTTGGTGCCACGTCAGTGCTTCCCTTCGGTCGTGCCGGCTACACTGAACTGGACGGAATACACAAACTATTTACATAGCCGTTTCGACCGACCTTTCATTCAGTGCGGTGGTACCAACCCGAGCGGGTTAAACCCTACCACCTAGTAATATAAGAAGGGAGTCATATCCCTTAGTCGCCTTTTACGACATGCACGGGGAGAGATGCAGTGGGGCTATTCTTTTAAAGTACCGGCCCCACACGGTAAAAAATCTGAATTATTTTTATTAATCTGAATTATTTTTAATTTACTACTTAACTGAACTATATTTGTTCTACTTTTTATTTCACAAACTGTTGAGAAGCTAGTGCCAATGAGTTTTTTCTGATGGAAAATCAGCTGCTTCATCGTTCGGAACCCGTCTAAGACTGTAGGTCCCTTCCCTTCCTAGATGGTAGGCTCAAATTGTAGCCGACTGGGTCGGTACCACCGTACTGGATGTAAGATGGCCGCATAGCGGCCAGTCTCGGTTGTGTTCTCCTCTAGTTAGTTCAGTATAGTCAGCAATCTAAAGGTAATTCTCCGGTATGGCACCTACCTACCTTCTCGGAGGTGATATTGCCTGGTCGGAGAATGTTCTTTGGCCCCTCTGACCCATACGGGATTACATAAAAAAAAACAATCTGGTCGATTGTGAAAGGATCTCTGTCTGGCTGCGTAACGATATAAAATACTCTCTTACCTCCCTCCTCAACATTCTCATTCGTATAACTCGAGAAGAAGGTCAAGGCTTTCATCAGCTGGTAGCTCTTGGAGACCGGAATGTTGGTGTCGTAAAGCTGTCTGGAGGACTTGCAGTCAACGTAGAACCACCAGTTGCACTTGAGTATCGTCTGGTCGAAGAGCGTCGACTCGGGACAGAGGAAGGATTTCATAACTAGCCCGTCGTCTGTTAGTGCGCACACGTGGAACACCTGAAGTCAATGTGAGTGTTATTAATTTTCTGTAGAATGGAACCCGCACGGATTGGTCCCGCTGCACTGTATTCAGTGGCATGTTTTTTTTTATTTTTATGGAAACTGACACGGTTGGCTACATCACCTACAGCATCCGTGATGTCAGCCCATAACACCGGGTGAACTTGGTGCCACGTCAGTGCTCCCTTCGGTCGTGCCGGCTACACTGAACTGGACGGAAAACACAAACTATTTACATAGCCGTTTCGACCGACCTTTCATTCAGTGTGGTGGTACCAACCTGGGTGGCTTAAACCCTACGACCTAGTAATTTAATTTGAAGTCATATCCCTTAGTCGCCTTTTACGACATACATGGGGGGAGATGCAGTGGGGCTATTCTTTTAAAGTACCGGCCCCACACGGTACGGCATGTCGAAACGTGTTCTATCCAGTTCAGTGTAGCCGGCACGACCAAAGATTGTGTCAGTGAGCAATGATTTCTTCCAATCAACCTTGTTGTTGTACACAGCAACACATTACCTCACAGTGTTTTCCCTTCGTCTGAACAACGAAAAATCAGTACCTACTGGTGGTTATAGAACTGAGACAGAAACTGGACGACAAAAAAATACCGTGGGGGGACAACGAGAAATCTTTTCCACTTCTCTATATATATATTTTAAATACCTATTCTCTATATTTCTGTAGGAAAAATTTTATCAATGGACCGAATGTCCATGGGCATCGTTAGACACGCTATGGATGGCTCGACGCAACATGTCGAGCTTTCAATAAAATAATGTAAATAAGGTTATGCGGCCCGGGTGGCTGAGTGGTCTGGGTGTCGGCTTCACTTGCGAGAGGTCCGAGGTTCGAATCGAACCGGCATGTACCAATGAGTTTTTTTCGGATTTGAAAAAAATTACGTGCATATATTCACCCCACTGCTCCATTGTTCGGATTCCATAAAAAAATGTAGATCCACCGGGTTGACTGGAGGAAACTGCCTAAGGCAATAAGGCCGTCCTTGCCACGCATTAAGTGGCATAAAGTGTATTATTATTATTACCTTATAAACTCATTTGATTAAATTACTTAACTTTAATTTGACTTTAACTTTAAACTTGACTTGAACTTTAACTTTAACTTCAATTTGAGATGAAAAGTCGACAGAAAGTTGCAACATTTTGTATCCTATGCCATTAATGGTTTTGAGGTGATTGTTAAATTTACGTTAGTATGAATCATACCGACGATGAAGTACCAATACATCCTATCTAATTTTTTCGATTTTTTTTTATTGCTTCATCCGATGTAATTTTCCATCCCGCATTCGTGCAAAAAACACCTATCTCAATATTGGCTTTAAGAGATAATTACCTAAGTTAGTTCAGAGATAGGAGTTATTGCTTTAGAATTACTTACCTACATTTCGTAGCAGTGAGATGAATTTAGTTATAGATGACAGAGATAGGAGTTATTGCTTTAGAATTACTTACCTACATTTCGTAGCAGTGAGATGAATTTAGTTATAGATGACAGAGATAGGAGTTATTGCTTTAGAATTACTTACCTACATTTCGTAGCAGTGAGATGAATTTAGTTATAGATGACAGAGATAGGAGTTATTGCTTTAGAATTACTTACCTACATTTCGTAGCAGTGAGATGAATTTAGTTATAGATGACAGAGATAGGAGTTATTGCTTTAGAATTACTTACCTACATTTCGTAGCAGTGAGATGAATTTAGTTATAGATGACAGAGATAGGAGTTATTGCTTTAGAATTACTTACCTACATTTCGTAGCAGTGAGATGAATTTAGTTATAGATGACAGAGATAGGAGTTATTGCTTTAGAATTACTTACCTACATTTCGTAGCAGTGAGATGAATTTAGTTATAGATGACAGAGATAGGAGTTATTGCTTTAGAATTACTTACCTACATTTCGTAGCAGTGAGATGAATTTAGTTATAGATGACAGAGATAGGAGTTATTGCTTTAGAATTACTTACCTACATTTCGTAGCAGTGAGATGAATTTAGTTATAGATGACAGAGATAGGAGTTATTGCTTTAGAATTACTTACCTACATTTCGTAGCAGTGAGATGAATTTAGTTATAGATGACAGAGATAGGAGTTATTGCTTTAGAATTACTTACCTACATTTCGTAGCAGTGAGATGAATTTAGTTATAGATGACAGAGATAGGAGTTATTGCTTTAGAATTACTTACCTACATTTCGTAGCAGTGAGATGAATTTAGTTATAGATGACAGAGATAGGAGTTATTGCTTTAGAATTACTTACCTACATTTCGTAGCAGTGAGATGAATTTAGTTATAGATGACAGAGATAGGAGTTATTGCTTTAGAATTACTTACCTACATTTCGTAGCAGTGAGATGAATTTAATTATAGATGACAGAGATAGGAGTTATTGCTTTAGAATTATTGAATCAAATGCAAACAAAGTAAATCAATACCTCCTATCTCATGCTAACTCAGTAAATAACTATCCTAACTGAAATTGTATTAATGTACTTTAAACAGTACTAAATTACAATTATTTGTCCAATAGAAATCATGATCCAATTCCTTATACAAAAAAAAATAGATTTTTTTCGTCTCCTGTAAAATTGTGATTTTTTAGATAGGAGATATTGGTACTTCATCGTCGATACCACACAGCATGCTCTTATGCACAGCACAGTGATTGGCGGAAGTCTTGTTCCCACAATTGCGTAACGAGATTTCTTGCTGTACTCTTATGTATGAGAGATAATTAAAAAGTAGACCAAGAACCCAGCTAAGCTCTGTTCAACGTTCAACAAAATCGTTTCTACTCGCTGGACTTACCGCGGATGCGTACCAATCGGTTCTACAGATCTCTCCTCTACAGAACCGGTAAAATCTGGAACGCTCTCCCCGCCCATATACTTCCCCCCAAGTACAGTCTCGGGTCCTTCAAGAGTGGCGCGAATGGGCACCTGTCAGGCCGGCACGGCATTCGCAACCCCAGCATACGACCGAATGTTCATGGGCGTCGTTAGACACCTTATGGGTGGATCGGCGCCATATGTAGCGCTTACAATAAAAAAATAAAAAACAAACAGCCTGGCCTCATGTAAGCAACGCACATCAGTTATTGCCAAATGCTTCACGCATATATATCTCACACTAATGACACGCATCTCGCGCTAGTCACACAACACGATCGGCGTCACAATTTGCACATTAGAACCTTGCCACCTAGAACGATAAAAAAGGTATGGACGCCGGACTGGCAAATGCTTGTATGAGAACTAGCGTCGCCGAGTTGCGGGGAGCGGAGTGTACTTACCGATGATAAGATATTCCACCATTGTGCACACGAAACATGGCTGTAGTGTTTTTACACGTAAACACAGAGCATGCGGGCACTTTAAACAGGTTTTTGCGAAATCGGCCGATGACAGACTGACAGGCCAGCGCGCGACCGTCCAAACAAAACAAGCATGCTTTTGCTTATATCGTGTTACGCTGGCGAGGATAGGGTTCGGAGTCCATTCCTTTTTTTATCGTTCTAGCTTGCCACAATAAAGTACTGCACCCGGCGAGTTGGCGATTACGACAAGGTTCTAGGTTGATATGTGCTGGGTTGCCGAATGGTTTGGACATCGGCTTCTCATGCGAGAGGTCCGAGGTTCGAATCCGCTCGGCGTGTACCAATGAGTTTTTTCTGACGAAAAAATTTACGTGCATACCTACACCTGCTGCTTCACCGTTCGGAACCGGTGTAAAACTGTAGGTCCCTTCCCTTGCCCCTTACCAGGTGGTAGGTTCTGATTATTGTAGCCGACTGGGTTGGTACCACCGTAGTAGATGTAAGATAGCAGCCTCGGTTGTGTTCTCCTCTAGTCCAGTATAGCCAGCAATCCAGGGAAGTCTCCGGGTATGGCACCAACCTTCTCGGAGGTGATATTGGCTGGTCGGAACATGCGCTTTGGCCCCTGCGACTCAGCCACCCATACCGGCATTAAGTACCTACATAAAAAAAAATATATATATGATCTGTGGTTGATATGAATGTTTACACCGAAGATTACTAATATCACAGATTACTTAATAGTTACTTCGTAACAGATAAATCACTCCATAGAAAATGTTCCTACCTTCGGGCTTTAATAGCCTACTCTTTCACAACGCCAATCGCTGCGTGCGAAAATGTACCTTAACGATCGAGTGTAAAGTGGTTATTGCTTTGCATCTGCGCGCACTTGCGTGGGCGAGCGTCTATGTATACTTCACGCGGCTGACGAATTTCTACTGAAAAAGACCGCCGGCGGCCCGTCGGGCGGTAGGTAGTTAGCGCGCGCAAGTACATAGAGTGCGTGAGGCCTGCTAATATGCTGTAGGTACACCTGGGTGCCGACCGAATATATACTAGATTATGTATGGTCAAGTGCGAGTCGGACTCGCGTACCGATGTTTCCGCACCATAAAAAAAACGTTGAAAAATACGTTTCTTGTATGGAAACTCCTCTTAATTTTTTATTTTCTATAAATATTTTTTTATTATTTGATTTTATATTCTCCATAATAAATAACACATATTCTGTGAAATTTCAACCGGCTAGCTATTACGATTCCAAAGATACAGCAGTAGGACAGACATACAGACTATTGAATATGAAACGCCTACACTTGGCCAACATTTGACTATTTGTCTATTAGCAAGATGACCACAGCATATCCTCACCATGCATCCCAGGTTCTCATCTCCGTAGAGTCCCGGAAAGTATTTCTGATCGCCGCAGTAGAACGAGGTCTCCGGCAGTTCCACCTTCGATTCGAATTTGTCGTCAAAATTCTTTTCATATCCGATAGGGTAGTACTCGCGGGGTGCGTTCATCACCTTGGCACTGCCGGCCGCCATGGGGTACCTGAAAACACCAAAGGCTTGCCTGTATTGAACGCTCGACACGATTGGTTACAATGATATTATAAGTTAATGCTCTAGCGGTCGATATCGGCCGCTCCACAGTCAACGGGTTAAAAGGAGGTAGATAGGTTATATTCTGTGCTCCCAAGCGGCACATTAAATACAAGACCACAGTCCTGTCTGAAGTTAGTCGCCCACCAACTACGCACGCGTTCGGACCGCTAACCACGTGCCACTAACACATCGAAAATGCCGTCGTGTGTAATGAGGTTCTGCACTAATTCTAATAATTGGAATAAGACTATTCGAGTCGGAGCATCACTTTATAGGTTCTTTCCTCTCAACTTTTCAAGGACGTGCCATGCGTGAGCACTGAATGTCATATACATAACCTATCTTTCTTAAAATATCATTGATTGGTTACATCAACATCATCACACATTGTAAACTGGGTGTTATGCTTGCTCTAGGTTTTTTTTATTTTTTTTTATGAAAACTGAACCGGTTGGCTACATCACCTACAACACCCGTGATGTCAGCCCATAACACCAGGTGAACTGGGTGCATTGTCAGTGCTTCCCTTCATTTCAAGTCGGCTATACTGAACTGGACGGAAAACACGAACTATTTACATAGCCGGTTCAACCGACGTTTCGCTCAGTGCGGTGGTACCAACCCGGCCAGGATAAACCCTACCACCTAGTAAGGTAAGAAGGGAAGGGACCTACAGTTTAACGTGGAATCCGAACCATGGCCAGCCTCCAACGGTCGAACGGTCACCCATCCAAGCATCGACCGCGCTCAGGGTTGCTTAACAACAGTCGACTGACCGCACCACTGAGCTACCGAGGCTGACGAATTTCCTTATACCTTAGTCGACTTTTACGACATGCGACGGGGAGAGATGCAGTGGGGCTATTCTTTTTAAGTACCGGTCCCACACGGTACTGCAGTGGGCCTATTCGTCTATTAGGTGCCATGTCAGTGCTTCCCTTCGGTCGTCTAAGTACACTTAAGACACTGTTTTAAATTTAAACTGATCCACGGAACAACTCCTGATGACGGAAACGCTTTATCAAACTCAGACTCTAAAAATAAATCGGTGCATGGTTCGAACCACCGAATAAGGAGGAGACTGGAAGGGCAGAATATTTCCAAACGGGAGTGCCTGTAATTGATTATTCTCAGTGAGGAAGGAACTTTGGCGGGAAATAAAAATTTCGGAAGTAATTACTTCCGAAAATTAAGTTTTTTATGTTGTTATAAAAAAAATAATAAACTAACAAATTTTAAAACCCTAACAATGTTTAACAAAAAAAAAGTTACACAAAAAATATTGACTAAGGGGGCCGGAACCCACGACCGAGTTCGAAAAATTAATACCCCTAAACTCTACCACTGAACTACCAAAGTACAAAACGACCAACGAATATATGTTGAACGTTTTCTCTGCTAGGTTCACTGGTGTGCCGGAGCCGGAGCCAGGCAGCAGGACTCGTCTCTCCACCAATCAGAGGCACTCCCGTAGTAGACTTTGGGAATCCTAGTAGTATTATATTCTTTGTTGGGAATATGCGAAGATAGAACGGCCGTACTATTTATTGAGCTTGTAGGTACCGCGAAACCACCACGACCATAGACATATGAAAAATAATAGACTGAGTGAGATAGCATTGGTGATTGAGGCAACTTCGGAGACTAGCATTCGCCTGTTCGTGCGCTGTTCGATGGCTGTTCGTTCGCAGACGCCAGTCGCTGTGCGCCGCGACTTATGCATCACCTTCTCCCCATACTGCGCAAACTTGGACTCACCTATTTTAAAGTACAAGGAACGTTAGAGGTAGGGACGTCGGACCTTTCCCGCGCCAGCGTAACACGATATTAGTAAAAACGTACCAATCACTTTCGTTACCACCCAATCAGAGCGCGATACCACCCGATACCACCCAATCAGAGCGCGCGCCGTCGTCGTTCCCTCCGCTACCCGCGGAGCTCGGCGACGCTGGTTCTCATATAAGCATTAGACAGTCCGACGTCCAAACTCTTCTAACGTTCTTGTTAAAGTAATTAGACAGTTTCCTTTTTTCTATACGCCCGTATGTTATAGTTATAACTTATAACTCTATGACAACGACCATTTTACTTACGACATTTTAGTTCGTACTACGATAGAAAGAGTGTACTCAAGACATGTTTCTACTGCGGCTGAACTTCAGCACTGACTTGAGTCATGCGATCTCGTGCATGGTGTGAAGTAAGTCAACTGGTACCTACTTGCTTGCGGCGCGCCGACCACGCCTCCTTGTATACAGTTTAAACTAAAATTGTTAATTTAACTCAAATGTATAATATTAGAATATAAAAAAATCTCGCTAGGTAGTAAGGCGAACTACTACCGCCGCCGGGTTGGTTTGTTTTCGTCAATTCGATGAACTTTTCCCGTGTGCTTTCGTGGTCGAAAAATTAATAGGTATATTTTTGGGCCAAAATGTATGTTAAGCCTGAATATCTGTCCGTGAGAGTTTATTTGGTGAAAATCGGACAAGTAGGTACTTTTGACGCTATCGCATATTTTACTGAGCGCGAGAGCACACTTGGGGAGTCGGTGGTAGAGGAGGTCGAGTGCACGGTTTTATATAGTCGCCGGAACGTTTGTAGGTTGTATAGTTTGGCAGTACGAAGCCGTCGAAAGTACATAGGTACTTTATGTACTTTCGACGTCAAAAATAATATAATAAAAGTATAATAAAGTAATTAATTTTAAATCAACTGGTCTGTGGTTCGAGCCCACTGCGTCTCGCATACGAGAAAATACCTTCACAGTTCGACCATAAACCTGCAAAGTCCTTCCCTTCCTATGATGCGGTAGTACTGCTTATGAAAAGACGATGGTCATACATAATAAACGCAGAAGCGTTGATCGTGCTTTGTGATTCTGATTAGGCAACTCTGCCGTTGGTGTAAAAATAAACAAGTCAAGGATTCACGAACATACCTGTGTCTGTGGGAGAGAATTTTGGAGAAAAAACTGATTAGACAACGTATTGAAATAAATTTAGAATCATAAATAATAGACTTATTATCGAGCGATCAAAATAATATAATAAAAGTATAATAAAGTAATTAATTTTAACTCAAGCGGTCTGTGGTTCGAACCCACTGCGTCTCGCAAACGAGAAAATACCTTCACAGTTCGACCATAAACATGCAAAGTCCTTCACTTCCTATGCTGTGGTAGTACTGCTTATGAAAAGACGATGGTCCTAATAAACGCAGAAGCGTTGATGATCGTGCTTAGTGATAAGGGAACTCTACCGTTAGTGTAAAAAAAAACAAGTCAAGGATTGACGTACACACCTGTGTCTGTGGGAGAGAATTTTGGAGAAAAAACTTATTAGACAACGTATTGAAATTATTAAGATTCATAAATAGTAGACTTATTAGCGAGCGATCAATAACAATATAATAAAAGTATAATAAAATAATTAATTTTAACTCAAATGGTCTGTAGTTCGAACCCACTGCGTCTCGCAAACGAGAAAATACCTTCAGTTCTACCATGGACCTGCAAAGTCCTTCCCTTCCTATGATGTGGTAGTACTGCTTATGAAAAGACGATGGTCATAATAAACGCAGAAGCGTTGATCGTGATTTGTGAATAGGCAACACTGCCGTTAGTGTAAAAATAAACAAGTCAAGGATTGACGTACAAACCTTTGTCTGTGGGAGAGAATATTGGAGAAAAAAACTGATTAGACAACGTATTGAACTTAATTAAGATTCATAAATAGTAGAGTTATTAGCGAGCGATCAATAACAATATAATAAAAGTATAATAAAATAATTAATTTTAACTCAAATGGTCTGTAGTTTGAACCCACTGCGTCTCGCAAACGAGAAAATACCTTCAGTTCGACCATGGACCTGCAACGTCCTTCCCTTCCTATGATGTGGTAGTACTGCTTATGAAAAGAGGATTTTTTTTATGAAAACTGACACGGTTGGCTACATCACGTACACCATCCGTGATGTCAGCCCATAACACCGGGTGAACTAGGTGCCATGTCAGTGCTTCCTTTCATTTCATGTCGGCTACACTGAACTGGACGGAAAACACTAAGTATTTACATAGCCGTTTCGACCGACGTTTCGCTCAGTGCGGTGGTATCAACCCGGCCGGGATAAACCCTACCACCTAGTAAGGTAAGAAGGGAAGGGACCTACAGTTTAACGTGGAATCCGAACCACGGTCAGCCTCCAACGTTCGAGCGGTCACCCATCCAATTACTGACAGCGCTCAGCATTGCTTAACAACAGTCGATTGACCGCACTACTGAGCTACTGAGGTTGACGAATTTCCTTATCCCTTAGTCGACTTTTACGACATGCGAAGGGGAGAGATTCAGTGGGGCTATTCTTTTTAAGTACCGGCCCACATGGTACCAATGTATGATGTTATAATAAACCCAGAAGCGTTGCTCGTGCTTTGTAATTAGGCAACACTGCCGTTGGTGTAAAAATAAACAAGTCAAGGATTGACGTACACACCTGTGTCTGTGGGAGAGAATTTTGGAGAAAAAACTGATTAGACAACGTACTAAAATAAATGTAGAATCATAAATAATATACTTATTAGCGAGCAATCAAAATAATATAATAAAAGTATAATAAAGTAATTAATTTTAACTCAAGTGGTATGTTGTTCGAACCCACTGCGTCTCGCAAACGAGAAAATACCTTCACAGTTCGATCATAAACATACAAAGTCCTTCACTTCCTATGATGTGGTAGTACTGCTCATGAAAAGACGATGGTCATAATAAACGCAGAAGCGTTGATCGTTCTTTGTGATTAGGCAACTATGCCGTTGGTGTAAAAATAAACAAGTCAAGGATTGACGTACACACCTGTGTCTGTGGGAGAAAATTTTGGAGAAAAAACTGATTAGACAACGTATTGAAATTAATTTAGATTAATAAATAGTAGACTTATTTATTAGGGAGCGATCAAAATAATATAATAAAGTAATTAATTTTTACTCAAATGGTCTGGGTTTTGAACCCACTGCATCTCGCAAACGAGAAAATACCTTCACAGTTCGACCATGAACCTGCAAAGTCCTTCCCTTCCTACGATGTGGTAGTACTGCTTATGAAAGACGATGGTCATAATAAACGCAGAAGCGTTGATCGTGCTTTGTGATTAGGAAACTCTGCCGTTAGTGTAAAAATAATCAAGTCAAGGATTGACGTACACACCTTTGTCTGTGGGAGAGAATTTTGGAGAAAAAACTGATTAGATAACGTATTGAAATTAATTAAGATTCATAAATAGTAGACTTATTAGCAAGCGATCAAAATAATATAATAAATGTAAAATAAAGTAATTAATTTTTACTCAAATGGTCTGGAGTTCGAACCCACTGCATCTCGCAAACGAGAAAATACCTTCACAGTTCGGCCATGAACCTGCAAAGTCCTTCCCTTTCTATGATGTGGTAGTCCTGCTTATGAAAAGACGATGGTATAATAAACGCAGAAGCGTTGATCGTGCTTTGTGATTAGGAAACTATGCCGTTAGTGTAAAAATAATCAAGTCAAGGATTGACGTACACACCTTTGTCTGTGGGAGAGAATTTTGGAGAAAAAACTGATTAGATAACGTATTGAAATTAATTAAGATTCATAAATAGTAGACTTATTAGCAAGCGATCAAAATAATATAATAAATGTAAAATAAAGTAATTCATTTTTACTCAAATGGTCTGGAGTTCGAACCCACTGCATCTCGCAAACGAGAAAATACCTTCACAGTTCGGCCATGAACCTGCAAAGTCCTTCCCTTTCTATGATGTGGTAGTCCTGCTTATGAAAAGACGATGGTATAATAAACGCAGAAGCGTTGATCGTGCTTTGTGATTAGGCAACTCTGCCGTTAGTGTAAAAATAAACAAGTCAAGGATTGACGTACACACCTTTGTCTGTGGGAGAGAATTTTGGAGAAAAAACTGATTAGACAACGTATTGATATTAATTAAGATTCATAAAAAGTAGACTTATTAGCGAGCGATCAATAATAATACAATAAAAGTATAATAAAGTAATTAATTTTAACTCAAATGGTCTATGGTTCAAACCCCACTGCGTCTCGCAAACGAGAAAATGCCTTCACAGTTCGACCATGAACCTGCAAAGTTCTTCCCTTCCTATGATGTGGTAATTGTGGCAATACTGCTTATGAAAAGAGGTTTTTTTTTATGGAAACTGACACGGTTGGCTACATCACCTACACCATCCTTGATGTCAGGCCATAACACCGGGTGAACTAGGTGCCATGTCAGTGCTTCCTTTCATTTCATATCGGCTACACTGAACTGGACGGAAAACACGAACTATTTACATAGCCGTTTCGATCGACGTTTCGCTCAGTGCGGTGGTACCAAACCGGCCAGGATAAACCCTACCACCTAGTAAGGTAAGAAGGGACCTACAGTTTAACGTGGAATCCGAACCACGGTCAGCCTCCAACGTTCAAGCGGTCACCCATCCAAGTAACGACCGCGCTCAGCATTGCTTAAAAACAGTCGACTGACCGCACTACTGAGCTACCGAGGCTGACGAATTTCCTTATCCCTTAGTCGACTTTTACGATATGCGACGGGGAGAGATGCAGTGGGGCTATTCTTTTTAAGTACCGGCCCCGTACGGTACCAATGTACGATGTCATAATAAATGCAGAAGCGTTGATCGTGCATAGTGATTAGTGGTGTAAAAATAAACAAGTCAAGGATTGACGTACACACCTGTGTCTGTGGGACAGAATTTTGGAGAAAAAACTGATTAGACAACGTATTGAAATAAATTTGATTCATAAAATTGACTTATTAGCGAGCGATCAAAAATAAAATTTTAACTCAAGTGGTCTGTGGTTCGAACCCACTGCGTCTCGCCGACGAGAAAATACCTTCACAGTTTGACCATAAACCTGCAAAGTCCTTTCCTTCCTATGATGTGGTAGTACAGCTTATGAAAAGACGATGGTCATAATAAACGCAGAAGCGTTGATCGTGCTTAGTGATTAGGCAACACTGCCGTTGGTGTAAAAGTAAACAAGTCAAGGATTGACGTACACACCTGTGTCTGTGGGAGAGAATTTTGGAGAAAAAACTGATTAGACAACGTATTGAAATAAATTTAGATTAGTAAATAGTAGACATATTAGCGAGCGATCGTTAAGAATCGCCATTTACGGAAACATGTTGGGTTTATACAAAAAGGTGAAGACAGAAACTATTAGACGGGCTTAATGAAGCTTACCTCTTATGCTTCGGCGTCACTGGTTGGTGGTTAGGACCTTCCTGATACGGCAGCTCCGTCGAGGTTGAAGTCGTACTCGATGTCGGAATCGCAATATTCGCGTATTGGTTCAGTAGCTGTTGCTGCCTAAGAAGTATGGCCGCCTCCACCGCCTCCATAGATATATTGCCAGCTTGCGCGATCTGAGTTATCTTCATATTCAAATCGTCCCTCGAGTATTTATAAGACGACTCTTCGCCGTAGCCGCTGATGGAGTTGTAGTCGTCGAGTTTCTTCGTCGGACTCTGAGAGTATATCTGACTGGCCAGGTTGTTGACTCCGTGGGGGTCAGTGTCTACGAAATTAGAAGAAGGGTAAGACTGAGGCGCTGGCTGCTTACGTATAGCTAGAGTGCTCGGTGCGAACGAGAGAGCGGTGGGGTTCTTAGTGATCATCGAGTGTGCTATAGGAATCTGAGTGGAATCCTTGAAGACGGGACCGGGGACTACGGAGATTCCAGACACTCGAACGGCAGTCGCGGCGACCGGCATTGGGATGAACTGGTTTTTCGAATCGGGAAGAGCCTGGAAGGCGGGTATGTGCGGTGTGGTGTGCGAAATGTGAGGTTGATAGTTATCTACGATAATGGGAGCCGGAGTGTACTGGACCACGTTGGAGCCGCGGTGCGGTGGCGCGCGCATGTGCGAGGCCGTCATCTGAGACACCATCTTGGAGACCTGATCGTGCGAAATGCGGTGCATTTGGTTCTCACTTGCGTACGCGAGTCCGGGGCCCTTGGCCTGTGGGATCTGAGCGGTTCTCTTGGTGGCCGAGATGGGCAGGACGTTCAGATGGGCGTTGTCTTTCGGCGGAAGCGGTCTGAACGGCGGGACGTTCATCGGCAGTGGTTTAGCGATAGTGATTTTGGGAATCTGTTCTGATCTGCGGGATTGTTCCATGGCGGGTGCGCTGGGTACGATGATAGGCTGCATGGTGGTAGATGCGTATACCCGCCGCTGGAGGTTAGCCATGGCAGCCTTGACCGCAGCCAGGTTGGCGTTGTCGACCGCAAAGTTCATCTGTGGCGGAGGGTTTTCCGATAGGCTCGGTGATGGCTGCCTCACCATGATACGGTTCTGTTTGCTGCGTTTCTGAAAACATAATGACCAAACTTACTTATACTGAATTATTAGAAAGAAAGAAAGAAAGAAAGAAAGAAAAAAAAAAGATTTAAGATTTAAAGATTAGATGGAAATGCTGGAGATAGAAACCCCCAGATAGATAGTTCAATCATATTGTATGGCATCAAGTTACCAATTTTACCTCCCTACTTACTCGTTTCATCTTAGAAGGAATAGACGCCAAAGAACATATAAAAAGTAATTATAGTTGTCGAAATAAATGAGTCAAAATTCTTATAGCCATCATCATCATGCATGGATACACTCTATACTTTTTCTAAATGAGCAATAGAGAAATTCTTAGGGAAACTTCTTATCCGAAAATTCTGAAAACTTGATTATACTTTTCTGTAAGTTACCTCTGGCCTAGGGCTGTTGACAGTTGGACCGCCGATGGCATTAGGTGGAAGTCCGTTTCTGACGCTAACGGAGCGGCGGCGACTCGGGTCCAGGTTCGTTAGCGATTGTCCGAAGCCGAGCTCGTCTCCAACGCTGAAACCTGACATAGTGTACGCATGGTTAATACTCATGGTTATTTCAAAACCCGCGTTTACGCCAATCGCCCAAAGACCCTAGAAGATGTGAAGGCCATCATTCGGGAAGAAACGGCCAACGTACCTACCCGTCGTTATACTGGAAGGAGTAATAAAAACGCCAGAACTCGGTTTACCCAGTGTATTGACAATGGGGGGCGTCGTAACCTACGGGATATGATTTTGTCATACATAGGTATTTTATCGCCATGTAAAATCAAACTTTAGATATCTACATACATAAAAAAACATTTTATCTGCTTCATAAAATGTTTTTTATTGCATTAAAAAAAAAAAGAAGCCGCACCGGTTGCAGTTATGCGTAAGTACGATACTGATAATAATCCTCACATGAGCCTTTTTAATGCAAACCACATAACCGTAGAACTTTGAAATAAGTATTTTTTTATTGTTGATTGTTTACTCGACTGGAACATCAACTCATAGAATATAATCTTATTCTGCTTGTTTCGAAGTTTGCAAGTTTCATACCCAAAAGCCAATATTATGGTATCATAATTTGAACTATACAGGCAAAACAGAACTCGTCAGTCATTAGCTGCACGAACTATTGCTAGATATTAACAGGCTCACGGCAAAAACAATCACTTAGAATCGATGTGATAAAATACTGGCCATTCACCTGCTCTGTTGCAAGTATGTTGTAAAGATTAATCGGGAACTGGGATTGTTTGTTTGGCAAGGTTCGCAAACCTATTGCTGTGATAAGAACGAAAGATTTGTGAAAATAAATCATAGATTACATTCGAAATGCTTCTCTCTGTTGTTTGTGGATTAACACAGCATCATGTTTTTTTTTATGTAATCCGGTATGGATGGCTGAGTCGGAGGGGCCAAAGCGCATGCTCCGACCAGCCAATATCACTTCCGAGAATGTAGGTGCCATACCGGAGACTACCCTGGATTGCTGGCTATACGACGACATGGTGTTGCTGAGTCCATCGATCAAAGGACTTCGAAGACTCTTAACAGTGTGCGAGAGATACACGACGGAACATAGGCTCGCGTACAACGTCAAAAATACTGAAATGATGGTATTCAAACACCGTGCTGGACCGAACCATGTTCCGCCAGTATATCTAAATGGCTCAGTCATAAAACGGGTTGAACAGTACCTTGGTCACGTGCTGGCCTCCAACCTGAAAGATGATGCTGATATTGAGAGGCAGCGGAGGGCATTATCCGTGGTTGGCAATATGGCGGCTAGGAGGTTTGGCAAATGCCCTGAGGAGGTGAAAATTACCCTTTTCAGGGCATATTGCCAAACCTTCTACACGTGCCAACTGTGGACGGCGTACACAAAAGGGGCGTATAATGGTGTAAGAGTCCAGTACAACAACATCTTCAGGCAGCTCATGCGGTTGCACAGACTTTTACGCCCTCCAGGGTATTCGGATTCCGACAGACTCGTGATAAGCTCGAACGAGATTATCGCAGGGCTTTCAAAAAGCCTGTGCGGCGGAATGTTTGCCCACTGGGATAAAATTATGACTAAGAGTTATGGAGGAACACAGAAAAGATTTCTAAAAATAGTCAATTTAGTTTTTTTTTAGTATTTTCAATTTTAGTATCATACATAGTCTACAAACGCAATGTCTCTTAGAACTAAGTAACTTGCGCCGTGACCATACAGATTTATTAATAGTATTGATGATAGTGATGGCCTCACCTAACCCAACGTGTGCCTTAATGCCACCCAGATTCCTCACTCGGAAGAGTCCAGATTTCTTGAAAGCACAGTTGATGGTGAACCCGAAATCGGATTCCAGCACGCAAGTGGACTCCGTATGGTCTGAAACAAACCAAATTATGCCATTAGGTCAGTGTGGCCAGCTGGTGTAGCCGGATAAGAATGCAAGTCCTTATTGTCATCCAAAAATATGGTGAAAGTTTTCGACACGATCAAAAATAAGCTCCGACGTGATCAAAGTGAAGGATCAAAGTGTAGTAAGGCTAAGTAAGTACGTCATAGTGTAGTAGTAGGTAGGTCATACGTTCATCACTTCAGGCTCCTTTATAAAATCCGTCAAGTGCGAGTTTTACCCGCGCGCGCACGGAGCGTTCCGTAGATCCGCTATACCATATCAGTCAAAAACATATTCGTAAATATTTTTCCTTTCTATAATGCAAAATATAAATACCTGTGGCGCCATCTATTATTCAGTAGCGTGAATATGTACCTACTAATCGATTCTTCGCACGTTTCTTGTATGGGGACCGATTAATTTTTATATTTTGTTTTATTTTTTATTATTTGTTGGCACATCCGCCATAATAACATATTTTCTGTAAAAAAACAGCCCTCGAACGGACGGACAGACAGACAAGACATACGGCGTAGGCTTAGTAATAGGCTTCCATATGGATAGGGAACCCTAAAAATGAAGCTATTTATGCCTCCAAGTATTTATGTTAGTTATTGTATTTTTTCACTATTACAAAATATAACGGTCTGTACTGTAGCGGATAAACTCCAAAACTGCTGATTCAATTTGTAGGCACTAATGAAATCTGGTGTATCTCGGGATGATTAGAGTTGTTTATAATCACGATATCTTACCAAAGGACAGAGCAGTGAACGAAAACCTTGTTGCGCTAAACGCAGAAAAATTTACTGCCCACACAATGAAAATGTCTGCCTATACAAAATGATTGCTTGCCATAGGCATACAGCACCGACACACTTTATACTTGCAAACCGCATCTGTCAATGTTGCCTAATTCTAAAATTAAGATACGACTTAGCGTTGTCTTCACAAATTTCATGCACACCTTACAACATCCGAGAACGGTGCTAATTTTGAGCAAACTTTAGTAATCAAATCGCTTCGTACGTTTCGGCATTAAAAGGGAGTCGCCGCCCGGGCCGCTATTTTTTGCTTTTGCCGCTTGAACCTGAGTTGACTTGAAATCTTTTTCAGACATTGTACTAAAATGTGGTATGAAAATTACTAACTGACATGATTTGATACGATATGTATGAAACATTTCTGATAAAGGCTCTATACACCTGATTTTATTTTTACTTTTACTTTTACTTTTGATTTTATGTGGTCAGAATTATCAAGCGTAAATTATAGTTATTCTAGCTCTCAAACTATATTCTAACACTGTAAGCGGTGTCTATTGTGTAGATAGCCACAACGTATTGTAATCGAAGACCCCTGCGAAGTTTCTTGCCGGCTCTTCTTTGTGGGTGTAATAATTGTAAAAACAAAATTGGACAAATTTAAGCGTAGTGTACTATGTACCATATGAATTATTTTTTATTAAAGCCTGACATGTGTCGCGTTAAGCAGCTCCTCCGAGCAATCCCTATGGAATAAGCGATTCTATCGCTTATTCCATAGGGATTGCTTACACACTTAGGGAGCCGACATCTCTGCGGAGTTGCAGTGGTTCTAGATCGCGGGACACTTCGGGGTCACCCGCTAGTCGCACGGCACGACACATGATTGAGTCCAGGCCCCAGGGCGCAAGCTAGTAAGTATTTGGCGGAACCATTCCACAGGTGCGAGCAGTACGCCAAGCAGGACCTGATCCCCAAATCTTTGTGTGAGCAGGGATGAGAAGGGAGAAAAGACCGCGTGTGGTGGCGTCCCTTGGGAGAGGCCTATGTCTAGCAGTGGACCGATACGGGCCGATGATAATAACGAACGCTACCAACTAATGTGTGCCTATGAGTAGGTACATATGTCAGAACTGACCTCTCTCTGCTATAAATTTTTAACGCCTTGAACTTTTTCACTCCAACGAAATATGCACAATGGATATTACCCAAAACTCGAATATTTAATCATTTCCAAATGACATGAATATTGACAACTCTGTACAGCTTGAGTGCCATGCCAGAGGTTAAGTTGGGTTAAATTGTGCATGATTTTAGATGTCTGATGAAATAAACGCTTGCCCAAGAGATGTTATTCTGTATGTGCCTTGACAGGTGTGCCTAACCAATTTGTAGATACAAATTGGGTTTTGTTATTTATACATAAGTACATATAAGTACATAATTTCACGCCTGCTTCTCAAGGGGTACGCAGAGAAAACGGATCGTGTAAATGTTTGATGATGGATAGGTGGTAAGGTGGCAAGGCAAAAGCAAGACACGGTTTTTGCCTTTCATGCAAGAAGTCGAATCCCAGGTACATGTTATTCAAAATAGAAACGATAAAGTTAACAATAAATTAACACGATGAAAATTATTTCTTCTTTTTTAGGGTTCCGTACCTCAAAAGGGGGAAAAAACGGAACATTTGTAGTGTCACTTTGTTGTCAGTACGTGTCGGTCCATCGGTCCGTGTGTCAAGACGATTTTTCTCAGGATTGGGGTAGATGTATCAAGTTGAAATTAATATCCAATACTAAAGTCTACGGTCTCTTCTAAGTCAACGCAATCAAAAGATAAAACCTTTTTAAGTAGTGGTATGGAACTCTCGATGCGCCAGTTCGGCTCGCACTTGGCCGGTTTTTCTTATGACGGAATACATCCATCAGATACCTAAGTCAAGCCTACCTAAAACATTTTGCCCACTATGAACTCAATACTATGAACGGTGGGTACGGTAAGTAAGCAATACGTTAAGTAAAATATTCTTTATTGCCCACCATTATGTACATAGGACGCGAAAGGCGAGTTTAATGCCTCGGGGCATTATTCACAAGCGACGATAACTTTAGAAAACACACTTAAAGGCATGGTCTTTCAATACTAGGCAAAGTTCTGCGTGGGTTATTCAAATTAAATATTGCCCATACGGCATTGAAATAAAATATGGTGATTGTTTTGCATAACTTTAAACCCACTTAATACCTTATTGTCTTGTATGGTTTTTGTATTTTGGTAGTGTATCAGTTTGTAGTATGGTAGTTGGTAGGCGAAGTAGGTTAGGACGACGACAGACAGACAGACAGACAGATGGGGACATCTTCAGAAGCCGGTGTACCTCGTTAGGTAGGACCCCTCGTGTGGGATTGGCCCGCTCTATTTGCGCGTGAAACTGTCCAACGCGCGTGGTACCGTGTGGGGTCGGTACATTAAAAGAATAGCCCCACTGCATCTCTCTGCGTGCATGTCGTAAAAGGCGATTAAGATGCCGTGCATAAGGGCGACAGGATAGTCACCTCTCACCTTGGCACGGTCCTTCCACCGAGTCATGTAGCAGGTGGGTCTTCGTGCCTTACTTGCTGCTTGATAGTTGTCTTGTCCTAATACTTTGCTAAATGTGGTGGTCGGTGTTGTCTTGTAATTTAGAAGAGTTCTTGCAGCACAACACGACTACTCTGCTTACCCCGATTGTCGGGATACAGCGTGTGGTATGTATGTATACATATTTGCGCGTCTTCGTTAAGTTGACGTGAGGCTGCGTCTGACTCGAATTTCAAGAAGTTTACCACAAATATTACTCACCTGACAGATTCAGTTTTAATTTAAGTAATACTTCATCTATTAGCACAGATCGATCGCTTTTTGAAAACACGATTTGATTAACTTCGCTTAATAGAAAAACATCATGAACATGCCTCTGAATTTAGTTATAAAAACTTATTTAAGGCAACGTGACCAAATTTAGGGTTTGGAAAACAAATATATTTTATACAGGGTGTTCCAGGATAGGGTTTCGTAACTTCAGGGTTCGAAAGGGGTCCATATTTGAAGAGGAAAAGCTCTGAAACTTTTTCCCAGGTTCGGCCATTTTATAGTACTTTTTGGTGAAAATCGTTTCATCGAGATTTGGTGGACGGTTAACATCCGCCTTTATTAAATAAAAATAAAATTACTAAATTGCAATTTTTAACTAGTAGAATTGAACTGCATGTAGGTAAATTCCAAACACTTAATTGGCACACACCAAAAGAAAAATGGGACTGGACTAGGTCATTGCACTACCTAGACCTAGACAGCACCTCCCTATAGTCACTGCACATCGAATTTTTAAAACAATTTCCAATTTTTGTATGAAGAAAAAAGTACGAAATTTCGATTTTAATGATAAGGATTTTTTTCTTCTAATAATGATTACTTCCTATTCCTGAAGTTTCTCAAGCCTATCCTGAAACACCCTGTATATCCCTGTGCGTGCATCGGACTCGGATTATATATTTTGCTCTAACAAGCGATGAGAACATGATGCGAGTGCTATATCCGCGAGGATGGTGCGCTCGGGAGGCGGTGGGTTTGAAGGTGCTCCAAATTCTGTATCAGACTTCCAGTGCGACCTGCGAAGCTCTTTCCATGCAGGAAGTTATCGCCGATCTAGGCAAGCCTAGGTACTTGAAGAAATGAAGACTGTAATTTAGGGTTCCGTATCCGTCGTACGGGACCCTACTACTAAGCCTACGCCGTCTGTCTGTCTGTCTGCCTGCCTGTCCGTCTGTCTGTCCGAGGACTGTATCTCTTGAACCGTAATAGCTTAGCCCGTTGAAATTTTCACAGAATATATGGCCGATATAACAACAAATAATAAAAATGAGAAAAAGTAAAACATCCACGGGGGTCCCCATACAAGAAACTAAAAAGTGTATGCCTGCCATCTACCGAAAACAGTATGAAGCAGCGCTGACCATGACATGGCGATACGGAACCCTCGGTGCGCGAGTTTGACTCGCACTTGATCTTTTTTTGAGGTTCTTTATGACAAATGTTTCGCTGTATAATTAAACTTAAATTTAAATTCCATAGTAAATAATATTTAACCTAGATAGAGAATTGTTGTTCACATCATGCCGTGAATTATAATTAATTAAAATAATTAATTAACTACCAGATCCACAGCTTATGCTTGAGACGCACCAGTGATTTATCTATAATTTTACAACACTCGCTAATAGCCCTGTAAAACGTTTGCACCGCGGCTGCTGTACTGGAGACGAGAGGCATAATATCAGAGTTGCATCACAAAATTGCACTGTCCGCAGATTGCATTTCAAATTGCATGCTATACACTGCATGCAGGCGCAACAGAAGCAGTTTAGTTTCTAGCTTACACCATATCTACTAGACTAGAAAGTGTAAGAAAAGATTATTGTAACAATATCTGGACCACACGGACAATTGGCCAATAGAAGATTAATTTTCCTGAAAGCAACTGGGCCTGTAATAAGTAAATATTTATTGAAAATAAAATTTTTCCTTTGGCTTCGCTCGCGGTATTGTCGGAACCACATTTCCTCTACACTTACTTTTTAGGTTTCCGTAACCCGTACGGAGGCCTATTATTTTTATACATGAATATACATTACCCAGCGCCATTTTTCCACTTTCGAATGCGAAGCGATGTGTTCTCAGTTCGATCGAACCCCCCCGCGCCCCAACTTCCCCCTCGCCCCGCCTCTAGCGGATGAAATTGATGTGATTCTATATTTCGAATGCGTTCGTCGTTCATTCTACTTAACGTTATCATCCCACGCTCTCGGACGTACCACGTACATACGCATCTATACAAATTATTGTATATATTTTATAATAGTAGTGAATATATAATAATCCCATGGAGATTGCGTGTGTGAGCAGTGCTGAACAATTACTTAATATGACAGGTGGCCGGCATTGCCTGTAGTATAATGACGGAGTTCCATGACCTCTAGGTGGCATGCGCTTGTATGAATGACTTACTGATCTAATCTTCTCGCGTAAGTACTGGCAGTTAGGGTTGCAAACTTTTTTTTAAAGAAATACATAGAAATAAACAGATTTCAGTGATGTAAGAAAATAAAAGTTACAGTCTCTTAAAAAAGAGTGTTATTTATTACAATTTTGAAACATATATTTTTAGATCTTTGCACATTTCAGCAGCTGCGAGCGTTATGGAGGGGGGTCTTTCCGCGAATACACTATAATATGATGCTCTGCATTCGATTACTGACGCCCTGTTCTGTCAGTAGGTATTTTTGTATTTTGAAATTTTGAACGGATTCTACATGGTTAAATTTTGGGGCTTGCCCTTTAGTAATAAATAAATAAATAAAAAAGTAAATACAAAAAACACATATTCTGGGACACAGTCTGGGATATTTCAGGAACCGGAAATTTTATAAATTGTATGTATAATATAGTATTGTCACAGGGTAATTTGATGTTTTCTAATGAATTGCACTAAAATAAATATGTATATTTTAGGGATGTAGGAGTGTTAGTATAGAGAGTGGAATTTATACAGAGGAGAAGTTTTGTTATGTAGATGACTTGACAAGAAAATGTGATCGAGGTCAGCCACTGCGAGTCCACATACAAATAAAATCATAGGTAGAAACTTTGGACTTTTTAATAGCAGTGCCTTAAAAAGTGCATTGTGAGAATTTAAATAAAGAAGCATAATATCAATACATTTCAATGTCAGTTACATGCCACGGTAGAGCTTTCACCAAAATCCCGTATGGGCCTTGAAATTCTTCTCATTCTTCCGAATCATACGGCATCATCAAATCTAATTTTTCCACACGTCGATTGAATGACCTTCACGGTGACTCTAATCACGAAAAGTGATCGATCATATCTTATTATATTGTATGAAATCGTGGTAATAAAGTATCTATGAAATAAGCTCACAATAAGTACCGTACAAAGGTCATACATTCTGTTAATCAAAACCTATAATAGCCAGCGTAAGTGTATTTTTATTATGGGGAACTTTTGGTACACACGCGCCGCCGGCATGGGTGGCAGTGCTGATGGTGTCAGTCTATCCACTTTTAGGATGAAACCCTATGAGTGAGTGTGTGAAATAAAAAAAAAACTTAACCTCACTATATTGGAATTTTGTATGTGTATTAATTTTTTATTGTACACCATTTTACAATATGGTGCAAAATGTCGACTTTTGTGGAGTGCAATGTTCGTGCAAACTAACAATTTGGAGTCGAAGCAAAGGTCAGTGCGTTGTAAGGTACCTACTTTTGTAGGAATTCTGTAACGATTACAATCATGCTAAATTTGCTATAGGTACTTATATATATTTTTTTCCAAAAAAATTTTTTTCGCTCTCTTTGCGTAACGAATCGCGGCCGCAATTATCCGAGATACGTGAGGATAGGACGCTTATGGAGCTGTACCCTTATCTGTACCCGCGTACTACGCTACGCCGTGTCTCCGCATCATTTTGTATGGAGAAACGGAGCAGCGCCTCTAGTGATAGATTTGCGGAGAGAATTGATGCGGAGAACACGGCGTAGCGTAGTAAGCGGTGTAGTTTAAATCTCGTGATTAGGGCACTGATCGGCTAGTAAGTCGGATGCGCATGTGCGTGGTTAATGCATTTAGGAAATACGACATGATTGGCTCTGGCTTTACCTGGCTGCACTCTTGATGTCAGCGCATTGCGACATTACAGTTCACGAACAAAAAACCGGAGATATAGTGCCACCAGGAAGTTAATGATACATGGCAAATATGCGCAACTGTCTGCATTCCTAAGAATGGACGTGAACTTTCGGTCGGAAGTCTGTCGATAATTGTATGACGTAATAACCTAATTATCGACAAACTTTCGATCGAAAGTTCACGTCCCTTCTTAGGAATGCAGACAGTTGCGCATATTTCCCACGTATCATAAAATAGGTACAAAATTTAATATTGTTCGAGGATTTAGAAGAAATAGAAGTCAAGGCCCAAAACCTTCGTGAATTGTAGAATAAAAAAAAAATCATTAAAGTTATTGGTGTAAATTTTTCAGTATTCTTGTTTGCTTAAAACATAGATGGCATAATATGGGTTATGAAATACTCTACACTTAAATTAAATTAAATAGTATATTATATAATTTGCACAGCCCATTGCTTCATAAAGGTATAGTCATCTGTAATGACCAATGATTACGCATTTTTTTATTCGAATTCATTGCAATCTGCTTGCCTTAACAAGCTGCAAACCAAAGTAATTGACAATATCTATTTGTATAAAAGGTATTTGTACGTACTGAAAAGGAATCGATGGCTAATTGAGCGTTGCACCGGCACCGCCTCGCTTGAGAAATATCGTAAGTCGCTGTTCCCCTGTCAATGCCATTGCAAGAAATCAAAAGGATAGAAGCGAGCTGTTGTGGAAAATTTTCCTATTTAGGGTTCCGTATCCGGTACGGGACCCTATTACTAAGCTTACGCCGTCTGTCTGTCTCTCCGTCGGTCCGTCCGTCTGTCCGTCTGTCCGAGGGCTGTATCTCTTGAACCGTAATAATAGGTAGCCCGTTGAAATTTTCACAGAATATGTGTTAACTTATTATGGCCGATATAACAACAAATCATCGATGTCTATTTTATAGATTGGCCCATCCCATACATCACTCCCGAAAAAACATGTTCTCGACGAGACCTGCATATAGTGCAGATTTCACGGACATCCGCTTCATACGGCGTGTGCGGCGCGTTCTGAACGCACGCAAGTCTGTATCGAGTCGGTGACGCGTGTGTGCAGCATGCCCGGTTGCTGTGACCGTGACAAACGTAAATAAAGAGTGACAGTGACAAACGTTGTTGTTTGTTTCGCCTGAGCATGTTATGGCGTGTTAAGAAGCCAGCATGGCTAGGATCGTGTGACGGTGGTATCGCGTTCTCGTTCTCGCTTGCCTGCTGGTGATGGGAGTGGGCGGAAAGACGGCAAACGCGCTGGTGGGCGAGCGATGACGTCTTTCTCGCTCGCTCTTGCCATCTGTGGGCGGGTGGGGGCGAGAGCGCGATAGCACCGACGTGGGGATCGTGTCACGTATCACAATACTGCGTGTGAATGCACGCACACTTGTACCGACGTCTAGCACAAGTTGCATCGTACGACGTCGATCTATAAATTAGACATCGATGCAACAAATAATAAAACTAAGAAATAATAAAAAAATCGCGGGGTTCCCATAGAAGAAACTAAAAAGTGCATGCGCGCGCGCCATCTACCGAAAATATTATGAAGCATTTTAACTAATTATGAATGTTAACTAATATGAAGCATTTCATAAACACGCCATAGATGAGTGAGTGGCGCTGACCATGACATGGCGATACGGAACCCTCGGCGTGCGAGTTCGACTCACACTTGGCCGGTTTTTTTAGGATGCCGTACCTCAAAAGAGGAAAAAAGTGAACCCTCGTAGGATCACTCTCGTGTCTGTCTGTCAGTTTGTCACAGCTTATTATCTCCGAAACTACTGGACGAATAACGTTGTAATTTGAGTACGTAAGTATAAGGAGTTTGATGTCTCAATCACGGACGTATAGCGTAAATAAAGGAATTTCAATTTTGGGGGTAAATTTTGGGGACAAATTGGAAAGTTAAATTTTTTTCTTCAAGTGCATCATTGAAAAGTGCTCGATATAAGGAATATAAATATAATTTTATAATGCTCAGTTGAAAAGATATCAAATAAAATATACACAAATCAAGCATCCCCCCGAACCCCATGATTATCTTCGAAACTACTGGACGACTACTTCGTCTAAAATTAAGCAAAAATTGGGGATAAAATAATAGGGCCTCTCTAATATTTTACAGGAAAACTTAACGAAAATCCTTAAAAAGTTCTCATGGAAATGGGAATGGTACGAAACCCTCTCCGCGCGGGATCGACTCGCACTTGACCGCTTTTTTTATAAATATCTGACGCCGGTGGCTGTGCCCGAAGGTCCGTCGGAAGATTAAACACAGCCAATAACACCACTCTTCGCGAAACCACGAGTAGCCATGCCAGCTAGTCCGACATAAAGTGGCAAGTTTGATAGAGACACAATTAATATATTTACCGCGTGGTGGGGCAGATACTTAGAAGAATAGCCCCAATGCATCTCTCCCCGTACATGTAGTAAAAGGCGACTAAAGGACACGATGCCGTGCTAAAGGGCGACAGGTTAGCCACCTCTCACCTTGGCACGGTCCTTCCACCGAGTTATGCAGCGGGTGGGTCTTCGTGCCTTACTTGCTGCTCGATGTACCTAGTTATGTTGTTTGCTAGACGTGGTGGTCGGTGTTGCGCAGTAATTTTCAAGAGTTCTTGCAGCACAACACCGATTACTCTGTTTACCCCGATTGTCGGGATATAGCGTGTGATATGTATGTATGTATGTACAAATATATTTGTAATTTCGTCTTTATGCACACGTAATGAATTTTAACTTACTTGATGAGTTTATGTCTCTTCTGTATATATCTTTTTCGTTTGCGCCATCTCAATTAACAATATGACAACGAAGTGTTAAGTTTATTGCATTCATAAAAATAAATTAAAGAACAATTTTACTATGCAGGGTCATATATTGACCTGTAGGGCATAACTGGCACCTAACTGGTAGATGAAAATCTGAAATGAAGCTCTGGCGTTATTAAATGTTGCATTTTATTTAGATATTAAAAGTTATAAAAACATAATTATCTTCAGTAATGCCTTACGTACCTTTATAAAAACAATATTTTAATACTTATACAAGCTTAAGCTATTGAAATACTGTGTGGGCCCGGTACTTAAAAAGAATAGCTCCACTACATCTCTCCCCGTGCATGTCGTAAAAGGCGACTAAGGGATAAGGACAAGGTGCCTTGCTAAAGAGCGATAGGCTAGTCATCTCTCACCTTGGCACGGTCCTTCCACCGAGCCATGCAGCAGGTGGGTCTCCGTGCCTTACTTGCTGCTTGTTAGTTATATCTTGTCCAATACATTGCTGAACATGGTGGTCGGTGTTGTGCTGGAATTTATAAGATAATTTGCAGCACAACACCGATTACTCTGCTTACCCTGATTGTCGGGATACAGCGTGTGGTATTTATGTATGAAATATTAGACTATGAACATTATTTTGTGTTTTCAGTATAGAGCGGCACTGCCAAATGGGACTAATCCGTGTTAGTATCTAGATTTAATATATTACTATCCGTATTTTGAAATTGTTTTATGTTTAATTTTTTTATTTTTGCTGGTTGTTGTTTTGGTTCCTTTTAAGTTGATTTCTTTAAAAACCTGTACCGGTGCCTTTGTACATATTATACTATTGGATGTCCCTTAAATAACTTTACGACTGTCCATTCGTAAAAAAAAACTTTAATCTGACCACATAAAACCACTTTCCATTTCCTACGATTAAATATAAAGTCACGTAGAAAGTAGACGCCGTCGTCCGGTACACTAGTTAGTCGTACGTATCGAGACATGGGGTATTCTGGAGTGACAACGAAGTCAGGCGGTCTTGGCGAGGATCGATTGCGACCGATGATGACATACACCAGTTAATTTTTTTTTATAATAGCTGTAAGCATTTTCAAAATATTTTTTTAAGTTTAAGTCTTAATGATTACAGCTAAAAATGTGAAAAAATTACCCACCCCCCCCCCCCCCTGTTCTCCTTGGTTTCTAAAGCTAAAATTGCGATTTTAATATCATTAGTACAGACATTTAGCCATAGATTACAGGGAAACTTTATTTAGACGTTTCATTATTTTCGAAAACACTATTATTTTTATAAACACATAACACAAATATATTGTGTGGTGGTACGGAACCCTCGGTACGCGAGTCCGACTCGCAATTGGCGGTTTTTTTGTGTTTTGAATGATAAAAATTGTACAATTTTAACAATAATCATGGAATACATTTGTAAGCACGATGCGTATGTAATAGGAGCATGTATACGTATTTCCTGCCTTTGTGATGCAGGCCAAATAGTAGAAATAACGAAAAATATGTATCTGTTGTTCCAACAAAATCATAAACTGGGTGCATATACCAGTAATTTCATATCCATGAATTATTGTACCTTGTACATGTCAAGACTAATAAATTAAACATGATCTAGCATCATGTAGCGTCATGCAACCTGATCTATGTTTATTAATGTTTAATGCCACAGGTTAAGAAGAGAATGTTTTAAGAAGTATTCAGGTTATCGATGGATCGACATTTGTTAAAGCTGATTTGGAGACATAATTACTTTTTATTGGCTCGATTTACGTACGTATACGTACGCAGATTAGATATTTTATAATAATATTTATATTTTTAATGAATGTAGTCGGAATTTTATGCGGAACAATTTCACGCCGATGAAATTAATTATATTTACTCTTTGATGAAGATATTAAATAAACTATTAAATATTGCGTTAAATTAAGGTTCAGGACAGGAACGTATAGTTTTATCGCTGTTAATTTCATGTCAGGTAATTACATGTTCATATAATGTTTATCGCTCTGCATGGTTATTAATTTTTAAATTTAAAGAATTTTAAATAAAAAAAAAACAACTAAACTAAGTAAGTGAAAGTTTTATTCAATTCAAATTAACATAGTTATAAAATAATTAACTAATCTAAAAATTATATAAACTAACTTAGGAAATAAACTAACTAAGTAAGTTGATTTATGGCATTTCTATTGAGCTGATTTATGGAAGTTTTCACCAACTCCGGATAAGTCTCGTCTAACAGTTATAATTTATATGGTCTCATACATTTGAGTTAAACGACAGCTAAATTGTAGCCTAAGGTGGTGGAATCGGCCGTTAGAGAGATATTTCAATACCGACATTGTTTGTGTATGTCATTCATTACAAGCTCTTCGCACTACAAGTATTGTAATTTTAGAATAGCCTCATAATAACATTAAATTAACACCGGACAGCGACGACGCCGTGACGTGAAAATAATGTGTAACAATAACAACGCGCATGGCCATTTGTGAAGATAATTCATACCAAAGAATTCAAAATATAGAACTGCAATAGTTTAACCATTAGAACACTTTGAAAAACGTTGACCCCTCAAAAACAGCTTATGATATGACATAGTTTTATGTTAGTAAAAAGAACTGTCACTATACTCTATCTATTTCCATTCCTACGATTTGGAAAATAATTATGAAGACATTATAAAATTCACTTCGTCCCCAGCCTACGCTACAAATGCACACAATTAGCATCAGACGGCCCGTGACATGCATGTTGATAATGACACGCATGTTGATAGTGACACGCATGATGATAGTGACACGCATGTTGATAGTGACACGCATGTTGATAGTGACACTCATGTTGACAGGGACACGCATGTTGATAATGACACGCATTTTGATAGTGACACGCATGTTGATAGTGACACGCATGTTGATAATGACACGCATGTTGATAGTGACACGCATGTTGATAGTGATACGATATTATACAGTTTTAATAAAACAATATTTAATGTTTATTTACAAGTTCAACTTTTTATAAGTTTTTATAATACATTATATTTTTATAATATGACAATTTTATAATTTACGATTATGTAAGAACAATTTGTTAAAAATAATACTTGTGTATTTATAATTTCGGTTTTATGTCAACCAACCAATAATATTTTGACAGGATCTACATAACTGACAGGTAAATTTTAAACGAAGGTGGTGAAATCGACCGTTAGAGAGATATGTCAACACCGGCATTACGGCCCGTGACCAGACACGCATGTTGATAGTGATATGTAAGTTGCTAAGTGTGACACCTGCTTGACGGCCGTATTGATAGTGATATGTACATAAGTTGCTAAGTGTGACACCTGCTTGACGGCCGTATTGATAGTGATATGTACATAAGTTGCTAAGTGTGACACCTGCTTGACGGCCGTATTGATAATGATATGTACATAAGTTGCTAAGTGTGACACCTGCTTGATGGCCGTATTGATGGTGATATGTACATAATTGTTAAGTGTGACACCTCCTTCACGAATGTATGCCCTGTCATTATTTTGAATTCTTTGCTTCATACCATATTACGTAGGAAATGTAACTGTGTTGAACCGCGAAGTGACAACCACATAAAATAAACTTGTTAAGAGTCAGATGTCTTGATGAATGACTTTCGTCATTACGTGATGGTAGATTCAAAGGCGACATCATATAAACATCAGTGATATGAATAAATACGCATTTTCCATTTAGAAATGTTTTGATAAAAACACATTAATCATATAATGTCACGGGTCATTCACATAACGAGAGAGATTAAATTACATAATCCGTTAATTTAGATACTACCTACGTTTCATAACGATGCGGAAATGTCTACTACTACTTATAAAATGGAATATCTGTCTGTAATACCCGTTACACAAACCTGAAAATTACTAAATCTGTGTGCAAGCTTTTGACCGTGACTCCTGCTCGTAATGTTAAGCGCAGTGGCGGCGCAAGGCGTCGGCGACGTCGTCGACCGCCGACGACGGCCTCACGCCTAATGGGGCCTCGCAAAAATTCGTTTGTACCCTAGCTGACTCCCTTTGGGATCGCGCGATTCCAAAAATTTTCATCAAAGTATGGTCGCACACTTTGGGCTATTGCTTGGGTAATTTTTTTTTAATTTTTTTATTTTTTATTGATACGCGAGACACTTGGCGCCGTCAGCATGGATTGTTGAGCCGACGACGCCCAAAAGCATTCGTTTTAGAACGGGGGCTGCGAATGCCGTGCCGGCGTGACAGATGCCTTTTTACGCGTCTCTTGAATGATCCCAATTTATTTTAATCTGTGATTGTTTATGTAATTTTTGTCCATATTTGATTAGCAATAAAACTCATATACTCATACATTAGTCTCATTTTATGTATCATTTTATTTCTGACTGGGAAATGAAAGAGGCCTCGCAAAGCTAATGTCGCTGACGTCTACATTTGGTCTAGCACCGCCACTGGTTGAGCGATACCAAAGATTTTGGAAGGAGAGAAGATGTGTCATGAAAGCCACTTCTATCGGAACCGCTGTCGTCAGTTTCCGATCGCACACATTCACAATTCACACACGAACGCACGTACACATTCGCATAAGCGATTTTTGACCAATCCAAAGCGTTTGCATTAGCGTGCGCTAACGCACACATCGATCGTTAATATGGGGGAAACTGCCCATATTACCGTGTCGTGTAGTCTTTCTTTTATGTAATTCGGTATGAGTGGCTTAGTTGAAGGGGCCAAAGCACATGCTCCGACCACCCAATATCACCTCCGAGAAGGTAGGTGCCATACCGGAGACTTCCCTGGATTTCTGGCTATACTGGCCTAGAGGATAACACAACCGAGGCTGCTATGGGGCCATCTTACATCCAGTACGGTGGTACCAACCCAGTCGGCTACAATTTGAGCCTACCACCTAGTAAGGGGTAAGGGACGTCTCCTTCGCATATCTACTCTCATTCCAATATTTTTGAGCGGCACGATAAGCAACCGTATAGTATACACTCGCCAACATTTCACATGGCACACGCGCGGCACGTCGCCGATTCGGTGCAACATGTCTCGCGTAACGTAAATTGCGCGGTACGTTGCATGCAATGTTGCGGGACCAGTGCAGAACGTTACACGCGGCACGTAGGTAGACCATGTTGTTCGTCACGTTTCGAGGATATTTGCAGATTGCAGATATGTAACATGTTTGATTGCATGTTTATGTAAAAAAAAAACATTCTATTGTATTGTATATATTTCTTGCACTCAAATAAAATACGTGCAAACGGTAACACTTAATGCCTCTTCATTGACATGATAAACATGATAAGGTAGCAAGAAATTAGACAATTAAATGATTTCCTCCATTGTATTAAATTAAATTATTAAATGATTTCCCCCGACGACGTCTCCATAATTCTACTATTGAACATTGACTTCTGTTTTTGTTTTGAAGCGTACAAATATAAAGCGTTGTAGACTTAACTTTCCATACTAAAGTAAGCTGGCTGTCAGTGCCATTGCTTTCTGATGTAATTTCTAAGATTTGCAAAATAGTACCACATCTAATTTCTAGCTACGCCATTATACAGTTTTAGCTTTCCCAGATTCTAAAAGTTCTCGTTAATCCTTAGCCTTATAATCCAATCAGACTTTCCTTTTACTTCTTAATTATTTTAGTATTACTTTCTCAGTCAAAGAAATAATTTCCACGTTCAAATGAAGGATTACTCAGACCTCGGACCGACCACACATTGCAGTGTCGACCGCGGCCCGCAGGCAAAGTGTTGTAACAGCAATCTCATAGCATTACGCTTACATTAAAATAGATTAGTAAGCTGATCGCATCTGTATGAATTCACATAAAATCTTTATAAATTATTATAAGAGTCTTATGTGTGAAATATGAGTGGTTTCAGAAGCGTCTGTATAATCTAAGCATAGTGTTTCATTCAGCTGGAAAATATTCAAAGAAATTAATGTTTTTTTTTTGCTTCTCCTTTTAATAATACAATAAAGTCAAAAACTAATTTTAAAGTTTCGCTCTTCGCTTTAAGAAAATATTCGTAAGTACATTGCATTGAACTGCTCACATTCAAAAAGTGACACGCTAAAAAAATATTACAAGCCGTACTAAGTGTGTATTGTCTAACTAAACTCTACAGTAAAATGTTGCCATTGAAGTATATTATGTATGGTGAACAATACAATCTTATCTAATGTAATCTTGCGATGTGTGTTTGTTTACACCATAGTAATCTAATTTAATTCTGCTTACACCATTTTTCTCGCCAACGGTCCTCTTGAATTTGTGAAATATCCTAAGACAGTAACTTTGCATGCAATTTGAACAGTCTGCTTTGGTATTGAGGCTCTCGGAAAAATAGGATTTTAAAATAAGACATATAAATTCAATAGACTAAATGTTTCTCAGAGGTTAGAAGTATTCCTTTTGGCATGGTTGGTTTGGCTTGCCTACTATAATCTAATTGAAGTGGGTCTTCAATGTGGTAAAATTTGTCCGTCAACTTGATTAAATAAATAATTATTAAGGCACGGTAGGGTAGGGCATATCGCGAAAAGAAATCGTTTGTAATAATGGAAAAGGTATAGTTGTACCTTGCTAGCAGTAAGACAATGGTATTAACTTAATGATAAATTATTTAGCAAAATATCTGTATAGATTTTGTAAAATTTAATGTTAGGTTATAGGTAATTGCGATTAAATCAGTGCATGTTCGTTACTTGAAGGAAGTACACATAATATGTTGTTTAAATAATGTCTTTGTAATCATTTTGAATGTTTCACTTTGTGAACCAATAAATAAAAAATTAATAAATTTCAAATCGTAGAAACTCGATGCGTAGAAATATCAACAGACAGCAGCGCGGTGAAAGTGAAAACCGCTATTCTATCAACAATAATAATTAATGGCAATTATTGCCATATAATTTATTATTGGATAGGTGAAAATTTGTCGCTTTCCTTAATTATCTACTTAATAGCCTATCATTTTCTGAAGCGGTACACTACATACACTACCAAGATTGGAGTAGGTGCTGGTGACGAACCCCTCAATCGCACGTACAACTTGCACGCTTGACCGATTTTTTCTTGCAATATCGTTGCGGTCTCGTGCGCTATACGAATATGCGAATTTAACAGCATCACAAGGTCGTGCGGTTTTGTTAAACTATTTATGCATTTCTCGTGTGACCTTAGAGAAGTTTGGGTTGGCTAAGTGTGGGAATAGTTTTGTCATAGACCACAGTCGTTTTAGCAACTTTGGAATATATTAATATACTATCGATAGCTGAATTCTACTACTTGTCTTAGTCGCCAGTGCTTTTGGTTAAAAAAAAAAACCATTGAATAGACTTAGGTCTGAATTTCACCACCCATCTCCGATTAAGTATCGGTTAGCATTTATCAGTTGATTGAAGTGATATTTAACATACAGTTGACAGGAATTAACCGGCCAATATATTTTAGTCACATGTGGTAAAACATAATAAAAACTAAAAAGTGAGTACGAAAAAAGCGGTCAAGTGTGGACTATATCCACATGCAGAGGGTTTCGTAACAATTCCGTACTTATAAAGTAAATATATATATATATTTTTAGTAGCTAATTTGAAAAAATATAACAAAAGTCCCAACGGAAAAAACGTGTTTATCACAGTGGAAATGGAATAGAGTGAAATGGAAAATATTGATAGATGCATGGATCGAAATTTTCTTTATTGCTCCACAAAAATATAATTGTTCGCAAATAAGAAGACAAGACTACAAATTACAATCATATGAGGTGGAAAGGGGGACTTATCCACGGATCCAAATTATCCATGATTTCTTCCAGTTAACCTTTGGATGTTTGAGAAGTGTATAATAAAGTACCTATGTAGATAGTAGCAAGAATATAAATGTGAGAATTTTGAATAAGTACACATAATATACATACATATCTATATAATACAAAATCTAAAACAATATTGGTGTGGAATACAATTGATCAGGGAGACAGATGTAACTACAATTATATTTATTTACGTTTATGACGACGATTTTGAACATTCTGTGTTACAAACGAAGCCCAAGACAATAGTGCCTTGGGCGATAAAGTTGCTCGGCAAGAAGAAAGGCAACATTTTATACCCTCTCACTTTGTAACCAGTTCCTTAGACGGAGCATTCACGAAGGTCATTCACACTGAGGCAGGATAAAGAAGGGAGACCGACGATTTCACTTTCCTTAGTCATCGCTTACGCACCAGATGCAAATCTGCAAATGCGTCACTTTTGATTTCAAACGTGTTCTATTCTAAATTTAACTTTGATTAAAGGCGTCAGTTCTGTTTCAAATGTGTACTATTCTAAATTTAACTTTAAGGCGTCAGTTTAAGTTTCAAGCGTGTTCTATTCTAATTTTAAATTATTATTATTATTCACTTATTTTCCTATCCTTTAATGGAACGAAATAACATTTTTGCCTCCTTTTTTAGGTTCCCATAACCCGTACGGAAACCACGGGCAAAAGTTAGTTCGTAATAAATATACAATGGAAAAAAATATATAAAACGGCGAATTCAAAATTTCAAATACACTGTTTATCAAGATTAGCATCGCTGTTTCTTTTCCAAGCCGCTAAATATGAAAATTCATGAATCAGTTTGTATTCAAACGTGTTCTAAATTCAAATTTGTAAACGTAAGATTGTGCAGTACTTTTCATTGCCGACCCACAATCAGTTTGAATACCATATTATTGTATTGATAAACCCAGAAATATACCAAGAACGCTCAAAGAAGCCACAAATAATTTGTAGAACCAACAAATTGTTCAACCTGCCCTATGTGTATGACCCTTGGTACACTGTGACGAAATTAATCGATCTAATGTTGGTATTTCTTGATATTTTCGAAGTAATAAGTCCCTTGTACAGAACCTTATAAACTATGTTAATAACACGTTGCCATAATGCTGAAGGCTCGGCACGGTTGCTGGAACTAGACCTCGCCGGTTTTATATAGCAAGGTTAAAATCGTAACTCAATTATGGTTCACTTTGCAACGTATGCGCAGTAACTCGCTCCGAGGTATTGTAACAGCTGTTTAAGAGCCGGTCTTGAAAACTTGCACCAAACTTGTATGCCGAAGTTTGAAATTTCAGTATACATATAAATGATATTATGAACTATGAGCCCTGACATGCCAATTATTTCAAGAAAAGATAAATTAGGCTGGCTAAGCAAATATCGTAGATAGAGCTTATGATATAGAACTCAGTTCTAAAAGACCGGCCAAGTGCGAGTCGGACTCGCGAACCTAGAGTTCCGCAGCACAAAAAAAACTTTGAAAAAAAAACACGTTTCTTGTATGGGGACCCCCCTTAATTTTTGACCTTTTCTATATTTTATTACTTGTTGTTATATCCGCCGCAATAACACATATTCTGTGAAAATTTCAACCGGCTAGCTAATACGATTCCAAAGATACAGCAATAGGACAGACAGACAGACAGACAGACGGCGTAGGCTTAGTAATAGGCGGGGTAATAGTACGGGATACGGAAACCTAAAAACCGGCCAAGTGCGAGTTGGACTCGCGCGCCGAGGGTTCCGTACCACCACGTAGTTGTTTTACTTTGGAGTTTGCACTATAAATACGCGAAGTTTAACGCTTGTATTAATAATAAATATTGTAAATATTGAGTCCTTCTTATGACCGATAGATGACGTCATTACCGGTGACCATTTTCATAGCTTTCGGTTCATCCGGCTACGGTTCAAAATATACAACCCTCGAACGGGCAAACGAACAGACTGACAGACAGACGGCGTAGGCTTGTGTGTGGATACGGAACCCTAAAATAGGGGCAAAGCTGTGCATATTTAGTTTGAAGGTGACTCGGCCAAAACACAACTTGCGAGTAATATTACTATATAGGTACTATCTAATAGGTAGTACTCGTAGGAGATTATCGCTATAGTTAGATTTCTAGAAAGCTCCATCCCCGGCGGGACTTATCAAGTCAACAACTGGTTTGTTAGCTTCTCCTAAGTTTATACGTAACGTACAATTGCCTCGATATTTTCACAACTCCATGCGTCTGTAGTACTTTGTCAAACGCACGTCCAGTCGCTCAGTTGAGTATATTCAGGTGTGTAGCATACATAGCTTCACTCACGACGGTTCCCACGGGCGTAGCCAGGTTTCGTATTAGGGAGGGGGGTTTTTTTTATAGTAAGCGCGACATGTGGCGCCGTGTCACCCATAAGGTGTCTAGCGACGCCCATGGACATTCGGTCGCATGCGGGGGCTGCGAATGCCATGCCGGCCTGACAGGTGCCCATTCACGCCTCTCTTGAAGGAGCCGACTATACTTGGGGGGAGACATGTGGGCAGGGAGAGCGTTCCAGAGTTTACCGGTTCTGTGGAGGAAGGATCTGCAGAACCGATTAGTGCGCATCCGCGGTAAGTCCAGAGTATAGGGATGCAATCCCTGCCCAGTGCGCGTTGTACGGAGGTGGAAAGGGGACGGCGGAATCGCGTTAAACAGCTCCTCGGAGCACTCCCCGTGGAATAAGCGATAGAACACACTTAGGGCGCCGACATCCCTCCGAAGTTGCAGTGGTTCTAGATCGCGGGACACGTCGGGGTCGCCCACTAGGGGTTTTAGAAATAAAATCAACACGAATTATTTTACAACATTTATTCTACATCATTCATTCATTACAAAGAAATAAGTAATCTCCTGTTTTGCCTTAATTTAGGTCTCACTAATCAGAGCTATGTCCGAATGATGAAAATATAAGTAATAGGTTCAATTTGAAATGTCGTGTACATTTTTTATTTCGGTTGAACCCCAACCCTCAAAACACCCTCCTGGCTACGCCCGTGCCTGCTCCCCAGTAGAGTAGGCAGATACAATAACGATTTCCAGGTACCAAGTTCCTGACACACCTCTCAGTATGTCAGCCTCGGTAGCTCAGTGGTGCGGTCGGTCAACTGTTGACGCTGAGCGCACTGAGCGAAACGTCGCAAGGCTATTTAAATAGTTCGTGTTTTCCGTCCAGTTCAGTGTAGCCGACATGAAATGAAGGGAAGCACTGACCTGGCATAGTTCACCCGGTCTTATGGGCTGACATCACGGATGTTGTAGGTGATGTAGCCAGCCGTGTCAGTTTCCATAAAAAAAATATTCTGCCGTCTCTTCCACACTCATAATGTTCTTCACACACTTCTGCCCGTCGGTTACAGGTACTTTTATTTTTATTTTTATTTTTTATGGAAACTGACACGGTTGGCTTACATCACCTACAACATCCATGATGTCAGCCCATAACACCGGGTGAACTTGGTGCCACGTCAGTGCCTCCCCTCGGTCGTGCCGAACGAGAACGAACTACAAGAAAGTACTAGTATGTATCAAACTAGTAAATATATAAGGTTTTACTAATGTAATGGAATCCTGAAAATATAATTATTTTCAGGATTCCGTAGCCGGCAACGTTGGCAGACCTTTATAACATTAGTCAAATATCTGTGACACCTGACCAAGTAACTCAAGAATTTAATAACTTTTTTATTTTATAGAAACTGACACGTTTGGCTAGATCACCTATTACGTCCGTGATGTCAGCCCATAACACCTTGGTGAACTAAGTGCCATGTCAATGCTTCCCTTCGGTCGTGAAATAACTCTATAAAATAGTAACTCAACGGAAGGGCTTTCTTCCGTCCGTTTGCCACAGCCTGTAAGCTCTTAAACAGCATGAGCGATATTCTTGAAGCTGAATCATTTAATGGATATCCGGTAGGCAACAAAATGTAACGGGTAAGCAAAGTCAGGCGTCTCCTACTATGATTAATAGGTGCCGTATAAAATTGTAGCTGAAAATAATAATATATTTCTAAAAATGTTAATTGTATATAGTTGAATAAAAGGTCTTAAATATTAATAGTCTACTGCAATAAAAAGAATTATTCTATAAGAAATTGTACGGTGAAATATATCAAATCCCCTCCTTCCGAGGTGATAATTCGAAACCAATAATTTGAAGTTCCACCATTTGTTTAAAGAGCAGAAAAGGAGATCCACCTGTGGAGCCAGACTGTGGGTCCGAGTGGACGGAGGGAGTAGTGTTTTTAGAGCTTACTTATGACAACTATTTGAAGTTTGTATCTCAAATGCTTAATTAATGTAAGTACTATTTTGCGCTATTGTTCTTATTTCATTATCAAAATAACAAATATTAATAGTATGTTATGAATAAATTAATAAATTATTATCTTTATATCTATAGTAGCGTGTAGGTATTATATTTTGCTAATACTATTTGTAAAATATTTTTCTCAAAAGTAGGTCAATGACTTGGGTGTGGACCAGTTTTAATAATGTGTAACATTTGCATCGCAAGTGCATCATTCATTTTATGACCTTCATGCTAGATGGTTTAGATTTTTATAAATCTAATTATACAGCGACCTAAGTAAGCATAACGAAAAGAAAAAAAAAATTGTAAATGTGTTTGACAAAGTCACTTTACATCTGATACATTTAATTAATAAGTCTTTGTAGTAAGAACTTTCAGCAAAATTGTTAATCTTGCTCTCAAGCTGTGTTTTAGATAGACTGTAAGCGATGTTATTATGTGGCTAATCACTAAAGTACTTGTAATGATATGTATAAAAAAATACCCTGTGAAGTTTCTTGTCGGTTTTTTTCTTCGTGGGTGTCATCGAACCGGAATAAGTTTCACAACTTGTCACCAAGTTCGAGTGCAGTCTAACTGCCATATGAATGATCAATAAACAATACAACACAATTAATCAGAAATAGCTCGACTTTTTTCTTCAACTTAATGTATCTTACGTACAAAAGGATTTACAGATTATTATACATTTTAATGAGATTTTTCAAATAGCTCAAGTCACTATTTCTATTAATTCCAATATCAATTAATGAACTCAATATAATAAATTAACTTTTTTTATATATGAACGGTGTTAACTTTTTGCGCGACATTTAAATTTTATTACTGAATAATAAACCATTTCGTATACTGATTATTTTGTGGTACTTAAAAATAAAATCTAAAATAGTTTTAAAAAAATTGCATATTTTATTAATAATTTTACCTCAGCGACAATTTCTCTTTGGAATGGTGTAGCGAGCGCCGCCCCGCGCGCGCGCGCGCCGCGCGCCTGCGACCGTGCGTACCCAGCTGACTGACTACGTGTCGCCCGCTAGCTGTTGTATCGTGTCGATATGAATGTGAATTTTTTGGTTTATTTGAAAAATTACCCAGCTTTCGATTTTTTTGGTAATGTAGTGCGATTCCTATTACGAAATACCATGTTTTTATACCAAATATAGAAATTGAAAATTTTAAAACCAAAGCTCAAAAAAAAACCTTACCCCCTTTTTCGGCATCAGTATGTGACCCAGAATAACCCCCTTTCGGGAATGTCGCCCATTAAAGTTAACACCGTGTATACTTAGAAAGGTTATACAGCAAAATTATTTATAAAAAAATCATATTGTACAAATTTGTCTTCTACGACAGCACATATAGATAAATAGCGAAAGATTCTCATGAGGTATAAGGTTTTTATTGATTCCTCACACGTATGGGAAAAGCGGCCCATGCGCATTATATTGTCTCGTTTCTATGTCACTGCACAATACACTCTGATGTACACTTGACCTAGCTAGAGGCGCGGAGGCGCTTCCGATGAGTTTGTAGGCACTCATTCACATCTTTTACTTGTAAATATAGTTCTGTCATGTTGGCAGAGTCGATGAGACTAGACTAACGAGAGAGGTTTATGGAGCGAATGTGAGGCCCCGTGTATGTCGTAAAAGGCGACTAAGGGATATGACTCCCTTCTTATTTTACTAGGTGGTAGGGTTTAACACGCCCGGGTTGGTACCACCGCACTGAATGAAGGGTCGGTCGAAACGGCTATGTACATAGTTTGTGTTCTCCGTCCAGTTCAGTGTAGCCGGCACGACCGAAGGGAAGCACTGACGTGGCACCAACTTCACCCGGTGTTATGGGCTGACATCACGGATGTTGTAGGTGATGTACTCAACCGTGTCAGTCACCATAAAAAAAAAGAGTCTAAAAGTCGGGAATGGCTCGCCCTAGCTAGACACTAGCTAGCTAGATCGGACATTATGCTTGATAAAAAAACCGGCCAAGTGCGAGTCGGACTCGCGCACCGAGGGTTTCGTACCACCAAGTAATTGGCTCGTTTTGTTCTGTTACTTTAGAGTGTGTACTATAATCACACCAAGTTTGAAGCTTGTCTTGTATGTTTTTGTTTTATGGAAACTGAAAAAGTTGGCTACATCACCTACAACATCCGTGATATCAGCCCATAACACCGGGTGAACTAGGTGTCATGTCAGTGCTTCCCTTCATTTGCTGTCGGCTACACTGAACTGGACGGAAAACACGAACTATTTACATAGCCGTTTCGACCGACGTTCCATTCAGTGCTGTGGTATCAACCCGGCTTGGATAAACCCTACCACCTAGTAAGGTAAGAAGGGAAGGACCTACAGTTTAACGTGGATTCCGAACCACGGTCAGCCTCCAACGGTCGAGCGGTCAACCATCCAAGTACTGACCGCGCCCAGGGTTGCTTAACAACAGTCGAACGACCGCACCACTGAGATACCGAGGCTAAGAAATTTATTAACGTTTTTACAATAGAGTAAAACAAAACAGAAGTTGAAGAAATACGTTTCGTTAAATTTTTTACGTTTGCTTTCTTTTATTATTTCGTAGTATATCCGCCATAATAACACATATTCTTTGAAAATTTCAACGGACTATTATTTACACATTCACGAAAGCAATTTAGTAAATTCCTGGATTTATTATAGTTTTCGTAAATATGAGAAACATTACAGACACAACCTGAAGCCTTATCAAAGTGGTTACATACTGATTATTTTATCAATTATTCCAATACATAATTGCTTGAACGCTGGGCATTTTGAAACCCAGTCGATTCCCAAGTCGCGCTCAAAATTACGTACCTAGATATTGTTTACAGGAATTATATTGTTAAAACTTTTGTTGCTAGTCACTCAGTCAGGGTGTAAGCTTCCACTGCTGGACATACTCCTCTCCAATTTTGTTGCCATACACTTATTTTTTTTAATTAATACCTAAGAAATATGCAGATTTTTAAAGGAAACATTTTTCTTAATGACGCTGAGTAGGCAGGTAGGTATCGATAAATATAAATTTTCTTAAATAATATTTTCGATATTGGAAATTAATTTCATGCCATTTTGTCGTCATATTTTTTATTGCAATGAAACATAATTTATATAGGTAATTTAATATTTTGAACGTTGTACTGAACGATGATCTACTGGGACGACGACATCAAGTACGTAGGCGGAAAACACTGGTTCCATACCGCTGAGGGCCGGGAGGACTGGAGGAAAATTGAAGAGGCGTATGTCCAGCAGTGGACGCATACACACTGACTGACTGACTGAACAAATAGGTTACAAGGCAAGTTACAAATATGTTAAAATACAAATGTACTTTGGACCAAGCTTTTTCAAAATTAATTTCTCAGGTAAGGGCACTAAACTACTCTCAGTGAGAAATGTATGGCGTCTGTCTAGGCTAGACATCTAGGTGTTTCTACGCAACGAGCATCTAAATGGCCGCATACGTAACGCATCTAACTGTAAAACTAGGGGCAGTTTCATAAAGTTACAAGCTTACTAGTTGCTGGTGGACAATAGTTTTATTTTATGATTCAATAATTGGGATGGTAGATACTGAATTTGAATATGTTCCGTAGAAACACATTATAGAGCAAATACGCAGAAAATCGTATCTTTTGAATACTATTTTTTTTTCAAATTAAATACAGTTATTTAATAAAATTTTAAAAATCTTTTTTATTCTATGATTGAATAATTGGGATGGTACTGAATTTGAATATGTTCCGTAGAAACATATTATAGAGCAAATACGCAGAAAATGGTATCTTTTGAATACTTATTATTTTTTTTTTCAAATTAAATACAGTTATTTAATAAAATGTTAACGATTTTGCATTTAATCTTTTTTATTTTTCCTTCTTTAATAAAGCTTTGAGCAAATCAAACAGTTCCGGTGCATTTGTTTGATTTACCCAAAAAGCTCATGTTATCAAAACCGTTTTTTATACATGTTTTTAAAGGTTCTCTGAATGTTTTTATCTTACCTCATAATTTTAGAATGTCTAGTCAGATTTAAATATAATTTTTCGCCCAAAATGCATCCGGCGGCAGTAAATAATGTACATTGGGCTTTAGAAAGAGATAATCCGGTTGTAGATCGTCGTCCCTGTCGCACAGAGACGTGCGAGTTAGTGCGACAGGGACAACACTCTAGAACCGGATTGTCTCTTTCTAAAGCCCGATTTACATTATTTAAACTGCCGCGTACTGTACTCATTTTGAAAAAGATTATTTTAAAATCACAGCATGGTAAAATTGTACTCTAACAAAGATCTAATATTTGCACTGTGTAATAATGAAACATGTCCCTGCTGATGTTCAGAGTCACGGCCTCTACCGTCACAGCTCATCAGTGTAGATGCGCATTGTTGTGTATACACTCAGTAGAAACCGGACTTTGCAGGAAATGTATGCATTGCAATGATGCGAGTGACACAAATTATTATGATGTGCGCTGTGACGCTACGACATCCATACTAGTGTAACCATACCCATGTGCGGACATTATGGAAATATAGAATAGCCGTTAATGACTATTTATTCTGCTCTGTGTTAAGAGGGTAACTGCATACATAGCGTCACGCCTGTTTCCCAGTGGGGTAGGCAGAGGCAAAGGATCTCCACGCATGCGACGATACTGACACACCTCTGCCGCGTCTTCGTTAGGTTTCTTTATGTAAGTCATCTTCACAGCTCATCAGTGTAGATGCGCATTGTTGTGTATACACTCAGTAGAAACCGGACTTTGCAGGAAACGTATGCATTGCAAATACGAGTGACAATATGTGTAACATATGTCCTTTTCCATTTATATAATAAAAGTTGTTATATTATAAATTCTTTTACCTTTTTTATTGTTTTTTTCTTAGTGGTTAGTTTTAAGATAAACATTTTATTCCACTCTCATAATGTTTTTCATACATGCTCGTCGGTCACTGATACTACGCACTTGACCCTTTTTGAGCATATACCCGATTTTTAATGTAAGATGTAAAGCTAAAACAAATACCTACCGATCTAAAATCAATAGGTATGTTAGAAACAAATGTATAGTACCTACGCAAGTAAATAGAATTGCGTTTTTTTCTTATTATCTTTTAAGATTCAGGAAGTAGAGAAATATAAAATATTCAGGCGCAAAAAATCTTGGAAATATAACACACACATATCGTATAATCATGATTGGATGTCTCAGAAAACGGCAGTTAAAATCCTAGGTATAATTTATTGAGTATTAATTAATTGAGTATTTCTCGAGTTATTATAGGTGAACATAGAATCGGTGATGTGTATCTATCGTTACACATTGACAGAATATTTGAATAACCAAATACATATAATTGAAGATCTCTGAACATTCAAATGTATATCATTTATAACATGTTATATCATTATAATAACATAATTTTGCAATTTGAATTACGGAAATAATTTGAATAAATATTTGCAATGAGAATCATTTTTGAATATTAAGAAAATGTTATCACTTATGAAGAAGTAAACTTAATTATTTTTGTAAGAAAATTAAAAATGTTGTAAATTATTTAATATAGGTACAGTAATTTATTGTAAAAACCCTAAATATTTTAATCTACGTTAGTTAATTTATCGTAGTATACTATGACCTAAACCCACTTACAACATACTTCATCAACCGACATCAGATTATGTGAAGAACTGAGCTGGAACGATTGTTATCTTCACATTACGCGCACTACTTCATTTCCTAATGTGTAGAAAAGCTATTGAAGGCCACCGCGGCGGCAGCGTCCAAACTATGTACAATTAGGAATTACTTAGCCGTGATCTATGGCGATGGATACATTCTGAAATTGTAGGGCAGCCAATTAGATTTATTTAGAAGGCAAGGACTTATACAATTAAATACGTTAAATTGGAACGCAATCTTTTCAATTCCTAAATTCGATCTAATGGTCAAAGGTTCGAAACGGTCGAAACGGCTATATGTAAATAGTTTGTGTTTTCCGTCCAGTTCAGTGTAGCCGGCACGACCGAAGGGAAGCACTGACGTGGCACCAAGTTCACCCGGTGTTATGGCCTGACATCACGGATGTTGTAGGTGATGTAGCCATCCGTGTCAGTTACCATAAAAAAAAAAGGTACAAATATGACTGTTTTGGACAAAGATTTTTAATTGTTTTGTGGAAAAACAAAACTCAAATCTGTCCTGGTTCAAAACGAAATATCAGTGGGTGTCTTGTGTCTTGTCAGTTTGTTTATTGTGAAATGTGCATGGATATAACCAATAGCGCATAGGTTTAACATTTCATTGAAACTTAAGAGCGCGGTACTACAGCATCAAAATGCGACTGCAAAATGCACTGATTGAATAGCGAAGCGTTCGCTTGTTTTATAGTATTTGTTCAAAGTTTGTTAAACCAATTTACATTACACGAATATCCAAATCTGTCAAAAGAAGTAAAATTTTATCTTACATCATCTGCAATTAGTATAAACTCAAAATAATGTTTTAGAAAGCTGCAATTTCGAAACAAAGAGAGCATTTCGGAGCATTTAGGACCATTTAGTAGTACGTTTGTGATTTTTTTTTTCACATATTAATTGACATAAATAAAAATAAAAATCTGTCACCTACTTTTAAATTTGGCCAACTTTTAGACAGGATTTTTTATAATATATATATTTTTGAAATTCGTTGAACAAACAACCGAAACGAAAATGTAGCAAATTTTGCAAATTGTGCCTCATGCTGTAGTACCGCAGTCTTAATACGTCGGGGATAAACTTCTAAAGATATACGTCTAAAAGCATAGCAGACCCTTTCATTGGTCATTTCATCCTGGACTTGTAGTGGACAGTTTCATCCTGAGAAGTAAAGTACGGGTCTACAAATATATATAATGGAATATAATAAACCATGCAGACATTCCATATCATCTATACATCTATATACATATAATAAAATCGTTAAATTAATAATCTCTCTTTGTCTGTACGCGCATCACGCAAAAACCACTAAACGGAATTTGACGAAACTTTGTATAGTGACAGTGTATATCCCGGATTAACATAATAAACAAAAAAATATAATAAAAATTAAAATTATTATAAAATTTAAATGACAAGTTGACAACGGAGAACTGTCATCTCGACGTGAGCTGGCCGATGACAAAATGTTTGATAAATAAAAAAAAATAAAATTGAAGTCGAACTTATGTCGCTGTCATTGGTGAAATTTATATTTCTGTTGCCCGCGGCTTCGCTAGCGTGAAATTCGTATTAAAAAAAAAAGTAAGTAACTAAAGGCGGAGCGGAAGGCGGATCTGCGCTCACGTAAACGATATTCTTTCTCGATGAAAGTAACTAAGGGCGAGGCGGAAGTCGGAGCTGAGTTCAGGAAGAAAAAAAACATTCTTTCTTCAATGAAGTAAGTAACTATGGGCAGGCCGCAGGCCGAGCTGCGTTCAGGAAGAAGCTAAACCATCTTGAAGAAAGTAAGTAACTAAGGCGAGGCCGAAGGCCGAGCTACGTTCTGATAAATAATAAACCATCTCGGAGAAAGCGAGTAACTAGGGCGAGGCCGAAGGCCGAGCTGCGTTCAGGGAGAAGCTGAACCATCTTGAAGAAAGTAAGTAACTAAGGCGAGGCCGAAGGCCGAGCTACATTCTGATAAATAATAAACCATATCGAAGAAAGCAATTAACTAAGGGCGAGGCCGAAGGCCGAGTTGCGTTCAGGAAGAAGCTAAACCATATTGAAGAAAGTAACTAAGGCGAGGCCGAAGGCCGAGCTTCGTTCTGATAAATAATAAACCATCTCGAAGAAAGGAAGTAACTAAGGTCGAGGCCGAGGGCCGAGCTGCGTTCAGGAAAAAGCTAAACCATCTTGAAGAAAGTGAGTAACTAAGGCGAGGCCGAAGGCCGAGCTACATTCTGATAAATAATAAAACATCTTGAAGAAAGCAAGTAAATAAGGGCGAGGCCGAAGGCCGAGCTGCATTCGGGAAGAAGCTAAACCATCTCGAAGAAAGCAAGTAACTAAGGGCTAGGCCGAAGGCCGAGCTGCGTTCAGGAAGAAGGTAAATCTTCTTGAAGAAAGTAAGTAACTAAGGCGAGGCCGAAGGCCGAGCTGCGTTCTGGATGAAGCTAAACCATCTCGAATAAAGTAGGTAACTAAGCGATATTAAGATTGAGTTAAATTAATTTAAATTTTATTATAAAGTCCACGGTTCTGACGGCAAACATACCGTGCATCCTAAAACCTTGCGGTTATTCCCGGCTGGATGGCAAGAGGCCCGATGGTATCACCTTAGTTCCATGGGCCAAGGGTAGGTCTTTGATGTGGGACGCCATTTGTGTTCTCACATTGGCTCCAAGTCACGTTCGGGCATCTTCAAGACCGGCCGGCGCGGCCGAGGCCTGGGCGGACAGCCTCAAACGCAATAAATATTATAGATATATAATTCAAGATTTCGAATTTGTTGCGTTTGCGGTTAAAACCATCGGTCCGTGGAGCAGTCATTGAAGCCAAAAGCTTCTTGAAGAGGCTTGGGTCTCTGCTGGTGGACGCAACTGGTGTCCCGCAATCAAGGGCCTACTTCATTCAAACGGTAAGCTTTGCCATCCAGCGGGGTAATGCCGCAAGTGTTCTAGGAACATTTGAAAACGCTCCTTTTATGATAGTTATTTTAATGTTTGTTAAGTAGGTTTTAATTATTTAGTTATTAATATTGTTTATTGTTGTGTTATGGGCTGACATCACGGATGTTGTGGGTGATGTAGCCAACCGTGTCAGGTTCCATAAAAAAAAAAAACTTTTTTATATATTTTATTAAATAAATAGATGGAGTAAACGATATTATATGCTATCGAAGAAAGGAAGTCATTTAAGGCGAGGCCCGAAGGCAGAAGAGGGTTTTTGGTTTACCTGAACGCAGCTCGGCCTTCGGTCTCGCCCTTAGTTACTTACTTTCTTCGAGAAGGTTTATCGTCTTCCTGAACGCAGCTCGGCCTTCGGCCTCGCCCTTAGTTACTTACTTTCTTCGTGAAGGTTTATTGTCTTCCAGGATGCAGCTGGGCCTTCGGCCTCGCCGTTAGTTGCTTACTTTATTTGAGAAGATTTATCGTTTACCTGAACGCAGCTCGGCCTTCGGCCTCGCCCTTACTTACTTAGATTCTTCTTTGAAATACGAATTTCACGCGAGCGAAGCCGCGGGCAACAGCTAGTTCGAAAATATTCGAAAATATCCAAATATTCTTTTAAGTTTATTGCGTGTTCCTGAATGACGGCTGAGTGTGTCGGCCACCGACGAAGACTGATCGGGTGGTGGGGGAGAGCTGGCCACAAATGATTTAAAAGTATAGAGCTGCTATTGTCATGTGTAATCTATATATGCACACAATTTGGATTAGACTGATCTCAGCGCGCATTTTGTTCGAGATGTTGTTAAAGAAACGTGAGTCCATATTTGTATTTTCGTTTTGTGTCAAGCACACGTCTAGCCTCGGTAGCTTGGTGGTGCTACTCTTCGGCAAGTGATTGTCAAAGTTGAGCAACGTCATACGAGGTCAGAAGTAGGAAGGGTGACAGTGCAACCGTTTAGGCTGGCTGTGAATCTGATTACACTTAAAACTGTAGTTTTCCCTTAATTTCTGTGTGATATTAACCCATCCGAATTCGTGCCAAGTTGGCACTGCCAACACACTGAATGGAGGTAGGCCGGAAGGAACAGTGTTTTCGGTCCACTGTAGTGTAGCTGCCCCGACCAAATAGAAGCACTGCCATGGCACCTAATTAACAAAGGTATGATGGGCTGACATCACGGGTGTAGTAGGGTGATGAAGCAACCATGTCAGATTCTATAAAAATCATATTAATGCCTCTCCTATCATATTTAGTGCATTCACTGACCGTCACACGGACGCAAGGCCGGAGCGACTACTTTCGAAATGGTCTCGAATCTCGATATATCTCATATGTCACTTTTAGGTATGTGCGCATGGTAGGTATTTAGTACTTACACAAGAAGAAAGTTCAAAGACTCGAGTTGAACTTATGTTTTGCGACACGAGATTGTCTTAATGGCTGCTGTCACGAAATTGTACTAATCAATTTTTTGTTACTTTTTATAATTTTGTTAACGACAAATTAAGAATTTGTTATTATTTTAATTGCATTCTACTGAGTCAGAGTCAGAAAATTAAAGTTAAAATCTGGAAGTAAAAATTCTACCTTTCAATACAAAATATAAAAAAATTATAAAATTCTGTTTTACATAACCTAATTTGATAAAATTGTTCCAGGGATCTTGGGTAGAAAATTCGATCCAAATTAATATTTTTTTTAATACCAACAAATTGGTTGGAATTGTTTGATAGTTTTGAAGCAATACGCCGAGATTATCACTATAAATAATTACCTTATAAACATACCTATCTATTTCTACACTTAATTACTTTATCTAACGTTAACATTAATTATATCCTCAATTATCGCACGAAATCTCCATAATAGCTACTACCTTTACTTAGTAGGTATACACGACCTTCAAAACCGCATCGCTGTGAAGTAATTTCGTAGGTCACTTGCTCTAATTCAGTTATAGTTCTAAAACGCAGAGGCGCGAGCGACTGTCATGTCATGCATCCACTCGTGCGCAAGCCAAGAACATAATAAAACAAAATAAAACTTCCAGAATACGCCATTTACCAATCACTTCGATTGTACGAGTAGATAGATACCAGACAGAAACAGACACTCTATGTGAAGCTATGAAGTTGTGGATCTGCTGGGTTTTTCATTCTCTGTTATACAGGGTGGCCCAGTTATAGTGGTCCAAAAATTTTTTCTAGATAGAGGACGTCATGTTGACTCATTTAAAAAAAACATTAGTTCAGCGAAAATCAATATTTTAGAAGTCATGATTTGTTTAAACTTTTTTTGAAATTTCTCTATTTTAGTTACATAAACCGCTCTAGTTGGATATCTATTCCACAAAATCGAATACAATTTGGTATGGAAGTAGAAGAGACATATAGCTAGTACGTAATGAATAGTTTTTAGGTTTACTCCTAGACTGTACTGTTGCTATAGCCCTTTCAGTGAATTTTTGTTCAGTTTACATTAAAACTGATCAATTTTTGAAAAATCACTGTGAAAAAAAACGTACTACCGGAGATTTGCCCATGCCCTTAAAAACTACCTATAAATATACCAATTCTCCAGACCAAAAATTGTAGTGGTGTTACAATTGTAACATATTCAAAATTAACATCATTTGTACAAAGTCACTACAAAAGTGACGATTACCTTTATTTTTAAAATCTAATTTTTTTTTCACAACGTTAGTTCAACTACAATTTCACATTATTCACAAACCTGTCTCTAACAGCGCTAATCTACACATAAAAAACTGTTTAGTAATGTTTTTAAAAAATCAGATTTTAAAAATTAAGGTAATCGTCACTTTCTATTGTAGTGACTTTGTACAAATGATGTTAATTTTGAATATGTTACAATTGTAACATCACTACAATTTTTGGTCTGGAGAATTGTGATTTGTACAGGTAGTTTTTAAGGGCATGGGCAAATCTCCGGTAGTACGTTTTTTTTTTCAGTGATTTTTAAAAAATTGATCAGTTTTAATGTAAACTGAACAAAAATTCACTGAAAGGGCTATAGCAACAGTACAGTCTAGGAGTAAACCTAAAAACTATTCATTACGTACTAGCTACGTGTCTCCTCTACTTCCACACCAGATTTTATTCCATTTTGTGGAATAGATATCCAACTAGAGCGATTTATATGACTAAAATAGAGAAATTTAAAAAAAAATTAAAAAAAAATTATAACTTCTAAGCTATTGATTTTCGCGGAACTAATGTTTTTTTAAATGAGTCAATATGATGTCCTCCATCTAAAAAAAAATGTTGGACCACTATAACTGGGCCACCCTGTATATAACACAGAGCAGCGTTCGGGGGCCGTCTTCTGCAGGGGCGCGGCGCGATTTCTTGCTCTGTGACATAAAAGAACGCAATAATTTATAAATATAAATCGTTTGGAAAAACCAAGCTTTAAATAAATATAATTATTGCATCGAAGCTTTTTAACGCACGTTTGGGATGGGGATCTAACTCAGGAAAAGTGAAACGTCACACGCGAACGGAAGTTGCAACCATCCAGATATTGAGGAGCTTTGGCTGCGCTGCCCAGCGGACTTCTATGAGAGTCTTTTGAAGTCGAAGCATTGTATAAGTTGAAAGCAACAGCGATCGGTACAGCGCCATCTATGCGAGATGGCGCGCTATCCCAAATTAAATTTTTAAATTTAAGATGATTCGCGTCTGTCCGGTGTCCCACGAAACCTCACCTTTTTTAAATTCATTAAATTCTATTTTTATTTTAATGGAAACTGACACGGTTGGCTACATCACCTTCAATATCCGTGATGTCAACCCATAACACCACATGAAAATCAAATCGTATAATTAACGGTATGTTAATTTATATATGTAATGAATTAATAATTAATTAATAATTTAAAATAATTATTAATCTACCGTAGGAGGGCTTTTAATTTTTTACTACTTTGTTTTTTTCCTCAAGGGAAAGTTCCGCACAGAATTGCATATAATTCTAATGATAGCACATTTTAACAGAATAATGTGCTATAACTATAGCCATAAGTATAGTTTACTATCGGAACGTGGTTCGGCGGTTATGGCACACTAAAACTCCTCCAACGAGTGAATGGAAAGTCAAAGTTTGTAATCATGCAATGAGAAATATTATGTTAACGGTATAAACACTTTTTAATGATCCATGTGTCGGGTTTATTTGCAAGGATATTTTGATACGGTATGGTTTTTCTGTGAATAATTTTTTTTTTTTTCATTTATGTAGAGACATAAAGCCATATTAATCTCTCTATAATATTTATAACATTAAATTAAATTAAAATCATTTCAATCAAATTAGCGAGATATTTTAGGTTGAAAATATATATAACACAATTTTACAACTTTTGTATTTCGAACTCTTAATCAAATTCGAACATCCGTCCTCGAAAAACCAGATGAGTTTATCATTAAACGGAGGGAAAAGCGAAAGGATTTTATCGCCATGAATTCCAATAAGGTCACTTTTCAGGTGAAAAGCTTAAAATCGAAGAATTTGTTTGTTAGCGTTTTGTGGTTTGTGGAGATGGATAAATTCGGAGATATATTTAAAAATCGAATGTTACATCGAATGCTGTAATTTATATTCAACTCGTGCTGTTGAATATTGCCATCTCTAATATAAATTTGCGGAAGAAAATAATTTCAGTGCTTTAATAATCTCAGATAGAAAGTAAACAAGTTAGGTAATATGTATCGACCTTCCGGTAGAAATGGAGAGTTGATGTCGATTCCGATTAATTAATTGAAAGTAGATTTTATGAAATTACTTAATAGTCTTTAATCTGTGTCACGTCTAGCTACTCGTAGATGTAGCGAATTTTCCTTGAAGTTGTAGATACAGCGAAAGAAAAGAAAATGGTCTGGCTGAACTAGATAACTAAATCAAACATTGCAATCTAGGCCTTCCCTACGAATTTCCTACATAAATTATAAAATCTAGCCTCTTTCTCCTCTATATTTCTCTATGTACGTTCGATTAAAACACGATAACGGACCAATCGACTCGCATATTCACCAATGCAATCGGACATATCTACGGAGAATCGAGAATTATTGAAGTCATAATATTAATATCTAACCCAAGTGAGCGATAAGCCCTTGTTGTCATCAGTTTAAAATATGACAATAAAATGGTCTAACCCAAGTGAGCAAATAAGCCGTGGTTTAAGTCTTTAAAATATAAAAAAATATATAAAATAGTATAACCCAAGTGATCGATAAGCCTTGGTTTAAGTCATCAGTTTAAAATAAGTCTACAATGCGGTTTTAGAAAAAGCATGACGAATTATGGATGAATGACCTCGTCTGTCACTTGTTTCGGCATTTCACTAACCAGCGAGTTAGCAATGCGTGTATTGTGTTCGGTGAGATTTCAACTGCGTCGCGTGGGTACAGTCCCGACGAAAGTGAATAAATACAGTGTGCACTGTGCAGTAAATTTATTATGCTGAATAAAATTTTTTTTATACCACTATTTTGGTTCTGGTAATTTTTTTATATATATTATGTATATTATCAATGAAAAAAAACCACATATTTATTATTATATTTCGACCTATTGTCGTCGTCAGATAATTTTTTTTTTATGTACAGATTAATATGTTAAAACGTTTTATTTATGCTGACACTTTTTTTGTTGCAGCTCGGAGCGCTGCAACAAAAAAAAAGACTGTGTCAGGTCCAATTTTTCTTATCTACTAATATTGTGTTTGTGTAATATTGTGTTGTGCATGACGAGAAAAATAAAACCGTATCATTTTATTTAATTTCAAACTGAAATGTACAAATAAACTAAACCATTATTTATTGGCATGTACTTACCGCATTTGATTAATACTATTTAATACCTATAATTATATATTTTTATAATATTTAATAAACATTTTATAATAGATAAATATAATGCAGTGTTTTTTTTTCTACGGAACCCTGAAACCAGTTGCTCTAAAATTTTCAAACAAATCTGCCAACCCACATATACCCACGTCGTTATACATACACGCCAATAGATTCGCGACCCTGATCGCTGATGTATTTCTGATGGAACCGGAAAGTCCGCCACCTAGCCCACACGAGTGGTGTTGTGACGGTTACACTGGCGGGCAAGTAAGATGGTAATGACCTAAATGTTTCGAAGGTAGCGGTCATGAGAGAAAGTGATCGTCCAGTCCGCTGACCGTCCGTCAGAGAGAACGGAAGGTGCAGAAGCGACACATCCGTGAGCTCACCGAACTAGGTTGGACTTCTTTTATCGTTACAGAGAGCGTCACAGCTCGTCAAAATCGGACGACTACTTTTGACACTATCGCAAGTTGTACTGAGCGCGAGAGCACACTTGGGGAGATGGCGGTGACGTCATCGGTGGTGAGGGGGACTTCGAGTGCACGGTTAGTCTCCGGATGGGTTTTTAAGGCGCGATGAGCGTTCACGTTTGTAGGTCGTATAGATCGGCAGCACGAAGCCGTTGAAAGTAGGTACATACTTTATGTCGCCAAGGAAGGCGGGGGGCAGGGAGGGCGAGGGCTTTCAGGAAGGGGGAATTGTTACGAAGCGTAAGACGTTCATCAATTCAGTCAAAAGAACGCCATACCGCTTATTTACGGTCCGTTCTTTCTCTATTCTCTTGAGTGTACATAGATAGTTCTTTCGTGTCGCGCGCGACTCCGCCCCCCGCCGTCGTCGCCTCCACACCGCCGCCGCCGCCGCCGGCGGCCAACAACAATCGTTAGTGCATGACAATTAGTGGTCGTCGTTTAGTCGTTGTAAATTATTATATATTTCTACTGTGAAGAAGGCGAACTTATTGCAGTATCTACTCGTAATTTCATAAACTGTGGCCGTATTCTCTAACGTCCTACCGTCAACGTCGGTGACGCTGACTAGTTATGTCTCTGTCTAATTATATGAACTAGAAAGAGACATAACTAGTCAGCGTCACCGACGTTGACGGTAGGAAATTAGAGAATACGGCCACTGGACCCTGTCCGGCCAACTGACGCATTCGATTTAAAAACAAATTCTCTCGTGACCGATACATTCGAAATATCTCACTTGACGCATTCGCATTAGCGGTGTTCAGGTTTTCCCGTGGCGATTCTCATGAAGGTATAAAAAAGTTAGACAATATATTAATTTAACATAAAAATAATAATTTACAAAATAAAAATAAAATTTAATTTAGTACCGTGTGGGGCCGGTACTTTAAAAGAATAGCCCCACTGCATCTCTCCCCGTGCATGTCGTAAAAGGCGACTAAGGGATATGACTCCCTTCTTATATTACTAGGTGGTAGGGTTTACCCGCCCGGGTTGGTACCACCGCACTGAATGCTGAATGAAAGGTCGGTCGAAACGGCTATGTAAATAGTTTGTGTTTTCCGTCCAGTTCAGTGTAGCCGGCACGACCGAAGGGAAGCACTGACGTGGCACCAAGTACACCCGGTGTTATGGGCTGACATCACGGATGTTGTAGGTGATGTAGCCAATCGTGTCAGTTTCAATAAAAAAAAAAAAAAAAAACAAAAAAAAAAATTTCATCTCCCCATGAATGTCGTAAAAGGAGACTAAGAGATAAGGACGAGATGCCGTACTAAAGGGAGACAAGTAACCACCTCTCACCTTGGAACGGTCCTTCCGTCAAGTCACGTAGTAGGCACGAAGACCCTCGTGCCTTACTTGCTGCATGAGAATTATCTTGTCCTAATACTTTGATGAACGTGTTGCTGTGTAATTTACCAGAGTTCTTGCAGCACAATACCAATTACTCTGCTTACCCCGATTATCGGAATACAACGTGTGATAGTGTATTGTGTATGTATGAAACAATTTTAAATATAATTTTTTAAGCATAATGGTACTTATCCGCTTCTATGGATATTGGATAATAATCTTTACGTTAAAGCGATGGAACCACCAATGAGGAGTTTCAGACGCTCAGTATTTTGATATCAGTGTTACTGACAGTATTCCTACAGACTCACGCTTGTATGCCGTCAATCAGTGCACTCTCGTACGATTCACACAATCATTTTTGCATAAAAACCCTGAGCGTGTAAAGCTCGTGTAGGTAAGCCTTCCAGAGTCCAGACACAACAGTCTACTCCAGCGGTGACCAACCGGTAGTACGCGGGCCCCCGGTAGCAAGCGGGCTTATTTTTAGGCGCCCGCACACAGACGTTCCAATAACCATAAACATTGAAATAATACCGCGAAAAAAAATCACAATTTGTTTTTAAATACTTACGTTGACTCTAGAACATGTTAAAAATTGACTAATGCTGTCACGCTGTCATATGGATTAGTGTAACAGCGACACAAAACGAAAATTTCTGTTGGCGGCCCCTTTAGACTGTCAGAAAACACTACGGAGAACCAAAAGATTTTATGCCCATTGGAAAGTTAGTAATTTACGTCATTCCAACTCTGACACACACAACTCATTAGGTATTATTACTCAACACGGATCATTATAAACGTAATGTAGGTTGTGAAAAAAACTCATTTGCTTGGAACACATTCGGTTTGGCAAGGCGGCAGTTATCCAATATGGAAGACACTGGCAAGGTATATCTTGGTGAAGTCATATACTTAGAAGTAATGCAAATATTTCTAAATCTGACATCTTTTACATGCAATAATCTACCTGATACTTAGACAATAGCTACGCCCGCGTTGGGACCAGGTTTGGCGTGTACCACTCACTATGTTTCTCATTTTGAACGTTTATAAGTGCATTTCCGCTATGACCCCGAGTTGACCATGATTGAAATTCCATTAAAATTGTAAGGGCTAGCACGCGCTGCGGAAAAAAGACGCGCTATTTTTTTCGCTAATTCAGTAATAATATTATATAATTTAACTACCTACCTACCTACTTACATTCCATTATATTAATCGAAATCTCAAACAACCGATGTAAGAAATGTCTGCAAGGGATAAGTCCGCCCTTCCACCTTATGTAAATTTTCGAATGTACTTATTACTGTTAAATGTTTCTTGGAGTAATAAAACATTTTATATCTATCTATCTATAACATATATATTTTTTTATGTAATCCGGTATGGGTGGCTGAGTCGGAGGGGCCAAAGCGCATGCTCCGACCAGCCAATATCACCTCTGAGAAGGTAGGTGCCATACCGGAGACTTCCCTGGATTGCTGGCTACACTGGACTGGAGGGGAACACAACCGAGGCTGCTATGCGGCCATCTTACATCCAGTGCATTGGTACCAACTCAGTCGGCTACAATTTGAGCCCACCACCTAGTAAGGGGCAAGGGAAGGGACCTACAATTTTACAACGGTTCCGAACGGTGAAGCAGCAGGTTTAGAGGTTTAGGTTTCAGAAAAAACTCATTGGTACACGCCGACGGGATTCGAACCGCGGACCTCTCGCATGAGATGCCGATGCCCAAACCACTCGGCCACCCGCCCCTTACGCTTACATATGGAGATTACTTGAACGTACACGTACCTACTACGGTTTAATTTCCGCGCGGAGCCGCCGCGCCGCCGCCGCCGCCCCTGTCGGTAGCTCAACTGCGAATACTACGATACGGCGCGGATTTTTTCCGCGTATCTTTTTTTCGGCCCGTTTTTTTCCCCCGCGCAGTTTTTCCGTGCACTATAGTGTACGTAGTACGTGCCAAAACCGCGTGGATGTATATTTATTCGCAGTTCGTGTGCGTATTTTTTTAAAAGCGGATTTTATTCCGCTGACAATACCGGCTGTGCTTGCCAGCCCTAAGTCCCTTCACTCCACTTACCACTACAAGGTGGTAGGGTAAAACCTATGGTAAAACCCGCCCGTACCAATACGTAGTGAACGAAGGTTGGTTGGACTTTCCGTTTAGTTCACTTCGCTATAGATTATTTTTTTATTAATTAATTAAAAAGACAACACATTCAGTACCTACATAAAATTATATCTACTGACAAATAAGTAGTTTGTTGACAATAATCTTGCCGTAATACTTTGCTAAATGTGGTGATCGGTGTTGTGCTCTAATTGTATTAACCCCCGACGCAAGAAGAGGAGTGTTATAAGTTTAACGTGTGTTTGTATATGTGTAAGGGTGTGTCTGTCTGTGGCATCGTAGCTCCCAAACGTATGGACCGATTTGGATGCGGTTGTTTTATTAGAAAGCTGGTTTAATGTGGATGGTTGTTAGCTGTGTTTGTAAAATGATTATCTTAAAAAGTGGACCGATTTGCATGCGGTTATTTTAAGAGAGCTTGAAATGAAAGTTAAATTACAAATTTAAAAACCCCCGACACTTAAAAAGTCAAAAATAATTTCCGTTTACGTAGGTACTTAAAGGAGTCGGGACACCGCTTAGTAAATAAAATATTAAAACTCAGAGCTGCGCGGGTATTTACTTAGCGGTCCCCGACTCCTTTAAGTAAGTAAACGGAGTTTTTGACTTTTTAAGGTTCGGGGGTTTTTTCATTATTCTCTGTCGCCACTTCTGTTCGCCAGTAAGAACACAAAGGAACGACTGTCTGGCATCTGGTTAAAGCAGAAATAATTTTGGGACAGTCTAGATAAATTTAACAGAATAGGCGAAGTTAAGCATACAATCTAAGTTTAACTCCCCTTTCCACCTCTGCACAACGCGTACTGGGCAGGGATTGCATCCCTACACGCCGCCCTTACCGCGGATGCGTAACAATCGGTTCTGCAGACATTTCCTCTACAGAACCGGTAAACTCTGGAAAGCTCACCCTGCATCATTTCCTCCCAAGTATACACTCTCGAGTCCTTCAAGATGGCCGTGAATAGGCACCTGTCAGGACGGCATGGTATTCGCAACCCCCGCATACGACCGAATGTTCATGGGCGTCGTTAGACATCTTAAGGATGGCTCGGCGCCGCATGTCGCGCTTTCTATAATAAAAACAAAAAACTAATGTGAATTTCTAGACAGAAAGAAACTCATGAAATGGCGTACGCTCCTTATCTCAATGGCCTCTTCCTATTTTTATGTTTTCTCCAATTGCACGCGACCCGGACTCGTCCGCTAGACTCAATTGTTTACTCAACTCGACTGTTGACAAGTTGACTAGTTGTTAGCTTGGGGGAAAGTGCTGGTTTCGCGCGCTAAGTGCTTTGTTTCCATACGCGGAACGAAATATTATGTCTCGAGTATTTGAAATGGAAACTCCATCTGTTCAGGACACTTAACCTCGAAGAAAAGTAAAATACTAAAATGTTTTAAGGGAACCTGACGTGGCTGGCGCGTATAACCTTTTGCCCGCGGCTTCGCTCGCGTGAAATTTGAATCAATTTAAAAATAAGAAAGTAAGCCCGCTACCGTACCTTTATTTCGACGCGCGGAACATTTCGGTTTATATGGGAGCCACATATTAGCGTAACTGGAACTAAATTTTATTTAGCCTATGCTGTGTCCATGTTCTTGCTGTGTACCGTATAGGTAAATGTGCTTGTACTAAATTTAATCGAGTTCGGATAATCGGTTTACGAGTTATGGAGGAACATACATACATACAGAAAAGATTTCTGTAAGGGATAAGTCCGCCTTTGCACTTTATGTAAATTTTCCAATGTACTATTACTGTTGAGTGTTTATTGGAGCAATAAAGCATTTTCTATCCATCTGTCTACTTACTTAATTTACTAAGATTAATTTGTCTATGAACGAAACTGTGATACTGATAATATACTAAAAGGCTCGAGAAAGGCGCCACAATCAATGCGGTTGTAATGTGTCAGTGTTTCAAAATGCACGAACGCAAATATTCACTTCCATTTAAAGAAAAAAAAAAAAAAGATTTCTATATAATTAGGCGGCGGTTTTTCCACCGAAAATAGCCACTACGGCCGCAGCATCATTAAAATAATAATAAATGCAGGCACATAACTAGCATTTAACATAAATCATCTTAGTTTGCGGGCCTTAAGTATAGGTAATAAATAACAATAATTCGGTATGTATGTAAGAGGATTATAAAGGATAAATATAACAATTAGCGGCTTGGAATGGTATTTTGTGTGTGACATTGGTTCTTCTGCAACACGTGCCGTACCAGCAATAAGGCGGACATGGTTATCTATAGCAATATCAAACGGTCCTGCGGCAGGTCGGCCAATAAAGTTTTATGACGTAGGGAAGCGAATCTGCGCGTGTAGCTTGGACGATAAAAACTATAAAAAGTAATCTTGGTCGATGCAACGGTTCTCAATCTATGGTACGCGTACCACCAGTGGTACGCAAAATGCTTCGAGGTCCACGTTTGAGGTGGTACGCGAAAAAACGAAGATATACAAAATTTAATAAGCGGCAATAAAAGTGTCATAATCCTAATTTAGAAAGTTTTGTTGATGAACATAAATATAATTTGAATTCTGATGTTCTTAGCGATATAAAAACTCACTGTCAAATGCTCATAGTGAGTTCCGAAGAATATTTTAAACAAGATTTTTCAGAACAAATTCGATAAGAAATACATTTTAGATTCCTTTCCTATATCACTTAAATTCGAGGAAAGAAAATCATTTCCATTGATGTGATGCTAACGTCCAAGAGAATATAAGAGTGTAGATATTGAAGATAAATATTATTATTAGCTTCTTGTAGGTAAAGGTCGTACGCCGCCAAACATATTGGTTTTAGTGGTACCTGAAAAAAAAAGTTTGAGCCCCGTGTTTTAAAAGTTTAAATACCCGTGATCGATAGAAACTTATTCTACTGATAAATTTGAAATAAAGTAGTTAAATTGAAATAAAATAAACAAGTTGTTCAATTGCGGGCATTGAACTACAACTAAAATCAGCTAAAAAATATATTTTCTTAAACCCGTTTTGTAAGGTTATATTTAATTATAATTAATTGACAGTTACAGTAACTACACATAATACACTCACCGAAAGACTAACATATTTTGGACATACGACACATTACGAAATAATTGTAGCATGTTAGTGTACTAATAAAAGTATGTATAAGTATTAATAATATTCAAGTTGCTTAATTTTTGTACGCAATCCCGAATGGATAGCTGAGTTAGAGGGGCCAGAGCACATGCTCCGTTCAGCCAAGAGAACAGAACCGAGGCTGCGGTCATCTATTGTCCAGTACACCTCCTTTACTATCATTTGTTGTTTGATTTACGTATTGTATTGTCCAGTACAGTGGTACTAACACAGTCGGTTACAATAATGTTGTATACCACGTAGTAATAGCTAAACTCAAGTGGCAGCGGACTGGGCACGTCAGCCGAGGAGACGACGACCGTTGGAGTAACCGTATCCTACACTGGCGGCCGTGGACAGGAAAACGGAGTGTGGGAAGACTACATCTAGTACTTCGGCGGAAATTAGTGTTCCGTACCGCTGAAGGCCGGGAGGACTAGAGGAACATTGGTCAGGCGTATGTCCAGCAGTGGACGCATACACGCTGATTGACTGACAGACTGACGTTGTAATGGGTAAGGGGAACTCATGCAACATTTTTGGAATGTATTCCACGGCTCTCGTCAGCTAGGTTCCTAAGACCCGTATACATAAAGAATTCTCAGTATTAGCTAGGCGAAAACTCGACCTGAAGTTTGACATAATATAGACAATTCTTGGTTCAGCCGAGTCGAACACAAGTCTAGAAATATCACGATTTACCAAAATTATACGGCTCGAAGTAAGCTTTGCGTTCCAAGTTCGCATCATTTGCATTATGTAAGCATATTAAAATATTGGGGTAGCCAATCAATGCGTATTGTTGAGAAAAAAAATTATTGACGCCGCCTGCGTTCCTTATTTGAATGGAGAAGACGTTGACCAAGAATAAGTTTGAGTACGCTCGCCCAATAAGATTAAGGAATGACGAAGATAAGAATGATTTTATGAGCGTAAGAAGTAACGTGAGTATGCTCTATGAATTCGGGTCTAAGTCACTTATATTTTTTTTAACTTAGATTTTATAACCAGTTATCACCTGTCGCCGAAAATAAGTGTATTCGCCGCTTCAATAGCATCGAGAGCAAAGAGAAATGTACTAAAATGGTGAAAGGAGCGGCCTGATTTCAATCAGATAGTAGGTACTACATACGCGTGAGCGGCATATGTGGGCACGATCGCTCCACATTAATACACTCGGAGAAGGTATGGTTTTACAATATGGGCATACCAAAAATAAAACACAAATAAATTAATAATAAATCTGTAAGGGATTGTCATGGAGTAAGTTACTTTGTTTTATGAGATATTGCGTTTGCAGGCTCTATGTATGATAGGTACTAAAACTAAATTTACGATTATTAGAAATATTTTCTGTATGTATGTATGTTCCACCATAACTCTTAAACCGATCATCTGAATTCGATGAAACTTAGTACAAGCACATTAATTAATATACGTGACATAGGATAGGCTAAATAAAATTTAGCTCGGGTTATACGCTAAGACGTATCTCTCATACAAACCGAATTGTTCCGCGCGCCGAAGTAAAGGTATGGTAGCGGGCTTCTTCTTTTTAAATACGAATTTCACGCGAGCGAAGCCACGGGCAAAAGCTAGTAATTTAATAAACAACTAAATTAAAACTTCAAATCAATATGACAGAATAAACCTTAGAAATGGTCGCACTCGTCGCGTCGCAGAGACTATCCGCACCCTTTTGTGGTTGACATAGTGCTTTTGAGAACCCATCGGTTCTCAAGATCGTTTCTTTGTCGCACCGCTACGGTGTGGAATTACCTAGGTGCTGGGTGTCTTCAAACGTCGCATTAACAGAACTGCGAGAAAGCCTAGCAACAGTCTGCAAATCTGCTAGCATGGCGCATAACTGTGCGTGGTTTTGCGAGGAGAGGTCATTTTGGCTCTGTGGACTACACCCTTGGTCCCTCGTCACGGCCACCGAAATTATAACGATATTCAATAAACTTTTAATTGTAAGCCTTGCCATCCAGCGGGGTAATGCCGCAAATGTTCTGGGAACTTTTGGAAACGCATTTTTTGTTAGGTAATTTTTAGTACCTCAAAATAGGAACAAACGGAACCATATAGGATCACTCTCGTGTCTGTCTATCCGGCTGGCACATCTTATGTTATGTTAATGTACTGGGCGAAAAAAGTTGAAATTTGGTACTTACATAATATACATATTTATATTTTGATGACCCAACCCCGGACGTATAGCGTAAAATAGCGTGTTCTTCCAGTCAAACTTTGGATGTTTGAGAGTCGTATGTTATGAAATATAAGTAGTTATTAGCAAAATACTTGAATGCGGGAATGTAAAATATAATAAGCATAAGGAATAATAATAATTAAACTTTGATTATACTCGTATTATAAAGTCTACAATAATGATTTAAATATTTTACTTGCAGTAGGTAGGCAAGTAAAATATTTAAACAATTATTGATGACTTTATAATTAAACTAAATTAAAATAATTAAACTTTGTTTAAGTTTAATTATTTTAATTACTTTAATTTTAAAATCTTACTAAATTAAAAACTTAAAAAAATAAGCTCTTCCCAAACTTTCTTGAGGCATGGTGAAGAGACATAAAATGAGCCTTAAGATATTTCGTCGTCGTGTAAAGAATGGTATACTAATTTGTATGCTAATTGTGAAAGTTTGAAACAACTGTTTCCTTTTGTTTATTGTAAGTAAAAACTGCTTTGAAGAATAAGAAAAGAAATTGTGAAAGTAAATGATTGTTATCTATTCGTCCTACCTGTCGTTCGACTTTTAACAGCAACTAATCAAAGGTATTTGTTTTTAAACTGATAAATAAAACACCTGTGATGTTAACCCTAATGGCGGTGAACAGGAAACAGTGATGATTTTGGTTAGTGTAGTGGTATCGCAAAATTTTAAGACACGTGTACAAGCTGTTTCTTTTGAAGCTGCAAATATTTTGGGAGGGTTGCATAATGCCTACCTATCCACCATACCAACACGTTAAGCAAACAACAACAAAATTATGTGCTTTTATACTATTATTTTTTGGGGGAAAAACAACACATATCTGTGTTTTGCACAATCAAAACGTTCCATTAGGTATCTAAACAGCTGATTATTTGAGGTCATTGACTGTCCTGGCCGGGGAGCGCCAATGTCACAGTCGCGGCTTTAAATATACCAATACCAAGACAATAAAGAGGCAGGGGGCAGGAACGAGATTACAGTATTACACATTACACGTTATGGGCGCCACATGTCACACTTTCAATAAAACCGGCCAAGTGCGAGTCGAACTCGCACACCAAGGGTTCCGTATCGCCATGTCATGGTCGCGCCACTCACGCCATCTATGGCGTGCTTATGAAATGCTTCATATTAGTTAAAATGCTTCATAATCTTTTCGGTAGATGGCGCGCCTGCATACACTTTTTGTTTCTTCTATGGGAACCCCCGTGAATTTTCAACTTTTTTTTATTTTTATTATTTGTTGTTATATCGGCCATAAATAATACATATTCTGTGAAAATTTCAACGGACTACCTATTACGGTTGAAGAGATACAGTCCGCGGACAGACGGACGGACAGACAGACAGACAGACAGACGGCGTAGGCTTAGTAATGGGTCCCGTACCGGATACGAAACCCTAAAAATTTAACATACAATTCGATCAATGGACCACACTAGGAAAGATTCTTTTGATGATCAAGGTGCTGTGTCAAAATGCTGAATGACGTTCGGTCACACTGAATTGAAATGGATGGAAAATCCTCAATGTACTAGGAAATAAGGTTAAAACTAACAAATTTACTAAACAATATAATAACAAACTAGTGTTTAGATAGAAAGTATTTATAAAAGTAAGTTAATAAAGTATTAGAAAGAAAGCTGTTTGTGACGGCGGCGGCGCGGCTGCTTAGTATCAAACTCACGCCCCCACACACGCGTTAATCATAAATCATGTTTGTGAAGTTGCAAAGTTATAGTTACTAACAATAATACTTTTGGCGTATATCAATGCAAAAATCTGTGAAGCGTTTAGTAGAGAAGTGAAAACAATTTCAGTTAGATTTTTAAATCAATACTAATAATAAATCGTAAAGGATGGACATGGAGTAAGTTACTTTCTTTTATGACCTACTGAGTTTATAGACTCTATGTATGATAGATAATATACAAAATTGACGAATTTTGTAACCTTTTCTGTATGAATGTATGTATGTTCCCCCATAAATCTTAAACTGATCATCCGAATTCGATGAAACTTTGTACAAGCATATGTAACTATGTTGGACACAGGATAGGGTAAATAAAATTCAGTTCCGATTACGCTAAGATATATGGCTCTCATATAAACCGAATGGTTCCGCGCGCCGAAATAAAGGTATGGTAGCGGGTTTACTTACTTTCTTCTTTTTAAATACGAATTTCACGCGAGCACAGCCGCGGGCAAAAGCTATTATAAATATATTGGTCCTATCTATCTTGCAATGACCTTGATCTTAATTACTTCTAAAAATTAATAGCTAGACAATTTAATTTTATAGTGTGTTTTATTCCTCTACACTCTGCTTTATCTTTTGCAAAATAAGCGAGAGTTGCAGACGAAAGAAGAAATTAATAAGTATAAAACAAGACTGCTAAAAAAACAAGGGAAGATCAGTAGAAAATGCTGTAGTCGGGTAAATGTGTTGAAGGTTCCGAATATTTTATTATATAAATAATATTATATTATACAGATATGTAGAATATGTTGTAGTCACATATTCTATTGATCTTTTCTTATATCCTTAATTTTTTAACAGTAATTTTTTTTTAACCTTTAACCTGAACTATAAACCCAATAAAATAAATGTGTTGTGAATGTCTTATAAATGTTTTAGTATTTCACAACAAATAATTACGATTTTATTTATGGACATGCAAATATGAATAAGTGATTCTTATTTCTTAGTGTTGACCTACTTATTTTGAATCGAAAAATAATAATTACATAAATACTCGTGCCTAAATAGAGTTTGACACGCGAAACTCACACTAAAATATCTCCTTTCTACTACATACAACGCCTGTCTGTCTGTAGCGGGTACATTCGAACAAGCTTGAAAGATTCACATGCAGTTTTCACTATGGAAGTGATATCGTTCATACGCCTTGTGGAATACCGTATAGTAGGTAACTAGTTACTATCGACCAACGTGCACCACATTACGAGCTGTCTGCTGCACACAATTTGCACACAATTTGAAGCTGTTGCGGGGAAGAAGTAGACTGTGAGCAATGTATGACAAGAGTAGTAACTGTTGTCTCGGGATGGTTTTAGGTTATGGTCGATCATTCATCATCACGCACGATGTCTTCAAGGTGTTTCGCAGTAAAGAATAATTGCCGCGACTGAAAGGGTTTCATATACAACATCGGTCAAGTGCGAGTTTTGCTCGTCGCTGTACCATACACCTGTCAAAAAACCATATTCGTCTATATTTTGTCTTTCTATAATGCAAAATTTTAATACCTGTAGCGCCATCTATTATTCAGTAGCGTGAATATGTAGTAATCGATTTCACGCTTCTTGTATGGTGACACCATAATTTTTTTACGTTTTGCTTTTTTATTATTTGTTGGCACATCCGCCATACTAACACATATTCTGTGAAATTTTCAACCGGCTACCTATTACGTTTCAATCAAACGATACAGCCCTAGGACGGACGAACAGACAGACAGACGGCGTAGGGTTAGTAATAGGGTCCCGTACCGGATACGGAACCCTAAAAAATATACGCACGGTCTCATACAGAGCTTTTCTATAATCACCGTAGATATAATATTTCCCAATTTTCTTTCATTAGACATTATTCAATGTGTCTAGATTCTTAAATAGTATAAAACGCACATTAATGAATAGTAAGTTCGACCTTGAAAACTTGTATTTTTTCGTCAGACTTAGCATATTTTATTCTCTTTCTCAATCATAGTATATCAACCAAATTAAAAACAGATGTATTTGACACACATTTTCTTATGCATTTTCGAACTGTTTTCTAAATTAATTCAACAGATATAAATGATGCAATTTTGAAAATAAATTAATGCTTGTACATAATTATTTTGACACTTAATTTGTATGTAATACAATAATAAACAGATAAACAAAATAAAATATAATAGAAATAAGTATTTTATAGAAGCCATGAATAACAATATAATCGTGTGTGTGTATACATATAATCGTGTGTGTGTATACATATAATCGTGTGTGTGTATACATATAAGAATATGACTTAGTTTTGTTGGTAAAGTTGTTTAAATTAGATTTAAAAACATACCTACTTTGTATATTTCAAGGTGTGGAAAGCTCCTCATCGATAAGTCTGGTGACCGACGAGCGAAGTCTTTTACAGGGCTAGCGATTCAAGGGGGCAACGCTACTAGCGTATATTGGTCACTGTGGGGGAGTCGGCTGAATTGAAGGAAATAATTTTATCAGTCTACAGTTAGCCTACTAATACTTGCTTTTATTAAGATCCGTTGAAGATTCTGGTAATTTTATTGTATTACAAAACAGTTATACTTATTTAGATAAAAATATACAAAGCCGAAAATGAAGAGAAAAAATACGTCCCGACCAGGATTCCAAACCGGATTCGGAACTCCGGCTTGAGCCGCCAGCGCGTTACCATTTCGCCACCGGGTCGATGACGTATTCTCTCTGAATTTCGATCAGTTGCACCTTCTATAGTAGGTATGACTCAATCTCCTGCTTTCTTTTTCTACTATTTACTATCTATTCTACTTCTGACGTATTTTTACTATTAATTTTCGGATTTTAATTTTATCTAAATAAGAAATATATAAAGAGAACATGTTCTAATTGAAATCTCCAATAAATCTAGTTAAATATAACCGTATATTATATAAGGTACGTATGCAGACCATTGCCGTCTAGTAAAACCCCAATAAAATACTTAGACATATATTTTGTTAGGTTAGGCTAGGTTAGGTTAGACATAGCTTTTCATTAGATACATCTACGTATGACCTGTCTGAAATGGGTTATCGCAATAAAGAAAGTAATCTGCATTGTGCGAACACAAAAGTTGCAACAAAACCGGTTCGTTTTGGCCCTGGTGCTCACCAAAATTAAAGCTGTTCATCCGTCCCATAAGAATGGATAAGAAACATAGAAGAACATTGACTATACGCGACATAGGATAGCCTATCCTGTGTCACGTATAGTTAAATGTGCTTGTACTAAGTTTCGTCGAATTCTGATGATCGGTTTAAGAGTTATGGAGGAACATACATACATACAGAAAATATTTCAAAAAATCGTCAATTTCGTTTTAGTATCATACAATATCTAATAATAACACAAAGTAACTTACTCCATGACCATCCCTTACAGATTTATTATTAGTATTGATGATACATTTATAGACGCAGTGGAAAGTAAATGCACGGGCAGATTATTTCAGAGGCGAGCTGTTTGTACTGTGAAAGACATATAGGTATATATACTGCGTACTTACTAACCTCGTTAGCTCAGTGGTGAAGACAGTCGACTGTTGCTATTGATTGTTAAGCAACGCTGGACGCGGTCAGTACTTAGATGAGTGACCGCTCGACCGTTGGAGGCTGACCGTGGTTCGGATTCAACGTAAAACTGTAGGTCCCTTCCCTTCTTTCCTTACTTGGTGGTAGGTTTCAACTCAAATAAATAAATAAATAAATAAATAATCTCGCTCGGGTTGGTACCACCGCACTGAATGAAACTTCAGTCGAAACTGCTATGTAAATAGTTTGTGTTTTCCGTCCAGTTCAGTGTAGCCGGCACGACCGAAAGGAAAGCACTGACATGGCACCTAGTTCACCCGGTGTTATGGGCTGACATCACGGATGTTGTAAGTGATGTAGCCAACCGTGTCAGTTTCCATAAAAAACCATACATTCAAGTTTTAAGTTTTCTTACAAAGCGCTTTACTCAAATTGAACTTTCCAATAACAAATCAACGATATAATTTCACCTGCGCCGCAAAAGCAGAAAGTGCTCTCCCATTGTACCCTCCTCGTTGCGATCCCATAACGTGTGATTACAGAGAGAATGGCGGCGGACGAGTGAGCCAGTTGATACGTAATTTGTGTCTCTTTTTACTGATTACTAGAGCGGCAAGGAGTGAAATTGAGTGAAAAAAATGCAAGTCGACGAGTCCACTTGTCCGGCTTATGTGCATAGGGACATGAATTTTGTATTTTATCTGAAGTACTGAAGTGAACGGCTATGTAAATAGTTTGTGTTTTCAGACCAGTTCAGTGTAGCCGGGACGATCAAAGGGGGAAGCACTGACATAGCACCTAGTTCACCGTAGCCACCGCCATATGTAGCAAACCGTGTCAGTTTCAATAAAAAAAAGTAAAGTAAAGACACGTTGCCGCGCTAAAGGGCGACATGCTACCCACCTCTCAATCTAAATCTAAATCAACCTTGGCACGGTTCGAGTCATGCAGCTGGTGGGTCTTCGTGCTTTCATTGCTGCTTGATAGTTATTTTGTCCTAATACATTCTAAACGTGGTGGTCGCTGTTGTGCTGTAATTACAAGAGTACTTGCAGCACAACACTGATTATTCTGCTTAACCCGATTGTCGGGATACAGCCTACAGGCTACAGATTGAGCCTACCACCTACATAGGGCCAGCAGGTGTATTATAGGTAGCCATGCGCTTACATGTTTCCGCCAGACTCATTGGGGCGTGTCGGCCGGTTTCGAACCTCGGACTCTGAGATCAAGCGTCCAAGCTAAGACCTCGCCGCCGGCTACCCGCTGCTCAAGTATAATATAATAATTAATTATTCTGGGTGCCTCGTAAAGTAGGTATGAGACGTTTCTAGCACTATAAATACGTGGAACGAAGTTCCCTCCCCTCGTTTTAAAAATAATGCACTTAAAATTAGAACAAGTTAGAAGATTGGATGTTATGACACCAACGAAAGATATTTACTTTATATCGTGAGTGGAAGGAAGGTTACGAAAAAACCATTATGAGGAAGCGAATGTGAGTGGAAGGGTCGCGAATAGTCACCCTGGAGCCACGTAACTAGACCAGATCGTGCATAGTCCAGCCAGACCAGATCTAAAATAACATAAAATAACAGAATTGATACCTACTCACTGAATGAAGGTTTTTTTAAACTGCTATATATATATGTCATATTTTCAGTCTAGCCTATGTAAGAACACAAGGAAAGTACTGGCATGGCACTTAGTTCGAGCAGGAACATGGTGTAATGGGTTGACATAATGAATCTAGCAGCCAACCATGTCACTTGACGTTACATAAAAACACGGTTATGGTATCGCCATTGCAGAGTGGCTAAAGCGCCTTCAAACGTGAATCTGAAGCATATTTAAAATGCTTCTCGGAAACCGCTACCACCTACTATAATATAAACTACATAATATAAATATATGAACGGTCACAAGATAACGTTGAAGAAAAGAGCAGATCGCTGCCAAAAACTGCTGCGAGGTTTGTTGGCATTGGCTTTATAGTATTAGCTGCAAATATTTCGGGAGGCTTGCTACATAACCACCATAATAACGTTAAAGAAAAAAAAGAAGACAATTTTAGGACTATCTTTCGAGAAATTTTAAGAAACATGTCAATGTATGTTCTACACACTAAAACGTGTCACTACGTACCTAAACAGCTGATTATATGAGGTCATTAACTCTCCTAGCCGGGCCGAGTCAATGACTTCAAATAATAATCAGCTGTTTAGGTTTTTATGGAAACTGACACGGTTGGCTACATCACCTACACTACAACATCCGTGATGTCAGCCCATAACACCGGGTGAACTAGGTGCCATGTCAGTGCTTCCCTTCGGCCGTTTCTATAGCACGATCGATTTTCCACATACAATGCTCGCTGAAATAAAATACTTTTGACTTTCTCAATGTTCTTAACACGCTTTATATGGCAATGTTGTCAGTCTGTCTGAAAGATTTTTCGGAAAAACATTTGAACTTTGACTCTGAAGTTTAAAAACATTAGCCTCAAAAAGTTGAACATCCTAAAATGTGTATAAAGGCTAACGGGAATGAGTGTGCGCCTAATCGTGGCGCCTACGCAGTTAAAGTTGCGAAATAGACAACCATGATACCAGTGAGGTCATCGTGAGAGTCTGCGGTCACTTACTGCGAGAATAAAACTTGGATGGTTCAGGTTTAGCCGGTTCGTGTCATTCATCCGTGTTTTGTGAATATTAGAAAGAAGGACAGATATATTTTTGAAGAGAAGCTTTTTAACGCACGTTCGGGATGGGGACCTAACTCAGAAAAATTTATACGTCACGAAAGTACGAACGGAAGTTGAAACGCCCAAGCGTTGGCTGAGCTGTCCAGCGCCATCTATTAGAGTCTTTTGAAAACGAACCATTGTACAAGTTGAAAGGAATATCGCATAGATGGCGCTATCCCGATCGAAATTAAATTAATTGGATTTTAAATACAAAGCGTAAGAAGTTTCGCTTCTGTCGGGTGACCCGCGACACCTAAACTTTTTTTATATTTATATAGCACAACCCAATTTAAAATACACGTAGAAATAGAGAAAGTAGCCTGCTAAGTCCCAAACGTCGCTAACACACAGAGGGTTCCGTAGCCATTTCCTTCTTAAACGCATAGATGCTTAAGATAAAACTAAAACTATAACCTAAAACAAAACTAACCAAAAACACCCCCTTACACGAGCCCAAAGACGTTTCATCAAATTCACGTCAAAATAAATTTCGTTAAGCGATTTTGCCCCCGGATTAGTGCCGAGGATGTCGGCCGCGTTCCCGCCTCTGGATAGCCTAGTGCGTCCAGTGATCAGGCGGTCGCATCGTGTGTACCTAAAGCGGCGTCTCCTGCGCATGTTTTTTCGAAACAATACACAAAAATATGAAACAAAAAAATATTTCTCTATGGTTTTTATACAAATGGGCATGGCCACGCCCCAATGTTTCGATGTTTCTGTGTAATGTTTCGAAAAAAAAACATTCGCAGGAGACGCTGCTTACGCGTGGCGCTATCCACTAGAATGTTATTTTCTCAATAACCGTTTAAAAGATATACAATTCAAAACAGTTTTCATGCCGTAAGGACTACTTAAATGACGAAAGAAAGCCGCTATTTAGAATTTTCTAAAAAATTTGGTACCAAGTGTTACTCGCGTAATCGGGACAACCGAATGACACCAGAATTATCCAAATCGGACGAGTCGTATAGGCGTTAGAGTGGCCGGACCACTCATACATACATACATACAAATATTCTAAGTCTAAACACATTACCCTCCTTTTTACTTCGCCAGAGTCGGGTAAAAATATGGGCAAAGTTGTAGAAGAAACTTATCAAGGGTTTCCTTAGCGTCGAACTCTTTTACTGCGTCGCAGGTACCTGTACGCGAGTTTCGCATGATAGTTAGAAACTCAATAATGTGATAGCAAATCTGATGTTAAAAATTTTACAGTGAAAAAATGATGACGAGGAAAATGACGAAAAATGATGATGAATGACGAGATGCGGCTAACTTATATCCAGTACGGTTGTACCAACCCAGTGGGCTGCAATTATGGTATGATTTGTTGGGTATTCTGTTACAAAATATTTATTTGTGTTTAAATTTGTAATATTTTTTAAAAGTATGACTTAAAAGAAGTTACTGCGTTATCTTGTTATCTTGTTACATAATAGCACAGACAAAAGGCTCAATGAAAAAAAAAATTAAGTAGATAAAAATATGTCTTAAGTACCTATACAATTTGTAATTACACCCACTCTTTAATCCAAACACGCACTTTCAAGATCGAATACAAATTATTTATCAATAAATTAGCTCTGAATTATTGCTACATTTTAAACATGAAAGCAAATAAAGTTGCTAATTAATAAAAATATATTTTGACGAAATCCGTAATTATGTATTTCTAAACAAAGTTTTCTTGTCGGTCGTCGATTAAGGTTGAGGTCTTCATTATATGCGCAGGAGTTAGCCAATAACGGATTTGATTAATCTTTTACATTGATGGTTTATGTCTCTAGATGATGCGATGAAATAACTTTAGCACGACAAAATATATTTATTCTCCTACTTGCGTGGGTAACTAAAAATACATAGGTAAGTAATTATTTCATAAGATTTTACATAACAGTGCATATGGTTCAGTGTGAATCATATGAACATAGCAAAAAATGGTGCCGGTGAAGTGCGAGTTAGACTCTCTCACCGAGGGTTCCGTATCATACCAGATTTTCTTTGGCCTTCGACCTGGCCCTAATTGATTTACTTCAGGAGATGTATTCATACGTTTATCTATACGTTTAATTTCTTTAACTTAATTTACTTAAGGATTTCGGAGAAGGACATATTTTTTCTTAACGCAGCTTTTCCTTCGGCCTCGACCTCTGTGACTTATTTTCTTCGAGAAAAAATAATCGATCGAGTAATCGATTACCTGAACGCAGCTTGGCCTTCGCCCTCGCCCTTAATGACTTACTGTTTACAAGAAAGTATACGTTTGACGGAACGAATCCTTGTAATTGCCACCTGACTACTATAAAAAAATTATATATGTTTATTTTCACTTTATGGTCAAACAATTACCACTACAAAATAGATTTTTTTTTCGCGCATATATCACCTGAACTTTGTAAGTTACAAAATAACATATTACTGTCTAGGGCTAACGGTTTAGAACATATAGACAGACTGACTGATGGACGCACAGACGGACAACGAAATGATACTATAATGGTTCCTATTTTACAATTTTAGTACGGAACCCTAAAAAGCGAACATTTCTAATCAATGCGACCTTTAATTTTGAAACCTGACCAAAATGAAGAATAAAAAATTGGATATCTTTACAGACGAAAAATATTAGAAACCAATCGCGTATAATATTTTATGTCTTTTCTCACTTTTATGATGTGTGTCGAATTATTGCAGAATACAAAATTCTGTTGTGTAGAGATCCGTCTCTTTTCCGAATTTTTCATCATTTTTAGTACAAAGTAAGAAGAGAAGGTAGAGGTACCACCTCTACCTTCTCTTCTGTTCATAAAATTATGCGTGATATCTATCACTTTGTTATCACTATACCGATTTCTAAAAATTTGTCTTGTATAGCTGCTCCCTTCCCTCCAATTACAGCGGATTAAACATCACGCTAAATATAAATAGAAGACGAAATGTCATAGCCACGATTCTCTATTAACGCGGGCGGAGTCACAGGTAAAAACTAATGCAAATTATTTGCAATTACATTATCAATAGACTAATTGAGCAAGCCACACTTCGCTAATATTTGTTTAATCGAGTCAGGTGTTTGCCGCATTGACAAAGAGGAGAGTGCTCAAGAAGCTCGCATTCATGGTGTGCGTTATATTATTTTATCAAGTGGTTGAGTAAGATGACATCCGAAACTTGAATGGCCAGATTATAAAACTTTCTTGCCACATGCGACCGTGACAAACTTCATTGTGAATATATAAATATAATATCAACAGTGTTGAATTTAAGGTTTTTGCATGCAGTTTTTTTAGTATTTGTTTGGACTGTTGGCTGTAAATATATTGATTATATTTATTATGTATATTACAAATTAAAAAAACACATATTTATTATATTTCGACATATTGTCATACATACATACATACATATCACACACGCTGAATCCCGACAATCGGGGTAAGCAGAGTAATCGATGTTGTGCTGCAAGAACTCTGGAAAATTACAGCACAACACCGACCACCACGTTTCGCAAAGTATTCGAACAAGATTCAGTCGATCAAGCAGCAAGTAATGCACGAAGACCCACCTGCTGCATGACTCGGTGGAAGTACCGTGCCAAGGTGAGAGGTGGCGAGCCTGTCGCCCTTTAGCACGGCATCTTGTCCTTATCCCTTAGTCGCCTTTTATGACATGCACGGGGAGAGATGCAGTGGGGTTATTCTTTTTAAGTACCGGCCCCACACGGTACAGTACCGGCCCCACACGGTACACGGTTTTTTATCTGACGACGACATATTGTCGTCGTCAGATAAAAAAAAATCTGACGACGACAATGTCGAAATATAATGAATATATGTTTTTTAATTAGTAATATACAATATAAATATAATAAAAAAACTACAACCAACATTGTTATAAAGAGTATTTAATCTGTAAATATATTTAAATATAGCCAGGTATGAGCGGGCATTCGGAACATTTTCATAGAAAACCTTCGATCTCGAACGTCAATAACCTCACATTACGTGTCAAACTAATGTCACACAAGTATGAGTGATTTATTACCAGCGCTAGGTAACTAAGTTGCCTAGCATATATAGGATTACGATTTTGTTCTTGTTGTCCAGTCTGGTAGGTAGTTTGAATGTATTTGTTTGGCTGGCAGAACGTACAAAACATTTTGAATAAAAAAAAAAGTGAAGAATAAAAATATTTTTTTTTTAATTTGCGCTCGCAGCTTTAAATTGGTTATATACATATTATATAGAAGATAATACATAATCCCTTATAAAATTATTTCAGTACTTCCAATGTTGTCGTAATTGACAAATTTTCGAAACTTCTAATATCTAGGCACAGTAAGTCCACATTTCCAAAGACAATAATTTCGTTGTCACGTTTTAGGTCAAAGCGACAGTTCACATTCTCGCACTTTGGTGCGAATTTTTCGATATGAAGAAAACTCGTTTCTTTCGAAAAGTGTTTTAGAACTTTATACTTTTTAACTGCACAAACAAATGGTTTCTGTACAATTAAATCGTGCCACTGAAATTTTTATTTAGATGACTGTTTCAAGAAAAGATAGGCTTTTAAGTATTAAGTGAGTATTTTGTGTAGTCAAGATGATTTCGTTACGATAGAAAATAAAATCAAAAGATTTATGCTCACTCAAATCAAATGAAAACCTATTGGGTTCCCGTTGACCTAGAGTCATGAAATTTGGCAAAAGCAAAGTCTCACAACGCAAGTAGAACTCCGAAAATCGTTAATTTGTAGTTATATCACATAAATTTTTTTATGAAGACCCTTTTTCTCAGGAAGGGGTAGAAGTATCAAGTTGAAATTATTATCAAAATTACTAAGAGATACGGTCCCTTGGACGTGTAAAAAATCAAGCTTCTAAGTCAACGCAATCAAAAGATAAGGCGAGATGTCACATATCAAAAGATGTCACATATTCTGATACTCCCAAACTCACTCATCAAAACCCTTAAGGTACTTCCCGTGGACCTAGAATCATGAAATTTGGCAAGAAACAAAATCTCCCGGCAAAAGTAAAGGAAATAATTTGTAGTTCACTAAAAAAAATCACATAATTGTTTTTGCAAATATATTGTTTTTTATCTATTTTAAAAACGGTAATACATACAAGCGTCAATGTTGGTGTGATTATAGTGAAAACTCTAAAGTAAAACAAACAATAACAAAAACCGGTCAATAAAATTATCTGGTTGTATCTAACCGTAGCGTCGGTGTGCGAATCCAATTCGCACTTGGCCGGTTTTTTCTTGCACAAGGGAGCTATTTGCAGTGTCGGATAAAGTGCGATAGTGAATTCCACAGCCGAGCTGTCTGCGTGAACAGAAAATAAGTTTGTATAAAAACCAGTTTTACCTATTGTTTATTATAAATTTACAGTACTTTTACTTTTCTTCTCGTCATTTCTCCAGGTGAAAATTATTCACATTCACATGAAAGTGATAGCTACATAAGAAGAAGAACTAAAAATACAACTTGTTCATTGTCATAGTATGTATTGAGAGCATACAATTTGAGAGCATTCTGTACAACTCGGCCTCACATAGCGTCATTGAATTGAACGATCACTTTTGTCACATTTAATTCTCATTTTGTTTTGTTTTTCTTTTTTTCTCTCTTCTGCTTGTGCATCATTACCGTGGGTATTGCTTCAACAAATTATGTTGTCAATTTTATACTCATTCGTGTTATATTTTTGTGGATATCGCCTTAGCTTATTACTTGTGGAATGCGTCTCTGGTTAAATACTTAAAATTAGTTTAAATTGTTTCAGCGAATAAGGCTAGCCGTTCAAAGGGGCAACGCAGCCAGCGTATTGGGCACTGTGGCGGAGTCGACTGAGTTGGACGAATTTTTTTTACTTACAGTAAGTATATAATTATTTAGTTTTTATTATTTATTAGGTTAATTTTATTTAATTAATTTTACTGACTGTGTCAAGTTGTATTTTGTTTTACTGTTTTAATAAAATTTCATTTTCGATAATTTGTTTACTTTCTTTATAACTAGTACATTGTATTTCCGGAATAAATAAATAAAACATAAAATAAACGTTGTTTCTAGCCCGCGTTTTTGGAAAATATTGTCTGGTACAGAACCTACCACCTCACCTGAGGACCTGACGTTCCGACATAGCAAATATACTCAAAATTTTACGGTAGCAAAGTTGAGAGCAAAATCTAGTAATATGCACATAAATAAAGCAACAACATGTTTGGGTATTTTAAAACGTTTTTATTATTCAGGTTGACTTTCCTTTACCCCAATACTTTTGTATTTTAATCATATTCAATGACAAACCATGCACCGTGACGTATGCATTTGACTTGATGGTTTATTTAGTACCACTATCAAATACACACCTTGTCAGCTGTCATCAAGCACAGTATGAAGTACAGTAGGATTAGTAAGATAGATGATTTGGGCGACTGCACTTATCCTATACTGTGATACTAGGTAAGTGATATAAATTTGTGTCAAAAATGTTATAACCACAATTTTTACTGAGTTTAAAAATATTCTTAGTTTAATTCATAGTATTTTTTAGGTTTGCGTATCCATACGGGACCCTATTATTGAGCTTGCGCCGTCTGTCCGTCTCGGTCCGTTTGTCTGTCCTACCTATAAAGGGTTGTATCTCGGGAACCGTAATAGGTAGCCGGTTGTAATGTTCATAGAATATGTGCTATTATGGCGTTATATACTCATGAATAATAATAATAAAATGAAATTTAATAATAACTAGCTGTGCCCGCGGCTCCGCCCGCTCTCATATTTCACTTCACTGCTAACCTCATAAGCCATTTAGCGTGATAGTAAGTAGCCTATAGTTGATGGGAAGAATCAAGCTATCCGTAGAATTTTTTTTTATTAAAATCGGTTCAGTGTTTCTCGAGTTATAAGCGGACAGACAGACATACACTCAGACACTCAGACAGAAAGCAGACGTTGGATTTTATTATAGGTAAGGAAGGAAGGATACCTATAATAATACAATCCCGTTCCCATACATGAAACGTGTTTCTTCTTTCTTTTATTTTTGCTCTATCCTAAAAAACGGTATAACATAGAAGCGTCACGCTTGGTGTGATTTTAGTGCGCACTCTAACTAAAGTAAAAAACAAATCACAAATAATAACAACCGACCAATTATGTGTTTGTACGGCGGCACCCTCAGAGCGCGAGTCCGTCTCGCACTTAGCCGTTTTTTTCTAAACAGCCGACAGTGATGCCTGCACGGAAAAGTAAAATTTTGCGATAGAACAACAAAAACACGTGAAACACGTGTTTTGTATGGGGATCCCCTTAATTTTTTTTTTTCATTATTATTTAGTAAATCCGCCATACTAACACATATTCTGAGAACATTTTCAATCGACTACCTACCTACATATTACGGTTCAAAAGATACAGCCCTTTAAAGATAAGACTGGCGGACAGACAGACAGGCGGACAGACAAACGGACAGACGACGTAGGCTTAGTAATATTATGATTCCGTATGGATACGGATACCTAAAAAAAAACCGGCTAAGTTCGAGTCGAACTCGCGCACGTGCGCCGAGGGTTCCGGGTCGCCATGTCATGGTCAGCGCCACTCACGCTATCTATGTATTAGTTAAAATGCTTCATACTCTTTTCGGTAGATGGCGCGCATACACTTTTTAGTTTCTTCGATGGGGACCTCGTGAATTTTTTACTTTTTGTTATTTTTATTATTTGTTGTTACATCGGCCATAATAAATAACATATAATAATAATAATATTCTGTGAAAGTTTCAACCGGCTACCTATTACGGTTCAAGAGATACAGCCCTCGGACAGACGGACGGACAGACAGACAGACAGACGGCGTAGGCTTGGTAATAGTAATCCCGTACGACGGATACGGAACCCTAAAAAAGATCGTCGTCTAATTTATTGGCACTTTTTGCCTGCATCTGTATCTATTCAGTTACGCTAAAAGCGTAAGACGTGAGTGAGAGACGTGACTATTACAAGTTTTAAATATCAATATTTTCAGAACTAAATAAGGATTACTAATTTGAATATAGGATGCTATCAGGATGATATCATGTTTTCTGTTTCTTTTATATTTAATAAAATAACGACTCATTTTGTTGACAATTTTTACAAATACTATTAAGGTTAATAATATTAATATTTGTAATTTGTCGTGCATAATTTCATTCAAATTTCACCTAAATGTGTAAACCCCAAAAGAAAGTAAAACGTTGCACATGCACATACCGACAAAATGTTACCTTATGCCTTGCACTATAGAGACGAAAATCGATCAAGTTTGTATTTTTGCATGTTGCGACTATTGCTTTTATATAAAAAATACCGGTCAAATTACGAGGTCAACTAATTAGCGTTGGAATTTACTGTAAATTCCAACTAAATGAGACCTGTCAAATCAACTATTTGGTGTTTCTTTCGTGTATGTTGAGCGAACGAAGTGGAATAATATAAGCTATCTCACTCTGCTTATTAAGCATGATGGATGGAGACATAAAAGTTGTACATTTATTTGAATTGTTACAATAGGACCTTGATTTAAATGTTTATTTATTACATAATTTTTTCGATATTATTGAATAATAATAATATGTCCGTATGATTAAGTCGTAGGTTAATCGCCTTAATCATACGGATTTATACTAAAATTAATTTAATTTATCGTAATTTAAACTGAGCAATATAAGCATAAAAGATTATTCACTGTAATAATTTAGTTTTAATTTTGTTGTTTTAGTTATATCTTGTCTGAATACTTTGCTAAATGTGGTAGTCGGTGTTGTGCTGTAATTTACAAGAGTACCCCACAGCACAACTCCGATTACTTTGCCTACCCCAATTGTCGGGGTACAGCGTGTGGTATTTATGTAATTTAGTGTTAAGTGTAATAGTATATTAATATCTAAGTATATACATTCTATATTTAAGTATCTATCTGTTTTTACGAGATATAGCTTTCATTTTAGGTATTTTTAACCTGTTGGCTCGCCAGGTTATTCACGGTTTTGCAACCCCAACCGTAAAACCCGAAAGGGGGTGATTCTGTACGTGAAACAGAACAACTTTTGTTCTACGAACTTTTTATTTGAAGAAAAAAAATTTTTTTTTGTCCATACATTTTGAGAATTGTTATTTAAAATTTGTATTAAAAAAATTTTTTTTTTTGTTTCAAAACATTTTTTTTCTTCACAGAAGTTATTTAGTTTCACATATAGAATGTCCCCCTTATGTCAGTTAAAAATATTACGGGGGCAACTGCAACACCGTGTATATAGGCTATAATAATGCTTAAAATAACAAAACATTCTACCTTCAGTGAAGGTATAAAAATGATTGAAATATCGATAAGTCTCTCGATATCAGCAACACATTCTAAGGAGCAATGAAGCATTGCATTGCAATTTGCTAGAATTTTATTACCTAGGTAGCTCTCCTATAATTTTATTCTACTTGATAAAAGCGCGTTTAATTAAACATTCTTCGTTTTAGTTATGAGAAACTTTTCTAATATGAATTGTTTTACTTATATTTATTACCCACAATTATTTTATATCATTGTTTGTGCATTTATAATGAAAAAGATTACAATTTAATTTAAATTAAGTTTACCATAACTTACCTACTTACCTATTTAATCAAAAAGATAGTATGAGCTTTTAGAATAAATCAATTAAAACGATGGTATCAAAATACACTAACTTAGCCATCAAACATATATCAATAAAATAAAATATAACTAAATACCCTATATAAAGAAATTTAAAAAAATTATGTTGCATTTCCATGTTGTTTATTTTTAAATTTTTAGATTTTTTATTGCTGTAGCTTCTCTCGCGTTCGATTACACGCACCTCTCCCACATCCCAAAGGTAAGCTATAATAAATTGCCTTAAATGACATTACACCTTTTGCCATCACAGTTTTTCATGATAATTTTTTGTGTACAACGTCGCTCTTTTTACAATTTATCATTACAACATTCTTTCTATTTTTTTTATCATTTTTAGGGTTCCGTTTCCGTCGTACGGGACCCTATTACTAAGCCTACGCCGTCTGTCTGTCTGACTGTCCGTTCGTCTGTCCGCCCGTCCGAGGGCTGTATCTCTTGAACCGTAATAGGTAGCCCGTTGAAATTTTCACAGAATATGTGTTATTATGGCCGATATAACAAAATTAGAAAAAAGTTAAAAATTCACGGGGTCCAACAAGAAATTAAAAGTGTATCTACCGAAAACAGTACGAAGCGGCGCTGACCATAACGTGGCGATACGGAACCCTCGGTGCGCGCGTTGGACTCGCACTTGGCCGGTTTTTATCCATCTTCAATCAAACTAATTCATTCTTTGCATCAAAAAGCCGCCGAATAACTTACTCGGTAGCTCGTAAAATGTGAATGCATCGAGAATGTATAATGAGAAATTAGTAGGCGGGTTTAAGCGATCCAGACACTTTCTCCGGATGTGAACGAAGCTTAGGACGTTATTATACAATTATTTATACCACTTTAAATACTAAGGAATCTAGTAATGCCAGTATTCCTAGGTATGAGATAGAACTCGTTGGCAACCCACTTCTTCACGCGTTGACTTGGCACTGGGACTGAAAAAAACTGACTTGTTTTGTCTTCGTGCTTGTAGTATACGTTGAATTTGTAAAAGTAGCTAAAATTTGATATAATTAAAGAAATAATGCAATTATTATTTAGTGTTCCTGTAAAAATAGTAGGTGTACCGAATTATGCTCTTGACGTTCATGCTCAAGATCAACTCTTACATATCTGCTCAGCAGCATCTAGAGAAAATCGAAAGTGTTAAGAACAAATTAAACGCTAGTAAATACTTACAGATCAACGAAGCGAAACAAACAAACAATCCGACCAATATTGTCAGTCGCTCCATTTTCACCACAAATATATGTATCACTTTTCCGTTTACACTTTACTTATAATAATATTAACTTTGTTTTACATCGTTTAAAAAATCCACATTTTATTTTTCACGATAAGTCAAACTTTTCCCACAAGTTCAAAATGTGAACACTGTCGAATTCTCACGGACAAATTCAAAATTGGAACTCGTTTTGACCGAATCGGTCGGTATCTATCGCCGCGCGGCGAAGTCGACCGTCGGCGTTCGAAAGTTAAAACCTACTGAACTGACTGCTTTGCTTGCTTGCTTTGGGTCCGGTTACACTGGCCCGCTTGAGTCAGGTGTGTGATCACGGTGAATGCAGAATATATGCACTGTTGTGCGAATGTACCGTGTGCATGTGAGGGTGTTGATGTTGCGTGTGGGGTTTTTTTGGGAGCTTCCTAAGTATTATGTTGATAGGAACCTACTGAACATCTCCATTACCAACCCCTAAAGGTATTTTTGAGTTCAGATTCAGAGGCTTTTATAATAAGGTCGGTATATAAAATGTTTTTAACAACACAATTGGTACATTATACCTATGTCATGTGGTTCTTTCTATTATAGGGCAGGTGTGATGGCTTTTGTAAGTCGTCGTTTAGTCTCTATATTAGTCCAAATAATTTAAAAGGATGGAACTGCCTGGAAGAAAGGATACTTAGGTCATACTGAAAGTTTGTGGATTCTCATTATTAAGACCACATATTATGTTTATGATATAAGTATTTTATTCTTTTTCGAAGTATATTGCCTCACTATTTACCGAGCTATTTACACCCTTTTGCATTATTTGGAACCATTGTAAAAAGCAGTTGGCCCAGTCTTCCGTACCGTAGGGATGTCTTCGGATGTGTTCGGTGGCCTCTTGGAATGCATTCACCGCCGCTTCTTTAATCTTAATTTCTTATCTCTAATTTTCGGAAATAAACAAAAATTCACGAGGTGCTAGGTCCGGACTGTACGGCGGATATGTTATCAGTTCTACATTTGAGGCCTTCAAAAACTCATTCGTTACGTTAGCAGAATGTGAGGACGCGTTGTCGTAGTGAAGGACGACTCTGCTGCGAGGACGCTTATCGCGAACTTTTATCAATTTACTGCAGACCAGTAATAAAAAGACACAGAAATACACAAGAATAAACAACATAGGCGGACTTAGTTACGTGTTATGGGCTGACATCACGGATGTTGTAGGTGATGTAGCCAACCGTGTCAGGTTCAATAAAAAAAAACTTAGGTACCACTGCGGGAGGGGGAAGGAGGGGAGCGAGGGATTTAGGGAGAGAGTGGGGGAGAAAGGGTTCAGGGGGAGAGAGAGAGAACGCAAAAGAAGCTATTTTGTGTTCGTTTATCATGTTTGCGTTTAAATCGGATTTGCTATCAAACTGACTTTACGGCGAGCGAAGCCGCGGGTAAAATACTTCTTGCCTTAGAGTAGGCGTAAAGTTACCCCAGCTACCTTTTAACTGGAAATAATTAATGTATAATATTATTGAGTTTCTTGGTTTTGCCATGGAGACCACGGTGTGTGGTCGCCAGACGAAGAGTTAAGTATTGGGCAAAATTTAAAATTTTTTTGAGTTCTTCCACAGTCACATAATTAAAAAGTAATTCTTGCAATGTAAATTGGTTCAATACTGCAACATTGAACTCGGCGGATGTTAGTAGCGTGTTGAATGTTGCGGTCGGGCCGAGCCCAATGTGGAGTCGGTTGCGAAACTTGCATCGCGTTTGATTCATACAAACTGGTTTTTAATCAACTTTGTTGGCTTCCAATATTCTCAGTTCTCACTAATATAACCTCGATATGTTTTGGTGTTTAGTGGTGTACAAGCTTTTGTTCGCGGCTTTTGTTCGCATTTACTTAGTAAAACGGAAAATCTGTAACGACGCGCGCGCCGACGACCGACCGACTCGCCGATGCGCTGTCGTCGTTTCTATGCTCGCTTATATACAGGTTGTTTCAGGATAGGCTTGAGAAACTTCAGGAATATAAAGTACTCATTATTACATGAAAAAAATCCTTATCACTCAAATCTAAATTCCGTATTATTTTTTTTTCATACAAAAATTTAAAATTGTAATAAAAACTTGATGGACAGTGAGATTTGGCAACAGTGCTGTCTAGGTCTAGAGAGTCCAATGTCCTAGCCAGTCCCCTTTTTCTTTTGACGTCATTCAAATTTAAGTGTTTGGAATTTACATGAATTTATATTCTACTAGTTAAGCATATAAGTTAGTCATTTTATGTTTATTTAATAAAGGTGGACGTTAACCGTCCACCAAAGCTCGATGAAACGATTTTCAGCAAAAAGTACTATAAAAGGACCGAATTTGGGAAACAGTTTCAGAGCTTTTCGTCTTCAAATATGGACCCCTTTCGAACTCTGAAGTTACGAAACCCTCTCCTGAAACATTCTGTTAAGTTATTATAACTCGAGAAGTACTCAATCGATTTGACTTTTTTTTTTATGTAATGCGTAATGGGTGGCTGAGTCGGAGGGGCCAAAGCGTATGCTCCGACCAGCCAATATCACCTTCGAGAAGGTAGGTGCCGTACCGGAGACTTCCCTGGATTGCTGGCTATACTGGACTAAGCGTGGACATGGCGTTTTCAATGGGGTTTTCGGCACATTTAAAGATGGAGGATGTTTTGCCGTGGAAGCGAAACCGCGAACCAGCTATTTCATAAAAAATCAAGTGATTCTAGGTGTCACGTGATTGTATTTAAAACATTTTTTAAACGTACCATAATTAAATTTCATATATTATATAGATAGGTATGTATGTTATTGTCATATGTTGGTATATTTATAAAATAAAATATGTATTCCTCCTCACTTTCACTTGTACTACCCATATTATAATGTTATTGCTCATTACTCAAAGATTGACTGGAAGAAATCACTCGCAGCGATAAGTCCGCCTTTGCGCACTCCTGTATTTCTTGTTTCTTTTTTTTCGTGTACTGTTCTTCTTTCAATTGTGTGCAATAAAGAGTTTCAATTAAATTCTATAAATTTTTTAAATTGCTCATTATATTGTTTGGTGATTTGGAAAGCTGAAAGTGGACTGTAGGATAATGTGTGGATTTCTGACCTTAGTTCCATGGGCGTGATTCCGTCGGTATTTCCTGCCTACGGTTTTCGGTGGTATCCAGGGTCGACCCATTCTTGAATGGAATGTCCTTTTAATGTTCTTGCTCCGATAAAGATGATGAACTTTGTCAGCCTCGATAGCTCAGTGGTGCAGACAGTCAACTGTCGCTATTGATTGTTAAGCAACGCTGGGCGCGGTCAGTACTTGGATGGGTGACCGCTGACCGTTGGAGGCTGACCGAGGTTCGGATTCCTCGTAAAGCTGTAGGTCCCTTCCCTCTTAATCTTACTTGGTGGGAGGGTTTAACCCGCCCGGGTTGGTACCACCGCACTGAATGAAACGTCGGTCCAAACGGCTATGTAAATAGTTTGTGTTTTCCGACCAGTTCAGTGTAGCCGGCACGATCAAAGGGGGAAGCACTGACATAGACTGACATGGCACCTAGTTCACCCGGTGTTATGGGCTGACATCACGGACGTTGTAGGTGATGTAGCCAACCGTGTCAGTTTCCATAAAAAAAAAACAAAAAAACTTTCTTTTTGTCACCGGTTGGTTGTTGGAAGTCAGGGAGAACAATTTCGAATGAAAAATGATATGGAGGAAGGTTTGGAAAGGAATTTATAATTTTACTCATGAAGTTTTCGACCTACCTACGATAATCTCCTTGCCATATAAAATTTAGTGATGCCAATGAAATATATTGAAAATCCCTAAAATGTGAAGAATAACCAATGTTTTTGATTTTACTTGTTCAAATTACGTAAAAGGCTGAATTTATATTTTGTTTAACTAGAAATGGTTGGTATGGCCTGCTACAACCTTAAAAAGTCAGTCCATCACGGCTTGTTCCTGCAGGAACTAAGTGCTATGCGAAGCCTACATAATATGGTCGTGCCGTGTTTGTTCGTTTTAAAAATATATTGTAGGGTTAAAGATGTAGAGTTAGGAAGTACCGTGAGGGGTCGGTACTTAAAAAAAATAGCCCCACTGCATCTCTCCCCATGCATGTACCGTGAAGGGTCGGTACTTAAAAAAGAATAGCCCCACTGCATCTCTCCCCATGCATGTCGTAAAAGGCGACTAAGGGATAAGGACAAGATGCCGTGCTAAAGGGCGATGGGCTCTCCACCTCTCACCTTGGCACGGTACTTCCACCGAGACATGCAGCAGGTGGGTGGGTCTTTGTGCCTTACTTGCTGCTTGATCGATTGAATCTTGTTCGAATACTTTGCGAAACGTGGCGGTCGGTGTTGTGCTGTAATTTAATAGAGTTCTTGCAGCACAACACCGATTACTCTGCTTATCCCGATTGTCGGGATTCAGCGTGTGTGATATGTAGTTAGGAAAGATAACTACCATCTTATTTTGTTTATCGCGTGACATACAGTAGAGATACCTACAAGATAGAGTCTTCAACTTATTCTATTCTATGCAACATAAGTACCTAGTTATAATTTCAGACGACCTTCACATTTTAACAATAGGCTGTGCAAACTCAATATTTTACTCATATTAAATTAAGTGTGCTTGCCAATTGCAATACGTGTAGGTACGAGTACTATTATAATTTTTGCAGATAATATTATGAGGAATTCGTAATTTATATTTTAAATTTAGTTTTTTAATGGAGATTTCCTCTTAACACTTTCAGATAAGTTATTATTTTTACCAATATGCCTTTGTGACCAGGGATGTTGCGGGTGTTCAAATCCGCATCAGCAAATGCGGAGCCCCCGCATTGATATTAACATCCGCATCTACTAAACAAAATTACTTTTCATTAAATACCAAAATCTTAAAATTTTCTTACTAAAAAATGTATTGATCAATAAAAGATATTAAAAGCACAATATCTTTTATTCAAGTACTTAAACTAACCGTCTCTTCAAGCAATCTTGTGAGCGTCCAATAATCCGCATATTCATCCGCATTTGCGGATGTCAAAAAAACCGCATCCGCAACATGCCTCATGCCTGCTTGTGACATACGTGGTGATCGAATATTTGTAAGCGAGTATTACTCGCGCAAGGAAGGTTCCGTAGATCCGCTAATACCACACGTCTTGTCAAAAAACCATATCCGTCTATCTTGTACAAACTACCTCTGTAATGTAAACTACCTGTGGCGTCATCTATTATTTAGTAGCGTGAATATGTACTCATTGATTCTTAGCACGTTTCTGTATGGGGAGGGTCCCCATACAGAAACTTTTACAGAAACTTAAATGTTTTTTACATTTTCTTTTTTTTTGTTATTTTGTACATTCTGTGATAATTCGACCGGCTACCCTACCCACGCTTCATGAGATACAGCTCTCTGCCCTCGGATGGATGGACAGACAAGCAGCGTAGGCTTAATAATAGCTTCCGTATAGATACGGAAACCTAAAAATAAAAAAGTTAATGGAACTGATCACACCTATCATTAAAGTCTAATCTCTGCCGCGCCGGTAAAGAAATGTCAATACTAGGAACAGCAACATCACTGGTTCTATACCGCGCCCCTTGCAAACTCACGAGTGCGCCACGCCACCTGCCCATCACAGGCTGAACCTCGTGGGCTGAACGCACACGCCGCCCGCGCCGCCGCCGCCGCCTCCGCGGCTCGACGTCCAAAAAAAAAATTCGAGTCGGCGGCGGCACTGAACAATCGAGCGCAATGCGCACGTTTAAGTATATGGTGAATTGTGTAGTTTTTGTTTGTTTAAAAATTATTAGGATTTGTTTTTTTTTCTTCAAATAATGATGCGTTAGTGTCTAGAAAATTAAATTCTATAAACAATGACGTAAATTTTATTCCAAAATAATTATCCAGTATGGAGCTAGCTCGACATAAGAAATTAAAATATAAAAATTTTCGTTGTTTTGCCATATTAATCCTCTTAAATAGTATTATATTTTTACATACTTACTTCAAACAATGAACTTTCAAACAAATAAAACGTGTCAGTCAGTACATTATAGCTTAGATAAGGTATGAGTGCGCTGAAACTATATTCAATGTAAGACTTGCGTGATACATAAGTGTTGTGATCTTGTAACTCTCTTAATTTTATTACAATCTTCTATACGTGTAGTTAATACGTGTTTACGTGCATTGTTTATTTAATTGTTTAAAATATTTATTCAATGAAATGCTATTTTATTGAAAACTTTCCATCTCGACGAGTGAAAACAATATTGATCTATATTCTATAGTTTTTTACACGACAATGCTTCCCTTGCCCCTTAGTAGGCCTCGTATTTCTTGCAGCACAATCACGATTGCTCAGATTATCCCGATTGTCGGGATATAGCGCGACGGTATTAAATTTACTTCGCTCGATTGCTTCTTTTTAATTACACAGTCAACCTAGTCTCATCCACCTAGATCATGAGTGTATCCTCAGGAAGGGATTCTAGAAAACATTCTAGCGCTCACTGACCGTGAATATTAGAAACTTGGGGGCCCAGTCGAGCGTGGCCATTTTCTACCTCGTCGGACGGATGTATGTACGATCGCATGTTAATTTACCGATACCTACTTACAACAAATTATTATTGTATGCATACCTAAATGTTTTACTACTGTGTAGTGAATGATGTGCACAGTGCAATAATTGTAATGATTTAGATGTAGCAGAAAAAAATGGCCAAGTGCGAGTCGGACTCGCGCAACCAGGTTACCGCAAGACAAAATTGTTTTTCAACTTTTTCTAATTTGTATTATTTGTTGTTATATCCGCTATAATAACACATATTCTGTAAAAATTTCAACCGTCTAGCTAGCTATTACGATTCCAAAGATACAACTGTAGGACAGACCGACAGACAGACAGCATAGGTTTATAGTAATGTAATAGGCTCCCGTACGGGGTACGAAAAAATAACCTTGGAGTAATCAGTGTACCTAAGTATAATATTAAGTTAGAAGCCCCTGCTTTGATATTTTTTCAACTTATTTTTGTAATAAATGGACAGTGACAATAATTATTTGGTATATATAAGTACCTATGTATGCATTACTTACCTTATATATACCGATTATTATAATTGGCGTGGATAATCTTTGTTTTATAAATTGTATGGAGTATTCGATACATACAATCGACCGTGCTTACTTAGTTCTAAAATTTTGTACAAAATACCTAAGTACTTACGTGGCTTTCATTGCGTCGTATTCAAATAGTCTACACTACACAACACCTACAACCTCAGAGGAAATAGGTCCTATTTCCTCGGAGCCTACTACCGATTAAATGCTGTTTGGGCACTTTAGTGAACAATTTTATAAAATTCGCGGGCTTAAACCGCAACCGCAAGTATTTCGCCGTTCAATCACTACTTATTGTCTATGGCATCATCGTTGTTTGGTGGCACACTGGTTCTATGTTGATAGAAATGTTGGTAACTTGCTTTATTTAAATTAAATTGTTTTATTATACTTATAAATTAAATTGTTTTATTTAGACCAATATTTGGTTATAGTATTTCTATAATATATTATATTTTGTACAAAATAAATAAAAAAAAACACATATTTTACATAATATTTGGCCTTTTTTTAGTCGTCGTCAGATAACAAAATGTTTAATCTTTCACATAGAGAATAACTATGTGGGAATAACAAATATTATGTTAGAAATCGATAAATCTCTTTTAGAAAGAAAGTTCTCCAGAATTTCAACTACCTATTATCGTCATCTCTATAACGATATAATATCAAGAAATTCAACTGTCTGGACAAAAAAATAATAGTCCAACAAAATACATGTTACCTAGGAAAGTACAGTTGACTGAAATATGGCACTCGTGCTTGTCCATGGAACGTAATTTGGGCTGCCAGTACTTAGGTAAATACCTTTAATGTGTGTAAATTTGATTAAATTAACTTCCGTGCTTTACTGACGCTGAAATAAACACAAAAATATAATCTTACAAATAAATATTTCATCACAAATTTAGTTATCATCGTGTGTGTCGATTTTGAATTTGAAAAAAGTCATATTTTGGAAACCGAAGAACAATAGAGAGGATTTTAAATTATGGTTCTTGCAACATCACAAACCAGTCGGGTCGGTCGGTGGGCCGTTGTCGTGGTTTTGTTTTTCAACATTTTTTCGATTGAATCGGTGAATAACTCGCACGATAACCATGGAGTCGACGGAAGAGACCTCCGCCAGTGCGACCGAGGAAGCGCCTAAAGAACCTACTCCTCCTAAAGTTAGTATAACTTGGTATAACCCAGATTCTAATATTAGATTTACTTCGCCATTCCACTAATCCCTCTGAAATTATATGTTTTTCATGTAAATGTATATTATTTCCAACTTTATAACATAGAATATGTTAAAATAAGATTGAGAACCAGATTTCCTAGCTGTATTACGTGTTCTAATGGCCAGACCATTAGAACACGTGAGAAAATAACCTCAAACTGTTAGTTGGCAACACGCCAAGTTTCCAGTTTCATTTGCAGCTAAGAATCTTCTCTGGTGTTACTCTGGAGCGTGGTTTAAAATTCCTGAAGTGTTGTATGCAATTCGATTAATGCAATAATTAGCAGTTAGGTACTGCTTCACAAACGGCTTACTAAAACCTTTATTGGTCCCTGGGTATACATAAATTAGCAGAGTATTGTGTTACAAAAACAAATAATATTTTCTAACAATAGCTTCATGTTTTCAAATAGGTAGTTATAGGCTCAGTAGTTAAATGTACTATAAACTAGGCCAAAATAGTACAAGGCTAGTCTCCAGCCTTTACACACAATTTGTAAGTAGGTAACTATTTTAGATATATAGGTTGATACTCAATTAGGTAATGAAATAAGATACATTATAGCTATGAGTATGTATATTTTGTATAAGTAACATGTTTGATGCAAAAATCAAATATAAATGTCCATTAACAAAGGTCATATTTATTGAAAACTCATTAAGTATATAGCTTTTGCCCGTGGCACTTTTTACTCACAGCTCAGTCCGCCGACATTGTATGTAGGTATGTATTTGTATGCTTAAACTTGCTTGAAGAAATTGTTGATTGTTGGTTAGCGTGGATTGCAGAATGCGATGTTGCAGAAATGGGCGAAGCAAGCCTGTCGCGCTGTTGCTATGTCACTAGGTTTTTTTTCGGAAAAGTAAGCAATCGGATAATCAACGTTCAATTATTCCAGATGCTTGACCAGGTCTTCACCACTCGGGCTCAATGCCCCAAGAGTTTCTGCCGCAAAGACAACAAACTCATAATTCATTTTCACTAGGTATTCATAACTATAATGTGATTTCAGGAAAAAACCCCTCTCCCCGTTAAAGATGTGCAACCGAAGCGTTCCAAAAAGGAGGAGCGGCAGCACAAGAAGGAAGACCGCGTCGTGGAACAGTTCATCAAGTCTCTCGACGGAATTCCCTCCTCTGAAGACAAGGTTATTTTATTATACAACGTGTCCCAAAACTCAACGTCAAGCGGGAACCAGGGAGTAGGCCAGTTTATGACTACCCAGGGAAAAATGAGAAAAAAAATCCGAGTCATTTGTTTTTTCAGAAAAAAATCGAACTGAATTTTTTTGTGATAAAACTATGGGCATTTTGGTTTTATTTGGGATACTGATCAATAGCAGAGTTGTTTAGGGTACTAATAAAAAAAATTTACAATTATATTTGTAAATTTGTAGGTAGTCGTAGTACCTAAAAATTTTGTAAATTTTTAGGTACTACGACCTAATGTTATCCGACCTAGTGTTTTTCAAAAAATGCTCATATAAAAAACAAATTACTCCAATTTTTTTTCTTATTTTTCCCTGGTCATAAACTGGCCTACTGCCTGGTTCCCGCTTGATGTTGAGTTTTAGGACATGTTGTATATATTTATTTTGTGGAAACTATGGGATTACAATATGATACCAAAAGCATACACATAATGTACACGGTGTTGCAGTTGCCCCGTAATATTTTTAACTGACATAAGGGGGTTATTCTATATGTGAAACTAAACAACTTCTGTGAAGAAAATATTTTTTTTGAAACAAAAACAAAAAACATTTTTTCTATACTAATTTTAATTACCTATTCTCAAAATGTATGGAGAAAAACCATTTTTTTTTCTTCAAACAAAAAAGTCGTAGAACAAAAGTTGTTCTATTTTACGTACAGAATTACCCCCTTTCGGGTTTTACGGTTGGGGTTGCAACACCGTGTATAATGTATATCGTCATGACTTTACTGGCAACATACTGTCAATGGTCAAGCTTCGCTTCTAGCCAATCAGTTAAGAATCGATGCGCTATGCATTGGGCGGTGGGTGGCCTAGTGGTCTGGGCGTCGGCTTCTTTTGCGAGAGCGTTGGCGTGTACCAATGAGTTTTTTCTGATGGAAAAATTTACGGACATACCTACACCTGCTGCTTCACTGTTTAGAAGCGGTGTAACACTGTAGGTCCCTTCCCTTGCCCCTTAGTAGGTGGTAGGCTGAAATTCTAGCCGACTGGGTTGGTACCACCATATTGGATGTAAGATGGCCGCATAGCAGCCTTATCTGTGTTCTCTAGTCCAGTATAGCCCGCAATCCAAAGGGAAGACTCCGATATTGCACCTAGTCCAGTATAGCCAGCAATTCAAAGGGAAGATTCCGATATGGCACCTACCTTCTCGGAGGTGATATTGGTTGGTCGGAGCATGTGCTTTGGCCCCTCTGACTCATCCACAGAATCATACAGCGAATGAGAGCGGACAGAGATGTCGACATGCTCTGCCTTATAGCCAGTTTTAGCCATTAAGGCTACTAATGTTGCTATTCGTGATCCCACAACTAGCCATTATTTCCCTGATCTGTGCCGCCAGCTATCGACGCTGCTGAAGAAGTTCTCCGAGGTGGCGGATGAGAACCGTCGCCTGCAGACATTTGTGAAGCAGATGGACAAGCGGCACTCTGGAATGCTGAAGGAGAAGGAACAACTCCAGCTGGAGTACAACCGGACCGTACTGGTCAAGTCCAAGCTGGAGAATCTGTGCCGGGAGCTGCAGAAGCAGAATAAGTCCATCAAGGTAGTGTATATATATTACCGTATGGGGTCGGTACTTAAAAAGAATAGCCCCACTGCATCTCTCCCCGTCGCATGTCGTAAAAGTCGACTAAGGGATAAGGAGATTCGTCAGCCTCGGTAGCTCAGTGGTGCGGTCAGTTGACTGTTGTTAAGCAACGGTGAGCGCGGACAGTACTTGGATGGGTGACCGCTCGACCGTTGGACCGTGTTTCGGATTCCACGTTAAACTGTAGGTCCCTTCCCTTCTTACCTTGCTAGGTGGTAGGGTTTATCCCGGCCGCCACCGCACTGAACGAAACGTCGGTCGAAACGACTATGTAAATAGTTCGTGTTTTCCGTCCAGTTCAGTGTAGCCGACATGAAATGAAGGGAAGCACTGACACGGCACCTAGTTCACCCGGTGTTATGGGCTCATATCACAGATGTTGTAGGTGATGTAGTCAACCGTGTCAGTTTCCATAAAAAAAAATACACATTTTCTACGTAGAATTTTGTTTGAACTTGACAAGGGGTTTCTTTATACGAAGTGCGACATGATGAACCGTTCCACCCACTTATAAGTGTTAACCGTGTCCGTGGACTTGCAGATTGCAGGGTTGCGATCGCCGAGTCGGCCTGACTGTACTTCAGGGAAATATATGGACAGGGATAGCATTCCGGAGCTTTCCGGCTCTATAGATGAAATACCTAAATAAGGTGCATTTGGCTGTGTACGCAAAGCTATCAATACTGATGATCATAAAAAAACAACTTTTCAATCATCACATCCTGTTCACTCGCAGGAGGAATCTCTTCTCAAGATCCGCGAGGAGGAGGAGCGGCGCAAGGAGACGCAGGCCAAGTTCCAGAGTGCGCTGTCGGAGATCACGACGCTGCTGCAGCAGAACAACGATAAGAACACCAAGCTGCGCGACGACAACATCAACATGAGCACCAAGTTCAAGAGTGTAGTGGAGAAGTACGAGCTCCGCGAGCAGCAGGTGAGATGTCGGCTGATGTGAATAGAAAATGGTGGTCATCTGTCGGCAGCCCACTCGCATGGGCTTTCACATCCTCGATGAAACCATTGAAGGCCGAGAGTTTCCAGAGTGCTCTTGCACTTGAGTGCTCTATCTTTACGATATTGACTAGATCCTCTCCTCTAAGTACTTTTATGTGCTGGTAATGCATAAAACTCAACATATCCATGACAACCGACACGCGGCGTCGCTGAGCGTTCGATTGGCTGTCGCTTGGGTTACTCCCTCCCTGATTCTCTCCATCATTCTGCACACCTTCTATTTTTGGAACACTTTGTTTCAATATTGCCTAGGCTCAGTGGTCGATGGATAATAAATTTCTTGCGTAAGCCAGACAACTAGTGATACCCAAATACCTTCAAGCTTGACTTTATTTATTTAAAGCACTTACTTCCTTACATAAAACACTTCCCACCAACCGTCCAGTGGGGTGCAACCCCACCTAAACACCAGTATCTTCCGCTAATTGTGACCTTCCTCTACTTGCAGATAGAGAAGATGGCGAAGCAGATGGTATTGGAGCAGCAGCTGTCGGAGGCGAAACTGGCCAAGGCGAGTCTGGAGGCGCAGGCTGACAGAGAGAGGCTTCTGTCAGACAGGGCACAGCTTAAACTCGAGCTTGGTTAGTTATGTTTTGTTATTTTTAACCAACCACGCCAAAGCCAAAAGGATGGGACGACCCCGTGCCTCACAGAATTTCCATGGCCATCGCTACAAACCTGCTCATATGTTTATCAATGACATATGTCGCGCTTTTCTTTAAAAAAACCTGCACAGAGAAGGTAAAAACTTTGCGGGTACCACAGAACACAGCTTCACTGAATACATCCGGGCCCAATGCAGGTAGGAGTTCAATCGAGCACAAGCAGCAATTGCCAATTTTGCCCTCTTACAGTGCGCTAGACGTTTCGGTTTGCATCATGTCCTCGTCAGCTAGTCTGCATTGACTAGGACGTGGAGCAGAACTAGTCCTGTGCTCGAGTTTCCCCTCATCCAAATCCTTAATGAGGCTTCCAGTATGTACCGCAAAGCTCTTTCCATGTAGGAGCTTATTAACTAAGGTACTATAGATTGACTGATTTAGCAGGTAGTCCACTGGCTCCAAGACCATAGTTGGCAGTCAACTGCCAACTATGGTCTTGAACCTTTTCTTCACTATCTGGTTTACTAGATGGCACAATTTGTTAACTTTCATATTATGGTCTTCCCGTATGTTTGTCTCGTGACAGACAAACATACTGAAAGACCATGCCATGTCATACCGAAGGACAGGCCACCAACATACTCATAGAGGAACTCTCAAGACCCAGACAATATCTGCCATTTTATACTATCGGGATGAATTTTGACACATTCAAAATCTCAAGTTCCATTATGCTAGTCATCGTGATCATGACTGTCTCATGAAAATCTTATTACACCGGTACAGGTCAATGTCACGCGCGTATCGTGGAGAGTCAGGGCACGGAGGCGTCACTTCGGAGTCAGCTAGCGGTCTACACGGACAAGTACGATGAGTTCCAGAACGCACTCGTCAAGAGCAACCAGGTCTTCGGCGGTTTCAAGGGGGAGATGGAGAAGGTGAGGCTTTGAACTACCTCTTCTCTGTGTTGTCGAGAATTAACGTCTGCTGTTTCTCTGTATGTATGTACACTCGAGAATGGTGCAATATAATGAAGTAAATATGGTTATCATCAATTCAGTCAACCTTACGATTCTGCAACCAATGGGCTACTTCTAATTGGCATGCTGAATTTTTAGCAAGATACCTACACCTCTCTTTTTTTGTAGATGTCAAAGAAGATAATGAAGCTGGAAAAAGAATGCATGTCGTGGAAGAAGCGGTGGGAGACGTCGCAGGTGGCACTGCTGGAGATGGCGACGGACAAGCGGCTGTGGGACGAGCGCGCCGCTGCGTCGGAGCGACAACTCGCTCAGCTGCAACGTCTGTGCAGGAGCATGCAGGTAGTGTGCCCTGGATTATGTCACTTATATAGATGTAAAACCGTCTTTGGGACGTGCACACCCTCTTGTCGGAGCAACAACTTGCTCAGCTGCAACGTTTGTGCAGGAGCATGCAGGTAGTGTGCCCTGGATGATGTCACTTATAAAGACAGAAAAGAGTCTTTGGGACGAGCGCACCCCCATGTCGGAGCAACAACTCACTCGCTCAGCTGCATTGCCTGTGCTGGAGCATGCAGGTAGTGTGCCATGGATGACCGCAGTGATATAGACGGGGCAAGTTGATGTGGGACGAGCAAGCCGCCGCGTCCATAGCGCCACCTTGTGATAAGATCATCTTTACATTATATGAAAGCGTAAATTTTAAAAATTTATATCTCTGAAACACTTTAGTTTAGACATAATACAGAAACATTTCCTACAAAGGTATCCTATACCTTATAGTCCACTGGCCTGAAATTGTGAGTTGAACATTACAGTAACTGGAATATTAGTAAATTTTTTATTTAATGTTGTCGACAAAGTGAATCTGGTCCAGTAGGGCATATCCTCGCCTTTTTGAGAAATACACTTGAGCCTTATCTTCACATTGAAAGAGGTGATCTTACCACATTCCGTTTCGCTGTCCATGGCTGCCAGTGTAGGACCCGTTTACTCCAATGGTCGTCGTCACGTCGACCGACGTGCCCAGCCCACTGGCATTGTAGCTTAGCCACCCGGTCTCCAATATCAACACTGACAATGTAATTATGTTGGTAATATGATTGCGTGTTGGCTGCAGGCGGAACGGACACTGCTGCTAAACACACTGAAGGATAACAACATCGAGCGTCCGCCCCTCCCCGTGCTGCCGCCCGCTCCGCCCCTCCCTGTCGCCGCGCCAGCCGCTCCCAGCAAGGTGAGGGATTGATGGTTTTCTTTTCATATACATACTGGCGGAATTTTCGACATGTGTCCGATAGCAGGTTACCTACATACCTATAGATGAATTTCACAATAAACAATAAACTAGCTTTTGCTGGCGGCTTCGCTTCGGGTGACTTTTCGCTAACAGCTCAGGTCGCCGATGACGTAGCGTTATCATTTATAGCCTAAAATCATCTTGAGAAGTGACAGAATGTAACCGTGAATATTTTAAGTAAAGACCATAATAATTGACGCTTATAATGTCATATACCATAAATATTTAACCATGTTCTATCTAATCTGTGAGCTTGAAGAGATTGCGAGTGCATTTCCATCATGGACCTTGAGTTGCTCCGTCATTAAGAAAAACAAATCGACCTAGCGTTCCCTCATACCGGGCTCTATTGCTCTGTTGGCACGGTCTTTCATTTGAAAACTTTATCAAATAGGTATATTATGTTCAAATTTTTCAGCATCATCCATTTGTGGTGGCTAAATAATGTTTTATTACAATTTCAATTGGAAGTGAATATATAGCCAGCCAGAGAACAAAGCTCAGTTTCAGCGGAGTCTTCTTCTTCATCGACATGCTGCTGTCCTCTTTTGGATATAGGTCTCCCCCAGACGATGCCACTTCCTTCTTTCCTCAGCTCCCAAAATCACTCAGTTCAGCTGAGTGCCTAAGACCAATTTGCTATCAGCCAAATCGGCATTTCGAGTCAGATTTATATTGAAAATTCCATTGCTACACCTAGCGCTTTTTTGGAAGTCAATGACTAGTCGTGTCTAGAAATAGCGCTTTTTATTCTCAAAGTAAATGTCGCTATGGATTGGCAATGTATTTTATTCAAAATATGTAATCGATTCGACTTTTTGGGTATGGAGTATGGAACACATCTCTTTACCTTAATTTCGAGTACTTTTTATATTTTCTAATCTTACCTTTTTTTATGTTTTATTGCTTCGTACATGAAATAATAACTATGTTCCAGGTTGACGCAATGGCTGCCAACTGTGCTCAACTCAAACAGAGTTTGGCCCACCTCCAGAACCAACTCAACGTCCTAACCACAAAGAAAGAGGAAGAAAACCAAACGAAGGCTGAACAACCGACAACGGGCAAGTCCAAAAAGGGAAAAGGTAAAAAGAGTAAAGCGGAAAAGGAAAAACTATTGCAGGAGAATGTCACAGCTAATCCGGAAGTCAATGATGATAAGACAACACAAAAACAAGCGACAAGCCAAGAAATCATTGAAGCTGGCAGTCCAGACATTGATGTCAAACCGACTGTATCACCCGTTGAAGTTAAGGCAGCAGATTCAACAGTTAAGATCGACTCAGGAGAATCAACTGTTGAAGTCAAATCAGTAGATTCACCTATTGAAGTTAAGGCAGAATCACCTCTTGACACAAAGATGACAGAATTAACCATTGAAACCGAGCCAGTAGAATTGACAGTTGACGTCAAGCCAATTGAATCGACAGATCAAGTCAAACCAGTTGAATCAACCAATCGATTCAAACCAGTGCGATCAACCGATCAAGTCAAACCATTTGAATCAGCCGATCAAGTCAAGCCAATTGAATCGACCGATCAAGTCAATCTAGTTGTATCACCAACTAAAGCCAGTTCAGTAGAATCATCCGTTGAAGGTAAACCGGTTATCTCAACAATTGAAGTCAGTCCGATTGTACCATCCACCATAATTGAACCAGTCGATAATGTTGACAGTCTAGTTATTACAACGAATCAGAAATCTACAGTTGAAAGCAGTAGTAATATTAAGACTGACAATAACATTGAAGAAAATACAGTCATAGTTACTAACAGTAGTGATTCGAATACCACCACTGTACCTAGAGATGTGTGTGCTGTCTTGAACGGAGAAACGAATGGTGCACAGCCATCGGACGAAAACTTTGGTGGTCTCGAAGTTATTGCAGGCGAATCTCAACTCTGTGTAAAGAAGGATAGAGCCCTAAGCCCGTCGAAAGGTGATACACCTATTGGAGATGGGAAACCTGAGCCACTTATACAAGCACAGTCCAGTAGCAATGTGGAAAGTTAGAATACAGTTTGTATTTATACTGCCACACATTTGCAAGGCTCTGAACTAAGCGCAAGCCTGTCGCAGCAGTCGAATACTGGGTAAGATTGGTGGTTGGGAGCGGCGTGCGCACGTCGCGGCCACCGTGCCAGTCTTTTAGAATGGTGGCGATACTTATACAAACTTCATTGGTCACAGTTTTCGATGTTTTGAAGGGTGAATAAATATTTGCTCAAATAGCTTCAGTCTTTAGCTTAGGATCCCATACTAGCGTAATCGAATGATTGCTTCAAAACTGTTTGGAGTAAATCAACTTTTTACTCAAGATCTGTGCCTGTAGGAACAATTTATCAAAATATGGTTACATACAAAATAATTATCAACACCAATCACCACGTTTGGTAAAGTATTAGGGCAAGATAAATATCAAACAGCAAGTAAGGCACGAATACCCACCTGCTGCATGACTCGGTGAAGGGCCGCGCCAAATTGAAAGGTGGCTACTCTGCCGCCCCTCTCTAGTTCACTGTGCTGATATAAATATTGATCTTGGGTAAATTACACCACAACAGCCATCACAATGTTTAGCAAAATATTAGAGCAAGACTTTAAGGCACGAAGGCACTTATCTACTGTGGATGCACTGTACCAAGGTGAGAGGCGGCTAAACTGTCGCCCTTTAGCACGGCATCTGTTTCTTATCCATTAGTCACTCGGCTTGTAAGCTTCCACTGCTGGACTTATTTTTTTATGGAAACTTGACACGTTTGGCTACATCACCTACAACATCCGCGATGTCATCCCTTAACACCGGGTGAACTAGGTGCCATGCCAGTGCTTCCCTTCGTTTCATGTCGGCTACCCTGAACTGAACGGAAAACACGAACTATTTAGTACATACGCCTCTCCAATTTTCCTCCAGCTATTTCGGCCTTCAGAGATACGGAATGACTACTTCCCGCTGGCGCCGGTCTGTGACGCTTACAGCATGCTTTAAGTGTGAAACGCTATATGGGAAAACAATTTATTCACCTTTTGAACAAAACATAGAAGATTTGTTTTAATTTTGGTGCTTTCTCATTTGCGATGGTTTGCTTTTTTTACCACTGCCTTGTTCTTTTCCGTGATAAAAAGAGCATTGCTCAAATTCTGTTCTAAAATTAGTTTACTTCTCGTAGTGTCAAATAAAAAATTAAATCAAATACATTTGGGCATATTGCACATGCTCCATAGTAATTGGGCCACTTCCCAAGTACAAACCTATTAAAACTGTGTAATAATGTGTTTTTATCACATAATTTAATGAAATACAGTTGATATTTCATTGCATTTGTAATCTAAATGATTATTGTAAAAAGTTTTTCCCCATTATGTTTAAAACGCATGTTTTTACGTAATTATTTTACTCATAATTACGATATTGCCGGAAGCACAACATTTTTGACTGCTTACCTTTATTTTATTTGGTATAGTATTCCCATAATTTTGGTATAGTCTGCCAGTAATATACATAATTTGTGTTTCGGTCTTTCTTACCTATTTATAGATGAATTGCCTGTAATTTGAGGCCTATTTCCAGCCGCACGTAGGCCTATGATTTTTTTTTTGGAGACATCAAAATATGTGGACTAGTTTTTAATAGTTTAATAAGTTTGCATTTCTAATGTTACAATATTTTAACTTGATTACAGTATGAATAATTGTGTATTTTCTTAACACATTCAGCCGCGGTACGTCCTTCGAAGTTCAATATAATAAAAATGTCATATAGAGTGTGTTCATTTTACGAAGGCACGAGGGGTATGAGGTAGGAAGTGGTGTAAGACCGCGCGAAGCTCAGTAGGGAACGACTCGGTTCGACGGAGCGACACGGAGACGTGTAGAACGTGTGTACCAACCTGGCGTCGAGTTCGTCCTGTACTGAGCTCTGCGCAGTCGCCTCTGCCTTCGTAAAATGAAAACACATGTTGGTTTACATAAAAAGAAAAATGCCTTGAACACTTCGAAGATACCGTGGCCGGACGTGTTATGACAAACTTAGCGGTTCTGGATTTTTCGATAAATATTTGATAGTTTAAGCAAATTAATTAGAATCAATAAAAATGTTGTAACTTCTCTAGTCAAGTGCATTGTCGATGCTCCAGTATTTCTTGTATTTTTAGTTTGTGTGTCGATTTTCAGCAATTCGGTTTTATTTCAATAAATGTAGATTTCGTATTTTGAAATGTAGTTTGATTTCCTAACCAATGTTATCATCCTAGCTGGAAACCATTGTTTTAATTTAAAATAATCATATTTATTTTAATATAAGAAACGTCAGGTTGTTTAATTTTTAATTCTATATTATACCTAAATAAATTGTAAGTACAAAACAGTTATTGAATTCACATCTTTATTTCTTAATAAATAGTAAAAAAAAAATTACAAATATGTAATTCATACTCATACATGACTAAAGCTGAGACCGCACCTAACTGCATCGGAGCGGCGCGGCATTAAATATGTTCATACTAATTGCTATACGCGCCGCGCAGCACAGCTGCCGCATACTGCCGCGCGGTGCGGTTTGCTAACTCGTGCGTCGCCGCCTCCGCGCCGTTCCGCTACAGTATAGTGCAGTGCCGCACATTAATTATTTCGTTGTCGACTGAAATTTTAAAATTGCATCATTGTGAAAAATAAATTGCTCAGTAAAGTTGCATATTCGATCACTCATTCATTAGCTACGAAATACAATAAATACATATTTTTTCTACTATAGCGGGATGACTTCAAGAACGAATATCGAAACGGCAACTTTTTAAAGGTTAAATTCCAGCTTTGCGGTGAATAAAACTAGTATGCCGAGAACCAACTGTGTAAAGAACGAAATTTCTCGTTTTTGCCAAGTAAATGAAACTCGTATCAAAACCTTTAAAAAAATATTCCCCTTGTGTCAATGATGACTTGGGAAAAATGATTGATTCTTATACAGATTGTCAAAGTTATAGTTGAGCGACATATTCCTCGACCCTAAAAAACTGGTTATGTTTGAAAGCGCCTGCCTATCTCACTGCCATTGAAGTTTTTACGATGTGAGAAATGACACCGTAGTAAAATTTCTGAAGTCCATCTTTCTAAGACTCCCAACATATTTCTAAGAACACAGTCTAACTTCCGTAGTAAAATAGTGCACCAGGGCGATGGGTGATGAAAAGAAATCTTCTTTATTATATCACAGAGCAAAGTAGTAGATATTATACAGAACGTGAAAAACTCCTTTGGCATTAAATGGTTATTACTACAGGATAAGAAAGTCGATATGAAAATTGATGAAAACAGTGAGATTCACATCAATGGCAACGCCGCCGCCGCCGCTTCAAATTTTATAATACAAGCTACAGTGCAGGCACAATAAATCAGCCATCAGTCCAATTAGTTTGGCATTCATCTTGCCATCAAAAACTGATAGATAACCCATATTGTCTTCGACCCTTTCGCCAAGCAACATATACATATACATTATCTATAGATCACTGTACATTATCTATAGATCTAATCCAAATGTACATTTGGAATCTATTCTCTCGGGACCCTAGTCTCCTGGAGCATTTTTTGCAGACGTGTTTTGAGGTTAAACTGTAGCAAGAATTTACTCCAGTCTCAGTTGAATGCTGGCTTAAAATTTGCAAGACTTTCCTGGTGGTCCTAATGTGAAAATTTCACAGATGCAGCTGCTGCATACACGAGCCGAGACCGTCCGAATCAATGCCACTTCGTTTGTTATCCAATAGAGTACTGACCATATAAAAGTCAGTCAGGATGTCTGCTTGCATTCACCATGGTCTGACTTTGTTGCTTGTAACACCATCCCTTGAATATAAGTTTTGAAAGAGAGAGCGGGTGAGAGGTAAAAAGAGAGAGATAGAGAAAGAAGAATAGAACCGTATACCCCTACACTCCATCTCTCCCGTGCATGTCGTAAAAGACTTTAAGTGATAAGGACGAGATGCCGTGCTAAAGGGCGACAGGATAGCCACCTCTCACCTTGGCACGGTCCTTCCACCGAGTCATGCAGCAGTTGGGTCTTCGTGCCTTACTTGCTGCTTGATAGTTATCTTGTCCGAATGATTTGCTAGACGCGGCGGTCGTTGTTGTGCTGTACTCTACCAGAGTCCTTAGAGCACAATACCGGTTACTCTGCTTACCACGATTTTCGGGATATAGCGTGCGATATGTAGGTATGTAGAATAGAACAGGGTTGTCAGTAACTGAAGCCAAGATAATAATTGCTGGATTCTAAAATGGATACTCGGCGCGCAGCGTCGCATTCTATCTTCGAACGTTTTCTTTATCCGCGTAGCCTACTCCAATCGGCAAAGTACAGACCTACCAAGTTATCAGTGAAGTGGTCAGATCAGGAACTACAGAAGTGTCATTCGGCTGTCATATGTGTCAAAGCGTGTTCAATCGAGTTCTCTCAGTCTCTCTGGCAACCATGAAACGATGACAGCGCACCACTCAGTTCACAGATAACTTGGTCGGTCTGTAACATAGGACCGTGTATAATTATTGTTGGTATATGGTCATTGGTCGTCCAGAGATATCCACAGACATTCCCAGGGCTGCCTACAGTACAGGCATTACAATATAATAGTGACGAGGTCTCAAAGTCTTGCGCTGATGTTCTCAGTGGTCCACGCAGCATTCATCTGAAACAGAAATAACATTTGTGAAGGAAGGTGCCATTCAATAGTTTCAACGAGGTTTATCTCTGGTTTCAACGAACACACCCAGGAACTGGAACATTGCAGATTGAGAGGGATTCAAGCGGGAAGCCGCTTTAAAAATGTTTTGTATCGTATCAAACTTCATCGGAAAGTAGATTAGATAACCAGTTTCGTTTCAGTAAATATTAAAATGATCCATGCTGATTTCCCCTATCTACCAATTCTTTATTCTTTATTCATCGTCCATAGACAGCACGCTGCACTCGGATTCGTCATATTTTAACATCATTTTGCATTTTGCCAGGTCGATTATCAGAACTGACAAGAAACTTCGCTGGCAACTTTTTTTACGTCCACTTAGTCTACATTTACAAAGATGTTTGCCACTGCCTACATAGTACGAGTCATCACTACTTACTTATTTCTAAAAAAATATCACAATCATATTCATTGGGATATTACAACTAACCAATAAATCGGAAAATGTGTAAGTAATGAATGGCCGATCAACTGTCGCGATTCTATGTTCGCTCGAGAACTACTCAATTATTAATTTCCGTGGTGTTCACGTGGGACTGACTGACGTTTTCTACATTGTACCTTTAGACGCGTGTACTATTAGACACTAGGCATTCCGCAAAAATTACTTGATTAACCGTCGTGTGAACTGAACGTATCCGTTAATATTTCTTATATGGCAACCCTAACCAATTCATTTAGTGTCAGCTGTCAAACTCATGTCGTTAGAGCAGGTCTTCGTTTTTGGACACAAAAAGTAAGTATTTGTCGTGTTTTTACAATGTGCTTGAGTATTTTTTATACACAAATTCAATCACGAATTATCTTTTTTGTGTAGTACATAGTCTGCTTTGAGTTTTTAAAGAGTTATTTTCTACTAATATAACCTCAAAATGATTATTTTTATTTCTAACGGAAATGTTTGATAAATTGTACCTTTAGACAAAGTCAGAGTTGTACCTTTAGACACGTCTAATGGTACACTGTATGTCATGTACTATTAGACAGTAAGGTTGACCATGAATGTTTTATTATTTTTTCAGTGCCACGAAGTAAATCTGGAAAAATTCGAGAAAGAGTGTGCCGGGATGCCCTTGAGGAAGCCGTGAAAGAAGTTCTCAATGGAGTATCTATAAGAAAATCCGCCGAAAAATATAAGGTAAATCGCTGTACAATATTCCACTACGTCAAAAAGAACAGAGGAAAACCTGTGAACGAAATTAAAATAGATCTACCCAATTTTGCTGTAAAAAAGGTTTTCACACTCCAAGAAGAAATCGCACTATGCAATTACATAAAAAAAGCCGCCTACCTGCACTACGGATTGGACCTCAAAACAGTGAGATCTCTAGCCTACAAGTTCGCTGTCGCAAACAAAAAGAAAATGCCTCCTTCGTGGGTAGAGAATGAGAAAGCAGGAACTGAATGGCTTGTAGGATTTAGGAAACGGTTTCCGGACTTGTCATTAAGAAAACCTGAAGCAACAAGCCTAGGAAGAGCAACGGGATTCAACAAGAACAGCGTGCAAATGTTCTACAAAAACCTGAAAGAGGTAATGGAGCGTTACCACTTTCGGCCACACGAAATTTATAATTTAGACGAAACCGGAAATTCCACTGTCCATAAACCAGATAAGGTATTGGCCCCAAAAGAAATCCGACAACTAGGAAAGCTTACTTCCGCTGAGAGGGGCGAAAATGTGACAATGATCGCATGTATTAATGCTTGCGGAAATTCGGTTCCACCTATGCTTATATTTCCTCGCGTGTACTACAAGAGTAACATGATCAAAGGAGCTCCACCAGGATCCATTGGAGGGGCTAATCGTTCTGGATGGTCAACTGAAAGTCTTTTTCAACAGTATTTGAACCATTTCATTCTTCATGCCAAGCCATCCAAAGAAAACCCTGTTCTTCTAATATTGGATAACCACGAATCGCATATCTCCATTGAAATAATAGACAAAGCGAGAGATAACGGAATTGTAATGTTAACCCTTCACCCGCATACGTCCCACCGAATGCAGCCTTTGGATCGCACAGTGTTTGGTCCATTCAAGAAGTTCTATGGCAAAGCTGCAGAACAATTTATGGTTAATCATCCCGGACAGCCAATCAAAATCACAGACGTTGCTGAGTTAATAGGAGCTGCCTATCCCACGGCTTTCAGTCCACATAATATCATTAAAGGATTCCAAGTTACTGGTATATTCCCCTACAATGACGCCATTTTCACCGATGAAGACTTCTTGTCATCTTTTGTCACTGATCGTCCCGAACCACAAACTCAACCAGGCACCCATACACCACCTAACACAGAACTGACAGAAGCACTACCCCTCCTTATGCAAGGTGAAGACACTGAAAATATGCACGACCCACAGACACCGCCGAAAAACAGTTCGGTTATGTCAGCATTGGTATCGCCAGAATTTGTAATTCCATTTCCTAAGGCGGGTGAAAGAAAATCTACAAAAGGAAGAAAGAAAGGTAAAACAAGAATCCTTACAGATACCCCGGAAAAAAATGAAATAGCTGAATCCCGCAAATGACAGAAGAATGGCAAAGCTATCGCAAAGAAATTAAAGCCGAATATTCTACCAAACATGAAAATGAAATCAGAATACAATAAATACCCTGACCTATTGACTGGTCCACGAATATCTCAAGGTAGTACTCCTGGAACTAGCGGTTTATTAAATCCTAATAAAACAATAAAGGTTCTTAAGGACATATCAATTGTGTCATGCATCATTTGTAAAAAATTCTCAAACAAAGTAGAAACCCTTTTCTGTGAATCGTGTCGTGCCTACTTCCATGAAAGGTGTATCCCCAAGAAGCACAGAGACCACATTCCACAAGCTGAAGATGAGGATCCGTTTATGTGTCACAATTGCTTTGCTGTCTCTGGATCGGACGATTCACTGGATTCGATTGAGATGTTAGACGTTGTTCAAAAAAGTTTTTTGTAAAATATTGCAAAATTTACTATGTAGTTTCTTTCTGATTTAACGTTATTGTTTCTGTAATGTCGACGTGATATTAAATGAAAGAAATTACAATGAAATCATTGTTTTATTTGAAGATATAAATAAAATATTTTCACTGTCTAATGGAACGACTTGGTGTCTAAAGGTATGAGCATAGCTGTCTAAAGGTATATGTCCATCTTGTACCATTAGACAAAAAGTGACGTTTTGAAAAAAATAAAAAAATTAAAAAACCTGTAAAAGATAATGAAACTAAAAAATAATGAAGTAATTCACAAACAAAATGTCTTTAAATGTATTTATACACATGACATATATTACTAATAATCCCTGAAATAGAAAAATCCAAATTAAAAAAAAGTAATTTTGTCTAATGGTACACGGGTTGCCCCTATACGATATGTTCCGCGAAGCGTGGTCACGGGAACAGCTGGTGTACAGCTAGTGACTGAAAATAATGCCTATTTTCAATCTACGGTCTTATAAAAAAACCGGCCAAGTGCGAGTCGAACTCGCGCACCGAGGGTTCCGTATCGCCATGTCATGGTCAGCGCCACTCACGCCATCTATGGCGTGTTTTATGAAATGCTTCATATTAGTTAAAATTAATGATTAGTTAAAATGCTTCATACTCTTTTCGGCAGATGGCGCGCATATACTTTTTAGTTTCTTATATGGGGACCCCGTGAATTTTTTACTTTTTCTTATTTATAATATTGTTATATCGGCCCTTTTGACACATATTCTGTGAACATTTCAACGGGCTACCTATTACGGTTCAAGAAGTACAGTCCTCGGACAGACGGACAGACAGACAGGCAGACAGACAGACGGCGTAGGCTTAGTAATAGGGTCCCGTACGACGGATACGGAACCCTAAAAAACAAAAACAAAAACATAATATAGGTAAGAAAATGGTAGAAATGTACGAAAAATTGACTCCGGTAAAGAAAATATTTTTTAGAAGAAAATCTGTACTGGCATGGCAATCAGTTCCGTCCGACGGGTACTATGTAGGTGTGATCATCACGCCACGGATATATTAGGTGATGGAACCAACCTTGACAGGTTTCATAAAAAAAAAACTGGAGGAGAGATACATCACCATCATACAAATCTCAATCGGGATAACCTTGTGTTGTCCTGTAAGTCCTCTTGCAAATTACAGCACAACACCGACCACCACGTTTGGCAATGTACTAGGACAGATTGTTTTTCAAATCTTTCGTCAAAGTTATTAATGATTGGTAGGTAACTAAGGGGTAAATGCATTTTCATGTTTTATTTTTAATTTTTTTTATGTAATCCAAGTGAAAGTAATCTGAGTCGAACGGGCAAAGCTCCGACCAGCCAATATCACCTCCGAGAAGGTAGGTTCCATACCGGAGACTTCTCTGGATTGCTGGCTATACTGGACTAGAGGAGAACACAACCGAAGCTGCTATGCGGCCATCTTAAATCCAATACGGTGGTACCAACCCAGTCGGCTACAATTAGAGCCTAGCACCTAGTAATAGGCAAGGGAAGGGACCTACTCGTACAGTTTTACACCGGTTACGAACGGAGAAGCAGCAGGTGTAGGTATGCACCTAAATTTTTTCGTCAAAAAAAAACTCATTGGTACACGCCGACCGGATTCGAACCTCAGACCTCTTGCATGAGAAGCCGATGCCCAAACCACTCGGCCACCCGCCGCCCTGTTATAATATTATTATTTTCTTGGAGGAAACATTATTCTACTCTGTTAGTTTTTCCTTCCATTCCACCTAAACTATACGATCCGTTAAAAAAGGGTCTCTACGCAAAATACAATAATTTTATTATTTTAAATAAGTACCTACCTAACTACAATGAACATAACGACAGTTCCCTGAAATTATGAAAAATTATTTAAAATCTTAAAACATTTTCCAAACACATCATCATTGTCTATAACTACCTGCTTTCTATGTATACGTATGCATGTTTTTATTATTCCTGAAACTACTACACACCAACATATTTCAATTCAGATTTTACTTTTAAAACCTAAAATCGTTCCATATGTTTAAAAAAAGTAGATCCAGTTTTCATTTAACAAACATATAACAACAAACATAGTGTAACCAAACATTTAATTTTTTATTATTTATAAACACATTTAAACATTCGTAATTTCAATAGATTTCGCTGACTCAAAGGGAAAAATTATATTAGTTTTTTGAAAATAATCTAAATAAATTTATTTTCATCTTCTTGTTTACATTTTAGGTTTACAGCAATGTACCTACTCATTTGATATTTCAAGCAAGTAGGAAATCCATATATTATCTTGGGTTACTTACAGTACGAAATAAAAAAAAAATTTACTTTCATACAATGCCATCAATTTTTTCATCCACAAATTACAACAAAGCATCATTTAGGCATCAAAATAGGGACAAAGATTTGTTCATATGTACTGTGTATGTACTTTGTAGTTATGTATCTATGTTTGTTACTGCAATGTTTTTTTTTATTTAATCCGGTATGGGTGGCTGCGTCGGAGGGGCCAAAGCACATGCTCCGACCAGCCAATATTACCTCCGAGAAGGTAAATGCCATACCGGAGATTTCCCTGGATTGCTGGCTATACTGTACTAAAGGAGAACACAACCGAGGCTGCTATGCGGCCATCTTACATCCAGTACGGTGGTATCAACCCAGTCGCCTACAACTTGAGCCTACCACCTAGTAAGGGGCAAGGGAAGGGACCCACGGTTTTACAACGGTTTCAAACGGTGAAGCAGCAGGTGTAGGTATGCACGTAATTTTTTTCGTCAGAAAAAAACTCATTGGTACACGCCGACCGGATTCGAACCTCGGACCTCTCGCTTGACAAGCCGATGCCCAAACCACTCGGCCACCCGCCGCTTACCATTAGACTACTCTGACTTGATGACTGACGATATGATTATTTCAAACATTTTGGATTTCAATTTACATAGACAGTGGAAGCTTCCCTATTCCATATTTTATGGAAATGCACTGTTAAACAAAGTTATTTTATGTAATTTTATATTTATTATAATTATTTCCTATAAATTTGTGCAAAGTCGCAAGCTTAATTATTCTTTAGTTGGTTGAGTTGAGTTGTTAGTTGTTTTCACTTTCCAGTGAGTTTGTTCTTGTTGCTTTATTGACTCGTTGTGTTTCAACATTCTGCCAAACTAATCCGGAGTATTGCAAAACTGTTATCGCTGTGCTGGTCCGTTGCTTTCAGCGTTTACCTGCTTCAATAGTCTTATTATGAGTTCAACAGTTCATATTCATTTCAATGTATTTGACTATTTCCAGCTTTTGGAAAGGGTTTTTTGGATAAGGCATTGTCCGGGATTGTCTAGAGTCGGAAAAGTTTAGTACAGTTCACAGTTATAGTGGTTTCAGTAGAATTAGGAATAGTTCGTAAAGTAAGTCGACAGTGAAGGAGTCAGTCTCGTAAAGAAGATAAAAGTTTAGTCTGAAGATGAAAATGCGAGCAGTCGCTTTGTCGGTCTATTAAAATACACAATAAAATTATATATTTTTTATTTACACAATAATCCTACCAACATCACTGATGACTCGACCATACGGACCTTACCTAGCTGTCTGCATTCAAAATCTCTTCTAAAATGCTACTTATTTTGTTATCGATATAAATCTTTATTATATGGACACAAACAAACATATCCAAATCCAAAACTGTCTAAACAGTCGCTGTATTCATAAATAAGATAAATTCTTTGGGATAAAGAAGTCCGTATCTATCGTAACTTAAACTTAAACCATTCTCTGTGCTTGCGCAAACGTTTTCGTATAAAAGTAAAAAAAAAACTTACCTATTTAAAGTATGTACAAGAATTGTCTAAAGGGGGTTTGGCTAACTAAACCAAATGGTCTGGTGTTACTAGTGATGATAGTTCGTCTGTTGTTGGTATCCGAATCCTGGGTGTTGGTTGTTGTCGGCGACAGCCGCGGGGTAGTCGTCGTAGGCAATACCTTCGTCATCGTGGTGCCCGTGGCCGCCGTGCCCGACGCTGAGCCCCGCCGCCGCGGCCTTCGCCGCCGCCTCCGCCGCATTCGACTGGGCCGCCATCGCTGCGGCCTGCGCAACCAATCGTCGATCGTCATTTCGTTCGTTTTTTTTTTCACACCACATACACACTAAGGCCCACTTGCACCAACACAAATTTAATATATAAACCAGTTTAACTCGTTAAGCTAACACCCGTTGACTGTGGGAACCGCGTTTAAATCCATAACTCGCTACTTAACTTTAAACTCGTGTTGGTGCAAGTGGGCCTAAGTACAGTTCGGTGGCACACCATCACATCTTCGCCGCATTTTCGGTTGAGACGATATGGGGGCATGGTCAGAGGAGGCAAAGCGGCTTACCAAAGATATTGGCATGGCCCTGTACGCTGCTTCAGGAGAACATCGATCGCTCGAGTTCCTGAGGCAGCGTATCAGTGTGGCCATCCAACGAGGTAACGCCGCTAGCGTCCTCGGAACCGTGCCCACATCGTCTCACCTGGAGGAGGGTTACTAGTTTTCTTTTATAGGTTTGTTAGTTAGGTTTTATAAGTAGATTTATTTTATTTATTTATTTAGATTTAGATTTATTTTAGATTTAGAATAGTTTTTAATTGTCATTATTTGTTATTTTTGTATATGTATATTATTATGTAATTGATTTGAATAAAGATTTATTACAAATTTTAAATTTAGATCGAACCTGGATCGCATCAATGAGCCGCCGGGGCGTAACTTGCGTTATATGCACAGAACCGGGCAGTAAATAATGAACATCGAGCTTTCGTAAGAGACAATCCGGTTGTAGAGCGTCGTCCCTGACGCACGAACTCGCACGTCTCTGTGCGACAGAGACGACGCTCTACAAGCGGATTCTCTCTTTCGAAAGCTCGATGTACATTATTTACTGCCAGGTACTGTACCTATTGGTATTGCGCTGGCGACCACACACATATCCAATAATCATCCAAAAATAAATTTATCGATTGCATACAAACAAACAAAAATTATTAGTAGATATTTCGAAAATTCTCTAATAACATAAACATATTGTCTGTTAGTTAGCGTGTTAATAAATCAAGCAATGTTAATCATGATAGTGATTGAAAATAGTATCGGATATATAATAGTTAAATGATATTAGAAAAAGTTAAAATTTAAACAAAGCAATAGCAAAATCAAAATGAAAATGATATATTCTTATTGCAAGTACACCTAATTGTAAAACTGGATAAAACATTTAAATAAGTCAATTAAAATAATGATAGTATGTAGGTGCGTTTTGTGAGTAAGCTAAGTTTGGGTAACTGCCAGGGTTTAAAAAGAATACACTAAACGTTCAGTTAAATTCGTTTATTTAAATCAAACGAATGATTACAAAACTATAAACGTTTAGTGTACATAAATGCATCAGTTGTTACAGAAATTGCGTAAAAATGCTCATACATTATTTAAACAGTAAAATGCAACAAAACGGAACATTGTGTAACGGAGTTTCATGAAAAAGCATTTACATTGTGTGTTACCACGCAACAACAGACATTTGGGTTAGGTAACACTACTGTTACAGTAAAGGGTGCAACATCAACTTATAAATTAATCATTAGTGAAGAATACTCATTAAATAACGTGTTCAAAAAAACATTTCTAGTAATTTAATACAATATAGTTTGTAATTTGTAAAAAAAATCCTGTACACAATAAGTAAGTAAATGTTGAATAAACAAAAGTGTAATTATTACAGAAAATGTTACGCTTAAAATTAATTCAAAAGTGCATGTAGCGAGTGACGCATTATCAAACAAGTAGTAACTTCACTAAAATTTAGTTCGCATAGGAACTTATTGATTAATTAATTTTTATTTAAAAAATAAAATAAATTAATAAGAAATTTGTTTTTAATTAAACAAATAAAAAAAAACAAATTATCTAAAAAAAGGGATTTGCAAAGATACAGAAATCGTCACTCGCAGTAATAAGCGATGTTCGTTAGTTCGGTTCCAAAATTTTCCATAATGATCATTATTCAATAGATAACTCTAAAGAAAATATCTTCAACGATGATTACCTGCGCCTTGAGTGCGGCGTCCCTGGTCGCCTCGAAGTCGATCGTGACGCCGTGCAGTTGCTCCTGGAGTGTGGCCAGCCTCTGCCTGGCCGAGCCGACCATGGCGGTCTGCGCGGCCATCTCCCCGGCCGTCTGGCCCGCAGCCTCGTTCGCGTTCTGACTGGTGGCCTGGGCCGCGTTCAGGGCCGCTTGGATCACTTGTACCTGCAAGAACAGACGTGTGAACACTCACATCCTGTGAAGCAATTTGATGACCATATAGAGAATGAACGGAATACTGAAACGGTGCTGTGTGGGTACATACATACATACATATCATACACACTGAATCCCGACAATCGGGGTAAGCAGAGTAATCGGTGTTGTGCTGCAAGAACTCTGGTTACAGCACAACACCGAACACCACGTTTCGCAAAGTATTCGAACAAGATTCAATAGATCAAGCAGCAAGTAAGGTACGAAGACCCACCTGCTGCATGACTCGGTGGAAGTGCTGTGTGGGTCCGGTACTTAAAAATAATTGCTCCACTGCATCTCTCCCCGTGCATGTCGTAAAAGGCGACTAAGGGAAAATGACGAAATGCCGTAATAAAGGGCGGCAACCTCACTTTGGCACGGTCCTTCCGCCTCGTTATGCAGCGGGTGGGTCTTCGTGCCTTACTTGCTGCTTGATAGTTATCTTGTCCGAATACTTTGCTAAACTTGGTGGTCAGTGTTGTGCTGTAATTTACCGGAATTATTGCAGCACAACACCGATTACTCTACTTACCCCGTTTGTCGGAATACAGCGTGTGATGTGTATGCACGGAAACGGGACTGATGTACCAGAATAGAAACCAGGCAATGTTTAAAGCTAGCACATTTCCAAATAAACATAGAATAGGAATCTGTAACGGCGGCGGTGCCTGCCGATCAGGTGGTTCAGATAAAATCGATGACATTTTTCGGATATAATAATATATACTTAAGTTTTTCTGAAAATCTTTGGTACGGTTGAGGTTGAGGCGGGGATGACGGAGGCGCCTATAGTAGCATGGCTCTGCTACTGCACTACACCGCACACGCAAATATACTCGGGGAACTCAATAGAACGTGCTAGATCTGCTAGCTAGAGTGTGTATGGACAAGTTGTCCCTAATTCATACACTTGTAAAAAATTACTATTAATTTACAAAAAAGCGACCAATTTCATAGTCCGCGGAAGCTTTTAAACTTTCCCACGTACAAGACGAAAAGCGGACATGTACTAACTGGCGCGCCGTGCTCCATTCTAGCTCGCCTTTAAGTCTAGAATATTTAAAGAAATTATTTAACACTAGCTTTTGTCCGCGACTTCGCTCCGTTGTCCATCCTGAAGGTCCATTCAAAATATTGGTCAAAGAATTTTTAAAAGCGGATAAGTATTTTCGGAGATTACCTCCTACATCTTACATGTGTAGATGGGGGTTTCACTGACGTTTTCAGGCATAAGGATGCTTGTGCGATATTTTTCCGCCAAGCGAAGCCGTGGGAACAGCTAGTTGAATTAAACACGTGAAGATTAATTTGAAAAATGTTAGATCGGCAACATTCCATTTTCGAACTTAGCTATAGTGTGAGACACATAAATAGAGGTCTCGGCGCCATGGAAAACTTTTTTTTTATGGAAACTGACACGGTTGGCTACGTCATCACCTACAACGTCCGTCATGTCAGCCCATAACACCGGGCGAACTTGGTGCCACGTCAATTCCCTTCGGTCGTGCCGGCTACACTGAACTGGACGGAAAACACAAACTATTTACATAGCCGTTTCGACCGACCTTTCATTCAGTGCGGTGGTACCAATCCGGGCGGGTTAAACCCTACAACCTAGTAATATAAGAAGAGAGTCGTATCCCTTATCCCATATATGGCGCCGTGAGCTATATTTACGTGTCCTGACCTATAAAAACTCAGGATTATTTCACAGACAATAAACGCGCACATGACAATGAACAATTTATCGGCACCCAGTAGTCACACGATCGATTGGTCACACTATCGGACTGCAAAGCGTTGCTCAAAATCTATTCTCCTTGATGCAACCCGGCAGTGCTCGATTTTGCGGTAAATTTGCATCGGCAACTGCTTCACAGTATTTCATAAGAGAGCAGCTGGCGCAACGTTATCCGAACTGATTCCGCAATCATGTCCACCTTTTTATATCGTTAAATACATTCTCGATAAAGTGGACAATATCGGTCATTTTTCGCAACTTCATTACTTGGCTGCAATTAAACTATTTTGCCGTACAAATCGAAATGAACTCGACCGTTACGTTGTCGCAACGACGTCGCCCTAGGCGGCTGCGATCTTTTTGTTAGTTTACTTTGAATATGACGTCGTCGGGTCGGCGAGAGAAAATAATTGCATTGTCACGGCCATTCTCACCGCCTCCATTAGCATTATGTGTAATTTTATCAAAACTTTTAGTGACCGTTTTTATCGGTTGAAAGGTTAGCGATTGCTTTGTGTTTTTGGCCTAGTTATCAAATTCAATAAACGATACTTTTACTATACGAAACGGCACGGTACTTCCACAGAGTCGTGCAGCAGGTCTACGTGCCTTACATGTTACTTGATAGTTATCTTGTCAAAATACTTTGCGAAACGTGTGGTCGGTGTTGTGTTGTACCTAATTTACTAGAGTTCCTGCAGAACAAGTCCGATTACTCTGCTTACCCCGATTTTCAGGATACAGTGTGGTATGTATGTATGGATGGCTGGTGCTTAGTTATTCGAATTGAATTGTAAAGCTGCTTTATTTGAAGTACTCAAATGTACATAACATATTATTTACTTGTTCTAATAACAAATCCTTGCTGCTATTTCACAATTTGCCAAAACTATTCTTAAATTTGCGTTAGTTATTCTTGTTTCCAAGCAACGTTTCCTCTCGATATTATCTATGAGTAGGTGCAAACATTTTGGGAAAATCTCAACTACCGATCGGACATACAATACAGTTGTCTGCTAAAGAATTGATGAAAAGTTGTGAAATATATATCGACATTTCCAGTATCTTAAAAATCAATTCATTTTCACTGTTTTAAAATATTCATATATTTATCTTTACACGCGGTGGACGGTGTTGTGCTGTAATCTACCAGAGTTCTTGCAGCACAACACCGATTACTCTGCTTACCCCGAGTGTCGGGATTCAGCGTGTGTGATATGTTTGTATATGTATGTTATCGTTACACGTGTGCGCGGGAAATGACATTATGCACACCAGTTTATACAAGAAGAAGACACGACGGACACGACCAGCCGGAAGTGGACACCGTCAGCGCCTTCTGTCTCTCCGCCGAAATCCGGAACGCACCTGAACCTTCGTCTACGGAAACTACCCGCACTGGCCACAGCTACAATCTTCGTCAACGACGGACGGAGATCTGACAGTTCTCTGCCAACCGTCGCACTAGGCAGAGTGCTCATGATGATGGGCCATACGCTTGGCCCGAAACGTCGAGCTACATAGTTCGTGAAGGACCGTGAGTAAAGCTGTTATGTTTAAAAATAAAGCTTATACAAAAGCCCATTTCTATTTGACGCCCAAATGAACTTGACAAATTCGCACAGAGTCCACGTCATAATAGGAAGACTACCCTCTTACCTGGTGCATGGCCTGATTGGCAGCATTCTGCGCGGTCTGGGCCGCACGCTTCGCCTGCAGCAGCTGCATCTCTTCTCCCTGGAGGCCGACCTTGGCGTCTCTCACTTGCTGCTGCAGTCCAGCCAAGATGACCTGCTTTCCGGCCAACGCAGCATTGGCGGTACCCACTAGCAGGTTAGCGTTTTGAGCGAGCCTGTTCTTAGCAACGTAAGCCGCTTGATGCCCGGCGGCGTTCTGGTTCCCGAGCGCCGTTTTAGCTCCGTTAGCTGATTGCTGGGCGATGTTCCTTAAGCCACTGCCTACACTGTAGCCCTTTTTGGCGTGGCCACCGGAAGCGGCGGCTTTAACGTCGGCTATGTAGTTGTCGTAATGGTTGACGGATTCGGCTTGCTCCTGGTTCTGCTGGGCGCTGCTGTCCTGGTAGTCGGCATAGTCGTATTCCTGGCTCTGCTGCTGTTGGGGTTGTTCTTTTTTGGGAGTAGGGTTCGCTGCCGCTACGGCGAGGGCTCCTGGAAAGTGATGTAAGCATATAATTCGGTTATCGTTTGAACTTTCACTGATGCGCAGAGCAACGAATTCACTCGAAAAAGAGAATTTTACAGGAGAGAGAAGAAATTTTTATACTTTGCGGAAAAAAATTAACTTTTGCTTCATTTAATGTATTTCGTGCATATGTTGCATAAAGAGAGTTTTATCAGAAAAACTACGTTATTCGCTTACAAAAAGTAAGCAAATAACTCTTGTCTTCTACATGAAAACATCATACACGCAAAATCTAAAGAAAAATGCAATATTTAAAGAGTATTTATTTCATCTACATCGAAAATTAAGACCATTTGATAAGATGTTTCGTTCTTCTATGATTTTTTGAAAACATTTTGACTTATTAGTATTACATATTTCGTTATGGTTTCACTGCATTGTTGATGTTATTTTAATAAATTCTTGTAAGCAGTCGGAGAAACAATGTGATTGATTCAATTGTGACAAGTTCGAGTGCAGTGTAACTGCCATAATGAATGATCAATAAACAATACAATAGATACAACAATTCGGTCTACCGCTAGCGGACCAGTTGTAATACATAGTGTGGAAATGTACCTAATAAATTGGACCGTTTGTGGCAATTTTCGTAATTTTTTTTTCATGGAAACTGACACGGTTGGTTACATCACCTACAACATTCGTGATGTCAGCCCACAATCCCGGGTGAGCTAGGTGCCATGTCAGTGCTTCCCTTAATTTCATGTCGGCTACACTGAACTGGACGGAACACGAACTATTTAAATAGCCGTTTCGACCGACGTTTCATTCAGTGCGGTGGTATCAACTGAACCCGGGCGGGATAAAACCTACCACCTAGTAAGGTAAGAAGGGAAGGGACCGACAACTTTAGGTTTTCTTTTTTGTAATCCCGTATGTGTGGCTGAGTCGGAGGGGCCCATGCTCCGACCAGCCAATATCACCTCCGAAAAGGTAGGTACCATACCGGAGACCTCCCTGGATTGCTGGCTATACTGAACTAGAGGAGAACACAGCCGAGGCTGGTCATCTTACATCCAGTACGGTCGTACCAACCGAGTCGGCTACAATTTGAGCCTACCACCTAGTAAGGGGCAAGGGAAGGGACCTACAGTAGGTGAAATCCGAACCACGGTCAACCTCCAACGGTCGAGCGGTCACCCATCCAAGTACTGACCGCGCTCAGGGTTGCTTAACAACAGTCAACCGACCGCACCACTGAGCTACCGAGGCTGAATGAATATTGATGAAACATTGAATGATTCATTATCATTACACAGTTTTTTCAAACGTTGCCTGTTAAAATCTAACGACATAAATTCTCAAAGTGGACACAGGTTATTACGGATAACAAACGCTTGTTTGAATAAAATATAGAACGCATGCCTCACTGATATTAGATAATAGAGTAGGAAATGTGGCAGTCGAGTCCGGTGTGCCACAAGGAACTGAGTTCGGACACGAATGGTTTCGTGTTCAGCGCGATACGCATTATAGAGCTACAATACTTTAACAACAAGTCTTTCCTCGCTCGACTGATGTATGAGTATGAACGACGGAAGTAAGTTGTTTCCGATGTGAATAAGGCTGGTGTGGCAGTTCGTGATCTAGGCAATTATTAGGCCGTTTGTACGATCAATGATTAATTAATTGATAGAATTAGTCAACGCTTTCGAACCTGAATACGTTTTGGATTAAAGAAAGAAATGTAAAAAAGTTTGAACTAGCACTACCTTTGGCAGCGGATTCACTCTCGTGGAATTTTGAGGAATTTTGGAAAAAGATTATAAAAAAATTTAATATCCCTTAATGTTTTATAATCACTTTCTGAAATTTCGACAAACCTTAAAGATGTTTAAGGTAAGATAATATACTTAATATAATAACTATATACATTATTATCCTACAACCTCGTTGGAATATAAATAATTATATTTAGTTGTACAATGAAATTATTTTGAAGTAATTAGAATTGCATCCGCCAACCAGGCTTACGACCTATAAGACGGTGACAGATTGATCGACAAACGGACAGACACTTTGGCAAGAGATTTCATTCATTTGCTTATGAATATACCTCGAAAATATTAATAGATTTTAGCAAATTTATTTATTAATAAATTTAGTATCATAATTAGTTTTTAGTTTTAGCTATAGATATTTGTAACAGAGTTCTGTTCTATGGCTTCTTCTATTCTACCATCGACTTTCTGGCATGCTATAGGTACTAACTAACTATCTAGATGCTAGGTGGTCGGTGTATTGGGGTTGGCGAAACTGATCATAATGATCCGTTCCGTGTGGAAACGGATAACGCCAGATATACCACTCCAATCACGATATCAGTTTCCACTAAAATAAAAGTTCGTTCCTTGCCGCTGAGTTTGAGTGTCGAATTTTTGTCTATTCTTGACCTAAAGTGCGATTTTCAATTCCTTCGAATTGGAACGGAACAATGTGGGAATACCGCTAAAAGTTATTGTACACAGACTCACCCAAGCAGAGTATCAGCGTATTATAGGTTGTCATGATGGCAACAGACGAACTGAAAACACACAATTTCTCAATTCACACTCAAAAAATCGCATAATTTGATTTATATGAAGGGCAAGGTATAGTTTTCTTTTTAACACAAACCGAGTTTTAGAGTTAGAGTTAGTTTTACCGTTAATTGAAATGTAAAATGTTAAGTATAATTTTAAATATTTTATCGATAAATTTAAAATCGAGTTAAATTTTACGAACTCAATTCTTATAAGATTACTATTAAAATATTACTTTTAAATTTTTACTATTAAATTTACTTTGATTATTTGAAACGTATTGCGTTTAGTAAGAATAATTAGAAAAAAAAATAAAATTGTAATTCTTGTAAGTATTTTTGTGTTATTACGAAATATTTTTATTTCTGATATAAATAAATAAATTACTCAATTATTTCGCCCAATTTAATTTCGTAGGTATTATTTCGTAAGAGTTTAAATTTTCAGAATAGTCTGGTCTTTAAAAGTAAACATTTGGTCGTGACATTTTTTAAATATACGTATATCCTTACAAGTGCGTTGATTTGATCAGTATGTATCGCAGAAACCGTACGAGCATACCGGCAGAACAGTTACTAACACGTGTATGTACCGTACGTACAGCGCCGGCGCACCGTCTACATAGCTAGACTCTAGATTTATTTTTCATGCCCTAGTGAGCGGACAAAGTATCTGGTATTTTTCCTGGGAAATTTAGATCGTTTTCTGGGTTTAAATCTTTAGTTTCAATGTGATTATTACTACAAAGTTTTGAAAAGTTTCGTGTGAATATTTTTATAATATGTTATATTTTATCGAATTAGATTCTTGTTTAGAATATATAATCGATTAAATTTATTTAAATTAATTTATACAATAATATCATATTAACAAAAATTACAAATACCTACCTAATATGGAGTAAATAATTAAAATCAATAAAAAGTAAAATTAAAACCTTAATAACTACTCGAAATATTGTTCCCACAATTAGAAATGTTCTTATATATTTTTGTGAGACTTCATAGTGCTTAAACTCGAGTTTTAGTTTTTTTGTATTTATTAATAAATAAATAAATTTATTTCAAACGTATTTTCTTTTAAATTTGTAAATATCTAGCCCTGCCTACTTTAATTATTTTTCAATGATTAATAAATCAATTGGCACGTTTGATCCTTTTCAAAATAATTTTTGAATTAATAAATTCGCTGCCATGTTTAATTTTCCAATCACTGTCACTCCAATTTTATTACCCCCGAAATGCCCAAATTTCAAATAGCCTGACCTTTCAGAACTTTCACAAAATGCTTGGGTTGGGTTTAGTAGAGGTGTTAGACCTCTGCGTCTACTCCCTTCGTCTCACTGTGCTGTAATGTGCTTCATTTATTTCGGTTGCACTATTTATACTGGCCACTTTGCGGCTCGCGCGACTCCGCCCTAATAGGAGAGGACATATTTTTGGAGCAGTTCACTTTTGAGGTGCGCGCTGTTTTACTGCGTCGTAATACTGATAACTCAGTATTTTGTGTCATACTTTCTCGTGTATATTTATTATTGTTTATTTTGTACCTTTATGATTAATGTTCATAAATGAAAAAAAAAACAATTTTAATTTATCGTATTGCACCAAACTATTTACTAAACTAAATTGAATGTTCGTGTACATATATAGTTTTACAACAGTTAATTTTAATTTTTAAAGTTAATTTTAAATTAGGTAAGATTTTGTTTTTCAACCTCTGAGTAACATTTATTGAAGCAACATAAATATTGACAAAATAATAATAACAGATATTAGTAGATATTGTGCTGGTTTACCAGCTGTACACTAGACTTCTTATTTTATTCTATTAAATAAAGCACGTTCATCCAGAAACTTCCGTATAATCAAACTATACTAATTATCACAAAACAGGAAGAAATCTAGGTATGATTTACTCTCATGTCGAGTACCGAGTCGAATGTTTTCATAATAAACAGCAAGTGTTCAAGAGTGATTTGTTTCGAACGACAATCTACTTCTTATATTTTCAAACACCAAGCAATATGTGGTCTGTGCATAAGTACACCGCCCACAGATTACTAATAAGAAAAGGAAGACTGTATGAGACATAAAGTACAATATATTGTACTTCCAGATATTCTACTTGATAATATTGCGATTTGAAAAAGGTTCCCAATTTTCAAAAAGATATTAAATAATGTAATAACAACTAATGTAGGTATAAAAAAAATATCCTGCGAAGTTTCTTGCCGGTTCTTCGTGGGTTTAATTGAACCGAATAAGAACAAATTGCGACAAGTTCTAGTGCAGTCTAACTGCCATATGAACTGCAATATGAATTATCAATAAACAAAACAAAATTATCTCATTTCTGCGGTCCCAACGCTCCATGTCAGCACTACACGCATTGTCCAGAAATGGCACCTTCACACAATTTAACCGACCGAGCGTCCATACTAATAGATTTGATTTAATTAGAGAACGTTCATTCCTATTTACTTATTAATCTTACCGTATGATATTTATAATTAATTTCAGTATATTAGTTTAGTTTATCTAAGTAGATAGGTCCTGAAAAAGATACCCGAAAAGGCACCAGCAGTCAAGCTAACACGATACTCGTATCCCTAATCCGTCACCGAATGAATATACATTGTACCTGTCTGGTATTGACATGGTACCTATCTGTGGTAACGGCGCCTATTAAGTTAGTTTCCAATTTAAATAAATATTAATATAAAACAAAAGGCGAAATTAAGTCAATATGAAAAAGTCTGTTAATCATGCAAACTTTCGCTTGGTTTGAAGGGATTTTATAATAAAAAAAAATATATATATATTAATATAAATAAACCGCAGTATAATTTCTAAAATATTAAATGTACTCTTAATACACATTATATTCGCGAAAATGCCACAATAAGACGTGCTACCGCATTTTAAGATATTCTACAAATACACATTGGTAGGGAGGGTATTTATAGCTCTATATTATATCTAGTGCAAGCGCAGGTAGTCAGGTTAGGCGTCTCGTCGTGCTGCAGAATTTTGGTATTATATCACTGCAGTTCAGTTCTGATCGTCGTAACCATTCAGTTGCCTCTTAATTCGATTCACAAAGTTCATGCCTGAATTCCTGATGAAAAAGAGAGAAATTGTGATCGGTGTAACAAGGAGGATGATATGTATCACCTTGTTGACGGAGTGTGGTTATAACGAGGAATTACGGAGGGAATTCCAGACGTCAATTTGTTCTTTCGTATACATATACTCTTGGCGAGCCTAAGTGAGAGGGATTTAGTAATTGTGTTGGATTTCGTTGAGCGTTCTCTGTCCCTTAGGGACTCTGGGCCCTAAGGGGTAGAGATAATAAATACTTTTGGGCTGATATTAACAAATTATTTTTAAAATCCCTAAAAATAATAATAAAAAAAATGCTTTCGAGTTTCTTTGAATCCAAATAGAAAAATCTGAAGTAGAAAATGTTTCCTCGTCTTTTTTCTTCTCCTGTAAGGTCTGACTGTAAAGCGGAAACTCATGAAGGCTGCTGAACCTGTTAGAGCTTTTCACTAATTAAATTTGACATATCTCAGGATTGCTATAGGCTATGGGTCATCATCGCGACATCACTCCGAGAGGCCGAGCAGTGAACGAAGATCTTGCGCGAGGCGCAGATATTTAACCGCACCACATAATATATAAAGGTAGGTACTCTGGCTTGGCTCATCCATAAGTACGTAAATGATGTATGAATACCCCGCACCGTACGGGTGGCACGGCGCCACATGTCGGTATTACTATAGGCTATGTGCTATCACGACATCTCTCCGAGAGGCTGAGCAGTGAACTTGCACAAGGCGCGGATATTAAACCGCACCTCAAGAAAACATCACTTCAGGTGATTCATCAATGACTATAAACCAATTGAAGTGGTTATTTTGGCCATTCAATAAGCTACTTTGGTATTTGTAATTTTTTTTTTCTTAAAAATCTAAATAAAAACATGAAATTTTTGTTGCTGTAAATTCGAAAATATGTATTATATTGTTAAATAAAAAGTTAAATTCTTGTGCACGACTTGAGAACACGGCTCTGCCGATCCTCTGGTGACTGCCGGGCCCGGGGTTATACCACCTCACCCTCTACAATGGATCAGCCTGGCGGTGCAGCGAGGTAACGCCGTTAATTTCGTGCGGGAAATTTCCCATTGTCGGTCTCTGCGGATTAAATAGTTTATCTAGCGAACTGAGGGAGGCAGTCGAGGAAGTTGCTCTATGACGTTGGCGGTGGGTCAGTCCCGATCCTGGCGGCGGTCTCCGGAGAGGTACATTATTTTTAAGGAGGTCAATGAACAATAGAACGGAGCACTAAAAATATCTAATATCACACGTACGCTTGTTTTTTTTTCGGGAGGATCCTGGGCGGGAACGAGGCGGACTATGCCGGAGACTCCAAGGTGGATTGCATGAAGAAATCTATATAGATATTTATGTTTATTATGTTTGCTTATTCAACATTATCACATTTATATTCCCGCTACTACCTACATACTTCCAAACATTCAAAGGTTGACTGGAAGAAATCTATTTAAGGGATAAGTCCGTCTGCGCACCCCATGTGACTGTAGCAATGTACTGTGTTTTCTTTCTGATCAATTTTTGAGGCGCAATAAAGAATTTTCTATCTATCTTCTAAGATTGACGGTAAGAAATTACTACGATTGATAAGTCCCTATTGGTATTTTTGTTTATCTTTGTATTCTTGTGTACTTCTATTATTAATATGCAGTAACGTATTTATATTATATTCTTTTGACATTCTGTTTACAAAAAACTTAATAAAAAATGTGTGTATATTTATTCAAAATTACGGAAATAAAACAACCGATAATTAAAACTAAAACTAACCTAAAACAAAACTAACCTAAAAATAAATTTCCTGAAGCCGTTTTGCTCCCAGGATAGTGCTGGGGATATGCCAGAGTACTTACAGACAGACTGATTTGCTTATAGTTGCAGCACCTACCTCGAACTGACTAATGGAAATTCTAAAAATTTTCTCCATGCATATTTTAGATTTTTGTTTAAATTATGTTCTGTTCGAGGAACAGAATCACTCCCTGAAGGTATTAACTTTACCAAACTGTGTATATTTCTCCCATCGGTACGGAAACAGTCTGCGTTAGTGCAAAGCAAACCTTGATCTCAATATTAGTTGGTCAAGTTCGGAACATACTTACCGTTTTTATGAGACCTTTCACTGTGAAGGACGGACGGCTGTCTATGAAGGGTAAACGAATAGATAACCACTGAATGAGCATATGATATTGATAGCAAGTGCCATACCAGTGTGAAATCTTCACCCAAACATTCGTTAAAATAAAGATAAATTATTTATTTATTTTTATTTATTTATTTATTTTAGACAGGCAGCCTAGGCTGATACGTCTAAATCCAGTTAAACTTTTTTGTTTTTGTCATTATCTTGGGTTTTTTTTATTTTTATTTAATTATCGTTAAATTAGAGTGATCATTTTAATTTCTTAACATTACGACACAATAAGATAAACTAAAATAATAAATTACAAATTACAAACTACCCGAGTGTACTATGTACTAAACTAAACCTTAAATTATCAGTGTTATCACCTAAAACAAAAAGTTCTACCTACCTAAAAATTTATAAAAAAAAAAATATTTTTTTTAATCAAAAAATGTTTTTATTCCTTCATTAAAAATTTATAAATAAACATTTACGGGAAACTTCCGAAGACGCGTTGTGTGTACCTAGCCGACACCAAATAAAAAGTAAAAATCCTCGCCCATCAAATTAAAGAAATCAAATAGAAAATTACTACTTAAAATACTTACAAATATTTACAAAAAGATTAAGAAGGCGATGTTATTACCTATGTGGATAGTCATTACAATACGTGCAATAATATGTACTGAAAAAAAAAAATTATTGCACGTAGGTACAGTAATATTTTTTTGCGGTTTTTCTTCGTGAATTTGATGAAATCTAACCGGATGGATAGAACAGATTGTGGCAAGTTCGAGTGCAGTTTTACTGCCATAAGAATGCCAAATAAACAATAAACATCAAAGAACTATATCTCTAGTCTGAAATTAGAGCTAGGTACGACCGAGCCATCGATGGCAATGTTCCATAGAATGTATAATGCTAGCATTAGGCAATTGAAAGATACATAGATAGGTACGCCTTCACTAAGTAACTGGGATAGTTGTTAAAATCGTATCTATGAATAAATACATTCGATTTCGATGTTGACCTCTAACAATAGTAATTATAATATTATCAAACAATTCAACTGAAGGAACTGCTATTGGAATAAGTGCATACAATTTACGGCGACCCAACAACCTAATCGTGAGAACGTCATCTACAAATGGACATAATTTAAAATGTATGTAACTAACGACCGACCGGCGCGCCGTCTCGTCGTCATCCTGATTTTTTTTATGTAATCCGGTATGGTTGGCTAGTCAGAGCACATGCTCCGATCCCCTTCGGCCATTTTGGAAACCATTTTTCGAAACCGGTTGCCAAATAAGAATAACACCAATATCACCTATTTGATGGTATATTCGAGAAAGTAGGTGCTATACAGAAGACTTCTTTTTGGGTTGTTGGCTATACTGGAATAGAGGATAGCACAGCCGAGGCAGCTATGCTGCCATATTACATCCAGTAGGGTTGTACCAATCCCGTCGGCTACTATTTGAGCCTACCACCTAATATGGGGCAAGGGAAAAGACCTACAGTTGTACACCGGTTCCGAACGGTGAAGCAGCAGGTAGGTATTTTTTTAATTGAAAGCGCGACATATGGCGCCGAGCCACCCATAAGATGTCTAAAGACGCACATGGACATTCTGTCGTATGCGGGGTTACGAATGCCATGCCGGCCTGACAGGTGCCCATTCACGCACCTCTTGAAGGACCCGAGACTGAAGTTGCGTGGAAATATATGGGTAGGGAGAGCGTTCCAGAGTTTTTCCGTTCTGTAGAGGAAATATTTGCAGAACCGATTGGTACGCATCCGCGGTAAGTACAGCGTGGTACGTAGGTGGAAAGGGGACGGCGGGATCCCGTGAAACAGCTCCTCCGAGTACAATGACCCTCATTTGAATTGACTTTGTTATCGACTCGAACATAGAATCGACGGAGGCGCGCGTAGGTCGTAACAGATTTTCCGAATTATTTATTAGGCTGAATTTTTGAAACACTTTTCACAACATGTTCAATGTGTTGACCCTTCCATCTTTTTAAATTCCTTGTTGATATCCAATATCCGAGATAATAAATTGCTGATAAACAATTGCGACACAGAACAATATTATATTATCTCACTATAATAATAACGAGAAAATGTACATTATGTACTGGCATAGTGACTTGTTTTCTATATAACTATAAGATAGTTGATAGAAAAGTAACAGGTTTAGTTACACTATCGATAATAGTTCATGAAAGAAAAAATAACCGTAAAATATTTCAATCTCAGAAATAAACTGAGGATCAACATTAAGACATAGCAAGTAAGTTCCTACAAACAATCTTATTAGTGTACATAATCGCAATATAATTGAAAAAATTATACAAATATCACAAAAACACAATATAACAAATTTACTTTCAGGTATGATACTTGATGATCATGATGATACATGATCAAAATTAATATAATCGTGAAATTATATATATTGTAGAGGCACAATTAATATGAAGAGTTACTTAAGTTGCGACTACGAATCTTGCATATAACTGCGACCTTATTTATTAATGTTCCGGATCCACACGGAAGCCTATTAATAACGCCGTTTGTCTGTCTGTGTGTCTGCTCGTCCGTCCGAGGGCGGTATATTTTGAACCGTAATAGGTAGCCGGTTGAAATTTTCACAGAATATTTGTTTATATGTCATGGATACGCCATAAAAAAAAAATAAAAAAAAACCAAAAGTAATAATTTATGAGGGTCCGCATATAATAATCATAATATTATGTGGAAGAGCGCCATCAACCGAACGATCATTTAAGACGAGACGGAAGTTAACTTTCTCCATACAAAATCGTCTTTCGGAATTTATGTTTTTTCCCCCCCTAAACCGTATCCGATTTTTACAATAATTTTTTTGTTGTAATAAGGACAGTCGAATCTACGTTCCCGTCTTAATATTTTTTGAATATCTAAAGTGATGACTCAATAAAGCTTATGAACTTCATGACATCAAACAATAAAAAATTCAAATTTTTTCGGTCGAAATACAAATTAGCCTCGGTGTTATATATATATTTCATTAAATCGGATAAGGTTTAGGGGGCTAGAAAACATAAATGCCGAAAGACGATGTTGTATTAAGAAAGTTAACTTCCGTCTCGTCTTAAGTAACATTTTAACTACAAACGTATGAACGGTTACTGATAGATGCCACTCAATATATCAATAAAAAATAACTTGTGCCGAGTGTGAGATACGCGCGAGTGTGACCGTGTGATAGCTGCGCGCGCACACTCGCTATACGTGCAAGAAGGGGCATATGGCTACGGAACCCTCTGTGTGTGAACAATGTTCTCACTTAACTGTCGCTATTGAAGCAACGCTGGGTGCGGTCAGTACTTGGATGGGTGACCGCTGACCGTTGGAGGCTGACCGAGGTTCGGATTCCTCGTAAAACTGTAGGTCCCTTCCCTCCTAATCTTACTTGGTCGTAGGGTTTAACCCGCCCGGGTTGGTACCACCGCACTGAATGAAACGTCGGTCTAAACGGTTATGTAAATAGTTTGTGTTTTCCGACCAGTTCAGTGTAGCCGGCACGATCAAAGGGGGAAGCACTGACATGGCACCTAGTTCACCCGGTGTTATGGTCTGACATCACGGACGTTGTAGGTGATGTAGCCAACCGTGTCAGTTTCCATAAAAAAAATAAATAAAAAAAACGGGTTTCTTATTTCTCAAATTATATTAAAAACAAAAAAAAAATCTACATTTAAAATACAATTTAAGCTGAAACCTCGAACTCTACAAATATGACAATAAAATAATATACGAGTACAAAAATACAAGTCAAATACATTTTATTATTCTCTTTAAGTAATAAAATTGAAAACAAGAGGGGAAAGTGCTACGCAGCGCGGCCATTGATAGTGCTCTACCGACCTTGGCCTACAACACAGCGGCATGTGCCCAGAACTTACGCAGAAATTGGCATTTTACGAATAAATTATCCAATTAGAATGTTCAAAGATTCATGACAATATATACAATATTATAATGAAAACAAAGATAAAATCATCTACAGAAATGAACAATTAAAGAAAAAAACTTAGGAGAAAGTAATAAAAATATTCTTAGAAGACTCTGAATAGACTAAAGTAAACATTTTGGAAGGAGAGAAGATTTGTCACGAACGCCCCATTGTATCGGAACCGCCGCGCCGTCGCGTCGCCAGTTTTCGAACGCACACAATCACAATTCATACATACGAACGTACGACTACATTCGCACTGGCCAATCCAAAGCATTGCATCCGCGTGCGTTCACGCACACAACGATCGCTAATATGGGCAAATCTCACCATAATATTACGGTGTCGTGGACACAACACACCTCCTTCGCATATCTATTCTCTTCAAAAATCTTTGAACTAAACCTTTTTACAACACAAACAGCCAATCCATTTGAACTGATTAAAGTTTTTGTATCATATTGTATCGTAGAAATATATTTTTACCCAATGTTGTAAAAAGCTTACCTCGCGAACCATTTCATAAATACATTTTTAGTCACTTTGTGTTCAAGTAGACGACTCCAAAAGATTGTTCCACACAATGGATATCTTATCATGAAAACTGGTCGAATTTACTCAATTACTTGCCACTAATAAATTATATCTTTGATTTTGTATTATTCGTGCGACCATTGCACCGTAAAACGCAGCCGATCTCAACTTTTTTTTATGATTCCTCACAGTGATTGGATTATCCAGACCCGGCCTTAGGTAAAACGTGTTTTGTGTGATATTTTTTTTTAAAATCAACTGCATTTTGTTCGTGCAACAAATAATATGCAAGAATACCAGATAAGTTACTCGACTTAGGCCGGATCATAGACCATAAGTCATTCAGTTAGTCAGAGTTTAAGTGTCAAGTGCTGAACATATGCCTCTCCAATACGTACCATAGATCATAAGTACCACAAGGAAATTATAAATTAAAAATTCGTCTTGAGGTTACAAACCGAATGTACAAATGTACAGACAAACGGCAAACGTTGTTTATAAGATGTAGAGTAAATAAGGATAGTAGAGAAGAGAATTTGATAAAGTTTAATCTGCAGAGCGATACACATTCATCATAAAAAATCTAAGAATAAGATTAAATTTAATTTCCGATTTTGTTTTTCTACAGAATTGTAGGTAAGTTTTTTTTATTGAAAGCGCGACATGTGGCGCCGAGTCACCAATAAGCTGTCTAACGACGCCCACAGACATTCGCTTGTATGCGGGGGTTGCGAATGCCATGCCGGGTAGGTGCCATGACAGGTGCCTATTCACGCCTCTCTTGAAGGACAATCCCACAAACAGCAAAAACGAGCCAGCGGCTGACCCTGCCAATAGAAATAATGAAAGCAGATACTCGCACCAAGGTGCACAGAAATCGCTCGACGCTTGTCTCTTGCAGTTTCACCTCTTCCCTTTTTATTTGTAATTGCCAAAATGCGCAAGAAGTGGCAAGAGAGTTTTTCTACAAATACCGTTAAGACCATAGGCAAATTAGCTGATGTAATTTATCGGTCTGTTTAACCACCTTGTCGGAGAACAAACTCGATTTGTTGTCGACATGTTCCCATTGAAAAAGCGCAGTAAAGAAAATAGAGAAGTGAACAGGTCTGTTGATCTAGCGAAATGATTAAGTCTTGCAAATTGACTCTAATAGCAATAGAAATGTATATTCTCTAACACCAGGTTGACACTGTAAATTAGAACGCGCCAGTTAGTAACAATGCATTCAAACAAACAATTTATTTATATTTCGAATGAGTATAGAACTCTTTGGGAACTTGATGAGGTATATTGAATTCTTTTCTCATTTGTTTTTACAAAATGGCGGCAATTTGAAAGGTTCCGTTAAGATGATTCTAACGCGAGAAAATTTTCGCTCCATGATTTAATACGAATTTCGTTGTGGTTTTAGTCAACAACAGAGTTATGATAGATTTCGATTGGCATTTCCTGATGATGCCCCATCGCGTGCCACTGTTTTCAACTGGTTCAATGAGTTTAAGTACGGTCGCAGCAATCTTACAGATGATCTGCGTGAGGAACGACCTTCAACAGCGAAAACTTAAAGTCAGTGCCGCAGCGGAGACGCTGCTATGAGAGATGACCTACCAACAGATTCGGACAAATTTAGGCATTGGTAAGAGTCAAGTACAAAAAATTCACAGATCTCATGTATTACATGACCTTCGGATACAATGAAAATGACTTTTCCTATTCTTACTGAAGTAAATACATTTTTTCTAGCATACATACTAGCTACATATTGCATTAGCTTTTACCCGCGGCTCGCGGTAAAGTCGTTTTAATAGCAAATCCGATTTAAACAAGAATATGATAAACGATCGCTTATTTTGTATTCTCTCTCTCTCTCTCTCTCTCTCTCTCTCTCTCTCTTTCTCTCCGTTCCCCTCCCGCCCCTCGCCCTTCTCCATCCCCCTCTTACCCCTTCTCTTTAACCTCGTTATCTGCCTACCTCTCTCCCTAATTCCCTCCTTCCCTACTCCCTTCTCCCTCGCTCCCTCTTACTCCCCCTCTTTCCCCCATCCGCACTCCCTCCGTCCCCCCTCGCTCCTTTCATCTTTCCCACCCACCTCCTTCCTACCTCTCACTCTTTCCCCTCCTCCCTCCTCCCTCGCCTCACTCGCTCCTCCCTTCCAATTTCCCGTCTCCTCCAATTCACCCCTCCATTCTCCCCCTAGCTCTTCCTCCCTCCGACAATTCTATCCCTCCCTATCTCAGTCCTCGTTCAACCATCTATACCCCGCCGCTTCCCCCTCCATCCCTCACCCCTGCCCCTCGTTCGTCGCCACTCTTCTCAATACCCCCTTCCTCATCTCCCACCCATCTTACACACCTCCCCTTCCCTAAATCCCTTCCACCTGCTCCATCTCCCTACCTCCCTCCCCTCCCTTCCCGCCCCTCCCACCGTCCTCCCTCCCTTCCTTTTTTATACCGCCCTCCCCCTCCTGGTCCCTCCCCAACCCACACCTCTCCGGCCCCCGCCTTTATCGTCCCTCCCCTCCATCCCCACCCCTCCGTCATCGCCCCTCCCCCTTCACCCATCCTCCTTAAACCTTCCCTCTTCATATCCCTAACATAATTGCATTCCCTATTTCACCCCCTTCAGTTTTTTTTTTTCGATAAAAGTTAGTCCCCAGGTTGCAATCTATTTTCTTCCCAAAATTGTATCTAAATATTTATAGTATATATATCTAACATCGCTTCCACCAAACCAACAACCATTCGACACTAAATTCCGTTCATAGTATGAACTTTATACTATACTTTCCTATACTTTCTTTGATACTGCTCAGTCCTAAGGCTATTTCGCGTGATGGTATTTATAGCCTATAGTGTGCTTCAAGAACTACCTTACATTGGTGCAAATCACATCAAAATCTGTTCAGTGGTTCCGGAGTTTACCTCAAACATATATACATACATACAAACAGACAGACGTTCCCTTTTATAAAAAGTATCAGAAGAAGATAGAGAAAAAGTAGAGATTAGTTTGTAGTTTATCTTAATGCATTACTTAAAACATTGCCACCAACTATTCTTGTACATAATATACATATATACTTCTCCCACATCCCAAAGGTTAGTTAGAATAGAATGCCTCACGGCATTAAGCACGGCCTAACCTATTGTGCCTAATTTGTATAAATTGGTGTTCGATAAAGAATATATATCCATATTTAAAAATTTGATTATAATTTACTTGCTTTTTCATACTGAAATATGTGAATTAAAAAAAAAACAAAAATAAAAAAAGCATTAAATTAAAATTCTATAGGGTTCGTTTTTTTAGGTTTTTATTTGATATATTTTTGAAGGCGGTTTTTATATTTTTATTTTAATAGTTTTTTAGTTCCACTTTTTTAGGAAGTCGGTTTTATGTTTTTTAAAACTTTTTTTTTAATTTCACAGTTTTTTTTAGTAATTTTTTGCTATTAACCCTTAATGCAATGACTTAAGGTTTCATTTTAAAAATGACGCTGACGCGATGTCGCGAGTTATACATTTTTTACCCACCTAAAAAAGTGCCAAGCGCCGCTAAAGAAGTTTTCACTTCAAAAACCTCAGGGTTATCCCCTTTCAAATAAAAAAAAAAGAATTTTCAAGATCGGCCAATTGACGGAGTAATCGCGTAACAAACATAAAAAAAAAACATACCGTCGAATTGAGAATCTCTTAGGTCTAAAGTAAATTACTCGTGAAGACAAATGCAACGAGCCCAAACACGATGGGTTTATCATGTGTAGTTTAGGAGTTCCTATGGCCACCTTCTGTCTCCATCATCAGACCAGCTCGATGGTACTCGTACCATAATAATTAATAAATTAAGCGCACCTGGCCGGTCGGAAAAGATAAAAAATTTCAAATTTAGAATATTCATGAAACAAGGGTCCGAATATGTATCACTAGTGTATCGATTCATGTATTTCAATAGGACAGAGAAAATTTCAAAATATTAGGTATTTAATACTTTTTAGTTCTTTTTGTTTTGTTTTTTGGAAATCGGTTTTATATTTTTTAAAACAGTGTTTATTTCATTCTTTTTAGTAATATTATTATTAATATTACATAAAAAAGAATAATCGAAATCGATTGAAGTGGTACAGAATTATTCGCCATATGTGTCAGACTGCAAATTGCTGAATAAGTCCACATCACAAAAGTTTTGCTGAAGGTAACCACACACCATACTAATTTATCAAACTGAAAATTGCCGAAAACGACCACATCATAAGTTTTGCTGAAGGTAACCACACACCATAGTATTATGTTGATTTTTCGAAAACCACTGAAACAATTTCGATAAAATTGAAATGGGACCACCTCGGAAGTATGACCTAACAAACAAAAAAAGAATTTTCTAAATCGGCCCTCAATTGACGGAGAAATCGCGTAACAAACATACAAAAAAAAAAAAAAGACATACAGACGAATTGAGAACCTCCTCCTTTTTTTGGAAGTCGGTTAAAAAACAATATGATCATGTTGCATAATATTACATATCAAGTATAGATAAAACAATCATAGAAATAGTTCGACAAATGTGTAAAGGTTTGCGCCCAACTCCCTAAACTAGCCGATTCGGCTGTGCTATAGAGAGCAGAAGCGCTAGGAAGCTTTGTACTAGATGGATAGAAAAAATACACATATTTAATAGTTAGGGAGGTGAGATCGCTAAATGGCGGCATTCTCGAGCACCGTCGAGACCTATTAAAATCGAAATATGAAGTAATTTCGAAAAGAAAAGCTAGTTTGGTAAAAACCATTTTAGCGGTGGTCTGGCGTGTACGGCTTTTCAAAAATGTAAAAAAAAAAACAGTTACTTGGGCATTCTCGAGCACGTCAGATATTCATACCACGTATGCCCCAAGTGCCTCTGATAACAACGGTATACTAATCTGCCGATTTGCGTGGTGGGGGTAGGCATACAAAATAGTCAAAAATCCGAAAAAAAAATGTACTCGAGAGCGTCAGATTTTCAGAAGGGGTGTTAAGTAGGCCCCAAGGAAGCTCCATTAAAAAAAACTGACGATTTCGGCGTGACGATAACTTACGACAAATTTTTGAAAATGCAAAAAAACCCGTTCTTTTCAAATACTCGAGAGCGTTAGATTTTTATAGGGAGGGTTTAAAATGTTGACAAAAATGTTGGTGGGTTCTCTTAATCTGACGAAAAAAAGTTTATTTTTTTATTTTTCTGATAAAACGGGGAATTTAGGAATGACAATAAAGCAATAGATACAATCAACGTAAATGTAGAAGGGCCGTATTTGACCGAAGGGAATCACTGACGTGGCACCAAGTTCATCCGGTGTTATGGGCTGACATCACGGATGTTGTAGGTGATGAAGCCAACCGTGTCAGCATCAAAAAAAAAAAAGATGAATCGTAGTAAAAATTGTATTTTTAAACAGATACGCGGAACTTTTTTTGAGTCCACAAAAATTTTTGAGAAGCTTTAGGAAAAAAAAGTTTGAGATATAATAAAAGTTAGATAATTTACTTTTTTAATTTACTTTTTTATTTATTCACTGTTTAGTGGGGTCCACGGTGCCATCTTCGCCTCCTCAGTCCCGTACTGGAGGAATGCGTCGAATTTGGCACTACGCGTCAGCAGATTGGGATGGGATGCGAGAACACTTCGCATCCTACCCTTGGAGAGAGATCTGCTTCAGTTCGGACGATCCGTCGCAATGTGCTAATACCGTTGCCGAGGTGGTTATGGGGGCAATGGAAATGTTTATTCCCAGCGCCTCTGTCCACCTCGGTGGTAAAAGCCAGCCATGGTACAGCCGCGACTGTGCTGATGCTGTTGCAGCTAAATGCGCAGCTTATCGTGCATGGTCGCGCGCTCGTGCCGGACGTGATTCAAACGTATCCGAATTGAAGAAGGAATACAAACGCCTCTCCAGATCCTGCAAAAGGGTTATTGCCAGGGCCAAATTTGACCACATCGGCAGAATCGGCGATAGACTGAACCAATACCCAACTGGGAGCCGTGAGTTCTGGTCTCCCGCCAAATCTGTCGAGTCAAATTTCTGCCGCTCCTCTCTTCCACCTCTGCAGTGTCCTGGAGGCTCACTTGCCCACTCCGCAAAGGAGAAAGCCGACTTACTGGTATCTCTCTTTGCGGGGAACTCAAACCTGGACGATGGAGATGCCACTCCCCCATCCATACCTAGGTGTGAGAACTCCATGCCGGAAGTGCAGTTTCGACAACGGACTGTACGGGCGGAGCTTCTCTCCCTAGACGTCAGGAAAGCGAGTGGGCCGGATAGGATTCCTGCATTGGTGTTAAAAAGGTGTGCTCCCGAGCTGGCTCCAGTGCTGACGCGCCTATTCCGTCTCTCCTACTCCAAAGGCCGTGTGCCGGCGGCCTGGAAATCAGCGTTTGTGCAAGCGGTCCCCAAAAAGGGTGACCGTTCAAACCCGTCAAACTACCGACCTATAGCGATTACCTCCCTTCTCTGTAAGGTGATGGAGCGCATTATAAATGCGCAGCTCATGAAGTACCTAGAGACGAATGACCTCATCAGCGATCGACAATACGGCTTCCGGCCAAAACGATCTGCTGGTGATCTCCTAGCGTACGTCACTCACCTTTGGGGGGAATCGCTTGAAGGTCATGGTGAATCCTTGGCAATTGGCCTTGATATTGCCAAGGCATTTGACCGGGTTTGGCACAAGTCGCTCTTGAGTAAATTGCCGGCTTACGGACTTCCTTCTGGCCTCTGTGACTGGGTCGCCGACTTCCTACATGGGCGTAGCATTCAGGTCCTAGTGGACGGTTGCTCGTCGGACGCCATGTCAGTGAACGCCGGTGTACCACAAGGATCTGTGTTGTCACCCACGCTGTTTCTTCTGCATATAAATGATAATGCGAAGAGAGCGGCGTTCACACCGGCTCCTTCATTCCAAGGCACGTCGCTTAAATTAAGCGAACACCTCGGGGTCCTTGGAGTCGAACTGTCGCACGACCTGAACTTTCGTCGCCATATCGAGGGGAAGGCCAAGCTGGCTTCTAAAAAGCTGGGCGTACTCAATAAGGTGCGACGGTACTTCACGCCGGACCAAAAGCTGCTTCTGTATAAATCGCAGATCAGGTCCTGCTTGGAGTACTGCTCGCACCTGTGGGATGGCTCTGCCAAATACCAGCTTGCGCCTCTAGACTCAATCCAGCGTCGAGCCGTGCGACTAGTGGGTGACCCCGAAGTGTCCTGCGATCTAGAACCACTGCAACACCGTAGGGATGTCGGCTCCCTAAGTGTGTTCTATCGCTTATTCCATGGGGAGTGCTCGGAGGAGCTGTTTAATGCGATCCCGCCGTCCCCTTTCCACCTTCGCACCACGCGCACTGGGCAGGGATTGCATCCCTACACGCTGGACTTACCGCGGATGCGTACCAATCGATTCTGCAGATCTTTCCTCTACAGAACCGGTAAACTCTGGAACGCTCTGCCTGCCCATATCTTTCCCCCCAAGTACAGTCTCGGGTCCTTCAAGAGGGGCGTGAATGGGCACCTGTCAAACCGGCATGGCATTCGCAACCCCCCCATACGACCGAATGTCCATGGGCGTCGTTAGACACCTTATGGGTGGCTCGACGCCATAGGTCGCGCTGTCAATAAAAAAAAAAAAAAAAATGTAATCATCGTTCTTTCATATCAATTTTTTTTGTAACTCCCTCCGTTTTCTAGATATACTAAAAAAAACCGAGAGTTTGTGTTTTTATGATGCTATAAGTCCAAAAGTTTTGACTTTAGACAAAAATATAAAGATACCTTTTTTGTCTAAAATAAAATAACCTTTTTTTTTTATTTGAGCCTTTTTTTTTGGAAAATGTATCGTTTGTGATTTATATGCCGCAACGCGTTTTTCGGAAGACGAAATGGCTCCTCCACACTTCCGGTCATGCGGAAACCGGCAGATTTTGTATTTTTTGTAAGTTTTAGATTATATTCTTCAAAATAAAAAAAAAATTGATCGCGCTCGAGAATACCGGGTGAACGTTTTTTTTACAAGTTCGCGACCCTATAACTTTGCGGTGTCAAGGACTTATCGTCAAATTAGTAAAATTTTGTCATAAAACACTAAAATCAACCCCAAATATCTTAATCTGACGCGCTCGAGTATTTCAGACTATCGATTTTTTTTTACTAATCTGATCGTCTATCCTAGGCGCGCGTCACTAGATAAAGAGCTAATTTTTTTAATTTTTTTTTTTATTGAAACTGACACGGTTGGCTACATCACCTACAACATCCGTGATGTCAGCCCATAACACCGGGTGAACTTGGTGCCACGTCAGTGCTTCCCTTCGGTCGTGCCGGCTACACTGAACTGGACGGAAAACACAAACTATTTACATAGCCGTTTCGACCGACCTTTCATTCAGTGCGGTGGTACCAACCCGGGTGGGTTAAGCCCTACCACTTAGTAATATAAGAAGGGAGTCATATCCCTTAGTCGCCTTTAATTTTAAGCTAATACTTTCCAAAGTTGTTCTATTAGGTCTAAGGTATCTCTCATAACTGATGCGCTCGAGTATGCCCGAAAAATCCCCTATTCGCCTCCCTAACTATAATAAGTCTTTGTCTTCGATCATAAACATTATTTTTTCCGTCTACGGTCTATGCAGTCAAACAGAACTCTAAGGAATATGACTGATCTTGCTCTCAAGCTTTATTTTCGGTAGACAGTAGGCATTGATTTTATAAAATCAATGACAGTAGGCGATTTTATTATGTGGATAGTAATTCAAATACTTGTAATAATAATATGTATGAAAAAAAAATACTCTGTGAAGTTTCTTGCCGGTTCTTCTTCGTCGGTGTAATCGAACTGGATAGAAGACATTGCGACAAGTTCGAGCGCAGTCTAACTGCCATACCAGCCCCCTACTAGGTGGTAGGCTCAAATTGTAGCCGACTGGGTTGGTACCACCGTACTGGATGTAAGATGGCCGCATAGCAGCCTCGGCCGTGTTCTCCTCTAGTCCAGTATAGCCAGCAATTCAGGGAACTCTCCGGTATGGCACCCACCTTCTCGGAGGTGATATTGGCTGGTCGGAGCACGCGCTTTGTCCCCTCCGACTCAGCCACCCATACCGGATAATAAAAAATATAATAAGAATACTCAATAAACAATGCATCTAATTTTATAGTATTGTTGTGTGCAAGTTTTCCCTTTATAGTACATTTAAATACAAGACTAGTACCAACCCGGTCGCATTAGACATTTTCTAAAGGGAAGTCTCCTGCATGGCACCTTCTCGGACGTGCATCGTCGGTCGGAGCATGTGCTCTGGCCGCTTTGACTCATCCACCCATACAACAAACAAAAAACAACCTGTTAAGGTAAAGTGAAGGGACATTCAGTTTACAAATCCGAAACACTTCTCCAGTGCATTCTGTGCGAGTTATTACGATTACGATGGATGGATCACTGAAACTGGTTTAAAAAAGAAGACCGTCTTTTATTAACAAAACATTCGAACAGAATCCATTTCAATCACGAACTGCATTCTGTGCCGGTTCGAGTAATTGCTTAACTATACCTATCGCAGAAAACAGAACAATAGATCTTACCTAGAAGAATTTATTCAATGATGCAGCAAAAGTGTTCGCAGTTTCCGGTAAATGAAACGTAGGCGTGCATTTCGTGATCAGTTTTGTTTTCTTTGTTCTCGACGGTATTAATACAATTTGTATGGACATAATCTTAAAGCTAAAGACTTTCTACGCTATTTTGATACGCTAAACTTACTAGATACTGCTGGTTTGTATGGTAATAATTTGTTATAAGAAAAACATTAAATGTCAGTTGGAATTGAAATGTCTTTTACATAGCAGCAAACTCACTAACTGGCGACGAAAATTATTAAAAAAATCCACGCCATCATGGCGAAATCGACCATCGGAGAGTTCCACGAGGAGAGCGACACATGGGCGCTGTATGTGGAACGCATGGAGAACTGGTTTCTGGCGAATGATGTGAGCAAGGAAAATAAGGTACCATTCATGATAGCTTCTATGGGGAGAGACGCTTATGAGATCGCTTCCGCTTTATGTTATCCTAAAAAACCAGCAGAAAAAACATACGTGGAGTTGGTGCAAATCATGGACGAGCATTTAGGGAATTGGTCATCCAAGTTGGTCGAGCGGCACAAATTCCGCCAGTACAAACAACAGCAAGGAAGCATAGAACAATTTGTACTTCAGTTAAAAAAACTCGCTCGTTTCTGTGAATTCGGCGACCAGATAGAAGAACATCTGAAGGAACAATTCATATGTGGGCTTTCAAATGACAGCATTCGTCAGCGATTGTTTGAGGTAGATGTACAGAATCTTTCTGAAGCAGTAAAGCTAGCTATATCCTTGGAAGTAGCAAAAAAGAATGTATCTACGACATCTGAGAGTGCTGTACATTCTGTGACGACCAAGCCACGGGAACCGGCGAGCCGTGTTTTCGGAAGGAGTGACGGAGGCGGCGGCAACAGACAACGTGAACCCAGGTCCGGTCCCTCGCGTACCACTCGCGTAGAGTACAATACGCGCGGAGGGCGGCGCCCGACGGCTGCCGAGGGCAGGTGCGATGTATGCGGTTTTGAACACAAGATGGAAAATTGCAAATTTCGATTTCATACTTGTCGAGTATGCCTCAAGAAAGGGCACCTACAGAAAATGTGTCCGGAGAGTCAGTCTCACTATTTTCTGGAGGAAGAGAAGGAACATCGAGCGAAGCTAGAAGAGGTAACATTTAGCAATAATAACCTATCTGCTGAAGATGACGATGAAGAAATACAGGTCAATGTGTGTGTGGAAGGCGAAAAGTTGACCATGGAAGTGGACACAGGTGCCAAAGTATCATGCATCAGCACTGATCTACCTATATTTGAAGAAGTTGCGTCATCTAAAACTGCAGCCTGTCAATGTTAGGTTAAGGTATTATACTGGGGAATGCGTTCCTGTGTATGGTATGGTGCAGCCGCTTGTCGAGTATCAAGGAATGAAGAAACGGTTAGATTTATTTATAATCGAGAGAGCCAAAACTTGCTTGTTGGGCAGACGCTGGATGAAAACTTTAAATATTCATGTATCATTTCCAGTAGCAATCAATCAGCTCACGCACGGTGGTGTAGGACATCGTGTTTCTAAATTTAATGAAACAAAGTTTGTTGACAGATATTCTGAGGTGTTTGCTGACGGACTGGGACGATACACCGGTGATGCTGTCGCAATGAGGGTTCGGGCGGATGCTGTGCCAGTATATTTAAGGGCGAGACCGCTACCGTATGCTCTCAGAGACAAAGTTGAGGATCAATTAAACAAAAGCATACAGGAAGGTATATTACAACCAGTAGAATCTTCAGAGTGGGCCACGCCTATTGTTCCTGTCTTAAAAAAAGATGGTAGCATATGTATCTGTGCTGATTATAAAACTACTGTCAATAAAGTTTTAGAGGTTGACCGTTTCCCCTTTCCACGTGTGGATGATTTGTTGGCTAGTATACAGGGTGGTGAGCATTTCAGCCAAATCGATTTAGCTCAGGCTTATTCGCAATTGGTACTTAGAGAACAAGATAGGAAATATACAGTAATCAACACACATCGAGGCTTGTTCCAGTACACTAGGTTAGTGTTTGGACTTTCTTCGAGTCCAGGAATATTCCAAAGGAGGATAGAGGAAATTCTAAACGGCATACCTAACATAGTCGTGTATCTAGACGATATATTGACCACTGGTAAGAACGAAGATGAACACATTCAAGCGTTAAATGCTGTTTTCGACCGGCTTAAGGACTGCGGTCTGCGAGTGAAGAAAGAGAAGTGTAAGTTTTTTCAACACTCTGTTGATTATTGGGTTAAAAGATTTCTAAAGAAGGGGTTTCAGCATGCGATGATAAGTTGAAGGCTATCAAAGAAGCACTGACGCCGACTAATGTAACTGAATTACGAGCGTTCATAGGCCTCGTTATGTATTACGGAAGGTTTGTGCAGGGCATTAGTACTATTTTGAATCCGCTTTATTCACTTTTAAAGAAGAAAATCGTTTTCGAATGGAATACAGCTTGTGACAGGGCGTTTGCAGAGATTAAGCGAATAATGATATCGCCACAAGTATTAGCTCACTATGATCCAAATAATCAACTGATTTTAACATGTGATGCCAGCTCTGTTGGTGTAGGAGCAGTTTTGTCCGCCATCACAGCGCAGGGGGAGAGGCCACTAGGATTCAGTTCGCGTACATTAAACTCCGCGGAACGTGGCTACTCGCAGATAGACAAAGAAGCTTTGGGCATAATTTTTGGAGTAAAAAAATATCACCAGTATTTATATGGTAGGCGGTTCATCCTCAGAACAGATCATAAACCGCTGGTCTCAATTTTTGGACCAAAAAAAGGCATTCCAATAATGGCAGCGAGTCGTTTGCAACGGTGGGCAGTTTTACTCTCTGGTTACAACTACGATATCGAGTATATTTCTAGTAAGAATAATAGTGCTGACGCATTGTCTCGTCTACCTTGCCAGGGTAACGCGCAAGAGTTACAAGAAGAGTGCACGTATTTGAATTATGTTGAAGCTGAGCTACCTTTAAACTATATGCAGGTAAAATCAAACACAGAAAAGGATCCCATACTCAGTAGGGTATTGCGCTTAGTGCAGACAGGGTGGCCGTCTTCTTGTCCAGATCCAGAGCTATTACCCTTCTTCCGCAGGCGAGACGAATTGTATTCGGAGCTCGGTTGTATAATGTGGGGGCATAGAGTCATTATACCTCCAAAATTGAGACAAAGGATCTTGACAGAACTGCATTCAAGTCACATGGGAATAGTAAAAACGAAAAGTATCGCACGTAGTTATGTGTGGTGGCCCAAAATAGATGCAGACATTGAGGAGATTTGTAAACGATGCGAGGTTTGTGCAGCTGAGGCACCGGCTCCTCCGCGAGCACCTCCATCTCCTTGGAAGTACTGTAGTAAGCCTTGGAGTAGAACACATTTGGATTTTTAGGTCCATATTTGGGTGTTATGTACTTGGTGATCAAGGACACCACAAGTAAATGGTTTGAAGTATTTACGATGAACAGAACGAATGCATCGAGCGTAATACAAAGGTTGAGAGAGACGTTTGCTAGATTCGGGGTTCCAGAGATCGTAGTAGCAGACAATGGCCCTCCATTTAATGGAGGAGAATACGCGGCATTCTTGAGACAAAACGGCATTAGAATGGAATTTAGTCCAGTTCATCACCCTCAGTCAAACGGAGCAGCAGAGGACGCGGTAAAAATTCTGAAACAGAGATTAAAGAAGGCAACTAGGGAAAAGGCAAATGTAGGTTTAGTTTTAAAACAGTTTCTTCTCACTTATAGAAACACAGAAGTTAGCGAGACAGGGTCATCACCTGCAATGCTGTTGCAGCGTAGGCGTCTACGTACCGCACTCGATCTGTTGAGGCCTGATGTTGGTGACAGAGTACTCGAGGCTCAGCAGAGCCGGACAGCCGCTAGCACAGGAGTGGAGAGGAGCTTTGTTATCGGTGATTTGGTATGGGCACGCTATTTCTTAGGGAACGATCGTTGGGTGTCTGGAGTTGTAAAAGAATTGTTAGGTTCCAGATTATACACGGTGGAAAGGGAAAACGGTCAAACCATCAAAAGACATATAGATCAATTGAGATCGCGTCACCCAAATACACAAATCGAGACGTCTGAACGTCAACAAACGACTATGCCTACTTCTGAAGATTCGAATCAAACATCAGGCGAGGATGACACGGTCGTACTTCCTCAGAAGCCAAATTCCTTAGAACAAATGACACCTCCGCCTGCTGAAGCATCAGCGTCGGCACCCCCCGACCCTCAGCCCCCAGCGCCACCAGTGTTTTTACGTTGTTCCACACGTCAGCGCCGCCCTCCCGACAGATTTATATATATAAGTATATATAAGTAAAAATATATGTAAGTAAACAGAATAAATAGTTTAGTTACATACCTTAAAAATTTATTTTTAGGAAGAGATAACCAGAGGTATTGTAGGAGATGTATTGTGTTAGTTTTGTTTAAGAAAATATATAAAAAAAAAACATTTTTATTTTTTGTTTAGGGTTCTGCTTCATTGTATATAGAGGGAAGTTATATAATTTGTAATAAGTGTGAGGGTGGTTTGTATGGTAATAATTTGTTATAAGAAAAACATTAAATGTCAGTTGGAATTGAAATGTCTTTTACATAGCAGCAAACTCACTAACTGCGTCTAATAATTCGGTAGAAATGGATTTCTCGCTGTCACCACTGATTTAGAGTATTAACTGCAAGAATATAGGAGCCCAAAGGTTGACTGGAAGAAATCAATTAAAGTGATAAAGTCCACCTTTGCACGCTACTGTTCTCTTGTTTCTGTGTGAAGTATTGTTAATTTCTATTGCTCTTCTGTATTATATCTTCTGTCTTCTGGATCTCTGTTTGTGTTTTTGTGTGCAATAAACTTCGACAATAAAGCATTTCTATTCTATTCTATTCTATTCTAATATAATAGGAGTGGAGAGGCCGAAACTTCAAGACAATAATTTTTTTATAGAAAGCGCGACGTCTGGTTCCGTGCCACTCATAAGGTGTCTAACGACGCCCATAGACATTCGGTCCCAGGCGGGGCTTGCGATTGCCATGCCGGCCTGATAGGTCCTGATTCACGCCTCTCTTGAAGGATCCGAGACCGTACTTGGGGGGAAATATGTGGGCAGGGGAGCGGTCCAGAGTTTACCGGTTCTGTGGAGGAATGATCTGCAGAACCGATTGGTACGCTTCCGCGTTAAGTCCGGCGTATAGGGGTGCAATGCAATCCCTGCCCAGTGTGGGTTGTGGCGGGATCGCGTCAAACAGCTCCTCCGAGCATTCGCCATGGAATAAGCGATAGAACACATTTAAAGGTCGCCGACATACTACGTTGTAGTATGTATACTTATTACTAACATTATTGAGTTGATACAAATGACGTATCAAAAATTTTACAAAGGCTCTTTACACCTGATTCACTTAATTAAGCCCTTGCAGTCAGAACTTCAAAAACAAAACAAAAATCTGTTTTTGATCTTGCTCTCAAGCTGTATTTTCAATCGACTGTAGGCGGTGTTATTATGTGGATAGTCACTAAACGCTTGTAAAAATTATTATGAAAAAAAAGCCCTGCGAAGTTTCTTACGGGTTCTTCTTCGTGGGTGTAATCGAATCGGATAGAACAAATTCACAGATTACCAATATATATGAACAAATTGTAACAAATTCGAGTACAGTCATGCTGTCTAATGAATGCTTAATAAGCAATATACAATATACATCCCTACGAAATTGCAGTGGTACTAGATCTCTGGACACGTCGTTATATATAATAATTTCCTAAGCAGCTGAAGTGTGTGCCAAGTGTACCTGAGTGCACTGGTTGGCAGGTTCGATACGCACGGTCTAGCCCGAGAGCTAGACTGCACCCAATATTTTCTTTTGCCGGCGTTCCGGGCGAACTCTTTTAATTACGTTTATTTTCTACCTTAGCATCTCGCAGCGAACTCCTCTCAGATTTGGAATGGCCGCCGGCGAGGTGGTGTGCCTAATGAAATAAATTGCATTAAGACCATACTGTGCGCCCCGGGATCCCATACTTAGTACTTACGTAATCAAGCGATCACTTCAACACCATATTTTGGCATAGGGCAAACAAAATATGTTTGTCGACTTTGTATTGATTTTTTTTTAATCAAGATGTGTTTTAAGACAAGAGAAGCAGAGTTTCTAATCAAGTTGTGTGATTTAAGATTAAAATTTGTTTTTACTGAGACAGTAAAAACAAATTTTTATCTTAAATTAATTTGATAAAAATACATCGAATGCTTCTTGGTATTTCAAACATAAGCTGTTACACTTAGATTTAGCAATTCTCCCGGAGCACGTTTTCGTGGCGCTCAAATTTCAGTGCATACCAGTGCATTAACGAGCAGTCATTGTTTTTTTTTTATGTGAAGCACGAATCACGACATAAGGCGCGCGCCAGACTAACACAGAGGTGTAGTCCGACGGCACCCACGGGTATTAGGATATTTAAGGGGGCTGCAAATACCTTGTCATGGGCTGACATCACGAATGTTTTAGGTGATGTAGCCAACCGTGTCAGTTTCCATAAAAAAAAATGTTCTAGGTAGTCCTTATTACCTATAGTTCTGATTAGTTATGTTTATTTCATTGCGTTGCGAGCCATGCCTTGCACCAACTTATCTGTATATTAGGTGGAATGGAAGGAAACACTAACAGAGTAAAATAATGTTTCCTCTAATAGAATAATAATATTACTAGCTGTTGCCCGCGGCTTCGCTCGCGTGAAATTTGTATTCCAAAGAAGAATGTAAGTAACTAAGGGCGAGTCCGAAGGCCGAGCTGCGTTCAGGTAATCGATAAACCTTCTCAAAGAAAGTAACTAACTAAGGGCGAGGCCGAAGGCCGAGCTGCTTTCAGGTTAACGATAAACCTTTCTCAAATAAAGGAAGTAAGTAAGGGCGAGGCCGAAGGCCGAGCTGCGTTCAGGAAGACGATAAACCTTCTGGAAGAAAGGAAGGAACTAAGTGCGAGGCCGAAGGCCGAGCTGCGTTCAGGTAAACCAAAAACCCTCTTCCGCCTTCGGGCCTCGCCCTTAAAGACTTCCTTTCTTCGATAGAATATAATATCGTTTACTCAATCTATTTATTTCATGAAAATAAAAAAGTAATATTAATAACTAAAGAATTAAAACCTACCTAACAAACATTAAAATAAATATCAAAACGGGCATTTTCAAATGTTCTTAGAGCATTTGCGGCATTACCCCGCTGGATGGTAAGGCTTACCCTTTGAATGCAGTACATAAGCCCTTGATGGCGGGACAACAGTTGCTTCAACCAGCAGAGGCCAAAGCCCCTTTTGGCTTCACTGCTCCTCGGACCGAGGGTTTCAACCGCAAACACAACAAATTCGAAATCTTGAATTATATTTCTATATTTGTTGCGTTTGAGGCTCTCCGCCCCAGACTCGGCCGCGCCAGCCGCTCTTGAAGATGTCCTAACGTGACTTGGAGCCAATGTGAGAACACAAGTGGCGTCCCACATCCAAGAACAATCCTTAGTTCATGGCACTAAGGTGATAGCATTGGGCATCTTGCCATGCAGCCGGGAATAACCGCGAGGTTCTAGGATATTTGCCGTCAGAAGCGTGGACTTTATAATAAAATTTAAATTAAATTAACTCAATCTTAATATTAATTAACTTTATTCGAGATGGTTTAGCTTCTTCCTGAACGCAGCTCGGCCTTCGGCCTCGCCCTTAGTTACTTGCTTTCTTCGAGATGTTAGAACGTAGCTCGGCCTTCGGCCTCGCCTTAGTTACTTACTTTCTTCAAAAATGTTTACCTTCTTCCTGAACGCAGCTCGGCCTACGGCCTCGCCCTTAGTTACTTGCTTTCTTCGAGATGGTTTATGGTCTTCCCGAATAGAGCATGGCCTTCGGCCTCGCCCTTAATTACTTACTTTCTTCAAGATCGTTTAACTTCTTCCTGAACGCAGCTCGGCCTTCGGCCTTGCCCTTAGTTACTTGCTTTCTTCGAGATGGTTTTTCAATTATCAGAACGTAGCTCGGCCTTCGGCCTCGCCTTAGTTACTTACTTTCTTCAAGATGCTTTAGCTTCTTGCTGGACGCAGCTCGGCCCTCGGCCTCGCCCTTAGTTACTTGTTTCTTCGAGATGGTTTTTCAATTATTCGAACGTAGCTCGGCCTTCGGCCTCGCCTTAGTTACTTACTTTCTTCAAGATGGTTTAGCTTCTTCCTGAACGCAGCTCGGCCTGCGGCCTCGCCCATAGTTACTTACTTTCTTCGAGAAGGTTTATGGTCTTCCAGAACAGAGCTCGGCCTTCGGCCTCGCCCTTAGTTACTTACTTTCTTCAAGAATGTTTTTCTTCTTGCTGAACTCAGCTCCGCCTTCCGCCTCGCCCTTAGTTACTTTCATCGAGAAAGAATATCGTTTACGTGAGCGCAGATCCGCCTTCGGGCCCGCCTTTAATTACTTACTTTCTTTTTTTGAAATACGAATTTCACGCGAGCGAAGCCGCGGGCAACAGATATATAAATTTTATTGCACCGATGACAGCGACATAACTTCGACTTTCAATTATATTTTTTTATTTATCAAACAAATTGTCACCGGCCAGCTCACGTCGGGATGACAGTTCTCCGTTGTCAACATGACATTTAAAATTGTTTTTTACCTTTACTTTGGATTACGTGATTTTTATTATATTTTTTAATTATTATGTTAATCCGGGATAGACACTGTCACTATAAAAATTTCGTCAAATTCCGTTCAGTGGTTTTTGCGAGATGAGCGTACAAATAGACATTTTTGCATTTACGATTTTATTATATGTATAGAAAGAATAGATATAATATGTATAGACTATTGTGTTCAAGTTATAAAAAAGAAGAACTGTCATTTTCGTTGTATCTACTTGTTTTTAAATTTCGAATGAATATTTTATTCAAATTGTATTTGCTGCCAGTTCTCAAGATATAATTATGTACTTTGGACTACGTGATTTTAAACGCGCAATAATGTTTAAAATTGTTTAATTTTTTTTAATTTTGTTATTTTTTTTTACGTATTATGTTAACCCGGCATATAAACTGCCACTATACAAAGTTTCGTCTAATTCCGTTCAGTGGTTTTTGCGTGATGCGCGTACAGACAAACAAACAAACAAACAAACAAAAATTTTAAACACTGTTCTAATATTTTCAGTATCTCATTTTAAGCCACCCTGGTTAGTTTTTTTCCGAATACATTCAATGTACAGACTTTCTTACCTTTACGATTTTATTATATGTATATAGATAGATAACAGGGCGGTGGGTGGCGAGAGTGGTTTGGGCATCGGCTTCTCATGCGAGAGGTCCGAGGTTCGAATCTGGAATGCGTGTACCAATGAGTTTTTTCTGAGTCCCTTCCCTTGCCCCTTACTAGGTGGTAGGCTCAAATTGTAGCCGAATGGGTTGATACTACCGGACTGGATGTAAGATGGCCGCATAGCCTCGGTTGTGTTCTCCTCTAGTCCAGTATAGCCAGCAATCCAGGAAAGTCTCCGATATGGCACCTACCTTTTCAGACGTGATATTGGCTGGTCGGAGCATGGCTTTGGCCCCTCCGACTTAGTGACCCATAGCGGATTACATAAAAATAAAAATATATAAACTAGTTGTGGTTGCGGCTACGCTGATCCGCTCTCGCGGTAAAGTTGCTGGAAACTGTATGTAAATCGGTTGAGTAGTTTTCGAGTAAATCACATGAAAGCTAACCGAATTGGTAGATTTTTTCCGAGTGCGTGCACTTTCGACCCTACTGTTCAGTTGTAGGAGATATGGTCAGACAAATAGATAGATAGATATGTCGCATTACTTATGAAAAAAAAAACAGCAAGCGAATAGGTTGAACTGCTCTTAAGCTATAAGCGAACGTACATACCACACAGAGGGTAAATGTTGAAACTTATAATATGTAGGGATAACTCACGAACATTGGAATAGCGCTCTTGAATTATTAATCTATTTTTTTTTTAATGTAGTACTGGCGACGCGACTGGCCGCCGAGAAAGAAAAAAATCCTTCCACAATCAAATGAGACAGCGAAAGTGCGACATTCCTTTGTTTTTTCAGACAGTTCAACAAGAAAATTTTCTGAAGATACGAAATTTACAACTGAAATAAATGAAATTGTTTGTGCTAGTGTTGACGGCATTGGCGGGGGCGGCGTGGGGCGGAAGGATTCAGAGGGCTCCGGGGGAGGCTGAGAGAGCTGGCCAGGAGTTGGCAGTGCACCGGGAGGCTTCGCGGGACTGCAAGAGCAAGTGCGCGACCAACATTGCTTCGAAGGCTGCAGCGGAGGCGAAGGCTGCCCAGGACGCGCAGAACTCGGCCGGCGCGCAAGCTGCTCATCAGGTACTCATCAACTCCTAATTCGTCTAGTTTTTGCTCATCACCATCATCGGCCTGTGCTGCTGGACATGGGCCTCTCCCAAGGCACGCCACCGCATGCGCTCTTCGACTCCTCTCGTCCATCCGCTCACGGCTACCTTTTTTAGATCGTCTATCCACCCAGCCGTTGGTTTTTGTTGCTCAAACAATTATTCAAATTGTTGCTGCGTTTATCCGCAGTCTCGCTCGTATGATTTTTTGATTCAGTTCGTTAGATTGTAACTAGGCGTATCCTCTCGCAACACATTTGAATGTTATAATAAATTGTTGCAGCGATGAAGATTTTACTTTATCTCTTCGAACCTCCTCCCAAATACTTCCTTGTAGAGTGTTTTCATTTTACGAAGGCACGAGGGGTAGGAGGTAGGAAGTGGTGTGAGACCGCGCGGAGCTCAGTAGGGGACGACTCGGTTCGACGGAGCGATGCGGAGACGTGTAGAACGGGTGTACCGACCTGGCATCGATTTCGTTCTCTACTGAGCTCCGCGCGGTCGTCTCTCGCACCGCTTCCTACCTCGTAGCCCTCGTGTCTTCGTAAAATTAAAACACTCTACTTTGTGGTCTCAAAAATTGTCGAATGCTTTTCAACAGTTTTGTTGACGCACTGTCCCTTTCCCCGACCAGGTGAAGACGCAGCTTGCCGAGAGGGCTCTGCAGGCGGCGAAGGCTGCCGAGGCTGCGCTGGCCGGCAAGCAGGCCGTGGTGGAGCAACTCCAGCAGGAGCTCAAGGAGGCCGAGGCGGTCGTCGCCGAGAGCAGTGCCAACGTCCACCAGCAACAGGCGCTCGTGAATGCGGCAATGCAAGCGGCTCAGCAGGCGGCTGCCATGGTAACTATGAGCTTAACACTTAAGAATAAAAATAAGAATAAGAAATATATTTATTTTTTCCTTTCAGCATTACATGATTAAAACACACATTTAGACAGTCAAAGAAATAACAACAAGGAAATAATAATTAAAACACATCATCATCATCATCATCATCATTATCAGCCTGTATCGGTCCACTGCTGGACATAGGCCTCTCCCAAGGCACGCCTCCACACGCGACACCCCGCCTGGGTGGACAGACGACCTAAAAAAGGTAGCCGGGAGTGGATGGATGAGAATTAAAACACACATTCAAATAATTACGGAACAGGAAAAAAAAGGACTCGACACAGCCTATGCTGAGTCTAGTGAAGATTTCACTAGACTCAGCGCTGTATTTAAGTCCAGCCCCTGAACAATTGAAATTTAACAAGTTTAATTAAATTCTTCAATTATCATGGTCCATGTTCGTGTTGATGCCGCCGTGACAGACTAGCGGTGAGACTTGACGGACGGACGGCGAACGAACGAATTAACGTTTAATTTTTCCAAAATTGTTTATTGTTTATTGGGCGTTCTGAAGGCAGTAAGAATGCTCTCCAACTTGTCACAATTGGTTCTATCTATAGTTTGTTTCCAAATACAGTTTTGAACGCTGGCTGAAGGACAATGTATTTACTATCCTCATTAATCTGGTTATGTGATTCGGCCTACTAAATATTTTAATTACAATAAAATATGTTGGCATTCATCGCTAATTTATTTCATTTATTCTTCACCAGTTTTTCATTATATCTTCTTTCTTTTATATGTATATATATATATATATATATATATATATAACTGGAAACTGACACGGTTGACTACATCACATACAACATCCGTGATGTCAACCCATAACACCTTGATGAACTAGGTGCCATGTCAGTGCTTCCCTTCGGTCGAGTCGGCTGCAATGAACTGGAGGGAAAACAAAAACTATTTACATGGCCGTTTCGACCGAATTTACATTCAGTGCGGTGGTACCGACCCGGGCGGGTTAAACCCTACCACCTAGTAATGTAAGAAGGTAATACATTATTTATGAGTAAACCTACTTCACACTGAACTTGTGGTCACACACTTTCCGTTCATTTAATTAAATTAAACATTATTTTCGTTTGTAGTACTAGGTGAACATGCAGCTCGAAGATGTGATTCTGTTATATAGTTTTTTGCAAGTTTTTCGAGTTTGTCCATATTACTTACTACTCGTAGTTCAATTTCAGTTAGATAATCACTCACGTTACGCTGCACGATTGTATCCTTTCATTTGCATATTGAGAACGCCGCTTAGGGCAACGTGTTTTCCTTTCAACAAATTATTCTGAACTCATCTCAGAATAAAGGAGAGAGACTTATTCACAGTTTTACGTGATTTCGGTTATGAAAAATGTGTGTGTCTTCAAGCAACTCTTCAACAATTCCTACCAGAGTGAGATCTTGTATGAATCGAAAATACAGTGTTATATACGTCAACAATATATCTGCTTTAGAAAGGCATGGTGGTTTCGTTCAGTTGTACAATTACTACCATATCGGATTTAGTTACAGTTTACGAAATAACTGTTATATGCCACCACTGTACATCGAACGTTCTCTGTTGGTAGTAGTTGTTGAAGATGCCATCTTGTGTTTCTATCGCATTGTTATTGTTACGTTGTAACTTTGTGTTTTCTGTTCTTTGAAAGGTACTCTGAAGAGCCTACGTTCAACGCAAATACCCGTCGTCTTATCGAAGACTTCTAAATTTAGAATTTTCGCTGCTTCGACATCGATTCGGACGAAATTTACAATTTCAAAATTATACCAGTCGTGTTATAATTTTGCTCAAATAAGAAACACGTCTGTTGAGGCTTTAAAATGATCTGTATGTCCCTTTGCACTCTGATTGCAACTGCATCTGTGTTGGCATGCGCTCCTGTTTGCCTGCAGAAACTAGCGCCCAACTTTATGTCTTGCCTGACCCAAAGCCTTTCGAAGAAGAAGAAGAATTAAATTCAACTCAACAGCTTTGCAATTCTTTAAATAATGATTTATATTATGCCAATGGCTTATTTTGCTTTGGGGGCAGCCTTAACGCTGTATTCACGCTTCTTTTGCACCAGAGTTATAGGTTGTATTTTAGAACTTAAAAAAGCTAAAGGAGGAGGTAAAGGAGGAGGTAAAAGAGGAGGTAGAGTAGGAGATAAAGAAAAATTGACGAAATTGAAATGTTGCTCGAAGTAAATAAATCAAGTTTGATGTCTCTCAAAATGTTTCAGTACTGCAGAATTAGTTTCAATAAAATGTGCTTTAAAAAATATTTTATGTACCTACTAATTTAAATATATTGATATTTTTGTTCTTTATTCTAATAAATTTTGAATAAACTTTGTATGACATCAAATTACTGGTTTCATTTCTTTTTACATTTTCCATACCTACATTCACATTGTACTGTAACATTATCAGGTAGTATCATTTTACTGGAATATTAAAATCAATTCGATTTATTCACATACAGTACCCTGTATGTATTCACTACCGTGAATCCCGAACGGTATCTTCATATTTTGTTCTTGATGAAATCTACTATGAACTGTAAAGTTGAATGTACCCCTGCTCTAATATTTGGTTGGCCGTGAAATTATATGCAAAAATTTTTAGTAACAAATAAAAAAAAATCTAAGAGCAAACAACTGTTCTCGTGGCATTCCATATCCACTGCCAGGATGTACAAATGTCGCCAAAGCGAATAGTGTTCCAAGAATATACTGTTAATTGAAGATGCCATACCGAAGCTAACACTGACTGTTAAACTTCCAGCACAAGCTACTGTGCCAAGTAACCCAGCTGGCTGCAGCGACGGACAAATCCACAAAGGCAGTCCTGGACAAAATCAAGGTTGCTATGGCCGGCCTCCTGCACGGTACAGAAGAAGCCAGGAAACGGGCGGCGTGCCTGCAAAAGAAATTGACATGCGAATGCAGCGAGATGAACCAGATTAAGCAATCGGCGAAATGTGCGTGCGAGGCAGCCAGGGTGGCCTGTGAGAATGCTAAGTGCAAAAGAAGTGACGAATTTAAGAAGATGAATGTGCCATAGACAACAGCTGAAGAAAATGAGAAGTGAATGAGGATGTAGACAAAATGACGGATGAAATTCAAATGAGAAAACAGGACAACATATTTACCTACTTGGAGGGAGAAACCGCAAAGAAGACAAATAGTTGAACCAGTTTAAAAGATTAGAAATATAAAAAGGCGACGCAATGCGATGTAGTGCTTCATGTGAATTTAATTATTTGTAAAAATTTTATTTTAGAATTTTAGAATTATTTTAGAATTACAATTTTAAGTTTGTAAGCATGTTCTTTGTTCTATCTGTGTTAATTTAGTATTCGCTACACTATATAGCTTATCTCTCTTCTAGAGTATATGAAGGTGTATATATTACGAATTTATTGAAAATAAAGAAAGTTTAAAAAGAAATATGTATATTGTTTGATTCTCATTTAAGATCAATAAAAGCCAACGAAATGTTCACAAAGTGCCCGGAACGACATGGTACCCTTATCCCTGCCAAGCTATCCCCCCTGGTAGGGATAAGTGGAAAACAATTCCACTTATCCCTACCAGTAGGGATAGGTGGAAAGTGGAAACTCTGAGTGCACTTATCCCTACCAGGCTTTCCACTCCGACCAACTAAACGGACCAACTGAAACGGATTCGTTTCGTCCCAGAATGACCACTTCCTAAAATGACCACTTCCCAGAATGACCACTCCCAGTTCGTCCATTTCCCGTAATGACTACTTTCCCACAATGACCACTTTCCATAATGACAACTTCCCATAATGACCACTTCCCATAATGACCACTTCCCATAATGACTACTTGATTTACCCCTTTCCATAATGCCTTTGTTTTCATTTGGTCTGATTTTCAAATCGTCAGACTTTCAAATGGTCAGATTTGCAATTCGTCAGTATTTGAAATGGTCAGAATACAGTCACCGTAATTAAAATGGAAACCCGAAAGACTACCTTGGTTAGACTACTGGGAACGGTTCTAAGCACAGAGCATGATATGCGCGCGCCCGCCCCTACTAGAGGCCGTGAGCGCGATTTCTCTACAACGCCGTTGAAGCCTGTGGGCGTGGCCTATGACTTACATGTGTGTATATATGTGTGCTGTGCGTGTGCATTTGTTTTGTGCGTGTGCCTAACTTGCTCCTCTTTGTATGTAGTGTCGATACTAGCACACACACACACATACGAAGCGCTAGCAGCTCAGCGTACGGTTATTGGGTTTCAAATATCATCGCTTAGGGCGCCTCTAGTAGGGGGCGCGGGCGGTAGGTATTTAATGCTCTGTGGTTCTAAAGTACCAGGGCAGTAGAAATTGAAAGGTTTCCATAATTAAGTTAATAGTCGTTTTGTTTTTTTAAATATTTTTAAAATATGTAAATTTTGAAAATTAGACAAAAATTATAAAAAAATATATTATATACAGGGTTACTGGTAATTCGATGCATTCCTTTCAGGGGGTTATAGTAGAGGTAATTTGTGGTTTTTTTAACCATATAATTCCTATTTAGGTATTTAGTTATAAAGGTATTAGGTAGGTATAAAGGTATTTAGTTATTATTTATGAAACCAAATGCTTAATTATAATAAATAATATCTTATTTTAAAGCTGCTTAAATGGAAAATTTTTTACACTGATTAGTACACTTCACGTAGTATACATTTTTCGAAATAAAAATTGTACAATTAGGAAACGAAGCTTTTATTTCTGGTATTTTCCATGTTTAAACATGCACTGTTTTTATTTGTGGCATCCCATTTTATTAATTTTGTACAATCAAGCATTGCTAAGCTATGTAGTTTACAAAATAATTACAAAATTAAAAAAAAATTGCAACGGTTTTTTTTTATTAAGAAAACATTGTAGCAAGGTTGACGTTTTCGAAAAAAACACAAAATTTTAAATAACTCGTAAACCAAGCATTTTCGGAATAGGCATTATATGGTTAAAAAAACACAAATTACCTCTACTATAACCCCCTGAAAGGAATGCATCGAATTACCAGTAACCCTGTATATACGCCAGGATTAAGAAAAATTAACAAACATGAAGTCACCAAAGTACCGGGCAGCAGAAATTTAAAGGAGGTTTCCATAATTAGCTTATATAAAATTATGGAAACCTCCTCTCAATTTCTGCTGCCCTGGTACTTTAGAACCGTTCCCAGTAGTCTTAACAAGTCTTTCGGGTTTTCATGTAAGTATACACGATAAAAACCATTTAATTTAAATTAATAAAATATTCCTATCGGACCAACCAAAAAGTTGTATCGTTGAGAAAGACAAATATTTGATACGTTTCAATTGGTCAGTTCAGTTGGTCGGAGTACCCTATCCAGTTGATTCGTTGGGAATAAAATGATACCAAATTATATCGTTTGAAATATTATCTGATCAACTAGTTGGTTGAATTGGAATAAATGCCTTCATCGAGTTCCATTCTGCACAACTAGTTGGTCCGTTTAGTTGGTCGGAGTGGAAAGCCTGGTAGGGATAAGTGCACTCAGTCACAGTTTCCACTTTCCACCTATCCCTACTGGTAGGGATAAGTGGAATTTTTTTCCACTTATCCCTACCAGGGGGGATAGCTTGGTAGGGATAAGTGTACCAGGCGCCTGGAACTATATTGTAGGCAATACAATGACAATCTTAACAAATAACATGTGCATGTCGTAAAAGGCGTCTAAGGGATATGTCAAGATGCCGTGCTATAGGGCGACCGTCTAGCCACCTCTCACCTTCGCACGGTTCTGCAGCGAGTCGTGCAGCAGTTGAGTCTTCGTGCCTTACTTGCTGCTTAACAGTTATCTTGTCCGAATACATTGCGAAGCGTGGTGGTCAATGTTGTGCTGTAATTTACCAGAGTGCTCGCAGCACAACACCGGTTACTCTGATTACCCCGATTGTCGGGATACAGCGTGTGGTATGTATGTATATGAGAAGATAAATTCTAAATAGATCGAATCTATTTTGATATTTTTTTTAATAAATAAGCTAATATTGATAATGAAAATTCTCATTAGATCCCGTTTTTATATAAACAGATCTAATGAGTAAAAAAAACTCACTAGATCCATACAATACCAGCATCGATCGAAAAAATATTTCCAGTGTTAAAATAAAAATAAATTTCTTATTACATAACAAAAAAGTGAGAATAGAAAGTCCATGAGTCCATCAGATAGAAACATGAGCAAGTAGGGGTGAAATTCAATTAACCTGAAGTATGGAACTCCGCGATTTTTATTATGAAAGTGCAAAATAAACTTAACTTATAAGTTTTGTTAACAAAACTCAAATAAAATTAATCCCAGTTCAGTGTAGCCGACATGAAATGAAGGGAAGCACTGACATGGCACCTAGTTCAGCCGATGTTATGGGCTGACATCACGGATGTTGTAGGTGATGTAGTCAATCGTGTCAGTTTCCGTAAAAATAAAAAATTAAAATACGCCTAAAGGTTTTATGTCTTCCAATTCGACCATCGAAATTCAACCGCCGCGGTCGCCCCAGCGGTACCCAGCACGGGATTATTTCTGTGCTAAATCAGTCAGGCTAGTAATGCAAATAAATTCAAATATTTTTGAGTATTAAATTAACCTTAAGAGTTGTAATGAAAACTATACAATTTTCTTGTGGTTTCTGCCAACAGTTTTCCATAATAGTGTTCTCACAGTCACGTAAAATGTTCAATACAATTTTAATAGGATGTTCTTCATCGTCATATGTATGTTTATTTTCGTTGTTATGGGTTTTTCAAGCTTGCGATATGCTATGCTATGCTATAACTAGGCTGTTGTAAATATTATGCGCGATATTATAACTAGGCTGCCTGCTTTTTCCATAAATTTGTTTCATTCTCTCCACTGATACGTATCACCCATCTGGTCCAGCGCAGTCACTCCTACTGCTCTCACTATTTCCGCCAACTTAAATATACCTAACTCCACCAGCACTTTCTACTAATTCACATCTTCCATGTCCATTAGCACAAATTGCTTCTCCAAGCGTCTCAATGCTCCACTTCGCTCGACAAGGCAAGCGGCTGCGTCTTCGATGGAACCAAGAAAAATCTCAAGGAAAAAGGGATGGCCGAAACCGAGGCCAAGAACCGTTTGTTGCATCTTAAGAACAAGATGAAGTGCGCCTTAATGGATTGCGCGCAGACGAAACAGTCTGCGCAGTGTGCTTGCGAAGCGGCCAGGGCTGCGTGCGGCAATGCTAGGAGGAAGAAGGATGGGACGAAAGGTGTAAATGGAAACCTTTTGGAAGGTATTATCAAATCGACCTAGATGATCTTTAGTGGATATTGTTTCTAGAAAGAGGGTTGAAGAAGAACTTGAAAGGATGATGACGAATGAGGTTTAAGTGATTTATTTAGAGTTTAAACACTCCATGGCCAACCGTAGAAGTGAAAATACAAATTCAAATTATTGTTATTTGGATACAGTCTGATTTGAAGATTTTAAATTTATAGAATCATCGCTAAGTTTATATATTATTGAACGAATTGTTTAGTTTTAGAAGTCTTAGTTTAGATTAGTTTACAAGTAAGAAATTACGCACCTATGTATATTGGTGAAATTCATATTATATTGTATACGAACTTTATTGAAGTTTTAACAGTTTATTTTTTTGGTTTTCATCAAGTCTCCACTTTGACCTAACAATACAACATTTTGTAGTACATTTTTTTATGTAAACTGACACGGTTGGCTACATCACCTACAACATCCGTGATGTTTGCGTGATGCCCATAACACCGGGTGAACTTGGTGCCACGTCAGTGCTTCCCTTCGGTCGTGCTGGCTACACTGAACTGGACGGAAAACACAAACTATTTACATAGCCGTTTGGACCGGCCTTTCATTCAGTGCGGTGGTACCAACCGGGGCGGGTGAAACCCTACCACCTAGCAATATAAGAAGGTAGTCATATCCCTTAATCGCCTTTTACGACATACATTGGGAGAGATGCAGTTGGGCTATTCTTTTAAAGTACCGGCCACACACGATTACATAATGGCATAGAGCAGGGATCACCAATTAGTTTCATTGGGGGTCCGTTTAAAAAAAAATATATCTGTCGCGGTCCGTTTGGTAGATGATGACTAGCAAATAAGATTTATGTCAATTAATAAGTATATACAACGAAAAGAAATACGAAAATATTTTTATTAGGAATACTTCTAATTAAAAAATAACAACGTACGTACCTAATATTAATGAGAAAAAAAAAATTTTTTTTCTAAACAATTCAGAATTTTTTTTATTTAGGATGCATCTAATTAAAAAAATAACAAGGTAAGTACTTAATATTAATGCGAAAAATTGCATTTTTTACTCAGAACAATTAAAAAAAATTTTTTATTAAGGATACATCTAATTAAAAAATAACAAAGTAAGTACCTAATATTAATTAATTAAATTATGAATATCAAACAACAAATGTTAAAACTGTTTTCTCAATATGGAGAGAAAGACATATAATTATGTTTCTCACGATTCCCGCTTTATTTCGGTTTACGGTTTCAATAATTAGTGTCTACCTATTATGTGTCACATTTTCTTCAAAGACCTAATATTAATGAGAAAAATGGAATTTTTTACTCTGAACAATTCAGATATTTTTTTATTAAGGATACATCTAATTAAAAAATAACAAAGTAAATACCTAATATTAATGTGAAAAATTGAATTTTTTACTCAATCTGTTTAAAGTCTGGAGTTAAGTTACTGCAAGCTATTGCCAGTATGTGAGTGATCAGTCGCGCGGTCGCCATCGTTGCCATATATACGGATTTTTTCCAGAAATTTTTCTATTGATATTTAAATTTTTCTTAAATTCTTCTGGGTCCGCAAAAAATGGGTCGGCGGTCCGGATCCGGACCGCGGTCCGCCATTTGGTGACCCCTGGCATAGAGTATAATAATAGGGCAGATCTACACGCTGGATTTATCGCGGATGCGTACCAACCGGTTTTGCAGATCAATCCTTCACAGAACCTCCCTGCCCCACTTATTTCCCCCATTTACAGTCTCGGGTCCTTCAAGAGAGGCTTTAATAAGGCACCTGTCAGGCCCGCATGACATTTTTAACCCCGGCGTCCGACCGAATGACCATGGGCGTCGTTAGACACCTTATGGGTGACTCGGCGCGACTCGTGGTCGCGCTTACTATAAAAAAATATATAAATTTTAATATGGAAAACGCGACATGTGCCATCGTTACACCTACAAGTAGGTGTCTAACGATGCCAATGTACATTCTGTGATGCACGGGGATTGCGAATTCCATGCCGGCCTGACAGGAGCCTTTTCACGCTCCTTTTTGAAAACCCAGGCTGTACTAGAGAGGAAATAGATGGGCAGGGAGTGCGTTCCACATTTTACCGGTTCTGTGAATAAAATACCTACAGAACCGGCTCGCGCGCATCCGTCGTAGGTAGATTCTATAGGGGTGCATCCCCTGTTGAGTACGCGTTGTCCACAGGTGGAATGGTGACGGCAGAATCGCCTTAAACAGCTCCCCCTAACACTCTCCGTGAAATAGACGATAGTACACGCTAAGGAAGCCGATGCCTTTAGGGAATTGCAGCGGTTCTAAGTCACGAGAGACCCCAGGTTCATCCACCAGTCTCAGCTGGCGGCTCGCCGCTGGATCGAGTCTAGTGGCGCAAGCTGGTATTTAGCTGAGCCATCCCACAAGTGAACAGTATTTCAAGCAAGACTTAACCAGCGTTTTATACGTTAATTATGGGCGCGGCGGCCGGCGCGGCGGCGGGCGCGGCGTGAAGTATCGCTGCACAGTGGCGGGGCAAGATCTAAATTTGATGTGGGCAAGATATATTTTGTGAGGCCCTCTCTGGTGGCATGGATTTTCACTGTTGAAATGGATTTCCGGTATACTGATCAAATCAAACATTTTTGTCAGCATACCTTTCGTCGATAAAAGTAAACACACTCAAATTGCAATAATACATACAGCCTTCACTGCCTTTGTCCTGCGTTCCCATCTTGTGTCTGATAAAGGCTTTATAGTAAGCTTTGGTTTGCCTTTGATTAAGTTTAAACATGTTGACTCGGGGTCTCTTTTAATAGATCTAGCTGAATATTTTTCATGAATCAAAGCTGCATGAACTTTCGAGGCGCGAGGCCCCTCGGGCCGCGAGGCCGTGGGCGGTCGCCCACGTCGCCCACGCCTTGCGCCGTCTCTGCCGCCGCACATTGTTCAGTACGCCTAGAATGCCATGCACATGTAAGAAGTCGGTGACCCAGCCACAAAGGCCGGAGGGGATGTATAGAACTTAATAAAATGTCCTCTAATATTTATATCTATGATTACTGATTATCTAAATAGGAAGAGCCTTCGTTGTTCTAGTTGTGTTTCTCAAATGTTTTCTTGTTCTATACGATATTATTTACCGACTTAAAAAAAAGGAGGTTATTTACCGATTTAATTTACCGATTAATTTACCGATTTATTTACCGACTTAAAAAAGGAGGTTATCAATTCGACACGTATGTAAGTATGTAATATCGTTGGAATTGCACAATATTCGTATAAGTTAATCTATGTGGGCTTCTAAACAGGTGTGCCAAATTTCATAAGGGTATATGTATGTTTGTATGTATGTTTGTATGTATGTTTATATGTATTTTTGTATGTATGTTTGTCCACGCTTTACTCAGAAACTATTAATCCGATTGTAACCATTCCTTATTCTTTACATATTTTATTGGCATACAATTACTTCAACTTAGGGAATAGTGTAAGTTTCATCGGAATCGGTTCAGTTGTTTTCAAGATATGGGCTGTTAAGTGTGTCAAACGGGCGAATAATTATATACCACGACAACCGATTTCTGTGATTATTTTTTTATTATTTATTGGCTTACATTTACTTCAAATTAGGTAACAATGCAAGTTTCATCAAAATCGGTTCAGTCGTATTCAAGATATGGACTGTTAAGTGTGTACCAATCACTCAAAAAATAACTAGAACTGAAAAGTGTTAAATTATATTTTTATTCTAATTCGGGCTCTTGAGTTGAAGGCGGTACAAAAGCACACCTGAAAATTTAGAGATGGACCCTTTTGTGCTTTTGTACCGCCTTCAACTCAAGAGTCTGAATATGAATAAAAAAATATTATTTGAAACTTTTCAGTACTAGTTATTTTTTGAAGTCGGTGTAATGTTTATTTTTTATTTTTATTTAATTACTATTTAATTCTGAAGACCCTTTGTCGTTTACAAAATAATAAAAATACATTCATTCACAAAAGTGCCTAGATTCTTTAGAGGTGGCAATACAAACTCCGATAGGAAACTTGTTATTGTAGGTAACGAAAGAGTCTTAACTTTTTGGGCAAGACCAAAGACAATCTTAAAATTTTCTTTGTTCCACGGGCATAACGCCAGAGTACAAGCCAAAAGTTTTAAAAACTAAAAAGCATACATGCTGTCAAGTTTTATTGGCAATTTATTAGATTGACATTTTTGTATGGCGATAAAATTTATAGTGAACAATAACAAATACATAATAATGTGAGATTATTATTCCTAAAGGAAATAAAGCAAGTATTCGTACAGCCACGGATTTCATAGAACATCGCCGTGTGTGTTGGGTTTCAGTCGCAATGTCAACATTCCTAAGATCCTAATTTTTTTTTCTCAAGATCACATAAATGATTTGCATATCCCTGATTAGCTTGCTTGGAGCGGCCGTGATCGTTGTCTGTGTACCCACTTTCATCAAGAAGATCTGTTTCAATGAGCACAATTGCAGGTGTCCTCAAGACTCGATTTGTCCTGGTTGCGGCTTGACGATGGATCAGATGTAAAAGAAGTTTTGAAGAATACACTTTGTTTTAGAAGTAATTCTCGAAATAGGTTCCTGAAGACAGAACGTATCGCAGATAAAAGTAATCCTTAAAAATTTTTTGAAGAATAACCTTTGATTTTAAAGAAAAGTTTGTAGGTTCCTGAAGATAGAAGACTTCGGAGATATTAGAGCTACAAAACCGTTCTTGAATACATCATTAGCGTCGTAGAGAGTGTTGATAAATATTATTGGCACTGGAAGTGCATAAAAGATAATAAAAAAAGAAGAGACATTCTTAAAGGGTACGGTGAAAAAGAGAATTTCACATAATCAATCTGGGAAAACATCTAAAAAGCAACAGTATCAAGTGATTTTCATAAAAATTACTTAATTCAAGTTTTTATGCATCATACATACCTAGTGTGTTTTTCTAATTAATTGAAAGGACGAACGGATTATTAGAAGAAGAACGACAGCAAGTTGAGTGCTATAAAAAGTACACATTCTTACTGTTCTTTGGAATTTTCTGATTGAAAATGATTTGTATGACGATTTTTACGGCAGTGGCCGCAGCTTCAATAATTGCTTGTGGACCGATAATGCTGGACATGACACTTTCGTGGTTCCATTCAGGGTCGAAAAGTAGTAGTAATAAAAAGTAACAACGATGAAGAATAAATTTTGGGTCGACCAACCGTTTGCACTGTATATGTTTTGGTAATGTTATATCGAATGTTTAGTTTTCAAAATGTGTTTCTGTTACCTATGCTGGATAATGTATACTGACAACTAACGACATGACATTTATAGATACAGTATTTAGCTACATACCAATTGTTGTTGTTTACCATTGTAAAATTTTGTGATTACAGGGGATAAATAAAGAAAATTATGAAAACGTTTTGTTTAATTTAAGGAACATTAGTAGAGTAAGGCATATAATTATTTATATTAATCATTCCACCTAATAAATCATAACAAATGGTAATTCAACTTACACTTCTAAGTCAAATATATTTACATAAAATGAATTTTTCAAACAACCTTCACCAAATCCCTTTCAGCGTTTTCTAAGTATAGTATGGTTTTGCTCAAACTATTACTATTACGATGGCAGGCATGTGTACGGTTAACTAGAACTGCATGAAATTTTCTTCTCCACTCTTCATTTTTTTTTTCACCTTGTCAATATCGCGATGATGAAAGTACTGCTAACTTCACAGAGTTTTAGTTACATGCCGGCCATTGTTCAGCAGTACTCAACTTATAATTATTTGTCTTTCCTTCTGCTAAAATCTAAAACAAAAGATTTACGAAATCTCAATCGGTACAGAGCGTACGAGAGGTAAAGTCCTTTTGAATATACATACACATCGAAATCGAAAGTTCTAGACTTATTCTTACTTATTCATAATACTAAAGGCATCATTTAGGTTCTGGGGACTGAACGCCATGTTACTATTTTTGTAATTTACATAAGATGACTGGTAGGATGTCGCCGCTTCGTCGGATGCTGACGCCATTCTCACAGGTGGCACGAAGGAATCACTTCCCGTGAAGACCTGCGCACTCGGTTTGAACTTGGCTATGTATCTAGCAGGAGGTTCCGCGTACTTTCCCCCCACTATGATCTCATCCGAATGCTTCCTCCCTCTAGGACCTTGACGTGTTCTGCTGATAGGTTTTGTCGTCTCCATTATCCGCTTCTTTTTTCCTTGCATAGTTCTGTAGTTGTTCTGGTGATTTGAGTACTCTATAGGTCCGGGACTTTTCGATTCTTCGTCATAGTCATAAGGACCAGAATATGATTCTGGATCAGTGTGGCGCTCTGGCGGGGTCTTTCCATTCCCTTTAACGACATCTTCGTTGGATTCATGTGATGCAAGGCTGTGCTGGGAGTGCGAGGAAGCCGCGTAGCTTGGATCTGGCACGTAGTTTGCGTATGAGTCTTGATATTTGCTTGAATGTGAGGGAGCCGGTTTCGGTGAGTATGAATATGAGTCTTGACCGCTTGGGGAGTAGCTATCCTGTGGACTTGGAGCGAAAGAGTTGTGATTATTGGGAGCGAAACTATTGTGGTTATTGGGAGCGAAACTATTGTGGTTATTGGGAGGGAAACTGTTGTGGTTATTGGGAGGGAAATTGTTGTGGTTATTGGGAGGGAAACTCTCCTGCGGTTGTTGAGCATTACTTAAATAGAAGTTCGATGCAAAGCTGTTGGGTTTATAAGAGTAGCTTTGGTCTTGGTGTTCTTTAACGTGGCTTAGAAGAGATCCGTAGGAATCACTAGGTGGTTCTCCATAGGACGGTTTTGGGTTGACGGCAAAGTGGTCAGAGGGTGGTTCACCGAAACCCGCCGGTTCTTGGGGCACGTACGGAGTGTGAGTTTTAGGCACACCGTATACCGTTGTAGGTTTTCTGTATTGCTTCATCGGTGAATAGGAGTAATGCTTCTTAGGCGGGTTCATTTTCAGATGGTTGTATTGGGTTTTTATAGGTTTTCCTCTATTTTTCTTGATGGGTCTGCGTGCGATTGTTGGTGGTCCGTAATTGTTTCTTGGAGGGCCATATTTTGGTTTGCTGTGCACGTTGTAGGATCGAACTTTGGGTCTGGAGGCTCTGCGGTAGATAATTTTGGATTTTTTCCTGTAGGTGTGGATGCTCTCTACAGGTATGCTGTTCAGTAGGGTGGCTTCTCGCTTGCTCAACCTGGACGGTGAGCTGACGTAGGTGACATGGCCGCCCGCTTGCTCTTCTGTGGCGGTTGCGGTTACCTGAAAATTATAAAATGCGTAATTAGTAATCAGAGTTAGATGGAACAATCTAAAAGAGCAACGATGATGGGGCCGGTTCTCTTCTAAAGATTTTCTGAAATGAAACATTTAAACATTGATATTATGATGATTGATATTATGGTGGTAGCGTGGAAAATAAGTTCTCATTTGAGGCTATAGTTGATAATTTCACCAAAATATTGATGAGAAACCCGACTACATTAATACGCTTTAACATTATAGCGACGACATTAATTGCATTATTTCCAATTACTGTTCTTAATAACAATTGTATATTATAATCTAGATAGAAATTAGTAACCCACGAATACAACTACGGTAACAATACCTACACACCACACGCTGTATCCCGACAATCGCGGTAAGCATTGTAATCGGTGTTGTGCTGCAAGTACTCTGGTAAATTACAGCACAACCCCGACCACAACGTTTAACAAAGTACCTATTTGGACAAGATAACTAATTGTCAGGCAGCGAGTAAGGCACGAAGGCCTACCTGTTGCACGACTCGGTGGAAAGACCGTGCCAAGGTGAGAGGTGGCTAGCCTGTCGCCCTTATGCACGGCGTCTTGTCCTTATAACTTAGTCGCCTTTCACGATTTTTTTTATTTTTTTTTTATAGTAAGCGCGACATGTGGCGCCGAGTCACCCATAAGGTGTCTAGCAACGCCCATGGACATTCGGTCGCAGGCAGGGGCTGCGAATGCCATGCCGGCCTGACAGGTGCCCATTCACGCCTCTCTTGAAGGACCCGAGACTATACTTGGGGGGAAATATGTGGGCAGGGAGAAAGTTCCAGAGTTTACCGGTTCTGTGGAGGAAGGATCTGCAGAACCGATTAGTACGCATCCGCGGCAAGTCCAGCGTATAGGGATGCAATCCCTGCCCAGTGCGCGTTGTACGGAGGTGGAAAGGGGACGGCGGTATCGCGTTAAACAGCTACTCCGAGCACTCCCCGTTGTTTTGGTTGTTTTATTAATTGCATGTACTGTATTGTTTATTGATCATTCATATGGCAGTTAAACTGCACTCTAACTTGTAACAATTTGTTATATCTTTTGTAAATCCAATTATTGTTTTACCTACATACTAGAAAAAGTACCTTGTTTTCTTATGTGCCTTATGTGCGTTTGTTTTTAAGTGGTGATAGCCGACGTTATTTTGCTATTTTTATGCTTACGTGTGTTGGGAGCAGCGGAAGATCAGCGCTGCGGCGCTCTCATCGCGAGTAAGCCGCAGCACATAAGCTGAGCTGGCTCCCTTTTCCTCCTAGCCCATGTTGTATATTATGTACCGTAACTTACTGATGTGAGTGAGGAAATAAATGATAATCTATTCTATTCTATAGATGTGTAAAGATTAAAACAATTTAATATAAATAATTATTTTGTTACCCTTTGACTCCCAAACGTTAAAATAGTACTACTCCCCTTGGCTCCCAGGCCCTTTTAGTGGCGCTCAAAAACGCGAAATTTTGGCTTGCGCACAAACTCGAATATCCCGCCTCAATCGATCGATCCATCAATACTCGTTATTCGGTCTTGTTTGTACTGAAATTACGCGTTCAGTGATACCAAACACTTCAGGATTCACTTATTTAGAAGCACAGACCGATTTTTTGAACTCCAGGCAAAACAAAACACACTCGAAATTTTTTTTTCGATTTTTTCTGACCAAAACTGTATAATTTCGCATTATATGTTGCATACCGAAATAAGCGCAATGAAACGAACTATCGAATACCGAACTACGTTTACGGGTACAATCGTTGTCTATTCCAGTGTCAGTGGAAATGTCAGCTGCCAAAAGTGACATTTTATTTTCTATCAACTTCAATATTTATTTTCTGTGTGAAGGTGATTGTGTTGCCCAGTCGTGTCTGAGAATACTTACTAGTAAGTTTAACCAAGAAATAACACCAAGTATTCTGTGTTTTGGTAGAAAATTGGTAGAATTTGATAATGAATAAAAACTAGCTGCGCGCAAAAGGCGCGCAATAAGTGTCACGCGCGTGACATCTGGGAGTCGAAAGGTGTTTAAAAAGCAACACCAATTAAAACTCCAATAAATAAAATTAAAATTCCCAAAAAAACAAAAACAAAATATCTTTTAAAATAATTACTATTTATATAATAAATAATAAATATATAAATGAAATCTAAATTCAACGCATTTTTCTGCCAACATAGTTAAATTTTATTAGATTTTACCCTCAAACCTGTTTCCACAAGCAAAATAATCGTCAAGAAAAATATAATCAGCTGAGCACAGTCTTCGATAATATCATGTAAAGGAGGATGGGCAAAAATGTATGGAAGTTGGTCTACCCCTCCTCTAACAATGAATGATATATCAATCGAAAGGTCTTTCCAAGAAAACCATTTTGTTCAAACGTACCTAACATCTATTGTTAGTACTTTACGAGTTATATCACTTTAAGTTCTACAAACATAGAACCTTATCATAGTAATATGCTTACCTCTGTTCGATGATCTGATCATCGTTCTAGGAAGGGCAAGTACTTAGAGCGAAACAGTTCCAAAATGACCGAGCGGTATTGAAATAAAAAAAAAATGTATTTTAATCATTACGTTTTCAATACCGCTCGGTCATTTTGGAACTGTTTCTCTCTAAGTACTTACCATTCCTAGAACGATGATGATCGTACAGAGGTAAGCATATTACCTAGAACGATAAAAAAAGTATTACTATGATTTGGTGTGTTGATCATTTGGTGTGGCAACCCCAGCACCTACTTCTAGAAAAACGCGCTCTCGAATTTTTCAAATTTATAAATATATAAAACAGTTTAAAGTTTAATATCCCTTATTATTTGTAACACAACAACTGTTGGTACCTGATAACACCGGAGGTCATCCAAGAGGACTTTGCAGGAGCACAAAAACGGCAAGTCGACACTTCACTTCTCACTTCATTCATCTTACTTCACTTCACGGAAGAAACATGAATTGCTACAAGTGCCAAGAAATCATTCTCGATCTAGATGACCTGCATTGTAAGGCTTGCTCAAATGTTTTCCATTTTTCCTGTGTGGGAATTGCAAGCGAAACAAAATTTAGGAGGATGGCCAAAAAAAGCAAAAAATTCGTGGCTGTGTCTCCAATGTAAAGAACAAACTAACATACTACCCACACTTAAGAATCCGACCACCGATTCGGTCGGCTTACCGGCAGCGCGGAGTGACGCGGAGATCCTAATCGATTTCGCGAACACAGGCTACACTGCCCCCCCGCCTACACCGACTACGCTTCTGCCTCACTCGCTCGCCCCGAGACGCCGCCAAAGTCTCCGCCGCCGTCGTCGTCAGCCTCCGCATCCGCACCCACTACGCATGCTCCGTCGACATTCACTGCGCTCGCGCCGACAGTGACTGAAACGACGCTGTTGCCTAGCAACGAACCCATTTCCTTCAACATCGAATTCCCGCGCAATGTTGCTAGTCGCAACATAGAACGACAGATTGGCGGTAAAAACACAAGCCTCAATAATACTTACACACTGCGCAAAGAATTCGAAATCAAGGAACTCTCTGCCCAGCTGGATTTCCTTGTGTAATTGTACATTTTAATTTTTGTTTTGTTTCATTTTTTCGGTCTTTTTTATTTACAATGCAAACGTATTTATTTTTAGTAATTATAAAAATGCGTTGTTAAGTTCCTCGTCAATTCATAAGCATTCGATGTTTATATATCCTATAATTAATAAATAACTTATATTATATATGTATACTTATTATTAGTACTTATATGTTTAAAAATGAAATCGCACAGAATTTTCATAATATTTTTTTTTCTCTTTTCTTTGCACTTTTGTCACACCAATGGGGGCGGAGCAAGGCGTCACAGGCGAGAGTCTAGTGTCTTGCTCGAGCATAGATAGAAAGTGATACATATAATACACAGATAGAATAATCTTTAGTGCTCAATCAAATTGTGCTCAATATTAAAATATTTTTATTATGTATTATGTATCGTGCTATATTGTGACAATAAACGTTTGGATTTGGTTTGGATTTGGATGATAAGGTTCTATGTTTATAAAACTTAAAAGTGATATAATTCCTAAAGTACCAATAATTGACGTTGGCTGCCATACTAAAAAATATTCTACATAAATCAACCTTTCCATTGATATAACACTCACAGCTAGAGGAGGGGTAGACCAAAACGCCCATTCTCCTTTGTATCGAAAGTGACCACTCTCACGTCTCCACTGGTACGAACGTTTAATAAATCTGCGATAAGTCTGCGGAACTGTGTCACAATAACCAGTTTGATGTGCGCCTAGTGCGATAGTAGCACCCCCAGACCCTCGCTTTCAACGCGGGAAAGGGAAGACGCCCTTTCGATTAAGATAAAAATGAGAAAATGTTAATTTTGGCTGTGAACGTTATAGTGGTGTGAAGACATTAAGAGACGAGTCCCTACGACAGTTTAGTCCCATGGCACCGTGTTCGTTATACCGGGATGTCCCTCGTTGCTATATTACCATATAATTAGATGCAATCGATCAGTAAATTACCTTGATCCCGATTATGCGAATAAAGTGCCACCGGCTGATGTCCCTCGCCACGAAGAGGCACTGCAGATTATTATGTAACGTAACAACCTGTCACCGATAGAAATTATTTTATTTTATAGAGATATGATTAATTGTATTTGAGGATATTTATTACATGAGTGATGACGTTTCATAACTCGGAGACAAGTTACTGTCACATAAGGAAAGACGCCTACCTACCAGTCTTCACGTGAAGCTAAAATTATAACTAACGGGTAAATCCTAACGTCATTATGTCCGTCTCGTCCCCTCCCCGTGACCTAGATATCTCCCACCTTTTGTCTTCACAACGTTTGGGCAAAAGCTTAAAATTCACGAAGTCAATCACCCAACTCACAAGCCAGTTCTTAGATGTAACTTATTTGTTAGGCGCTGTCTCCGCAGATAATATGCACCTGTCCAGGTTGTTTTGACACTAAAGCTTCCTATGCTTGTCCCCAGCTCGCGGAACAAGGAGTAATACGTCATGTCAATCAGAGCCTCCAACCACGCGCCAGTGCTCAGATGGAACGCCTGCCCGAAAACCCTATCCGACAGACACAGAACTCCCTGATCCAATTGCTACAGACGTTTCTTAACTCTCAACCCCAAGTTACTCTCTCACCAGTCCAAAGGTCATTGTCAATAAACGGAATTACGTGTCGCGAGGCGTTCGAAGAAGTTAAACTGTAGGTCTCCAAGCCGCTCCTGTGTATATAAATTATCGCGTTCCGTCGCCTCCGTGAGAGAGAATCTACTGGCCACCAACTGACTCCTTTCGGTGCTGTTACTTGTGTCTCGTTCGTAATAATAAGCACGCAGGCTCCTCCTTACACACTATGTACGTATCCACGTAGGAACACAGGCTGTGGGAACCTTCCATATATACCTGGTCGTTTAAAACCGAGGGAACCTTCCACTCCTACAAACACTTAATTACCCTTACAACTAATTCCGAACAAATACGATTACATATAATCACCTATAACGGGGAAGCATCAAAACAATAGTCATAAATATTATAAAATTAGAGAATTATTCGGTAATTGTCCATGCGCTACTCATCCAAATCCGGTCCTGTCTAGCGCCATTCGCACCAAATTCTTCTATTGTCCGTTCGGCTGCTTCGCTCACTGTATACGCAGTTATAGTTTAGTTCAACAGGCGCGCCTGATTATCACAAACACTGCACTTTCACTGTTCTAGTCACCGGTCTATCTGTCTCGCCTTATTCCACCGATAAAGCAATTGTCTTGGCTTAAAATTACTCGTTATAAATTACGAACGATAGCGGAGATGCGCCCGCGCTGTCTACATCATCCCCCGTCTCCCCTGACCTGACTGCCGAGCCGCGTCCCCACGCCCCCGTTGACAACGCCCCCCGCCCCGACAGCTTCCCACCCCCTGGCTCTACCCTTCTAAGTACCTGATATGCACACGATGACCGTGAAGTCAGAAATTATTAAAAAAATAATTACTGAACCATCACACTAGGCTGTGAACGATAATGAAAGAGATAAGGTTCTACGCGGTCTATGTCAAACGCTATTCGTGTTCAAGCTGGGATTGGATGGATATGAATGATCGTGTCTGTCTCGCGATGTGTCAAGCCGATGTATCGAGCGGATTGTTTTATTTCCAAACTAGCTGAGCCCGCGGCTCCGCTCGCGTGAAATTCGTAATTCCAAAGAAGAATGTAAGTAACTAAGGGCGAGGCCGAAGGCCGAGCTGCGTTCAGGTAATCGATAAATCTTCTTAAAGAAAGTAACTAACTAAGGGCGAGGCCGAAGGCCGAGCTGCTTTCAGGTAAACGATAAATCTTTCTCAAATAAAGGAAGTAAGTAAGGGCGAGGCCGAAGGCCGAGCTGCGTTCAGGAAGACGATAAACCTTCTGGAAGAAAGGAAGGAACTAAGTGCGAGGCCGAAGGCCGAGCTGCGTTCAGGTAAACCAAAAACCCTCTTCCGCCTTCGGGCCTCGCCCTTAAAGACTTCCTTTCTTCGATAGAATATAATATCGTTTACTCGATCTATTTATTTCATAAAAATAAAAAAGTAATATTAATTAATAACTAAAGAATTAAACCTACCTAACAAACATTAAAATAACTATCAAAACGGGCATTTTCAAATGTTCTTAGAGCACTTGCGGCATTACCCCGCTGGATGGCAAGGCTTACCCTTTGAATGAAGTACATAAGCCCTTGATGGCGGGACACCAGTTGCGTCAACCAGCTCAAGCCTCTTTTGGCTTCACTGCTCCACGGACCGAGGTTTTCAACCGCAAACGCAACAAATTCGAAATCTTGAATTATATTTCTATATTTGCTGCGTTTGAGGCTCTCCGACCTAGCCTCGGCCGCGCCAGCCGCTCTTGAAGATGTCCTAACGTGACTTGGAGCCAATGTGAGAACAAAAGTGGCGTCCCACATCAAAGAACTACCCTTAGTCCATGGCACTAAGGTGATAGCATCGGGCCTCTTGCCATCCAGCCGGGAATAACCGCGAGGTTCTAGGATGCACGGTATATTTGCCGTTAGAAGCGTGGACTTTATAATAAAATTGAAATTAAATTAACTCAATCTTAATATTAATTAACTTTATTCGAGATGGTTTAGCTTCTTCCTGAACGCAGCTCGGCCTTCGGCCTCGCCCTTAGTTACTTGCTTTCTTCGAGATGGTTTATCATTTGTCAGAACGTAGCTCGGCCTTCGGCCTCGCCTTAGTTGCTTACTTTCTTCAAGATGGTTTAGCTTCTTCCTGAACTCAGCTCGGCCTTCGGCCTCGCCCTTAGTTACTTGCTTTCTTCGAGATGGTTTTTCAATTATCCGAACGTAGCTCGGCCTTCGGCCTCGCCTTAGTTACTTACTTTCTTCAAGATGGTTTAGCTTCTTCCTGAACGCAGCTCGGCCTGCGGCCTCGCCCATAGTTACTTACTTTCTTCGAGAAGGTTTATGGTCTTCCAGAATAGAGCACGGCCTTCGGCCTCGCCCTTAGTTACTTACTTTCTTCAAGAATGTTTTTCTTCTTCCTGAACTCAGCTCCGCATTCCGCCTCGCCCTTAGTAACTTTCATCGAGAAAGAATATCGTTTACGTGAGCGCAGATCCGCCTTCGGGCCCGCCTTTAGTTACTTACTTTCTTTTTTTTAAATACGAATTTCACGCGAGCGAAGCCGCGGCAACAGATATATAAATTTTATTGCACCAATGACAGCGACATAACTTCGACTTTCAATTATTATTTTTATTTATCGAACAATTTGTCACCGGCCAGCTCACGTCGAGATGACAGTTCTCCGTTGTCAACATGACATTTAAAATTGTTTTTTACCTTTACTTTGGATTACGTGATTTTTATTATATTTTTTAATTATTATGTTCATCCGGGATATACACTGTCACTATAAAAAGTTTCGTCAAATTCCGTTCAGTGGTTTTTGCGAGATGCGCGTACAAATAGACATTTTTGCATTTACGATTTTATGATATGTATAGAAAGAATAGATATGTATAGACTATTGTGTTCAAGTTATAAAAAAGAAGAACTGTCATTTTCGTTGTATCTACTTATTTTTAAATTTCGAATGAATATTTTATTCAAATTGTATTTGCTGCCAGTTCTCAAGATATAATTATCTACTTTGGACTACGTGATTTTAAACGCGCAATAATGTTTGTAATTGTAATTTTTTTTTTATTTTTGTTTTTTTTTTACCTATTATGTTAACCCGGCATATAAACTGCCACTATACAAAGTTTCGTCTAATTCTGTTCAGTGGTTTTTGCGTGATGCGCGTACAGACAAACAAACAAACAAACAAACAAACAAAAATTTTAAAAACTGTTCTAACATGTTCAGTATCTCATTTTAAGCCACCCTGGTTAGTTTTTTTCCGAATACATTCAATGTACAGACTTTCTTACCTCTACGATTTTATTATATGTATAGATAACTTGGGATATTATGAAATAAATCAATCGAGTGTTCAAATGCTTCGGTAATTTAGCTGTTGACAGAATGGAAGATAGGAAGTCGCAGGTCAGATCGTGCGTGGAGTATTGGTCACATCTTTGGGGTGGAGCTGCTCAGTATTGACTTTTTTTTTTATGTAATCCGGTATGGGTGGCTGAGTCAGTGGGGCCAAAGCACATGCTCTGACTAGCCAAATCAAATCAAATCAAATCAAATCAAAATCATTTATTCAGTGATATCATAAAAATTAACATAGTGTAAGTATATAATTTTTGTTTCTTTTCACTTCGTCATATTAATACTTCTATTAAAAATTTGAATTGATAATTCAATAAAATTAAAATTAAACATTAAAAACAATATAAAAAATTAAAAAGTCATTAGGTTAAATTAAACATTAAAAACAATACAAAAATTAAATAAATTAGGTATTAAAAACATTATTATTATCATTTGTGCAATTTTGTCCTATATATCTAACCTAAAATATGTCATGTCATAAAACGTTTTATTTAACAGCCATTTATGGAGTTTCTTTTTAAAATTGACTTAATGAATTGCGAAATGTATCGAGAGTTACCTTTTCCTCCTTACCTTTCTCAGTCTCCTCTCTTTGCAGTTCAAGGGGCAGTTTGTTATAAATGCTAACCGCCTTGAATTTTAAGCTTTTTTGGAATTTCGTGGTGCTGTGGCTTGGCATTTGAAGTAGTTGCTTGTGCCTGGTGGTGTAGGTGTGTGTGCGTGCGTTATATTCTGTGCCGTTACACCTCGCAAACGTCGAAAAGTGCAAACGTCGCAAAGTGCGACTTTCTTCACGTAAGCATCGTACATCGTTAGCATCTTTAGCTTTGCTGCTGTCGATGTGGTCCGAGTACCTGAGGTTATTGTCGAGCGTAAGACCTAGGAATTTATGGGAGCCAATATCACCTCCGAGAAGGTAGGTGCCATACCGGAGACTTCCCTGGATTGCTGGCTATACTGGACTAGAGGAGAACACGACCGAGGCTGCTATGCGGCCATCTTACATCCAGTAGGGTGGTACCAACCCAGTCGGCTATAATTTGAGCCTACCACCTAGTAAGGGGCAAGGGAAGGGACCTACAGTTTTACACCGGTTCCGAACGGTGAAGCAGCAGGTGTAGGTATGCACGTAAATTGTTTCGTCAGAAAAAAACTCATTGGTACACGCCGGCCGGATTCGAACGTCGGACCTCCCGCATGAGAAACCGATGCCCAAACCACTCGGCCACCCGCCGCTTGAATACTCGATCCAAAGACGTGCAGTTCGACAAGCCAACGATACCGAGGTGTCCTGCAAACTTGAACCATTGCAGCTGGTTCGGATTCCACGTAAAACTCTAGGTCCCTTCCAATCTTACCTTACTAGGTTGTAGGGTTTATCCCGCCCGGGTTGATACCACCGCACTGAATGAAACGTCGGTCGAAACGGCTATGTAAATAGTTCATGTTTTCCGTCCAGTTCAGTATAGCCGACATGAAATGAAGGGAAGCACTGACCTAGTTCACCAAGGCGTTATGGGCTGACATCACGGATGTAGTAGGTGATGTAGCCAACCGTGTCAGTTTCCATATTCCAACAACTGAGATTAGAATGGTTAGGATGGGTCACCTCAGATCTTTCTCAGATGCTTCTCAATTTTGAATGACACATCAGAGACTCATACGAGAGGTCGGTCGAAGGCTCTAGTTTGGGATGTAAGTATAACCTGATTATTTAAAGAGGGAGCCGGTGTACCGTGTGGGGCCGGTACTTAAAAAGAATATCCCCACTGCATCTCTCCCCATGCATGTCGTAAAAGGCGACTAAGGGATAAGGACAAGATACCGTGCTAAAGGGCGACAGGCTCGCCACCTCTCACCTTGGCACGATACTTCCACCGAGTCATGCAGCAGGTAGGTCTTCGTGCCTTACTTGCTGCTTGATCGATTGAATCTTGTTCGAATACTTTGCGAAACGTGGTGGTTGGTGTTGTGCTGTAATTGACCAGAGTTCTTGCAGCACAACACCGATTACTCTACTTACCCCGATTGTCGGGATTTAGAGTGTGTGATGTGTATATGTATGTATGTATGGATTGAAAATGGCGGCATTTTACAGCAGTTGGCATGCAATTTTTTTTGCACACCTACTTAGTATATTTTTTCATTTGCAAATTTTTATCTTGTAACAATTGCATTATATTTCTTTTATCTGTTACGTGTTCTTTTTGTAGTTTTCTTTGGGTCAGCTTAAAAAGCTTTTAACATTTAATGCTACATTATTAAGTTAGAAGCTTTAAAAGCTGTACTGTACAGTAGTCCTTCATAAATAATTATTTGATTTATTTGTTGACTTTATTTAGGATTTAAGTCAGGGCGCCTCGTTAGTGGCCTACAACTAAGATAAAGAATTTTTAATCTGCGCTCTTTATCTTCTTACATTACATTTACTACTTACCATTTACTTACTGACATTTACTTCTTACTTTACATTCTTTATCTTTGGCCTACAACTTATTTTCATCTATCTAATGCCAATATTCTCCGAGTAAAATGACTGTAATCTGCGGACGGACGGACAAGACGAAATAAAATTATAAGGGTTCTGATTTCGCCTATTATCAGAGGTCAAAACAAAGAATTTAGCTGTTGATATCGGTAGACATAAAATGTTAGAATGCTTATTCATTGCATGCGAGTCGAACTCGCACACCGAGGGTTCCGTATAGCCATGTCATGGTCCGCGCCACTCACGCCATCTATGGATTAGTTAAAATGCTTCATACTGTTTCAGGTAGATGGCGCGCATAAACTTTTTAGTTTCTTGTATGGGGACCCAGTGAGTTTTGTACTTTTTCTTATTTTTATTATTTGTTGTTATATCGGCCATAATAACACATAAATTCTGTGAAAATTTCACCGGGTTACCTAATACGATTCAAGAGATACAGCCCTCGGACAGACAGACGGAGAGACAGACAGACAGACGTCAGACAGACAGATAGAGAGACAGGCAGACAGACAGATAGGCGGCGTAGGCTTAGTAATAGGGTCTCGTACGACGTATACGGAATCCTAAAAATCGTGTAGAACCATGCTGAATATGAATTAATTTGTATCAATGAAATATTTATGGTGCAATAAATAGCTCAATCTGAATATTTAAGAGTGCTAGTGAATTAGAATTATAAATATATTCGCCGAAAGTTGAACAATGGACTAAGCGACGTACTACCACAACAGACAACAGTAATTGGTAACGACTTGTGGTTATCTCATAATTGTTACGAACTGAATTATTTTTCAATTTAGACCGGCTTCAGGTCAACCGAGCCGCAGAACACTGAGGAGAGAAAGTGTTGACCGGCTCGCGATGGACCGTTGTCTTTGCTGACTTTCACTGTAATTAATGATTTAATCGTGGAATCAGATTGGCAGGAATTTCGTTGGAATTTATGTAGGAGATCATATTTTTTAGACCACCAGACTACAAATACATGTTTTACGGAACCTAATATGGGCGACTATTATTTATACAGGGTGTTACAAAATTTGTTTGTATGTAAGTGGGGTCATTTGCAATATTTTGACCCATGATACACTTTGTCAGATGTCACGTGGTACCGAAATACGATTTTTTTTTCTTTACTTTTGAAAATTACCAAAATCCCACCTTTAAACCCGTGTAACTTTTTTGTTTATGACTGCATCAGCACGAAATAAAATTGTATATATATTATATATCCGCTACATAAGTTGAAGAACTACGACGTACATCTACCACATCTACCCTTTCTACCAAGGCGATCTTGGGCGGGGCTGATGAAGATTGTCCAGCCAAAACTCAACGATTCCCTTGCCCCTTACTAGGTGGTAGGTTCAAATTGTAGCCGGCTGGGTTGGTACCACCGTACTGGATGCAAGATGGCCGCATAGCGACCTCGGTTGTGTTCTCCTCTAGTCCAGTATAGCCAGCAATCCAGGGAAGTCTCCGGTATGGCACCTACCTTCTCGGAGGTGATATTGGCATAAAAAAAAAACGATGGCTGAGATTCCAAAAAACTTGGACGAGGATTTTTAAATATGTATTATACTACATCAGTATATTTATTATAATTATTCATTTATTATCACATTCACATATTTACATTAATTTTAAATATACAGATTATAAAAATACACCACATATACTCAAAATTAATATAAAAATAATAAACGGAATACCGCCGGCGGCGGGAGGCAAGCCTCCAAGCACGCCGGCGGGTGCAGGCCGTGGCTACGGAGCACTCCGAGACGACGCGAGGCAAGCTACGAGCGATAGGTGGTGGTACTAGACACGTAGGCCACCACCACCCCCATCTCGGAGAGCTCCGTATCCGCCGGACTGCACGGCGACGTCGTCGCGCAGCTCTTTTAAACGTCTTCATCTTCGCGCGCGCGTCGCCTCATCGGTGCACTGCACCACCGGTAGCGGGGGCACTAGACGGGGCGCGAGGTCCCGATGACCCCAAGCTGACCGATGGTGGATTTATTATATTATTATATTACAATCATAACGTAAGCGGAATATTATAGCCGCTCTAAAGCACAGACGTATCGTTGGTTCATTGAGTCTGTTTTATCGGTACTACTATGGCCGCTGCTCTGACGAACTTGCTTCCCTTATCCCTCCTCCTCCTGTTCGCCTTCGCCAAACCCGCCATACTCTCGCGGAACACCCCTTTGTAGTCGACAGAAGAGTTCTTCGAACTGCACGATTCTCAAAATCGTTATTGTGCCGCACTGCAAAAGTGTGGAACGGGCTCCCAGGGAATATCTTTCCCCACTCCTACAATGCATGGATCTTCAAATCGCGGGTTAATAGCCTTTCCCCAGCAACGTTAGTCCACATCCAAGCCGGACTGGCACCTCTTTGGCAGTGAAATTGGATGCGCCTGAGGCTTCGACCTCGGGCAGAGCCACCCAGATCGGAAGCAATAAAAAAAAATGGCCTGAGGTACTAGGTGCCATGCCGGTGCTTTCCATTGGTCGTTCCGGAGACATGAACTATTCTCGGCTAGCGCCTACGCGCTACGTTTCGATCGCCTTTAGTGCGGTGGTATTAATTAACCCGGACGGGTGTGAAATAAAATAAAATAAAATCAATCGAGACTCGCTCGTTTCCACTCTTGACAATTAATAAGTAAATGAGTCTGATAGCAGTTACGGATGTGAAATATGCATTTTTATTTTTGAATGTACGAACTTTCGATATTTACGCATTTCTATTTTCGAAATTATCATAAACTAGCTGTGCCCGCGGCTCCGCCCGCTCTCATATTTCACTTCACTGCTAACCTCATAAGCCATTAAGCGTGATAGTAAGTAGCCTATAGTTGATGGGAAGAATCGAGCTATCCGTAGAATTTTGTTTTATTAAAATCGGTTCAGTGGTTCTCGAGTTATAAGCGGACAGACAGACATACACTCAGACACTCAGACACTCAGACAGAAAGCAGACGTTGGATTTTATTATAGGTAAGGAAGAACTTTATGATCGATCCAGTTTATGGTTCGATTTTGGGTAAAGATCTCACATAACGCATATTCGGTTTTAAAAATAAAAAAAATACTGGATTTAACAGAGAACATATTTTATTATTTTACTTACGTTTTAATATCTGAAAACTCGTATGAAATCAATGGTGCCATCATGCAATGTCAAAGGAGTGTATTCAATAAGAAATATTTGCTTACCCGCTCCGACCGACCTTTCATTCAGTGCGGTGGTACTAATCCAGGCAGGTTAAACCCTACTACCTACAGTCAGTAAGAATAAGAGAAAAGACCTACAGCTGTACGTGAAACCTGAAGCACGGTCAGCCTTATCGGTCGAACGGTCAACCGTGCAAATTCTGACAAAATGGTAAAAGGCTAAGGATATCTGACTTTCGCGGCATTTCTTCAAGCAGCTCATCTCTCGCGAAGTGATTCATCATTATTTTCTGCGGTTTATCTCCGCCACAAGACAGCCTGTGTCGTTGAACCTTCAGCGCAGATGAGATACTAGTTCCTTCAGTGTCAGCGAGGTCTTAAGCATAGAAATATATAACTAGAAGGGACTAACTGGTGTAGAGATGATGAAAGAAAAGTTCGCAAATACAAAATTAAAAACATACATCCAGATCATAGTTTAAATATACTAGTTAACCATCTTCATGCAAGCGTGCCGATTTCGCACTCACACAAGCGCGCGCCAGCAGCGCACGCTGTCCGTACACAACCACCCACTACTTACATTCTCACTTTCCTCGCTTGTAGTCAGTGATGGCCGCCCCGCGCTTATATTTCTTTTATATATTTATTATTTATTATATAAACAGCAATTATTTTAAAATATCTCTCTCTCTCTTTCTCTCTATCTTTATCTCTCTCTTTCACTATCTTTATCTTTCTCTCTATCTCTTTCTCTCTCTCTCTCTCTCTCTCTCTCTCTCTCTCTCTCTCTTTCTTTCTCTCTCTCTCCCTCTCTCTCTCAGCCTTGTGCCTTGTGCGTAGGTAATTATTTAAAAAACGGGCTCCAGTTAACCTACTAGTCTCCTTTTACTATGTCCAGATCCGTCGCACTTGTTCACTCACGCATCTTTCATTTGTTACGAATGTAGTGTATGCCGACCAATTGTTTGACAACAAGACCGCTTCTGGGTATTTATTTCCACTGGTATGAGTTTAGAATTAAACTTTTTTTATGGTGTTGTCAGCACATAACACCTTGGTGAAGTAGGTGCCATGTCAGTGCTTTACTTCGGTTGTGCCGGCTACACTGAATTATTTAACCACTTTGCCCTTCGTAATTTTTGAATTTTGAGCTCGAAAATAACCTTTTAAAATTTTGGTAACTATTGCTGTATCACCCTGCATGCATAATTTTTTTTTAATGTAATCCAGTATGAGTGGCTGAGTCGGAGGGGCCAAAGCCCATGCTCCGACCAGCCTATATCACCTCCGAGACTGCTATGCGGCCATCTTAAATCCAGTACGGTGGTACCAACCCAGTCGGCTACAATTTGAGCCTACCACCTAGCAAGGGTAATACATATGTAAGCCCAGTAGAAAATTACAAGATGGGAATTATTTTTCCTTTTCTGCATAAAGTTCGCAGGTTGTCAGCTTTCCTCGCCACGCGGACGTGCAGAAATGTGGCCGTTTATAAACCGGTAGTTTTCGTGTCGACCAGAATGGTGCAGCTAGATATTAGTCATGCGTTGTCCGTGGAGAAACTGGAGAGAATCAAATTTGAGATGTAATATTTACATTTTTGGCGGCTGGTTGGTTGGTTTAATTATTATTCGTAGGCAAATACATGTTGCTCTTGAATTCGTCATCTTACATTCCGAATAGCAACTATAGTATAGCAACAAAAATGAAAAAAAAATTACAAACAATGAAAAAAAAAAAAACCGGCCAAGTGCGAGTCGAACTCGCGCACCGAGGGTTCCGTATCGCCATGTCATGGTAAGCTCCACTCACACCATCTATGGAGTGTTTTATGAAAAGCTTCATATCAGTTAAAATTCATGATTAGTTACAATGCTTCATACTCCCGAAGGCGCGTATACACTTTTTAGTTTCTTGTATGGGAACCCCTGTGAATTTTTTACTTTTTCTTCTTATTATTTGTTGTTATATCGGCCATAATAGCACATATTCTGTGAAAATTTCAACGGGCTGTCTATTACGGTTCAAGTGATACAGCCCTCGGACAGACGGCCAGACAGACAGACAGACGGCGTAGGCTTAGTAATAGGGTCCCGTAAGACAGATACGGAACCCTAAAAAGTGAAAAATTAAGGGGCGTCCCCATACAAGAAACGTGTTTTTAGAACTTTTTTTAGTGCTGCGGAAACCTCGGTGCGGGTTTTTTTTACTTTTGCCGCGAGTATTGCTTACACAGAGCAGTGAAGTACTAGCCCGCCGCGCGCTATTCGATGCTCTTTGATTGCGTATAACATGGTTACCTGACATCTCGAGGCACGCTTTATCTTTCAACTAAACGGTACCACAAAAAATGCTGACTAAAACGGTACCTTAATACAATATGCTGACTAATTTCTTAGACGAGAAAACGGTCCTGACACACATAGCAGCGGCGACGTAGACTCATCATACGTGAGAGATATGTACGAGTAGGGTCAACATTTTGTCGTTTCGTTTTATTGTTATGGCGGACCGGTTGCGAAATATTTCTTAAAAACTTCGACATTTTCGGAATGAAAAAAAAACTGGTATGAATTGTTTTTTATGGTAACTGACACGGTTGGCTACATTAACTATAACATCCGTGATGTCAGCCCACAACACCGGGTGAGCTAGGTGCCATGTCAGTGCTTTTTTTTATTGCCACCGAACTGGGTGGCTCTGCCCGAGGTCGCAACCTCAGGCGCAGCCAATTTCACCCCCGAGGAGGTGCCAGTCCGGCTTGGAGGTGGACTAATGTTGCTGGGGATTTGCTCCGTGGATTGTAGGAGTGGGGGAAGATATTCCCTGGGAGCCCGTTCCACACCTTTGCAGTGCGGCACAAGAACGATTTAGAGAATCGTGCAGTTCGAAGAACTCTTCTGTCGACTACAAAGGGGTGTTCCGCGAGAGTATGGCGGGTTTGGGCGAAGGCGAACAGGGTTTCCTTTCATTTCATGTCGGTTACACTGAACTGGACGAAAAATACCGTTGAATGTACCGTTTGTTTAATATAACGTTCAAAATTAGTTTTTGGTCCATACAAATAAACATAGCGGAAAATCTGTAACAATATTTGAGTCGTCACGTCGCGTCGTTTTTTTTATGCAAACTGACACGGTTAGCTACACCACCTACAACATCCGTGATGTCAGCCCATAACACCGGGTGAACTTGGTGCCACGTCAGTGCTTCCCTTCGGTCGTGCCGGCTACAATGAACTGGATGGAAAATACAAACTATTTACATAGCCGTTTCGACCGACCTTTCAATCAGTGCGGTGGTATCAACCAGGGCGGGTTAAACCCTACCACCTAGTAATATAACAAGGGAGTCATATCCCTTAGTCGTCTTTTACGACATACACGGGGACAGATGTAGTGGGGCTATTCTTTTATAAAGAACCGGTCCCACACGGTACAATACGGTCGTCGTTTCTATGTTCGCTTATTATAATTTTTTTATGTCATCCGGTAGGGTAGTTGAGTCAGAGGGGCCAGAGCACATGCTCCGACCAGCCGATATCGTCTCCGAAAAGGTGCCATACCGGTGACTTCACTTTGGATTAATGGTTTAGAGGAGAACACAGCCGAGGCTGCTATGCGGCCGTCTTACATCCAGTGTGGTGGTATCAGCTCAGTCGGCACAATTTGAGCCTGCATCGCTTTCTTGGATAACAATTTGAGTCACAAATACTCATATTGTTAGGACCGGTTTGATTTTATTTCAATTGAATTTTCAATAATCATTGCGACACCATAATATAATATTTTGAAATATTTCCATTATCATTCTATTCAGATGATTAATTTATTATTGTTATTGCTAGCGGCATAGAAGGCCATCTTATATCCAGTACGCTTATACGTCGAAAACTATTCAATTCACATGGGGTTTTCATACATACATACACAGCGTCACGCCTGTTTCCCAGTGGGGTAGGCAGAGATTATGATTATCTCCACGTGCCACGATCCTGACACATCTCTACCGCCTCTTCCACTCTCATAATGTTCTATATAAATAGCGAATATACACTACAAGCCGAAAAATTATGGAAAATCCATTTCAAATTTTTATTATCTGCGCCGGCAATACAGTACAATTTTCAATTAATTGTATTCAAATGTAACTACAAATTCAGGTGACCGGCGAGCTGCAGCATTTTTCCGTCAGCGTGTTTCTATCGCCATTCAGAGGGGGGATGCTGCGTCTGTCCTAGGGACAAGGTGTTTGGCCCCTATAGAGGAAATCTTTTTTGAGTTTAACTACAATTATTCTACATTAGTTCGATGCATGCATTTTGTGAATACTGAAAAATTCTAAAACAATTTATGAAAGAATTAGGTAAATATTTTACCGAAATAGGAAGCTCATTTTTTTTATTTGAAATTTCAAACCAGGTTCACGGTTTTAAAAGCTCGCCATAGCTGTGGCGCTGTCTATGTATGTACATAGTCTGAGGTAAGAGTAACACGGTGAAGGTAAAAGTCATAATTAAATGATTTAGTGATTGTAATCACGACGGACGGGATGAAAATGAAGAAAACAATTAGAAAATTGTTTTATGCATATGAATCTCCTCAATTTGGTTGTTACTTCGCGCACCTTGACTACCAAAACAATCTTGAAACACCATCAGATTACACAGAGAAAACCCAGAATTAACTTGACTAGCAGATATCTCTAAGAGATAATACCAACAATTTCCTACAATAATTACGCGCGTAAGAAACAGCATTCGCTAACTAACGAACTGTTTAACTTTCGAGTCGCCATTCTTGCGAAAGTTCAAACGGTTTTTTGTCCAAGTCACCGCACCGAGTATCGAGCGTGTGAGAAGTTGCTGAACTGAGTACAATTCGAACTGTCAATGTTGCCAACATAGAATTCAAAATTACAGACTTGAAACTCATTCGAACTGTATGTTTTTATTATGTGCCATATAAGTGTACTAGCTTTTGCCCGCGACTTCGCTCGCGTGAAATTCGTATCTAAAAAGAAGCCCGCTACCGTACCTTTATTTCGGCGCGCGTAACAATTTGGTTTGTATGAGAACTACATCTTAGCGTAACTAGAACTGCATTTTATTTAGCCTATCCTGTGTCGAGTATAGTTAAATGTGCTTGTACTAAGTTTCATCGAATTCGGATGATCGGTTTAAGAGTTATCGGGGAACATACATACATACAGAAAAGATTTCTAAAAATCGTCAATTTAGTTTTACGTAGTATCATATATAGAGTCTACAAACGCAGTATCTCATAAAACAAAATAACTTACTTAACATCCCTTACAGATTTATTAGTAGTATATATATATGTATAATATATATATTATGATACCTCGGCTTTTCTCGGACGCAATAGCGTCTATTGCGTCCTGCCCTAAAGCAACTCCCCCCCCCCCCCCCCCCCCCCCCCCTTCCAAAGGAAAGGAAAATAAGAGACATAAATTTTAGTTTGGTTTTTATCATTACTAGGTGTGAAAACCCACTCTCACAAAGGTATGTTGTTGCGAAGGTAAGAGGAAATTCACGTCCAGTCGCCATTACGTAAATGTAGTCGCGAACCCCTACCATCAAATGGCGAACCCCTGGGGGTTCGCGTACCACACTTTGAGTAGCACTGCAATAGACCACTCCCATACCACCGTAATCGATCGATCACTGCAAACACATTTGGCATAGGATAAACTTTGTGTTGAATTTTCCACTCAAGTTCGGTTCTGTGTAGGAACAATTATATTACTTAAGTCAGCTTAGGTGGCTCAGTCGTGCGTTCGGTCGACTGTACTTGAGCACACCTGGGCGCGGTCAGTAATTGTATGAGTGAACGCTGGACCGTTGGAGGCTGACCGTGGTTCGGATCCCACCTAAAACTGTGGGTCCCGATGGCAATCCGTTGTACTAGGTGGTAGGGTTTATCCCGCCCGGGTTGGTACCACCGCACTGAATGAAACGTCGGTCGAAACGGCTATGTAAATAGTTCTGGTGCAGCAGTACGGAAGCTGACGAAGTAATTTAATGCAAAATTTCTTCGTATAACATTTTCACATCGTATCGTTTTTTTTTTCTCACTTCTAAGCTCCTTGGAAAAATGTGGTGAAAATACGTATATCCTAAAACTATACCGAAACATTTGGTCACTAATATTCCATTAGTAAATACTGCAAGAATAGATTCAAAGGTTTTCTAGTGTCCCCGTTACAAACAGATAGATGATCTGGTATTTACAATTAGAGAAATTTCCTAGTTTTATTATGCGGAGAGCAACATTACAAAATAATTTTATTCAAGAAAATTAATTCATTAAAATATTACTCCAACACTTTTTACCCATTGTTTGAGACCACAAGACATACGAAATGTTCCGCGTTAATCATTGTAACGGACTGTATGCACTTAGGTACATTTCTATTAGTATTCAGACAGAAGTATGCTTACATGAATTATGTTAAATTGCAATTACAATAAATTATAGTAGAAATTAACATAATTGTTTTATTTCTTAATTAGATGCGTGCGTCCCTTACCTACAGTTTAACGTGGAATCCGAACCACGGTCAGACTCCAACGGTCGAGCGGTCACCCATCCAAGTACTGACCGCGCTCAGGGTTGCTAACAACAGTCGACCGACCGCAACACTGAGCTACCGCGGCTGACGAAATTAAGTAATTTTCGTCGTGTTTTCCGTCCAGTTCAGTGTAGCCGACATGAAATGAAGGGAAGCACTGACATGGCACCTAGCTCACCCCGGTGTTGTAGGCTGAAATCACGGATGTTGTAGTTGATGTAGCCAAACGTGTCAGTTACCATAAAAAAAAAAACAATTCACAACAGTTTTTCTTCATTCCAAAAATGTCGAAGGTTTCAAGAAATATTTCGCAACCGGTCCGCCATAACAATAAATCGAAAACAATGATGGCGCCCTGGCACCTTGTTCACCCGGTGTTATAGGCTGACATCACGGATGTTGTAGGTGATGTAGCCAAGCATGTCAGTTTCCATAAAAAAAACTTCATTAAAGAAATCCGCTGCAGCTATCTTACTCCCGAGCATATTTATTGTTCAGAAACATTCCACAAAATAAAAAATGCTACGGCCAAAATCATTATCACAATTTAAACCAAAATATCCATAAATTCTATAAACATTCAGCAGTATTAGTCACGCAAGCGGTATTCAAGATATTGCCGTAACTTACATACCGCTTGTTATATTTATGTCAATAATACTATGTTGGAAAAACAGGGGACGATTGTTTACGAAGTATTGGCGGACAACAAAGGACGTTAATACATTTAGCTTGATTTAATATATTGATGCTCGCTTAGTTTATGTTAATAATACTATGTCGGAAAACAGGGGACGACTGTTTACAAAGTGATGACGGACAACAAACGGACGTCAATACATTAAGCTTGATTTAATATATTGATGTTCGCTTAGTTTATGTCAATAATACTATGTCGGAAAACAGGGGACGACTGTTTACGAAGTGTTTGGCGGACAACAAACGGACGTCAATACATCAAGCTTCATTTAATATATTCATGCTCGCTTAGTTTATGTTAATAATACTATGTCGGAAAACAGGGGACGACTGTTTACGAAGTGTTTGACGGACAACAAACGGACGTCAATACATCAAGCTTGATTTAATATATTCATGCTCGCTTAGTTTATGTTAATAATACTATGTCGGAAAACAGGGGACGACTGTTTACGAAGTGTTGACGGACAACAAACGGACGTCAATACATCAAGCTTGATTTAATATATTGGTGCTCGCTTAGTGTTGTTTTACACACCATTCACGATAAATCAATTTCTTATTGCAATACATTGGTATTGCGATACATTGTATTTCAGCCCGCGGGCTGAGTGGGCTGTGGGCTGAGTTGAGTTGACCAATGATTCATTGTACCGTGTGGGGCCGGTACTTTAAAAGAATAGCCCCACTGCATCTCTCCCCGTGTATGTCGTAAAAGGCAACTAAGGGATATGACTCCCTTCTTATATTACTAGGTGGTAGGGTTTAACCCGCCCGGGTTGGTACCACCGTACTGAATGAAAGTTCGGTCAAAACGGCTATGTAAATAGTTCGTCTTTTCCGTCCATTTCAGTGTAGCCGGCACGACCGAAGGGAAGCACTGACGTGGCACCAAGTTCACCCGGTGTTATGGGCTGACATCACGGATGTTTTAGGCGGTGTGGCAGGCCAACCGTGTCGGTTTCCATAAAAAAAAAAGATACAATATTGATGTTGAGACAAATCACAATATAGGGCCTGTCTTATAGTTTACAGTTGACATACATGCATACATATCACGCATACAATCCCGACAATCGGGGTTAGCAGAGTAATCGGTGTTGTGCTGCAAGAACTCTGGTAAATTACAGCACAACATTATGTTTATATTATGTTGACATTATGTTTTAATCGAAGGTTTTATTAGTTATGTTGACTCTCATTACTACGTAAGAGATTAGGTGGGAACAACGAATTTACAATGTGTGTGGAATGCCCCTGTTATCTGTCAGTAAATTGCGAGAAACCGAACAGTGGTGAAAGAAATGAGAAAATAATGATTCGGTGAATAGAGTTTGATTGGAAGTGATGAGATGAGGCATTTAGGTGATGTGATGATCGACTTTGATGTTCGACAGGATGATATGAGGGTGACGTCGGGTCGGAAGTGATATCATGTAAAGCAGATCTCGAATGACAGGCAGGTCGTACGGACACGCGTTTTAGAAGGTCAGTAGAAAAGAGTAGATTATTTTTTTAATTTCAAAGAAAGCAGATATCCATTGTTATTTGCACCATTTGAATCTAAGTCTTTGCAAAAAACGTGCACATAGAGTTATTCTGTGCAGTGATTTCACTCGTACATCTTGGAAACATCAGAAACTTCGTAAAAAAACCGACGACCGACTAACATTCACACTGCTCTGTCACACCAGTGTGAAGGTTAGAAAAATTATGTCCTAACCTTCACATTAGTATTAAGGATAGGAAGTCGCTTTCCTAACCTTCACACCGTCAAATTTCTTTTCTCACCTTCACACTTACGTCGGACTAACCTTCACACTGTTCAGCCAAACTGAACTGAACAGTGTTTACCTACTTACTTGTAAAAAAAAATAAGTTCAAAAAACTAAAACCAGACTACTGAAAAATCGCGCTCTAAAAAAGTATGAAACAAGAAAATAATTCATAGTGATGTTCAGAGGATACCCGTGTTCGTATGCCACCTACCCTAAAAAAACCATACATTCTAATTTCTAACAGTAGGAAGCGATCATAAGTTTTAGGGCAAAGTAGCATATGACCACGCACGGCTATCCTCTGAACATCACTATGAATTATTTTCTTGTTTCATACTTTTTTAGAGCGTGACTTCAGTAGTCGGGTTTTAGTTATTTGAACTTATTTTTTATTAAAATTATTCTGGGGTTAAAATTTCGAAAACTTCAATTATCTTTTTTTTTAGCACCGACATCTGAGATATAATTTTATTCAAGTGGCCAGTGATATCATAATTTAGTAAAGAGGGTTTTAATTCGTAACGGTGTGAAGGTTAAGAAAGCGACTTCCTATCCTTAATACTAATGTGAACGTTAGGAAGGAAAATTCCTAACGTTCACACTGCTCTTAATCGTGGCACTCACGGTGTGAAAGTTTGGAAATAATTTTCCTAACCATCACACTGGTGTGACAGAGCAGTGTGAAGGTTAGTCGGTCGTCAAAAAACCGGCCAAGTGCGAGTCGAACTCGCGCACCGAGGGTTTCGTGTCGCCATGTCATGGTCAGCGCCACTCACGTCATCTATGTATTAATTAAAATGCTTCATACTCTTTTCGGTAGATGGCGCGCATACACTTTTTAGTTTCTTGTATGGGGACCCCGTGATTATTTTTTTTACTTTTTCTTATTTTTATTATTTGTTGTTATATCGGCCATTATAATTATAACACATACTCTGTGAAAATTTCATCGGGCTACCTATTTTCAAGAGATACAGCCCTCGGACAGACAAACAGAGAGACAGGCGGCGTAGGCATAGAAATACGCTTCCGTATGAGATACGGAAACCTAAAAAGGTGAAGCTTCGTGGGACACCCAACAGAAGCGAAGCGAAATTAATAAAAAAGACGAGAGGTGTCGTGGGACACCCGGTTGGAACGTTGGAACGAAGTTCCTTTCTATATTTAAATAACAGGCACAATGAAATTAATTAAAAACGTTTAAGAGTAATTAAATGAAAAAAAAATGTATCTACGAGTATAATGCAGTAACATACGCTTGTAAACACACAAACACACATACTACGCAAAAGTGTCGTGACGGTCGAAGTCTTACACTTTTTTCGGCCTAGCTCTCATTCGCCAATTAGTGTCTGGAGTGTAACGTGCGATAAAGAATTCGTCGTTCCAATTGTATTTTAAAATCCAACTATTAATTTTATTTCGATCGGAATAGCGCCATCTATGCGATATTCCTTTCAACTTATACAATGGTTCGACTTCAAAATACTCTGATAGATGGCGCTCGGGCAGCGATAAGCGCTGCCCAGCCAACAGTCCTCATTGGCTGCGGCAGACAATAGGGAGCGTTGCAACTTCCGTTCGTACGTTCATGACATTTCACTTTTTCTGTGTTAGGTCCCCATCCCAAGCGTGCGTTAAAAAGCTTTGCTTCAATTTTTGATTTTATTTGAACGAGTTAGATCCGATTGACCAAACACGAACTCTAAATACGTGAAAATGTGCAAACGAATGACACATACCAATTTCACACGTTCTAATTTGGAACTTTAATGTCTACGTTCTAAAGTTCACAATAGAGTGCCTCTTCTAACTAAATATCGGCCATTGAAATTTTCATCATATTTTATAGAAGTAAAGTGGAGATTCGCTCGCACAATTTGTGATCAATCCTCTGGGCTGACGTGTAATGTGCGCACGCACACGCATGCGATTATTGAGATTGCGAGTAATGGACGAGAGAGCGAGGTGTCTTTTCAATTATGGCACTGGCTTTTAATTGGTTGTTGTACGAACTGTAATTTTAGGTCGTACGGGGTTCAATGTCAAGTCAGTCGATTGTGATTTGCGGTTTTCACTTTTGTGAACACTCAAACGGAAATACAATTTAAAACTTACATTGTTCATTGAAACATTTATTGGAAGTACCTACCTAGGTACATATGTAGTTTTGTAGGTTTTAATGCAGTTTAGCGGCTCCTCTTGGAAATTTGTTTACAAATTACTAATAAAATAATAAATATCACTATAATACTTTCTATAATATGACGATACAATTTTGTGATATTTAAATATAAAAAAAAAACAGTAGTTTCTTTTGTATAATTTTATATTTTTAAGATCATATCTAGAGCGGTAATTCTCTGTCCTTTTTTATAGTAAGAGTGACATGTTGCGCCGAGCCACACATAAGGTGTCTAGCGACGCCCATGGACATTCGGTCGCATGCGGGGGATGCGAATGCCACGCCGGCCTAACAGGTGCCTATTCACGCCTCTCTTGAAGGACCCGATACTCTGCTTGGGGGGAAATATGTATTTTTCCTTTACGAGTTTTTGATTGAGTTATATAATACTAGCTTTTGCCCGCAGCTTCGCTCGCGTGAAATTCGTATTTAAAAAGAAGTAAGTAATTAAACCTGCTACCGCCGTACCTTTATTTCGGCGCGCGGAACAATTTCTGTTTGTATGAGAGCCACATCTTAGCGTAACCGGGCCTAGCCTATCCTGTGTCGCGTATATGTAGTTAAATGTGCGTGTACTAATTTTCAGCGAATTCGGATGATCGGTTTAAAAGTTATGGAGGAACATACATACATACATACATACAGAAAATATTCCTAAAAATCGTCAATTTAGTTTTAGTATCATACATAGAGTCTACAAACGCAGCATCTTATAAAACAAAGGAACTTACTCCATGACCATCCCTTACAGATTTATTATTAGTACTAGCTTTTGCCCGCGGCTTCGCTCGCGTGAAATTCGTATTTCAAAGGAAGAAAGTAAGTAACTAAGGCCGATCTGCGTTTAGGTAAACAATAAACCTTCTCAACTAAAGTAAGTAACTAACGGCGAGGCTTCAGGCTGAGCTGCATTCTGGAAGACAATAAACCTTTTCGAAGAAAGTAAGTAACTGAGTGCGAGGCCGAAGGCCGAGCTGCTTTCAGTAAGACGATAACCTTTTCGAAGAAAGTAAGTAACAGAGGGCGAGGCCAGATGGCCGAGCTGCGTTCAGTAAGACCGTAAACCTTCTCGAACAAAGTAAGTAACTAAGGGCGAGGCCGAAGGCCGAGCTGCGTTCAGGAAGACTATAAAACTTCTCGACGAAATTAAGTAATTGAGGGCAAGGCCGAAGGCCGAGCTGCGTGCAGGAAGACTATAAACCTTCTTGATGAAAGTAAGTAACAGAGGGCTAGGCCGAAGGCCGAGCTGCGGTCAGGAAGACGATAACCTTTTCGAAGAAAGTAAGTAACATAGGGCGAGGCCGAAGGCCGAGCTGCGTTCAGGAATACCATAAACCTTCTCGAAGAAAGTAAGTAACTAAGGGCGAGGCCGAAGGCCGAACTGCGTTCAGGAAGACTAAACCTTCTCGATGAAAGTAAGTAACTGAAGGCGAGGCCGAAGGCCGAGCTGCGTTCAGGAAAACGATAACCTTTTCGAAGAAAGTAAGTAACAGAGGGCGAGGCCGAAGGCCGAGCTGCGTTCAGGAAGACCATAAACCTTCTCGAAGAAAGTAGGTAAGTAACTAAGGGCGAGGCCGAAGGCCGAGCTGCGTTCAGGAAGACTATAAACCGTCTTGAAGAAAGTATGTAACTATCGCCCATAGGTACTTACTGTCAGCGTCTTCCAGTATACAGCTCGGCCTTCGGCCACCCTTAGTTACTTACTTTTTTTCTGGAAACTGACACGGTTTGCTACATTACCTACAACATCCGCGATGTCAGCCCATAATACCGGATGAACTTGGTGCCACGTCAGTGCTTCCCTTCGAGAAGGTTTATGGTCTTCCTGAACGCAGCTCGGCCTTCGGCCTCGCCCTCGGTTACTTGCTTTCATCAAGAAGGTTTATAGTCTTCCTGAACGCAGCTCGGCCTTCGGCCTCGCCCTCAATTACTTAATTTCTTCGAGAAGGTTTATAGTCTTCCTGAATGCAGCTCGGCCTTCGGCTTCGCCCTTTATTACTTACTTTCTTCGAAAAGGTTTATACTCTTCCTGAACGCAGCTCGGCCTTCGGCCTCGCCTTTAGTATGTTACTTACTTTCTTTGAGAATGTTTATTGTTTATCTGAATCCAGTTCACCCTCCGGCCCTGGGCTAAGTTACTTACTTTCTTCTTTTGAAATACGAATTTCACGCGAGCGAAAAAGCTATCGATATTAAAATAAGAAACTTCAGTTAAAATAAATCAAATACTTTAGATACCTAACTAAGTAAACTATTCCACCTATTAGCGTAACCGGAACTTAATTTTATTTAGCCTATCCTGTGTCTCGTATAGCTAAATGTGCGTGTAATTTTAATCAAATTTAGATGATCGGTTTACATTTTATGGAGGAAATTCATACATGTATATCCGCCTCGCCCCGCCCGTACTGTGCGCCGCACCGCAGGACGCCATATCAAGACATTCTTATCGTCGTAACTTTTAAACTATTTGTCCAAATTACTTAGTGTAAAAGCCAAAGTTTATCTACTTTAAATACCAGAAGCGATAAAAATATGTATTTTGATAAGGATTATTTCAATACCTACTATAAAATGTGCATTGTAAATACAGTAACCAATTTAAATGTATTTATGGTTCACTATTTTGGCTATAGTGGCTTCCACATAAAACGTGCTGATATATGCTGATATAGATATATGCTGTCGCGGACTTTTTTTTAGAACTATTTAAGAGAAACCTCACTATACACTATCTTCGTGTAACTCTAACGGTTTATGCAGCGCACGCCGAGATAGCTCTCAGATGGCAGGATTTTTTCCGACTTACTTGACATTTATCGATATACCTATTTGGGCCAATTTACACAATATCTTTATAAATTATAGCCTATATGTTGTTTTGATGTACTGTAAAGGCTCATCAAAATCTGTTCAGTAGTTTTTGCGTGAAAGAAGAACAGAGATCCATTCTATCATATTGCGGCTATTCAGTTCGCTCGCCGTGCCTCCTCCGCGCCCGCGCCGCGCGCCACCGCCGCCGCGCCGCCAGCTGCTGGCCGCCCGCTCGGTAAATACCTATAGTACTACGGCGCCTACGGAACATATCGGTTTGTATGGGAGCCACATCTTAGCGTAACCGGAAGTGAATTTTATTTAGCCTATCCTGTGTCCCGTGTAGGTAAATGTACGTGTACGAAGTTTCATCGAATTCAGATGATCGGTTTAAGAGTTATGGTGGAACATACATACATACAGAAATGATTTCTAAAAATCGTAAATTTAGTTTTAGTATCATACACAGAGTCTACAAACCAAATATCTCAAAAATCAAAGCAACTTACTCCATGACCATCCCTTACAGATTTATTATTAGTATTGATGATTGATGATATATTGATGATAAATAAATGCTTCTTGCTAACTGAAGACAGTATGTATGGTGATGGCGTTATAGCTTTAAGTTTACCGTTTAGCTTTGTTGTCGATACGCAGGGATTTAATTTAGATTTTTTAATTTTATTTGTGTAATTTTGTGTAATTTGTGTAACAGTGTTTTGCGTATTGCCAGCAAAACTGCGTCAGAGTATAACGAATCGGAAGTCTTCAGTAGAATTTCACAAAAAGTGGCAACTACATAAACTCAGCGTGTGTTTTATTTCTACCAGTGCGCGTGCGTCGACAGCAGCTATCACTCTACTTTTTCATTCACTGATCTCGCTACTATATCACGCCACAATCATTCGTTATCTCCGTTAGTTAGAAACACAGAACTAACATATGGGTTAGAAGTGCTGTATTGTAGTTTAAGTGCAACAAGTGTAATTGTTTTGAAAATATTGATGAAAAATAAAAAAAAACAAATTTTATTTCGCGAAAAAAAATTGAAAATTGCATTAATGGCTTTCTTAGTTAAGTTTTTTAACAAACAATAATTATATAGAAAAATATATAATATCTCTTAAGTCCTTAAGTTTTTAAGACGTCGTGATAATATTTTACCGACACAAGTATCCCCAGCTTCATTGCAAACGTTCTGAAACCGCACATCCTGAGTTTTAGAGAATATTATAACTTTATACGAGTACGCAAGGTTACAAATATTGTTTTTAATAGTTTCAAGCTTAGTGGGTATGTAATTGCAATGCATTTGTACCGTGTGGGGCCGGTACTTTAAAATAATAGCCCCACTGCATCTCTTCCCGTGTATGTCGTAAAAGACGACTAAGGGATATGACTCCCTTCTTATATTACCAGATGGTAGGGTTTAACCCGCCCGGGTTGGGGCCACCGCACTGAATGAAAGGTCGGTCGAAACGGCTATGTAAAATGTTTGTGTTTTCCGTCCAGTTCAGTGTAGCCGGCACGACCTAAGGGAGGCACTGACGTAGCATCAAGTTCACCCGGTGTTATGGGCTGACATCGCGGATTGTGTAGGTGATGTAGCCAACCGTGTCAGTTTACATTAAAAAAAATAATGTAAAAACCGAATAATAGATCGTTTGCTACTCAGAAGCGTGCTAAATCTACTTGCTTTGCTTACTCAATGTTTAGATGTGAACACTTACCTGTTAATTTACATACTTGTAAGCATGGCCTTACATTTTAGAAAATCTGTGAGCAAACCTTGTCATAAAGCGATATCTCCACTACTTTCTTTTCTTTTATTGCCACTGTTGATAAATATGCAAAATTTTTATAGCATTTCATTTTGACAGAAGCGATTTTGCACACCGTGCATTTAGCATTTTATTAACCACTCTACTCATAATAAATGTTTAGGGGGGATACTCTCTAAAATTTCACACTAGGACATTTAATTAAATTTTATTATTATTACTGCAATCTGCGGTTTCTTAGCAGAATTCTTCAAAAAAAAGGAGGAAATTTTTTCATAATTTCAATTAATCAACAGTAGAATGTAGAATAATTTTGTTACGTTGTTGACATTACTTTTGATTTTTCGGGTAAATTTTTTGTGGGACTAATTAGATAGTTAAATGTATTTTTTTTACATTACTTAAATAATGAGACATATAATGACCCATATATTTCCCCCCAAGTACAGTCTCGGGTCCTTCAAGAGAGACGTGAATGGGCACCTGTCAGGCCGGTATGGAATTCGCAACCCCCGCATACGACCGAATGTCAATGGGCGTCGTGAGACACCTTATGGGTGGCTCGGCGCCATAATACTGAACTGATGACACACGAACTGATATGAAGAAACTATAGAGAAACTGTTTTTATAAATGCAATATGGAAACTGGAATCCTACAAATTGGACAAGTGACATACATGAAACTAACACTTTTGATGTGCGGTTTTTAATACTTCCATTTTTTATTTTGTTTTTTTTTCTTTCTATATGGAAACTGACACGGTTGGCTACATCACCTACAACATCCGCGAAGTCAGCCCATAACACCGGATGAACTAGGTGCCATTTAAGTGCTTACTTTCATTTCACTGGACGGAAAACACGAACTATTTGCATAGCCGTTTCGACGGACGTTTCATTCAGTGCGGTGGTAGCAGTCCGGGCGGGATAAACCCTACCACCTATTAAGGTAAGAATGGAAGGGACCTTTCTTGACCTACAGTTTTACGTGGAATCCGAACTACGATCAGCCTCGGTCACCCATTCAAGTATTGACCGCGCCTCGACCGCACCACTGAGTTACCGAAGCTAACGGGCTTTTAGGGCTAATTAGGGCTTCCCTTAATAAAACCACGTAATTTTAGTTTTCAACTCAGAATAAAAGAGCGCGTAAAGACAGAACTTTTTCGGTTTCTTGTAAGGTTTTTATACGTAATACCTAACGTACGCACATAGCATACATAACAGCGTCACGCCTGTCCCCCAGTGGGGCAGGCAGATCTTGATATGGCACGATCGTGACAACTAAAAAGAATAGCCCCACTGCATCTCTCCCCGTGTATGTCGTAAAAGGCGACTAAGGAATATGACTCCCTTCTTATATCACTAAGTGGTAGGATTTAACCCGCCCGGGTTGATACCACCGCACTGAATGAAAGGTCGGTCGAAACGGCTATGTAAATAGTTTGTGTTTTCCGTCCAGTTCAGTGTAGCCGGCACGACCGAAGGGAAGCACTGACGTGGCACCAAGTTCACCCGGTGTTATGGGCTGACATCACGGATGTTGTAGGTGATGTAAGCCAACCATGTCAGTTTCCATAAAAAAAAAAACCTAATCCATATTTATGCTTTTCATACAATGATCTTCATGTTTCAGTTAGTCGGAATAACAATGTTAAATGTAATAAAGATTTTAGTAACAAGCAAATAAAACTAATTAAATTAACTTAACCTACGAGGTAGACGACGTTGGCACCGTACCGAGTACGCTAGCGCCGCAGCGCGGCGCCGCGCCGGCACGCGCCGGCGCCGGCGGCGGCGTCTCCACTCAGCAGGTCTATTCTTGTAAATTCTGACAGCGGACTCAGCGCTGATGTGGCGCTGAGAGCCACTTTAGTAAATGGCTCTCAGCGCCACAACAGCGCTGATTCCGCTGTCAGAATTTACAAGAATAGACCTGCTGTATGGCCGTACTGTACCCTAATCACGAGATTTAACCTACTACGCTACGCTACTCCGTGTTCTCCGCATCATTTTGTATGGAGAAACGGAGCAGCGCCTCTAGTGATAGATTTGCGAATTTCGTTTCTCCATACAAAATGATGCGGAGAACACGACGTAGCACAGCGTAGTAGATTAAACCTCGTGATTATGGTACTGATGATGCGCTTCTTTTTTAGGTTTTTGTACCGCACTGCTACGGAAGCCTATTACTAAGCCTACGCTATCTGTCTGTCCGTCGGTTCGTCGGTCCGTCTGTCCTAGCTTTAAGGGCTAAATTTTATACATACGACTCTCAGACATCCAAAGGTTGACTGGGAGAAATCCCTGTAAGGGATAAGTTCGCCTTTGCCCCTCACGTAAATTAATTATCATTTGTTTCTGTAAATTTTTTTTTTGAGCATTAGTGTATTTCTATCTATCTATCTTTTGAACCGTAATAGGTATCCGGTTGAAATTTTCACAGAATATGTGTTATTATGGCGGATTCCCTAATAAAAACAATAAAAAAGTAAAAATAAAATTAAGGGGTGCCCCATACAAGAAAAGTGTTTTTTTTTTTTTTGCACTACATACTATTAAACTTGGTGTGATTGTAGTGCAAACTCTATATAAAAAAAAGCAAATAATAAAAAACCGTCCAATTACGTTGTGTTACGGAAACCTCAGTTGCGCGAGTCCACCTCGCACTTGGCCGGTTCTTTTTATCATTTTATCGGTTATTCAGTTAATCAACAGTAGATGTATAATTTTGTTAGATAAAACAATTTAAACTTACCGCCACTAGAAGAATCGCTGCGACTGCCAAGTGCCGCATGATGCGTGGCGCGTGCGGAGCGGGGAGGCGGGGCTGTCTTTACTCAGATATTTCTCGTCCAAATAGAAAAACAAAACAAAAAACAGTCTGTCACGCTTCAAACACCATCATATCGTGACTCCGCCAAATTAACCAACTTATCGCGCGCACATTTTTAAATAATATTTTATAAACACAATATTTTAACACTGTTTTGTTTTATTTTGTTTTATTGTAACGAATACGAGCTCTTTCTCTGGAGGTGTCTTGCCAACTGAAGACGAGCAGCGAATGTGGATAGTGTGGTTTCATTCAAGCGAGCGCCACCTCGGCGGATTTGTATAGAGCAGTTTTTTACATTCCCGTTGTAGTTTTTTGTCAATTATGTCATAGGTTAATTAATGTGCATTAACCTTTCTTATACATTGTAAGAGGTAGTTTGACTTGCAGTGGGAATTGAGTAAAATATGTCTTTGTTTATTGTTCAGCTGTAAAACAAGAAGTTAATACCATAATTATTAGATTTTAACGGTATATCGTAGTGACTAATTAATACACCCAACCAATATTTATTAAATATTATAGATATTATTCATACACTGGATCGTTATCATCTATTTCATACACTGATCGTTCAGTAACAGTACTGTCGAGAAGCAAAGTCACAAGAGTTTAAAGTTTGGTAACCAAACACATTTAATTACTGGATGTAAGATAGCCGCAAGCAACCTCGGTTGTGTTCTCCTCTAGTCCAGTATAGCCAGCTATCCAGGGAAGTCTCCGGTATGGCACATACCTTCTCGGAAGTGATATTGGCTGGTTAGAGCATGTGCTTTGGCCCCTCCGACTCAGCCACCCATACCGGATTACATAAAAAAAAAAATATTATCAAATAATAATGTTTATTCCAGCAATTTATTTATTTTGGTACATCTAATATCATCGTATTATATATTATCACAGGCGTATAGCGTAAGTGAACGAATTTAGATTTTGGGGGACAAATAGAACGATAAATTATTCAATTTCATCATTTGACGTATAAAATGAAAGTTCTCAGGAAAAACTGAATTGCACGAAACCCTGTCCGCGCGAGTTCGACTCGCACTTGACAGCTTTTTCTTAACTGCGCCTTCTAAGCCACTTATTAATATATAATTTAAATGGAAGTAGTTGACTTTATTAACTCATAAACTGAGTTAATAAAGTCAATTTAACGCGACAGAAGCCCAGGTGGCTTCCGAATTATTACTTTATAATGAGGTTTAATTAAGTTAGAGTCAGCTCAGCATACATACATTCTAACTCATTGGTTAGCTTGTCTCATTTTAGTAGTGGTGGGCTGAGTTGGTGTGACGTACTCGCAGTAGATCTTAACGTAACCGTACTCTGCCCGCCGCCACTCTCACATATTGAATTTACCTGGGAATTGATGCATTTACGCTGTAAGAGAAATGATTATTATTGAAAACATTATAAATAGGTTAAAATATATCATAAATTAAAATAAATAATAATATTACTCTTTTGAGCCTATGTAATAAATAATAGCATTTATGTAAGAAATATTTATTTTATTTATATTGAATACTAGTTTGACTTTTAAAATTTTTATATTGGGTGCAATCTTTTCTTTGTTGCAGATCATTTATGTATTTTTTCATGTGTAAACATTTACACAATATAAAATACATTAATTGTATGTTATATTTATTTATTTATTTTTTATTATAATATAGTATGTATGCATATTGATGTGAATGCCGAATGGTGCTTTGAATTGCCGAATTATTATGTTTATAACATTTTATACTGTTAATTCAAGACTATCAAGTGAACTATTTTCCATTTACTTAATAAAATCGGTCCACATTCCACGGCATACTACCAAAGCACCGTTGCATCTTCGCTCATTCCACATCAATATCGCCAACGTAGAAATGTCTTTCTTGTGCGCCGGCGCGAAGCCGCAGATTGATGAGCTTCCTTGTTCTCGGCCCGGGTCGGCACCACCGCACTCGTACATTCTTCACGCCTTGCCTGCATTACGCTAAACATGTTTATTGTTTTATTTAATTCGATAGGTAATTTGTTTCTTTGTGCCTACTCGGATCGAAATTACCAACAAAATCATGTTTTGTAATTTGACAGTCGAAATGGATTCAAAATTCGAATTTTTATAGACGTTTAAAATTTTAATCATCAAATAATAACATAAATTATTTGACAATTAAAATGTATTTTTTTTTATTTGATTATTAACACCTTAATAAAATTTTGTATGGTTCGGCCTTCACCCAATTAATATTCTATTATCATACTGGCAGCAAGAAACTTCACAAAATTTGCATAGCCGGTACGAAGAACATACTAAAGCTCTTGAATATCTTGCCGTTGCATAAAACATTGGCAGTGAAAGTGCAGATTTGTTTTTTTTTAGGGTTGCTTACCTCAAAAGTTAAAAACGGAACCTTTATAAGATCACTATGTTGTCACCAGACTTTTTCTCAGGAACGGTTAGAGGTATCAAGTTGAAATTAATATCAAATAGGTCTGCGGTCCCTTTGAAGTGTAAAAAATTAAGCTTTCAAGTTTACGCAATCAAAAACTTGCTAATACACTCAAACGAATTCAAAACCTATAGGGTACTTCCCGTTGACCTAGAATAATAAAATTTAGCAAAGTACAAGGTCTGGACAGTACCCAAAGGAAAAAAATCGGAAAATCGTAATTTGTAGTTGTGTAAAAATATTGTTTTTGTTTTGTTTCTGTCAATACCTCAGATGTCAAGACTCTTTTTCTCAGGAACGGATAAAGGCATGTTTTTTTTAATGTAAACCAGCATGGGTGGCTGTGCCGAGGGACCGATGGTGCAGTCGACAGAGCCAAAATCACCTCTCCTCGCGAAACCACGCTCAGTTAGGTGCCATCTAGCCTGTTAATAAGACGCTTGAAGACACCCAGGTTAAAGGATTCAGGAAATAAACTCGCCGGAAGACAGTTCCATGTGTATTAGAGGTATAAGTTCATACTTGGTAGGATTATAGCGAGAAATCGAAAGTAAAAAAACTAAAATTATACGAACTGGCCAATTACATGTTGGTACGGGACCCTAGGTGCGCGAGTTCGACTCGCACTTGGCCGCTTTTTTTTTGCCATAACAGGAAAATTTAAGTGAAAAAATCCGTCGAGAAATAAAAATGCGATATGCTAATCGGGTTTGAAGTTTGCATAATATGTATATTATACATAATGCTACATAGTTACTAAATCATACGGCTTGGCTTTACGTACGGTCATTCTGTGAGCTATGTGGCTCCACGTTTAAGGCCAAACGTATCGGCGCACCCTCATATAATTTGTCCACTTTTAATAATGTACATCAACCACGGAGATTAAAAACTCCATAATATAGTGTTACGTTACAGACGTGCAAGTCTACTGTTTTAAGTTTAATTTTATGAAATAAAGATCATTATTGAACTTTCAATATGTGACATCAATAAATAGTTTATTCAATTCAAATTAACATAGTTATAAAATAATTAAGTAATCTAAAAATTATATAAACTAACTTAGGAAATAAACTAACTTAAAAAATAAATTTCATTTAGTGCTTTTGTCCCCGGGATTGTGCCGAGGATGCCAGCCGCGTTACCCCTCTGAATTGCCAGGCTTATCCTTTGGCGGAAGAATGCGAGGCAATTTCACTTTCAATTAAGGTGCGATAATTACTCACTCATGTAATTTTTCGAGTACCAATATGTGTGAGTTTTTAAATGTATGTATTAAATATTTCCAAATTTGTATTATTTACTTGCTTAAATTGTCTTAGTAAAATGTTTTTCTATTGCTAAAATGAACTGACTTTTTTACTCATACGAGTATGTAATGCTAAATACTAGTTATGAGTCAATTTGTCTTAATTTACACGTACACTACATAATTATTCATATTTTATTATTATTAATTAGTCGCCTAAAGTTATATTTAAGTATAATACATGTGCCATTCTATCAGAATAACCTAACTCTATTCGTCTACCCATTTATAATAAATCCAGTAACATAATTACATTAAAATTATTCTGCGGTCACATTATAGACAAGCTGGCATTTATATTTAAAGTTAATTAATAGGTTCTACCGAGTTCATGAGTTTACGAGAGAAGCGATTTCTTAATTTTTTTCTAAGAATGACATTGTTGAATTTCTCCCAACGCTAAAACTATGATTGATGATAAAAAATGCTAATACTTCATATTACGTACGCGTATTTAATCATTAGCTTTTTACTTTGAAAGGTAAGGTTAGTATTTAGTTAAAGCTACATAAGCGTAAAGATAAGCTGCATAATTATATTCCAAAGAGACGTCGTTGTTATATTCATGTAATTTTTTTCTATACGATTGTGATGATAAGGCTTATAGGTAGAAATGGCTGGAGGAGATGAAAATTACTTTAAATTGTACTTTAATTTGTACCGTGTGGGGCCGGTATTTTAAAAGAATAGCCCCACTGCATCTCTCCCCGTGCATGTCGTAAAAGGCGACTAAGGGATGTGACTCCCTTCTTATATAACTAGGTGGTAGGGTTTAACCCGCCCGGGTTGGTACCACCGCACTGAATGAAAGGTCGGTCGAAACGGCTATGTAAATAGTTTGTGTTTTCCGTCCAGTTCAGTGTAGCCGGCACGACCGAAGGGAAGCACTGACGTGGCACCAAGTTCAACCCGGTGTTATGGCCTGACATCACGGATGTTGTAGGTGATGTAGCCAACCGTGTCAGTTTCAATAAAAAAAAAAAAATTATCTTAATAAAATGAAGAGATAATAGAACGAGAGAGAGGGAGAGGGAGAGGGAGAGGGAGATAGTTTATTATCATATTAACGTTTCAATCGGATTTGCTATTAAACCGAGTTTACCGCGAGCTAAGCCGCGGGCAAAAGCTAGTTGTACATATCTCAGGAAGAGCGGAATGTTACTTTGTATGCCATACTGGAAGTACCCGGATAGAGTTTGACATAGTCCAGTCTGCAGACGTAATACCTCCTACTCCTAAAAATAATGCTATGGCAATGTCAAAGGAGTCTCTTAATGAGTTGCCACAAGTTCGCGGTTCGGCGTTTATTGCTGTCAGCAAGAGTACAAACAAGATATTATATTTTCTGAAGATGGCCAAGATGGTATTGAAGTAAGTTTTTTTTATGTATTCCTTTTTGGGTGGCTGATTCGTAGGGGCCAAAGCACATTCTCCGACCAGCCAATATCACCTCCGAGACGGTAGGTGCCATACCGCAGATTTCCCTGTATTGCCGGTTATACTGGACTAGAGGAGAACACAACCGAGGCTGCTATGCGGCCATCTTACATCCAGTACGGTGGTATCAACCCAGTCGGCTACAATTTGAGCCCTACCACCTAGTAAGGAGCACAGGAAGAGACGTACAGTTTTCCACCGGTTCCGAACGGTGAAGCAGTAGGTATAGGTATGCAAGTATGCACGTAAATTTTTTCGTTCGAAAAAACTCATTGATACACGCCGCTCGGATTCGAACCTCGGTCCTTTCGCATAAGAAGCCGATGTCCAAACCACTTGGCCACCAGTCACCTAAACTTTAAGATCTTTTATCAAGCACAACATTTTATAAACGCTAAAAGATAACTAGGTGGACAGATGACCTAAAAAAGGTAGCCGGGAGTGGATGGATGAGAAGAGCGGAAGACCGCGTGTGGTGGCGTGCCTTGGGAGAGGCCTATGTCCAGCAGTGGACCGATACAGGCTGATGATGATGATGATGATGATGAAAAGATAATAATAAAAAAAACAAATTATTGGCTCCAAAGGAAATCCAGAGCCGTAAATTTTTTCATAAAAAAAAGTCACTGCTAGTCTTGCCATTTCTACGATTTGGGAAAAGTTGCTACAGTACCATTTTTAGCTATCCTTTTATGCAGACTTATATTAGCCAGGTTATACTACTTATTTACTTTTGGTATTAGATGGGTAGTTGTCTGTCACATGTTTGTATTAGAAGAAATTGACTGTCACAGACAGTGTGTCTTATGTTTAATCATCAATATCTTTACTGTTCGAGTATTGCGCATTATTTCTATGGTATTGTGAGATGGAGAAACTAAAACTCATCAACCTGTCAGTTTGATGCAATCATCACCTTATTGTTGGGTTCTGGACAGATACCTAATATCACAACTTTACTTTGGCTATTTAACTTTTCATCTTGTACGACAAGACCTTTGTCCAAAGACATTCAAACTGCCTACCTTATTTAAATCTCTTTGCATCTGTCACACATCAATGGAACTCGTATCTTCTTCTTGATAAATTAAACTTGAATTCTGTTTTATTCTTGATGGATGTACCTAGAATGGAATAGAATAGAAAATGCTTTATTGCTCCAAGAAACATTCAATAGTAACAAGCTCATTAGAACATTCACATAATGTGCAAAGGCGGACTTATTCCTTACAGATGTTTCTCGCAGTCAACCTTTGAATGTTTGAGAATCGTTACTATAGTGGAATGTAAGTATGTAGGTATTAGCGAAAGAGTTGAGCGTGAGAAATGAACATGAAATAATAATAATAAACTTATTATTACTTACATACAATACTAACACACACGCTGTATCCCGACAATCGGGGTAAGCAGAGTAATCGGTGTTGTGCTGCAAGAACTCTTGTAAATTGCAGCACAACATCGACCACCACGTTTAGCTTAGCAAAGTATTCGGACAAGAGACTATCAAGCAGCAAATAATGCACAAAGACCCACCTGCTGCACGACTCGGTGGAAGGATCGTGCCAAGGCGAGAGGAGGCAATCCTGTCGCCCTTTAGCACGGCATCTCGTCCTTATCCCTTAGTCGCCTTTTTACGACATGCACGGGGAGAGACGCAGTAGGGTTATTCTTTTTAAGTACCGGCTTAACACAGTACCTACCAAATATCAATACTTATTAATAATAATATGTTATATAAAAAGCCATACTTGTGTTAATACGTATAAAATACTATACAAATAAATATGCATACATACTTGTCCATCCAGATGTACCTACCTACATTCCCAATTACTTTATTATTTTAATGTTAAGACGCACATTCAACAAATCCATCATTCAATCAATCATTCGCAAAATCAACTTAATAAAATTCTGAGAGAGAGAGATAGATAGAGAGAGAGAGAGAGAGAGAGAGAGAGAGAGAGAGAGAGAGAGAGAGAGAGAGAGAGAGAGAGAGAGAGAGAGAGAGAGAGAGAGAGAGAGAGAGAGAGAGAGAGAGAGAGAGAGAGAGAGAGAGAGATAGAGAGAGAGATTTCTCGTTAACACCTTCCCTGTCCACCATACAAGACCATAAAATGTCATTGTCAAGTCCAACTGAGATTGTATCACGGTTCATTAATAGGTTACCTGGCGATAGGTTAACAAATATATTTTTTTCCAGGTTTTGTATATTTGATACCTTCTTGGAGAGTCCAAACAAAATGCTAAGCCGTTCTAACAAGTGCTATAAAGTGTTCGTTGCCCGGGACCCACCGGTGGGTCCTGGACGTCTCGAACCATATGGCCCTACAGTTTTACACCGGTTCCGAAACCTGAAGTAGCAGGGTATTTTTCCGTCAGGCGCTCTGACGTTTGGCTAGACCGGCAGCCTATGTGTGGCTCGTCCAGAGCGCTTCTATGTAGATGTAGGTCAACGGATTCAACAGTTCCCAAATCTGCTGGTATGGTGCTTTGCTTTAGATGTTTTTTTATGGAAACTGGCACTACATCTGTTGGCTACATCACCTACAACATCCGTGATGTCAGCCCATAACACCGGGTGAGTTAGGTGCCATGTCAGTGCATCCCTTTGGTCGTGCCGGCTACACTGAAATGGACGGAAAACACGAACACTTAGCCGTATCGACTGACCTTTCATTCAGTGCGGTGGTAACAACCCGGGCAGGTTAAACCCTACCACCTATATAGTAAGGTAAGAAGGGAAGGGACGGGCAGTTTTACGTGGAATCCGAACCACGGTCAGCCTTCAACGTTCGAACGGCCACCCATCCAAGTTCTGGGTTTGGCTTGTGTCGAACACTTTTGGTCCAAAAGTACCGTCATTGATACTGGTTTACATAAAACATAATTACAAAATAGGACTCAGGGCACCTGAAAACTTGCTGAAAACATGTTTTAAAACATTATCCGGATAGCTATAATACATAATAGACAACATGAAATGACAGGAAGCACTGACATTCCTTATAGATTGAATTGCTGAACCGGACATGACAAAAAAAAAAATTATGACGAACCATACTGAATATGCATAATATGTCTCAATGAAATATTGTTATTGTTGTGTGTTCTTTATGGCGAAATAAATATCTGAATCTGAATCATGGCACCAAGTTCACCTGGTGTTATGGGCTGACATCACGGATGTTGTAGGTGATGTAGCCAACCGTGTCAGTTTCGCGTTATTTGACACCATAAAGACTCACGTAGCCTTAAAACTCACGACACCAGGGTGAATTCGCACTCTCGCTGGAAATCGGGTACTATACTGAAGCGATCGAAAAGACATTTTCAATGTCGGTTTCCATAAAAAAAAACATAACTACACAGGTCATGGTCACCAAACATGGCACCGAAACTAGACGCGTTGACGTCACCATAACATCACGACAACTATTCTCAAATCAAAACATACGTGCAGTTCGCATAATAAAGTTTTATGGCTTAGTGAAGGGAATCTCCCTTCACCATGCCATAAAATTTTGTTGTGCGAGCTGCACGTTTGTTTTGATTTGAGAATAGAAGTCGCGCAACGTCACTGTGACGTCACAGCATAGGCGGCTAGCTGACGAGTATTTCGCTCCGTGTGCGTAGTAGGGGCCCGTTAGCTCAGTCGGTTAGAGCGCTGGTTTAAAGAACTTTGATTATCGAGAGGACGGAGGTTCAAATCCTCCACGGATCCTGGATCCGTTAGCTCAGTCGGTTAGAGCGCTGATATCTATCGCAAGTACCGTACCAGAGGACGGAGGTTGAAATCCTTCACGGGTGGTCGATATTATTTTTTTAGGTTCCGTATCATCAACGTATGTCTGTCCGTCCGTCCGTACTAGGGCAGTACCTTTTGAACCGTATTAGGTAGCCGGTTAAAATTTTCACAGAATATGTGTTCCTATGGATGATCCTTCCTTCCTTATCCTTCCTTACCTATAATAAAATCCAACGTCTGCTTTCTGTCTGAGTGTCTGAGTGTCTGTCTGTCCGCTTATAACTCGAGAACCACTGGACCGATTTTAATAAAACAAAATTCTACGGATAGCTTGATTCTTCCCATCAACTATAGGCTACTTACTATCACGCTAAATGGCTTATGAGGGTAGCAGTGAAGTGAAATATGAGAGCACTTGGCAATATTTGTATGTAACGGACACGGAATCATTCACCCGAGTAAGAACCGATGACATTACAATATCCTGAAGGGGGGGAGGAGTGGGGGGGGGGGGGTAAGTAGAGGCATATAGGGAGGGGGGTGATGGAGGGGCGGGAGGGGAGGTGGAGGTAGAGCGGTGGAATCCCCCTTATCCTTATCCTTTCCTTTCTTCCTTACCTTTATTCTGTCTGTCTGTATGTATGTCTGTATGTCTGTCTGTTTACCATCTTTGGGGTTGCCATATTTACTCCAAGTATCGATGATGGCCAGACTCAACGGAAGGGAGGGAGAGGCAGGGAGATGGAGGGAGAGGGAGAGGGAGAGGGAGAGGGGAGAGAGAGAGGGAGAGGGAGAGGGAGAGGGAGAGGGAGAGGGAGAGGGAGAGGGAGAGGGAGAGGGAGAGGGAGAGGGAGAGGGAGAGGGAGAGGAGAGGGAGAGGGAGAGGGAGAGGGAGAGGAGAGAGAACGGAAACTGAGTGTTAAAGATTGTATGGGAATATCGGTTTTTTTAAAGGAAAATCATAATTATAGCTACTCAAAACAAATAAATGGGGGGGGGGGGGGGGGGGGGGGGGATAGGTGTGACGGTGGCCTCGCCCTTAGTTACTTACTTTCTTCGTGGAGGTTTATTGTATTCCAGAATGCAGCTTAGCCTGAAGCCTCGCCGTTAGTTACTTACTTTATTTAAGAAGTTTTATCGTTTATCTAAACGCCATTACTTTCATCGAGAAATCGAGAAGGTTTATCGTCTTCCAGAATACAGCTCGACCTTCGGCCTCGCCCATAGTTACTTACTTTCATCAAGAAGGTTAATCCTCTTCCTTAACGCAGCTCGGCCTTCGGCCTGACCCATGGTTTATCCTCTTCCTAAACGGAGCTCGGCCTTCGGCCTCGCCCTCAGTTACTTACTTTCTTCGAGAAGGTTTATAGTCTTCCTAAACGCAGCTCGGCCTTCAGCCTCGCTCTTTGTTACTTACTTTCATCGAAAAAGTTTATCCTCTTCCTGAACGCAGCTCGGCCTTCGGCCTCGCCTTCAGTAACTTACTTTCTTCGAGAAGGTTTATGGTCTTCCTGAACGCCGCTCGGCCTTGGGCCTCGCCCTCAGTTACTTACTTTCTTCGAGAAGGTTTATCCTCTTCCTGAACGCAGCTCGGCCTTCGGCTTCGCCCATAGTTACTTACTGTCTTCGAGAATGTTTATCGTCTTCCTGAACGCAGCTCGGCCTTCGGCTTCGCCGTTTGTTACTTGCTTTCTTAGATAAGGTTTATCGTCTTCCTGAACGCAGCTCGGCCTTCGGCCTCGCCCTCAGTTACTTACTTTCTTCGAGAAGGTTTATCCTCTTCTTGAACGAAGCTCGGCCTTCGGCCTCGCTCTTTGTTACTTACTTTCTTCGGGAAGGTTTATAGTTTTCCTGAACGCAGCTCGGCCTTCGGCCTCGCCCTTAATTACTTACTTTCTTAGATAAGGTTTATCGTCTTCCTGAATGCAGCTCGGCCTTCGGCCTCGCCCTTAGTTACTTACTTTCTTCGAGAAGGTTTATAGTCTTCCTGAACGCAGCTCGGCCTTCGGCCTCGCCCTCAGTTACTTACTGTCTTCTTTGAAATACGAATTTCACGCGAGCGGAGCCGCGGGCTCAGCTAGTATGCCAATAAATAATAAAAATAGCAAAAAGTAAAAAGGCCGTCAGTCCGGCTGTATGACTGTATCATAGTATAGTATTAGGACTGTATTATAGTAGTGCGGGACCCGCGGCAGGGAAGGTATTTACCCCTACCATCATGCCCTATCGAGCCAGTTGGAGCCAGGCAAAATGTTTTCATATGTATGCTGTTTATGAAGACATTCACCCATAAAATAAATTTAATGGTGAAATTCAACAGTTTTGCAAAATTAGTTAGATAGATAGATAGATAGAAAATGCTTTATTGCTCCAGTAAACATTAAACAGTAACAAATACATTGGAAAATTTACATAAGGTGCAAAGGCGGACTTATCCCTTTACAGTCAACCTTTGGATGTTTGAGATTCGATAATATAGTGGAATGTAAGTAGGTAGTAGCAACAGAGTTGCGTGCGCGTGACAATTGAAGATAAAAATAATAGTAAGAATACTTATTAATACATACATATAATAAACATACGGTTCAACGCATTCTGTACAAAGTTCTAGCTGATGTAAAAGAGTTCAATGCGTTTTTTTAAATTTATAATATACATATACCTGTTCACACTTCATATTTAATTTAGTGAATAAAATTAACATAAATATGTATACTTGCTTTCTTCATAGTTTCATATTTAGAATTGACTAGCTATATCCGTGGCTCCGCTGGTGTTAAAATCGGACTAACAGAAATGCATTATGTGTTAGCCTTTAACTCAACACCTCAACTGATTTAGATACCGTTTTCACCAATGCATTTTGGCATATCTCTGATTGGTTAAAGGATATAATAAATATTCTTAGCTTCCGTGTAGCCGCGGGTACCGCTAGCACCTACAATATAAAATAAAAAACCATTTATTGAGTGTGATAAACATTTGCATACAGATCAGTAATACTTAGTCTTACTTAATACATTTATTTACATAATTTATGTTGTTGCTGACTGGTGTAATGGTGCTTACTCAAAAGGCAAGGGGTATTGCATACGAGCAATCTCTTACCCCCTTTCTACAACATAATATTTACGAAATTATTTACACCAACGAAAACATTTACAACCATTAGTGGCTCAATTTCCAACTATACAAACATCAAGAGAATTCCATAAACTTTCTGTCGGGTCAGTATAAGCAATCAGCATGTTGTTCCCATGCGTGACATACAAGGTCGTGGAACTTGAAAGCCACTGCTAAATTACCACTGAACAAAGGCGACCATTGAATAATTAGGCCCAGTAGAAAGCCGACTTCAAGTGTGTCAATTATTTTGTTCAATCCAACATTAAGTGAAAATGAAACAAAAATACTCTTATTAAAAAATCACACAAGGGTTGTAGGCTTCTGAGCAACATTTCAAGTATTTATGGTAACACGCAGAGAACATACTGACAGCCAAAATCTGTACTTTATAATAGCAGCCAAATATAAAATAACGATGGGGTAGTTTTAAAATAGGAATGAATATATATTATTTAGTGCACATCAAATAGCAAGACAATACTAAGAAATAAAACATACAGTTAAAACTAATAATCAAAGACTAGATATTTATATATCACTAATAGTCATTTCTTCCAGTCAATCTTAACTTGTGTTCTTCTAGTTGTTTTCTGTCATTGTGTGTCATTTCTCTGTATTCAAATAGCCGGGTCGACGTGTGTGCAAGTCGTTCCAACGATAGTGAAACCCAGTAGTTTGCTTCAAGAGTGAAAACCATCAGCAAAATCATGATAGTGATTTACCTACATATCGCCGAAGCTGACAACTATACCTTTTTTATTTTATTTATTATTGTTAGAGTTATATTAATAATTGACTTATGTTTAGATCTATTTGATGAATAAGTAAAAGAGATTAATAAAAAAAAATACCATCCATATAAGTAGTCAAGTATATCTGTAAATACATTTTTTCCAAACGAATTCACGCTGACTCTGTCAAAAATTTAAAAGCATTACATTTCATTATTATTTTGCACAAAATGTCCACAATTAAATACACAATAAGGCCCCTGTCAGGCCGGCATGACATTCGCAATCCCCGTGCATCACAGAATGTCCATGGGCATCGTTAGACACCTACTTGTAGGTGAAACGATGCGACGCCACATGTCGCGCTATCGATAAAAAAAATTCACATAACTTAAATAATTGTCTATAATTCAGAAAGACCTATATATCTATCCCCGTTGATTTACCTACAGGTAAATTTTTTTTTATTTATAATTTATTTTATGCTTTACATGTTGCTTGTGTTTTTTTTAAACAATAATATTTTATTTGAAACCATATTGCAGCGCCATCTTTGTTTTTGTGCGTAAATCACTAACTAGTGTCGTTGAGTGGCTTATCTCCACAGCTGTAATGTTAGTCACTTCACTGACTCTGCTGCGCTGCAATGCCTATTCTGGCCAACAGATGGCACACCCATTGATTAAAACTTATTTTTTTAACCCCCGACGAAAAAACGGAGGGGTGTTATAAGTTTGACGTGTGTGTGTGTGTGTGTGTGTGTGTGTGTGTGTGTCTGTCTGTGGCATCGTAGCTCCCAAACGGGTGGACCGATTTGGATGCGGTTTTTTTTATTAGGAAGCTTGTTTAATCGGGATGGTTCTTAGCTATGTTTGTAATCAAGTAATAAAGTAATTAAGTAATAAAAAAAATAATTCTCTTAAAAAGTGGACCAATTTGCATACGGTTTTTTTTAAAAAGCTTGAAATAAAAGTTAAATTACAAATTTAAAAAACCCCCGACTCTTAAAAAGTCAAAAATAATTTCCGTTTACTTACTTAAAGGAGTCGGGGGACCGCTAAGTAAATTAAATATAAAGACTCAAGAGTTGCGCGGGAATTTACTTAGCGGTCCACCGACTCCTTTTAGTAAGTAAACGGAAATTATTTTTGACTTTTTAATTCAGTTTCGTTTTATTTAGTCAGCCATTTTAATACATTCTCGTACGGTACGAATGTCCCGGTCCCGGGAATGGGACTGCATCTCTCCCCGTGTATGTCGTAAAAGGCGACTAAGAGATATGACTTCCTTATTACTAGGTGGTAGGATTTAGCCCGGGTATGGTACCACCGCACTGAATGAAAGGTCGGTCGAAACGGCTATCTAAATATTCGTGTTTTCCGTCCAGTTCAGTGTAGTCGGCACGACCGAAGGGAAGCACTGACGTGGCACCAAGTTCACCCGGTGTTATGGGCCGACATCACGGATGTTGTAGGTGATGTAGCCAACCGTGTCAGTTTCCATAAAAAAAAGCGCAAGCATGAAAGAATAAATAGGTAGGTATATCCTGCGTGTGTAGGTACATTTTTGTCAGGGTGACCGCTCGACCGTTGGAGGCTGACCGTGGTTCGGATTCCATGTAAACTGTAGGTGCCTTCCCTTCTTACCTTACTAGGTGGTAGGGTTTATCCCGCCCGGGTCGGTCGAAATGGCTATGTAAATAGTTCGTGTTTTCCGTCCAGTTCAGTGTAGCCGACATGAAATGAAGGGAAGCACTGACATGGCACCTAGTTCACCCGGTGTTATGAGCTGACATCACGGATGTTTTAGGTGATGTAGCCAACACATACAAATTACTACGTACGTAGTATGGCATTGATTGCTATTACATAGATGGGGTAGATTAAAACAAGAGGTGGCATGGAAAATGTATTTATTTTCATTGAATGATTACACTATTTTCTAAAATAAATACAGAATATCATTCAGATTGCATGATAATGTTTTCTTTTGATATTTCATTAAATAATTATTATCTGCAATAATTAATGTTACAATAGATTTATTATTTATTTACAGCTTCAATGAATTAAAATTTAAATTCTAAGATATGGTAATACATTGTATAAATTATAGAACAATGGTGGGCTTATGGAAACTTGAATAGGTTAAATTACACAATGATTAAACTCGGATTTGTATAGCGATAGATCCAATTTGTATATCACAACAAAACTGTACGTCACAAGGTTTTAGCGATTATATTCACAATAAATTCAGTGTTGAAAAATGTTGGATTTTTACAAAAAAAAATAATCATTCGAAATAATTTAAAAACTAGTAATGACTTTAGACCCGTATTCGCATACAAGTACTTAAGGAATTTAAATTAAGAGTCTAATAATTCGTTTAATATTAATTTATTAATTAGTTAAATGTAAGGGAGATTCAAATCGTGGAAGTATAATTCGAAGGCTCTCGCGCTGCCAACCCCGCCAGCGTCCGCTCACTCAATACAACCATCTACAATACAAATATACAAACGGCTATAGTAAATTCATCACTTCAATATAAGTATTATTGGGATGCCAATGATATAAAAATGCCTGTGAACATGTTTGTAAAAGTGTATTGACAGATGTGTGATGTTGAGGGAGTTGGCCGTGCGGAGTGACGATTCCTTCATCGCAGGAGAGCTTTGACGCAGCTGCTGTGGTAGCAGCCAAACTGCACTATGGGAGTTTAACAAAAACGACATGCACCGCCTCAACATTAGGTTATTAGGTTTTTTTTTTAACCACCAAAACAGGTTAATAATCTCTATTTGGGGAGAAAACTCGCATAGTGCCGTCCGTCGCAGCTGCAGCAAAACTCTCCTGCGATGAAGGACTCGTGCGGAGTGCAGCAGCTGCAGTTAGCGTGCGAGTCGTAGCTAGTCTCATCCAACTATAGTACGAACAACATTCGCGAGCAGCGATTGAATATTCGTACAATTTCTCCAATAATTTAAATCCCAGCAGCGAAGCGAATCTTAAACGAAAGACGAACAAAGCTCATTCAACATTCACAGAAACACAAAAGCTTTTAAGCCTAACGTGTCGTCATTGAAAATCCTAATATTTACAATCTATCAAAATAAATTATCGCCTACCTAAATATATGCAGCTTGGAAAACTGTGGTTGGAACGACCCATTTTGGGTTAAAATTACTTTTATAAATTAATCATTAAATTTAACTTAGGCTAATGATAATATTTGGATAAAATTCGTGGTAGTTTATACAATATTCAAATATACAACTATTTTATCTACAAGATGATATCAAGGACCCTGTAAAATTCTAACAAGACCGCGAGGCGACACGACGACGCGCATCGACCTCGGTCAGCGCAAACCCTCGCGTCCGAACGTCCCCCACTGGTCTGTGGCGGCGTGCGGCTCGGCTCAGTGCACCGCTAAGGCGGGTGAGTTTGCCAATTCTGTGATTGCTACTGCGTGGCGGACGCGGTGTGGTGATACGCGGGGTGGTAGCGGTGCCATACCTGCGGGGGGGAGTAGGGGTCCGCTGTGTCCTGCGCGGGCATGGCCGGTCCGCCGCCCACCGACCCCGCGCCCCACATCAGCACAGTCTGCCGCGGCGCCTCCGCGCTCCGGTCCACGTCGGCGCCGTTGGAGCCGCTCGAGCCGCCAGGGCTGGGCCCCGCGACAATCGCCGGCGACCTCCGCGCCTCCTCCTGGATGGCGGCGGGGCTAGGAGCGTACGCGTAGCGCGCTGTTCCATCGTAGGAGTAGTCTCTCGAGGGTGGACGATGATACGTCGGAGCGACCTCGTAGCCGGGCGGCGGCGCCGGTTCTAGGAATCCGTTCGGTGCGTATGGAGGGTAGTGGTACGCCCCTAGAGGCTTGTACTGATGGAAGAGGTTGTCCGCCGTGAGAAATCTCTCGTCGAGCGGAGGAGGTGCGTAGTGAAGCGTCGGCGCCGGAGGGTACTCTCCGTAGGGCGCCGCGTAGGCCCCGTTGAGGTTGGAGTAGGCGGCCGCCACGGCATCCGCCGCCAGGTAGTCTACCGGCGGCGGTGCGGGAGCCGGTGGAGCCCTCCGCTTGTTCCGGCAAGTGGAGAGGAAGTCCCGCAGCTGGGTCTTGTAGCGGCGCGCGCCGCGCGGCGGGGTGGGGCTGGGCTCGGTGCCCGGGAGCTGTTCGCTCTCGGAGAAGTAGAGGTTGGTGAGGCCGGTGTCCAAGTAGCTCACCTTGAAGTCCATCGTGCGCTTGCCGAGGAGGTCGCGGCCCTCCTCCTCCCTGTAACATGAGTATCACATACGATATTACCATTTAGAATATGGATCTGATTTCATTTCTATTTTTGAAGTGAAAACTTCTTTAGCGGCGCTTGGAACTTTTTTTAGATGGGTAAAAAATGTTAAACTCGCGTCAGATCTCGCGTCAGATCCGTAGCCTGATCGAAAAAGCGTAAGATTCGAAACTTCTTTAGCGGCGCTTGGCACTTTTTTAGATGGGTAAAACATGTTAAACTCGCGTCAGATCTCGCGTCAGATCCGTAGCCTGATCGAAAAAGCGTAAGATTCGAAACTTCTTTAGCGGCGCTTGGCACTTTTTTAGATGGGTAAAAAATGTTAAACTCGCGTCAGATCTCGCGTCAGATCCGTAGCCTGATCGAAAAAGCGTAAGATTCGAAACTTCTTTAGCGGCGCTTGGCACTTTTTTTAGATGGGTAAAAAATGTTAAACTCGCGTCAGATCCGTAGTCTGATCGAAAAAGGGTAAGATTCGTTGAAATTATGGATGAAAGTTGATTTTTCTGAGAAATAAACTTTTTGATGTAAAATAATTATAATAGTTCTGTATTGTTAAATTTTTTAAGTAATATAAATTGTCATGTTTGTCTGCGATAGTGCAATAAATGAATATTGTATTTTACCACATAAGTGATAGTACTTTTATACTGATAAATAAAACAAATCGTGCGAAATTATTCCCTAACCATTGCAAAATATTCAAAAATGCACAACGTTGATGTTTAAGTTTTCACTTTTTTACCTTACTATTGAGCCAGTTTCCTAACTTTGATGATGTATGAAGTACGAATGCTATGCTTGATATTAGAAAATCTTCAGAAACCCTCAGACCAATACAAAAGTATTAAGCCAACACTTACATGAGAGGGCGATGGGTGCTGATAACGAAGTCAGGCTTGGAGTTCTTGTAGACGAGCCGCGAGGAGGTTTGCAGCCACTGCCACAGTCCGTCCTTCGTTTGGAAGCGATATGCAATCATGCCGGAAGCGCCTGTTTTCAGTACTGCAACAACAAACAATCCGTTTTAATAAAAACAAGATGTTAAAAAACCGAAGTCGAGCTCCAAGGGAAAAGTTGAGCAATCCTTGAACACTTTGGAGGGTCACCTGTTGCGGCGACTATTTTCATATTAGAAAAAATGTTACCCAGTCGTCCTGCTATGCAAGGTAAATTTTTTTTTATGCCTGACTAGGTACTTAATAATGATGACTTATAAAACTGACTGCTTAGTAATGATAATGTCAGCCTCGATAGCTCAGTGGTGCAGACAGTCGACTGTTGCTATCCTCTGTGGTTGCTATTGATTGTTAAGCAACGCTGGGCGCGGTCAGTTCTTGGATGGGTGACCGCTCGACCGTTGGGAGGCTGACCGTGGTTCGGATTCCACGTAAAACTGTAGGTCCCTCCCCTTCCTACCTTACTCGGTGGTAGGGTTCAAGCCACCCGAGTTGGTACCACCGCACTGAATGAGACGTCGGTCGAAACGGCTATGTAAATAGTTTGTGTTTTCCGTCCAGTTCAGTGTAGCCGGCACGATCGAAGGGAAGAACTGACATGGCACCAAGATCACCCGGAGATATGGGTTCATGGTATTTTATTATAAAAAGCAAAACGACATCCTCAAATAATAAAAAAGAACACGTATTTATCAACTCCATCTTCAGTATCGACGCGGTCGAAGGGAAGCACTGACATCGCACCTAGTTAACCCGGTGTTATGGGCTGACATCACGGATGTTGTAGGTGATGTAGCCAACCGTGTCAGTATCCATAAAAAAAAATGACAACTTACATTCTTGATGTGCGCTGGCCACGTACGCCAGATCGTCGTAGTGCACCAGGTCGTACCCGCCCATGTTGGCTAACTCCGCGTCAGAGTAACCTAATAGCATTTTACCCCTGCAACAAAAAATCAAGAAATCCTTAGAAGTCTAATGGATATTGGAATTATAATACATAGATCGCATCATGTTTTTGTCATAAGGCTGTTATACCAAAGGTTTGACCGCTTCGGTGCATTTTTTTCCGGCTACATTGAAATGAATGGGAAACTTATAAAATTATGAGTCATTATTCAAGTATTGCGTATGAAGTGTCTCTATGACTATAACTCACCGCGATTCAACGGTTATTTATTACACAAAATTCTACGTTAATATTAAAATTTGACATGTGATATTTTCAACTCACCGTTGGTCCATGGAGACTAGAGACAGATCCAGCTTGTGTTTGCTCTTGAACATGACTTCCTTCTGCGGGATCTCCAGCAGTGAAGGCGGCCCGAACGGTGCACATATCGCGAACAGGGCTAGAGGAGGCTCTTCCGTTTTCTTGTTCTGTCCGTGGAGGACTTTCACCCTGCCCCGGATGTCTAGCCTCTGTAAAACAGAACACATGGTTAAGATTGAGTAACGTGAAGAAGTTTGAGCTTTTGACGATGATTCGAGAATCAGTAGGTATAGACTTACCTATGCTAAATAATAATTTTAGGACCCAGAAGCAAACAAAGAAATCAATAGAATTTGAACATTCTATGGCACTCATTATATGACTCTGTAAACCTATAAGTAGATGATATATATTTTGAGGACTAACATTACTTGCGGCGATATTAGAGTCAACTAACGAAACAGGCAGTTACAAAAATTCATAAAATTTTATTGTTACTCTCGCCAAGCAAACCTTTACAAATAATGTATTGATCTACGATGAAATATATAACAACTGAAACCCTCTTATTTAGAACTAGCTGAGCCCGCGGCTCCGCTCGCGTGAAATTCGTATTCCAAAGAAGAATGTAAGTAACTAAGGGCAAGGCCGAAGGCCGAGCTGGTTTCAGGTAAACGATAAACCTTTCTCAAATAAAGGAAGTAAGTAAGGGCGAGGCCGAAGGCCGAGCTGCGTTCAGGAAGACGATAAAACTGCTGGAAGTAAGGAAGGAACTAAGTGCGAGGCCGAAGGCCGAGCTGCGTTCAGGTAAACCAAAAACCCTCTTCCGCCTTCGGGCCTCGCCCTTAAAGACTTCCTTTCTTCGATAGAATATAATATTTCTTCGAGATGGTTTAGCTTCTTCCTGAACGCAGCTCGACCTTCGGCCTCGCCCTTAGTTACTTGCTTTCTTCGAGATGGTTTATCATTTGTCAGAACGTAGCTCGGCCTTCGGCCTCGCCTTAGTTGCTTACTTTCTTCAAGATGGTTTAGCTTCTTCCTGAACGCAGCTCGGCCTTCGGCCTCGCCCTTAGTTACTTGCTTTCTTCGAGATGGTTCTTCAATTATCCGAACGTAGCTCGGCCTTCGGCCTCGCCTTAGTTACTTACTTTCTTCAAGATGGTTTAGCTTCTTCCTGAACGCAGCTCGGCCTGCGGCCTCGCCCATAGTTACTTACTTTTTTCGAGAAGGTTTATGGTCTTCCAGAATAGAGCTCGGCCTTCGGCCTCGCCCTTAGTTACTTACTTTCTTCAAGAATGTTTTTCTTCTTCCTGAACTCAGCTCCGCCTTCCGCCTCGCCCTTAGTTACTTTCATCGAGAAAGAATATCGTTTACGTGAGCGCAGATCCGCCTTCGGGCCCGCCTTTAGTTACTTACTTTCTTTTTTTTAAATACGAATTTCACGCGAGCGAAGCCGCGGGCAACAGATATATAAATTGTATTGCACCAATGACAGCGACATAACTTCGACTTTCAATTATTATTTTTATTTATCAAACAATTTGTCACCGGCCAGCTCACGTCGAGATGACAGTTCTCCGTTGTCAACATGACATTTAAAATTGTTTTTTACCTTTACTTTGGATTACGTGATTTTTATTATATTTTTAAATTATTATGTTCATCCGGGATATACACTGTCACTATAAAAAGTTTCGTCAAATTCCGTTCAGTGGTTTTTGCGAGATGAGCGTACAAATAGACATTTTTGCATTTACGATTTTATGATATGTATAGAAAGAATAGATATGTATAGACTATTGTGTTCAAGTTATAAAAAAGAAGAACTGTCATTTTCGTTGTACATATCTACTTATTTTTAAATTTCGAATGAATATTTTATTCAAATCGTATTTGCTGCCAGTTCTCAAGATATAATTATGTACTTTGGACTACGTGATTTTAAACGCGCAATAATGTTTATAATTGTTAATTTTTTTTTATTTTTGTTATTTTTTTTTACGTATTATGTTAACCCGGCATATAAACTGCCACTATACAAAGTTTCGTCTAATTCCGTTCAGTGGATTTTGCGTGATGCGCGTACAGACAAACAAACAAACAAACAAACAAACAAAAATTTTAAAAACTGTTCTAACATGTTCAGTATCTCATTTTAAGCCACCCTGGTTAGTTTTTTTCCGAATACATTCAATGTACAGACTTTCTTACCTCTACGATTTTATTATACAGGGTGTCCAGGGTCTGTTCAGCAATATCGAAATGAGCTATTGTATATCATCTAATAAACACATTAAAAAAAAGAAAAATGGTCCTATCCATACTAGTTTTCGAGATATGAATTTTCAAAGTTTTCAATTTAGTCAATCTATGCGCGCTCTAAGTGACCAGACCGCGGCGGTGCGGAGGAGGCGGGGCGGCGCGGCGGGCGCGCCGGCCGGGTCGAATGTTCGCTATAGCACCGCACCGCACCGCGCTGTTGCGCCCCCGCGCCGCCCCGTGTCGGCATCGCACGCTGCTATCAAAGGCGACGCGGGCGCGGCGGGCGGGCGGCGCGCCGCGATGCCGCCCGGTGGCGGCATCGTGCGCTGCCATCAAAGGACGCCGCGCGGGCGCGGCGGGCGGCGCGGGCGCGGAGGGCGGCGCGCCGCGCTGCCTGTATGCGACCGACCTGCATTGCGCTTCAGTCCAGCCGGTCACGCGGCGCGGAAGATCAATGTGTGTCAGTCGGTCAGTATGTCAAGGGCGGCCGACCGTGTTGACGTATTTTTGGTAATTCGATTCGTAAATTGAATTAGTGAAAGTTTCGCGCTCGTGTTTAACATACGTACTTGTTAAAAGTTCCATTCACGAATAACGAATATGTGGATATGTTGCTCGCGTATGGAGCAGCAAACGGAAATGGGCTTCAAACGCATTTATCGTGAAAGATTTCCAAACAGGCGTCAGACTGCCGGTGCTGGCTGAAGTGATTGTGCGTGCATTGTACTGTTTACGGGAACATGGCAATCTAGACCCGCTACTGCATCGCCCGGGTCTCGTCATAATGCATCGAGCTGCAAGGAGATCACGTAGAAAACCTTCACATCATTTGAGGTATGTAGATAATCATTTACTTTTTACTGGCTACATACATACATACACCTACATGCCTTATTGCAGTGTAGTAGGTAGGTATGCTACGTCTTATATCGAAATCTATGATTCTCGCTCGTCAGCGCCGCGCGCGCCCCGCGCCCGCGCATCTCACGCCTCGCGATCGCGAACCGCGCGCCTCGCGCCGCGTCCCTCGCATAGCCCTACGCGGCCGTGCACAAGCATAGAGCGCGATCACACTATCGTATGCATTTACTTTGTTAGAAAATGGCAAAATTGGAAATAATTGAGATTTAAAAAAAATTCTTTCATCACTGCACTTTACACACGATACATATCACGATCCTTCGATATTCCACATCACACTTTGGACACCCTGTATGTATAGATTTTGGCGGACCTCAAAAGGAATCCTAATATTCCTGAGAGAAATAAAGAGAATAAGCTAAACTTACCAGAAATCCCGAAGTGTTATCCAGGAGACATCGAAACCGCACAGTGAAGCTCCTCTCCAGTAGATGTGATCTCTCTGGCCTCAGAGCCTCCTGGAGGGCTAGCGCCGTGGCCTCGGCGGGCAGGAACGAGTTCCACAGGAGCTGACGCTGTAACTCCTCGCGGTCTTCTGAGTGGACTAGCTCGTAGACTGACTGGTGCACTATGTCTGACTGGAATAAAATAACGTACCAAGTTTAACATATAAGATTTCTAGATCTTTTATTTGTGTTTGGATCGACTATCGTGTTTTCATTGAAGATTGCTTCTGTGAACTAGAGAACAAAAATAGGGAACCGATTCTCTGGACGTGTCGTCGCATCGTACAAAGTAATTTTTCACGTGGAACTCAGTGTCGATGCCAGCTTAGCTAGGACATGGAATCCTGGAACGGTGATCAACTATGTACCTTTACATCTCTGTGCAAATTGATGACTATTTCGACTCTAAAGTAACTATGTGTTTCTACTGTGGTGGCTCTAAAGAAATTATTTAAAGATAACTATGTATTTTGTGGTTTTATATTCGTTTTAGGTTTTATACATAAACATTTAATAAATTATAATAATTATTATAGAAATATTTAAATAAAAATACTCTAATAATTTAAAATATCAACACAAATGTAAGCTTACGCATAAACATCGAACGGAAGCTATCCCAACATCATAAGTACCTACATGTCCAAAATTAAACGCTGATTCATTTCAGTCTTCATCGTTAACTACCAGATAATGCTTAAATCAATCAAACGCACCACGATTACCGATAAAGTAGCCACGTTGAGTCATGTTCCAGCTATAAATCAATAAACCGCAGATAATCTTATAACAACTCTACGACTAACAATATAATCAATGTATTTACTGACCGCATCGATAAATCAGAATATGCACAGAGTGTAGCGTTCAATTATCAATCTTAAACGCTTAGTAATAAGATTAATAATCGGTTATTTATTAACAACGATGATCAGAATTGGCATATCGTGGGGTAAAACTGACAACGTCATGCCCAAAACGCATTTTAACAGCGAGCATAATGCGCCAACAGGCAGATGATGCAAACAAAACTAATTGATAATCAATGGGCTCCCCCAAGGTAGTGCATTAGGTCCGCTGTTATTCTTTCCACAGTACCGGGTGGGGTGCGCCAAGGAAGCTATTGGGTCCCCTGCAGTTCTCGGTATAGTCGTGGGGAACCAGCATATTGTTCGTGAATAAATGTCAGAATATGATTTGTTCCGTAATTGGGTGGGCATCGATTCCGAGTTTCGTAGGGGAGTTGCTAGGGCTGTTTTGTTAATAATTTTCGTTGCCCTTTGTTCTTGTATTCGTGTATCTGGTTCATGACCACTTTTTTTAGATGCGTAATCTATTCGTACTTTATCGTTCTTTAAGAATTTTGTAAAATGCTTTGAAGATAATCGCTTTAAAGAGTTACTTCTTGTATTTTTCTATCTTGTGTATAGATATAATTAAAATTAGTATAATAACATTGCTAACAAACAATTTAACCGTAAGGCATTTGATACTATGTAAAATAGTCTTGCTTATCTTGCGGAAAGCTTAGATCCGAACCTTAATCTGCACCTGCAGTACCTAATCAGCGTATGGGGAAGTCCGGTCACTTCAATACTTCACGACCTACAGATTGCGCAGAATAAACTTGTTAAGGTTTTCTTTCGGATGGATCGGCTTACTCATACAGACGTTCTGTACAAACAAATACAAATCATGAATATTAATTCGACTTATAAAAACACCTGTTTGTTAATTAGAAGGATTCTGTATGGGGAGGTCCACACTGAAATCTCACTAACAACAAATAATGAGGTTCACACTTACTTTACAAGAAGCGCACGTAATCTACGCATACCAGCAGCACGAACCAAATTATGGCAAAGGAAATGTATTGTTCGAGGGCGTTCAAATATACAATGATCTCCTAAATACTATATAAAAATTTGAATCAAACACTATGTTTAAAACGGCTGCCAAAATATACTTCTTGAACAATTAGAACTTGACAATATTTTAGAATTATTTATTTACTTGTCTTCAGTTCTATGTGTCTGTCTGTCTGTCCGTCTGTCTTCGGAATATTTATAAGATTATCCAACATTGTATATTGTACCTACAATAATTTTATTTTACTAATAGTTTAAAGTTTCTATTTTTATTATACATATACTTATAATATGTAACCGCATAAATTTACCTATGTATCTCTATAAGCGAATGTTATAACGTTCTTTGAGATGAATAAAGATTCTTTAAACCGAATCGTTATGCAACCTATTCGTGCAATTTGTCATTAATTAATACATAATTCCATAATTTGAATGCAGCCACTGTGCCAGTTTCCTTATAAAACCCGAAAAACTGTGTTATTCATTTTAACCAATCAAACTATCTCGATAGTCCATTCAATTTTCCAACCAAAGTAACCCCCAATATAGATTTTTTTTTATGGAAAATGACACGGTTGGCTACATCACCTACAACATCCGTGATGTCAGCCCATAACACCGGGTGAACTAGGTGCCATATCAGTGCTTGCCTTCATTTCATGTCGGCTACACTGAATTGGACGGAAAACACAAACTATTTACATAGCCGTTTCAACCGACCTATCATTCAGTGCGATGGTATCAACTCGGGCGGGATAAACCCTACCACCTAATAAGATAAGAAAGGAAGGGACCTACAGTTTTACGTGGAGCCCGAACCACGGTCAGCCTCCAACGGTCGAGCGGTCACCCATCCAATGTATAGATGTGGGAATGAGACCATTGTGGTTTGACATCTCATTTGCCACTTCTAGTAGCATGTTATGCGTTGTTCTGTCGTCGATAATGCACGAGAGTAGTGTAGATAGATTCTCCATAAATTATTATTGTTAAGTCTTTCTATAGCAGTGTCGTTAGTTAAGACATATTCTGTATTTATGGACAACGCTTCGACTACCGGCGTGTCTTGGAAAATGCGTGGGTGAGAGTGCTACAATCAGTAAAAAAAGTATAAATAATTTTTAAGAACACTTAAACACTTACAATGATGATTAGAATGTGGTGCGTTGATTACGTGACGTGTACTGTGAGTGAAATTAATATTTTTAAAAGAATTTATTCACTATTTCAATGAAAAAAAAAAAAACACATAAATATCGCATTGCATGTGCGGTAGGCCGCGGATTTTTAGTCAAGCTATAATGTCAACGAAAGTTGATACAAATAAAATATAATCTAGTAGGAAATATAAACTTGATACATACATACATACCAGAGCGTGTGGTCATCACGACAATCGGGGTAAGCAGAGTAAGCGGTGTTGTGCTGCAAGTACTCCGTGTAAATTACTGCACCACACCGACTACCACGTTTAACAATTAGATTGTACTAGTATTTCCCGACAGCCAGTTTACTACTATCAAATAATCGTACATAGGTATCTCATATCATACTACCATAATATCAACCTACCATTCCAACTCAATTAAAATTAAACCAATAATCGAATTTATCAACGATAGTAATCTTCTATACATACATACATACATATAATAAAATCGTTAAATTAATAATCTCTCTTTGTCTGTACGCGCATCACGCAAAAACCACTAAACGGAATTTGACGAAACTTTGTATAGTGACAGTGTATATCCCGGATTAACATAATAAACAAAAAAATATAATAAAAATTAAAATTATTATAAAATTTAAATGACAAGTTGACAACGGAGAACTGTCATCTCGACGTGAGCTGGCCGATGACAAAATGTTTGATAAATAAAAAAAAATAAAAAATTGAAGTCGAACTTATGTCGCTGTCATTGGTGAAATTTATATTTCTGTTGCCCGCGGCTTCGCTAGCGTGAAATTCGTATTAAAAAAAAAAGTAAGTAACTAAAGGCGGAGCCGAAGGCGGATCTGCGCTCACGTAAACGATATTCTTTCTCGATGAAAGTAACTAAGGGCGAGGCGGAAGTCAGAGCTGAGTTCAGGAAGAAAAAAAACATTCTTTCTTGAATGAAGTAAGTAACTATGGGCAGGCCGCAGGCCGAGCTGCGTTCAGGAAGAAGCTAAACCATCTTGAAGAAAGTAAGTAACTAAGGCGAGGCCGAAGGCCGAGCTACGTTCTGATAAATAATAAACCATCTCGGAGAAAGCGAGTAACTAGGGCGAGGCCGAAGGCCGAGCTGCGTTCAGGGAGAAGCTGAACCATATTGAAGAAAGTAAGTAACTAAGGCGAGGCCGAAGGCCGAGCTACATTCTGATAAATAATAAACCATATCGAAGAAAGCAATTAACTAAGGGCGAGGCCGAAGGCCGAGTTGCGTTCAGGAAGAAGCTAAACCATATTGAAGAAAGTAACTAAGGCGAGGCCGAAGGCCGAGCTTCGTTCTGATAAATAATAAACCATCTCGAAGAAAGGAAGTAACTAAGGTCGAGGCCGAGGGCCGAGCTGCGTTCAGGAAAAAGCTAAACCATCTTGAAGAAAGTGAGTAACTAAGGCGAGGCCGAAGGCCGAGCTACATTCTGATAAATAATAAAACATCTTGAAGAAAGCAAGTAAATAAGGGCGAGGCCGAAGGCCGAGCTGCATTCGGGAAGAAGCTAAACCATCTCGAAGAAAGCAAGTAACTAAGGGCTAGGCCGAAGGCCGAGCTGCGTTCAGGAAGAAGGTAAATCTTCTTGAAGAAAGTAAGTAACTAAGGCGAGGCCGAAGGCCGAGCTGCGTTCTGGATGAAGCTAAACCATCTCGAATAAAGTAGGTAACTAAGCGATATTAAGATTGAGTTAAATTAATTTAAATTTTATTATAAAGTCCACGCTTCTGACGGCAAACATACCGTGCATCCTAAAACCTTGCGGTTATTCCCGGCTGGATGGCAAGAGGCCCGATGGTATCACCTTAGTTCCATGGGCCAAGGGTAGGTCTTTGATGTGGGACGCCATTTGTGTTCTCACATTGGCTCCAAGTCACGTTCGGGCATCTTCAAGACCGGCCGGCGAGGCCTGGGCGGACAGCCTCAAACGCAATAAATATTATAGATATATAATTCAAGATTTCGAATTTGTTGCGTTTGCGGTTAAAACCATCGGTCCGTGGAGCAGTCATTGAAGCCAAAAGCTTCTTGAAGAGGCTTGGGTCTCTGCTGGTGGACGCAACTGGTGTCCCGCAATCAAGGGCCTACTTCATTCAAACGGTAAGCTTTGCCATCCAGCGGGGTAATGCCGCAAGTGTTCTAGGAACATTTGAAAACGCCCCTTTTATGATAGTTATTTTAATGTTTGTTAAGTAGGTTTTAATTATTTAGTTATTAATATTGTTTATTGTTGTGTTATGGGCTGACATCACGGATGTTGTAGGTGATGTAGCCAACCGTGTCAGGTTCCATAAAAAAAAAATTTTTTTTATATATTTTATTAAATAAATAGATGGAGTAAACGATATTATATGCTATCGAAGAAAGGAAGTCATTTAAGGCGAGGCCCGAAGGCAGAAGAGGGTTTTTGGTTTACCTGAACGCAGCTCGGCCTTCGGTCTCGCCCTTAGTTACTTACTTTCTTCGAGAAGGTTTATCGTCTTCCTGAACGCAGCTCGGCCTTCGGCCTCGCCCTTAGTTACTTACTTTCTTCGTGAAGGTTTATTGTCTTCCAGGATGCAGCTGGGCCTTCGGCCTCGCCGTTAGTTGCTTACTTTATTTGAGAAGATTTATCGTTTACCTGAACGCAGCTCGGCCTTCGGCCTCGCCCTTAGTTACTTAGATTCTTCTTTGAAATACGAATTTCACGCGAGCGAAGCCGCGGGCAACAGCTAGTAGTACATAAAATTGCTCAGCATCACAAGAGTGTGCCCCTATCTATACGTGTGCCCTGAGCTAAGGTACAAAGTTACTGTTGGCGGCTTAAGTTGGGATTAAGTTAGTGAGAGTCTAGACCGCCCTCGATGCTACGATCCAAGGGTTCCGTAACGCTAGGATTTTATTGACAGTTTCAGGGTTGGGTGTACACCGATGTGGAGGAGAGATGCACTATCTTACATTAATTGTTGAAATTAGCTAATTTCCTTGATTGAAAACCTTATATTTTTCCAGGCTGTGAGCTCGTGTACATATTTCTGCGCGGTGTTTTTCTACACACACTGGATTATCGTCAGTTTTGAAAAACATTTTTGATGAAAATTTTATTTAAAAATCTCATTTCGACATAATTTCAATTTATTTATGAACGAAAAATCATAATATATGAAAAAAGTACGAAATATAAGTATTTTTGAAATTTTGTTTTGTAGACTATGTTGGTGGCGAAGTAAATGTTTGGAATATTATATTCAGCAATTTTCTCGAAAAGAATAGATCCACTGCATCTCTTCCCGTGCATGTCGGAATAGGCGACTAAGGGACTAGATGCCGTGCTAAAGAGTGACAGGATAGCCACCTTTCACCTTGGCACGGTCTTTCCACAATCACGAGGTAGGTAGGTAGGTACCTTCATGACTTTACTTGCTGCTTGATATACGAGTATGTCTTGTCTTAATATTTTGCTAAGCGGGGTGGTAGGTCTCCTGCTGTAATTTACCCACAGTTATTTCAGCACAACACCGATTACTCAGTTTACCGCGATTGTCGGGATAGAGCGTGATGGTATATATAATTTTTTTTTATAGTAAGCGCGACATGTGGCGCCGAGCCACCAAGGTGTCTAGCGACGCCTATGGACATTCGGTCGCATGCGGGGCCTGCGAATGCCATGCCGGCCTGACAGGTGCCAATTCACGCCTCTCTTGAAGGACTCGAGACTGTACTTGGGGGGTAATATGTGGGCAGGGAGAGCGTTCCAGAGTTTATATGGGTTTTTAAATTACAGTGGTTGTTAGACATTGTTTTAAATCAAAGCAGCTGTACTTACGGTTCCACTCCGAGCTATGTGGCTCGACGTTTCGGGCCAAGCGTATGACCCATCTTCATGAGCACTCTGCAGAGAATTTCTCTGCCAACCGTCGCACTAGGCAGAGTGCTCTTGAAGATGGGCCATACGCTTGGCCCGAAACGTCGAGCCACATAGGTCGGAGTGGAAACGTGAGTAAAGCTGCTTTGATTTAAAACAAAGTTCCAGAGTTTACCAGTTCTGTGGGGAAAGCTCTGCAGAACCGATTGGTACGCATCCGCGGTAAGTCCAGCGTATAGGGATACAATCCCTGCCATTTATGTATATTCTGTGTCTAAAGGAGTTATACCCTTTTTAATTCTTGGCGTAGTGAGGTAATAAAGATTGTTTTCCAGTTCATTACAAGTCGGCGGGAGCGGCGGAGCGGCGGGCGGCGCGACGACGCACGTGGCTCGCTCTATCGGGGAGGAAGTACCCAGTAGCGGCTATTACAGATTTAATGATTCCGAAATCGATTTGTTATAATCGCTCCCCTGCAGTTCTCGAGACGACCAACCCTCTGCCTGTATTGGAGGCTTCATGGGGTTCTTCCAATAGGTCGACTATTAGGTCAGCTATATGTCGACTATTAGGTAATATATAGGTCGACTATCAGGTAATCTAAAGGTCGACCATTAGGTCAACTATAGGTCGACCATAGGCCGATAATAGATCGACTCATGTCGATAGTGTGCATATGCTTAGTCGCACAGGATTCTTGCGTGAAGGGGCGGATGTACGGAAGTAGGTAATGATTTCTCGGATTTTCAAAGAGTTGATGCATAAGAGAAAAATCATGAAACTTGTACACTAATTATAAAACCTATTAGTGTGACGTGGTACACCGTATTGACTGAGAGAAATTGATTTCTGCAATAAGTAAATTTTTTGTATGGTAAAAAACTTTATTACATAATAATTACCACTGCAACTCCGTAGGGATGTCGGCTCCCTAAGTGTGTTCTATAGTTTATTCCATGGGGAGTGCTCGGCGGAGCTGTTTAACGCGATACCGCCGTCCCCTTTCCACCTCCGCACCACGCGCACTGGGCAGGGATTGCATCCCTAAACGCTGGACTTACCGCGGATGCGTACCAATCGATTCGGCAGATCTTTCCTCTACATAACCGGTAAATTCTGGAACGCTCTCCCTCCCCTTATCTTTCCCCCCACGTAGTCTCGGGTTCTTCAAGAGGGGCGTGAATGGGCACATGTGGGGCCGCATTGCATTCGCAAGCCTCGCATACGACCGAATGTCCATGGGCGTCTTTAGACACATTGTGGGTGGCTCGGAGCCATATGTCACGCTTTCAATTAAAAAAAAAATTATGTAGGAGAAAATCGTATATTATGGTCATGCATATGAACAATTTATTGCAGTGATCCCGATTTTAATTTGCCTCAGCGAATATACGAGCAGTGGTTATATTCAGCTTACCTAACTAAATGAGGGTAAGTAAAAGAAATTTATATGTTTGTCGTTAACTGAAAGTTTTATGAGCTGGGGTTGGATTGGGTTAAAAATGTGAATATTTTTCGGGGTTCTTATTTCATCGAGAACTTTATAGGTATTTTGATGTAATAGGTAACTTATTGTATTGTAATGTGGATAAAGGGAAAGTTTTTTATTATGATTTTATCCTAGTTAGAAATAAATTGAGTTTTCGTATATTTATCATGCGATACGCGATGAAATTAAATTACTAGAATTATAAACAAACATTTTGTAAAAAGAAATGTAATTAACGATTTTTTGTTTTGTTTTTTTTTTGTTTTTTATGGAAACTAACACGGTTGGCTACATCACCTACTACAACCGTGATGTCAGCCCATAACACCTTGGTGAACTAAGTGCCATTTCAGTGCTTCCCTTCGGTCGTGCCGGCTACACTGAATCGGACGGAAAGTGCACTGAAGCACGAACTATTTAAATAGCCGTTTCAATCGACCTTTCATTCAGTGCGGTGGTACCAACCCAATATGGATGATCAATAGACAATAAACAATAACAATGTCTCGATGTTCGACGAAATTTTATACATCTATAATTTAATTTCAATAAAAACATAACTAATTAGAATATTAACCTAATAAAGAACATATTTAAATATACTAAAACTAATGAAGTGTAAGGTGGAAAGAAGGAAGAAACTATAGAGAAAGGGGAGGTTCGCTAATGTAAGTAAAATATTTCATCCAATTCAGCCGAATCTCCCACAGTTCCCAATACGCTGGCAGCGTTGCAACAACAATTTTCAAATGTTTTCAAACCCGTAATGTGTTCATGTGTGTTATCGCTTGTATAGAAACTGCATTATGCATAGGTATGTATGTATGTGTCACGAATGTTATTAGTTGTATGTATGTCATTATTATTATTTATGTTTTATTGTTTATTTTTATACTCTTTTATAACATATTTTCTCTCTCATTAATTTTTCCGCACTCCCCATCTACCCTACTCACAATCCCAGGCATGACTGGCAGATAATGCATTTAGGCTTTAAGTCCGCGTTTTGTAATTTTTTTGTGCAATAAAGTATATTTTCATTTAATTTCATTTAATTTCAACAATTGTTATTTTAAAATATTTACCTGATGGAAGCCTAGGTAGCTCTCTATGCTGTGCGTGGCGAAGAACACCTCGCCCTCACACGTCAGGATCATGAGGAAGCCGTTCAGAGCCTGAAAACATAATATACAATATATATATTTAATATACTATAATATGCAACTTACACGACCGAGCGTACATATGTAATTACATCGATATGCTGAAACATTCCATTCCACATAAGAAAATTAATTAATGATTCAGTGCAAATAAAGTCTACGATTGCAAATGCCGTATTCGTGTTATGAAGAAATATAATTTTAATCAATAATTTAAGTTGACTATTCATTATTTAGAAAACAACGCTACTACGAGTCGTTGACGAGTTCATATAAACCTTAGTTATAGTATTAAGAGACCTCTTGTAATTCTATAGTAAAGTATTCTAAAAAGTATATAAAAAGAATGGCCCCACTGCACCTCTCCCCGTGCATGTCGTAAAAGGCGACTAAGAGATAAGGACAAGATGCCGTGCTAAAGGGCGATAGACTAGCCACCTCTCATCTCGGAACGGTCCTTCCACCGAGTCATGCAGCGAGTGGTTTTTTGATAGTTATATCTTGTCCGAATACTTTGCTAAAGGTGGTCGGTGTTGTCCTGTAATTTACAAGAGTGCCTTTAGCACAACTCCGATTACTCTGCTTATCCCGATTGTCGGGATACAGCGTGTGGTATGTATGTATAAAAGTAAAAAGTAAAAATGTATTTATTTCAAAATAATGAGGCTGTCTACTGTTTTTGGCTCCGAAAATAGCCATTAGTCGTAGCGTATCGGAGACACAGTACATTTTTTTATGGAATCTGTCACGGCAATAACACCGGGCGAACTAGGTGCCATGTCAGTGCTTCCCTTCATTTCATGTCGGCTACACTGAACTGGACGGAAAACACGAACTATTTACATAACCGTTTCGACCGACGACGTTTAATTTTGTGCGGTGGTACCAACACTGGCGGGATAAACCCTACCACCTAGTCAGGTAAGAAGGGAAGGGACCTACAGTTTTACGTAACAGTTATACATTTCACAGATATAATATACAAGCTGTGCCCGCGGCTCCGCCCGCTCTCATATAGTAAGTAGCCTATAGTTGATGGGAAAAATCAAGCTATCCGTAAAATTTTGTTTTATTAAAATCGGTTCAGTGGTTCTCGAGTTATAAGCGGACAGACAGACAGACAGAAAGCAGACGTTGGATTTTATTATATAATAATAAAAATAAAATAAAACAAATAATTGATATAAATATATGATGTATGATCCAATCTATGATCTAAAATTAGACATTTTGCGAATTAGAATGTTCGTGGAAACGTTCAAAATATTTTCAAACATATCATAGAAGTTCTGAAAAATGTGTTTTCAGTAGAACCTAAAGCGCGAGTTCTAAAAAATCCTTTAATTCTGAATGGACAAGTATGTATGTATATATTTAGGTATTATATAAACTGTAATTCATATGTATTTAATTTAATCTATAAATAGTCATTTATACGTTTAATTAACTAGTATGTACTTATATGTAGTGTATTTATAGTATATCATAGTTATTTTCCTTATATTATATTTTACATTCCCACACTCAAGTCTTTTGCTACTACCTACTTATATCACGCAACATGCGACTCTCAAACATCCAAAGGTTGACTGGGAGAAATCCCTGTAAGGGATAAGTCCGCCTTTGCCCCTCATGTAAATTACTTATTGTTTGTTTATGTAAAATGTTTTTTGGAGCAATAAAGTATTTCTATCTCTTTCTATCTATTCTCCGGCAACATTTGTCAAAAATATGTATTCGTAGCGAGTTTTCACAAAGCGCTTTTTCCGCGCCGCTGACGCGAGCCATTGAGTTATGAGTAAAGTTTGGTCCGCTCGAAATGACACAATAACTCAGCAACATAAAACGAAGCGAAACTATAAAATATTAATGTTGTAAAAGTACAACGGCGACAGTATTTATGTGGGGATATTAATGATTGGGTCGTTTTATGCATTTCGTTTCGAGGGTCCAAGTCGTGCCTACCCGTGCCAGTGTACCGAGCGACGGCGTAGGGTTGGTTGGCTGAACCGTCGATACTTGCCCCGAGGGATCAGTTGCTCTATTTACAGTTTCAAATAAGACGTGTAATATATTCTGATGTATTACATAAATATATATTGCTACGCTACATTAGAAAGTACCGTGAGGGGCCGGTACTTAAAAAGAATAGCCTCACGGCATCTCTCCCCGTGCATGTCGTAAAAGGCGACTAAGGGATAAGGACAAGATGCCGTGCTATAGGGCGACAGGTTCGCCACCTCTCACCTTGGCACGGTACTTCCACCGAGCCATGCAGCAGGTGGGTCTTCTTGCCTTACTTGCTGCTTGGTCGATTGAATCTTGTTCGAATACTTTGTGAAACATGGTGGTCGGTGTTGTGCTGTAATTTACCAGAGTTCTTGCAGCACAACACCGGTTACTCTGATTACCCCGATTGTCGGGATTCAGCGTGTGTGATATGTATGTATGTATGTACATTAGAAAGCACAATTAGAAAATGTTCAGTATAGTAATTGTCCTCAAAATCCAGCTGAAAGCAATGAAACTCATTGTCACCGCGGTATTACTAGCAATGTAATATTGGCATTTATGTCTGCTGCAGTAAAGCTCAGTTTAGCATAATAAAAATAAAAATCCACTACATATCAACAATATCAGAGAATAAAACAATACAGTTTATTCTTTTATTATCTATCGATGGATTTCGAGTTCGTACATTATACCAACTAGTTGCAGTTGAACATTTAAACTTAAATTTCAAGTTGGCCCAGTTCGAATTTAGTTCTAAAACGTTGTGTTAGACTATAGCTTGTTAATACAATCTTCTACATTAATAAAATTTAATCAATACATAAGTAAATAACTTTTAATAGCCTTACAGCCAGTAGTACGTTTCTCTGCGTATTATGGTGTATTTCTATAGTTCTTCTGTATGTTTTCTTCATTGTTTGATAATATTTCTGTGTGCAATAAAGCATTTATATTATTTCTACAAATTACAATGATAGCCATCGGACCAAAGAAGTCAACCGTGGTATAGGCTGAATTTATTGTACTGAAAAAAAATTTAGGACAGGATCCGCCCCCAACTAATCCTAATAATGAATTTCCCCGTGGATTCATTAGTTCTATCGTAATATTATCGTAAATTCTCCACAGGCACCGAACTGACACAAATTACTATCATAATCCATCACTCCGGTACTGTGGAGCAGTGCCGGATTTGTTCTATATAGCAAATGCTACGGGCCTCGCGCCTCCGGGGGCCTCGCGCCTCCGGGGGCCTCGCGCTTGAACAGAATAAAAATTCGAATGTTAATATCTACGCGGTCGGCGAACCGGAAGAGGGAGAGGAACGTACATATGTGTTGATGGTTCCCCCTCCCTGCGGTCTGTCCGCCTCGCGCGGGGCATAATATAAATTGTAATAAATAAGTTGGCATTTTCGTCACTACTCAGCTCATGCATTTTCCAGACATTTTAAAATGTATTGGTGAAAACTCCACGAAGATAGAACCAACGGTTTTAAGGCGATGCCAGGACACAGACAGACAGACAGACCAAATAAATATTTTCGAAACAGGGAATTATGTACGTAATTTCAATTAGATTAATGTAAAACACCGTAATTAAATATTTACTTTTCACGAGTTATAAAATCTAAAGACTCATCAAAGGGATTTAGTCCTATTATTTTTGTTGAAACCCCATCTATGGAGATTCGAGGCGGACGTCCAAAAGACCCACGTTTAATCACAGTTAATAATAATCATTGACGAAAACCACGGGCCTCTTGAACCGCAATTTTATAAACTTATAAATGGAAAATTCATTAGAGTCGTGTTTCTCACATGTAGAAATAGTCTTACGAATTTTTGTATCAGAACTGAGGGAACATGATGGGACAAGATCGTCTAAACCTCACCTTAATAAACATTGAATGTAATTTACTCAGAGAAATTGATTTGTCTAGTGTTATATAAAAATTTGCTGACATTAAATCGAGAAAACGTTGTTTGTAAAAGTTTTCTTTTATTTTATTTTCATACAACGCCTAGGGCCTCTTGATAATATTTGCTACAGGCCTCGCGCTGGCTGAATCCGGTACTGCTGCTGTGGAGTCGTTTTCGCTATTCGTCTTTCGTTCGGCTACGGCAAATGAATTTAATGGCGTTTAGCGCTAGCCGGCGTGTACTGAGATCATTATGAAATGTATTTTGGTATCTAAGCTTAAAGCTTATGGGAATAAAATTATTTATCTTGTAATGTTAAAGCTCTTTATAATCGCTTTATAAACAACTAACTTAATATCACTTATGCCGAGATATTGTTTCTGACTTCCATCACTTCTTCTATTGCTCGGTTCCTATTTTTGATAGCTTGATGGTATGGTAAGAGAAAAGAAATACAATCGTATATAAATCAAAAAGTCTGTGCAAAAATAGGTCAGTGCGGCCGGCAGAGGAACTAAATGTTGAAATGACATTCTGTTGACTGTTTATTGTGACTAGATAGATTATAATTCAGTTTCGATTTATATTGTGATTATTCTTGATTCGGAAAAGTGGATTTCATAAGGGCTATTTCAAAATTATCTCACGCAATTATCAACCGCATTATCAGCGACCCTGTCGTGCCATGTCGATCTCTAAGCCCTTATCGAGTTACAATTGCACATGTACAGACTGTAAATAAACCTAAAACAAAAGCTTATAAATATACATTTAAAAGATTATTTAATCGCAAAAGAGGCTACTAAAACTTCGTTGGGGCACAGTGCATAACACACTGGCGGCATTCCCCCTCTGGATGGTAATACTCACTCGTTGAACGAGGAATGCGCCAGCGCGTAGGTCACCAGATGTTCCGACCAGTTTAGGGCCAACTAATTTAGCAAAAGTTTCGCCTCGCGAAGACCAGAAATTCGTCTTTGCGCAGATCCATTCGTACTTTCTGCGCTTCTAAACCTTCGCTGCAGCGGCGGCCGCTCCTCCCTGGTGCATGACGTGTGCTGGAGATATGATCCCGCCATAGTCCCATACTAATGCTCGACCATAACTCCAGGGGGTCAACGACATACTGTCCTGCCTCTTGGCGTCGACCCTCGACAAACCCCTCGGTTCTGACGTTGCGGGTATTAAGGCAGTGGCAAGATACCGTCTGGTGATATCATTGACTGCGCCGTGTCAGGAGAAGCGATTCGTCGACTTCTGTGCTTCATAGGCAGATAAAGAGCTCACACACTTTCGCGCCTAGGCGTAGATAGACGGCAATGCGCAATGTATTATGGTCCAATAATAGGGCAATAGTAGGGGAGGGTAGGGCTTGCAGTCAATCACCCGGGTCCTTCACCGTGACAGCCAGTAGCCGAGCCCTGTTCCGCGTGTCCGCTGAGTCCAGAATGTATTTTATTATTGGTTCCACTAAAGGTCGATCTCAGATTCGTTGAGATTTGGCGGTGATGGGCGGTTCAGTGTCGTTCAAGCAGAGCACCTTCACCGCGTCCGCTATACAGCGCGACCACAACATAACTGCGGAGTGACGGATTAGAGTGAAGGATATTACCAATGAGACCGCGCTTGGCGTCGACAGAGGAGATGAAAGCCGGAAGGGAGACCGTGTGAGGCCGGTCTTTAAAAGAATAGCCCCACTGCGTCTCTCCCCGTGTATGTCGTAAAAGGCGACTAAGGGATATGACTCCCTTCTTATATTACTAGGTGGTAGGGTTTAACGCGCCCGTGTGCACTGAATGAAAGTTCGGTCGAAACGGCTATGTAAATTGTTTGTGTTTTCCGTCCAGTTCAGTGTAGCCGGCACGACCGAAGGGAAGCACTGACGTGGCACCAAGATCACCCGGTATTATGGGCTGACATCACGGATGTTGTAGGTGATGTAGCCAACCGCGTCAGTTTCCATAAAAAAAAAACCTTGTGAACACCGATACCCCCGAATCCGTATTATAATCCTGTGGCCTGCAGCCTGGCGTTATCGCTCAGATTGGCATTGAGATAGTAAATGCTTTCTGTAAAGGTAGTTTGTGTGTTCAAAATATATGGCGATGTTTTTTTTTATAGTAAGCGCGACATGTTTAAAGGTTATAAATCTTAATGGTTTTATTAGAAAAAGCAGAACGAAATTCACAAATAATAAATAACATGTATTTATCGACTCCATCTTCAGTATATTCCGAAACTTAAAGTTAGATTAATATCTGGCAGCCGAGTCGCGAAATGGCTTCTCCGAGCAAAATAAATACGAGCGAACTTTTCCAATTTTCTTTACTTTCTTTGCTCGGCCGTTGCGCGGTGGAAATTCCATTTGTCGGCTGTCACGGCGCGCGGGGTATCGCTTGCTTTTTTTTTCCTTTTTGTATTTCTTTGTAAAGAGTTCGCTTGAAAATGGATCCAAATGCATTTGGAGATTGTAACAAATATGAGTACATTCATTTATGTACGCCTGGTAACAAATTCAATTTCTGCACTCTGACCTTCATCATCATCATCATCATCAGCCTGTATCGGTCCACTGCTGGACATAGGCCTCTCCCAAGGCACGCCACCACACGCGGTCTTCCGCTCTTCTCATCCATCCACTCCCGGCTACCTTTTTTCACTCTGACCTTGCAGGCCTTGATTCTTCAAATTGTATTTTATGTTCACATGTTCTCCAAACTCTTTTATGTTAATAAAACGTTCGTAAAATCTATGAAGAAGAAATATTAGAGAAAACTGTTATTAAATTTCATTTTATAATTTTTTTTTTAGTTGTTGACTTTTATCTATAACATTTACCTATATTCAAGCTTTCTATATTTAGAAGGCAAATAATTTAAATTTCCATAATTCATTGAATCATTAATTAATTCAATAATTAAAACATTTGTCACACGAAATGAAATAACTAAAAGTAAATATAAAATTCAATTAAACTAAATTTTGCTAAACTATTTAAAAGGGAATCAATTGTATATTGCGTAGTGCATAATTTATTTCTTAAACCGAGGGAAAAAAACGTCAGCTTCGATAGCTCAGTGGTGCAGACAGTCGACTGTTGCTACGGTCAGTACTTGGATGGGTGACCGCTCGACCGTTGGAGCCTGACCGTGGTTCGGATTCCACGTAAAACTGTAGGTCCCTTCCCTTTCTACCTTACTCGGTGGTAGGGTTCAACCCGCCCGGGTTGGTACCACCGCATTGAATGAAACGTCGGTCGAAACGGCTATGTAAATAGTGTTTTCCGTCCAGTTCAGTGTAGCCGGCACAATCGAAGGGAAGCACTGACATTGCACTTATTTCACCCGGTGTTATGGGCTGACATCACGGATGCTGTAGGTGATGAAGCCAAGCTGTGTCAGTTTCCATAAAAAAAAAAGTTTTTTTCATGGGACATGGTTGGCTACATCCATGACGTCAGTCCATTCCACTTGTTCATATCGAAACTAGGTGCCATGGCAGTGCTTACCTTTGGTCACGTCGTCGGTTAGCTATTAAATAAATAAATAAAAAATATAGCTGTACCTGTAGGAACATTTCGCCGTCCGGCATGCTGTGGTCGTACGGCGAGTGTTCCCGCCGGTGTCCGTGAAGCTCGTCCTTGTCTTTATGCATCACCACTGCAACAAGAGACAACTTCACTTCAGTGCCGTGTTCCGGGAGTAATTGAATTGAGAATGACTGGGGATTGGGTTCTACAACAGGGCTGGGAAGTGTACATTTTATTGGGGGGAAAGTGAAAGTACCTACGTAGTACAATAAGAATACATACAAACTTATACCTGTTCCTTTCTCACTCAGATTCAGATTCAGATGTTTATTCAGATGATATTTCTTTCTCTGTATTTTATTCCTCATCACCCAAAGGTTCACTGGAAGAAATTACTTGTAGTGATAAGTCCGCATTTGCGCACTCCTTTATTTCTTGTTTTTTGACGTGTACTGTTCTTCCTTCAATTTGTGTGCAATAAAGAGTTTCTATTCTATTCTATTCAGTATGGTCCCCCTCCCGATTTCCTCACACAGTCGCATACACAAACACGCAAACACGCACGCACGCACACACACTCACACCACCACTCCTTTACTGATCTGAGACCACCACCAATGAGGGTGTATTGTTTTCGAATAAATATCAGCGAAGGAATAGTCCGCGAGGAAAGCTGTACATAATAGTAATGTCAAGGTATCTTGTTTATTAGATTGAGTGCAATAAATTACATTCTGCAATTATACCACCATCCATCGTATGAACATCTAATATACTAATTATTGAGGTGTACCTATTTTCGTACAAACAATTTAATAATACCTACACAGAGGTGACATGATAGCGTAGTAGTTAATTCCCCATTAGCCATTGTCTAAGCGGAGCAGGCCTAACCGTCGTCGTGTAATTATTTGACCGCTATTTTGGACTCTATCATTTCATTACCCTCCGACAATTGCAATTATATCTTGTTTAATCATAGCATAGTCGAGGCGCCGCCAGTTCAAATCTTGTGTTCGAACACCGTTTCATTTGGTGTGTTCGAATCATAACGATGTATGATTCATTGGCACGTGCACTGTTGCGGCGTTTGAATTTGGAATTACCTACAGCAAAATTAGTTCGTTGAATTTGGCGTCATTTCAACATCTAGGAATTACCAGCAACAAAATGGTGATGAATAGCATTCAACATTTAAGAATAAATGAAATTGAAATAATATTTGATAAGGTATTAAATTGAAATCATGGCTATCACCCGCGTAACGAAGGTGAATCTAAGGACGTGATATTAAAATAGAACCACAAATACATAATATAGGTACATAATAGTGTAAATAAATAAATACAGACAATGTAAAGTAGGCCAGTAAGATTCAAAGATTCAACATGTTTATTATTACATGAGCATAGGATCAGAATCAGTACCTACATATGTCTATGATAGTAAAAACAAGTTATTACATTTATTTAGCCGTTCAATGCACGAGAAAGGAAATGTAAAAATGGTATATCTTAAAATCTGTAAAAATAAAAAAACATTATGAACCTTCATATATTTAACTATTAAAAATTAATAAACACTGTAAATAAACAATATGGATTAGTTGTTTTTTTCAAATAAAGAAGATTAAAATTTATGTAATTACATTTGAATTTTTGTCGATTATCCGAACTAAGGCCTATACAGTAAGGCTGGTCATCGAGGTTATACTTAAAATGGGGGCTTGTGTAATGTGTATACCATATAATGCCTCGTAAATATATGTATATATACCCTACTAAAATAATACAGTACAGAGTAAAGATGCGAGGACAAAACTCACCCTAATCGCATCTGGACCGCGCAATCACGAAGAGGTAGGTATAAAAAGACCACACCCCTTTTCTCCCTTGTATAGGGATGTTTTAGATTTGCTATAGATAAATACTCACTCATATTGTGTACACAATATTATGTAAGTACATGTTCCTCCCTGTGGGTGTTTATAGAGAACAGAATTCTAATGTTTTTAATTCGACAAATACTTATACAGGGTGTCGGCGGTAAGGTATGGAATACTGAAATTGGTTATTGGAAACCGAAAAAGTAATATTTTTAAAAGCCACATATCTTTTGCCCTATATTTTTGTCATAGGCGCAAACGTCAATAGATATCAACGGAACAGTAAGTGTCGTAAAAGGCGACTAAGTGATAAGGACAAGATGCCGTGCTAAAGGGCGACAGCCACCTCTCACCTTGGCACGATACTTCCACCGCGTCATGCAGAAGGTGGGTCTTCGTGCCTTACTTGCTGCTTGATCGATCTTGTTCGAATACTTTGCGAAACGTGGTGGTCGGTGTTGTGCTGTAATTTACCAGTGTTCTTGGAGCACAACACCGATTACTCTGCTTACCCCGATTGTCGGAATTCGGCGTGTGTGATATGTATGTATGTATGGAACAGTAAATGTAATATGCTACCTTAATATTTATTCTTGCATTTCCTTATTATATTTTACAATATATTTACAAAAGGAAGATAAATATTACATTAAAAGTAATCCTAACTAAAACAAATCAATTTATTAAAAAAAATACGAATCGTCCAGCCACCAACGACATACATACATACCACACGCTTTATCCCGATAATCAGGGTAAGCAGAGAAATTGGTGTTGTGCTGCAAGCAGTCTTGTAAATTACAGAACTACCTACACCGATGCGGTCAGTACTTGGATGGGTGACCGCTGACCGTTGGAGGCTGACCGAGGTTCGGATTCCTCGTAAAACTGTAGGTCCCTTCCCTCCTAATCTTACTTGGCGGTAGGGTTTAACCCGCCCGGGTTCGTACCACCGCACTGAATGAAACGTCGGTCGAAACGGCTATGTAAATAGTTTGTGTTTTCCGACCAATTCAGTGTAGCCGGCACGATCAAAGGGGGAAGCACTGACATGGCACCTAGTTCACCCGGTGTTATGGGCTGACATCACGGACGTTCTAGATTATGTAGCCAACCGTGTCAGTTTCCATAAAAAAAAAAAAAACCGACCACCACGTTTAGCGAAGTATTCGGACAAGATAACTACCAAGCAGCAAGTAAGGCACGAAGACCCACCTGCTGCATGACCCGGTGGAAGGACCGTGAGAGGTGAGCGGTGGCTATGCTCATCCTATCGCCCTTTAGCACGGCATCGTGTCCTATCCCTTAGTCGGCTTTTACGGCGCATGCAAGGAGAGAGATGCAGTGGGGCTATTCTTTTTAACATCGACCACATACAGTAAGTACGGCCGCCAACGACGTATGTACTTATATTACAGGTGTACCTATCTGTACTGGGACAGTAACATTTTTAGGATCCCGAGCCAAATGTAAACCAGGAATCCAATTTCTTTCTTACCGTTTGGGTTAAAATATAGTGTTGATCTGCGAATTGTCAAGCTATATTTCCCCCTTACCGACATATGAACTGGTTACTACCAGTGTTGAAAATTTCGGTATGGACAACGGAGGCCAATTACCCCTCACCTGGCGAACTATGCCCGTGGGACACGCACCATGTGGTCTGAAGGGAGGGGAGCGTAAGGCGAGGGCATTTAATCGAAACATATCGATATAGTTGTCATCAATTTCCGAAGTGATTGATTAGTGGTTTCGAAACTATGCCCTTTTAGTAACGTGAATAATAAATCCACATACATCTAATAGTTATCTACTAGTGTTGTACTTTAGTTTAGATCCAAACTTTCAGGGGCTGTAATTTATAAATAAATCTATTACTAAATTGGACATCGTAAAGTTGTCCATTCCATAAACGTGCACATTGATGATGATAAAGCTCAGTTTCGGACACATTAAACACTTTAAAATACCTCGTTAATTTTACAAGTAGAGCTCGTTAAATAGTTATCATTTTATTGTTCAATACGCTCATTGAAATTAATACGTCCGTTAAAAAATATTTTTACTCGGGAAAGTGACATAAAACGTGGAAATCCCAGTAGAAAGCAGCGCTTTGGCCATGAGATAGCTCAGAAAACCAACAAGCAAAGCGATGTACCTAAATCAATTTAATACGTGACATATCTGAATCGGTTTGTAGCGATTATTAATACGGTTCTGTATAATTTATTCACGTAATGGATTTATAATATTCGCTAATTAGCAAATAGTGGAGTCCACTTAATTGCTTACACGCATGACATTCATAAATTGCGTTTCATTATGTTGAATATGTTCCTATGTTTAATCGAAGATACCAGATCTAGAGACAACGATTTGTGTTTTTTACTTCGTGGAATTATACGAATGAGTGAAAAAAGTACGCATTCTTGAGAACTGTAATTTACATGCTATAATATAAGTCAATTAAATCTGTAAACAAAAAACATAACACATACATATTAAAATGGCGACAAACTGTTGTCCGTATGTCTGTCATTTGCAGTAACTTACCTATATGTAGTAATCTTTTGTTATTATGATGTTATGGTATTTTAAGATCGTTATGAAAAAAACATCACAACGCTGAAACATCAGTTACTCGCCATAATATGTATTTAATGTAATTTTTGGGCACCTTGCCATAGCCATGCATATATCTTTATTATTCCAACAATATCTATCAAATTATCGATATACTATAACATCGATATGTGTGACATTACTACATACTCCCGTCGTAACAGCCCCACACTTTTATCGCCGATGATAATCGTCGCATGTATGATAGCTCTCATTCTCTCATTCTTGCACTAAATTCGTTATTGCTTCGAACAATAACTGCAATTGTGGCAATAGGCCAAAGAGTTGCAATTAGGTACACCAATTAGGCCAGAACTTGCTTCTAATTCGATTTTTTATTGTTTTTATCGCTTTCATATAGGTCTGTTTTGCGTATATATATATAAATATATTTTATTTTCCCCTTTTATTTATGTTATTTTTTTATCGTTTTCATACAGAGATATACGACCAAATCACTAACATGGCACCTTGCCACCAAGGTGTTATGGGCCGACATTACGGGTGTAGTAGGTGATGTAGCAAACCATGTCGAGTTCCATAAAAATAAAAGTTTAGGTTTTTTTTTCATTAGATAAAAAATACATTTAAAGTTGTACTATCTCCGTCAGAGTGAAGTTAATAACTAAAAATCCTTTAATCCTGAATGGATAGGTATGTATGTATACATTTTGGTATTATATAATTATATAAAATGTAATTCATATGTATTTTTGTATACTTTTAATTAGCTAGTATGAACTTATATGTAGTATATTATAGTTTATCATAGTTATATTACACAAAATAATATTATATTTTACATTCCCACACTCAAGTCTTTTACAACATGCGACTCCCAAACATCCAAAGGTTGACTGGGAGAAATCTCTGTAAGGGATAAGTCCGCCCTTGCCCCTAATGCAAATTACTTATTGTTTATTTTTGTGGAATGTTTTCGATAAAATATTTCTATCTACCTATCTACGAGTATAGGTGAATGTTCGATGCTAGGTTTGATAGAAATGTGTTCGTACTCGCACATTATGACTCGGACGCAGGTTATCTAGAATGTGACATACCTACCAAAGTACGTATGATTCATGAAGGAAGTAATTGTATCAATTTCACATTTTATTATAAACGAGTTGTAGATATAATACACACTCTGATTTATTTACGATTAACGATCTTCGCGTTTATAATTCCGTTTGAACCAGCCACAGAAAGCAAGCCACTTCAAATGACTTTCTAATAAATTAATTTCAGGGTAATACTATTGTTATTATTATGCAAATACATTAATTGAATATTAATGTTTATTTGCCCACTGCTCGGCCATACAATTGCGGAGTCGCCCCAGGTACGCGCACAGAATATCAGCTTGTGCACTTATTAATTAACTGGCCTTATGCTATAAAAAAACTGAAGTGCGCCTGTTAAAATTTATGAGTGAAGGTAGCCATGGAAGAAGAAATAGGTATAATTAACGCTCATAGCCGGCATGGCGCCTCTCTGAGTGTGGTTTCGCGAGGAATGGTGTTATTGGCTGTGCCTGATCTTCCGTTGAAGTATTGGGCAGACACCCGCGCCGGCTGTCTATAAAAAAAAGGCTTTTTCTATTTGCCGATAGGTTTGTGAAATGGGTGGCATTAGAAATGTTTTGTTCATAAGTAGATTGCCAAACTATTTTTACCCAACTACGGCGAAAGTCAAAAGGAGGTTGGAAGCGCATGTATGTATGTATGTATGTATGTGTGTTTATATGTATGCATGTATGTACTACCTGATCAGTACCGTGTGGGGCCGGTACTCTAAAAGAATAGCCCCACTGCATCTCTCCCTGTGTATGTCGTAAAAGGCGACTAAGGGATATGACACCCTTCTTATATTACTAGGTGGTAGGGTTTAACCCGCATGATTGGTACCACCGCACTGAATGAAAGGACGGTCGAAACGACTATGTAAATAGTTTTTGTTTTCCGTCCAGTTCAGTGTAGCCGGCACGACCGAAGGGAAGCACTGACGTGGCACCAAGTTCACCCGGTGTTATGGACTGACATCACGGATGTTGTAGGTGATGTAGCTAATCGTATCAGTTTACATAAAAAAAAAAAAACAAAATTTTTAAGAAAGGAATTGAAAATGGCGGCTCTCCTATCTGCCTCTGAAAATAAAGCAATTGTTCCAAGACAAAAATTTGCAAATATAAAAATACACTATGCATAAAAAAATTGTACGCCGACTGTACAGCTGTAAAGCGCCGCCATTTACAATCCATTTCTTTAAATAACCAGGTTATATTTATGTTCGTTTGTTCCCTCACAGAGTTTAAACTAGCTTCGATTCTAGCTTAGAAGGCATTGTTGAATAATTCGTTTCGATAACCCCCGTGCCTAGGCTACATTATTTTATGAAACATCAAAAAATTACCGGCGCCAGGCGCCTTATTGTCAAACTTGGAAAATGTATATTGTATACTACTAGTTGTGACCGCGGCTTGGCCCGCGTGATGTGTCAGATTGCATTGGTCAAAACTACTTATCAATCGGTGGAGTTTGATCAAAGTGTAAAAATAAGCTTGATATCGTGCCTGGATCCAAATGAACTGGGTCGAACCAATAGTCAATGCAATAAAATTTTCAGGAATGTAGTTACAATTGAGACGCGGTTCGTCACGCTTACAGTATGCGTTAATGAACGATATGCAAAATAACCGCCGCGTTCATTATATTTAACGATTCTAAACAATCTCAGTAAAAACCTAAGTACCTATATAAAAACATTACATATATAAAAAGTAAGAGAATTTCAATAGAAACATTACGATAATACCTATATGAGCATGCGCGGCTCCGCCTCGCAGCGAGCCGATGCTAGAAGAGAAAACGGTTTTTCCTTATGGAAATTTGTAAATAACCAGTTATAAGAAAAACATTCTACTTACTCTGGTATTTCGTAAAGCGAAGTATTTTATTTGTGTGTAGGTGTATGTATAATTGTACCGTGTGGGGCCGGTACTTTAAAAGAATAGCCCCACTGCATCTCTTCCCGTGTATGTCGTAAAAGGCGACTAAGGGATATGACTCCCTTCTTATACTACTAGGTGGTAGGGTTTAACCCGCCCGGGTTGGTACCACCGCACTGAATGAAAGGTCAGTCGAAACGGCTATGTAAATAGTTTGTGTTTTCTGTCCAGTTCAGTGTAGCTGGCACGACTGAAGGGAACTGACGTGGCACCAAGTTCACCCGGTGTTATGGGCTGACATCACGGATGTTGTAGGTGATGTAGCCAACCGTGTCAGTTTCCATAAAAAAAAAAAAAAAAAAAAAAAAAAAAAAGGTACAAATACTATGCTAATAAGTCAGCCGCAGTGTCGGCCATGTTGTGACATTTTAAATTAAGAATAGAAAAACATTTTTCAAATTGAGAATATTATGACAAAGAGTAAGGGAACCGTTCTTAGTAGCTCCGATTTCTGTGATTACTTTTCAAATTTGGAACACTGAATTAATGATTGAAGTTTAAAATGAACGGAATAAGGTGACAGTTTGGTTTTAGTCGCTTTTTAGTAACTTGCTTAGTAACGGATCTCTAGTGATGCGATCGAAACGCTCATACATCACATATTGTATTTATAACAGCAAATAACCATAATTTTATTAAAACATTGCTTTGAACGAAACAAAAACCAACAGAGGTAGAAATTAATACGATACTCGTGTAATTCCAGGGTTGTAAAAGTCCCTGCAGTATTTATGTGTATTCCAATCCCATAAATAGTAGCAACAATAGGTATCTATATCCAAACACTTTTTACACATTGTACAATAAAATTCTCGCTTCAGCAACGAGACCATATTTTGCCACATAGGAAACTATTTCTGCATTTAATAAAAAGAATGGGGAAGTGAGTACTGCAATGGCATTGCGAAAAGAAAAAGTTTTTGTGTGTACTGGAATACTTTATAGAGGAAATGTTAAAACCAATGAAATATTAGTAAATACTGTATAACGAGTGATACAAATGTTTTGTTAATGTATTTAATAGGAGTGTTTCGAATAATTAACTAGGTCAGTACGAAATGAAAATAAAATAAAACTAAGACGACTTAAATGTGTCTTATGTATGTGTGAATTCTAGCTAGACTTCTCCAATATATGCCGTTATTCCTGTAAACTTGTACAGTCTATGGTAACAATGACAGTTTTACCCTAAGCTATACATTCCTGGATTGAATTAATGTACGTATAACTTTTATTTCTATATGCGTAATAAATTTCTTTATGCATTTTTTTATTTTACTTTAGGTACCTATGTGACTCACTGGAAAAGTTTATATTATTAATAAGAATAAAAAAATATATGTATCAAGTACTTAAAGAAGGTATTTCGAACATAATGTCACCACAAACTGTAATGATAATTTGTTTGTGAAGTATTCTGTAAGTGAGCCTTTTAATCGCCAACAAAACAGTTGATTCATTATTGCAATAGTACGTTAGTTTATTTTAAATCACTCACACATCAACAATTTTAGGCGCGTGTGGTAGAGAGTGCCTTTTTCCGTATTTTGTGAGTTCATCGTGTACTTTTCTTCTTATTTCTACAAATTGCAAGCTTTTCTGCCATGTCATTCAAATGAAATTTCATTAAGTCACGCATTATGAAATTCACTCTTCTTTACAACCTATTTAGTGCTTTTTAAATAACTATAAAGTTAAGTATACCCTACTGAAAACATACTAATTAAATAGATGTAGACAAATCAATAAAACTACGACGCCGACTAATACTAATAAATAAATCAAATCGTTACCTGCCACAGATCATAAATCTAAGGCGCGCGTATAATTTCATAGTATATTATATTGATAACGCATAATACATGAATATAAATTTTATAACGCATGCGAATAATGTTTATGGTAGAAAGATGGATGGATTCGATTCAGACATGATCGGTCGACGACGGAAGAGTTGACGTAGTAGGGTTGACAAAGACATATTTGCATTTAAACGATATGCATACATACCCATCTAACATTAATAGAGGCCCATTCTTATACAGGTTAAGGTTATTTAGTGACTTTACAATAGCGTTACTTTAATGCTATAAGTGGGACAAGACCTCTAAACAGTAGTGACGCGTTATATTAATCCAATATACCACTTTAAGATCTAAAACAACCTGCCGTTAGCACCAATTTGTTTGTTGGGTATAAATGACTAAATACATAAAATATATTATCCAAATAAAAATACATAGGTACTTATAAATCCAGGTGCGAAAAAAAGGTTATGTATGTATGTACACTTATATTAAGTTATGTAAGTAGGTACAGGGTTGGCCAAATTTTTGTATTTGTATTTATTATTGTGCACAATTTTACTAAAAAATAAGGTTCCAAATGGTCGGCTTAATTCCGATCTGCATTATGATATGGCTATGGGATGTGGCAAAGACTTTTTTTTTATCCCTTTTTGGAATAGGCAAAGGTATTATACCATGCAGCCTTGTGTGGCAAAGACTGTATAAGTAGGCGTACGGGTAATGTCAAAGAATAGTAACAAAGTCCATATATAAATAGGTAGGTACCAATAGACATACATACATAATATATACCTGATCATAAATATGAAATAAAATTAAATAAATAGCTTTCTTTAGGCATCTGCCTTCTACGTCGGGTAAAATTTAATACGTAAACATTTTAATAACCCTAATCCATTGAACCCTAAGCTTGAAATACAAAGTTGACTCAGAGTTCGTCGACCTATCGTCTGGGTACCGTGAGCGCTATTTATGGAGCAAATTGTCGTAAAAAGCAACTTAAATCGTGCGTACGTTGCATAAGTAAAGCCAGCCATATAAGAAGGAACCGTTGGATTTTGCGAAAAAAGCGGAACTATTCAAGTGTACTGAAGCATGTCTATTGGTCAAACTATAGACCGATAGAGCTAGGGAAGAATGTCTTATAAAACATATAACTTATTTCAGTATGTGATCTAAATAGTTGTGTTATACCAGACGGAATATAACTTGGACCAGTGCAGTAGCCGATTTTAGTGTATCTTTGGTGGAGGGCGCGGGATGCGACGGCGGGGAGAGCGCCTGCAGACCGCGTGATTGGTTGGCCAGTCGCCCGCCGCCTTCTAGAACACGCGCGCGCGCCGTTCGCTCACTAGTACACTTCCGTAACTGCGCAAACTGGCCCAAGTTATATGTCGTCTGGTATACTACGAAAGTTGGGATTTTATATAGCAAAATATGAGTATTTTGTAAAATTCCAGTGTAAATTACAAATATACGGATAGGCAGGTGAAGAGGCAGACGTAGAGCTAATTATACAGAGAGAGTCACATAAAATATAGTCAAACTGACAGACGTACAAACTACTTACAAAATATAGACAGAATCATAAAGGGGTCATCCATCACATCCAATCACGTGAGCAAAAAAAAGGGGGGAGGGTCTGGCAAAATCTCACCAAATCTCACTAGGGGGAGAGGGGGGGGGGGGGTCTACAACAATCTCAAGTCATCTTTTTTTATTTTTTTATAATTTATTTATTTTAAACACTATTGCTTCAATGGATATGGACATCTTGTGTCCTATCGTAACGATTGAAGAGGCTAATAAATGCCCATGGCGTGAATAAAGTATTCTAACTGCACCTGAAACGCTGCGTTATTTTCTTGCCACTTCCATTCTCTCAGAAAATGTCACCAAGGGGGAGGGGGGGGGGGGGGGGGGGGGGGGGGAGTCAAAAAATCAAAAACGAAGCCCTCAAACGAAGATTTACAATATACACAAATATACCAAGTATGATAGATAGATAGATATAAATAATTTATTGCTCTAAAAACATTCCATATATATATATACGATAAGTAATTTACATGTGGGGCAAAGGCCGACTTGTTCCTTACAGGGATTTCTCCCAGTCAACCTTTGGATGTTTGAAAGTCGCATGTAGTGAAATATACGTAGGTAATAGCAAAATACTCGAGTGTGTGAATGTAAAGTAAAATATAAGGAATATAACTATGATAAACTACATACGATAAGTATGTACATACTACACGTTGTATCCCGAAAATCGGGGTGAGCAGAGTAATCGGTGATGTGCTGCAAGGAATTTTGTAAATTACAGCACAACACCGACCACCAGGTTTAGCAAAGTATTCGCACAAGATAACTATCAAGCAGACAGCAAGGCACGAAGACCCACTCGGTGGAAGGACCCTGCCAAGGTGAGAGGTGGCCAACCAGTCACCCTTTAGGACGGCATCTTGTCCTTATCCCTTCGTCACCTTTTAAGACATGCACGGGGAGAGACGCGGTGGGGCTATTCTTTTTAAGTACCGGCTCCACACAGTACCTACATAAGTATGTAAAAAATATATTTTTCATATAGATATAATACCGTGTGGGACCGGTACTTTAAAATAATAGCATCACTGCATCTCTCCCCGTGTATGTCGTAAAAGGCGACTAAGGGATATGACTCCCTTCTTATATTACTATTATATATTATAGGTGGTAGGGTTTAACCCGCCCAGGTTGGTACCACCGCACTGAATGAAAGGTCGGTCGAAACGGCTATGTAAATAGTTTGTGTTTTCCGTCCAGTTCAGTGTAGCCGGCACGACCGAAGGGAAGCACTGACGTGGCACCAAGTTCATCCGGTGTTATGGGCTGACATCATGGATGTTGTAGGTGATGTAGCCAACCGTGTCAGTTTCCATAAAAAAAATACGTATTTTGAATAACTTGTAATAGACGGTCAATATACGCCTTAACAATTTTATAAAGAGCATGGCTACGGAACCCCTACGGAAATCTAATAATATATCACCATAATAATAGCAAACATAACACGACAGAGCAAGAAATCGCAACGCGGCCGGCTCGAGGAGGACGGCCGCCGATCGCTGTTCTGTGTGTACCACCTATAGGGCCATAGCCACTAATGGCATTCACCATAATTACACCCGACCCTTATCAGGGCCAGTTGTCCTGTGCCATATTGTTTTACAGTTAGGGGTCACAGACCATAACGATGGGGTCAGAAGGACAGATGGCCGGGGGATATGCTACTTTTAATTGCTCTCATTCTGTGGTCGATTTTTCATCTGAGACCCACGTTTGGGCCCAAATAAAAAAAAAACGAGCGAGTGATAGTTTTATAGAGTGAAGCTAATTTGAAAGTGGGCTAGTTTTGGTGCTAAAGTTGTTCCGACTGTTAGATTTTTAAATTTTTTTTTATGGAACCTGACACGGTTGGCTACATCACCTACAACATCCGTGATGTCAGCCCATAAGACCGGGTGAACTAGGTGCCATGTCAGCGCAGCGGTGTCTATAGTTGTTCCGACTCGTACAAACTTTAGAAGTTTTTTCTGCCCAAGTGAGAGGGATTTAGTAATTGTGTTGAATTTCGTTGAGCGTTATCTATCCCTTAGGGGCTCTGGGTCCTAAGTGATAGCGAAGATGAGTACTATGGGGCTGATATTAACAACTTATTGTTTAAAGTCCTAAAAATAAATTATTGACAGATCGGTCAGAAATTTAAGGAAGATTGTGTGCTTTCGTAGAAAATATTATCAATGAATTAGACTTTCAAATGAATTTGTAAAGTTATGTAAGTAATTAAAAATTATTTTAATAAATCCTTGCTTAGGTTTTTCTTAATGTTGCTATTTTCTTGAACACGCTTTCTTGTTAACCTTAGAAGTGGCAGCTAAAATGTCCCTTCTATACAGAAAATAAATATGTTTTGTTCTATGACATCAAAAGCTGGTATAAAAATTTATACTTTCGTACTTACTTTTCGCTCAAGCCTACTTATTTACCCATTCGGGCGACATTTTTCACCTAAAATCACACAATTTTCTTATCACAACTTTATCCCCGCCACTGCGCTCGTTATTCAAATATGGTGCGTTCACACCAGGCGCACGCGAGTTGTTGGCGTTCGTTGCTCGCCACTTCGCTGGGTGATTATGTCAAGTTCGGACGTGGGGATTGCGTTATGCTGATGTAAGGGTCAATGCGAGCTTGGAATATATTATAGTACTGTTTCATGTTTACTGATTAATTCAAAATGCCTACACTCCCAAAATTATAACCCCTCCTTTTGGCTTCTCCGTAGACGGGTAAAAAATGATGGTGTCTATCTGCTTGCTATTTTTAATTGAATCGTACGGGTCACTTCTGGCGTGACCTGAAATATTGTTGATATATCTTAAAGAATAGCCCATTTTTTATGTGTAAACATCTACACCGGAACCCCGAGGACTTTTGGGGCTGGTTTGAATTGATATTTGTCGTAACGCGTCACATATCACGCGTGACACTCGCGAGTGATAGATATTTGACACATCAACTGTGAGGCTCGGCATTCACACTTTTTTCTGAAACCGAACTTTACTCGATGAAATCGAAATCTTTGTCATATTGTTGTTTATCGTTTATTTATTTTTTGAGCATTCTTATAGCAGTAAAACTGCACTAGAACTTTTCACAATTTGTTCAATACTGCAAGAGTCTTAAGAACAAACACGAAATTAACACAGAATAGTTTGTCGTAAATTAAATATGCACACTGACGCAGCACTATTAGAATATATTAGGAGTCAACGATAGGAAGCGCCAGTTATCGTGGACGCGAAAAAACAAAGTCCAGGAAGGACGTTGTTTTTTTTGACGCGGATATGTGGAAACGGTTCGTTTGAATTGGCTCACGGAACGAATTCGAGAAAGGAATGACGTTGGGTGGACTATCCAGGACATTCCACGGCAATATGCTGGTCGACCTGTATTTATTCTTCTCACTTCTTACTTTACATACATCGAGCACTGCATACAGGTGCCTTCTTTCCTACTTTCTGCCTACTTTCTGCCTTACTTGCTGCTTGGTAATGGAAATTTGTTAATTCGCTAAATTAGGTAACGGTGACAAAAAAAAAACAAAATAAAATAAAATAAAATCTCCATCTATATATATTTTGAGGTTAAAAATTTGGAAAAAAATATGGAGATGGCAAATTTGGTTTTCCTAACAAGGGCACCGCGTTTTAGCGAATCGATTTAGTTTTCTCTTCTCTAATACTTATAAACTCCCATCGCTGCTGCCGTTATGTTTAAATTAATTATACAGGATGTCCCAAAACTCGACGTCCAAACGAAATGATGTGATAGCGGGGATCACTTCCAGTCAGAATCAACCTAGATTTCACTTTTCTGTAGTACTTAAGTAAACTTCAATCAAAGTCAATTTCATTGATGATTGTCAAAGCTTCATTGATGAATTACTGAAAAATTCAAATTGAAATAGGCCTTACTATGGGGAATAAGAAAGTACATTTTATAAAAAAACATTTTTTACACGAAGGTAAGTACACTAATTTCAATAAAACCCCAAAAAATCAAATCACGAACCTCAGCTACGTGTAATTTTTTTTATTGTTTTTTTTTTCTAAAATTGGGGTTAAAATTGGAAAAACTCAAAAAAAGAGCTATAACTTCTAAACGAATGAGAATTGGACAACTACATATTATAGGGTGATTCTGATTGGAAATGAAACCCACATCACCTCATTTCGTTTGGACGTCGAGTTTTGGGACATCCTGTATAATTAATTTAAACATAACGGCAGCAGCGATGGGAGTTTATAAGTATTAGAGAAGAGAAAACTAAATCGATTCGCTAAAACGCGGTGCCCTTGTTAGGAAAACCAAATTTGCCATCTCCATATTTTTTTCCAAATTTTTAACCTCAAAATATATATAGATGGAGATTTTATTTTATTTTATTTTGTTTTTTTTTTGTCACCGTTACCTAATTTAGCGAATTAACAAATTTCCATTACCAAGCAGCAAGTAAGGCAGAAAGACCCACTTGCTGCACGAATCTGTTTAAGGACCCTTCCAAGGTGATAGGTGGCTGATATGTTGCCGTTTAGCCCTAGCGCCGCTACTTAAAAATAATAGCCCACTGCACCTCTTCCCGTGCATGTCATAAAAGGCGACTAAGGATAAGGATGTACAGTACTTATTAACACCTGCATACAATCTTATCGTATCCCACAAAGCACATAACTTTGCTTTCGTACAATACTGTACTGGATCTTCAAAAGGCGTGCGAATGAAATTGGCTGACAACTTTTTCGTCCGCATCGTAGCATGGCGCCTCACTGAGCGTGGTTTCGCGAGGAGAGAGAGGTGTTATTCGCTGTATCTGACTGTCTACATTCGACTGTCTGTTGGGCATAGCCACCCATGCCGGTTCTTTATAAAAATACGATAAGAATATAAATGTATATCTATTACATTTTTGATTATATTACTGAAATGTTTGTGAGTAAATAAATTATTCATTTCTAGAAGTTACATCAATTTGTTCTGTAACTGACTCATACAAACATATTATACACGTGACCAAGTCACACTTGCTGCTCTATAATTCTAAATTCTAAATTAATTTCAAAAGAATAGAATTGTTTTGTCGTACATTGCATACGATTTTCTTCTTCACCAACATATTCTTGCACACAATTTGCATCGAACTGCTGGTCACACGCCTGTTGACAAATATCCGTGATTACACAAGTGCGAGTTGATGATTTTTAGGATTTAAAGAGGAACAAACGGAACGCTTATAGGGTCACTCTCGTGTCTGTCTGTTTATATGTCCATCTGTCACAGCTTATTTTCTCCTAATCTAATCAACGATTTTTTTTTAATTTGTTACATAATATACAGGGTTTCCCCGGACTGGTGTAGTTCCTTTAAGGAGTCTATTCTACGTCTTGTAACAAAGCACTTGTGAAAGAATTTTTTAAATATGTGCTTTCATTAAAATTTTAGGATTTCCTCACAAATTAAATGCGTACTACAATGTGTGGGCGCCTTTAAACCGCGCGACGGTGACGCGGCGCGGCGCGTAAATGAATGGCACTGTGAAGTGTGAACCGCGCCCCGCGCGCGCCCTATTAGAGCATTACAACATTACACTATATTAATAACTTTAAAAATGTATATCTCCGCAACGGGCATACCTAGAACCCTACTTCTTTTACTAATTATGTTTGTTACAAAGCGTAGAGTAGCCTCCTTAAAGGAACTACACCAGTCCGGGGACACCCTGTATAGAGTTTCGTCCCAATCACGTCTAACGAAAAGAACGAATGACGATTTTGGGGGTCAACTTTGGTGGACAAATTAGAAAGAAAAAATTGTACCTCTATCTCCGAAACTACTGAGTCTAAAATTGAAAAATAAATAAAATAGAGAATATAGGGCCTCTATTATAGTTTAAAGGAAAACCTAAACGACAATCCCAAATCTTTAAGTTCTCACGGAAAACGGAATGGTACGGAACCCTCTTCTCGCGAGTTTGACTCGTACTTGACTGTTTTTTATGAAACTTGACATGTTCAGCTACAACTACGTACAGTAGTCACAATGTACAAATGTGGGTCCAAAGGTCGGGCTAGTGCAGGTACAGTGAACAATTGAACAAAGAGCGCGACCTTTGGACCCACATTTGTACGTTGTGACTACTGTACTACGTTTCATTCAGTACGGTTTCACCCGCCAATCCCGTCGGGCGAAACACTACCACCTTGTAAGGTAAGAAGGGAAGGGACCTCAGTTTTACCCTAGTTTTTGATGAACACGGGCAGCACGTACGAAAGCGTGTCACGTTGATAGTCACGTTGATATTCAAAGTTACCATGGAAACGTCCTCGGCCCAAGCGGCAGTGTTGCCAAACGTACGGTAATTGCCGTATCGTACGGTAATCGAGGCTAGAAATCGACAAATGTGCCGGCTACACTGGACTGGACGGAAAACACGAACTAATTACATATATATAGTATATATATATATATATATATATATATAAATCTGCCAACTGTCAAACAAGTCGGTGTGTGAAATTTCGAAACATTTTAAAATAATTAATTTCTGTAGGATTTTTACCAATATTGTGTATAGGAATTATAGCTTAGAGAGTTTTACATTTGAGAAGTAATCAATTTCAGATTTTTAGTGTATATTTTTGAAGATATCAAGGAAAGAAAATTCGAAGCGAAAAATTTGGAACCGATGGAAAAAAAAGTACCAACTGCAGGAAAACACATACGAGAATAAAGGTGCCACTTTTCTTTACACAAATCTGAAACGAGATCATAATTCCATTCAAAAACCACTGAATTTCAGAAGATGAAAACGTTGAAGTGGTAAATTTAAAATGTCAATTTGAATGTCAACATCAACCAATGACATCAACAACACAGATAAGCTTTTCTTTTATTCTTCATAATTAAAATTATATATAAGTTACCATTGATTGGAAAAGATAAAAAATGAATTCGCACACTGAACTACTGACGACTACCGATGATACCTTGCAGCAAAGGAGTATTCCAACTAATGCTGCCGGTACATGTGGGAATAATAGACCTAATTGTAATATGCTTGAAGATCGAAGGCGAATATGGTCAAAAGATGAAATGATCGAACTTATGTACTGTTACTATAAAACAAGATCACAAGGAACTGGATACTTAGCACGTCTAGAAAAATTATTTGTAGAAAGGAATGCAAACAACGAAAAGAGTAAAAGATTCACTGGGACAACGTTATCGACTCAAGCGAGAAGAATTATAGCTAACGAAATGATATCAAAAGAACTCTTAAATGAAATAAAAAACAAAGCTGGAAATAATGTCGACCCTTGTATTTCGACAATAATGCATGACAGAAATAATGTGCTACAAAAAAATATTGATGATTCTAGAAGAAAATGGTCAAACGAAGAAATGATGGAATTGCTTTTTTGTTATTTTAAAGCAAGAGAAACTGGAAGGGGATATTTAAAAAAATTACAATATTTGTTCCAAGAAAGAAACCCAAATAACCCTAAAACCTCCAAACACAATGGCCATACTTTATCCAACCAAGCTAGAAAAATTATTATCTACAAAATGTTACCAGAACAAATCATACATGATATTGAAAATGCACCCTGCACAACTGAAAATATCATGGAGTTTCTCAGCCAATCTGAATGCCAGGAAATAGGTACGAATTCTAATAATACTAATGCAACAACGAGGTATTTGGGTTCACTATACTCCCCCTACAATGAAGAGAGTGAAATAACCTATGATAGAGAACTAATAAATCCAATAACAGATTCGATTAACAATCACACTGAACAGGTACCCAGTACAACACCCACTGATACCTTCAACAACAATGAAGTTGCAGAATCAATATTGTCCAGAGAATTAATAAATTCAAGAAAAGAACCGAATGCTGACCATACATATGTAAACGAATATACAGCTGCTAATGCACATAGGATTATAACAGAAATACGGCAATATAACAGAAATAAATGATGATGTCTCCTTCGATATATTCTTAACACCAGATTTAACCAATTATAATATGAATAACAATTATAATACGGAGTCAAATTTATATAATGACAGAAGTCATTTAATAAAGAATTTAATAAGTACAATAGAAGAAATAAAGAAAACTGATATAAATGAAAGACAATACTTGCCGAAAGGCATGATAAACAAACAATTCATAAAAAATGTAAATGAAATAAATGCATATTTACCAAATATACTAACATTTAACATGAACATAACAGAATTAAACATAATCCTCTACTCAGCAGCGATGACAGTTATCAAAGAAAACAAACAGAAAATACTTGAAAAATCATTTAACAATAGTAATCAGGTCCCAGTTTGGAAAAAGAGAATACAGGATAAAATTGAAATATTGAGAAAAAACCTTGGACAACTGATCGAAATTTCACGTGGTGTTACTAGCAGGAGAATGAGAAATATCAAGAACAACCTAAATAAAAAGTATAATATAACAACTGATATAATGTTATACAATATAATTGAACTACTAAAACAAAAAATCAAAATGTATGCGGGAAAAATCAAACGCTATGAAAATGAAAATAAGAAAAAAAAAGAAAACATGCTATTCAAACAAAATGAACGAAAATTCTACAGGAAAATGTTTGAAAAAAATATAACTCCAAAAGAAATTCCAACAAAGAACGAAATAGAAGAATTTTGGTCAAACATTTACAGTCAGCCTGTTGACATTGATAAGTCGAATATTATGATACAAACAATTGCAGATAAAATACCAATAATCCAGAATAACAATTTTAATGAAATAAATGATATAGCATTTAAAGATGCAATAAGAAATCTAAAAAACTGGAAGACCCCCGGAATAGACAAATTACAAAACTATTACCTCAAATATTTTACCAGTGCACATCCATACATACTGCATTACTTTAACAAAATTCTTAATGACGAAGAACAGATAGAACCGTGGCTTACAACAGGTGTGGTCACTTTAATCCCAAAAAATCCGAATACAACGGATCCAAAAAATTGGAGGCCGATCGCATGCTTACCAACCACTTACAAATTATTTACATATATCCTATATGTAGAAATATACAAACATTGTAATGCCAATGATATAATGACTCCTTACCAAAGAGGTTGTAAATGGGGCGCGAGAGGTTGCAAAGACCATTTAATTGTCAATAAATCTATCTTAGAAGATACAAACACATACAAGAAAAACCTAAACATGGCGTGGATAGATTACAAAAAAGCATATGATTCGGTACCACATGAATGGATTATTCTCATCCTCAAAATATATAAATGCCCTAACGTAATTACAAATTGTATATCAAAAGTTATGAAAACATGGCAAGTGATTATGAATACAATAAGCACTGACTCAAGAATTACAACAAAGCCAATAATTATAAAACGAGGAATATTTCAAGGAGATTCTCTGTCCCCTTTACTATTTTGTCTATGTCTTAATCCATTATCAAAATTACTGAGTGAATATGAAAAAACCGGATATATTTTAAGAAGTGGCCAAATAATTAATCACCTACTCTACATGGATGATATAAAACTATACGCTGCAAATAAATATCAGCTATCAAATCTAATAGATACCGTAGAAATATACTCCAAACAAATTGGAATGGAATTTGGCTTAGAAAAATGTAAAGTACTAGAAATAAAAGGTGGTAAAAGAATAAACGCTGAAGGTGAAGACCATATACTGCTTGATGGAAACAAATTCGAAGCCTTAAATAACAAAAAATACAAATATCTTGGCATTGATGAAAATGGGGAAATCAACCACAAACAAATAATAGAAGAAAAGAAAAATGAATACATAAGAGTAAGAAAAATCATTCAATCTACATTAAACTCAAGAAATATTATAAAGGCCATAAATACATACGCAACACCGGTTCTTATATATACTTTCAATGTAATAAATTATACTATGGATGACTTTAAAAAAATTGACAGAAAAACAAGGAAACTCCTAAACATATATAACATGCACCAACAAAAATCTAACACAGAAAGACTATATCTACCAGTCAATGAAGGAGGAAGAGGCCTACTAAACATAGAAAATCTATATATAAAATTAACTATTAAAATGGAAAAATATCTAGATGACAAAAATGACAATGTCCTAAAAGTAATTGTTGATCATGATAAGGAAAAAGGCCTATATAGCATAATATCACAAGGTAAAAAATTTAGACAAAAACTTAATATCGAACAACCCACGGAAGATGAAATCTTAATCCACAAAAAACAGACTGAACAATCCAAAGAAAATTGGAAAGAAAAGCCACTACATGGTCAAATTGTGAGAGAGGTACTAATGCACCCAAATACGGATACTGAAAAATCTTTCTCTTGGCAAAAAAAACAACCTACTACTCCCCAAATGGAATCTAAAATTTTTGTAATACAAGAACAATCGGTCAGAACAAAACAGTTTGAACGTGATATTTTAAAACTTGATACAGATGGACGATGCCGATTATGTCACGAAAAGGATGAAACAGTCAGGCATATCATCTCAGGATGTAAAATATTAGTACAGCCACTATATCTAAAGAGACATAACCAACTAGTCAAATACGTTTATTGGAATTTACTCAAGAAACACAAGTCCGAAACAACAAAATTTTGGTGGAAATGCCCGTTAAATGAACCACATGTGGTGGAAAATGAAGAATTTAAACTAATATGGGAAATTGCTGTCACCACTGATTATGCGTTACCTAACAACCGACCAGACCTCATATATGTAGACAAAAATAAAAACAGAACTTACCTTATCGATGTCACAGTGCCATCCGACTATAACCTCACTAGGAAGGAAAATGAAAAACTTACTAAATACTACGCACTAAAAATTGAGGTCCAAAGATTGTGGAATACAAGAGTCGAAATCGTCCCAATAGTTATAGGCACTACAGGAATTATAAATAAATCAACAGAGAAACACATAAAAAATTTAGACGCTGGTATAAAATTAGAAATACTCCAACAACAGGCTGCAATTGAAACCACAAAAATAATGACCAAATTTCTGAGTGGAAATCTGCCTCGTGACAGTGAAGACAATAATATTATGTAACTCAAGACTGATCGGTGGGCCCGTCCTCTATCTTGGGAGGCACTCGAGCGAGGACGGGTGGCAGACCGGCGAGTGCAATCGCCGACGACTCCGAAGATATCCGGAAGAATAAAATTATATATACGTGGGGCACACTAAAAGTTTCCGGAATTAATAAGAATAAAATACTATTAAAGGTTAAAAATGAATTTATTGTTTCTCAAAATATTCTCCCTTTGCGTAAATGCACTTTTTCATACGATTAAACCAATTTTGAAAACTTTTGTGCCACTCCTCCGTGGTGACCTCAGAAACGTGTTTTTCATATTCTTCGACAGACTCTTCTGATGATGAAAATCGTTGACCGCGTAATTGGTTCTTAATTTTTGGGAACAGAAAAAAGTCACAAGGTGCCGTCACCTGTTACTATGTCCCACACCAAATTTGAAGCGCCTTTGTTGAATCTGGTAAGCATGGCATTGCACCAAGTGACGCGGTGCGTTTTTTGAGCCTCGGTCAAATTGTGTGGGATCCACCGCGAGCACAGCTTTCTCACACCCAAATGTTTGTGTAGGATTGATTGTATTTGACTCATGCCTATGTCTAAGGATGCCCGAATCTCATGGTAGGTCACATGCCTGTCTGTTTCGATCATACGGCGCACAGCATCGATGTTTTTGTTGTTCACAGCGGTGAACGGGCGACCATCGCGAGATTCGTCACTGAGATTGACACGACCGCGCTTGAATTCTGCAAACCAGCAATAAATAGTCGTCTTGCATGGTGCTTCATCGCCAAAAGCAGATTGAAGCGGAGCGAGGCTCTGATGAGCTGTCAAATTACACTTAAAATCGTAGAAAATCATACTACGAAAATTTTCCTGGGTTAAATTTATGTTAATGTAGACACGCAATTTTTAAAATGGCGCCACAATGGAAAAACAATTGACAGTCAGATGAAACAAACTGCATTCTACAGCCAAAGAGTTCCATTTTCAAATGTTGTAATTACTTTTTAAATATTGTTTATGTAAGTGGCCAATTCCGGAAACTTTTAGTGTGCCCTATGTATATCTCCTCTATCTTGGGAGGCACTCGAGCGAGGACGGGTGGCAGACCGGCGAGTGCAATCGCCGACGACTCCGAAGAAATCCGGAAGAATAAAATTATATTTAAATGCCCTGTCTACGCTTTCATATTCTTTGGTTCTAATTAATTCCCAACCAACAGAAGTCGCATAACGTGCCTCGGTGCCATAAACACCGCTCTGGATCCCACTTATAATATGTAGTTAGCTCGAAAAATAATAAGAGGCGAGCTTTTTAGCGCTACGTGCTAAAACAGCAGTTATTTCTCAATAGGTTTTAACCACAAAGCATCAAATACCTACCGCCCGCGCCCCCTACTAGAGGCGCCCTAAGCGATGATATTTGAAACCCAATAACCGTACGCTGAGCTGCTAGCGCTTCGTATGTGTGTGTGTGTGCTAGTATCGACACTACATACAAAGAGGAGCAAGTTAGGCACACGCACAAAACAAATGCACACGCACAACACACATATGTAAGTCATAGGCCACGCCCACAGGCTTCAACGGCGTTGTAGAGAAATCGCGCTCACGCGCTCACGGCGGGCGCGCGCATTTCATGCTCTGTGGTTTTAACCTTTTATCCTATCGGATGTAATTGTAACGTTTTAGGTTGCGCGGTATGTTACTGCTATTTTTTTACATAAATAACTACATACATATCACACACGCTGAGTTCCGACAAACGGGGTAAGCAGAGCAATCGGTGTTGTGCTGCAAGAACTCTGGTAAATTACAGCACAACACTAACACACCAAGATTCAATCGATCAAGCAGCAAGTAAGGCACGAAGACCCACCTGCTGCATGACTCGGTGGAGTACCGTGCCAAGGTGAGAGGTGACGGGCCTGTCGTCCTTTAGCACGGCATCTTGCCCTTATCCCTTAGTCGCCTTTTACGACATGCACGGGGAGAGATTTTTGTAACCGAATTATAGTTGGTAAAGCATACGTGCATATATGTATGTGTAACGTCACGCTTGTTTCCCAGCGGGGTAGGCAGAGAAAACGGATCTCCACGTGCCACGATTCAGTCAGACACACCTCTGCCGCCTCATCCGCTCTCATAATGTTCTTCATACATGCTCGTCGGTAACGGGTACTACGCACTTGATGCGGCTGTCGCTATTTTAGCAATATATATTTTTTATGGAGACTGGCACGGTTGGCTACATCAGCTACAACATCCGTGATGTCAGCCCATAACACCGGGTGAACTTGGTGCCACGTCAGTCCTTCCCTTCGGTCGTGACGGCTACACTGAACTGGACGGAAAACACAAACTATTTACAGCCGTTTCGAGCGGCCTTTCATTCAGTGCGGTGGTACCAATCCGGGCGGGTTAAACCCTACCATACCAAGTAATATATGAAGGGAGTCATATCCCTTAGTCGCCTTTTACGACATACACGGGAAGAGATGCAGTAGGGCTATTCTTTTAAAGTACCGGCCCCACACGGTACTAATCGCTAATATAGATTAAGCAGACTGGGCAGGTTTCAATTTTCCACCAAGTAAATAAGGTAAGGTTTGCTTCACGGTTGCTTAAAATTTTGCTGTCACGCGTTAGCAAACTGACCTTTTAGGTAATATATAGTTCGATACACGTAAATAGAGCTCTCGTCACTATACGAAACATGCGGCGACGGGAGCTTCATTTCCGTGTCTCAAACTATAATTGATCGACAATGCCGGTCAGCCAGGCAGGATCGTAACAACTTACAACATGCAACTTACTCCCAAAATACCTATAAGTAAACGAAATCGACTAACCGAAATTTCATCTTTTTGTGAAGAAACCAGTCGAAAATATTCTAATTCGGTCGATAAAATTAAACTAATGCAAACAGGGTTATAAATCGAAACGCGCCACATACAAACAATATAAATCAGGTTCCAAAACGAATTGATATCTTAATACTAGCGCGGTGAGCTAGAGCGAGAGGGAACATTCAACTTTAAATGGTAAATACGCGAAAGGAAAAGGGACGGATATAGATGGCGAGGTTCACACAGAATGAAACAATTAATTTAGGATGCTGGGAGTAAATCATTGGCGCTGTCCGCGCTCTCCGTGGGGAACTTTAAGACGTATTAACCCTTTCATTCTATATTCAATGCGGGAATTTGGGAAGTGAAAGAATTTTTCAAATGTGTTGGATTTCTGCTTTCCCATGGGACTTGCCCCGATGCAATATAACCGTACATTTAGCTATATCCATTTTTTTTAAACTGACACCGTTAGTTACATCCTCTAGAAATTCCGTGATCCGTCAACCCATAACACTATGGTGAGCTAGGTGCAATGTCAGTGCGGGAAGCACTTTTTGGTCGTCATCTTGAAATATTACCTAGTTGATGTTGATTCTGGGATGACAACAATATGTGTACGAGTTTTCAGAAAACGTATTTGAATCTTGATTTAATTGAATTTTATTAAATTGAAATTTAATTAAAGATCTATTTTTAGTCCCGCGTACCTATTTAAAAGCTGATTACTGAAGCTGAATAATTACGTAGATTTAGGAATAATCGGTGTACGAACATTGAACAAGCCAAAAAAAGCTCTCGTCAGTGCTTAGTACTAAATCTAGCGAATATAAAAAAGATATAGTGAAGGAAAATACGAGAAATCCTATTCACTAAAACTAAGGTAATTTTGTATTCAAGGTTTACTGAAAGAAATGGCATTCTGCAATAAATTCCAATCCAATGCCAGAGACGCTGTACATATTAGGTGGTAATGTTTAACCCCCCCCCGGGTCGGTACCACTGCACTGAATGAAAAGTCGGTCGAAATGGCTATGTAAATAGTTCCTATTTTCCGTCCAGATCAGTGTAGCCGACACGACCAAAGGGAAGCACTATCATGCCACCTAGTTCACCAAGGTGTTATGGGCTTACATCACGGATATTGTAGGTGATGTAGTCAACTGTGTCAGTTTCCATAAAAAACAACTTACTTAAGGCGGTGACAAACGCCAAATACGCAAAACATGCAAAAAGTGCGACAAAGAAGGTCCAAAACTGACCAATTGACACACATTCAGAAAATTAAAAAAATACCAACCTATATTTTGGTTCCTTACCAACAAAGTGCATTGCTGGTTTTTTTAATAATGAGTAAAAGTAAGTAATAAACATAAAATTAAAAATATATAAAAAAAGCATGAATTTTTGAAAATCTGAGTATGTGTGTATTATTACAATTTTACAATACCACCGATTCAAAGGTCACAAAGCTCTGAGAAAACTCTATTCAATTTTTTTTATTATTTTATCCACGAAAGGAGATAAAAATAAAAAACAAAAAACGCCTACATGAAATTATTGACGTAATTCTTCAGTCGGAAGGGTAAAATTTTTGCCTTCGTCAATTTAGCAGGCACTTCAATACTAGATACAATTTTAGTTCCGGGCTCGCTTGCTCGCTCCTGCCCTGCTGCGCCCGCGTGTCGGTCGTCATTTCTGTCTTCTGTGTTTGGATCGAATGGAAAAAAGATAGGTGGTTAGGTATATTTGTACCGTGTGGGATGGTAATTTAAAATAATAGCCCCACTGCATCTCTCCCCGTGCATGTCGTAAAAGGCGACTGAGGGATTTTTTTATGTAAACTGACACAGTTTGCTATATCACCTATAACATCCGTGATGTCAGCCCATAACACCGGGTGAACTTAGGTGCCATGTCAGTGCTTCCCTTTGGTCGTGCCGGCTACACTAAACTGGACGGAAAATACAAACTATTTCGGGATATGACTCCCTTCTTTTTTTCCGTCCAGTTCAGTGAAGCCGGTACGACCGAAGAAAAGCACTGACATAGCACCTACTTCACCAGTTGTTACGAGCTGACATCTCGGATGTTGTATTGTAGGTGATGTTGCCACCGTGCCATTTTCCGTACCAGTATACAGTACGACCGTATCAGTAATATCTCTCTTCTGTGGTATCTATCAGTATACGCTCCGGTACGTAACTTGACGGGGCGTTATATGCATGGCTTTCGTTGGTATAACCACAGAATAACTAATAGGTACTGTGGTATAACCATAGAATACTTATAATACTGGCGTATAGAAGCGACGCTCCGCCTCGAAGCGAGTTTGCTTCCCCCCGCGCCCCGCAGCCCGCGAGCGCTGTCTGGTCGACTTCTGGCGGACGGCTAGTCAGGCTGGCACCGACTGTCGAGAGGAGAGCGAGCGCACCTTCGAGAGGGAGTAGTAGCTACTTACACGTACGCGCGCGGTTCTTTCGCACTCACAGCACAGAACAACGATCGGGCCGGCCGCGCCCGCGCGCGCGGTGGACTTCAAACCTCCTTGTTCGCACTTACTTAGAGATGCAAGGCGCAATTTTGCACTTTCTGCAAAATTACTGTGAAATTTTCATTCTTATGTGAAATAATGAAATTTATGTTACACAAATCAGATATCAATTTGGTTTCTTATTCTTCTTCTTGAGTCAATTTTAATGTCCTACTACTGAGCGCAAGCCTTTCCCATGAACATGGAAGGGAATTGTTATACATTTCCACGTGACAAGCTGGATTGGAAGCGGTGTCCACAACAATTTTATATGTACTGCTGTGCACAGGTTTCCTCACGGTGTTTTCCTTCACCGGAGCGAATCTTAATCATATGAACATTTAAAAAAAGTGGCCGCCATTTTGAACTTTTTAGTTACTGGACCGATTGCTTTCAAAGTCGATATCTGGGTGTCTGTGTGGGCTCTGAATACGAATCCGTTGTCAAAATTAAAAAAAAGTGGCCGCCATTTTGAACTTTTTAGTTACTGGACCGATTGCTTTCAAAGTCGATATCTGGGTGTCTGTGTGGGCTCTGAATACGAATCCGTTGTCAAAATTTAAAAAAAGCGGCTGCCATTTTGAACTTATTAGTTACTGGACCGATTGCTTTCAAAGTCGATATCTGGGTGTCTGTGTGGGCTCTGAATACGAATCCGTTGTCAAAATTTAAAAAAAGCGGCTGCCATTTTGAACTTTTTAGTTACTGGACCGATTGCTTTCAAAGTCGATATCTGGGTGTCTGTGTGGGCTCTGAATACGAATCCGTTGTCAAAATTTAAAAAAAGTGGCCGCCATTTTGAACTTTTTAGTTACTGGACCGATTGCTTTCAAAGTCGATATCTGGGTGTCTGTGTGGGCTCTGAATACGAATCCGTTGTCAAAATTTAAAAAAAGCGGCTGCCATTTTGAACTTTTTAGTTACTGGACCGATTGCTTTCAAAGTCGATATCTGGGTGTCTGTGTGGGCTCTGAATACGAATCCGTTGTCAAAATTTAAAAAAAGTGGCCGCCATTTTGAACTTTTTAGTTACTGGACCGATTGCTTTCAAAGTCGATATCTGGGTGTCTGTGTGGGCTCTGAATACGAATCCGTTGTCAAAATTTAAAAAAAGCGGCTGCCATTTTGAACTTTTTAGTTACTGGACCGATTGCTTTCAAAGTCGATATCTGGGTGTCTGTGTGGGCTCTCAATACGAATCCGTTGTCAAAATTTAAAAAAAGTGGCCGCCATTTTGAACTTTTTAGTTACTGGACCGATTGCTTTCAAAGTCGATATCTGGGTGTCTGTGTGGGCTCTGAATACGAATCCGTTGTCAAAATTTAAAAAAAGTGGCCGCCATTTTGAACTTTTTAGTTACTGGACCGATTGCTTTCAAAGTCGATATCTGGGTGTCTGTGTGGACTCTGAATACGAATCCGTTGTCAAAATTTAAAAAAGTGGCCGCCATTTTGAACTTTTTAGTTACTGGACCGATTGCTTTCAAAGTCGATATCTGGGTGTCTGTGTGGACTCTGAATACGAATCCGTTGTCAAAATTTAAAAAAAGTGGCCGCCATTTTGAACTTTTTAGTTACTGGACCGATTGCTTTCAAAGTCGATATCTGGGTGTCTGTGTGGACTCTGAATACGAATCCGTTGTCAAAATTTAAAAAAGTGGCCGCCATTTTGAACTTTTTAGTTACTGGACCGATTGCTTTCAAAGTCGATATCTGGGTGTCTGTGTGGACTCTGAATACGAATCCGTTGTCAAAATTTAAAAAAAGCGGCTGCCATTTTGAACTTCTTAGTTACTGGACCGATTGCTTTCAAAATCGATATCTGGGTGTCTGTGTGGGCTCTGAATACGAATCTGTAGTGAACATTTAAAAAAAGTTGCCGCCATTTTGAACTTTTTAATTACTGGACCGATTGATTTCAAAATCGATATCTGGGTGTTTGTGTGGACTCTGAATACAAATATGTAGTGAATATTTAAAAAAAGTTGCCGCCATTTTGACCTTTTTAGTTATTCGACCGATTGCTTTCAAAATCAATATCTGGGTGTCTGTGTGGGCTCTGAATACGAATCCGTTGTCAAAATTTAAAAAAAGTGGCCGCCATTTTGAACTTTTTAGTTACTGGACCGATTGCTTTCAAAGTCGATATCTGGGTGTCTGTGTGGACTCTGAATACGAATCCGTTGTCAAAATTTAAAAAAAGTGGCCGCCATTTTGAACTTTTTAGTTACTGGACCGATTGCTTTCAAAGTCGATATCTGGGTGTCTGTGTGGACTCTGAATACGAATCCGTTGTCAAAATTTAAAAAAAGCGGCTGCCATTTTGAACTTTTTAGTTACTGGACCGATTGCTTTCAAAATCGATATCTGGGTGTCTGTGTGGGCTCTGAATACGAATCTGTAGTGAACATTTAAAAAAAGTTGCCGCCATTTTGAACTTTTTAATTACTGGACCGATTGATTTCAAAATCGATATCTGGGTGTTTGTGTGGACTCTGAATACAAATATGTAGTGAATATTTAAAAAAAGTTGCCGCCATTTTGACCTTTTTAGTTATTCGACCGATTGCTTTCAAAATCAATATCTGGGTGTCTGTGTGGGCTCTGAATACGAATCCGTTGTCAAAATAAAAAAAAAACGGCCTCCATTTTGAACTTTTTAGTTACTGGACCGATTGCTTTCAAAATCGATATCTGGGTGTCTGCGTGGGCTCTGAATACGAATCTGTAGTGAACATTAAAAAAAAGTGGCCGCCATTTTGAACTTTTTAGTTACTGGACCGATTGCTTTCAAAATTGATATCTGGGTATCTGTATGGGCTCTGAATACGAATCCGTTTTCAAAATTTAAAAATAGTTGCCGCCATCTTGCACTTTTTAGTTTTGACTACAGATTCATATTTAGAGCCCACACAGACACGCAGATATCTATTTTGAAAGCAATGGGTCCAGTAACTAAAAAGTTTAAAATGGCGGCCACTTAATTTTGACTACAGATTCGTATTCAGAGCATACACAGACACCCAGACATCGATTTTGAAAGCAATTGGTCCAGTAACTGAAAAGTTCAAAATGGCGGCCACTTTTTTTAAATTTTGACTACAGATTCGTATTCAGAGCCTACACAGACACCCAGATATCAATTTTGAAATCAATCGGTCCAGTAACTAAAAAGTTTAAAATGGCGGCCACTTAATTTTGACTACAGATTCGTATTCAGAGCACACACAGACACCCAGACATCGATTTTGAAAGCCATTGGTCCAGTAACTGAAAAGTTCAAAATGGCGGCCACTTTTTTTAAATTTTGACTACAGATTCGTATTCAGAGCCTACACAGACACCCAGATATCAATTTTGAAATCAATCGGTCCAGTAACTAAAAAGTTCAAAATGGCGGCCACTTTTTTTTAATTTTGACTACAGATTCGTATTCCGAGCCCACACAGACACCCAGATATCGATTTTGAAAGCAATCGGTCCAGTAACTGAAAAGTTTAAAATGGCGGCCACTTTTTTTATTTTGATTACAGATTCGTATTCAGAGCCTACACAGACACCCAGATATCAATTTTGAAAGCAATCGGTCCAGTAACTAAAAAGTTCAAAATGGCGGCCACTTTTTTTTATTTTGATTACAGATTCGTATTCAGAGCCTACACAGCCACCCAGATATCAATTTTGAAAGCAATCGGTCCAGTAACTGAAAAGTTCAAAATGGCGGCCACTTTTTTTTATTTTGATTACAGATTCGTATTCAGAGCCTACACAGACACCCAGATATCAATTTTGAAAGCAATCGGTCCAGTAACTGAAAAGTTCAAAATGGCGGCCACTTTTTTTTATTTTGATTACAGATTCGTATTCAGAGCCTACACAGACACCCAGATATCAATTTTGAAAGCAATCGGTCCAGTAACTAAAAAGTTCAAAATGGCGGCCACTTTTTTTTAATTTTGATTACAGATTCGTATTCAGAGCCTACACAGACACCCAGATATCAATTTTGAAAGCAATCGGTCCAGTAACTAAAAAGTTCAAAATGGCGGCAAGTATACATTGAAAATTTCACTTTAGCTTCACATACGATTCGGCTTAAAAATAATAAAAATGGAATACCTATTGCAAAGTTTCCAAAATTTAGTGAAACTTTCACTGCAAAATTGTCGTTTAGTTAGCGAGTAAAAATAAAACATGTGCATATAAGTTGATGTTTTTCTTTTTTTCTTGCCCTCCAATAATGTTAAGAGGTACATATACATAGATAGTCATAATTAAAAATGTTTCCTTTTAAATTACATCAAATATAATTTATAATATTGTCCACTACAAACTTCTCATAAAGAGTGCCAACCCTGTACCCAAGTTATCGAGGTCGCACCAATACACGCAAAGGCGCCCGCGTACGTGAGCAGTAGGTACACATTTTCGGCCGCTTCATAGAAAATGTGACTAGTGTCACGGGTGTGGTATAACGCTGTCTGCGCTTGAGATGCAAGGACTATAGAACCGTGCCTAAATAAAAGTAGCCTAGCAACAGCGGCGCGCTGCGGAGCGGGGGCGGCGGCGGCGGCGGCACTGTGGTGGCGCGGAGCGGTGACGACGCGGCGGCGCGGCGCGGCGCGGAGGAGCGGCGGCGCGGCGCGGAGGAGCGGCTTGTTATTGCTTGCTTGCATGCGTGAGTGGCACGCTGCTACTGAGTTACCGCACCGCACCGCACCCCACCGCACCGTGCCATGCTGCCGCCGCGCGCGCCGCGCGCGCCGGCCGGTACCTATGTTGCTATGATATTTGCCATACATACCTAAATGCCTATCTACCTATTACCTACCTACCTATTTTTATTTTAGTTTTCATCGATAGTCTATTTAGAGGTTTATAAAAAGTGGTAAGTACATGAACTAAAATAATTTGGAAGAAATTACAATAAAATGTTATTTAGGTAAAATAATAAAAAATAAAAAATTAGAATCACGCATCAGTTACATAAGCCACAATCATTTTAATAATTAAAATAATAAAAAAGCAAAAAAAAAAACATACGAAAGTGGGATTCGAACCCCGAACCATCAACTCTTTAGGCTGATAGCGACAAACTACGCTAAATGTGACTTGAACGTGCGAAGCGAAATTAGCAGTCGCATGGTACATTATGTAGAATTCCCGAATGCTCAAGGTCGTTGGCGTTTGTCACGGCCTTAAATGAAACAGTTAAGACAGACAACGGTAGTGAGACAAAAACAGCTAAGCTGTTCTCGTGAATTTGAATCCATGCAATTATCTCTCATAGCACTGTTTTCACACCACCGTGCGCTTAGCCCGGGCTTACATGTTGCTGAATTAATAAGGCCTTTGTAATGAGTGATTTTTCAATTAGTTACATACAAATGTTATACAGGGTGGCCCAGTTATAGTGGTCCAAAACATGCTGCTGAATTGCTGAATTAATAAGGCCTTTGTAATGAGTGATTTTTCAATTAGTTACATACAAATGTTATACAGTGTGGCCCAGTTATAGTGGTCCAAAAATTTTTTTTAGATGGAGGACATCATGTTGACTCATTTAAAAAAAACATTAGTTCCGCGAAAATCAATAGTTTGAAGTTATGATTTTTTTAAACTTTTTTTGAAATTTCTCTATTTTAGTCACATAAACCGCTCTAGTTGGATATTTATTCCACAAAATTTAATAAAATTTGGTATGGAAGTAGAGGAGACATGTAGCTAGTACGTAATGCATAGTTTTTAGGTTTACTCCTAGACTGTACTGTTGCTATAGCCCTTTCAGTGAATTTTTGTTCAGTTTACATTAAAACTGATAAATTTTTGAAAAATCACTGTGAAAAAAAAAGTACTACCGGAGATTTGCCCATACGCTTAAAAACTACCTATACATATCACAATTCTCCAGACCAAAAATTGTAGTGGTGTTACAATTGTAACATATTGAAAATTGACATCATTTGTACAAAGTCACTACAATAAAAAGTGATGATTACCTTAATTTTTAAAATCTTATTTTTTAAAAACATTACTAAACAGTTTTTTTATGTGTAGATTAGCGCTGTTAGAGACAGGTTTGTGAATAATGTGAAATTGTAGTTGAACTAAGGTTGTGAAAAAAATAAGATTTTAAAAATTAAGGTAATCGTCACTTTTTATTGTAGGACTTTGTACAAATGATGTTAATTTTGAATATGTTACAATTGTAACACCACAAAAATTTTTGGTCTGGAGAATTGTGATATGTATAGGTAGTTTTTAAGGGCATAGGCAAATCTCCGGTAGTACTTTTTTTGTTCACAGTGATTTTTCAAAAATTAATAAGTTTTAATGTAAACTGAACAAAAATTCACTGAAAGGGCATAGCAACAGTAAAGTCTAGGAGTAAACCTAAAAACTATTCATTACGTACTAGCTACATGTCTCTTCTACTTCCGTACCAAATTTTATTCGATTTTGTGGAATAGATATCCAACTAGAGCGGTTTATGTGACTAAAATAAAGAAATTTCAAAAAAAGTTTTAAAAAATCATAACTTCTGAACTATTGATTTTCGCGGAACTAATGTTCCTTTTAAATGAGTCACCATGATGTCCTCCATCTAAAAAAAAAATTTGGACTACTATAACTGGGCCATCCTGTATATGTATAATAATACTCTAAGGAAGGTATGTGAGACTTGATTTTTTCAAATAATGCCATCAACTCGTAAAACTCACATAACCTTAAAACCGGCCAAGTGCGAGTCGAACTTGCGCACTGAGGGTTCCGTATCGCCATGTCATGGTTCACGCCATAGATGGCGTGGTATGAAATGCTTCATATTAGTTAAATGTCATGATTAGTTAAAATGCTTCACACTCTATTCGGTAGATGACGCGCGCGCATACACTTTTTGGTTTCTTCTATGGGAATCCCCGTGAATTTTTTTATTTTCTTATTTTTAACTAGCTTTTGCCCGCGGCTTCGCTCGCGTGAAATTCGTATTTCAAAGGAAGAACTAAGGGCGAGCTGGATTCAGGTAAACGATAAACCGTCTCGAAGAAAGTGAGTAATTTTTTGAGGCCGAAGGCGGAGTTGCGTTTAGGAAGACGATAAACCTTCTCGAAGACAGTAAGTAACTATGGGCGAGGCCGAAGGCCGAGCTGCGTTCAGGATGAGGGTAACCTTTTCGAAGAAAGTAAGTAACAGAGGGCGAGGCCGAAGGCCGAGCTGTGTTCAGGAAAACGATAAACCTTCTCGAAGACAGTAAGTAACTATGGGCGAGGCCGAAGGCCGAGCTGCGTTCAGGATGAGGGTAACCTTTTCGAAGAAAGTAAGTAACAGAGGGCGAGGTCGAAGGCAGAGCTGCGTTCAGGAAGACCATAAACCTTCTCGGAGAAAGTAAGTAACAGAGGGCGAGGCCGAAGGCCGAGGTGCGTTCAGGAAGACGATAAACCTTCTCGAAGAAAGTAAGTAACAAAAGGCGAGGCCGAAGGCCAAGCTGCGTTCAGGAAGACCCTAAACCTTCTCGAAGAAAGCAAGTAACAAAGGGCGAGGCCGAAGGCCCAGCTGCGTTCAGGAAGAGGATAAACCTTCTCGAAGACAGTAAGTAACTATGGGCGAGACCGAAGGCCGAGATCTCTGTTACTTACATTCTTCGAAAAGGTTATCCTCTTCCTGAACGCAGCTCGGCCTTCGGCCTCGCCCTTTGTTACTTACTTTCTTAAAGATGGTTTATTCTCTTCCTGAACGCAGCTCGGCCTTCGGCCTCGCCCATAGTTACTTACTGTCTTCGAAAAGGTTTATCGTCTTCCTGAACGCAGCTCGGCCTTCGGCCTCGCCCTCTGTTACTTACTTTCTCCGAGAAGGTTTATGGTCTTCCTGAACGCAGCTCTGCCTTCGGCCTCGCCCTCTGTTACTTACTTTCTTCGAAAAGGTTACCCTCATCCTGAACGCAGCTCGGCCTTCGGCCTCGCCCATAGTTACTTACTGTCTTCGAGAAGGTTTATCGTTTTCCTGAACGCAGCTCGGCCTTCGGCCTCGCCCTCTGTTACTTACTTTCTTCGAAAAGGTTACCCTCATCCTGAACGCAGCTCGGCCTTCGGCCTCGCCCATAGTTACTTACTGTCTTCGAGAAGGTTTATCGTCTTCCTAAACGCAACTCCGCCTTCGGCCTCAAAAAATTACTCACTTTCTTCGAGACGGTTTATCGTTTACCTGAATCCAGCTCGCCCTTAGTTCTTCCTTTGAAATACGAATTTCACGCGAGCGAAGCCGCGGGCAAAAGCTAGTACATATATAAATACATACATACATACATTCATACATACATACCGGTCAAACACACAACTCTCCTTTTCGCTTCGCCGTAGTCGGGTAAAAATAAGAATCTTTTCGCTAATAGTGCAATATAATAAACATACGATCAAATAACTTAAATCAAATAGGAACTCCAGTTAAGTAAATATCCGCTAACATCGACTTGCAAAAACACTTTTACATAGGTGTGCACCTAAAATTAATCAAATAGATACCTAACGAAGTAAACCTACATAATATTATGAATCGAATTAAATAAGATACTCTGGCTCGAGACAATGCATACACCACGTGGCATACACACACCGCGCTCCACCAGACCGCACCCCGCACCGCGACCCGCGCCTCCTAGCAGCCTCCGGCAGCTAGCCGCTACAAACCACCGCCGCCGCGCCGCGCCGCTTTTATTTCGATTCGATTTGTATGGGAGCCACATCTTAGCGTAGCCGGAAGTGAATTTTAGTTAGCCTATCCTGTGTCCCGTATAGTAAAATGGGCTTGTACTAAGTTTCATCAAATTCGGATGATGGCTTTAAGAGTTATGGAGGAACATACATACATACATACATATACATATACATACAAGATTTCTAAAAATCATCAATTTAGCTTTAGTATCATATATAGAGGCTACAAACTCAATATTTCCTAAAACAAAGTAACTTACTCCATGACCATCCCTTACAGATTTATTATTAGTATTGATTGATGATATGTGTTGTTATATCGGCCATAATAACACATATTCTGTGAAAATTTCAACGGGCTACCTATAGATACAGTCCTCGGACAGACAGACGGACGGACGGACAGACAGACAGACAGCGTAGGCTTAGTAATAGAATCCCGTACCGGATACGTATCAAATTCAGAAGCATTTTAACTAATCATGACATCTAACTAATATGAAGCATTTCATAACACGCCATAGATGGCGTGAGTGGCGCTGACCGTGACATGGCGATACGGAACCCTCGGTGCGCGAGTTCGACTCGCACTTGGCCGTTTTTTTTTAACAATGGTTGTTGAAGCTGCCAAACAAGGCCACCGCTCGTTTCCCGACTAATCTGTATTGTAATATTTTTACATGAAGGTATCTAAAGAAAAATTATTAGTAATTTTTTCCCCATATTCCAAGCAGCAGAACTGCACGCATGTATGACCCCTCCTCAGGCAAACAGAAGTCAGAGACGATGTGTTATCACGTGGTCAGGTCACGGTGGAATGCGAATGCAAAACGAAAGGACAGACAGAGCGATCGAACGAGACGAGAGAGAAAAAATAAACAGGGCGACACTCCCATACTGACATTTTGAACCAGCAGCTGTTCGATTAAACATTTTGAATACGGCTCTAAATGCGAAAATAATTGTTTTTATCATAAGTACACCCTAGGTAATATTGTCCTGTAGTAAATTCTTATTGAACTCAAAATGGTCGCGAATATGAGCGAAATAATTTTTTTCCATAAAAAACCAGGAATCCACTTAGTCACGCTACAATGTCTGTCTGTCTATCCATCTGTCTGTCTGTCTTTCACTTCAGTCCTAAAAACTAAATAATAAATTTGCTTGAATTTTTTTAAGCAAAATTAATTGATTGCTACGCCGAATCTGTGTGAAAACTTAAACTGGTTGTTTATTTCTGGGGCTACCATGTAATTTTAAAATCTACCTCCAGCAAAGCCTCCAGCAAAAGTCATTATTTTGTTTCACATCTACGTGAAACACTCAACAAATTGAAATTTAATATCTCACGGATCAGTAAAAGCTGTAAATGAAAAATGGTCACTTGATAGTTGCGGCGAAATATTGTAGAAATTAATTAACAGTGGAATAGAAAAATACGACTAACCCTCACACGTCTCGTTTTTTCCAACACGGGTAATTAAAAGGTAAGTCCCAACCCTCGCGCGCGCGGCGCGGGTCGCCCAGACCGCTATCGTCAATAATGATCTGGTGAATTACCTTTATACTGTTTCGACTGACATTTGGTAGGGGCGGTTCAAAATTATTGTTATTAGTTTCGTGAAAAATGCCGGCGGCGACCGGACTTGAATGAGTTATTAATGCTAGTGGCCACTTACCTATATATTGTGTATTGATTTGCTTTCGTTTTCGCTAGTGATAAACTTCCAGGGTATAGGTACGCAACGAAAAGTTTGTCCTGATGTGTGAATTTTTTTTACGGTTTACTCAAAAATACTGTTAATAAAAAGAGTCAAAAATAATTTCCGTTTTCTTACTTAAAGGAGTCGGAGGACCACTGAGTAAATACCCGCGGAGTCTGAGTTTTTATGTTTTATTTACTTGGCGGTCCCGCGACTCCTTAAAGTACATAAGTAAACGGACATTATTTTTGACTGTTTAAGGGTCCCCGACCCTTAAAAAGTCAAAAATAATTTAACTTTTCTAATTAAACTTTTATTTCAAGCTTGAAAAAAAAACCGCATCCAAATCGATCCATTCGTTTGGGAGCTACAATGCCACAGACAGACACACAGACAGACAGACACATAGACGGGGGCGCCAAACTTATAACACAACTCCTTTTGCGTCGGGGGTTAAAAAGTGTCTTCAAAAATGTCGTATTAACAGGCTGGACAGGAGAGGAGAGGTGTTTTGGGTTCTATCGACTGCACCATTGGTCCTTTGTCCCGACCACCCCAACGAATTAAATTATCGGGAAGTGGCATACAACGCACCGAATTGAGGCGTGCTATTTGTGAGCATTCAGCACACTCTCCACTCGTTGTCTCCCTTATACGTATCAAATTTCCATTTAACCGTCTTACTCTATCGACGATCACAGAGCGGAAACGTACCGTGATGTATGAGGCGCTCGCGCACTTACGCTGTTTTAAATAATGGCAATATATAGAAGAACTCCAATCGCACCTTTCTACCGGTAAAATGTATAACGAGGGCTTGTCCAGAAAGTAGAATGTCGTTGAACCACCCATGTAGATTTACATAAAAAAAAACATAAGTGGATTAATGCCCTAAATAAAATATAAATTATTTATTGTACACCAATAATAGAGCGACAACACAAGAAGGAAACATAGGTACATACAAAACAAAAGCGCGCAAAGGTGAAATTATTACTATGAGCGATTTATTGCAGGCAACCTATTTTCAATAGCATTACACTAATGATACAACATGTAGTATGTAGTATATGCATGTAGTCAAACAACGTATAACAGCAAGTTACTATTGGAGTACACGCTCGTCAGCAGGTTGCTAAGCCATGTCGGTCCGAGAAGCTGAATTGAGCCACAGACGAAGTCTGATTTACGAGTCGACCGCCAGAACGTATTATCAATTCGCGCCTAAGATTCTCATTACCGATAGTAGTCGCTGGTGTGGAAGTAATCACGAAGAAGGGGCATCACTTATCGAGGAGATGAAGGAAAAATTCACAAAATTAATTTTCATTACATACATACCACACGCTGTATCCTGACAATCGGGGTAAGCAGAGTAATCGGAGTTGTGTGCTTCAGGTACCCTTGTAAATTATAGCACAACACCGACCACCACGTTTAGCAAAGCATTCAGATAAGATAACTATCAAGCAGCAAGTAAGGCACGAAGACCCACCCGCTGCATGACTCGGTGGAAGAGCCTCGCGATGTCCCCCGCAACGCTTGGAGGGACATATTGCATGCATGCATGCAAAATACCATTATGCGTGATAATAACATATTCGTTTTGCCATTACGGCACGTGGTCGTCAGTGAACAATCAGAGTGCGGCAGCATGTCGGATATTTCGATTCGGGTGTTTACTGATGTCGAGAGAGTATACGTAAACGGTTGATGTGGTCGCTTAAGTAGTTCTGTATTTTACTAACGACTTCAGTCAATTGTATTAGTTTCTTCGGTGTTCTTCGGGGTTATTACTGATTTCGACCACTTACGATGACATATACACACACATATTGACTCACGTATCTTCTCTATGCTCCAATTGAAGTGCGTGCCGACCAAATTTTGGTAATCACGTAAAACGTATGTAATGTATGAAAATACCGTTTCTACATACATACATACATAGCGTCACGCCTGTTTCCCGGTGGGGTAGGCAGAGACAACGGATCTCCACGTGCCACGATCCTGACACACCTCTGCCGCCTCTTCCACTCCCATAATGTTCTTCATGCATGCTCGTCGGTTACGGGTACTAAGCACTTGCCCCTTTTTGAGCACATGCCCGATCTGGTCCAGGTACGTGCGTCTAGGGCGACCCTTCCCGACCGTAATACCGTTTCTGTGTATTAATATCCACGACCCGCTGGTTTTATTTCTTCGCCTTGTGTTGGTTTATCGGTGTTCGTTAATCGATGATCATGATTGAATTTTTCACACGTTTCGTTTACGGCTGCTGCACCCTTCGTTATTATTTTACGCGGTTTCGTCGCCTCCAATAACAAATCTGACTTCAATGTTTCGCAGCTGAAATCACTTTTATCTGTAAGCATCCGAAGAATTGCACATTGAAAAAAAAAAGAAATGATAACAGTTACACGTATAGTACAGTATACTCGTGCATACATATTATTTAATTGGAACAATGTTTTGTTTAATTTTTAACTAGCTTTTGCCCGCGGCTTTGCTCGCGTAAAATTCGTATTTATTTTATTTCGGCGCGCGGAACAATTCGGTTTGTATGAGAGCCACATCTTAGCGTAACCGGAACAGAATTTTATTTATTTATATTATATAGCCTATCCTGTGTCCCACATAGTTAAATGTGCTTGCACAAAGTTTCATCGTATTCGGATGATCGGTTTAAGAGTTATGGAGGAACATACATACATACAGAAAATATTTCTAAAAATCATACATTTAATTTTAGTATTATACATAGAGTCTACAAACGCAGCATTTCATAAAACAAAGTAACTTACTCTATCCCTTACAGATTTATTATTTGTATTGATGATGGATGACTGACTAGCGCGATGTTGCCACCCAACTATGCTGAACCTGTGCTAGGGTTAGTAATTTTAAGTTTCACAGATCTAGTTTATTTGAATTAAAATTACATACATGTAGCCAAAACAATGTGTAGGTACAATAGAAATTTTAATAAATAAATGCATACCTACATATTAACATACATAAAAACATGGAGCATGCAGGCTTAGTACTTTATAATATAAACTTAGATTGTCGTATGGGTGTATATGTATAGAACGCAATGGACTTCCTGGGGTTTTACCAACGTAGCGTTGAAATTATTAAAAAAAATCACAAAACGGTAAATCATAGGTATTATTATATTTCCACGTATTCCTAGTGACTAGCCCAACGATAATGCGTACAGTGGCGAAATACCAGCGGAGCCTTGAAGGGGCAAGTTCTGGCAACTGTTATTAACCCTTAATTTCACTGTCGACTTCCATACACTGCCTGCCTACTGACAGACTAATTTGACTTGGACGAGAATATGGCGATGTCGGCCGAATATGGACGTGTATGTGTGTGAGAATGAGTGAGGGTCTGTTTGTATGAGGTTGAGGGAGTGAGGGTACGTATATGTCTGAGAGGGAGTGTTTGTATGTTGTATGTATGTATGTAGAGGGGGAAGGTTAAGTTTTAAACCATAGAACGTGGATGACCCATTTGCGTTAACCCTTAATTTCACTGTCGACTTCCATACACTGCCTGCCTACTGACAGACTAATTTGACTTGGACGAGAATATGGCGATGTCGGCCGAATATGGACGTGTATGTGTGTGAGAATGAGTGAGGGTCTGTTTGTATGAGGTTGAGGGAGTGAGGGTACGTATATGTCTGAGAGGGAGTGTTTGTATGTTGTATGTGTGTATGTAGAGGGGGAAGGTTAAGTTTTAAACCATAGAACGTGGATGACCCATTTGCGTTGGTAGTAGACACTCCCCAAGTAAGCTTTACGCTGTAATAAGTACGCCGTCTAACCGGATTACAATTGGTCTAACTAATTTATCCCTAGATGCACGTACCTGGACCAGATCGGGCATGTACTCAAAAAGGGTCAAGTGCGTTAGTACCCGTAACCGACGAGCATGCATGAAGAACATTATGGGAGTGGAAGAGGCGGCATATGTGTGTTAGGATCGTGGCACGTGGAGATCCACACCGGGAAACAGGCGTGACGCTATGTATGTATGTAATTTATCCCTTCGAAAAGGTAACCATCATAGGTACTAAATTGTCTTTTTCATAATTTAAAAACATTGAACGCCTGACTTACTTGGCTTGCTTGACAAAGTTACGTTGTAGGACTTGTAGGTTCGGTTAGTAAAATTAAATATATTAAAAATTCAGCTTAATTAATTTATTATATTTTTACTGTACAAATTATAAAATTAATTTATTAATTACCTACCTAAAAGCTTATGCTTTATTTACGGCACGGAAGAACCACATTACACAAAGGGACAAGAAGCGAAAGGAATTAAGCGAAGTACCTATTTACATAATTTTAATATTGTCAGGTTTCAATTACGTAACATTAAAACAACAGTTTGCATTTTAATTATCACCTCGATGATCAAAATAATAATTTAATTTTTATTATAAAGACGTGACCGCAGTTGACTCAATATTTTGATTGTTTATGAGTTAAATAATCACTTTTATGGTAAGTCGTCCGCCTCAATTGACTATTAAGAAATTGACTATCTAGCAAACATGTGCCAAAACTTATAGTCGACGATATAAGTGAATCGTAAACTTCATTAGATCAACCTTTAATACTTTTAGCCATTTATATTATAACCCTAGTCGGGACTAGGGTTATAATATCAATGCTTTTAGTCCGTAATTTCTGTATTTAATTTTATTTTTATTACAAGAATGTTTCTGCTGCAAAAACGGGTTAATCTATTAATAATCTATTAATACATTGCTACGGTTAATCTATGCAAATTGTTAAAAAGTATTTCAATAACCTGCGACATGAAGTTCCAAAACGAGCCCTCGGGATTTTCTCTGATTTTCGTTAAACCAATTTTCAAATTGTGTGATCGATTTCATTGTACAATATTTTTATTTTTTATATATATTTTATTTACTATTACCATAACTTATATTACAACGCACTCACTTAAAGCACTTATAATTTTCGCCGACTGCATCGCAAACGATGAAACGGGATTTATATAGAGTTTAATTGCAATCAATGAGAGGATGCAAGTGACGCAGCCTCCTCGGAACATAAGCTTCATAACGACGCACTTGAGCATCGGTAGCCCTGCGGATATTATCGGCAGGATGTTACTTTTGAATTATGATGCTGTATGTTGATTTGTTTGTAAATAAAAAAAAAAATTTTGGAACGGAGTTCCTTAGTATCGCACGTTATTCTCTATGTCATTATCGCACGTAACATTCCAGACCACAGAGCATCAAATGCGCGCGCCGCGCGCGCGTTTGGTATTTGATGCTCTGTGCTCCAGACACTTGGCGAATGAGAGCTAGGCCGAAAACACAGATTTCGTGCCTCACACGACTATCGAGCACATTGGAAATGAATCTACAGAATTCGAAAAAAATGTCGTTCTGATTTTTTGACTTTTTTTAAAAAGGATAGGCTACAGGACAAACCCTTAACCCGATCGACTTTGTTTTAGGCTCAAATTGTAGCTGACTAAATTGTCCAGTGAAATTTTTCTCAAATTTTTTATATCATTCTTCGTTTCCAAAATATCGAGCGCCAAAATTAAAAATTCGAAAAAATTTTATTTTTTTTTCACTATTTCGGCCATAACTTTTTTCGTTTTTGGCTTTCTCGAATAATTATTTTTGCACCTTACAGCTCTCATGAACACGCGTCTTTTGAGCTTTTTGGAATATCATATCTTCACAACTCTCCGAGATATAAGGGGATCGCACTTTTTCGTGAAATCGGAGCCTATACTGGAGCGAACGAAAAAACATTTCCAATGTCAAAAAGATGATTTTGGAACGAAGTTCCTTATCGCACGTTACACTCCATGTTATTATGACACGTTACACACCAGATACTTGGCGATTTTTTTTTATGTAATCCCGTATGGGTGGCTGAGTCGGGGGGGGGGGGGGAGGGGGGGGGGCCAAAGCGCATGCTCCGACCAGCCAATGTCACCTCCGAGAAGGTAGGTGCCATACCGGAGACATCCCTGGATTGAGAAGCTAGGCCGGAATAGGAATGAGAGCTAGCCCGAAAAAAAAGTGTAAGACTTCGACCGTCAGGAACTATTTACATTGCCGTTTCGACCGACGACGTTTCGTTCAGTGCGGTGGTACCAAGACGGCCGGGATTAACCCTACCACCTAGTAAGGTAAGACGGGAAGGGACCTAGAATTTAACTTGGAATCCAAACCACAGTCAGCCTCCAACGGTCGTGCGGTCACCAATTCAAGTACTGACCGCGCCCAGAGTTGCTTAATAACAGTCGACCGACCGCACCACTGAGCTACGGAGGCTGACAGATTCCGAGGCATACATTTAGCAGGAGTTTAGCGGCAGATAGATTTTAAAAGTCCATTAAAGTGGTGAAAGCAGCTGTACGTTAGATCGCATAAAACAATTCACGTTTGTGTTTAACGTTATTTGAGGCAATTTTATCTTTTGGAAACATTTAATTTTAACAATAAAACATCTTTCGATCGTTTCACGATCGATTTCGACACTCGTTTCCCGATAACTAGAAACACTTTGGCAATTTGGTCGGCGGCGGGCTCACTTCAAAAAGATGATTGGCGAAGAAAATGATATCACTTTGAATGGCCGCTTCAAAAACTCATAGCTAATTGTATGGGCATGACTAAGCAGAAACTTTGATCCGACTGGTTCTACTTTCTTAAAAAAAATTAAACTTAATCAATTTACTTATGTAATGTTTCTTATTCTAGATGAATGAAATGAATAATTGATAAAACCTGTATGCGATTTTTTATTATAATAAAATTAATAAAATAGGTAATAAAAAGTGTTTTTAATGAATAGTTCGAGTTCAGCGTAGGCGACATGAAGTGAAGGGAAGCACTGTCATGACATCTAGTTCACCCGGTGTTAAGTTATGAGCTGACGTCACGGATGTTGTAGGTGCGATATAGCCAACCGTGTCAGTTTTCATAAAAAAAGTATTAATCACAGATAGGTTTTCTTATTTAGTACATCTTCTATGTACTAAATAAGAAAAGCCTTCAAGGAAAAACATTATAGAGACGAATTATTGAGGGTATCATTGCCGGACAAAAAAGTTACCAAAATTGTTATACTCCATAAGTCAGTTTTGAATGTTGCTGGTATCAATTTGGTGTCAGAGTTTGTGATTTATTTTGTATGAGACCGAGCCCATAAATTTTTTCCTCGAAGGTCAAAGAAGTCAAAATACGATATTATTTGCATATTTTAGAATAGTGGACGATCCCGACTTTCACTGGCAAACAAACTCCTAGTATACAACCTGATTCTCAAGCCTGTTTGGACCTACGCCATAGAACTGTGGGGGTCAGCTAGCACATCCAACACGGAATTACTCCAACGCGTCCAGAACCGAATCCTCCGATGTATTAGCAAAGCCCCATGGTTCTCTCGGAATGACGAGATCCACCAATACCTAGAAGTGCCAACTGTGAAGGAGGAAATCCAGAAGCGGTCAATAAAATACAAGATCCGCCTCCAGCAGCACGTGGTCTTATTGGACAGAAAAAAATCTCTTAAATTTAGACAACACAGTACAACTGAGAATAAACGTAGACACGAAGGAAGAGAAAAAAATATAGAGACCAGACACGGCCTAAAATATTACCGGGAAAATATGAAAGGCATTACGTAAAAAAACGTTTAATTATTTTATCGATCGATACGTATCGAACCACTCCGTAACTTCACTCTCGAAAACATATTGAGTCGTATCGGTCATGGATATTCCATACGATACGATTCAATATCCAATTTATAATCGCAATTGAGTTTATATTCAACAATCAATGCGTGTAATTTCGTTTATCCTCGGTAGTTAACGATTACATGGATATTTTAAAATTGTACAGGCTTAAACACGTGCTCTATATTTACATGCATACATACATTCACCTGTCGCTACAACAATGCTTGAATAGGTTCGTTTAGGCTTTTACCGCCGTTATACATTATCGTACTGTTTTCAGTTACGCGGTATACACTAATTAGAGCGACTTACAATCTTTGACAAATTAACTTTGACATCTGACTGAACGACGACGTGTCGTGTGTCCTTCAGTGATGTTTTCAGTTTTAAAGGTATAGATTCAGCGTTCTGTAGATTATTGGAGGAGAATTTGGTATTCAATAAAAAAAAACCAGAGAGATAAATGTGTACAAGCCGACGCTTGGGCCGATTGTGCCTCTCTATCGCTCGTTACGCGCTCTCGCTTGCACACACAGGCTCAGATGGAACGTGACACTTTTTCGTGCGTGCAGCCGGTGTTCATCAATTTATAAGACGTGACGTTATCACGTCAAAACATTGCCATCTAGCGGTAAACTAATGCAACTCTTTGTGGAGTAGTATGCTGGGCAAGGACCGCGCTGTTGAAGTGAAGGATAACTAGAGTGTTACCAACGAACGTTCGGCGAACGGTCGTCGACCCGACGCGCCTGCGCTCGTCGAGCGTGCGAGCGTCCGACTGCCGACTGACAGACCGTCAACTCGAGTTCCACCGTTTGGCTTATGTCAGTAGGAACCGATCGAGCGTATTTGATGTGAAGTCTAGTAATATAAAAGTCAATGGTGTTCTTCAGGTCTTTTGGAGTTTTGACGATGTTCCCGGAGCGAGGGACGAAACGTCGACGATTGTAAGTCGCTCTGATTAGTGTACCGCATCACCGAAAACAGTACGACAATGCTTGAATAGGTACAAAATAGTCTAGACTTGTCCATGGAGGTATAAAGTGCCAGTGCGCTCGATAGTCTTTTCCAATGTCCATATCTCTGTTAGCAGATTTATTGTATTGTGTTTGTACCACAACGCTGGATGTTAATGGAACATAAGATTTAGAACATTCAATCCACGTCGCACGCTATGGATTAACAATTTTCAGGAAACGAACTATTATCATCATCATCATCATCAATCATCACCATCAATCAATATCAATTATCGACATCCTTAAATTGTAAACTTTGGGTGTATGTACACTTAAAATGTTGGAAAAATTCTTTGGGAGGACTGATAAGAGATAGCACGCATTAAGAATGTTTTTTTAGTCTGTTTATTTGTTTACCTTAGATCACCTAAGAGCTATTGAATTCGGATGTAATTTTAAGAAAAATATCATCATCAAAATCGATTTTTTTTCGGCTGTGACCTCTGTAAGGGATAAGTCCGCCTTTGCACCTTATGTAAATTTTCCAATGTATTTGTTACTGTTTAATGTTTACTGGAGCAATAAAGAATTTTCTATCTATCTGTCTATCTCAGTCAGAGAAAATTCGCCCCTTCGGTGTGCGTTCATGTTATTTACTCGAAAAATACTCAACCGATTGATATGTTGGTCTGTTTCCTAAAATTACCGTAACAGATAAGTAATTTATTTGTAAAACTTTTTCCCTTCTCAATATGAATCTCATGATCGGTATTCGGGGAACGATATTTTAATTGTTAATTAAAGTGGAAGTTCCTCCGCTGTGAAAAAATATAAAATAAAATAAAATAAAAACAAAAAGAAGAGAGGCGAGGCGTAAAAACATTTTGTCACAGCAGCAGCGCCCGCGCCTGTCACGTGTGTTGTTTTACTTGTTGCTTAGGGTTTCGTAGGTCAAGTCAGTCATCATATTGCTATTTTTTAATCTACAAAATAAGCACTATTTCTTATATAACCGCTGGGTTCTAGGAATCATGAAGTCAGACCTTCACTTCACATCATACTCCTGCTTGTAATGGTTACCATGCCATCCAAGTGTATATTTTAGTATACTTTACATGAAATAGTGCTCTATTCAATGTTATGATTAGTATTCCAATATTAAAAAAAAATTCAAAACAAAAATGAAATTAAATACTTAGGTAACTTTACTTCAGCGTCAGTCTCTGTAATTTACCGTCATTTGCTGCAATTTTTTGTTTACTTTAGACATCATTATTTAGGATATGTAAAATATTTCTCAAATAAGTATACTATAAATAAAATCAGCACATTAAATAATTTTTAATTTTTCGATTACGTATCCCTAACTTATGTATAAAATATTTCTCAAATAAATAAAATCAGCGCATCAAATAAATATCTATTTATTATGTTTTCGAATACGTATCCCTAATTTTCTTCATACGCGGTGACCGGAGGATTTATTTTGATTTTATTTTAAACGAAGTTTCTTTCGCTTGTTTAATTTCCATTATCAGTAACAATGTGACTTAAAGTCGCTACCTGTTTAATGTGGCACCGTATACGCGGGAATACTGAATGAATAATGTAGAGTTACGACTGAAATAGAGTTGCTATTCTAATTATTTTAATAGCACGTGGTCAAGGTCCATGGTAGCCTTGCTTAGTAAGCGAAAGGTCGTGTGTTCGTTACCCTTAAGCGTGAACCAATTTCTTTCTCTTTTGGAATTTGATAAGTGCATTTCTTTCATTAACACGAGTTTATCCATTTATTAGATAAATAAATAAATCGTTTATTTCACAATCAGGAGGCAGTAAAGTGACGGTTCATCTTATAATAACAATTTGAAAACATAAGTATAGTGCCCACCCCATGACAGGAAAGTGTGTGGCACAGGATTTGACTCCATATTTGAGTTACATAGAGTACCCTGTGGTTCAGATTTCATGTAAAACTGTAGGTCCTACTAAGCAACGAAATGATAGATTACATATTTTCTACCGACTTCCGAAAAGGAAGTCGGTTTTTTTTTGTGTCTATGTTACTCGATTTTTCCGCCAATTATCAACCGATTTTAATGATTCTCTATTTCATGAGTAGGGTATATCTCAGGGGTCCTTTCATAAATTTTATAAAAGAATAACACCCGTAAGGGGTGGGAAATTGTTGCACACTTTTTGCAAAATTTGAACACTTTCACACTAAGGATTGTTTCAATCATCCACTACCCGTCAACCCATTTTAATATTATGTGAATTTACTAAAAAGAGTGAAATAAAAAAAACTGTTTAAAAAAACATTGAACCCACTTCACACCCTATAAATTTTGATCTTGAGTAGAAGGCGGTACAAAAGCACAAAACGATCCGTCTATAAATTTTCAGGTGTGCTTTTGTACCGCCTTCTACTCAAGATCAAAATATTAATTAATACTTTTTCGGGTTTGAAGTCGGTTAAATGTTTTTTTAACAGTCTTCAGTTAAGCCAAAATGGCGCATACGCTTCGCCTGCCGCAGGGCCGATATCGGCCCAGCGCGCGCAGCAGCAGCATGGTCGAACAAAGTAATTTTTACCTTCTATCTCTAACGTTTGCAAAGCAAACTGTCAAGCTATCCGCTCTACTAAACTCGCAACTCTGTGAAGCATCAGCCACGTACGTCTCACTCGAGAGCGAAATGGACTCAATAAATTTTGGATGGATTTCTTTGGATTAACTCGAGAGTGGCTCATTTGAATATAACCGATTTGGATCGGCGCTCAAGGCATAGAGTAATGGTGACAGAAAAATTCTAATTATCTACCATGAATTATTTAACACGTGCGCCGATGGGAACTAATGTTTTAAGTGACAATTGGACAGTTAAAATGCTTAATGGATTTTTGTCACCTATTGGAAAATGGTCTAGCGTGAATAGGGTAACAAACTCATAATCCTTCCTTTTTTGGTTTCGCCGTAGTCGGGTAAAAAGGCACTTAATTTATTTTATTAATAAAATAGAATATAATAGAATAAACTCTTAGACACTCTTTTCTGCAAACAATTGATAGAATAACAGTTCACCAAAAGAAATAAGAAATACACGTGTGCTTAGGGACGGGTTTTAAACTTTTGGTGATGAGGAATTAAATTTTAGAGCAAGAAGTATGGGTATTGCAAGTGAAAGGGATGAGGATTACATGTTTTAATTATTATAAATATACCTACATATAACATGCGTGCCCATTTATACAATACATGAAATACAAACAGCATAAACATACATGTATATGTTTAATTGCATGCATTAATGTATTAGTTCAAAATTAGGTAGGTTTTATATATGAACGAAATCGAAATCACGGACTAACCTTCTGCGTCATTCACTTAATTATGTTGTGATCTGTCTCAGTTAACAGCACGGGATCCAGTGCAAGACGTTCTAACTTCCACCAGTAGGGAGTTTACGCGGGCGCTCTTGAAGCATACCTACGACTCTGTTTGTAACAACGTTGGATGTAAAATTAATAATTGAATGTTTCTTTATTCGCAAATATTTTGAGAGGACCCCATACCCACCACGTTAAGTAAAAACCAAACAATCTCTTTTTAGCATTAGTTTTCGAGGAACTCAACAAAGCTACCTACCTACCTACTATGTTCTATCTACACAATCAAAATTGTGGTACACAAAGTGCCACAAAGTATCTAAACAGCTCAATGACTCAAGGCCATTCACTCTCCCGATCGGGTCGCGCCGCGCCGCACCCCACGCGCTCTACAGGAGAGTCAATAACCTCAAATAATCAGCTGTTTAGGTACCTAGTGGCACGCTTTTATGTGTAGAACATAGACCCGTCAAATTTCTTGAAAACGAACGCTAAATAATTATATATTTTTTGCTTAACTTGTTTACTATGGCGGATATTCACCACTTCTAAAATTTGCTTTGGTTTTAATGGTTATATAATAAATTAATAGAAATAAAATCTTAACGATCTTAAACGTTTGATTCATAAAGTAAGGCAGCAACCTTCATAAAGTATGAAAACTGTGTCGCAGACAGTATATTTTATCGAAGTAAGTCACCGAAACGATCTTCTTTATAATAAATGCTCTGAACTCGTTACCAGACATGCATGCACACTACATCTCCCCTTTCAAGTGATTAATAATAACAACGTAGGTATATAGATAATATTTATATGCAAATATTTTCTAAAATATATAGATAAATAAGAATTATTATGTAAATGCACTTTAGAGAAAAGGTATACTCATTTGTGTCAGAATGCTAGATTTATACCTCAACATATCTTTTGTACGTCTTATCATGTTACTTAACAACAATAATGTAAGTACACTTCCTACTTAGGTATAATAAAAATATATAATTGCTAAATATTTAGAGCAATCGAATATTTTTTTCACAAATAAAAAAAGTTTAAAACAATACACTACGAAGTTAATGCTTCAGGCTTTTTTAACGGAGTCAGGGCCCCCTTTTTGGTAATTTAGTAAAATCCAAACTTTATTTTTAATTCTTAGGGTTCCGTATCCGCTACGGGACCCTACTACTATGCCTACGCCGACTGTCTGTCCGTCCGTCCGTCCGTCTGTCCGAGGGCTGTATCTCTTGAACCGTAATGGGTGGCCCGTTTAAAATTTCACAGAATATTTGTTATTATGGCCGATATAACAACAAATAATTAAAAATAAGAAAAAGTAAAAAATTCATGGGGGTTCCCATAGAAGAAACCAAAAAGTGTATGCGCGCGCGCCATCTACTGAATCATAAATTATAACTAATATGAAGCATTTCATAACACGCCATAGATGGCGTGAGTGGCGCTAACCATGACATGGCGATACGGAACCCTCGATGCGCGAATTCGACTAGCATTTGGCCGGTTTTTTTGTTGTTATATCCGCCATATTAACACATGTTCTGTGAAAATTTCAACCGGCCACCTATTACGGTTTAAAAGATACAGCAGCGGAACAGACAGACAGACAGACAAAAACCATTTGATTACTTTTTATTTATTTTGCGTGGGCCTCTCCGAGCCTGGGGCTCTAGGCATCTCCCTTGTTCGCCTATGCAGAAGTCCGCCATCGACTATACTCATGATGGGGTTGTCTCCACGGATCCCGGGATCAGAATGAATTGGAAACTGATCACGCCGATTTGTATCCAATGATACCGGGATCCGTTTCCATTGAAAAATGAATTTCGTCCACGAGTTCATCACACCTGGGTGAACTAGATGTAATTCACATAGCCGCTTCGACCGACATTTAATTCATTGCCGTGGTGGTAGCAATCCCGGACGGTATACCACACCACTTAGTAACGTAAGAAGGGAAGGGACCTACAGTTTTACGTGGAATCCGAACCACAGACAGCCTCAACTGTACAGACAGATCGTTTCTTTCATAGTAATAAGACGGTACCGTGTGGGGTCGGTACTTAAAAAGAATATCCCCACTGCATCTCTCCCCATGCATGTCGTAAAAGGCGACTAAGGGATAAGGACAAGATGCCATGCTAAAGGGCGACAGGCTCGCCACCTCTCACCTTGGCATGGTACTTCCACCGAGTCATGCAGCAGGTGGGTCTTCGTGCTTTACTTGCTGCTTGATCGATTGAATCTTGTTAGAATACTTTGCGAAACGTGGTGGTCGGTGTTGTGCTGTAATTTACCAGAGTTCTTGCAGCACAACACCAATTACTCTGCTTACCCCGAGTGTCGGGATTCAGCGTGTGTGATATGTATGTAATAAGACAGACGCGCAGGCGGACACTGTTAAATATTATAATAATATATGCATTGAGATTATCATCTCATTTTCTTTCAGCACCAATGAACTAAATCGTCAACAAAAAAATACCACGCAGAGAGACTTTTCGCAAATAATATACATACCTACAGCATTGTTCGCAGAATCCGTCATCACCGGTTGGTCACATCTGTGTTATTAGTTTAGAAAGCAGAGCGGCCGAGTGCGGTGGTACCAACCCACCCGGTCACTTTCTGCATCTCCGGTGAAATTAGAAGAAATCTTCGCTATTAATATGCTCACTGGAGGAATAATTTTCTTAATAAGAGTTCTCAGTTTATTTTAATCGTCCGGTGTAAATAGACAGCTCGGCTTATGACAGCCCGTGACTAAGCTTAGATTTGGCCAAGTGCTAAAAACTTTGAGCCGGTTGCGAAAGGAGTGCATATTTTTTGTCATTCTGAGATTAATAAATTTTCTTCATGAATAGAAGCGATATTGAACCCCATGGACAATGGACATTGATATTAGAGTATCAATAGTCGGGAGTCGTGACTAAGTCCACGGTTATGATACCAATGCCGATGGGTCAAATGACGAGTGTCTCTTTGTAGTAAATTCTCCTGACAGGAGCCATTACAGTTTACTTCTTCTACCTGAGCTGTATGGTGGCTCTATGTTTTCTAAAGTTTTTTTTAACTTAGACATTGATTGTAGACGTTTTGCTTTAAAGACATTCTGCAAGTTAGGCTTTTCGCTGAAAACTGAAAAAAAATTACCATAACTTATTTTCAATAAACTAACAATGCTTAACAAAAAAAATAAACTTTTTCACAAGTGCGGCTCGACTCGAACCCACGACCATAAGATCGAAAAAATTATGAAAATGAATTTAAAAAAAAATATTGAAAAAAAATAATAAAAGAAACATTATGCGCTATATAACCCTAAAATCTGCCACTAGACCAGCAGAGTATATGGATGACTGAACGAATATCCATGCAGTGAATAGGGAAATTGAAAGGGAAATTTATGACGCCATTTATAGGATATTTGACTACAAAGAGATGATCAAATCAAATAGAGTTCTCATAATAATATGTGGAAGAGCGGATGATCATTTAACTACAAAAATATCAACGGTCACCGTTAGATGGCGTGAGGGATACATAGGACTCGATATAGCTAGGGTGCGGAACTGTCTTCCGGCGAGTGTGTTTCCCAAATTCTTTGATCTGGGTGTCTTCAAACGTCGTATTAACAGGCTAGACAGCCTAGCAACAGTCCGCAAATCTGCTGGTGTGGCACCCAACTGAGCGTGGTTTCACGAGGAGAGTTGGCTCTATCGAATGCAGCATTGATCTCTCGGCACAGCCACCTACAAAATAAGTTGCGCCGAACGCGAGATGCATGCGAGTGTGACCGCGTGATTGCTGCGCACACTCACTATACGCGCAACAAGAAGGAGCATATGGCTACGGAACCCTCTCTGTGTGAATACCGTTCTCACTTAACAGGTTTTTCACTACGAAATAATATGTCAGCAATGCGGCGAAGCGAAGGTAGGATTTAATAACTTAACATCAGTATGTACTTTTATAATGTATGCACACATCAACAGAGGGCGTGGGCTGTGATAAAACACTTTTATTATATTATTAATGTTATTTATGCTGTCTGTGTGTCACGACTGCGACTGTGAGGTATAATGTTTTTATGCTAATCACCCGGCTATGACACCGGGGGTAGGTGAGCGCGACTATTTGAGGCCTTTTATTCTAGTTACATTTTTAATTTTTTCATACTTTGTAAATGTAATACAATGCCTTTACATAAATAATGATATCCATATGTTAAAGCTTTTTCTCTTGCAAAAAAACTGCGAACAGTGATTAGCTAAAAACCCAACTATAAAACACAAAACAAGAACAAAACAAACAACGTTTGCAATAGTATAGAAATAGACATTTAATTACTGCACTAGTAAAACACTCACATGCGTACTGTTGGCGTCTCAAAACCGATCGAAATCTTACCGACATATCTTTGATCTAACTAGAGTATCTATGTATATATTAAGTGTGTTAAACCTTCCCAAATTGAGTTAAACCTTGGTATCGCAAATCCTACGTAATTAAGTATAGATCTATTTAGTAATATATATGATTTTTTTTTCTTTCTTTATAATATGCACTACTAAGTTGTCTTGTCCTCGTAACTTTTCTGAAAACTATGTCTCCCATGTTCAGCGTTAGTAAAAATATACATGTGAATAGTAGGTATATTTAGTCTACCTTTACTCGTGGTATATATTTGGTATACAGGTATAATATTTACATGATATGTGTAATTATTAAGTTTATCTCATCTTTTGTATTTCAGTACCTCATCCACCACTTACCCAGCAGTTATCTATCATACCCCAAAATACCTCATGCTTATGAGGCATTATGACATAATGCCAAAAAGGTAACACATTGTGTTACCTTTTGCCCATATTTATAATATAATACAAATTACAATACAATGCTAATTAAATGGTCATTAATTATTAAGTTCTGATTAATATCTTAATAGTCCAATAAACGAAATATGTATTCAATCTATACATATCATAAAATCGTAGAGGTAAGAAAGTCTGTACATTGAATGTATTCGGAAAAAAACTAACCAGGGTGGCTTAAAATGAGATACTGAACATGTTAGAACAGTTTTTTTTTGTTGTTTTCAAATTTTTGTTTGTTTGTTTGTTTGTCTGTACGCGCATCACGCAAAAACCACTGAACGGAATTAGACGAAACTTTGTATAGTGGCAGTTTATATGCCGGGTTAACATAATACGTAAAAAAAAAAACAAAAATAAAAAAAAAATTACAATTACAAACATTATTGCGCGTTTAAAATCACGTAGTCCAAAGTAGATAATTATATCTTGAGAACTGGCAGCAAATACAATTTGAATAAAATATTCATTCGAAATTTAAAAATAAGTAGATACAACGAAAATGACAGTTCTTCTTTTTTATAACTTGAACACAATAGTCTATATATATTATCTATTCTTTCTATACATATCATAAAATCGTAAATGCAAAAATGTCTATTTGTACGCGCATCTCGCAAAAACCACTGAACGGAATTTGACGAAACTTTTTATAGTGACAGTGTATATCCAGGATGAACATAATAATTAAAAAATATAATAAAAATCACGTAATCCAAAGTAAAGGTAAAAAACAATTTTAAATGTCATGTTGACAACGGAGAACTGTCATCTCGACGTGAGCTGGCCGGTGACAAATTGTTCGATAAATAAAAATAATAATTGAAAGTCGAAGTTATGTCGCTGTCATTGGTGCAATAAAATTTATATATCTGTTGCCGCGGCTTCGCTCGCGTGAAATTCGTATTTAAAAAAAAGAAAGTAAGTAACTAAAGGCGGGCCCGAAGGCGGATCTGCGCTAACGTAAACGATATTCTTTCTCGATGAAAGTAACTAAGGGCGAGGCGGAATGCGGAGCTGAGTTCAGGAAGAAGAAAAACATTCTTGAAGAAAGTAAGTAACTAAGGGCGAGGCCGAAGGCCGAGCTCTATTCTGGAAGACCATAAACCTTCTCGAAGAAAGTAAGTAACTATGGGCGAGGCCGCAGGCCGAGCTGCGTTCAGGAAGAAGCTAAACCATCTTGAAGAAAGTAAGTAACTAAGGCGAGGCCGAAGGCCGAGCTACGTTCGGATAATTGAAAAACCATCTCGAAGAAAGCAAGTAACTAAGGGCGAGGCCGAAGGCCGAGCTGAGTTCAGGAAGAAGCTAAACCATCTTGAAGAAAGTAAGCAACTAAGGCGAGGCCGAAGGCCGAGCTACGTTCTGACAAATGATAAACCATCTCGAAGAAAGCAAGTAACTAAGGGCGAGGCTGAAGGCCGAGCTGCGTTCAGGAAGAAGCTAAACCATCTCGAATAAAGTTAATTAATATTAAGATTGAGTTAATTTAATTTCAATTTTATTATAAAGTCCACGCTTCTAACGGCAAATATACCGTGCATCCTAGAACCTCGCGGTTATTCCCGGCTGGATGGCAAGAGGCCCGATGCTATCACCTTAGTGCCATGGACTAAGGGTAGTTCTTTGATGTGGGACGCCACTTTTGTTCTCACATTGGCTCCAAGTCACGTTAGGACATCTTCAAGAGCGGCTGGCGCGGCCGAGGCTAGGGCGGAGAGCCTCAAACGCAGCAAATATAGAAATATAATTCAAGATTTCGAATTTGTTGCGTTTGCGGTTGAAAACCTCGGTCCGTGGAGCAGTGAAGCCAAAAGAGGCTTGAGCTGGTTGACGCAACTGGTGTCCCGCCATCAAGGGCTTATGTACTTCATTCAAAGGGTAAGCCTTGCCATCCAGCGGGGTAATGCCGCAAGTGCTCTAAGAACATTTGAAAATGCCCGTTTTGATAGTTATTTTAATGTTTAATAGGTAGGTTTAATTCTTTAGTTATTAATTAATATTACTTTTTTATTTTTATGAAATAAATAGATCGAGTAAACGATATTATATTCTATCGAAGAAAGGAAGTCTTTAAGGGCGAGGCCCGAAGGCGGAAGAGGGTTTTTGGTTTACCTGAACGCAGCTCGGCCTTCGGCCTCGCACTTAGTTCCTTCCTTTCTTCCAGAAGGTTTATCGTCTTCCTGAACGCAGCTCGGCCTTCGGCCTCGCCCTTACTTACTTCCTTTATTTGAGAAAGATTTATCGTTTACCTGAAAGCAGCTCGGCCTTCGGCCTCGCCCTTAGTTAGTTACTTTCTTTAAGAAGATTTATCGATTACCTGAACGCAGCTCGGCCTTCGGCCTCGCCCTTAGTTACTTACATTCTTCTTTGGAATTACGAATTTCACGCGAGCGGAGCCGCGGGCTCAGCTAGTACAATAATAAGTTCATAATTTCCAACTTCATAACTACTTTTACATAGATTTTCAATACAATCTCACCAACCAGTAGCCGCCACTTAACAAGACGGAAAACACCAGAAAAGGAATTCCAAACAAACAAAAACATTGTATGTATAGTATAAAGAAAAAGACAAATGAAAGAGAATAATATTATCTGTTCGCATCTCTGGCCCGTGTGTGTCAAAGAGTAAATTATTGCTTCGCTTCGCTCTTTTAACGGTGTTACTCTTAAATAATTATCCGCGATCTAAAGCCATTGACTCACTGAAGAAGTTCGTACGTTTATCAAAGGATCATCAATTGCATTGCTAATTTTGAATTTAGAAGGCTTAAGTTTTACAGAGAAGAATCTATGGAAGATGTTATTTTCAATAGCGATTGAACATTGAAAGCGTATGAACACGCATCGAATTGAGATACTCATTTGTATTGACCTGAACGCGACGATGGCAAAAGGAAGGGTTATGATTTTGGCGTTATCTTTTGAGTTGAAGTTACTTAAAAAAACGAGTATGGAAAAACATATTATGTAAATAAAAGAATAGTTTGCAAATTGACAAAAAAAAAACCACGTAAATAGCAAATTCAAACAGACGACACCTAAGATTTTTCGTCCTCTCTGTAGAACTTTATGAAGCCCGCCGAAGAGTTATCGCGATGAGCAGTCGCCGCGTAACTCCCGCGCCGACCAATCAGATTGCAGCATTCGAGAGCGAGCCATTTTCTGTCCCAACGTTGTATGTTAGGCGTGAACTCGTTAAATTCAATAAGATTGTTGATCACTTTAATTAATTGTTGTATTGCAGTGGAGGTTTTCGTAATTTACATTTTCTTTGTCTTTTGTGATTTCGGGTACGCCGTTACCGTTTATTGCGCCTTTAAATTGCGGCTAGCCAGTGATTTTCTCATATGAACTGTTTTTTGTTCAGTGTTTGAATCCAGGTTGACTGGAAGAAATCACTGCTTATACCATATAAGATAACATCTGATAAATCCGACTTGATGTTTCTTTTTGTTTTCTTGTTGTGCAATAATTTATTTTATCTATCCTATTGATTGTTATTTATATTTTATTGTTTATTAATAATACTTATGGCAGTAAGACTGCACTCGAACTTGTTACAATTTGTTCTATTACACCCACAAAGAAGAACCGGCATGAAAATTCGCAGTGCTATTATATTGACTATGGACATAGTTGATGGAGTATTGTGGAAGATTTGCTTTGGTTATGAACTTGCGTTTTAACTGCCTATTATTTAATGTCGACATTTATTAGGCCTATTATAAGGCGTTCTAAAATTTATAAATATGTGGTTCTATTCACTATTCCGGCCTGTATAGAATACCAAAATATTTACGAAAATATTGCTTACAATTTGGTCATAATAAAATTTTCCGCCGTACTACGACTATAAAATAAATGGGGATCTATTGAGAGGACTTAAATCTATGTTAACCGACTTTTTTATTTTGTAAAATAATTTAGAAGCTCCAAATAAAACTCTAAATCTAATTCGCTTCTAAAAAAGAGACGTGAGTGCAGTATGGAGTTTGTGTCTCGAGAAAAAAATTTGGTGTATTATCAATCAAACGAGGTAACGATTGGCAGAAAGCAAAACGCCACTTTGAACTTTTAACCATAAGCACAAGTAGTTTTACAATCACAATTATTACCTCACTATGAAGTACAAATAATACGAGAAAATGTACAAATAATGTATTACTAGATGATTTCGAAATGTTTGATTGTGCATTATTTAAATTAATCTCGATGGTATGTTTCCACCCGGAATGAACAAGTGTACTATGTATGCATATTATGAATTTTATGCGTAATATTAAAAGTGGTACGTAGTTGTGAAACAAATAATAATAAAAAACAATATTATTTGAAATTTATTTTGAACTGTATATAGAACGAATTCACCTATTTCGCTTATATTGTTTCGTTTGCAATTCAAAAACAATTACGAGTAATATTATATACATGTAAATACAAACTCTATAAATAATAATTCTATCCTTGGCGGGATTAACTGCTCTAACTAAATGTTTTCACTTTCGTCGGGCCTCGGGTCATTGCCGAAAATTCTGTCACGCGATGTAGCCATTAAGGGTTGTTTTCTTTCCCCTTCTTACCGCTCTCCTTCCCCCCGGGTGCCCACCCCATGAACGTACAAAATTCACCCTTAGCGGCGGCGTACCCTCCACCAGGCCCCTCCGCCTCCACCAAGCCGGAGGGCTCCCTAGACGACGCTGGGGAAGGAAGCGGCGAATTTGGGAAACGACGCCCATTATGTAGAGTCTTTGCAGGTGAGTATTCGGTGTATTTGAAAGCAGAATATGTAGATGCGGTAACAGCGGTAGGCTCAGTTTGTTGTGGAAATGTATTTGCTTTCAAACAGCCGTCGAAATGTATTGATTCAACAAAATAGTTTACTTATACGAGTATGTATGTGGGTATACAAGAGAATATTGTAAATAGCATAAATTCAAATGTTTTTGTTTTAATTTGATAAACTTTTGCCCTAGCAACTTTAAACAGCTACCTAGTGAGAGTAAAGAAAACATAATTTTGTATGACAGGTGGTGGAGAGTTTTTGGAAATACATTTCCCAGCCAGTTATCACAGCATCTATGAATAGCTGGCAATACATTTCGCCAGATGAATATTTGTCTAAAGTTCACCTAAAATGTATTTTTTTTTTCTAACATCACAGTAAACTTCACAAAGGACTTCTTGGCTTACAGTGTAAAACACATATGTATACGTTTATATGTAAAGGGTACTTCTTAAGCTCATGTAAAGCTCGCTTATGTATTCTGAAGGGCGCCCACCGACGTTCATTTCCTGTTCGGTGTAGGGCGGCGCGCTGTGTTGGGCGGGCGGGCCGCCCAGTTCAGATATACGGAGATATAAGTTTTATCATACTTACGTGCCTATATGTGTTAACGGATCAAGCAGTTTAGAATTTAGAAGGTAAATATAACATGACGAATATAATATTATTGTATTTTAATGTATAGGAAATGTTGTGTTCCCTAGTGTTTGAAGGAACAAAGGTGTAAACATAATACATGTTTGAGTATCCATAACTTTCTAAATATTTTATAATCCAACGTCTGCAGTCTGTATGTCTGTGAACAACTGAATTTCCCGACTATGTAAAGTAATAAATGTCAAAATTATAATCGCACATTAGCCATAAATAATTATAATCACCAATAAAAATTGTTTTCTTATCAGATGTGAGAACGCAAAAATGTTATGAGCTATTTATTTATAGAACATTAATTTATATTTATTATTTGCACTAAATATAAATTCCATCAGTTGCTTCACCTCCATAGCCCAATAATTTCACATAAAGAAAGTAACGCACGCATAAAAGCTTAGGCGGCATGAGTAAGTCCAAATTTTTTCGTGAACGCCATAATTGATCTGATAAACTTTGAATTACACCGTTGTGGCTTGATGGATTCGTATGCCCCTGCTAAAACGCCATCTTTACTATTATAAATCGTAACGTGGCTGTCAGTCCGTCTGTCTGTACGGATATCAATATGTCTGTATGTGTAGTCTGTCTGTCTATCAGTCTGGCTGTCCGTCCGTTTGTCTTATTACTCCAACGGTCGTCGTCTCTTCGGCTGACGTGCCCATTCAAAAACATTGCCACTTGAGATTAGCCCCCGGTTTGACGAGTTGCATGCAGTTATTACTAATAGTATGTGACATATGTCAAGTGGTGGCAATAGAGAACCATCATGATTTATTTTTCAAGGAGCTGAGCAGTGAACGAAATCTATATGCGGGAAAAATACACGCGCGCCACATAAATTGTACACATTTGTACCGTGTGGGACCGATACTTTAAAAGAATAGCCCCTCTGCATCTCTCCCCGTGTATGTTGTAAAAGGCGACTAAGGGGTATGACTCCCTTATATTACTAGGTGGTAGGGTTTAACCCGCCCGGATTGATACCACCGCACTGAATGAAAGGTCGGTCGAAACGGCTATGTAAATAGTTTGTGTTTTCCGTCCAGTTCAGTGTAGCCGGCACGACCGCAGGGAAGCACTGATGTGGCACCAAGTTCACCCGGTGTTATGGGCTGACATAACGGATGTTGTAGGTGATGTAGCCAACCATGTCAGTTTCCATAAAAAAAATAATTAACCCCATGAATATACGACGGCGCTACAAAAACCTCATGAAAATACGACTGCGCCACATAGCTTATATGAAAATGCGACCGCGCCACATAATTCCGATGAAAATGCGACCGCGCCACATAAATCCAATGAAAATGCGACCGCGCCACATAAATCCCATGAAAATGCGACCGCACCACATAAATCCCATGAAAATGCGACCGCACCACATAAATCCCATGAAAATGCGACCGCGCCACATAAATCCCATGAAAATGCGACCGCACCACATAAATCCCATGAAAATGCGACCACGCCACATAAATCCCACGAAGATAAAACCTCGCCACATAAATCCTAAGAAAACACGCCCGTTCCAAATAAATTTCATGAAAATACGAAGCGCCACATAAATCCTACGAAAATACTACCTCACCAGTCACCACATAAATCCGAAGAAAATCAGTGTCGCTATCTGTATAGTGAATGTGAATCAGCTGAGTGGGCGCACTTTTCGTCACCATGTATTTATTTATATTTATATTAAGTACACTTTTATACATTCTTCATGTACAAAGACAAATAAATAATTTCCTGTTTATATTCTAAATCAGCGATTGCTTATTATGAAGAATATGTAGCATTTAATTGGTTTTATGAATTATAGAAGTGTCTTGGGAACTTTCCCGAGATCGGTCGGTATGGATGAGATTTTTTATTTATCAACTTGATTTATAGATCTCATTCATATCATTGGTCCCGGGTTGTCTTTTTTCTTTATAATACCTACTTATAATGTACAATTATAGATTGAATAGAGACTTTTTTTATTAAAAGTTCGCATGTACGAGTATGTACACTCAAGTTCTTAGCATAGTTGTAAAAGCTTTGCGCAAACCCGACAATGTCGCGAGCGGAGTGGCGGGAGAAAGTTATTATCTAGATTAGTATTTGGCTCCGCAAGCATAGCTACTTTCCTACTATGATCGATTATGTTAATGTTGGCGCATAAAATTAAGCTTTTTGAAATATGCTGTGGTTAAGTTATTAATTGGGTGTGAGGACATAACGTAGTAGGTTGGCGTTGTTTTAATACACCCCTCTGTTTATATTTTCCAGCACACAGTTTTACATTTTCGAAGGGAGTTGAAAAATGTAATTAGTGCAAACTCTGGGCACCTATTTTTGTAAAATATTCAGCGTAAGAACGGAGTGTAGTGTTAGTTAGATATCTATATTATATCGTAAACCTCGGTAGCTCAGTGGTGCGATGGGTTGACTGTGGGTCGTGATAATAAGCACACCTGGGCGCGGTCAGTATTTGGATGGGTGACCGCTTGACCGTTGAAGGCTGTCCGTGGTTCGGGTTCCACGTAAAACTGTAGGTCCCTTCTTACCTTAATAAAGAAAGAAAGAAAGAAAGAAAAAGAAAAATAAAAAAAATAAAAAAGTTTAATAGGTGGTAGAGTTCATCCCGCCCGGCTTGGTACCACCGCACTGAATAAAAGGTCGGTTGAAACGGCTATGTAAATAGTTCGTGTTTTCCATCCAGTTCAGTGTAGCCGGCACGACCGAAAGGAAGCACTGACATGGCACCTAGTTTACCAAGTTGTTATGGGCTGACATCACGGATGTACTAGGTGATGTAGGTAGCTTAGCTACTCGTGTCCAGAATCCAGACACATCCTACGCTGAGTCTAATGAATAACTACTACAATATATTGCTTTGTTTGACTTTTTGTATACTTACTGAGAAAAAAAGAACTTTACAATTTACTGACAAAACTATTACTGAAAAAAATTAATACAAAATTGCTTCTTTTTTTTTTAACCTTGTAGTTCTCGTATGTAGTTCTTGTAGTTCTCGTATGAGTATCTATGGCCTGATAAAAATTATAATGACTTTTTGAAGTGTAACATATAATTTACATATTTGTATTATTATAGAAGCTAATACTCAAAATACAAGTAGCTGTTGGTTCGTGTCAATTATATTAATATAATAACATACATATTTCAATAATAAGTTTCCCTATACCTATGTGCAACTCGAAGATACTTCACAAAGAACTTTAAACCTCCGCAGATATCGTAAATTGTAAACGAAATTACGAGCTCGCTTCCGAAGTCGAACTTCTTTTGACAACTTTCGGAATATAAATTTAAGAGTGAGCAATAAAATACGATATAGAATACGTTAAAGAACGGCGGGCAATCAAAGTAATTACAATTATTATATATGTCCACTGTGAACTGTGGGAAACCGGTACTGGTGACAAAAACATTGCTAACGAAATAATAATATTTTTCGAAGGTTGCACGAGATGCTTGGATTTGTGCATTTAGTTAGGCAAACGTACAGACCTATACAACAAATATTCGATATAGGTAACTCAAATTACATAAAATTATGCAAAAAAATATAAAAACCGCCTTCAAAAATGTATGAAATAAAAAAATCGAACTCTAGAGTTGAAGGCGGTCGGTTATTTTTGCTTGCTTTAGCACCGCCTTCAACTCTAGGGTTCGATTTTTTTATTTCATACTTTTTTGAAGGCGATCTTTATATTTTTTAAATATTATTTTATTTCACAGTTTGTTTTGTAATTTTTTGCTTATAATGTACTCGGCCTCGCTTTCCCATCCGATCTTGAGCAAATTGAAATGGGACCACACCAAGCACCAGATTTCAAATAAAAAAAGAATTTTCAAAATCAGTTGACCCAGTCGAAAGTTCTGAGGTAACAAAAAAAAAACAACAAAAAATACAGTCGAATTGAGAATCTCCTCCTTTTTTTGAAGTCGGTTAAAAATAGCTTTTACCCGCGGCTTCGCTTCGCGTAACATTTTGCTCACAGCTCAGGCCGCCGATGACGTAGCGTGATGTGGTATAGCCTAAAACCATCTTGAGCAGTGACAGAATGTAACAGTGAAAACAGTATGTAAATCTATTAAGTGATTCTCGAGTTATAAGCATTCATATATTGACGTACGTTACATGGCCGTAGAAACGTCGCTTTACTTATTAGTATTCTGATGTTACATTTGTAAAATTGAATTTATTTGCCGAATTAATAAAGACGGGTAGGTAATTATTTGGTTGTGCTAAATTAAATGTTTCCATTACGCGTTTGCTCCCATAGTATTTGTCACACAATTTTAAATATGATTAGTAGGTAATAATGATATTTATCGAAAATGTATAATAAAAACTAATATTAAATTTAGATTTGTTTTGAAAGCCAGAAGCATCAACCTGAATTTAGAAATTTTAATAACCACCTAGCAAATATATCCTGAACCAATGATCCACAGTTTTAATGTTTATGCTCACCGTACAATTTTCCGTAGGAGCCTGTTCAAATAAAGCATCGATCGAAGCGCCCCCCATCGGTTTTTATATTCGAACCGTTTTGAGAATAAAATTATCAAGATCGTTAATAACTCAAGAAGTACCGATTATACATTATAATATAGCACTATATATATTATGCCCTCGATATATATTTTAGTAGCCGGTATGCAAAGCGGCGATCGACTGTGTTTTGTTTGTATTACAGAACTAGAGTTTGCCTGTAGCTCAGCTCGCGAGACAGTCGGGTTGGGCAAATGTTTCTTAATTATTGAGTTAAATATTTGTACATATAATGTGGACTGTATTTTTATAGAACTATATGTATAATGGAGGTTGGAGTTTGACCGTGGTTCGGATTCCACGTGAAACTGTAGGTTCCCTTCTTATCTTACTAGGTGGCAGGGCCTAACCCGCCCGGGTTGGTACCACCCTACTCAATGAAGGTCGGTCGAAGCGCCTATGCAAATAGTTAGTGTTTTCCGTTCAGTTCAGTGTAGCCGGCACGACCGAAGGGAAGAACTGACATGGCACCTAGTTTACCAAGGTGCTATAGGCTAATATCACGGATGTTGTAGGTGATATTGTATGTAGGTGTCAGTTTCCATAAAAATAAATACTGCATTTCCTTCTTTCTCATACATAATATTTCTAAAATATTAGTCAGCGTACTTCGATTTATACGCCGCGGTACATAGATTACCTATATATAACCATCTCGAGATAAATGCCAGATTACATACATCGGGTTCATCCGTTTTCGAGTTTAATCATTACATACAGACAGACAAGTATCTTTTATAAGTAATTAGGTAATATACATATTTTGCACAGGAAGAGCTACACGATATAGCGTTCTATCTATACGTAGGTGGGTAACAGTTCAACATACAGAAAATATGTAAACCGACAGATAGACGGCCAAGCAGACGTTGCGTTTTATAATAGTAAATCTCACAGTGGGACCGCCATACGTTGTCTATTTGTGAACGGTACCTATTCCGTGTCATTGTTGACTTACAAATTATTTGGGGCTAAATTTAACGTTGTTTGTTTTGGGAATAGATTATTGTAGTTTTGTTTGATTCAGTTTTGTTCGTGGTACAGATTACATATTCATTCGTATTTTTCGAATCCCATTCATACAAGTTTATGATGTTATTTAATTTGAACAATGTATGGAACGTTTTTGTATTCAAATATTTTGTGAAGTGAAAGTAAACCACTTCAAGATATTTAAGTAACCATTCAAATATTATCACACAATTTTACGTAACTTTCGACTTTGCCCCAAGGAAAAAAGTTTTATTCTAACCATGCTTGAGTTCATTCTGAGAGGCTGGTTCAGTGGTAAAAACTTTGACACCTTTGAGAAAGCAGTGGTTTGATACCCGTTGGTCGTTCTGAGTTTCTCCATGGTTCGTATTAGATGTAAAACTGTAGGTCCCTTGCCTTACCACCCCTAAAGAGTTGTAATAGACCGGCCTAAAGGAGAACAAAACTGTCAGAATGATATAAAATAAGTTAGTCCATAAGATTCCTGATTCCTAACCATCGAAGAGCGTATAAACTCGCCGAATGCTCGTTTCCGAAGTTGACTCTATCACCAATGCCATCACTCAGTCTATCTTATTATTTTTTATATCTTTATGTTTCAACCGCACTGTCGGTGGAAATAGCTAAGACAAAATACCTAAGCGGTGGCCTAAACCTAAATTTTGTAGTTACGCGTCAGTACCGACGGTGCTATGCTCCCCACCTTACATATTTAATAGAGTAAGTTGAAATTAGTGAGCTTTGAAAGCAAGAGGGCGCGAGCCCGGTGACGTCGGTCGCAGGGTGCGGGAGCCAGGGGCGCTTCTACAAGGGGGCGCGGAGGAGCACAGTTACCCCCCCCCCCCCCCCCCAAATAGAGAAACTGGCATTCCAAACTTTCTTCGAGACAAAAAATAATTTAGCATGAAATTAATTTAAATTTAGAATGCTATTGACGATACCTGGCCTTGATCCATTTGTTATCGGCTTGTTGATCTCTCTCCCTCCATCAACCGTCTTTACTGTTTTCAAGATTTCAAAGTACAGAGGCGGTAAATTAATAGTTTAAACTGCAAATACGCGACTAAACAATTAATTTCTTTCGCTTCATCAAATAGATGTGTTCTATCATTATCGTAGTTTACTATTTGACAAAGTGGTTTAATGGACCATTTAACAAAACACGGGGCCCTTAAAAATATTGTACCATATTACTCTTGAGCTTGTAAGAATTCCTAATAAATAAAGCGAAATTGACGTGTAACGACCGTGTAACGTACTTCGATGTATCAATATCCTTATAACTCGAGAAGCACTTTATCGATTTACATACGATTTTCACTGTTACATTCTGTCACTTCTCAAGATGGTTTTAGGTTATAAATTGTAACGCTACGTTACGGCGCAACCGCGGAGCCGCGGGTACAGCTAGTATTTTATATTCGATATTCAACGACTCTACAATGAAGGCTAGATCCGCCACTCGCAAGCGGGCGCCGCCACCGCGTCGGAGGCAACGTACCCCCGCCGGCAGATGTCTCAGATAAGACTCGGGTACATTCTGGCAGGTATGACTCACTATGTTAATTGTTTAGCTTTTGTTGTGTTTGGGGTTGCCCAGCTGAGGAGGTAGAGGTCGATTCGAGTTTATAAAAATGATTGCATTAATTTGCGTATAGTTTATTTTATTCATTTCCCGTACGTAAATGTATATTACTGGTACTAAAGCTTTACCGATTTGAACTTAGCAACAATAGTCTGACTAATTATAACTGATATTGAATATTAGTGCAAATGTTTGAACTTTCGAGAATAACACTAAACTGAATTGTCAAGACTCTTCGCATACAGTATAGTATTAATAGTGGAACAAGCTCTACAAAATATTCACATACAAATGTTTAAGAAAATTAAAAAAAAAATTCACCAGTCAATCAATCAACGTATACAACTGCTGGACATAGCCTCTCCAATTTTCCTCCAGTCCTCCCGGCCTGCAAATTTTGTGTAGGATTTCAACATTAATTTCAACAACATTGCTATAGTTATTTCCGCCACCCAACTAGCAGTTGTCATAACCCAAAGTATTATGTTAGAAAATTCCCAGAGGTATAAACCTAACGTCGATATCAAGCTCATCACAAGAGCTTTATTACCTGAAATGGTAACATAATGAACAGTGCAAGGTATTAATAAGTACCGTATTAACAGATGATAAGTGTGAATAAATAGACGGCAAGAGTGAGTATCGCATATCGCTATTGGCTTCAGATTGCTCTAATGCGATATATTCAACAATCAGCGAAGTATTTACTGCGCGACCGCGCGGTCGTGCGCCGACATCGATACCTTGCCGATACGCGCCGGGTGCTCAGATAGTGTGGAGGCGGCTTGCACTGCGAAAACTAAACTACTCATAACATTAAATTCAAATGGAGTCTTTATTTCTGTCCGCCTGTTTGTTATTCTTAAACGCACCATCTACGCAAATCCTGAAGCAATTTTTTTTGCATGGATGTAGATGACGTGCCGACGGCTGTGGGATGTGGAGAAGCGCATGCGCCGGACAATACAGTGAAAAGTGTAAAGCATGAAGAAGATTAAATAAATGGACGTAAACATAGATACATAGGTAACATAAATAATACAGTAGAATAATATTGAAACATATAGTAAAAATAATATATAATACGTACATATTATACACGCCTCAGTCTGATCTAACCTAACACAACTTAATTTGACGCAACACAACATAGATTCAATAATCTTACAGGGAGAACTAGAAACCTGCTGAATGGATTTATATGCAGTTTTCACTAATGGAATGTGGTCTATTTCGGGATAGTTATGTGTAGTATCATCGTGAATTTTTTTTAAGAGGCTGATCAGTGAACGATAATCATAATACGATTGCACCTCATAAATCAAGCACGCTAGCTTTGATCTTAGAGGAGATGTATGACAATTATGTATGAAGGAAATATTGCATTTAAATAGTACGACGTATAAAAAGTCCCAGGTAGCATTTTATTAAACTCCTAACCATAGTTCAGAAATCTTCACTAAAATTCGACAAAATCACGAGACCAAATTTTACTTTACAAAAGTCTTCTCCACACAATTGTAGCTAGCGACAGAAGCAAGTGTCGTAAAGTGGCGGATCGCTCGGCCGTGTCTCTGCGGGACTGCCGGCTAGGTATAGTACCTTAGTGCCTATACCGCCTGAACGTATTGCCTTATTAAGTATCTCAGGGCGTCGAAGGACCGGTAGCTTGGGGCATTCCAGAGTTCTCTCCGCGTGAAATCGTGTCGATTGAAGTCTGGCGATGCTCATATTCAAAATTATGAGAACAGCTAACTAATTTTATCCGGTGATAGTTCACGACGTTTTGAGCTAGAAAACATCACATAAAAAAAACATAAAACCGACTTCCTAAAAAAAGTAAAACTAAAAAACTATTTAAAATAAAAATATAAAAACCGCCTTCAAAAATATATGAAATAAAAACCTAAAAAAAAAACGAACCCTAGAGTTGAAGGCGGTGCTAAAAAGGCTACACAAATCACAAAGGATATTATCATCCGCTCATGTTTTCTTTCATGCATCATTTTTGCTTGCTTTAGCACCGCCTTCAACTCTAGGGTTCGTTTTTTTTTTTAGGTTTTTATTTCATATATTTTTGAAGGCGGTTTTTATATTTTTATTTTAAATAGTTTTTTAGTTTTACTTTTTTTAGGAAGTCGGTTTTATGTTTTTTAAAACTTTTTTTTTATTTCACAGTTTTTTTTAGTAATTTTTTGCTATTAATGTACTCGGCGGAATCGCTCGGCCTTCGGCCTCGCGATTCCGCCTCGCTTTCCAATCCGATCTTGACCCAATTAAAATAGGACCACGTCAGCTTCGATAGCTCAGTGGTGCAGACAGTCAACTGTCGCTATTGAATTTTAAGCAACGCTGGGTGCGGTCAGTACTTAGATGGGTGACCGCTGACCGTTGGAGGCTGACCAAGGTTCGGATTCCTCGTAAAACTGTAAGTCCCTTCCCTCGTAATTTTACTTGGTGGTAGGGTTTAACCTTCCCGGGTTGGTACCACCGCACTGAATTAAACGTCGGTCGAAACGGCTATGTAAATAGTTTGTGTTTTCCGACCAGTTCAGTGTAGTCAGCACGATCAAAGGGGGAAGCACTGACATGGCACTGGTGTTATGGGCTGACATCACAGACGTTGTAGGTGATGTTGCAGAACTTAGTAGAATGGACAGACATAAACGTGTTACGGAAGCCTACTTTTATTATAAAATAACCGTCGGAGGACCTTGGTTGAAAATTGTAAAATTTAGTAGAACGGATAGACATGCATATGTTACGGAACCCTACATTCATTTTGCAGAACTTAGTAGAATGGACAGACATAAACGTGTTACGGAACCCTACTTAACAGTTGCACTCCGGGAGTGCCGGCAGATCCCGTGCCACTCTAACTTAACCCTTAACGCAATGACTTAAGGTTTCATTTTAAAAATGACGCTGACGCGATGTCGCGAGTTATACATTTTTACCCACCTAAAAAAGTGCCAAGAGCCGCTAAAGAAGTTTTCACTTCAAAAACCTCAGGGTTATCCCCTTTCAAATAAAAAAAAAAAGAATTTTCAAAATCGGCCCACAATTGACGGAGTAATCGCGTAACAAACATCCAAAAAAAGAAAACATACCGTCGAATTGAGAATCTTTTAGGTCTAAAGTAAATTTCTCGTGAAGACAAATGCAACGAGCCCAAACACGATGGGTTTATCATGTGTAGTTTAGGAGTTCCTATGGCCACCTTCTGTCTCCATCATCAAACCAGCTCGATGGTACTCGGTACAGTAGGTACTGGCCAGGTATCATAATAAATTAAACGCCGGTCGGAAAAGATAAAAAAATTTCAAATTTAGAATATTCATGAAACAAGGGTCCGAATATGTATCACTAGTATATCGATTCATGTATTTCAACAGGACAGAGAAAATTTCAAAATATTAGGTATTTAATACTTTTTAGTTTTTTTTTTTTTGTTTTTTGGAAATCGGTTTAATATTTTTTAAAACAGTTTTTATTTCATTCTTTTTAGTAATATTACATAAAAAAGAATAATCGAAATCGAATAATCGAAATCGATTGAAGTGGTACAGAATTATTCGCCATATGTGTCAGACTGCAAATTGCTGAATAAGTCCACATCACAAATGTTTTGCTGAAGGTAACCACACACCATACTAATTTATCAAACTGAAAATTGCCGAAAACGACCACATCACAAGTTTTGCTGAAGGTAACCACACACCATAGTATTATGCTGATTTTTCGAAAACCACTGAACCAATTTCGATAAAATTGAAATGGGACCACCTCGGAAGTATGACCTAACTAACAAAAAAAGAATTTTCTAAATCGGCCCTCAATTGACGGAGAAATCGTGTTACAAACATACAAAAAAATAAAAATAAAAAAAAAAATAAAAAAAAAAAAAAAAACATACAGACGAATTGAGAACCTCCTCCTTTTTTGGAAGTCGGTTAATAAATGTCCTTAGAGGAATTTAGTAGAATAATCATGTTATATTCTTAGTTTTTTTCTCTGCTTACCCTGATTGCCGGAATACGGCGTAACTGTATGTATGTGTATGTATGTATATGTGTATACATATACAACAATTTTTTTTATGGAAACTGACATGGTTGGCTGACATAACACTAACAGGAATAACACCTTGGTGAACTTGGTGCCATTTCAGCGCTTCCCTTCAGTCGTGCCGGCTACACTGAACTGAACTGAAAACACGAACTATTTAAGTAGCCGTTTCAACTGACCTTTCGTTCAGTGCGGTGGTATCAACCCGGGCGGTATTATAATTTATTTACCCCATATTATTAAATTCCTAAATTTCTTTAACGTAAAAAATGGCACACAAACGAAATTCCTTCCAGTACATCTCGACCGAATTCATGCGTTATCGTTTCACTACAAAGAAAGGTGAATAATTTTGAATGTATCACCAAAAGGCACTTTGATTAATCCGTACATGCAACCGGGCGTTATCCGGTTACCTCCAGATCTTATCTGAATTAGCATTAACAGAATATTAAAACCAACTAACAACCTATAAACATCGACCGTCTGTATTGATATATCCTCCGATGAAACCATTAGTCTTATGAAACACAATCGCTGGAATGCTTTTGCATTGTAATTCTTTGCAGAACGTTATAATCGCATCATTTCGTGCAGGGCATTTTTTATGTTGTGTTGCAAGTGTTAAGGTGTAACATTGAAGATGAATATGGCTGTAAGATACAGCGAATTATTTCATTAATCTCCTCACTGCTCACGCTCAACTCAATTTTGTAAGGTTGCGCTTACGGAAGTTCTGAAATATAATTCTTGGATTCAATGTATATTAAACCATGTATCACCATGTATCACCGTGTACCATCACCATGTACCAACCGGTTCTGGAGATCTTTCCTCTACAGAAACGGTAAACTCTGGAACGCGGGCGCGATGAACCCTACCACATCCGAACCACGGTCAGCCTCCAACGGTCGAGCGGTCACCCATCCAAGTACTGACCGCGCCCAGGTGTGCTTAACAACAGTCGATCGACCGCAGCACTGAGCTACCGAGGCTGACAACATCTCTTAGGAGTATATAATTCGCTGATGACTGCTTTGCTTAAGAGTGTATGCAACTGACCTTGGAAATAGCTCTTGGTCCGCAAGTAGCTGACGGAGAGCCGCAGTATTGAGAGCCGGTCCAGCTTGCTGAGGATGTTCTGCTCGAAGGGCAGCAGCGAGGCGAGAGTGTCCAGCTCCGCGTTGAGTCGCTCCCGGTGTCGCTTGCTGGGGTTACTCTTCGTCACGCCGTCTTTGGTGGGTGGCTTGAGGCTGCAATGGAGAAATGTTAAGTTCAATTTGAGTTTTATTTATTCAGATTTTGGTACATTTCTAAAATTACTCTTTGTGGAATTCATGAATGAGTTCAGCCGTCTTGTTACTCGTATTTTAATTTCAGTTTTCGTTTGAGGCGGTTGAATAAATGGGTAAACGCGGTTATATTTATGAATAGGTAAACCAACAGTATATGTATGTATATACGGACAATTAAGAAAAAAGCTCTATTATAGGTACGCAGTAGTTTCGGAGGTAGGGACCCCTCCCTAAGGATGCTATATTTTAGTATATCTTATTTAATATCTACAACGTGTATTACGTCGCTGCGCAGCGACGTAATACAAACTCTTTGAAATAGACAATGTGCGAGACTCTAAATATACGATAATTTGGTAAACGTGGTGGTTCATGTTGTGTTGAAACTTTCCAGATTAATTGCAGCACAACACCGATTACTCTGCTTACCCTAATTGCCGGGATACAGCGTGTGTGGCATGTATGTATGTGTATATGTGCGAGACTCTTATACATACCTATTGCTTATTTTAAAGCAATACATTTTATTATTTTTTTTCAAAATACGAGTAAACAAAATAAGAAGCGATATTTACGACGACATTACATTTAATGCCTAAAGCATTTTCTTCCAGTATACCTTTATCCTTTATGAAAACACACTATGTCTTCATTCACAAGGAATTTAGGTTAACCCCATCAGCGCGTTATTGAAAGGGTCTAGTCAGCTCGTCAGATTCACCATTGACTAACAGCTTCATTCTCGTAAGGTTGTCGTGCCTGGAGGCGCTAGTGCGGATATCGCATGCCGACACGAACTTGGCGGAAAATTAATTTCAGAGGTGTCCGCATTAGGATCTGCATGTACGAACCGTTTAGTGTTTGTTCAAATCAAATAAAAAAATGGGTTTATTGCACTTAAAAACGTAGAGATGGTAGTTTTTAATGCCTATGACATTTTCCGCCAGTCTACCCTTTATGACATATTCATACATACCAGGCTAGGTGCAACAAAATATAATCATGATGAACGCTTATGAAAGAAATCCTATTAGGTACTTTAAGTGAGCTAAACTTGTATATACCAATATATACCTGTATCACTATATATAGTGGCACCTTAATCTTTTCACACTCCCTTATCAATTACTATCAAAATAAACAAGACTATGTATACTTAGGCACATAATTGTAGGATGTAATATTAGATAATGTTTTTTCGCATATATAATTGGTTTCTCGGAAACGGCTCTAACGATTAGGATAAAATTTTGTACTTAGATAATGTAATTTTTTTCAAGTTTATTTAGATAGGTGTAGACGGCGAGAGAAGCTCTGTCACCCAGGTACTTATTATGATATGCTGTAAAAAAACAAAAAATTATAGGTAATAATATACATTTAAATATATATATAGATATATATATATTTTATATTTTTATGTAATCCGTTATGGGTGGCTGAGTCGGAGGGGCCAAAGCGCATGCTCCGACCAGCCAATATCACCTCCGAGAAGGTAGGTGCCATACTGGAGACTTCCCTGGATTGCTGGCTATACTGAACTAGAGGAGACCACAGCCGAGGCTGCTATGCGGCCATCTTACATCCAGTACGGTGGTAAAAACCCAGTCGGCTACAATTTGAGCCTACCACCTAGTAAGGGGCAAGGGAATAAGGGACCTACAGCTTTACATGTAGCCTGTTGAAATTTTCACAGAATATGTGTTTTATGGCCGATATAACAACAAATAGTAAAAATAAGAAAACGTAAACAATTGACGGGGTCCCCATACAAGAAACTAAAAAGTGTATGCGCGGCATCCACCGAAAACAGTATGAAGCATTTTAACTAATTATGAATGTTAACTAATATGAAGCATTTCATAAAACACGCCATAGATGGCGTGAGTGGCGCTGACCATGACATGGCGATACGGAACCCTCCGTACGTGAGTTCGACTTGCACTTGGCCGGTTTTTTAATAATGTCTAACAAATACGGTAATTTAAAAACCTATAAAAATGTTCATGGATCGTTTAAATTATATTTACAAACATTTATTTAGGATTAGAAAATGATGATTAATGACGTCAAGTATTATTCAACAAAAGGTTTCATAGAAGATAACGATGATTTGGGATTATCATCATACTGATCACCGAAGACACCGGAACCAAATCATATTTGGTTGTGCGCGCTACGTCACATATAGGGTTCCGTACAATGGCCCTAAAAACCTTTGTACGAACATACAGCAGAATGAAAGTTAGTCGAAATGACATTGAAAATAGTATTTTCTGGCTAGTTCAGTTTAGCCGGCACAACTTAAGGAAATCACAGCATGACATGTAATCTGCTGACGTCATAAATCCTGGCATTATTTTCCAAAATTTGGTTTAAACATACTATATTACCTGAATTTGTTCCAACAACAAGCAAAATGAACAAGGCAAGATAGAAAGAAAAATTGTATCTTTTACTTTTTTTCAGATAATAATGATTATGAAATATGAATTGTGATTTGACTACTTAGAGGATGTCGATTGTGTTTAGTAAACCACGCTGATGCCCTGCGTGGGCAGTGAGAAACCGAAAACTTCAGTTTCAATTTTCACCCAGACAGAACCCTAAAAGTACAGGCGGCAACAAAAGGGCCTAAGCAGGCTCTGATATATCACACGATCGTACCGAATTTAATTTGTTTAAAATTATTATTAGTCGGCACATAAATACTAAAGTTGAGATTTAAATTGAAGCACATTGAATAAATCAACAAAAACCGCGGGAGACTGTGAGTAATGTACCGTCGACAGACAAACAGACCGGCCCGACCTACTGCCTTTGAATACCCTTCATGTACGGTCTGCTAAAAACTACACATACATTTATACGACTATGTGAAAGGCATACTATTTCACCGCGTGGAATTTTCAAGAAGTAATTTAACAAAATAGTAAGTACGACAGGGTTCTAAATTAGTATCTTCACTTTTAGAGCTGACCGTACCATAGCATATGCAGGCTAAGTGCGATCTACAAAACTATTTGTTTGAAGCACTTTATTAGTTGGTTAAGAGCGCATCGTTTGAGAAAATAAATCATATTTCCAACTCTATCATTATCATGTTGTCTTAAAATTCAATATCTGTATGTATAAGTGGGAAAGGGTGTGTGTATGTATGTTCGTCAATAACAAAATCACTAAACCGATTGATTATACTCAACTTTGAATAGAGTTCTTCTTCTTAAGTTCAGAGTTCTTCTGTGATTCGGCTCCATTAACATATGCATTTGTAATGTTTAAAATGTTTAGTACATCAGCAAGTTGGCGGCTTCGAACAATCGAACTTTTGAGACTCTCATCAAAATAGTGAAATAAATAAACAACAGTTGGGCGGAGACTAGGAGTTATAAAAATATCATCTATATAGTCTAACTAGATCTAATCTAGAACCAGTGCAACTTCGTAAGAACTTAGGGATGTAGGCGCCTTAAGTATGCTCTATCGCTTATTCAACGGGGAGTGCTCGGAGAAACTGTTTGATGCCATTCCGCCGTCTCGTCCCCTTTCCACTACTGCACAGAGCGCACTGGGCGCTTGGACAGGGATTGCACCCCTACAAGCTGGAATTACCGCGGCGGATGCGTACGAATCGGTTCTGAAGATCTTTCCTCCACAGTACCGTCAGCCTCGAATGCTCAGTGGTGCAGACAGTCAACTGTCGCTATTGAATGTTAAGCAACGCTGGGTGCGGTCAGTACTTGGATGGGTGACCGCTGACCGTTGGAGGCTGACCGAGGTTCGGAATCCTCGTAAAACTGTAGGTCCCTTCCCTCCTAATCTTACTTGGTGGTAGGGTTTAACCCGCCCGGGTTGGTACCACCGCACTGAATGAAACGTCGGTCTAAACGGCTATGTAAATAGTTTGTGTTTTCCGACCAGTTCAGTGTAGCCGGCACGATCCAAGGGGGAAGCACTGACATGGCACCTAGTTCACCCGGTGTTATGGGCTGACATCACGGACGTTGTAGGTGATGTAGCCAACCGTGTCAGTTTCCATAAAAAAAAAAAAAAAAAACTCTGGAACGCTCTCCCTGCCCACATATAATATTATTACAAGTATTTTACTATTTTGGCTACGCACTTAACATCCACTGCTTACTGATATTGAAATAGCTTGAGAGCAAGATTATGTAAATATTTTACTGAGAGTTCTGACTTAAAAGGACTTAGTAATTCGTATATATATATTTATTATCCAAATAGATAGTAATACACCAATATAATTTATTTTCATAAAATATATAAATGTAATACTAATAACTACAAACATTAAAATAAGATAGATAGAAAATAGATAGAAAATTCTTTATTGCTCCAGTAAACATTAAACAGTAACAAATACATTGGAAAATTTACATAAGGTGCAAAGGCGGACTTATCCCTTACAGAGATTTCTTACAGTCAACCTTTGGATGTTTGAGATTCGATAATATAGTGGAATGTAAGTAGGTAGTAGCAAAAGAGTTGCGTGACAATTGGAGATAAATTTAATAATAAGAATACTTATTAATACATACATATAATTACATGCTAGTAAAATATAAGCCATACATGTTTAATACATATAATTTACTAAATATATAGAATATTATATACAAATAAATATACATACATGCATACTTGTCCATCCAGGTAAGTATGAAACAAAAGTGGTTTTTGTTTTTATTATTAATTAAACGGTTTTATTTAGCTTGACTCCGTATATTTGTTTGTTTGTTACTATCTTTGTTTCAAATCTTGCGACAAATTTTTCAACTACTTCTACTGAACCGATTTTTATGAAACTTTGCACACACATTGAGTTCTCGTGACAATACAATATTATGATAATTTCAACTTGGTAACGAGGGTCTGATGATGGAGTCAGGAGGAGGACAGTGGAACTCTTCAACCGTTACTAGTAACCCCCTCGAGTTTGGGCTCATATGGTTGGTTTGGACGAGTGTTCCATACTTCTACCAATACACTTGGTGACGAGGGTCTGATGATGGAGTCAGGAGGTGGACAGTGGAACTCTTCAACCGTTACTAGTAACCCCCTCGAGTTTGGGCTCATATGGTTGGTTTGGAAGAGTGTCCTATACTTCTACCAATACACTTTTTGACGAGGGTCTGATGTTGGAGTCAGGAGGTGGACAGTGGAACTCTTCAACCGTTACTAGTAACCCCCTCGAGTTTGGGCTCATTTGGTTAGTTTGGACGAGTGTTCCATACTTCTACCAATACACATGGTGACGAGGGTCTGATGATGGAGTCAGGAGGTGTACAGTGGAACTCTTCAACCGTTACTAGTAACCCCCTCGAGTTTGGGCTCATTTTGTTGGTTTGGAAGAGTGTCCCATACTTCTACCAATACACTTGGCGAGGGTCTGATGATGGAGTCAGGAGGTGGACAGTGGAACTCTTCAACCGTTACTAGTAACCCCCTCGAGTTTGGGCTCATTTGGCTGGTTTGGACGAGTGTCCCATACTTCTACCAATACACTTGGTGACGAGAGTCTGATGATGGAGTCAGGAGGTGGACGGGGAACTCTTCAACCGTTACTAGTAACCCCCTCGAGTTTGGGCTCATATGGTTGGTTTGGACGAGTGTCCCATACTACTACCAATACACTTGGTGACAAGGGTCTGATGATGGAGTCAGGAGGTGTACAGTGGAACTCTTCAACCGTTACTAGTAGCCCCCTCGAGTATGGGCTCATTTGGTTTGTTTGAACGAGTGTCCTATACTTCTGCCAATACACTTTTTGACGAGGGTCTGATGTTGGAGTCAGGAGGTGGACAGTGGAACTCTTCAACCGTTACTAGTAACCCCCTCGAGTTTGGGCTCATTTGGTTAGTTTGGACGAGTGTTCCATACTTCTACCAATACACATGGTGACGAGGGTCTGATGATGGAGTCAGGAGGTGGACAGTGGAACTCTTCAACCGTTACTAGTAACTCCCTCGAGTTTGGGCTCATATGGTTGGTTTGGACGAGTGTCCCATATTTCTACCAATACACTTGGTGACGAGGGTCTGAAGATGGAGTCAGGAGGTGTACAGTGGCACTCTTCGACCGTTACTAGTAACCCCCTCGAGTTTGGGCTCATTTGGCTGGTTTGGACGAGTGTCCCATACTTCTACCAATACACTTGGTGACGACAGTCTGATGATGGAGTCAGAAGGTGGACGGGGAACTCTTCAACCGTTACTAGTAACCCCCTCGAGTTTGGGCTCATTTGGTTGGTTTGGACGAGTGTCCCATACTTCTAACCAATACACTTGGTGACGAGGGTCTTTTGATGGAGGCAGGAGGTGTACAGTGGAACTCTTCAACCGTTACTATTAACCCCCTCGAGTTTGGGCTCATATGGTTGGTTTGGTCGAGTGGCTCATACTTCTACCAATACACTTGATGACGAGGGTCTGATGATGGAGTCAGGAGGTGTACAGTGGAACTCTTCAACGGTTACTAGTAAACCCCTCGAGTTTGGGCTCATATGGTTGGTTTGGACGAGTGTCCCTTACTTCTACCAATACACTTGGTGACGAGGGTCTGATGATGGAGTCAGGAGGTGTACAGTGGAACTCTTCAACCGTTACTAGTAACCCCCTCGAGTTTGGGCTCATAGGGTTGGTTTGGACGAGTGTCCCTTACTTTTACCAATACACTTGGTGACGAGGGTCTGATGATGGAGTCAGGAGGTGTACAGTGGAACTCTTCAACCGTTACTAGTAACCCCTTCGAGGTTGGGCTCATTTGGTTTGTTTGGACGAGTGTCCCATACTTGCCGAACGCAAAAGTATGAAACAGACATACCATCTGTTCAAATTGATTTTGAAAGAGACGGCGTACACCTTATCCATCCTAAAGCCATACAGTTTCCAGCAAAGTTTAATTATGGAACAGCTGAGAGACGGATGTTACCGATAATTTTGTCATGGGCCTCCACTGTCCATAAAATGCAGGGCAGTACTGTTGACCGTGCTGTCGTGTATTTGGGCTCCAGACTATTTCAGGAGGGTCAAGCGTATGTTGCATTGAGTCGCGTAAAGTCTTTAGAAGGGTTATGTATTGAGGAGCTTGATTGTGAATAATTGACAGGTAAGAAACCGAGTAACAAAGATGCAATGAGAGAGTTGTAAAGGATGACGAGTTTACGTAATGAATGATACGAGCCAAAAATCAAACTAAAAACGTGTAAATAAAAAAATAGGTAAAAAAACTTTTAAGTTAAACGGTTTTATTAAAAATAAAAAACTAGAAAAAAAACAGCTGTACAAAAAACTAGAAAATAATAAGGACACAAGCCTGGGCCTTCTTAAGATTTTACGTCTGGGTAAGAAATCGTGCAATACTAGCGTGCTGTCTTCTCATGTCGGATGCCAAAGGGCACATTGTGTCGCTGCGTCAGCGGAATAAGTAATAAATTGAGACTTTTAACAGACTAATATAAAAACGTGGGGCGTATAATATGCGTAATAAATAACATGCGCCCCACGTTTTTATATTAGTCTGTTAAAAGTCTCAATTTATTACTTATTCCGCTGACGCAGCGACACAATGTGCCCTTTGGCATCCGACATGAGAAGACAGCACGCTAGTATTGCACGATTTCTTACCCAGACGTAAAATCTTAAGAAGGCCCAGGCTTGTGTCCTTATTATTTTCTAGTTTTTTGTACAGCTGTTTTTTTTCTAGTTTTTTATTTTTAATAAAACCGTTTAACTTAAAAGTTTTTTTACCTATTTTTTTTTTAGGTTTTTACTTCACATTGACGGAGGTAATACAGTTTTAGGTGTTTTTTGAATAAGGGAAATAACTATAAAAGGGCCGTTTTTAAATGTTCCTAGAACACTTGCGGCATTACCCCGCTGGATAGCAAGGCTTACCCTTTCAATGAAGTGGGCCCTTGATTGCGGGACACCAGTTGCCAGCAGAGGCCCAAGCCTCTTCAAGAAGCTTTTGGCATCACTGCTCCACGGACCGAGGGTTTCAATCGCAAACGCAACAATAAACAATTAATAGATAGTAATAAATCCACATTTTGATTCTAATTCATTTCAATTTAAGCCAATGTGGAGTAGACTAGTCAACAAAATTGCCTCACGATTTAGTTATCTTTGCCTGTAAAAGCGAAATGATCTTTTGAAATACTGTAAATATGGCGAGAGCACGAATAAACTAAACAAGAGTTGAAAACTATTAAAATGAGCACCACCGCAAAATCTAGATGGTGTCCTGCCAACACGAACAAAGACCGAGTTACTACAGTAGCTACGTGCTGGATTACACACAGTTATCAATTTGAAATTAGAATGCTTCGTTTACTTTCGTACTAATCTGATGATTTTGATTTACATAATTTATCTATCCAATGATGATTTACCAAAATGTACTAAAACCTACCTAGTTACACATTTACATGCAGAGAAAATTAATGTGTGCACAGAAATTAAGGTTAAATAACAGCACAATATTAGACTTAAATAATTGATTGTTAGGCAACGCTGGGCGCGGTCAGTTCTTGAATGGGTGACCGCTCGACCGTTGGAGGCTGACCGTGGCTCGGATTCCACGTAAAACTGTAGGTCCCTTCCCTTCCTACCTTACTCGGTGGTAGGGTTCAACCCAACCGGGTTGGTACTACCGTACTGAATGAAACGTCGGTCGAAACGGTTACGTAAATAGTTTGTGTTTTCCGTCCAGTTCAGTGTAGCCGGCACGATCGAAGGGAAGCACTGACATGGCACCTATTTCACCCGGTGTTATGGGCTGACATCACGGATGTTGTAGGTGATGTAGCCAACCGTGTCAGTTTCCATAAAAAAAAGACCTTGCTAATCTGCAAAGGTGGTATTTGTAGAATATGATCTCTTTCAGTTAACACTGTGCAGTACCCGACAGTAAATAACGAGTTTTAAAAAGAGACAATCCGGTTGTAGAGCGTCGTCCCTGTCGCACAGAGACGTGCGAGTTCGTGCGACAGAGACGACGCTCTACAACCGGATTGTGGTTTTCTAAAGCTATGTTCATTATTTACTCCTGGGTACTGTATTACTGTGGTATGTTCGGAGAGATATTGACCTCAAACTTCTCCTCAACAATCCACACTGACGGAGTAAAGTGTCTCGCGTATCCATAAAAAAAAACAGAGGGCGATACAGTGTGCGAATGCGACGAGTGTCCTCGGGAAAACTAAACTTCATCCCAGTCTAAATTTTAGTGATTTTTTTTATGTAGTTATACATACATACATACTTACCACACGCTGTATTCCGATAATCGGGGCAAGCAGCGTAGTCTGTGTTGTGCTGCAAGTACTCTAGTAAATTACAGCACAACACCGATCGCCAAATTTAGCAAAGTATTAGGACAAGATAACTATCAAGCAGCAAGTAAGACACTAAGACCCACCTCTTATGTATATAGTTACAGGTAAGTTTTCATTTTCTGTTATAACAAATTATTGTTTACATATTAAATAAATTATTTTCACCCCCATGACATGTTATTGTCATTACTATAAATCTTGAATTCACCGGACGGACGTTTTTTCCTTTTTTATTCGAAAAATTAACTTATGCACTTTTGAATTTGGAACCACAGACGTCTCGCAGCTTTAAGCTATTCGATCTTATGTTCTAAGTACCCGATCTTTAAATAAATAGATTGTTCTAATAGACAAACTGATAATACAGCATTCTTGCGCCGAATGGATAGCAGTCAGAACTAAGACTAAGTGGCATGGCGTTGACGTGTGTGACGATCTTCGAGAGGGTCGTGACACGCTGCCGACTTCGTGTCTAACCGCAGCGACGCTGATACATTACTTACGGGATACTATCACACTTTGAAAGGCTCGTTTCCAAGCGGTAAAGGATCAGCACAAGAGGAGTGCGTTCGCCAACATTTCAATCAATACTACTCGTAATAATAAATCTGTAAGCGATGGACATGGAGTAAGTTACTTTGTTTTATGATATATGTATGATACTAAAACTAAATTGACGATTTTTAGAAATCTTTTCTGTATGTATGTATGTATGTATGGGAGTGGATGGATGAGAAGAGCGGAAGACCGCGTGTGACTTGGGAGAGGCCTATGTCCAGCAGTGGACAGATACAGACTGATGATGATGATGTTCCACCATAACTCTTAAACCGATCAACTGAATTCGATGGAACTTCGTACAAGCACATTTAACTATACGGGACACAGTATAGGCTGAATTCAGTTCCGGTTACGCCAATATGCGGCTCTCAATCTCATGCAAACCGAATTTTTTCGCTCGCCCAAATAAAGGCACGGTAGCGGGCTTACTTACTTACTTCTTTTTAAATACGAATTTCACGCGAGGGAAGCCGCGGGCAAAAGCTAGTACAATATAAATGTGTAGGTCCATTCCCTTCCCCCTTATGTGGTAGGCTCAAATTGTACCCAACTGGGTTGATTCCACCGTCTGGATGAACATAGATGGTCGCATAGCTGTGTTCACCTCTAATCCAGTATAGCCAAAAATGCAAAGGGAAGTCTCCGGTATGGCACCTACCTTCTCAGCGGTTATATTGGCTGGTCGGAGCATGTCTCTCTAACCCCACCGACTCAACCACTCATATTGGATTTCATTAAAAAATAGCATCACGCTCGTTTCCCAGTGGGGTGGGCGCAGACAACGTGGGATCCCCGCGTGCCACGATCCGATCACGACAAGAATTTCAATTATCTCCCAGAATAAAAAACAACTGGCCATTAAAAAACTCATATCTCCGCATAGTTCATCATCGCATGATTTCCGCGTGCGGAAGTATGGAGAAGGCTTTCACGGAGTCGCGTGACCGCTCCCGCTCCCGCCTCGTTAGCCGCTGACGTGACCGCTACGAGCTTGAATATATTGTGGCCATTACCTAATATTACTCATAATTCCACCTGGCCACACAACGGGCAGATTTGTCATACTGTTACCATTTTTGACAAGTACTTAAGTGACTCAAGTGCTAATGGGCGGGCCCATGTCTGTCGCAGAGAAGATGCTAGATGGAGCAATGGCTGTATCTTATTGTCCGAAGGACCAAGATGCTAGATGGAACAATGGCTGTATCTGATTTTCCGATGGACGTAGATGCTAGATGGAACAATGGCTGTATCTGATTTTCCCATGGACGAAGATGCTAGATGGAGCAATGGCTGTATCTGATTGTTCGAAGGACCAAGATGCTAGATGGAGCAATGGCTGTATCTGATTATCCGAACGATGAAGATGCTAGATGGAGCAATGGCTGGATCTGATTGTCCGAAGGACCAAGATACTAGATGGATCAATGGCTGTATCTGATTGTCCGATTGACGAAGATGTGAGATGGAGCAATGGCTGTATCTGATTGTCCGAAGGACCAAGATGCTAGATGGAGCAATGGCTGTATCTGATTGTCCGAAGGACCACGATGCTAGATGGAGCAATGGCTGTATCTGATTGTCCGAAGGACCACGATGCTAGATGGAGCAATGGCTGTATCTGATTGTCCGAAGGACCAAGATGCTAGATGGAGCAATGGCTGTATCTGATTATCCGAACGATGAAGATGCTAGATGGAGCAATGGCTGGATCTGATTGTCCGAAGGACCAAGATGCTAGATGGAGCAATGGCTGTATCTGATTGTCCGAAGGACCACGATGCTAGATGGAGCAATGGCTGTATCTGATTGTCCGAAGGACCAAGATGCTAGATGGAGCAATGGCTGTATCTGATTGTCCGAAGGACCACGATGCTAGATGGAGCAATGGCTGTATCTGATTGTCCGAAGGACCAAGATGCTAGATGGAGCAATGGCTGTATCTGATTTTCCGATGGACGTAGATGCTAGATGGAACAATGGCTGTATCTGATTTTCCCATGGACGAAGATGCTAGATGGAGCAATGGCTGTATCTGATTGTTCGAAGGACCAAGATGCTAGATGGAGCAATGGCTGTATCTGATTATCCGAACGATGAAGATGCTAGATGGAGCAATGGCTGGATCTGATTGTCCGAAGGACCAAGATACTAGATGGATCAATGGCTGTATCTGATTGTCCGATTGACGAAGATGTGAGATGGAGCAATGGCTGTATCTGATTGTCCGAAGGACCAAGATGCTAGATGGAGCAATGGCTGTATCTGATTTTCCGATGGACGTAGATGCTAGATGGAACAATGGCTGTATCTGATTTTCCCATGGACGAAGATGCTAGATGGAGCAATGGCTGTATCTGATTGTTCGAAGGACCAAGATGCTAGATGGAGCAATGGCTGTATCTGATTATCCGAACGATGAAGATGCTAGATGGAGCAATGGCTGGATCTGATTGTCCGAAGGACCAAGATACTAGATGGATCAATGGCTGTATCTGATTGTCCGATTGACGAAGATGTGAGATGGAGCAATGGCTGTATCTGATTGTCCGAAGGACCAAGATGCTAGATGGAGCAATGGCTGTATCTGATTGTCCGAAGGACCACGATGCTAGATGGAGCAATGGCTTTATCTGATTGTCCGAAGGACCACGATGCTAGATGGAGCAATGGCTGTATCTGATTGTCCGAAGGACCAAGATACTAGATGGATCAATGGCTGTATCTGATTGTCCGATTGACGAAGATGTGAGATGGAGCAATGGCTGTATCTGATTGTCCGAAGGACCAAGATGCTAGATGGAGCAATGGCTGTATCTGATTGTCCGAAGGACCACGATGCTAGATGGAGCAATGGCTGTATCTGATTGTCCGAAGGACCAAGATGCTAGATGGAGCAATGGCTGTATCTGATTTTCCGATGGACGTAGATGCTAGATGGAACAATGGCTGTATCTGATTGTCCGAAGGACCAAGATGCTAGATGGAGCAATGGCTGTATCTGATTGTCCGAAGGACCACGATGCTAGATGGAGCAATGGCTGTATCTGATTGTCCGAAGGACCACGATGCTAGATGGAGCAATGGCTGTATCTGATTGTCCGAAGGACCAAGATACTAGATGGATCAATGGCTGTATCTGATTGTCCGATTGACGAAGATGTGAGATGGAGCAATGGCTGTATCTGATTGTCCGAAGGACCAAGATGCTAGATGGAGCAATGGCTGTATCTGATTGTCCGAAGGACCACGATGCTAGATGGAGCAATGGCTGTATCTGATTGTCCGAAGGACCAAGATGCTAGATGGAGCAATGGCTGTCTCTGATTGTCCGAATGACCAAGATGCTAGATGGAGCAATGGCTGTATCTGATTATCCGAACGATGAAGATGCTATATGGAGCAAGGGCTGTATCTGATTCATCCACCGTGTAAGATTTTTGTAATGAAAACATTAATAAAAATTATGAGAAGCGTTGGCAAGCCTCCAGCGAGATGATCAAACGACATCCGGGAAACAGCGGCACGACTCGCACGAGGTGGGCCTAAGAACGCTCTGGTTGGAAGAAAGAGGAGATACGTACAGTACGTACGTCAGTAAATAAAAGCTTTAGAAAGATACATTCCGGTTGTAGAGCGTCGTCGTTCGTGCGACAGGGACGACGCTCTACAACCGGATTGTCTCTTTCTAAAACTCGATGTTCATTATTTACTGCCGGCTACTGTACGTCCAACAGTGGACACGTGCTGAAAAGAAATAGAACAAAGAAGATGAAGGAAAGTATTTTATGAATTAAGGAAGATTTTAAGAATTGTAACCAAAAAGTTGTTGGAGATAACTAATAGATTAAATTAGTCATGGATATATTGTGAGAATTGTTCGACCTTGTTGTTGTTGTTGTTGTTTGCTGCCCAGCCTCTTGGGAAGACGGGTGGGCCATTCTCCGCACTGAGACCTCAAGACGGTCCGTTGTACGTTGTTGTTCGACCTTGTTCGACCTTATTGATAATCTTATTAATTTTTCGGTCTTTTTATTTATTAGAATGCTGGTTTAATCGGGATGGTTGTTAGCTATGTTTGTATTCAAATAATCAAGTAATTAAGTAATAAAAAAATTCATTATCTTAAAGTGGACCGATTTGCATGCGGTTTTTTTTAAAAAGCTTGAAATAAAAGATAAATTAAGTACAAATTTAAAATATTCCCGACCCTTAAAAAGTTAAAAATATTTCCGTTTACTTACTTAAAGGAGTCGGGAGACTGCTATGTAAATAAAATATAAAAACTCACAGCTGCGCGGGAATTTACTTAGCGCTCCTCCGACTCCTTTAAGTAAGTAAACGGAAATTATTTTTGACTTTTTAAGGGTCGGGTTTTTTTTTATTTTTAATTTAACTTTTTGTTAAGTTAGGTTAGGTTATGTTAGGTAAGGCATACTCATATGACAAAAACTAAATTTCAAAGCTCGGTTCTTAGTTATAGAGCAAAATAAAAATAAAAATACGAAGGTTGATACTTCTACGACATGTATGTAGGTAGGTACAATTATTACACAACTTTCTCAAAGTGTATCTCTGAAACAAAACAACAGGCCGTCATTATCCCTATACTTTAAATTGTATACTGAGGTAGAGTCAGAAAAAAACATTGGTATACTCCGTCAACACATTATTCTAGTGCGTCTAATTTGTGCCTTTTTTTTAACTGATATGGTTGGCTACATCACCTGCAACATCCGTCATGTCAGCCCATGACACCGAGTGAACTAGTTTCCATGTCAGTGCTTCCCGTCATTTCATGTCGCCTACAATGAACTGAACGGAAAACACGAACTATTTACATGGCCGTTTCGACCGAGACGTTTCATTCAGTGCGATGTTACCAACCCGGGCGGGATGAACCCTACCACCTAGTAAGGTCACGAAAGGAGATTATAGTTTTACGTTGAATCCGAACCACGGTCAGCCTCGAGCGGTCACCCATCCAAGTACTGACCACGCCCAGGTTTTTTTTTTTTTTTTTTTTTTTTTTTTTTTATCGAAACTGACACGGTTGGCTACATCACCTACAACGTCCGTGATGTAAGCCCATAACACCGGGTGAACTTGGTGCCACGTCAGTGCTTCCCTTCGGTCGTGCCGGCTACACTGAACTGGACGGAAAACACAAACTATTTACATAGCCGTTTCGACCGACCTTTCATTCAGTGCGGTGGTACCAACCCGGGCGGGTTAAACCCTACCACCTAGTAATATAAGAAGGGAGTCATATCCCAGGTGTGCTTAACAAGAGTCGACCGACCGCAGCACTAAGCTACCGAGGCTGACAAAGGCTCCTTTTCGTAAGGTATGTGAGTGGATTATTAGGGTTCCGTAACCAAATAGCAAAAATGAAACCGGTGAAATAAAAAAAAAAAATTGGCGGTGGCACTCCATAAGTAAAAAAATGTGCAATGAAATTTTTTTTCGAAATTTTCCACATATAACCACAGTATGGTGGATGTAAATATGGTTTAGGAATACCCTAGCGGACAGCAATAAAGTAAGAACCGAATAACATTTAAAACTGGTTCTCGAAAGTGTGAAATAAACTTTAATATACCAACCACACATACTATTGTTATATTTTCTTTATTTCACATTTTTATACAAATTCATATTAATTTTACACATATTATACTATAAAAAGTAATAAAAAACGGTAATACCACCGGCGATTAATTATTAAATGGACGTAATTATCTCTGAATTACACATATTGTATGGCAGTCATTGTACACTACTAATTTATTTATTTATTTATTTATATATTACATTGTTACTACAGAGCAAGCCCCAAAATTTAACAATGCACAATCAGAATCTATTTAAAAGTTAGCTCAACGTATCTCACCGCGTACTTTTGAAATACTTCAGTATTGCAGTTGAAGACGTCTAAATCCGGAAACATGACCAACATTCGGTTGAGTGCGGTCAGCGCCCGGTGAATTGGAGGTATACTTTTGTTTGCTGTCTGTACCTAGAAGTAAATCGAGATTAGGCGAAATGATACGATTATTCCGCCTCTATTAAATGTTCGTTAGGACCCGACGGAGCAGACAAGCGGTTTCAAGCCGTCTTGTACGAAATTATGGTTAAATGTGAGAAAATATTTCGTACAAACTTTAAAATACGAAATTGTACTTTATTGCACACAATTTAAAGAAAAACTGTAGATTTAAAGATACAAAGAAAATAAACCATTATGCAAAGGCGGACTTATCACTATATGTAATTTATTTCCAGTCAACCTTTATTGTGATAAACATATTATACATTTGTTTATTGGTGGTAAAATACTTTACATAATACATTTAGTTTTAGTTAAACTAGTGAAATAAAAAAAAAATACAGACAAAACAATAAATTAAAAAAAATCTATTATTAAATCAGAACATATTGCCCAGGTTTTTTAGACAAACATCCAAATAACTTTTCGAAAAATTATCTGAGTGCTATAAAGAAAACATAATAACATTATTTAATATCTAGCCAAATTGAACGATTAAAATTACTGTGATTAAAAAACTAATATTGAAAACTATAAATTCGAAAAAACTGGACAAACAAAACTTGACAAACAACAAAAACAAAGGGAAGCACTGACATGGCACCTAGTTCACTAAGGTGTCATGGGCTGACATCACTGGTGAGGTAGCCAACAGTGTCATCATAAAAAAAATAAGTAGGTACAAGACCTCATTCTATCAACAAATTCAAAAAAATATACGTTCCACGAAATACGCCGCAGACGATTCCACAACAAGGAAGTTTGTTCTAGTAAGACCGGGGCGTTGCCGAAATTTGAACTCGTCAATCATTCTGTCTGGTTGTCTATTACCACGAACCCAGACTAATCTCTCGAGGTTAGGCAAACTTACATTCTTCTTGTCCGTACTTACCTACATTGTAGGTACTATTGCGTAAAGTGTAGAGCATGCAGTGCGTACCTACTTATGAAGTTCAGCTGTCTTTGCCTTTCAAATTGAAGAGTCATTTGGAAAAACAACCAATGTAATTTTTTGGCCGAACAGTTTTCTTTTTCGCTCTATGGATTCCATTGGAAAAACAACCAATGTCGAAGTGGATTGTGGGAAAAACAACAAAACTCAACTGACACAAATTTCTTATTTTCCTATAAAATTTATTGTTCATTGTGTAACTTATGCTGAAAGACCTTTAATTGCATTATCGAAATAAATATGGTCATTAAATAAATGTCATATTTATATGCCCATTTTACAAAGTTAGAAAAGTCTCTCTCTCCTGGAAAGTTTGTCGAAAGTGACAATGGTTGTTTTTCCAAATGGCTCCTCAAATTGATATATAATATATACCTTAGATTTATTAATAGGTCTCTATGTACATATTAAAATAGTATAGAATAGAAATGCTTTTGGCACACAAAAACACAAACAGAGATACAGTTGTGTTTTCCGTCCAGTTCAGTGTAGCCGGCACGACCGAAGGGAAGCACTGACGTGGCATCAAGTTCACCCGGTGTTATGGGCTGACATCACGGATGTTGTAGGTGATGTAGCCAACCGTGTCAGTTTCCATAAAAAAAAATACATAAGACAGAATATAACATACAGAAGAGAAATAGAAATTAATAACAATGCTTCACACAGAAACAAGAGAACAGTAGCGTGCAAAGGCGGACTTTAAGTGATTTCTTCCAGTCAACCTTAGGGTGATCAGAGTAAGTGAAGAAGAAATATGGCAAGGGTAGTGCAGACATTATAATTATATTATAATGAGAAATAGATGTATCTTCGTCTTGTCAACACAACTTGTTCAATGGTTCGGAGTTAATGTAAAACCGTTCATAACTCTCTTTCTGTCTCTTCACCTAGATTCTAGATAGACGCAAAACAGAAAATGAAGAAAAAAAAAACGTACCGACCATGATTCGAACCTGGAACTCCGGCTCCGGCATAAGATTCAATATGGAATCTTGCCAGTTGACTGAACGCAGTAGTTTGCGTCATATAATAGAAGATGCATTTGTTTGATGCAAATTTAGAGAGAATACGTCATTCTACCAGGTGGCGGAATTGGCGGCTCAAGCTGGAGTTCCAGGTTCGAATCCTGGTCGGGACGTATTTTTTTATGTGTTTTTATGATAAATATTTATGGTAGACTATAAGCGATGTTGTTATGTGGCTAGTCACTAAAATACTTGTAGGTAATAATAAGCATCAAAAAAAATACTCTGCGAAGTTTCTTGTCAGTTCTTCTTCGTGATTATGACCAGTTCGAGTGCAGTCTAACTGCCATAAGAATGCTCAATTAACAATACAATTTAATTTAATTTATTTTACTATACTACCTTAAAACTATTTTAATTGCAGAAGAAGCGTCAGAGGTGGGCTAAATCAATAGTACCGTAAAGTCCCGTTTTTTAGGTTTCCGTATCTCGTACGGAAGCCTATTACTAAGCCTACGCCGTCTGTCTGTCTGTCTGTCCTACTGCTGTATCTTTGGAACCGTAATAGGTTGCCGGTTGAAATTTTTACGGAATATGTGTTATTACTTATTATGGTGGATATAACAACAAATAATAAAATATAGAAAAGGTCAAAAATTAAGGGGGGTCCCCATACAAGAAACGTGTTTTTTTTTTCAAAAAAATTTGGTGGTCCGGAAGCCTAGTTGCGCGAATCCGACTCGCACTTGGCCGGTTTTTCTGCCTACGTGTTGCGTGTGTTCTACGTTTATGTGCGTCTATAATCTCAGTTGTATTATTTTGTCTTGTGTGCGTGAACTGCATCTTGACCTAATGCCGCTTTAAGCCATCACCATTGCGACAAAAATAAGACTCACCGTGTATATATCTAGTTCTATTCTCAGTCTCCACGAACAAATAAATAAAAACGGATCGACTCACACACGTGTAATTATAAAGATATTAACGGTGCGGGCCCTCACCTCGGCGCTTAGGTGAAGGTCACATTTTGGGTCAGCTCTTGGTTTTGTTTGCCTGTTGTTGTGTGGACACATTGCGGTTTAAGGAATAGTAGGACATTGTATTGTCTTAAATGTTGTGAATCATGTTCACTTTGTTGCATTTTGTTTATACTTCCTCGTCTGTATCTCCTCCCCTCACTATGTATGTCTTGTCTATGTATCTATGTATTGTCTTAAATGTTGTGAATCATGTTCACTCTGTTGCAATTTGTTTATACTTCCTCGTCTGTATCTCCTCCCCTCACTATATATGTCTTGTCTATGTATCTATGTATTGTCTCAAATGTTGTGAATCATGTTCACTTTGTTGCAATTTGTTTATACTTCCTCGTCTGTATCTCCTCCCCTCACTATATATGTCTTGTCTATGTATCTATGTATTGTCTCAAATGTTGTGAATCATGTTCACTCTGTTGCAATTTATTGATACTTCCTCGTCTGTATCTATTCCCTTTACATTTTGCCTGAACAATTGAAATAAAATGAAAATATACTTTATTGTACACAATTATAATATAAAAGACTCACAAAAGGCGAGTTTAATGCTTTGCGGCATTCTTTACGAACTGCCCTTTGGGACGCGCAGGGGCAGACAACGCAGTACAAAAGAATGGACAGTAGTTTGAAATATAAATACATAATTTAAATGGACAAATTGTACATACTCGTAGATACATACTAAGCATATATAATTACATATATAAAATAAGAAAATAAATATTGTAATATTTAATGTTTTATCAATGGTTATGTCGGTGTGGTGACCGACGCGCCAAGTCTTTCTTCTTTCAGCAAATAGGGCAAGTTAGCCATTCAAAGGGACAACGCAGCCAGCGTATTGGGTACTGTGGCGGAGCCGGCTGAGTTGGACGAAATTTTTTATTTTATTTAGTTTTTTTTATTTAAGTTAATTTAATTTAATTAGTTTGAATCATTATGTCGTTTTACTATCCAATAAATAAACTCATTTCATGGTTAATAAATAATGTAACATAACAATTGAATGCACCTGAAATATTATGCATTTGGTTCGCAGGAATTTGGTTAAGGAACTAACTATCCGTTTCTTCGAGGATTTCGTAGGAACTATCCTGTCGATTGCCAGCTAGTGCGGACAGACGACCCAAAAAGGTATCCGGAAGTAGATGGATGAGAAGAGCGAAAGAGGAGAGGCCTTTGTCCAGCAGTGAACCGATACGGGCCAATGGTGATGAAGATTATTTCATAGTTTATTTTTCTATTAAACTGTATTGAACAACTTTTATTTGAAATTTGAATAATTTTCCACTATTTTAGAGAGACGCCGTGCGAACTAATGATACTTTCACAATCTTGTTTGAACAATAGCTTTAACTATTTGAATAATAAAAGAGTAATAAATACATATTTTTTACCGAAACTAATATTACATAAAAAACTACTCTACACACAATAGGGCACTTTACGTGGCAGAAAACTTATTGATAACCTTCGTCATAATTCATAATTGAATAAAGTACCCTCTGAGATTTGGCACATAGGATCTTAGCAAAAACTCGTATCTCGTTAAAAATAAATACACAACATCCATTGAATAGTGTACCTTAGGACGAGAGAAAAATGTTTTAATTCGCATGTAAACAAAGATGAACTTGTGTCCTCCAAGTTTTCCTGACGATAAGTTTTGCCGTTATGCAATAAATTCTTCAGTATCAGTTGATATAATTTGAAAAAAGAACTTTAAAGTCTTCAGCTTAAGATTGAAATCTGCTTGCACGCTAGATGTCGCTTATGTTGAACTGTTGAAGTAAGGAAAATGCACATAATAGGCATACGTTATAGGCGAGTGAGCAAGTGTGTCGTTGAAGCTAAGGCTAGTTAAAATTAAGTATGCCAATAACATAATTGCATAAGGAGTTCTACATGATTGCGTTAGACCTTGGCTCAAGCACAGGTTTCCCGATGCATTTTCGAGTTAAGGTTTCTTTTTTTTTCTCTGACTCTCATTTGCTCATTGTACTTAGAGCAAGTTAGGTATTTGGCTGTCTGTGTTCGCCACGCCCACTCCCCACCAACGCAAGAGGGACAGCTGCACTTCTCAGCTATTATACCTATAAATTACGTCAAAATTGTCTTTCGGGGCTTATGTTTTCCCGACCGAAAAAATGGGCTAAGGTTAGCCTTATCCGATTTTTTAAATTATTTTTGTTGTTTTAATGAAGACAATCTACGTACCTGTACTTTGATTTTGTTTTATATCGAAATAATAATTAAAAAAAAAAACTTAATGAACTTCGTGATTTGGAGGGATAGGGATACAAGTAAAAACTTCCAAATAATTTTGGACGAAACATCTTACCAGAATCAATACAGAAAATTAAGCTAATTCATAAAATTACTTATTCACCATTCATGAATTCGAGCAATATAATTTCCCCGTCATTAATGGTTTGCATTACGCAAGCCGGCGTCAGACAGACGGACAGACGGACAGACCGACAGATTTAGAGGAAGCGCGATTACGTGAAATCGTTCCAATTTACTGAGAATTATGTAATTTGACTGAACAACGATGATTTGACGTAACCACCGGATAAACTGATACTGGCATCAAGCGTGTATTTATTGAAATGGCCGAGAAAAGGAAATATATTGTAAAAGTACGGTTCATTCAATACAATTTTTAAATTTGCTAGTTTATTATTCTATAGTTGATTCTTCGTCATGACTTTTAGGATTCCGTAGCATCACCGTAGTCTGTCTGTCACAGACTGTAAACTCCTAAACCGTTCGAGCGATCTTCTTGAAACGTGTAATGTTTATAGGTTCTGGACAGGCAACAATGTTTCACTGGTCACCAATGTCAGGGGTCCTTAACCAGAATTTGTATGGGCCTCAAAAATTAAGCTTAAAAAAATATTTGTCTAATAGGTCGAGTTGTATATTCTAAGCCTTCTATTTTTTATGTAATCCGGTATGGGTGGCTGAGTCGGAGGGGCCAAAGCGCATGCTCCGACCAGCCAATATCACCTCCGAGAAGGTAGGTGCCATACCGGAGACTTCCCTGTATTGCTGGCTATACTGGATTAGAGGAGAACACAACCGAGGTTGCTATGCGGCCATCTTACATCCACTACGGTGGTACCAACCCAGTCGGCTACAATTTGAGCCTACCACCTAGTAAGGAGCAAGGGAAGGGACCTACAGTTTTACACCGGTTCCGAACGGTGAAGCAGCAGGTGTAGGTATGCACGTAAATTTTTTCGTCAGAAAAAACTCATTGGTACACGCTGACCGGATTCGAATCGCGGACCTCTCGCATGAGAAGCCGATGCCCAAACCACTCGGCCACCCGCCGCTCTTTAATATTATGATGATGTACTACATTTACGATACAATATAAATTAAATATGTTACAAAATTAAATTTAAGGTCTGCTATTAAAATTTTTGAACATAAAAAATACATTATAAATCAATAAAACAATGGCAACCGTGGACGGGGGTCGAAGGAGAACTGATCACATTCTTGGTACTTCAAACGAAACCTTACCAAACTACCTATTATTAATTCATCATAGAGTATTTACACGTTAAATTGAAGTCAAGGCTTTGCTTGAATATGCCACAGCAGTTATCGTCAATAAACAAGAGGTAAGTACTTATATAAAATGTTAAACATCTCATTGTATTATCTACAAGCGAGTTTTTGTCATCGTTCTAACGTATTGAAATTCAATAGTTAGTATTTTAATTATTCTCCGATAATTGCCGAGGCAGGCAGATGCACTGCAATTGTCCCCAGAGTCATGGGAAAAATTGTCAAGGATCTTTGCTGGTAGGTAGAGGAGGATGACTTTTTATGAGACCTAACACGGCTGACTAAATCGTCTCCTAGACCAGCGGTTCCCAAAAGGTGTTCCGCGGAACCCTGCGGTTCCGCGGAAGGGTCACAGGGGTTCCGTGGGTTACAGACGGAAAAAGCACAAAACGCTCTTCCTAATCAAAAACGTGTAATAATATATTTTTAATTTCGAACTATAGTCTTGCTATTCAAATCAAACATGATAATCCGCCAACAATTTAGTATCAAAAATTTGGTATAGGTCTTAGTAAATTTAAGCTAATTAACTTTTTTAATTGACTTGGGTGTTCCGCCAACAGAAGGACGATAATTTAGGGTTCCGTAGACAAAAATAATTGGGAACCGCTGTCCCAGACGCATGATGTCAGCCAATTAGGTACATCATCTTCTTGTCGGAGCAAGGTACCATTCCAGTGTACTTGTAATTTTATCCGTATACACTGAATATCGATGGAAAACATGTAAAATTCTAATAGTTGATTCTTGTACGCAAAGCATGTACCTACCTACCTTCATAATTCATCAATCCAAATTTAAAAAAAAGTTTATTGCAATTAAAAACGTACAGTAGGTAGTTCTTAATGCCTATGGAATTTTCCGACAGTCTACCTTTTATAACATATTCATACCAGGCTAGGTGCAACAAAACGTAATCTTGATTCACGCTTATGAAAAAATAATGCTACAAAAAATTTTAAAAATATATATATACACATGTATATACATTATAGTACAGAAATACAACGAATTAAAACTACCTACATACAATACAAATGTCTCAGAAGCTGGGGACACAGAAGGATATGAGGTTTAGGATTTGAGGAAATAGTCTTTCCACATTTCATGTACTATTTAATCGTGTGTGGCCCCGGTACTTGAAAAGAATAGGTTAATGGTGCATATCGTAAAAGTCGACTAAGGGATAAGGACATGGTGCTGTGCTAAAGGGAGACATTAGACCACCTCTCACCTTGGCACGGTCCTTTTACAGTCATGCAGTGGGCAGTCTTCGTGCCTCACTTGCTGCTTGATAGCATCTGGTCCTAACATATTGATAAACGTAGTGATGCGTGCTAAATTACCTAGGTTCTTGAAACTTGAAGTTAAATAAAAGCTTTTCAATTTTGTGTATACTGGATCGTGTACGTGTACGTGGATTTGCTACTACCTACTTACATTCCACTATATTGTCGAATCGCAAACATCCAAAGGTTGACTGTAAGAAATCTCTGTAAGGGATAAGTCCGCCTTTGCATCTTATGTAAATTTTCTAATGTATTTGTTACTGTTTAATGTTTACTGGAGAAATAAAGAATTTTCTATCTATCTATCTATCGTATAGTCACCAGAGCCAAAAGGATGTTAAAAATTTGCAGCTCAATCGGTTGGGTGGATCTGGTTTCAAATTTAGTTGCAATTTTTGACAAGATAAAGTTAATTATAAGGTTATAATTTTATTTTGCTATTTTGAGTATACTCGAATGCATTGTCGCCAGAACCAAAAGTCTGTGCAAAATTTCAGCTCAATCGGTTGAGTAGAACCATAGCCCACTATCATTGTCTCCTTCTACGGAGACAAGCCATGCTGCATCGTCATAGCCCCACTGCGACGTTGCTATCGCTTACTCGCTCTCGCTTGCCTACAGATAACAGGGCCGAGAGAGAAACATGAAATCGCTTACCCTTCATCGGGCGACCGACGAAATCTTCGTTTTCTCTCTCACTCCTGTCATCGGTAGGCAAGTGAGAGCGAGTAAGCGATAGCAACATCGCAGTGGGGCTATGACGATGCAGCATGGCTTGGTCTCCGTAGAGGGAGACCAATGATAGTCGGCTATGGTAGAACTGATTTATAATTCAGTTGCAAGCTTTGACTCATACTAATAAGTGAAGTTAAATAAATGCTTGTAAAATAAAATAAATATAATAGGATAGAAACTCTTTGTTGCACACAATGGAAGAAAAACAGTAAACGATAAGAAACAACAAATACAGGAGGCGCAAAGGCGGACTTATCGCTGCAAGTTGTTTCTGCAAGTCAACCTTTTGGTTTATGAGAAAAATAATTATATAGAAAGAAGAATGGGTAGTGCAAGCGAAAGGGAAGAGGAATACATGGTTTACTTCATAAATATACGTACATGTAACATACTTTTTTTATACAATACCTAAAATACAAACAGCATACATACACATACACATGTATAGAACATAAAAAACGACATACAAATACATAATACATACTATACTATATAATAATCCACAAATTAATAAAAAATTGATGCGACTTATACGTAAACAACAGGTGATATTATCGTAATAGGCAAAATTTTGAAAATCGCTCTTTCGCAAAAACATCGATAAATATAGAAATCTTAGAACCCACACGAAAACTCGCCGACTTCAACCAATAGCCGTGTCGAGTGCACCTAACCTAACCTAAACTAACGCTCTCTGATTGGTTGAAATCGCGGTTGAATTTTGGGTGAGTGAACGTGTGAGTGGTTCCCCGTATCGACACTGGTACTTAAATTACAACTACGAATATTACACTCAGTCGTCTCCAGTATACAGTGTGTACACTACAACAAGATCTACAAACAATACAAATCGACAAATTGCCTAATATCACGTATCAACGCAGCGTGGTATTAAATCTTAATTTGGGACACCCTACCCCGTTATTATAGCCGAGTAAGCGATAGCAACATCGCAGTGGGGCTATGACGATGCAGCATGGCTTGGTCTCCGTAGAGGGAGACCAATGATAGTCGGCTATGGTAGAACTGATTTATAATTCAGTTGCAAGCTTTGACTCATACTAATAAGTGAAGTTAAATAAATACTTGTAAAATAAAATAAATATAATAGGATAGAAACTCTTTGTTGCACACAATGGAAGAAAAACAGTAAACGATAAGAAACAACAAATACAGGAGGCGCAAAGGCGGACTTATCGCTGCAAGTTGTTTCTGCAAGTCAACCTTTTGGTTTATGAGAAAAATAATTATATAGAAAGAAGAATGGGTAGTGCAAGCGAAAGGGAAGAGGAATACATGGTTTACTTCATAAATATACGTACATGTAACATACTTTTTTTATACAATACCTAAAATACAAACAGCATACATACACATACACATCTATAGAACATAAAAAACGACATACAAATACATAATACATACTATACTATATAATAATCCACAAATTAATAAAAAATTGATGCGACTTATACGTAAACAACAGGTGATATTATCGTAATAGGCAAAATTTTGAAAATCGCTCTTTCGCAAAAACATCGATAAATATAGAAATCTTAGAACCCACACGAAAACTCGCCGACTTCAACCAATAGCCGTGTCGAGTGCACCTAACCTAACCTAAACTAACGCTCTCTGATTGGTTGAAATCGCGGTTGAATTTTGGGTGAGTGAACGTGTGAGTGGTTCCCCGTATCGACACTGGTACTTAAATTACAACTACGAATATTACACTCAGTCGTCTCCAGTATACAGTGTGTACACTACAAAAAGATCTACAAACAATACAAATCGACAAATTGCCTAATATCACGTATCAACGCAGCGTGGTATTAAATCTTAATTTGGGACACCCTACCCCGTTATTATAGCCAATAGCTGCGAGCATAGATACGCTAATATTGTTTTAATAGGTTCGGCTCACCCATTACTGCGGTGGTCGGTGTTTTGGTGTACACTGATTTTGTTTCTGGATTGTTTTGAGTCGTGTTAAGCCGACAAGAGGTTAAACTTTTGGAAAAAATTTCATATAGATGTCTCCATTATATTGAAATGTTCTTCTATTCGATTTTTGAATGGATTGTCGGTTGGATAGTCCCAGAATGCATTTATTATAGAGATTTTATTAAGGGCATATTATAACGCGGGAGCGAACAGGTTAAATAAGGCAAAGCCAAAAAAATTATTTTCAGTTTAAATGGGTTTTTAAATTACCGTGGTTGTTAAACATTATTTTTAAACAAAACAGCTTTACTCACGGTTCTTCGCGAGCTATGTGGCTCGACGTTTCAGGCCAAGCGTATGGCCCATCATCATGAGCACTCTGCCTGGTGCGACGGTTGGCAGAGAACTGTCAGATCTCCGTCCGTCGTTGACGAAGATTGTAGCTGTGGCCAGTGCGGGTAGTTTCCGTAGACGAGGGTTCAGGCATACATTTTCGCACGCAGCGATAGGCGATGTGAAACAGTAGGCTATTAAAGCCCGAAGGTAGGAACATTTTCTATGGAGTGATTTATCTGTTACGAAGTAACTATTAAGTAATCTGTGGTTCAGGTGCGTTCCGGATCTCGGCGGAGAGACAGAAAGCGCTGACGGTGTCCACTTCCGGCTGGTCGTGTCCGTCGTGTCTTCTTCTCTTGAGCGGCGCTATGACGTTTCGGGCCATACGCTTGACCCGAAATGTCGAGCCACATAGCTCGTGGAGAACCTTGAGTAAAGCTGTTTTGTTTCAAAATTATGATTTTCAGTTTCATTAAAGTTTATGAATATGATTAAAGTACAAAATTTAACATAACAAAAACTAATAATATGTACGTATAACATGAGGTCAACTCTCTAGACTGCGAGCGCAGGGTGTTGAAAGATTTAGAACTGCAGGATAAATCCGAGTTAGATTTCGAATAAACCAGATTTTAAAGATTGGGGAGCGGAGCGACGACAATGAAAATCAATAAACTTCACTCACAGGGGAGTGTTCGGAGGAGCTGTTCCATTCCACCTCCGCACTACGCGTACTGGATAGGGAATGCACCCCCATACCATCGACCTACCACGATCACGAAATCAACTGGTTGTGTAGGTCATTTAATCACAGAACCGGGAAAATGTAGAACACACTCCTTGCCCATCTATTTCCTCCCAATTACAGCTTGAGGTATTTCAAAAGAAGCGTTAAAAGGCTCCTGTCAGGCGGGCGGACATGGCATTTACAATCGCCGTGCATCACGGAATGCCCATGGGCATCGTTAGACACCTACTTGTACGTGTAACGATGCCAAAGTTCGCGCTTTCCGTAAAGAAAACAATATCATTTGGTATCACCAAAGTATACTACAAATTGATGAACCCTATAATGGGCGCGGCGAATTTCTACCATCCCGCTCGCCAATAAAACCTCGAACCCCACATTATTACATTACATTACAGAGAGATGCACCGCCGTATTTTGACAGGAGTTAATCCACCAAATGGCGGTCCATTTCACCCGCAGTTGGGGTTCCATTCTTACCTGCAATTTCTAACGTCAATGGGTGTAATGTACCGAGCGAGCAGCGGAGGGTTGAGACTATTGTTCCTTTGTTGTATGCGAAGTGCTCGTATGTATACAGGTATTTTTATATAGTGAAAACAGTGTGTGGAAGATATTTCTATACTTTCTAGTGCATTTTAAGACAAGACTATATAAAATGTTTCATGTCTATTTCATAAATAAAAAAAATACATGGTTTACATTTTTATTTAACGATTTGAATGGAAATACCGTGCTCAGTTTTTTAATAATTTTAAAAGTTTGTGACTTCGAAAGTAAATAATGTTTAATCATGAAAAATTTGGTAACTAAACATGTTAACGTGCCCTGGGAGAGGCCTATGTCCAGCAGTGGATCGATACAGGCTGATGATGATGATGATGATGAAACATGTTATACTAGTATCTTTTTAATTATTTTTTTTTACACATTATACGTATATTATTTTTCCATACACATGTAGATGAATAGATAAAGAATCCTTGATTGCTCTAAGAAACTTTCAACAGTAATAAGCACATTAGATAATTTACATAAAATGCAAAGGGGGACTTATCCCTTGAATATATTTCTTACAGTCAATCTTTGGATATTTGAGATTCGATTAATATTGTAGTTTTGTAATGGTAGTAGTTAAAAGTAAAAAGTTGAGTGTGAGAACTAAAGATAAAATAATTAATAATACATGTACGAGTACATGCTAGTTAAATAAAAGCCACACTTGTGTTAATAGATGCAAATTACTAAATTTTTAAAATATAATATACAAATAAATATACATAGATACATTTATAAATTTTTCCAATTTTTAAACACATAGGTATTATAGAGTATAAATTGTTTGTATGTGGTGTCTATGTTCTATACATGTGTATGCAAGTTTATTTTGTTTGTATTTTATGTATTGTATAAATACGTATGTATATTATATGTGGGTATATGGAACCCGTATATTTATAAAATAAAACATGTATTACTCCTTTCTTTCATTTGTACTACCCATACTTCTTTCTCTATAAATTGTATTCCTCACCACTCAAAGGTTGACTGGAAATAATAACTTGCAGTGATAAGTCCGCCTTTGCGCCTCCTGTATTTTCTACTGTTATTCTTTCAATTGTGTGCAACAAAAAGTTTCTGTTCTAATTTATTTAATTAATCTTAGTTTAATAAAAAGTAATACCACTTGATATATAGCCTTCATATATTGTGACTCACTCAAAGTAGTTTTAAACAATGCCAACCCTGCCATCCAAGCCTAACCCTGCGATGAGATGGGTCCACGGTACTTAACACCATTAGTTCCGCGCGTGTGGCCCTCCAATAAAGGCCACGTGGGTCCAACAGACCCGCGAGAATGGATCACGCGCGGTAGTGAGTAGTTTAGGGTTGATGCCGAATTAAAAATGTCCATTAATATTATTGGAAATGAGGACATTTAGGAAAGGAAATATTTTCTTTTTTGGACTTCAGATATAAGAAAATTTCTGGCTGTTCTTTTAACGGTGGCACGCGGAGAGTGAATTTATATAACATAACTCTTGATAAACAATTAATGTAAAAAAAAAAATTTACAAATCTGGTTGTCATGGTCACTCTTGAAACGAATAAAAAAAAATCATCTAACTTTGATGACTCACTGTGCCTGCAAATAATAATACTATTTCTTTGTTATTATTGTTGTAATTGCGCCACCTTCCTCATTTGCTGATTTAGGTGTTGTGTATGTCGTTACTTAGAAACTGAGCATTAACCATTTTCCCGGTACATGTTTCGTGTCGGTGACGTCATATTTTAGCTTAGATGCATCCCACCTTGTACCACATGCGTAAGAAGCGATTCCGCGTCAAAAATAATATTTTTGACGCGGAATCGCTTCTTCGGAATAGGAATTTAATAGTAAATCATATTATGATTTACTATTAAATTCAAACATTTATCTTTCATTACTCCAAATCGTATGCAGTAAGTTCACTGACCGCACCCGACAGGTATATAAAACATCGTTTCTAAAAAGACATGCAACAAAACGCAAATTAAATCGATCAAAATTAACCTCTTATCATATTGATTCGAACTGAAAGGATCCAGCGGAGCAACCTCTTCGAAGAATTGCGGCTAAAAAAAAGGAAGTTTCGCATATCAAATTGCACTGTTTAAACACTGTGCTACTTTTTTATTTTTCGGTCTACCTACCGGTTATCGTGTGTTCGTTTTTGAGCCGGTGTTGTGGCGTAAATTGGGCGTGACAATATTGCAACGTTAGGGTTTTGTGTCTCGTGGCGACAACAGGAACACTTATGAAAGCGGTTGAGTGTCCGTCCGTGTATGTCTGTCTGCGTGTCACAAATTCTAACTCCTAGTTTGAGGTATTTTTCTGAAGGCAGTGTGCATTAAATACAATTCAATCATTAAGGTGACTTGAGGCTGCGTCTGACTCGAATTTCAAGAAGTTTACCACCAATAGGTATTGATCACCTGACAGATTCAGTTTTAATATACTTCATCTATCAGTGCAGATCAATAGCTTTTTGAAAACACGATTTGATTAACTTCGCTCGATAGAAAAAAATCATGAACATGCCTCTGAATTTAGTTATAAAAACGCATCGTATTTAAGGCAACGTGACCAAATCAAGGCTTTGGAAAAAATATATTTTATTTGTTGAATATATATCTAAATCCGTAGGTTTTTACTTTTTTGTTTCGATCCATAGTTTTGGATTAAAAAATTTTTTATTTTTTTTTTTATTGATTGTGTTGCATCCTACTCCAACCAGCAAAAGCGGCGCCTTAAAAGAGTAGTACGTGTGAATACGGATTGACAGGGCCTTATGGGATATCAAGAGTTCTCATAATAATGGCGTTAGAGTGAGGCCCAAAATAAACATATGTATATCAAGCTGTTTATTTGAAATGAAAAGCTCTTATCAAGCGTAGATTAGTATTTAGCCATATTTAAATATATGGTCTTCACCATCCACTCACATGGTTAGCCAGCATGAAAACTGATGACTGTGAAAATGCGCGCGTTCAGGAGTAAGTGTTGCGTTACAATGTAAGATTGTGAAACAGTATAGTGCGAGAGAGAATTGTTTTTGTGAGCAAAGAGCGCAAATTATCATCGTGTCGTTCGTAGACAGTCATGTCGTTTTAATGTTCGTGTCTATTTACTTCTTCGAACGTATGCTCATTAATAATGCGATGTCAACGGATCCTTAACGCTCAAATAACGTTCGTACTTGGCCAGTTTTTGTTTATTTTCGGAGTCTTAAGTGTGTGAAAATGAGATGGATTAATTAACCCCGTTCTTATGGAGTTCAGTTCTCCATCCTTTCTCGACTCGGTCGCGTGTAGCGTCGGGAAAAAAGTGAGGAGATAGTGTGACATCGTTATTTAGATGCAGGCTTCTGTTAATTTATTCTCTGAATTAAATTAGATGTAATTTTCTGTTCCTTGGAATTAGATTCAATTTCCTGTGAGGTAGAGATGAAGTTTTATTTTTAACACAAGCTTGTATAATTCATCAGCGATACCGATTTTCTTGTGCGTCGCTGTGGTCAGTTTAATTTATTTTTTTATTTAAAAATAATTGAATATAATTTATTGGTCCATAATAATAGAACGAGACGCCAAGAAAACTTGAACGGCTGAATTAATTGAAATAAATGTTTTATCTAAATTAAATTGTAGTATATTATACACTGTACATAATTCTATATTACATAAATCGTTCTTAAAGACAGCAAAACGCAAAACGATCAATTTGACCATTTTTTAAAATATTTTAAACAAAAGGTAATTGTTTCCGCGCTGCTACGAGCGATGTCCAACGCTTACTACGCTCAGTACAGCCTGCAGCTAAGCCTACATAATTGTCGCACATGTCACCTATCTGAAACAGGTGTTAATATCAAATCACCCTTGTAGATGTGGCATTTTACACGTATTACAAGCGTAATCCCATTTGGTACAAGATTTTCTTTGCCTCGCTGATTCGAGCTGGCGAATCAGAGGCGCAGGATGAATATATAGATTAATATACTGTTTGTCACCTGTGTGTATGTGAATGATCATTGGCCAAAGGTGTGACCACGCCTATGTGATGGCTGTCATTGCACTGGAACGTCCATTTTCACTCGGTGACCGTAGGTGCTATTTTTAAGTTGACAGGTTTCCTGGTGATCTGACGTTGAAGTCTTTTCCTACGCATTTTTAAATTTAAATTATTTTTATTTTGGTATTTGTTGTAACAAACTTAATCATTAAAATAAAGAACAAATAACACGAAGTAAGGACAAAAATTTAGCATTTACATATATTATCCATAAGTTACGAACATTATTCCTATAAAATAAATTCTAAAATCAAATTTGTTTCAAATAAAAGAAAGACCGTATCGAGTTTAGGTAGCGTCTACAAAATATTACCCCTACGACAATTTCACACAAAGCATCGTACGTTGATCCCACTGACGGGAAACTTGAATCCGAGTTAAACCAATAAACCTAAACGGAATTAAATGAAAACCTAAAGGATTTGAGCGCACGTCGGCATTGCAGGGTTAACGGAGCTTAACCCTTTAGCGGCTTGCGGTGTGCGGTTTTAATTTAATTAATTGCGGGGATTGTAGGGTTATTTTATTTATTACTTGATGGAGTTGTGGCGTAAAGACAGTACAACAAAAATAACATTGAATTTGTAATGGAAGCAACATTTTATGACCGATCTTTGGGGCATTATGTTTTTAATATTTAAAAAATATATATAGGTATTGAAATAAATTATGTTTGTTTCTGTATTGCCTCTATTTTCTTAATAAATGTATGTAGATATTTACATTTTTCTCCCTGCACTCATTACCAAAGAAGCCAAGTGATCTCACAGTAATTGGAGGTCTTCTTATCTACAGACAGCAGACGATTCGTTAAAGTTTGTATTTTAATATATACCATTAGCTTCACGAATGCACATTTCTTCGTAAGCTTTCTCTGATACACGAGCTACCCTCATACAATCCAGATCCATAAGTGGCTTTAGCGTCAGTTTCAATTCAGTTAGGTAAGTTTTTTTAAGTTAAATATAGAAATATTATTCAAGATTTCGAATTTGTTGCGTTTGCTATTGAAACCCTCGGTCCGTGGAGCAGTGAAGCCAAAAGCTTCTTGAGTCCACCTGGCGTCCTGCAATCATTTGCCTATTTTATTCAAAGGGTAAGCCTTGTCATCCCGCGGGGTAATGCTCGCAAGTACTCTGGGAGCTTTTGATAGTTATTTTAATGTTTGTTACGTAGGTTTTGATTCTTTCGTTATTGGTATTTGATTTTTATATTTTCTTGATTAAAGTTTTTGATAAATAGAGAGATAATATTATAATTGCTAGTGAGAAAGATGTGCCCAGAAAACTGGCCAGCAGTGGAAGAAGAAGTGCGCATTTAAGAATAAGGCAGGCGCACAGATGTCGGACAAAAATATTTTGAAAAATATAATAGAGATGTTATGAGCAAATCTTGAATTTTACATTTACAATATGCGTTTATATAATCCGGTGTGGGTGGTTGAATCAGAGAACCGACTTATATCACTTTCGAGACGGCAGCGCCCCACCGGAGCCATCCCTTTGGTTTGCTGGCTATACTGGACTAAATGAGAACACGGCCGAGGTTGCTATGCGGCCACTTACATCCAGTACGATGGTAGCAACCCAGTCGGCTACAATTTGAGCCTACCACCTAGTAAGGGAGTAACAGTTTTAAATCTGCTCTGAACGCTTAATCCACATGTGTAGCTATATGGGTGTCTTCAAACGTTGTATTAACAGGCTAGCAACAGTCCGCAAATCTGCTGGAATGGCACCTAACTGAGCGTGTTTTCGCGAGGAGGTGATTTTGGCTCTGTCGACTGCACCATTGGTCTCTCGGCACAGCCACCCATGTTGGTTTACATAAAAAAATATACACGTTAATTTGGGAGTAACAAAATGGTTATTATTACAGCATTTAGTTTAGTTCGGACTATTGAACGATTATAAAAACAAAGAAGCGCATTCGCGATGTGACCGTTCTTTACTGTAATAGTAATTAAAATTGGCGCACAATTTGCATGATTAAATAATCTAATTAGCGATAAGAGCAGACTGGTCTAACGAACAGCTCTAACTACCGAGCGCACAACACAATGTACTCATGTGAACAGAGAGTTAAAATGTTGGCGGAAAATTAATGTATACGGGAGAGATTACAATAATTCATATTATAAAGTATGGAAGGAATTGCAAGGACGTTTTTTTTATGGAAACTGACACGGTTGGCTACATCACCTACAACGTCCGTGATGTCATCCCATAACACCGGGTGAACTAGGTGCCATGTCAGTGCTTCCCCCTTTGATCGTGCCGGCTACACTGAACTGGTCGGAAAACACAAACTATTTACATAGCCGTTTCGACCGACGTTTCATTCAGTGCGGTGGTACCAACACGGGCGGGTTAAACCCTACCACCAAGTAAGATTAGGAGGGAAGGGACCTACAGTTTTACGAGGAATCCGAACCTCGGTCAGCCTCCAACGGTCAGCGGTCACCCATCCAAGTACTGACCGCACCCAGCGTTGCTTAACATTCAATAGCGACAGTTGACTGTCTGCACCACTGAGCTATCGAGGCTGACAAATCCTGACGTATCCTGTTTGTAAGAAAAGGATTTACCAAGATTAACAATAAATGCTCGTGAAATAATTATTTCGGCTAATATCCGGCGGCTCCAGCTGACTAGGAATCAGCCGATGTTAAGTATAGTCTCGGGTTCTTCAAGAGAGGCGTGAATGGGCACCTGTCAAGCCGGCATGGCATTCACAGCCCCCGCATGTGACCTAATTTCCATGGGCGTCGCTAGACACCTTAGGGTGCCCGCGCACTAGGCGGCCAGGCTGCCGCAGCCAGAAATATGAGCAGCCATTTAACAGCAGCCAGAGCAGGCAGCCAGTGCCACGTCAGTTGTGACGAAAAATCTGAGCAAGATGGACGTGGAGGATCTTATAATAGTTTGAATTCTCATCACACATTATATTTGTGATTTCTTCCCATTTTCTTTTCTTCAGATCACGATCACTGTAATCTTCAGAAGACATGTCCCGGATTGCGTTTCGGCTTTCGATTTCCATGATAAATTTCTCCGTATCGAAAGTCATCGTGAAAATGCGAACGAACGTGTGGCTGCTTCGACAAGTGCGCGGCGACTGACGGCAGCCACATACATTTTGTAGGTAGACGACTGTCTGGCTCTGGCTGCGCGCAGCCAGCTGGCTGCTGTGCTCTAGCGCACGTTCTACTGGCTGCGGCAGCCAAGCAACCATGGCTGCCTAATGCGCGGTCGCCCATACACCACCATACGTTCTACTGGCTGCCGCAGCCTGGCTGCGCAGCCATGGCTGCCTAGTGCGCGGGCACCCTTATGGGTGGCTCAGCGTCACATGGCAAAAGCTAGACTTAAATAAAGCCTCCTCCTTCAGACAATTTTAGTAATATCAGACAAAAGCGAAAGCAAAAAAAAAAAACAAAAATAAATTCCGCCAATCTATACACCAACTACACGCCACACCAACACGCCAACATAATTTACACGTATATTAAGTAGCTTGTGTATGGTCTTTGTGTAGCAAAAAAAAAATCTTTCACAAGACAGCTCTCCTTTTGAAAGGAGAAAAAAAAAGTTAATCGCGCTGCCCGTCCAAACACGTTTTGCAGTAATATAACAAGCTCGCGAGGGAAAATAGGAAATCCAAGATGGAACAGCCGAAAATTCTCCCTCCTTTCAGCGTCAGAGAGAGATGGGCGGATATAAGATGGGTTAGGTCAGAACGAGATGAAAGATTGGGAGAAATATTAGCCCCGCCCCCTGCTTTCGTTGGTTTCGAGGGGAGTGAGTACGTAATAGGTAGAGACACCCCACTGTACTAGAAATAGAAAGGGGGCTCTGAGAAATATGTACTTGTGTAATATTCATCTAAATATAGGTTTACGGAATATAAGTTTTTGTGGAAACTGACTGTGTTGTCTACATCAACTACAACATCCGTGATGTCAGCCCTTGCTGAACTAGGTGCCATGCCAGTGCTTTCCTTCGGTCGTGCCGGCTACACTGAACTTTACGGAAAACAAGAATTACTTACATAGCCGTTTCGACAGACTTTTCATTCAGTGTGGTGGTATCAGCCCGGGCGGGTTAAACCCTACCACCTAGTAAGGTAAGATGGGAAGGGACCTACAGTTTTACGCGGAATCCGAACCACGGTCAAGTTTTGAATACAATGTTTGGTCCGGTAAGTCCACTGCATCTCTCCCCGTACATGTCGTAAAAGGAGACTAAGCTATAAGGACAACAAAGGGTGACAGGATAGCCACCTCTCGCCTTGGAACGATATTTTCACGTTCGCGCAGTAGGTAACTTTACTTGCTCCTAGTGATCTTGTCCTAATATTTTGCTAATCGTGGTGGTCGTTGCTGTGCTGTAATTCATACGCGTTCTTGCAGCACAACACTGATTACTCTGCTTACCCCTATTGTCGGAATACAGCATGTATGTAGGTATGTATTCTAAGAGACCTACTTCTGTAGTTCTGTACTTACTGTTGAATACAATTTCTTCCAACCAATGTTGTACACAACATGTTAGCATTGATTTCATTTTGTTTTCAGTGGTACAGCGAATGCACGCCTTCTCTGTTCCGAGTTGCAGCCTCAATAGTACAATTTAAAGAGAAGAAATTGGTTTATAAGCTTGGAGCTTTTGCGTGTAATTTTAACCACTGCTGGCCTGCTCACTGCCTCACATACGCTCTACGGCGTTTATTTTTATTTTTATGGAATCTGACACGGTTGGCTGTATCACCTACAACATCCGTGATGTCAGACCATAATACCGGGTGAACTTGGTGCCACGTCAGCGCTTCTCTTCAGTCGTGCCGGCTACACTTAACTGGACGGAAAACACAAACTATTTTGTACGTAGCCGTTTCGACCGACCTTTTATTCGGTGCAGTGGTACCAACCCGGGCGGGTTAAACCCTACCACCTAGTAATATAAGAAGGGAGTCATATCCCTTAGTCGCCTTTTACGGCATACACGGGGAGAGATGCAGTGGGGCTATTCTTTTAAGCGGCGTCAAGATCATGTTTGTGCCAACAATTTTCCAGTCTAACATAACAATTTCCAATTCCTCTTCATATTCTAACCTAACATTACACGGGTAGATATATTACTCAACATTACGTACTACCGCTGTCGCTATCCCCGCGACTACCGGGGCACGGGCGCCCAGGGGAAGGCGCCTCCGAGGCAGACGTTAGCCTCACAGACGGATCTTACGATTGGTCACGCGATCAGTCGTTCAACATATGCGGCAGACACGAACCTTCATTCACCGGTCATGCCAGGGAGTAGAGAAAGTTATAGGTGTGTGGAAAGGACATGTGATTACCATATGCTTCACTCCGGCGGCGGCCAAGGAAACAAACTCTGAGGGAAACAGCTACTGTTAGATTTCCGTACCCGTAGGGAAACTTAATATTAAGCCTACGCCGTCCGTCCGTCTGTCTGTCCAACCTTTAGCAGACAGATGGACCGTCCATCCCACAGAACAACGATCGGCTGGTCTGACTCAAGTGTCCTTGGTCAATCCATATTACTTTTGAACCGTATTAGCTAGCTGGTTGAAATATTCACAGAATATGTGTTATATTAGCCGATATACTAACAAATAATAAAAATAAAAATAAAAAAAGTTATGGGAATTCCCATATGAAAAAAGTATTTTACCAACGTTTTTTTGTTTGTTTTTGATTTATTGTAAAAACGGTTATACATACATACAAGCGTTAAACGTGTAATTATAGTGCAAAACAAAAAATTATAAAACCAACCAATAACGTGGTGGTACGAAAACCTCGGTGCGCGAATCCGACTCGCACTTGACCGGTTTTTTATTCATAGAACTAACAAAATGCCTTCACTCTTCATTTATCCTACCTTCATAAATCTCAAATGGCAGTTTTCACGCCTCCGGTTACGCAAACAGTTAGGTATTTGTCGGTTATACTTAGACATTTTTCAGATATTGAACAAGAGCTAACTCTTAGCTACATTGTAACCCCGTTTGGTAAAATCCGCCGAAACAGATTAGTCAGCGTATGGTGATTTACGTGACCCTGTAGTTTTTCACTATTTTCGAATTTAGTTCACTTTTTTTAGTAGCCTTTTTGAGAAATATCACTTCGATGCATGCCATATCATCATAGGTTTTCCGGCCATCTCGAATTACATATGTAAACCGTTGACCAGTTCTCGAGTTGTAAGCGAAAATACATACAATCACACATTCGGCAGGATAATTATTTTGTGCGTTTTATAATAATACATTAGCTTACAGTAAGACGAAATTAGCACAGTTCGACAGTTCATTAGACATTTCTGTGCTTGTTACAATACTTAATGTTCTGTGGACAAGACGGTCACGATATGTTTGTTTTGGTATGTCTTGTCTATGGATAATTGCATGTCGCGACGTAGGCACAACTGCGGAAAAGCCTGAACTGTTCAGTTAGACCTAGACAATAAACTTTACTCAATAAATTGACAATGCTCTGGCTCAAGATAATATTACGTGATGTTTTATGTGTAAATATTTATTTATACCCCGAGGACCTTCCGGGCTGAAGTGAATTGTGTTTTGGTAGCAGTGACAGTGACACTCGCGAACGAACTTATCTTACGTCCCGGAACTCACAATTTTTTTTGTATTTAGTTTTGTTTATGGAAAAAGAAAAGAAAAAACTATTTGATTTGCAAAAAAAACTAGAATGTGTATAGGTATAATATTATAATAATGGATATAAACAAATTAACACTATTTTGGTTGGTATTTGGCTTACCACGGTTTGAATTCACGGTCATTGTGGCCGACGTTATCAATATCCATGGTAGACTAAAAGTATTTATATTAACACTAAATCAAATTTTAAATATTTTTATTATATTTGACATTAATACTCAATAATCTAACGAACTTACATTTTCGTAAAGTTCTATAATAATTTATTATGAGAATAACTACAAGAATAATTGAACTATATCGTAATTTTTTTACGCTAAAATTTATTCAAACATTCTTACAATAATACAAAAATATTAAATTAAAATTAAACATTATGATAAGACTTATAATCTAAAATATAAAAAAAATATATACTATAAAATATTATATTGTTCTGAAGTTGCTGCGCTGAAGGCGAATTTATTGCAAAACGTAATTTATTCCAGTGAGTGATGCAAGCAATCACATACTTCTAACGCACTATTCCGTAAAGTACTAACTCTCAATATAACTTGTGAACTTACAAGGTATATACATATATATCTATAAACATAGCTAAGGATCTGTATGTAGAGAAACCGGCTGTTTCCCGTAAGGCGTACGTACCTTATGTAAATGAGCTGAAAGTGTAGTGCGTACGACTGCGGGAATATTAGTACAATCTGCGCAGGGATCGATACTTGGCCCCGCGGCTTAGCCAGTCGGCACTGGGGCGATATCAGTTGGCTACCAACCGTACACGGCGGTGGTAGGCAGGGGTGCAAAGTTTGATTCTAGAATATATTAGATTCTAGAATGTAAGCGGCGGGTGGCCGAGTGGTTTGGGCATCGGCCTCTCATGCGAGAGGTCCGAGGTTCGAATCCGGTCCGCGTGTACCAATGAGTTTTTTCTGGCGAAAAAATTTACGTGCCTACCTACACCTGCTGCTTCACCGTTCGGAACCGGTGTAAAACTGTGGTCCCTTCCCTTACCCCTTACTAGGTGGTAGGCTCAAATAGTAGCCGACTGGGTTGGTACCACCGTACTGGATGTAAGATGGCCTCATAGCAACTTCGGTTGTGTTCTCCTCTAGTCCAGTATAATCAGCAATCCAGGGAAGTCTCCGGTATAGCACCTACCTTCTCGGAGGTGATATTGGCTGGTCGGAGCATGTGCTTTGGCCCTTCCGACTCAGTCACCCATACCGGATTACATAAAAAAATTAAAAATTGTTTTTATATGGAAACTGACACTGTTGGCTATATCACCTACAACATCCGTGATGTCAGCACATAACACCGGTTGAACTAGGTGCCGTGTCAGTGCCTCCCTTCATTTCATGTGGGCTACACTGAACTGGACGGAAAACACGAACTATTTACATAGCCGTTACGACCGACGTTTCGTTCAGTGCGGTGGTACCAAGCCGGCCGGGCTAAACCCTACCACCTAGTAAGGTAAGAAGGGAAGGCACCTACAGTTTAACGTGGAATCCGAACCACGGTCAGCCTCCAACGGTCGAGCTGTCACCCATCCAAGTACACGGTCACGCACCCAGGGAGTCGACCGACCACACCACTGAGCTAAGGAGACTCACATATTTGGCGGCGCCTTCTATTAATCTTGGCAGGGAAAAGTAAATACTACACAGTTCTAAAGGTTACCGTTAGATGTCATTACCCAGTTTGTTACTCTAATCAATGTCATTACCTCAATATTATATTTATGAAATTTTAATCATCGATTCTGATACCTAGCAATCTCTATCTCTATCTGTACTTATTATAAAAGGAAACGTCTGTCTGTATGTATGTTTGTTTGAGGTAAACTCCGTAACCACTGAACAGATTTTGATGTAGTTTGTACCAGTATAAAGAGTAGTTCTTCAACCTCTATACCATCACGCTAAATAGCAATAGGGCTGATCAGTATCAAAGAAACGGTATTATGAACGGAATTTTGTGTAGAATGGTAGTGCCGGGTGGAGAGGGTTGAGAAGGACGGAGGGGAAGGGGGAACCAGGGAGGAGCGGAGGGAGGGAGAGAGAGAATATAAGAGAAGCGATCCGTTTATTATCATATTTGATTTGATTTTCTGATTTTGATATTTAAAGAGAAGATGGTTACAAGTCAGTCAGTCAGTCAGTCAGCGTGTAAGCGTCCACTGCTGGACATACGCCTCTCCAATTTTCCTCCAGTCCTCCCGGCCTTCAGCGATACGGAACCACTGCTTTCCGCCGACGTACTTGATGTCGTCGTCCCACCTGGCGGGTTGTCTTCCCACACTCCGTTTTCCTGTCCACGGCCGCCAGTGTAGGACACGGTTACTGGAACGGTCATCGTCTCTTCGGCTAACGTGCCCAGCCCACTGCCACTTGAGCTTTGCCACCCGGTGCCAATATCGACTACTTTGGTGCGTCGGCGGATTGCCTCGTTGCGCACCATATCACGTAGCGATATTCCCAGCATGGCTCGCTCCATTGCTCGCTGGGCAACTTTCAACCTTTGGACAACAGCGACCGTCAGAGTCCACGTTTCACACCCGTTGGATTGGTCCCGTTTCACACCCGTCAGATGGTTACAAGAAAGGATTTAATTTACTTTTAATTTAATACTTTTCATTCATATTTTGGAAACATGACAAACATACACTCGTGATGCCAAACCACAGCACCACGGTGAACTACACCATGATCATTTGTAGGGTTACTCAGTCTGTTCTACAGGTACTATCATGGATGCTGCTCGGAGGAACTTGCATCTCTTATTCCCTGCCATCCAACCTGTCTTCGCAGCACTCGCCGCAGAGAAACTTAACATCCTTTTGTGGTTGACACTGGGTACCTATTTTGAGAACACATCGGTTCTCAAAATCGCTTTTTGTCGCATCGCTAGGATATGGAACTGTCTTCCGGCGAGTGTATTTCCCGAATCCTTTAACCTGGGTATCTTCAAACGTCGTAGGCAAGAAATCCCGGCAAATGTCCGCAAATCTGCTGGAATTGCGCCTATCTGAGCGTTGTTTCGCGAGAGTTGGTGTTTTTGACTCTGTCTAATGCACCTTTGGTTCCTTGGCACAGCCACCCGTGTTGGTTTACATAAAAAAAGAATAAAACATGAAACTTCATGAATATGTATAAAATTAATTCTGTTTCAACAGTTACTAACGCACAGCCTATTTCTAGGACGTGGAGATAGTTGTATAGGTGACGAATATCACACACAAAGGCATATTATTATGTTATGATATTAGAATATTCTCGTACAATACGATAAAAATATGACTATATTACATACAACACGCTGTATCCCGACAATCGGGGTAAGCAGAGTAATAGGTGTTGTGCCGCAAGTACTCTTGTAAATTACAGCACAACATCGACCACCACGTTAGGAAAAGTATTAGGACAAGATAAATATCAAGCAGCAAGTAAGGCACGACACCCACCTGCTACATGACTCGGTGGAAGGGCCGTGCCAAGGTGAGAGGTGGCTAGCCTGCGCCCTTATGCACGGCATCTTGTCCTTATTCCTTAGACGCCTTTTACGACATGCACGGGGAAAGATGCAGTGGGCTGTTCTTTTTAAACGCCGACCCCACACGGTATGCGTTTAAGGTTTTCTTAAAACCTATACGGAAACCTGCATGTCGTAAAAGGCTACTAAGGGATAAGGACAAGATGCCGTGCTAAAGGGCGACAGGATCGCCACCTCTCACCTTGGCACGGTACTTCCACCGAGTCATGCAGCAGCTGGTGGGTCTTCATGCCTTACTTTCTGCTTGATCGATTGAATCTTGCTCGAATACTTTGCGAAACGTGGTGGTCGGTGTTGTGCCGAAATTTACCAGAGTTCTTGCAGCACAACACCGATTACTCTGCTTACTCCAAATTGTCGGGATTCAGCGTGTGTGTTATGTATGTATGTATGTACTAGCATGCACTCGTGAGATTATACACAAATGTAACAAATCATCCAACAGCCTCACGCCTCACGTGCCTGCATTGGCGTGTCCGCCAAAAGTTCACGTGCTTGCCTCACGCGCGGCTTACGTCGACGCCCCGGGGGCAGGCGGGGCGTGCTTCGCCGTGCGTGCTTTCGACGTGCGTGGGTTGCGTGCGCCAGCCGCCCGCCATGACAGTCAAAAGCACGTGGTATCAAGCACGCGAGCCGTACGTCACAAGCGTTCGTGACTGCGACTCAGATAGCGTATGTCAATGAATGGCGTGATGCTCGAGATGTCTTGTAGGACCGCTCTGTGCATGAGATCTGGTTCAAAAAGATAAGGAGGCCGTTTTCTAATAGGTGCAGTTGTGAGTTTTTTTTTATGGAAACTGATACGGCTGTTGGCGACGTCACCTACAACATCCGTGATGTCAGCCCATAACACCGGGTGTAAAACACATTGTGTGTGTGTGTATGTGTGTGCGTGCGTGGAAGAGGAATCTCAGCTGCGTTCGTGGTGAAACCTAGCGAATGGGAGACAGCCGCTGATCACTCATCACATCAATCATCAATATCATCAATATCAATACTAATAATAAATCTGTAAGTGATGGTTATGGAGTAAGTTACTTTGTTTTATGAGATATTGCGCTTGTGGACTGTAATAATATGATAATAAAACGAAATTGACGATTTTTAGAAATCTTTTCTGTATGTATGTATCTGTATGTATGCTCCTCCATAACTCTTAAACCGATCATCCGAATTCGATGAAACTTAGTACAAGTACATTTAACTATACGGGACACCGGATAGGCTAAGTCTCACTTCCGGTTACCCTAAGATGTGGCTCTCATACAAACCGAATTGTTCCGCGCGCCTAAATAAAGGTACATTAGGCGGGCTTACTTACCTTCTGATATTCAAACAAATATTCTTGAAAAGGACAACCAAAAATATTTCCACAAAAAATTTCAAACACCGAAACTCCAACAGGAGACAACAACACACTTTAACCCCGTACGACACCTGAAAGCCTTTGTCGTGCCTGCTGTTCCTTCATTCCTACTCCTTCGCCCGGAGCGAACCAATAGAAGCCGATATTCGTTTGGTCGGTTAAGTAACTTGTTAGCTCAGTGGTATGCGAGTAGGGTTTGCATTTTTTGGACCATGGGTTCGAATCCCACAAAATCTTTTTGTTTTTTTTTTCTTTTTTAAGCAATGTTAGGGTGTTTAAATTTTTTTAGGGTGTTTAGTTTTTTTTATAACCCCCTAAAAGCTTTATTTTCAGAAATACAAACGTAACAAAAACGACATGCACCACCTCAAAATTAGGTTATTTTTTTTTAAACCACCAAAACATCATTTATTTATCACTTCAAGGAGTGGTTCCGCAGGATCGCAGGAACAGCAGGCACGACAATGGCTTTCAGGTGGCGCACCGCACTTAACCACTATCTCAGCCTTCCCACTCTACTAAACGACCTCAAAGTTGACCAGCTGACGTCGTCTGAGCTACCCTCATTTCGTGACGCTCTCACATTTACCGCATGCATCGTGCTGCGTTCATCTGCGTGTTCAGTTGAAGCACGCTATCCCTTTCGCACGAATGTTTGTGTGTATACTGTCTCTTTTACTCATCGATATCTTCTGTAGCACATTTATGAACATACTAGCTTTTGCCTGCGGCTTCGCTCGCGTGAAATTCGCATTTAAAAAGAAGAAAGTAAGTAAGCCCGCTACCGTATGTTTATTTCGGCGCGCGGAACAATTCGGTTTGTATGAGAGACACATCTTAGCGTAACCGGAACTGAATTTTATTTAGCCTATCCTGTGTCCCATCTAGTTGAATGTGCTTGTACTAAGTTTCATCGAATTCGGATAATCGGTTTAAGAGTTAAGGAAGAACCAACATACATACATACAGAAAAATCGTCAATTTAGCTTTAGTATCATACATAATATAAAGCCTACAAACGCAGTATCTCATAAAACAAAGTAACTTACTCCATGATCATTCCTTACAGATTTATTATTAATATATATATATATATATATATATTGATTACCTTTTCCGCGTGGCTTCGCTCGTGTGATACTCGAATTTCAAAAGATGAAGGCTGAGCCTGAAGACCTTGCTGCGTTCAGGTGTAAGCGATATAATTTCTCGAAGAAAGTAAGTCACTAAGGCGAGGCCGAAGGCCGAACGGCGTTCAGGTAAACGATAATCTTACGCAAAAAAAGCAATAACTCCGCCTTCTGTATGGCTGAAAGCTATCAATGCATTGCAATACCTTGATAGAAACAGATACAATTACAAATGTGTTAGTGTGTGTGGGTGTGTGTGTGTGTGAAGCAAGGAGCGAATGCGCGCGTGTTGGTATGCGTGTTAAGGGCGCATTTGCGTTCGCGTGAAGACTAAGGAAGCGGAGTCGTTAGTGCAGGAATGAACCGTGACGCGGCCGCGAGGGCGTCTACACTGCACAAGGTATTCTTTATTTTGATACCTACTTCAAAACATAGCGCCACTGGTGGATGGATTTCATTTCAGTGCATATTAAGAAGTGTATGTGATAATATGTTTTCAAAGTTAATATGTTTTGGGCAAAAATCAAAAATGTATAATTTTTTCTGCTTTTGCTTTCAAACTAGGTGAATATTTTAATTTTTCTTTAATATTTTAATTTATAGAAAATGTTATAAAATTTTTCAAATGTTATCATAATCCTAATAAATAAAGCGAAGTTTCTACGGGATACCGGGGGCTGTGGCCGTGAAACGTACGTCAATTTAGTACCTCCTGCAGTACCTATGAATATCCTTATAACTCGAGAATCACTTTATGGATTTACATACGGTTTTCACTGTTACATTCTGTCTCTTCTCACGATGGTTTTAGGCTATAAATCATAACGCTATGTCATCGGCAGCCTGAGCTGTGAGGAAAAAATCACGCGAAGCGGAGCAGCGGGTAAATGCTAGCTTACCTAATAAATTAACATAGGCCGGTTTTCGATGGCGTTTTTGAACCGTAATATCAAACGAGCGAAGCCGCAGTCAAATGCTGCTAAAATGTTTAATCAAAATAAAATGAAACTTAATGAAAACATCCTAATGAATGAAGCGAAGTTTCTACGGGAGACCGCCGTCGCGGACGACAAAGATGGCCAGGGCAGACGAAGGTTCCGATGCGTTCCGGATCTCGACGGAGAGGGAGAAGGCGCTGACGGTGTACACTTCCGGTCGGTCATGTCCGTCGTGTCTTCTTGTCTTGAGCGGATTGACTGGATTTAACATCGGCGACAACTTCAAGGTGCCCCCCGGTTGAAGTCGTCATGCTTCTTGATTTGGATGGACTCTTGTAAGAGTCGGACATCGAGCCGAGCTTTCTCTCGTGACTCAGCTATTCCCATAGGGTTAATATATATGTCCGTTTCAGCTATAGACATAAATAAAAATATTACTTACATTTAAGTGGCTCATTTAGTTTATTCCGTGTCAACAATTATTACAACAGCTTGGATATTTTTTTATTTTTTTATGTAATCCGGTATGTGTGGCTTGAGTCGGAGGGGCCAAAGCGCATGCCATCAGCCAATATCACCTCCGAGAAGGTAGGTGCCATACCGGAGACTTCCCTGGATTGGAGGCTATACTGGACTAGAGGAGAACACAGCCGAGGCTGTTATGCGGCCATCTTACATCCAGTACGGTGGTACCAACCCAGTAAGTGGCAAGGGTATTAGGGACCTACAGTTTTACACCGCTTCCGAACGGTGAAGCAGCAGGTGTAGGTATTCACGAAAATTTTTCGTCAGAAAAAACTAATTGGTACACGCCGACGGGATTCGAACCTCGGACCTCTCGCATGAGAAGCCGATGCCCAAACCACTCGGCCACCCGCCGCCACTTGTTGTGGATGTGCTTGAATGTGTCAGTGAAATGCCCATGTAAATTGAGAGTGATAAGCGAATAAAGAATCATGATGACGTTACAGACTGTCCGCTTTCTTAGATTTAGATAATAAAATCATTTCTGAGGTTAACTATTTACACCTTTGTCAGTCTCGGTAGCTCAGTGGTGCGGTCGGTCGACTGTTGTTAAGCAACCCTGAACGCGGTCAGTCCTTGGATGGGTGACCGCTCGACCGTTGTAGGCTGACCGTGGTTCGGATTCCACGTGAAACTGTAGGTCCCTTCCTTTCTTACCTTACTGGGTGGTAGGGTTTATCCCGCCCGGGTTGTTACCACCGCACTGAATGAAACGTCGGATATGTAAATAGTTCGAGTTTTCCGTCTAGTTCAGTGTGTAGCCGACATCAAATGAAGGGAAGCACTGACATGGCACCTAGTTCACCCGGTGTTATGGGCTGTCATCGCGAATGTTGTAGGTGATGTAGCCAACCGTGTCAGTTTCCATAAAAAAACCCTTCACATGGTCCAATGTACTATGTAAGTAGATATATATATTTCCGCCACTAAAATAAAGTCTGAAACCCCAGATTAAAAAAATCGTACTGCGAACCTTCTTGTTAAATTTTATGCCGGTTAATTGGCCGTTAGCCCAGTAGTTAAGACTTCGGTATCGCATGCAAGAGGTTATGGGTTCCAACCGAAGCCGGGAATATACTCGAATGGGTTTCCGAAATGAAAAAAAAAATTATTGATTGCTACAATCTTCGTTACTGCGGTGAAGGAAAGTACCGAGTGTGCGCATAATAACAAACAGTAAGAAAGTATTCTTGCACGCATCACTCTCCAAGTCGTGTGGTCACCGTGGGAGTTTTTGGCTAATGTACGTAACAATGGTGCAAGTTCCACTATCCAGTTGTGGACAATCAAAACATTTTGATTGTTGTCGTTTGTTCATATACAAAGAATAAATGTTTCACAATAATTTTTGTAATTTTTTTTATTGAAAGCTTGGCACATGGTCCTGCCCGAGCCACCCATAATGTGTCTAAGGACGCCCATGGACATTCGGTCGTATGCGGGGGTTGCGAATGCCATGCCGGCCTGACAGGAGCCTATTCACGATCCACTTTGAAGGACCCTAAAAATCGACGCTTAAAATATAATATTGAAATTCTGAGAAAGTTTATTTTCGATTGAATCCGTAGTCATATGTAACGACGTTATCATATTTGAACGGAATTATAGATTGCAAGCAATAATGTCGAGGATGGGGCTTATTTTATTAATTATTTTGTTAGGATAGAAAATAATTTTTACTCCAGAAACATTTCACAGAAATAAGCACAATATAACATTTACGTGACGTGCAAAAGCGGACTTATCCTCACAGAGTTTTCTTAAAGTCAAAGGTCCAAAATCTGTTTGAATTTAAGAGGAAATAGTTTATTCCAATTAAAAAGAAAAATAAACTATAGAATGTTTTGGGGCTACTTTTCAATCGAACACTATGTAGCTGAATTTCCTATTTTGACATATAATATTTTAGTATCATTGAATAAAACATACTTGTACTTTAAATATCTTCATAGTAGTGTATTTTCCATTTTATTAATGCGTAGAGTGTTTTCATTTTAAGAAGGCACGAGGGGTAGGAGGTGGGAAGTGGTGTGAGACCGCGCGGAGCTCAGTAGGGAACGACTCGGTTCGACGGAGCGATGCGGAGACGTGTAGAACGTGTGTTCCGACCGGGCACCGAGTTCGTTCTCTACTGAGCTCCGCGCAGTCGCCTCTCGCACCACTTCCTACCTCTTACCCCTCGTGCTTTCGTAAAATGAAAACACTCTAACAAACTGCCATGAAAGGTCTAAATTGACAGGTAAAGTTTTATACTTATAATGAATGACCACCACAGTATACGTCATAGATTTAATAATATATAGGTACTCGATACTCACATTTTTTTTATGAAAACTGACACGGTTGGCTACATCACCTACAACATCCGTGATGTCAGCCCATAACACCGGGTAAACTAGATGCCACGTCAGTGCTTCCCTTCGGTCGTGCCGGCTACACTGAACTGGACGGAAAACACAAACTATTTATATAGCCGTTTCGACCGTTCTTTCTTTTAGTGCGGTGGTACCAACCCGGGCGGGTTGAACACTACCACCTAGTAATATAAGAAGGGAGTCATATCCTTTAGTCGCCTTTTACGACATACACGGGGAGAGATGCAGTGGGGCTATTCTTTTAAAGTACCGGCCCCACACGACATAAAATAAACTACTTCATATCTGTAAATAATATAATTATCTAAGCTGCGTTGTAGCGACTTGGCTAGACGTAACAGTTGCGGTTGTGTTACTGAAATAAACTCGTATTTCTTTGCAATAGTGATCACTGAAGTTGCTACCAAAGGCTTATCCAGAACATCGTATGCATAGTAGCAAATTAGTGAGTAGAGCGCGCGCGCGCGCAGCATAAATCATATAAATCATGTAATTATGAGAAATAAGCGCTCGATCAAGATGCGCAAATGTGAGATGACGCTGCTGTGCAACTTTGTGCTGTTCCATACTCTGTGAAGAACTGCTTGTTAATATACTTCATTCAAGCTTCATTTATATGGCGCAGGGCCACCCATAAGGTGTCTAACGACGCCCATGGACATTCGGTAGTATATAGAGGTTGCGAATGCCATGCCGGCCTGACAGGTGTCCATTCACGCTCCTCTTGAAGGACCCGAGACTGCACTTGGGGGGAAACGTATGTGCAGGGAGAGCGTCCTAGAGTTTACCGGTCTTATATAAACCATCACTTTCAATCAAGTATCGTTCTCCGAAATTAAAACAATTATTAGAGACCTTAAATAAAAAAACTCCCAGGACTTGTGGAATGTCTCACCTAAACTACTGAAGTCACTAAGTTTTAGTCTTATAGAACCATTAATTAGTATTATAAATCAATGCTTTGAGGACGGCATATTCCCAGATTCACTCAAAATAGAGAGGTTAGGTATTGTATAAAAAATAAATTTAACAATATTGCTACATACATACAATTCCGACTTTCAAATTGAAAATGAATTGTTATGTCTCTAGCATAAAGCGTGTCTCTATGTAAGTACCTGTGCTAGGATAAAAAACACACACTTCCGATTTTCACATCATTTGATTATCTCTTTTTTTTTTTTTTCTTTTATGTAATCCGGTATGGGTGGCTGAGTCGGAGGGGCCAAAGCACATGCTCTAACCAGCCAATATCACCTCCGAGAAGGTAGGTGCCATACCGGAGATTTCCCTGGATTGCTGGCTATACTGGACTAGAGGAGAACACAACCGAGGTTGCTTGCGGCCATCTTACATCCAGTACGGTGATACCAGCCCAGTCGGCTACAATTTGAGCCTACCACCTAGTAAGGGGCAAGGGAAGGGACCTACAGTTTTACACCGGTTCCGAACGGTGAAGCATCTAAATTGGCAGAAAATTTGTTTGCATTATTTTCGGATTTCGATACAACATGGACTAAAAAAGAAAATAGTATATGAAGAACAAAGCCATTTTAATTTTACGAATAATTATTTCAACCATATCTAACGTTACACCCTTAATTCATAATCACCACTAATTACCCAAGTACCAGCGAGCGCAATCATTACAAATCTGAAAAAAAAACCTCGTATTGTTTATAAACGCTATGATAAAGGCAAGGCTTAGTGGCTCCTAATGCAGATCCCGGCTAATGATGGGCCAGGGTTTGATGCCCGTGGACGGAATTAGCATACCTCATTGGCGGTTGCGCTCACTACGCTCTATCATTTTGAATTTTGGTTTACTGAACTTCAACACACTTTTTCTTTTCTATTTTGATAAAAGCGTAGACGTAGGTACATTTTCGTATTGATCCCGTATTTAAACTCGTATTTTTTGGAAGAAAATATCAAGGTATATTTTACTAACCGCCTTCAGAATGTTTATGACATACGTCCTCATTGCGTTATGGGGACGTCCATAAGTAACGTGAGGCGTTTAGTGGAGGGGGAGGGGGGGGGAGAGGGTCAGACCGAATATCACCAAATCTCACGCGGGGAAGAGGGGGACAAATCTCACGTATTTTTTTTTATTCATTGAAAAACAGTAAATTAGTAGAAAAAGGAGTTTTACGTTAATTAAACTTGTTGTGTCAGACGCGTGAAATTTATTCAAGGGGGGGGGGGGGGGGGGGGGGGGGGAGTGGGTCTCGCCATATCTCACCAAGCTATTTGGCGAGACCCCCCTCGAAAATTCGCAAATAATTTGGTTGGTGGCTGGGCGCAACATTACGCGTCTTCAATTTAAAAAAAAACCACCTACTGCATGACTCGTTGGATGGATCGTGCGAAGGTGAGAGGTGGCTAGCCTGTTGCAATATATCTTGTGCTTAGTCGCCCTTTACGACATAGGCGGGGAAGATGCAGTGGGGCTATTTTTGTAATTAAAGGCCCTACCCGTTTTAAGAAAACTTTCACAAAAATTCAATATATTTCACGTCAGATGTCCGCCAAATGGAAGATAAGAATGGGAGTTTGAGTTTCTAGTTAAATGTATTAAAATAAAATGAATATAAACAAATTGCCTGCTGATCTTTTTATCCGCCTCATAGCTGGCATGGCACCCTACTATGCGTGGTTTCGAGATGAGAGGTGTCATTGGCTGTATCTGACTGTACACATTCGACTGATTTTTGGGCACAACCGCCCATGCCGGATGTCCATAAAGATATTACCTGTAAAGCCAAATCGGATAATAAAAAAATGAACAAAGAAAGCCGTTAATAATCCATATCAATAAATTACATTTGCTCTATCCATACAATTCTTTACCGTTCCTCTCATTACCACAATCCGCGACGTCCAGACGGCAGCGGTGTGGTGGGGAGGGGCGCGGGGGCGCGCGGCGTGCGGCTCGGAGGAGGCGCGGGCGCACAGTGCATCAAGTAATAAATACATCGAGAAGGAATTATTATTTTTATTCCATTTCATATTTTATTTATTATTTATGTTTACTCCTCTCTAACAGCTCGGAGTATTTTAATTAAACTCTTAGGCATATTTACGAGTGCCGCGTCATTATGTTTTCAGTTAGGTTTTATTGATGTAGATTATTATAATATATCAATTATTTACACGTTCGCCGGTTGACGGATAATGTCGTTTTAGGTTTATGGATTTATGGACTCGTCCGCTTAATACACTCAAGTTAGCTCTTAAGAAAGATTATTCTAATAACTAGTCGGATAACTCGATTAATTGAATGTCACTTTGATTAAGACATGTTTAATCTAGTTTATGAGAATATGTATACCTATTATGGTGAATTAGGAAATTTTCCATATAAGATTATAATGTTGTTGATGTCATGATTGAAAAAATCATACATAAATTATAACGAATATATATGTATTTGGTATTATTTTTTCAAACAAAACAGCTTTACTCACGGTTCTTCCGAGCTATGTGGCCGGTACGTATATATTTGGTGGGTAGGTATGTATAATTTTTAGAGTAGACGCAATAATTAATAAGTATTTAAATTTTTAGTTGTCTGCTCAATAAAACAATTTATATAAAACGGTAATGTATCAAAATCTTAAGTTAATGGCTTCTCTAATTTTATTAAAAAATTGGAAATTGATAAAAAAACGAAGCGATCTATTGTTGAAGTTAAAAAAGGTATGAAAAATGAAAGACAATTCCTTTGACCTAAAGACCGTTATAAGCTGAATTCACACGAACGGTTTAACCACAATACGCTTGAATTCCTTTCGCACAACCTAATACCGATCGGGACTCGAACGTCGAACCCGAACATCAAAACTCGTGGTACACGTAAACCAACACCGTTGCACAGTAGCACTTCTCGGCCGCTCGACATGACCGAAAAAAATACAAGAAACATTATTCTGAGCAATTTTATACCTAAAATTTTAGGTTAACTACAGTGGAATACTTCAAATTTGAGTTATTGCTTTTTGCTTCGACTTCTGGCAACTAAATTCAAAAATCGCACCAAATAATTTCAAACCTTCCAATTTACTGATTAAGGGTTATATCTGCGCATCATTATTGAAAGACTAAATACGTTTTGATGCTGTGAGGTAGATCAGGTTTCAAACCTGTCCAATCTTTCACGAATCGCTTAACCCTTGCACATCCACATCAAATATTATCGGCTACCACAAACTCGTATCTTGCTTCAGTTCAATTTATATTTTATTTAAAACATGTTATTGTTTATGTTTTCTTGCTATATTGTCATAACTAGACTGAATCTAAATTAAATGTTGAGTAGGCACAAGTTGTGTATACCTTTACTTGCTTTACTGTGTCTGCAACTGCCTCCAATTACCTGAAACAAATTGAAAATAAAAATTAAATTATAACCAATAACAAGGCTGAAAACCAAATCTATGTAGAAATTAAAATAACCGGTAACGAAAATACCATGAATAGAATGTGTGCAAGACATTGTATTGACAAAACGTGGTTTTCATAAGGTTGACAGCATCCCAAAAACTTCCAATCACATTCTATCTATAAATATCTTTGTCCGTTGTCTCTGCATATCCTATTGGAAAACGATTGTGACTTTGTGCATGTATGTATATATTTCCCCCATGTGCAGTGTCGGGTCCTTCAAGATGTACGTGAATACCTGTCAGGCCGGCGGGGCATTCGCAACCCCCGCATACGACTGAATATCCATGGGCGTCGTTAGACACCTTTTGGGTGGCTCGGAGCCACATGACGCGCTTTCAGTAACAAAAAAAAATCTGTTATAAGATTTACAAGATTATAGTGAAGTGGTCAGTTCATTGCAAAATTTAAATACTGCTGTAGCTGTAGATTTGAACCTACAAAGCTAGCTGCAAGGTCCCCGTATAATATATTTTATATTGTAGAGATACTCGTAGGTACATATATAATGTTGATCAAATATAATGTGAAGATGGCGTCACTTAATTGGATAAGTATTGCTGCGCCGGAGTGTTATCTCGCGACGCTTTCTTATCTCGCCCAGTCAGCAGTGCGGAAACTGTGGAGTCGAACGTGTAGCAAAGAACATGAAGCTTCAATTTAGCATCAATTTTAAGAGATTAGAGCCGCGCCTTATTTTGTGAACTATCAGGTTATTTCTAGATATATATTTTTACTTTTTGTTCTTTCTTAATTTTTTTTTATGGTTATGTTTAGTTAATTAAATGTCTAATGTCTTGTTAGCTTATGCCGGCACTTCACTTGGCTGTATGCACACAAATATTGGCAAAAATTTCCGTTTCGTCTCCCTTTAATGGCATGTTTAGAGCGAGATAACACTAAAATGTTTGCAACAATCCCGAATACGCTAAGCCAAGTGTAGTGCCGGCATTACAAACATATCATTTGAATTTTAATACATGAAAAATTTCGTGGTTGACGTGTAAATAATTGACACCAACACAAAGCTTGCTTGCTCTAAAAAAGAAAAAAACCTTCGATTCGTATTATAAGATATAGGTGTATAATATTATAAGATTCATCGCCTGCCGTCTGTTTGTGTGTATGTATGAATGTATGTTTTATTTTTTATGGAAACTGACACGGTTTGATACATCACGTACAACATCCGTGATGTGAGCACGTAACATCTTGGTGAACTAGGCGCCATGCCTTGTTTCGCATGTACGAAAATTGTGTAGTTACAGATCAGGATACAGGATATATCGCCTACGCTGTTTCTATTATTTATTAACGACATGCTCTCGCTCGGCGAAATACATTGCTACGAGGACGACAGCACGGTGCACGAAGGGTTCATCAAAGACTGGAAGGGTAGAGAGGCGTCAGCAGCAAACGCGAGACGCGAAACTGTTGCTCGGGTTGACCTGGTTCTCGATAAAGTATCCTCATGGGGGAAGGAGAACTTGGTCAACTTCAACGTAGCTAAGACGCAAGCCTGTGCCTTCTCTACTAAGGCTGATCCGTTTCCACTCCAAGCAACTTTCCAGGGCAGCCAAGTCCCCAATGATGGTAGTCTGGGCGTCCTGGGTATAGAGGTGTCCAAGGACCTTGGATTTCGATCGTTCATAGAATCCAAGGCGAAACTAGCATCTCGAAAATTAGGGATACTCTACCGATGTCGGCGATTTTTCACACCGGTCCAATTGCTTACACTCTATAAAGCACAAGTAAGACCGGTGATGGAATATTGCAGTCATCTTTGGGAGGGTTCCCCTGAGTACCTTCTTTCAGCCTTGGATTCTATCCAACGACGAGCCATTCGCCTCATTGGCGACTCTGTACTCACAAAGGACCTTCAACCTCTAAAACACAGACGTATCGTTGGGTCATTGAGCCTGTTTTATCGGTACTACTATGGCCGCTGCTCTGACGAAATTGCTTCCCTTATCCCTCCTCCTCCTGTTCGCCTTCGCCAAACCCGCCATACTCTCGCGGAACACCCCTTTGTAGTGGACAGACGAGTACTTCGAACGGCACGATTCTCTAAATCGTTCTTGTGCCGCACTGCAAAGGTGTGGAACGGGCTTCCGGGGAATATCTTTCCCCACTCCTACAATCCACGGATCTTCAAATCGCGGGTAAATAGCCTTTCCCCAGCGACATTAGTCCACCTCCAAGCCGGACTGGCACCTCCTCGGGGGTGATATTGGCTGCGCCTGAGGCTTCGACCTCGGACACAGCCAGCTGGTTCGGAAACAATAAAAAAAAAAAAAAAGGGGAGAGGCAATGTTTGCAATTGCCCCTCTCCCCCGATTCAAGCAAAACCGAAGTAGGTTCTTAATTTTGACCAATTTCAATATTTTTAATAGAAATGCTTTCGGTGACAAATGCATTTTCTGAGAGGTACTAATTCTCGTCGTAATACTATTTAAGAGCAACTGTGACCGAAAATCGTCTCCTCAGTCTTACTTTTATGAATACACTCATGGGCATATTCCTATTGACGGCGAGAAATTTATCACAACATTTGCGAAAACCGACTGTAAAAAGAGATTTACCATAATAATTATGTAGGTAGATAGATACTAAATTAGTTCACGTTATGTTATTTTTAATTCCCCGCACTAATTTGTGTGTTTGTGTTTAATAATCGTTTTTAAGATAAATTAATGCAAGTATTACCAATATGAATAGCGAACAGACATTTTATAATAATTTGTTTTTTAACAATTTTTCTGTAAAATACGTCAAATCAAACATAAATTACAGCCGTATTATGCGAAATTCTATATCTCCGCCTGTGTATATACTTACCAATGAAGGAAAATGTATTTATTGCTACACGTTATATACAAAAAATCTCCTAAATTCAGAGCCTTTGCAATCAGAGCTCCGGGCATATTATTTCGAGTTTTTAACGCTAACATAAAATCACTTATGTCGTGCTAAGTCCACTCCACGATTGGCTGTGTGCCGCCTGACAGTAGCAGTGAGTAAAGTATCTTAGCCCACTATCTACCGAGTCCACTACCACCGACGTGATGGTTCTTTATTACTAGGCTGTCTAATTATTTAGCACCATTGTTCGCAGTTGTCTTACCGGTGGCGGCCGGTGGCACTCGGTGTGTAGTCTTGCTGAGCTTGAGAATTTGAAGTTTTTCTGGAATTTATCGTTCTATTTTTGAAATTGGCAAGATTCTAAATTCTAAGGTTTTGTCAATGGTGTGAGTACTTTGAAATCTTTGATGTGTAAGTTTAGAGTTCTAGAAGGTAAATTAAGTCTGCAAATGCTTCTTCACTGGATTGTCAAACGTTGATGCTTCGAAAACAAAAATCTTTGTAAAAAAGTCTAAACGTCTTTCATTAAAATTTGTATAATAAAACAGAATATAATTTTTATTGCACACAACACGAGTGGCTCGGGATCAATATCTGATTACTCTCGCGACAGCTGTGACGTCATAAAGCCGAAACCGAATCAAGGGAATTCGATATTCGTTTGTTCGCTTATGTGAGTTCGTGGCTCAGGGGTGAGGGTCTAGGACTAGTAGTTTTATGACCATGAGTTCGTTCGAATCCCACCAAATCTTTTTGTTTTTTTTTCTGTTTTTTTTTTTTCTTTTTTAAGCAATGTTACGGTGTTTAAATTGTTTTAGGATGTTTAGTTTTTTTTATAACCACCTAAGAATTATTTTCGGAAATACAAACTTGTAACAAAAACGACTTGCACCGCCTCAACATTAGGTTAGAGTTAATATAAAGAAGATTAACCCTGGTTATTTTTTTTTAAACCACCAAAACAGTTTGTATATTTCCGAATATTTCCGAAAATAAAATAAAAATAAGAAAAAAAAAGTGAGAGTAATCAGATATTGATCCCGAGCCACTCGTCACACAACTATCAGAAAAACTCTACATGAAAGAAACAAAAGAAAATACAAGAGTGTGCAAAGGCGGACTTATTACTACAAGTGACCTCAAAGAAAGAAGTTTGGTTCAAGTGAAAGGAAGGAGGAATATAAATATATAAAATAGATATTTATAAAATAAACCTACCAACTTAATGATACGAGTAATACTTAAAATAGACAAACAATATATTTTTGGAAAAACGAAATCAATTATTTTTTTTATATTTTTTTTTTAAGGAATCTGACACTGTTGGCTACAACGCCTACTACATCCATGATATCAGCCCATAACACAGTTTTACGTGGAATACGAACCACGGTCAGCCTCCAACTACTGTCACCCATCCAAGTACTGACCGCGCCCAGGTGTGCTATGATCACCACCGACAGTCGGCCGACCTTACCGCGAGCTACCGAGGCTGACAATTACTAAAAGTTACTAGGTATAATGACTTTCAAGCACATATGACCATTGACCAGTCTCAGGCCAATAAAACTACAGATAAAACTCTTGTGTACAACGAGGCGCGTTCTTCAAACTCTTACATACATTGGACAGAGGCGCCGCCGAGCGTATTCTCAGAAACTACTGCAACTCAGCGCTCCCTTGGGCGTGATTCATGCGACGGCACTGTTGTTTGATCGTTTTATTTAATAATGCCGGAATGTTGTGTTGTTTTGTTGTTATGTACTTGAACACATATTATGAAAATGGTTGATGTTAGAGTAGCGGTATTTTGGGAGTTATTGCGTTTTTTTTTTTCGTAGTTTTGCAATAAAAAAATAAAAAGCAAATTTTCCCTTACACATCAAATTTCAGTGCTATTCATCCTACTCCAACTGGAAAAATTGGCATGTCGCTTTCTTGCTTGCTCCCGTGAAATTTTAACCTTGCTTGTAGATTTTTGGAACTGTGTCACAGTTCCTAATAAATAAAGCGACTTTTCATAAAGATACGATTTGGGGAGATTTTTTATTTTGTTTTTATGTAAAAAAACATGGGTGGCTGTGCCTAGAGACCAATGGTGCAGTCGACAGAGCCAAAAACACCTCTCCTCGCGAAACCACGCTCAGTTAGGTGCCATGTGAGCAGATTTGCGGACTGTTGCTTGTATGTATGTATGAAATACATAAATTGGCAACGGTATAATTAAAAATTTAAAAATATTTCTCATTTCTAGAAAGTGAGTACTTACTACATTTATTTTACCGTACCATGCGTTACTACACGCCCTCAAGTAATTATTACTTGTTTGAGAAATTTCAATGCTTTCAATAATTCATTGATGTGTATTCCGATGATAACATAAATTAGTTATTTATATTCAGACTCGTTTCTAGTTCTAGTTAGTTGAGCTCGGGTGAGGAACTGAGGAATGCGTTGCAAATAAACGTGTACGGCATGTTAACTTGCCCATCGTCTGCTGCTGGTAAGTAAGTATTTACACGTGCACTTCGTATTACCTGAGGGTGCAATGTTTTATAATAAATGTCTAATTTTTACTTTCAACTTTAGTTTTATTAAAATAACCAAATTGAAAAATACAAAATCTCGTAGGCGAGCTACTACCGCCGAATTAGTTTGCTTTCGTGAATTCGATGCCCGTTCTCCGTGTGCTTTCATGTTTGAAGAATTATTGTACATTAAAGATTTTATATTATAAGAATTATATATTATGTAGTGCATGGTTTTGTGTAGTCGCCGGATGGGTCTTTTTAAGGCGTGGTAGCGTTCACGTTTGTAGGTTGTATAGTTTGGCAGCATGAAGCCGTCGAAAGTACATACTTAACGTCGCCAACTTTCTGGAATGCCCCCCTTGTTGCGAAGCCTAACACCCATGGTAAGACGTTCATCTAATTCACGTCACAATCACACCAAGTTTGACGCTTTTATGTATTGCAGTTTTTGATAGAGATAAAGAAGAAAACGTCGAAAAAACACGTCCCTTCATATTTTTTTTGCTTTTTGTCTTTTTTGTTATTTGTTTGTATATACCCACAATAAGACTACACAGTATGTGAAAATTTCAACCAGGTATTTATTAGGGTTCAAAAGATTGTGCCCTTTAAAGGGCGCACGGAGTGAGAGTTAAGTTTAATTTTCACCTCTTTTGGCTTAGTGAATTTTTAGTTTCCGTAACTCAAAAACGGAAATTAAAAATTCAAAGGTCGATTAGGTTACCTCACTCTTAGTCAAGTCTGATCCTAGAAAACTATACAAACAAATAAATACCTATAGACACCTAACGTAATTCCTACTTATCTATTCTATGGCATAAATCTATGGCAAATATTATACAACACAACTATTGACTCTTAAAAACATCGATACTTACTTGAATGTTGATCGAGCCTGTATCGGGAACGTCTCGCGGAGAGAGTTAAGGGTACGTTTTGAGTTATGAAGGTCGAAGCTTCATTCCCGAGCATGTTATGACGAGTCTATTGTTAGCGTAGTGCGTTGCGTTTTGAAAGAACACTGTATTTAAATGTTCATTAATTTTATACAGAATTATTATAATTGTTTTTTTTTTTGGTTACACCACCTACAACATCCGTGATGTCAGCCCATAACACCGGGTGAACTAGGTGCCATGGTTCCCTTCATTTCGTAACATATTTTATTCTAACATTTAAAAAGGTACTATACCTCTCAAAGGAATAATTGGTGTATTACATTTTTTTTTTATATGAGTATGTTTATGTAGTTTAAGTATTTTACATATGGAGTATTCATATTATTTAATATACTTATATAAGTATGTCTGTATGTATTAATATGTATTTTTTTTTATCTATGTTCATGTATGTATATAATATTATAGTGTTATTTTAGGCGTTCAAGTTATCTTTGTTGTTTTTTTTTTCATTAATTTATTAATATGTTAAGTGTTGTTTCTTTAAATACCTACAATAAAATATTTTGTAATAGTGTGGTTGACCGGCAGAGATTGCCTTAGGCAATAAGTCCGCCATTTGTTATATATAATTTATATTAAACAATAAAGCATATTAAATAAATAAATAAATAAATAAATTCTCGATATATTTTTGACGTAAATTCGATGAACGTGTTCCGTTTCGCAACAAGGGGGGCATTCTTTTTTTTTCTTTATTGAAACTGACACGGTTGCCTACATCACCTACAACGTCCGTGATGTCAGCCCATAACACCGGGTGAACTAGGTGCCATGTCAGTGCTTCCCCCTTTGATCGTGCCGGCTACACTGAACTGGTTCTGAACATTCCAGAAAGTTGGCGATGTAAAGTATGTACTTTGGACAGCTTCATGCTGCCAAACTATACATACAACCTACAAACGTGAACGTTACCGCGCCTTAAAGACCCATCCGGCGACTACATAAAACCGTGCACTCGACCCACCACCAACCCACCACCGATGACGTGACCACCATCTTCTCAAGGTGTGCTCTCGCCATAGAATACATCTCTCGCGCTCAGTACAACTTGCGATAGCGTCAAAAGTACTGCTTCGATTTCACCAAATAAACTCTCACGGACAGATTCAGGCTTAACATACATTGTGGCCGAAAAATATAATATGTTTTCGAACACGAAAGCACACGGGGAACGTTAATCAAATTCACGAAACCAAACCAACCCGGCGGTAGTAGCTCGCCTACTGCCTAGCGAGATTGTTTAGTCATGAACACGACTTTTAAATTTTTTTTATGTGATCCGATATAGATGGCTGACTCAGTGGTTGGGGGGGGGTACTAGGCAAAAGCACTTCGTATTTCCCTAACCATACCCATATTTCAAGTGTTTTAACTATAATTTATATGCCTATAGTTAGGTAAAGATTAACGGTATAATAATGTGAATACATTATTTTAAATTTAATCTTATAAATTCCCTTAAAAAATATGTGGTTGGAAAGTGGTAAAATCGTTCAAAAATGCCTATTTTTTTTTGTTCTTATGAAACAATGCTTCATTGAGCTTAGAGTCAATAAGACTAAGAATCATCTAAATAAATTCAAACGCTTACAGAATAAATGGTTTTTCACTGAACTATCTTTGAACATTCTAAATTTTGGGCCGTTACCGTGCGCGAGCGTTTTTTGTATGGACGTATTTGTAACGAAATAGAAAATGCATTTTCGAACGTTTTTACCACTTTTCACCCACTTATTTTTCAGAGAATTTACAAGATTATATTATAATAATCTATCACACATTACACCTTGAATCTTTACCTAACTATAAGCATATAAATTATAGTTATATCTATTGAAATATGGCTATTGGTGGGAAAGGGGCGAGAAAAGGATGACGCTGGCTCACCCGATGCGGCGCGGAGGCGCGCGCAAACGTGCCTGCTCGGCTCCTTCTCCCGTTCCCACCGGGTTGGGGCTGCAGCACCCGCCGGAGACTCCGGCGCGACCGCACTAACAGCCGCGAAGGGTGCGCTCGACCGCAAACTCGCGAAACGCGACGTTGGGCTCGGCGGGAGCGCACAGATACGCACGGCGCATTCAAAATGGTTTGGAGAAGCTCGTTGATTGTCCGTTTTCCGACGCGTGAGAGCACGGCTCGTCGTTCCCAGACGCCGGTTGATGGAGATCTCATAGAATTTTCCACCAGCGACGGGTAGGTGAAAAGGAAATAATTTTGGTTGTGAGGACAGGTAGGTAGGTAGGAAAAATTTTAATACCCGCGAGATTTGAATGCACTGTCTATCATTGATCAGAGATCAACCAGCTATAGTTAGGATAATATGATGTGATGTTTTGCCTAGTACCCCCCCTTAACCGAGACTCACCGGCGGTGGTTAATTCATGCTGTGAGGTAAAGCCACAGAGCATCAAATACCTACCGCCCGCGCCCCCTACTAGAGGCGCCCTAAGCGATGATATTTGAAACCCAATAACCGTACGCTGAGCTGCTAGCGCTTCGTATGTGTGTGTGTGTGCTAGTATCGACACTACACACAAAGAGGAGCAAGTTAGGCACACGCACAAAACAAATGCACACGCACAACACACATAAGTAAGTCATAGGCCACGCCCACAGGCTTCAACGGCTTTGTAGAGAAATCGCGCTCACGGCGCCTCTAGGAGGGGCGCCGGCGGTCGGTATTTGATGCTCTGTGCTAGGCACCAATTTAATTAACTTTTACGAAAGCGCGCGCATTTCATGCTCTGTGGGTAAAGCCTTTTCCCTACAAATTTACGTTGGATCCGAACCACTGCCGGCCCAAACCTTGACTATTGAACTTCGATGCACAGCACTACCGTGCTACCGTGGCCGACGAAATTGGAAATTATGATTTCCCTATTAATGATTGATTAGTTTAATTTTCCTGCAGTGTTCAAGCTAACCTTGGCACGTGTGCTCAAGTCGCAGACGCTCGCCCGCGGCTCCGCGCTAAGTGAGAGCTCGACTGCGATTTACGGCAGACCGGCGGCGCTCGCGCATGTTGCGGCGTGCATTGCGAAACTGTTGTGCGATTTTTGAAGTAACTAAAGTGTTGATGTTTTCCTCATTTATCTATATGCTACTGATTAAAGTATACACGGTGTTGTAACCCCAACCGTAAAATCCGAAAGGGGGTGATTCTGTACGTGAAATAGAACAACTTTTGCTCTACGACTTTTTAATTTGAAGAAAAAAAATTTTGTTTTCTCCATAGATTTTGAGAATAGGTATTTAAAATTTATATGGAAAAAAATTTTTTTTTTAGTTTAAAAAAAAAACAATTTCGCCACAGAAGTTGTTTAGTTTCACATATAGAATAACCCCCTTATGTCAGTTAAAAATATTACGGGGCCAACTGCAACACCGTGTATAATGGAATGGACTTTCGAGGAATATTTTTCGTTCCCTACCCCTAACAGTCCACGTACCTCCAACTCGGGGGTGGTGCTAATAGCAATAATGCTGCTACACGACTCGGTGGAAGTACCGTGCCAAGGTGAGAGGTGGCTAGCCTGTCGCCCTTATTTTTTTTTTTTTTTATGGAAACTGACACGGTTGGCTACATCACCTACAACTTCCGTGATGTCAGCCCATAACACCAGATGAACTTGGTGCCACGTCAGTGCTTCCCTTCGGTCGTGCCGGCTACACTGAACTGGACGGAAAACACAAACTATTTACATAGCCGTTTCGACCGACGTTTCATTCAGTGCGGTGGTACCAACCCGGGCGGGTTAAACCCTACCACCTAGTAATATAAGAAGGGAGTCATATCCCTTAGTCGTCTTTTACGACATACACGGGGAGAGATTCAGTGGGGCTATTCTTTTAAAGTACCGGCCCCACACGGTGCCTTATGCATGGCATCTTGTCCTTATCCCTTAGTCGCCTTTTAAGACATGCGCGGGGAGAGATGCAGTGGGGCTATTCTTTTTAAGTATCGACCCCACACACACGATGTATCGATGAAATCAATTTAAGCGGCGTTTTTGGCCCGATATAGGTTATCCGGCGCGCGACAAGGTAAAATAATATTTTTTTAGCAATATAAGGTACAAGAGAGAACTTATTACTTAGAATGATTTCTTATAGTCAAACCTTTGTAAGTTTTAGACGATAATATACAGGATGTTTGATGACCATGGGTCATACATAAAGCAAACCAGGTACTCCTGAGCCTATTTGGAGCAAAAAAGTTACATGACATTTTGTTCTACGGTGAACTTTTTTTTTTCTTTTTCCATACTAAACTAAAGTGTCTTTATTTAGTTTAGTATGGAAAAAGAAAAAAAAAGTTAACCGTAGAACAAAATGTCATCTAACTTTTTTGCTCCAAATAGGCTCAGGAGTACCTGGTTTGCTTTATGACCTATGGTCATCAAACACCCTGTATATATTTTTTGTGGTTCTAGTTAAGATGTAAGGTTAATGTTTGTGAAATTATTTCTTTTCTCGTGAACGTTGCATTACCAACACGTGGCTTGGTCTATGCCGGGCCTCGTATGATTGCAGTTTATCGGCAATCGGCTACGGACGGGTTTGTGTTTTATTGCGACTGCCCATGAGGGATGGTGATTGTTTTGTGTAAATATAATAAATTATCGTCGCTAACTCGACACTCGCCCGCGGGGGGAGGCTGGCGACTCACTCTCGACCGCTGAACAAGCAAGCTACGGAGGGAAATACATATGTACAAGCACACATTCAATGTCAATAGAGAATTTTTAAAATTTGAAATGTTTGTTTTCGTGATCGAGTATAGTGCCCCGATTTATAATATTTGTAACATTTGCCTGTAGTTTCGCATATATATTATGAGAGGTACGCGGATGGACCATATGTCAAAATGTGCGTGTTCAAAGTGCAATTTGAATTCCCAAAATCGGTCGGTAACTTTTTGAGATTTTCCTTTTGAGATTTTGAGAGTTTCAAAAAATCAAAATTTTTTCGCCGACTTGGATCGACAATTTCTCAATAACTTTTTTGTGAGTTCGCTATTCAAGAAACGGAAAAAATTGAATCTCGGGATTTAATTAAGCTACAGTTTGAGCCATCTTAGGAGGCAGGTGGACAAAAACTGTAGACGGTAGCGGGTCCCTTACGCGCGAGGTCAGTCTGCGCTCCGTTCACTTTATCGTCAGTACGATAAAGAATGAATTCCTATTAGGTAACAAATTTGTCCAATTTTATCGTGTGCTTTATTTCTAAACTACATTTTAAATGCCTTTGATAGTTGCGCGTAGTGTGAGATCTGTAGATATTTTTTTTTTTTGCTCTTCAGGCCAATCAATTTTTAATATTTTAATTTTGAAAAATTTTATTTAATTTAATCTACATACATACATACATATCACACACGCTGAATCCCGACAATCGGGGTAAGCAGAGTAATCGGTGTTGTGCTGCAAGAACTCTGGTCAATTACAGCACAACACCGACTACCACGTTTCGCAAAGTATTCGAACAAGATTAAATCGATCAAGCAGCAAGTAAGGCACGAAGACCCACCTGCTGCATGAGTCGGTGGAAGTACCGTGCCAAGGTGAGAGGTGGCGAGCCTGTCGCCCTTCAGCACGGCATCTTGTCCTTATCCCTTAGTCGCCTTTTACGACATGCATGGGGAGAGATGCAGTGGGGATATTCTTTTTAAGTACCGGCCCCACACGGTACTGTGATAATCTGTGATATTATAATGTTTTTTATGTTTTAATATATTTGACATTAATAATGTAATGTATAATTATTGTTCATACATGTTTATAGAAAGTTTAGTTTAAGTAGCAACTAAGATATTGTAGTGTAAGTTTTTTTTTCGCTTCAAATATGTTTAGGCAGTTTCAACCATTGAAATTAAATTGTATTAAATCTCACACTTCGCAGTACCCTATTACTAAGCCTACGCCGTCTGTCTGTCTGTCCGTCCGTCCGTCCGAGGGCTGTGTCTCTTGAACCGTAATAGGTAGCCCGTTGAAATTTTCACAAAGCCAAAATTAAATAATAACTAAGATTAAAAATTATTATTCCGTATAGTTCCCGGCAGCAAATACGTGTCGAGCTTTAGAAACAGATACGTGCGAGTACGTGCACGAGGGACGACGCTCTACAACCGGACTGTTTCTTTCTAAAGCTTAAACCGCATTATTTGCTGCGGGGAACTGTACATGCAAGTAGGTACTCCAACGATCCAGCTCTTCCTGCACACAATATTAACTGATAATTCCTCTACCAGTTCCATGATTCCAGAATTCATGTAGGCATCTATTTAAACATCATTGCCTAAGAAAATATTAAACGTATCTGTAGATGCTCTCACACATACACCCACGCTTTTACCGCGCGTATGTGCACAGAAAACATCTCACACGTGCGTAAATCTACAAAAGTGTGCGTGAGTTAGTCACATGTGTGTGTGCCTGTAGCCGTCTTTACAATGATAGTAATTACCTAATGATAAGCCATTTAAACGTTGCCGACATGAGCGCAGGATATACCAGTATTTGTGTAGCGTCGGCAAAAATGTAAGAAGACATTCTGTGAAGACATGCCATGCCATGACAACCAACAGCCAAACCATGACATTCGATTTATTTCAATTAGGTATTTATTTATCTGTACGAAGCTGGTCGAAGAAACGTTTTTAGGGCTCCGTATCCGGTACGGGACCCTATTACTAAGCCTACGCCGTCTGTCTGTCTGTCTGTCCGTCCGTCTGTCTGTCTGTCCGAGGGCTGTATCCCTTGAACCGTAATAGGTAGCCCGTTGAAATTTTCACAGAACATTTTTATTATGGCCGATATAACAACAAATAATAAAAATAAGAAAAAATAAAAAAAATCACGGGGTTCCCATAGAAGAAACCAAAAAAGTGTATGCGCGCGCGCCATCTACCGAATAGAGGGTGAAGCATTTTAACTAATCATGACATTGTACTAATATGAAGCATTTCATAACACTCCATAGATGGCGTGAGTGGCGCTAACCATGACATGGCGATAAGGAACCCTCGGTGCGCGTGTTCGACTCGCACTTGCCCGATTTTTTTAGTTTTCTCTACCCATACGGAAGCCTTTTACTAAGCCTACGCCGTTTGTCCGTCTGACTGTCTGTCTGTCCTAGCTTTAAACTGTATCTTTTGATTTTGAAGCGTAATTGAAATTTTCAATATAAAAAATTATGGGGTCCCCATTAAAGAAACTTGTTTATTCTACATTTTTTGTTTTGTTTTTTCTTTATCGTAAAATAGGTTATACATACATACAAGCATTAAACATAGTGTGATTATAGTGCAAACTCTAAAGTAAAACAACAAATAATAAAAACCGGCCATTTACGTGGTGGTACGAAAACCAAGCGGGTCCAACTCGGACTTGGCCTGTTCTTAGGGTTGCGTACCAACAATTGTGAAAAGGAAGTGAAACATTTACGGAGAGTCTGTCTAATGTAAAACCGTTGGTTGATTTGACTTCAGAATACCGAACGGCCGTCATACGTGCAGCTGTGGTATACAAAAATTACTGAAGAATAACAAATATTCACCATATATTTCCCCCCAAGTACAGTCTCGGGTCCTTCAGAAGGGGCGTGAATGGGCACCTGTCAGGCCGGCATGGCATTCGTAACCCCCGAAAACGACCGAATGTTGGGGGTCGTTAGATACCTTATGGATGGCTCAGTGCAGTGTCGCGCTTTCAATAACAATAAAACATTAAATAAAATTTGCACTATCTATACTTAAAAAAAAAACTAAATAAAGAGATATATGTACACAGAACTTCGATATTATTGTAGTATGTATGATTCACGGAATGTTTTCGTAAATTAAATTATGTTTGATTTTTTTTGTAGTCCTTACCGCGAAGACCATTTCGTGGAAGAAAATAAACATTTCTTTGATGCGGTATAATACTGTCAAATTATTTTGGAAAGTTCCAACCAATATTATTTCATTTTTTTAAGATACAAAAGAATGTTTAAGAACTGCTTATTGTTAATTTTATGTTTTAACGACGCACGTACATAATATATGGCAGGTTGGTGTGTATGTACGTAAATAATAATTAATATAAATTGGATTTAAATAACCTGTAAATTATTGTTTTATTTATTCATATGTCTTAATTTACATTACAATTTTATATACAACATTAGATATATAAATACATATACTTATAAACACAAATTTGTATTAAGACATATTGCCGCGAAAGCCTCAAGCTCCGTCTGAATTGTTTTTACTTATCTGTTAAAATTGCATAATTAATTACATTTTAATAATTATCAGCATAATGGGTATAAAGCATTTTCTATTGTTTTTTATATTCACACTCAGTATGCAAAGAAATAAACTATATTAATCTTAAACTTAAGATTTACTTTTAATTCATGTTGAATTTAATAGCAACGGTTAATTGATTAATAAATCGCCATTTTACGCCAATTTATAGTCGCAATTTTGACTAGCTGGAACAATGAAGGATTCACTTAATAAAAAGTCTAGAAAATCGCGATGTGTGACGCGTAGTAATGACGTCATAAAATAATTAACACAAACAATAAATTAAATAAATTATGACTGAATGCATCTCGCATACAGTAAGTCGTTAAAGTTTAGCACTTTATAAACTTTCGTTATAACGTGTTGTCGATAAGGAACGGTGGAACTGGTGTAGGTCGACAGTAGATAGTAACTTTTTAGCCAAAGTTTGGAATTCGTTGCACATGGTTATTTTATAATTTATTTGATACGGTAATGACGAAACTACAAAATAAATTGGAAACCAAATCTGTAATCAATCAGTAATCTGTGTAATAAAAATTAGCTAAAACTACAATTGAATCGTCCCAAAAACCTTCATCAAAAAGTCCTAGGACAAGAAATATTAAAAAACAAATTACCGTTTTTAATTTTTGTATTAATTTTGTGTATTTTTATTACTTTGTATTTTTAATACTTGTATAATATATGTAAAATTAATAGAACATTTTGAAAATGTGAAATAAAGAACAGGACAAAATAATAATAAGAAGCTCTCGCTGAGTGGTTGGGTCAAGGGCAAGATCCAGAAGGCAGCCCTGCTCGACACTGCACGCATAGTCCGGAGGTTTCTCTCTTTGGGACCCTGTGTTGGGACCCGACCATCGGTATTTAATTTAGAAACGGCTATGTAAATAGTTTGTGTTTTCCGTCCAGTTCAGTGTAGCCGGCACGACCGAAGGGAAGGCTGACGTGGCACCAAGTTCACCCGGTGTTATGGGCTGACATTACGGATGTTGTGTGTAAATAAAGAGATAATAATATTAATCAAGAAATCTTTAAATAAATATATAATACGGTAGTGGTATTCGTAAATCTAACGTTTACTAAATTCATTACGTCTTAATAGTAATGAATTAAATAATTATTTTTAACTAAAATAATTAAATATTTTAGTTAATAATCATAATTATTTTAGTACAGAAGATTAAATTGGTGTATCCTATAAAAAAATTGTGTAATAAACTTGGCTAAACATTATTTTAGTTTTCATTAACTCTTGTAATGTTTATCTTTTAGTTATTTAGAGAATACATTTTAGTATGCCAGGGCACACGAAATTAATTAATTAATTCTTTGTTAAATATACTTTATATTATACTACCGAATAATTAATAGTTTAAGTCAACATACGAGCATAGCAAATATGATGCAAATGTTACTCTATGTACTATGTACTTACTCTATGTATACTAGAACAATTGTGCATACTTTCGACTCTCAACGATCCCAGCAGAATAATTTATGCGAGGGAAATATTTATCAGATTAATTGTTAATGAATAATAAAATATTTTATATTCGTAGATAATCCAGTTTCTTACTTCAAGATATTTTTCTGTAAAAAAAAATCAATTGCTTACAACGTTACTAAGAACCTATTAAAATTATATTCTGTGAGAAAGGGGAAGGAACACAGTGTCTTTATGAGCTTTTATTAATATTATGATAATTTCACGAGATAGACATTTCATGATACAGTGTGAGTTATTACTAGAATAACGTGTGACTTGGGTGTCCACGGTACTTCATAAATGTACGAAACTTACATTTTTTCTTTGTACCTATTAATCTAATAATTTCAGATTTTGTTTTGAAACTCTATAACTTTTCATATATTTTTTATATAATATAATTATTAGTTATTTATTATACACCACACGCCATATCCCGACAATCGGGGTAAGCAGAGTAATCGGTGTTGTGCTACAAGTATTCTGGTAAATTATAGCACGACACCGACCACCACGTTTAGCAAAGTATTCGCACAAGACAACTCAGATCAAGCAGCAAGTAAGGCATGAAGGCCCAACTGCTCCATGACGCGGTGGAAACACCGTGCCAAGGTCAGGTTGCTATCCGGTCGCCCTTATAACTACACGGCATTTTGTCATTATCCCTTAGTCGCCTTTTACGACATGCACGGGGAGAGATGCATTGGGGCTATTCTTATTAAGTACCGGCCCACACAATAGTAATTCTAATTATTTTTAATTCTGAATATATTTTGCAAACTATTTTTTGATGTATACATAACTTAACGTGCAAGTAGCATAGTTGCGTCTTAAGGAGTAACCTTCTCTATGGCAATGAGCTCGCATAATGTTCTTGCCCTAGTGCAAATCAACCCTTACAAATAGAAGGAATTGAGTGGTGAACTGTAGGAGGAAAAACAATTAAACATTTTCATCGCATGAACCGAAATGCGAAGGCGAATATTTATTAAGATTCAGAGGTAAATGAAATTATTAAGTGTGATGTGCAAATTATAGATAAACAATTCGAATGTTTTCCAATACCTTCTCACGGACACACCGAGCGGAATAAACAACAGTAAAAGCGAGATGTTAATTAGATGATGCGATTATTTTTATCATAAATTATTGCACACGTTTAATTACCAGTCACACCTGCCGATGCGCAGGCGCACGGGAACGATGCGCGCGCATTGCGCGGTCACGTGGTCACATGCGACGCGGCGTAGAGCGCGAGGCTACGGAGCACGGACACGACGACGACGCGACGGCGGCCATCCGTCGTCGTCGTCGTGGCCACAATAACTTGAGAGCCTTTGTCGCGTTGCTTAGTAAGGGAATCTCATATAGATCCGACAGGAACAGAGGGGTATAGAACTTTACAACTTTTTGGCGAAACGACATATGAATGCACAATGTTTTCTTCATAAAATTGCCTATTGAATTGTCTTAAAAAACTGCTTCAAAAGCAGCTCTTTCCATTAAAAACATAGTTCAGAAATTAACAGTAACAATCAAAAACAGCACCATCCATCCGTTTAGTTTCTAAACTAGCACTAAGCAAAACTGTCCAATAGGAGAGCTCCATTAATCCTAACAAAGTAACGGGCCATTTAGAATAAACTGGATCTGAATAAACATTTTTTTTGGTTTACCAAAAAATTGCAAAAGTTGACAGAGCTGTCTTTGATTCTATACCCCTCTGTTGCCCGAGCTGACGGCGGCGCGGGATCTAGATCCATACCACAGATTACTTAATAGTTACTTCGTAACAGATAAATAACTCCATAGAAAATTTTCAATACCTACAGCTTTAATAGCCTATTCTTTCACTTCGCCGATCGCTGCGTGCGAAAATGTACCTAAACGATAGAACGTAAGGTTATTATTGCAACGGAATAACGCTACTAGGGCTGCTTCTTTCGATAGAAATGGAAATACCTACACAATTTATTGAATCTTTGGATTGGATGTTTAAGAGTCGATTAAATATTCTGAAATGTAAGTAGGTAGTAGAATAAAAATGCTTGAATTTGGCCTATAAATAAAAATATGGGACTATCTGCGAGCATTTCTCGAGGCGGCAGAGGTGTGTCAGGATCGTGGCAGAGGTGTGTCAGGAGATCCGTTGTCTCTGCCTACCCCACCGGGACGGGAAACAGGCGTGACGCTATGTATGTATGTATGTATGTTCCGATTTTTCTAAAGACAGCTATTATCTAGCTATTAAAGTATATTAATTATTTTAATATTTGTAAAATAAAAGTTAAATTACAAATTTAAAAAACCCCCGACTCTTAAAAAGTCAAAAATAATTTCCGTTTACTTACTTAAAGGAGTCGGTGGACCGCTAAGTAAATTCCCGCGCAACTCTTGAGTCTTTATATTTAATTTACTTAGCGGTCCCCCGACTCCTTTAAGTAAGTAAACGGAAATTATTTTTGACTTTTTAAGAGTCGGGGGTTTTTTAAATTTGTAATTTAACTTTTATTTCAAGCTTTTTAAAAAAAACCGCATGCAAATTGGTCCACATTTTAAGATAATTATTTTTTTTATTACTTAATTACTTTATTACTTGATTACAAACATAGCTAAGAACCATCCCGATTAAACAAGCTACCTAATAAAAAAAACCGCATCCAAATCGGTCCATCCGTTTGGGAGCTACGATGCCACAGACAGACACACACACACACACACACACACACACACACCCTCACACACACACACACACACGTCAAACTTATAACACCCCTCCGTTTTTTCGTCGGGGGTTAATAAGTGAATTTATTTATCCACACTTCTTGGAAGGTATAACAATTAATTTAACATGTGAAAGCATTCGCGATCACAAACTTCACCGCTTCCAATATTTAATGGCGCTTGACACACTGCACTTAATGAGCGTCACAAAAACCACTCAACACATTTCAACCGAACATTAAACAGTGAGAGCGTTCGACGGCACGGCGGCGGCGGGGCGGCGCGGTGCGGCGCGTTGCGGCGGCGTCTTCATCGATACTCCGTGTTATAAGTATAATTAATTACTCAATTAAAAGTCGCTTTAATTCATGTAAACTGTAGGTCTTGATGTGCGGGGGCTCTCGCTCGGAGGGGCGTTGTCTGCCTAGTCCTTAGTTAGGCGATGTAAGTTATCCTAGTCGCGGGCTATTTTAAGTGAATTTTTTTTTAAATTATAACGGCAATTTTTTTTTATTGATAGCGCCGAGCGCGACACCTGGCGCCTTGCCAACCATAAGGTGTCTAACGACGCCCATGGACATTCGGTCGTATGCGGGATTTGCGAGTGCCATGTCGGCCTGATAGGTGCCTGTTCACACCTCTCTTAACCCAAGACTGTACTTGGGGGGACCATATGGGCGTTCCAGAGTTTTCCGGTTGTGTAGAGGAAAGATCTGCAGAACCGGTTAGTACGCATCCGCGGTAAGTTCAGCGTGTAGGGATGCAATCCCTGCCCGGCGCGCGTGGTGCGAAGGTGGAGAGATGACGGCGGGATCGCGTTAAACAGCTGCTCCGAGCACTTCCCATGAAATAAGCAATATAAACACTCGGTAATTCAAATACGAACCCAAGTGTACACATGTCAAACACCCATTTATTTAAAAAAAATTAATAGAAGGCATAATCTAGTAATTAATCCTTGTCAATTCACCCATGTGGCTTAGACCACACATCATGAGTATAACTCAAGTTTTCCCTTCGACAATTACACATGTTTATGTTTATCGTTCCGGCAATAACAGAACATTAACTTTTAACTCGAACCGAATGCAAAATAGCTGCAAATTAATTTTGAATGCAGCTGACCTTTCTTGCGTCCCTAACTCTTCGTTGGCGCAATAATGCGCGTATTTTTGATGCTGTTATATAATTTTTTTGCAATTACTGGTTTCTATTTCCTCTGTAAAATTTATGCAATTGTTTTTTGTTTATGTTTCTTGTAAAAGTCCGGTATGTTTAGTAAATATATATCTTCCTTCGAAAGATACCAGCTTTGTTCGTTAAGGCCCGATTTCACCACGTTCGACTTAGCTGACATTTTTTTTATGTAAGCTGACACGGTTGGCTATATCACCCACAACATCCGCGATGTCAGTAGCCCATAACACCGGGTGAACTAGGTGCCATGTCAGTGCTTCCCTTCATTTCATGTCGGCTACACTGAACTGGACGGAAAACACGAACTATTTACATAGCCGTTTCGACCGACGATTCAGTGCGGTGGTACCAACCCGGGCCGGATAAACCCTACCACCTAGTAAGGTAAGAAGGGAAGGGAGCTACACGGACATACGCTTGTCCAATCTTTCTCCAGTCCTACAAATCAGAACAACGGTAGGTAAGTCAAAACAAAAGTAATATGCGACCGTACACAACAATTTCAAGAGAAGGCGTAACAAAAGAAAATCATCATTATTACACAGATAATAAAGAACATCCGCGTGAGGAGCAATTATTTTCAAATTTTAATCAAAATAAGTTTTCTCAGCCTTTCACTTCTGGTGAACCATTTAAATGTCAATCCGACAGCCGACTTCATAACAATGACATAACCACCAATACCATTTTCAATTTAATTTCGACCTTAACGCTAATGGAATAAGATATAAAATATATTACGCAAACACTTAAGACATATGAAACAAAGCATTGTGCAATTTATTAATATGTATTAAATTAAATTCGGGCATGTAAAATCTAAATTGCATTCGAATATGTAAGTGAAATCGTATTTTTTGCAATTAAATTGGGAACGAAGCACGATTTCGTCGTTTGTCTATCTGAATCAAGACGAATGGAAAGCAGTATTCGCATAACACGATTTAGATCCAGTCGATTGATTATCTAGAGTCTGAATCTTGAGAGAAGTGAATTGTGGGAACGTTAGACTTCGGTACTTCCAGGAAATGGTGATGTAGCAGTGAAGAAGAATTTTTTGTTCACTTTCTGAAGCATTATTCTCTTTCTAGTTTGATTCTGCAAATATAACATTATTTACGAGTTACGAAGTTTTATAGCTACTGTGAAGAAGAACAGAGACGGAAACGAAATAATAAACTTATTTGAAAATACTAATAGGTATATTACTTTCTTCCTAATTAAATTTAAATGAAAACTCTTATTCCTAACTATTCCTGATTGAGAATACTCAAGTACATATATTGAATAACTAATTTGCCTTTGCTCCCAGTTCCGTCCAGCACGTTATAGAATTTGGGCAAAGGTTTCTGAACTACATACAAATGTATATTTGACTTCACTCTGAGTAGGCATAATAATCGGTGCTGAGGACAACATTATATTGTACTGTATTGTATTGTTTATTGATCATTCATGTGGCAGTTAGACTGCGCTCGAACTTGTCACAATTTTTTCTATCCGGTTCGATTACACCCACGATGAAGACCGACAAGAAACTTGGCAGGGTATTTTTTATACATATTTTTACAAGTACCTACCTTAGTGACTAGCCACATAATGACACCGCTTACAGTCTATCGAAAACACAGCTTGAAAGCAAGATTGACAATTTTGCTAAGAGTTCTCTTCTTGCTAAGACGACAAAGATTTATTTATTAAGTGTATCAGGTGACAGGTGTAAAGAGCCTTTGTCAAACTTTGATACATAATAATTTGTATCAACATAATTATGTTAGTATATTAAATATGCTACAATGTACCTAGTATAATTGTCAAACATAAAAAATTTAAATATATGAATATTAAGATACTTGAAGTATCAAATTGTCAATGGGTTAATTAAATTGAGGTACTAATCGTACCTAGTCAAGAGTTATAACTAATTATGCAGTCAGGTATCTAATGCAGTATATATTAGTCCAAGATGACAGGTATTAGGCGGCAAGTAAGACACGAAGATGTGTCTACAGCAGCATGACTAGTTCGAGGGACCGCGCCAGGGTAGCCTTTCGCCCTTTAGCACTGCACCCTCCTTTTGCTTATCCCTTAGTCGCCTTATGATAATATGATAATATGCACGATGATGCAGTGGGACCCATAGACAAGGTAAAATTTCGGTTTTGTACCATAAATATTAGTCATCAAAGTCATCATACATACATAATATTCAGTTTAATGTATGTATGTAAATTCATGTATCAGGGCAGATTGGTAGATTTTTGAAAACAGAATTTGGTTAACTTCGCTCGATAGAAAAAAATCATGAAAATGCCACTGAATGTATTTTTTTTAATTCTAAGCGCGACATGTGGCGCCGAACCACCCATAAGGTGTCTAGCGACCCCCATGGACATTCGGTCGTATGGGTTGCGAATGCCATGCCGGCCTGACAGGTGCCCATTCACGCCTCTCTTGAAAAGTTATGTAATCCGGTATGGGTACCTGAGTCTGAGGGGCCAAAGCAAATCCTCCGACCAGCCAATATCATCTTTGAAAAGGTAGGTGCCATACCGGAGACTTCCCTTTGGATGTAAGGTGACCAAAGTAAGTTTTGAAAAAAAAAGAAACCATTTTGTTCGTCGATTAATAACATATCTATGTCGATACCTTTGTACTTATTTGTTTCAATTCATCCGTTTTGCAAAAAAATATGTATATAATTTTCTCTTACGTTATAAATTTCCGTGCAAAGCATTCAAGATGCATCCGACTACATCCACAAAAAACGGCTTGTGGCTCCCAGACCACTTACACAGATTTTATTATTATTTTATAAACATATTTTTTTTTCTATGGTGTCGCTAGCTTCATTGCATCCATGAAATTTGCGCCCGTGCTTCCTTACCTTGTATGGGGCCTGTGCTGTTTTCGCTCATTCCCAGACTGCTCTCGAAATATCATGATTACCAATACATAGCCCATATGCATTCCGATATATTCCAAACATTTGTTTAACTCGCATATTCGCCGGACTCGCTCGGAACATCCATATGTTGTTGACACCCAACTACTAAGAACACATCGTTTTTCGAAATCGTTCCTGTGTCGAACGGCGAAAATATGGAACGGTCCTCCGGTGAGTGTGTTCCCCACCACCTATAACCTGGGAATCTTCAAAAGGTGTGTCAATAAATTAGACGACAACCTTTTTGTCCGCCTCATAGCCGGCATGGCGCCTCTCTGAGCGTGGTTTCGCGAGGAATGGTGTTATTGGTTGTGTCTGATCTTCCGTTGAAGTATTGGGCACAGACACCCACGCCGGCTGTCTATAAAAAAAAATATTCAGAAGTTCACAATCGAACTGATGAACTCCAGACAGTCGCCGGCTCGGTCTAGTGCTAAGCCGGTACTGTTAATTATGATTACTTATATTCGAAACGGGTTTTGTATAAAAACGTCAATCGTAGCCGACGAAGCGTGCAGCCCTCTTAAACGCGGGCAAACATACTGGTGCGATTCTGTCTTTAAAGGGTTAGGCCGGCTGTTCATATAGAGCTGCCACTTGGATGCTTGCATTTTAATATTGAACATTTTAATTATATTTCATCGGTTGGAAAAAAAAACCGGCCAAGTGCGAGTCGAACTCGCGCACCGAGGGTTCCGTATAGCCATGTCATGGTCAGCACCACTCACCATCTATGGCGTGTTTTATGAAATGCTTCATATTAGTTAAAATTCATGATTAGTTAAAACTCTTCATACTTTTCGTACTCATACTCTTCATACTCTTCATACTCTTCATCGTTTTCGGTACATGGCGCGCATACACTTTTTAGTTTCTTGTATGGGAAACCCCGTGATTTTTTTACTTTTCTCATTTATATTATTTATTGTTAAATCGGCCATAATAACACATATTCTGTGAAAATTTCAACGGGCTACCTATTACGGTTCAAGAGATTCAGCCCTCGGACAGACAGTCAGACAGACAGACGGTTTAGGCTTAGTAAAAGGGTCCCGTACGACGGATACGGAACCCTAAAAACGGACGAACATACTTATAAGTAGGCACAATGGTAAGATGCTTTATCCTTACACTATCGTGTGTGGAGTGAAAAACCGCAGATGTAAAAAAAAACATTTTAAGAAAACATTTTCCAGTGGCCTCCCGGGACTCCTGTCATGCAACAATAAATCTGCTTTTGTATAAATCGCAGATCGGGTCCTGCTTGGAGTACTGCTCGCGCCAGTGTGGGATCATCCCACACATCCCACTGGGATGGGATGGAACCGCAGCGCTCCGTACCCCGTGGGGATGTCGTCATATGACCGAATGTTCGTGGGTGTCGTTGGACACCTTATGGGTGGCACAGCGCTACATATTACGCTTTCAATAAAACAATCTATCTTCTAAGTTCAAGAACGTTCGCATAATTGGTAGAAAAAGCTAGTTTTTATCTGACTCCGTTTCAAACAGAACTCTCATTCCACTCAATCAAATAGATACGATAAAACCCAGAAAGGCGAATTATATATATGTATGTATATACTTAATTCATACGACACTCTACATAGTTATAATTCGCGATTAAAGCGCTATACTTACATAAGCATTCTTAGTTTTGACGTTCATATTCATTCAGTATTAATTTCATTGTCTTAAAAACTTTACTTTCACATTCTTCAACGTCTCAGTATATTATAACTGATATCAGATTGATACATCTGATATAAGTTTAGATATGGCAAAAAAGCAGAAAAGCGTCCAGTGTGCGACGGGCTTAGTGGCGGACCAGGGAAGCATGACGGGAATCTGCTCATACCTCCGGTGAAAATTGCAAGAAAATTAATTCATTTATACAACTGTTATTCTCTGCCACAGCCCGCTGCGCGCGTAACGCTTGCCTGTTTAATTGCTACGCCGATGTTTGTCTTTGGTGCAGATCTGGTGCCGCTGGTGGGTCACCCTGGGGCTTTCTCCGACACACTTCGCATAATTATTATTGACAAGGACGATTGACAAGGAAGATTGAATGAAATGGACGATTGACAAGGAGGATTTGCATGGAAGATTGACATGGACGATTGACAAGGAGGATTGACAAGGAGGATTGGACGATCGAGAAGAAGGATGTAGATTTGAGAAGCATGATTGACGTGAACTATTGATAAGGAGGATTAACAAAGAGGATTTACACAGACGATTGGCATGGACGATTGACAATGAGGATTGACAAGGAAGATTGACAAGGAGGATTGGAGGAATCATATAAAGAATTGAGAGGTATGATTGATATGGACCATTAATGAAAGACGATTGAAAAGGGGCGACGAGGATGGAGAAAGGAATGCTTCGGTGATTCAGTTATATTGAAAGAATGGACGATAGCAGGCCAACAAACAGATGTATTGAGTAAATATGAGTGGAAGGGTCGGAAAAGGTCGCAATAAAGGCATACGCCTAACTAGAACATAGCAGACTCAAAAAGATCAAGCGCGTAGTGCCCGAAGCCGACGAAAGTGTATGGAAATCGTGAGTGTGAATGAGGCATCAGAGGCGTGTCAGAATCACATAGAGATCCACTGTCTTTCCCTACCATATTGATCATCAGGCATGACGTCATGTCCATACGTACGTTATGTTGTACACTTCAGGAATACTAGGCACGTTGTCGGTGAAAGTATAGAACCTAAATTATATTCCCTAATGCGATGAGTTTCTGTCTGAAACTTAATAAGAAGTAGGCTGGAACGGTTATGGGACGGCTGAACTTGTACTACGACCATTTTACCTAAGACATCTTAGTCTGTAGAACGATAAGAGTAGTCACTCAGATATGTTTCTACTGCGGCCGGTCCTCTGCACTGTGTCATGCCATCACACGCTAAGCATGTTAATAAGGGAACCTGCACTTAACTGCCGGGGCGTTGATGACGCCTCCTATTCCCGTCTAACGCACTCAAATGGTATGTCGTTCCTAGCGTGGTCTAGAACCAGAAACCCTTCTGGGCCACTTTGCTAATTACAGCCTTGCATTAATCATTTCTTTAAATGGCATCGGTGACATCACATAGACAATGCCCAACTTAAAGGTATAATTTTTTTTCTGCCACCATTTTGATTTGGGGCTAATTTTTCTTATAGACGGCACGCACGTCTTTTTGTGCCCAAAACTTCAACGGAAGTTCAGACACAGCCAATAACACAATTTCTCGCGAAACCATGTTTAGAGCTATATGGCGGAAAAAGAGGTCGTCGTCTAATTTATTAACAAGCACAAGAGCAATATTTCCAGGTCAATTAATCTCAAGAATGTGTGACTTTGATTGGCCCCCAAGATCACCTGATCAGCTCCTGACTGTTTTCTGTGGGCTAACGAGGCCGATGAATCTTGAACACTTCAAGCAGACTATATATTCGAGACTAATGATAAACAGCTGGAAGTATGTGAAAATTTAATAATAACAAGAGCTCGCATTTGTTACGCAGCAAGAGGCGGACATTCGACAGATGTTATTTTTTCACACGTAATTACCAAACCTAAATAATATCATTATGGAAAAATATCTGATATTTTTCTGATATTATTATTATTTTTTTGTTATAAGAATAATCTAAATTTAAAATTGTATCGGTCCTATTTGACCACCCTGTGTGATAGACGCCATGTAATTCCATCCGATGTCGCTAACAGACGAACCTGTTGCAGTTTTATCTCGGAAACGGTGTAACACGCATCAACACGCGTGAAAAACTGAATGTCTCGAATCACGCACATTGTTACGCTGTCAAGCTGACATGTTCCTCGCACCTCGCGGGTCTACAGATCAATAGCTGGGCGGTTTATTGTGACCAGCACCGTGTGAAGTTGCTCTTTTTTCTATGCCTTGTCGGGAAAAACGAATTTCGTTAGATGGTAAAATGTACTAATAGTACTGACTTACACGCTGAACGTATAAGTAGGAGCCGAGGAATGAGAAAGTACTAGTAGATTTATCCATCACTCCGGTGAAGGAAACACCGCGAGGAGACTTATGTATGAGCTAGCAAAATGATCGACATGAAAATAGCTACATTATCGACAGGAAAACCACTTCAAACGAGCGTAAAAACTGTTCCTACTGTCTGAACAGACACAGCGTTTGTTGCCCGTGGTCCTACTGCGTAGTCCTACTGGTAGAACCAAGGGCAATATTCTTTGTCCGTGGTTTTACCAGTAGGACTGTAGCAAGAAAATGATTATTTTCTATGGGCATTGTACCTACTGATCGGGTAGTACAGTCACCGTCAATATTATTAATGATTTTTCAGGAACGGCTCAGGAACGGTATTAGACAAGTAATACTATTTTTATTTTATTTTATTATCTTATTTTATTTCTTATACCTACATAATCTTTTATACTTTTTGTCTTATGTTTTTTGAATAAAATATTCGGAATTTCAATTTGAATTTGGATTTGAAGAAATTGCATTCAAAAATAAGTCCGGCTTAGTATAGCTTGGTGTGGCCAATTGTGAGTTTAACATTGAAGACAAATAAAAAAAAATTATAAGTAGCTGCTTTTGATTCTGTAACCCTCACCGTTTTTTTGTCAGTCTGCCTGTCTGTCACAGGGCCTTCTAAACGTCTAATTCTAGACGAGACACTTTCCCAGACAGAATCCTGCAAAAGTCAGTATAATTAATGCGCAAAGTGTGTGATAATGTAGTAATAAAACAAGAATTACTTATACTCTATTTAAGTGCTGTCAAGAAGTGTTAGAAATAAATGAAATCTATAATTATCTCATATACACTGAAGGAAACTTTGACAGCAACTTGATTATTTCTGTCAAGTTGAGGGAAAAATGCATTTTCTGCTCGCAACTTAATTCTAATGGATTACGTTGATATATGAAACACGTTGATTACTTGCTTCGGCTACTACCAGGGACATCATTATTTAGAATCATCAAATTGTTGAGGATGTCAAAGAAAGTACCTACATGAAGGGCCGATTTCATGACCTCCGCTTAAGTTTCGGTAACCTTCGTCTGTCGGTTAAAGTGACATTGGGTGAGGATTAGTAACTTGGGGTACAACTAGCATTTTTTAATTAGCCTAATTTTAGTCGAAATAAAAACTGTTTAGTGGCCGACTAAACCTCAATATTCAAACATGGATATTTCAGAAACCCTACATTTCTGCAGAGGGGAGGTTAGGTGGGGAGATAGATAAGGTAAGAAAACTGTTTAGGGCTATATTTTTTTTTTAAACTTCATAATCATTTTCGCAGCACTTTTTGGAGGTACTTTGTATGGCGCCCCCCTAAACGCCCCCATCAGGCTTGGAGTTATAAATCAACTAAACAAGTGCCTTCCCTCCCTTCCGTCCTCCATCTGCCCCCATCCCCGTACCCCAGTTACTAATCCCCACCCCACGTGACATTTCTCATGCAGTTGACAGAGTTAACCCGCAGCTACATTTTAACCAAAGATGGTGAAATCGGGCCTAATTTCACCATACTTGTTTACTCACGTTTCTCCTGGTTGGTGGAAATTATGTGCACGCAGACCAAATGTTGGTAATATGGCAGATACGTGTAATGTAAGCCAATACCGCTTCTGTGTAATTTTTCCACGGTTACTGCCTGTTGCCATTATTAACATTGTTAGTTTTTGTATGGGCCAACTTTGTGGAGCTAGTATGTAAATAAGGTGAATATTCCACAAAGCAATCAGTTGAAAAATACTATAAAAGGCTATTAAATGTACAGGAAATTTGTAATTGCGATATTAGTTTATTCATTATTTTCACATTGCATATTTTAATATTCCGTGTCAGCTAAAATTTTGGCCGAGAAGATATTTTAATGGGGAGAATATAATGTCAAATAATATAGGTAATTTGTAAATATATAAAAAAAATACTGAGTACTTGGTGTACGATCATAATAAGTACTAAAATTTTCAAGAATAAGATGTGAAATACTTATCAATTAGATAATTGGTATTTCAGTTTGAGGAGTTGACCAGTAGCCTAATTTTGAAGTAAAATTGTAAGAAAAATTTGCAGATATGTACAACTTTATACCAATTTTCAAATGTAGGACTTCCAAAATATTATTAGTTTTACGATGTCATTACTTTCCCCTAATCACGTCATCCATTTTCCCTCTCGGTCGCATATGTTCGACCGTTGCAGACCACACGCAAAAACTAAATTAAATAAACCATAGGAAGCGGCGAATTAAAAGCGACCTTACGTCAAAGAAAATTTTTGAAATACTTCCCTCAACGGCTCGCCGTAAGGAATGGTTGGCTAATTGCGCCTGACTCCCGCAGTCATTATTCCGTTCTTGTTTTAATTGTAGAATACGTTGCGACTAACACCTTGACAGTGATGGTAGCCTGGTATTTCTGGATTAGTTGTAAACATGGAATGAAATATCTAGAAAGGACCTTCCTCCTACTCACAAAGGACCTTCAACATCTAAAGTACGGACCCATCGTTACTATGGCCGCTGCTCTGATGAATTTTGTTTCCCTCATCCCTCCTCCTCCTTTGTCAAACCCGTCATACTCTCGCGGAACACCTCTTTGTAGTCGACAGAAGAGTTCTTCGAACTGCACGATTCTCTCTAAATCGTTCTTTTGTCGCACTGCAGAGGTATGGAACGGGGTTCTGGGGAATGTCTTTCCCTATTCCTACAATCCACGGATCTTAGCCTAGTCTCCAGCGACGTTAGTCCGCCTTCGAGCCGGAGTGGCACCTCCTCGGGGGTGAAATTGACCGCGCCTGAGGCTTCGACCTTGAGCACAGCCACCCAGTTCGGAAGCAATAAAAAAATAGATTATAGAGCGTCGTCTCTTTCACGACTCTGTGCGGCAGAGACGAAGCTCTACGACCAGATTTTCTCTTTTAAAAGTTCGATGTACATTATTTACTATCGGGTACTGTACATGCTTAGTACTAACATAAAAAAAAAACTATACGGAAAGGGTATCACTTGTCTCGGAGCTGCAAGATAAGTTCACAAACACATCATCAAAAATATGCATTCTGTCTCTTCAGTCCGGTTTTCTCACATAATATGTGTAGATAATATTATAGTACTGTGTGGGGTCGGTACTTAATAAGAATAGTCCCACTGCATCTCACCCCGTGTATGTCGTAAAGGTCGACTAAGGGATAAGGACAAGATGCCGTGCATAAGGGCGACAGGGTAGCCACCTCTCACCTTGACGTGGTCTTTCCACCTAGTCATGCAGCAGGTGGGCTTTTACTTGCTGCCTGATAGTTATCTTGTCCGAGTACTTTGCTAAATGTGGTGGTCGGTGTTGTGCTGTAATTTACCAGAGTAATTGCAGCACAACAGCGATTACTCTGCTTACCCCGATTGTCGGGATACGTCGTGTGTGGTGTGTGTATAATATTACCTTCTATCTGCTGAAAATTAAGTGCATGCCGATCAAATGTAGGCAACAAGGTCAAATCAATGGAAAGTATAACAATGGAATTACCAGCTATATAGTGCTATGGTGCCCTGGTATTTGTGGATGAGTTGGAACTAATTGGAGGGGAAAATTGATGTGAATGGGCCTGGATGTATGATGAATTGGATGGGGTGCTGTGAATCTATGTTGTTCGGATGTAATGCGTATCATTCGTGTATTTGCAGTGAAATGATATTTCTACCTACGTATTTACATACATTTATGAATACATATAATATCATAAATATCTTTTATAATAGAATAACTTAAAATAATTGTGTTTGTTGTGGTTTTAGGTTTCCGTATCCCGTACGGAAGAGTATTACTAAGCCTACGCCGTCTGTCTGTCTGTCTGTCCTATTGCCTGTATCTATGGAACCGTAATAGGTAGCCGGTTGAAATCTACCAGTCTGGGTTTGTGGGTACTAGCTTAAAACGTGGTTTAACTGAAAACTTTATACATGTTTTTAGAATTTATATATATATTCCCAAAAAAAAAAAATCATACATACATACATACATAGCGTCACGCCTGTTTCCCGGTGGGGTAGGCAGAGACAACGGATCAAAAAAATTCATAAATACAAAATGCGTAATTTATTAATATATATTTAAGAAATACCAACCTTAGCTGTGTTTTGTAAAGAAAAATTAAAAGATAATTAAAATTACTTACCATTTAGTGACTTAAATGTGCAAACATTATGCCCTGATCAAACCATCGATAATCCATAATGAACGTATTTAAACTATTAATAGCCAATTTCCATGCGCATACGCCGGCAAACTTTTATCGTGAAACGCCTTTCTATCTACGAGACCGTAAATTATTATTAAAATAAGTACATTTATGCTACGAGTTAAGTAATCGTACCTGTTCGATATTCTGTGACAGTTCCATCACTTAAGCGTAGACAACTTGTCGGCGATGGTCTTTGAAGTAAATGTTACGATGATGTACCTAGAGGGTTAAAAGTTGTATGCACTGATAGCACTATAGTACTAGATTAGCCTTTACTAATACATCACTACCCAAAAAACATGTCACCGACCAAATCAGCTTATGAGCTGAGTTCACATTGACTGATGTCTGTGACCTTATGTTCTCAAATACGCGAGCGAGGAGCTTCAGCGCATTCCTAGCATGAGATGGATTTTATTGTATAGATCCGATCGATCATTTGATTGTATTCGTGTTGATAATTGCACGTGAAGGCACGCACACCTTGTTTTCCCGTGGGTGACATGTTTCATCGCGCTCTGCCGTATCTAGTATTTAGTTTGGTGGTTGTATGTATGTAAGTGTGTGTTTAACTGAAAGTAAGCACCAAAATAAATTCTGACTGCAAAATTTATGTTAAATAAGCAACTTCTATAAGTGCTGGGACATATTCGCACATAGAGGGCAACATGAACACACAGTGAAATATGTAAGTACTTACGTCTTTGTACATACATATCGTCACCCCTGTTTCCCAAGCCTGTTTTATTGTAGGGGTAGGCAGAGACAACAAGCCTTATTGTGAAATCTGGCTAAACACTTTGCTGCTAGATACTCATTTAAGAACCAGGTTTTAAGCCAGGTTATGGGAGAAAATCTTCACAAAAAAAATCTATGAAAATATGTAACGAAACTGTTCATCTACCGCCGTTAATACAAAAAAAAATACATTAGGTACACAATTTAATTTGTTTTGAGAATTTTATTTAATTATTGGCAATAAAACGTTTATTTTAATATCATTGTTTCAACCATGAAATTAAAATAATATTATAAATATTAATACATATGATTAGCGGTTGAAATAAATGAAAACTTTAAATCCAGACAATTTTATACCAAATTATATTTCACCAACCGTATCGTAATCAAACTCGATGTTCAGCTCACAACAATGTAACACATTAATTAATAAAATATTTTTTACTTTTTTACTTTTTACATGGTCCCAATCGCTGGACAAAAGTTCCGTATGTCGCATTGTGAGTTATATGTGGCGCGGATGGCACCACTGTGCACCTGTCTGTTAATTTCTTAAGAAATTCCGCTTTGTTAGCGCTTTTGAATTCGTGCAGTTCGACAGTTACACTGTGCTGGTCATCTGGTGAATATAATTTCAGTAAAGTGGTAAAGTCAACATTTATTCCAGACTTCATATTGTTAAAAAAAACATGCGGTTCGAAGTAGATTCAGATTCAGATATCTATTTCGCCATAAAGAACACACAACAATAACAATATTACATTGAGACATATGCATATTCAGTATGGTTCGTCATAGTATGCTAGTTATTTCAATATTTTTGCTGTTGTTTGTAAATGTGACCCATTTAATGTATACCAGACGGCATGTAACTTGCTTGCACTGTTTGGGCGTACGGAAGTGTGTTTGGGAGCGAACGGCGCGAGCGCGCGCGTTGCAGAAGGCGGCGGGCGACTGGCCAACCAATCACGCGGTCTTCAGGCGCTCTCCCCGCCGTCGCATCCCGCGCCCTCCACCAAAGATACCCTAAAATCGGCTACTGCACTGGTCCAAGTTACCTATATGCCGTCTGGTATATGACGAATTCAAATGTACACGTGACTACCTACGAAATGAACTAAAATGGAAGACAAGACGTAAGGAATCAAACACGATATTTCAAATACACAGAAAGACAATAAAACATCCTGATAACGAAAGGGTCGTGGGATATTCAAATCCGGTATGGTTGATGAGCAAACACATGCACCGATCAGCCTATATCACCTCCGAGAAGTTAAATGCCATATCGGGGACTTCCCTTTGGATCATAGCTATACTGGACTAGAGGAGAACACGATGGTACCAACCCAGTCGGCTACGATTTGAGCCTACCACCTACTAAGGGCAAGGGAAGGAACCTACAGTTTTACATCGGTTCCGAACGCTGAAGAAGCAGGTGTAGGGTATGCACGTAAATTTTTCCGTTAGGAAAAACTCATTGGCACAAGCCAGCCGCATTTGAACCTCGAACCTCTCGCAAGAGAAGCCGACGACGCCCAGACCACTCCGTCAAACGCCGCTCGAATTAATTTCTTCGTAAATGAATTCGACTTTTTGATCTTCCATGAAATTCTTTCCTTTCTCCCCAACAACTACGAAGCCGTCTGATCTTTAAACAGCTCCTAGCTAAAACCTACAAATTATAACACGATCGGTTGATTTATTCGAGAATAATGAAGGAAATAGTTGATAAATTGAGAACGCCGCCGTCAGACATTACCCGCGTGCCTTGAGGCCGAGGCTTTTAAAATTCAATATCGACTTATTCCCTCTGTCCGAGAAATACACGTCAAAGAAGGGTGAGGTGAAAGAAATGTGCGTAAAGACGAAATTACAAACACATGTCTATGTCTCTCATACTTCTTTGCTCTCGTATCTTCTGTCCACTGCAATGGAGTGCACGCCGACCAATTGGTGGTCACAAAGAAATATTTATGCAACCCATTATAATACTATTTCTGGGTATTTGTGTATTTCTTTGACCTCTGTTAGGTTTTAAAATTATGATTTGAGGCGGATCTCTGTTGATAATTTTGGCGAGTTTTGAACCATACGAACAATAATGTAAATATTATATTGTGTTTGCTTCTTTGTAATGTTTTTTGGAGCAATAAAGTATTTTCTATAAAAAAAATTTACAAAGCTCTTAGTAAATAAGTAGGTATGTATACGTAAATTTAAGCCACATTACTATCATAAGCAATACCTTCCCTATCCCTACAGATTATAAGATTCAACGTCTGCCTCGCACTTTGTGGCTTGCTTTGTTAGAGAAAATTATGGTCTACCTGAACACAGCTCGGCCTTCGGCGATGCTCTTAGTGTCTTATTCGAGAGAGTATAATTGATTTATTTGAATGCAGCTCGGCCTTCGGCCTCGCCCTAATATATTGTTTCAGACCAAGTATATAGATTACGTGTCCTTAGCTCGGCCTCGCCCTTAAACACTTATTATTTTTTTTCGAGAGAGTAAATAGTTTAGGTGAACTCAGCTCGGCCATTGGCCCCGCACTTAGTGAATGGTTTTTTCGAGTATATCGTTTACGTTAATGCAGCTAATCCTTCGGCCTTACGCTTAGTGACTTGCTTTCTTCGATAGGGTATACCGACAATCTGAATGCAACTCAGACTTCGGCCGCGTCTAAATGCTATACAAAAGCGATCGTTTATTATCGCATTTGCGTTTAAATCCGATTTGCTATTAAACCGACTTTCCATGAGCGTAGTCGCGCGCACAACTAGTAAATATATATTATTATATAATTCTAAAATTATAAAGATTCGAGTGCCTATATGAAGATAGTATTGTAAATATGTAAATATAACCAGATCAAATAAAATCTAAAAATTGCACGCCCCGTAAGCGGTATACAATTCTTAAACAAAAACCGCCCTTCTGCTAATTTTCGCGTCAGCCAACACGGCGCGGAGGAGGCGGGGCGGCGGCGCGGCGGCGCGACGGCGGCGGCGTAAGCGCAACAGCTGCAGTATTGAGTACCTACATATTTTACTTTCGCTTACTTACTCGTATTTTTACGCTTGGCTAATTTTCCAAACTATACAAAAGTTTTTTTTTGCATGTAGCATGTGTTTGGTTTTAACCTAAAAGTACCTACTATATTAAATTATGCGTTTAAAGGTATTATTTATTACTTTCTGAACGCCATCCATCACCACTGCATGGAGTGATATTAAGAGATTCATTGGTAAAAAAAATCGCTCAAGACGTTTAAGGGCTACAAGCTGTGACAGACAGACGAACGGACGAACTGTGTAGCCGGCACGATCAAGGAAGCACTGACATGGCACCTAGTTCACCCGCTGTTATGGGCTGACATTACGGACGTTGTAGGTGATGTAGCCAACTGAGGCAGTTTAAAAAAAAAAAAAAAAAACTGACACCCGACTGATTTTATAAGGATCGCTGCCAACGTCGCTTGCTACGGAACCCTAAAGGTATCTTTTTTCTTATAAAATAAATAAATATAAATATAAATGCTATCACTGAAAATAACTGGCATGGGTGGCTGTATCCAATAGTCCGTTTGATGTTCAGACACAACCAATTAGTACCACTCTCAGTGAGGTGTCATGCCAACTATAGGGCAGACAAAGAGGCTTTTGTGTTATTTATTGACACGTCTTTTGTGACAGGAACTAGGAATTCGTTCCAATGTGTCTTTATTTCTGTTCGTTTATATCTAGAGAACGTCTCGATTCACACTCCATACAGTTTTTTAGTAGTGTGGTCGTAATGCTTAGGTGTGCATGACTTTAATTCTTAGGATTATTCAGCAATGATTATCAAGATATTAAGGTTGATTCTTGAGCTCAAATTAACTACTATCCGCATAAGCCTGGAAATTCAAATAAGGCTGCTTCAAATAACGTACGTTATTATAAGTTAGGTAATTTATTTATTTATAATTTTTTTTTAGTTAGGTAATTACTTTAGGTTAATATTATGTTGTTTCACGCTTTTTGGTTGTATAGATACCTAAAGTACTACTTTGGCCTTTGTAATTTTACAAAATATAAAAATAGTCATGTTTCCCAAGCGCATGATATTATTTATAAAAAAAAAAAAATTGCGAAGTTGTACTTTTAATTTTAACCTTCAGTATTATACTACAAATCGTTAATTTTATCCCTTCGATTTACTATTTTGACCTACGACTTTAACGCAAGCGGGGTCAAATTGAAAACTAGTGTTTCATATTTAATTGTAAATCACAAGATCAAGTTGTCGGCGGTGTCTTATGGTCTATGAGCATAATAAATGGTATGTTACATGCTATGTGGCTTGGCTAATGGAGCAATCGACTGAATACCTTTCATGAGAGAGACTATCTGTGATAAAGGTTTGATGAAATCACTGACTGTGCAATACAAATATAAACCATTTCTGTTAACATATTTTTTTAATGATAAGATTAATATAAAATTTAATAAAAAAACAATGTTTTATGTAAACAATGGAAATTTTGGGATAATTAAAATAATAATTTATTAAAAAAAAATTAACTGTGTCCTAATTGTATATGTTAAAAAGGGTAGACTGACCGAAAATTCCGTAGGCATTAAGTACTACCTTATGTACGATTTTGAGTGGAATAAATGTTTTTTTATTTCATTTGAATTGATTTGATCAATTTAATTTCAAAGTTATTCCCATTTAAATGGCAATACCTAACTACTAACTAAAATTTTCGAAAATAATTATCATAATAAGACTAGGAAAAATGTATGGAATTTTTTTTTCTCACTAGTAATTTTGAAGTAGGTATAAACTGCACCTCAGACCACGAAACACATTCACACTTGGCCATTAATTTTGTTCAAGTATTCGTCGAAATAGAAACAATACTAGGACGAGAGTCCATTAAACGGTCCATTCGAATTATGAATCTTAGAAAGCTGCTCACGAACATTACAAAAGGATAGACCTGCTGTTGTCATCGCATACAATTTACTTCTTCCCCAATATAATCTACTAATGCACACAACTGGCATCAATGGTTGTTGATAAACATACTCGTAATTACACGAGTTCAGTAGTGTGATAGATACATCTGTGCAAAATATTGTATTATCTTAAGAATAAGCATTGTGCATAATACCTTTCCATATAGGGTCGACATATTATGGTCAAAAAGGTATTCTGAACTTTTTTTACCAAATGGCAGAATTCAGAATGTATGGCAATTTATTTACAATTTGTATACTTATATCGCAATTCGCTATATCTATCGATTCAAATCTTTTGCATATTGGTCATACAAAAATGTAAAGTTTTTATTAGCCCTAGGGTCTGAGACGTTTACGTAAAACAATGTTTTTTCACTAATTCCAAATTTTTGGCTGAAGGAGACAACTGCTGTGTATGCTTCAATTTGGATCTTACCAGTAACTAAATTTATTTTGCACACCACACGATTCGTGCAAGACATATGTAATTAATTTCCACAACAATTGGATGCCGCCTCTATCCGTATCAACTCATAAACCGCTTAGTTTTGTTGTCTGTTTAAAATCGTTATGCTTTTAAATTGGCTCAAATCATCGATTCATTGATTACACGCTATACGCACACTATCGGCCGGTTCTATTCATCGCTTGGAAATAAATAACCAGAAACGGCATTATCATACGTTGCACACCATTTAATGAAATAAAATTTAAATAATTTACATTAAAACTAAAAGTCGACAAAATGTGAAATTAATGCCCAAAGCATTCTAAACTAGTCGTGCCCGAAATTGTAGGTAATGTTTTTTTATACGAGTCGCAACATGTAGCACCGTGTCATCGGTTAATAAATGTTAACAGTGCCCATGCACATTTGGATTGCAGAGGTTGCGAATACCAAGCTGGCCTAATAGGTGCCATAATTTACACCCCTTGTGAAGGACCCGAGACTGTACTTTGGGGGGTGAATGTACTTGTCGAAACAAATATCTAATAATAAAAAGGGACAAGGATTGGAAGCTGTAAAACTGGGGTTACAGAAGCTATTCGAGACTGGCGGAGATGCGGTCGGCCACGCCTAGTTCGACTAACCACGGATACAGAAACGTAAGATCAAAATGTAATAATATTAAACTAATTTAAATTTTAACTGTATGATAACTTTTTGTCGCCGTTCAGATGATCGGCGTGCACACCATTTGCAGAAGACAGAAGGTACATCAGTAAACAATTAGTGTGACAGAGATATACAATCTTATCTTTGTGCACTTTTACAGTTTACTTCACCTCCTCTACAAGTCGACGGTCCTTCTAGCTATTTATTTCTAAGATCGAAGGTAACTTGACACGGTTCATTAGTGTTTTGGTCGCTTTCATAAAGCCGATTGGGTATTTTGGTATGCCCAATTTCAGACTGTTAGGATGCATTAAATGTTGTTATTGGCAATGCTCGCTCATATATTAATGGGAAGATACAGGGTTATGGATTATCATATTTTGAATGAATGGTCCTTTTATTAACCGACTTAAAGATAACAAACATAAAAAAATACAGTCGAAATGAGAGCCTCCTTCTTTTTTTGAAGTCGGTTAAAAAGATAATATTCTAAATTCGAACGGTATGTCTTCCTGTAATTAAAACGTGTTTCTATAGTAACGTATGTATAAATCAAGAAGAATAGCCCCACTGCATCTCTAACCGTCATGTAGTAACAGGCGACTATATGGGCATGTTAAAGGGCGACAGGCTAGACACCTTGGCACTTTGACACGGTCCTTCCACCAAGACTTGCAGTAGGTAACTGCCATCGTGCTTTACTTACTGGCTTAATAATATATCTTTATTTTTAATTTTTATTTTATTTATTCAGTAATCAATCATACAGTACATAACTAAAAAAATTATATAAAATATTTAACAATCTAAAACCAGCTAAGATTACATTAATATATAAGTTTAACATAAAAAAAAAAATTATGATGCTAACTTAAAATAATCTTGTTACAATACTTTGCTGAACATGGTGGTCGTGGTAATTAACTCGAGTTCTTGGAGCACAGCGCCGATTACTCGCCTCACCCCGATTGTCGGGATACATCGTGTTACATAACATATATACGTACATAATATCATCACGCTGTGTTTCATTAGGGTGGTACCTCATGGCAGATAGGTACCTCACCCATATATTTGAGACTGAACAGAACAACTCTTTTTTCTACGACTATTTGCCTTGAGGTCACAAATTTATCTGAAATATATGAATCAATGGACGATTATTTTTTTTTATAGGTAGATTTATTTTTATAGATAAGTTCATTTAGATATTTTTTAATCTTAGATTTAATTATTTTATTTTCAAATAAAGTATTATTTCGACATAACATGACATAACGTTTTAATAAAAAGCCATAAATTAAAAGTCATACACATTTTAATAATACGTTTCATTTTCAGAATTACCAGTTTTCGAGTCCTACCAGCAATAATATAAAATCTACTAGTGTATAATTTAACACTGTATATGCACTTAAAATTTTTTTTTTATGGAGTTTACAAGAAAATAATATTTCTAAGTCAAAGGTTGAAAAGCAATCCACTGGACAAATATTATTTAAATATAAAAAATATATACATTTAATCACCCCTTAATTTAACAGCTTTGCCTGCTCATTCATCAATTCATTATTAATTATATTAAATATTATATATTTCTTTATTTACAGGTTTTTTTTCTTATAATAATTTTACATATTTACATAAGACATTTTTAGTTATTTTACATATTACTAATTGTTGTTACTAATAACATTTATTAGGAAACACGATATCAGTTCATTGACCTTAATTATCTCTTTTTACTTACCTACCGACTGTTTTTTATATGTTTTAACTAGTTGGGGATAATAAAAATGAAAAAAAAAACAATACTTTACAAACCAACAAAATAATTAAATTCTGATTAGGAAAACACTGAAAAACGCCTGTAATACTAACACCCAATTAATATTTATAGTTATATGTAGGTACTTAATTAAATTATGGAAGAAAAAAATTTCATAAATTTGAGGCGAAAATAAAAAAATGATCGTTAATAGGCTGTTGGATTAAAATAGAAACATTCTGAAGCGAAACTGTACTCGAAATGATATGAAAACTGGTCAAAAGGAAAAATAATCACCGGAAGTAAACCGGTTTTACATATTGGAAAATTAGGAAAAGACGTCATCAGGACGGTATTTTAGAATTATTTTCGTGGCATTTTCATCGTTTAATATACTTTTGCTAGCGACGAACTTTCTTTCGTAAAAGTTAATTAAATTGGTGCCTAGGTACATATCTTTGTGCAATCGAAGTTTTTGTAATGCAATGCAGGCATGCTGAAGGCATGTTTTCATTTGTTGAGTGGTCTTGGTGTTCAAATGTTCAATTCATTCCCATTACAGCATTCGAAATTTGAATCTCTCAACTGATAACATAGATGCGTCGTCATCTAAAGCTATAAAATAATATTGGTTATTCATTCGAATTTCGAAAAAGATTTCACTGACCTTTTGCCGTTCCTCCGCCGTCGCTTAGTGGCGTAAACAGTTCCGAGCTGGCTCATGCTGGCCGCATGCGGCTGGGGCTGTACCGGGACGGGTGCGCGGAGCAAGGGCGAGCCAGCATCGCCCAGCCCCGCGCACCCGTCGGCTATGCTGGGGTAGATGATGTTGCCGCCGGCGCCGGCGCCCCAGCCTGGAGACGTAGCTATCACCTTCGATTCTGTTGCTATCTTGACGGTTATGGCGGACCCTCCTTCGAAAACTCTCTTATCTCCCTCTCTGTTCTCGCTCTGATTGAATTTGCCGAGTCCTGCACATAGAGAATCGGAAAAGAGAGCTTTATATTCCTCTGTGTTCACGGTCCTTTTGACCTCTTCGTTGGAATTTACACGTAAATGATTCAAGCAAATTGGCTCTTCCTCTGTGTTTTGGGTTTCCTCATTGGCGTCTTTTCTGAATTCCGCTCGCGAAGGATCGAAACAAATTGGCTTATATTTATCTGTGTTTCTGACTTTCTTCTTGTCTTTATTGTTTGAATTTGCACATGGAGGACGGGGGCTTTGATGAATATATTTTATTCTAATTTTGATGTTTCAACACTGATTCGGTGTCATGTCTCTATTTTTTGCTTAGATTGGTAAACCCACTTGAATTCGGACACTGTTTGAGCACTGCATTTGTCAGATATTTGCTAAACATTTATTATTGCACTTCGTTGTTCAATTAAATCCTACACCTGAAAGAATTTGGTCGAGTTTGCTATTTCATCTGCCGGCATAATGTAATTAAACCTTTGCCTAATGTTATGAAATGTTAACGATAAAAATATCTACTAATCTTTTTATTATTATAAAATAAAAATATTTTTAATGAATCATCAATCACGAACACCTTCATATCTACTACTGTTAAGTTTGCACAGATTATTATACCTATTTTTAGTGCCTACAATCTGAGAATATTCTCGTTCATAATGGCATTCTATTAATTTTCCATTGTTATTGTTTCCAAGCATTCGTTTTTGCTGTACTCTTGATTGAAGATCACAGTTTTATGGAAATTTATCGTTTTGACAGTGTTGGAAAATTCATCTTTCCCGTGATACAGACAAACTAGGTATCAAATTCAAAACTACTGCAGACACAAATTCAGAATTTTTAAACTATTGTTTACACAGTACCGTTTTGAATTCCACTTAATGTTACGATGGAAAACTAACAACTTCTTTCCCCAGTACTCGCACATGGTTAGTTGTTCTATTCTTTTCATACTTTCTCAATGCATATTAAGAGTGAGACACCCGTCGAAATACCCTTAACTTTGATTCTTCACCAAAAACCTGAATCTGTATATATCAGTCTAAACAACGCAAACCATTTGCACAGGTAGAACAAAATATCGATCCTAGAAAAGGCTTCCATATTTCGGCTCTTCTTTTCATATAGTGCTTCAGGAATGCATTCCTGTAACTGAGCTATAAGTAATCTGATTGTGAACATGATAGATCCTAGGAAATTCTTTCACTGGAGGCTACCTCTACCTAACCTAAGCATCTCTATCGATTCAACAGCCAATCAAACCGGTTAATTCTTTCAGATCGACTCTGCTGTTTTTTGGCATATGCGTTTTTTGTCACTATCAGCGCCGTCTCGTCACTGGCACAATCCCACGAACACTCACACGTTGTCACTTTCGGGACTGAACTGTCACCTTGTCACTCGCGCCGGACACTCGTGTCACTTTCGGTTGGGTCTGAGCTTTTGCGATCGATACAGAAGTATGCGTGGCGGTTTGTGTGGTCGCGATGGCGCTGCCAGTGCCGGCACGGAGCGCCCGGCGTGCTGTGGCGCCCGAAGGTGGCGGACCCCTGACGCGAGTGGGCCGGGCCAGATGCAGTCACGCCCCCGAGCCGGGCGGCTACCAATCAGAAGCTCTAGCTAATCTGCGGTAGCGTCGCCGGCAGGGGGACGCATTTAGTGTTTGCGGTTTTTGGGGATATTTTTTGCGCATGAAATTTGGATTTGACAGTTCAATGAATGAATAAAATATAAGCTTTAGAGCACAATATAAACGTACATTGATGTAATCTTATTTACGAACATTAATTTAATATAAAAGGCGACTAAGGGATAAGGACTAAGGCCCACTTGCACCAACACGAGTTTAAAGTTAAGTAGCGAGTTATGGATTTAAACGCGGTTCCCACAGTCAAAGGGTGCTAGCTTAAACTGGTTTAGTGAGTTAAACTGGTTTATATATTAAATTTGTGTTGATGCAAGTGGGCCTAAGAATAAGAATTGATGGATCATGTCATCGTGCAGGTCCTTGGAGCACTCTCTGTGGTACAGGCGATATGACACACAGTACAACATGGATCCAATCTTCGCGGAGTTGTAAGGTCTCTAAGTTCCACATTATGCCATATACATAGCGTTAAAAATCTGACATGACGTTGCCCTCCTTAATTTTTTAGTGTTTATCTTTTTTATTATTTGTTGTTATATCCACCATAATAACACGTATTCTGTGAAAATTTCAACCGAGTAGCTATTACGGTTATAAAGATAAAGCCATCGGACGGACGCACGCACGGACGGACAGGCAGACAGACAGACGACGTAGGCTTAATCATAGACTTGGAAGCCTAAAAAAAAACAAAAGAAGTAAGTTTTGTACCGTGTGGGGTCGGTACTTAAAAAGAATAGCCCCACTGCATCTCTCCCCGTCGCATGTCGTAAAAGTCGACTAAGGGATAAGAAAATTTGTCAGCCTCGGTAGCTCAGTGGCGCGGTTGGTTAGTCAACTGTTATTAAGCAACGCTGAGCGCGGTCAGTGATTGGATGGGTGATCGCTCGACCGTTGGAGGCTGACCGTGGTTCGGATTCCACGTTAAACTGTAGGTCCCTTCCCTTCTTACCTTACTAGGTGGTAGGGTTTATCTCGGCCGGGTTGGTACCACCGCACTGAACGAAACGTCGGTCGAAACGGCTATGTAAATAGTTCGTGTTTTCCGTCCAGTTTAGTGTAGCCGACATGAAATGAAGGGAAGCACTGACATGGCACCTAGTTCACCCTGTGTTATGGGCTGACATCACGGATGTTGTAGGTGATGTAGCCAACCGTGTCAGGTTCCATAAAAAAAAAAAAAAAAGTACTTTGTGGTTCTTCATCAAGTGCATACTCGTTTTACTGTAATATGTATAGTTAATATAATAAACAAAATAAACAAAATAAACAAAATAAACAAAATTAATTATAGTTTTTGTGAGCGGTAGTACGGGTAATAATTTGTAAGTGACTGGTACTAACAACATAATTGTGAATTGCGAAGTTCGTTTATCAGTTCTTCTTCGAATTGAATTAGAATTGGCGGAATTTTCGACATGTCCAAGCGTTACTTAGCTATGGATTTTTTTTATGGAAACTGACACGGTTGGCTACATCACCTACAACATCCGTAATGTCAGCCCATAACACCAGGTGAACTTGGTGCCACGTCAGTGCTTCCCTTCGGTCGTGCCGGCTACACTGAACTGGACGGAAAACACAAACTATTTACATAGCCGTTTCGACCGACCTTTCATTCAGTGCGGTGGTACCAACCCGGGCGGGTTAAACCCTACCACCTAGTAATTTAAGAAGGGAGTCATATCCCTTAGTCGCTTTTTACGACATACACGGGTAGAGATGCAGTGGGGCTATTCTATTCCCTGAAACTTAACCTAATTGTAGCACTCTTCAGCGAAGACATCTGCCACGGCGACCAGGCAGTGTAATCTTGAAAGTCCGAGATTGAGAATAACCAGTGCAGCTCAGTAGGTTAACATTCATGGTCGTTGTAGTGCATATTTAAAATTTGTTTCTATAATAATCTGAATGAGTAAGGATGTCTAGGTAATATTCCTTGCCCCGTGGGTCGATTAAAGGCAATCAGACAATAACATCAATCAAATTGTAGACGAGTTTTCATACCCGTTATTTCTCACCATGCGTATGGGCGGCCCGTTACAACATATTGACTTGTATTTTTTATGTAATCCAGTATGGGTGGCTAGACTCGTAAGCAACCAAAGCACATGCGCCGAGTAACCAATATTACCTCCGATAAGGTAGGTGCCATACCGGAGACTCCCTTTGAATTTCTGGCTATACTGGAGTAGAGGAGAACACAGCCGAGGCTGCTATGCGGCCATCTTACATCCACAATTTGAGCCTCCCACCTATTATGAAAGGTATGAAAAGGGTATGAAAAGGGACCTACAGTTTTCGCTCGGCGTCGAACGGCGAAGCAGCAGGTGTAGGTATGCACGTAAATTTTTCCGTCAGAAAAAACTCATTGGTACACCGCCGACCGGATACCAACCTCGGACCTCTCGCAAGAGAAGCCGACGCCCAGACCACTACGGCCACCCGCCGCTTATAATGTACAAATTCGATCAATGAAGAAACTGAAACTGAAATGAAGCGAGTTGCCAACATGACAAAAAGGTTCAATTTATTTACACGCCACGTGCCTGAGTACGGCCCTCGCCTCGTTCGGCCGTGTGTGACGTCGCAAGATGGCCGCCGCTGTAAGGGCGAGTTTTTCAGTCGCATCGCGCCACCCGACGTGAGCGCACGTCTCACTCCATCCAACTCTACACTCTACATGTACACAACGCCATCATTTATGCTTGCATCTGGATAATTATTGTTTTGATGACTTAGGGTTTTTGCTGTTTTATATTAGCTGGTCAGTCGATAAAAAACTCGATTCGAGCTTTTCAGAAAGAAATTATTCCCTATAGGTACAACTTACATAGTGCAAGACTGCAACAGCTCCGCTCGCGTTAAAGTTGACCCTAGCCAGAAATTTGACATAGATTTTATCCGATTCTATTTATCAATTATTATTTTGATGACTTTGAGTTTTATATGCTCAATAAAAAAGATTGAATTAACCGTTTTAGAAAAAAATATATTCTTTCTTTACAAGTATAGGTACAATTAGCTGTGTCTGCAACTTCGCTCCATTTAAAGTTATACTAAACAGGAAATTATCTCCGACTCAATTTACGATACTGTTCGTGCATAAGTGTTAGTCATCCCTTAAGACTGTATACTACCTCAAATTGCTTCGCATGGTCCTCCGTTATATCAACTAATACTGCAACAATTACGCCGTAATAAAAATATGCTAAAGTAAAAATATATGGTAAAGATGAGTAAGAACACTAGTTATTACCTATGAGTTGCGAAAAGATTATTACATTACATCTTCTTGATAGAAAAAAACCGGCCAAGTGCGAGTCGAACTCGCGCACCGAGGGTTCCGTATCGCCATGTCGTGGTGAAATGCTTCATATTAGTTATAATTTCATGATTAGTTAAAATGCTTCATACTGTTTTCAGCATCACACGCGCATACGCTTTTTAGTTTCTTCTATGGGAAACCCCGTGAATTTTTTACTTTTTCTTATTTTTATTTATTATTTGTTGTTATATCAGCCATAATAACACATAAAACTGTAGGTTCCTTCCCTTCTCACTTATACTAGGTGGTGGGGTTTCACTCGTCCGGGTTGATACCACCGCACTGAATGAAAAGTTGGTCAAAGCGGCTAAGTAAATAGTTCGTGTGTTCCGCCCAGTTCAGTGTAGCCGTCACGACGAAAGAGAAGCATTGACATGACACCTAGTTCACCAGGGTGTTATGGGCTGTCATCAATAATGTTCAGGTGATGTAGTCAACGGTGATAGTTTCCATAAAAATAAAAAAATAAAGCAAGTTCATAAGTACCTAAAGGATTTAAAATATTTATTTCGAAAAGACATATTCTCGCCTACTTTACAATATTAGTACACGTTATGTGAAAATGGATAGGAAAACACAAAAATCCTACCGACAGAATAAGAAAAGTATACAATTTTACAAAACTGCAACCAAAACAAATTAAGTTGTATGTAGGAAATATGCTCATATTGTGTGTTTAGTTGCACCATTGATATTATAGGGTTATAATATCAAAATACGTTGCACCTACAGTACAAACGACAAATAGTGCATAGGTTAATGAATAGGTATCAAAATAATATTATACTTCTCTGTGAAATTTTTATACGTTTTCGAATAAATTCATCGACATACGTATGAATACTTCCTGGCTATAAAGAGGTTTCAGCACAAAATACAATTACTTTAATTTTATAGAAAGCGTGACATGTGGCGCCGAGCCACCCATGAGGCGTTTAACGACGCTCATGGACATTCGGTCGAGCGAATGTTATGCCGGCCCGACAAGGTGCCTATTCACGTCCCTCTTGAAGGACGGGATACTGTAAGTACTCGGGGGTAAATATGGGCAGGGAGAGCGTTCCAGATTTACCGGTTCTGTAGAGGAAATAATCTGCAGAACCCATTGGTATCCATCCGTGGTAGGTCCAGCGTGTAGGGATGCAATCCCCAACCAGTGCGCGTGGTGCGGTGATGGAAAGGGGACGGCGGGATCGCGTCAAACAGCCCCTCCGAGCATTATACCAAATAAATACATTTTTATGTTCCACCTATAAAGCTATTCGTAAAAACTATTCACTTAATAATTACAAGAGCTATTATAACCATTAGGTACCTATTCTAGAAGGTTCAAAGGACAATCTGGTCTAAAATAGTAAAACATATTTATAATGAAACGGTTGGCCAACCTCGAATAGTATTGTGAAAAGAGGCCGGTAGTAAACCAGTGAGTTTGGCAACGTCCTTCAATGATTTGTCGACATTTAAACGTGACTGCAACTAAGGTCGAGAAATTCAAAAGGATGGGACAGGTGGTCTACAATTTATTTTATTTTAATTGATATGTAGGCACTGTTCTTAAAAAACAAATCGATTGTATAAATTTTTTGTAGATAATTTGGATTGATTTACTTTCTTCATAGGTAATTTAGATTAATTCATATCAGATTTAATGTGTTTTAAAAATGTGCATGTTTAAATAAAAAATATTAGATTTTTGAATATTCACAATCGTATTTACTTCGTATTCAACATAATCTACAAAATCCGTAGGTATATATGTATAAGCTGTAACATGGATATGGATAAAGACTCATGAGTCCACTGTGTGACTTTTTAGGGTTCCGTTCGTAGTCCAAGTTGAATACTCCGGAAACTAAGTAAAGCTTAATAATTAATAAATAAAAACATTATGGGAGTGGAAGAGGCGGCAGAGGTGTGTCAGGATCGTGGCACGTGGAGGTCCGTTGTCTCTGCCTACCCCACCGGGAAACAGGCGTGACGCTATGTATGTATGTAAAAACAAAAAGTCATTCATTTAGTCCTTACAGTCCTTACGGCATTAAAACATTTTTGAAGTCGATATCTCCTTGAAGCTGTTGAGAAAATAGGATTCTCGCGCGTGACACACCACGTGATCGCTTCGCGCACTCGCTATGCAAGAAAGAAATGGCTACGGAACCCTTTATGTGTGAACAACTTTGGCACCAAACAGGATTAATTACAATTTAGTACATACTAAATTGTAATTAATTGTATATTTTTATTCAGTACTTTTGACGTGAGAACGTCTTATAAATTGATGAACACCGGCTGCACGCACGAAAAAGTGTCACGTTCCATCTGAGCCTGTGTGTGCAAGCGAGATCGCGTAACAAGCGATAGAGAGGCACAATCGGCCCAAGCGGCAGTGTTGACAAACGTACAGTAATTGCCGTATCGTACGGTAATCGAGGCTAGAAATCGACAAATGTACGGCGTACGGCAGCGAAAGGGGTGCCGTACGAAAAAATACGGTAATTCTTATAGCTGTGTTTCTTTATGACTTTATCACGTAAAACTATCGTCCGTAAACCGACTTTACAGACAACCAATTTTTATTTAAAAACACACGAGAAACTAAAATTGACGATTAAATCGCACCAACTCAAACGAGTTTACATCCCCTTTCTATATTTTGAATACTTCCAGCTAAGGTATTTACGCTCATTAAAATACCTTTTCAGTAAACCTCCAAAACGTACGCAATGCGAAACAAAGAATTCCGGCCATTCGCGGGTACCCGAATAAAACGCTATGATTTACAGGTCACCATTCAAGCTTGTTTCCCCAACCCTACGATGCAGGGTTGTAAATCATTGGCTCTATTACTGAAAAACACGCACAAAATATATGAAAATTCAGCATTCCCTTTTTATATTTGCTCGGGAGCGGTTAGGCGTGGAATAAAATTTTATTAAAATTACGCTTTGGGGTTTTTATTGCTGAAGTTCTCACCTAGTTTGATAAGCTTTACGTAAGTTAGAAAATAGGTAGAGAATGAAGAATTTCTTACCTAGACGATCGGCTTGTTAGCATAAGGAGTTCATAATGTAGGTATTATTAATTCAAGTATTTCTATCAGAGAACAATATATTACATGGTAGGTATTTGATAAATATTATTTAGGCAGTGACTATTTATACGGGTACTGGATAAATAATTTATAATTAATTAATTTTTTTTATTGCCGGATTAATAAAATAAAATTATTCGTACGGATACTGTACGAATAATAATAAATTATTTGTCCGATACCCGTATAAATAATAATAAATTATTTGTACGGTACCCGTATGAATATAAATGCAGCCTATTATTTATCGACATACCACTGCTGTTTTTTAAATTATTATTTCGGCTAAAAGGTTGCAAAATTAATTTAAGTTTTTACTCGGCAATGGCCACATAATATTTAAATAAACAAAATATATATATGAATATTAAATATATTATATATTTTCATAACAGTATAGGGCCGTATACTTTCGTAATTTAATCTACGTAAGAGTATGAATTCGAAATTTGAAATAGTCTAAAAATGTATTGTAGGTATATGTACCTGGTATGATAACTGAAACCGGAAAACCCCGCCTTTAAAATAAATACAATTTACCAATATTCCGAATTTCGAAGTGACGGCGTGCGACGACGCGACTCCCACCACCGTTATAGCGCCATTTCGCCAAATTATTTCGGTTGAACTCAGAGCTTTCTCGATACATGTAGCGCCATCTGTAGGCTACCGGCCGAACTTCTTGTTGAGCTTCGCGAGGAGCTTTTGAAATTCGAACGCACGGCTCGCCTTGCTTGGTTATTTTCTATGTCTTCCTCTTCGTGCATACGTATACGTACAATTTGTTTATTGATATTTTCAGACAGACAGTAACATAATATACGTTGCATAAAATAATATTGTATGCAGATTGCCGAAATATTGTAGTGAAACTAAAATATGTTTCGGGTTTTAGCAATATTATTTAATGTACTTTACTTCGACATTGAGACAAGGCAAGTTCAAGCTCTTTATTGAATATACGATTAGGTAGATACCTATAGCAGTTTTTTTTTTATTTTAATCTTCGCATCACTAACCAAATCCTCTTTAAACTACCGCGTAAAATGCGTCTTTATAGGTATAAAGAGGCATTTTATGGTTTGCTCGAGCCTAATACTTCAAACTTTCAAAACAGCTTTGTAAGAATAAACATTGCTTAAAACGAGCGATATTATTTTACACATTATACTCATTATGTGTATCCGCAACCTTTTGCCGCTCCGCATTTATCCAAATTCAGTTTCGATAACTTTTTAAAAAATAAGTATAAATTATAATAATAACGTCTTCTACAGTTCCACTGATTCCTACAGCAGCTCTTTTAATAATAGGGCACGAAATATAATTTGTTGACCGCCAAATCTAACAGACAGAACTCTAGGCCAAAACATTCAGTGACATAGAAGGGGGAATCAACTATTCAAACAGATCAACAATAATTTTAAATTGTGTGCACAATATTAATATTTTAATAGCGTGCACACCATTAAAATATGAATTAATTTATTTTATTTTATTGAGGTTTACATGCGCAAAGACGTATGTACGTATGTACGTACTCAAAATGTATGAAATTTCTACATCGGTCGCACTCATCACTCGCCTATCTCTATCGAAACTCGTGTTCCGAGCCGCCGTCTCTTGTTCCGTTGATTATGTTGTAGGCAAAGTGTATTAGGTCCCATAGGATCCTACGAGAGGAGACAGACTGAACTGCCGTAGCACGCAAGACAAGACTCTAATGTGCGGAGATAGAGTAGAATTTTGCTTTAGACGGTTTCTGCTGCGAGATTGGAGATGTAAGGTTAAAATGTGATTTCTTTCCCACTTTTCCTTAAAATTCTCGAAATTTAAATACTTTAGTGAAAAATTACTTTATAAAGAATTTAACACATTATAATATTTTCGTGGTTCAGTGCCTAATAGTACGCGGGCACTGATGAGCATGTATGAAGAACATTATAAGAGTGGAAGAGGCGGCAGAGGTGTGTCAGGATCGTGGCACGTGGAGATCCGTTGTCACTGCCTACCTCACTGGGAAACAAGCGTGACGCTATTTAAGTATGTATGTAATCTGTTCGTTTAGGCTTTTATCGATGTTGCACATTATCATAATGTTTTCGGTTACGCGGTATACACTAATCAGAGCGACTTAATTACATATTTTGTCGACGTTTCGACCCCGCTCCGGAGACATCATGTCGTGACTCACGGAACTGCAACGATCTAGGGGAAACCCGACACGTCATCCAGTCAAATGTCAACTGACTGCTGGACATACGCCTCTCCAATTTTCCTCCAGTCCTCCCGGCCTTCAGCGGTACGGCACCCCAGCTTTCCGCCGACGTACTTGATGTCGTCGCCCCACCTGGCGGGTGGTCTTCACACACTCCGTTTTCATTTCTACGGCCGCCAGTGTAGGACACGGTTACTCCAATGATTGTCGTCTCTTCGGCTGACGTGCCCAGCTCACTGCCACTTGAGATTAGTCACCCGTGGTGTCAGTTCATTACTCTTCATTCTATCGGAACTAGCTGTCATGTCAAGAAATCACTGCTCCTTTCTTTGCACGACAATAGCAATTCTGCTCATTCGACTTCTCTGCTCTGGACAGTATTTCGAAGGTGAATTTCTAGAACGAGTGTTGCGTGCGCAGCTAATGACTCCTACTGACAATTTACTTATTAAACCTAATAAGTTTCAAAGAAACATATCCGAGGCGAACGGGACTAAATGCCGAATTTTGAAAGTTGGGCCACATACCGAAAGCCGACTCTGCGGGTCGGTCGGTTGGAGTGAGTGGTAAATTGAGAACAAATCAGATGAAATAGGTAGGTGCTTCAAAATAAAATAACAATAGTTTTGATATTTCTATCATTGATTTCTGTAATCACAATCTGTGAGATTTCTGTGATCACAATGCACAACCCTACTGTTTATTAAATCCAAATTATGTATGTTGTATGTATATAGGCTGTTTGTTGTTACGTCTCCTTAAGACCACCTCTAAACCTGAAATTTAGCATGGCGTTAGCTTAGGTGCCACTTAACGAATAGGTTGAAATTTTAATTCGTATTTCAGACCGAAATTCGCGCGAGTATAACTGTGGACAAAATCTATTAAAACAAGTTTGGGAAGAAAAAATTAATTTATAAAAAAAATTATGTATGTAATAAAATGTAAATAAAAAATATTATCAAAAATTTTACAAAACCTCAATACTGTTACTATAGCTTAGATCCCTCCTTGCAACCTATAGGAAATTCATATTGAATACAGGTATTTAGAGTCTCATTACCGTGTCAATATGAGATTAGGGATAAGTCCAATTTAAAAAATTGAGCAAAAAAACACCTGGAAATAAGTACTTTTTTATATCGAACCGCTTCTATCCTCGGGTCACAATTACCGAACTCCGTCTACACAAAACACCAAGCAATTAGTTTCGTCAAATTGTTCCCAAATAAAAACAGATCGATGTTCAAAATTCGAATTTCAGACCGCTTTGTGATACCCTAATAACAATATGCGCCGCGCATTGATTGACAGTTTTCGATTTTGAAAAAAGAACACCGGCGCCGCCGAAGCGTTCGAAAGTCAAAACTTTTTGTCTCGGTCCTCGGGCGATTTGGCCAAATTATGCGGCATATGGTCCATCGGCCTTAGGAGACAAAGAATTCAAAGCATTCGATCGATTCGCGGAATCTACCGTTAATATCAAATTATCTTGAAATTAGTCTATAGTAAAAGCTTAAACAGCCAACATTCAAAGATTTAAACATATTTTGAAATACTGCATTATTATTGAATACTGTAATACTTTGCCTCGGAACTTGGAGCTTAGCCTCTGTGTAGTCCAGATGGTTAAATCCATCTAGCTATGAGACGGACGTGTCATATCATAACCTTACGGAAATTGGATCGACCAACGTGCTCAAGCTTCTTTCAAAAGGTAGGTACGAACGTCCAAAGTTCTCAGCGATTCAGCAATGGAATATCACCTCTGTTTTAGTGACCATTGTGTCATCGTCATCAGTCACTATGGATGAATGCTTAAATTATTTTTTTTAATTGCAATTTTATTGTTTTAACGGACATAATTATATCGCGTATTTCTTTAAAATTCACCTACACATCAATAAGAAAACAACAAGCGTTCACGTATGTACAATCGTATGAGACTACAAGATTATTACAAGGTAATGTACAATGCGAACAATTTGTAATTAGCTCTGTAATGTAATTGCATAGCTGTATGTAAGTGTAATGCGATCGCGGCGGCGCGTGCACGGCCCGAGATGTTTTGTTTTTAAAACATTTTAACGATAGTCGTTTTGTTTTTTGTACAGTTTACTTTCTTCGCCGGTGGAATGAGTGGAGTAAAAGTTATCAGTTGGTGCGTTCGGCATTCCCGTTTGTTTCCAGTCACGTGCGCTCTGGGGAGTTTCGGTCACCGTAACCGTTCAGAAAGTGTTAGCAAATTTTCAAACAACATACCTACCTACTGTCATATTACAAAAGGCTTTATAGAGAAAAAAAAAAACATTACCCTCTTTTTTACTTCGCGTAGTCGGGTAAAAATAAGTAATTTATCGATTAAACTTTTTGTCAGCCTCGGTAGCTCAGTGGTGATGTCGGTCGATTTTTTTTTATGGAAACTGACACGGTTTGCTTCATCACTTACAACATCCGTGATGTCAGCCCATAACACCGAGTGAACTTGGTGTCACGTCAGTGCTTCCCTTCGGTCGTGCCGGCTACACTGAACTGGACGGAAAAAAACAAACTATTTACATAGCCGTTTCGACCGACCTTTCATTCAGTGCGGTGGTACCAACCCGAGTGGGTTAAACCCTACCACCTAGTAATATAAGAAGGGAGTCATATCCCTTAATCGCCTTTTACGACATACACGGGGAGAGATGCAGTGGGGCTATTCTTTTAAAGTACCGGCCCCACACGGTATGATTGTAATTTAAGCAATCCTGGGCGCGGTCAGTACTTTTATCGGTGACCGCTCGAACGTTGGAGGCTGACTGTGGTTCGCATTCCACGTTAAACTTTTTTTTTTTTTTTTTTTTTTTATGCAAACTTCACACGGTTGGCTACATCACCTACAACATCCGTGATGTCAGCCCATAACACCGGGTGAACTAGGTGCCATGTCAGTGCTTCCCTTCATTTCGCGCCGGCTACACTGAACTGGACGCAAAACACGAACTATTTACATAGCCGTTTCGACCGACGTTTCGCTCAGTGCGGTGGTACCAACCCGGCCGGGATAAACCCTACCACCTAGTAAGGTAAGAAGGGAAGGGACCTACAGTTTAACGTGGTATCCGAACCACGGTCAGCCTCCAACAGTCGGGCGGTCATCCATCCAATAACTGACCGCACCATTAAGCTGCCGAGGCTGACGATCCCTTAGTCGACTTTTACGACATGCGACGGGGAGAGATGCAGTGGGACTATTCTTTTTAAGTACCGACCCCACACGGTACAAAACTGTAGGTTCCTTCCCTTCTTACTTCACTAGGTGTTAGGGTTTATCCCAGCCGGGTTGATACCACCGCACTGAACGAAACGTCGGTCGAAACAGCTATGTAAACATGGCACCTTGTTCATACGGCTATGGGTATATATTATTTTTACATATAAAAAAAGTTAAAAGGTTAAGTTTTTTTTGTTATTTTAACACACCAACAGAGTTATAATGGTAAAAAGGTAAAAGGTGTGGAACGAATCGAACCACTTCATCTCTCCCCGTGTATGTCGTAAAAGGCAACTAAGGGATATGACTCCCTTCTTATATCACTAGGTGGTAGGGTTCAACCCGCCCGGGTTGGTACCACCGCACTGAATGAAAGGTCTGTCGAAACGGCTATGTAAATAGTTTGTGTTTTCCGTCCAGTTCAGTGTAGCCGGCACGACCGAAGGGAAGCACTGACGTGGCACCAAGTTCACCCGGTGTTATGGGCTGACATCACGGATATTGTAGGTGATGTAGCCAAGCTTGTGAGATTCCATAAAAAAAAAATTAAAATAACGGGACAAGACGAAAACTACAATAATTTAAATAAATTTTATTTCAACAATGCTGAGTAATATTCGCCGGAATATGAAGACAACGAATGTGTTCATATTTGCGTACAGAATGCAACTTATAATAACATTATTAGAAAATGCGATTAATAGAGCGTGGTCTTGGCCAAACGTATGGCCCATCGGTGTTGTTTGTACAGTTTACTTTCTTCGCTGGCGAAATGAGTGGAGTAAAATCACTTGGCGCATTCGTCATTCATACTTATCATGAGCCGTTAGTTTTTCTAATAATGTTTAACAATCACGGTAATTTAAAAACTAATAATAACATTTTGTCAAAATATAAATATATTAATATTATCAATAGTACTAGCTTTTGCTTGCGGCTTCGCTCGCGTGAAATTCGTATTAAGTAAGCCCGTACCGTACCTTTATTTTGGCGCGCGGAACAATTCGGTTTGTATGAGAGCCACATCTTAGCGTAACCAGAACTGAATTTTATTTAGCCTATCCTGTGTCGCGTATAGATATATGTGCTTGTACTAAGTTTCATAAAATTCGGATGATCGGTTTAAGAGTTATGGAGGAACATACATACATACATACATACAGAAAAGATTTCTAAAAATCGTCAATTTAGTTTTAGTATCATACATAGAGTCTACAAATGCAATATCTCGTAAAACAAAGTAACTTACTCCATGACCATCCCTTACAGATTTATTATTAGTAAAAAATAAATAAAAAATAAATAAATAAATGAATGAATGAATGAATGATGATGATTGATTGATTGATGATTGATGATGATGATGATTGATGGATAATTGATGATAATGATTTTGTCAAAATATAAATATATTAATATTCGAAAAACTCGTAATATAAGTAGGTACTATTCTAAAATATTTGGTCGGCCAGGAGCTAAGGAGAAAACTTCTGCATAATTAAGTTTCTTCGAGTCAATACTTTGTAATTACATTCATTAATCTCTCAATTAATTTTTGTATAGTGTCGGCTGTCGTCTCGGTTGGTACTTTCAAAGGTTATGTATGTATTTAGGTGCAATGTGTGTTCAAGCCAAATTACGAGTATTTAAGTATGTCTGCTAGCCGGGCCGCAGCACAAGCTGCTGTCAATAAAAACAAAATTAGTCCTCTAAAAACCTCTTAAAATTTCTACGTTTTGCGGTGCGGTGGAAAGTTGGAAACCCTTGATGCGTGGTCACCGGTCACGCACTGGTTTTTGCCGTAACCCTGGGCAGCTGATAGTGGCTAAGTCCGGAGACATGTGTGCCGAGTTTTTCTTCATACACCGCATCAGCTCAGACATGGAGGAGATTTTTTATTTATAATCTAATTAATTTAGGCTTATTTTATTATTTTTGAAAATTTGTAAATACACAATATGTATGTTACAATGAATTGCCACTTCGTCATTTAATCATATTTTTTCTACGAGGATAGCTGATGTTCCGACTTATGTTTGATGTGATGGGTAAATTTTGGCGCTATTGGCTAATAGGATCAAAATTGGCTAATAGGAGCGAAACTGGCAAAAACTACCTTTCAAATAAACAATTTACAGAAGCAGTCGCACCTCGAGAATAAATTATTACTTCCATCTTTGATCTAGATCTAAATACAATTTAAGAGTTACAGTCTTCACCTTTCTGAGTATGAAACCGCCAGCCAGCGATTACATCAGTACGACTCGCGCCGAGTCGATCGCCAACTGTCAACTACTTTTGAAATTGGAACGTTTGTTTAAAATTCGAAGCGCGTCGCTCGAACTTGCGCACGCGCCACTTTAACACAGAATGAATAACCCGGCATGTAGAAATTATAATTTTCAACTTATTTTGTCGACCGCATAAGGCGGATTTTTTGCAAATGTAAATAATGCCTTCCTGTTACTACTGTACCCACGAATACTTAGGGTATTAATAGTGTGTTGTGTTGTCATTGAGTGACAGGTTTTTTCTATATTCGAAAAAAAAAAATGCCAAATTCTTGCATTTTGAACCATAAATTGATATAATATATAGGACAGGAACGCGGTTTATCGAACACGTGCCAAAGCAGATCACACAATAAATACTTAGAATCGAAGAGAAATCATTCATTGCACACAAGTAACAATAATAACACACAAGAAGAAAAGTGTGCAAAGATATTCTCCTGGATGGTTTGGCTTACCATATGCTTGGAATTCGCGAGTATTAAGATTTTGTTCTTAATACTCGCGAATTCTTCGTTGTCCATCTTCCGCGTTACGAAGATCTGCAGCCGCCCTGGTCTTCTTCTAGCCATCATGAAGGGCACAAGCTAGCGGGGTTAGCTGGAGGCCGAGGGGTCTTGCACGAAGAGGGACAAACAAAAATAACAACAAAAGGTGGACTTGTCCGTAATAACGGTTTCAGGTACCTTGTTGCGTCGTCGGTGGAAAAATTCACGAAGCGAACTTTTCTGTCAAGCTCTCTAACTGATTACTATTCTATGCGTTGCCTCAGGGCGCCACCTGCAGGCGCGATCGCGCACAATCAATATCTTAATTACATGCATTTTTATTATTTTTTATCAGTCACCAGCGCCGCTTCGTATAAACGCAGAGCAGAAAAATTAAAAAGAATTGCTATTAAACATGCTTGATTGGCGTGCAGAGCATTTCGTATTTAATCCTTTAAGCTAAATATTCCCAAACAATTTTAATCCTTATTTGTACTTGACTGAAGGTTCAAAATCCTTTGAACGTTGTTAATGAATGCTTATTCTATTACGGTTAGTTAGGCGAAATCATCCAGGATATTATGAGTTTGAATCGTTTTGACGCACGGTAATTGCAAATAAATATAAAAATTATGTGTTTTTATCAAGAGGGAGACGTAACGTATTAGACGTTAATTTTAACGTTGAATGCTTGAGCTTGTGCTAACTATGAGTGTACTTAACTGATCATTATTTCATGACGTTCAGTGTCGTGTTCTTGTTGATGTGTCGGCAAAAAAGTAGAGTAGGTAAGTACTTATTTAGTATGTCTTCCGGTTAAAAAAACTAATACACATTAGTTTTTTAACCGGAAGTAAAACGATACATTTTAATAAAGAAAGGAACATGATGTATAAATGAAAGTCTCACACCCTTAAAAGAAAGTTACAATATAATATGTAATTATTATTAAAACTGTGGTAGATATTGGTAATTTCCGAAAGATATATTTGATATACATATAACGTTGAAGGTAGGGAGGGTAGTCCCCATTATCTGCTAGCATCCTTGGACTCGATACAGCGCCGAGCCATCCGTCTTGTTGGTGACCCGAAACTTACAGATGGTTTGGAGTCCCTGAGTCACAGACGATTTGTGGGTTCGCTTAGTCTGTTTTACAGATACTATCACGGACGCTGCTCTGCGGAGCTAGCATCCCTTATTCCCTGCCATCCGTCCTATCTACGCATGACTCGTCGCAGAGAGACTCAGCAACCTTTTGTTGTTGACAATGGGCTTTTGAGAACCGATCGGTTCTCTAAATCGTTTCTTTGTCGCACCGCTAGAGTGTGGAACTGTCTTCCGGCGAGTGTATTTCCTGAATCCTTTAACCTGGGTGTCTTCAAGCGTCGTATTAACGGGCTAGACAGCCTAGCAACAGTCCGCAAACCTGCTGGCATGGCACCTAACTGAGCGTGGTTTCGCGAGGAGAGGTGATTTTGGCTCTGTCGACTGCACCATTGGTCCCTCGGCACAGCCACCCATGCTGGTTTACATAAAAAAAATTATGTTGAAGGTGATTTTAAAATTATTTTTTACCCCTTTACATTTTTTTTTCAACAAAATTTTGATTTGTTTTATTTTTAGGTTTAGATTATAAGTTTGACTACTTGAATTTTTAGTACCATTAGTTAATAAAATTCCATTCAGCCGAACAAATAATGCATGGTTATTTATATCTATAATTTAAATTAATACATAATTCTACGTGTCAGGCTAAACCCTACATTATTTATCCTTGTGTACAGAAATTCAACACAATTTACAACACACACATACCTACACATTGACGGAACATGCTCTTTCGATCAAAATAGTATCCACATAGAATATTCCGCCTTTCGAAATAACTTTAAGGGCTTGACTTGACATTCGAGAGTGGTTTATTTTAATGGTCGAGGCGTTTCATTGATTAAAGTGTCGATTTATTAACTACTAGCTTTTGCCCGCGGCTTCGCTCGCGTGAAATTCGTTTTTAAAAAGAATATAGTAAGTAAGCCCGCTACCATGCCTTATTTGGCGCACGGAACAATTCGGTATGTAGGAGAGCCACATCTTAGCGTTGCCGGAACTGAATTTTATCTATCAGCCTATCCTGTGTCCCACATAGTTAAATGTGCTTGTACAAAGTTTCATCGAATTCGGATGGCCAGTTTAAGAGTTATGGAGGAACATACACACAGAAAAGATTTAAATAAATCGTCAATTCAGTTTTAGTATCATACATAGAGTCTACAAAAGCAATATCTCATAAAACAAAGTAACCTACTCCATGACCATCCCTTACATATTTATTATTAGTATTGATAATTACTTGGTGTTGCTTTTAATAAACATTTTGTAAATAATTTTGTGAGATGGATTATCAGGTTTTTCTATAACAATTTAATTTCCGATCCAAAATTCATAACTAAAGTAACTAACCCACTTATGCCCAAAAACCTAATGAGGTATTTCTTTTGGCAACTAAGTATGAATAATATTTACACGTTGGTTAAAGTGGAATTTCTCAAACAGTTGACAGGAAGGAGTTGATCAGCAGATATATTTTACCCGAAGGTGATGAAATAGATCCTAAGGCGTTTGTCAACACTAATTTATTTTTAATTGTATAATATGTATATTCTTTATTGAAGACCAATTTATACAAATTAGGCACAATAGGTGAGCTTATGCCCTGAGGCATTCTATTCTAACTAACGTTTGGGATGTGGGAGAAGTATGTGCAGGCGAACAAGAATAGTTTGTGGCAATGTATTAAGCTGTAAAGCAATATTATAAACTACAAAGTAATACTACATAATACTTTAATACGCTTATTAATTTAATATACTTACATATTCATTTCATCAGACAATATTCGTTATTCTGGCATGGCATCTACCTTCTCGGAGTTGATATTAAGTGGTCGGAGCATGCGCTTTGGCCCCTCCGACTCAGCCACCCATACCGGATTACATAAAAAAAAATAACTTAATATTTCGGTAGCATTTATTTTTTCAATATATAAGGTCTTTTTTCAATGACTTTCGTTCTTTCTTTCTTTCTTCATAAGGTCTTTCAAAATTAGTTAATAGTACGCTAAGAGGGGGTTGCGTATCGGAAATATATCACTTTTGAAGAACAAAGAATTTTTTTTTACAAAAAAATTTTTTTTTAGTCTTAAATGTAAATAAAATATTTCCTTAATCGTTTCAGTTTCATGCCAGGAACAAAAAAGTCTTCCAACACATTCTTTCAGAAATTGTGAAAAACCACAATTTTAGTTTTATTAGTATGGAATAGAAGGAATTTGATTTTTTTGACCAACTTACACGTGTTAGATCATAATGGTAAGGAAGACTTTTTTGTTACTGTTTTGAACTGAATCGATTAGGCTATAAAAATCAATCACCTATTTTTTTTCTTAATACATAAAAAATATTTTACATAAAAAAAACCCAAGGTAAAAAAAATTATATAGGTTTTACTCCCTATATGATACAGAACCCCCCCTTAGCGTACTATTAACTAATTTTGAAAGGCCTTATAAGTATTATAATATACATGCATTATCTCCTTTTTACCCGACTACGCGAAGCAAAAAGGAGGTTACCTAATATTTATTCGCATGCATAACATTATAATTTTCACTTACTTTCTTATAATTGATTGTACGTCACGCACACAATTTACGACATCAACATGTAAACATCTTCAAAACGTGTCGTCCATACAGAAGCAACTACAAAAGAATATTAATATCGATACAAGTATGTAAAATATTGTTCAACAGGTTGGGTTAACATGACCTCTTCGTTTCATACCATGGCGCCTTTTCACAAAGTTATTCGGTCCGAAAAAGAACAAGAGCGTATGCAATGTTCAATACATCACTTCACACGCTGGGTATTTATTTTTTTATTCCAGTTCATAATTTTCATTCATATTCTTCCAACTTTCTACGTCTACTTAATAAAATTCTAACACTGACTGACGCACAGCCTAAACCGTTGTGCTTAGAAACATGACATTTAGCATAGGAGTTCCTTATGTGACGTAGGTGAGCACTAAGGATTTTTGAAAAAGAAATTCCTCATTTCGTAATTTGTTTAAGTTAGAAATATGGATAGTGGTTTTAGGTTCCAGGAAAGTCAGTATTATATATATTTATATATACTTTTGTATTAGGGTTTTTTTTTTACTCCCAAAAAGTTTTCATCGAGAGTGATAATATATTGCTGATAATATATAAAAATGTTGACTGGAAGAAATCACTTGTAGTGATAAGTCCGCCTTTGCGCACTCCTGTATTTCTTGTTTCTTGTCGTGTACTGTTCTTTGTGTGTTGTGTGTTTTCAATTTGTGTGCAATAAAGAGTTTCTATTCTATTCTATTTTATTCTATTCTATTGTGTCGACTTAAATTAAGCATAACCTACAATGCTGCGAAGCCGCGGGCAAAAAGCTAGTCCTTTAATAAATACACGTCTTAAAGATATAAAGATTGGCAGGAAGCAATCTCTTCAAGGGATAAACCCGCCTTTTTGACCTCATGATACTGTAATCACTAATATCTATGTTTTATCTGTGAAATATGTGTATGGCGAAATAAAGATTTGTATGCCTGTCTTTATGTTCGCTTATAACTCAAGAACGGCTCTACCAATTTACAGGCCGTTTCACCAATATGTCAATATCTCCGAATGGGTACGGGCTACTTATATAAAATCAAAGAGCGGGCTAAAAAAATCTATTCAGGCTGTGCAGTCGAGTCAAAAATAATTTCAGTTGGAGGAAATTGAGTCAGATTCAACAGATTAAATTTTTTTATGTAAAAAAAATGGGTGACTGTGCCGAGGGACCAATCGACAGAGCATCTCCTCGCGAAACCAAGCTCAGAGACGCGCCATGGCTACAGATTTGCGGACTGTTGCTATGCTGTCCAGAAATCCAGGGCAAGTAAATAATAAATGAAATAGTTTATGTGAGCGAAATAGCAGGAAAATACTGTAATAAAAAAATACATTGTTTCCAATAATCAAACAGAGTTTAAAACTATCTCAGTTTTAAACCAGCTTTTAATAAAAAAACTACATCCAAATCGGCTCATCCGTTTGGGAGCTACGATACCACAGACAGACACACATACATACGGAGGCGTCAAACTTATAACATCCCTCCTTTTGCGCCGATTAATAAAATAATTAAGGTAGAATAAAAGTAATTTCGTAAGATTTAATTTATGTTTATTCATTACAAAATAATAAAATCGAGTAACGTTAAAATAATAAATTAATATGGTAACATAGAAACCAGCACCATCTCTCCACCTCTCCTGATAGTATTAAAACCACGTCCACATGATAAATGGCTCTGCCCGCGAACTAGTTTTTTTTTCCTCTAGTTAATGGTAAAGTTACGGCTTTTATCGAAAACCGATAGCAAGCAGCCGCATCGAAAGGGTAATGAGAACTTATAAACAACAAGTGAAATGAATTAAAGATGGCATTATACCTAATATTCACGCAATGCTATGTACGATAATTATTATACATACATAAGGTGTTTCGTTAGTCATGTCATTAACTTGGGGAGGGTTACATACACACTCAAATAAATACGTTAGGTACGCAAAAAAAATTATACGTTTATATTATTACTTTTCGAGAAATTTGCTACCTAAAAATTAACCTGTAGTGTAACAGTAGGTAACTTGCATTGTACGGGGTCAATGACCGTACTATGTTCAAACGCAGGACAGCTGTTTTTTGTAAGTAAATCACAAGGTCACTATGATTGGTTTTTACAGCTACTTATTTGATTTTTTTTTGTTAGGAGAAAAAATGATCCTATAAACATGTGTTTTTTTTGTTACGTAAAGTGTTTATTTGAGTGTGTATGTAACCCTCCCGAAGTTAATGACACATGACTAACGAAACACCTTATATTGTACGATATGGACTATTGTAGACAGAATATAGCCATAATGATAATTCAATTCTTTTATTGGTCTCTTTGGTACGTTTTATACACTTCGACATGTATTTTATAAAAATAACAAACAATAAAATCATTAAACAAAAATAAATAAAAAGAACAATAAAATAAAATGTTAATGTTAATCATGAAAATAATATAGTAAGAATAATTAAGTCGTCAAAAATGAAAATCATGGTCAGAAATACAAAAATTTATATATAATAAAATAAAATAGAATTGAAATCAAATAAAAAAAAGTCAAAAAAAAAATTATTAATTCATAAAACCAGAATTAAGTTCATAAGTAATATCAAAATAAAATAAAATATCAAAACATAAAAAAATATAATCAAGCTTTGATGTCAAATAATAGAAACATTCAACATGATATGTTCGAGTATGTAAGTAAGAACAACAGAACAGCGATCGGCGGCCGTCTCTCCGATCGTACTCTGTGGTAAGTAACAGCCAAATGTGAGAATAAACATTAGAAGGGGTAGTCAGCTAAATCTAATATAGACAATTTAATTTTTAAACGTTGATAACTCTTCTTTCTGACTTTTGTAATTTAATCCATAATGTAAATCCATGGTTTTTATTGAAGCATGACTGAAGTATGTAATAGTTCTTTTTAATATTTATTTTAAATTGTTGTTATTTTTTTTTATGTTTTATATTAATTTTCTTCTATATATATATATTTTTTTTTATAGTTTCATTTTATTTTAATGTTGTCTATATTAGATAAGCACACAATAAATGTCTAGGTACCTAATACTGTCCACAACTAAATAAAAAAAATGTGTGTCAAATGAAATAAATAAATAAATAAATAAAAAATTTTAAAAAATCCGGTATGGCTGGCTGAGTCAGAGGAGCCAGAGCACATGTTCCCACCAGCCAATATCACCTCCAAGCAGGTACCATACCGGTGCCTTCGCTTTGGATTGCAGCGTATAGCATCAAGTGAACAGCGAACCTTACACGCAGTAAGTTCTGAACGTTTTGGGCTTTGTCAAGTAACACCTTCGTTGAAAGTATAACAACGCAGATGCCGAATCAAGTTTGAAGAATTTTAAAAGGATATATAAATACATGTTATAGTCATACATTATAATATAGTTTTTATTTAGTTAAGGACAAAATGCCGTGCATAAGGGCGACAGGCCAGCCACCTCTCACTTTGGCGTGGTCTTTCCACCGAGTCATGCAGCAGGTGGGCCTTCGTGCCTTACTTGCTGCCTGATAGTTATCTTTTCCGAATACTTTGCTAAACGTGGTTGTTGGTGTTGTGCTGTAATTTACCAGTGTACTTGCAGCACAACACCGATTACTCTGTTTACCCCGATTGTCGGGATACGGCGTGTGGTGTGTGTGTGTATGTTTAGTGGGATGAGTGCCATGAAATTCATCGACACCTTTATAATTTTTTATTTTATAGAAACTGACACGGTTGGCTACATCACCTACAGCATCCGTGATGTCAGCCCATAACACCGGATGAACTTGGTGCCACGTCAGTGCTTCCCTTCGGTCGTGCCGGCTACACTGAACTGGACGGGAAACACAAACTATTTACATAGCCGTTTCGGCCGACCTTACATTCAGTGCGGTGGCATCAACCCGGGCGGGTAAAACACTACCACCTAGTAATATAAGAAGGGAGTCATATCCCTTAGTCGCCTTTTACGACATACACGGGGAGAGATGCAGCGGGATATAAGTAGGTTTTTTAATATAGTTTTCAGCCTATTCTTTAGAACACGCACGCTTCTTGGTAAAGTTAACATAATACCGCGCACCCAATAGATGGCGATGTGAAAGCTCAAACAACACATTTCAGGATCTCATGTTTTATTTAGTTCGGTCAATAGGTTCTAAATTAACAGAAATGTCAGGAGTACCTACAGTGTGGGGCCGGTACTTTAAAAGAATAGCCCCACTGCATCTCTCCTCGTGTATGTCGTAAAAGGCGACTAAGGGAAATGGACTCCCTTCTTATATTACTAGGTGGTAGGGTTTAACCCGCCCGGGTTGGTACCACCGCTGGCACTGGCACTGAATGAAAGGTCGGTTGAAACGGCTATGTAAATAGTTTGTGTTTTCCGTTCAGTTCAGTGTAGCCGGCACGAACAAAGGGGGAAGCACTGACATGGCACCTAGTTCACCCGGTGTTATGGGCTGACATCACGGATGCTGTAGGTGATGTAGCCAACCGCGGTCTAGGACTATTCCGCACCGCCGATACGTCGCCAGACAAGCCGCCTTCGGCGAGTCACCGCGGAGCCAGATCCCCGCCTTGACGATTCACTTCGAACATATTCGACCCCGGGTACTATTTGTCGCAGGGTCCAAGCCGCCACCGCCGACCCGAAGCGAGCCAACTCGACGCGAAAAGTTCATAAATCAAACAATTGTGTAAATTGTTGGTTATTTCTCGGAGAAGGGCCGAAGTAGGTACCTGGATTGTGTGAGGGTTTTAGAAAAAAATTCGGATGTACCCTATTATGTGGTGTACACATTTAGATAACGTTTGCTGTTGATATTCGTCTTACGAGTTACTTGAGGATGCGAGGGAGGATGCAATGTTCACCGAAGTTTTGTGTTAGAACATTATAATATTATACCTGTAAATATATATTTATGGTCTAAGTACGCGTCATTTGTTGTCATTGTAGATTCTAGTAGGTAGGTATGATATGGTTATTAACAATATGGTTCTTCTTCGGGAGATAATAATATGATCACAGGGATTGACTACATTTCCAAGTACTTAGTACTTAGATAGGTACTAAACTATTTATTTGGTATGGGTTTTAAGTATATTCTCGTGAGAAAGGACCATCCGTTTGGCCTGAAACCACAATAGGAACACACATAGGAAAAGTACCGTGAATAAAGTGGTAGAATTTTGAAACAAATTTATTTAATATTAAGTACCTGGTGAAGTTTTTACGAGTATTCGATTATTGTATTATTTTATTGGTATTAACGACACGACGATTTATTGTAGTCCTACACTCGCGGCGCGCTTAGGCTTTTGTATCTTTAGTATTTTTAGTATCTATTAGTAGTATCGAGAGCTTTGGTTTAATACTTAGATATTTATAGTCAACATATTTTTTTTAGTTAGCAAATCCAACATTTTGTTTATGTACTATTCAAATAATTATTTTAAAGAGTTGACTGCTCTTAAAATGTGGTAGCAAAGCGTGTGTCCTGTCAACTTCTCCGTTCAAACCAACATCGCAAGTCACAATGTTTTATTAGTACCTTATATAAGTGTTATTATTTATTGTTTATTTATCATCTCTTTATAGTACGCTGCGCTCAGATGTGTCATACATAATGTACATTGTAAAATTCCGCCAATTCGATTATCACAGCGAAGAAGAACTGACAAGAAATTTCACTGGAATTTTTTTTCACTGGAAATTATGGTAACTTACAAATAAAATTACCCATACTACCGCTCACAAGAGAATCATTATTTACAGCATAAACATAAATACTTACCGCTCTGCCTATTTAAATTATCTGCATCTGGTTTAATAGTGAAATCTTTAATTTTGATAAGATATCAGTTCAATAACAATTTATTTTCTCTAAATTGTTGTTAAACAATTCGCATCGCAAAAAGTAATTCGCTACGACGACGGCGGCGCGGAGGAGCGGCGCCGACGACGACGACGTCGACGTCAACATTCGTAGTAGGCTAACAGAGGAAGTTAGTAGAGAGAAGTTGCAGCATCCCATCTAATTTCTAGTAAAACAGTCAGTGCGGGGAGTAGCGGGAGGCACAACTTTTTTCCACTAATCACACCAAAACTATCTGGTTCTCTAGAGAGCACGTTTAGTGTGATGCTATAAAAATATATGGTCTTTTGTAAGATCTACTGCGTCCAATGTAAACTTTAAAACGTACATACATATATATCACACACGCTGAATCCCGACAATCGGGGTAAGTAGAGTAATCGGTGTTGTGCTGCAAGAACTCTGGTTAATTACAGCACAACACCGACCACCACGTTTCGCAAAATATTCGAACAAGATTCAATCGATCAAGCAGCAAGTAAGGCACGAAGACCCACCTGCTGCATGACTCGGTGGAAGTACCGTGCCAAGGTGAGAGGTGGCAAGCCTGTCGCCCTTTAGCACGGTATCTTGTCCTTATCCCTTAGTCGCCTTTTACGACATGCACGGGGAGAGATGCAGTGGGGCTATTATTTTAAAGTACCGGCCCACACGGTACGATGGTGAATCCACCCAGTTAGTGAAAAACACGTACCCTGTCTACTTAGACTAACTCCTCTACTATTTTTTTCCGTGGTATAGTCGAACCGCATAGCCACACATGTTAAGCCGGGTCCAGCCAGATGGGCCGGTATTGTTTTTAGAACGTACAATGCAACCATTGCTCAAAAGCGTCAACCCCTAGCCCCTATCCAAAAATACTGTTTTTACTCGTTATTTCTTTATTTCAAAAACTTCATTCTAACAATTCGGTCCGATTTACGTATGGTGGCAGCAGGTGTAGGTTAGGTAAAGTTTTCATTAAAAACTCATTTATGCACGTCGGCCACAACTTCTCTGATCTGTGACGTCGGCCGTATTGGAACTTGCGAAACCGCGCCGACCAGCTACCGCTATATACATAGTTTAGGAGTCAATTTATAGCAAAACAATTAAGTTTATATCACAGAACAGCGAACGGCGACCGTCATCCCTCAGCCGGTAGCCCGCGTCACCCCTAGACCGGGTGACACGGTTTCTTGCTATGTGGCTAAAATGTGCCCCCTGAATATTTTTTATATAATGTGAAAGAGAGCTCTCATGTAAATATGCATATTTTCTTTAAAAACAATTATTATATGATAAGTCTAAATTAGTAAATCGTGGTCGTTTCTGAAATCTTTTTGAAGCAATATGGTATTTCTATTCACATATTATCTGTTTGTGTTTTTAGACGTAGGTGCATTTTCATAGTGACTGGAAGTAGTAGATATTAAATTTTTTTTAGTTGGACCATAATACTTCTGACCTGTGGCTACACTCAATAATTGGTGGTGCTACGGATAGACGTCCAGTCGGAAAGTGAAGCACACCCGGGCGCGGTTGTAACTTAGACGGGTTATTTTATTAGGTGGAGTGGAAAACTTTCGCTTACCTTATCTTAGTAGGTCGTATCGATTGCGAAGCGGCTATGAAAATATTTCGTATTTTTAAGTATATATTTTATTAAATATTTCATAACCAAAGCACTGACATGACACCTAGTTCACTAAGGTACTATGGGCCATCAACAGTATAGTAGGTGATGTAATGTAGCCAACCTTGTCAGATTCCATAAAAACATTTTAATTTGTTCTGTTCTGTTTTGTTCTGTTTTGTTCTGTATACATATGTAGGTTATGTATATGTATGTAATCATTTATGTGCTGACACTTTATGCCGGGCGGATTGAACCGGTTCAGGCAGATCACGGCAGACTTTTGGGAAACTTTTCTTACATATTGTGAAATTCATTTAGCACTATAAGAAATAACCTTTATCAGTTAGGAATTACCAAGTTGAATGTACATATGAAATAACCAATCTAAATCCGTTCAGTTGTTCTCGAGTTAGATAGATAGTTAGAAATACTCTATTGCTCCAAAAAACATTTTACAGAAACAAACAAGCACCATACTCGTATTGTATAATTTATATGAGGCGTAAATATAGTTTGTGTTTTCCGTCCAGTTCAGTGTAGCCGTCACGACCGAAGGGAAGCACTGACGTGGCACCAAGTTCACCCGGTGTTATGGGCTGTCATCACGGATGTTGTAGGTGATGTAGCCAACCGTGTCAGTATGCATAAAAAAATGTGGACTTATGCCTTACGGATATTTCTTTTAGTCAACATACACACAGACGACACGTAGCGTTTTATTTTATTACTAGCTATGCACGTGGCTCCGCTCGCGTGAAATTGGTTTAATAGTAAATCTGATTGAAGCACAAAATGTAGTCATGAAGAGCAAGGTGGAAGGCCGAGCTGAGTTCACGTAAATGAAATATGTATACCTACTCTCTCAAAGAAAGTAACCCCAATCACATCATATAGGTATCATTATTGGCTGAAACATGGACGAACGGACGGACAGACAGATACCTGACCGATTTTCTAATTTTTAGGGTTCCGTACCTCAAGCGAGGAAAAAAACGGAACCCTTATAAGATCACTTTGTTGTCCGTCTGTCTGTCTGTCTGTCAAGAACTTTTTTCTCAGGAACGGGTAGAGAGGTATCAAGGTGAAATTAACATCAAATACTAAGGTCTACGTTTCCTCGGAGGTGTAAAAAATTTAAGCTAGTTTAGTCAACGCAATCCCTAGATACGGCCATTGAAGTCACATATTTTGCTACTGGCAAATCAAATCAAAACATATAGAGTACTTCCCGTTGACTAAGCTAGCATAATGAAATTTGGCAAAAAGCAAGTTCTCACAGCACAAGTAAAGGATAAATCCTAAAATAGTAAATTAGGAGTTATGTCATATAAAAACAATTTTTTTTTTTATATTTCAACTACAAGAGTGCCTAACAGTCAAACTATTACTGTATATATGTAGTTTTTATTTAGAAAGGCGTTTCGTGATTTTCCAAAACACAATAATATTTGTATACATACATAATACAATTATATTGTGTGATGGTACGGAACCGTCGGTGCTCGAGTCCAACTAGCACTTGGCGGCTTTTTTATTAACTGGCACACTTTTTCATTTACGAAAATTTCACGGCACACCACATTTATATTCATAAAAAAAGCATATAAAATTTAGAAACTAAAGACGAAGAAATTGGCGACTTCGTACTTACGTAATGTAGCTTTACTTAGCGTTACTTACGTATTAAAAGTATTTATCAGTGAAAACTCTCATTTTAACTGAGGATGTCAAAATGCCCTTCAAACTCCCTTCCCTGCGAAGTCTCATTTAATTTCTTGAGGTGTTCAAACAAATGAGTCAGAAAATGTTATTGTGGATAATCTATCTATGTATATAGATAGACGAAAAATTATGCTTGCTCTTTTCTTCCGCGGTTTTCAAACACAGTTTGAATGAGTTACTTAGAATTCGCGGCACACCTGGATGCCACTCGCGGCAGACCAGTATGCCGCGGCAAACCGGTTGAAACCCCCTGCTTTAGGTATCGAACTAAATTCATTGATAGGTGCATTATGCAACGAAATATCGTTACATTTACATTACACAAAAATTATATAGATTATACAGCTTAGTTACATATTGATACAAGTATTTTAGTGACTACAAAGACTTATACTTATTATATACGATAAGTGTGTGTAAAGAGCCTTTTTCAAACTTTAATACTTACGTAATTTGTATCAACTTAATATGTTCGTACATTAAACATAATACAATGTACTCGTAGTATAATTTTCAAAAAATAAGAAAAAAATATATAAAATATTAAGATACCTACTATAATTTTACATGGAATGCGAACCATGGAGCAACTCATGTTCAAGAAATTCACTTATCAAACTCGGAAAGAAAAATAAAGTGGTTCACGCCAATGGGCACTGAACGCGCGACCTTCCGGTTAATAAGCAAGGCCGTTACCACTTATCCACGAGCTACTCATAATAACATTGCAACCCGAACCTCATAAATTAAACTTGGGCTCATGCAAAAAATAAAGCCCCTATTGTGCGTGCGACTCGCTGCATACAGCTCGCACCCCAGGGGGTGTCGCGCTCAGTAGTACTGGGGTCCAGTTGACTTGCTTTAAGATGTCCTCGCGTCGAGTTGTACTTCGCGGTGAAGAGTCCCCAAAGTAAATTGGGCCAAATTTGAAAGGACCGCATGGCGACTCGGCGGGAGTCAGTCGGCGGGGTCGAGACGGCCGCGGGGAAAGGGCCCATTCCGAGCCAACCGTGTCAGTTTCCATAAAAAAAAAAAAACCTAACTGCGAAACATTCCTCAGGTAACGGATAGCCCTTGCTATCCAGCGTGGAAATACAGCGAGTGTTTTAAGTACCCTTCGCGGTCATTTCGGAGACAGTTTAAATGAGATTTTTTATACATACATACCAAAGAGTTTGTATTACGTCGCTGGGAGCGCAGCGACGTAATACAAACTCTTTGATACATACATACATACATATCACACACGCTGAATCCCGACAATCTGGGTAAGCAGAGTATTCGGGGTTATGCTGCAAGAACTCTGGTAAATTACAGCACAACACCGACCACCACGTTTCGCAAAGTTTTCGAACAAGATTCAATCGATCAAGCAGCAAGTAAGGCACGAAGACCCACCTGCCTGTATGACTCGGTGGATGTACCGTGCCAAGGTGAGAGGTGGCGAGCCTGTCGCCCTTTAGCACGGCATTTTTTATACATTATAGTTTTTAGTTAATTGTCTATTTAGTACCTATTTTTGCTTTGAATAAATAAATTCATCTTCTTTGAATACTGGAGAATCTTTTAGTAATCTAATACTCGTGGTTTACTACAAAAGGTACCTATAACTGTTTACTACAGTATGGTATACCGTTGGAGGCTGACCGTGGTTCGGATTCCACGTAAAACTGTAGGTCCCTTCCCTACTTACCTTCTAGGTGGTAGGGTTTAACCCGCCCGGAGTGGTACCACCACATTGAACGGAAGGTTGAAACGGCTATGTAAATAGTTCGCGTTTTCCGTCCAGTTCAGTGTAGCCGGCACGACCGAAGGGAAGTATGTCATGGCACCTAGTCCACCAAGGTGTTATGGGCTGACATCACGGATGTAGTAGTTGATTTAGCAAACGGTCTCAGTTTAAAAACAAATATACATTAAAATAAAAACTTAGAAAGCAAGTTATTTGTTTGTAATAAATTAAAATACAGATATAATATTTCAAATAAACGAATATTGAATCAAATTAATGATATACCTACTTCATAATCGGTGAAATAATATATATTGTAGGTATACAATTTGCATTCATTATGTAGGTATGCTGCAAGTTTACTTATTTAAAGTATGACTGTGATTTTTTTTATCGCATTACCGAAAAATAAATAAACTCACGAAAATGACCGATTTAACCACTTTCCGCTAGCCACATACATGCGCCAAAATATCTTGGACGAGGGTGAAAAAGGGTGAAAACGTATTATTTATTACATACATAATAAAAACTTTTCTTCTTAAAAACACGTGTCTTTAAATAATTTTTTTGTATTTTTTTTTTACTATGATTATATTTTATTTTACTATGGTAATTTAAAAATGCGACCGTTAATTTTTGGTCTAGGGATTTCCTATGCATGCACCGAATAAAGTAGGTAAAGTTGGTATTTAACGAGTAAAGTAGGCATTTAACTACATTGTACAGACACGGGCAATAATTGCACAGGCGATTTCACAGCTAAGCCATAGTTTTAAATTGCAACTTAATTTCACACTTACCTGTCGGGTAATGTTGGCGTGGGCAGTTTTTGGCAGATCTCAAGATGGCAGACTTATTCAGTCGAAACGTTTGTTTGCATGAAATATATAGAAATGTGTAAAAATAGCCAGCCAAGTAAAATCTAACTAAACTATATTAAATAAAAATATTCCCGTCTCTTCGTTCGACATTCCTGGTCACTCTGAACTAAATTTTTCGCGATAATGTTGTGGGAAGATCAATTAATTAACTGATAACACCCCTCTTTTTTCGTCGTGGGTTTTATAGTTTTATAAGTCTAAAAGATATTTTGTAGAAGTGAAGATTATCTCGAAAACATATATTATTTTTTTTTATTTTATTTTTTTTGCATTTTTAGAAATTAAGCAAACAGACAGGAACAAAGCTTTTTTTTATTGAAAGTGCGACATATGGCTCCGCGCCACCCCTATGCTGTCTAACGACGCCCATGGACATTCAGACGTAAGCGGGGAATGTGAATACCATGCTTTACAAATTCACACGTGCGATTAAAAATTTTCACAAACTTTCCACTCGAGGTAAAGTTGGCTAAGGTGTATGTTAATATGGAACAATGTCTATGGGCCTCGTTCAAACCCCTTGAATTCTCCAGCCAATTGTGCAGTTAATTCGAAGTTAGAAAAATTATCACGTTCTGCATAAAGGTCTTCCACTATCGTAGTTGCCGTGTGTTTTATAACAAGGCCTATAAAACATATTTCCTGTAACAAAATTATTTTTCCTTTTTTATTCTTATCCTTGCATGGCATATCTATTTATAAAATGCAACGTTTGCCGTATGTTTTATTTTACCGAATCCGGTACTAAGCCTACAACGTCTGTCCGTCCGTCCGTCTGTCCGTCCGTCTGTCCGTCCGTATGTCCGTCCGTATGTCCGTCCGTATGTCCGTCCGTCCGTCCGTCCGTCCGTCCGCCCGATGGCTGGATCTTTGGAACCATAATAGTTAGCCGGTTGAAATTTTCACAGAATATGTGCTATTTTGGCTGATATTTAACAACAAATAATAAAAATGCAAAAGTGAAAAATTAAGGAGGTCCCTATACAAGACACGTGTTTTTTCAATGTTTTTTTTTGTGTTGCGGAAACCTCGGTGCGCGAGTCCGACTCGCACTTGGTCGGTTTTTCACTCCATGTTCACAGACAAATTGACTAAAGAACATTCACTCGTTCTTTTCCTCCGACATGTCGTCGAACGAAGTCGTGCGTCTTGGGATTCGCAATATTTACTTACCAAATTGTAATAGAGTTCAATACAGATTTGACAATAAATGTTCGTTTAGGCTTTTACCGCTGTTACACATTATAGAATGTTTTTTCGGTTATAAAGCGACTCACTTTTGTTTGTCGACGTTTCGTCCCACACTCTGGGGACATCCTCAGGACACGCGGTACTGAGACGACCTGGAGGACATCCGACACGTCGTCCAGTCACATGTCAACTGCCGGTCGCCGCTGACGTAGATTGTAGCGATGCGAGGGTACTTCGGCCGATGCGGGTAGGTTCGACATCTCTTGCTGGAAAAGGTCGGTGCACACGTAGCTCACTGTGTCTATGGCTGCCAGAGCTTGATGCTGGTTACCATCCTGGCCATGCTTCGGCCATGTGTCGAAACGTCGACAAACAAAAGTGAGTCACTTTAATTATACCGCATAACCGAAAAAATATTCTATAAAGTTCTGACAATATTCATAATCTCCTGTATCCTATACCTATTTATTTTAAACCTTCAACTCCCACATTTGCACAGTACCTATGCACTAAATTAGTACCTGCCTGTTCGCAAAACGAACTTGAAGCAGGAATTATGAAATAGCCGACAAACGCACTTGCTACATATACTGGCTAACCGTTTATCCTAAACTTGGGACCGTTGGCAAAGGAAGAAGATTACATTAGTTTTGTGCCGTGTGGGGCCGGTACTTTAAAAGAATAGCCCCACTGCATCTCTCCCCGTGTATGTCGTAAAAGGCGACTAAGGGATATGACTCCCTTCTAATATTACTAGATGGTTGGGTTTAACTCGCTCGGGTCGGTACCACCGCACTGAATATAAGGTCGGTCGAAACGGCTATGTAAATAGTTTGTGGTTTCCGTCCAGTTCAGTGTAGCCGGCACGACCGAAGGGAAGCACTGACATGGCGCCAAGTTCACCCGGTGCTATGGGCTGACATCACGGATGTTGTAGGTGACGTATGCAACCGTGTCAGTTTCCATAAAAAAAAAAATTTGTAGGCTATAGATAACTATCCACACAGATTAAATGTTATGTTATGCAGAAATTAATTGTTATGCAGACGACAGCACGCCACTAGCCAGGTACACAAGTCGTCCAACCGCAAGCCTAGCCGAGGTGGAGGAAAACAGGCTACATATTATGCTTGAGCTCGAAGAGACCCTAAATAAGGTCTCCACTTGGGGTCTCCAAAACCTCGTCGAGTTTAAACGCGAGTAAAACTCAGGCGTGTGTATTCAGCGCGAAGCGGACACCGTTCACTGCAGCCCCCACCTTTCAAGGAACTACTATCAAGGTCGAGGAGCACATTGGGATTCTTGGGGTCGAACTAACTCGCGACCTGAATTTTGGACGCCACATCGAGGAGAAAGCTAAGGTAGCCTCAAGGAAGCTGAGTGTGCTCAACAAGGTGCGTCAGTACTTTACGCCGAGCCAAAAACTGCTACTTTATAAAGCGCAGATTCGCTCATGCGTGGAGTACTGTTCGCATCTGTGGGACGGATCCGCAAAATACCTGCTCGGCTCCTTAGACTCGATTCAGCGTCGCGCTGTACGCCTCGTTAACGACCCCGAAGTATCTCGGAACTCAGAGACCTTACAGCTCCGCAGGGACGTTGGATCTTTGTTTGTGTTCTATCGCCTGTACCACGGAGAGTGTTCCAAGGAGCTGCACGATGCGATCCCTCCATCCCCATTCTACCATCGTTCCACGCGCAACAGGTTGGGAATGCATACACACACTGTCGATATTCCCCCACTTAGGACAAATCGATCCTGTAAATCCTTTATTTACAGGGTTGCCAACATGTGGAGTGTACTCCCACCTGCATCTTTTCCTCTAATGTACAGTCTGGGATCCTTCAAACATAATGTGAAGGTACACCTAGCCGGCCGACAAGGTATTCGCAGCCACCGTAAATATTCGAATGCCCATGGGCGCCGTCGGACTACACCTCTGCGTTAGTCTGGCGCGCGCCATTTGTCGAGCATCCCATAAAAGAAAAACAAAATGTTTATTTTAAACACCGTCAAATATAGGTTCATCTGTATGTACAATTTTTTATCTATAATATACCTGTACTGTACAAAAATTAAGTTTGGCACAGATGCCTTCGAAATTATAGAAGTTTTAGTTGATGATTTGAAAAGCGTGTTAAGTTCGCACGTTGTTCACACATAGAGGATTCCGTAGCAATTACCTTCTTCCACGCATATACCTAGCGAGTTGCGGGCCGCATGAATAATTCAAACTTCAAAACAACAATTTATCTCTCGCCAACAATTTATTACACTATTTGCTATACGTAGTAACCAGATGCGAACCTAAACAGAAAATCGTAACAGTTTCGTCAATGCACATTATTAGTTGCTACCAAATTGTGATGCGGACGGTATATGCGCGGGCGCAGCGCGGCACGTACGATGCGCACTCGTCTAACCGGACCGATTTCCTGTGCAATTTCGACATTTGCAGCTTTGCAAAGCCCCTGCGCGGCGGAGGCGAGCGGTGCGACGACGGTGCAGTGCATATACTCTGCCCTGATATGTGTGTGGACCTTACGTACCTGCGTGTGCCAGCGTCCAATGATGTATCAATAATTAGTTTTGTTTTGGGTATGTCTCGGGTAAAATGGTTTTAAGTAAGTTTAAGGGAAATTATTATATGACTTTGTTTTATAGGCACGGGGGGTGTCTGTGCCCAAAACTTCATCGGAAGATCAGACACAGCCAATAAGTAACACCGCTCCTCTCGAAACCACGTTCACACAATGCCAACTATGAGACGTCTGTAAAGGTCGTCGTCTAATTTATTGACACGCCTTTTGAAGATGCCCATGTTATAGGTGGTAGGAAACTCACCGGAAGACCGTTCCATATTGTCGCCGTACGACATAAGAACGATTTACAAAGCGATGCCTTCTCAGAAGTTGGGTGTCAAAAACATATGGATGTTCTGATTGAGTCCGGTGGGTGTGGTGGAGAAGGATGTGATGGGAAACTTTCGGTTCATCATCGACTCCTCTGTGATGAACTGATGATAATTTCTACTTCGTAATTGCTACGTCGTCTGCTGTTGCGCTTGTGGTGTCAGCCCATTACACCATGTTTCTGTCGGAACTTTAGGCGGTATCAGATATTGATTTAAATTAAATTTACTAAGACGAGACCTTGCTTGTACGGCGATGGGGAGTAACTTATGTTCGGTTTTGCTATCCTCAATTCGTTTCACAAATTAGATATTATCTAACTGAAAATGAACTTAGGGTTAGATAGGATTTGCAAAACAAATACTGACTGTAATAACAATTATTGTAAATTGTTATGGTCATTCAAATTGCAAAGCTTTTAACTTTTGGCAAAGAACAACAAGTCAGTACAGTCGAGTGTATTTTGGAACTGGTTCCTTCCTGCATAAAAACTCAAATTAAAAATTGTATTAATTTCGCGAGTTACATTTAATAACAGCGGTTGTAAAAGATACCTATCTTAATCGGCCTTAACGATTCAAAGAATTGAGTTTCAACATTAAAAATTGCACTCTTTTTTCTTGGTCGCGCTAAATCTTATTGTGTTTACGTTTGTGTTAATATGTGAAGTTTTTTGTGTTTAAAATTGCAGTTAAGTCAGCTTGCGTCAGGGCTTATTAGATTTCGCAGATACGTTTTAATTAGACCTTTGCGACCGATGCACTTCTGGAAATGTAAGGCAGTTGCCTGCTTGAATTATTAAATGATTAAGCTTCTGTGTGGATTAATAAACATTATTTTTGTATCCGTTGTGCCACAATCGTTTTTTCAAACATGCTTCCTGCTATAAATGTTTCATACTTTGCGAAAGAACCTTACTTATAAAAAAAAATAGGTAAAAAAACTTTTAAGTTAAACGGTTTTATTAAAAAAAAAAACAGCTGTACAAAAAATTTGAAAAAAATCAGCTATACAAAAACTAGAAAATAATAAGGACACAAACCTGGGCCTTCTTAAGATTTTACGTCTGGGTAAGAAATCGTCAATACTAGCGTGCTGTCTTCTTATGTCAGATGCCAAAGGGCACTTTGTGTCGCTGCGTCAGCGGAATAAGTAATAAATTGAGACTTTTAACAGACTAATATAAAAACGTGGGGCGCATGTTATTACGTATATTATACGCCCCACGTTTTTATATTAGTCTGTTAAAAGTCTCAATTTATTACTTATTCCGCTGACGCAGCGACACAAAGTGCCCTTTGGCATCTGACATGAGAAGACAGCACGCTAGTATTGACGATTTCTTACCCAGACGTAAAATCTTAAGAAGGCCCAGGTTTGTGTCCTTATTATTTTCTAGTTTTTGTATAGCTGATTTTTTTCAAATTTTGTGTACAGCTGTTTTTTTTTAATAAAACCGTTTAACTTAAAAGTTTTTTTACCTATTTTTTTATTTACTCGTTTTTAGTTTGATTTTTTTTATAATTTTTTTCTTTCATGTTGTTCCCACGAGTATTAGACCAATAACAGACAACCCCCTCCCTGAGGTCCATGTAGTGGCGCAAGGCTCTCATACAACAAGATGTGGCCAGCCTTGAAGTTGAAACGCTAACGACGTATAATTTTTATCCACCCTAATGCCACACAGTCCTCGGCACGTTTCAAACGTTGACTTGGGTGGTGTATCGCTAACAACGTATCATTTTTAGCCACCCTACCGCCACACAGTTCTCGGGACAATACAGAAACCTTAACTTGGGTGGATTCAAACAAATATCCTGATCCTTATTTTTGTTTTATTTAAGTTCAACAGTCCACCTCCTGCCTCCATAATCAGATCCTCGTCACCAAGTGTATTGGTAGAAGTATGGGTCACTCGTCCAAACCAACCAAATGAGCCCAAATTCGAGGGGGTTACTAGTAACAGTTGAAGAGTTCCACTGTCCACCTCCTGAATCCATCATTAGACCCTCGCCACCAAGTGTATTGGTAGAAGTAGGGACACTCGTCCAAACCAACCAAACGAGCCCAAACTCGAGGGGGTTACTAGTAACGGTTGAAGAGTTCCACTGTACACCTCCTGACTCCATCATCAGACCCTCGTCACCAAGTGTATTGGGAGAAGTATGGGACACTCGTCCAAACCAACCAAATGAGCCCAAACTCGAGGGGGTTACTAGTAACAGTTGAAGAGTTCCACTGTGCACCTCCTGACTCCATCATCAGACCCTCGTCACCAAGTGTATTGGTAGAAGTATGGGACACTCGTCCAAACAAACCAAATGAGCCCAAACTCGAGGGGGTTACTAGTAATGGTTGAAGAGTTCCACTGTACACCTCCTGACTCCATCATCAGACCCTCGTCACCAAGTGTATTGGTAGAAGTATGGGACACTCGTCCAAACAAACCAAATGAGCCCAAACTCGAGGGGGTTACTAGTAATGGTTTAAGAGTTCCACTGTACACCTCCTGACTCCATCATCAGACCCTCTTCACCAAGTGTATTGATAGAAGTATGGGACACTCGTCCAAACCAACCAAAAGAGCCCAAACTCGAGGGGGTTACTAGTAACGGTTGAAGAGTTCCACTGTACACCTCCTGACTCCATCATCAGACCCTCGTCACCAAGTGTATTGGGAGAAGTATGGGACACTCGTCCAAACCAACCAAATGAGCCCAAACTCGAGGGGGTTACTAGTAACAGTTGAAGAGTTCCACTGTGCACCTCCTGACTCCATCATCAGACCCTCGTCACCAAGTGTATTGGTAGAATTATGGGACACTCATCCAAACAAACCAAATGAGCCCAAACTCGAGGGGGTTACTAGTAACGGTTGAAAAGTTCCACTGCACACCTCCTGACTCCATCATCAGACCCTCGTCACCAATTATATTGGTAGAAGTATGAGACACTCGTCCAAACCAACCATATGAGCCCAAACTCGAAGGGGTTACTAGTAACGGTTGAAGAGTTCCACTGTACACCTCCTGACTACATCATCAGACCCTCGTCACCAAGTGTATTGGTAGAAGTATGGGACACTCGTCCAAACAAACCAAATGAGCCCAAACTCGAGGGGGTTACTAGTAACGGTTGAAGAGTTCCACTGTACACCTTCTGACTCCATCATCAGACCCTCGTCACCAAGTGTATTGGTAAAAGTATGGGACACTCGTCCAAACAAACCAAATGAGCCCAAACTCGAGGGGGTTACTAGTAACGGTTGAAGAGTTCTACTGTACACCTCCTGACTCCATCATCAGACCCTCGTCACCAAGTGTATTGGTAGAAGTATGGGATACTCGTCCAAACCAAACATATGAGCCCAAACTCGAGGGGGTTACTAGTAACGGTTGAAGAGTTCCACTGTACACCTCCTGACTCCATCATCAGACCCTCGTCACCAAGTGTATTGGTAGAAGTATGGGACACTCGTCCAAACCAACCAAATGAGCCCAAACTCGATGGGGTTACTAGTAACGGTTGAAGAGTTCCACTGTCCACCTCCTGACTCCATCATCAGACCCTCGTTACCAAGTTGAAATTATCATAATATTGTATTGTCACGAGAACTCAATGTGTGTGCAAAGTTTCATAAAAATCGGTTCAGTAGAAGTAGTGGAAAAAGTTGTCGCAAGATTTGAAACAAATAAACTAAGTCAAGCTAAATAAAACCGTTTAATAAAAAAAAGTATACCGCAATTTTACAAGATTAAATATACCTATGGATTAGCATAGCCTACTTATTCTTTATTAGGATAGCAAGTGCCTACTTATTCTTATGTCATAATCTGAAAAAAAAATTTTTTTGTTCAAGGGCTCTGCATAGGAAATAAAATCGTTTATTTAATCGAAATATAGTCTCAAAACACCTTATACAATAAAACTAAATGTATTACTTATCTATCACATGAGTCCATGCAAATTTAATGCAATAACTTAACTTAAATAATAATGTGAATTACAATGTATGAAATAAAAACTATTTATCTCCGGCATTCATATTAGAAAACATTTCAATAATTGGAAAATATTAATTTTGTTACCCAAAAATACAATTAAATTTTCTTTAGCAATTTTTTATAGGTAATTCTAATTAGGTAGGTAATCAATTTGACATAGAAAATTTTTCACAACTTTGTTTCACCGCATATTTATTTTCAACCAAACTATCAGTTCTATTTTTCATTATTCTCAGAAAATATATAAAGCTCGATGACATTAGTGTGATAGTATGTTCTGTGCTCTCGCCGCTGCTGCCGCTGTCTGTCGTCGGTGTGGACAACGAGTGACCTCCGGCTTGTGATCAAACGACTGACCGATTCGTCCCACCACTTGACGGATCACAGTGTAGACGCCATGGCCGTGCACAGTGGGGAGATGGAATTTGTTTACACGTTTTTAATATAATTAAGGCACAAGGACATGACGTCGCCAAAGTGCGACAGACTAGCCACCTCTCATCGAGGCACGGTCCTTCCACTTAGGCATGCAGTAGGTAAAACTGTATTCGTGTCTTCTTGCTAATATTCTTGTATTTTGCTACTTAGGCATTTTGCGTTTCAGACATTATACGTTGCAGGCATTATGTGATTCAGAAATTTTGCTACTTAGGCATTTTGCTACTTAGGCATTTTGCTACTTAGGCATTTTGCTACTTAGGCATTTTGCTACTTAGGCATTTTGCGTTTCAGACGTCGCGCTCACGAGGGTAATATTTTTCTAAGCGTATGGTGGTCGGTGTTATGCTGTAATTCACCAAGTGTTATTTACATCGCAACACCGATTACTCTGCCTACCTCGAATGTCGGCATACAGCGTGATGGTATGTATTGTAAATATTTTTTTACGTCCTTTTCTTCCAGTGTCTTTTTGGGTAGTTTTTATTTTGGATTAATTCCAATACACATATGTACAGATATTTTAGTGTTGATTTGTTTTTTTTTTTAGGTCCCGTATCGGTTGGCACTGTAAGGGGTCAATATAAAATCGTAGTACTTCAACTAATTATTATATCGCACTGATAGAAGACCCGATAAAAATAGAAGAAGAAACTAGAACCTCAATGCAGCCGACCAAACTAAAAGAAAGTTTGTTCGTTTAGGCTTTTACCGCTATTACACATTATGGAAATTTTTCGGTTATGCGATATAATTAAAGCGACTCAATTTTGTTTGTCGACGTCTCGTCCCACACTCTTGGGACATCCTCAGGACACGCGGTACTGGACGACCTGGAGGACACCCGACACGTCTCGTCCAGTCAGATGTCAACCGCTGACGTAGATCGGCTGTCGTAGGCGATGCGAGGGTACTTCGGCGGATGCGGGTAGGTTCGACATCTCTTGCTGGAAAAGGTCGGTGCACACGTAGCTCACTGTGTCTACGGCTGCCAGAGCTTGATGCTGGTTACCATCCGAGCCATGCTTCGCCAGCAGAGGAGTCCACGACGAAAGGAGTACCATGATGTCTTCTCTGTTGAAATTGGCATGTCTGGAAATTTCAATGGATTCTCGAACCAAACGTGGTACATAGTGTTTTTTGACGGATATCATACTGGTTTGATCGAATCGAATCCAATGACCTGTGCCACTGTCCAGAGTGAGTCGCTCTAATTATACCGCAAAACCGAAAAATTTCCATAATAAAAGAAAGGTAGTTACTGATACTAAAAGAAGAACATGTATGTATTGGTTTAAAAAATTTATGAAACTTTAACGTATGGTGAATTATACCTTGTCCCTTCCTGTCACACCGGGGGAAATGCCAGTGCTACGGACAAAACATACCACCACTGTTTCTCTCTACCACTTCTTACACTGTGGATGTGACTAGAATTTCGTTTATATTAGATACGAAATAGACGTCGCAATGTCCGTGCTGCAATTATGTCATTACTTCTCATTATAACCAACACAGATACATCTGCTTAAGATCGTCTATTCAAAATTTAACCTTATCTCATAGGTCATAGAGTTGGATATCGTTTGAGTCGATTGGGATTCTATATTTGAATGGTGATTGTTCTGGCTTGAGCAGCGGCAAGATCTGAGACTTTAGTATTTAGTACTATAGCGTTGGAATGTTTTTTTTTTTACTTTTACGAAATACTGTCCCCATGTATCTATTTATAACATGTCTGCTTAAAGTTTGACGAACGCGGGGTGCGAACCCCCTGCTTCCGCCGCTCGCCGCAATCCCCGTCGCTGAGCTCAGTAACAATAGCAACACCGCCCTTGCAAATAGCTAATTTGGAAAGCTTATTTTTGTTCACCCTACTGACAGGTATTCGTGAAGTTATATATAGTCCAAGCTGCCCGTAAACTTGAAGCAGACAGCTTATATTTATATCCCTCGTGTCCCCCATTCCGAATCACCACACTTACCTATTTTTCACACTCGGCGCTGAGGTACTGAGCATAAATCTTTTTTTTTAGAGAAAGTTCGACATGTGGCGCCGAGCCACCCATAAGGTGTCTATCGACGCCCATGGACATTCGGTCGTACGCGGGTATTGCGAATGCCATGCCGGCCTGACGGGTGCCTATTCACGCCTCTCTTGAAGGACCCGAGACTATACTTGCGGGAAATATGTGGGCAGAGAGAGCGTTTCAGAGTTTGCATTTGAAATCAGGCTTTTGTCACGTCCAATGCCAGATTGATTGTCCAAAAATGATCTGAATGTGAATGATCTGAATGATTTAATAATAAACAGATGAACACGCAACACAAACTCAACACAAACTCACCATCAGAAACGTTATAATTACGTAATTATAATTAATCCAAGCACTAAATATCGAAATGTCTGAAGCCCAGAAAGCGGCAACAACAAACCGCAATCAATCATAAACAACAAACAAAGGAAAGTCGCATTAAGACATCTCGGAAAAAGTATAATCGATAATGAACACACATTACCTATTCCTCGAGTCGCGTGTTACTATACAATATCTCTAGCAATAATATAACAATTTCAAAATAATTATACGCCAAAACTCATACTTTGCATACTGTGTGAGCAGTGTAATAATTATAGCGCAGTCGATAAAAAATATTGGAATTAAACACGTACCTATATGCGTAATTATGGTTAATGGAAACATCAGGCGTCGTCGGGACAAACCAAGCGTTGAATGCGCGGTGCAGCGATGCGCCGCTGTGCGGGGCAGGGATGCACTTTTCGTTTATTCAATCGACGGAGGAAAGTGCATCAAGTACGTCAAAGTATGTCAAGTATTTGCCAAAACATAATTCTTTTCTTACTCAAAACTAGGAACAAAACTTTTTTTATTGTCTTCTACAAAATCGGCAATATACACGGTGTTGCAACCCCAACCGTAAAACCCGAAAGGGGCTGAACAAGTTTTGTTCTACGACTTTTTAATTTGAAGAAAAAAAAATATTGTTTTTCTCCATACATTTTGAGAATAGGCATTTAAAATTTGTATGGAAAAAATTTTTTTTTTTTGTTTCAAATAATTATTTTTCACCACAGAAATTGTTTAGTTTCACATATAGAATAACCCCCTTATTTCAGTTAAAAATATTACGGGGGCAACTGCAACACCGTGTATTTCATAACTGATGTTATGTTTCATTATGAGCATAAGTTTTACATAGTTAGGCTGAAAATCAGACAAAAAACCTGATACACAATAATTGTCACACAATTGTCACGAAATAATATTTACTCTGCCGTCGAAATGCGCGTTTAAAATATTTTTTTTTTTTTAGTATTTCAATCAGTAAATCATCAATCATAGATTATTAATATAATAAATGAATAACTTTATTCTACGACTTTTTATATAGAGAATTATAATTTTTTCACTTTCTTCATACAAAACTAAACCAGCGTTAAAATCGAAATTGACTGGTTGGTAGAGTACTACTGGTGATTCTTGTACGAAAACTACTCTTTTATATGGTACTATCTGTGCCCGCGGCTCCGCCCGCTCTCATATTTCACTTCACTGCTAACCTCATAAGCCATTTAGCGTGATAGTAAGTAGCCTATAGTTGATGGGAAGAATCAAGCTATCCGTAGAATTTTGTTTTATTAAAATCGGATCAGTGGTTCTCGAGTTATAAGCGGACAAACAGACATACACTCAGACACTCAGACACTCAGACAGAAAGCAGACGTTGGATTTTATTATAGGTACTATCTGTGCCCGCGGCTCCGCCCGCTCTCATATTTCACTTCACTGCTAACCTCATAAGCCATTTAGCGTGATAGTAAGTAGCCTATAGTTGATGGGAAGAATCAAGGTATCCGTAGAATTTTGTTTTATTAAAATCGGTTCAGTGGTTCTCGAGTTATAAGCGGACAGACAGACATACACTCAGACACTCAGACACTCAGACACTCAGACAGAAAGCAGACGTTGGATTTTATTATAGGTAAGGATAAGTAGGTACTAAACTAGTGACCGGAGTCGGATATGTGGCATATCGATTTATATAAAACTCGGCGCAACCGATAAAATGTATTTATTTATTTATTTTAGGTACTTTAATCACAGAAGTCGACACGATACACGACCTTTCCACAACATTTAAAAAAAGGAGTCACTCTCCAATTAATAACTATCTACACTAACACGTTTGAAATTCCAACTAAAACTTTAATGTTGACTATAGGTACATATCTACATGTAAAACCAACGTTCTCGATATTGGTAGTAAATACAAAAATCATAAAAAAAACAACAACAACAAATTAGATGTAAGGTCTAACTAATTAAAATTTTTGTCAAATATAATGAGCTAATTGACATACTGTCAGCAAACTTCAACAGAGGTAGTTAAGACGTTTTTCACACTTTTTTGACTCGAGCTACAAAGAGAAAAGTTTCAGAAAACAGTGAAAATATTAGGTATCTATATGTATATTATTATGTACGTTATACACGCTTGATATTTTACATAAATACACACAACACCCAATCTCGCAACCTTCGTTTTGGAACACCTAGTAAAGTCATCAATCCACCAGTAGAGTTTAATTTAGATGTCGGCCGATAGATGGCGACACCACAGTGAGTGCTTCGCGATCTTCCTTGCACAGAATTGTCATTATTATGGTGGTTTTGCACAGTGCAGGTTAGCATTCATATGGTTAGAAAAAAACCTACACTTGAATATGTCATTTAAAGTTTTTGAAGTCAAGCCCGGTTCACATCCGGTGATTATGACTTATTTATTTATTATTTATTTATATTAGTCTTGTTACGAGTCGAATACATGGACGACTCGAGTGACTCGAGTTGAAAACATCTATAACTCGAGTAGCGACTCGAATACAAAAACACTCGCTATAGATTTTCTATTTATTAGTCTCGGAACCATTATTTAATTCTTAAATAATAGCTCCTTAAATAATTTTAAGACTTAAGAAGTCACTAATCTCGTACAGCGCGTCACCAGTTCAATCCAATGAATTCAACTGACTCGCAGCAGCAGACCGCGTCACCCACTCGCTCGACTCGAGTGCACTCGGATGACTGAATGCGATGCGAATGCGAGTTGACGAACGAATACAAAATACTCGGCGACTCGCGGCCTTGAGAGACTGCGACTCGAGTCGGTGCCGCCGTCAGTCAGTCTCTCAAGGCCGCGAGTCGAGTATTTTGTATTCGTTCGTCAACTCGCATTCGTATTCAGTCGTCCGAGTGCGTGCGTGCACTCGAGTCGAGCGAAGCGAGTGGGCAGACTGACTGACTGACTGTTTATCCGTACGAATACGAGTCCGACTCGGTTTCGCTCCGAATCCTACTCGAGTTGACGAGTTTTAGGCTTGACTCGAGTCACACGAGTATTATCACTCGACTCGTTACAACGCTAATTTATATATTATTATTTATATTTATATTATTTATATTATATTATATTTAAAATTTCAAATATTTAAATTAAATTAAATATTGAATTGAATATATATTTAATATTAGTATTTATTTATTATTTTATTTAATTTATTTATATATATATATATATATATATATTATTTATTGTATATTTTATTTCTTTGGGTGTATTATATTATCTATCTAATCTTACTTACGTATGATGTTGATTGATGAATGTGGGCACTGGGCAGAAAATGCGTTAATTAGATATTCTCATAAATAAATATTTTTTTTTTTATGAATTTATTATATTTAATTGGTGAAATTAATAATATTTCAATACAAAAACTTAATAAATTAGTGTAATTAAAAAAAATGCAAAGAAAAAGGAATTCCAAATTCAAAAGGTGAAAGGAAGTGATGACAAATAATTTTCTTTATATGAAAGAATTATTATTATTTTAAGATAAATAATCAATTCTTTCTGTCAGATTAGATGGTCTGGCTTCCGGACCCTCATTGCTCCGAGCCTCCGAGCTATCTCGCTCCGACCAGCCAATAGGTAGGTCCCACGACACGACCACCGCACTGAATGAAAGGTCGGTCGGAGCGGCGAAAATCATGTTTTCCGTCCAGTTCAGTGTAGCCGGCACTACCAAACGCAAGCACTGACATGGCACTTAATTCACCAAGGTGTTATGGATTGGACTGTTGTAGATGATTCAACCAACCATTTCAGTTTCCGTAAAAACTGGCCAAGTGCGAGTCGGACTCGCGCACCTAGGTTTCCGTAACTACCACAAAAAAAAAAAACTTTGAAAAAAAAATACCACGTTTCTTGTATGGGGTATATGGGCTTTAATTTTGACCTTTTCTATATTTTATTATTTCTTGTTATATCCGCCATAATAACACACATTCTGTGAAAATTTCAACTGGCTACTTACGGTTCCAAAGATACAGCAGTAGGAAAGACAGACAGACAGACGGCGTAGGCGAAACGTCGTCGGTCGAAACGGCTATGTAAATAGTTCGTGTTTTCCGTCCAGTTCAGTGTAGCCGGCGCGAAATGAAGGGAAGCACTGACATGTCACCTAGTTCACCCGGTGTTATGGGCTGACATCACGGATGTTGTAGGTGATGTAGCCAACCGTGTCAGTTTCCATAAAAAAAGGCTTAGTAAGAGGCTTCCGTACGGGATGCGGAAACCTAAAAATCTTACTTAAAAGACATCCCTTTGGATTGATGGCTATTATGGGACCAGAGGAGAACACATACAGTCGAGCCTGCTATGCAGGTGGTCATATTTCGTTCAGTGCGGTGGTACCAACCTATATAGTCGGTTACAAATTTGTGCCTGTCTGCCTGTCTGTCACTTAGTAAGGGGCAAGGGAATTAAGTATCGCTGAAAGAGTTATTGAAGTAGAATTCGTCCATCTTACATTTCGGTTTTATAAATGGAGTGAAGTGGTTAAGGCCTAAGTATTGGTGTTACACACTCGATATTCGAAAACTAGAAGTGACGTATGAAATAATGGCATACACCTTCCATCTACCCAAAGAATTTGTATTACGCATCGACGTAATACAAACTCTTTGCATCTACCTCACAGAGCATCAAATGCGCGCGCCCCTCCGGTAGGTATTTGATGCTCTGTGATCTACCTACTTCAGTTTTGGAATAGTAGTCCGCGTAGTACCGTGTGGGGCCGGCAATTGAAAATAATAGCCCTACTGGATCCCTCCCCGTACATGTTGTAAAAGGCGACTAAGGGATAAGGACAAGGTGCCGTGCTAAAGAGCGACAAGAAAGCGACCTCTCACCTTGGCACGGTCCTTCCACCGATTCTTGCGGCAGGTGGATCGTCGTGCCTTACTTGTTGCTTGTTAGTTATCTTGTCCTAATACTTTGATAAACGTGGTGGTCGGGGTTGTGCTGTTATTTACAAGAGCACTTGCGGCACAACACCAATTAATCTGCTTACCCCGATTGTCGGGATACAACGTGTGGTATGTATGTATATGTAGTCTTCGAAAAACCTTATTAATCTTATATGGCAAATTATCTTGTTGCGATTTCGGTGCACACCGATAGATGGCGTTACCAGTATTAGTATTCAGCTATGTTACTTACACAAAAGTGCCATTATAATATCCGTACGATGTTGATCCATCCGACCCCGACCGTAAAATAAATAAAAGTATTTGTGGATTTGAAGTTTTTGGAGTCATGCCGAGTTCACACTCGGTGGATTGGTTATTATGACTTATGTTATGTTATGACTTATGACTTATACTTATAATGATAATGATAAAATGATGAATCATCATCATCATTGATGATGATTCATCATTGATGATTGATTTGATTAGTTAATAGTGATAGTGATGATCATTGAATTGAATAATTACAAATTTAAAACCCCCCCGACCGAGCGGATAACCTTTCAAAAGTTTTCTTTCAAAATGTCTAAAATAATTTCCGTTTATTTAATTAAAGGCGTCGTAGTTGAGTGGGGGGATGGGGTGGGGACCGCTAAGTAAAAAAAAAATCACAGATCTCGTGCATTACACGACCTTCGAGGTACATTGAAAATGAACTCAGCAAAATAAAAAAAAGTATTACATTTATATATTTTTTATTATTTATTATTCAAAAACACAAGCAGCTTAAAAAATGTAAACTAAATTTTAGACAGAAAAAGAGATAAGCTTGACATTATGTCTAACTGAAGGAACAAATTAATAAATATCAAATATAAAAATATAAAAGAGTTCCTATGGCTTCATTCCGGCTCCATCATCAGGACCCTGGAAATATACATATGACTAGAGTACTTGCGAAGACAAATCCAACGAGCCCAAACACGGTGGATTTATCATGTGTGGTTTAAGAGTTCCTATGGCTTCATTCCGGCTCCGTCATCAGGACCCTGGACATCATATGACAAGAGTACTTGCGAAGATAAATCTCACTAGCCCAAACACGATGGGCTTATCATTTGTAGTTTAGTAGTTCCTATGGATTCCTTCCGGCTCCATCATCAGAACCAAACTAACAAAGTCACCCGAGGATCTGCAGAGCCGAGCCGTGATTTCATTTTTCTCAATTTATTTCATACATTCGGATATTCCTCCTCGCTCTCTACGCTGTTGCACTTCCAAAAGTCGATTTCACACTCTCAGCGAAAATGGGAAAAATTTGAGGGACCACGTCCAGCTCGAACCATCATCGATAAACGAATGCTTTTTTTTTTAATGTAGCCCAAAGTCCAAGTCTAAACAGGTTTTTAAAATTTTTCGATTTCACATTTAGTTTTTGATATATAAGAGATTTAGTTCGAAAAAAATAGAATTTTTCACATTTTTGAATTAAAACTTTTTATTTTTTACTTTTTCGATTTCTTTTTCACCATCTTGTAGCCCTAGCCGATACGCGTCTTTTGAGCCCTCAACTACTCGCGTAGCCCCAAAACTCGCGACACCAGGACGATTTCACACTCTTAGCGAAAATGGGGGGCAATAATGAAGCGATCTAGGTCCCCCGACGCCTGTAAGTAACTACGCAGAAATTATTTTTGACTTGATGTGTCGGGGTTTTATTTATTTGTAACTTTTTAATTACTTATGGAAACTTGTTACGATAACGGCCGATCTGTAAAAAGTACATTTCGCAAATGTCGTGTCAACATAAGCGTGTTCGTCAAACAACATCGTGGCACGGTGACAAACTTTTTGTGGCAAAGAAGGAAGGTGTGGATCTAAGCTTGCGATGGCTTCACCGAACATATCCGGGCCCATCGGCAGTAGAGGAGGGTATTATGGTATTAATCGAGGCCGGGACTAGCGAGTGACCACTCTAAATTTCCCGCGACGGAATGAATTTAGACGAACTTTGGTTCCAAAAAGGCAGCGCAACATACCTAACACACAAGTCGTCACATAATTCACTTCAATAATTTATTTGTGTCAATGGCTGTGGCCAGTGCCACGAAGTTTGGGGAACGCATAATTTCCACAAATTCTGATGTGAATCGGCCAGGAAGATATTGCGATTTGACCCTTTGGATTATCTCCTTCGAGGTTTTTTTTAAGTGTACGCTAATGCTCCGGAAATAATTCAAGATAATCCAACATTCAGCATGAAATTCAGGCCTTGTTTTAAATCAAATCAGCTTTACTCACGGTTCCACTCGGTTGGCAGAGAACTTCTCTGCCAACCGTCGCACTAGGTAGAGTGCTCATGAAGATGGGCCAAACGCTTGGCCCGAAACGTCGAGCCACATAGCTCGGAGTGGAACCGTGAGTAAAGCTGATTTGATTTAAAACAATGTCTAACAACCACGGTAATTTAAAAACCCATGAAATTCAGGCCATCGTTCAGCTTATACTGAAAAAAGTAAATGAAAATTATGATGTTCGGATGGAGACCTGCACAAAGAACCGTGGTGGTCACATAAACGATATTAATTTTCAGAACTACATAAATGTCACAAATACATTTAATTTTCAATAAAATCACTGAAGTTTGTTAACAAAATGTGTTTTATTTCATTAAAAAAAAAAAGATGCCGTGAGTGGCGCTGACCATGACATGGCGATACGGAACCTTTGGTGCGCGAGTTCGACTTGCACTTCAAAAAAAGGAGGAGGTTCTCATTCGACTGTATTTTTGAGCATTCATATGTTAGTAAGACTACTGCTGAACTTGTTAAAATTTGTATTTCAAACGTGTTACACTATTTAACTTCAGTCGAGGTTCTGGTAACACACATCGTGCATCGGTAGCGGTGGTGCTGACTAACCCAGTTAGAGAACGGTGTTTGTGTGTAGGATGTGCGATATTATGACATCCGTTGACGTTGTTGCTAGAGCGCGAAATTCCGACAGTATGCTACGTAAGTACGCATGGGAACTTAAATACAAGTAGGTACATTTTTTTTTATGGAAACTGACACGGTTGGCTACATCAAAGTCAAAGTCATGGTCAAAATCGTTTATTTCCCGTTGAGCGGGTTTATACAATTTTATATAAATAAAATTGTTCCACTGTGAGACACGTCAAAGATTTAAATTTTTTTATAAAATAATCCAAAATTTAAATATCATTACAATAATAAAATAAAAGCAATATCGCACATAATTAATTAAAGGTATTAAATTCCAAATTTACACATCTTCAGTACAACAAAGTCAAATTCTATAATACATCCATCACAGACACACTGCATGCATCACTTATGTACAAAATCCTCCGTGATGTCAGCCCATAACACCGGGTGAGCTTGGTACCACGTCAGTGCTTACCTTCGGTCGTGCCGGCTACACTGAACTGGACAGAAAACACAAACTATTTACATAGCCGTTTCGACCGACCTTTCATTCAGTGTGGTGGTAGCAACCCGGGCGGGTTAAACCCTACCACCTAGTAATATAAGAAGGGAGTCATATCCCTTAGTCGCCTTTTACGACATACACGGGGCGAGATGCAGTGGGGCTATTCTTTTAAAGTACCGGCCCCACACGGTACATACATTGTACATCTTAAATTCAATACAATTTCTATATTTTGCCCGCGGCTTCGCTTCGCGTGACTTTTGCTCACAGCTCAGGCTGCCGATGACGTGGCGTTATGATTTAACCTAAAACCATATTGAGAAGTGGTAGAATCTAACAGTGAAAACCGTATGTAAATCGATAAAGTGGTTCTCGAGTTATAAAGCGAGTTATAACAAAATTTGCGCGTCCGTACATTTTAGATTTATTTGCAAAAAAATTAAAAAATAATCGTGGTGATGAAGGTTAAGTAATAGAATGTATTGAGATCATTTTAGGGTTCCGTATCCGGTACGGGACCCTATTACTAAGCCTACGCCGTCTGTCTGTCTGTCCGTCCGTCCGTCCGTCTGTCTGTCCGAGGGCTGTATCTCTTGAACCGTAATAGGTAGCCCGTTGAAATTTTCACAGAATATGTTTTATTTATTATGGCCGATATAACAACAAATAATAAAAATAAAAATAAGAAAAAGTAAAAAATTCACGGGGGTTCCCATACAAGAAACGTGTTTTTTTTCAATGTTCTTTTTTGTGGTGCGGAAACCTCGGTGCGCGAGTCCGACTCGCACTTGGCCGGTTTTTTTAAGCTTATTCAATGAGGAATCCCACGGTGGTAAGCAATTTCGGTCAAACTAGCACATTCTGTGTACCTACCTACATGCCTATGAGTTGTTGCAATTTTCTCTATAATCAATAGGTATTGTGAGTAGTAAGTATGTAAGTAGGTAGGCATGCACTTGCAAAATGTATGTTCTTCTGTACTTTATTAAGTTTTTTGGATTTTTTTATTAGATGTAGTGTATAATTCGAATAAGTATTGTGTAATATACGTTAATATTAAAAAAACATGCTCTAGGTTTCTTACCCAGTTAATCCTGATTTCATTGTTAAACGGGACCAAACTAAATGGACTTGGGCTTTTTTTAGATTTGGTATGAAACGAAATGTAAGTATTAATTTTTTTTAGAACTGACATATGAATAAAAAAAAAAGTTGACAAAACATATATTATAACTTAGGTTCTCAGAAAATGGAGTAGGTAAGTAAGTAATCAAATCACCGAGTCCTTAAAAATAAATGTATGCAAGCATGTAGGCCGCTTGTAGGTAATTCCACTTTTAGTAAGTAATCTAACACCTACCCAATCATCCCTCAACCACCTCAGTCATTTAATTTAACTTCATCCACGAATCCTAGGAAATTGATAATAATCAAAAGAGACAACCAACACAAAAGCAAACGTTATTCAAAATCGGAGCAAAAAATTAATAAATGCAACTTCACTGCAGTATGAACCGATTTGAATAAGGAATTCTTGCAAACGTCATCCAACAAGCCCCTCCCATTTGCGCCGTAAGCGCCGCCCACTACACAACGGAGCCTTCCGATTGGCGGAAGCTGCAAGTTTTCATATTCAGAAATGCAAGATTGTGCAGTGATCTCCTTGTTCCTCTTACACCAAACAGTTGATTTAAGAGCTTTCTCTTTTCAGTGCATGGAATATTTAATATAGATATTGCACTATTATTGTGCTTTATTTTTTTAAAGCTACTGTTCATAGCATGTCTGCAGTGGTCGTAAATCCTATAAGTGATTATTCATTAATGTACTCATTGCTGTAGGGAATAGAGTTCATAGTTTCTGGCATCATGCAATGGTATTTGCATCAATTTGATAATGCTAAATAATTATTTTTTTTCTACCCGCATGGTAGTGAGTAGGTAGCGGTTTATTATGTGTGGTACGTCATTTTAATGGAGGTTCCGAATATGTTTTTTTTGTTGCTTTATTTTCGTAAAGCTTTTTTTCACATGAATGGCGTCTGTAATTATATGCTTTATCAAGATTGTAGATACGTTTTTACATAGCGCGCTTTGGTCTATTAGAATTCGATAGGTAGCTACATAGGTATAATGTTTAGTTCCCCGCTGGTGTGTGAATTTAGGTCTCGAATCCATTCTGTAGATAAAATATGCTAAACATATTAAAACATTGTTTATATTAGGTGCTTAGGTTACCTACCTAGACAGACCTAGCATCCCAATATACTTAGGTACCATATTAGTTGGGTGGTAAGTAGGTGATATTTGTTTATCTCTCTAAATAATTATGGCCACTAAGCGATAAGGACAAAATGCCCTGCTAAAAAGGGTGACAGGATAGCCACCTCTCACCTTGGCGCGGTCCTTCCACCGAGTCGTGCAGCAGGTGGGTCTTCGTGACTTACTTGCTGCTTGATAAATAGGTAGGTATCTTGTCCGAATACTTTTCGAAACGTTTTGGTAGGTTTTTATCTAATTTACCAAAAGCCATGTAGCACAACACCGATTACTCTGCTTACCCCGATTGTCGAAAAACAGCGTGTGGTATGTGTATGTATATGTATATAATATATAATATAACTTTCAAATGCGTTTTATGTTTTAATTAACTAACAATTATTATTAATATAATTTTAGTATTAATTTACCTACTAAAAGGTTTATTTAATTAAACATTGAACATGTTTAACGTCAATTGGCATTTTGAAATATTTATTTTACTAGAAAATTTTAGAGCATTGAACAAATAAATCCCCAATTTTAGCGCCTAATTTACAATTTGATTAGTTTGACATTACTAACCTACAATACTAAACCCAATTTTAATTCCATTAGTGTTTCAAACGTATTTTGTAATAAATTAGCCTTGAGACGATATCTATCGAAGGTCTTATCTCAAAGAGGCGTATACTTATTACAGTTTACACAGTGGATACGTCCTTTTGATATTTGACTCGGAACTCTACATCACCTTGCTCTATCACATTGTCCAGTATCCATTCCATCCAAGGATTTCGCTACAAAAACAGCGGAACAAAATCCGGTAGCAATTACAGCGTTCGAGCAAGTACTCGCGGATTTTAAAAGAATGGAAGCGGCATGCACTCGTCAAGCAGGTGGAAAGACATAAATGGTGTCACACAAAAACGGAATCAATTGGTACATGAATAAAACCGTAGTCTTTGTGTGAATGTATGTACATAGAAAGTATACCTATTGACATAAAAATTAGGGAGAAAGTTTATGTGTGATAGAATGTATTTAAGATAATTTTTAGGGTTCCGTATCCGTCGTACGGGACCATATTACCAAGCCTACGCCATCTATCTGTCTGTCTGTCCGCCTGTCTGTCCGAGGGCTGTATCTCTTGAACCGTAATAGGTAGCCCGTTGAAATTTTCACAGAATATGTGTTATTATGGCCGATATAGCAACAAATAAGAAAAAGTAAAAAATTCACGGGCATCCTGATACAAGAAATTAAAAAGTGTATGCTCGCCATCTACCGAAATGAGTATGAAGCATTTTAACTAATACATAGATGGCGTGAGTGGCGCTGACCATGACATGGCGATACGGAACCCTCGGTGCGCGAGTTCGGCTATAGCTTAGTATATTAATATAAATTATAGATCCGTCTGTGATGGGCTTAATAACGAACATTGGTCTGTAGAGGGGGACAGCCAATGTGTACAGACAGGGCGTCACCGCGTCAGAGTACTTAGGCCCTTACTCTTCCCACTCCTTCGTAAAGATCTTTCTAAAAGCACACTATACAATATTGAACGATAACAGTTCTCCCCATTTTAATTCATTTGTCTACAGCGTTTTATATTATTTATCGCACATTGTCCTTATCTGGCCAGTGTCGGCGTCTCTGTGGCGTGTTTGACAAAAAAAAATATGAAAAATATTGCGGATCGCTTTTGAAAAAAATGTCGGAAACGGGCAACTGACGCGCCGCGTCGATGGGTGATGATAAGTTGCCGGTATGCAGGCAGTGTCACGGCGCCTACCGTTGTCGCTTTACACGGGGATGTTGTGTTTTTAGGGTATAATCTTTTTTTGTTTTTGGTTTTTTTTTTCTATGGAGAGCGCGACTTGTGGCATCGTTGCACTTACGAGTAGGTGTCAAACGATGCCCATGGACATTCTGTGATGCACGGGGATTGCGAATGCCATGCCGGCCTGACAGAAACCTTTCGGAAAACTTTCGTTAGTTTTCTATAATCCGCTTTTTCAACATTACTGAACACTATTTTTCGTTATTCTTCACACTGCCAATGTTCTCGATAGATTGTTTGTCTATGTTTTATTGTAACAAGTCCGTATCGTGTGGGGCCGGTACTATAAAAGAATAGCCCCACTGCATCTCTCCCCGTGTATGTCGTAAAAGGCGGCTAAGGGATATGACTCCCTTCTTATATTACTAGGTGGCAAGGGTTTAACCCGCCCGGGTTGGTACCACCGCACTGAATGAAAGGTCGGTCGAAACGGCTATGTAAATAGTTTGTGTTTTCCGTCCAGTTCAGTGTAGCCGGCACGACAGAAGGGAAGCACTGACGTGACACCAAGTTCACCCGGTGTTATGGGCTAACATCACGGATGTTGCATGTAGCCATCCGTGTCAGTTACCATAAAAAAGAAAAGATAATATCTTTCGGTGGTTATCGGAGGAGCTTATATTGGATTTTATTATAGGAAAGCTCCTCTGAGTCATGCTGAGAATATCGCTACGTGATATGGTACGGAACGAGGCAATCCGCCGACACACCAAATTAGTCGATATTGGACACCGGTTGGCTAAGCTCAAGTGGCAGTGGGCTGGGCACGTTAGCCGAAGAGACGACGACCGTTGGAAACCTTCACATTTTGCATAATGCATGCGTACCTAAGCCCCATATTTCTACCCGTAAAAATAACTACATAACTCCGTGTAAACCGTTTACGTTGATTATAGAATGTATTGTATATGGCTAGTTTCCTTGCATACACCATATTCATTTCATTACATTACTCATCTACTCAGTACCTACCTATATCTACTTGTATATTGTACACGACCGCAAACACTGCTATCCTATAATTACGAGTACTAAGTAACTCCATACCGCCGCGTTGGTACCTATTTCACAATGAGAGGTGTTATGTTATATAAGACCAATGGGGAATAAATTGTGGGCATATTCTAATTTCGTTCAACGATTTTTTATTTTGAGTTGAAAACCAAATTGAGACGAAATTGAATTTAAAGTTTGACCCTAAGAACTAAGTGCCCAAAAATGAATTAATTTAATGTAATAATTTCTTTAACACCCGACTATTTCGTACAGCTGTTTAACATCAATGTCTTAGTTCCTTAGTTTTAGATAGTCATGTTTTATAAAATTTTCCGTCACAAAAGTGAAAGGATTGTTATGTTCAAAGTTTGAACATAACAATCCTTTCACTTTTGTGACGGAAAATTTATTAAAACATGACTATCTAAAACTAAGGAACTAAGTTCAAAGAGAGTGTATTACATCGCTGCGCCGTAATACAAACTCTTTGGTTATGTTATGTTGTCTGAGTTGCTCTGGGAGGAAAGTCGAACATTACTTGACCACATGGACTTCATAATGATAAAATGTACCTAGGTGTGTTTTACCCATAAAATTTACGTACACAGATAAGAAAGTGTGATAGATAAATCACGAATATGATGTTTTGAGAATATGATGATTTGGGATTATGTTGGTTTGAGAGTACCTATGATGTTTTGAGAATATGTATGATGATTTGAGATTATGTTGCTTTCAGAGTATGATGTTTTGAGAATATGATGATTTGAGATTATGCTGCTTTGAGAGTGTGATGTTTTGAGAATATGATGAATTGAGATTATGTTGCTTTGAGAGTATGACGTTTTGAGAATATGATATTCTGCGACGGAGGCTGTAAGTCCACGGGTAATAGCAGAGCAGAGTACACACATAACTAAGTTTTAAAATCGGTCAGGTGTCTGTGAATTTTATAGGTATTATTATTTGCGGAAATAAAAAAAATATTTTAATACTTTTTTGTGTTTTTATTTAATATATATTTTTTATAACAAGACTTTGGCATCTTGCTTAAGATTTCTAAAAAAAAATTTTTCTTATATTTTTTTTTATGGCCAGAGCGTGGGCGACAGGTATCTTAAAATAGCAGCGGATTGCAAGCGCTGCGCGGCGCGCGTGGCAGGTAGGTGCAACCGCGTGTTCGCTGCGTGTACTCACTATGCGTGCAAGATGGCGATGGATATGGAACCCTCTGTGGGTGAACAACGTTCGCACTTGGCCTTTTCTAATATCGTCTTTGTGAAACAACATTTATATAATGTCTCATTCATTACCTCCTCGACGACTTGGTGATATTGGGAACATACAAATAAAAATGAATTTATCCCTACAAAAAGAAAGAAATGTTAAGTACCTAATTTTCTACGAAATATACACAACACAATACAATATTTAAAGCACACATAAATAAAAAAGGCGGACTTAATGTCTAAAGGCACTATTTATATACCGGTCATACCTAATATTGTGGGTGAATTTGATTGGCGGCGGTGCGAAATATGCTAAAATTCAATTCCAGGGTAAATATTTATATAATTATCTACAACTCTTACATTTTTAATCCTTTGCTTGAACCCGCAATTGAGAAAGTGTGCAAAACAACGTGCGCACTTTGCACCTGCCGCCGCCGCCGTCGTCACTGTAGAGACCGCGCCTCCCACATTACCTACACTACGAGGCGCTTCTTATCAATTTATGCGACGTCGTGACCAGTTTACCGTCAATCAGTGAGATGCTATCGCTGTCAGCCGGCGATTGAGCGGGCTTACCGTCAGAACGCCATCAGATATTTGCTGACACTGCGCACGTAATGTCTCGCAGAACTTTGGCGCACTTAGGCCCGTATACATAGATCGTACTCAAATTGCTTTTTAAACTCAACTCAGTGAAGTCGTTCTCCAGTCTTACTCGGGCGAGCCTACTCAATCGAATTTATAGACAATTAATGTTGTCTTCTTGCTGCCTGCGTTCCATTTTTTTTTTTTCAATCATACGACTTGATTTAGTATTGTAATGACAAATGATGCGAACTTGGAACCCAAAGTTTACTTCGAGGCGTAGAATTTTGCTAAGTCAAGTAATATTCTAGACAAGGGTTCGACTCTGCTGTGCTGAGCCGTGATTATTGTGAGTAGACGTTGTGGGTCTACTCACAGAATACATTAATAGTGCTAACGTACAGTAGGATCAGACAAAGACACATAAATAAATAGCTACTCTTGCTACGACCAATAAAGTGCAATTTTATTCAGCTCGCACAGCGCTGCTCGCCTAAATTATATGAACCTACCAAACGCTTCTCTTTATATCGCGTTACTTTATCTCTTCTGACGCGGCACCTTTCACTGAATTGGCCCGCCAAGCCGGGTCCGCCGATGTACTTATAGCTTCATACCTAAAGTGCGAAGTGTGCCTGGCCTGGTGTAGTCTCAAGCATTGTCTATGTATGCCCAATCACGACTTGAGGCTGATTTTTTGCCGAGCTAAGACTAGAATTTTTATGTATACGAGCCTTAGCATCATGACATGAGTAACAAACTAGTATCCCTCATTCCCTGCTACCATTCAATCTATCTCCTCAACACTCGTCGTAGATAATCTGAACAAGCATTTTGTTGTAGACATTGCGCTTTTGAGAACCTACCTATCGTTTCTAAAAATCCGTCTTTTGTCGTACAGTTACGGCACAGGCTTAGGGTGTGGAAATCTTTGAATGTGGAGTCACCGCAGAGCAAGAAACACTTCGCGCGCGTTCTAGGCAGACGGCCGTCGATCGATGTTCTGTGGGAGTCTGCAAGCGTCGTATTTACAAGCTGGACAGTCCTAGAATAGTCCGTCAATATGCTGGAATAAAACATCACTTATTCTATGGAAAACCTACCAAAAATGCAAAACAGAAAATGCGTTCGTCAGATCTCCTTCGCATTGAAAAAGATTTGGCGATATTTTTGACATATTTTCAAGTGTAGTAGGTATGGATATGTACCTATGGATGAAATTATACAATAAATAATAAATAATTATCCTTGGAAGGTTTTCGCCGTTAGAAATTCGCAAATATCAAGCCCAAGATCGTCCGCCGAGGCGCTCATTACATCAAATTAAATTCATTTCTTCGGCACTCGAGTGGGATCTGCAAAAACCGAAGAATTATCATAATGCGCCTTCCCCTCCTCTGCCCCACCGCCCTCTCACCGCTTCCTCGAACTACCGAGACCGACTGAGGGGAATAAGTGGGTCTCCGACCTTGTTGGAACTTAGGTAGGAAAAGGTGGATAAAGAAAGTAAAAAGTATGAAGAAGATTTTGATACCTAGAGAAAATAACAGAAAATATAGTTTGAACATGATTCAGGGATGCTCTTGCCCGCCCGTTCGACTGTTTGTTTCCTCTACTCGGCCATCTACCGAATACCAAATATTCGGCATTAAGTCCGGCCGAATGGACGAATATTCGGCAATTTATTCGGCCTGAATATTATGTTTGAAACTATTGTTTATTATTTATGCCTTTGGAATTTGTATGTATCATACAGTCAATTCAATCGAGAAATAAAAACATATTTTTGCGACTTTTTAAATGTTAATGAAGCCTGACTGGTCGTTCAATTGAACGAAATTGAGAAATTGCTACTGTTCATTGTGTAGATTACTCTTCCATTTCTCCACCACATAAAATACGATTTAAGAATATGATTGTGCGAGATGCGTTTATTTATTCAACAGCAAAAATAGGTACTAAATAGACAATTAACTAAAAACTATAATATATAAAACATCTCGTTTAAACTGTCTCCGAAATGACCGCGGGGGGTCATTTCGGAGCCTTTCGGACCTAAAACACTCGCTGCATTGTACGAGTGATTTTTGGTCATAAAATGTATTCTTTCTTATTTATTTTTTCTTTAAGTAGGTAGGTATTCGGCGCGCCGAATATTCGGCCAAAATGCTACTATGCAATATTAGGCCGAATAGTGAAAAAGTAGCCGAATAGGCCGAATAGTAAATAGTTGCCGAATATAAGTGTTAACACTAATTAAAATAGCTCTAACCTGGTTTGCATCTTATCTAACCTAACCAATACGTCCGCGCCACATAAATCATCGTAGGTATTGCCTATGGCTTATTCCTAGAGATATTGTGTGAAAATTATGTAGGTAAGAAAACACCTTCGTTCTCTGAACCTTCACCTCAGACACCGGCGCGGCATTGGGCAGTAAATAAAAATCTTCTAACATTATCATCTATGCAATGCACCATTTTCCAACGTACACCCTCCCATCTGTCTGCAACAAAGTTACACTCGCAAAAAAACATATCTGCCCCCACGTATAACGAATGCAAGTAATTAATCCTTGTTATAATAAACCGGAGCAAGAACCCGCTACTCACCGCCGAGATAAGATCTTCCCGGATTAATCCGACATGTGAGAAAAAGTTGACAGAGTGGGGAAGTTCAAATCTAGATTATTATCTTGTTCTAGCTCGTCGGTCAGCGTGTAATGTAGGTACAGACTGCAGTTAGTAAATACAATCCCCATGTAAAAATTCAAGTTATATAAATTGTCGTGCGTACGTGTGGGTGCGTAACGTAACGTCCGTGAACCTGGAGTAGATTAACATGATAATTAGTTGAAAGTGGTCTTAAAATTTTGTACTCATTTTGTACTTTTCTGTGCAATTGAAAAAAAATTCTGTGCAGCTATAGTTTAGCCGTAATATCAAAATGAAATTAGCTACTCCAGGTTCACTCTGGAGTAGTACTTACACTCTCAGAGCTGGGAGTGGTGTCAAATTTTGTACAAAATTGTGTACTATTCTGTGCGCTAAATAACTTTTTTTGTGCAAGCACAGTTTTCCCGTAAATCCTGAAAAACACTTAGAACCATGTAATTCTAGTTGTGAGATTATAATACACACGTTCCGGTGAAGTTTCATAGATTTGTAACTGCGACAGGGTTCTACAAGCCAAGCAATTTCAAGCTTGGTCGTCCAGATAATAAATTTTCAACCTTATGACTAATGTATTAGAGATGAAGACGTGGAAGACTACCAAATGCATATTAGATCCTTTACTTACACGTCCCGAGAGAGAAAGATGACGCATTCATACGTGAGTTAGAAAGAATGAACAATACTCTTCAGAGAATTATGGTATAGGCATGCTGGGCTATTATTCTAAAATAAATGAAAGGGCATTTTATTATAGCGGTGGTGAAGTTATTTATTAGAAACATGCAATTAGTTTCGCGTCATGTCGGTGAAAGATCAACTGAATTGAGGCATGTTTTATTTACGATTTGCGGGTTTTGGAAGAAAGAAAAAAAAGAAGATTTATTATTCACCCATATTTTAGAAAACAAACAAATAATCCTATAAACATGCAATTAGTGACGAGTTTGTGGATTACTGTTTAGGTTCGCATCTGTAAGGTATCGTTTATAAATTTATAATACAAAAATTTGTTACTTATAACAGTATTTCCTTTGCGTTTATCTTTACCGAAATATCTCAATATTTTATGAGACAATACAGATACAATATATTTAGTTATAAGGAGTGCGGTTCAAAGCGCTTACAATTGAAATAGTTATTTTTATGTGCAATTATTAAATCAAGTTAAGTATAAAACTAACCTAACCTAACCCTAATCGACTAAAAACATGCTAACTGATAATGATACAAAAACGAGATTTTTTTTATGGAAACTGACACGGTAGTCGATATTGGATACCGGGTGGCTAAGCTCAAGTGGCAATGGGCTGGGCACGTCAGCCGAAGAGACGACGACCGTTGGAGTAACCGTGTCCCACACTGGCGGCCGTGGACAGGAAAACGGAGTGTGGGAAGACCACCCGCCAGGTGGGACGACGACATCAAGTACGTCGGCGGAAAGCAGTGGTTCCGTACCGCTGAAGGTCGGGAGGACTGGAGGAAAATTGGAGAGGCGTATGTCCAGTAGTGGACGCTTACACGCTGACTGACTGACTGACACGGTTGGCTACATCACCTATAAACAATGCATCGATACTCCTTCCACCCATGAGACCTGAGATTTCCTTGTCGATGAACGAAAACAAGCTAAATAGAGAATGATTTATTGTGGCTAGTAACAAAGAAACAATGATACATCTAACAAATAAAACTAAACATGCGAAGACTAAACACTAAGCCTACGCCGTCTGTCTGTCTGTCTGTCCGTCCGTCCGTCCGTCTGTCCGAGCGAGGGCTGTATCTCTTGAACCGTAATAGGTACCCCGTTGAAATTTTCACAGAATATTGGGTCTGGGTCCGTGCTCCACCTAGGTTCTCCACCTGGGTGGAGCATGGGATACTTAGATTTTATATGCTATGTCCATGCTCCAACTACCATTAAGTACAGTCGTGTGCAAGAGTGTAATTTAGTGGGTCCACGGGGAAAACTATAAATCAAACATTGATTTCTAAGAGAGGTAATAATATTATACCTTAACATGTTACATGTGACATAAATATTATGCGCCCTTCACCGTTCTCTTTCATCGTCAATAAAAAAATCATAATAAACTGGGAACGGTTCTAAAGTACCAGGGCAGCAGAAATTTAAAGGAGGTTTCCATAATTTTATAAAAGTTAATCGCTATTATAATAATAATAGCGATTAACTTATACGGAAACCTATTCGAAAACGCGTATTCGTGGTATTCAATAATAGGTGCCAGGATTTATTCATTCATCCAAGGATGTCCAAGGCCAGGGAGAGGCCAGGATTATCTCCCTTTTTTTCTTTCCCTCTCAGCGATTAACTTATATAAAATTAAGGAAACCTTCTTTAAATTTCTGCTTCCCTGGTACTTTGGTGACTTCATGTTTGTTAATGTTTGTTAATCCTGGCCTATATTATTTATATAATATATATTTTATAATTGTTGTATTTTTTTTTATTTGCGGAATCTGAATTTAATTTCTTTTCAAAATAAACAATATAATCAAGTTACCTTGTTATTTTATTGGTTGTATTATACTGTACTATACAGCTGTAGGTCAGTAAGGAATAGGCAAATCAGGAGTTGGCGAATAAGGAATTGGCGAATAAAGTCATGGACTGTACAATAATATTATCAGTTGGAGCATGGTATATGGTATAAATTGTAAGTATCCCATGCTCCACCCAGGTGGAGAACCTAGGTGGAGCACGGACCCAGACCCAGAATATTGTGTTATTATATTATAGCGGATATAACAACAAATAATAAAAAATAGAAAAAAATTTAATTTAAGGGGGGTTCCCTAGGGGTATACAAGAAACGTGTTTTTTTTTCACTGTTTTTTTTTTGTGGTGCGGAAACCTCAGTGCGCTAGTCCGACTTGCACTTGGCCGGTTTTTTAATGGTAACTGACACGGTTGATTGCATCACCTACAACATCCGTGATGTCCGCCCATAACACCGGGTGAACTAGGTGCCATGTCAGTGCTTCCCTTCATTGCATGTCGGCTACACTGAACTGGACGGAAACACGAACTATTTACATAGCTGTTTCGACCGACGTTCCATTCAGTGCGGTAGTACCAACCCGGGAGGGATAAACCCTACCATCTAGTAAGGTAAGAAGAAAAGGGACCTACAGTTTAACGTGGAATCCGAACCACGGTCAGCCTCCAACGGTCGGGCGGTCACCCATCTAAGTACTGACCACGCTCAGCGTTGTACAAGAGTCGACCGACCGCACCACTGAGCTACCGAGGCTGACATGATGGATGATGTAAACGTGTTAATTGGTGCATTTATTTAGTGCAGACCAAAGATGCAGACTTTTTTTAGCTAACCAGCGACTCTTTGAGGTGTTCTCGTTATAAGCGGTATACCTAGGTACCTAATACGGAAAGAAGATTAGATAATACTTATGCTAGAGAGACATTTTACGTTTTATTCGTCATTTATATTTGATTTTTGCTTAATGTGCGTTATCCCAGATGATCGTTTTTGTGTTTTTAACCGACTTCAAAAAAGGAGGAGGTTCTATGTTCGGCTGTATGTATTTCTTTTTATGTATGTTCAGCAATATCTTCCCCAATTGTGAACCGATTTCGATGATTCTTTTTGTGTTCGGTTCAGTCTAGCTCCAAGGTGGTCCCATTTTTTTTTTGGTCAAGATCGGATTGGAAAGCGTGGGGGAATCGCGAGGCCGAAGGCCGAGCGATTCCGCCGAGTACATTAATAGCAAATAAAAATTACTAAAAAAACTGTGAAATAAAAAACTATTTAAAAAAAATATAAAAACCGCCTTCAAAAATGTATGAAAGAAAAAAAAGAAAAATCGAACCCTAGAGTTGAAGGCGGTGGCAGGCCTTCGTCACTCGCTCAAGGTCGCGAGTTAAATGCCTACCGCTTGGCGTAGCGGCTAATCTACAATTAACAGTAGGCTGCCGCTATCCAGCCAGACCGGGCGCGTGGCGCTTTCGAATTTAGAAAATGTCGAAATCACGTAAATATTGTGCAGTGGACGGGTGCAAAAGTCAAAAGACAAATGAAAACTTGTCTTTTTTTTCATTGCCGAGAGACGAAGAAAGGTAAGTGTTTTGTTTAGTAGCATTTTGATTTATTTCTAGTAATTTATTTATTCATATAGTAGGAGGTCATTGATTTAAAATGATATTATTATATTGCCAATAACATTAGTTAGATAACGCCGAACAGCGTGGTGTGTATGGCCTAATTCGTATAAGGATAATAGGTACATTGTAGATGATCATTGATCATTAAATTTATTGTTCAAACAAAACTATCACTGGAAGGTTGCACGCAATGCACGCTTCGATGTGAGAAACTAATTGTGAAGCTAACGCATGCATGAATTTGTTCGCATGAATTTGCCGTAGCTAAATATCATATCGTTGGTAGCTAGAACGATAAAAGTTGGTAGGTATCATCTTCATTTTCCTATAATCTTTTTATTATAATAAAAAAATGTATTATATAATCTTAAAAAACCCCTTAAAAAGTCAAAAATCATTTGCGTTTACTTACTTAAAGGAGTCGGGGGACCGCTATTCACGCGCAGCTCTGAGTTTTTATATTTTATTTATTTAGTACTTGCAGCATAACAACTCTGCTTACCCCGATTGTCTGAATACGGCGTATTATGTGTATGTATGTATGTATGATTACTTAACGGTTCCCCGACTCCTTTAAGTAAGTAAACGCAAATTCTTTTTGACATTTTAAGGGTAGGGGTTTTTTTAGATTTGTAATTTAACTTTTATTTCAAGCTTTAAAAAAAATTTTAATTTAAAAAAAAAAAACCCGACTGCGTAAAAAATGAACTTTAAATAAAAACTGAAAAGAAAAAAACAAGTCCAGTAGTCTAGAACTCTGTTAAGTAATATTGAATAACTACACCATTGAAATAGTTTCATGATCGATACGATTTTGTTTACTGTCATGTCTTTAGTGACACTCGCAAGATTAAGACAAATCGATTGACGTAAGAATCATCAAAATCGGCCCACGCGTTTGGTCTCTAGAGTGCCACAAAGGAACAAACATACATACATACATAGGCTGATAAACACATTACCCTCCTTTGCGTCGCGCAGTCGGGTAATTGCGTCGCGCAGTCGGGTAAAAATAAATGGTATTTCATCTGAACGGTGTGATCATACCTAGCAGTTTGATAAGATCTTAATCTAGCAGTTTGATAAGATCTTACATTTAATTTTAATGCATGAGACTCGGTGCCTCGGTGCCCTGAAAACGAAAAATAATATACTCGTAGTGGTAGCGAAACTATCTCTACCTCTATCTCTATCTCTACTTCTTATAAAAGGGAACGTCTGTCTGTATGTATGTATGAATGCTTCATGTTAGTTAAAATGCTTCATACTCTTTTAGGTAGATGGCGCGCATACATTTTTTAGTTTCTTTTAACGGTACTAACCTTTCCTTGTTAATTCCTTTGTTTTTCGTAGTCTAAAAATATTTTATTTTTACACATTGTTGAGTATGGTATACGTAACAAAAGTGAAATAAAACTGTACTGTTTAATAAGTGGAACTTTAATTGGGTAGATGAGATTATGTGAGATTATGTATCATTCAATAATAAAAACCTCTATTTCCGAAACTCTCTTTTTTTACTTCATCCTTTTTTAGGTTTCCGTATCCCAGACGGAAGCCTATTACTAAGACTCCGTCGTCCGTCCGTCCGTCTGCCTGTCTGTCCGCGGGCTGTATCTCTTGAACCGTGATAGGTAGCCCGTTGAAACTTTCACAGAATATGCGTTACTATGGCGGATGAAACAACAAATACGAAAAATAAGAAAAAGTTAAAAATTAAGGGGGGCCCCCATACAAGAATTTTTTTTTTTAAATAGATTAGTCACCGTAAGGTGCTATCCACCTCATTGAGGCGTCTCTAAAAGATAGCCGCTTCTTAATCTTTGGTGGTTCCAAAAAAAAATAGTTTTCAGAAGCTTGACGTTTGACAGATCACTTTTAAAAAATAAAGTGACGTTACGTAAACATGGAGACCTGTCATACATAACATAAATATATATCTGATAATGATAATTCAAATTCGAAGACCATGCCACCTGAGCGGATATGCGGATAATATTGATAGCGGATAGATACGGAAACCTTCGCGCGCGAGTAAGACTCGCACTTGGCAGATTTTTAACATACATATCAACCTCATGAATGAGACAATGATTAAATCGTGGTTGGGACATTTCGAAGAGTTTGAATTAAAACAAAACTCACCTATGAATCTTTGTTCAAAATGTAGTTGGTTATATTTCATTCTGTTCATTATGTTTTAAAAGAAATAAGCCCACTACTTTTGGCCAAAACTCGTCAAATCCTATGATAATATTATGTCAAATCAGCTTGTTGAAACTAAACTTGCATTCTTTAAGTATGTTGAGACATAAGTAGCATTGTCCCATTGAGTAATTTTTTTTAACTTATAATAATAATTTGTAATCGTAATTTTTTTTTCGCTATAACCGAAGGGAAGCACTGACGCCATGTCAGTCACCTAGGTCACCCGGTGTTATGGGCTGACATCACGGATGTTGTAGGTGATGTAGCCAACCGTGTCAGTTTCCATAAAAAAAAATAATTAATAGCCTCAGATCAGGAAAGGAAGGAAGGTCCTTTCCTGATCTGAGTTAATAGCCAACCTAACCCTTCACACAAGTCAGATGTACTTACTTCATCTACTTGTTATCAGTACCTACTTTGATTTTGTGCTATTCTATGTTTATGTACTCTTACATGGCATACACCACTGAATATTCAGTGACATACACCTGCACACATCCCTTGACGGTTTCCACTGCAGACTAATAAATGACTAATAAGCGCAAAGCAAACTTCGAATTTGCTATCGCCCTGCTTGAGCTAGGCTTAAAACCTGCTTAATTTTGACTTTTTTATTGGATATGTATAATTTTTATACATATATGCCAAAATAACACATATTATGTGAACATTTCAACCGGCTAGCTATTACCGTTCCAAAGATACAGCCATCGCGCATCGGACGGACGGACGGACGGACTGACTATTTTTTTAATATACCTAGTATTTTCATAAAAAGCCGTGTCTTACAAAATCCCTGCGACATAAACATATTAAAATAAATATGGAATCATCCAACTAAGCACAGTCTACTTTCTACCAACATTATTTTGATTTTTTTAATTTCACTCTATTGCAACTAGAAGGGTACGTAGCCTTGATTTTTTGTTTATGTTCAACGCAATAGCGCTATGGGGGGCGGCCGCTAGAAGCCAGTGAAGTGCCGCAGCGGGCATAAAAAGTTACTTTCTTTCCTTTTCTAACTCGCCGTTTGAATGCGCCATCTTTCTCTCTCGGGACGTGTAAGTAAAGGATCTAATATGCATTTGGTAGTCTTCCACGTCTTCATCTCTAATACATTAGTCATAAGGTTGAAAATTAATTATCTGGACGACCAAGCTTGAAATTGCTTGGCTTGTAGAACCCTGTCGCAGTTACAAATCTATGAAACTTCACCGGAACGTGTGTATTATAATCTCACAACTAGAATTACATGGTTCTAAGTGTTTTTCAGGATTTACGGGAAAACTGTGCTTGCACAAAAAAAGTTATTTAGCGCACAGAATAGTACACAATTTTGTACAAAATTTGACACCACTCCCAGCTCTGAGAGTGTAAGTACTACTCCAGAGTGAACCTGGAGTAGCTAATTTCATTTTGATATTACGGCTAAACTATAGCTGCACAGAATTTTTTTTCAATTGCACAGAAAAGTACAAAATGAGTACAAAATTTTAAGACCACTTTCAACTAATTATCATGTTAATCTACTCCAGGTTCACGGACGTCGTAACGTAAGGATATACAGGGTCTCTCAGTTCGACCGAATTTGCGAAATTCCTTGTTGCTCATTCTAGGACTCGTATCATCAATCAATACTAATAATAAATCTGAAAGGTATGGTCTTGGAGTAAGTCACTTAGTTTTATGAGATACTGCGTTTGTAGACTCTACGTATGCTACTAAAACTAAATTGACGATTTTTAGAAATCTTTTCTGTATGTATGTTCCTCCATAACTCTTAAACCGATCATCTGAATTCGATGAAACTCATGCAAGCACATTTAACTATACGTGGCACAGGGTAGGCTCTCATACAAACGGAATTGTTCCACGCGCCGAAATAAAGGTACGGTATCGGGCTTACTTCCTTTGTTCTTTTTAAATACGAATTTCGCGCGAGCGAAGTCGCAGGCAAAAGCTAGATTTTCAATATAATCGCTATTAAAAGGCCAGTTTCCGATGTTCAAAATGGTATTGGCGAAGTTTTCTTAACGCATAAAACCTTGATTATCTGAAAAAATACTAGTAGGTAGGTACTAAGGAAAATGCTACTGAGCTTTTTTAAAGCAAAAATACAGTAGTTTCAAAAATATTTTTCAAACACGAACGCTACCTATCTCTCGTTGCAAGAACTACACTTTATTCTGTGTAAGCGCCATCTGTGACTCCACTAGAGAAACTAGACGCTGTCGCCATTCTACTTGTTGCGTTGACGCTTAACAAAAGCTTCAACTAATTTCACGAGATGGCGATTTTGATAATACGCTTAATTATTTGATAATCTCCACTTCTCCTTTACATAAAGAACAACCAACTTCTATTATCCCCACAAATGCATATTCTGCTCCCGTTGTTGCTGTTTTTCGTTAGTAAGGAGCACGACTGCACGACCAAAGTGTAATGCCAATAATGAATAACGACATCTTTGTAAGCGCCATCTGTGGTAACTTATTGAAACTAAAAGCTCCGACCATAAGTTCTTCGCATTCATTAATTTGATTAAGAAGTTTAACTATTGTCCAAAAGATGACGCTGAACAAGTTTTTCTCGGTAATCTTCAATGACGTTATTTTAAATAAATTTAACGTAATAGGTAGCAGCCACAGAGCATCGAATACCGCGCGCGCCTCTCCTAGAGACGCCCTGAGCGCGATTTCCCTACAACGCCGTTGAAGCCTCTGGGCGTGGCCTATGACTTACATATGTGTGTTGTGCGTGTGCATTGGTTTTGTGCGTGTGCCTAACTTGCTCCTCTTTGTGTGTAGTGTCGATACTAACACACACACACACACACACATACGAAGCGCTAGCGGCACTGCGTCCAGTTAATGGGTTTCAAATATTATCGCTTTAAGGGCGTCTCTAGGAGGGGGCGCGCGCGGTATTCGATGCTCTGTGGTAGCAGCGCAGCGGCAGCGTAGAGACTCTTATGTAAGTACACAACCACTCCATAGTTGTAATATGAGTAGTTATAAAATGTAAAGTATATAAAATTGTAAAGTATTTATAGTAGGTATAAAATTGGGTTGGCGTTGCATAAATTCTAAGCCTATACCGAGTTTCATTTTGATTTATGGTTCTGATGTTCATGGTAAGTATTTTATAAAGTAGATACGTAAATTATTATTATTATGCATAAAATAGTATTTACATTGTTTTTTTTTTATGTAATCCGGTATGGGTGGTTATGAGTCGAAGGGGCCAAAGCACATGCTCTGACCTGCCAATATCACCTCCGAGAAGGTAGGTGCCATACCGGAGACTTCCCTTTGGGTTGCTGGCTATACCTGGACTAGATGACAATAAAACCTAGGCTGCTATTCGGCCGTCTTACATCCAGTATGGTGGTAACAAACAACTAACAACCCAGTCGGCTACAATTTGAGCGTACCACCTAGTAAGGGGCAAGGGAAGAGACCTACAGTTTTACACCGGTTCCGAACGGTGAAGCAGCAGGTGTAGGTATGCAATGTTCGTAAGAAAAAACTCATGATACACCCCGACCGGATTCCAAACTCGGACCTCTCGCACGAGAAGCCGACGTGACGCCTAGACCAACCCCAGACCAATTAGTTCTAGTCACAGAGCATGAAATGCGCGCGCCCGCCCCTTCTAGAGGCGCCCTGAGCGCGATTTCTCTACAACGCCGTTGAAGCCTGTGGGCGTGGCCTATGACTTACATATGTGTGTTGTGCGTGTGCATTTGTTTTGTGCGTGTGCCTAACTTGCTCCTCTTTGTGTGTAGTGTCGATACTAGCACACATACACACATACGAAGCGCTAGCAGCTCAGCGTACGGTTATTGGGTTTCAAATATCATCGCTTAGGGCGCCTCTAGTAGGGGGCGCGGGCGGTAGGTATTTGATGCTCTGTGGTTCTAGTAGTCCGTTAGTGTGTAGTCCGTTAGTGTTCTGGTAGTTTCACAATATGATGTCATCTACTAATTACCTTAAATATCAGAATTCAATATGTTGAGAGTGAATACCTGGTCACATGATATAAATAAATACATAAAATTATAAAAAATATAATATTTGCATATTTAATCTCTATTTGACCTGTCTCGCTACTTCTCAAATAGGCTTAACCCGGCGCATGCCTACGTGGGCATCTCATACCCAAGGTGTTTTATTTTTTTAAATTCACACAGAAAAAAGTGATGTTGCCATTCCGCGTTCTCGGTAGCTGGAGAGTGGGAATTTCTTCGTCGCCTGCACGCTAAATCGGTGTCCTCCGGTGGTTCGGGGTGAGTAGACGTGGAGATAAAGTTGCGCGTGGGTATGAGATGCCCACGTAGGCATGCGGCGTCACCTTTTTCGGTAAACATATTGTTTTATATTAGTAGGTTTTTTTCTATAATCTTGATTGATTCAGGTTTTATCAGCACAATGGCCGAGGAAGAACAACAGAGACGACTGCGTGAACTGTTTGATTCTGTGCCGACAGACACAAAGTCCGATTCAAAGGACGAGGACGAAAGCGACCACCTCGCTGAAAGATCACCTCGGAGAACCATCATATCAGCCACCATAAAAGACGGCAAGATATACGAGATGTCAGGAGTGTCCAACGAGTGAGCACAGGAAAAAAAACACACCTGCTCATCCTGCAACGAGTCGATATGCACGGAACACGCCAAATAAATATGTCAAGATGGTGAGGATGTTTATTATAGATAATTTTGACATATATGCACAGATACATTAATGTATTAGTACTTAATTTGATAGTGCCTATATCTAGTTCCAAGAAATGTTTGCTTTTTTTCTCTAATATTTATTATAATAAAAATTTTCGAAGAATTATTTGAAACGTGCCAAAATTCCAAAATGTTACGTCTTACAGAATATAAAACTTAATAAAGTTATTATTTTCTACTTGTAGTCTTTTATTTTGGTATAAATGAAAATAATATGAGTTAATTAATGAGAACGTAATATAATTTTATAAAAATTTTTCTTTATTCTTCATTATTTATTGATAAGAATCTTGGGTATGAAATACCCACGTAGGCATACTATGTAAGTATTTTCACCAGGCATGCGCCGGGTTAAAAGGCATCCATAAAAGTTTCATGATTAAACTGAATGTATTCAGGTTCGGCGCATGTCCCGTTCCTCGGTCGGAGACGCCACACCGCGCGCCGTGTCGAGCGCCTCAGAGTTAATACCACAGAGCATCAAATACCTACCGCGCGCGCCCCCTACTAGAGACGCCCTAAGCGATAATATTTGAAACCCAAAAACTACACGCAGTTCTGCTAGCGCTTCGTATGTGTGTGTGTATGCTAGTATCGACACTACACACAAAGAGGAGCAAGTTAGGCACACGCACAAAACAAATGCACACGCACAACACACATATGTAAGTCATAGGCCACGCCCACAGGCTTCAACGGCGTTTTAGAGAAATCGCGCTCAGGGCGCCTCCAGGAGGGGCGCGCGCATTTGATGCTCTGTGGTTAATACCTATAGTTGGAGTACCCACAAAATTAAAACAAATTCCGCTCTTAGATGTTTTCCAAAGCGGTAACTGATTGTTTACATTGCCATTTCTATTGTTTAAGCCAAAGTGTGAGAGTGAATCAGCGAGTTTGTTGAATGTTTTGCGACAGGTATGTAGGTGTGTATGGTAGGAGTGAATGGTAAAGTGCGCGGGACGGATCTCGGCGTGTCGTCGCCCGCCGCCACGCGAATACACTATACAAGTACGGTGCGGGTGCGAGGGAGAACACTGACGAACCGCTGCGGCGGCGACACGCCGAGACCGCCCCGCGCATTATAAGTTTGTAGTTTTTTGAGCGAGTTGACAAGAGTTCGAGTTTACGTTTGATTTATAGTTTTGATTAAGCTTAGTGATGTTTATAATTTCGCATATTATTAGTAAAAGATAATTTCGATGATACATTTTTATGTTTTGGTTTATTAAAATATAAAGTACTTAATTGAAAATAAGAAGTACATACAGCAGATATTGAATAAAAAGTAAGAGCAGTTAAAATAGAAACAAGTAAAAAAGTGAATCTCTTGAAGATGTCGGAGGCAGGGATCCATCAGAAGATCCATTGGCCAGATGGAGGCAGGCAGCTGTTGTAGGGTTCTGAAGAATTACTTACGAAAGCAATGTTCGAAGTTACTTTCGTGCATAACATAAACACATAATTTTTGTCCTCATGAGCCTTCCGAATCAGCACCTGCGTATTAGTGCCCATCTTGCGACTGACAGGCAACCCACAGCCTAAATATGTGCGTCAGCTAGAACCATGAAACTCCGTTGATTTTGAAAATCATCTCAATATAATTCATAAAATTTTAATGTCGCTTTCATATTAACGGACAGAATTTTACTAGAATCAATAAAAACAATTTTAACTTGAAATAATTTTTATTTTCTTTGTCTAGCGGTCCCTAATTTTATAATAAAATCTAAGTTAAATGCATAGTTTGTTTGAGATGATGACGAACATTTAATTATCTGCGCCTTAAATTACTGATTGTGTTGCGTCACAGAATGAGTCGTCTGCGAGGCGTTTTTTACCTATTTTTGTGATTTAAACCAGATCTTGGAATCACAAAACTTTGTAATAAGTTCTCAAATGATGACAATGAAAATTGCGTGGTGTTTACAATTATTGGCTTTCAGTTCATGAGAGATCCAGATTTCGAATCTGATAAGATATTCTCTTGTGATGATTAAAGTATTGGTGGAAAAATAGCGACATTTTGCGAAATGGCGACAATTCATAAAATAGAGTCTACTTGGAAGCTGACGACATTTCGCACAATGGCGTAGTCTCGCAAAAAGGGCGTCATGTCACAAGATGGCGGCAATTCACAAAATGGCGTCATCTCACAAAATGGCGCTTAAGGCGGTCGCGGTAAGTTTACAAGATGGCGTGCTTCGGGTTCTTCTCATGGTAGCACTTGACGTAGTTCCAGGCTGTCTGCTCAGGTGTGTTGCCTTTGTTGGCGAGGCAGGCGTCGATGATCTTCTCCACGGCTGGCTTGTCAGCTGAGGGTAATATTTATGGTTAAAAACGTGACTCTGACTTTCGATTCGCTGGAGCACATCAATATTTGTTTATGATGTACTGATGGTCACAGCCGATCAAGACATAATCCTACCCATTACTGCCTAAGATCTAATAACCTTCCCAAAAATCTTGGTCATACATACCCATAATTTGTGATCTAATCAAAATTACTTTGATCCTAACTAAAATAATATAAGTATTTACCCAAAATCTTGGGCTTAATCAAACCTATGAATCTATCCCTAGCTATGGTCTCACACAAAATTATCAACATATCAAAATTATTGACTTACCCAACATTATTGATCTACCTATATTGATGGTACTATGTAGTACTGTGTACATGGTACGTTTGGTGGCGTGCCTTGGGAGAGGCCTATATCCAGCAGTGGACCGATACAGGCTGATGATGATGATGATGATGATGTAGTAATAAACCCACCTGCGTTAGGGACCTTGGCGAGCGCCACGTCCTTCTTGAACTTTCCGTCCTTGGTCATCAGCTCGGATTTGATGAGCATGCAGAGCGCGTACTTCTTGAGAGAGTCGTTCTCAGTCTTCCAGTCTCCGGCCTTCAGCTTGTTCACCAGAGCGATGTCCACCTGGAAACAGAAGAAATTAATGTCTGCCTTATACACCGTGTCCCAAAACTCAACGTCAAGCGGGAACCAGGGAGTAGGCCAGTTTATACCCAGGGAAAAATAAGAAAAAAAATCGGAGTCATTTATTTTTTTAGAGAAAAATTTTACTGAATATTTTTTTGGTAAAACTACAGGCATTCTGGTTTTGTTTGGGAAACTGATCAATAGCAGAGTTATTTCGGCTACCAATAAATTTTTTTTAACAATTATATTTGAAAACTTGTAGTCGTAGTACCTTAAAATGTAAATTTTCAACGTTTTTCGAAAAATGCTCATAATATCATAAAAACAAATGGCTCCGATTTTTTTTTTCTTATTTTTCCCTGGGTACTCATAAACTGGCCTACTCCCTGGTTCCCGCTTGACGTTGAGTTTTGGGACACCCTGTATTATCTTGTCTTATACCTTTTTTTTTAAATATATTACTCCATTGTTTTTTGACACAATTTGGCCAGTGTGGTCTTATACCTTGTTCACTGAAACATGATACGCGTGACAGCAGGTAAGGGCAAATGTTGAAAACCGGGTTGGTTTGCACTGAGCGTGGTCGATGTAATTGGCTATGTAAATAGTTTTTCGTCCAGTTCAGTGTAGCCGGCGGTACCAAAGGGAAGCACGGACATGGCACCTAGTTCACCAAGGTCTCATGGGCTGACATCGCGGTTGTTATTGGTGATGTAGACAACCATATCAATTCCAATAAAAAGGCTAATTTTAAAGTAGTTTTTAGCTTTCCGTATCCGTACGGGATGCCACACAGTCCGTATATCAGTCCTACCTTTAAAGAGATGTATCTTTTGAACCATATATTAGGTAGTTGGTTGAAATCTTCGCATAATAATATGTATGTGTTATTAATTATTTATTATGTATAGTAACTAATAAGAAAAGAAACAAAAAGTAAAAAATTAAGGGGGGGAGGGGGGGGGGGGGGGGGGGGGTCACACAAGAAACTCTACATAAATTTAGAGTTTCGAATACGATAGAGCAAAAAACAAGCAAAAATAAAAACGTTAAAATTTTTATTATTTGTTGTTTAAGAACAACAAATAATAAAAACTTGCCAATTACGCGGTGCTACGGAACTCTCGGAACTTTGAGATCACAGATTTGACTAACCTACTACATAATTCTTAATCTAGTTAGAGAGGTGATTCAATATTAGAAAGAATGTTAGAATGAATTAAAATTAGTTTTCTAATGTATGTACTATGATTAAGTTTTATTGTAGCTTGTAGTAATAAAAATGACGGTAGGATGTCGCAAATAAAAAAAAATCATATAATTTATTTTAGGAAATAGTTTTTAAATACAAACCAACCTTGGTCTCGTCCACGCACTCAGTCTGGTGCTTCTTAAGTTTCTCCTTCTGTTCGTCCGTCAGCGCCTGCACGAGAAACAAAACAACCGATTAGGGTACAACGTACACACACAATTTAGTTAAATATTAGAACATAGATAAACTTATTTACCATTGAACTGAACTACTGGAATTTTTATAATACCGAACTTATGTGAACAAATTCATCCTTCCTTTTACCTTAATTAAAATCCAACGTCTGCTTTCTGTCTGTCTGTCTGTCTGTCCGCTTATAACTCGAGAACAACTGAAACGATTTTAATAAAAAAAAATCTGCGGATAGCTTGATTCTTCCCATCAACTATAGGCTACTTATTATCATGCTAAATGGCTTATGAGGTTAGCAGAGAAGTCAAATATGAGAGCAGGCGGAGCCGCAGGCACAGCAAGTTATATATATACAATGTTTCAAAGGAACTCGAATAAATGGAGGGATTTTCACACCATTGCAGGTAGTTAAATTGTTTAAAATGTAATCAAAATAACTATGTTAATTGTAAGTTTAAAGTAAATCGCTACAGAAATCCAACTAAAAAGCGCTCAAAAGACGGCCGCCCATCACTGCTCTGCGCTCCAAACTCTAGGTTTTACCGCTCAACTCAGTTATATTCAGTTTATCTATTGATCAAGCCTAAATTAAATATTCAATTAAAGTTCTGCTACTTAATATTAAACACTTTACAAGATTATACTTAAACAAGCTTACCTGAGCGGCGACGAAGAAGCAGACCGCCAATACAACAAAAGATTTCATTTTGAATACTAGAAGTGTCCCTTCCAAATCAGGTTGTTAACAGTAGGGCAGATGTCCAAAGACTGATCCAAGGTTCCATTGCTACCTCTATTTATACTCGTCCTGGTCATTCGAATTTCGAATCATGAAAAAATGCTGTGATTACCTTTGATAAACATCACCCACTCAGGGTAGCTCAACCTTTCGTACTAAAATAATTGTCAGTTCAGTCCACTCCACATTTCAGTCAGAAATAATGATATATCAATATTATTCAAATACCAAGATCAATACTTACTGTTGCTGTGAAAGCTGGCTGTTAAAGTAGAATGTATATACAAGACAAACTGTTAAGCAGGGTTGGTTCAAAGGAGGTGCTTAAAATAATGGAGAAAAAATTTCAAACAAATTTTAGCATTGAATTGAGCACAGCAAAATAGTTTCACACAGATAAATCGCTAGATGTGTGTTCTTGCGGCTTGTAAATATTTTAAAATAACACTCGTAGTTTCTTGCCCTTTTCAGCCCCCGACTAAAAGGAAGGGCTTTATAAGATTGACGCCTCCATCTGTCAGTCTGTGTGTCTGTCTGTGGCATCGTAGCTACCAAACGGATGGGCCGATTTGCATGCGGTTTTTTTTACTAGAAAGCTGGTTTAACCTGGATGGTTCTTAGCTATGTTTGACTAAGGTCATGTCAACCGATTCAAACATCATCGATACTTTTCCTAATTGGTGAAGGGATCCTGCTGTTTACGAACTCCAGCATGTCTTATTATGTATTTTTTTATGTATAATAAAAAAAAACATTCAAAATTAGAATTACCGGTCGGATTATTTTTAGTGTGTGTGAAAAAAGAACAAAATGGAGTTCAAATAAAAATGATAAAAAAAACTATATTTTTACTTCAGTAGATAACAAAGTGATCCTTCGAGCCGGATGACACAACTTAGCCGGCAGACACACCTTAGCTACCTGACACATCTTGGCCGACAGACACATCTTGGCCGACAGATACATCTTGGCTGGCAGACACACCTTGGCCGGCAGATACCTCTTGGCCGGCAGATACATCCGGCCGGCAGACACATCTTGACCGGCAGACACATCTTGGCCGACGGACACTTCTTGGCCGGAAGACACATCTTGGCCGACAGACACATCTTGGCCGGCAGACACATCTTGGCCGACAGACACATCTTGGCCGGCAGACACATCTTGGCCCGCATACACATCTTGGCCTGCAGACACATGTTGGCCCACATACACATCTTGGCTGGCAGACACAGCTTGGCCGGCAGACACATCTTGGCCGGCAGACACATCTCGGCCGATAGACACATCTTGGCCGGCAGATACATCTTGGCTGGCAGACACACCTTGGCCGACAGATACATCTTGGCCGGCAGACTCATTCGGCCGGCAGACACATTTTGAACGGCAGACACAACAACAAGTCAGCCTCGATAGCTCAGTGGTGCAGACAGTCAACTGTCGCTATTGAAAGTTAAGCAACGCTGGGTGCGGTCAGTACTTGGATGGGTGACCGCTGACCGTTGGAGGCTGACCGAGGTTCGGATTCCTCGTAAAACTGTAGGTCCCTTCCCTCCTAATCTTACTTGGTGGTAGGGTTTAACCCGCCCGGGTTGGTACCACCGCACTGAATGAAACGTCGGTCAAAACGGCTATGTAAATAGTTTGTGTTTTCCGACCAGTTCAGTGTAGCCGGCACGATCAAAGGGGGAAGCACTGACATGGCACCTAGTTCACCCGGTGTTATGGGCTGACGTCACGGACGTTGTAGGTGATGTAGCCAACCGTGTCAGTTTCCATAAAAAAAAAAAAAAAAAAAAAAAAAGACACATCTTGGCCGACAGACACTTCTTGGCCGGAATACACATCTTGGCCGACAGACACATCTTGGCCGGCAGACACATCTTGGCCCGCATACACATCTTGGCCGGCAGACACATGTTGGCCCACATACACATCTTGGCTGGCAGACACAGCTTGGCCGGCAGACACATCTTGGCCGGCAGATACATCTCGGCCGATAGACACATCTTGGCCGGCAGATACATCTTGGCTGGCAGACACACCTTGGCCGACAGATACATCTTGGCCGGCAGACTCTTTTGGCCGGCAGACACATTTTGAACGGCAGACACATCTTGGCCGACAGACACTTCTTGGCCGGAATGCACATCTTGGCCGACAGACACATCTTGCCCGGCAAACACATCTTGGGCCGCATATACATCTTGGCCGGCAGACACATCTTGGCCCACATACACATCTTGGCCGGCAGACACACCTTGGCCGGCGGGGGACACAATTACTCTGGTGGGAGGCACAATTACTCCAGTGGGGAAAATAGCATCAGTGGCGGCCCTGACATCTTTGTTTGCTGACGGATACGACATCTTTACCATCAGTCCCATCACCCAGGACGTCACCAATGACGAACTCGACATCGTCCATGGGCACATCATGACTGGGATTTTTTTGTGTTTTTGATCGAGTACCCCATGGGTGTGTCCATTTCAGAATCGTCTTTTTGATGAAGGGATGACGGGTCCGGTCCGTGATCTATTTTCTCACTTTTCTCGTCAAATGTTCTCGTCTCGTTTTATATAACCAGGCTGTAACTTTGTCGCAATGTAAAGCTTTCTGCTGGTTCAATGCTCATGCTGATTGGAGCCTCCCGGTGGTTGGAAGCTACGTCTGGTCGAAGGCTCCCACCCGGCGGCGGTAGGAGCCTCCTCTTGTCTTTAGTTTATACGCTGGTTCGAGTCTAACTCACATCAGCGTCTCACCCTAGTCGGAGTTTCACGCTTATCAGAGTCTCATGTTAATCGGAGTCTCAAGCTCATCAGCGTCTCACACAGGTCAGTATTACACTGGTTAGAGTCTCATACACATCAGATTCTCATGGTGGTCAGAGATTCACGCAAGTTCGGGACTCACTGTGGTCTAAGATTTACGCCCGTCCAAGTCTCACACTGAGCGGAGTCTCCCCATGGTCGGAGGCACGTACAGACCAGGAACGTCAGCAGACTGGCATGCACTCACTTCACACTGCCTGTAGTTCTATGCAGGTTCTATGGTGAGATTACTCCGCTCCCTGCGTCGTGCTGTCGTCCGGCACTCCAACTCTTACCAGCTCGTTGTTTGCCAACTTCGTGGACCGTGAAGAGAATAATATGCACATTAAGTTTGATTATGTCACGAATTTAATACTTAACTTCAACTAGCACAGTGCATCAGGTTTTAGTAACAAATAGTATGTCCCACTCAACTAAAGCAAGGGACGTTCCTTTCACAAATTCGAATCCTGGGAGAGTACAGAATGATTAACTTTGCTGCCACTGTCCTCATACGTGGGGCACACTAAAAGTTTCCGGAATTAATAAGAATAAAATACTATTAAAGGTCAAAAATGAATTTATTGTTTCTCAAAATATTCTCCCTTTGCGTAAATGCACTTTTTCATACGATTAAACCAATTTTGAAAACTTTTGTGCCACTCCTCCGTGGTGACCCCAGAAACGTATTTTTCATATTCTTCGACAGCCTCTTCTGGTGATGAAAATCGTTGACCGCGTAAATGGTTCTTAATTTTTTGGAACAGAAAAAGGTCACAAGGTGCCGTCACCTGTTACTATGTCCCACACCAAATTTGAAGCGCCTTTGTTGAATCTGGTAAGCATGGCATTGCACCAAGTGACGCGGTGCGTTTTTTGAGCCTCGGTCAAATTGTGTGGGATCCACCGCGAGCACAGCTTTCTCACACCCAACTGTTTGTGTAGGATTGATTGTATTTGACTCATGCTTAAGTCTAAAGATGCCCGAATCTCATGGTAGGTCACATGCCTGTCTGTTTCGATCATACGGCGCACAGCATCGATGTTTTTGTTGTTCACAGCGGTGAACGGGCGACCATCGCGAGATTCGTCACTGAGATTGACACGACCGCACTTGAATTCTGCAAACCAGCAATAAATAGTCGTCTTGCATGGTGCTTCATCGCCAAAAGCAGATTGAAGCCGAGCGAGGCTCTAATGAGCTGTCAAATTACACTTAAAATCGTAGAAAATCATACTACGAAAATTTTCCCGGGTTAAATTTATGTTAATGTAGACACGCAATTTTTAAAATGGCGCCACAATGGAAAAACAATTGACAGTCAGATGAAACAAACTGCATTCTACAGCCAAAGAGTTCCATTTTCAAATGTTGTAATTACTGTTTAAATATTGTTTATGTAAGTGGCCAATTCCGGAAACTTTTAGTGTGCCCTATGTATACTAGATAATTGTGATTATTTTCATGCCATGTCTACAGACAAGAGTTGGGTAGTAATTCAACAAATTAAAGTCTGTCATAGTTGTTTGAAACGAGGATCACACCGTTACGGGACTTGCTATTGCCAAAACGTTATGTTATAATGTAATACTTGTCAAAAACTTATTTCGTTGTATGTTTTTCAAAATAACCACCTGCAAAGTATTCACTTTTGACGGTCATTATATTATGTACTAGTAATATCTGACTATTCTGTAACTTCACATCGTTGTCAATGGTTGCAAAGCCCTGATGGGTGCGTAGGACAAGTCTGGAAAGATCGCATTGTCCCGCCGCCGGACCTCACTGCTTCTCTGTGAATAATATTCGCCTCCATTTCACACTACGCGATGTTTTAAAACTTTATATATTTTGACAATCCTATTACTTTAAGTGAGCTATTGTTGTATATATACAGGATGTTCGGCACATCGCCGACAAAATTGTTTTGTAGGTAAGTGGGGTCATTTGCAAGGTTTTGACCCATGATACCTTTTGTCACGTGTCACGTGGTATCGAGATACGATTTTTTGACGTGATGACGTCACGTCTTATAAATTGATGAACACCGGCTTCACACACGAAAAAGTGTCACGTTCCATCTGAACCTGTGTGTGCAAGCGAGAGCGCGTAACAAGCGATAGAGAGGCTTATAAGGAGAGTAGGAAATACAAAATATATTTGTCCGTCTTTTGCGAGCCTCGAACCCGCGGTCCCTGCCACCACTATTGTGTGACCGACCAGACGTCTTAACCATCCGGCTAAATCGTTCAGGTACTTGGTCACCAGTAGGTGAAGATTTTCATGGCGTTGAGTCTTTTGGAGCGACATCTAGCGTCAATATAGTAAATAAAATACTTCAGCGGTAGTTTACTTCAAGGTGTTGCAACGTTGCAAATTAAAAGTTTATATTGATAATTAATATTATTAGTTTTTAAAGTACTCACATTTGCGATTTAAGAATTAAACTTCTAAGCACGATAAAGTATTAAAAACTGATTTTGTATCTGACTTCGCACTTTATATACTTTATGACGTCATCACGTAAAACTATCGTCCGTAAACCAACTTTACAGACAACCAATTATTTTTAAATTTTTTTTTGAAAATTACCAAAATCCCGGCTTTAAACCTTTGTAACTTTTTTGTTTATGATTGTATCAGCACGAAATAATTTATTTTTTAGATTTTAGAAATTACCCTAGTTCTAGAAAAACATATTATTTTATAAAGTTAATACCATGAAAAGGACTTATGAACTCCCAAAGTCACGACTCACGAGGACGAGTAAAAATATGACAGAATCTTAATTTCTTAATTCATTTAAAAAAAAAACTACCTAACAGCAACTGAGAGAATTCATTAAAAAAAAGCTTCGTTTTATTTAAAAAAATTTGCTAGTTTACGCCCTTTCCAACGGTATACCACATGTCACAAAAATCATTCACTATGTGGCCAAATAGATTTTTGCTTTTTGTTTCAATTCGTTAATGTACAATAAAAAAAATCGGCTTCGCGTTAATCGTTTAAAAATCAGATGCTATGTGACCCGAGCATACAGAAGGAACAGTGCATTATCCCAGGCACCAAGTGATAAATTGTCACGGAGAGGAGGCGCTCATGCTAGCAAGTGGCTCATAATAAAATCGAGTGACAGCCAGCTCTCCTGGGGCGAGTTTGTGCTCACACGATTTATTGTGTACCTACTATACACAAGTGCAAGTACTTCTGTAGGTACATACTTGCGGCTGTGAAGGCTTAGGCCGACTTGCACCAACACGAGTTTAAAGTTAAGTAGCGAGTTATGGATTTAAACCATATTTAAACCGGTTCCCACAGTCAGCGGGTGCCAGCTTAACGAGTTAAACTGGTTTATATATTAAATTTGTGTTGGTGCAAGTGGGCCTTAGTGCGGAGAAAAAAGACTTGGCTTATCTGTTTCACACAAATATGATAATAAACTATCCTTCTCTTATAGTCCTCTCTCTCTCTCTCTCTCTCTCTCTCTCTCTCTCTCTCTCTCTCTCTCTCTCTCTCTCTCTCTCTCTCTCTCTCTCTCTCTCTCTCTCTCTCTCTCTCTCCACAATGCCGTTCATTCAGTGCGGTGGTATCAACCCGAGCGGGATAAACTCTCCTTACCCTAGTAAGGTTAGAAAGGAAGGAGTTTTACGTGGAATCCGAACCACGATCGTCCTCCAACGGTCGAGCGTTTCAAGCACAGAAATTACACGGCCAACTAGGTGCCGTGGCAGTGCTTTCCTTTGGTCGGACCGGCTACACTGAACTGGGCGAAAAACACGAACTATCGTCATGGCCTTTTTCTCTGCCGACATATATTCACTTTTCTAATAAACTAGCTATGCCCGCGGCTCCGCCCGCTCTCATAATTGACTTCCCTGCTACCTCATAAGCCATTTAACGTGATGAAAAGTAGCCTGCAATTAATGGGAAGAACCAAGCTTATCCGTAGAAGAAAACTGTATTAAAATCGGTTCATGGTTCTCAAAATGGTTCTCAAGTTATAAGCGGACAGACAGACAGACAGAAAGCAGACGTTGGATTTTATTAAAGTTAAAGAAGGAAGGATACTGCGTTTTCATGTTTACTATATTTACAGCTTTTTACACACTAAGCTACCTGCCATCTTTCACGACATATACATCCAGATTGTTGTCGGAGAGCGCGCGACGGGATCAGGGCGACACAGGGGAGCAATGACCTGCAATTTGTCGAGTTGTCTCATATAACATATCGCAGCAATTTCAACGTGAATGCCCGCTGTGTGTGCCTGAGTCGCGATAGTAGCCGACAGTTTAGTATCTAGTGTCTATCTGAAATATTCTTTGAAACATTCAATAATAATAATAAAAAGACCGGCCAAGTGCGAGTCGAACTCGCGCACCGAGGGTTCCGTATCGCCATGTCATGGTCAGCGCCAATCACGGCATCTATGGCGTGTTTTATGAAATGTTTCATATTAGTTAAAATTCATCATTAGCTAAAAATTAAAATGCTTGATACTGTTTTCGGTAGATGGCGCGCATACACTTTTTAGTCTGCATGGGGATCCCGTGAATGTTTTACTTTTTCTTATTTTATTATTTGTTGTTATATCGGCCATAATAACACATATTCTGCGAAAATTTCAACGGGCTACCTATTACGGTTCAAGAGATACAGCCCTCGGACAGACAGACAGACAGACGGCGTAGGCTTAGTAATAGGCTTCCGTATGGATACGCAACCCTTATAATACACATTATGCGTGGCAAGGGCGATAAGCCTTAGGCCAGGCCTCACGCACTCTACTTGCGCCGACGACGGGCCGCCGCGCCGGGGCGGTCTATTTCAGTGAAAATTCGTCAGCCGCGCGAAGTATACATAGACGCTCGCCCACGCAACTGCGCGCAGCTGCAAAGCAATAACATCTTTACACTTGATCGTTAAGGTGCATTTTCGCACGCAGCGATTGGCGACGTGAAACAGTAAGCCCGAAGGTAGGAACATTTTCTATGGAGTGATTTATCTGTTACGAAGTAACTATTAAGTAATCTGTGCTTAGGCGATTTCTTACAGTCAACCCGGTGAACCTAAATTTTTACATGGAATCCGAACCACAGAGCAGTAAGGTGAAGGTATGCACGTAATTTTTTTCATAACAGAAAAATCTCATTGATATGCGCCGGTTGGTTTCGAACCTCGGATCTCTCGCAACAGAAGCCGACGACGCCCAGACCACTCAGCCACCCGCCGCCGCTTCATTATTGTCAACATTATATTTTTCTGTATTGTATTGGTGGAATTATCTCATGAATAAATAGATAGATAGCATAGCATGCAAGTGTACCCAGAACAAGGAAGCTATAAAAAAAAGTTAAATTACAAATTTTAAAAACCCCCGACCCTTAAAATGTAAAAAAATCGCTTTTAAATCGGCCCACTTTTTAAGATAATTAATTTTTTGATTACTTGATTACAAACATCCGGCTAAGAACCATCCCGATTAAACCAGCTTTCTAATATAAAAGTTTTAAAAAACATAAAACCGACTTCCTAAAAAAAGTAAAACTAAAAAACTATTTAAAATAAAAATATAAAAACCGCCTTCAAAAATATATGAAATAAAAACCTAAAAAAAAAAACGAACCCTAGAGTGGAAGGCGGTGCTAAAAAGGCTACACAAATCACAAAGGATATTATCATCCGCTCATGTTTTCTTTCATGCATCATTTTTGCTTGCTTTAGCACCGCCTTCAACTCTAGGGTTCGTTTTTTTTTTTAGGTTTTTATTTCATATATTTTTGAAGGCGGTTTTTATATTTTTATTTGAAATAGTTTTTTAGTTTTACTTTTTTTAGGAAGTCGGTTTTATGTTTTTTAAAACTTTTTTTTTATTTCACAGTTTTTTTAGTAATTTTTTGCTATTAATGTACTCGGCGGAATCGCTCGGCCTTCGGCCTCGCGATTCCGCCTCGCTTTCCAATCCGATCGTGACCCAATTAAAATAGGACCACGTCAGCTTCGATAGCTCAGTGGTGCAGACAATCAACTGTCGCTATTGAATTTTAAGCAACGCTGGGTGCGGTCAGTACTTAGATGGGTGACCGCTGACCGTTGGAGGCTGACCAAGGTTCGGATTCCTCGTAAAACTGTAAGTCCCTTCCCTCGTAATCTTACTTGGTGGTAGGGTTTAACCTTCCCGGGTTGGTACCACCGCACTGAATTAAACGTCGGTCGAAACGGCTATGTAAATAGTTTGTGTTTTCCGACCAGTTCAGTGTAGTCAGCACGATCAAAGGGGGAAGCACTGACATGGCACTGGTGTTATGGGCTGACATCACGGACGTTGTAGGTGATGTTGCAGAACTTAGTAGAATGGACAGACATAAACGTGTTACGGAAGCCTACTTTTATTATAAAATAACCGTCGGAGGACCTTGGTTGAAAATTGTAAAATTTAGTAGAACGGATAAACATGCATATGTTACGGAACCCTACATTCATTTTGCAGAACTTAGTAGAATGGACAGACATAAACGTGTTACGGAACCCTACTTAACAGTTGCACTCCGGGAGTGCCGGCAGATCCCGTGCCACTCTAACTTAACCCTTAACGCAATGACTTAAGGTTTCATTTTAAAAATGACGCTGACGCGATGTCGCGAGTTATACATTTTTACCCACCTAAAAAAGTGCCAAGAGCCGCTAAATAAGTTTTCACTTCAAAAACCTCAGGGTTATCCCCTTTCAAATAAAAAAAAAAAAGAATTTTCAAAATCGGCCCACAATTGACGGAGTAATCGCGTAACAAACATCCAAAAAAAGAAAACATACCGTCGAATTGAGAATCTTTTAGGTCTAAAGTAAATTTCGACGAGCCCAAACACGATGGGTTTATCATGTGTAGTTTAGGAGTTCCTATGGCCACCTTCTGTCTCCATCATCAAACCAGCTCGATGGTACTCGGTACAGTAGGTACTGGCCAGGTACCATAATAAATTAAGCGCCGGTCGGAAAAGATAAAAAATTTCAAATCTATACATATAATAAAATCGTAGAGGTAAGAAAGTCTGTACATTGAATGTATTCGGAAAAAAACTAACCAGGGTGGCTTAAAATGAGATACTGAACATGTTAGAACAGTTTTTAAAATTTTTGTTTGTTTGTTTGTCTGTACGCGCATCACGCAAAAACCACCGAACGGAATTAGACGAAACTTTGTATAGTGGCAGTTTATATGCCGGGTTAACATAATACGTAAAAAAAAATTACAAAAATAAAAAAAAAATTACAATTATAAACATTATTGCGCGTTTAAAATCACGTAGTCCAAAGTACATAATTATATCTTGAGAACTGGCAGCAAATACAATTTGAATAAAATATTCATTCGAAATTAAATAAGTAGATACAAAGAAAATGACAGTTCTTCTTTTTTATAACTTGAACACAATAGTCTATACATATCTATTCTTTCTATACATATCATAAAATCGTAAATGCAAAAATTTCTATTTGTACGCGCATCTCGCAAAAACCACTGAACGGAATTTGACGAAACTTTTTATAGTGACAGTGTATATCCCGGATGAACATAATAATTAAAAAATATAATAAAAATCAAGTAATAAAAAGTAAAGGTAAAAAACAATTTTAAATGTCATGTTGACAACGGAGAACTGTCATCTCGACGTGAGCTGGCCGGTGACAAATTGTTTGATAAATAAAAATAATAATTGAAAGTCGAAGTTATGTCGCTGTCATTGGTGCAATAAAATTTATATATCTGTTGCCCGCGGCTTCGCTCGCGTGAAATTCGTATTTCAAAAAAAGAAAGTAAGTAACTAAAGGCGGGCCCGAAGGCGGATCTGCGCTCACGTAAACGATATTCTTTCTCGATGAAAGTAACTAAGGGCGAGGCGGAAGGCGGAGCTGAGTTCAGGAAGAAGAAAAACATTCTTGAAGAAAGTAAGTAACTAAGGGCGAGGCCGAAGGCCGAGCTCTATTCTGGAAGACCATAAACCTTCTCGAAGAAAGTAAGTAACTATAGGCGAGGCCGCAGGCCGAGCTGCGTTCAGGAAGAAGCTAAACCATCTTGAAGAAAGTAAGTAACTAAGGCGAGGCCGAAGGCCGAGCTACGTTCTGATAATTGAAAAACCATCTCGAAGAAAGCAAGTAACTAAGGGCGAGGCCGAAGGCCGAGCTGCGTTCAGGAAGAAGCTAAACCATCTTGAAGAAAGTAAGTAACTAAGGTGAGGCCGAAGGCCATGCTACGTTCTGATAATTGAAAAACCATCTCGAAGAAAGCAAGTAACTAAGGGCGATGCCGAAGGCTGAGCTGCATTCAGGAAGAAGCTAAACCATCTTGAAGAAAGTAATTAACTAAGGGCGAGGCCGAAGGCCGCTCCCTATTCGGGAAGACCATAAACCATCTCGAAGAAAGCAAGTAACTAAGGGCGAGGCCGTAGGCCGAGCTGCGTACAGGAAGAAGGTAAACATTTTTGAAGAAAGTAAGTAACTAAGGCGAGGCCGAAGGCCGAGCTTCGTTCTGACAAATGATAAACCATCTCGAAGAAAGCAAGTAACTAAGGGCGAGGCCGAAGGCCGAGCTGCGTTCAGGAAGAAGCTAAACCATCTCGAATAAAGTTAATTAATATTAAGATTGAGTTAATTTAATTTAAATTTTATTATAAAGTCCACGCTTCTAACGGCAAATATACCGTGCATCCTAGAACCTCGCGGTTATTCCCAGCTGGATGGCAAGAGGCCCGATGCTATCACCTTAGTGCCATGTACTAAGGGTAGTTCTTTGATGTGGGACGCCACTTTTGTTCTCACATTGGCTCCAAGTCACGTTAGGACATCTTCAAGAGCGGCTGGCGCGGCCGAGGCTGGGGCGGACAGCCTCAAACGCAGCAAATATAGAAATATAATTCAAGATTTCGAATTTGTTGCGTTTGCGGTTGAAACCCTCGGTCCGTGGAGCAGTGAAGCCAAAAGAGGCTTGAGCCTCTGCTGGTTGACGCAACTGGTGTCCCGCCATCAAGGGCTTATGTACTTCATTCAAAGGGTAAGATCCAGCGGGGTAATGCCGCAAGTGCTCTAAGAACATTTGAAAATGCCCGTTTTGATAGTTATTTTAATGTTTGTTAGGTAGGTTTAATTCTTTAGTTATTAATATTACTTTTTTATTTTTATGAAATAAATGGATTGAGTAAACGATATCGTATTCTATCGAAGAAAGGAAGTCTTTAAGGGCGAGGTCCGAAGGCGGAAGAGGGTTTTTGGTTTACGTGAACGCAGCTCGGCCTTCGGCCTCGCACTTAGTTCCTTCCTTTCTTCCAGAAGGTTTATCGTCTTCCTGAACGCAGCTCGGCCTTCGGCCTCGCCCTTACTTACTTCCTTTATTTGAGAAAGGTTTATCGTTTACCTGAAAGCAGCTCGGCCTTCGGCCTCGCCCTTAGTTAGTTACTTTCTTTAAGAAGGTTTATCGATTACCTGAACGCAGCTCGGCCTTCGGCCTCGCCCTTAGTTACTTACATTCTTCTTTGGAATACGAATTTCACGCGAGCGGAGCCGCGGGCTCAGCTAGTTTAGAATATTCATGAAACAAGGGTCCGAATATGTATCACTAGTATATCGATTCATGTATTTCAACAGGACAGAGAAAATTTCAAAATATTAGGTATTTAATACTTTTTAGTTTTTTTTTTTTGTTTTTTGGAAATCGGTTTAATATTTTTTAAAACAGTTTTTATTTCATTCTTTTTAGTAATATTACATAAAAAAGAATAATCGAAATCGAATAATCGAAATCGATTGAAGTGGTACAGAATTATTCGCCATATGTGTCAGACTGCAAATTGCTGAATAAGTCCACATCACAAATGTTTTGCTGAAGGTAACCACACACCATACTAATTTATCAAACTGAAAATAGCCGAAAACGACCACATCACAAGTTTTGCTGAAGGTAACCACACACCATAGTATTATGCTGATTTTTCGAAAACCACTGAACCAATTTCGATAAAATTGAAATGGGACCACCTCGGAAGTATGACCTAACTAACAAAAAAAGAATTTTCTAAATCGGCCCTCAATTGACGGAGAAATCGTGTTACAAACATAAAAAAAAATAAAAAAAAAAATAAAAAAAATAAAAAAAAAACATACAGACGAATTGAGAACCTCCTCCTTTTTTGGAAGTCGGTTAAAAAAACTGCGGTCCATCCGTTGTTGGGAGCTACGATGCCACAGCCAGACGCACCCTTACACACATACACACACACGTTAATCTTATAACTTTATAACACCCCTCTTTTTGCGTCGGGACTCGAGGGTTATGAAAATACATTAAAAGACAAATTAAAAAAAAATTTGTTTCATTCAATATTGACAACGGTGGAAACATTAGAACACATATATGAATATGATTGAGCTTGTATCTGTTCATCTGTCTGTCCATCTATTACAGCTTAGGTGCAACCGTTATTAACTACATATATAGTTGAAATTCGTGATTATACCTATTGGTTATACTTGAAGCTTGCAAATTTTTAATTCGTAGGTATTATGAAAACTTCGAGAGAGCGATCTCGATGGCAAATCTAGCCATTATTATCTCTGATCTGTGGTTATTTTATGGAATCCGGTATGGGTGGCCGAATTAAACGGGTATCACGCGCCCCGATCAGCCAATATCACCTCCGAGAAAGTAGGTGCCATACCGGAGACATTCGTAGAATTTCTGGCTATACTGGACTAGAGGAGAACCTTACATTCAGTACGGTGTTACCAACCCAGGCGGCTATATTTTGAGCCTACCACCAAGGTGGTAGGCTCAAAATACTACCACCTTACTAGTAAGGGGCAAGGGAAGGGAAGTTTAGGGAACCTACAGTTTTACACCGCTTCGGAACTGTGAAGAAACGCTCGTGCAGGCGTGCACATAAATGTTTCCGCCAGACAACTCTGGAACGCTCTCCCTTTTACGCGTATACCTACACCTGCTGCTTCACCGTTCGGAACCGGTGTAAAACTGTAGGTCCCTTCCCTTGCCCCTTACTAGGTGGTAGGCTCAATTTGTAGCTGACTGGGTTGGTACCACCGTACTGGATGTAAGATGGCCGCATAGCAACCTCGGTTGTGTTCTCCTCTAGTCCAGTATAGCCAGCAATCCAGGGAAGTCTCCGATATGGCACCTACCTTCCCGGAGGTGATATTGGCTGGTCGGAGCATGCGCTTTGGCCCCTCCAACTCAGCCACCCATACCGGATTACATAAGAAAAAAAAAACGCTCTCCCTACCCATATATATTTCCCCCCAAGTACAGTCTCGGGTCCTTCAAGAGGGGCGTGAATGGGCTCCTGTCAGGCCGGCATGGCCTTCGCAACCCCCGCATACGACCGAATGTCCATGGGCTTTGTTAGACACCTTATGGGTGGCTCGGCGCCATATGTAGCGCTGTCAATAAAAAAAAAATCTCATTGGTCAAGTATCTCAAAGGAACAATTTGATGTACACATAACAATTTTTTTTTTTAATATGAATATGTTTATGTAGCTTAAGTATATTACCTATGGAGTATTATTTATTTAATATACTTATATAGGTAAGTAAGTATGTCCCGTTTATTTTTATCTATGTTCATGTATGTGTATAATATTATAGTGTTATCTAAGGCGTCCAAGTTGTCTTTGTTATTTTTTTTCATTAACATATTATTAGTTAAGTATTTTTTCTCGAAGCTAAATACCCACATACATTTTTGTAATACGGTGGTTGACCGGCAGAGATTGCCTTAGGCAATAAGTCCGCCATTTGTTGTACAATTTATATTAAACAATAAAGTATAATAAAAATAAACATAAATTGGTACATCTCGGACCCTGCGATCAACAGTTCAAGCCAAGACCACGCCGACCGACAGGGTTTAGGAATATCTCCTAGTAGTTTTCCTGGTCATTATATTGAAGAGGAATGTTTGTTTACTGATAACCAGGCATGTAGTATCAATGTACCTACATATGTCAACGACCACACAACAGGTACAGTCGCCTCCAAAAAGATACGAATCTTGAACGTAGTCAGCCTCGATACCTCGCTGGTGGCTATGGATCGACGTCCGATACCGAAATTTTAAGCACCCGGGCGCGGTCAAAATTTGCATGGGTGACCGTGAAAGGCCTAATGCTCTGTGCAAATCGCACGGGTGCAAGCAGGATAGCGACACGACGTTTTTTTTTCGGGTTGGAGTAGGATGCAACGCACGGAAATTTGTAGTGTAAGCGAAAATTATGTTTTGATTTTTTTCATTAGGTACATAACTACGAATTGAACAAAAACATAAAAAGGTGTCATAAATATATTATGTATCTATAATCAACGAATAAAATAATTATATGTTTTTTTTTTTCAAAAATTGGTTGTCTGTAAAGTCGCTTTACGGACGATAGTTTTACGTGATGACGTTTGTGCCTCTCTATCGCTTGTTACGCGCTCTCGCTTGCGCACACAGGCTCAGATGGAACGTGACACTTTTTCGTGTGTGCAGCCGGTGTTCATCAATTTATAAGACGTGACGTCATCACGTCAAACAACTTTCTTTCTTTAGTCACGTTACGCCCAATACGTTTTTATAAGTAAATTCGGAGACATTTCATGATTTTTTCTCCATCGAGCGAAATTAATCAAATCGTGTATTCAAAAAGCTATCGATCTGCCCTGATAGGTGAACCTTTAATAATATAGTAAAACTGAATAAGTATGTGGAACGCACTCCCTGCTATTTCTATTATCTATTATCTTCCTCCCAAGTACAGCCTGGGGGTTTTTCAAAAGGGGCGTGAAAAGTCTACTGACAGGCCGGCATGGCATTCGCAATCCCCGTGAATCACAGAACGCATCTCTAGACACCTACTTGTAGGTAAAACGAAGCTACATGTCGCGCTATCCATCCAAAAAAAAATCTCAGAAGAGTGTTATGTACAGGAGAGGATTTTCAAATAAAGCACTTCGTGGAAAGAAAGACTTTTATTTAAATAACCCCTTGATTAAATCATTTGCACCTTTCACAAACTTTGTCCCTTAAAGGACTACTAAGCGGGCAGTGCAGACCCCTTTTTGTCACAATTTACGACGTTGCCCAGGGGACAACTAGAATTATGCACAGGATTTACTTTACAAACTATCCGACAGATAACTAGAAAATGGAATCTCGTGGCGTGGCGGCGTGGAGTCGGAGTCTCCGTGTGTGTGGCTCAGAAATGGACGGCATCCGAGCGAACGCGTCGGACGCGGGGCGGCGTCTTGGAAATGGAGTCGCCGTGTGTGGCGGGCTTAAGTAAAATAGGCGAATGTTTGTTCGAAAGAATACATAATGTGCCGTAAGTCACTCAAATAGCACGATTACCCTGACCACGAGATATAATAAATAACACTGAAGATGTTAAGGCTGCGAGACTAAGTGATTGACTGCTAACTAATGCGTGTTATCTTACCTTTTTATAGGCGGGTGTAAACATCAGAATGTTCTAGAAGAACGGTGCTTATCAGTCGCGTGATGTCCGAAGTTTCGGGAGTGACCCCGGCTTGACCTCATGATCTTATTTTTCAATTGAAAGCTGATATGTATTTGCGCAATTGAATTAGCATAAAAATATAAATTGGTTTGAACTGGATTTAGTAAGACGAATCCGAATATAAAGTAGGGTGTACCGAGAGCACATGGTGTACCGAAACGTTATTGGTATTTAACATGAGTATCTATTATATTGATGGTAAATCCATTTCTCAGACAGAGCGGAATTTTACCTCGTATGTAGTCTGAGTTCCGACTCCACGTAAAACTGAAGGTCCCTTCGCTTACCTTAGTATGGTAGAGATTGCTACCATCCGGATTGCTACCATCGCACTGAATGAAAATTCTGTTGATGAGGCTATGTAAATCCGTGCAGTTCAGTGTAGCCAGAGCTACCAAATGGAAGCACTGACATGGCACTTAGTTCATCAAGGTATATGGACTGACTTCACGGATCTAGTATCTGATGTAGCCAATCATCTCATGTTACATAAAAAAAAAACATACATAAAATAAACACTCCACGAAGAGAGTAAACATACAGTGTGAAGAATCATACACACAGAGTGTACACTTTTGCACGCGACTGTACAAGATGTTTACGAGCGGTTAGGCTCACTCAAGAACTAAATTGTCCGGTACGTGTTACTATTCGACAATTTCATATTAAACGCATCCGTTTGTTATCTACATGCATGCATACCTTCACCCACTGCTCCGTGGTTGGGATGTTGGGATTCCCGGTCAAAATGTAGGTCCACCGGGTTGACTGGAGGAAATTGCCTATGCCAATAACTAAATTAGGTGGCATAAAGTGTATTAATATTATCTAGTAGGTTCTTCCACATAAGTATTTAATTTCATCATTTATATATTTATTTTAATTTTCATTTATATTTCAATTTTATTTCAATCTAACGAGAATGCGTCTAAGTGTGAGTAGATACATTTCATTTCATTTCATTATTTATCTATTTTTTTTTATGCATTATTTATTTATTCTTCTTCTTTCTGTCTATTGTATTAACTTATTTATTTCAGGGCATAGTGGAACAACAATTTCTGTAAATGACTTCAAAGTAAACATGAGAAAATCACTGGTTTAGGAATGTATATGAAAAACCGCTGGCAACATAGATATGTATGTATAAATTGTTGATTTTCCAAATAAATAAAAATAAAAATAAATGTAGTTACCCATCAGTTCATTCAAAATAATAGAACTAGCACTGTCGAAGTGCATGCAATTTACTTCTTCGCCCCCTAGACAACATATCAGCATATAATTTGAACCATACTGGTTTTAGCACGTGAGTTGATACATTTGTAAGAGCTTTTGTCATCTATTTAGTTGTATGTTTGTATGTAACAGATTTTAGGTATGCTTAGAGTTAGGTCAGCGTCGATAGCTCAGTGGTGCAGACAGTCGACTGTTGCTATTGATTGTTAAATAACGCGGGGCGCGGTCAGCAGGTCTATTCTTGTAAATTCTGACAGCGGAATCAGCGCTGTTGTGGCGCTGAGAGCTACTTACCAAAGTAGCTCTCAGCGCCACATCAGCGCTGATTCCGCTGTCAGAATTTACAAGAATAGACCTGCAGTACTTGGATGGATGACCGCTCGACCGTTGGAGGCTGACCGTGGTTCGAATTCCACGTAAAACAGTAGGTCGCTTCCCTTCCTACCTTACTCGGTGGTAGGGTTCAACCCGCCCGGGTTGATACCACCGCACTGAACGAAACGTCTGTCGAAACGGCTATGTAAATAGTTTGTGTTTTCCGTTCAGTTCAGTGTAGCCGGCACGATCAAAGGGAAGCACTGACATGGCACCTAGTTCACACGGTGTTATGGGCTGACATCACGGATGTTGTAGTGTAGGTGATGTAGCCAACCGTGACAGTTTCCATAAAAAAAAAGTTAGGTACATAGATGCTATCCAGGACTTTTTAGGGTTCTGTATCCATACGGAATGCCTGTTACTGATAATATTCTCTACTTTTAAAAGAACTACGAGAGTACTTTTGAGGTCACTCCTCTCTTGCCAGCCAAGGACGCAGGCTACATAATTAAAAATGCAAATTAATCTTATGCATAACGTGAAACATCTTGCTTTGTAAATAAATCGGTTGCAGCTAATTTGTAAGTAAAATGTTTTAGCGCTATGCATAATTTAGTTTTAAACTGTTCAGTTTTTATTTTTTAAGAACATTATCCATCTTTTAATTTATATAAAATTAGTATTCCAACAGAAGTCATGTAGGTAAAATAGTGTTACGTTTGCTTTGTTATAAAATCGTCTACAAAATGCTAAAATAAGTTTACGTACTTCAGCGCCATCTAGGACAGATGAGAGGTACTTTAATCTTTCATGCATAAGGTAACTTCAGCCAGAGTTATTCGTACAGTAAAGTAATATTATGATTAGTAGCGTTTGCTCTAATTTGCAAAATCGTTTGTTTGCACCATTCAACATTTTAAATAGTTACGCATATTTTTATACAAATTTTCTGCAACCATTTCGTAACGAGTTAGAGCTAACAATATGAAATATTCTATTATTAAACTGCGGATATAGTTTTAGTCACGAATATGAAAATTTCAATATATAAATTCTACCTTGTAGACTACCTACCTCTATTCTATCTTGTAGACCTAAAGTAACATTTCCCTTGCATAACAGAGCAACCGCTAGAGACGTTTGTCTCCTCGAGCAACGTTTCCCGCATCGATACGAAGTCCGCATTGCGCATTCACCGACCTGCGGCCAACGTCAAGTCAGTTGTCTTGGAAACACCGACGAAAACCTACGCGAAAAATAGACCAACCCTACCCAAAACCGCAGTTCCGGTCGAAATTATAAACAAAACGGACCCCAACGTTGACCCTTGCGCTACAAGCAGTGTTAAAACTCTACAGAATACAGTGAAATTTGTAAACAAACAAAAATACACATTGTAAATATTGGAGGGGAGAATGTTTAGGTTATGGATGCGCGTTTGGTTCAATGCTGAGTGGACTTACAATTATTTTGGTGCAACCATCGAATGATTCGGTAGAGAGGCGTAAGAACAAGGTAAGGAAACAATTTTTAACAACTTCACTACCTAAATATAGAAAAGTTCACCTTCATTCGATCATCGCATGCAATGTTAAATCAATTTAAAGGCCGATTTACATTGGTTTAGTGTTTAGGAAAGCGGCAAGTTGTCAGCCTCGATAGCTCAGTGGTGCAGACAGTCAACTGTCGCTATTGAATGTTAAGCAACGCTGGGTGCGGTCAGTACTTGGATGGGTGACCGCTGACCGTTGGAGGCTGACCGAGGTTCGGATTCCTCGTAAAACTGTAGGTCCCTTCCCTCCTAATCTTACTTGGTGGTAGGGTTTAACCCGCCCGGGATGTTACCACCGCACTGAATGAAACGTCGGTCGAAACGGCTATGTAAATAGTTTGTGTTTTCCGACCAGTTCTGTGTAGCCGGCACGATCAAAGGGGGAAGCACTGACATGGCACCTAGTTCATCCGGTGTTATGGGCTGACATCACGGTCGTTGTAGGTAATGTAGCCAACTGTGTCAGTTTCCATAAAAAAAAAAAGTGCAAGTACAGTGGCCAGTAGCGAGCGCCTGGACAGTGACTGTTTACACTACAGCAAGTACAGCGGCATTTCTTTCTGCGTCAAATGGACGAGGAACGTCGACAAATACGTACTTATGCACTGTACTAAATTCGACTGTTTTCACTACGCCAGTGGCGAGTCAAGTGGGGGGGTTGGGCGGGCGCGCGAGGGGTGTCACTTGCCCTAAAATTGGAAGGCTATTCTTGAGCCAAGTTGACTCACTACTGTCCAATCGGTTCACACCACTGTACTTACTCACTGTACTTGTCTACATATTGTGATATGTCTACATATGTTACATATTTTAATATTCAGCTAAATTATGTGACGTTTTATTAAAGTTTAACCTTACAATGAAATATTTATCTGGTGCCAATATTTTTACTGAAAATAAAAGAAGTGTACATTATGAAGAACTGTTAAAATTAAAATATAAATTTTTGCGTGATCCTTTAATATTTTTTTATAGATATGAGTCAGTCGCAATAATTTAAAATTGCATAAAGTATTATGAGGTATTTACGAAATATTCACAATAGCTACGTTCACTCGTTCATATAATTTATCTCCTTATAGTTCGCAAGTTTATGGGTTATCGCCCTCGGTTATCTCCTGTTTTTTTTTATCACTTCCAGTGGTTTAACATAATTTCACACATTCATTCATTCATACATATATCAGTAGTTTTGGGGTGATGTCGACAGAAACGTGTTTTCGTGGTGTAAAACAAAGAGAGTGTAAAACAAAATCTAATATCATCCATCATTTCAGGCCCTTAATTCATAAAATATATGTTTTCAGTAAGATATTATCCATTATTTACATATCATATATAAACTCCAACCATACCATCCTTTTCACGCTTCCGTTTAGTCTTTCATCTGACATCTGTACGCATGTACGTATAGTCGTACGTTGAGGACATTGACACGTCCATAATACATGGGAGCGGATGTACGAGTGAGGTGGAGGGAGGTGGGCGGTTGCGAGCACGGGGCGCTAGACCGCTCGGCAGTTCGCTACGTCAGAGGTCACCGCGGGGAGCTGCACTGCGACTCCTCATCGATCCACATCTCACGCAGGCGCAGCACCACACCGCTCGCGACCCTTTTCGACAAGCCGTCAGTCCAGCTCGGTCGCACCATGCCTAAACCGACGCCCGTCGAAGATCTGATCATCCCACCCCAGGATGGCCGGATTTGCGGCACCATCTGCATCTGTCAGATGACCGCCGTGCTCAGCAGCGTCGCAATAGTGTACCTCACGGTCGCCATCTACATGCCGTACACGCGCGCGATCGCTTCCGGCATCGACCAGACACCCATCATGTGCACCACCACACGCGCCGTCAACAAGGACAACTGCGACTGGGGTTCGTGCGGAGAATGGTGTCTCAGCAAGACCTCGGGCGCCTGCATACAGATCTACGTCAACGTCCGACGCAACGGCTCCTCATTACTCCTCTCCGATTGCGGTAACGCAGCGAATAAAACCTGCTACGGCATAGATCAGGAGAACGCGAAGAAGTACCACTGCATCCGGGACGAATGTCGCAATCTTACAGGTACCTTCAACTGCACCGAAGGAGCCTGCATCAACATCACGGACGCCTTCGAGTGCGCCTTTCGAGACACAGATCCACCGTTAAAATGTTCTGGGAGAAGAGGTAAAATAACTTGCATAGACGTCACCGGATTATTTTCCTGCGTTAGAGGTACTTGCGAACGAATCAGAACACCCTACAATTGCGATCGCCGCTGTGTCGATATTCCCACCCGCAATAAAAACGTCATCATCCTAAGCGGAGATCGAGTCTTCTTAGCGAAGTGCGGTAGAATAGCAGAGGAAAAATCTGGCGAAACACTATGGCTCGATACGACAGGTGAGGATACGCTTCTGATTTCTTGTCACGCAGTAAGCAACGGCACCACCGGCGTAGTGGCCGTGGACTGCATAGACGCGGCTCTCATGCCTCGAGCTGAGCTCTCGGACCTGACAAACTTTACATATCTTCAGCTTTTATACGAGACGAGAGCTAAGCCGGACCGTAAGATCGCTCCTGCGGAGGTGGAGCTCATCATAGCCAACGACAGTCGATTGATGATAAACTTGGAAGGATGTGTGAATACGCTGGCCGATGAGTGCAAGGAGTTCCTAAAGGATTTCGGTCGCGACGGTGCTGACCACAACGCGAAAGCAAGATTTCCGTGCTTCTATACAGAGGGTGCTGCCGATACAGTAGTGGCTCGGTTTGACATGGAGTCAACCTACCGGCAGTTCCTAGTCGCTTCAGTTTTGCCGTCCATACTGCTGGTGGTGTCGTGCGTCACGCTGGTGCTGTGCCAGAGGACTATAGAAGTGGGAGACGACTCCAAGTTCCGGTTCCGCGGCTGCGGCGCCGGCGCCCCCACCGCCCCTCCATCCCACCCCACTGATCCCGTGTCCCCGCTCTGAGATCAGTCACGTGAGCTATAATTTTATATAATAATTCATACGAATAATATGCAAAACATACCAAAGCCTTAAATTCACGTACCTACCTACACAGTATCCGGTAAAGAATTTATTCCATCCATGAACATGATTTAATGGGGACATTATATTAACAAAAGAATTGCACAAATCAATACATACATTATTAGTTGTGTCTGCGGACCCACTTGCGGTAAAGTCGGTGAAAACTGTACGCAAATCGGTAGTTTTCGAGTAAATCACATAAAAGCTTACCGAAATGGTACATTTTTTCCAACTACGTTCACTTTTGACCCCACTGCTGACCTCATATATAATGGCGTGATGCTATGTAGCATTTAACCTGGCGGAGATATGTTGTATTACACAGGCAATACCTCAAGCGAATTGGTTATAGCCGTTATTGAGTTACAAAGTTATGTAACACATACATACTTTTATACATACACAGAGAGTTAAATTTTATATATACACCTGTCAGGCGGACATGGCATTCGCAAAGAAGGCAATTTATAGTTGACGACTCCCAGAAATAACATAATTATGCATAAAAAACTGGGACATTGGCACATAACGGAAGTGTGTCAGGTCACCTACCTTTACCTGCATGAAGTCCGCAACATGCAACCTTTGTTCCGAGTATCGCTGCATGTAGATCGGTAATTACAGTGGCCAGGCAGGCCACTATTATCCTAGGCATAGAAAAGTGCGGCGCAAGTCTAATCGCATCGAGTAGCCTTAGAGTTAGTTTGCTTGTATATTATTTTTTAAGAGGCACCATCACTGAATAAAAAATCCTCTCTTTTCCAAAAAGAGGATTTTTCTAAGCCACATCTACATACTCGTATTATTTATAAGGCAACAAATAAATAAACTCCAAAATCACATCGGTTCGCAGATAATTCTCAAACAGCCATCAATGTGTACCAATTTGTGATTACAGGCGTTCCCCTCCTGTGCGAGGGCCCAGCTAGCTCGCTGAGAGACGACTAAGCGCCAACAATGCCTACACCGCTGCCCTGAGGGACTCCGCCCGCCCCCTGCTCTGCGCGCCGCCAAGCTGAGTCGCTCCGGGGCTCCCATCTCTCCGGCAGCGTCCGAGCGATCCACGCTCGCCATGGACGCCGCCGGGGAGCAGAGCAACCCCGACGAGGAACCCCTCGAACCGACCAGGGAACAACTCCTCGCCCACTTCTACGAACGCTTCAAATTCTATACGTCGCTCTGCCTCGGCACCTCGGCCATCCTCTCAGTCTTCGCCTTCCTCTTTCTCATCCCGTTCGTCGTGGAGCCCGCCATACAGACGATCCTCGCCGAGTTCGCCCCCGAGGCTGGAACATGCGCCGTCGCCGACCACGTCTACGCAGAGAGCCTCACGAACTGTACGTGGGCGTCCTGCCGCGAGGGATGCACCACGGCCCACACTAGGTGTCACAAAATTCGCGTAAACTTAGCTAGAACGCCTTTCAATCCGAAAGCTCCCATTCCTCAGGACTGGGACGAGATCGAGTTGAGGTACCTCATCAATCCGGAGGGATGCGGATATCCGCCGAAAGTGAACTGCACGGTGTTCGCCAAGAAGTATACTGGACCGGAAGCGCCGAAGACCTTCCCGTGCTTCTACAGCACAACGCGCCCCGACCTCGTAGTGGAGAGGTACTCGTGGGATTCGACCGTGCGAGGGTTGATACTGGCGCTGGTGCTACCGACGACTGCCTTTGTGTTCTGCCTGAGCGTGCTGATATACTGGCATTGCCGCTGTTGTGACCGGGCCTGCAATCGTCGCGTGCACGCCCACTCCTACTCCTCCAAGGAAGAGTGAGTATCGATTCCGTATGCTCAACCATATTATTTTATTTTTGATCACACAAAGCATTATGACTGTACGTAAATGGTGATTGATATGTAAATGTATAGAAAACGTTGTGTGTTCCAATTGACGAGGCTGATGGTATTGCAGGTTTGATAGTGCCCTCAAGATCCCCCAGGAACCAACGTAGATAGTAGTTTCTTGGGATGTGGTGACTAATCATAGTCTGAGGCTTGAAATGAACAAGTACGTGCTTCGGTAGTTTGTTGCACAGTATTCGAGTGAATGACCTGTGATGGTATTTAGTCTTTCATCTTTCGGATAATCTTTTCCTACTAATATTTTAATTCATCTAGCACTGTAGGTTGTTTAGATGAATTTACGTCTTACAACACTGACTCCAATCATTTTTGAGATTAACCTTAAAAAACTAACTGTGTATTTCACCACTTACTTCCTTCAGTAATAACGCTGCTGTCGAGATCGAGCACAGAATGGGTACCTAGCTGTGAATCAAATTATTTGTGCACGTTTTACTACCTATCGAAAGCTTTTGTACATACCTACCTATTTGTTAGAGTGCAATATCACAATCTGCAATTCTTTTAGCCATGCTTTTATCTACGCGAGGGCGCCATCTTTAGTCCTAAAATGCAATTACTTCTTTCAAAATTTTCCATCTGTAGGTGTTTACTCCTAATTTAGCGGTTTAATTAAAATACAATAACTAAATAACAATGGAATGAAACTGTTTATTGCTACACTTACGTTAATCCCATAATTATTTTAAAGTAGTAACACAATTTTCTATTTCATTGTAATATTTGGGTTTTATTCATAACTGAGTGAAACTGTTGCTTACGTATACCATTTGGCTCTGTGGTATGACTCAGTTATTTCGTCTAGCAACTTGAAAAAAATTATACAACGTGTACTGGGAAAATGTATGCAAAAAAAAAATTGTTTTTAGCTTATTTTTGTATCTTCAATGTTTCAGTGGTTATGTAATCTTTGGTTAAGTCCTACTTATCGTATGAAGTGAAGTCTAAAATGTATCTGCCAGTACCAGGCGAGCATGACCTAACGCCCTTTGTTTAATTTCTGCAGCAGCAAACTCCTGTGCGACTTGGACGAAGAGCCGAGTGACGACGTGTTCTGACGCCGGGCCAGCGCCACCACCCGCCGTCGCCTCATGCCCCGCACCTCTTACACCCTCGCCTCAAAACACTGTCGAACGGGCTACGTTCAGCTATGAGACCCTAGTACATCTAACAAATTACTGCGTACATTTGATAAAATTTGGAAGATACAGTAATTTTAATAAACCAACAAACAGGGCTATGCACTCAGAGACTAATCTTAAAATATTAAATGGTTGTGCTCTATAAAATAAGCAAAGAGTTTGTATTACGTCGCTGCGCTCCTTTAAAGGAGCGCAGCGACGTAATACAAACTCTTTGAAAATAAGCTTCTTCCAAATTTTATGGAAATCTTAAGTCACAATTGGAATCCGAAGGCTGCTTTGGCGGTAGAGTAGATGCAAAGTGAGAACTTGTGAGGCTTTTTGTCTTTACTATATTCGATTCGATTTATCACTTTTGAAGTTTACAAAATATACGAGAAAAGTATGAATAGGCATTTTGAAAGACTGCTTGACATTTGACGAATTTCGATAGAAGGACACTAATAAAAAATTAAAAAATCGGTATGAAAGTTCACTGTGCAGTATTACTAAATTTTGATTGAAATTAAAACGATCCAATAATTATTAATTAATATCTCTTTCAAAAATTACTGTACTTTCACGAGGAAATAAAGTTTTAGGGGTCGGTGGAGCTTGGCGCTTATATAAATATTTTCTAAATTGTAAATTGAGAATTAAAACAAATAAAAATCATCTTCTCTTACGAATTTCGAGCTACGCTGGACATAGAATAATGTAGTCTAGTCATAATTCAATGTACAAAATTAAATGTTATTTGTTTGCTTGTCGGTTACTATGAATTAATTAAATTAAACCTGTATATTTCCTTTATAAATGTTTTGAAATGTCACTCAAAGTGTACTTACGATGCGTAACAATAATACTTATTTTTAATTTTTTGTCTTAGTTTCTAAAACGTTTGTATTTTTGCTTAGGTAGGTATCCCAACAACATTTTTGTTGAACATATCTGCCAATTTTGTGATATTAGAATAAACATTTATTTTCTTCTGGAAATCTTTTGAATGCAAATGAAACACAATTAGAACATAGTTCTCGATTCTGACCACAGTGCATATTTATTAATTAATGCACAGTTTCATTAATTTGACTAGTTTGCTATCAAAAGTTCACTTTGACAACAATAATATTCCTTGTAGCACGAGTAATTTAGCTAAGATTCAATTATCTACGTGTGTGTTATAAGGGCACCTCGTTAGCATTTATACTACAATTATTACAAAAAATACTCAAGCCTAATAAGCATTCAAATTATTTTTAAGTTGTTACCTATTCAATAATATAAAAAAATATATAATATCATATTTGTGTTATCATTGTAATAAGTATTTATTGTTGATTTAATATTTGTTATTTATTATATTGTTTTCAAAATAAATGTGAAAAATAAATAATTCACTCGTCACTAGTAATTTAGCACGTTTCAGTTATAATTGGAATTCCCAATAGATATAAGCGTGTAGGTTACTATCGCAAGTGGGAAGCGGGAACGTGTGTTACAATCTGTAAATAGATACAGTAAATTAATTTAAATTTAATTATTTAATTTTAAACACTTAAAACGACGCTACTTAACGCCAATGTGAGATAAATTTACTAAATAAAGCTTCGTATTTTGGAACTTGTGTTTTATTTAATTTTTGTTTAATTAAAGGAACAATATTTAAAATGCAAAAATAATTATTTTCAACTAGATGAATTATTTGGTAACCGAGTAAAATTTAGTATATGTACTAGAGAATATAAATTATAATAAAATTATTCATCTCATTATCTCATTTATTCTGGTGGCATAGCACGTAACTAACAACGAAAGAACGTATAGTAGTTAGAAACTCCATGAATATTGTTAAATTGTTTAAATATTATATAGGTGTTTGCATAATTATTGGCAGTAGGTCAGGTGTTACTTATTGCAAAGTCATATATACGTACACATTGTTTTTAAAATTAATGTGAAAAATAAATATAATTACTCGTCAGTAGATGGATGGATGAGAAGAGCGGAAGACCGCGTGTGGTGGCGTGCCTTGGGAGAGGCCTATGTCCAGCAGTGGACCGATACAGGCTGATGATGATGATGACTCGTCAGTAGTAATATAGCACGATATAGTTATAATTGGATTCCCCAGAAAAATAGGTAACTTAGAGGCTTGAAATTTGGCATAACGATATATCTTGATGACGCGCACATATATCACTCAATATATTAAGAACTAGATAAAATTGTGTTTACGAGTACATTGATATGGGAGGTCAGATTGGACCAATAACATTATTAACATATCATCACCCCCCCATTCTCCTAGGGTTCTAAAGCTAAAATTTTTATTTTAATAGGGTTAGTAGATATTTTAAACCATATACTACAGGACGACTGCAGGTTTTTTTCGGTTGCGCATTTTAACTACAAGGAGCTATGATTTGCCCGACAGTCAAACCATTGCTGTAGTTTTTATTTAGGAGTTTCGTTATTTTCGAACACAGTTATTTTGGTAACACAGCACACATAGTTTTACGGAACCCTCGGTGCGCGAGCCCGACCCGCTCTTGGCGGCTTTTTTAAGTACCGGAATCGCACGGAACACATTCGTGAAAGTTCTGGCAACATGCGATAATTCTGCAGTGAAATCATGCGGCTCAGTGCCCTACTAACCAGAAAATGTACAGCGCTATTTCTTAGACTGTGCTACAGTTTGGCATAATTAAGCCTGTAAACGTTCGCCCCTCAAAAAACAAGGTGAAAAATTTTTTATTAGTGCAATAAAAATGTTTGTGAGCTGACTGTACCTGCTGTTGTCATTTCAAGATTTCATAAATAAAAACATATTTTAATTTATAAATCATATATTTTTATTCATTCATTTAATCAATGAACTGCTTTATTTATTTGTAGACCTACTACCACAATATTATAAGCACCATAAAGCGAAGCGACTATATATTATTCTATTATATATTTGATATGACCTAACTGCTTATTTTAATGTTATCACTATTAATGTCTCATTATTTGCATTTATTACAATATTGTATTACTTATAAATAATACTATATAAATATTTTTATATTTTTATTCCTACACCTAGGTTGGCCGGAAGAAATCTGACTGCCCTGAGACTGCCCTAATCAAGGGCGGACAAAGTGGCCGCTTCTTCGCTTCCCGCCAGCCAGCCGCAAACTGCGACTGCCCTAATCAAGGGCGCACAAAGTGGCCGCTTCTTCGCTTCTCCCCAGCCAGCCGCACACTGCGACTGTCCTAATCAAGGGCGCACAAAGTGGTCGCTTCTTCGCTTCCCCGCAGGTCAGTCGACAGCCGTACACTTTGACTGCCCTAATCAATGGCGCACAAAGTGGCCGCTTCTTCGCGTCCCGCCAGCCAGCCGTACATTGCGACTGCTCTAATCAAGGGCGCACAAAGTGGCCACTTCTTCGCTTCCCGCCAGCCAGCCGCCCACCGCGGCCACCCATCTAGGGCGGACAAAGCAGCCCTCGCGCGGAACAGTGTGCGTGAGAACCACTTAATCAATTTACTTAAGGTTTCCACTGTTACATTCTGTCACTTCTCGCTATGACTTTAGGCTATAAATCATAACGCTAGGTCATCGGAGCTGTGAGCAAAAAGTCCCGCGAAGCGAAGCCGAGGGCAAGAGCTAGTATAATATATACTCTCTTCATGCCCATATATTTCTCCCAAGTACAGTCTCCGGTCCTTGAAATGAAATGAAATGAAATGAAAATATACTTTATTGCACAAAAAGTGACAAAAGGCGGACTTAAAGCCTAAGGGCATTATCTGCCAGTCATACCTGGGATTGTGAGTAGGGTAGATGGGTAGTGCTGAAAATTAAATGAGAGATTTTTGAAGAGTAGAAAAATAAACAATAAAACAGATAATAGTAATAACATACAACTAAATACATTCGTCCTTCAAGAGGGACATAAACGGGCACCCGTCAGTTAGTGTCTAACGACCTAGTATGACGCGCGTTCAATAAAAACAAAATATAATAAACGAAACTTAAATTAGTGTTCTTCAATGTATTCAAACTATTTTTCCGACGGTACTGCGTACATAGACGTACTGGCCTCGGGAACAACCTATTCGTCCGATGTCGAGCACAACACGCCACGCTCTAGACTCGGTGACGCCTCGCTATTGAGACTGCGACCGAGTCGCTAAACCACCGTGTCGAAACGCAAACGTAACCTGAATCTCTATGGAAAAGATCGTGAATCAAGAATATATAGAACAAGAACGTTCTAGACGAAGAAGGTGATGGAGAATATGACTTCTTTGTCTAGACGATGAAGGTTGTTATTGTAACAAAATTAAAGAATATTAATAACAAACAATATTTGTATTGCTTAGTTAATAATTCGCAGAAGATTTTTGTTACGATTTTAAACTTCGATTATTATTAAACTATCGATTAAAAATCCAGATTCCTGGCATGGCACCTAGTACAAGCAATCATTTTGATGGATATGCTAACGTAACTATTTTAGACTTTCAGCAACGGGTTTCACTAATACAAAACAGAATCCTTAGCCAACCTGACAATAGCAAAAGGTAAAAATAATTAAACATGAAAAACAAACGCCACATTACCAAAGTAGATCTAGACCTACGTCTAGACAAGGATGAGAATATTAAATTGTGTCATTGGAAGTCTGCCCCAAGGACGAATATACGTATTATGGAGTTGTATTTTTGGAATATAATACTATTAAATATGTAGGTATTTAGATTTTGCCCCATAGCACACATGTAGAGAACTGTGTATGTACCCAGTACAGTGTGGGGCCGGTACTTAAAAAAAGAATAGCCCACTGCATCTCTCCCCGGGCATGTCGTAAAAGGCCACTAAGGGATAAGGACAAGGTGACTTGCTAAAGGGCGACAGGATACCACCTCTCACCTGAGCACGGTCCTTCCACCGAGTCGTGCAGCATGTGGGTCTTCGTGCCTTACTTGCTGTTTGATAGTTATCTTGTCCTAAACATTGCTTAACGTGATGATCGGTATTATGCCGTAATTTACAAGAGTACTTGCAGCACAACACCGATTACTCTACTTACCCCGATGGTCGGGATACAGCGTGTGGTATGTATGTATTATGCAGAAAATATTACGTAAGCGTTTAGCATATCTGGAGAATAATTGGCGAAGTAATGTATGAATATTAACATAGCAAACAGTAAAAAAATGCGCCATCAAATCCGCTTGAAATGCCTCTGTAAATAGGTCCTGTTTTCCGTCCAGTTCAGTGTAGCCGGCACGACCGAAGGGAGACGCTGACGTGGCACCTAGTTCACCAAGGTGTTATGGGCTGACATCACGGATGTAGTAGGTGATGTAGGCAACAGTGTCAGTTTCCATAAAAAAATATATATGTCTCCTTGCGAATAGAGAATATGCCAAAAGTACCTATGCATTAAAAAATAATTACACGAAATCGATAAAAATAGGATATACATACCAATGGATTACACGAAGAAATAGAAACAACAATATTATAAAGCAAATTTCCATCACAAATATAGCATAGATAGAAAACAAATTTTAAAGTCAACGAAAAGATCTGATAGCATCCTAGCATCCTTCTGGTTTGGGCAGACACTGAGAAATCGTGTAAATTAGTTTCAACATAGATAGTACAATTTGAAATGCTGAATGCACAGAAAGTGTAGTACACCGCTGTAGTACAACCTATCACTTGGTCTAATAAACTGATCAAACGTTTATATGCAGAATGAAGAAAATATCATTTAAAGCAAGAACAGAATCCAGAACAATGGCTGCTAGCTATTGAAATGTTACGAATAGAATGAGCATAGAACAGAGATGACATGAAAAAGATATGAACTGCATTGAATGAACTGAACTGAATTGTTGAATGAACAGACAATGGAAATGACACTGCAATAGATCTACCTGTATGGGCTTGAAAGGAAATATTTAAGACCATTTGCTATATGGAGTTAAGAATCAAATGGAAAAATAAATAAAGTAGGTTGATGCATTAGCAATTATGTTTTAAGAAAATTTCCATTGACCTGGATATGAAAACATATTTTCTAAATAAAACAATATTACAATAAAGCAACCTTAAACTATAAAGAACTCTAAAGAAATCTAAAGAAAAATAATTTATTTGAAATTGTTTTATTATACTTATTTGATAAATCGCCACAGTAAATACGAAATTCCATCAATAGCCAAGATATTTTTTAACACTACTTTCTAAAAACACATGCGATGATTTAAATAGCATGCCCGCCCGCCCGCAATTTCACGTTAGACCAAAACAAACCAACAAATTGAAGACAGAAGACAGTGTGCCGCCATGAAGCGTTCGATTGGTACGTACAAGAGTGTGTGTGATGCACACACAAACAGCTAGGCTGTATCGACCGGGCGCGCGGGGCGGGGCGCAGTGTACATTCGCAGCACTACAGCCTTTTCTCACATTCCTGAAAACCTTATATCCAACCTCATTTGCCATACAACTTGACTTGAAATTTTAAGTTCAAAACAATTTATTTGTACCTCATTTGTTACTAGATGTAGGAAAATGTGAAGAGACTAAATGCCACGAAGCTATTTTCGTTACAACGAGGGACAAAGGTCGCTTTGAAGGCACGAAAGTAGGCTGTATGGGCGGTGAAGCTCCCCAGTTTACGGCGCGGAGTGCCCCAGGGCGCACGTCTGGGCCCACAATTTTTTTACCGCACGATTTTCAGTGTGATCTATGTAGGAACTATTTCATAACCACAATTCTGCCAATCCTATGGCGTAGTGGCCAGTGAGGTAATCTAATATGCAGGAGTGTGTGACCTAGCCTGGCTGTTGTTGTGATAAGCGTAAGGTTTCCATCTATTTTGGTTAGAAATGTGTGAGAGATATTTTTGGTACTGTTCACTGCAAATGTTAAAACCGATGTTTTAAATTTTACCAATATTATGTTAAGTTTCCATGTTACATTCCAATATTATTCAATAACATAATGTTGACTATTATATTTATTACACCATTTTATTTGGTTGAATTTAGTCATGCTATTAATTGCTGCAATATGCAAATGTAATATTTGTTTCAATTCAATCATTTAAATAACACGCCTCAGGCAAAACATTCTTCAGGATCTTCATTCAGGTAGGTCAGGTCAGCCAAAAGATATCTGAAACTATACATACATATAATCGAGTTGCGCAAATGAAAGTAGATACCTACCCTTTTACATCGCCGCGTTACAGCTTCATAGCAAAAAAAAAAACTAGTTATTCTCTACATTTTTGGTAGGTACAATCTCAATTCTTCATATACGCAGTGGTAAGAGCAACCTGTGTAAGAATGTGAAGTAGATTGAATCCAAAGTAATGAAATAGTAGGAATTTCAATATAATTTAATGAGAAGCGATAGAAAATGCGCACTATGACGTATTGAGTTCGCACGCGATCTTCCTAGTAGACTGCAAAAGGATAGTTTGGCTAGAGTAAGATTATGTAATAAAATGTAGCTGATGTGAAGGCGGTCTCGTCGCGTGAGAAAAACGATTTTGTGTTACAGAAATGCTTCATTAGTTTATTACACACCAGCAATGTACATAATATAGCAATTTCACAGAGAATAAACAACTATAGTGCGCAGATAAGGAGTTATCGCAGTAAGTGATCTTTACATTGAGGAAATTTATTTTGGAATTATAAAAAAAAAACTAACGCAAAATCATTTGCATAAAATTTTTATGTATGACTGCAACACTGGTTTTATCAGAAGTTCAAATTTTATACAGAGATTATGCAAACATTTTTTTTTTCATATTTGGGGTACATATTACGTTTGTATTAGTAATAAATTGTTGGTTTACAGTTTTAAATACTTACGAGTAGGTATAGCTCCCGGCGGCAAATAATGCGTGTCGACCTCTAGAAAGAGACCATCCGGTTGTAGAGCGACAGGGACGACGCTCTACAACCGGATTGTCTCTTTCTAAAACTCTATGTTCATTTAACTTACTGCCGGGTACTGTACAGCATTTGGTCGTTTTAGTGTAGAGAAAGTTTTAAATTTCACTTCGAAATAATCATGAGACTGCCCTACATGTTTGTTGGTATTCAATTTGCACACAGAGCAGCGTGGCGGCCGTGTGATGCCTAAGCCCGGGTAGGTGGAAAGACGACCTAAAAAAGTTAGTCCGGGAGCGGAAGCTCGCGTGCTTGAGGCGTTGGTGGCGTGCCTTAAGAGAGGCCCATGTCTAGCAGTATACTGATGCGGGCTGACGATGATGAAGATATTTGGTTCTTGATGCACGATAGTGCACAGGGGTTGAATAAAATGGAAAATTAATCAATATGCCTAGTAAATATACAAGGTGTTGCAACCCCAACCGTAAAACCCGAAAGGGGGTGATTCTGTACGTGAAATAGAACAACTTTTGTTCTACGACTTTTTAATTTGAAGAAAAAAATTTTTTTTTCTCCATACATTTTGAGAATAGGTAGATAGTTAAAATTTGTATGAAAAAAAAAATTCTTTTGTCTCAAAAAAATGTTTTTTTGCCAGAGAAGAGAAGTTGTTTAGTTTCACATATAGAATAACCCCCTTACGTCGGTTAAAAATATTACGGGGGCAACTCCAACAACGTGTATTTAGAATATGGATATGGATATACCCTATACCCATTCTCATGTACAAATAGAATATTGGATTATTCGCACATAGAATATTGGATTATTCGACAGACTAGCGAGAAAAAAATTTCTTCGCCCTCAAAAAACTCAGCCGAAAATTTTCCATGTGTTATTTGTGCTTATTTGTACCGGCGTAAAGTTCAGTTTAGCTTGAAATATATCACACATCAAATCAACATTACCAGAGAACAAAACAATGCAGTTCATCCTTTTATGGCTTTCCGCTGAGTTTAGATGACGAAGACTATACATAGTGGGAATTTCGAACATTATTACATTGCGATTCTGTAGTAACATTTACATATAGAAAAAAATCTCTTTGTATAGAAAAGGTTTTATTTGAAATAAAAACCGCCTTCAAAAGTGTATGAAATAAAAAAATCTAACCCTAGAGTTGAAGGCGGTCGGTTATTTTCGCTTGCTTTAGCACCGCCTTCAACTCTTCACAACCGACTACATTAATAGCAAAAAATTAATAAAAAAACTATGAAATAAAAAACTATTTAAAAAAAATATAAAAACCGTCTTCAAAAATTTATGAAATAAAAAAATCTAACCCTAGAGTTCAAGACGGTGCTAAAGCAAGCAAAAATGATGCATGAAAGAAAACACCGCCTTCAAGTCTAGGGTTCGATTTTTTTTTTTATTAATAAATTTTTGAAGGCGGTTTTTATATTTTATTAAAATAGTTTTTTAGTAATTTTTTGCTATTAATGTACTCGGCGGAATCGCTCGGCCTTCGGCCTCGCGATTCCGCCTCGCTTTCCAATCCGATCTTGACCAAATTGAAATAGGACCACACGGGAAGCACCAGCTTTCAAATAAATAATTTTCAAAATCGGTTCACCCAGTTGAAAGTTCTGAGGTAACAAACATAGAAGAAAAAAAATACAGTCGAATTGAGAATCTGCTCCTTTTTTTGAAGTCGGTTAAAAACCGTGTCCCACACTGGCGGCCGTGGACAGGAAAACGGAGTGTGGGAACGGGTGGTCTTCCCACACTCCGTTTTCATGTTGGGACGAAGACATCAAGTAAGTCGGTGGAAAGCAGTCGTTACGTACTGCTGAAGGCCGGCAGGACTGGAGGAAGATTGGAGAGACGTATGTCCAGCAGTGGACGCATATACGCTGACTGACTGACTCTTAGTTTTAAAATCTAATGATTATCCGAAATATCGGTACGGAATGCCAAATATTTTTTTATGTTATCCGTTATGTATGAGTGGCTGAGTAGGAAGGGCCAAACCAAAGCACATGCTCCGACCAGCCAATATCACCTCCGAGAAGGTAGGTGCCACACCGGAGACTTCCCTGGATTGCTGGCTATACTGGACTAGAGGAGAACACAACCGAGGCTGCTATGCGACCATCTTACATCCAGTACGGTGGTATCAACACAGTCGGCTACAATTTGGGCCTACCACCTAGTAAGGGGCATGTAATAATTTTACTGCAAATAATTACGTACAGTGAACGGCAGTAAATAATGTACCTACATCGGGCTTTAGAAAGAGACAATCCGGTTGTAGAGCGTCGTCCCTGTCGCACAGAGACGTGCGTGTTCGTGCGACAGAGACAACGCTCTACAACCGGATTGTCTCTTTTTAAAAGCCGATGCGTATCATTTACTGTCTCGTACAGTACTGAATTCGCCTATAAGCTTTAGTTAAATTCTGATGATACTGTATTCAAGGTGTTCGTGTTCGGTGTCCGTGTTCCAACAAATTAAATTGAAACGCACTCTGGGGAAAGTTCCGCTAATCATAGAATTTAATTTGAAAATACCTTAAACGACGACGTAATTTGTAAATAATTACTTCTGTTGTAAACATAGTAATAAAGGTTGGCTTGAATAAATAAATAAAAAGGCCTTTGCCTACAGCTTTAATAATTTTCATGTTTTAAATTGTGTGAACAATAATAATTCTTGTTGCATATAATTATTATATATTATATTAAAACTGAAAAACTATAATATATTTTACATACATACATACATACATAACACACGCTGTATCCCGACAATCAGGGTAAGCAGAGTAATCGGTGTTGTGCTATAAGGACTCTGGCAAATTACAGAACAACACCGACCACCACGTTTAGCACAGTATACGGACAAGACAACTATCAAGCAGCAAGTAAGGCACGAAGAACCCACCTGCTGCATGACTAGGTGGAAGGACTGCGCCAAGGTGAGAAGTGGCTAGCCTGTCGCCCTTTAGCGCAGTATCTTGTCCTTATCCCTTAGTCGCCTCTTACGACATGCACGGGGAGAGATGCAGTGGGGCTATTCTTTTTAAGTACCTGCCCCACACGGCCGACATTTTATAAAGATACAATATTATATTCATACTAGGTTTCGTTTGGTATGGTTTCTGAATTATGCATAACAGTTAGTTAATAATATACTAACTCGGGCTTTTTATTTTTCAATACACTATTTTAAAAGACTCAACCGATCAGACATAAATAATTGAAAAGTCTTGATAAAAGTGTCGCTTCCAAGATTTTAACATTCAAAGAAAAGTATCCTTGAAGCACAGCATTTTATTTGTTCCTTAAACCAATAGAAAACTTCAGCTTTGCCAGAAATCCTCGTAAATTCTATCCAAGCTTCGTGAGTTTGCGTTTCTATCAATATAGGTATATCTATGCATGTCCTAGTATATCTCTACTATTATAAAACTCTAACCATATCTGTATGTATACAGTATGTCTGTCTGTTAGTTTATAACGAGTAAACTCGAAACTGGCTGAACCGATTTACAGATTTAGTAGATGTTAGTAATGAAATCTTGTATATGACGGGATAGTTATCTGATAGACAAACTAACATCACGATATCTCTCTAAGGGACTGAGCAGTGAACGAAAACCTTGAGCGAGGTGCCGAAAAAGTACGATCTCTGATTTATGCCTAATCATAACATAACTTCATACATACTGACATTGCCGTGAGCAGAATCTAGTCTCGTCTCTACTATTATAAGGCCCACTTGCACCAACACGAATTTAAGATATAAACCAGTTTAACTCGTTAAGCTAGCACCCGTTGACTGTGGGAACCGCGTTTAAATCCATAACTCGCTACTTAACTCTAAACTCGTGTTGGTGCAAGTGGGGCTTAGTCAACCACTCTGCTTAAACATAGCTTATAAACCTTAAACCTTAAGCGGCGGGTGGCCGAGTGGTTTGGGCATCGGCTTCTCATGCGAGAGGTCCGCGGTTCGAATCCGGTCGGCGTGTACCAATGAGTTTTTTCTGACGAAAAGATTTACGTGCATACCTGTCGCTTCACCGTTCGGTACCGGTCTAAAACTGTAGGTCCCTTTCCTTGCCCCTTAATAGGTGGTAGGCTCAAATTGTAGCCGTCTGGGTTGGTACCACCGTACTGTATGTAAGATGGCCGCATAGTAGCCTCAGTTGTGTTCTCCTCTAGTCCAGTATAGCCAGTAATCCAGGGAAGTCTCCAGTATGGCACTTACCTTCTCGGAGGTGATATTGGCTGGTCGGAGGATGTGCTTTGGCCCCTCCGACTCAGCCACCCATACCGGATTACATAAAAAAAAAAATTAAAAAAAAAACTCAAACTGACAAAGCCGCGGGCGGAGCTACGGATAAAATCTAGTACGATATAGATAGGTTTATCTATAGCTGTGGTCGTATATCTCCAATATTTCCTTCATCTTGTCCGCCGACAGACCGTTTGGCGCCACGCTTCGTAGGATGACACGAAAAAATTATTTTCGTGTATTTGTCCATGGAGATAGGATGAAGTATATTTAAGAATTAGACTGCTGTGACTAAAGAACGAACTGATATTAAGACGAGACGGAAGTTAACTTTCTCCATACAAAATCGTCTTTCGCTATTTATGTTTTAACCCCCGTAAGCCTTATCCGATTTTACAATTATTTTGTTGTAATAAGGGCAGTAGAATCTACCTTTCTGTCATTTTATTTTTTGAGTATCTAAAGTGATGACTGATGACTCAATAAAGCTTAGAGAACTTCATGACATTAAAAAATAAAAAATTCCAATATTTTCGGTCGAAATACAAATTTTTAGCTCCGGTGTTGCAGGTATATTTCATCTAACCAAAAAAATTACAGGAACGTAAATTGGACTGTCCTTAAGACAAGAAAAAAAAATCGGATAAGGTTTAATAATTAGGTGGTTGTCTCCACGGATCCCGGGATCAGATTGAATTGGAAACTCATCACGCCGATTTGTATCCACTGATACCGGGATCCGTTTCCATTGAAAAACTAAATTAATGTTTTTACACACTGATCCCGGTATGAAAGACAATATTGTATGGAGAAAGTTAACTTCCATCTCGTCTTAAAAATAAGTGTTCAACCTGCAATCTTAATACACGTTATCAAAGGTTTTATTTCATGTTTCAATCCAGTCCAACATGTTAGCAGACATAAAGTAATTTGTCTCCACACTGTGGTGTCCGGGGTCGGGTGCCCAAACCAATTAATTAGCACCTGTTAAAATCTAAAGGCCGTGAAAATAAATACATAGAAGGGGTATAGACTTATGGAGCAGGAAAACATATTTAATTTTTTTCAACGGCCCATTCGACGCTTTTGGACGTATTTTTAACCGACTTCCCAGAAGGAGGAGGTTCTCAATTCTACTGTATGTTTTTTTTTATGTTTGTTTATATGTATGCCTTCAACTCTAGGGTTAGATTTTTTTTTATTTCATACATTTTTGAAGGCGATTTTTATATTTTGTAAATATTTTTTTTTATAAATTAAAATAATGTCTTTGAAAGGCTTTGAAAAATAATATTATCTAATTGTATGCCAAATTTTAACTCGATACGACTAACCGTTTAGAAATTATGACCCTGAGACAGACAGCCGAAAAACAGACGCACTGGCCATACCATTAAGATATAGGTTTCACCTCGTTGAGGTAAGGAACTTAAAAATGCCACAAAGACGAATAAATTACGGATGCCTATATTTCTATATCTGTCATACGTTGTTCAGGCATTTTTTGTGTGCTGCAAATGATGTGCACGCAGACCAAATGTTGATAACAAGGTAAAAAGAATGCACTACAATGCCGCTTCTGAATAATTATTTCCATGCACACATTTCATTTGTTCAGGTGTTGATATATGTTTCAATTATAATTAGAACTCGGGCACACTCTTATGTTCATTGCTTACTAGCTACATATTACAATATTTCACGAAAAATACAAATCCTGCATCGATCAGTATTCATACAAATCCTGCATCGATCAGATTTCGCATTCTATGAAGGGTCTATCGGCTATAGGGTGGCATAACTACTCGAGATTGGAGAGTCCGACATCCCGGAATATGTCGGATTACATTAGTAAAAACCAAACCTATATTAAATAACATAAAATAAAAACCTATTATAATAAACTAACAAGCAATAGGTGATAAATTAAACTATCTTAAAACATGTAAATCTAAACCTAAAAAAATCTATAAATAAATAATGTAAGCTGTCCAGGGACAGGAATAGGTTAAACTGTTTTTAACCGACTTCAAAAAAAGGATAAGGTGAACTGATTTTGAAAATTCTTTTTTTATTTGAAATCTGGTGCTTCCCGCGTGATCCCATTTTAATTTGGCCAAGATTGGAAAGCGAGGCGGATTCCGCCGAGCACATTAATAGCAAAAAATTACTAAAAAAACTGTGAAACAAAAAAAACTATTTAAAAAAATATAAAAACCGCCTTCAAAAATGTTTGAAATAAAAAAAAATCGAACCCTAGAGTTGAAGGCGGTGCTAAAGCAAGCAAAAATGATGTATGAAAGAAAACATGAGTGGATGATATCCTTTATGATTTGTGTAGCCTTCTTTAGCACCGCCTTCAACTCTAGGGTTGGATTTTTTTTATTTCATACATTTTTGAAGGCGGTTTTTATATTTTTTTTAATAGTTTTTAGAGTCCCGTTAGAGACATATTTTGCGAATAGCTTATATAAAGTACACAAAGAAGAGAAGAATAGAGCCTGCCTTTCATACTCCCTTCGACCTGTAGCAGACCTGTAGAGAAGCCTTAATTAGAGTCTGGCCATCATTATTCATTTTCAATACTCATCTTTATTAGTTGGTTCGTTAATATGGCAGCCCATATTTTTAAATGGAAGCACAATTTTCTCGTCAGTTTATGTCAATTAATTACACTAGACACATCTTCATAATTTAAAGGATAGTTTCCGTTTCTGAAATATCCCAGATATGTATATGTTTTTTGTATTTTGTTATGTTGTGTTTATATTTTTCAAGACTCTGTGCTCAGTGAGAATTGTTTTTTTTTTAATTGACCGCATATGACCATGAATCCTCACTTGACACTGGCCAAAATGTCATAAAGATACAATCGCCAAAAAAAAGATAGTTGTTAGTTGTTCATGATATAAAATTACATACCTATGTAAGTAACACGTAACATGATAGGGGTAGAAACAATTAAAGTGGAACCACTGGGTCGCGGCTGCTTTGTGAGTAGAGCACGGTCATTGGGGAGGGGGAGAGGGATAGTATAAATAGAGAGAGAGTGGAGAGAATGTTAGAGTACGCGGGACGTAACTTGGCCTCTGTGCGAGCGGGACAGCGTTATACAAACGATCGCATGCGTATAACGCCGTCCCTCTCGCACAGAGGCCAAGTTACGTGCCGCACGCTATACGCGAGACACTTGGCGCCGTCAGCGTGGATTGTTGAACCGACGACGCCCAAAAGCATTCGGTTTAGAACGGGGGCTGCGAATGCCGTGTCGGCGGCGGCGTGTCAGATGCCTGTTTACGCTACTCTTGAAAGATCCTTCAGTGTAAGATCTAAGTCATACACTGAAGGAAACGCAAATTTGCTATTAAACCAAGTCTACCGCGAGCGAAGCCGCGGGCAAAAGCTACTAGGTATATAAAAATATAAATAAAAAAAAATTGTTAATAATAAATATTTAATTAATTACATAAACAAATAAATAAATCAATAAACCACTGCTCTACCTGTCACGCCATGCCTCATGTTCATGACGTATGAGCGTGTTAGCGCAAAACACCAGAACCGCGGAATCGATTGCGATGCGGTTTTCATTTCCTAGACATACAAAGGTACGTGTACTTAGTGTTACTGTACTGTAGCGCTAACAAAGAATTAATAAGAATAGACCAAGCATCAGTTCGTCGAGCAAAGACGAATTTAAAAATATAATGTCTAACTCGGTGACACCTGTGGAACTCGATATCATCAATATCATATCATCATCAATACTAATAATAAATCTGTAAGGGAAGGTAATGGAATAAGTTACATTGTTTTATGAGATACTGCGTTTTTTTTTTATGGTAACTGACACGGATGGCTACATCACCTACAACATCTGTGGTGTCAGCCCATAACACCGGGTGAACTTGGTGCCACATCAGTGCTTCCCTTCGGTCGTGCCGGCTACACTGAACTGGACGGAAAACACAAACTATTTACATAGCCGTTTCGACCGACCTTTCATTCAGTGCGGTGGTACCAACCCGGGCGGGTTAAACCCTACCACCTAGTAATATAAGAAGGGAGTCATATCCCTTAGCCGCCTTTTACGACATATACGGGGAGAGATGCAGTGGGGTTATTCTTTTAAAGTACCGGCCCCACACGGTACAAGACTCTATGTATGATACTAAAACTAAAGTGACGATTTTTAGAAATATTTTCTGTATGTATGTATGTATGTTCCTCCATAACTCTCAAACCGATCATCCGAATTCGATGAAACTTAGTACAAGCATATTTTACTATACAGGACACTGGATAGGCTGAATAAAATTCCGTTCCTGTTACGCTAAGATGTGGCTCTCATACAAATCGAATTGTTCCGCGCGCCGAAATAAAGGTACGGTAGCGGGCTTACTTACTTTCTTCTTTTTAAACGAATTTCACGCGAGCGAAGCCGCGGGCAAAATCTAGTCAGCTCTAAAGCAAAGAAAGTGTTATATACTACTAGCTATCTATTCAAATATAAAATGGTGCGTAACATTGTAGATTGGGATAGAGCTGCAGATATTTTGGACAATGTAATAGTTGCGGCAAAACAAATATTTTTATTACGAAAAGCAATGGCTTGTCAGACAGTCAAACCATTGCTGTAGTTATTATTTAGGTGTTTCGTTATTTTCGAATACATGATTATTTTGGTAAACACATACCACAAAAATATTGCATGGATACTGAACCCTCGGTGCGCTTCACTTTTTCAATGTTTTATTATTTATCGTTATATCCGCCAAAAATAATACATATTCTGTGAAAATTTCAACCGGCCAGCTATAACGGTTCCAAAGATACAGCCATTGGGCGGACGGACGGACAGACAGACAGACGGCGTAGGCTTAGTAATAGGCTTCCGTGTGCATAAGGAACCCTAAAAAAGACTGAACACAGCCTGTCGAATCTGGTACATATTCCCTGCATTCAGCGTAATAGCAGTTCTAGGCTTTGAAATTGTTTGCCTGTAAAATAAAACAGGTTAATGGGGCGTTTGCACTTAGATTAATTCAAACTCATTTTTATTTTAGTTCGTACTAATTGTAATGCAGTAGACATGGAAGTAGTTTTTGTACTCTGTGCGAATATAGGACCTTTATTAGGTTATTGTGCGGAACCACAATGTATGCACTCAGAATACAAGTAAGTACATAACACTCTCTAACTATGAACGGATTGGTTGCAGTAAATATGAACTACAGAATTCTACTAGGTAAGTATAAATTTAGTATTAATATTAACTATCGGAAAAATAGAGTAGGTAGTAGGCGAAGGTAGTAGGTATTACCTACTTACTTAGTTATACTAAATAATTTATGAACGTATGAAATAGGATCATTTTTGTTGAAGGTAATTTCAAATAATCTGCACTGATAATAAAACGCTCAAGTGCTCGTCGAGGATCCCCGTATCCATAAATCATATCATCGTATTTATTTACTAATAGTCTAAATTATACGCAGCTCGATCTTCGGCCTAACCTTCGCTGCGTATTGTATGACTACATCCAGCTCAGTCTTCGGCCTCGCCACTATTTTGAAAGTTCTACAAACTATTCGATTTTATGTAACGACTCTGCTTGCTTCTCGATATGGGACAATTGGCACTGTTTATCAGCATTTTCAGAGCCATTTCTGGTAGGGCTCTCACAATGTTACAGTTCTCTCTATAGTGTTACAGTTCTCTCTACAGTACCGACCGAGGTAAATACAAGCGCCGCACATATGTAATATGATTGATGACTCCCTGGTCTGACTTATTTATAGGCAGTTATTGATGTCCATGTGAGATATGATCGCGAATATAAAGTAATCTGAACTCTATGTACATTTTGACTAATGGATTGATTGCTGTATGAAATTTAGATTTGGGGATTATCTTTACGGGGTTGTTGGGTCTTGGTAACAAAATTTACTGAAGAAATTCTTCAATGCTGTCGGACGTTTAATGTTGTGACATGAAATACTCAAGCAAGTTGCCTTATTGTTAAATAAAATATGAATCCTCAAAATTGATTAAATAATTTTCTGTAAAAATAAACACACATCTTGCGTATTTCAAAGGAAGTAATAAAAAAAAATTATGTGGGAAAATTTCTATGTAGAACAGAATTTAATGACGAAATTTCTCGTGAAATATTCAACGAATGAAGTGGATTTTCCAAAATGTGTTTTATTGTTGGCCAACATTTTACTAAGTCGGCAACCTACCTATTATATTATAATCCAGTGTCAATAGCGTCTCATTATTTCCTATTGCTTATATGCAAGATATTAATGAAACTCTTAGTTATAAAAAAAAAAAATCTAAGTTAAATCAATGTTATAAGTTGGTAAAATAATAAAAAATATATATATATTTTTTTTTTTTATGGAAACTGACACGGTTGGCTACATCATCTACAACATCCGTGATGTCAGCCCATAACACCTGGTGAACTTGGTGCCACGTCAGTGCTTCCCTTCAGTCGTGCATTTTTTTATTAAATATTTATTGTTTATATGGTTTAAATGACCGTGGATGTTAAACTTTGTTGTTCTACCTAATCCTTATTAGTAGGTATTAATTAATTATCCTTTATTTTTTATTATTTATTTATTATTAATTAATAATTAATCCTTATGAGTTGGTGCAATGTTGTGCAGTTTCTTCACTAGTGTTATCTAGTACACCTCGGGTTCGCTGAATAAAATACACACATTAGTGCTATATTTTCAGAGATGTTTTTATCTCACCTCGGAGAATCGGGTTAAAGTAGTAAAACCATCAAAAAATGCATCGCTTCTTCTCCACATCATTTCAGGAACTGAAGTGTGACTTTGAAATAAAATGTAAATTCGACAGATGAACAAAATGTGACCTAACCGACATTTTGCCCGGATCAATAGAAGAAGTGGTATATTCGGCGCGGCCTCGCGCCTCGTCCAACGCTGCCAACTGTATGGAGCACGTCCGCTTACTGCACGAAATATCGACATTAGTGATTTTGGTCCAAAAATTGATTCTAATAAGAAACTTATTTCAGGAAACATTGAAATCCTTAGATTATCACTAAGATTTTCGAGTTGTAGGTTATCCCATGAGAATTAAAAATTAATATCTTTTGAGTCATTTTTTTTTCACATATGAATTGTATCACACATGATTCGTAACTGGTAAGCTTTCAAGGAAATTTAATTTCATTCATTCTACATTCTCGCACTTAGTTCTTATTAGTGGGTTTTTGAGCAGGTGCAATGTTATTACATTTTTTCACTAGTGGAATCTAGTACCTATATATTCTCGGATTCGCTGGAAAACATATACATTTTAGTACTATATTTTCGGTAACCGAGGTTTTAACATGTTAAGGTGTTTCATTAGTCATGTCATTAACTTCGGGAGGGTTACATACACACTCAAATAAACACTTTACGTAGGTAAGAAAAAATACATATGTTTATAGGAGCATTTTTTCTCCTAACAAAAAAATTAAATCAAATAAGTAGCTGTAAAAACCAATCATAGTGACCTTGTGACTTACTTACAACAAACAGCTGTGCTGCGTTTGAACATAGTACGGTCATTGACCCCGTACAATGCAAGTTACCCACTGTTACACACAGGTTAATGTTTAGGTAGCAAACATGTTTTGTTAAATTTCTCGAAAAGTAATACTATAAACATATAATTTTTTTTGTGTAACGTGTTTATTTGAGTGTGTATGTAACCCTCCCGAAGTTAATGACATGACTAACGAAATACCTTATATTTGGTTCGATTTTAACATGAATGGAGTCACGAGCGTAAAAATTCTAGTATGATTATTAGGTAAGTCACGTAGAATGTTTACCATTCGCAAAATACATTTTATAATATATATTTCCGTCACAGAAGGCAAGAAACGCTCAACAACATCAAGTTCAATGTGGTCTAGATTTAAAACATCTGGATCGCATTTCGCGTCGGTACCTAACTCGGCTACCATGTCGGCTTGACCTTGGTTTTATTCCTTGATTCCCAAGCCCACGGAGAGACTCTATCAATCGATTATCTTATTCTATTTTATAGGTATTAACATGGTCGGTGCTCTGGTGAATTGGCTTCCCTCATCCATTCTGCCCCCAGCCATATCCGTAGATATCTTTTACAGTATTTCATGTAAATGTACATGATGTAAATGTACACAGTATCGGCACAATTTCGCACATTCGCTGTTCTGTGGAATGAAATTATCTCACGGCTCTGTCTACCCATCCGTACGCAAAGTCGAGGCGCGATGGTAAAATTTACCATCGCATTTAATGCGTACTTTGAAGATGTTTAATTGGACTAAGGAATTTATGAAATGAAATGAAATTAAAATATACTTTATTGCCTAAGGGCATTATCTGCCAGTCCCACCTGGGATTGTGAGTAGGGGTAGATGGGTAGTGCGGAATATTGAACGAGAGATTTTTTTTTATTTAAGAGGTTAAAAATAAACAATAAAACATAGATAACACCTGGCACCTGTCAGGCCGCCATGGCATTCGCAACCCCCTCATACGACCGAATGTCCATGGGCGTCGTTAGACACCTTATGGGTGGTTCGGCGCCATATGTCGCGTTGTCAATAAAAAAAAAAGATAATAGTAATAACATACAACTAAATACATTTATATAATCTTAGGTATGAAATTATATTAACATCTCTAAAATAACTGGGGCTCCTCATTATAATCGATGAACCCAAAAAAAATGTTTTAAACATAAGAAACATTTTTAGGGTTCCGTATCCGTACGGAACCTTATTACTAAACCTACGCCGTCCGTATGTATGTATGTTTCTCTGTTTTACCTTTTAAAGGGCAGTATGTTTTGAACCGTTATAGGTAGCCGGTTAAAATTGATTTGAAAAAAAAGTTGAAAAGTATTACTTTTTTTCCACTTTCTTTGCTCTACCGTAAAAACGGTAATTAATACATGCAATCATTTATTCAAACTTGGTGTAAAAATAAATAAAAACATATCAATTTGGTGGTGGTAAAGAAAACTTTTTATGGTTCTTTTTTTTATTTGTTTAAATTCCTGCATACATATTGATCGTGACCGATTAGACGAACGTTAAGACGAAGAGATCTAATATTGAAACATTTTTCAATTAGGTGTTCACAGGTATTCATATATTATTACATACATTGAAGTGCAACCTTCATCATGCTCGACCTGTAGTGTGAATCCCAACAAGCGGTGGCCGTTCTCACTCGTTAACTGACTATTTTCACCCTTGAATAAAATATGGCGAGGCCGTCATTTAGGTCTCCGAGGTCTGTAAGCTTCAAAACGTAAATAGACAAAGAATTCAAAGTATAGAAACATTGCCATACATTGCACACAATATACTTCCCTACGCCAAAACGCGACCGTTATAAAAGTGAGATGGCGTCTGTCGGTAATGACAACTATTGAATGCCCCATTCAGGCTTCATCTGGACCTGCAATTTTCGATTTACTACCCTACCAAAACTTTTAGACCAATGGCATTAGTGTTAGTTAGTGAGTTAGTGTGCGTGAACGCCACTGCGGTGCTCGGCACACTAACTAATAGATGCACTCAGCGCGTTCACTTGTACATATTATCACTAACACTAATGCCATTGGTCTACAAGTTTTGGTAGCGTTATACCTTAAGTTTCGACTTAGTATGATCGCAATTTGAAGAGATGAATGACAGTGTGTGATTTTAAACGCGACTGTACCGCCTGTTCCGAGGTTTGCCTATATGGCGAAATCTTCTATTTAAATAAAAATTTAATGCTGTCCGGTGGTAAACGCATCACTTGAGCCAGCCGTTCGCTTTTTTTTTATTTTTTTTATAGGCTACCGGCACGGGTGGCTGTGCCCAAAAGTTCAAAGAACGATTAAGACGATTAACAGCCAATAACCCCACTCCTCGCGAAACCACGCTCAGAGAGGCGCCATGCCAGCTACAAGGCGGACAAAGAGGTTGTTGTCTAATTTATTAACACGCCTTTTGAAGATTCCCAGGTTATAGGTGGTGGGGAACACACTCGCCGGAAGACCGTTCCATATTTTCGCCGTACGACATAGGAACGATTTCGAAAAGCGATGCGTTCTCAGAAGTTGTGTGTCAACAACATATGGATGTTCCGAGCGAGTCCGGCGGGTGTGACGAATACGGATCGGGGCAGGAGGGATGAGGGAGGCCAGTTCTTCGGAACATCGGCAATGGACGCTGGACCGATAGGCTAATTTTTGTTTTAATGTTCGCAATAGTCCGAATAAGGTTTTTATGGAAAGAACAATTGAAAAAATTGCCGTGAGCGGGAGCCGCGGGCTCAGCTAGTAAACTATTTTTTTTTTTTAAGTAAGCAAGTCTAAAAAATATAAAAAAGTAAAAATTTTAGACTTTTTTTCGAATAAAAATGTACACTGAGGGAAGCTATGGGCAAAAATAAAATAATTCTAAATTCACACAATTTTTACGAGAAGGGGCGTGATACTAGGCCGCAAGTGTGACTGCAGCAGACAATATTTGTAATGTAGTGTATAGTGTAATAAAATAATCAAACCCGAATTTTAGCTTACACTACAAATTTCCGTGCGAGATGCACCCAAATGCAACCTGAAAAAAATTGTGTATCGCTATCTTGCTTGCACCCGTATAATTTGCACCGTGCAAGCAGTTGGAACACTACACATGTAGTTGAAGGTCTTGCTGTCAGGTCAGACTATTTGCATGAAGTTTTGTATAAATAGAGTCTTAAGATAACTTAAGACATTCTTTGGCCTAAGTGGATAGTATGTATTCATTTATTTAAATTATCTAATTTAAAAAAACGTCGACTTCATACATTTCCTTGAGCTTTATTTTGCTATAAGCTTAGATTGAATCTATACGCTTATTCTATGTCGTTCAGAGTCTCATATTATAAATAATTGATTATCTTTAACACAATATAATATGTACATGCATAATTTTCATGTTGGGATTGTATTGTATCCTATACGAAGACAGGATAACATAGTATATAGTTTCACGTACAGGTTTTTCGCGAGCAGAAAGCCAGTCTGACAAATCTGCGATGATGTAAAGCCACGTTCTCACGGGGCGATTTTATTCGCCCAACTTAAATACGTTTTGTTGAACGACAGAATGTTGATTCCCTGTTGGCGATCAAGTCGGTTCATTTCCATGACGTGTGCACTACTTTTTTGGCACTTTAGAATGAATGTCCGGTCGGTTCGATTATCGGTTCAAGCGTGAGAACGCAAATTAGTTCGCGATTTTACGGGTTCAAATAAAAATTTTACGACTGACTAACCTCGTGAAAACGCGGCATAAGAGATACAGATGGGAAACATATACGAGAGCACTGGGTACTTGTCTATGACAGTATGCCATATACTACACAATTTTAGTGTACTAAAAGTTAGCGCTAACTAATCCTAATAAAAAGATAGAATAGAATATGCTTTATTGATTTCCAATACAACGATTTTACAAAAGGCTGACTTATTACCTAAGGCAATCTCTGTCAGTCAACCTAACTTATATGAAAACTTATTATAAGGGTAGCAAAACAGAGAAGAAGAATGACACAAACTTAATACTACATATATATATCACACACGCTAAATCCCGACAATCGGGGTAGAGTAATCGGTGTTGTGCTGCAAGAACTCTGGTCAATTACAGCACAACACCAACCACCACGTTTCGCAAAGTATTCGAACAAGATTCAATCGATCAAGAAGCAAGTAAGGCACGGAGACCCACCTGCTGCATGACTCGGTGGAAGTACCGTGCCAAGGTGACAGGTGGCGAGCCTGTCGCCCTTTAGCTCGGTATCTTGTCCTTATCCCTTTGTCGCCTTTTACGACATGCATGGGGAGAGATGCAGTGGGGATATTCTTTTTAAGTACCGGCCCCACACGGTTTAGTACCTGCCCCACACGGTTTAACAAACTAACAAAACAATAAAATTAAGTGAACAAGAGGCCGGGCATATAATGGCAAAAACCCCTCATGCTTAAACAAACATAAAATTAATCAATACTCCAGAATTATTCCGCAATGCATTATATCGATCCGTTGCAGAACAGCGCTGCCTCGCCGATAAATTGCATTTCCCTCGCTCGTCATTAATCAGAAGAACTCGAGCTAAGGCTAACTTTATCGGCACAACCTGAAAACTTAATTAAAGAAAATCTGAGTGTCTTGGCAGTGCAGCCAAATTTGTTATGGAACCCTCTTGATTTCATACGAAATTGTCTTGAGTTTGGCAAAAATTATGAAACCATTTACCTTTGCAAACCTTTACCCTGTGCCCATAAGAGGGGTTTTTTATGGATAGCGCGACATCTGGCATCGTTTCACCTACAAATATGTTTTGCAGTGGGGCTAAGTTGACTATAAAAAAAATACATATTTGAAAGCCTGCGCACTGAGTGGGCTGTGGGCTAATTTAGAGTTTCACAGTGGTCACTGGGACCGCGGGCTGATATGACTATGAAAGAAAAAAATATATATTTCATAGTGGCCATTTAAGCCCGCGGGCTAAATGGGATGTGGGCTGAGTTGACCAAAGACTCAGGTTTACCTATAATGTTTTTTAAAACCTAATTTGCCAAGAGGGTAGATAGATAGATAGAAATACTTTATTGCCCCAAAAAAACATTTTACAGAAACAAACGATAAGTAATTTACATGAGGGGCAAAGGCGGACTTATCCCTTACAGGGATTTCTCCCAGTCAACCTTTCAGTCGTAGGTAGGAAGGTCAGAGGGTATTCATATAGGTACAAAAAAATCTCTCACAAATTTCAATCACTTTCAGTTTAAACCCGACATTAAACATAGACATGACGTCACCGCTGGCAGAATAGACTTTGTGAACCCATTACGTCCTCGCCGAACCTTTAAACATGTTACTAAAGACTGAGTGGACGGCCGGGGAGCGGTAGACGCGATGCAGCCCAGCTGAGCTGCGCTAGCGATATGGTCGGCCCGCGCCGGACCACGCCACCATGGCCGACGAAGACGCGCCTGCACCGACCTTCGCGCAGAAGCTCCTCTTCTACACGACGGCCACCTTCATACTGCTGGCCATCTTCAGCCTGTTCGCCTTCCTCTTCCTCGTGCCGTTCGTTATAGACCCGGCGTTCACGACAATCTTCATGCAGTTCGACCCGGTGGGGGCGCTGTGCGTCACCGCATCCATCGAGACCCTACACGGCGCGAGCAACTGCTCCTGGGCCTCATGCCGAGAAGGCTGCACCAAGGATCTCTTCGAGTGCACCCAGATCCGAGTCAACTACAAACTCGGCTACAGTAACGCGAGCGACCCCGGCGATGATACGCTCCAGCGCAGGGCGCGCGCCCTTCGCGACTATGACTACGAGAGCTACCAGGCCTCGGCCGATCTGGAGTACCCCGATCTCCCGGAGGGTGCCGAGCTGCCCGAAGCGCTCCCGACCGGCCTGCAGGGCAACGATTCCGAGTGGTACTTCACGGGAGCGCGTCTCTATCCCAACGTCAAGGGATGCGGCTACCCGCCCATCCTGAACTGCACCATCTTCCTCGGCAAGTACCGGACGATCGGGACGAACTTCACCTGCTACTACAGCAAGGTGGATCCTGGGCTCGTGATGTCAGATCTGGACATGTGGCAGAATACGCTCAATCTGGTGTACGCGATGGCGATCCCGATACCATCGTTCGTGATATCGGTGATATACTTGACGATCGCATACTTCAAGATATACAAGGATGAGGAGACGCCCGAGGAGGCGCCGTTGCAGGGTGATGCGGAGGCGATGGGCAACTCGGAGTTCTGCGAGGACGGCGAGAAGCCGACCACGCCCGGGTCGGACACGTTCCGGGAAGACTTGGCCTCGTTCGGCCACCAGCTGAAGCTGCAGCTCGCCAACGAGACGCCTTTGGATGGCTTCGAGTCGCACAGTCCGCCCATATCCAACTCCGCCTCGCTCTCTGGGTAAGTTTGTTTTATTTATATTAATTTTAAGATATGAACTAAACGGACACTGTACTTACCTAAAACTGAACAACTTTTCACACTTTTTTATCTGAACTTGAAAATTTGAATTTTTGAGAACTCGCAATGAAAACATTTTTTTACATTAATAACTTTTCTTTTACTTTTACTCTAACCCCATAAATATTCATAAACTATTTGAATATGAACAGACTGAATATTTTCATCACAAAGAAAACACTTTTAGTGTTAATATGATAAGTTTCAGGTACAGCAGTCTTAGCCACCTACTCGTTTTCATTTACTTGCATAATTACTTACATAATTCCAGGTATTTAATTCAACTAACGTCCTTCTAGAACTGAAGCTAACCATATCACTCTTGAATAAAATATTAATTCCCGCACTACTTTCACCCGTTCCTGAGGCAATGCGCCTCAAACCGAAACGTGCCCTTTCATTGAAAAATTTAAGGAAACATCGCTTTCGACATCTGGAAACAGAAGGAAAATTGGCCACTCACTACACGTAGCCTCATGAAATTTTAACCCTTTGAGATTCCAGTATGCCCTACGATAGCCGAGTGCGTACCTCATGTGTAGCCGGAACACGGACTTGGAATAGGATTGGGGGAGGCACAGTAAAATTCGCGAAATCTCTACTAATAAAAGAGGCAATGCCTGTCTGTGACGAGTTGACTCGAAAACGGTTGAACCGATTAACTTGTACTTTTCACAAATATAATTCGATACATTTTTGGGTGTTTATGCTACACATAGCATGACACTATTTTGTAAATAGAGGCATAGCAGAAGTTGGCAATTGCACTGCTTTATTCTAGAAAAAATAATTTTGTAATTAAATCACTCCTTCAAAGAACACTTCAAGGAGGAATACTTATTACTTACACCTTCTTGAGACTTTACGATTACTGATATGAAATCAGGAAAAAAGGGGCTTAGATTGTATCAGTAAATTATTTCAACGTCGTCGAATCGAGATGCTCTTGTCAAAACTAACGAAAATATCCGACCAAATGTCCGCATCGTCACAGATTCGGCATCGTCACGCCACGCATCCAGTACGCATCGTTCGCATTCAGCTCGTTCGCATGCATCGTCTGCAGTACCCTAATCACGAGATTTAACATACTACGCTACGCACGCTACGCCGTGTTCTCCGCATCATTTTGTATGGAGAAACGGAGCAGCGCCTCTAGTGATAGATTTGCGAACTTCGTTTCTCCATACAAAATGATGCGGAGAACACGGCGTAGCGTAGTAGGTTAAATCTCGTTATTAGGGTACAGTACGCTTCGTACGCATCCAGTACGCGTCGTACGCAACGGATCGATCGAACATTATTTGTATGGTTTGCCATATTATAAGTGTGTCAGTTACCTCACTGTCGCTCACGACGGAGTGCTGGCATAAGACCGCGGCTTTCACGAATTAATCAATCAATCAAATGGCGGTTGTGTCGACAATCCCTTTGATCAGATCAGCCCGATGCTTGCGATGCGTACGGTGCGGATCTGAGGACGCTTATCTTTATACCCCTCTTCGGAATTTCCTATTTAAAATCCGCCCCTTCAGCGCTATGTATTATACCATAATAATTTTGGTTTACACACTTTATTTTCACCATTACATTTCCGTTTCTGGAATGTCGACTATGGCCACTTGATACTCGTAAAATCCGAAATGTAAGACGTCTTCTGCGTCAAAACTTTAAAATTCCGATTCCGTTTATTTACATCAACCCTCGTTAATTCAATGTTTATTCAAATCTGAAGGAGAATTTGCATAGTAACGTTTACATAGTATGTCAAAGGAAAATGTCAAGAAAAAAAAACTGCCCAAGCGTGAACATTAGTGTTCTTAAATTTAGAATAGTTAAATAAATATTTGTTTAAGAGTAGGTAACCCGAGCTATTTAATTGAAGTATAAAGAATATTAAACGTTCGATCTATAAGTACAATTTTATTTATTATTTATAAATTTAGGTATTTATTGTTATTTTAAATTTATTTTTAGGTCATTAGTTAATATTCTGACGGTTAGACGGACTTTTAAAATAATAACTTTATGCCATACATTTCCTTCAAGATGTTAACTTAATAATAAATCATATAAAACATTTATCATACTGCTAAATTTATCCTCATTTTTATAATAACTTAAAACATTTCTTATAAATCGGTCCAGTAGTGAACGAGAAAATCGCGAACAAAACATACATTATGTGCATTCGTACGCCCCGAACAACGAAACCCCTTTTTAAGTCGATTAAAAATATATCAGGTTAGTGAAAGAATAAAAAATATTAGACGAGTTATCCACTCTCCGAGCAGGTGCAAAGTCATTAAAGTGTGTGAAAGACAAAATCACAAATGCATGCTTATCTCTGTCGAATTTGTGACACAAAAAATTTTACACGCCGTGTAACGAGCTATCCCATGCAAAATGAGTGCATTGGTTATTATGATTGATTGGGGACAAAATAAATTGACTGCAATATATAACCTATAACAACAACATTCAAATATAAACATTATATTAAATTCTTTTAGTGTACCATGGATATTAATATTATTGTTATTTGGCTTACCATGGTTGAAATTAGCGGTCAATTTGGCCGACGTTTCGGATCATGGCGCTTGCAGTCCATCCTCAGGGCGACAGGGCTGCGGTAGGGTCCGCAGTTGACAGAACACTGTGTAAAGCTTCCTTTTTTGGGTGGTGGTAGACACTATTAAAAGAGGAAGTAATAGTGTGGTGGTTTTATTAAATTAGCTTGACTTGAGAAGGCTAGGTCCTGTGTTCGGACGCTGCGCAGAATAGCCAGATGGTTTGTGGAAGAGGGGAACAAACTGGCCTTAAGCGAGCGGTTGCAGAGTTAGTGTGGAACCCGCTCCAGCGGGTAGGGGAGCAGAGGCGGCTGCAGGCGGAGGTGGTGTGCAAGCGTCTGCAGAGTAGCGGGTGCAGATGAGTAGCGTGCATGCGAGCCAGCAGGGAAGAGTGCGTGCGACAGCCGCGTGCCGATAGTAGGAAGTAGGCGACCAACTCCAGTCGGACGACGGCCGCAAACGTCGAGCGGCTGCGAAGATTGTAGCTAAAGTTGTGGGTAGGAACCAATTCGGCTTGGGCTGCGTTCCGCACCTCCGCCGAGGAGTAGAATGTTCTGACGGTGTCCTCCTGCTGCTGCTGGTGCACACTGTCAGACCTGCCACTCTTCAGGGGGGCGAGCGCGGGATTCCATACCGGAGGCAGCCTGTCAGTAGTAGGAGTCTTCTCTGTTGAAGTTGGCATGCTTCGAGATCTCGATGGATTCTCTGATGGATTCTCTCGACCTCAGATCTCGAATTCACTGATCTGAGCTCTCGACAGTGTGGACATCTGCCGAACATGGAAACAAAATGTGAACATTCACAGTCACAGTCTATAAATTTGTCGCAACCTTTTTCTATAGTATATCTATAGTATGGTATTTTAAACATAATCCTCACTATTATACTTTCCGAGATATAGAATTTTTTTTAAGCTTATAAATGAGGAATCCTTTGCCGGTAAGCATATCCTTTCGGACTGGGACAACCTGGATAGTAAAGTTATGTAACTAAACTATGCAGAGATTCGGGGCTCTAATTCCCAGACTGGGAATTCCTGTGTTGTGAGAGTTAAATACTCGTATGTCAGCCACGGTAACTCGGTGGTGCGGTCGGTCGACTGTCGGTCGGATCGTAAGCACACCTGGGCGCGGTCAGTGGATGGATGGGTGACCGCTCGACCGTTGGAGGTTAACCGTGGTTCGGATTTCATGTAAAACTGTAGGTCCATCCTTTCTTACCTTACTAGGTGGTAGAGTTTAACCCGCCCCCGGTTGATAACACCGCACCGAATGAAAGGTAAATAGTTCGTTTTTTCCGTTCAGTACAGTGTAGCCAGCACGACGTGTAGTTCACGAAGGTGTTATGGGCTGACATCGCGGATGTAGTAGGTGATGTAGCCAACCGTGTCAGTTTCCATAAAAAAAAAATACATTTAAATACCTACCAGTTCTATTATTTTTATTGTTTTGTCCAGAGCATTCTCCGGCTCGCTACATTCGCACAGCCATTCGAAGAAAGTGAAGGAAGAAAGATGGCATGATATATTATTCACGGGTACGTCGTCATTGCGGGTTGCTTTCATGTGGAGTTTGAAAGGGCGCATCAGGCTCATGTAAAGTGAATGCTTAATGACGGTCTGGCAAAGCATTCTAAAGGATAGAAGTGCTCTTGGCATACATTGGCATTATGTACCATTTACTTAATGCTCAACAGATGCACACAATTTGAGACGGCTTTTAACTAGCGTGTTGATAATGATAGGAGAATTAAAATTAAATGCTACTTATGACAACTTCTTCTCCTGTCTTGATATATTTCATGTATCACTCAGCCATCTCAAAAGGTCAGCGATCGAAACAGTAAATGATGAAACATATGTTAAAGCGGGCAAATGAGAATTGTGTGAGGGTAGGTTGGGTTGGTTTTCTTGCTAGGTACATGGTAGGTATGTACTTCTTATCAATGTATCTCCTATGGTTAAGTAATTGGTTGATTTTCGTGTGTTGGTATTAGTTAGTTTTTGATGTTTTCTTTCTTTTAGGTTAATTTATTAATCATGAACGCACTTAATACGGATAACTTTATGTAGAAAACTTTATTGGTCTCTGTGTAATTAATGTTAGTACTTACTCCTTTTTACGATGACTGTATGTTTTCCTAATAAAATAAAATAAAAAAAATAAAAAATCATAAAATAAATAAAGGCTATATTGTCATGCATTGGGGACAATTCTGTTATTCCTCGACATATTTTGAAGTGAAAACTTCTTTAGCGGCGCTTGGCACTTTTTAGGTTTGTAAAAAATTTTAAACTCGCGTCAGATCTCGAAAAGCGTCAGATTTATTTTTATTATTTAAAATGTAACCTTAAGTCATTGCATTAAGGGTTAAGTTACGAGTGGCTCGGGATCAATTCTGTTCGTCTCTCAGTGACAGTAAAGCCAAAAGCGAATGAAGGGAATCCGATATTCGTTTGGTCGTTTATGTGATTTCGTGGCTCAATGGTAAGAGTGTACAAGACGATTTGTATTTTTTGACCATGGGTTCGATTCCTCAAAATTTTTTTTGTTTTTTTTTCTTTTGTATTCTTTTTTTAACAATGTTACGGTGTTAAATTTTTTTTAGGGTGTTTAGTTTTTTTTATAACCACCTAAGAATTATTTTCGAAAATACAAAAAGTTTTCACTTCTGCCGGCACTCCCGGAGTGCAACTGGGGCTTTTTTTTTTATGGAAACTGACACGGTTGGCTACATCACCTACAACATCCGTGATGTTAGCCCATAACACCGGATGAACTTGATGCCACGTCAGTGCTTCCCTTCGGTCGTGCCGGCTACACTGAACTGGACGGAAAAAACAAACTATTTACATAGCCGTTTCGACCGACCTTTCATTCAGTGCGGTGGTACCAACCGGGCGGGTTAAACCCTACCACCTAGTAATATAAGAAGGGAGTCATATCCCTTAGTCGCCTATTACGACATACCTACACGGGGAGAGATGCAGTGAGACTATTATTTTAAAAATACCGGCCCCACACCGTACAAAAAACTACAAATGCACACAATTTCAGACGACACGATTGTATGAAAACCGGCCAAGTGCGAGTCGGTCTCGCGCACCGAGGTTTCCGTGCCAACACGTAATTAGCCAGTTTTTAACCCCGACGCAAAAAAAGAGGGGTGTATGTGTGTATGGATGTGTCTGTATGTGGCATCGTAGCTCGCAAAGGGATGGAACGATTTGGATGCGGGTTTTTTATTAGAAAGCTGGTTTGACCGGGATGGTTCTGGGCTATGTTTGTAATCAAGTAATTAAGTAATAAAAAAAATTGTTATCTTAAAAATTGGACCGATTTGCATGGGTTTAAAAAAAAAAAAGCTTAAAATAAAAGTTAAATTACAAATAAAAAAAAACCCCGACCCTTTAAAAGTCAAAAACAATTTCCGTTTACTTACTTAAAGGAAACTCAGAGCTGAGCGGGTATTTACTTAGCGGTCCTCCGGTGCGCGAGTTCGACTCGCACTTGGCCGGTTTTTACTATAGAGAAAAAACAAGAAAACTTTAAAAAGACAATTTTCTTTTTTAGATCCCCTTAATTTTTATTTATTGATATATTTTATATTATTATTTTAGGATATCCGTCACACATATTTTGTGAAAATTTCAACCAGATACCTATTACGGCTGAAAAGACGAACAGACGGCGTAGTCTAAGCCTACGCCTTCTGTCCGTCTGATAGGGTCCCGTACTCGCGGAACCCAAAAACCGGCCAAGTGCGAGTCGGGCTCGCGCAGAGGTTTCCGCACTACAAAAAAACATTGAAAAAAACATGTTTCTTGTATGAGAACCCCACAAAATGTTTTAATTTTAATTTTTTTAATTATTTGTTGTTATATCCGCCATAATAACACATATTCTGTGAAAATTTCAACCAGATACCTATTACGGCTGAAAAGACGAACAGACGGCGTAGTCTAAGCCTACGCCTTCTGTCCGTCTGATAGGGTCCCGTACTCGCGGAACCCAAAAACCGGCCAAGTGCGAGTCGGACTCGCGCAGAGGTTTCCGCACTACAAAAAAACATTGAAAAAAACATGTTTCTTGTATGGGAACCCCTCAAAATGTTTTAATTTTATTTTTTTTTATTATTTGTTGTTATATCCGCCATAATAACACATATTCTGTGAAAATTTCAACCAGATACCTATTACGGCTGAAAAGACGAACAGACGGCGTAGTCTAAGCCTACGCCTTCTGTCCGTCTGATAGGGTCCCGTACTCGCGGAACCCAAAAACCGGCCAAGTGCGAGTCGGACTCGCGCAGAGGTTTCCGCACTACAAAAAAACATTGAAAAAAACATGTTTCTTGTATGGGAACCCCACAAAATGTTTTAATTTTAAATTTTTTTATTATTTGTTGTTATATCCGCCATAATAACACATATTCTGTGAAAATTTCAACGGGCTACCTATTACGGTTCAAGAGATACAGCTCTCGGACAGACGGACGGACGGACGGACATACAGACGGCGTAGGCTTAGTAATAGGCTTCCGTACGAGATACGGAAACCTAAAAATTACCATACCACGTATCACATCTATTATAGACTTACTTATATTTAATTATCTCATCCATCTGCAAAAAACACCTGGGAATAGGTACACCATAAACTCATAAATTAATGATCACACACATTCAGGAACCACTCACCTGTCGTCATGATCACAATCATCATTATCATCAGTCCGTATCGGTCCCTACTGGACATAGTCCTCTCCCAAGGGAGTCTTCCGCTCTTCTCATCCATCCACTCACGGCTACCTTTTTTAGGTCGCCTACATATCATTGGTCGTAAAGGTCATTAATTTCAAGTAATTATATATTTTGACCTCAACAGGACCAAGTCGTCGTTCGTGAATGCCTAAAGGTCCAAAACCAACATAATTACGACATGAGGTACGTTCCTATAACCACAGCATGCGCGATTTAAGGCCCTGCGATACCTATATTTTAGATGAATTGCTTAAATTTTAATTTATTTCATAAAATTTTATTATGTTATTTGATAAGTAGCCTAAGTTTTTAAGTTATTTCGGAAAGTAATTAATTATGTTAAATAAGTTTTTATTTAGTTTGCCTTTATTATGGTAACGGGGTACTTACACACACAGTTTCGTTTCTTTTTTAACGAAAAATATTTAATAAATCAGTGGTCTATAAGCCCCGTCACGTAACTTGGCCTCTGTGCGAGCGGGACAGCGTTATACCAACGATCGCATGCGTATAAAGTCGTCCCTCTCGCACAGAGGCCAAGTTACGTGCCGGGGCGTATACTTGTTTATTAAAAAAAATATTACTTAGTGGGCATTTTTTTATGTTTTCGTATACTTTACAAAATTAATTAAAGTTTGAGCAATTCGGACGCCACGACGATTTTCTCAAACTTTTCAGCAGAGAAACTTTCCATCGCAAAAAAAAACTCAATTTTCTTTGTTTATGTGGTGAGATTTTGTGGTTTCTTTTCTGAAATGGAAGAAAATCTGTCCTCGCGTGAAGCTTCACTTACCGGCCTTTGCTTCGCTTTATGCACTCTTAAAGATATACCTATATACACTCCTTTACATTAACATCGTACATACACAGATTACAAATTCTGCACGAACCAGCCAAATTATGCATTATAATAATACAATATTACAATTAAAAAAATGTACAGCTTGAAGGAGGCCCAATCTATGAGAATACGTCGTTCGAATACTTCGTTCGAATACATCGTTCGAATACTTCGTTCGAATACTTCGTTCGAATACTTCGTTCGAATACTTCGTTCGAATACTGGCTTGATGGCTTCGCATGCACTAAATGCTGTTATTAATTTTCAATGACTTTTAGAGGAAAAAACTAAATTATATATTTAAAAAAAATATTCTTGAAATTGGTTGACTATAAAAGCAGTCTTTTGTGTGTTTACCAATAAATTATGAGTACTTATCACTTCTCTATGGGCCGTTATCACCACCTCCGTTTTAAGTATCGGCTAACAGTTAACCGACAGGTTTAATAGTGACATATTTTCTCATACAGTTGACAGGAGTTAACCGACAGCTTCATTTTAGTCGAAGGTGATGAAATCGGTCCTATGTTTTCTTTCTACATTTCTGTGTTATAAGATGCAACGTTTATTGTCATATAACTCAAGAACCGCTGATACAATTTGTATATAGTTTGTTACTATTTAAAGCTTGCACTTTTCTAAAATATTTAACTTATATTGTGGAGAGTTGTGAGAGTAGTAAAACGTGAAATATCTAGGTAAAATGTGAAATCCTGGACATAGGTTATGTATGATCTACTAACATGATACCTGTGCATTACATAGTACCTAAGTTGTTCCAACAAGATGTTAAAGGTTGATATCACGGGTGTAGCCAAGGCCTTCTTGTAATGCTCAGTTTTTCTGCGGCCCTTTATTGACATATGTCATACCCTCCGTTCCGTATGATTGACATATGTCATACCTTCTGATCGTGGATGTGATGTGTCATGCGTATTTTTTCCTGTTCCAGATGACACGAGTTCGAGGAAGGCTGCTATGGCTACAGAAGGCATTATGGCTAAACTTTTATACCCAACAGTGTAGTGAACACTACACTACATACAAGATACAACTTATATTCCACGTCATTCGCCATTCGCTTGTGTTGCGCGGACGCAAGTTTCAAGCGTTTGTGAGCTTCAAGAAAGCACTATGTATGTATCTATGTATGCGTATACACTTACATTTTGAGAAAATTGCCTGTTAATGTTTTAGAAAAATAACGCAGCACATTTAACCAAATGTTGATAGCATTATTCTCAGTTATGTGTTATTTCATTACGAATCTAAGTGGACGGAGGGAGAAGTTTTTGTCATAGAAATACAATTTGCTTATCTAAAGAAAATAATTTGACACTGGAAAATATGTAATAGCACAGACAAAATGATTGTTAGAACACTGGTTAAAATCCGAGGAAAAAAAACATTGAAACAACATAAGGATTCGAAAGATATATAAATACGATTGTATATATAAAATACCTATACATATGCAGAGTACTATTTGCTTATATCGAAACGATACAAAAAGGGGCAATAAAAAATATATTAAACAAAGTTGATTTTTTTTTTCAAATTTATGAAAACATCGGTCCTCGCATCGATAATAATATACAATAACTAGGTGTAAATAGAAATATATTTGATCATTTTTTTTTTCAAATCATAAGTCATAGGCTTGTGTGTTATAGATACAATTATTATATTACCTATTATTAATAATACATTTTTCAGTCAATGCATGTTTTGCAACTATCAGAGTTTCTTTATACAAATTATGCTAATAAAAAACACGATAAATTGTGATTTCTATATATAAATATCAATTTATTTTATTTCAGATGATTATGATTTGAATGCGATTTTATTTTTAACTTTATTTTTATTTTTTTTTATACCAAAAAAATTGGGAATGTTGGAAAGAAGGTAATATATAAAAAAAAACTCATACTGAAATATGGAGATGTGTCCGCACAGAAAGCAGTATCTAATATCCATGGTGCCGAAGGATAAGGTATCGATCATTCCGTCCCAAGCACCGTCAACTTATTAAAAATTTATCGGCACCACCGTTCGGTGGCCGTTTTTGACCGTTGTACTCCAAAATAGAATTTACTGAAACTTTAATGTAACGACGTATTGATCGATCGTTACCAGCTAGCGTGTGTTTTGTACATGTGTACACTCACATGTAGATTTATGTTACATGTTTCTTCTGTATACATTATTCTGGTAATCTGGTAGGTAGTACCTACGGTAAACCCGCGTCTTCATCGATTTCCATCATTTATGCGAATATTGTTTTGTGAAATTAAATCTTGCTTAAGAATAGAAAGAAAATTATTGAAATGTAGGTGACTTGTTTAAAATAATCGTATGTTATTTGCGTCGTAAAAGCAATAAAAATGTGGGTAAAAACCGTACGTAATATCATCCTACGCTTTATCTTAATTTGATTGTAGAAGAAATTAATGAGAATTATCTAGTAACGAGAATTGTTTACAATTATTTTGTCAATATTCAAATAGGTAGGCATTATTTGATAAAAAAAATATGTTTTATTTTATTTAAATAATTTTGTAAGAAGAGATAACTTTTTTTTTCATTCTGTATTTCAAGCATTTTCGTGACAAAGGCCAAAATATGGGAGAATTATTTATTTATGTACCAAGAAGAAGAAAAAAGGAGTAGAAATCGCAGAAAATAATAAATTTTATAAAAAGTGCAAACAAAATTGTCTTGCACCTATTAAAATAGGTAACTTGACAAAAATGTATTGATGGTTGTAGTAAATTTAAAATATTTATAAAATACTATGTAATTATTAGATTTTATCAATGCGATATTTTCATCAAAGAATATAAATATTCTACAATAAAAACAATGATAAAGAACAGATTTATATTGCCGCATACCTTAACATCTTTCGGTGCAAAGAATACAAGCTCAGAGCTTGTATTCTTTGCTACAGCGAATTTGTTTGGTATCTCACAAGTTTGTTTTACTTATTGTATTGTTGTTAGTTCTTTTCGTCTAGATAGGCTAGAATATACATACAATTGTTAAACATTAATCCCAAGTGAGCGAGCATTTGTATTTAAAAGCTTTTTAAAATTGTAAGCACAAAATAATGTGAGTTTGTACCAGAAGAGTACCTAGGTACTCGTATAGGCGTATATGTAACATTGTTTGTGTTTGATAATGTCGATCTGTCTTGGAGTGTTATTAGATTTTTCTGTAACGTAAATAATATATTTCAAATTAGATTGAAGTAAAATGTATTCATTAATTATATTATTTGTTCAGTAATTTACTCGTACGTTTTGATTTAATTGTAAGGATAATATTAAATTGTATTTTTCACAAATTCATTATAAAATCCATTCATTCGTCAAATTCGGTATTGCAAAGATTTTTCGTTCTGAGAAATTAGGAGAAAATGATATAAAATGAAATATAATATTCACAATTAACTACAAAAATACAAGGGACTTTAGTTAAATAGTAATTATTAATTTTAATAGTCAATTATCGGAATTATAGAACGATTGAATTAGTTCCATAATTATCTGTAATGAAGAAGAACATTATACTTTCCGATAATGATGAAGGAAATTAATTATTTATAATTTAAATTAAATATTAAGCACAAAAATAAGAAAATATATCGAATTTATTGTTTAAATAAAGATTAAGTTAAATTTATTTCCACTTTTAAAATAACATTTTCAATTTTAGAGTGAGTGACAAATGCGTCATATTATGTATACTTAAGTGTTTTAAGTTAAAAAAAACCGGCCACGTGCGAGTCGAACTCGCGCACCGAGGGTTCCGTATCGCCATGTCATGTTCAACACTGCTTCATACTGTTTTCGGTAGATGGCGCGCATACACTTTTTAGTTTCTTGTATGGAGGCCCCCGTAAATTTTTTACTTTTTCTTATTTTTATTATTTGTTGTTATATCGGCCATAATAACACATATTCTGTGAAAATTTCAAAGGGCCTCCTATTACTGTTCAAGAGATACAGCCCTCGGACAGACGGACGGACAGACAGACAGACAGACGGCGTAGGCTTAGTAATAGGGTCCCGTACCGGATACGGAACCCTAAAACACAAAGCATTAGAATACAAGTGTGTCGGAGACATATTTATTTAGTTATCATTATTACTAATACTCCATTTATTTACACATATATTTACAATACTAATACTAAATTATTTATATACTCATAAATACAAATAATAATTTGTGATTCGTTATCGTGTTGGAAAGGTCAAAATGTTGTGGGCAGTGAGTTTTAGAGAAGTGAACAAAATATAATTAGTTTATTTAATAATATGGCAGCTTGTTTCAAATCGCATTGTTGCTTTGTGTATGGGAATTGTAAAAAAGTGAGAAAATCGATTTATGGACGTTTTTGACTGAAAGTTGATGTAATTTTTAATACCTATATTACTAAAAAACTTACGAAATGAGTAATAAAATAACGCATAACGCATAAAATTGCCTTCCAGGCGGAACGATAACATACAGAACGTATCTACGCACCTTACTAAATATGTATTTAAACCAATAAATGTAATTCGTCATGATCATCATCACCCTACATTTTAGTGGCCGTAAAAATATAAGTTCGCCAGTGACAATAGTTTTATCCGAATTTCCATCAAAACTATAATAAAATTGTAGAAATACTTTTAATTATTATTTTGAAAAAAATTTGTTTCAATATATTGTGAGAATATAATTTCTATTAGACAAAACAGATTACAAATTAAACTCAATAAAAATAATTGTAGGTAATAATTTGAAATTATATAATTACTTATGTGTGTTTATATGAAAATAAATAATTTATGTTTATAATATTATAATATTTAGTATGGGCAATAAGAAAAGGTTTATCGTTCCGTGCGGAAACTTAATTAGATACGAAGGCTTGAACTGTTGTGTGTGTGCTAAGCGCAAGTGCGATTTTAGTTGCACCTATTAAATCAAACTTAATTGACGAGTCGCCCCTACCTTGTAAGTAAGTATATTATTGTGTGTTTTTCATTAATTTTGGAACTGTTGCCTTATGACTGTTTTGTATATAAAATTATAAAAATCTTTAGTAGAAATACACACTAATTGGCTTTAACGAACTGCGTGTTTTATTTTTATTACAACCTGCATCACACAAAGTATAATACAATTAAATATTTAAGTATCTATAAAAGTTTTAATTCCATTTTCATTAGATCGTTTTCCGCTTGTAATCTATAAATTATATTCTTCATTAACGTTTTGAAATATTTTATTATTTATATTTTAATCATGTTCGTTGCCATCTAATATACATAAGATGCTAGTAGCGAAATTACATAAGATATTATTAGTTATCTACCTACTCTATCATTATTTTTTGCAAGTCGAACCAAAATATTATTTACGTACCAAATTATTAAATATACGTCTAAAATTCATGTTGAGAAAATTTACATTAAATTTTTTCACAAATCTCACTCCTAAATATTTTTCTCCATTTTCCGTATCGAAAGTGCTCGCTGGCTGCGGCAGACATAATAAAATATTTATAACCACCTTATCCACTCTCAGTGCTAGTGTACGAACACCCACACACGCACAACACACGCTCCCACACCCTCACACCCACACCACACACCGATCTACTTTTGATTGATGTTATTTGCACTTGTGTGTGAGGCATGGAAATAAATATCTAAAAGAAGCATTGTTCAGCAGTGGTCGGTGTTGTGTTTCACCCGAGTTCTTGCCGGGCAATACCGAATACCTCTGCTGCTTACCCAGAGTTTCGAAATACGGTGTTTTGATATTTTGTATATCTTCGCAGCCACTCGTCGCATCTTCACACACATTTTGTTGCCTTGAGTACCCACCCGCTTCTCAAAATCGTGTCATTGTCGCTCGCTAGGGTGTAGAACGAATGGACTTCCGGCGAGTGTGTCTCGTGTGTGTCCCGCTGTCCCCAGCGAGGGCAAAAATGACCCGCTTACGCAAACATAACCAAACGGTAAATGTAAAAAACATACTATTGATGCGACTACCTCCAGCACCGAGCATGACCTCCAGCGCCATCTGTCAACTCCTAGCGCCGACACAATGAAGGTACCCCAAAACTACTATTTTATACCATACCATACCAAGAAAACCTTTTTTTATTGCTTCCGAACTGGGTGGCTCTGCCCGAGGTCGAACACTCAGGCGGAGCCAATTTCACCGCCGAGGAGGTGCCAGTCCGGCTTGGAGGTGGACTAATGTCGTTGGTTGAAGATCCGTGGATTGTAGGAGTGGGGAAAGATATTCCGTGGGAGACCGTTCCACACCTTTGCAGTGCGGCACACTACTAAAACTAACTAAATTAACTAACTAAAACTAGTAAAAATACCAATAAGTTATTTTTCTACAAAATTCTGTAGGCGTCCCGCTCTGATGGAAAAGATAAATGGTGAAAGTTCGAAAATCTCAATTTTACAAATACACACCTTTGAATATTTTAATTCTATGGGTTTTACATTAAAGGTAGTACCCGAAAGGGGGTGATTCTACACCTCAAACTGAACAAATTTTGTTATGCGCATTTGTATTATGAGATTTGTTTTTTTCTCTCACTTTCTTCATACAAAAATTCCGAAATTTTTTAAACTTTTTTACATATAAAAAAAGTTAAAAGGTTAAGATTTTTTTTTAGTTTAACATACCAACAGAGTAATAATGGTAAAAAGGTAAAAGGTGTGGAACGAATAGCCCCACTGCATCTCTCCCCGTGTATTTCGTAAAAGGCGACTAAGGGATATGACTCCCTTCTTATATCACTAGGTGGTAGGGTTCAACCCGCCCGGGTTGGTACCACCGCACTGAATGAAAGGTCGGTCGAAACGGCTATGTAAATAGTTTGTGTTTTCCGTCCAGTTCAGTGTAGCCGGCACGACCGAAGGGAAGCACTGACGTGGCACCAAGTTCACCCGGTGTTATGGGCTGATATCACGGATGTTGTAGGTGATGTAGCAAACCGTGTCAGTTTCCATAAAAAAAAAAAAAAAACGAGCTCCCAGGTATCTTTCCTCACTCCTACAATCCACGGATCTTCAAATCGCGGATTAATAGGCTTTCCCCAGCAACATTAGTCCACCTCCAAGCCGGACTGGCACCTCCTCGGTGGTGAAATTAGCTGCGCTTGAGACTTCGACCTCGGGTAGAGCCACCCAATCGGGAAGCAATTTAAAAAAATCTCTATGTGACAATGCCACTTCTGGACATTTAGTTACACGCTGTGAGTTTGTGTGTGTGTGAGATGTGTGTGTATTTGTGTGATTGAGACCGAAGCTGTTGGGGGGGGGGGGGGGGGGGGGGGGGGTTGTGTTACTAAGGTGGGGGTGGCTGTGTGCGATAGAGGGTGCATTCGTGTAATGGTGACCGAGGGCATAGAGGCCTTTGGATGGTGTGTCAATGTTGGTGTGTTTGTATATATACGAAGGCTTCGCAGACTGGCAGTCGGCCAGAAGTGACGCCACACAGTCTCAGCGCGGTAAATCGTCGTGAACTCATTGAAATAAATGAAAGTATGGAAGGCGCATGCTGACGCAGTGGTCCTGAGGTGAACCTATCCTATGGGGGATGCTATGGGGCTTCTTTAAGGCCGTGACAAACGCCAACGACCTTGAGCATTCGGGAATTTCAAATTCCAAATTATTTTAGTTTATGTACCACTATTTATAAACCTCTAAATAGACTATCGATGAAAACTAAAATAAAAAAAATATGTACTTACGTAAGCAAAGATAGGTAAATAGGTGCATTTAGGTACGTATGGTTAATTACGTCAATAATTTCGTTCGTATATGCGTTTCTTGTTTTTTATTTTTATCTCCTGTCGTGGTTTCAATAATAAAATTTCAACAAGCCAGTTTTCTCAGTGCTTTTTGACCTTTGCATCAGTGGTATTGTAAAATTGTAATAATACACACATTCTCAGATTTTTTAAAATTCATACTTTTTTGTATTTTTTTTATAGTAATTTTACTCATTATTTAAAAAAAACCATTGTTGGTAAGGAACCTTTTAGGTTGGTATTTTTTTAATTTTCTCAATGTGTGCCAATTGGTCAGTTTTGGACTTTATTTGCCGCACTATTTGCGTATTTTGCGTTTATCACGGCCTTAAGACCATAAAGAAAAAAAGGTGTCCATGTCCATCAAAAAATATTTTAAAAAAGCATGCTCGATGATGCTGGACACCTCGGCTTCCTCGGACGAAATAGCCTGGACTGGAGCAGGCAGGATGCCAAATGTGTTTAACTATCGTTCGATTACGTTAGTATGCAAAGCCGAAGTGCAAAAAATTCCCAAATCTATGTTGAGAACAACGTACACCTGAAACAACCTTACACTTACACACAATTTACATCTGAAACACTTACACATAATTTACATCTGAAACGCTTACACTTACACACAACTTACATCCTGTACCCTAATCACAAGATTTAACCTACTACGCTACGCTACGCTACGCCGCCGTGTTCTCCGCATCATTTTGTATGGAGAAACGGAGCTGCGTCTCTAGTGATATATTTGCGAACTTCGTTTCTCCATGCAAAATGATGCGGAGAACACGGCGTAGCGTAGTAGGTTAAATCTCGTGATTAGGGTACTGTACCCTAATCACGAGATTTAACCTACACCGCGCATTACGCTACCCCTCCGCCGTGTTCTCCGCATCATTTTGTATAGAGAAACGGAGCAGCGCCTCTAGTGATAGATTTGCGAACTTCGTTTCTCCATACAATATTATGCGGAGAACACGGCGTAGCGTTGTACGCGGTGTAGGTTAAATCTCGTGATCAGGGTACAGAATCTGAAACACTTCTCCCACCCGCCAGGTGGGACGACGACACGTCGACGGAAAGCAGTGGTTCCGTACCGCTGAAGGCTGGGAGAACTGGAGGAAAATTGGAGAGGCGTATGTCCAGCAGTAAACGCTTACACGCTGACTGACTGACATGTTCTAGAGTTAACCAACTAGAAGGTTTTATACTCATAGTTTCATCGTTATTGTCTGTCCGTACTATGTGATGTGGAGATAGTTTTTAAAAAGAATACGCCCACTGCATATCTCCTCGTACATGTCGTAAATTCTGACTTAGGGATACGGACAAGATGACGTGCTAAAGAGGGACAGGATTGCCATCTCTAACCTTGGCACGGTCCTTCCAAAGTCACGCAGTAGTTACCTACTTGCTACTTGTAATCTTGTCCTATTACTTTGCTAAGCGTGGTGGCCGGTGTTGCGCTCTAAAGAGTTCTTCACAGCACAGATTACTCAGCTTGCCCCGTTTGTTGGGGTACAGAGTGATGGTATGTGTGTATGTTTATGTATGTCTGTTCGTCTGTGTATTCTGTTCGTACACCTTGTGATTGCATTGCATAGAGAGTAAAAACCCATAATGTCTCCATGTGTGTTATCGCTTGTTTAGAAACTGCATTAGGTATATATGTATGTATGTATGTATTTGTATTTGTTTATATTGTGTATTATGTATATACTTTTGAACTTGTATGTATATATGTCACGAATGTATTTAGTTGTATATTATTACTATTATCTATGTTTTATTGATTATTTATATACTCATAAAAAAAATAAAAAATCTATCATTTAATTTTCCGCACTACCCATCTACTCTACTCACAATCCCAGGTAAGATTGGCAGATAATGACCTTAGGCTTTAAGTCCGCCTTTTGTCACTTTTTGTGCAATAAAGTATATTTTCATTTCATTTCATTTCAGAGTTCTTTAAAAATAGCAGACGGAGTAAGTATCTGTAGAGAGTGTATAGGTACGTATACCTACCTATACGCAAGTCTCTCGGTCACTAATTATGACATTTTGCATTAATTAGTCTGCAAAATTTATTATCTGACAAGACTTGGTATTAACAAGCAACGTGAGAGCTGTCTCTAGAAATTTGTCAAATTACATATTTTATTTTGTGGCTGTCTGACGTCCGTGGATAAATTTAATGAATATTTTTTTATGTAATCCGGTATGGGTGGTTCACCTCCGAGAAGGTAGGTGCAATACCGGAGACTTTCCTGGATTGCTGGCTATACTGGACTAGAGGAGAACACAACCAAGGTTGCTATGCGGCCATTTTAAATCCAGTACGGTGGTATCAACCCAGTCTGCTACAATTTGAGCCTACCACCTAGTGAAGGGGCAAGGGAAGGGACCTACAGTTTTACACCGGTTCCGAACGGTGAAGCAGCAGTACCCTAATCACGAGATTTAACCTACTACGCTACGCCCGCTACGCCGTGTTCTCCGCATCATTTTGTATGGAGAAACGGAGCAGCGCCTCTAGTGATAGATTTGTGAACTTCGTTTCTCCATACAAAATGATGCGGAGAACACGGCGTAGCGTAACGTAGCGTAGTAGGTTAAATCTCGTGATTAGGGTACAGGTTTAGGTATGCACGTAATTTTTTTCGTCAGAAAAAACTCATTGGTACCTACACGCCGACCGGCTTGGTAATGACCGCGAAATGGTAAAAGGCAGGTATGACGTAGAAAGCCAACTCTTCCTCAAGTCCTCGACATATTAAAAAAAGAGATTATAGTAGACAACCTATTTAAAAAAAAATAAGAAGAGCCAAAATTATACTAAGATCGATGATGAAATTAGATCTACGACACAAGAATTAAACAAAAATGAAATTTCGGTTGGATATTGCCTGAAAATTATTTCACCATTTTATTTTTCATTTTAGTGTAAGTTGTTTTTAAGATTTGTTAAAAATAGATAATAAAATTCTAATTTTGTTTAGTAGAAGAAAAACAGTTATTTAAACCCTAATATACTTAATTTTAAATCTAAACATTTTATTTTATTTTTGAAGAGAAAAGAGATTCCCGCTCTGTAAGTATTTGTTTTCCAGAAAATAATAAAAATATTCACTTATTGAAGCCAGTTACGAAATAATTATTAAATTCTCGCTTTGTAACCAGTTTCGAAAAAAGAATAAACATTCTTCTACCGCAACCAGCGGCCGGAAGGATATTTCCTCCCAAGTACAGCCTGGGGTCTTTCAAAAGGGGCGTGAAAAGGCTCCTGTCAGGCCGGCATGGCATTCGCAATCCCCGTGCATCACAGAATGTCCATGGGCATCGTTAGACACCTACTTGTAGGTGAAACGAAGCCACAGGTCGCGCTATAAGTACAAAAAAAAAATTGTGGCGTAAGCTAAAATTTGGTATTTATTTAGTGCAAAAAAATAAAAAGATAACGACATAGTATTTTATTGTTTCCAAAACCTTACTTTGGTTATGTTACGTCCAATAGGTTTTTATAAATAAGTTCAGAGGCATTTTCGTGTTTTTTTTTCATCGTGTTTTCAAAAAGTTTAAATTTCGTCTATGTGCACTTTTATTTCATCATTTCGACACATTTCGATGCGCGTTCTAGTATTTTCCGTGTTAGCTGTTACATGTAATATGAAATGAAGGGGAGCACTGACATGGCACCTAGTTCACCCCTGTTTTATGGGCTGAGTCTACTTTGCGAGTCTGCTCACTAATTCCAAAGCTAATCAAATGACAACCTCCTCTACTCTCCGACAGAGGGCGTTATGGACAACGATGTGAAATTAATCGAAGTTTTAAAAATTGAAGTATGTAGGTACTATCGTAGATTTCAATCTGCGATGAAAGGAAAGACATACTATACATGTTTTTTTGAATTAGGCTATTATTTGCAACAAAATATTTTTTTCCATGGAATCACCATGGTATCTATCACATATAATTTTCTGCATACAAATTAGTAGGTACCATTGATTTTAAGTAGGTACATATACAAGTAAATAAATTAATATCAATTTAATAAGTACTTTATTTTGGCATCATAATACTTACCTACCTTATATAAAGAAATCGAAAAAATATACGGAAGGAAGTGAGTCATGATTTTTATAAATATTGGAATAAACATTGTATACATAAATAATAAAATTGTATTATTTATTTTTGGCAACGAGTCCGGCTGGCGCTTGTCCAATGACCGGTGCAACGCCGCCATCTATAGCCACAGCCTTCAAGGGCCTGAAACAAAACAAACCAAAACAATCTTAGTATAAAATAAAAACTATTTTTATTAGCGCCATCTGTGCGCTTCCGTCTGAAATAACAATGGCTGAAGTAGAATACAGATGTGCTCATACTTCTATAATACCTAAGCGCATACCTAGTGCGAGAAGCAAATTGTAAACATTGGATTTTGAATAATTTTGATACGATTACAAATACCTAATTACGAAATACATTGTGGACGAATAACCATGGTAATTTTAAAACATAAATAGAATGAGTTACTAAAATATATTACAAAATAATTATAATACTTTAAAAAATGTTACAAAGTAGATAACAAGTAATAACAAATTCAAAACTATATAAATAATTCAATCTATGTAGCAACAGCTTTCAAACGCCACCACGACACGAAGGACACCGTTATTCGAATTTGTTCGAAAGCTTAAGCATAGATGGCGCTGCGCATCAATGTTGTTTCTAATTTGCTAAAAAGTACAAATTATTTACATAGATGGCGCTGCGCAGAAATTAAGCAACAGAAATTAAAGCGCTGACCGATAGATGGCGGTTTGGACGTGTATGAAAATACTGACTTGAATCCGAGCTCAGTGACCGGGACTCCAAGTTTAGCCAGCTTGGCTTCGTAAGTCGCCAGAAGATCGTCGTGGGCTTTTCGCAGGCGCGCTGCTTCATAGCGGAGGTCTTCCACTTGCATGTCTCGCATTCGCAAGATTTCCTGCAAATGAATTTTATTGTGGTCATATCACAGATAGACTAGTAATACGTAAGTCAATGAGTCCTTTCCAGTTAGTAAGCAGGTACTACGGATCCGTCATCCGAGGCATGGGGATACCTGCCTAACATTATCCTATACGATAAGATGACAGCATACTTTCATGTAGATCCACCGGTTTGACCGGAGGAAATTGCCTAAGGCAACAACCCCGCCCTTGCCCCACGTTTAGTGGCATAGAGTGTACCTATTAATAATATATTCTGTTTTATACTTTAATAAATAACACAAATTACAAAAATTATTGAATAATTATTTTTTTTTCATAAATTTTTCCTAAGCCAGCGATGCTGAAGGATCCTATAAAATCAGTCAGGTGTCCGTCCGCTTGTCCGTCTGTCTATATGTCAGCCTACAGACAGCTCCTAAACGGCATCTCCATTCCCGCACTGGGCAGGGTTTGCATCCCTAATTCCCTACCCGCTGGACCCACCGCGGTTGCGTACTCACTGGTTCTGCAGATCTTTCCTCTACAGAACCGGTAAACTCTGGAACGCTCTCCCTGCCCATATTATATTTTCCCCCTAAGTACAGTCTCGGGTCCATCAAGCAAGAGGGGCGTGAATGGCATGGTATTCGCAACCCCGCATACGACCGAATGTCACATTGGCGTCGTTAGACACATTTTTTTTTTATAGAAAGCGCGACATGTATCGCAGACTCACCCATAAGGTGGCTAACGACGCCCATGGACATTCGGTCGTACGCGGGGGTCGCGAATGCAATGCCGGCCTGACAGGTGCCTATTCACGCTTCTCTTGAAGGAGTCGAGACTGTACTTGGGGGGAAATATGTGGGCAGGAAGAGCGTTCCATAGTAGTTAAAAGTTCCACCTTATGGGTGACTGAACGCCACATGTCTCGCTTTCAATAAAAAAAAGTATAAAAATTCGATGGTATACAGGCTGTTGCAGGATACGGTTTTGTAACTTCAGGGTTCGAAAGGAGTCCATATTTGAAGACGAAAAGCTCTGAAACGTTTTCCCAAATTCAGTCATTTTATAGTACTTTTTGGTGAAAATCGTTTCATCGAGCTTTGGTCCGCCTTTATTAAATAAACATAAAATGACTAACTTACATGCTTAACTAGTAGAATGTAACTTCATGTAAGTAAATGCCAAACACTTAAATTAGAATGGCATCAAAAGAAAAAGGGGACTGGCTAGGTCATTGCACTCCCTGTACACAGCACAGCACTGTTGCCAAATCTCACTGTCCATCGAGTTTTTATTACAATTTTCAATTTTTGTATGTAAAAAAAAATACGGAATTTCTATTTGAGTGATAAGGATTATTTCCTTCTAATAATGAGTACTTTCTATTCCTGAAGTTTCTCAAGTCTATCCTGAAAGACCTTATAGATGGTGAACTAACGTGCAGCTGTGTCGGCAGCAGATCCCTCCCCTCCATACTCTCGAGGCGGGACTCTAGCACGGCGGTCTTCAGCGCCGCACGCTGCTGCACCTCGTGCACCGCTCGCGAGAATCTGCAGTCAGCGACATCGCTCTTCTTGTAGTTACGTAGACAATAGATCCACACACACACACACCCTCTTTCTCTCTCTCTCTCTCTCACACACACACACACACACACCCTCCCTCACCTTGTTTTGAGATAATTGAATATAAAAAAATAAACGTAAAAAAAAACTATCATTTATATTGATAATAATGAACTAACAAGTGAAAAATAAATTTATTCCAATTGAAAACAAGCAATTTTCTCCATTTTTTACAGTTTTCAAATAAAATGCTCTTTTTCTCTCCTGCTGTCGAATGTAACACGCTTTTATTTGGAAACTGTAAACAATGGAGAAAATTGCTTGTTTCCAACAAGAATAAATTTATTTTTAAATTTTTATTTCATTTTTATAAATATGGAAGCTTGTTTTATTTTTTTTACGTTTATATATTTTGTACTTTGTAGTATTGTATGATGGCAAAAACGTCACCTAAGGCCAGAGTACTTTGAATTTAAATTAAACGAGCCCAAATTCGATGGGGTTAAGTCGTTTTGTTACAGAGATCCTGTGCCACCTTCCGGTTCCATCATCAGACAGATTGCATTGTTATACGACTTACATTTATGTAGGTATCACCTAGTAAGGTATGCAGGGAAAGGACCTAGAGCTTTACGCGGAATCCGAACCACGGTCAGCCTCCAATGGTCCTCCAGTGGTGGAGCGATGGAGCGATGGAGCGATGGAGCGATGGAGCGATGGAGCGATGGAGCGATGGAGCGATGTAGCGATGGAGCTATGGAGCGATGGAGCGGTGGAGCGGTGGAGCGGTGGAGCGGTGGAGCGGTGGAGCGATGGAGCGGTGGAGAGGTGGAGCGGTGGGACGGTGAGGCGGTGGAGCGTGGGGCGGTTGAGCGGTGGAGCAGTGGAGCGGTGTAGCGGTGGAGCGGTGGGGCGGTGGAGCGATGGAGAGGTGGAGCGGTGGGGCGGTGGAGCGGTGGAACGGTGGAGCGGTGTAGCGGTGGAGCGGTGTAGCGGTGGAGCGGTGTAGCGGTGGAGCGGTGTAGCGATGGAGCGGTGGAGCGATGGAGCGGTGTAGCGGTGGAGCGGTGGAGCGGTATAGCGATGGAGCGGTGGAGCGGTGTAGCGGTGGAGCGGTGTAGCGGTGGAGCGGTGTAGCGGTGGAGCGGTGTAGCGATGGAGCGGTGGAGCGATGGAGCGGTGTAGCGGTGGAGCGGTGTTGCGGTATAGCGATGGAGCGGTGGAGCGGTGGAGCGGTGGAGCGGTGGAGCAGTGGAGCGGTGTAGCGGTGGAGCGGTGGGGCGGTGGAGCGGTGGAGAGGTGGAGCGGTGGGGCGGTGTAGCGATGGAGCGGTGGAGAGGTGGAGTGGTGGGGCGGTGGGGCGGTGGAACGTGGGGCGGTGGAGCGGTGGAGCGTTGTAGCGATGGAGCGATGGAGCGGTGGAGCGGTGGAGCGATGGAGCGGTGGAGAGGTGGAGCAGTGGGGCGGTGGGGCGGTGGAGCGTGGGGCGGTGGAGCGGTGGAGCAGTCGAGCGGTGTAGCGGTGGGGCGGTGGAGCGGTGGAGAGGTGGGGCGGTAGAGCGGTGGAGCAATGGAGCGGTATAGCGGTGGAGCGGTGTAGCGGTGGAGCGGTGGGGCGATGGAGCGGTGGAGAGGTGGAGCGATGGAGCGATGTAGCGATGGAGCGGTGGAGCGGTGGAGCGGTGGAACGATGGAGCGGTGGAGCGGTGGAGCGATCGAGCGGTGGAACGATGGAGCGGTGGAGCGAGACAACGACGGAGCGATGGAGCGGTGGAGTGATGAAACTATGGTGAGATGTAAGTGTGCAAAGTCTCACTTAGCCCGCAGTTCATCACGATCGGCCTGCATGTGGTCGAATCTCAACTGCAACACTTCATATTCCCACTTGAGCACTCCGTACTGTTTCTCGACTGTCGCCAGAATTTTCGTCTTGCTCTGTAAGAGGCAAAACATTATCATCGGATAAGCAGATACAGACAGTACCGGCAAATATCTCTCTGAACGAATATAACTCTCCCTTCTTGCCTTAATAGGTGGGTTTATCCCGCCCGGGTTGATACCACCGCACTGAATGAAACGTCGGTCGAAACGGCTATATAAATAATTCGCGTTTTCCTTCCAGTTCAGTGTAGCCGACATGAAATGAAGAGAAGCACTGACATGGCACCTAGTTCGCCCGGTGTTATGGGCTGATATCACGGATGTTGTAGGTGATGTAGCCAACCGTGTTTCCAAAAAAAAATATTATAATTTATGTGAAAATTGCACGAAATTTTGAATAATACCCTGATACAATTGATTGATATCAATTATTATTACGGATTGATAGTATTATTGATTATTTATTGATAATTTATGATTGACTTAAGAACTTACAGCAAGAGCAGCTTTGTCCCTATCATAGTTCGACATCTGACGACTGAGCTCTTTGTTTTCAGCAAGCGCTTTTTCCAACGGTTCCTTTAGACGCTTCGTCTCTGCTTGCGCATCTGCAGCTAGCTTGTCGGCCCTGTCGCGCAGCGCTTGCATCTCTTCCATCTGCTGCTTCAAGCTGCTGATTAATCCTGAAAGGTTTAGTGATTGATTTAGGTAAATTGAAATACACATTCGTCACTCATAAAATCTGTAATCATTTTTTTAAGGATACTGACATCTACATCTACATCTACAGCTACATCACCTACACAACATCCGCGATGACAGCCCATAACACCGGGTGAACTAGGTGCCATGTCAGGCAATCATAAGGTGATGTTTAAGAATTTAAAAACAATGTTTCAACTGCACGAACTTCAATCATTTCTATGGGGGATATTAGTATACACTAGTCACCTGTGATATTAGATAATATAAAACATTACTCTTCTTTTTGCTACGCGCAGTCGGGTAAAATATATTTTTTATATGTGTATTAAATAAAGCCTTCCATATGTGTATGTTACTTTGTTTGGTATGTAACGAACACTTAACAAATATACCCGTAAATACTTACCCAAATTGTTGAGTGTGATATCATTATAATAGTTCTTCAAATCAGTGAAAGCTCTATCGTGATCTTTTATAAGATCAGAGAGTTGTTTATTCTTTCTTTCCTCTACTTCAGCAATCTCCGTTCTATGTTTCACCGCCAATTCTACTTTCGTAGTCTGAAGTTTTTTCTCCGCCTTACTTTCTATCTCTCTCGCTCTCTGCTCAAACGCAGCTCTTGCTAGGTGTAGTTCTTCAGCATGAGCTAGTTTAGCCCTTCTCAATTCATCCTGAGCTGCTAGATTGTTTTCTCTCATCTCAGCTCTTAGTGATCTTTTATCTTTCAATAATTCTGCTTCTTGCTCAGCGTGCTCCTCTTTTGCAGCTTTCAAAGATACGAGATTTTCTGCCCTGAGTGCGGCAGCTACAGATTGCTGCTCGTATTGCAGGTGTTTAATTTTTTGTTTTTCTGTTTCGAGAAGAGCTTCATTTTGTTCTTGGGCCTCTTCGGTTGCCCTTTCTCTATTCCTAAGTTCTGCTCTGGCTTCATCGAGCTGGTTTCTAGTAATTTCCCAAAATGTTCTGATCTTGTCTCGCTCGAGCTGGAAGTAATTGCGCTCTTCTCTCTCTCTGTCTAGTTCTTCTTTTACTTTGAGCGTGAACTGCTCAAGCTTCTCTCTTGTCATTTCAGATGTATCGACGCCATCGATTATTACGGCTGAAAAATAAAAAAACATATATATTTATCATGATTTCCGTCACTGGTTTATTTGTTTTTTATATTTTGGTTTCTCTGTTTTTACATATCTTTTTAAGTTTCATCAGAAATGGAATATGAAACATAAAAGGAGCATTTGAAGACTTACCCACTGACTTCTTGCCACCTTTCTTGGGCGGCTGAAATAAAAAAAAAATATTGAAAATAGGTTAAGCAGTCTTGCAATCTACATGAGTTATTTCATAGAGGTGCAAAAATTTACTTTAAACTTTATTGCAATATGGTTTTAGAAGTAGCATACAGAGTGATTTCATTAATCTATACATTATAAAAGAAAAAAGAACAACCCTGGACCAGTGATATGAATGAGATCTGTAAATCAGGTTGATAAATAAAAAATCTCATCCATACCGACCGATCCAGGGAAAGTTCCCAAGACACTCAGCGCATTAGCCCTTTGTATGGCCAGACTAATGCGCTGAGAGAGGTAGGCCCCAGCTCGGGCCTTCCCGGACACTTCTATCAATCGACTGCTTTGAATCGGACACTTCTATCAATCGAATCCTTGCAGAGAGAATTTACTTCAGCTGACCAGGGGCCTACATGAGTGGCTTCGAAAGGGGTTGTAATGAAACAAAGCAGTAGACATTGGCGACAATTTGAGAACACCTCTGCCCAGCAGTCATAGTAGCAGTATACGAGTATTACAGTACATAAGATCTTGGCAAATTAAGTAATATGTCGTACAATATTGTTACAATTTATTACAATTTCTAGCCTGTGTTTTCAATAAGATTGTTTTTATTTTCTTACCATGTTGATGTTTTGTTATATCTTGATCACAAAAATTAATAAAATCGGCTATGAATCAAATAAATACGCTGTAAAATCAAAAGGGCTCTCTTCAAAAGTTGTCTGTGTCGTGTGTCAGAAGTCAGAATAGACGCAAAGAGAATATAACCACTAGACAGAGGGAGTTGCCACAGCAAACAGAGACATCCGTTTCTTAGCAACCAAAATTACTTGTCGTTGGGATGGATACACAACACAGTGCATCACTTGTCTTATCACTAGATATTTCATGTTTTGGTATTGATTTTACTGCGTTTACCTTCGAGCAAGTTCGATTGAAGATATGAAACACATTTTAATACAAAATATGTATAGACCGACTAAGTTTACTAAGCACTCAGACAGAATTGCCCTCTCGCTCAGTCACTGAAGACAAACTAACAGCATACATGAAGTAATAAATCTCACGTTTAATTACAATTTTCGCTGGGTGCCTAGTAAAGTATGTCGGACTGTGACAAAGATATTGAAGTCTCTTTGGTCTAATCGATCTAACGATAATTTTGAAAATAATAATTATTTTCAAAACCACTGGTGCACATCCCTTTCCAATTCGATGGTACACAAAAATGATTTCCTCCAGAGATAAACCCATGAAATATTCAGTAGAGAGCGTTCCAACTAAATCTTCCCTTCGCCGTTATGTTGGCTCCACTGGCAGTGTCACTGTCAGTGCTTAAATTCCTGTCGCCAGATTGTGAAGATTATATTACCTAATAATGTAATAGGTATTTACCGTATAATAAATACGCTAAATACTGATAATTACGGGTAAATCTGTACACATAGCAACCCTCAACGCTGTTTTGACAGATAGACAGTGGAGCCAACATAACGGCGAAGGGAAGATTTATACGGAACGAAGAAGCCGTTTCTGCTTGGAAGGTGCTTTGTCCCGACGAACAACCACCGTGTCCAAGCCAAGCTGTCGCCCAGTCCAAGTGGGATATTCCAATAGTCAAAATGAAACATAACATTCTCCTTGAAAATTGTAATGAAATTAATCGTGCACGTATTTTGGCGGTTTCAGAAAAAGAATCTGGAGCGTGGCTTGAAGCTTACCCATCGAGTCACCTAGGGACTTTATTAGATCAGAAAACCACCAAAATTTCGGTTGCACTTCGTTTAGGCCTCAAAATTTGTGAAAGTCATATTTGTGTGTGTGGGTCACCAGTCGACATATATGGCCACCACGGACTATCATGTATCAAAAGTGCAGGTAGAAACTCCAGGCATCAAAATTTAAATTTTATTATAAAGTCCACGCTTCTGACAGCAAACATACCGTGCATCCTAGAACCTTGCGGTTATTCCCGGCTGGATGGCAAGAGGCCCGATGGTATCACCCTGGTGCCATGGGCTAAGGGTAGGTCATTGATGTGGGACGCCACTTGTGTCGACACATTGGCTCCAAGTCACGTTCGGGCCTCTTCAAGAGCGGCTGGCGCGGCCGCGGCCGGAGCGGAGAGCCTCAAACGCAACAAATATTCAAATATTATTCAAGATTTCGAATTTGTTGCGTTTGCGGTTGAAACGCTCGGTCCGTGGAGCAGTGAAGCCAAAAGCTTCTTGAAGAGGCTTGGGCCTCTGCTGGTGGACGCAACTGGCGTCCCGCAATCAAGGGCCTACTTCATTCAAAGGGTAAGCCTTGCCATCCAGCGGGGTAATGCAGCAAGTGTTCTAGGAACATTTGAAAATGCCCCTTTTGATAGTTATTTTAATGTTTGTTAGGTAGGTTTATTTCTTTAGTTATTAGTATTACTTTTTTGTTATTTATTAAATAAATTATTTAGTGTTGTACGGAACGTTGATTATTATTATATAAGATAGATGGTGACAGCTTTTAAAAAAAATATATGTCACTGCCACATCACTGCCACAGACTATATCTACAACCACAGAGAAAGTAATTCAGTCGCTGCTGTCAAGTTCATGTCAAGTTTCCTGTGCAAGTTCTCCATGAGTTCCCCACACCAATTCAAAAGTGCATAATATTTTAATGTGAAAAATTTACACTCTTACAAAATTAATCGTTAAAAATCCCCTAAAAATGGCCCTTGTTTCAAGCTTTCGTCAAGTTTTCAAAATACTAATATTCGCGATCATGTTGTCAAGTCTCTATGCGATAGACTTGGCACTGGGAAGAGGATTTACTTCAGGATCGTTAAAGTTGTTTTGCAGATGTAAATGTACAGTGCTAAGATCTTTTTCAAGATGGTTGTCCTTTAAAGAATTGTTTGATATATCTAATGAAGGAAGTCCACTTGTTATTATGGGTGTCGAAATATTGGCGTTTGGTTTTGTTTTGATGGTATGTGCGATTCATTCAATTTGTTTGTCAGCATGGTCAGATTCACATAATTTCATTTCTTCTTTATCATTTGTCTCTGATCTACACACCCTTTCTTGGTATCCCAAAAGACTTTACGAGAAAGGTTCTGCCATTAAAATGTGTCTTGTGTAATAAAATATTTTTGTATTTTAATTCGCAATTGTATGTGTGGTTAGTTATGGTCCCCTATGTTTCATGAGTTCATCTCTAAGGAAGATGATTTTTGTGTACCAGCGGTTTTGTGTTTGATTTGCCATGGGAAGTTCCTACCTACCTACCTCGACAAATGTTGCATCTTTTTTAGAATCACAGTTAATAGTATTATTGAATTTGTATCCGTTTAAATATTGTCTTATTTTTTATGCAGTTCGTGAGCCGCGCAAGAGCTCGAAGTGAGCAGAAAGTCGACGAATTCCTGATGGAGAGTAAAACCAGACTTCACAAGACAAACAGTTGCGTAGACAAGATGAAAGCACTAAAGGTAATTCTAGGACTATCCACCGTGTAGGGCCGGTACTTTAAAAGACCAGCCCCACTGCATCTCTCCCCGTGTATGTCGTAAAAGGCGACTAAGGGATATTACTCCCTTCTTATATTACTAGGTGGTAGGGTTTAACCCGCCCGGGTTGGTACCACCGCGCTGAACGAAAGGTCGGTCGAAACGGCTATGTAAATAGTTTGTGTTTTCCGTCCAGTTCAGTGTAGCCGGCACGACCGAAGGGAAGCACTGACGTGGCACCAAGTTCACCCGGTGTTATGGGCTGACATCACGATTGCTGTAGGTGATGTAGCCAACCGTGGGAGTTTCCATAAATAAAAAAATATAATTTTGCAAATGTTTCAGAGGTGTGCAAGCTCTCACAACATATCCGCCAACAACTCTGCGGCCAGCGGTGACTACGAAGATATGGACGTGACGGCTGAAACCATAACTGAGTCGCGTCACGCCTTCTGTCCAGTAGTGGTTGACGAAGAAGACGTCATCAGATTATCAGCAGACGAACAAACCGAAAGCGAGGACCGGCTGCTATACAATATTGATGAAGAAGACGATGTGCTCATAGATGATTACTATGTGTAGTGAATTTAACATTTTGAATTGTGATAATGTATTACCTACTTCTAATCTATACAATTTTGGTTTCTGAAACAAGATTTGTTCCGTAATAAAACTAGCTGAAAGGAATTTTGAAAAAATTTTGTTTTGTTATTTGAAAAGTTTAATTACAAATTAAAAAAATTCTATATATTTAGTAATTTATATGTATTAAACATGTATGGCTTATATTTTACTAGCATGTACTTATATGTATGTATTAATAAGTATTCTTATTATTATTTTTATCTTCAATTGTCACGCAACTCTTTTGCTACTACCTACTTACATTCCACTATATTATCGAATCTCAAACATCCAAAGGTTGACTGTAAGAAATCTCTGTAAGGGATAAGTCCGCCTTTGCACCTTATGTAAATTTTCCAATGTATTTGTTACTGTTTGATGTTTACTGGAGCAATAAAGAATTTTCTATCTATGTATCTATCTAAAAAAAACCCGACCCCTAAAAAGTAAAATATAATTTCCGTTTACTTACTTAAAGGAGTCGGAGGACCGCTAAGTAAATTTCCGCGCTGCTCTGAGTTTTTATATTTTATTTACCGACCACACTGCTACATGAAGCAAACTAGTCTCCACAAGCAGCACCAGTTCACGAGCACCAAACCGGGGCCAGACATGGCCTCCAAAATCAATACAGTAAGACCAGACGTCACAATTTGTTCTATCTGGTTCGATTATACCCACGAAGAAGAACTGGCAAGAAACTTCGCAAGATATTTTTTTTTTTCATACATACAGCCTACAGTCTATCGAAAATACCGCTTGAGAGCTTCTTTTATTTGTAATGTATTGTAGGTAGGTAGGTTTTATTTGTAATGTATTGTTTATTGTAGGTACACTATTGTAGGTACTTGCTATAAAACAAGGTACGAAAATGTCGGCTTAATGCACATCTGCATATGTTCAAGCAAATCTTTAAGATGTGGTAAAAGGTGTTGAAGCAGGCGTACGGTTAATGTACCTTTAAATATTAAAACATCTTATTTCATCTTTTGAAATATTTAATAAAATATTAATTTAAAAGATCTCTCCCTTGGCGTTTCTCCACACATTTGTGGCAAATAATTATTTCTCTTCGTGAATCTCCTCAGAACCATTGTTAGCTTCGTCGCAGCAGTAGCACACAGTCTTCTTGGATGCTCCAGCATGATCCATCGCTGATTCAACAGCCGAGTTGACATCCCACCAAGCTGCACCGCCGAAGAGAATGTTCTCGAAGTATGGAGGAACGTAGGCATGGCGTAGAACATCCCTAAAGCATACTTTTCTGTTATCATCAGAACTACTAATTGTATGACACCTTATATGAAACTTCTTCATTCGGGATTAGGGCACAATTGCTGAGAGGAGGATTATGTAGGAGAATTAATTCTCTGATTGTCTGTGGAACCACTAATCCTAGGATTACCTCACGATTAGAGAAGAAGATATTTATACATTTCCGCGACATAATCTTAAGATCGGAATCAGAGGACAATCCTGCTATCATTCTTACTGCTAATCCTCTGATTCCGCGACGGAAGTTAACTTTTTCCATACAATACCGTCTTTAGGCATTTATGTTTTCTGGCCACCTGAACATTATCCGATTTTTAAAATTTGTTATTGTTATCTTAAGGACAGTCTAATCTACGTTCCTGTAATTTTTTTTTTATTTAGACGAAATATACCGACAACACCGGCGCTAAAGATTTGACTTTTAAATTTTTTGCTGTCATGAACTTCATTAATCTTTATTGAGTCATCACTTTAGATATTCAAAAACTAAAAAGACAGGAACGTAGATTCGACTGTCCTTATTACAACAAAAAATAATTGTAAAAATCGGATAAGGTTTAGAGTGGTAAAAAACATAAATGCCGAAAGACGATTTTGTATGGAGAAAGTTAACTTCCGTCTCGCCTTAATTAGCGAAATCAGAGGATTAGCAGTAAGAAAGATAGCAGGATTGTCCTCTGATCCCGATAAAATATTATTTCGTGGAAATGTATTAAACTCTTCTGTATCCGTGAGATTTTTTTGTTAATGTTATCCGATATGGGTGGCTCAGTCGGAGGGGCCAAAGCACATGCTCCGACCAGCCAATATCACCTCCGATAAGGTAGGTGCCATACCGGAGACTTCCCTGGATTGCTGGCTATACTGGATTAGAGGAGAACACAACCGAGGTTGCTATGCGGATCTTACATCCAGTACGGCGGTACCAACCCAGTCGGCTACAATTTGAGCCTACCGCCTAGTAAAGGGAAGGGAGAGATAATCCTAAGATTAGTGATCCATACAAGGGATTATCCCCCTTCCCACAATTGGGTTTTATAATTCACATATTGCTCCCGCGGCTCCGCTAGCGGTACATTCGGTAAAAACTCTATGTAAATCAGTTGAGTGGTTTTCGAGTAAACCACATGAAAGCTAACCGAATAGGTAGATTTTTTTCAACTGCGTTCACTTTCGCTCCCACTGCTCGGCTCATGTGAATAATGGCGTGATGCTATATAGCCTCCGGCGGAGATATGTACTATTACATAGGCAAGAACCGCAAACGAATAGGTTGAGCCGTTCTTGAGTTATATATAAGCGAGCATATATAGGTACATGCACCCATATGCAGATGTTGAATCTTATATATAATATATAATTCTATTAACTTTATTAGCTATTCTTGTATTGAATGTATAATTGGTTTCTCGGAAACGGCTCTAATGATTTGGATGACATTTTATATTTAGGTAATGTTTTATTTACGAAGATTATCTAGATACACGTGTCATCCACGAGAACATACGTTTTTACAAAAAAATATTTGTCTGTAAAGTCGATTTACGGACGATAGTTTTACGTGATAACGTCATAAAGTGATATTCTAAATTTGAAATCTTTTCCGACCGGCCAGACGCTTGGGCCGATTGTGCCTCTCTATCGCTTGTTACGCGCTCTCGCTTGCACACACAGGCTCAGATGGAACGTGTCACTTTTTCGTGAGTGCAGCCGGTGTTCATCAATTTATAAGACGTGACGTTATCACGTCAAAAAAAAAAACAACAGTAAAATTTTTAGGTATCCCATTAACTTTGCCAGATTATATTTATTTCACAAACAAAAAAAAAAGATTTGTTTTTATAGAAAGCTCGACATGTGCCAATGATCAAACCTTATGCAATATTTGAATGCATGATTGAGATGAATGTGATCACGATAATCAACTTCTACACGTTCTAATAGAAAATACAATAAAAACAAAATGTAACCAACTTAAAATACTGATTTTCTTTTTCTTTTTCAGCTCTATGTCTCCAGTAGCGCTTTAGCTGGGGTCTCATTTCTGCTAGCACTTCTAATTCCGTCACTAGGTTCTCTTCTTCCTCGGCAGTATTAGTCGACGATTTAGAGGATTCTGGGAAACCTAAATATGTAGGTACACACTTAAATTATATACTAGTTTTAAAGTAATAAACTTTCGCTAGACATAATAATATGAATTTGACACTTTCAATTGGATGAATTGTAGACTTATTCAAAATATGAATGTCTCTAACGTTATCCTTCCGCACTGGGTGCCTGTGCAGCGAATTTCACCCCCGAGGAGGTGCCAGTCCGGCTTGGAGGCGGAGTAATGTCGCTGGGGAAAGGCTATTAACCCACGATTTTAAGATCCGTGTATTGCAGGAGTGGGAAAACATATTCCCCGGTAGCCCGTTCCACACCGTTGCAGTGCGGCACAAGAAGGATTTAGAGCATCGTGCAGTCCGAAGAACTCTTCTGTCGACTCCAAAGAGGTGTTCCGCGAGAGTATGGCGCGGGTTTGGCGAAGGCGAAAAGGAAGAGGAGGGATAAGGGAAGCAAGTTCGTCAGAGCGGTGGCCATAGTAGTACCGATAAAACAGGCTCAATGACTTAGCGATACGTCGTCTGTGCTTTAGACTTTAGAGGTTGAAGGTCCTTTGTCATTTGTCGAAGGTCATTCGTACACAGTCGCCAATAAGGCGAATGGTTCGTCGCTGAATAGAATCCAAGGCTGAAAGAAGGTGAACCCTCCCAAAGATGACTACAATATTCCATCATCGGTCTTATTTGTGCTTTATAGAGTGTAAGCAGTTGGATCGGCGTGAAAAATCGCCGACTTCGGTAAAGGATCTCTAATTTTCGAGACGCTCCCTTACCCTACTAGGCTAGGTGGCAGGAAACGTCGGTCAAAACGGCTATGGAAATAGTTAGTTTTTTTTTTTTTTTTTTTTATTGTTAGCTCGACATATGGCGCCGAGGCACCCATAAGGTGTCTAACGGCGCCCATGGACATTCGGTCGTATTCGGGGGTTGCGAATGCCATGCCGGCCTGACAGGTGCCCATTCACGCCCCTCTTGAAGGACCCGAGACTGTACTTGGGGGGAAATATATGAGCAGGGAGAGCGTTCCAGAGTTTACCGGTTCTGTACAGGAAAGATCTGCAGAATCGATTGGTACGCATGCGCGGTAAGTCCAGCGTATATGGATGCAATCCCTGCCCAGTGCGCGTGGTGCGGAGGTGGAAAGAGGACGGCGGGATCGCGTTAAACAGCTCCTCCGAGCACTCCCCATGGAATAAGCGATAGAACACACTTAGGGAGCCGACATCCCTACGGTGTTGCAGTGGTTCCAGATCACGGGACACTTCGGGGTCACCCACTAGTCGCACGGCTCGACGCTGGATCGAGTCCAGAGGCGCAAGCTGGTATTTGGCAGAGCCATCCCACAGGTGCGAGCAGTACTCCAAGCAAGACCTGATCTGCGATTTATACAGCAGCAGCTTTTGGTCCGCCGTGAAGTACCGTCGCACCTTATTGAGTACGCCCAGCTTTTTAGAAGCCAGCTTGGCCTTCCCCTCGATGTGGCGACGAAAGTTCAAGTCGTGCGACAGTTCGACTCCGAGGACCCCGAGGTGTTCGCTTAATTTGAGCGACGTGCCTTGGAATGAAGGAGCCGGTGTGAACGCCACTCTCTTCGCACTGAACGCGCAAACTTGTGTCTTGGAAGCGTTGAACTCGACCAAATTACTACGGCCCCATTCGGAAATAGAACCGAGTGTATGTTCGAGCTCAGACACAAGTCTTCGTCTCTTCTCATCCACAACATCCCGACTGGCTGAAGGGTGACTGGTGTAGGATCCGTGTGCCGTACTGTCATCTGCATAACAATGTATGTTGCCCAGAGACAGCATATCATTGATGTGCAGAAGAAACAGCGTGGGTGACAACACAGATCCTTGTGGTACGCCGGCGTTCACTGACATGGCGTCCGACGAGCAACCGTCCACTAGGACCTGAATGCTACGCCCATGTAGGAAGTCGGCGACCCAGTCACACAGGCCAGAAGGAAGTCCGTAAGCCGGCAATTTGCCCAAGAGCGACTTGTGCCAAACCCGGTCAAATGCCTTGGCAATATCAAGGCCAATTGCCAAGGATTCGCCATGACCTTCAAGCGATTCCCCCCAAAGGTGAGTGACGTACGCTAGGAGATCACCAGCAGATCGTTTTGGCCGGAAGCCGTATTGCCGATCGCTGATGAGGTCATTTGTCTCTAGGTACTTCATGAGCTGCGCATTGATGATGCGCTCCATCACCTTACAGAGAAGGGAGGTAATCGCTATAGGTCGGTAGTTTGACGGGTTTGAGCGGTCACCCTTTTTGGGGACCGCTTGCACAAACGCAGATTTCCAGGCCGCCGGCACACGACCATTAGAGTAGGAGAGACGGAATAGGCGCGTCAGCACTGGAGCCAACTCGGGAGCACACCTTTTTAACACCAATGCAGGAATCCTGTCCGGCCCACTCGCTTTCCTGACGTCTAGGGAGAGAAGCTCCGCCCGTACAGTTCGTTGTCGGAACTGCACTTCCGGCATGGAGTTCTCACACCTAGGTATGGATGGGGGAGTGGCACCTCCATCGTCCAGGTTAGAGTTCCCCGCAAAGAGAGATACCAGTATGTCGGCTTTCTCCTTTGGGGAGTGAGCAAGTGAGCCTCCAGGACACTGCAGAGGTGGAAGAGAGGAGCGGCAGAAATTCGACTCGACAGATTTGGCGAGAGACCAGAATTCACGGCTCCCAGTTGGATGCTCGTTCAGTCTATCGCCGATTCTGCCGATGTGGTCAAATTTGGCCCTGGCAATAACCCTTTTGCAGGATCTGGAGAGGTGGTTGTATTTCTTCTTCAGTTCGGGTACATTTGGGTCATGTCCGGCACGAGCACGCGACCATGCACGATAAGCTGCGCATTTAGCTGCGACAGCAACAGCACAGTCGCGGCTGTACCACGGTTGGCATTTACCACCGAGGTGGACAGAGGCGCTGGGAATAAACATTTCCATTGCCCCGAGGACCACTTCGGCAACGGTATTAGCGCAATCCGACGGATCGTCCGAACTGAAGCAGATCTCTCTCCAAGGGTAGGATGCGAAGTGCTCTCGCATCCCATCCCAATCTGCCGACGCGTAGTGCCAAATTCGACGCGTTCCTCCAGTACGGGACTGAGGAGGCGAAGATGGCACCGTGGACCCCACTAAACAATGATCAGAAGAACCCAGCAGGGCTCTCACTGCGACCTTATATCCAGTGGGGTTCGTCGTCAGCGGAAGATCCAGCAACGAGGGTTCATGACCGTCTATATCTGGTAGTCTGGTGGGTTGGTCCACCAGTTGAGACAGATCATGCGTCAGGGCGAAGTCGTAGGCGGCTCTCCCCGCAAAGTCAGTTCTCCTGGAGCCTAGCCATGCCTCGTGATGGGCACTGAAATGTCCAAGAAGAACCAAGTCCGCGGTGGGGAACCGCTCTTGGACTTTGTCTGCCGCTCCACTCAGGTATTCAAATAACCGAGCTGTCCCAGCATCTCCGGAGTGCGACCTGTAGAGACAGGCGTACACCCGCGAGACTGTCCCCAGATCCACATGGACCCAAAGTACTGAGAGTTCGGGGTCCTCAAGACAGCGCAGGCGACGACAGCAAATATCCGCCCTGACGAACAGGCAAACCCCGGCTCGCGAGCGGAAGGCTTCTTCCAGAGTGTAGCCGGGGTAATGCAGGTAAGAGGTGTCGGCAGGGCAAGATATTTGCGTCTCCGTCAGAAAAAGCAAGGCCGGTTTTGTCGTTTCTAGATGGTGGTGGACGGCATTCAAATTTGAGTGCAACCCCCGCACGTTGGTCGAATCGACGCTAAAGAGGGTTGTAGGGATGTGCACCGCTGATTTAACCTTACTTATTCTTTGTTGTGCTGTCATGATTGTTGTGAGGGGGGGAAAGCGTGAAGGGTGGCCATGGTGATTCACGGCCAAAGCGTGGACCCTAGCTTCAACGCTTACTGTTCAGGTTGGTGGTGCGCCGACACGGAAGACGGAAGGGCCCCCGGTCCCCCCCGGAAGTGGCCGCCGGGACCCTTACACCGGTCACCATCCGGCACGACGGACCACTCCGGGATTATGCGCCGGCTGACCGGGGCAGCCTCTCGCGTTGGTTAGACGCGATTGGGCCCCTGTACTATCCGGCGGGCGGCCAGCGGAATAACCGTTTAACCGGGTCTCCCTGGCAACCGTGTCGATGCAACACCTCTGAACAGCGAATCCGCGTCGGGACCACTGACCTACTCCTCACCATAGCCAACCCCACCTGCTACTGGGTCCCCGGGAAGTACACCGGAACACAGCGAACTATTATGGCGGTGTAATGTTTCCCCCGGGGTGTGGTGGCGAACCCAGCCGATCCGAAGATCTCCCACACGCTAATTGCTGTTCATTTGGCACCACCCAGGAGGCACGTGTGACTTAAGGACCTTAAGGTGTCACGGACGCGAACAGCTCTACCCCCCTAGTTTTTTCCGTCCAGTTCAGTGTAGCCGACATGATGGTGTTATGGGCTGACATCACGGATGTTGTAGGTGATGTAGCCAACCATGTCAGTTTCTATTAAAAAAAACGATAGTTTCGCTTTGGACTCTATAAACGATCGCAATTCAACGTCCCTGGACATCTTCATCTGCCTTGGAAAGTGGCTTGGAGAGGAAACTGATTAGCCTTAGTATAGAAGGCGTATGCTTGCATCTTGACCACCTTGACCAAGTTCTCCTTCCAAGAGGACTCTTTTTCGAGAGCTATGTCAACCTGAGCAACATTATCGCGTCTCGCATTTGCTGCTGAGGCCTCTCTAGCTTCCAGTCTTTGATGAACCCTTTGTGCACAGTGCTGTCGTCCGCGTAATAATGTATTTTGCCGAGCCGATTATGTATGTCGTTGATAAATAATAGAAACAGCGTAGGCGACAGCACGGATCCTTGTGGAACACCAGCATTGATTGAGTAATCGGATGAATCTAACGTCATCTACGGATAAATCTAACGTAGCTACTAATGCTAGTGCTTACTTTTTGAGCTTGAGGTATTATCATCTTCTGATTCAACCTTTTTATTGTCTCTTTGCAAAGGTATTCTGATGAACTCTAATGGCTTAGGATTTTCTCCTTCGGCCTGTCTATGCATTTCTATCTTCTTTTGAATTTTGTCAATTGTTCTGAAAGGTAAATACATTATGTTCTCTTTTATACATTGTGTTTTTTTTATTCAGCATCACGATCATCATAATATTGTTTGCAAATAAAGACATTTTTATATTTTTATTTATTTATCATCATCATTAGTCAAAAGAATCCTAATCTGGCTAATAAAGCGCAAAATCTGTGACAAGCTGTACGCGCGCTGTCGTTGATTCTATGAAGGTACGCTTATAAATTGAGAAATGCTCAACCAATCCACGTGGTGCTTTCACTTCCGTTTTGTAGTATTGAGTAGTTCTCTAGGTACATATTATGTATGTATTAGAATCAACGACAGCGCGCGTACAGCTATTATGATCATAGAAATCGTAGAACATAGAATCGATGACGACGTGTTCTACAGATTTTGGGCGTTATTTGTCAAGAACAAGAACGTTAAAATAGGGTGTATACAAATTATAGTTAAAGCCCTAAAAATAAATAAAAATAAATCTGGTTTTAATATTGAGTTAGGTTTATAGTTAGGATGGGCATAACATATTCTATCATTTCTGACCTCTGAGCTAAATCTTGAACAAGCTGATATTGTATGATATCAGCTTCAAGCCTCGGATCTCGTATGGGATCTGCTGTTATTTTCTCTTTATCTTCCTCCATGGTACGTCGGTATTTGATGATCGCTCTTATTAGTTCTCTGGCACCTTTCAAATTTTCACGGCCGTGTTTCCGCCATTGTCTTTCTAATGTCCTATGATAAAACAAAGCCACCAACTTTTAATTTCGAACTGCGTACTGGTAAAAACTAAGTTCATTATTTTGGAAGGGCTCACCTATTGACTAAATCGTATTCGATTGAGTCAGTAAGCTAAGCACATTCAGCGTTCTTTGAGCCAAACGTGTTAGAATTTTCTCATAATTGGCTATATGCATTTATCTATGACTATAAGCGAATCTCGGTCATCGACATAACGTGTGCCAGTAGAAGTGAAAAACGAGTTTTCCCTTCAAAAAGTCATTTTCGCGTAATCTGTCGATGTTGCGCTACAGCACGCCTCGCGACGAACTTTAATATGTCTAAGTAATACCTCAAAACAAAAGCCTTAGGAGGTCCTGGCGCCACAGCAGGTGGAGGTAGTCGCGGTGAAGGGTTGAACCTTTCGTATGGTCTCATCCATTGGTAGAAGCCCTTTCCTTCCTCCGACTTCAAGTCTTTAAACACCATATTTTGCGGTTTCGCTAAGAATGTGGAATTTATGAGCCATTTCTGAAAACAAAAGACGAATATAAAATACACCTAATTACAATTTAATCCATGATCGTGTTAATGATGGTGATGTTGAATGATTCAATGATGGCGGCGATAAAAATTTTAAAATCATTACCTCAGATTCATTGTAGCTGATAGGGTTTAATATAGAAAGCAACTCCCTATTGTCACCGAAAACGTTGTAGTTACTGGCCGAGCCCCAGTCCTTCGCATTGCAATTCTTTTTATAGTTATCTATTAGAAATTTGTGAACTAGTTCAGAAAGTGAAAGATCTCTGCAATGAAATTAAACAACGATAAGGGTGAATGAAATAGACTAGTCAACCCCGGATGAGATAGACAGACATTATACAGATCAACAGACAGATCTACAGAGGCACAGACAGATGGTCAGGTGGTCATGTAACGAGAGCACAAGGACTGACATTGTTTTGATAATAATATGGATTCTAGTTATATCCAGTGCTTACAATTATGTACGAGCACAAAAACATTTATTACCAATATTTATGTACATAAATACTTACTTCTGCAGTACGAAGAACCTGAACTGATTAACAAAGTGGGACTCCCTACATTTGTCACAAGGTACGTTACACTCTTCTAATTTTTCTACATTCGATTGTATGCTATCATTTTCAATCACCTCTTCACCTTGTGAATCCGTCTGCGAGATATTCTTTTCATTCAATTTCAATACACCTTCGTAGTTTACAGATATATCTTTTCCGTATGAATCTTTTAGGTGTAGCCAGAATGATTCCTCAGGATTATCAGACGCTGAGACGTTTATATCACATAATGTTTTACAATCACTTTCAGGGCATGCTATGTATTCCATATGAAGACGGTCAGAATGAAACGTTATTTTGGTCATTTGGTCCAAATTCATTCTGTATTCGGCTTGATCGGTCACTGTCACAGATACTGAATTATGAGTATCGACAGTGAATTCTTGAGTACCTGTATCTATAGTAACCGTTGCATAGTTCATGTGCTCTATCGTAAACGTTAAATGTATTAAAGCGTACCCTTCATCGTTGTCGTTTAATTTATCAATACTAGAATGTTCGTTATTATTAGTGCTACCATTTTCTAACGAGGATAGCTCGACATTTACTTTGGCGTCAAAATGATGGTCTTCCTGAATTTCAAAATAAGTTTTTTCTTCTTCACTCCATTCTGGAAATACGCCTTCGTTATCAATATAGAAACTACTAATTATTCTTGTCTTATTTGGAAAAGTTACTGTTAGCAAGCCGTCTTGGTTATAAAGTAGATTCGTTCCATCCATGCGCCTTGAGAATACTTCCCCCAAGTTAAAATCTGTTGCCGTTCGGATTAGCAAAACTTCAGCTTCTTCAAAATTTCCATCGCAGAAGTATTTTTTCTTACCGTCAGCTTCAATCACACAGAATTCTTGAAATTCTAGTTCGTAAATTATCTCTTTTTTAACTTCAGGTTCAACGACGGAAGGTATGGATACAGATTTCTTTGTTTTTTTATTTGTTTTTTTAGAATTAACCTTCGAATCCTTTTTACTTTTACTAGATTCAGTTGTAACACTCGGGGCGGGCTCGCCTATAGTAGAATCTGTATCAATTATTTTTCTTTCGTATTTTGTACATATAATATAAGAGCTATCAGGACATAAGACTTCTATATCTCCAGATTTTTTGAAAATTACTACTTCACCGGCTTTGCTGATGCATCGCATTTCCTCATCTTTAACAAGTGTTGATTCTATCAAATAGTGCTGTCGGATATACAAAACTGACAGCGAATTTGCATCGTGAATGCATTCTACAAGAAGGCCATTGTTGCTCGATATCACTAACGAATAAAAATATATCAACACTGGATCTATTTCAAGATTCAAGTTATCCAAACCTTTGTTATTGTTACGTTTTTCAAAATCTTGCATCACGGATTCGTTTGTTATAACGGGAATCTCTTCATATGTTTGCTTTTTAAAATGTAGTTGGACGTTATTTTTCGTGAATATTCTAACAGTTTCTTGTAAGATAGGCTTTGTGTAATCGCCCAATGGTTTGTGGACACAAATTTCTGTATCTTTACCTGACATAACTTGTAGAGTCACATATTCTTGACATTCTGGGAATTCTGTAAAGTACTTAGTGATAACTTTGGTTCCATCCTCAGAGAAAAATGAAGCATCTCGCCCAAAAATTTCTATTCTTCTATTATTTATATCATAACCAAGAAAAGGCTTAATATTGAATTCGCCCAATGATGTTTCAGAATTAACGGAACTGCCTTTGTATGAGCTGATAGTAGACGTTTTTGTACCTTTGGTGGAGGATTTCTTACTAGATGTCGTCATGTTGGTGCTTGAAGGAGTGACAGTTTTAGTCTTACCTTTTTTTGTCGATATAGTAGTTTCTGAAGGAGCCGTAGTTGTTTGCAGTTTTATAAATTCATCATGCTTCAGAGATCCTTCCACCATCATATCTAATTCCAAAACACTTTTCTCGAGACATGACCTGTTTGAAGCAGAACCCATATCGTCGACATTTTCCATCTGGTAATAACTTCTCATCGCATTTTCATAAGCATTTTCTTCATTTTGAAACCATTCATAGTGTTCATATAAAACAAAGTCGAAAAAGTCCTGCATGCAAACCGGTGTTGTTAGATTCGTTTTCCATTCTTTTGTAAAAATACCGTTGTTATGGCTATTGTAGGCCAATAACAAAATTGAATCTGTTACTCGACAGAACTTATAGTTAACACAATTAAATTCGCTGAAAACATTGTGCAATATTTGAACCGAACATTTTGAATTAAAATCTTCAAAGTACTCAAAGTCATCGATTACATGTTCATCTACTTTTTGAGATGTAATTTCAGAAGGCGATATAAGGTCGCCAATATCGGGACATTCGAATAAGATTGCATTGGAAATGCAGTTCTGTTCCGGTTCAACCGTAGAATTCGAAAAGGTCACAGACATTTCATGAATCGATGAAAGCGTACTAGACGCTTCTGTGTGGCTTGAAACATGCGAAAAAGAGTTAGCTTTGTGCAATGGCTCGGAAAATATGCTTCTTTTGAGATAAGTTTTCTTAAAATCATCTAACTTTATTTGTGTACAATCTGTATTGATACTGGTACATCTGTTGTCAAAAAGCTTTCGAAAAGCCAAAACATTTAACAACCGATACAGCTTTGAGTAATCGATGTCATCTCTACCAAACGAATGCATTAATACTTTGAGGTGGTAGTTAATTTTAGCTTTCTGATCCCCTGAAGGTTTTTTCACAGTATCCCACATAGTACACAACGGTATGCCTTTAAGCATATTAAATATTATTTCAATATCAAGGTTACTTTCAAAATGGAAAGTGTTGGAAGAAAAATAATCTCCGTAATCAATAACGACAGGATCTGGAAAAACATATTCGTTCTCAAGATAAGAAACTTTTTGTTTCTCTTCGTGTGTAGTCTGCAAAGCATGAAATACTTCTTCCACTAGCAACTGCGTTTTTTCTATTCTATGTATTTCCTTTACCGCAGCTGTTGGCATGATATTAGATGTAGGTGTACCGGTTTTTGATATCATGGTTGTAGGTACTAAGTTAGTTTTTAAGGTTAAATCTTGAGATTCCTCGATTGCATTCAATATGTTGTTTAAAACGAAGAAAACTGTTGTGCATTCATTCGGGATTTGGTTAGCCATTTCAGTGTAACGATTGAAATAAATAATATTTGGTGTTTCTTCTGGAATATGAACTACATTCATATTTTCCAAATAGTTGTTATGTTGTCGACTAACATCTTGAATATCATATAGCAAGAAGGAAATATCATCGTAAATTGATTCTGCGTCACCTTTTAATTTATCGCCTTCACAATAAGGAGGCTTAAATGCAATAAATGCAATATCTTTATACTCGTATGCAATATCTGGTTGAATTCTCAGATTTTGAACTTTAGACCAAAATCTATTAGCTTGCTCAGTTAGAACTTCAGATTGACTTTGTCCCCTCTTTGAAGTCCGCATTAATGATAATGGTACAGTTGTATTTAAGGGATCAATTCTGACTTGAACTACAGCTGCCAATGGAATTCCGATTCTCATGAGACCACTTAGAAGTAATGGCTCGGAAAATCCAGTAATGGCTACATACACATTCGGACCATCAACAGGAAAATCATTTACGTAAGTTTTATCACGCCATTCTTCTCCTCGTTCTCTAAGATAAGTGTTATACTTTTTTCCTTCCTTCGGTTCTACTGTTTCTTCAATCGGTTCTTTCTTGCCCTTTTTAGCTGGTTTAGGTGGTTCTAGCGGCGCTGGTGGCTGCGCAACGGCTCCCTTTACTTCATATGCATCAATCATAGTTGCAGATTCAAGTTTCATTCCTTCTTTTAGTTCTCGCTTCTCTTTCTGAACAATTAAATATTTCTTTTTCATTTCCATCATTTGGTACTTAATCAGAAGTGCAAGTATGTCTGTCGGTATTTCCTTTTTATTTTCTTTCATCATATCATACGCTTCCTCAAAAACTTTTAGTGATTCGTCACGTTCTTTCTTCTCACTACCAAGTTGGTTCACCATGAAGATAGTTTCAGTTTTGGTAATGTTTTTGATGACAGATCTTTTTTCATCAGGAGCAACCGCTTCGAATTTGGATAAATATAACTGATCCTGGTCATTGCCAGCTCCTTCCATAACGATAGCCTGAAAATTAAAATCAACATCGTTGACGTTCGCAGACTCTATAACCTTTCGCCAGTTGTCATTTGCTTTGGTTTCGCCTTTAGCAGATTTTTTTGCACTCATTGTTTTCTTATGATTGTTTTGACATGACTAGACGTGACTGATGATGACAATCTCATAAAAAGTATTGAAATAAATTTTGCCAGAAATATCGTTACGGCCAGTATTTTAATTTCCATTTTCTAAACGGACTGAGTATGGCGATCAGACAAATTTAGAATACCCAACGAAATCAAAACTATAGAACAGGCGTTGCCATTTTTTTTATGTAAACCAAAGGCGTCGACGGACCAATGGTACAGTCGACAGAGTCAAAAACACCTCTCCTCGTGAAACCACGCTCAGTGAGGCCCCATGCCAGCAGATTTGCGGACTGTTGCTAGGCTGTCCAGTGTCTAGCCCGCTGGTTGGAAGTTTGAAGACACCCAGGTTAAAGGATTCGGGAAACACATTCGCCGGAAGACAGTTCCACACCCTAGCGGTGCGAGGTGCGACAAAGCCATAACTGCATATAATTTAATTTGTCCCCCACAACACACACACAATTTAAATGTTATGTGGCGCATTGCTAAAGATTCATGAGTGGACTCGGGTATCAAGTGTGACAGAGATATCCACCTATTGAATTGTTTTTTGTTCTTATGCACACCCTATAAAATACTTTTCACCTGCTACTTACGACTAGTTAATGTCCATTATCTCTGTATTGGCATAAATGGAAGAAGAAAAAATTGCTCATTTAAAGCAGTCAATTTCTTACATCAAAGAACGGATTAACTACGCGGTAAATATTAATAACCAACGCTCGTGGCGGCTTAATCCCGAACCTTAAAATTATTGAGTCCTTGGAATACTCACAATAACAAGCAAAATTTCCCTTAGTCCTTTGTGATAGAAGCTATTTTACTATGTTAAAATGTGACAAATCACAGGATTACTTGTGCATTGTACCACAATGACACATCCCCGTGTCGATCCCTTTGTGGTATTAATTTTTGGGAATAATAGGGATCACAGTGAGGGTATTAGGTATTATTTGTGAACGTTCGTTTGAAGTGAGTACTTGTTATTAGGTTACATTGCTATTGCCACTGCATTATAATATTGGATTTATTATATTTTTATATTATAAGATCACTTTTTAGTGCTTCTTATTATTTATTGAAAAAGAACACGTTTTTTTGTACACATTTTATATATTTCGGCGAATGCCGTCTTCACTAATTATCTATTATGAATAAAATATTGTTTATTTTATTCATAATAGATAATTACTGAAGACGGCATTCGCCGAAATATATAAAATGTGTATAAAAAAACGTATTCTTTTTCAATAAATAATTATAATATTGGAATGGACTTAATTAGGTGTTGGTTATTTTACTTTGTATAACACCTACATACCTGTCTAAAATAAATTTTGGTAGGTATTCATGTTGTAAATGTAATGTAAAATAAATGTGATAACTATTGATAAAAAATCTCTAAGAAAAAAATATACGACTATAGGAAATTGGCTGAGGTAATAAGCCCACCCTTGCCACACAATAAGTGGCATAAAGTGTATTGCCATTATTAAAAATCTGTTACCTTTCTTTCCGATCTGTCCCAGTTTTGGCCCGACCCAAAATAATCAAGTTTAGGCAAATTACGGTTCACTAACCGTTTGGTCAGATCCGCCCTGATCCAGAAATGAACGGTTCGTATTTTTTGTATTCGTAGTGTTATTTACAGCAACAATGTGCAAAAGTGGGACGGTGATGATCACTGTAGGCCGGTTTACATTATCTTAGTGTTTAGTAGAGTGCTTTAGTCCAACTAGAGAGGCCACTTGTGCACTCTCCTAAAGTTCTCACTAAATTCTCCGTTTACACACAGATAAGTAACGAGGATAGTGACGCGCCGGGGTGTCACTGGAAACAAAAATAGAAACCAATCCTATTTTTATTCTAATTGAAAGGCAAGTGGAACAGTACTAAAGCAAGTAGCGTTTACACGTTTCTACTAAAGTACTCTCCTAAAGCACTCTACTAAACACTAAGATAATGTAAACCGGCCATTAGTTGGAAATCCAGATTCATTCACATTCACATAATTTATTTTATTATTTTCACACTTCGTTCTGTTGTGATTGTGGGCGGATAGAGGAATAGGTACCTACTTATAATCATACCTACTGTTTAATTTTATTATATTTATGAATACTTATTAGGTGTATGTACAAATGTTTAATATGTCTATCTTTACACAATCCACAGCTTAGAGACCTCATGCTCACATAACATATTCCGCCCCAGCCACAAAATACAACCCTTTGTATACCCAAATCACCATCGAATTACCTCTCCCGTTCCCGCCCTAGGCACGTGTCGTCTTCATAATATCAGTGATTTGAAGACAATCTACTGAGTTCCGAGTGACCGGTCAAACACGCCTATGTACCTAATAATTGCTTTGTTTGGGGACTGATTTGAACAATAGCTTTGATGTTGAAATTTATCATTTTACGAGTATATTCAATAATACGTAAATTAATTTCATCTCGACTCTTCTCTATCTCTCCTCTTCTTCCTTTCTTATATTCACTTCTTTTCTCTATCTTCTCTTCTTTTATTATCCTCTCTGTCTTCTCCTCTTGTCCTGTATCTCTATCTTCTCCACCATAGAGAAATATATCTTCCTTTATAATACGTCTATGTTCTCCACATAATATTCAACGTCTGCCATCTGTATGTATATAATATGTATGTATTAGGTCATATTTACCATTATTTATTATACACGGTGTTTTATGACCATAGGTCATCATAAAGCAAAGAAGGTACTCCTGAGCCTATTTGGAGCAAGAAAGTTAGATGACATTTTGTTCTACGGTGAAATTTTTTTTTCATACTAAACTGAATAAAGACACTTTAGTTTAGTATGGAAAAAGAAAAAAAAAGTTCACCGTAGAACAAAATGTCGTCTAACTTTTTTGCTCCAAATAGGCTCAGGAGTACCTGGTTTGCTTTATGACCTTTGGTCATCAAACACCCTCTTTATTTATTTATATACCTCTATAGTAAAATATATATTTAGGTATTTTATATATATATAAGTGTAAGTACTATGTATACATATATATTATAATCATATATGTATGTCTATCATACCTTTTTATATATGGAATTTGTTACTATTCTCACATGTTATCCGTGCGCCTACTTAGACACCTTGTACCACATCCCAAAGGTTTGCTTGAATATAATGCAGATCTGCATTAAGCCGACCTTTGTACCTTATTTTATAGTAAAATGGTGTACAATAAACAATAAATACAAATATAAATACAAGTCAAGAATGGCTCAACCAATTTTTTTATTTTTAACCCCCGACGAAAAAAACGAAGGGGTGTTATAGGTTTGACGTGTGATTGTGTGTGTGTGTGTGTGTGTGTCTGTCTGTTGCATCGTAGCTCCCAAACGGATGGACCGATTTGGATGCGGTTTTTTTTATTAGAAAGCTTGTTTAATCGGTATGGTTCTTAGCTATGTTTGTGATCAAGTAATTAAGTATCTAATAAAAAAAATAATTTTGCAATCTTAAAAAGTGGAGCGATTTTCCTGCGGTTTTTTAAAAAAAACTTGAAATAAAAGTTAAATTACCAATTTAAAAAACCACCGACCCTTAAAGAGTAAAAAATAATTTCCGTTTACTTACTTATAGTAGTCGGGGGACCGCTAAGTAAATAAAATATAAAAACTCAGAGCTGCTGCGCGGGAATTTACTTAGCGGTCTCCCGACTCCTTTAAGTAAGTAAACGGAAATTATTTTTTACTTTTTAAGGGTCGGGGTTTTTATATTTTTTACTTATATAGGTAATACGACATATCTCAGCGAGGTTATAGGCCATATGGTGGTGGTGCCGAAAGCGAAAGCATATTCGGAGAAAATTCGATGATTTCCGATTGAAATCTGATTTGCTATGAAACCGACTTCAAAGTCAAAGTCAAAGTCAAAGTCAAAACATTTATTTTGTCTTCATATTTAGTACACATAAGTAATCACAGTACATTCAATATTAAACAATCGTCAATTTCTTATTTCTAAATTAAAGTAATGTCCAGAATACGAGTATATACATACAATAATGTATTTATTATATAAAAATTTTAAAGAAATTTAAATTGTAAAAGGTCTTTTCGTGTAGCCACTTCGTTAGTCCCGTTTTGAAATGTTTATTGTTTTCCAGGTTGCACAGATCTTCTGGAAGTTTGTTATAAATGTTTATACTATTGAAGTGTACACCAGTTTTGTGTTTTTGTGACTTTACTGCAAGTGGAGCCGTGGGCACAGGTAGTATATGCATAAAAGAAAAAGCTTATATATATATAATATATATTATGGATACTGTATATTCTATATATAAAGTCTTTTTTTTAACTGAGTTATGGCCCGACCCATCCCCGTCCCAGCCCGATCCGTCTCCATGCTGGCCCGACCTGTCCCCGCTTTTAACCCGTCGTCCTTATCCCCGTCCTACCCTCGTCCCTACCCAACCTGACCCGTCCCATACTCGTTCCATTCCATCCCTGTCCTTCCCCCGTCCCGCCCCGGCTAGATCCGTCCCTACCATGGCTCGGCGGACTTGACCTAAGTACCATACCAGTCCGTTTCGTCATACATACACACCACACGCCGTATCCCGCCAATCGGGGTAAGCAGAGTAATCGGTGTTGTGCTGCAAGTATTCTGGTAAATTACAGCACAACACCGACCACCACTCTTAGCAAAGTATTCGGACAAGATAACTCAGTTCAGGCAGCAAGTAAGTCATGAAGGCCCGCCTGCTGCAAGACTCGGTGGTAACACCGTGCCAAGGTGAGAGGTGGCTGGCCTGTCGCCCTTATGCACGGCATCTTGTCCTTATCCCTTAGTCGTCTTTTACGAAATGCACAGGTAGAGATGAAGTGGGGCTAGCTAGTCTTATTAAGTACCGACCCCACACAGTACTTGTTCGTCCTTGTTCTGAAATGAAAAATGTATATCTTTTTAGAAGTATCAACTAATTGCCGCTCTTCAGTCGCCTGAACCACAGATTACTTAATAGTTACTTCGTAACAGATAAATCACTCCATAGAAAATGTTCATACCTTCGGGCTTTAATAGCCTACTGTTTCACATCGCCAATCGCTGCGTGCGAAAATGTACCTTAACGATCGAGTGTAAAGTGGTTATTGCTTTGCAGCTGAGCGCAGTTGCGTGGGCGAGCGTCTATGTACATACTTCGCGCGGCTGACGAATTTCCACTGAAAAAGAACTGAGCGAGTAGTGAATTGTACGCCGACATTACGGCAGCGCGGTCCGCTCGCCGCACAACAAAACACAAAGAAAATTTTTACAAACCCCCAAAAGCAATTATTAAAAGTCATTCACCACATCAATTCCACAGAAATCTGTAATTGAGAATGCTGTCCGAAAATTCAACCCTTCTTTATAGTTAAGCAAGCGCATCTAGCTATTATTTTCGCTTGAATCTGATTACCTAATACCTATTATTACAATGCATAGCAAGATGGGCCCAATCATATAGATATATAGCGAGAAGCGTCATTGTCACACAATGTCACATATTTAGGCTTAGGCATAGGCATGCTTAGGCGTGTTTTTTTTTTATGGAAACTGACACGGTTGGCTACATCACCTACAACATCCGTGATGTCAGCCCATAACACCGGGTGAACTTGGTGCCACGTCAGTGCTTCCCTTCGGTCGTGGCGGCTACACTGAACTGGACGGAAAACACGAACTATTTACATAGCCGTTTCGACCGACCTTTCATTCAGTACGGTGGTACCAACCCGGGCGGGTTAAACCACCTAGTAATATAAGAAGGGAGTCATATCCCTTAGTCGCCATTTACGATATACACGGGGAGAGATGCAGTGGGGCTATTCTTTTAAAGAACCGGCCCCACACGGTACACATTTGTTTGTTATCAACATTTGATCAGCTCTACTCAAATAATGTATGTACATGTTTTTATTTGTATATGTTTTTATTTGTCTATATTTACTTTACTTTTACTTTACTTTAGTAGGTACTAAAAATGTGCTCGCTTTTTATTATATTTCTTCATTAGATAAAATTCAAAGCCGAAAATGAAGAGAAATAAGTTAAACGGTTTTATTAAAAATAAAAAACTTGAAAAAAAACAGCTGTACAAAAAACTAGAAAATAATAAGGACACAAGCCTGGGCCTTCTTAAGATTTTACGTCTGGGTAAGAAATCGTGCAATACTAGCGTGCTGTCTTCTCATGTCGGATGCCAAAGGGCACATTGTGTCGCTGCGTCAGCGGATTATGTAATAAATTGAGACTTTTAACAGACTAATATAAAAACGTGGGGCGCATGTTATTTATTACGCATATTATAACATACGCTTGACCCTCCTCAAATAGTCTGGAGCCCAAATACACGACAGCACGGTCAACAGTACTGCCCTGCATTTTATGGACAGTGGAGGCCCATGAAAAAATTATCGGTAACATCCGTCTCTCAGCCGTTCCATAATTAAACTTTGCTGGAAACTGTATGGCTTTAGGTTGGATAAGGTGTCCGCCGTCTCTTTCAAAATCAATTTGAACAGATGGTATGTCTGTTTCATACTTTTGCGTTCGACAAGTATGGGACACTCGTCCAAACAAACCAAATGAGCCCAAACTCGAGTGGGTTGCTAGTAACGGTTGAAGAGTTCCACTGTACACCACCTGACTCCATCATCAGACCCTCGTCACCAAGTGTATTGGTAAAAGTATGGAACACTCGTCCAAACCAACCATATGAGCCCAAACTCGAGGGGGTTACTAGTAACGGTTGAAGAGTTCCACTGTCCTCCTCCTGACTCCATCATCAGACCCTCGTTACCAAGTTGAAATTATCATAATATTGTATTGTCACGGGAACTCAATGTGTGTGCAAAGTTTCATAAAAATCGGTTCAGTAGAAGTAGTTGAAAAAGTTGTCGCAAGATTTGAAACAAAGATAGTAACAAACAAACAAACAAACAAACAAATATACGGAGTCAAGCTAAAAAAAAACCGTTTAAAAATACGTCCCGACCAGGATTCGAACCTGGAACTCCGGCTTGAGCCGCCGCCAGCGCGTTACCAATTTCGCTACCGGGTCGTCGACGACGTATCTCTCTAAATTTTTTTACCGTTTTTTGGCACTTTTCTGGTAACGCTGTGGCGGCTCAAGCCGGAGTTCCAGGTTCGAATCCTGGTCGGGACGTATTTTTTCTGTTCATTTTCGGCTTTGAATTTTATCTAATGAAGAAATGTATGTACAGTTCTCGGCAGCAAATAATGTATGCATGTATATATTCTTTATTGAACACCAATTTATAAAATTAGGTACAACAGGCGAGCTTAATGCCGCGAGGCATTCTATTCTAACTAACCTTTGGGATGTGGGAGAAGGACACGCAGGCGAACAAGAATAGCTTGTGGCAATGTGTTAGACTGTAAAGAAATATGTATGATGAACTACATATGAATACTACATAAATACTTTAATAAGCATATATAATGTATATAATAAACTTACATATTATGTACATTAATCGGTGGTACCGTTGTGCAACACAATCAACTGAATGACAGGAGAGTAAGAGAAGGGGAGTAAACATATGTATGTAATATAAAATTGCATTTACTTCGGTGAGGAAAGGAGAAGTTTGTTTAAATTTATCTTAAATACATTCATAGACGTACAGGAGCGTAAATGCACGTGATGCGTGTCGAGCTTTAGAATGAGACAATCCGGTTGTAGAGCGTCGTCCCTGTCGCACAGAGCCGTGCGAGTTCATGCGACAGCGACGACGCTCTACAACCGGATGGTCTTTTTCTAAAGCTCGACATGCATTATTTGCTACCGGGTAATGTTACCTACGATCGTAACTTACGATATGCAGTATGACGCAAATATGGAACATTTGAACAGAGATATTTGCTGATGGGCGATACTCATCGTCGAAGGAAGAGCTGTGTGTAGGCAAGGGTGAGGCCGAAGGCCGAGCTTTCCTTGGTCCGGGCCGGGCTAGTGCGAACGGTCGCGCTGTCGATGTACATCAATGAGTGCGAAGCTGTATGCCGAGCCGCTTAGCTAGTGCGATGTCTACTATCGATTTTTGTTTTTTTTTTTATGGAAACTGACACGGTTGGCTACATCACCTACAACATCCGTGATGTCAGCCCATAACACCGGGTGAACTTGGTGCCACGTCAGTGCTTCACTTCGGTCGCGCCGGCTACACTGAACTGGACGGATAACACAAACTATTTACATAGCCGTTTCGACCGACCTTTCATTCAGTGCAGTGGTACCATCCCGGGCGGGTTAAACCCTACCACCTAGTAATATAAGAAGGGAGTCATATCCCTTAGTCGCCTTTTACGACATACACGAGGAGAGATGCAGTGGGGCTATTCTTTTAAAGTGCCGGCCCCACACGGTACATTGTATGCCGTGCATCGCACTGCTTAGCTAGTGCGATGTCTACTAACGATGTAGGTATATACTTTATTAAATGCGAGGTCGAAGGCCGAGCTGCGTATACTTGTGGAAGACCCTTCTAGGTATTTATTTCCACGGGCCCAATGTCGGAATAATGATCTAGCAACGCGTGCCCACGCATTCGCCGGCACGTGGCCAAGCTAAAATAACAAACCGTAAGCGTTCGTACGGAATAACCGTCTAAATACTATTATTGTTGTTTTCGTTTCATTTACACGCATTGTGGTTGTGTTTTCTAATAGAAATAAGTTGGAAATCATCATAGGTTGCATGGCAACGCGTCCGCTTGTTGGGTTATGTGTGCGAATTTGAAAAGTTAATATAGAAAATATAAGCACCGAAAATAAAATTAAACACAATATAATATACTAATGACTGTGTATACTTACCCTGCCGAGCTTCTTTGATTTTTAGGGTTCCGTAGTCAACAAGGAACCCTTATAGTTTCGCCATGTCCGTCCGTCTGTCCGTCCGTCTGTCTGTCCGCGGCTTAGCTCAGAGACCCTTAGTACTAGAAAGTTGTAAGTTGGTATGGGCATAGATATTAATAACGCCGACAAAGTGGTAAAATAAAAATTTTGAAATATTTTTTTTTAGGGTCCCTCTCCTACACGTAAAGTGGGGATGAATTTTCTTTTTCACGTCTACCCCATCGTGTGGGGTATGGTTGGATAGGTCTTTTGACCGGATTGCGGGTTTGTGAAAAGCATTTTTCGATTTAGGGATCCGTTTGCGAATTATTAAGCTTTTAAGTGCTAATTTTTGTTAGAGTCAAGTGTCCCCCCCCCCCTGCCAGCTAAACGGTTGTTATTAGATATGTGAAAAAATTCACAGCAATAGTATATATATCCAAATTAAAAGGAAAACTATCACAGCTAAGTAGGCTGTACAGGTTGACGAGTAATAGTCGACCAACTTATAAAATGTACGGACGACAGGCATCATTTCACTGTTGAAGAACTTTTTCAAATTAACATTCATTTATTTCCCCTACAAAATTATACAAATAATCAAATAACTTATTTTGATAGGGTTCCGCAACTACGGAACCCTACACTGCGCGTGGCCCGACACGCACTTGGCCGCTTTTTAGGGTTCCGTAGTCAACAAGGAACCCTTATAGTTTCGCCATGTCCGTCCGTCTGTCCGTCCGTCTGTCTGTCCGCGGCTTAGCTCAGAGACCCTTAGTACTAGAAAGTTGTAAGTTGGTATGGGCATAGATATTAATAACGCCGACAAAGTGGTAAAATAAAAATTTTGAAATATTTTTTTTTAGGGTCCCTCTCCTACACGTAAAGTGGGGATGAATTTTCTTTTTCACGTCTACCCCATCGTGTGGGGTATGGTTGGATAGGTCTTTTGAAAATATTGCGGGTTTGTGAAAAGCATTTTTCGATTTAGGGATCCGTTTGCGAATTATTAAGCTTTTAAGTGCTAATTTTTGTTAGAGTCAAGTGTCCCCCCCCCCTGCCAGCTAAACGGTTGTTATTAGATATGTGAAAAAATTCACAGCAATAGTATATATATCCAAATTAAAAGGAAAACTATCACAGCTAAGTAGGCTGTACAGGTTGACGAGTAATAGTCGACCAACTTATAAAATGTACGGACGACGGACCCTACAAAATTATACAAATAATCAAATAACTTATTTTGATAGGGTTCCGCAACTACGGAACCCTACACTGCGCGTGGCCCGACACGCACTTGGCCGCTTTTTCTTATATATCTTGCAATCTATGTATATATTATGGTATTATGTATTATATAAACTGTAATTCATACGTAGGTATTTAATGTAATTTATAAATAGTAATTTATATGTTTAATTAACTAGTACGTACTTACTTAAATGTAGTGTATATTATAGTTTATCATAGTTATTTTCCGTATATTATATTTTCATTTCCCACACCCAAGTCTTTTGCTACTGCCTACTTATGCTCTATCTCGCAAAATACGACTCTCAAACATCCAAAGGTTGACTGGGAGAAATCCCTGTTAAGGGATAAATCCGCCTTTGCCACTAATGTACATTACTTATTGTTTGTTCATGTAAAATGTTTTTTTTTGAGCAATAAATATTTCTATCTATCTATCTAATGAAAGATAATATATACATACATACATACCAACAGGCTGTATCTCGACAATCTGAGTGAGCAGAGTAATCGGTGTTGTGCTGCAAGGACTCTTGTAAATTACAGCACAACACCGACCACCGCGTTTAGCAAAGTATTCGTACGAAGACGCACTTTCTGCAAGACTCGGCGGAAGGACCGTGCCAAGGTGAAAGGTGGCTGGTCTGTCGCCCTTTAGCACGGTGTCTTGTCTTTATCCCTTAGTCGCCTTATACGACACGCACGGGGAGAGATGCAGAATTTCAGAAGATAAATGTTTGTTTATACAGAGTACAGAATATATACAGAGTTCACTCACGGTGCTTAAAACCTCGCCTTTTCATAGCAAGTAAGCCCCTCTCGTATTTTTTTATCAATGAATAATGTTTTGATTAGATAAATTTGTTTTGATTCAGGCAATTAATAACTATACGAAATAAGCAATTTTATTATTTTGGTAATAATTGATGTGGGCCGACTAGCTGATTGATTTTTCACCCCTTATTTGTAACGTGAGAAACTAAATTTTCGCCTATTTAAACCGATCCATATTTTTTTTACCTACCTTACATTTTTAGGGTTCCAGTGCAAGATTACAATTTTTTTTTTTAGAAACAATAATTATGTTTTAACCTGTTAAATAAAGAATCAAAACGTATATTATGTAATTATATTTCAAAATAGATTTTAAGGCGTCACCTTGGCTGTTCAATCTATTGATGGACAGCTGCTTGGCTGATCTGAAAGAATATGATTATGGATTAAGAATGGATGAGTTAGTTGTGAAATGCCTCTTGTACGCCGACGATCAAGTGATACTTGCGTCGTCTCGCCTGTGGGCGAGTTGCAGGACATGGTAACTGTTATGGTTGAAGCATTTAAAAGGAAAGGAATGAAAGTGAATGTAAACAATGGTACTGGAGAGGAATGAAATAGTGTCCGAATGCGATGTAAGTATTGGGGATGAGAGACTGGAGCAAGTGGACGAATTCGTATATCTGGGGAATATGTTCACGCGGGATGGAAAATGCGAAAGAGATGTAGAAAAGAGATTGAAAGCCGGCAACCAAGTGAATGGAGCGTTGCACGGTACCTATATTATGAGCAGCCAAAGCATGTCAACTAGGGCACGTTTGGCTGTCATGGTGGAGTGCTGGCCCCTACACTTATGTACGGGAGTGAAAGTTAGGCATGGCAGACGAAGCATGAAAGCAGGATTAATGCTGTGGAAATGTGCGCGTTCAGGAGTATGCGTAGAGCTGCAGCGATGCGCTCGCCATCATCGCATCGGTAAGCCGAGTTCATTATTTAATATGAGTGACGGCGCGGGACTAAAAACGAATTTAGTATGTGTGGAGTTACAATGAAAGATAGATTGAGAAATAGTGTAGTGCGAGAGCGCTGTGGGCTGAAAGAAGTTATAGTGACAAGGATTGAGAAAGGGATGCTTCCGTGGTTCGGTCATGTTGTAAGAATGGATGACAGGAGACTAACGAAAGAAATTTATGAAGCAAATGTGAGTGGAAGAGTCGGGAAGGGTCGCCCTAGATGAAAGTACCTGGACCAGATCGGCCATGTGCTCAAAAAGGGTCAAGTGCGCAGTACCCGTAACCGACGAGCATGCATGAAGAACATTATGGGAGTGGAAGAGGCGGCAGAGGTGTGTCAGGATCGTGGCCGGTGTCTCTGCCTACCCCACCGGGAAACAGGCGTGACGTATATGTGTATTTTAATAAAATTTAACACCTTTCCAAAATATTAGTCATCTCATGATTGGAAAGTCCCCTTTCCCGAAAGAAATTCCCATTTCCCAATTCCCAAATGACTTAAAGTACATATTTCAACATTGAAATAGGTACGGATTTCAACAGCCAAAGGCGTCACACCACCCCAGTCTACAAAATCAGACAGATTAAAAAGTAAAAAGTATCTGTAACGTAACAGGACAGGGACGAAATTAATGGTGGCACAGAGTGCTGGCGAAATTTAATCTTCCGCGGTCGTCCGCAAAAACCTACCAGCGACAAATAAAAAGTCGTCTGGAGCGAAATATTCAAAAGAATAGAACTGTTATTGTAATTCATATAATTATCTCTACTATTATAAAATGAATATGCGTGTCTGTATGTCTGCCTCGGAAATGGATAAACTTATTTACATGCAGTTTTACAAATAGAATGTGGCATATCTGGATATAAGTGAAAGTTATTATGTGTGCGAATTGGTCAGTTTTGGCCTTTCTTTGCCGCACTTTTTACATGTTTTTGCGTATTTGGCGTTTATCACGGCCATTTCTGCTTCATTCACAAAATTACTGCCCATACCGACGGTTAAGATGTTACACAATAATAAAACAAAAATATTTCAAAAAAAAATATTCAGAGCCGCTGCCTGTCTAGAGAATTTGCATCAAACTCTAGTATGTTTATACTTACGCATATTCAAATAACAATTTACAATATTGTGCACACCATTTTGATAATGAATGCCACTGTTCGGCGAGGTCTTAACTCTTACCCCGTTCATTCTTTTGAAATGTTTGATCTTGCAGACTTCAATAGCTCGCTCTGGCTCGCTCAGACCAGCGACGAAGTGATTAATTGTATAGACACCTCCTAACGCTCTATGAGCGCCTGGTGTCGTGCTTGGTATGATGAAGAAGGTACTAGGAGACTACGACGAGATTTCTTTTGGGATTAAATTTGGTTGACCATTTATTTTCATCAAATATAAAAAATAAATACTAATAACTAAATAATTAAAACCTAACTAACAAATGTATAACATTGATAAAATTTACTTAATAAATAAATAAATTTGGTTTATATTTTGTTTGCGATTTCAGTGTATCTATGGAAATTACAAAGAGTTTGTATTACGTCGCTGCGCAGCGACGTAGTACTTTGGGAAATTGTCTTTGGAACGTGAGTCTTTGGGAAATTGGAGGTCAATTTCACTAAAAGAAAAATGTGGAATGCGCCATGGATGAGCGCAATTTCTGGAAGCCACATGGAGAAATGCCGCTTATTTTCTCTTTATACATACGTACATATACTTACTAGTTTTTATGTTACTCAAAATATTGTACTTGTTATTTGCTGCTTTCGACCTGTGAATTTGGTCTTAGTTCCATAAAAAAATCTTGCGAATGAGAACTTTGTACAACCGATTATAATTAGTTAGTTATATTTCTGTCCGACTATATCACATAGTAATTTCTACATGTGATTCATCTATGACTGCCAACATTTGAAGGTTTGAATCATCATCAACCCGTATCGGTCCACTGCTAGACATAGGCCTCTCCCAAGGTAAGCCACCACGCGCGGTGTTCCGCTCTTCTCATCCATTTACTCCCGGCTACCTTTTATAGAAAAGAATTAATATAAAGATAAAGAAATATATATAAAATAAAGAATTTTTGTTCTATTTTACTTACAAAAGTATTCTAAAATTAGTCTTTGTAGTCAACCGGTATTTCAAAAGTATTGCCTTGCATAATTGGGGGGGGGGGGGAGTCCCACGCTACGTTTGCTTGTTTGTACGTGGCCCCCAGCGGTTGTCGGGTCTGCGACAGATGTGCCCAGCCCACAGCCACTTCAGCTTGCAAATTTTCTGAGAAATGTCAACTACCTTGGTTCTTTGTCGTATTTTTTGTAAGCGGTGATTCATGAGCTCTAATTAACAATTCTGGCACTTCTCTGGCAACTCTGGTATTTCATAATTTTTTCGAATTTTCCGTCACATAAGTATATGGGGAATATTATGTTTTTTGAGGTTGTAAATTACTCGGTAAATAAAATATCGGAGATTTAATTCATTAAAGAAAATGCAACTAGCGGAGACACAAGAAAAACTATTAATACCTATATTAGCAACAGAAAACAAAAAAAGTGCCACCAACGATTGTTTATGAACTCTTATCAAGATTTTCCCACAACAAAATGAAATGAAGTAGAACATTTTTAAATTAAAGCACGTGACCAAAACATTATCCCCTTTCATAAGTTGGCCTTTTATTTCCAAAATGTGCAAGTAATACCTGTGATGTTCATATTATTAAATTTAATAACTTTCAAATCTTGTTAGATAAATGGTGGTTTGAGCATCAGCTTCTCATGCGGGAGGTCCGTGGTTCGAATCCGGTCGGCGTGTACCAATGAGTTTTTTCTGACGAAAAAATGTACGTGCATACCTACACCTGCTGCTTCACCGTTCGGAACCGGTGTAAAACTGTAGGTCCCTTCCCTTGCCCCTTACCAGGTGGTAGGCTCAAATTGTAGCCGACTGGGTTGGTACCACCGTACTGGATGTAAGATGGCCGCATAGCAACCTCGGTTGTGTTCTCCTCTAGTCCAGTATAGCCAACAATCCAGGGAAGTCTCCGGTATGGCACCTACCTTCTCGGAGGTGATATTGGCTAGTCAGAGCATGTGCTTTGGCCCCTCTGACTCAGCCACCCATACTGGATTACATAAAAAAATAAAATAAAAAAAAACCACCAAAATCACACGAGCGTTAAACCCCTTAAATATGGAATCGCACCTACCTACTTATATGAAAAAAACCGGCCAAGTGCAAGTCGAACTCGCGCACCGCGACAGACAGACAGACAGTAGGCTTAGTAATTAGGGTCCCGTACCGGATACGGAACCCTAAAAAAGCGTTTTAGTTTCGTTATTTTCCTGACATTCATGCATATTATGTTTCTAAAGTCAGTGTCAGCCTCGATAGCTCAGTGGTGCAGACAGTCAACTGTCGCTATTGATTGTTAAGCAACGCTGGGGCGGTCAGTACTTGGATGGGTGACCGCTCGACCGTTGGAGGCTGACCGTGGTTCGGATTCCACGTAAAACTGTAGGTACCTTCCCTTCTTACCTTACTAGGTGGTAGGGTTCAACCAGCCTGGGTTGGTACCACCGCACTGAATGAAACGTCAGTCGAAACGGCTATGTAAATAGTTTGTGTTTTCCGTCCAGTTCAGTGTAGCCGGCACGACCGAAGGGAATCACTGACATGGCGCCTAGTTCACCCGGTGTTATGGGCTGACATCACGGATGTTGTAGGTGATGTAGCCATCCGTGTCAGTGTCCATAAAAAAAAAGTACAACAATAGTAAAAGCAAAAAGAATTTGAAAGGTCCCCACAAATATTGCCAGAGCGTATGCATGAGGGCGCAGAACGAAGGGTGCATTATAAAACGTTATAGAATAACTCCCTCTGTCACCGCGCGTCGGTTGCGAATCAAAAAAGCAATATGAGACGAATTTGTTTTTCAATTTCATACCAATTTTGCATATACCGTATCGCCGTACAGACAGAAATGAGTGAAAAAAGCAAATAAAAACATGCGCATATTGTGGTTTTTACGATGTTGTGTTGTTGTTTTATTGCTTCGCGCCGTGTAAGGTGGAATAAAAAAGGATTTTGGGTGTTACTCCGTTATAACGGTTCGTTATTGTCCAATTCGCTAATACCAAAGGACCAAAGAAAATATACATGGTGCGTATATGGAAAGGGCATTTCAGTATTTTAGTGCGGAGTACGGATCCATTATATATCTCTATCTCTGTCTCTATTTCTATTTTTATCTCTATCTCCATGTCTATCTCTATCTCTATCTATATATCTATCTCTATCTCTATATATATCTCTACCTCTACCTCTACCTCCACCTCTACCTCTATCTCTACCTCTATCTCTATCTATATATCTATCTCTATCTCTATATATATCTCTACCTCTACCTCTACCTCTACCTCCACCTCTACCTCTACCTCTACCTCTACCTCATACCTCTATCTCTAGCTCTATATCTAGCTCTATATCTATCTCTACCTCTACCTCTACCTCTACCTCTATATCTATATCTCTACTTCGTATAAAAGGGAACGTCTGTTTGTATGTATGTTTGAGGTAAACTTCTGAACCACTGAACGGATTTTGATGCGCTTCGCACCAATGTAAAGAGTAGTGGAGACTTATTGAGGCTCACTATAGGCTATATACCATCACGCTAAAAAGCCTTAGGGCTGAGCAGTATCAAATAAAGTATAGTACGAACGAAATTTAATATCGAATGGTAGTAATAGCTTGCGTCAGCAGTTTTGTTGCGTTGTTGCGTTGCAGTATTGGATTTTTGTAGTATTGAGTTTACCGCGAGCGAAGCCACGAGCATAAGCTAGTTTTTTTTTTATAATTTTCCTCATTTTTTTCGACCTTTTCTCAATACATTTTATGGTAATACCGCAGTTATTTATTCATAGGTTACATTAAATAATAGGTGTGCACGCGGCTTCGCTCGCGTTAAGAATAGCGTGATGTTACATATCTATAACCATCTGGAGATTTGTGGGATTGTATTGGTGAAAATCGCTTCCAGCTAGTTGAGCTGTTCTCAAGTTATAATCAGACATACATACAGATGGTCGATGTTGCATTTTATTTTATGAAGGAACTTTCCAAAGTTTTTTCTAAAAAGAATCATCATGGGTGGCTGTGCCCAACAGCCAGTCGAATGAAGGCAGTCATACGCAGCGAAAACACCTCTCCTCGCAAACCTCTCCACCCAACCTCGCCATGCAAGCTATGAGATGGACAAAAAGTCGACAAGTGCGAGTTGGACTCGCACACCGAGGGTTCCGTACTATCACTCAATATATTTGTATTATGTATGTACAAAAATAATTGTGTTTTGGAAAATCAGGAAACGCCTAAATAAACACTACAGCAATTGTTTGACTGTCAGGCATTCGAGTAATTGAAATCTACGAAAATATATTTTTTATAAGACATCTTAACTACAAATTTACAATTTTCTGATTTTTCCTTTGCTTATGCTGTGAGACTATGCTTCTTACTAAATTTCATTATTCTAGGTTAACGGGAAATACCCTATAGGTTTTGATTTGATTTGAGTGAGTTTGTGAGTGTTAAAATATGAAATAAATGGCCGTATCTTTTGATTGAGTTGATTTAGAAGCTTGCATTTTCTATACCTTAAAGAGATCGTAGACCTTAGTATTTCCTATTAATTTCAATTTGATATCTTGATCTCTTCCTGAGAAAAAGGGTCTTGACATACAAAACATGTAAACTTTTTTTTATGTGATATAACTATCAATTTACAATTTTCAGATTTTTTCCTTTATTTGTGTTGTGAAACCTTGTTTCTTACTTAATTTTATGATTCTAGGTCAACGGAAAGTACCCTATAGGTTTTGATTTGTTTTGAGTGAGTTTGCGAGTATTAAAATATGAAATAAATGGCCGTATCTTTTGATTGAGTTGATTTAGAAGCTTGCATTTTCTATATCTTAAAGAGATCGTAGACCTTAGTATTCCGTATTAATTTCAATTTGATATCTTGATATTTTCCTGAGAAAAAGGGTCTTGACATACAAAACATGTAAACTTTTTTTTTATGTGATATAACCATCAATTTACAATTTTCGGATTTTTTCCTTTATTTGTGTTGTGAAACCTTGCTTCTTACTTAATTTTATGATTCTAGGTCAACGGAAAGTACCCTATAGGTTTTGATTTGTTTTGAGTGAGTTTGCAAGTATCAAAATATAACATAAATACCCGTATCTTTTGATTGTGTTGATTTAGAAGCTTGAGTTTCCTACACCTCTAAGCAAAGACGTAAGTATTTTGTATTAATTTGAACTTGATACCTTGACCTGGTCCTGAGAAAAAGGGTCTTGACATACAAAACAAGTAATTATTTTTTTTATGTGATATAATTACAAATTATCTATTTTAGCATTTTTCCCTTTAGGTGTGCTGTGAAAACTTGCTTCTTACCAAATTTTATCATTCTAGGTCAAGGTAAGTACCATATAGGTTTTGATTTTATTTCCCAGTAGTAAAATATGTGACATAAATAGCCGTATCTTGTGATTGCGTTAACTTAGAAGTTTGAATTTTTTACACCTCCAAGGGAACGCGTACTTGGTATTAATTTCAACTTCATACCTCTTCGCCCTCCTGAGAAAAAGGGTCTTGACAGACAGACAGACGGACAACGAAGTGATCCTATAAGGGTTCCGATTTTTCCTCTTTTGAGGTACGGAACCCTAAAAAGTAATCAGCAATTCATTCAGTTCATTCAATTTATTCTACCTTTTGCCCGCGGCTTCGCTCGCGTGAAATTAGTTTATTTCGGCGCGCGGAACAGTTCGGTTTGTATGAGAGCCACATCTTAGCGTAACCCTAACTGAATTTTATTTAGCCTATCCTGTGTCACGTATAGTTAAATGTGCTTGAACTAAGTTTCATCGAATTCGGATGATCAGTTTAAGAGTTATGAAGGAATATACATACATACTGAAACGATTTCTAAAAATCGTCAATTTAGTTTTAGTATCATACATAGAGTCCACAAATGCAATATCTTATAAAACAAAGTAACTTACTCCATGATTTATTATTAGTATTGAAAAGCAACTATGTAAGTAAAGCAAACCTACATTGCATATTACACATTTGGGCATATTGAGGAGTGAGCGAGACAAAAGTGGCTCAGTTTTACCGTTCATGGGCCGTTTCTAGAAAAGTGCACAATATTCGATGTTCTGTGGTTAATGCGTGCGACGTTTTTGGCGAATTTTGAGCCGATAAAGGTGTTTTGTGCGTTTTTAATTGGACGTGGATGAAAATAATCTTCTTACAAAGGAGTTTTGGTTTTTAATTTTTTTTAGACGAATAGGGGAATTTTTTTTCCTTGCATCTCGTATTTTGGCCGAATCTGTGAAACGCTGATTACTAATCCTCTGATATGTATATGTTTTGTATAGGAAAATATGGGTAATTGATTAATAGGGTGGTTGACCGGCAGAAATCGCCTTAGGCTATAAGTCCACCATTTGTCGTATAATTTATATAAAATAATAAAGTAGGTATACTAAATAAATAAATAAAATAATAAGGATTTTATTTAATACACGAAAATAATACGTAAATAATACACGAACGTACATAATAAATCGGGGTGAGCAGAGTGATCGGTGCTGTGCTGCAAGCACCCTTGCAAATTACAGCACAACACCGATGTACCACGTTTAGCAAAGTATTCGGACAAGATAACTATCAAGCAGCAAGTAAGGCACGAAGACCCACCTGTTGCATGACTCGGTGGAAGGACCGCGTCAAGGTAAGAGGTGGCTAGCCTGTCGCCCTATAGCACGGCAACTTGTCATTATCCCTTAATCGCTTTTTACGACATGCACGGGGAGAGATGCAGTGGGGGTATTCTTTTAAGTACCGAATCCACAGGGCAATACACGAACGCTGAAGCGACAAAGTAATGCATTTTAGGAATAAACCTACGGTTTCTTTATTTCTAGAAATCACTACTAGTGTTATGTCCGCCTTTGTACCATATTTTTCTATCTGCACTTATGCGTTTCTTTTCTTGTATAATTCTGTATTATATGTATTATGTGTATTTATTATTATTATTATTATTATTATATATTTATTATTATTATTATTGTGTGTCTGTATTATGTGTAGAATAAAGAATTTCTGTTCTGTTCTATATTATTTATTACCTACAAACGTATTCCAAAATTATCTTCGTAGTCAATCGGAATTTTAAAAGTATTAACTTGCATAATTGTTTCCCCTTAAATTTAATCAGACCAATATTTGAAGAACTAATAAATAATTCCATACAGAAGTCACCCCATCGTCAGGTGAATCTCAGGTTTTATGTAAAATAAATTATTATCCCAAATAGGTATTAGCATATTCCCAACATATTTGTCTGGACTTTAGATTACCCAAATTGATTATTTAGGCAAATAAATCGAAGTTGAACTCCTGTTTCGTGGGAACCAGCTTTTTTGGTTCCCATCAGGTGGTTCCACTAATGGTTGCAAAAAATGCGTAGAAACAAAATGATGAATCAATGTTACCCTTACACACAATTTGTTGATAGATACAAGAACAGATTACAAATACACAACTGTTTAGCGCTGGTTCTCAAACTATTCGATGCGAAGTATTTATTTATTTATTTAGTATTGTTCTCTATAAGTTTTTAAATGTATTTTATATATATTTTAATTACATATTTCAGTCAGTCAGCGTGTATGCTTCCACTGCTGGACATATGCCTTTCCGATTTTCCTCCAGTCCTCCTGGATTTCAGCGATAAGGAACCACTGCTTTCCGCTGACGTACTTGATGTCGTCGGCCCACTTGGCAGGTGGTCTTCCCACACTCCGTTTTCATGTCAACGGCGACCATTCTAGGACACAGTTTCTTCAGCTGACGTGCCCATCCCACTACCACTTGAGTTTAGTCCAATATCGACTACTTTGGTGCGTCGGCAGATTGTCCCGTTACGCACCATCTAGTTGTAAGTACTCATATGGCTGAACCGTTTATTTTTTATTTAAGTTGTGCAAATGTATTTAAATATCTGATAAGTTTATTTATAAAAATTAATAAATAAAAATACCAATACACAACCTGTTGTCTCTTTATATATTTATATATAAGGTCTTTCAATAGTAGGTAACGCTACGCTAAGGGGTGTATGTGTATCAGATACTGATCACATTTCCATATCAATTTTTTTTTACGATATAAAAAGCCATAGATTTAGGTGAAATACGCGCACTTCACGTATTAAATTTGAGGAGTGAGTAGGTTGAAACGGTTTTTTATATCGTAAAAAAAAATTGGTATGGGAACGTAATCAGTATCTGATACACATACACCCCTTAGCGTAAAGTTACCTACTAATGAAAGACCTTCTATATATACTTTCTTCAAGAAGGTTTATCGTTTACCTGAACTTACTTCATGTATAAACTTCGTTATGTACTTACTTTCTAAGTTCTTTTGAAATACGAATTTCACGCGAGCGAAGCCGCGGGCGACAGCTAGTTTCGTACATTCAACTTTATAAAGACAGTTTGAGAACTTCACCCATTAATGTTATTCGTACTTCACACGACGTATGACTGCGCATAATAATCCAGTAATTGCGCATTAATGAAACGGTACAATTTCATAGACACGCTCGTTTTTGTCGAATCAAATGCCCTAGAGAGACAGTCGATACAACTCAGATCGAATCCATACTTAGGAATGAATTTTGATTGTGGGAATTCATTCTAGTGGATTTGTGAGAAAACTGGACTTGTATGATTTATTATATCTGTTTAAATTTATATATATACATGCTGTTTTTATATATCAATATCATACATGACACTGTATGATATTGATAAGGTATAACTAGACCATATTTGTTTTATTTTATGTGGAACAATTTTTTTTACAAAAGTTAGCATTTCCTAAGCAAATGAGTGAAATAGGTATTAAATATATGGTATTAGATAAACACGCGAACAAAAACTGAATTCCACGCGAGTGAAATTTTTGGGTAAAATTAGTGGACCCATATGTACTGCTTACTCTACGTGTGTTCACTACGCGCTGTTGTATTCAAAACACCAATGAGTTTTTTCTGGCGAAAAAAACGTGCCTACCTACACGTACACCTGCTGCTTCAGCGTTCGGAACTTCCCTTTCCTTGCCCCTTACTAGGTGGTAGGCTCAAATTGTAGCCGAGTGGTTTGGTACCACGTGGGTACCACCGTACTGGATGTAAGATGGCCGCATAGCAGCCTCGGTTGTGTTCTCCTCTAGTCCAGTGCAGCCAGCAATCCAGGGAAGTCTCCGGTATGGCACCTACCTTCTCAGAGGTGATATTGGCTGGTCGGAGCATGCACTTTGGCTCCTCCGACGGGGCCACCCATAACGGATTATGTACTTAAAAAAAGTTTGCGTAAAAAACATAAAGAAAGATTTTTACAAAGAGTTTATATTACGTCGCTGCGCTCCTTGACGTAATACAAACTCTTTGGATTTTTACTACCGCATATTTCACTTGCGTACATAGAAGCATTAAACGAATTCATACAAATGACGAATCACCAAAAATCCATACTAAGCAATCCCAAAACCAAACACTGCAATACAATGAAATAATTTCCATAACTACAGACTACTGACATATTGACAGGCATCCATCGTAATATCCAATTTACCAACCAATATAGCAATGATGGATCGCAAACCACCCGAAAAATTTAACAACCCCAACCATATTTTGCATACAAATAAAAATTCACTATTTCACACACTATTAACGCGATAGAAAAAAAAATATATTTCCAATTTAAATTTGAGATTTCATGACAATTTATTCCGTCGGCCAGGTTGCTTACTGTTTATTTGCATATAGAGAGAAATCGTGATCGATCATTCGATGCACTGCGTTTGTATTGTGATGTGGGCGACAAGCTATCCACTGTTTCGCACATTATGATGTAATATTTACATTTCGAAGCTTAAGTATGGACACCGCTTATTTTTTGTAAATTTTCAGGAGATAGACAAAAAATCTGTTAAGTGCGAGTTTTACTCGCGCACGGAGGTTTCCGTATCTATCCGCTATTATCCGCCTATCTTTTGTCTTTCAACAATACAATGTATAAAAGCCTGTGGCGCCATCTATTATTCAATAGTGTGACTAATCGATTTTTCGGACGTTTGTTGTTTGTTGTTTGTTTAACATTTTCTTATTTGTTGTTATATCCGCCATAGTAAAACATATTCTGTGAAAATTTCAACGGGCTACCTAATACGGTTCAAGAGATACAGCCCTCAGACAGACGGACGGACAGACGGACGGCGGAGGCTCAGTAATAGGCTTCCGTACGGGATACGGAAACCTAAAAACAGAGTATGTCGCATGTTTTTTCACAAAGCTATAAATAAAGATAAATATTAAATTTGAAAAATCCTCAATACATGTATATGTATGTATGTATGTATATATTCTTTATTGAACACCAATTTATCAAAATTAGGCACAACAGGCGAGCTTAATGCCGCGAGGCATTCTATTCTAACTAACCTTTGGGATGTGGGAGAAGTACATGCAGGCGAACAAGAATAGTTTGTGACAATGTGTTAGATTAAAGAAATATGTATGATAAACTACGTACGAATACTACATACATTAACAACGCTTAAGAGCGTGTCGTGCAAAATGACAGGCGACGGTGCTGCCACTCAAGTAAATAATATATATCTCTTAAACAAAGCCATAACTGGAAGAAACAAGCCATGAAGCTGTAGTTGATTTTGATTATGATATTCTAAGATACTGGAAACAGTTTTATATTGCTCAGTTTATGCACAATCATTATAACGGATTTCGGTGGCCACCGTTTACTTGAGTGGCAGCACCGTCGCCTGTCATTTTGCACGACACGCTCTTAAAAAGTAAAAAAATATGTCCGTTTAGTTACTTAAAGGCGTCGGGGGACCGCTGAGTAAATAAAATATACCTAAAACTTAAAACAGAATTCGTTCGGGTCGCTCACTCGGTGACGTCGCGTTCCCTGAACCTCTGAGTTATATTTTATTTACTTAGCGGTCCCCCGACGCCTTTACGTAACTAAACGGAAATTATTTTTGACTTTTAAGGCTCGTTGGTGTGTCGAGTTTTTTTCAAATTTGTAATTTTACTTTTATTTTAAGCTTATCAAGAGACGAAATTTATTATTTCTCGATTACAGACATAGCTAAAAACCCCAGCTTTCCAATAAAAAAACTACATTAAAATCGGTCCATCCGTTTGGGAGCTACGATTCCACAGACATACACACAGGTAGATTAGATCCCTTCACCAATTAGGAAAAGTGTCTAAAATCTAGAATACACCCGAGGCTGCTATGCGGCCATCTTACATCCAGTACGGCGGTACCAACCCAAAAGGCTACAATTTGAGCCTACCACCTAGTAACTGGTTACAGAACGACAGACAAACATTGCCCTTCGTAATTTGTAATAAGGCCCAACTGGTGAGAGCGAATGTCGTCCATATTTTCGGGGAGAAGATGTGTATTTATGGAAATTAAGTGCAACTTTTCAAGCTTCATGAAATTGTATCCATAAGTGCACTTCGGAAAAGACTTCGCTCACGTTCGAAACATTCGAGTTAGCGAAGGTAAGCAATCTAACTTAAATATTATAAGTTATGGGCCATCCATCTCTGTAGATGGCCAGGTTTATCGCCGTTTAGCTTAAACTTTCCAAAGTGGATTTAAGTTATCCTTTGTCGCTAGATCGGAGTGGTTGCGTTAGCTCTTTGCCAGAATTCTGAACGCGGGCTATAAATGTTCAGGTGAAAATCATAATTATGGATTTATTAGATAATATTGCCTACTTCGGGATTATGTCTTATATGAACTGTAATTAATATGTATTCATGTTTACTTTTAATTAACTATACATATAACATACTCATGTAGTATATTATAGTATATAATATTTTATTTTATATTCCTACACTCAAGACTTTTGCTACTACTTACGAGTACTTATATTTCACAACACAAGACTCTCAAACATTCAAAGGTCAGCCGGAAGAAATCCCTGTAAGGGATAAGTCCGCCTTTGCACCTATTGTAAATTGTAAAGAGCTGGTTTCTGTAAAAAAAATTTGGAGCGATAAAGTATTTATATCTATCTTTCTAGCTATTCATTTATTTATGAACGATTAAAAAGTGTATGCAAGTGATTTTCAACGAATATACACAAAATGTACTACCTGCATACCTACATAGATTGGTTTACTTTTTCAATATGTTCATTTTAGTTTACCATCTCTACCGTGTTTGTTGTGGTGTAATAAAATAAATAAATAAATAAAAATATGTTTGTTAAATAAATGTAGCTTAATTCGAATGGCAGCTGAAAAAAAAGAGTGTTTAGGGTTCCGTACCTCAAAAGAGGAAAAATACGGAAATCTTATACGGTTACTTTGTTGTCCGTCTGTCTGTCTGTCACCGCCCTTTTTCTAAAGAACGAGTAAAAGCATCGAGAATAAAAGGGTAAAGGTATTAAGTTGAAATTAATATCAAATACTAAGGCATACGGTCCCTTGGAGTGGCGACAATTTATTTCCGATTTCCATACTAGCAAACTCGCTCAAATAAAATCAAAATCTATAGGGTACTTCCCGTTGACCTAAAATCATGAAATTTTGGAAAGAAACAATTTTTAAAAGATTTATTTCTATAAGATTTTATTTATATAATAAGATTATTAAAAAATTGTTTTTTACATATAAAGGTGCATTCCTAAACGTTATTATTTTATCAAAATATCTGTGTGCTTATATCTAGAGAAATGGAATTTATTTGCAGCTGTATGCTGTAGATAATAAATGTTCTTTTTAACCGGTAGTATAGGTTAATTATTTATAAGTCGGTATGGTAGGAATACCATTTCGATGGCTTAATCTGCAAATCGGACAACTCCATTTTTGGGGGGTATGGACATTTTGATGTCGTTTTATTGGTCTAAATATTATCTATATTCTTGCAAAGCTGTCAACTCCGAAAATCCTAAGTTTCAGAAAATACAGACCGCACAAATATATTGCAACTCCATCCCATATTGGTTGCAACACCGAAATTGTGACAACTCCGCTGTTGGTGACAGAGCTGTGCGTTTGTATAGCATAGAAAAATATTCTTAAAAATTCTGATATTACTGTGTAAGACATTGTTGTGTGTGCATTGAGTGCTCGGTAAGTAGATCTATCACTATAAAGTATTATTTTTGACCGTGCTTACGATTGTAAGCAATATAACCTTCACATAATTTGGTATTGGAGTTGGACGATTTTCCGAAAGTGTAAAATGGTGAATTTGAATTTCATCTGGGAGTTGTCTCATTTTTCATCAATCAGTTTTTTCGCTCTCCTGTAAAATTACCCAAAAGTGAGTTGTCCGATTTGCAGATTAAGCCATCGATATGAGACATGCGAAGTTTGTTCGTCAGATCTTTCGGAATCTTTGACGTATCTAAGACTAAGATTACACTACTCCCTTACGCATTACTCACACATCGTGGGATGGTTTATTTTTTTTTGTAATCCGTTATGGATGGCTGGTTCGGAGGGGCCAAAGCACATGCTCCGACCAGTCAATATCACCTCCGAGAAGGTAGGTGCCATACCGGAGGCTTCCCTGAATTTCTGGCTGTACTGGACTAGAGGAGAACATGCGGCCATCTTACATCCAATACTGTGGTACTAACCCAGTCGGCTACAATTTGAGCCTACCACCTAGTAAGGGGCAAGGGAAGGGACCTATAGTTTTACACCGGTTCCGAACGATGAAGCAGCAGCGGGTGTAGGTAGGTATGCACGTAAATTTTTTCGTCAGAAAAAAATCAATAGTACGCGCCGACCGGATTCGAACGTCGGACCTCTCGCATGAGAAGCCGATGCCCAAACCACTCGGCCACCCGCCGCTTCAATTACTTTCAAAATAAGTAGACCTACGAGCATTTTATGTTGAAATGTATGTTGTAGCCGTTGAAACAGCCTGTGTTTGTGAAATAACTACACTGAAAAAGATCAAGTTGATACAGATGAGTTAGTGGAAATAAAAGAGTTCATGTCAGTCAAAAAAATTATATTTGAAAATAATAACCGCAATAATATGTTAAACGTCGGCCAGAAGAAAATAAAAGTACTACGTAGTACATAAGCATGATAACGACTAACAGTAAATTTTGATACAAAAATTATTGCTACATACAAAATGCTTAAACATACATTTTTTTATAAAAATCTTATTTTCTAGTTATAATAAAATACAAATCTAGCATATATTTACAGGCGGAGTTTTAAATTAAGTAATATGTAGGGTGACCCAGGTAAGACATGATTTGCTGACGACCACGGGATTACTAGTTGAATAAGCTTCAAAAAAAGCTTAGAAAAAAAATTAATTCATACACACATAGCGTCACGCCTGTTTTCCAGTGGGGTAGGCAGAGACAATGGATCTCCACGTCGCACGATCCTGGCATTTTCACAGCATTTATCCTGCTTTCATGCTTGTTCTGCAATGCCCAACTTTCACTCTCTTACATCAGTGTAGTTTGTAGGTGTAGTTAAAAATTAAATGTAAATAGTAATTTCTAGTACTTGTCGATCCAACTGACCTTTTAATGGCGATTGTCTCGAAAAGTTAGCCTAGGTAGCTCAGTGGTCCGTGGTTCGTATTCCACGTAAAACTGTAGGTCCCTACCCTTCTTGCCTTACTAGGTGGTAGAGTTTAACCCGCCTGAGTTGGTACCACCGCACTGAATGAAAGGTCGGTTGAAACGGCTATTTAAATAGTTCGTGTTTTCAGTCCAGTTCATTTTAGCCGGCTAGACCGAAAGAAAGCACTGACATGGCATAGCTATTTCACCAAGGTTTTATGGGCTGACATCACGGATGTAGTGTAGTCAACCGTGTCAGTTTCTATGAAAAAAAAAAGTTTATAGAGGTCCTAGAAAAAAAAAATACGGAGCTTTTCAACTTATTCAAGGAGGAATTCCGTGGCGATAAACAAATCCAGTCGAACTGGGACATCATGTATTATTACTAAACCAAATACTTTAAGCTAGTGGCTACAACATTTCTTTAGAATTTTTTTTCGACATACTATTTTACAAAGCATATGTATACAATATCTTAAGTTAGATTTGGGGAGGCATATCAATGATTATTTCCTATTTTTATAAATGAAGCTATTATATTTTTGAGGCACAGTTAAAATGAAGCAAAAATCCAATTTTATTTACAAAAATTCTTACACACATTATTTTGGAGTAAGTTTAAATGATCCAATCAATTGACAAGCGTTTTCTAAATGTTTAACAATTATTCGATTTTAATACATAGCGTTTACTTTCTGATTAGTGCATTCGTGTACCCAACTGAAATTGTCTAAATCTAGAAACTTAAAAATTCGAAAAATAAGTATGAATTAAATTTAAAAAAATTGAAATGAAATATGGTAGGTTACAATAATAATTGTAACAAATTATGAAAATATTTTAATTATTTATCAGTTCGTCATTTGATTGGACATTGAACAAAATTAGAAAATGCATACAAGAATTTTCAAGAGATCATGGGAAAACTTTCTTTATATCCTTTCTAAGACAAGTATCACATTTGAACACATTCTTCAAAAGTATTTGTAATTCATATTATAATATCTACCTACACATAACTATCCTATTACATACAATTATACATTTAAATATTGTATTAATATTAAAAACTAGCTGAGCCCGCGGCTCCGCTCGCGTGAAATTCGTATTCCAAAGAAGAATGTAAGTAACTAAGGGCGAGGCCGAAGGCCGAGCTGCTTTCAGGTAAACGATAAACCTTTTTCAAATAAAGGAAGTAAGTAAGGGCGAGGCCGAAGGCCGAGCTGCGTTCAGGAAGACGACAAACCTTCTGGAAGAAAGGAAGGAACTAAGTGCGAGGCCGAAGACCGAGCTGCGTTCAGGTAAACCAAAAACCCTCTTCCGCCTTCGGGCCTCGCCCTTAAAGACTTCCTTTCTTCGATAGAATATAATATCGTTTACTCAATCTATTTATTTCATATAAATAAAAAAGTAATATTAATAACCAAAGAATTAAACCTACCTAACAAACATTAAAATAACTATCAAAACGGGCATTTTCAAATGTTCTTAGAGCACTTGCGGCATTACCCCGCTGGATGGCAAGGCTTACCCTTTGAATGAAGTACATAAGCCCTTGATGACGGGGCACCAGTTGCGTCAACCAGCTCAAGCCTCTTTTGGCTTCACTGCTCCACGGACCGAGGGTTTCAACCGCAAACGCAACAAATTCGAAATCTTGAATTATATTTCTATATTTGCTGCGTTGGAGGCTCTCCGACCCAGCCTCGGCCGCGCCAGCCGCTCTTGAAGATGTCCTAACGTGACTTGGAGCCAATGTGAGAACAAAAGTGGCGTCCCACATCAAAGAACTACCCTTAGTCCATGGCACTAAGGTCTCTAGCATCGGGCCTCTTGCCATCCAGCCGGGAATAACCGCGAGGTTCTAGGATGCACGGTATATTTGCCGTTAGAAGCGTGGACTTTATAATAAAATTTAAATTAAATTAACTCAATCTTAATATTAATTAACTTTATTCGAGATGGTTTAGCTTCTTCCTGAACGCAGCTCGGCCTTCGGCCTCGCCCTTAGTTACTTGCTTTCTTCGAGATGGTTTATCATTTGTCAGAACGTAGCTCGGCCTTCGGCCTCGCCTTAGTTGCTTACTTTCTTCAAGATGGTTTAGCTTCTTCCTGAACGCAGCTCGGCCTTCGGCCTCGCCCTTAGTTACTTGCTTTCTTCGAGATGGTTTTTCAATTATCCGAACGTAGCTCGGCCTTCGGCCTCGCCTTAGTTACTTACTTTCTTCAAGATGGTTTAGCTTCTTCCTGAACGCAGCTCGGCCTGCGGCCTCGCCCATAGTTACTTACTTTCTTCGAGAAGGTTTATGTTCTTCCAGAATAGAGCTCGGCGTTCGGCCTCGTTCTTAGTTACTTATTTTCTTCAAGAATGTTTTTCTTCTTCCTGAAATCAGCTCCGCCTTTCGCCTCGCCCTTAGTTACTTTCATCGAGAAAGAATATCGTTTACGTGAGCGCAGATCCGCCTTCGGGCCCGCCTTTAGTTACTTACTTTCTTTTTTTTAAATACGAATTTCACGCGAGCGAAGCCGCGGGCAACAGATATATAAATTTTATTGCACCAATGACAGCGACATAACTTCGCCTTTCAATTATTATTTTTATTTATCAAACAATTTGTCACCGGCCAGCTCACGTCGAGATGACAGTTCTCCGTTGTCAACATGACATTTAAAATTGTTTTTACCTTTACTTTGGACTACGTGATTTTAAACGCGCAATAATGTTTATAATTGTTAATTTTTTTTTATTTTTGTTAATTTTTTTTACGTATTATGTTAACCCGGCATATAAACTGCCACTATACAAAGTTTCGTCTAATTCCGTTCAGTGGTTTTTGCGTGATGCGCGTACAGACAAACAAACAAACAAACAAACAAACAAAAATTTTAAAAACTGTTCTGACATGTTCAGTATCTCATTTTAAGCCACCCTGGTTAGTTTTTTTCCGAATACATTCAATGTACAGACTTTCTTACCTCTACGATTTTATTATATGTATAGATAATGGTAGTTTGAGTTAGATATTTTTTTCATTAGACCATTAGTAAGTTGTAAGTAAGAGTGGTTTTGAAATCAGCGCCCGCGATTTAAAAAAAAAATCGCAAGACACTCGAATTGTATGCTTGTCTTGACACATTGTCTTGACTAATAGGTTGTCACAAAATAATAGGTACAACACTACCTTCAAATTTTAATTTAATATCGTACAACTTAAATTAATATTTTAGATTAAATTAAAATTAAGATGATAAACACATAATGTTACAAAATTATTTATATAACACAGTAACTATGTAGACAGAGGTCTGCCCAATCAAAGAGCAGATTATGTGGAATGAATTTGTCATCCTTTCTTGATGTATTTTTTTCGGAATTATATCAAGACTGCACAACAATATATTCGCGAAGCGACACGGATTTTACTTTTTCCATAAATTAATTACAATTTCTCTGACATGAAAATACATTATGTATTTTTTCAAACATTTTACAAGAACAAATGTTTTGTTATAACAACGCAGATTATATATTGCAGACGTCGTACAAGAGAAGGTCTCATAAACTGGAACCTTATTTACAAATGCAAAAACAATATCTAAACAGAAATGCCACAAAAATAAACTATTTCTATGAGTATATAATGCACTTTCTTAATGATAAAGTAAACATAAATTTAAAATAAAATAAAGTGACCGCTATGCACTTTAATAATCTCCTTTTTACAAAACTTGGCACAGTATCCTGCATCTAACATTCTTAATATATTATTTTGTATTATAATAATATTAAATAAAACATAAAATATACGTTTTCGAAAATGAGATCAATCATTATTTATTTCTTTTAGGTTTGCTCTCTTTGGAACAATTTTCTGAGAATATATTTAATGTTTGAGACCAAATATCTGGCAGATATATCTTAGCTAGAAAATGCGATTATGGATAAAGTATGCCTCTACGAAACAACTAATTAATTACAAGAGTAATTAAATGTTATGTTTTGTAATGTTAGATTTGTTTGATTAGTAATATATGTGTATATAGATTACGTAGTTGTAAACATATAACTTGATATACAATATTTTATAATGGTCGGGCATCGAACAAAATTATCACACCGTGATCTATTAATTTTATCTTATTAGTGTAACAAACCTTACAATTGTATTGTAAAGTGTGTAAATTTCGCGACGGAATTTTTCTCTTTAAAATTAATTTAATAATTTACAGTGTACACGTTTTAGGGTTTCGGAGTTCACATATTAGGTCTATCATTGAATTGTTCTTAAGTCAATATTTATTTTTTTGTCATAAAAGGCATGTTCAGAAATTTCACGATCATAAATAAAATTAAAATGTATTTTTTTTTAGAATGAAGACAGTTTTTAGTCAGATTATACTACCGGGGAAAACAAATATTATGCTAACAGTGAAAATAATGTTGATATTTTATTTTTTTAATGAATTCACTACAAAAATAAGGTAAGTAAAAATTTTATAGATACGAACGGAATAGAATTGTGTAAAATATTAATCATAATTTATAACATAATATTATTTATGGTAATAAATTATATAAATTTGAATAAAATTATACATGGAAGTAGATACAGACTAAAAGTTTTACAGTTTATTTTTTCTTGGCTGACAGGCAGTGAATATTTCAATAGTTAGTGGTTTTACCATGGAACTGGTTTATAAAAAAAATACGTATAAATATGTACATTGTTATTTCACTTAGTTATTTTCTACAATTTACAGTAATTAATACCTACATCACAATTCTTGCTCCACAATGGCATTGGATTGTAAAAAGGATTTGACAAACTTTACAGATTTTTTAGAACATTTTCTCTATAATATTATAAATTACGTGATCGAACGCACATTTACTTTTTTGTGAATTTTAGTCAAACAAAATGAAAGCTAAAATGACTTTTTAATTTTCGAGATATTACTTAGCAAAACACATAGAAATCTTTCAGAATACAAAATAGCAGATCGAAATAATTTCTATAAAACTTAGAACTTCTAATTTTTATACGAGCTGAGTATAGACTATATACATACAGGAAACCTACATTTAATCTTTTGCATATCACATGGGATTTTTCAGCGAACACCTGAGAATCGATCACATTCAATAAAACATTCAAATTGACATCTTACTAGATTTTTTTTTATTTTTTAATAAAATTCATCTCAGCTAGGTTTCGCTTCAAAAACCTATAATTTATTTATGCTTCATAGAACTATAGCGTTGTAAAAATTTAAATAATTAATATTTGTGCCCAATCCAACGTCTTGCTGATTGCCAAAGTTTGACATTCATCCATGGAAATAAATACCCAGAAACGGCATTGTGGTATCTTGTTACAGGTATAATGGTCGGCGTGCACACCATTTACAGCAAACAAAAGATACGCGATTGAACAAGCGTGAAAGAGATATTGAAAGAAATATTGCTAGCAACGTTGTGCACTTTCCTTTCACAAACTCAACAAGTGCTGTTTTAGATATTTACTTCCATGGATTCTACTAAATGTTTTTCCAAGATGGCCGGCATGTATTCACCGCTTGCCAACCAGTAGCTTCCATCCCAGCATGAAGAGGACTGCGGTGCAGATGGAGCCGGAGAGTTTGTCGGGCAGGATGCAGGAGAAGAGAGACCCTTCGGACTGGGACGAAATCTTGGAAGAGCCGGCTGAATCGGTCTGGAAAGAGAAAAACAAGACGTTAGAAATCTCCCCCCCCCTTTTTTCTATGAACATCGACGCTTGCGCTGATGGACCAATGATCATCGACGCAGCCAATTTCTGTGTTTGGGGTATTTATTTTCTCTGAGATTAATTTAAATTCTCTTAGATACTTCAGTTTAACTATTCTCAAATCAAAACAAACGTGCAGCTCGCACAACAAAATTTTATGGCTTAGTGAAGGGAGATTCCCTTCACTAAGCCATAAAACTTTATTATGCGAACTGTACGTTTGTTTTTAATTGAGAATAGTTTTGTATTGTTCTTTTGTATCAAGTTTACATACGTCGAGATTAATACATTTTCAATTAACGTAAACAAATTACTAGATGTTGAGAAGAACTTGGTGTTAAAATGTGAATTCCCTTTTCCCCAAAATTATTAATTCGAATAAACACTTAAGAAAATTAAAATCTGACGTAGGTTATGTATTGTAAAGAAATCTCCTCTCCTCGCTCTTTGTGGCTCGTCACTCGTGTAATACATTTTCGTATTTCTCGGAACATTTCGCGTCGCTCCTTCAGTATGAAAGGAACCTCTTATATTTTCATGCTGTTTAGTATTACTCTTTTTATCTCAGGACGGTAGATACTTATTTTTTTCTTCCGTCTATTATTTATAGGAAAATTGTGGGAAAATATATAGAGCTGTTAGAAGCTGTTACAAGAAGGAATATTTTGTATCTACGTAATTAGTTGACATACATAGCACGTAGAAAACTGGACACTTTTACCCATAATAATCTCGGCTCAACCGAGTCGAAAGCTAGTCTAGAAATATAACGACTTAGCAAAATCCTGCGGCTCGAAGAAAACTGTGTTCCAAGTTCGTATCATTTGTACGTAGACGAAAAAAATTGTTTTAAAATATTTTTATGATCGAAGCATTTGTGTAATTAAGCAATGCGTATGATTGAAAAAACAAAAACGCAGACAGCAAGAAGACGTTGACAACATTTTTTCAACGTCTTCAACAAGATTGGAGAATGACTTCACTGAGTTGAGCGTGAGAGCAATGTGCGTACGGGCCTAAGATAAAACAAGATAATTTAATGTTAAGGAAATATTTTTTTATTTACCTATTTCTCAGTTTAAATCCGATCATTACCTATGTAAAAATAAATGTATTGCTTATTGCTTTTTTGCAATTTTGATACGAATAAGTGACTATGGTAAGCCTATTACCAATAATACTTTATGTAATAATAAAATGTTCGATGTAACTCGCTAACTTTTTAATATATCGATTTGGCTAGGTCCTAGCCGCTAGGACAATATGGGACTAAGTATTTTAGCATGACTTGGGAATTAACAAAATAATTTCAAGCATAATACAAAACATTCGGAACTTAATACATACCTAATTACATTTAAGTTTTCATTTTCAAAATTGAGTCTTGTCTTCGACAGTAATTTTGGCATACCAAAACCATTTTTGCCATACCATCAGCTCTAACGACTTCCGCACCTCCCGTATATTTACCGTGAGGAATCAGCGAGCATCTTTGTCGCCGCCTGGAATGGAACTCCCCACTCAAGCCCAGAATAAGGATTAAAAAGAAAACGCCATCCCATTGTGTCGCGACCCACTCGTGTGTGCGCGAGCAATCAACCGAGAACGAAACGGTGGAAAACGCGGGAAACTCGGGATGAAAGAGAAAAAAGATACCGGGAAGCTGGGGGCGGAGGAGAAAAAAGATATCGCACTCTAAAGAGAAAGGGAAGTATCTTTTTGGGAAATATATTTGAAGAAGGTTTGGAGTATGTTTAAGCGTGCATAGTAATGTTGTCAGACCTTTTATACAATCCAATTAAGTATTTTGTTTGCAACCTAACACTGGCTGCTATATCGCTTAAGGCTGATTTCACTACCTACGATTAAGTCTCGTCTAACAGTTATATGTCGGTTAAAGTTAATTTTTTGCTACATCACCTAGAACATCCGTAATGTCAGCCCATAAAACCGGGAGAACTATTTGCCATGTCAGTGCTTCCTTTCATTTCTTGTGATTTAAATGCGGCTGCAAGCACAACACCGATTACTCTGCTTACCTCGATTGTCGGGGATGCAGCGTGTATGCAATGATAATAAAGTATAATTTATGTACGAGTATATATTATACTTTATTATCATTGACTTTACCGCGAGCTTAGCCGCGGGCACAGCTATTACTACGGTGCGATACGTCTAGTTCCAATAGTAACAAGGCGGAATTAGGTGATTACAAATGTTTTATCTCACGAGCGCGGGTGAGCCATACTTGTAGTTGTAATGCGTATAGACACGCGCTCCTGTGTGTGTGTGAGTTTGCTAACGCTACCTGTACTTACGCACACAGGAGCGCGTGTCTATACGCATTACAACTACAAGTATGGCTCACCCGCGCTCGTGAGATAAAACATCTGTACCAGTGTATATAAAGTGATGTAGCCACCTGTGTCAGGTTCCATAAAGAAGCGTATGGTCTCAGTACAGCACGTGTACGTAGATATGTAGTGTGCACGTGTCTCAAGAAAGACCGGAGAAAAAAATAAGAATGTGAGTTCAGGATGCAAATAAAAAAGTGGCGCTGTAACCACCTAAGAGCCGCGCCTAGACGTCTGGTGGAGAGTCAGAAAGTAAAGCGGGAAAATGAATCGAAAATAGGAAAAAAATCCTCGAGAGTGTCTCAAGTCGCGGCTCATTCCTTTTGTTTTTCGCCAGCGGCTGTGACGTATCATTAACCCGGAGTGGATGGAATTTTTTTTTTAGATTTTATTTTTATTTTGGCTAAGACCGTTTCGGTAAGAGCGGATGGGCTCTCGGGAGCGTTGCACTTTGAAGGTGATGTCGCATTTTGTAATTAGAATGTCTAATTATACAGGGTGTATCAGGATAGGTTTTCGAAACTTCAGGGTTCGAAAGGGGCCCATATTTGAAGACGAAAAGCTCTGAAACGTTTTCCCAGATTCGATCATTTTACAGTACTTTTTGGTGAAAATCTATTCTTCAAGATTTGGTGGATGGTTAACGTCCGCCTTCATTAAATAGAAAATTAACTCTAACTCATGAATAAAAATGGGTAGGTTGCATACATAACTAGTACAATTGAACTGCGTGTAGGTAAATTACAAACACTGAAAGTTCAATGACCTCAAAAGAAAAGGTGGACTGAATTAGTTCACTGTACTCTCCAGTCTCACTGTCCATCGAGTTTTTATTACAATTTCCAACTTTTGTATGACCAATAAAACAACGGAATTTCGATTTGAGTGATAAGGATTTTTTCTTCTAATAATGAGTACTTTATATTTCTGAAGTTTCTCAAACCTATGCTGATACACTCTGTATATGCGTTGCTGAAAGAGTAAGTAGAACATTGACACTAGACTGATAACCAGACATTCAGCGCTAGACGGATAGACAGATAGAAATACTTTTGTTTTGTAAAGAACTTTTAAAGTACCGTGTGGGGCCGGTACTTTAAAAGAATAGCCCCATTGCATCTCTCCCCGTGTATGTCGTAAAAGGCGACTAAGGGATATGACTCCCTTCTTATATTACTAGGTGGTAGGTTTAACCCGCCCGGGTTGGTACCACCGCACTGAATGAAAGGTCGGTCGAAACGGCTATGTAAATAGTTTATGTTTTCCGTCCAGTTCAGTGTAGCCGGCACGACCGAAGGGGAGCACTGACGTGGCACCAAGTTGACCCGGTGTTATGGGCTGACATCACGGATGTTGTAGGTGATGTAGCCAACCGTGTCAGTTTCCATTAAAAAAAAAAAACTGGAATGAATAGTTTTACCGTCAGATGACCGGACACAGCTATTAGGTACCACAACGCAAACACGCTCACCGAGGCGTTATATCAGCGGCGTGTACAACAAATACGGTGTCGTCTCATTTATTTGAACCTTGTTCACACACAAGAGGTTTCCGTCGCCATTTTCTTCGTGCGTGTCGTGTGACATACAGACGGACGCACGGACAGACAAATACCTGACGGATTTTACAAGGATCCCTGGCAGCACCGCCTGGCCACGGAACTCTAAAAAATCATATACTTGTTTGGTTACTTGAGGTACAAATACAGTCAATACATAATAATTCCTTATATTATAAGAGATTCCTTGTTGTTATCTTGTAGTTGAGTTGATATCTCAAATCAGAGGTTGATATAAACCCCTGGTTTTATTTATAAGGTCCACTGCAAATATAAGCAGCCAGGGACGAGAAAACGTTGCCATACAATCTTGTGTAACCATCCAGGTACTTCGAGTCTACGTATACCAGAGCAGCAGCGAACAAAAGATATGCGGTAGATCGAATAACATCAGTCATGGGAGTGACTTTACCCCGATAATGTGCGCAGTAATATCACACTACACACGCAAACTTTCTTGTATTTTATACTATAAAATACAAGCCTGGTATCTAGTTGTGAGTAGCTTGTAAGAGCCGCCTAGCGGTCGCCCTGGAGTCGTCGTACCAAATTAATATTTGTTGTTGTAAAAATTCCTCTCTACCATTTATATATAAATGTTCAATTGTTCACGAAAGAGTAGGCTATCAATTTAACAACACTTTTCCCCGTTTTGACGTTTAGAATTCGTTGAAGTTAGTGATCCAAACTAACTAGTAATGGGTACCCATCTCAGAGTAAATTTTTACTATGAGGTACCAATTATAACAAATTTGTTATATACAAAATTATGTTTTGGGGGTTCTTGTCGAAAAAAAATTTGGAATGGTAAGTAATTCTCAAGGTTTTTCGAAAAACAAAAAATTATGGAATGGTAGATAAGTAAAGCTCATAATTTATAAGTTTCTTTGTGTTTATGAACGATTTGTTGCGCTAAAAAGTTTTTCTTTGGAACCGTACATGGTTGGTTCATTACATCACGTGCTACGCCAGTGATGTAGGTACTAACATTACACCTTGTGCCTAACGGAACTAAGTGCCGTGTCAGAAGTCGTGTAAACGTATCAATATTTATTCTGATTTAATTTAATTTAATAAAAACAAAGTCGGAAATTCTGCCAGTTCTAAATCAATGCGAAGAAAAACTGACAAACAAACTTAGCAAGCCACAATGTTTTGCTAGTACCTGATATGCTGATATAATTATTTACAGCATAAAGGTGAATACTTAAGAATCTGACCACTCAGCCTATTATCTGGTATATTTATATAGTGTCATCGTCACATTATCTGACTACTGTTTTTCCCACTAACAAACTTTACAATTGGATAGACATTGTATCATTACTTTTTTAATATAACCTTTTACAATTCTTTGTAAGAAACTTAAACTTTTTTATTTGACTTGATAGATGAAGTATCAAAATTGACGATGAATGTAAATAGGCAGAGTGGTCAGATTCTGGAGTATTCATGTTTATGCTGTAAATATTAATGTTCTTGTGAGCGGTAGTATGGGTTAATTATTGTAAATTACTTTAATATAATACTTATAAGGTACTAACAAAACATTGTGACTTACCATTGATTTTATAGATGTGACTTAGGAAGTTTGTTCGTCAGTTCTTCTTTACATTTAATTTAGAAGTTATGGACGAAATTATACATACAATAAACAATAAACAATATAGTCAAGAATCTGTACATACAAATTAAATGTACGTAGACTAAATATATGTAGAGTACAAGCTTATTTATGACATTTCAAAAATATTTTCATAAAAAAATAAGATTTGTTCGCAGATATCTTGAAATAGCACAAAAGCGTCACATTTTAAGGTACTTAATGTTTTCTTCCACCTTTTTTATTGCGTTCGTATCAAATTACACCGGTAGACTACGTCTATCAAGACTTGGAGAGTCTCGTAATTCTCAATCATATTTCTGTCTCTTTAATATTATGAACATTACCTGTTTTCTTCTTGTACTATTGTTTTTATTGGCGAGCAATAAAGAATTTCTATTATATTACAATATTCTACTTTGTGCCTACCTTGCTCGCGTTAAATTCGGGCTGACTCTGTAAATAAGTCTGATTCAGATTTTTCTCTTCACTTTCAATGCTACTCAGTCCCTATACAAGTCATCTGTCTGATGTCTATAGCCTTTGCGGATATATGCTGGATTTCATGAGCGAAAACCACATGTAAGCCAGTTGACTCATTCTGGATTTTTAAAGGAATATATCTATGTACATACAGATGGCTTTGCAGGAATGCAATATGTGTGAACAGGAATAGGAATAGTGAGAGATAGGGGATAGTTAGAAATAGGAATAGCAAAAGATAGGGATAGTGAGATATGGGAATAGTGAGAGATATCGGTAGTGAAATATAGGGATAATGAGAGAGATAAAAAGAGAGATAGGGAAAGTGAGATATAGGGATAGTGATAGATACGGATAGTGAGTGATAGGTATAGCTACATTTAGGGATAGTGAAATAGATAGAGTTTATTTAGCTTATATCTGTGTTATGCTTGCTGTGCTCACCTATCATTGGGGTTCACATACTTCTATTTACTATATCTGCCATGAATCTTTTATGTTTTAATGCCGTGTGTATTCTATTGATGTTCAATAAAATAAATAAAAATAAAAATAAATAAATTGAGATAGTAAGGGGTAGGGATAGTGATAGATAGGGATGTCAATGAATGGACGTGCCAAATGATATTAGAGGAGTTGTACATAGAGATGTGCAGCAACAAAGCCACCCTCGCCTTGATATGGAATTATTATAATCTTCGTAATAAAAACGATATTAAATTGAAGACTTTACTTTTTATATCGCACACCGATGGAAAATGCGATTTTCATATTAGTTGTAAAACGATGGATTTAGTTCAGTGGCGGCTGATGTGTTGGGGATGTGTTCTGTTCATAGAAATAAGCGAATGTGTATGTTATGCAACTAAACATGGAGTACCTAAGGGAGAAGCAATTGAAATAAACCATTTTTTGAGGGAATACATGTTTAAATTTTCATGTTTTAAATAATTTAAAACACTACTATCAATAAACTACCATAAACTATCAATCTAAACTAAAGTAATCGTACTCTTCCCCAAATATTTTTATTTTAAAAATCAAATCAATTTATTTACATGGTGCGGTAGAGTTCAAATATTATACTGGAGAGTAATTTCACACATTTGTTTTTTCAAGGTTGGGCTCAAAATTTCATTAGCTTCGAATATTATGTTTAGTAAGGTTGTTATAGTTAAAATTATTTAACCCTGTTTGTTCTAATGAAATAAATGCAAGAATCTCACTAACCAATTGAAACCCAATTTGGAGACCACTCTAATTGGAATCTTAAAATCAATACAATCTATACTATAATCATTCAGAATATTAGGGATGCATTTATTAATAAAACAACTATTTAATCTTAATATAACATACAAATATTCAAGCAAACATCATCATCAGTAGATTAATATTAAGTATGCTGTAGTACCGCATACGACCGAATGTCCATGGGCGTCGTTAGACACATTAAGGGTGGCGCAGCGCCGTATGGCGCGCTTTCAATAAAAAAAAATCTAAACTGATACAAGTACATTGTCTCAATTTCCCGCCCAAGATTCGCCACACTTTTTGGAGCGGGTGTGCAAGATTTTTATTCGATACGTCTTTTTATTCACCGGCTTTCTTTTACTCCCCGACATAAAGATGAGGATAAAAGATTTGTTATAAAAATTAAATCTTTAGGAAGCGTGCGCTGGGCCCTGTGTCGTTATTTTTACAATTGTTATAATTTTTACAACACAGGGATTGTTTTTGTTGGCGAAGCAAAATAAAAAGATGCTTTAAAGAAGATATTAGGAAATTTGCTTTTTCCCGTTTATCTTGCACCTTAAAATTTCCATTTGAATAAATTTTGCAAGTGTCGCAATAAATCGGAGCGATCTCATTATGGAAGCGAATGTTTTAGGCATTTTCTTGGTGTGGGCCTTTTTAAATTTTTTTCTATTGCTTACCACTTTGCCCCAGAGACCCAACTTTTCAATGTTGATTGATTGGTGATTGGCTAATTCTTTCTAAATTAAAACTCTGGAACGCTCTTCCTTCACACATATTTCACCTCAAGTAGTGTCCTTCAAAAGAGGCGTAAATAGGCACCTGTCGGGCCGGCAGCATGGTATTCGCAACCATCACGTGCGACCGAATGTCCATGGGCGTCGTTAGACACCTTATGGGTGGCTCGGAGTCGGAGCCACATGTCGCGCTTTCTATAAAAAAAATAACGCATGTCTTCTTTTGGCTTCCCAATAGTTGCACATATAAGATTATAATTAACTTAATTCATTATTTATTACTGCAAGGAAATTAGTATTGGCAATAATAAATAGTACCTATCATAAAATGAATAATGATGACACAAAATTTCAGGCACATTGGAATCTAATTTAAAATTTAAACAATAATAATTCTTGTGCCACAAATTTATTACTTCTGATTACTTTTGGACACGTCCGAAAATGTCACAAATCATCAAATTATTTTAACAACGCCAATGAAACGTCAAATTAGTCATCTTTTATGATCACCTCATAAAAATGTAGACCGCAAGTTACCGGGAAATCATAACGGTTGAACTTTCAACCTCAACAAAGGCGGTCAGCTGTGAACTCCACCCTTCTTAGAACACATTACCGAGTGCTTTAAATTTTAATCATGTACGAGTAATATATTTTTGTAATTTACAGCGAATGGTTTCACTTTAGCCTATTTAAAAAAAAAACATTAGGTATGTACATAACAGGAATTTAAAAAAAAATATATAGAGAGCACGAGCCCGCAATTGAAATTTAAAAATAAATAACCTAATCTGAAAACAAATATTTTTCTAAATCTGCTAGAATATTTTGGGAAGTACCTGCCTATGTATGCAGGTGTATAATTTTGTAATTTGGCTAATAAACAAGTATTTATAAACATATTTGGCAATGGCGGTGTAGTTATTTGAAATGAAATAAATGAAATGAAAATTTTATTATCTTCAAATAATATTTTCTGGGACATTTATTTACCAAATACACACTTAAAGAATTTTCAATTATGAACCTTATAACATTTCTAGCTAGCTAAAGGAAAACGCTAAAATTAAATACTATTCAGTTTTAAGCATTTAATAGTTTTAGATAATAATCAATATATTTCCACTCAAAATAAATGAACGTAAATATAATAAAATATATATACGAATACATATATATTATGCATTATATGTTTTATAGGTTTAGTATTGTGATTTTAGATTTAACCAAAGACGTAGTTTGGCGTCATAGATGTTAAAAGGTTTAACGCTCCTGCCACTCCAGGAGCCCTCAACATTTTTACAACTTTCCAGGACGCACGCGCGGCCCATCACTTCGAAGTATATTTATTTCGATATGGAGTAATATATTTTATGGTTTTCAATACAAATCCATATCTACAGATGCTTGCAAGTAAAATTTATGACTAAAGAAATATTATGAGTCACTTTCGTAACGAGAGGGCGGGCGATTAGCAGAAAGCCGAGTTGACCGTAAAGTACTGTCTGTAATAAATAAAATGATTTTACAGTGAATGTTCTAACATTTTTTTTATTGTTACTGAACTGGGTGGCTCTGTCCGAGGTCGCAACCTCAGGCGCAGCTAATTTCACCCCCGAGGAGGTGCCAGTCCGGCTTGGAGGTGGACTAATGTTGCTGGGGAAAGGCTATTAACCCGCCATTTGAAGATCCGTGGATTGTAGGAGTGGGGGAAGATATTCCCTGGGAGCCCGTTCCACACCTTTGCAGTGCGGCTCAAGAACGATTTAGAGAATCGTGCAGTTCGAACATGCTGGTGGATTTTATGAGTAGGTATGAAATAAATATTGCAATATAAAATACATATTAATATGTCTTATTTTGTATTATCTTTGTATATTTAAATTATAATAATTTCAGTTAAATGAGCTCAAAACATGAATAAATCATAGGCGCAAATGGCTTACACGCGATGGCTTACTGAAGAACTGCTCCTGCTTGACAGATGCAAATCTAGTGTAGGAGTCAATGTACTCGTATACGAACCACTTTGCATGTTTTTAGGTTTCCGTATCCCGTACGAAAGCCTATTACTAAGCCTCCGCTGTCTGTCTGTCCGTCCATCCGTCTGTCCGAGGGCTGTATCTCTTGAACCGTAATAGGTAGCCCGGTGAAAATTTCACAGAATATGTGTTACTATGGCGGATATAACAAATAATAAAAAAAAGAAAATGTTAAAAATTAAGGGGGGCTCCCATACAACAAACGTGCGAAAAATCGATTAGTCACGCTACTGAATAATAGATGGCGCCACAGGCTTTTATACATTGCATTGTTGAAAGACAAAAGATAGGCGGATATTATTGATAGCGGATAGATACGGAAACCTCAGTGCGCGTGTAAAACTCGCACTTGACAGATGTTTATAATAAATAATTTCACTCATTCAAATCATTTCAACCATTTCATTCATTCATTCACGTGTGAGCTAGACTTTATAAATTTTAGAACGTGGCTTTATAAAACAAATCTATAGGATAATTATATTATGACAAACGAACGTAACAACGGAATGGGTTCGTGTGAGAAAAATAATGTAATAATAAAAATTATAATAAACAAAATTTTGTAATTCTAATTCTGTATTTACTATTTAGGCTACACATTGTCAGCCTCGATAGCTCAGTGGGGCAGACAGTCGACTGTTGCTATTGATTGTGAAGCAACGCTGGGCCGGTCAGTACTTGGATGGGTGACCGCTCTCGACCGTTGGAGGCTGACCGTGGTTCGGATTCCACGTAAAACTGTAGGTATGGGCTGACAACACGGATGTAGTAGGTGATATAGCCAACCATGTCAGTTTATAGTAGTATACCTACCTAGTTACTCTTTTTAAGTACCGTGTGGGCCCGGTACTTAAAAAGAATAGCCCCACTGCATCTCTCCCCGTGCATGTCGTAAAAGGCGACTAAGGGATAAGGACAAGATGCCGTGCTAAAGGGCAACGGGATCGCCACCTCTCACCTTGGCATGGTACTTCCACCGAGTCATGCAGCAGGTGGGTCTTCGTGCCTTACTTGCTGCTTGATCGATTGAATCTTGTTCGAATACTTTGCGAAACGTGGTGGTCGGTGTTGTGCTGTAATTTACCAGAGTTCTTGCAGCACAACACCGATTACTCTGCTTACCCCGATTGTCGGGATTCAGCGTGTGTGATATGTATGTATGTACCTACCTAGTAGTAGTCCCAAATAGTAGCTGATATGCTTAAAACATGCTTAAAGCACTAATTTTTAGGCTCAAATGTTTTTTACGACTTCTCTAATTCATAGGATACCTCATAAAAGTCACAGATGAGAGTATTCTGTGTCGTTATTTGTCACGTTTTAAGTTTGAAGGTATTAGTTGTGAGCACAACACGTGTAGCTGCACCCACGCAGAGCTTGTTGTTATAAAGAGCGGTAAATAATATGTACCTTGTGGGGCCGGTACTTTAAAAGAATAGCCCCACTGCATCTCTCCCCGTGTATGTCGTAAAAGACGACTAAGGGATATGACTCCCTTCTTATATTACTAGGTGGTAGGGTTTAACCCGCCCGGGTTGCTACCACCGCACTGAATGAAAGGTCGGTCGAAACGGCTATGTAAATAGTTTGTGTTTTCCGTCCAGTTCAGTGTAGCCGGCGCGACCGAAGGGAAGCACTGACGTGGCACCAAGTTCACCCGGTGTTATGGGCTGACATCACGGATGTTGTAGGTAGGTGATGTAGCCGACCGTGTCAGTTTCCATAAAAAAAATGTACAGTTCCCGGCAGTAACTAATGCGTGTCGATCTTTAGAGAGAGACAATCCGGTTGTAGAGCGACGTTAGTGTCGTTCGTTTTTAGGGCTCCGTATCCGTCGTATGGGACCCTATCTATGCCTACGCCGTCTGTCTGTCCGAGGGCTGTATCTCTTGAACCGTCATAGGAAGCCCGTTGAAATTTTCACAGAATATGGTGTTATTATGGCCGATATAAATAATAAAAATAAGTAAAAGTAAAAAATTCACGGGGGTCCCCATGCAAGAAACTAAAAAGTGTATGCGCGCCATCTACCGAAAACAGTAGACATTTTTTTTCATGAAATCTGACATGGTTGGCTACATCGGCATTTAAGCCCGTAATGAATGCCAGGCCATTACAGTTTGTTCGTGCTAGGTGCCACGCCAGTGTTTCCCTCTTGGTCGTGTCGGCTATATTGAACTAGCCGGGAAACAAGAACTATTGTAATAGCCGTATCGGCCGACCTCGGATCAGTGGGGTGGAAGAGATAAGAACGAGATGCCGTGTTAAAGGGTGAGGGGATAGACACCTCTAACGTTGCAAGCGGGTTTTCGTGCCTTACTTGCTGTCTTGTTCGAATACTTTGCTAAACGTGGTGTTCGGTGTTGTGCTGTATTTACCGTAGTTATTGCAGCACAACACCGATTGCTCTGCTTACCCCGATTGTCGGGATACAGCGTGTGATATGGTTGATTTATGATCATGAAACATTTATTATATTTGAATCATCTTCTCTATCTCTATCTCTATCTCTATCTCTATCTCTATCTCTATCTCTATCTCTATCTCTATCTCTATCTCTATCTCTATCTCTATCTCTATCTCTATCTCATTCTCTATAATATAAGAGAAGCGATCGTTTATTTTAATATTTGCGTTTAAATCGGATTTTCTATCAAACCAAATCTACCGCGAGCGAAGCCGCAGACAAAAGCTACATCTATGTACATACAAACATTTATGCAGAATACAAATTAGTTGTTTGTTTTTTTTATTATTTTAGTAGAATTGTGCTATCAACAAACCATAATTTTTTTTAATAACCACATTTTAAATTATTTTTCGAATTATATTGGCACATTATATTATTTAACAATAATAAACTAACAATGTATTGTTAGTTAAAATGTAATCCAAAGTTGTGGCTGTGGTCTTCGACCATTTAAAACCGTGCACTTTACTAAGAAAGCAAATACAAGATAAGTCAGCACTTCACTCGTTATAGTTGGTGCCGTAGTTTATAGTTGACGCTATAGTTACAGTTGAGCTATAAACAGTTGACGTTACGCTACCGACTGGATGTAAAGTTTATTCTTCACGTTCGTTCGCGTTTTGTACTCTCTTTGACGTCGAGTGATAGTGTTGTAGCTGATGTTTGTCGATAATTTTCTTAATTTTTTTTATTAGTTATGTATTTGCAGACTGAATTTTTCTTTTATTAGGATTTTTTAATATAGGTATATTGGTTGGTTATTTTTAAACTGTCTGTCAATTGTCTGTTTGCTCATAAATATTAATTCGTTAATATTCTTGGTTGTATCATATTATACATACTCTGGTAGGTAACTCAATTATTATAGGTATCACTGAAACTTGTGAAAATGTACAATTAGTTAACATGACAATAAATGTTGAAAAATGTGGACTTACTAATGCATTTTTAACCGACTTCAAAAAAGGAGGAGGTTCTATGTTCGGCTGTATGTATTTTTTTTATGTATGTTCAGCAATATCTTCCCCAATTGTGAACCGATTTCGATGAATCTTTTTGTGTTCGGTTCAGTCTAGCTCCAAGGTGGTCCCATTTTTTTTTTTTTACAAGATCGGATTGGAAAGCGAGGCGGAATCGCGAGGCCGAAGGCCGAGCGATTCCGCCGAGTACATTAATAGCAAATAAAAATTACTAAAAAAACTGTGAAATAAAAAACTATTTAAAAAAATATAAAAACCGCCTTCTAAAATGTATGAAATAAAAAAATAAAAATCGAACCCTAGAGTTGAAGGCGGTGGTGCTAAAGCAAGCAAAAATAACCGACCGCTTTCAACTCTAGGGTTCGATTTTTATTTTTTTATTTCATACATTTTTGAAGGCGGTTTTTATATTTTTTTTAGAGTCCATGCACTACATACGAGTACTTCAGGAAATGCTGTCTTTTCTAAATAATAATTTAACAAGAAACTTCAAATGAAATTAAAAATATCGATAAGCAATCGGAAAATTCGCGCGCGCATCTCTTTATCGATAACACTATTAAACACATTGTCACATTCAATGCGCTGTATTATGTGGCTTAGGGACGTCCCATGTCTCAACTTTACGGGGATCTTTAAGAAAATATATCGATATTTTTACGTCTCCTTATCGAGCGAGCCACGGCCGTTACCTTCGAGTTTATGAGTTAAATTGTGCGAAATGGAACGTCTCTAACAATGAAGATGGATTATGTGGAACTTTATTCAACGATTAAAGCTGCGTATTGAATATTGAACACATTGTTGTCGCCATTGTTCTGCGTTGCACTCGGCGTTGCATGCTTGTGCTGAAGATTTTATATTTGTTGAGGGTGAAATAATATGAAGGACTCATTTTCAGTTTTAACTCTTCTTTATTACATTTATGGAAACAGACATGGTGGACTATTTCACCAGCTAACCCGCTACCCCCGCCCGTGATGTCAGTTCATTACAATGTAGTAAGGATGGTTTTCTTTGGTCGTGATTGTGGCACCAAACGAAAAACACAATTTTCTTATCCGTTTCGACCGACTTTCATTCAGTATGGTGTTATCAATCTAGGCGGGTGGGCGTTACACTAATATTGCACGCGAATGGATCTATTTTTTACATGGCATCAGATCTATGAAGCGATTTTTTTTTAATACTTGACAATGCATTTTGTGTTAGACAAATAAGTTTTTTTTTTATGGAAACTGACACGGTTGGCTACTTCACCTACTAACTCCGTGATGTCAGCCCATAACACCGGGTGAACTAGGTGCCATGTCAGTGCTTCCCTTCATTTCATGTCGGCTACACTGAACTGGACAGAAAAGTCGAACTATTTACATAGCCATTTCGACCGACGTTTCGTTCAGTGCGGTGGTACCAACCCGGCCGGGATATACCCTACCACCTAGTAAGGCACCTACGGGGTAGGGAAGGGACCTACAGTTTAACGTGGAATCCGAACCACGGTCTGCCTTCAACGGTGGAGCGGTCCGGTCACCCATCCAAGGACTGACCGCACTCAGCGTTGCTTAACAAGTTGACTGACCGCACCAATCCTTTGGTCGACTTTTATGACAGGCGACGGGGAGAGATACAGTGGGGCTATTCTTTTTAAGTACCGGCCCCACACGGTATAATTTATATTTATAAGTGTTATATTTTTAATTATTAAGACGATTAAGAAAATGTGTCCCTCGCCATCGTCGTTCTCATAACTATACTACTAACATAATTTCCTTATTTATGTGAATTTATTAAATGTGGCAAACTCAAGTGTACATTAGTAGGTACCTAAGAATGAAATGACAAAAATAAATAAATAAATATAGTGATGCGTGCCAATGGGCATAGAAACAAAGACCTTTTCCAAGGCCTTCATAGGCGGCCACGAGCTGCTCAACGAAGTACCTAATCTTGATCATTTGTAAATGTTCTTAGAAAATGGCACAAGAAATCAAGATGTGGGCGTAATTTCGTATAATTTTATTGTGCCTTCCAAATTGAATTTTCCAGGAAGTAAATCTTTTCCTCCCGAATATATGTGAAGTTCCCTTTGAAGATTACAGGTAGCTAGCTGATTATCTTGCAACAAAAAGGGAAGTATCAATTTCCCCGCCAAAACATTTGCATATAATTGTGGCGAATGCGAATAAAAAATAAATAGGGTAGTCGTCGTTGTATCACCCCTAAATCCCCTAATGTGTGTATGTGTGTGTGTGTGGGTTTTGTATTTTTTTTATGCTATAACATTATATTATAAAACATAATGTTTGATTAATTTATATAAAGATTATAGCTACGGGTATCTTGTTCACATATAATAAGTACAAAATTCAATATACTCGTGATAATAACATTAAATTAAATTTAATGTTTCTTATATTAAAAAATCCTAAAATTAAAAAATATTATCCATGCTTCAGTTGAGAGGGTTATTTTTAAGCAAACTAAGAATATACCTACTACTTCTATAAGTAAATTACATCTGATTTTTTTTCTTATTTTGTTAAGTACCCTAAATTTATTTGTACACTGTAATGTTTACTTCTCTTGTATCTGCCTATACCACTGGGAAACAGGTGTAGCGCTATATATGCACCTATGTTTACTTTGACTGTGTGGTAAATAAATAACTACAACGTCTATGTAATGTATTAATTATGCGACATAGAAGTTTGATAATCTAATAAGATTCAAAGACAGCGCTAATCTGATTAAATTCAACATCTTCCCTTCCCGAAGGCAGGTAGGTATAATAGGAATGATCCCACAGAAGAGCGTGGGTAATTGGAAAAATCTGTGGAAGCGTTCTTTTATGCAAATAAATTAGTATTATCTCTAGTTACAAGCCGCTGTAATCCAGTCGCTGTATTTAACTAAGGGTGAGAAGGAAGACGCTTTTCGATTCCCCGAGGAATGCATTGTTCGAAATTTAAAAAGAAATTTCCAATTGCAGCGGCGGAAGGCAGTGATAGAAACAAGTTTAAATTAGGAAGAGCGAAATGTCTTATAGTGTTCGTCCTCGAAATCCAGCTAAAGGCAATAACATTAAAAAACAATTACCTACCTATTACCAGGTTATAGAGCGAGTATTGGGAACATTTTCATACTAAAACTTTGATCTTGAACTTCAATAACGTCATCTATATCACCTCCATACGGGCGTGTCAAACTCATGTCACACTAGTATGAGCGACTTATTTTTCTATTTTTTTATGGAATTGGCTATCTCTTACAACATCTGTGAAGTCAACCCATAACACCGGGTTAACTAGGTGTCATGTAAGTGCTTCCCTTCATTTCATGACGGCTACACTGAACTGGACGGAAAACACGAACTATTTACATAGCCGTTTCGACCGACGTTTCATTCAGTGCGGTGGTATCAACCCGGGCGGGATAAACCTTACCACCTAGTAAGGTATGAATGAAAGGGACCTAAAATTTTACGTGGAATCCGAACCACTGTCAGCCTCGAGCGGTCACCCATCCAAATACTGACCGCGCCCAGGTGCGCTCAACAGTCGACTGACCGCACCACTGAGCTACCGAGGCTGACTCAACTATTTATAGGATTACAATTATTGTGTTCTTGTTGCCCGGTCGTAGTAGGTAATTTTAATGTCTTTGCCATGCGCACATGTCAAAGCAGCTACATGCTTTAGTTTAGTTGTAAGAATGGAAGCACTGCCCCTTATAGTACTTAGAGCCTATGGGCTAGTATAAGGGGCAGAAAGCCTAAAAATTTAAATAAAACACTATAATAGATTTAAAAAAAATATTGAATTAGAAAAAAAAAACAATAAATTTCGTACCTACCTACTGAGATTTGAAATATTAGAAGCTCTTCGAAGCCTAGGTGGCTTTGAGTAGGTGGCTTTAGGAACACTCACTCAAATCCGCAGCACTTTTATTACACTCCATACATATCCATGCAGGCGCGGCGCGGCGCGCAGACAATAAAAGCACCATTCAAATTATCCAACCAATATAGGATGAGTGGAGTGTATCGCGCGAATTGCACGCGCTGTAAAATGTTTACGATAACATTGTTTTATTAATATCAGTAAAAGGAGTTTATTGGCGGGTGTTTCTTTAAGACTCCGCGACAGTTCGCTATAAAATGTTCACATGTCACATGCGAGGGGCGTAAACGGCGCCCCCCGGAACGAATGTGAAATGAAATTTTTTTGAATAAATAATTTATTGCTTGAAAGTGTGTCGCGATTCGTGTCAATTCAATAAATGATAATCGAATATATTAATGTCATTAATAATATTATTCACTAGCATTCGCCCGCGGCTTCGCTCGCATAGCCTGTGTCCAGTCTATCCCGAAGGTCTATTCTAAATATTGGTCAAAGAATTGTTTAATTCCATTTAATTCGGATGAGTTTAAGTTTTTTTTAGTTTCTTTACATTCTATTTATTTCGTTTATTGCAAATATGCATGTATTATTTTTAGGGGTTTTGATTAGATAATTTTTTTAAATTTGTAGGTTGGTTTTAATTGGTTAATATTTTTTTTATTAATTGTAAATTTACTGTAAATCAATATTTACAATCCTGAATTTAATTTCACTTAGCGTTTTATAAAACTAAATAGGTAAATAGAATATATTAAAGTGGAAATAGGTAGGACGTTTTTTTATTGTAAGCTCGAACCATGGCTCCGAGGCACCCGTAGGCTTTTTTTTATGGAACTGACACGGTTGCCTACATGACCTACAATGCCCGTGATGTCAGCCCATAACACCGGGTTAACTAGGTGCCATGTCAGTGCTTCCCTTCATTTCATGTACTCGTATTAACTCTATTATCAGCGATAATTAATACGGAATAATTAATTCACATTGAAATTAATACTAATAGCTTCGATATTTAACGGAAAGTTATCTTTGATATTTTGTAGAAAGTTTAAAGCTCATTTACTTAAAATTTTTGTTACTTGCTATTTTTTTTTTGTGGAAACTGACACGGTTGGCTACATCACCTACAACATCCGTGATGTCAGCCCATAACACCGGGTGAACTTGATGCCACGTCAGTGCTTCCCTTCGGTCGTGCCGGCTACACTGAACTGGACGGAAAACACAAACTATTTACATAGCCGTTTCGACCGACCTTTCATTCAGTGCGGTGGTACCAACCCGGGCGGGTTAAACCCTACCACCTAGTAATATAAGAAGGGAGTGATATCCCTTAGTTGCCTTTTACGACATACAGGGGAGAGACGCAGTGGGGCTATTCTTTTAAAATACCGGCCCCACACGGTACAATTCTCGTGGATGGTCGTAGAAAAAATATTGCTAGCAGTAACTCTACTGATTTTTAGTAGGTAGGCGAATCGCTTCCAAGACTTTAAATCGAATTAATGCAATTTATTCAGAATCATCATTGTACGAACACTAAACATTACAATTGGCATTAGAGTGCATTCGCTGTAAACGCACTAACAGTTCTTCCATCGAAATTCGCTATTCCAACAAATAACTTCAATAAAGCACGTGAACATTCCTTCATAAAGGCATAAAGCTAACATTTCCTAATTAAAACAGAATCTAGGTGCGAATGGTCAGTGCACTTAGAAGCGATAGCTTTTTCTAACGTTGATGGTTGTGTCAATTGCAGTTTGCATTTATGAACAGTTTTAGAGTGTGAAATTGTAAATACTGAACCTGCTGTGTGGTCTATAATTGTTTTTTCTACATACCTATGTACATACCGCATGTTATACAGGATGTTTCAGGATAGGATTTTGAAACTTTAGGGTTCGAAAGGGGCACATATTGTGTACACAGGGGCGAAAAGCTCTGAAACTTTTTCCCAGATTCCATCATTTTACAGTACTTTGTGGTGAAAATCTATTCTTCAAGATTTGGTGGATGGTTAACGTCCGCCTTTATGAAATAAAAAATAAATTCTAACTCATGAATAAAAATGGGTAGGTTGCATACATAACTAGTACAATTGAACTGCATGTAGGTAAATTCCAAACACTGAAAGTTCAATGACCTCAAAAGAAAATGAGGACTGAATTAGTTCACTGCACTCTCCAGTCTCACTGTCCATCGAGTTTTTATTAAAATTTCCAACTTTTGTATGACAAAAAAACAACGGAATTTCGATTTGAGTGATAAGGATTTTTTTCTTCTAATAATAAGTACTTTCTATTCCTGAAGTTTCTCAAACCTATCCTGATACACCCTGTATACAACGTTTGTTGTGTATGTGTTCGTATAAACTTGATAATGCCTCAAAATTATTTTCATGCTGATGTTGATGAAGTATCTTTCTGGCACACGATCTCTGAGCTTAAACTCCTTAAAACTTGATATTAACATGATATTAAAATCGTTTTAACAGATTTCGGAAACACATTTTTGGATAATAGTTAACAAGGATTCCCAAAATTTTTTGTTTGTTTCAATTTGGAAGCAAACATACTAATAATAATCATCAAAATGAAAAAAATCATAGCAACGAAACGAAAAAAGCAATCTTCGAACTTCTAAAACAAATTAATGAGGGTGTCATTAATTAGTTTTAACCAACTAAGTATTCAAGCGAAACATTTAAACTCGTAACTCGTAAACGGACTATAAACACTCGATTTCTTCAATAAACTCCGTTTATGAACATTGAAACTCATTCGTCCGACGAAAGTTCAAATTGTCACTTTCGCTGTTAAATTTAAAGAATAAAATTTGCTCGTTACGAGCGACAATTATATAGTTTATCTTGTTAAAGGGCGTTTTATGGTGTAATTTAATTGCACACTTTCGGTACAGTGAGACAAGGCTTGAAATGAACGTGGCTGACAGCGGAACTAACGCCGCCAAAGTGTTGCCAGATGACCGTCTCGCGTTTCACCCGTTCAAGCGTACGTTAGTATCTATTCTTAGTCTGTGGTGTTGTTAGCAGAAATCGAAGTCTATCTGTTATTTTATTAGTGAGCTAATCTTCCTAAAATTCAATACGTAAAAAAAAAATAAGTAAGTACCTACCTACCTCATAGGTACTATACATACATTTTCTTTTGCAGCGATATTTTCCCCTAGTGTAAGGAAATTTTCAAAATTGACAACCCTAATGCTGCAGCAGCGCCCTCGCACAAACGTCATCCACGTTCATTTCAAGCCTTGTCGCACTGTATGTACCAATTTGTGCAGAATTATTAATTTTCAACACAGAGTGGAATTGGGCGGCTAACGGAAGACGGCCGCCCACCTGTTCCGTGGTTTTCCACAGTACATTTCACTTGATTTGCCCTCTTTTAACTATAGTGACAAATTGTAAAGATAGCGAATATTTTGCTAGCTGACAGCTGTTGTCTCTTGTCTGCGGCCTGTCCGTCCTAACGATTCACCTAGCTCTGTTAAAATTCTACATGATATTTAGAGTGATACCTACATAGTTAGTAGGCAGTTCGGCAGGAATTCTATGCAAAATAACACTCAAAACAAAAGCGGCTGAGAGTCTAAATCCTCGCCAGAGTTATAAGTCCGAAAGATGTTTTAAGTACATTCATATAGGTATTATAAAGGGTTATAAAATCTATATTTATGATTGCGTAAACAACTTTCCAAGTCGTCCAAGCGATCCTTTTTGTTTGACCAAAATAATATATAGAACTAGCTTTTACCCGCAGGCTCCGCTCGCGGCTTAGTTAGGAGTTAGGTATCAGATGTTTATAGTACTAAATAAATGCTACATTCCCTTCGTACCACATTTGTCCGCCTACAAGCCGGATTGGCACATCCACGGGGGTGAAATTGGCTTCGCCTGAGGCTTCGACCTCGGGCACAGACAACCAGTGCGGAAGCAATAAAAAAAAATTTCGTTCCCCGGAATCTATTGAGAAAAAAAAAACAAAAAAATTTTACGCAAAAAACCCGCACTTTTTTATATTAAGTAAGCTCTCTATATAGCAATCTACTGAATAACATAACATCGTGCACTGGGAACACAACAAAAAGACGTTTGTTTTCAAGAAATTTACCAAAATATATTGATAACATCGATGACATAGCGATTGCGATTATTAATGAGAAAAACTTGCGCAGAAGTGATAGTACATACCCTCTTCAGCATTATCCATATTTGAAGTCTCACCAACATGATTTAGTTAAAGACAGACAGACCGACGTTGCTTTTTATAATAGTAGCGATATCACGAGATTCGGAATGCGATCGTCCTGGCAACGAGCCAAAGTGACATCCAGATGCGAGTGTGGCGATAATTGTGGAAATACTGCATTGAAATGTTACTCAACACTTGGACGCCATTTTGAAAGAAACAGCTACCTATTTGAAAATTGTAACTTTTGCTACTAAGTATGGAACTGCTTAAACATACTTAACTGCAAATGGATGCTCGTGATTTTGTAATTCCAATGATAACAAAATAAGAAAGAATTATAAATATTGTACCATGTACTTACGCAGGGTTTTAGAGTATTCAGCATAAACGGGACGATTTGAGACACTCGTGAGTAGGAAGCAGATGGAATGATTTCCCCTGGGATAGGTGATTAGTCTCAACTGGCGATCCAGATTTCCGCACTGATTCCTTCAGTCCTTCGACCAAGAATTTTATATCTAATACATACCTCCTATGAGTACCATATTAAAAAGTTAGAAAAAATTACTGAATCATTATTCAAAACTACAACGGTACTAAACTGTCAATAAAACGCTGAAAACAAACAAGCAATATGTTATAGAAATAAGTTTGGGAGATTGCCTAAAAGGGTAAATGCAACCGACAAAAAGAAAATTCCGAAATATTAAAAACAGTTTTTATCATAACTAGCGTTTGCCCGCGGCTTCGCTCTTTCTTTCTAATTTATTTATAGTGTATTCTGTTATATTTATGCGATGTGTTCAATATATTTATTCATAGTGTGCCGGGTCATTTGTGTTGCGTATTGTGTTTGTCTTCGTATTCGTTAGGTTAGGTTAGGTTCGTCTGTAAAAAGTTTCAGATGCGTAGTTAGCATAGAGTGTGGAACTGTCTTCCGGCGAGTGTATTTCCTAAATCCTTTAACCTGGGTGTCTTCAAGCGTCGTATTAACGGGCTAGACAGCCTAGCAACAGTCCGCAAATCTGCTGGCATGGCACCTAACTGAGCGTGGTTTCGCGAGGAGAGGTGATTTTGGCTCTGTCGACTGCACCATTGGTCTCTCGGCACAGCCACCCATGCTGGTTTTCATAAAAAAAAGATGGATAGCAATGAGCAATGCAGTGTTCAGTACATTTGTATGGACAGTAGGTAGTACTGACATGAAAGATTTATTTTTAAATTCTTTATAAATAGTTTTGTCCCTATTTGCTAAGTTATCATATCATCTATATGCATCCCATGCAAAAAATCAACTTCGTAGAGACTTAGATGACGCGTTTAAGAGTAACAAACAGACAGAAAGACAGACTCCATTTGAATTTTATAATAGTAGTGATAGCTCTCGGTCTACCAAATCTTAAGCAGAGGTTAAGGCTGATTTGGGGTCCTTTTGAATGAATTTTTTTTTTTAGGATCTAACAATATTTCTCCTTGTTTACGAGTAAACTTGTTACCCTAAAATCTAAGAGTGGTACTAAATTTTATGGGACATAAAATCGTTATCTATTGGAGAGATTTAATTTCCTTATAGTACGCACTTTTTATTTTATTGTAGGAAGTTAATAGTTTATGAAGGAAGTTAATGGCGAGATTTACTTTCGTGTATTAATTATTATTTTATTTTTAAAAACATAAAAAATTACAATGCTTGAATTCGACAGACAATTTATTTGGTCAAGGCTATTCTAAAGTCTTTGCAATTTTCTGGATAATTTTAAAATTATTCGCATTAGTATTATAAGATTTTGCCAAATAAGTAGGTATACACATGTGCGTATGAGTGATGCAGAATAAGTTTCAGTATAGTGGTCTATTGTTAGTGAACATATTTCCTTGTTATACAAACTAAATTAATTATTCAAACTGAATCCATTTCCGGAATATTACGCATTTGTTTACAAAACTACTGTTTCATATTCATACCTACTGCTCTGCTAACGATTTCGTATTCTTTGAAAAATGTATTTCAACGCTCTAATACAATCTATAAGCGCGTCTATATGTTCGCTTATAATTCGAGAACTACTCAATGGATTCACATGGAGTTTTCACTGACGTTTTATGGTACATCTAAGTAGGTATTATTATAGGATATTTGGCGCGAAGCAAAGGAGCGAAAGGTGCTAGTAATAAATGTATACAAATAGGTTCCTCCTGAAATAGTATTAATTAAACCCTTATTCAAAAAAATATAAAAAAGTAATACAAATAACTAAATAATTAAAACCTACCAAACAAACATTAGAATAACTGAAGTGAAATGAAATGAAGGGAAGCACTGACATGGCAACTAGTTCACCCGGTGTTATGGGCTGACATCACGGGTTTTGTAGGTGATGTAGCCAACCGTGCCAGTTTCCATAAAAAAAACTATCAAAAGGGATTTTTTTAATAGTTCCCAAAAAGCTCATTCCGAGCTTGATAAATACATGTCTTCTTCAGATAGAAGCGAACGAAATAAAAAGAAAAAATACGTCCCGCACAGGATTCGAACCTGAACCTAGAGCAAGAGCTGCCAACGCGTTACCAATTTTGCCACCGGGTTGACGACGTATTCTTTCCAAACGAACAGTTGCATCTTCTATAGTGTGTGTGACGCAAGCTCGTGCGTTCTCTCAACTGGCACTATTTCATATCGAATCCTATGGATTTCTGTCCAGTGCTGCGTCAAAAATACGTCCATGGCTATCTGAAAAATACGTCCCTAGCTATCTGAAAAATACGTCCCTGGCTATCTGAAAAGTACGTCCCTGGCTATCTGAAAAATATTTCCCTAGCTATCTGAAAAATACGTCCCTGGCTATCTGAAAAATACGGCCCTGGTCGGGACGTATTCTTAATTTTATTTTTGCTTTGCATCTATTCTATTTAATGAAGAAATATAAAGCGAAGCGAGGAGATATGCTTGCTTTTAATACTGACATACACTTGATAAATACATTCGCACCACGAGCACGAGTTGGTTCGAATTGTATGTAAAACTGCTGGTTCGTACTTCAACTTATATGTTTCTTTAGATACGAGAAGGTACCTACTAGTTTTACATGCAATTCGAACAATGGAGCAACCGGGATCCTTCCTGTGTCGTACGGTGAAATATGGAATGGTCTTCCACTGAGTGTGTTCCGATAATACGGCAGCGGGCGGTTGTTCAAAGCGGGCCAAGTGCGAGTCGAACTCGCGCACCGAGGGTACCGTATCGCCATTTCATGGACAGCGCCACTCACGCCATGGCGTGTTTATGAAATGCTTCATATTAGTTCAAATTCATGATTAGTTAAAATGCTTCATACTCTTTTCGGTAGATGGCGCGCGCGCATACTCTTTTTAGTTTCTTCTATGGGAACCCCTGTGATTTTGTTTTACTTTTTCTTATTTTTATTATTTGTTGTTATATCGGCCATAATAGCACATATTCTGTGAAAATTTCAACGGGCTACCTATTACGGTTCAAAAGATACAGCCCTCGGACAGACGGACAGACAGACAGACAGACGGCGTAGGCTTAGTAATAGGGTTGCGTACCGGATACGGAACCCTAAAAAGGATGGTTGTGAAGTGTGTGCGAAGCTGGGCCCAGCATGTCACCGGACACTGGACGTCTCCGTGCCGATGGCCACCACCTGAGCTATCGAAGACTGCGGCTGCGGACGGGGACTGCATCATCAAGATAGCAGGCACCACGCCACACACAGACTATGTGCTAAATATAACCTGAGGATCTTCAAAAGACCTGTCAATAACCTGTCAAGAACACGACCGAAGGGAAGCACTGACATGGCACCTAGTTCACCCGGTGTTATGGGCTAACATCACGGATGTTGATAGTTGTAGCCAACCGTGTCAGTTTCCATAAAATAAAATTAATTACGAAGACCTTTTGTTCTGTCTTATAGCTCATTTATTTATTTCTTTATTTATATATTACATTGTTACTACAGAGCAAGCCCCAAATTTTAACAATGCAGAACCAGAATCTATTTAAAAGTTAACTCAACGTATCTCACCGCGTAATTTTGAAATACTTTAGTATTGCAGTTGAAGACGTCTAAATCCGGAAACATGACCAACATGCCGCCTCGGTGAGCGTGGTTTAGCGAGGAGTGGTGTTATTGGCTGTGTCTGAACGTAGCTGTGTCTGAAGCCTGTCATGTAACACCGGAGGCACAGCATCGAGGCGATAAAGTAAAACGCAGTTGAAAATCTCCCCCGCTGAGAATCATTGTGGTTAGAAATAGTACACTGGCTTTAGCGAGCGTATAGTGCGGCCAACTTGAATTGGCATGCCGCATAAACACGCTACGACGGATATATGAGGTAGTGTTGTAACGAATGCCTATTTTTTCACATTCGCGAATACGAATGCGAAAACGAATATTCCAAAATGATATTCGCGAATACGAATACGAATATTGAAAAAAATGTGTATGACATTTTATATCCAAATGAAAAAACACATAAATTACCTATTATAAATATAGATCTACCTACATTGAGTCCTAAAATTAAATGAATACGGACCTGTTTAATGGTTTTCTCTGTTTTTTATTACTTGACACTGCATTTTGAAAAAAAAATAATTTACGAAATTAGTGCGTTACCTACAACAGATTTATAATTTTATTTAATAATCAAACTTTAGGAGTGACAAATTATACATAAGGAATAACAGCTTAACCCCATCGCACACACTACGCGCCCATTGGTTTGCGCGTATACGTCACACCTACCAATATTGTTGTGCCTCACTCTTTTATTAGTAAAACACGCGAAGTAAAATATTTGATAAATATTCGGTATCCTACAACCGAATACGAATACGAATATTAAAAATGAACCGAATATTCGGAATTTCGAATGCGATTACGGATATTCGTTACAACCCTAATATGTGGACGAATATTGCATGCGATTGCGTTTAAATAAACATTTTATGTATTATACACCTATATATTATAATTTATAATTTAATTTTGTTTTTGTGGAATATGGCATGGTTGGTAGTATACAAATAATCTCCACGCGTGAACCCATTACACGTTGTGTCTAGGTGCCATAATATGACAGTGCCAAGATTTTACTGGTTTGAATTTTTCAGTTTTACTTACTATCGTTATATTATGTCATATTATATTAGTTTCTTCGTCCAATTTTTGGAGTTTCCGGCATCTTAGTGTCAATAGTCAGACTTGTTCCCACCCAGGGTCCTCCCGGGAAAAAGAACAAGGTACATTGAGATGTTATACATAAGTAGGTATTTTTGGAGTGTGATTTAGTTCTTCTAAATATCCACTCATAAATTTATAAATTATTTTTATTTATAATTAATTTAATAATATTATATTATATAAATTTTCCAAAAAATTATTATAATAAAATTAACTTTTATTATATTGTATATAAGTATATAAATATATATATAGTTACATAAATATATACCACATTTTCACGTTACAATCTCTAAGTAAGATTTTGGAAATTTTAAACATTCTCAAACATTCAAAATTAGTGCAACAGACAGAACTGAAAACCTGCAAACCGCACAGCGCAGCAGAAACGAAAGTAGATTTTCTAAACTAAAGATTTAGCAACAGTCTTGGCCGTGAACTTGTCCTGAAGTTCTCGTGTATGTATGTAAGCCGAAGGATACCTACTGTCTCACTCCACCCACACATCAAACAAGACCATTATATACCTCTTGCGTTGCTTGTGCCACACCTCACAACACGTGCTAGTTACCAATTTATTATTAGTGAATCGTATTATACTGAGAATTAAGACTGGCGTCTCGTTTGTTTATTTAGACTGCCTATATTAACTACCTACCTACAAGGTAGTCTCATCCATCATACATAATATTCGCAGTAACAATTTGTTTATATAATATTACTAGCTTTTGCCCGCGGCTCCGCTCACGTGAAATTCGTATGCTCCACGCCGTCAGGCGCACCGCACCGCGCGCCCCTCCGCACCGCGCCTTTCCGCGCCGCTCCGCACCGCGCCTTTCCGCGCCGCTCCACGCCGTCCCGCGCCGCAGGGCACCGCGCCGCCCCGCGCCGCACCGAGCCGCACCGCGCCGTCCCGCGTCGCTCCGCGCCGCACCGCGCCGACCCGCGCCGTCCCGCGCCGACCCGCGCCGTCCCGCGCCGTCCCGCACCGAACCGCGGCGCCCCGCGCCGTCCCGCGCCGCCCCGTCCCGCGCCGCGCCGCCCCGCGCCACATCGCGCCACCCCGCGCCGCCCCGCGCCGCCCCGCACCGCGCCGCGCCGCCCCGTGCCGCCCCGCGCCGCTCCACTCCACACCTGAATTTACTGCGAGCGAAGCCGTGGGTAAAAGTAATATATATAAACCTTCCGTGAAAAATTATCTAACTGATGGTGAAAACCGCATGAAAGTCTGTTGCGTGGTTTAGGAGGAGTTAGCGGATATACAGACAAAGGCGGAAAGGGACTTCATTTTTATATTATAAAAAAAAGTAAAGCGATTTCATGATTATTTATCTTCCAGTCCGTAGTTACTTAAATAAACTTAAATGCGGCAATATTTTTAGCTTCAAAGCTTGACAGTTCACTATTTCTTATTAATAAGTGTCAGTCCTAGTTCTAGCTTTTTAGGGTTCCGTATCCGTCGTAAGGGACCCTATTACTAAGCCTACGCCGTCTGTCTGTCTGTCTGTCTGTCCGTCTGTCCATGGGATGTTTCTCTTGAACCGTAATAGGTAGCCCGTTCTATACCATATACCTTTCAACCATTTCTTCGGATTTAAAATACTGTCATAGATGACGCTGGCCAGTGCTCCCCAATCCCCATTCTCCTCCTTAGCGCATAGCGCTGCCCAGTCAATGAGGATCGTTGTAAATTCCGTTCATACTTTCGTGATGTTTCAATTTTTCTGAGTTAGGTTCCCATCCCAAACATACGTTAAAAACCCTTGCTTCTACATATATGTATATTATATATCTAAGAACATTTAAAAAAATAGTCGACTATTGTTAAGCAACCCTGAGCGCGGTCAGTACTTGGACGGGTGACCGCTCGACCGTTGGAGGCTGACCGTGGTTCGGATTCCACGTAAAACTATAGGTCACTTCCCTTCTTCCCTTACTAGGTGCTAGGGTTTAACACGCTCGCGTTGGTACCACCGCACTGAATGAAACGTTGGTCGAAACGGCTATGTAATTAGCAGTTTTAATTTAATTTAATTTTAATTTACTTAGTTCGTCTTTTCCGTCTCAGTATGTAGCCGACACGAAATGAAGGGAAGCACTTTCATGGCACCTAGTTCACCCGGTGTTATGGGCTGACATCACGGATGTTGTAGGTAACATGTAGCCAAACGTGTCAGTTTCCATAAAAAAAAAATATATATAATGTTTTATGCACACTGTCAGACACTCTTCACCCGCTCGATGAAGTAGGTATATGCCTCTTCTATTAATTTGAAGATTGTTCGTCGTAAGTTCAACGTTGACAGACGCGCTAAATGCGGAACTGAAGGGTTAATTGTTTTGTCAGGTGCAGCCGCCATCATTTTACACTGCGTCTTGTGTTGGGGTGACGATTAATGTGCTGCTATGGGTAGGTCAGTCTCATAAAAGTTTATGACGATAAGGTATTGTTGTCAGTAAGTACGGCGCGTTGCCAGGGCAATGTAAGATTATGATCAACTTGCTTTTGCACGTGGCTTCGCTCGCGGTAGACTCGGTCTAATAGCAAATCCGATTTAAACGCAAATATGATAAACGATCGTTTATCTTATATTCTCTCTCTCTCTCTCTCTCTCTCTCTATAGTGAGCCTCAAGTACTAATGTTTCCATTAATGCAAACCGCATCAAAATCTGTTCAGTGGTTCCGGAGTTTACCCCAAACAGATACAGGCACGTTCCTTTTTATAAGTGCGGTGGTATCAACCATATCTCCTGGTAAGTAAGATACCTACGGTTTTATGTGGAATCCGAACCACGGTCAATCTCCAACGGTCGAACGGTCGCCCATCCAAGTTCAGACCGCGCCCAGATCAGCTTAAGTTCACGAACGGCATTCGACCGATCGCACCACTGACCTAGTTAGGCTAGGCTGACAAAACGCTTGAATTATTATGCTATTTTAACATTGATACTTATTGTAAAATTGTGACATCTGTTTATCTTTTTGTTAAGAGGTTACTTCCTACAGGAAAAATGCACGCTGCACTATATAGCTTGAAACATTCTACTCTTGTCATCGATTTAAAAAAAAATTATTTAGTTTTGTTTAGGCCAATGACTTTTGTGTATACGAATGAATGTAAATGTGTCAGACCTGTTGGTAAACCTTATAATAATAAATGAATAAATAATCAATAAATAATATATAAATTTTAGGTTTTAATTTTGTAAAAATGTAAAATTTATATAAAAAGAAATGTGTGAATAAATGAATAAAATAATAAATAAATAAATCATATAGTGAACAGGTAGGTGCGCGCTGTTAGAATCTTGAGTGTGTTCGCTCGTTGAGTTCGTCGCTTCAGCCACACCAGGATATTTTCACGCTCACAGTCGGCGACACACTTATATTTGAATACGCCCTAAAAGTCATTTTCAATGTACCCGAAGGTCATGTAATGCATGAAATCTGTGAATTTTTATCATAAAGTTCTTTTAACATAAGCCTACTGTATAAGGTTTCATAAAAAAAAAACTTTTTGGAACCTATATAAAGTTAGTAAGATCATTGAGTAAAATATTATTTTCATTCCAAAATATAATTTAAATCCAGTCTTCCAATGGCACGTTCCTTGAGCATTACCTCTCAAAACCGCAAAGCATACGATGTAAATAAGCATCCATATTGCAACACCCACGTAGGCGGCAGCCAATAACCCCCAGTTGTATGTCGTTAAAACTAGTGAATCATTTTGTGGTCTTCGTACGAAGGTTAAAGCACTAAAGTAAACTTGACATTGTCTACACATCATTAGCGTCTGCAATTAACGCGGGCGATCCTTTTAGGTGACTTATTTGAGTGTAATCAGTTTAGGCCATTATTTTCTTACTGGTATTAGTACTAAGGCAATACTTTATTTAGGTACCTAGATATTTAAAAAACCTTGAATATGTCTAAGGTGTAAAGGTATATTTTGCTGGTATCGGTAGGTAGGTAATATGTACATGTAATTAGTGTACCTACATAACAGTTTTTTTTTTTGGTCTAGTAGATACATACGATTGAGTAGTAAAAACTGAAGAAAATAGTAAATACGGAAGAAAATAATTGGCAATTTTTTTTCCTGAAAATATCTAGAAACAATGCAAATCAAAATATCAAATCAAATCAAGGTATCTGTCGAGCTAAGCGCTAACCATACCAATTAGCCCGTTCCGGCCATTTCTTTTTTTATAGAAAACGAGACATGTGTCGCCGTGGCACCCATGAGGTGTCTAACGGCGCCCATGGACATTCGGTCGTAGGCCCCGCCGACGACCGAATGCTATGTTGCTGGACATATGTTTCTCCCAAGGCTCGCCACCACAAGCGATCCTCCGCTCTTCTGATCAATCACGTTTTTAGGTTTCGGTATCCCGTACGGAAGCCTATTACTAAGCCTCCGCCGTCTGTCCGTCCGTCCGTCCGTCTGTCCGTCTGTCCGAGGGCTGTATCTCTTGAACCGTAATAGGTAGCCCTTTGAAATTTTCACAGAATATGTGTTACTACTCATATTCTGTGAAAATTATATGGGATGTTGTGGGAATTATGGGACAACCACAAATAATAATATAAAAATGTGGGAGCTTTTTGAAAAGTTCGAGGTCGGGGGGCTGGGAGCTGTTTGAAAAGTAATAAATAATGTGACCGTTAAGGCTGTTACACATTATCGTAATGTACAATGGGCATCTGATTGGACGACGTGTCCTGTGTCCTCCAGGTCTCCGCAGTTCTGCGAGTCCTGACAATGTTCCCGGAGCGAGGGAAGAAACGTCGAGGATTGTAAGTCGCTTTGATTAGTATACCGCGTAACCGAAAACATTACGATAATTTATCAAATAAAAATTGAAAACTGTAAGTAAAGGAAAATGTGTAAAACTAACCTCGTCCAAAGTGCTCTGACTCCTTATTCCCAATCCATCCGCTTCATCGACCGTACCGCCTTTGTCTCTCCAATGCTTCTCGCTAGTCACGGAAAATGTAAACCTTCTCTCCGCCCTCCCTCTTGGACTGAGCAACAAGCCAGCCGGTGTTCGTGGGCTACCGTTCCTTGGACTTCCGAAGATCTCCACATTCCTCGGATTGGAGAAGGGATCGTTCCCGTTGTCCATCCTTGGACTGACAAACACATCGTCCTCGAGTTCCGTGAAGTCTGCCAGAGGTGGAAGATGGAGGGGGTTGGCAGATCTGGGCCTTCTTCTCGCAGGCGGTGGCTGCACCACGTCGGGGAGGCCGGAGAAACCAGGTCTTTCGAGATCCGAGTCGGAGAATGGGCGATCTGTAAAGAAACAGTTTTTTTTTGTGAGAAAAATGTTGAGGAAAATTCGTGAGAACTGGGTTTTAGTTTTATTAAGATATTTCCGTGTAGTCACGTAGATGCGAAAACAGGAAGTATCATGGGTTGACATCACGTGTTTAACGAACCATGCTAAATGCCATAAAAAAGAAACTTGATAAGGTTGACAGTTGAATACAAAACATGCTAAACTCATGATGCTAGCACATGAAATAAAATGAAATTGTTTTTATTTTTCTCGTCCAACACTAATAAATATATAAAATATAACACTACAATAATAACAATGCGACAGGAAAAATTGGACCTGACACAACCTTAGTCGCTTAACCACCGAGCAGCGAGCTCGGGAGCTGGTAAGAAGGAAGTCAGGGCCACGTACACAATACATAAATTATTTAATATCTAACCACAATAAAACAGAATTACCTAAAAGGGGAAATAATGTCGTTTTACGATTACATATATCTAAAAGTTAAATTACAAATTTAAAGAATCCCCGACCCCTTAAAAACCCAAAAATAATTTCCGTTTAGTTACTTAAAGGAGTCGGGGGACCGCTAAATTAATATCCGCGCAGCTCTGAGTTTTTATATTTTATTTACTTAGCGGTAAACGGAAAACATTTTAGACTTTTTAAAGGGTCGGGGTTTTTTTTTAAATTTGTAATTTAACTTTTATTTCAAGCTTTAAAAAAAACCACATCCAAGTCGGTCCATCCGTGAGACGTAATTTTTTGATTACTTCATAATTACTTTATTACTTGATTACTAACACAGCTAATTAAGAGCCATCTCGGTTAAACCAGCTTTCTAATAAAAAAAACCGTATCCAAATCGGCCCATCCGTTTGGGAGCCACGATGCCACAGACAGACGGATGCGTCAAACACCCCTCTTTTCCGTCGGGGGTTTTAAAAATGCATCACAAGGCGCACAAAATACAACATACACAAAATATGCATGTGCGTCTGTCTCTCGGTCTGCATGTCTCAATTTACAATTTTAGGGGTGTTAGGCTTAATTTTGAAAAATTACATTTTTATGGATCCGTCGTACGGGACCCTATTACTAAGCCTACGCTGTCTGTCTGTCTGTCCGAGGGCTGTATCTCTTGAACCGTAATAAATAGCCCGTTGAAATTTTCACAGAATATGTGGTATTATGGCCGATATAACAAAAATATAGAAAACGAAAAATAATAAAAATAAGAAAAAGTAAAAAATTCACGGGGGTCCCCATACAACAAACTAAAAAGTGTATACGCGCCATCTACCGAAAACAGTATGAAGCAGCGCTGCCATGACATGGCGATACGAAACCCTCGGTGCGCGAGTTCGACTCGCACTTGGCCGGTTTTTATTGTTGGGCAATTGGGCAATTATATATTTTCTCAATTTACATTTGACTCGGGAGGTCGTTCCAACACCGAGATGTCGCACATTACACCTAGTACCTGTCAGAACAAGGCACTTACATTGTGTTTGATATTATATTTAGTCAGTAGTAGCAAAGATTAATAGTAGTGTGGCAATAATAACCTAACAAACGTCCGCAATATGTTACATATAAAAAATGGCGGACCGGGCGGCGCACGCCGAGGTAACCGTAGCCTGGGCCACCCGTCCAAGTTTCGCCGAGAACATAACATAGCTTCGATATTCAATTATTCAAATGGTTAGAATAACACGGCTCAAGAGATCATACCCGAATTTTCCCTCGTCACTCCTATTACCGCAAAAAACAGATCCGCCTCGCCTTCGCTCGTTCTACCCCCAACGGTCGTCCGAAAAGCAAGAGAGAGTTTATATTTGGAATTCGATTTCCGTCCGTGTTCATGATACGTTTTTCTTCGTTGACATTGAGCATTCAAGATATTTTCAATTATTTAATCAAGTCCTGTCTCTCTCGCTCACACTTTGAAATATTTATTGGAGTCATATCTGTCTCGCTCACTTTTCAAATGGTACGTTCTATGAGCTTGTAGCATTATTTGTCGGTCAGAGCAAGCTTACTTTTGTAGCCCATATTTTAGTTGTCTTATTCTGGTACTATCACAGTAGGCATTTCGCAATGACGAGAGTATAGGAATAACACAAAGTAGGTATGCCTCTGTCGGGAATACCCACTTGGTATCATTCAGAACTCAGAAGTAATTATTTCCCACATGTTTACTACTAGACTATGCTACTAATAGTAAACCACAATTCGTATAATAAATAACATTACTACGTTGTTTTACGTAGATACTTACCTACTAGTAAGTAGGTATAAGCTAAACTATACGATGTCATCCATTATGGAGGACGCGTGGTCAGTCAGATGCTCGGTCAGAAAGTGACCTTTTATGGGAACTACCTTTTGCCAGCAGCTCCGCTCGCGGCATTGTCGGATTTGAGCGAAGATTTCTCACTTTTCTTAGGAGTTCGTCAAATGAATATCGCTGCGTGATATGGTGCGTAACGCCGACGCGCCATATCAACATTTGGACACCACTATGCTCAAATGACAGTGGGCTGGGCACGTTCGACGAAGATACGACGACCGTTGGAGTAACCGTGTCGTACACTGGCGGTCGTGGACAAGAAAACGGAGTGCGGGAAGACCACTAGCCAGGTGGGACGACGACATCGAGTACGTCGGCAAAAAGCAGTGGTTCCGTATAGCTGAAGGACGGGAGGACTGGAGGAAAATTGGAGAGGTGTATGTCCAGCAGTGGATATCCACCATGTCATACACGTTGAATGACCGACTGACTGACTTAGAAGTTAGATACTTAGCGAGCTTAATTTTGTTTTATTGAATTTATAGACATTCACTGTCTTTCCTTTACAACATAATAACGATAAAAGAGAAAAATCGACCCTAAGAGATAAGTCAGCGCATGTAGATTGTAGCGCGCTCGGAATTTTTTGGCATCTCGCTCGCGCAATGTTTTCGTTCATTGGTCAGCCTCAGCCCGTCGTCGGAGAAATATCGTGAAGGCTCGATCACGATGTTTGATGGCCGACCGGCCAGCAATGATTGAAAATTGCAGACATATTGGTTCAGCCATTTTTGAGTTCAGCCGTTACAGACAAACAGACAAGCAAACGTACACACATACAGACGGTGAATTGTTTAATAGTAGAGAAGAGATGTCATTGAAGATAAAGTGAACAATAAATCGTATTAGAAGCCACGACAGTATTACGTCGTCAGGGGGCCACTTAGTATTTCCTATTTTGGTGGCAAACCTGTTGGTTTCGATTAACTGTACTTCTGGCATGTTCGCTGATATTTTATCTTCTAGAAGAGTTTCTTCCGTGCTACTTCTATTAATAAAACTGAAATTAATATTTGTAATACTAAGAACTTACTGATTTCATATAATTTTAATATCAATATTTGTGTGTATTTTTGGGTTTCGTACTTCAATTTTATTCGATATTTCCTTTTTTTGAAAAAATCAAACCTAGGTACCTCGCAACACAGGCTGATCCTAGTCCATCAGTTATAGAATCTCTCAATCTAAGTATGAATATTAAATGCAATTTCAAATATTGACCGAAATAGGAGAAAATTAAATTTTAATGACGATGTTTTAGTAGGTACAATAAAATATACCTAATTCCATTTGTAATTTGTAAATTCCATAAGCAAAGTGAAACTCAGATCAGACTTGTTTTGCAACGTAGGTACCTACATTCAAGCCGAAAATTGCTAAAGAAAATTTACAGCCCGTATCCGTTAATCTGTGGTGGGATTTGAACCCGCGATCTTTGGATTACATGCCCAAGGCTCTATCAACAGAAATTTAAGAAATAGCTATGAATTATTACGAGATTTCTCCAAAAACATACTAAACAAAAACTTTAAAATATTGCATCCGTATTTAATATTCCGCCTCATCGACTAAGTTAAGGCAGTTCGAATCTTGACAAACTACGTGACATAAGCACAAAACGAGTCTTATTGGAAAGCTTTAAAAGATTTTAACTAAAAACCAACAAAGATTTTAACTAAATCCAGCTAAGCCATTATATTCCTGCGAGACACCTGTGTTACGCGCCCAACTGGCAATAGGAAAAAAAAGTATGTGTGTTGCCAGCACTGGGGTAAGAATAGAATTATTTTTCGATTTTTTTTGCTTGCTGTATGTAGACACATTTTGTATTTCGGTATTTTAGGTGCACTAAACATTCATTTTACTAATACAAATCATATTTCTAAATTTTGTACAAGTTATAGTTATAATACCAGTAGGTTCGTATCTACTGTCCTTTCTCTACATATGAAATTTGCAGAATGCCTGTACACATTTTCTTCACCTACAATTTATTTCATTTTACCGAAAAAAGAAAACCACCTCAAGAACTATCTAATATTATCAAACAACAACGTATCCTGTAACCAAAGACCGTCCTGTAACATAATATTTTTCAAAACACAGACTCTACATCGAAACAAACCAAAATAATTAGTAAAACATTAAATAAAATACAATTTCACAAATAATAGAAACGATTGCATCACTTTCAATCCGCCATATTCTTCCGTCACTAACTGCACCAAGCGGGACTGCAATATCTGCCCTCTCGCTCGCACGGCGGTCGGTGCACGTGTGCCGTGGAACAAGTTTCGCCCGCGGATGCTCCTCGCTCGGACCTTTATTAATTTGTATGTGTGCGTGACTCTTTTTCTTTTTATTTTTCAACATCTTCTGCGTCTCATGTCGTCCTGGTACTGTCGACTTTAACGGTTTCAGTCGGATACATGTTATATGGTTTACTGATACGTCTAAGTTTGTGTTTTTAGAAAGTTTGGAGTAATTTTATTGGGCTCAATGTTTTCCTTTATTGTTTTGATGATCTTGAACAATTTTATATGGAACGCTTTCTATATCTAGTCTCCCGTGAACTTCGCGCTCCCGTAAAGTTTGGCTTGCTACCGCTATATAAAATGGACGGATGGATAAAATAGATGGATGAATGAGAAGAGCGAAATACCGCGTCTGGTGGCATGCCTTGGGAGAGGCCTATGTCTAACACTGGATCGATACGGGCTGATGATGATGATGATTATGAACAATTTCATGTATGACAAATTTAAAAGTAAACAAACATACAGTAGACAGATAAATATATTGACATCAATATATCATCATCATAATAATCAGTATGTAAATTAGAACTTTACAGAAAATATAACTCCCATTTAAATTTTTTGTAATGATATCATGAGTAGGGAAGAATTAGTTTACGTTGCTCTACACACCGAACTGTCGATAGCTCTACCAGAGCCGACTGTTATTTTTCTACGGAGATGTCAGCTCTGGCTCTACACAAGAACATTATGTTCTTGACTGTACCACCATTGAAACAAATGTGCCCATTTGCATTGTACCATGTGGGCCGCCGGTACTAAAGAATAGCCCCACAGCTTCTCTACCCGTGCATGTCGTAAATGGTGAATAAGAGAGATAAGGACGAGATACCGTGCTATAGGGCGACAGGCTAGCTACCTCTAACCTTGGCACGGTCCTTTCACCGAGTCACGCAGCAGGTGGATCTGCGTGCCTTGCTTGCTGCTTGATGTTATATTGCCCGAACTATGGAGAGATCTGTCTGATCTCTCCATAGTTCGAACATAGAGATCATATAATATTATGTACTCGCATCTAGGTCGCAGTGATAATAGGGCTCAGTGGCCATAACTCTCAACTCATAAATCATCCATCCATGTGCATTGATGGAAATCGAAATGTCAAATACCGATTCTATAGGTCTTTTATTCACAGAACCGGGAAAATGTGGAACGCACTCCCTGCCCATCTATTTGCTCCCAAGTACAGCCTGGATTTTTTCAAAAGAGGCGTTAAAGGGCTCCTGTCAGGCCGGCATGGCATTCGAAATCCCCGCGCATCCCAGAATGTCCATGGGTATCCTTAGACACCTACTTTTAGATGAAAAGATGCCACATGTCGCGCTATCCATAAAAAAATATATTTTTTTTTTATGAAAACTGACACGGTATATGATGATGATATTATAAACTTTATATATTTTTTTAATATTTCATTTTTTATGTTATATTTTGAGTCTGGGAGAAGAGAGAAAACAAGTGAAAAACAATATACTACCCAAAATGGCATTCAATTACATACATAGCGTCACACCTGTTTCCCGGTGGGGTAGGCAGAGACAACGGATCTCCACGTGCCACGATCCTACAATTAAAACAAAGATAACAAAACTGCGGAAGTAAATCAAGCTTCACATAGATAAGGAACTGGTAAATGAAACTCCAGAAGCCCGGATAGTCAGGCAGGGCAGGATAGCCAACTTCGAAGCAGCAGGAGCCCGCAAGAACATTATAGCGATCATTAATCTTCATAGGTCTCTCAACAATGGACGAGAGTCTCAATACAATGGAAAATAAAACAAAAGGATTGAAGGTATTGACGGAGATGTAAATAACTTTGGATAAAGAAGTGCTACTGTGCTGGCTGCCGTGTCGACTTTCGTTGACAAATTGGTGATGTTAAAATTAAACTCATCTACACATAACCGTAAAGGCAATATTTCTTGTTTCATAATATAATGTATAATACGAGTAACTACCTGCTCTCGCGGCTCAGAACGATCGCGTTAAATTAGAACTTTACAGAAAATATAACTCCCATTTAAATTTTTTGTAATGATTCACGAATGTAATAACAAGTAACGAATAAGTATAGAATAATATTAAAACAATTATTATTAAATTAAATCTAACTAACACAAACAATCTACAATTAAAACTATCTTAACAATAAATACTTAAATAAATACCAATACTTAAGTAGGTAAATAGCTTCCCTTTTTTTTTATGTAATCCGGTATGGGTGGCTGAGTCGGAGGGGTCAAAGCACATGCTCTAACCAGCCAATATCACCTCCGAGAAGGTAGGTGCCATACCGGAGACTTCCCTGGATTGCTGGCTATACTGGACTAGAGGAGAACACAACCGAGGTTGCTTGCGGCCATCTTACATCCAGTACGGTGGTACCAACCCAGTCGGCTACAATTTGAGCCTACCACCTAGTAAGGGGGCAAGGGAAGGGACCTACAGTTTTACACCGGTTCCGAACGGTGAAGCAGCGGGTGTAGGTATGCACGTAATTTTTTTCGTCAGAAAATACTCATTGGTACACGCCGACCGGATTCGAACCTCGGACCTCCCGCATGAGAAGCCGATGCCCAAACCACTCGGCCACCCGCCGCTTCCCTTATTCAAAAAACACCTAAAACTGTATTACCTCCGTCAATGTGAAGTAAAAACCTAAAAAACAAAAAACAACTTTTGTTTCATACTTACCTGGATGGACAAGTATGTATGTATGTATATTTATTTTTATATAATATTCTATATATTTAGTAATTTATATGTATGCTTATTATATTTTACTGGCATGTACTTATATTGTATTGTTAATAAGTATTCTTATTATTATTTTATCTTCAATTGTCACGCTCAACTCTTTTGCTACTACCTACTTACATTCCACTATATTATCGAATCTCAAACATCCAAAGGTTGACTGTAAGAAATCTCTGTAGGGGATAAGTCCGCCTTTGCACCTTATGTAAATTTTCCAATGTATTTGTTACTGTTTAATGTTTACTGGAGCAATAAAGAATTTTCCATCTATCTATCTATCTATCTACCATAATTAAAAATATATAAAAAACTAACCATTTTTTTTTTTCAACTAGAACTTGGAATCCAGTAGCTACAATGTTTATAGATGCCACATCACCGTAAAAATAATCATAATTTCAACGTCACTATTGCTTTGCAGTTATTCAAATAACGATTTATTTTAAAACCGCTTAATATCAGTTAACTGTCTGCACACGACGTCAATACTAATGAATATGAAAATACAAATTGCTTTGAGAGTTAAAGAGGAAAATAATGCTTTTGCTACTGTTCAGTATTGTGTTTGCCGGACAATGGATGTCTTCATGGCTACCGTGAATTTAGTTAGTGGTCAGGTCGCTGACAAAGGGAAGACGTTATACGTACAGATTGGCTTTGAACAATTCATCCCGTCTCTAACAGCAGTGATGCTGGAACATGGTTCTTATTAAGTTTTGTTCATCTTCGTTGTAGATTTCCTTTTGTTGATGAGCACGTGGTTTCTTGGTTGATTTAAGTTTCTCAATTAATCAATCATGTCATTCAAACATATTATCTAAACAAATGAAGGACACTGTTTGTATATTATCTAATAGTGTAGTGAAATCTCAAACTATACATATGTAGGATAGGTGCATGTCATAGAGAGAAAGTGACGTTGTCAATGGTGAATATTTTGTATAATTAACGCATTAAGATTGAGTCAGTCGTTAGACTGAGTCCATTGAAATATAATGTATATTGAAAGGGATGTCAAAATATTTGGTAACGACGAAAAACACGTTTCTCCTCTTACCTAAATAGAACTTAAAAGAATATTCTCACGAAACAAGTATAAAAAAACAGTTCTCCCTCAGTCGCCACTGGGTTTGCTCTATAACTGTTCTAACTGAACGCACAATTTACAAGCTTACTACTGAATGATTACAGTGATCGAAAAATGAAGAAACCATGAGGAAAACTAGTCGAACTGGTCGTCGTTAGCGATGGCGGTACACCCATCGAATCGACGTAACCGCTACCGATACACCCATAACTGGTTACCACGTGTCTTCGAAGAACTGAGAAAAAACATTGTCAATCAAAGGATAAATTTATAACTCTATCCCAGAACCAGTACTCGTATTGAAGATCATTCAGACGATGACAATGTCGTAATCGATTAATCATTCGTTGGAGATGAGAGTCGTTTTGGTCTACCGATCCGGCTTGAAGAATACAATGAATGATTAAGCTTAAAAATTGAATTCATATGCGAAAGCATTGGATATTGTAAGAATAAAAAAACAAAAAGTAGTTTGATATCAAATTTATTGATTCGGAAACAGTTGATATTTTTCAAAGCTAACTTGATACATCGCAGGACTTGGTTTCGCGGGGACTGTGGCTGACTGGTGGCCGCTATTCGAAAGAACTATTCGACGGCTCAGATCTTTATAATAGTTGTTCTCATGAAACTAATTATTTCAGAAAGTACAAATGATGAAAATAATAATTGTGTAGCATTTCTTGTCTGCGATTCTATAATTTATAGCATTAATTTCGTTCGATATGAATCTATTAGTAGGTTAAGTACAACTAATTCATTTTGTTACAGTCTCATCAAACAAGCATGGACACTAATGACATGTCACGTGTTTTTATTCGCTTTGTTATGTTGTAAACGGCCATGGCCAGTCATGTGTAAACTTTGTGAGACTCGCTGCTCAAAACGTGGTCTTTGTGGGGTAACACTCCTTTACTAATGCTAGGTCAACAATTTCAAATGGTCTGTGGTACCTAGTTCATTTTACAATAACCTGGGAAAATTTAGTATTCAAATCAAAGTTGCACTTATTCTGCTAGTTTAATAATTCTAAGAGACATTTAGTTAATTGCAATCTCTGTAAAAGAGAATTTTCTTAATATGAAGAACAACACAATATGAGAATCAAGAAGATCAGAATCAGCGGACTGTGTCTAATTTTCATTTTTGTTTTTTCATATTAATTGGTTTGCTTGACCTCTTGGTTTGATTGTCAGCAGTCAACACAAAGAAAGTTGACCCACGGCGGACCCTCTTCATGGGAATCTCCGCTCGTCTATCGATTTAATCGATGACGCTGCTTGAACATCAATTTGTTGATTTATGGTAGAAGTTATTACTTGTTTTACGAGATCTTTTTACGTATCGATGGGGCTCTGTGGCGTGCAATAAAATTTTAGATAAACATGAGTACTTTAATGTTCGCGGATAAATGGGATCCGTGTAATGCACTGATATGGTGCGTCGTGAAAATTTTTATTTTTGTTTGTGCACGATCAAGCACTGCTGACATAGTTGCAGATGAAAATATTCATCTTGTGGACCATTTTATATTATTTCTGACGATTTTTTTATATTGGTCGTATATGGAAAGTTATTGTTTCGTTTTGTTATATGCATGGTTGCCATAAAACGTTGCAATTTGCACTGTTGGATTGGTACTTTTGAGTTTGTGTATGTTTGCCGAATTTGTAATGTTTTATTATTTGTCGTGATACGGCAGAAGACTTCTAAGGCACGCAGAAAATTTCTAAAGACAATACAAGCAGAACGTTTAAGAAAAACATCAGAAGGCAAAGATTTATTTCAATAGTCGCCTTCTAAATATTCGAGTTTTAGAATATTAAAACATTATGTATACATTATATAAAACAGCAGATCTAACGACTTATTTTATTGCGTCAAGCGACTGAGAACTCTGAAGAGCTTTTTACATGTCTAAACGGAATTAGAAGTAGAAGTAAAGTGAAATTATCGCATTAAGATACCGCAACTGGAGCTAGTAAATGAAACGAAGTCGTCTGTGATGAAATAGTAAATGTGCCGTGACTACTACACATAATAGTATGGTGCGTATGCGCTTGTTATTTCACTCGAAGCATATCCTTGTAAGACGTAGTGTCTATCTAGACTGAATTGAATCAATTGATGGTTAAGAGAGTAATCTTGGAATTAAGATGCAACAACGTGTTGCTTTCAAGATTACTTTGAAGGTATAGGAAAATAACAGAAACAATATCGAAGAAGTGTTGAAAGAAGAAGAATATCAATATGGATGGGCACATTTGAGGACGAAACTTTTCATTATTTTGACATTTCATTTCCCCCAATTTTGTAACCGATTGTCATGACAAACTTCAAATTTTTGTTCTTAATATAGTAACCGCCATGGCAATTTTTGCCATTGGGAATTATTCAATGGATGCCCCTTATTATTCCCAAAACGCAGTAAATTTTCTTTAGTAACAGACATCGTACAAGAGCAGATGGATTGACATCGATAGTTTGACATTACAAGCAAAGCGCCTGTCACATGATTCTGTCGAATACATAATCTCAAGTTCCCATCCATACTGTAAAACTAATCTGAGCAATTAGAAACTTATGTACAATAAAGTTAAAAACTGATAACGACGTGCTTTAATTGGCTTCAAATTGTAACATTCTGAAGTTTATCCAAGCCATAATTCACTAAACCAATTAACAATCTATGGTAGACTAGCTGAGCCCGCGGCTCCGCTCGCGTGAAATTCGTATTTCAAAGAAGACAGTAAGTAACTGAGGGCGAGGCCGAAGGCCGAGCTGCGTTCAGGAAGACTATAAACCTTCTAGAAGAAAGTGAGTAACTAAGGGCGAGGCCGAAGGCCGAGCTGCGTTCAGGAAGACTATAAACCTTCTCGAAGAAAGTAAGTAACTAAGGGCGAGGCCGAAGGCCGAGCTGCGTTCAGGAAGACGATAAACCTTATCTAAGAAAGTAAGTAATTAAGGGCGAGGCCGAAGGCCGAGCTGCGTTCAGGAAAACTATAAACCTTCCTGAAGAAAGTAAGTAACAAAGAGCGAGGCCGAAGGCCGAGCTTCGTTCAAAAAGACTATAAACCTTCTTGAAGAAAGTAAGTAACAAAGGGCGAGGCCGAAGGCCGAGCTGCGTTCAGGAAGACTATAAACCTTCTCGAAGAAAGTAAGTAACTAAGGGCGAGGCCGAAGGCCGAGCTGCGTTCAGGAAGACTATAAACCTTCTCGAAGAAAGTAAGTAACTAAGGGCGAGGCCGAAGGCCGAGCTGCGTTCAGGAAGACGATAAACCTTATCTAAGAAAGTAAGTAATTAAGGGCGAGGCCGAAGGCCGAGCTGCGTTCAGGAAAACTATAAACCTTCCCGAAGAAAGTAAGTAACAAAGAGCGAGGCCGAAGGCCGAGCTTCGTTCAAGAAGACTATAAACCTTCTTGAAGAAAGTAAGTAACAAAGGGCGAGGCCGAAGGCCGAGCTGCGTTCAGGAAGACGATAAACCTTATCTAAGAAAGTAAGTAATTAAGGGCGAGGCCGAAGGCCGAGCTACATTCAGGAAGACCATAAATATTCTCGAAGAAATTATGCAACTGAGGGCGAGACCGAAGGCCGAGCTGCGTTCAGGAAGACTATAAACCTTCTCGAAGAAAGCAAGTAACAAACGGCGAAGCTGAAGGCCAAGCTGCGTTCAGGAAGACGATAAACATTCTCGAAGACAGTAAGTAACTATGGGCGAAGCCGAAGGCCGAGCTGCGTTCAGGAAGAGGATAAACCTTCTCGAAAAAAGAAAGTAACTGAGGGCGAGGCCCAAGGCCGAGCTGCGTTCAGGAAGAGGATAAACCATGGGTCAGGCCGAAGGCCGAGCTGCGTTAAGGAAGAGGATTAACCTTCTTGATGTAAGTAAGTAACTATGGGCGAGGCCGAAGGCCGAGCTGTATTCTGGAAGACGATAAAAAAGTAAGTAACTAACGGCAAGGCTTCAGGCTAAGCTGCATTCTGGAATACAATAAACCTCCACGAAGAAAGTAAGTAACTAAGGGCGAGGCCTCCGTCACACCCATCCCCCCTCCCCCACACCATTTATTTATTTTGAGTAGCTTTAATTATAATTTTCTCCCTCTCCCTCTCCCTCTCCCTCTCCCTCTCCCTCTCCCTCTCCCTCTCCCTCTCCCTCTCCCTCTCCCTCTCCCTCTCCCTCTCCCTCTCCCTCTCCCTCTCCCTCTCCCTCTCCCTCTCCCTCTCCCTCTCCCTCTCCCTCTCCCTCTCCCTCTCCCTCTCCCTCTCCCTCTCCCTCTCCCTCTCCCTCTCCCTCTCCCTCTCCCTCTCCCTCTCCCTCTCCCTCTCCCTCTCCCTCTCCCTCTCCCTCTCCCTCTCCCTACATCTCCCTGCCTCTCCCTCCCTTCCGTTGAGTCTGGCCATCATCGATACTTGGAGTAAATATGGCAACCCCAAAGATGGTAAACAGACAGACATACAGACATACATACAGACAGACAGAAAGCAGACGTTGGATTTTATTAAAGGTAAGGAAGAAAGGAAAGGATAAGGATAAGGGGGATTCCATCGCTCTACCTCCACCTCCCCTCCCGCCCCTCCCTCACCCCCCCTCCCTATATGCCTCTACTTACCCCCCCCCCCTCTCCTCCCCCTTCAGGATATTGTAATGTCATCGGTTCTTACTCGGGTGAATGATTCCGTGTCCGTTACATACAAATATTGCCAAGTGCTCTCATATTTCACTTCACTGCTACCCTCATAAGCCATTTAGCGTGATAGTAAGTAGCCTATAGTTGATGGGAAGAATCAAGCTATCCGTAGAATTTTTTTTTATTAAAATCGGTTCAGTGGTTCTCGAGTTATAAGCGGACAGACAGACACTCAGACATACAGAAAGCAGACGTTGGATTTTATTATAGGTAAGGAAGGATTGATCTCACAGATCTTATCAAAGCTGCAGGCAATCGTACGCAAGCATTTAAAGATAAAACCAAGAAGTTGGAAACAAAAACAGACGTAAAGGTTAAATCAAATCATACGTAATTCACTTTAATTGATCCAAAATCACAGCTAGATAAGTGCTCGTGAGCCATAATTTTCTCTTCACGGTGGTAACGTTTTATTAAAAGAGACGAAACCGTCAATTTGGTAGTAAAATACTAAGTTTCAGTGATTTATGTAATGACGTTTGGAAATTATAATTTGAAGTTTTTGATATGGGCGTCAATGTTGATGGATAAAATGAAATGGATCTTCTCACGAAACGCGTTCGGACGGTGCACATGTGTATCGAATGTACTTGTATGTAGAGTAATTTTCTTGTAAGCAAGCATTGATTTAACTTTGTACGTTTTATGCTCCGATCTCAAAATTGTTGTTGCTAAGGTGTGCAATAGGTAGCTGATTTGACTGGCCAGACGTGATATTTCTAGGGCATTTGAAATTAAATAACTAAATGAAATATAACTATTTTGCAGAATATAAGACAAACACATGATCGTATTAATAGTCATAAGCAAAACTCATCTAAAAATCTCACTTAACATCTAAAAACGCACAAAAGTGCTGACAGTATCTAAACTGTATGTATGTATTATATTTACCGAAACGCATTATGAGCGGTCGCATATAGCATTGTATGCAAATGCATTGAAAAACTTCACATAATTAATTATTGTGGCCAAACACATTGTCATGAATATTGACGAGCTAGAAGCTCTGAATGTATGAACAGATAATGAGATTTGAAGATAAGTAGTCCTACTGGAAACAACGGAAATCTGTGGAGAGTATCTTGAAACCGGAGAATATGCCTACATACAGACGGACGGGAAGAAAGACTGATAGATATACAGACACAATGACAATCCAATCGCAGATATGTTGCATTTTACATACACGAGTAACAACAAACATAAAGAATAGAGATACTCCTACAGAAAAAGTGAAGAGAGAATTAAAAATAGTAAATATTAAACAAAAAATAAACAAAATAACCGAGAATAAAATACAAACTGAAATATTACAGATGTCAAGCAAGCACCACTGTTACAAATGACCAGCGTCAAGATATTTTGATAAAATCCCGTACCAATATCGAAGAAAGTAATAATAATAAAGCAATAAATTCGTACCATCATTTTAATTTGGAATGTCAATGGGTATATCGTTGATAACTGATCGTTAAACTTCCTTCGTTTCATTGTTCCGAAACTTCGTGCAAGTTTTCGACCGCAAGGTTTTACGAATGTTGGTCAAAACGGTAGCTGGCGCTGAGGAAATAACCAACGCTGACCGCAGTCCAAATGAGTTTCAAATTTGAAACCTCAGAACTTTACGAGTTTAGGTTTAAAAGAGAGTTTGTTCAGAGTTGTTTTTCTTTTTTTCTTTGAAGCCATACTTAAGAACATTTTACACAACAATAAAGTAAGATTAGCTTCTTTTCTTTATTGTTGAAATTTAGTATAATCAGGTAACAATTATTTAATAATTTAATATGTGATCTAATATATTACATATATTAAATAACTTACATTTTGATATGTGTTATTATAATATAACATGGTATGTAAACATGTTTTTTTTTTTGGAAATAAAAATTTTGTCTTTTAATCTAATTTATAATAGTTTTCTAACACAACGATTAGTTTCTATGATAGTTTGGGCTGCTGATAAATATTATTTATTTATGTTTAAAACACGGAATGAGTAAACGCACAGTGGCGGCACGTGGCGGCGACTAACAGAAGACAGTCGCGCCGTATTAGTATTTTTTCTATAAGGTTTGGCGCATTTATCCGTCACTCCACTGAAAACAAACACCGCAATAAATCCATACACTAACACATTTTTTTTATTGAAAGCGCGTCATGTGGCTTATAAGGTGTCTGACGACGCCCACGGACATTCGGTCGTATGCGGGGGTTTCAATGCCATGCCGGCCTAACAGGTGCCTATTGAAGAACCCGAGACTGTACTTCTAGGGGAAAGTATACATAATGTTAAAGTATTGTTATCTGCAAGGTTGACTGGTATATTTGAATTTAGCAATTTTATTTAACTGAACTAAGTCCGCCCTAAAACCGTATAACACTATTAAGTAATCTGTGGTACAACCACCATGCTCAGCGTTCCTCAGTCAGCAAGGTACGCGAACCAGGTACCAGGATCGGGAGCGCATAGCCTCGCGGAGTATCATGATTTGTGACGTGTGTCAGAGCACAAAGATGGCGAGTGGGCGGCGGAGGAGGTGCTACTGCGCTACCGTGTTGCGCTGCGGGCTAGTGATGTTGAGTTGCGACCTGTTTAGTTTTATCGGTGATCGATTTAATCGATACTTTTGATGTGTCGAGATAACATTCGTTATTCGATTGTACTATATTTTTGGAGGTATGGAGATCACGGAACGCTGGCTCAGAGTAAGGCCGATAAAACTTCGAAATATATTGAAGTCATCCATTAACTTCTCGTCTTTTATGAAATCATTCACTTCCCTAATTAATAGTGTACACACACAATAAGATACTCTATAGAATAAGTTTGTGGCAATAAGACAAAGGTTTTCTTTCGATATTGACAGTTGTAAAAGTGAAAATTATTTTTTTAGGGGCGTAATTTTTTTTCATTAACCCAGTTTTGTCGTGCCTTTCGTCAATACACTTAGATTATGGCTTTAATATGTTAAAGAACAGATTAAACGAGATTTTTTTATATTATTATAGTTTTTAGTTGATTGCCTATTATGTATATTTGTTGTTGAATAAATAAATTCATCTCTCAGTACACATGTGCTCATTATACGCCACGTTAAAACTTATTTTGACTTTAAATTATTTGCTAGTTTTGCAACGAAATATCCAGGGCACAACGACTCAGTTAGGGGTTAATAAATCAAAGGTCTCAATAAATAATTATCGACAGTCGATATCGACATTGTCCCGTCACTTCTAGAGGACGGTGACCTAAAAAGAGGTTCAGAAAGAAACTAAAAAGAGTATATTTTATTTTCAAGATACTCTTACTATCGTGGCATAAATTAAAGCCTTTTATTTTCTCTTTTTCTTCTTCACGTGTTTTGAATGTGGGCACTTGGCGTACAGAGGTTATCTGGTGGTAGTAGGTTATAGTGGTAGCAAGCAACTGCGTGGGTAATTCAATGTATGTGTAGACAACATGTAATTATTGAATTAAATTATATAGGTACCCATACGGACAAGTACTATGCTAATAGATTATATACATTTATATTCAAAGCTGCAAGTAATATAAGTTTAGCTTAGAAGACAGTAAGCTCATTTTAAGAATCAATCTTAATATGAATGTTATTCAAATATGTATTATTCCGGTATTTAGCACTTTTGGATCCCGTTTTAATCATTTAAGCGTGTGTAAGTTTAATGAACTTATGTGGTTATAAATTTCACTACACGATTGCATACTTTGAGAGAATAAGTTAAATACATTTAAAACTAAATTTAAAACGAAAAAAATTAAAATGATACCCAAATAGTTATCTTTACATTGAGGTAAATATTACGTGATAGATTACTGCCTAACCAATGAATCCTTTAACCGGGGCGGTCTTCAAACGTCTTATCTACTATCTTATCTTATGACTATAGATAGACATCCCAGAAGCAGTCCGCAGATCACCTGACATGGCATCTCACTTAGCATGGCATCGCGAAGAGATGTGAATTTGGCTCAGTGACTGCACCACTGGCCCAATGCTGGTTTTTATAAAAAATATAAATAAAAATCTGAGTTGGGGCATTATTAACCGACTTCTTAAAAAAAAGGAGGTTATATATTCGACCCGTATGTTTGTAATATCGTTGAAATTGCACAATATTCGTATGATAGTCTATGTGGGCTTCTAAACAGGTGTGCCAAATTTTATAAGTGTATGTATTTTTTGTATGTATGTTTGTACTTATGTATGTTTGTATATATGTTTGTATGTATGTTTGTCCACGAATTTCTCGGAAACTAGAAATCGAATTGTCATAATTTTATTGGATTAATATCTTCCAACTTAGGGAATAGTGCAAGTTTCATCAAAATCGGTTCAGTAGTTTTCAAGATATGAACTGTTAAGTGTGTACCAATCATTGGAAAAACATGTCGTCGGTCAAAGCCCTACGCAGAACTTGTTATGTGATATGAACTTAAAAGTGTTAAATAATATTTTGATTCATATACCCTTGAGTTGAAGGCGGTACAAAAGCACACCTCAAAATTTGATAGATGACCCATTTTGTGCTTTCATACTGCCTTCAACTAAAGGGTCCGAATATGAATCAAAATATTATTTAAGGTCTAGTTGTTTTTTTAAGTCGGTGCAATGTTTTTTTTTAACAGTTTTTTTAATCTCTTAGATCATTACAGAATTAGATCTCTAATAGACAAGCCATGCCCATGAAATGATGATCAAAACAATTAAGATTTTAACGTCAAGTCCATGATGGACTTCCTACCACAAATTGGTCTCAATATCCATCGATAAAAATTTATGGTTTCCTTATTTTGCCGACGATACCAGTATGATGATTATTAGACTTCGGTTACTTACAAAGAAATAAATACCTAGAGTGGGTCGAGGTTACTTGTCGAGGTGGTGAAAATTGCTAAAGACGAAATTACAAATAATCTTTGTATATTGTCTTCGTAATGAAGAAACACGACAAAGAACTAAGGTAGTCGAAATTCCTAAGAAAATTAGCAAGCTGAAGTGTCAGTGGGATGGGCACATCTGTCGCACTTCCGACAACCGCTGTAATAAAGGTAGCCGGGAATGGATGGATGAGAAGAGCGGAAGACCGCGTGTGATATCGTACCTTGGGGGAGGCTATGTCCAGCAGTGAACCGATACGGGCATTGATATTATAATCCTGGTCGGGATTGATAGTTGATACTCAATTACATTGTATATTGTTTATTCTACCGTACATAAAAAAGGTACTGTTGATCTTGTCACATTTTTTTTTATTTTCAGTTCAAAGCCTGCATTCGGCAAGAAATCGTAAGCGGTGCATAGTTATTATTCGGACTGTCAATAAAATATTTTTAATAATTAAAAAAAAAACCTTCGAAGTTCCTTGTCGGCTCTTCTTCGTGGGTATAATCGAACCTAACATAAATAAAAAAAGGAAATTCTGACAAGTTCAAGAGAAGTAGTTTTATTAAATATAAATTCTCAATAAACAATCTAAAATATTATCTATAAATTCGTTTTTTTTTAATATAAGTCTGTACTGCTATTAAATCACATAACTTCTGTCTAAATATGGAGTGCATGCCGGTCAATTGTTGGTATCAAGTTAAAATTAATGCAATGATGATGTAATACAGTTTCTGGTTATTCATTTCTTCGGGTTACAAATAAACTGGTTCCTACTACTGGCTTTACGCAGGCTTATTTGTAGCTACCTACACTCTAGGTAGACGGTGTTATAGTAATGAATTATCGCTCGCCTTGGTATTCTTTCTTGGTGTATTAAAATTTTAACTGTCTTTGTTTTAACATTGAAAGACAAACGAGTTTACAAATTAGTTTGATTTTAATAATTTATTGCTTTTATTTTCAATGATATAATTTATTTATTTTGTTTATTAATCATAATAAATGAAGTGAAATTTCTACGGGCGGCCGCACGTATTTTTCAAGGAAGCTAAATATTTGTTTTTTTTTCCTCAGAGGCAACCGAATCTTACCGTCTTGGTACAACACTTACAACAGGTACAATTTTTAGTACGAGGGGTGTTATAACTTTGACGCCTATGAAAGTAAAATTACCAATTTAAAAACCCGCGACACCTTAAAAAGTAAAACATTATTGCCGTTTAGTTACTTAAAGGCGTTGGGGGGCCGGTAATTAAACCAGCTTTCTAATAAAAAAAACCGCATCCAAATCGGGGCATCCGTTTGGGAGCTACGATGGCACAACAAGACAGACTGACAGCCAGGCGGAGGCGTCAAGCAAACACCCCCTTATGCGTCGGGGGTTAAAACATTATTTTCCTCAGAAGCAACTGAACCTTATCATCTTGGCACGAATAGTACCATTTTTATTACGGAATCCTAAATAGATGTGTAACAAAAGTCATTATATTTCATGTGCAAAATGATTCCGAATATTTATGTCGTCTTCATAATTTTATAAAACTCTTCTCTTGACCAGTTGTCTTGTCTGTGTGTCCAGTCCACGCGCTGACTGCGGTTAATTTTTATATGTTGGTCACAGACCACTTCACTTCCTGGAGTTTTGCGGTTCAGCTTGATTTACTGCACAAGGGACTCCTTGTTGTCGTTGCACCGAGATAAAAATGTTGCAATTTTTCAAAGAAATGCAAAATGCAGAGAAAGGCAAAGAGCGTCTGGTGTTCGGTGCGGTCTTGGCTTGGGCTCTTAATCTCAAGTTCCGACATTCAAATTAGGTCGACATGCATGATTGAGTTTTTTTTTTACAATTCGAGCTCGTGATCCACCTGTGTTCTTTAACTTTATTTAATGCCATACTAAGTATGCCAAAAACTCCGTAATCAATAGGTGCATGGCTACTTGTAACAAATCGTTTAGCATACTTGATTTATTCAACAGCAGTTCGAAACGTGCATTTTGCAACAAATTAACTAGAGTATTAATGAACTAATTTATACAAATACACACACACATACACCGACGGGCGTAGCCAGGGGGGGTTTTGGGGGTTCAAACCCCCACCGAAATAAAAAATGTACATGACATTTCAAATTGAACCTAATACATATATTTTCACCATTCGGATATAGCTCTGATTAGTGGGGCCTAAATTAAGGCAAAAGAGGAGATTACATATTTTTTTGTAATGAATGATGTAAAATAAATGTTGTAAAATAATTCGCGTTGATTTTATTTCTAAAACCCCTCCCGAAAACGAAACCTGGCTACACCCGTGCATACACCCTCACACCCAACACACCCTCACAACACGCTCCCCATTGTAATTAGATTTTAGTTTGTACCGAAGATAAAGTGTATTTTTGTAAAAAGTGGAACTTTGTTATTGCATTTATTGTTTTTTTATTTATTTATTGTAACTTCTTTAATGTAAATTGTAGCTGTTAAGTCTCAGAAATAAATAAAATATAAAAATAAAATAAAAAAATTAACTTACGTGCATATCTAGGTACACACTACACCTGCTGCTTCACAGTGCTGATTCGGTGTGCAACTCTAGGTAGTCTGCCCTTGCCCCTTACTAGGTGGTAGGCTCAAAATGTAACCGACTGGGTTGATACCACCGTATCGGAAGTAAAATGGCCGCACAGCGGCGTCGCCCGTCTTTATATCTATTTTACTCTTTTTATGCTAAATCCTAAACCATCGGCCAGGTGGGACGACGACATCAAGCACGTCGGCGGAAAGCGGTGGTTCCGTACCGCTGAAGGCCGAAAGGACTGGAGGGAAATTGGAAAGGCGTATGTCTAGCAGTGGACGCTAACACTCTGTCTGACTGTCATTTCTCTCTAGAAGTAAATATCTTTCGTTAGTCATTCATTGTTCGAGCACGTTGTTTCAACATGACCGGACCACCGAAGCGTTTCTGTCTCATTCCTTATAACTAATAATATCTTCTTTCAGATCGCTACATCAGCCGAGTAAATCAAAATATGTCTTATCCATCGCCAACACTAAAATACATCGCTTCCTTGCCCTCGCGCCAGTTGGCCAAGCCAACTTGAGAAGTAAAGTATGAAGCATAATCAGTTGTATACGACAGTCTTATTGAAACTTACGACTATGGACCTTTGTCTGCAGAGAAGCGTCAGGAAGAAAGGCGATCTGCAGTGCCCGGGCGGATGATACCTATGTTGATTATGCTAGGGATGCGACTTAGGAATTATCGATGAAACCGCGAGAAATCGTGAACATTAACTTTATTATGTTCGTTTTAGCAATATCACAGGATATGGTTTCTGTTATAACTTTTACGGTTCGCAATAAAATCACACCGGGGGATTTATAATTTTGTTTTTATTCGTGGCAACATTATGCTAAAGCAACGGTTAAGAAAAACAAGGCAGTACAGCAAAATTTCAATTTATGCTGCCTATACAAGATCAGTAATTAACATTATCACCCAGAAATTTAATAATATAATATACTGATAATTATTATCATATATAATATAATATAATATAATATGTATAATATACTGATACTGATACAACTGCTGCATACAACGCATACAGCTGCATACAAACCCAACGTTGTATGCAGCTGTGGAGAGAAATTCATTATAAAATAATTCCACCTACACTGCAGATATATAAGTTTCACACATCATGTAATAGTGTTCATTCTTGAAATGCAGCCAACGGCCATAAAAGCATTAACTTATTGTTACCGATAAGAATAGCCACGTGATATGTGTCCTAATGTCTACTGCAGTAAAGTTCAGTTTAGCACAAATTGAAAAATTAACAAATGCAAATTAGCACCACCAGAGCACAAAACAATAAAGTGTCTTATTGTATGCTCTTTTTCTGAATTTCGAGGGCGAACACTATGCATAAATGTAACTATGGAATCTAAATTTATCAAACAGAATTTATGTTTTGAGATATATCTACTGATAAAACTTATTAATAAAATGTGTTTTAAATTGGATTAATTCGGGTCAACAATGCTGTGGGTGGGATAAGCACTTACATAGGTATTCTATGTTGGTTAATTTTTTGTAACCTTCTAAATACCTAACAAAAAATCACATTTAGTCATATTTCCTGAGAATAGTTCAATTTGTAAAAATTATATTTGAATCTTGGGACACAACACTCAACAATATTATATCTGCATCTTGCACTTAACATTATCTATGCGTACATACATATCTGTCAACATAATCTGAGCGAACTTCTTGACATCGAGATAAGCACAACACTAGGGTCGTGCGTGATCATCGGATATTATAACGTAATTTATACATAATACGAGCAGGCTCGAGCGACAAGATGATTTTACGCCTCGCCTCGTCGTCGAGTCGATTATTTTTGTTGTTTTTGTAACGGTACATCACTACAGGCGCGTTCTGTTTTCGAAAATTATGGTGAATGTACACGCTTATTGGACGGTGATTGATATGAGCAAATTTGTCATCATTTCGGTAAGAGAATGAGAAATAAAATATACAATTGTATGCGCAAAGAAGTTTCGGTGTGAATTGTGCAATATTGAAGAAAAGTTTGATAAATTATTATTCTAGTCGAAAACAGTTTTTTATTATAATTACTCACTCCCACATCGTCTCACCTGGAGGAGGGCTACTAGTTTTCTTTTATAGGTTTATTACTTGGTTTTATAAGTCTGTTAGTAGGTTTTATAATTAGGTTTATTTAATTTATTTATTTAGTTTTAGATAGTTTAATTTTAGATTTATTTTAGATTTAGTATAGTTTTTAATTTAATGTTATTATTTGTTAGTTGTGATGTATATTATTATGTAATCGATTTAAATAATTACTCATTACTCACTTCTAGTCATATACGAGTATTTAGAAAATCTTTGCTTCTAAATCGTAGGTTGCGGTCTAGCATGTTTCTGAGTTTACGATTTTTAAAGGCGAGCTTTACAAAATTAAAAACTCTCACAGCAAGTTCTGATTTACAAAAAAAAATTAAAAAATAAATACTAAAACTATTTTGGGTATCGACTCATGATTTGTTAAAAAAAAATAAAAATGAAAATTCATAAAAATCAAATTAAGGTGACATGATACCTGTGAACGTCCATATCTGGCCAGCTATCGTTTTAATAATTTTTTTGAAAATTATAAGCACAAATTCAACAATGTGGCTAAATAAAATCCTCGATGAGTAATCAATTTATAATTAAAACTCACAAAAGTTGGCTTTAAACTGATTTGAAAAACTTTCAGGCGCAATTACTCCTGCAACATAAGCGGTGGGTGTTTTATTTTTATTTAATTATATTTACTCAGCGATATGCTAAAGTATATAAGTCGATGTATTGACTGGTTAATTTTCGAGCGTCGCTAAATTTTCAATTTTGGCTATCGATTTATTACAAAAAATCAAAACACGAGAGCCCTCTGAAAGATACGCTAAAATACGTTTGGACAATAAAATACCCTTAATAGCATCCAGTGATCTAAGAAAACTGCAATATTTCTTGGCGAGTCACCCATTTGAGATATTTTTCTCAGGTATTATGCCACCTTAAGCATGTACGTGTTCAAACAGGTTCGTATAGGCTGAGCTATCACGTCACCCTGCTATTAGATCGTCTCCTACTGAACACGTGCATCTATCCAGACATACTCGCATAGGCGTATAGTCATATCTATTCTGTTTTATATAAATAACAATATACGGCGTGATCTGAGCTTATGATATTATTACATTTTGTTTATTCGTCGAAGGTAAACAGCGTTTCCGTACCGCTGAAGGTAGCCTTGTAGAGTCGTATGTTCAGCAGTGCGCGCTGAAACCCAAAACGCAGAATGACTTACCGTAATTTACTAAGATATACCTATTATTAAATATATATTTTATAATATAAAAAATCCCAGGAGTTGGACGAAATTTTTTACTTACAATAAGACTTAGATGTTAGTATTTAGGTTGTTATTTATTTATTAGGTTAATTTTATCAATATTATACATTTGTCTCTTGTAAATTAAGTTCAAATTATGTATTTTAAAAAGGTTAAAATAAAAATCCCATGTTTATTTATTTCGTCGTAAAATCCATAACTCTCAATCCACGCTGTATGCGCGTGCGTGATCGTGGATCCATCGAACGTAAGAAGCGTAGTAAAATCAGTTGTAGTAATAATAATAGTGAAGAACTGTCCCTATACATGCATACATACATGCACGCACACTTGTGTAGAGAGAGCGCAACATGTTCGCTGCACTGCACTCAGATACGTAACGTGTGTGTGTGTGTGTGTGTGTGTGTGTACGTCTGTTTGTGTAGATGGTGCAGTGACGGTCAGATAGAGAGAGACGCATTTGTCGACTAGATAGTGAAATATGGATATTACTTATTTCAGATATCTTCTCATTTACTCTAATGAACGGCTGCACAAATTTTCTGCGGCTGAAGCAGTTTTCGGTAATAGTATCTTCAATCATCATAGTTTGATGACCCAATCACTGACGGTTAGGTATATCTCGGGATGGTTATGTATGGGCCCTGGGCCCCAGGGCCCATACATAACCATCCCGAGATATCCCCAGGGCCTGGGGGTTCCGTACCTCAAGAGGAAAAACGTGAATCCTTACAGGATCGCTCTCGGGTCAGTCTGTCTGTCCGTCCGTCTGTCTGTCTGTTTGTCCGTCTGTCACATCTTATTTTCTAAGAATCTACTGGATGAAAAGAGTTGAAATTTGTTACGTACATATACAGGTTGTAAAAACGGCGAGTACATTAAATTTAGGAAATGATTATTGAGATCAAGAGTAACAAAAAAGTCAAATAACTTTTTTCTGAATTCCCTTTAAATAAAAAGTTACAGTTTTCATACAAACTAATTTATTATTTTAGTGTAAAAATTATCTAATGACAACAGGGCGGCGCGGAGGGAGGAAGAGCGGGTGAGACGTGAGCGCCTCGGACGGAGGTGTTGGCGGGAGGGGCGGGGGTTAGCTTTGTGAGTGGAGGACTGGAGGTCAGCAGGTGGAGGGTTCGGAGCGGCAACAACGCGTTAAATTACACTAAACTCTATAGAAAAACTTTATGTGATTTTTTGTCTAGGAAAAACATGAGCATTGCGCTGGCGAAATTAATGTACTCGCCGTTTTAACATCCTGTATAGAGTTGATGATGCAATCACGGACGTATAGGGTAAATGAACGAATTTAGATTTTGGGGGACGAATTAGGAAGTAAATGTTTTTTTCAAGTGCATAATGTTAATATAACGTATCAATGGAAAGGGCTCGTCATAAGAAATATAATAATATATAATATAAATAAATAATAATAATAATTCGACACCGCTCGAACTGTCCGGAGGTTTCTCTATCTCGGGTCCGACCATCAGTAGCCTGGGTTCGCCCCGCCAGCGCCGCCGGTCGCGGTGGTGGAAACTCCATTTTATAATTTTGTATTAATTTTAGATTTAAGTTTTGTAAAATTAATATAAAAAAGAAAATGTGCAAATAAACGAATAAATAAATAATTTTAAAATGCATAATTTAAAAGTTATTTTCTTATACTACTACTACTACTACTACTAATATACTACTACTATACTTCTTATATTACTCGCACTTGACCGCTTTTTTATTTTCAGATTGTATTGGTGCAAGCAACAAGTGTCCGACACGATGCGACAATCAATACAAAACTAGCGGTCACCCGCGTCCACCGCGCCGCCGCCGCCGCCCGTCCCGTCTCGCTCTCCGGTTCAATAACTTCTATCACGATATGCGTATTAGATATTTTAAACTATACACACACACCATAATATAAGTACATACATATGCACTATTGATAATATCAATGCATTGAAAGCATTACCTATTATTATTATTTTGTATATGATTCAATGTCGTAGGAAAAGTGGAAACGTGGCTTCTCGACAATGATATCATTATGCGCTTCTCGACATAAATATTTACATGCATTTAATAAATGAATAAATATTTTTTTTTAACACGTTCTCAAAAATAACTGCATGCCTAATTTTTAAACGTTTAATTATGTGTGTTTCCGGCCCTGTTCAGAGTAGCAAACACAAACAAAGGTAAGTTCTGACATGGCACCTCGCTTCGACAAGGAGAAGATATTTTATAATGAACTGACATTAAGGATGTAGCGGATGACTATGTATGTAGGAAGCCTGGTCATGTCCTATATTTTTAGAATAGAATAGCATAGAATAGAATATAAACCTATATTGCACACATTTGAAGGAAGAACAGTACCTACACGAAAATAAACAAGAAATACAGGAGTGCGCAAAGGCGGACTTATCTCCGCAAGTAATTTCTTTCAATCAACCTTTGGATGACGAGGAATAAAAATATAAAGAAAGAAGTATGGGTACTCTATCTATACCTTATTTTTTATTTATTATTTTTTTTTTTACAAGGTCGACAACTAGAATATTATGCAAACACACTTGAAACACATTATATTATTATGATCAACGTATGTCCCTAATTTCTTTTTATCCTTGCCGTATAGATAAGGAATCAGATGCAGGGGCATCGATCAAGTCATCTTTGACCCCGGTCAGACCAGGAGGAAGGCAGGACAAACCTCACGCGTCAGCTGTCTACTCATACCCGAGTGTGAGTAGGGGTGTCATATGCCATGTTTCCCCAAAAATACTATTGTCAGCCTCGGTAGCTCAGTGGTGCAGACAGTCGACTGTTGCTATTGATTGTTAAGCAACGCTGGGCGCGGTCAGTACTTGCATGGGTGACCGCTCGACCGTTGGAGGCTGACCGTGGTTCGGATTCGACGTAAAACTGTAGGTAAGGGACCTACCCTTCTTACCTTACTAGGTGGTAGGGTTCAACCCGCCCGGGTTGCTACCACCACACTGAATGAAACGTCTATCGAAACGGCTATGTAAATAGTTTGTGTTTTCCGTCCAGTTCAGTGTAACCGGCACGACCGAAGGGAAGCACTGACATGGCACCTAGTTCACCCGGTGTTATGGGCTGACATCACGGATGTTGTAGGTGATTTAGCCAACCGTGTCAGTTTCCATAAAAATAAAAAATAAATGATACGTCATGGTTTATTTGCCAGAATTTTCACCAGTTTCCATGCAGAAGTAGTGATCTTTACTCAAGTGTTCTGAATTTTTGGCCCCTTCCTGACAAATAAACGCGCCCTCTGACGTCTACGGCCTGGCCGTTGTGGAAGAGGCCCTAGCTTAGCAACAAAAATTTGCTAAAAGTTCAAGTTCAAATTTCCTGTTATTAGCCATCTGCAAAACAGATTTCGTTTCCGTCCTGTTTTTGGCTTACGGTCCTGGTTTCTGGCGGTCTGGTTTTATGGTAATGGGCACGGCAACCCGAAGTGTGAGTAACCACAGGAGATTTGGTTAAAGTAACCTGACCATTGTAGATGAAGTCCTAGCTACAAGAAGTTGCTGTAAGTTCAAGTTAAAATGTCCTGGTTATTAGCCATCTGTAAATCAAATTTCGCATCCTGTCCTGTTTTTGGCCTACGGTCCTGGTTGATGGCATCCTGTTCTGGTTTTATGACGCTGGGCAAGGCAACCCTAAGTGTGAGTAACCACAGGAGATTTGTCTTGAAGTAAGGCGTTGCTTGGGTCAAATGTCAGGTAATGTTAGATGCGTATGCTAATGCATGGATGATAGATGGTGTTGGCTCCGCGTCGGACGGGACGTAGACTGTTGCTCGGAAACCTTTATTGTGCGATGTTTAATATAACACTGGTCGATTTTTAAGATATATATAACTAGCTTTTGCCCGCGGCTTCGCTCGCGGTAGACTCGGTTTAATAGCGAATTCGATTTAAACGCTCGCTTCTCCTATATTCTCTCTCTCTCTCTCTCTCTCTCTCTCTCTCCCGTCCATACTATACTTTCTTTGATACTGCTCAGCCCTAAGGCTATTTAGCATATTGGTATATAGTCTATAGTGAGCCTCGAGACCTATACTCTTTCCATTGGTGCAAACCGCATCAAAATCTGTTTAGTCGTTCCGGAGTTTACCTCGAACATACTACGTACAGACAGATGTTCCCTTTTATAAGAAGTAGAGATAAATACTAACTTTCTTATTCGGTTAGCAAGGTAAGAATTAAGAATGAAGACATGTTGCTCTACATAGTACTAATGCGGCTGGATCACATCCCATGTAGCCAACATGGTGTAGGCAGAGGCAGGCCTTATAGTTTGTGAAAATGAGTACATAATATATACCACTACAAACAATTTAAAATTCTCTCTCTAGTTCTATTTCAAAACAATGATAAAATATTTACAAACAACTTACAAATGTAACTACCAAGAAAGTTTTCTAACGATCTTGGAAACTATCTAACTAAAATGCCAAATATCTATCATATTAAGATTAACTAAAACTAAATTATTAAACAAGCAAACTATTTATTTTATATATTATATTTTACATTCCCACACTCAAGTATTTTGGTTGATTATGATTACGTATGATTTGATATACGTAACATTGAATTACCTATATTATCTGCCAAAAAACGCTTATCAAATTTTGACACATAATCTCCTAAGTTTTAATCTAAATACCTAATACAGCAAAATAACAAAATGTATTATTTACGGTAAAATTATTAAAAATAACGATTCAGAAAATGTGTCATCATTGCATAGATAAGTAACTACGGCAATATGTACAGGGTTTATGACAACAACGACTCCCTAACATCGTTATCTACTAATGGAACAGGTGAATACAATAAATAAGAACCACCTAAACATCACAACAAAATGAGATGATTTTGCTGCAAAACGAAAAAAAATAGCAAAAAATCTACACTGGCTTACTTGCATCCATTTACCTACTTCCCTTTGAGAATCGACAATAGGATTTTGTACAGACGAACAGGTGTGCGTATTATTATTATTACATGCAACATTAGCTTACTAATAAAAAAAGGTACCAGCTTTCAAACTCAACCGTTGTATAAAAATCACTCTAGGGCAATTTGCACGAAATTAAATAAAGTAAGGAACATAAATTGTATCACAAAAAGGATCTTATGCATTACAATACAAATTCTAATTTACAAAATACGAATGTTGTTTATAAGTCCTTTGGGAGTTGAAAGCGAAAGAGGTCGTACAACTCAGGGGAACTAAAGCACAGGTGTCCAGCGTTCGGCACTGGTGAAAGAGTACGCGATACAAAATGTAAATGAGAGCGACAGAAACAGAACGAAAATAAAAGATGAACTTGTGTACCCTACACTTTTTTTCTTGTTGCTCTCCCTCGCTCTATGTTCGTGACGGGTTTTTTGCTTTATTTTATTCCTTTTACGTCGTTTTTTTTTCAGTTTTGTTGCTTTACCATTATATTTTTAGACTTACCTACCTACTTTAATTGGAAGCCCCTTTTCTTTGTTTATTTTTGCCAGTGATTAATAATTTTTTAATAAGTTTCTCATCGTCCCTGTTCTTATTCCGTTAGGTTTCGAAATTTGTCGCTCAGTTTTAAAATTCGCTATTTAATTTCTTTTAAATTTAAATGTAGACATAAATATAAGTATATAAACAAATTCTATCACGCATAATTTTATTACGTTCAGTTCAAGGAGAAGTCACTTAACACATACTTAATATTTTCATTCATTGACTATTGGCGGGTTAATAGTTTTGACAACGCTGTTTCGAACATTTACCACAACATTAATGTCACAGTTAAATAATTCCAAATGTTAGCATTCAATAGTAGTTACCTACCTAAAATATAACTGATATTAGTATATCTACAATCAATAACGCTGGTTCGCTCATGAAATTGCGATTGTCTCAAAATAATTTATTTTGTTATAAAATTTATATTATTATTTTATTTTATTTAGGTTTCATTTTTATAGATTAATTTCTAATGCACATGTTTTATACGCATTATAATACAAATTGTAAACAGCCATCAACGTTTTGACTGGCTCACATAAAAAACGAAAAAAATAATATTAAAAGGCTCACCCTAATTATTTTCGGATATATTGTTCTTATTAACGCCCCGATGAACAGGGATCACCCGAATCGCATTATTAGGGATTATTCTGTATTTTTACCTTGATTTGGGGGATTTATTGTTATTCTCGGTAACATGTTTCCCTATTCGCGTTTTGCTTTTGACGTGGTATTTAGGTTACCAATTTAAACAACTGCGCGATTTATTTTATCATGAGTTCTTTTTTTTTTCGCCAAATAACGTACATGCGGTATAATATTTTAAATGTAACAATTTCGGTCTGTCTGTAATATTGTAAAAACGTCGTAACCGATTACATGTACGTATCAACGGATAAGATTGAGAAAACTCGCAAATATAAGAAAAACCTTTATTAAATAAATATAGATAGATACGTATATAGAAAATTATTTATTGCTCCAATAATAACAGTAATAGTACATTAGGAAATTTACATAAGGTGCAAAGGCGGACTTATCCCTTACAGAGATTTCTTTCAGTCAACCTTTGGATGTTTGTGACTTGATTAATATAGTGGAATGTAAGTATGTAGGTAGTAGCAAATATAAAGTACTTATGTATAAAATTGTTCCCTTATTTTTTACAACCATCAATTAGACTTATAATAACGTTTGAATATCATCAAAATATATTGTAGATGATGCAAAGGTGAGAACTCATCCATCATGCATACTATAATTATATTATCACGTTAAAAAACACATTAGCATACGTAAAGGGTGGTTTAGGTGTCAAAATCGTCCCCTACAAAAACGGTGGTCGATTGTTGGGAACGTAATGGTAATTGTTTTTTTTTATTTGTCACAACATAGGTGAATCCTAGAGAAAATCGCTGCGAACATTTAAAAAGTACATGATACAGTTCATGAAGATATTATGTGGGTTGCATAGTCGAAAATAAGCAAATTTTTTTCCCACTTAGATCCATGCTCGTCCCCGATCAGTATTTGAACCTGAAATTGAGGCATGCATTGGTAAAATTTTTATTTCTCGCAGCTTATTCTAGAATGAAATGTAAATTTTGGAATATTCTGAATAATCTTAGAAAATCGTCGTAGGAAAAAGAAAAAGTGTACACCTAATGATATTGTTAGATAAAACATTTTATTAAGTGCAGATAGAAATCGATGTCTCTATTGAATAACTAAATAATAAATCAGGTAGCCAAGCGGGATCAGAGGGGCCAGAACACATGCTCCGTCCGGCCAATATCGATCACCTCCGAGAGAGAAGGTGCCATACCGAGGACTTTCCTTTTAGATTGCTGGCTATACTGCGCTTTCTATGCTGCAATCATTCCAAGATCGTTCTCCTCAACATGTTCGAAATTTATGTATAAAATTATATTTTTTGCTTCAATACTAAAGTAACTTCCCTAACCTACGTATTAACAGACACAGGCCTAAGCGGTAAATAAGTGATTTAAGATTAGCTTAGATAGCACAGGCTGGAAGCAAATACTCAGAAACGGCATTATCACACATTGGGTACCCTGTGTTGCTCCTTTCAGTTTTTAGCCTTCGCCGTGCAAACCCTTGGCGTGCGGTCGCCCGACGCAAAATCCTTTACTGATCAGCTCGGAAAGTTGTTAATAGAAAAGTCAGGCGACCGCCGCGCCAAATCTTTTTTTTTCTCCAGCGAATAGGGCTGGAGATTCAAAGGGGCAACGCGGCTAGTGTTTTGGGTACGGTGGGGGAGTCGGCGGAGATGGATGAAATTTTTTTTATTTAATAGGTGTTAATTTTAGTTTTCTTTTTTTCTTCTTTGTTATTATAATTGATTACGTATTGTATTTTGAATAAAAAACGACTTAAGGTTGGGTACGTAAACATTTGGTCTGCATGCACACAATTTGCAACAAACAGAGGATACGTCACGTGACAAGTGTAACAGCGGTATATATATCTATTTATTAACTATCAGTACCCGCGACTCCGCTCGCGTTATAGTTGGACTCTACACAAGTTCGAGTTAAGTATTTTTTCATGCGTCGCATAAGCCCGTAAATTCAAAGAGGGTACGCTATAAGCGTCCTAGGGGCCATGGCTTCCTCGGCTGAATGGAAGAACATTTTAATTTATATGTTGTGGTTTAGGTAAATTTGATTGTATTATTGTAATAACATGTAATGTAACTATTATTATACAACATATTACAAAGTTTTTGAGTCAGATTTTCTATTTTATCTGAATTTTCTCCTACTTCAATTCGTTATGAACGATTGTGTTATAATCTTCCAGAGATAAGTCGGATTGTGTAAGTAAAAATGTAAACCTGCAGCCCCGGTATTTCATCTTTAAAGTTTAAATACGTTAACGTTAAGACGGCAGATGCTGTATTTTATAATATCTAGTAGAGATGACTTATGTTTACAAATTTCTTTGATATTAATATTATATGTTATGCCACATAATGTTTGGTAATTTCTTCTAGTCAACGCGTTATTTTATTTCACCTCCTCAATAAGCTATGCCACTTCTAAGTATGTATTGCCACCGCAGGCTGCCCCGGGCGGAGGGCAGGCAAGCTATAGCCGGCTGCGCCTGCGCCTGGGGAAGTTTAACGACCTTTGTGAGGTGACTCGTAGACGTTGCTAGTAGTGAGTGGCTCTCGTTTACTATATGGAAGTTGTCATGAAGTTTTTATTACGATTATGTTGTTTGGTAGATTTTACCATCAATAACATGGATTGGTATTGATGGTTAAATCTGAAGAAGAAAAATGATGAAGAATTATGATTATAAAAAATTATATCTTCATAATTTTTTATTTTTTATTTATGGAAACTGACACGGTTGGCTACATCACCTACAACATCCGTGATGTCAGCCCATAATACCTTGGTGAACTAGGTTACATGTCAGTGCTACCCTTCAGTCGTGCCGGCTACACGGAACTGGACGGAAAACACGAACTATTTACATAGCCGTTTCGACCGATTCAGTGCGGTGGCACCAACTTACCTTAGTAAATAATAAGGAAACCGACCTACAGTTTTACGTGGAATCCGAAACACGGTCAGCCTGCAACGGTCAAACGGTCATCCATCTAAGTTCTGACTGTGACCAAGTTAGATGGCGAAGGCTGTCGAACTTGGTCACTGAAGTTCGAATAATTTACGTTCATAATATACCCTTCACTCCGGCGAAGAGAAATACTGATTGACTTATGGCTGAAAGTACTACGAGAATAACTCTACCGTGTTGTTTTTCGAGTAGATATACAAGTTGACTGGAAGAAATCCGCCTGTTAAATCGCAAAAAAAGTGTAGGTAGATAAACACATACTATGCATACTCCTTTTGAATAAGGGTGTCACAGCACAAGGTTACTTAAAAGCTTTTACCACCTAGATATCTGTGGGTTTTTTTTTGTATTGTGTGGGTTTGAAGTCGGGACCTCCCGTTTAGTGGTGCATTATATACTGTTGTCTCAGTCGAGGCTCTAATGACAGGTAAATGCCGTCTCGCTAGACCGAATAGTTTAGTACAGATTTCTCAAAGAGACAAATTATTTCACGAGCATAAGTGTTCATATAAATAAAGATAACATAAATCAGAAATGAGCCACTGATGAGTTGAATTTTTTCTTTCGCAATATTTCTGCTCTAATTGCCGATGCTTCAATCAATGTGCAGATACTTTTAGATAAAAACAAGCATAGAAAATTGATTTCAGTGCTATCGGATATCAGAGTGTAACTTTTAAAAAATATTTCCAGGTCAGTGTAGTCGATACGGCCAAAAGAAAGTATTCGGATATAATGGGTCGACATCACGGATATAGCAGATGATTTCGTCAACCATATGGTTGTGAGCTGTGGTCTATAAGAAGACATAGTGACAAGGATTGAGAAAGGAATGCTTCGGTGGTTCGGTCATGTTGGAAGAGTGGATCATAGGAGACTAAGGAAAAAAAATATGGAGCGAATGCGAGTGGATTAGTCGGGAAGGGTCGCCCTAGATGCACGTACCTGAACCAGATCGGGCATATGCTCAAAAAGGGTCAAGTGCGTAGTATTATCCGCAACCGACGAGTATGCATGAAGAACATTATTTTTATTTTTATTTTTAATTATTTATTTATATTAAACACCAACAGAGTACACACAGCATTTAAACATAGAAGACTCATGACACAAATAGTACATAGTAATATGTGCACCCCAATGACAGGTGAGCACAGCAAGCTTAATACGGAATAAAAACTAATATATAAAAGTAAAATACAAAAACAAAGACTTAAATAAGAATAAAACAACAACTACATCTTATGAGAGTGGAAGAGGCGGCAGAGGTGTGTCAGAATCGTGGCACGTGGAGATCCGTTGTCTCTGCTTACCCCACCGGGAAACAGGCATGACGCTATGTATGTGACCCAAAAAGGCATTTTAGTTATTAAGCCCTAGCAGTTGAATGCGCTTTAGAATCCGGCAAATTATTTTCCAAATCCTAGAAAGGTAACAGTTATTAAAGACAGCGTACTTACAACTATGACACATTTTCATAGTCTGTTCGCCGTTGTTCGTATCGATACAACATTCGGCACACGATCGTCGCAGCGAGCCGGCACTGTACAGTGTGAGGCGCTGAAATGCTTTCAGTGCAAATTGTACGGTGTGGCGAGTGCTGCAGCCTCTGTTTGCCTTCTGTTAGTGTCGAGATGGACAATTGCTTGTACAAATATATTTAATTTATGTTGGTTGTGTGTTAGAAAGAAGGCACTTACTTATAATTTTCTTTGTTTTGGTTTTGTTTAATATGTTTAGTGTTCTAAATAGTTTCATTATGAATTTTTCCCTCTTTTTTGTTATTGAAAGCGCAACATATGACGCCGAGCCACCCATAAGGTGTCTAACGACGCCCATGGACATTGGATCGTATGCGGGGGTTGTGAGTGGCATTCTCTGTACTTGCGGTTTTTCAAAAGGGGCGAGAAAAGGCTCCTGTTAGGCCGGCATGGCATTCGCAATCCCCGCGTATCACATAATGTTCATGGGCATCGTTAGACACCTACTTGTAGGTGAAACGATGCCACATGTCGCGCTATCCATAAAAAAACCTGTGACTAACAGGCAGATGCTATCTGAGTTTTAAAACAGTAAAGAAGAACAGATTAATAATATGTTTCTTTCTATTATTGTTTTGTTTTTTTTTTGTGTTGTAATTTAATTTTCTTGCCTTCCTTTCTCCCATTTTTAATTTATTCTCAAAATCCCCTACTTTGACAGTGCCTCGACTAACGCACGCTTGCAAAGAACGCAACATTTTCGAACTTTATCAATAGAAACATTTCAAGGATTCCTGAAACGCCACCCGTGACGCCCTCCCGTCACCGCCAGATGTCGCGACCTGCCATAACACAGCTTCCTATTTACTTAACTGGTTGCATCTATATTCAGATTGGTAAATATACGGTAGGAATTCACCAAGTTCACACCGTGGAGCTATGAATGTATCACCACCGCGAAAGTAGTTGCCATACCGGAAACTTCCCTTTGGACTATTACTGGCTATACTGGACTAAAAGAGAAGATGACCGAGGCTGCTATGCGGCCATCTTACATACAGTAGGATGGTATCAACCCAGTCGGCCACAATTTAAGCCTTAAGGGGTTACTTACTACTAAGGGGCGAGGTATATTAAAATTTGTCTCCAGAGACACAGGATATAGATAAGAAAAATAAAATGGTTAACCCTATGCCAAATAGTTGCGGTGGCACGAAATCGGCAGCTGTTGTCCTATAGCAACATAGCAACAGCTTTCAGCAAAATCAACAGTAATTTTCATTCTTTATTAATCATTCGTATGCATTTCGTATGGTAGTTTGTCCAATTTTATTTTTACAATCCGGTTCGATTACACCCACAAGAAGAGCCGGCAAGAAACTTCGCAGGGGTTTTTTTTACGTTTTGGTTACAATACGTAGGTTGTGACTAACTACAACACCCCAGACCCTTAAAAAGTCAAAAATAATTTCCGTCTACTTGCTTAAAGGAGACGAGGAACCGCTAAGAAAATTCCCGCGAAACTCTTTAGTTTTTTATTTTATTTTTATATATATATAGAGTTTTATATTTTATTTACTTAGCGGTCCCCCCGACTCCTTTAAGTAAGTAAACGGAAATAGTTTTTGACTCTTTAAGGGTCGGCGTTTTCTTAATTTGTAATTTAATTTCAAGCTTTTAAAATAAAACCGCATTAAAATCGGTCCACTTTTTAAGATAATGCATTTTTAATTACTTGATTGATTACAAACATAGCTAAGAACCATCCCGATTAAACCAGCATTCCAATAAAAAAACCGCATCGAAATCGGTCCATCCGTTTGGGAGCTATGATGCCACAGACCTACACACACATACACACACACGTCAAACGTAACAACCCTCTTTTTTCGTCGGGGGTTAATAACAGACACACTGATATTCTCACAACCTGTTTCATTTTTTGCACACAAAGTGTTGCGCGCGTATCAGGTTGTTCGTTTTCCCCTGTACGAATACGCAGCGATAGAGACGTGTAACTTCTGAGTGTGGGTTCGCATTACATCTGGCGTCTCCTTACTTCGAGTGCAGCTTCACGCATGCGTGTTTACGTTGGATTGTTTAAACAGTTCTCAGCTACCCGTGTTGAACGTCGAACTAACATCACTCCTTCGGCTTTGTATACTATTGCAAGTTTAATATTTTCTATTGGAATTATTCCATCTGCAAAATTTTACCAATGCAGTACTTTTCGATTGTCTCCTAAAATCTTGTCAAAAATATGATAACAATTTTTTTATCCGCCACGCCTTCTAGTTGACATGGCGTCTCCGCTGAGTTTGGTTTTGCGAGCATTGGTGTTATTGACTGTACGTGATCTTTCCAGGGACTTTTTGGCACAGTTACCGATGCTCTACTTCTAGACTAACCATTTTTTAATCCGTCGCAAAAAGAGGGGTGTTATAAGTTTAACGTGTGTGTGTATGTGTTTACTGGTGTGTCTGTCTGTGGCATCGTAGCTCCCAAACGGATGGACCGATTTGGATGTGGCTTTTTTTATTAGAAATATGGTTTAATCGGGATAATTTTTAGCTATGTTTGTTATCAAGTAAGCAAGTAATTAAGTAATAAAAAAATTTATTATCTTAAAAAGTGGGCCGGTTTGCATGCGGTTTTTTTAAAAAAGCTTGAAATAAAAGTGAAATTACTTATACATTTTTAAAACCACCGACTTTTAAAAAGTAAAAAACATATTTCCATTTACTTACTTAAAGGAGTCGGGGGACCGCTAAGTAAATACAATATAAAAATTCAGAGCTGCGCGGGTATTTACTTAGCGGTCCCCCGACTCCTTAAGTAAATGGAATTTATTTCTACCGTTTTAAAGGTCGGGGGTTTTTTAAATTTGTAATTTGACTTCTTATGGAAACTAACACGGTTGGCACCTACAACATCCGTGATGTCATAACACCTTGGCGAACTAGGTGCCATGTCAGTGCTTCCCTTCGGTCGTGCCGAAGGGAAGCACTGACTGATTAAACAATTCCAAAAAATACCATTATGAAGATATTTACATTCAAACTTTGAATATGAAATGCGTAAAACAAGTAAAACTCCTAACACATCAACCAGGTTACCAAAATGAAAGAATAAATTTCACCATTTCCAAAAATAGCACTCCCCCAGTCAGCCCACTATTCCAGGAATGACAAATATCCAGAGCGTTGAAATATGCCCTCTCATTTCAACATCGATAGCAAATTGCCCGCTCCTGGTATTACGAGCTTTTTACACCGCAAAGCTTTTTAAAGAACACTGTTTATCTTTGATTAATGCATTTGAGTTAAACTTTAAGAGCACTAGTGAGGGAAAGATTTAAATGCACCTCCTTGGAGTTAATTAGGGAATAATTTAAATAGCTCCGAAAGTGAAAATAAAACAACTGGTTTTGGGTGAATGCGTACCCACATATAGAATCAAATGAATGTGTGACTTTTAATATGGATGTGTGTAATAACATATTTATTTAACTGTAAAACCATACATTAATTTTTTTTTTACACACATAGTTAATGCTTCCAAGTTCAATTCAATTATTGGCACTGACATGGCACCGAGTTCCGGTCTAACTTATTTATCTCTAAAGAGGAATTAAATAAATACAACTAAATTTCATTATAATGAGGTCAGAGGTTTCTCTCTCTCTCTCTCTAATGGCGAGCCCGAAGGTCGAGCTACGTGCAGACAAACCATAAAGTCTCACGAAGATAATAAGTCACTAAGGGCGAGGCTGGAAGTCGAGCTGCGTTCAGGTAAATTATATACTCTCTCGAATAAAGTAAGTAACTAAGGGCGAGGCCCAAGGCCGAGCTGCGGTCAGGTTAAAGATGTACTCCCTAGAAAAACTAAGTCACTAAAGCGAGGCCAAAGGCCGAGCTGCGTCCAGATAAACGGTATGCTCTTTCGAAGAAACTAAGCCACTAACGGCGAGGCCGAAGGCCGTGCTTAGTTAAACGACGTGCTCTCCCAAAGAAAGTAAGTTACTAAGGGCTTGGCCGAAAATGATAGACTGTCTCGAAGAAAGTAGGTCACTAAGTGCGAGCCCGAAAACCGAGCTGCCTTCACGTAAACTTACTTTTTTCGAGAGGGTATACCGATTAACTGAACGCAGCTCGGCTCTTCGTGAGAGTCGCCCTTAGTGACTTACTGTCCTTTTCGAATTTCATAGGAGCGAAGCCGTGTGCAAAAGCTAATTAAATCATAAAACCACCAAAGGATGACTAACGCTCAGCGAGGTCACTTCCCTACTCACAGAAACTTAAAACATTGTTGTCACAAGCAAAAACTTTGTTTTGACAAAACATAATCCATTCCTAAAACCATCGGTCGCTCAATCAATATCACTAATATGGACAGGTCTACCCGCATCAGTATTCACGTGGCTCGCGCGACGAGTATTGTGTGCACGTCCACCACATAGGCGCTTCGAATGTCAAGTGGTCTGTATGAAAATGTTGGGTCACACACGTAGAAATTAATATACGGAAATGACATCGTCATACATTTTACCTAACACTTGATCGACGTGCACTCCATTTGCATAAGATGTTTTTTTTTATGGAAACTGACATGCTTGGCTACATCACCTACAACGTCCGTGATGTCAGTCCATAACACCGGGTGAACTAGGTGCCATGTCAGTGCTTCCCCCTTTGATCGTGCCGGCTATACTGAACTGGTCGGAAAACACAAACTATTTACATAGCCGTTTCGACCGACGTTTCATTCAGTGCGGTGGTACCAACCCGGGCGGGTTAAACCCTAGCACCAAGTAATATTAGGAGGGAAGGGACCTACAGTTTTACGAGGAATCCGAACCTCGGTCAGGCTCTAACGGTCAGCGGTCACCCATCCAAGTACTGACCGCACCCAGCGTTGCTTAACATTCAATAGCGACAGTTGACTGTCTGCACCACTGAGCTATCGAGGCTGACTAAATGATTGACTAATGTGTTCTACCGCTTATTCCATGGAAGTGCTCGATGGAGCTTTTTGACGAAATCTCGCCGGCCCCTTTTCACCTTTGCTAAACGCGCACTGGACAGGGGTTGTATGTATCTCCTACCTACACCCTGATGGGTACGAATCGGTTCTGAAGAATCGATTTTATTTTTTTTTTTTTTTTTTATGATAAACTATGGAACGCTCTCTCTGCCCATATTTCCCCCCAAGTACAGTCTCGGGTCCATCAAGAGGGGCAGTAGGGCAGTTTAAGGGTTGAATTTTTTTCTCTAAAAAAGAAGATAAAATACCTATGTGAGCAAACAAGTGTGTGCGAGAGAGATAAACTGTGTTTGTGATTTTGTCTTTACGCTCATTTCCTTCACTTCCTCTACAAGCGATTGATGCTCCTAGGTATTGATTTCTTTGGCGACACAGCCATCGACCGGGCAGGCTACTGGCTTTGCATCTGATGTATATGAAAATGATATAGCGTGGAAGGAAAGCTGTTGATAGGTTACAGGCTTGTTGTGATAAATGGTTGAGGATCTAACAATCAATATTATAATGATATTTTACTATTACCCGATAAGGTTGATTATATCATCAAATAATTTTATTATGTACACAACGGGTTACAAAATGTTATTGCTTAACTAAATGATAAGTACAATTGTTCGGAATAAGTTATTGAGGGCGAGGCCGAAATCGAGCTTAAAAAAAACTTTGAAACATGTAAAATGTAATGCTACCTACTACGTTTACGATTACAAATTTAAAGAGAAGCCATATTGAGCTTTATCACTAAAATGGTTGAAAATGGTAGATCATATAGAACGATTTAAATGAACAGGAATTTTCACTTTCAAGTATATTCCCGACTACACCAGTTCCTACTGCTTTCCAAGATCAATTTGTATTGTTTCCTTCTTTTGTCGTTGTCGGGATTCAATGTATACGCAGAGGGTTCCGTAGCAATTACTACTTAGAAAGCAAATAAAAAATAATTATTTAACGTTATAGTAACTAGCGTTTCCACAACAGAAGATGGATGCGTAGAACTTTGTAATAATTAAAGGACGTTTATCAAGTGTTACGAAGCTGCATTAGGAATTTCGGCTTCTTCACTGATTAATTGTTAACGAAGAACTTACTGTCAAATTTGGCGCCAAATGAAAATGGTGGCAGAAAAAAGTTTTATACCTCTAATTAGCCAGGTATAGAGTCTGTACTACATCCTACAGACTCTATACATACAGAATGGGCAACTTAGAGGTATAACAGTTTTTTCTGCCATCATTTTCATTTAGCGCCAAATTTGACAGTTTCTTATTATAACATTTTACGCAAATCAATCTTCTATTGCGGAAACGCTGCGCTGCTGGCAGCTGGTAGCGATGACGCCCCGGTCCCTGTCGGCGTCGTAGCAACGGAACCCTAAAAATACAAGGTTACATATTAACCTACATATTAAGATACAAAACTATTTTCACTTTAAGGCTCACTTGCACCAACACAAATTTAATATATAAACCAGTTTAACTCGTTAAGCTAGCATCCGTTGACTGTGGGAACCGCGTTTAAATCCATAACTCGCTACTTAACTTTAAACTCGTGTTGGTGCAAGTGGGCCTAAGAGACAACAACTGTTATTGCAGCATGTAATATGTAATCGAAAATAAATAAAAATTAATATAAATAAAAGTACAAGTAATTTTTACGCTTTAGTTATTTATTTTTTTCCATTAAATTGTCCTTTCTTTTATTTCAAATTAGGTACTTCCACACTAAGTTACCGCTGTTTCGGTTTCGCCTTACGTACATACATACATACTACGTGTGGACGGACGCACTGGGCGTTGCGTTAACTTCGCACAAGACTTCCATATACGGCGATCGATATGTTAAAATGGAACGTGTCTCGTTTGTATATTTTCTTCTTACTTTTACATTAACGGTTAACGGTAAGTTTGATTTGCCTTCTGTATGCCAGAAAAGTTAATTTGCTGTTTTGTTTTTATGTAATCCGGTGTGGGTGGCTGAGTCGGAGGGGCCAAAGCACATGCTCCGATCAGCCAATATCACCTCCGAGAAGGTAGGTGTCATACCGGAGACTTCCCTGGATTGCTGACTATACTGGACTAGAGGAGGACACAACCAAGGCTGCTATGCGGCCATCTTACATCCAGTACGGTGGTACCAACCCAGTCGGCTACAATTTGAGCCTACCACCTAGTAAGGGGCAAGGGAAGCTCTGTTTTGGCTTCGTGAACAAAGTTATAATTCTGCAATATGATCACTTCTACATTTTTTTATGGAAACTGGCACGGTTGGCTACATCACCTACAACATCCGTGATGTCAGCGCATAACACCGGGTGAACTAGGTGCCATGTCAGTGATTCACTTCATTTTATGTCGGCTACACTGAACTGGACGGAAAACACGAACTATTGACATAGCCGTTTCGACCGACGTTTCGCTCAGTGCGTTGGTACCAACCTGGCCGGGATAAACCCTACCACCTAGTAAGGTAAGAAGGGAAGGGACCTATAGTTTAACATGGAACCCGAACCACGGTCAGCCTCCAACGGTCGAGCGGTCACCCATCCAAGTACTGACCGCGCTCAGCTTTGTTTAACAACAGTCGACCGACCGCACCACTGAGCTACCGAGGCTGACGATACACAAAGCAATATTTATTTATATTTGCATTTCTTTAACATTTTCAATCATGAATCATAATTGAAAATTATGTGCCTAATTTAGTTTTATACGTGTTTAAAGATTAGGTGTATATAGGTGTGGGGCCGGTACTTAAAAAGAATAGCCCCACTGCATCTCTCCCCATGCATGTCGTAAGAGGCGACTAAGGGATAAGGACAAGATACTGCGCTAAAGGGCGACAGGCTAGCCACTTCTCACCTTGGCGCAGTCCTTCCACCTAGTCATGCAGCAGGTGGGTTCTTCGTGCCTTACTTGCTGCTTGATAGTTGTCTTGTCCGTATACTGTGCTAAACGTGGTGGTCGGTGTTGTGCTGTAATTTGCCAGAGTCCTTATAGCACAACATCGATTACTCTGCTTACCCTGATTGTCGGGATACAGCGTGTGTTATGTATGTATGTATGTATATATAGGTTCAAAAGGAATTTTATTTGTTTGTCTGGGCTACAGAGAGGCAATGCAGCAACCGTCCTGGGAACCATCCTCTTGACGAGGTCCTTTGAGAAAATGTACAATTTATATGTTAGTTTTATTTTTAGTTAATGAAACTTATGATAGTTTCATTTTTTTTTTGGTAGTTTAAACTTTAAAATAAATATTAGTTTTATTATCCTCTGACAAGTCCTAAGATTAGTGGAGCCATAAACAATCAGGAGATAATATGGAATAAACCGCCAGAGTAATTTATTGCACCCGCCATAAATTAATTCAAAAATAGGTTTGGCACATATTTTTAGAACGCGAAAAAGATAACAAATAGCAACACCGGTGATCATCCATCATTGACATGAACACATCAGCATATGAAGCTGCTTGTTCATCAATAAATAATAAAACATATTAAACAATTATCCCCTTAACGCAATTGTGCCTTAAATGATTTCCTAAGGAACAGGACGTGCGTAAGGATATTATTGAGATACCTATCTCTTCTGATAGAACCTTCGAAATTAAAGATCAAAATTATTAAACAATTCTGCCGCTTCGAATAATCGCAAATACAAATATACATATATGAATCTAAGAACTGTAGAAATATCCAAACTACGACAAAAAGCACTGGTGCATTGCCAGCCAATAAGGCTTAGGGGCCGTTCTAGTTAACAATATTTTTAGCTCCTAAGAGAGGATTTGGGTTTTTAAAGGAAATTTACAAGGACCTGATATCGATTTATCACAACTTTCAATAAAGAAAGTTCACAAAAGAACATAAAATCTATTAGTAACAAACTTCAATTTATGCAGCGAAAAGAGAATTAAAGAACAACAAGAAATTATAAAAATATTTTAAGAAATTATTATAAGCAGTAGCAAAACACATCCGCAGGCCTCGAAACCTCAGAGCAAGAAGAACGCGGCGCTTGAGTAGTTCCTTAAAGAGCCGTCCGGTCGGTTGCGTTGCTGCCATTGCCGGACACCGCCTTCGCTTACAATATATAATATACATTGTATATTATTATTTTATACAAGTTTAGCTCTTTCATACATACACACCACACGCCGTATCCCGACAATCGCGGTAAGCAGAGTAATCGATGTTGCGCTTTATCTTTTACTAGCTGTGCCCGCGGCTCCGCCCGCTCTCATATTTGACTTCTCTGCTAACCTCATAAGCCATTTAGCGTGATAGTATGTAGCGTATAGTTGATGGGAAGAATCAAGCTATCCGTAGATTTTTTTTTTAATTAAAATCGGTTCAGTGGTTCTCGAGTTATAAGCGGACAGACATACAGACAGACAGACAGACAGAAAGCAGACGTTGGATTTTATTAAAAGTAAGGATGTTTTATCATAAGTGCTGATTGTGACATAATAGTATAATCTTCGATTTAATATGTACCTAATATATTGATAAACTTGCGATTTTTTTATGTAATTGTTACACAAAATAATCGGAAAACACAAAATATCGATTTAAGATAGCGAATAAAACCGATTTTATCATTCTCGAAAGCATCAATGCGCCGACATGCATCTTGCAAAAACTTCCAGACCTTGGTATTGATAGTACCTTCGATAGTGTAAGTTTTCATTCCTCATTTGTACGAACACTTTACTCTACCATGCCAAACTCTACCTTCATCCATCCACTTTAGGTCGTATGTTCAACAGCATGCGTTGGTTCATACGCCATTAAAAATTGTAGTAATTGAGCTGTAATATAAATGCGTGTATGTTCAGTTTAATGGAATAATTACAACGAGTATTACTGAAAATGGCAACTAGAAAACTGCGTGTTTATATACAACCTTGACATTACTCTTGACTCAATGTCTTTAAACAAACATACACGATGCGCGTATACTACCTAGGTACATACTGTTTATTCACAAATAAAGTGAGGAATTTAATAAACATTATAGCTTGTAATGAATTAAATTTTATGATCATCCTCACATATTAATTAATAATTAATTAGCTAATCTTGTTATAATTAATACGCGAATAAGGAAGTGTTTCGTATTGTTTTATCGATTGTAGACATTTTGTTATTGTGAGATTAATACTCGTAATATATTATATTAAAATAAAAACATGTTAAGTAAAATTTATTATTCTTACTGAAAGAGAGTGAAAGGCAACTAAGGAATGGGGTTCATTATCAAAATAAATAATGAAAACGAATAATTAGACTGCCTTGAAAATAGTTCCAGAAACGGTATTGTTGTGCAAAATTGCATACATTTTTTAACTTGTACCAAATGTCGGCAAACAAGAGTGACATATAACAAATCTTTGTTAAAAGCCCTAAAATATATACATACGTAGTTACTATAGTTACGGTATTATGGAAAGGGACCTACAATTTTACGTGGCATTAAAACCACGGTCGAACTTATCATACAAGTTCACACTGTGCACAGGTGTGCTTAATTTCACGACGTAACGTCGATCCATTGCACCACCAAGCTACCGAGGCTGATGAATAAGTTATCAAAATTTATATAAATGTTCATAAAATTCTTATTAAAAAAAAATATTTGTCTGGACTAAATTTGCATTAATTATAATAATGAAAAATGTCTAATAATGCAAATAAAATTTAAAAAAAGTTAAGATATGTAGTGTAGGTAATATGAGTCAAGCTGTATTAGGCTATTTAGCAGAAAAGGGATAATATTACAAGCCCAGGTCAGTATGACTAAGCTAGCTCCAGGCAGTGAAGTAAGGTCTGAGTAAGGTCTCAATTAGTAACATTTCAACGACAGAAATAAGTTGTGAATTCTGTTATCTGTAATTAATTTTTTTAATAGTTTATATTATAGTGTATTGTTTTATTAAAATGTTTCTTAAAAGAAATATTTTAAACTTTGCGATTATTTTATGTATATACTTATATACAAAATTTAATTTTCTAGAAACATCTTTTTAGCATCGTCACCATACATGATTTATTCCTTTTTACATTGTTTAGAAAGTCTTGCTGAAAATTCCGTCAGTAATGCGTATACAGTCCCGTACACTGAAATTCAAATTCGAAGCCTATATTTGAATAAAAACATCTGAATTTATTCATTTGTTTTTTTTATTATTTTGTTGTATATTACCTTTATACAGACATAAACACTTACCTATTAATTTTAAATTGATAGATCAAAACTACGAAATAAAACAGAAAGTAAAACTAAAATTTAAATCTATAACAAAAAGCCCTACCAAGAATTATTAAAAATAAAATGAATGTGAAATGAAATTTATAAATGTGGAATGTGAAACATCAAATCACAAAAAATTGCATATCTACTATAGAGTTCTATTAAAGAGAGAGAAAAATAAAAAGAGAGATCTATTAAAGAGTTCAATACACCTAAACAACGACAATACAACAAACGACTAAACAACAACCTAGCAATATACCTACAAGGTCATTGGACCATTTTTGCTCATATCTACGTCAAACACTCACAAAACGTGGAGCCGACAGTCTGCGGTTTTACTACGAGTACCTACCTCGCCCATTTCGTTCATAAATCATAATTTTCCGACATTTCGCTGGAACTAAAACAAACACGTATGAAAAACTGCGTAATTTCTCATAACGTTCTCTGCTACTTCGGATCAGTTCAGCTTCAGTTAACCACAAATAATATTGTTTGCAATCGTCAGTATAAACTGTGATGCGTCCTATTTTGCTAAGCTGTGATTCACAAATTGCGTCTCAGATATTATTGTACACGTGCGTATGCGTATGGGTCATTGCTTTACCGTTAAGAGTGGTGGTATAGGAGCATGCTCGTATTAGTTCCAGAAGAGACTATGTAAAACAACAATAAATTATGTATTTAATAAATACAATTTAAAATAATAACAAAGTATGTCTTTAGAATTTTTTTATTTTAAACTAACAAAAAAGTCTGTCTTTAGAATTGTTTATGGAAACAAACATGGGTGGCTGTGCCGCGGGACCAATGGTGCAGTCGATAGAGCAAAAACACCTCTTCGCGAAACCACGCTCATAGAGGCACCATGCCAGAAGATTTTCGAACTGTTGCTAGGCTGTCTAGCCTGTTAATAAGACGTTTGAAGACGTACCTCGTCTTGATGACTGTCACCCTATGTCATTCCAAATTAAATAATTTCAAAACACTTCATTTTAACCGATTTGCACCGTGTGGGGCCGGTACAAATCGCAATAAAATCAAGAATAGAGCCCCACTGCACCTCTCCCCGTGTATGTCGTAAAAGGCGACTAAGGGATATGAGTCCCTTCTTATATTACTAGGTGGTAGGGTTTTACCCGACCGGGTTGATACCACCACACTGAACGAAAGGTTGGTCGAAACGGCTATGTAATAGTTTGTGTTTTCGGTCCAGTTCAGTGTAGCCGGTACAACCGAAGGGAAGCACTGACGTGGCACCAAGTTCCGTGGCACCATGTTGTATTGTAGGTGATGTAGCCAACCGTGTCGTTTCCATAAAAAAAATCTGAACTCTAAGACTAAGATGGCACTGAGGCTGACCTTTATATCCAAGTTTATCTCCATAACATAGAGCTCCATAGACTATGTCCATAGTATCAGGCTATAATAAAATTGTATTGTAAATACATTATTTTTAATCCCCGCCGCAAAAAGATGGGTGTTATAAGTTTAACGTGTATGTGTACGTGGGTATGGGTGTGTCTGTCTTTGGCAGCGTAGCTCCCAAACGGATGGACCGATTTGAATGCGATTTTTTTTTTATTAGAAAGCTGATTTACTCTTAGCTATATGTGGAATCAAGTAATTAAGTAATCAAAAAATTTTGTACCGATTTGCATGCGTTTTTTTTTAAAGCTTGAAATAAAAGTTAAATTACAAATTTCAAAGACCACCGACCTTTAAAAAATAATAAATAAATAAATATAAAAACTCACAGCTGTGCGGGTATTTACTTAGCGGTCCACGACTCCTTTAAGTAGTAAACGGAAATTATTTTAAAATTAATTTAATTTTTTGAATATTAGTTTTGACGTTGTTTTTGGGGTTCCGCATCCACACGGAAGACTTTTTTGTCTGTATGTCTGCCTGTCTGTCAGTCCGTCCGAGAGCTGTATCGTTTCAACCGAAATAGGCAGCCGGTTGAAATTTTCACATAATACCTATGTGTTATTATGGCGGATATGCCACTAACTAATAAAAAAAGCAAAAAAGTAAAAAAATAAGGGCTGTCCCATAAGAAACGTGTTAAGAATCGATTAGCACATATTCACGCTACTAAATAATAGATGGTGCCACAGGCATTTTTACATTTGCATGACACTTTACATTGTAGACAGACAAAAGATACACAATTATGGTTTTTTGGCAGGTATGGTAGAGCGGATCTACGAAACCCTCTGTGCGTGAGTAAAACTCACACATGACCGATTTTTTATAAATTAATTGCTTTTTTAAATACTCCTTTCCAGTACTGAGGCGAGCTTGCCCATATTGGGCTCTTTAGCGCGTGACCAGTAAGTAAGAGTGGCCGGTACGCCAGACAGCCTGGCAACTCGATAGCTTGCATATAGAGACACACTCAACCCACGCGGATGTTAACTTACATGTTGAAGTCAATGGATGGTCTTTGTACTGTGTGGGGCCGGTACTTTAAAAGAATAGCCCCACTGCATCTCTCCCCGTGTATGTCATAAAAGGCGACTAAGGAGTATGACTCCCTTCTTATATTACTAGGTGGTAGGGTTTAACCCGCCCGCCCGGGTATGGTACCACCGCACTGAATGAAACGTCGGTCGAAACGGCTATGTAAATAGTTTGTGTTTTCCGTCCAGTTCAGTGTAGCCGGCACGACCGAAAGGAAGCACTGACGTGGCACCAAGTTCACCCGGTGTTATGGGCTGACATCACGGTTGTTGTAGGTGATGCAGCCAACCGTGTCAGTTTTCACAAAAAAAAAATGGACAAACGCTAAAAACTTTATTTCTGGCGACACTTTATTGAAGAAGTAATGAAAATAATAACTGTATTTTTATGAAGTACTGGAAAGGGTGGCTGAGACTAATAATCCATAGGATTTATATATAAGTAACACACCACGTGACGTATGGCACGTGTGTCTTCGCACAAGAGTGGAACGTGCATATTGTTTCCACTACTGGCACGTATTGTTTTCGTGTTACAGTTACCGTGAAACATAAATAAAAATAAAATACTGACAACTTCTGCGACTAAAATACCTTATGCGGTCGGTCGACTGTTTTCTCAAAAAGCAAAACGTGTATGGTAATTGGCCAGTGAAAATCTAAAATATTGACTATTATAGTTTATGGTAGTATGTAGGTTCAACCTTGTACCCCATGTTGTACCCCGTGTAGCCGGCACGACCAAAGAGATGCACTAAGCTGCCATGGCACCTAGTTCACCGAAGTATGGGCTGACATGGCGCGTGTAAGTAGGCGATGTATATAGACAACTATATTTCGGGTTTCATAATATGATGATTCATGATATAACCGAATGCTTTTGGGCGTCGTCGGCTCTACAATCCATGCTGAGGGCGCCAAGTGTCACGCGTATCCATAAAAAAAAAATAAAAAAAAATATATCGCCCCATAGATCGTCTTTCGATGCATGGTCTCACAGCACAAGCACATGAATAGAGAAGCGACCCTTCTTTACTCGTGTGGCACAAGTAAAGGAAAATGCTTAATTTGTAGATACGTCACATACAAATATTTTTTTGTTTTGTTTTTAATCTATTGTAAAATTGTTAATACATAAAAACGGTAATACACGCAAGCGTCAAACTTGGTGTAATTATAGTGCAAACTCTAAAGATATATAGAAGAAATAACACGACAGAGCAAGAAATGGCAACGCGGCCGGCTCGAGGAGGACGGCCGCCGATCGCTGTTCTGTGCGTACCACCTATAGGGCCATAGCCACTAATGGCATTCACCATAATTATACACCGACCCTTATCAGGGCAGTAAAGCAACAACATCAAAACCGCCCAATTACGTGGTGGTGCGGAACCCTCGGTGAGCGAGTCCGATTCGCTCCCGTTTTTTTTATTGCACCCGAACTGGGTGACTGTACTCGATGTCGCAGTGTTATTCATACGAGATAGTACCTACCGTAATACATTTCGAAAATACTTAATAGTCGAAATTTGCTTTCCTGAAAACTATTGAAAGCACTTATTAATTTCTAAAGTACTTTATTTCTACTTTCGTGGAAGTGTTTATAATAATAAATCGATAATTGTGAATTAAAGTTGCCTTTAAATTGCTTTAAAATTAACCACCCTTCATCACTGGAGCGGGCAATATTGCCCGCCGAGCATTTATACCGTCATCTATGGAGCGGTCAATATTAACCCGCCACCGCTCCAAACCGCTGCATGGGCCGAAAAATAATTTTTCCCTACACAATCTACTATGGGAGTATTACTACAAAGAGACATACTATAAAGTTGACAAAATTGATCTACCAACACTATCATTACCGAAGATTATAACGAGCCGACAGAGTAGGAAAAAAATATCATATCTGTCGTCATTGTTGTGGGTGTTGTGTTGTGGGTCGGTGTAGTGAATGTTCGTTGAGTTTGTTCACCAAATACAGAAGAATGGACCGGTAAGTGATGTTTTTCCTCTTTTTCATTATATTCCGGACCTATTGAGTACATTTGTTTGTACTGAGTTGAGATGCATTTTACGTAAAAAGTCGAAGAAAAGTCCTACTCCATACTGACAATTTTTTCCTGTTTGTTGTTGTTGTCAAAGCTTGTTTCTCAAAATAAATCGGTTTTTTGGAGAAAGTGAGGTGACAGAAATGTTCATTAGTTCTTCTAGTTGAATAATATATGCCGTTTAGTGCTTACATGTCGTACATTTACGAGCAACAAGCCATTTTTGTGACCTAGGTCTCGCGCCATACAAACTTTGCCTGTTTTGAGAAGCTTGTTTCTCAAAATAAATCGTTTTTTTGGAAAAAGTGAGGTGACAGAAATGTTCCTTAGTTCTTCTAGTTGAATAATATGTGCCGCTTAGTGCTTGCATGTCGTAAATTTACGAGAAATGAGCCATTTTTGTGACCTAGGTTTCGCCTAGAAACTTGGTGAAAGTGTTTTTTTTGCCAACATTTTTTGCGAATTCAAAATTTTATTGTGGTTGACACGGGGGCTGCTGATACACAAGAAAGGTATGATTAGGTCCGTTATTTATTAGTGTTTATAATAAAAATACTATGTGACCGATTTCCGGTCTAATAAATTTATAAAAATAAAAAATCTGAGACAGGTCGCGATTTTCATATAACACAACTTTACAAAATAATAATATGCAATATATATAAAAAAATACTATTTATAGCTAGAATATTTATCTGTAAATACAATCCATATGTTAGTTCATGAAGTTTTATGGAAAAATCTTCCAAAATGATTTTTTTTCGAGAGTAATGCGCCGGCGCCGATCGCGCCCGCCACCTGGTGTAGTAGAAGGATTGTTTTGGTTAATGCTTCCGTAGAGGACGGGTAATTAAAGTGGTATTTCCGAGTACAAGCGAGGAATAAAAAAAAATTAAAAACTCACATCAGCATTTTGTTAGCACGTGCGATCGCAGCTCAGATTTCACAAAACAAATACACGTTATTCACAGTACTTACTCAACGTGATGACCAATGTAATGACATCACTTGCAAAATGTGCAATGATTAAATCGGTTAGGTTTAATTGAAATTGTCAGCGACATAGGAAAATAATTTACACCTACACTACACCACGAGCCAGACTGCTCGGCGTCTTGGCGACCAAGAACTAAACATTATAGAAGAGCTATGAGCTCGTCGAGAAGGTGAAATACATGGTGTGCATACAATTTAACATAAATGTCTGCGTCACACTTGTGGATGCTGTCTCTATCAATACGCATTTGGTAAAGAATTTTGTGCATTTTAAATTACGTTGCGGGCGAAGAAAACATTTTTACGGAACCTAACATGGTAGGCAACTACATAGTACACTGATTAGAGGCTCAAATCGGAGATTTTTTGCATTTCGTTGCGGTCAATTAAATAAATAATTATTTGTATGGAGAAAAGCTGTAGCACGTCTAGTTGGCTAAAATAGCCATACAAATATTTACTTAAGCATGTTACTTGTACGCAACGAAATGACAAAAAAATCTCATAATCGAGCGTCTGGACTGAAAACACTACCCGACCCTTCATTCAGTGCGTTGGTACCAATCCGGACAGGGTAAACCCTACTACATGGAAGTGACTTACATTTTTACAGTCACTTTGAAACAAATTGTGTGCATTTCTAGATTATGTTGGGGGACCAAGTAAATTCTGACAATAGTTCTATTCTTTTGAACTCTTCGGGTACAGATACAAGAAACATACTATATCGCATTTGGTCATACCTTACCATATTCGAACAATTAATTCTAGAAATAAAACGGATATGGCGCGGTGCAACATTTCTCTACTATGCTAGTAGCCTAGTAGGTTAAAGCATTCTAGTTATGTGGCTGGGTCACTTGAAAGGATTTTGAAGGTTGTTCATTGTCAATTCGGATACGACGAAAGTTCTTATAAGGAAGGTGAAGGAGCATACTTGTAGGGTGAGTGTTTGAAAGGTATTATGAACGAGAATGAATGAGTGAGTACTCTTGTAAGTATTATGTGGGTTTTAAATGCGATTTTTATATTTATTTTATATTTAACGCGTGGGGTTGGTGCTATACAAAGAATAGCCCCACTGCATCTCTCCCCGTGCATGTCGTAAAAGACGACTAAGCGATAAGGACAATATGCCGTGCATAAGGGCGACAGAATAGGATAGGATAGGATATCTCACCTTGGCACGGTCCTTCCACCACCGGGTCGTGCAGCAGGTGGGTATTCGTTTTCTTGTCCTAATACTTTGCTAAATGTGGTGGTCGGTGTTGTGCTGTAATTTACAAGACTACTTGCAGCACAACACCGACTACTCTGCTTACCCCGATTGTCATGATACAGCGTGTGGTATGTCTATGTATGTATGTATGAGAAATAAAACTTCGCAGTCAGTGCAAGTGGATACTGTTATTAATGGAAGGAAATATACTAGCAACTGCGATGGTACTCAGTTGTAACAAGGATGTAACAACCATTTCAGGCTCCATAAAAAAAGAGAAATAGGACTCCTGTGTATCATATCAATCAATCAATCAATCAATCAATCACTCAATACTCAATACTAATAATAAATCTGTAAGGGATAGTCATGGAGCAAGTTACTTTGATTTATGAGATACTGAGTTTGTAGGCTCTATGTATGATACTAAAACTAAATTGACGATTTTTAGAAATCTTTTCTGTATGTATGTATGTATGTTCCTCCATAACTCTTAAACCGATCATGCGAATTCTATGAAACTTATTACAAGCACATTTAACTATACGGGACACAGGATAGGCTAAATACAATTCAATTCCTGTTACGCTCTCATACAAACCGAATTGTTCGGCGCGCCGAAATAAAGGTACGTAGGTAGCGGGATTACTTACTTTCTTCTTTTTAAATACGAATTTCACGCGATCGAAGTCGCAGGCAAAAGCTAGTATTTAATTGTAATTTTACGCTCAGTCAGTCGACGTTCATAATATCGGGGGCAGAATGACTTCTCCAATCCTCTCGGTCTTCAGTGGTACGAAACCACTGATTGTCTTCGAAGTACGCTTATATAACGGTTGTTTAACGTAAAATAAAAGTGTCACGTTTTCTAAAATACAAGATGCATAAAGTAAGATCATTCCCCGTCACCCTCCTCGCTGATAACTCCGCCACGATTTCCAAACACGAAAATTAACTGTCACTTAACCTAAAATTAAAACGTCACCCGATGTCACGAATTGTCACATCACACTCGCGTGGCACATTGCGATGTCGGGCATGTGACTTTCCCGGGAAGTACCTAGACATTTTTATTTTTACACAATTTTATGTGGAATTTTGAAACTATTTCGCATCTAACAATATACCTATAATAGGTTGGTTGGTACTAATAGATTCTAAAGGCATTCAGATGTAAGAATTCCACACGTCATCGATGATTGATGTATTTTTGGACATAAATAACGAAGCGGAAGAAGAATGAGTGTAATTTTAATTTATTTAACAACATTACGGAACTGAAGAACCTTAGATGTTTACGCCGTGCAAGTTCCTAGTCAGGTTAGCTGCAAGTATTCATTGAATCCACCAAGTGATTTTAAAAAGTACACAAAAATCGAGGGAGTCTGCATGTACATTGTACACTTGCAGCCGTCAAACTTAGATCGTGACATCGATGTTTGCGCAGTTTGAAAAAAAAATTTCGTAAGAAAGTTTTTCAACTTTGGTAGTCCATATTGACCCACCTAGGCTTCATACAAAGTATTGTCTGAAGTATCGAATAAAGTTAAAACCTTTGTCTTTTTGTTAGAGTTTGTCTAGAAAGCGCGAGAGGTGTTTGAAGTTTGCGTGTTTTCGCATTTTTCAAAACATTCCAACTTGAAGGGCTGATTTGGGCCAGAAGGGATGGAAAGACAAAATAAAAATGTATTACGTATTTGAAGTCGTCAGATGGATCTTTCATCCGACATAGAATTGTTGTAGGTACTTAGTCTGGTTGCTGAGTACTAAGCGTTGCAAAGTACAAAAAAAGTCTTATTTTAGTCGCACCCCCTTACCCGAGCCCAAAGACGTTTCATCAAATTCACGTCAAAATGTACGTACATGACAAAACGAAATTAATACTGATAACTCTTATTGGGGCGGCTTTCAAAAAACATAATCTGCTATTTCTGCTACATTTGATTATAGTCCTAATTTTTGCGGTTCCAAAAACACATAATATAAAGTAAACAAGAATGTAGAATCTATAAAAACGTGTCCCAAACGCTGAATATTGAAACAGTAAAGTTTACCAAAATACTTAGACAAGGCATCACGAAATAAAACCAACAAAAAAAAACTCCAAAACAATTCCCGAAATAAAATTTTACTCCGTAATTCACTGAAGCACCTAACCTTAGACATTTGAAAACAGCAGTAATATTAATAGACGAAAGACAAAGAACTCCACCCTAATACCTTTTCTACGATAATTTACCCTAGTTTATTATTCTCAACTTGGAAAGATATACTTAGAAGGGGCATCTATGTACTTGTCGAGCAAGTAAAGAAAAGTTCACAAAGACAAAACGACAATTATTAATTTCTGTCTCACCTTATTTACATAAGTATCTTCTGTATGCTACTGTAGCCACAGAATGAAAAAAAATACAATAACCAGAGCTTACAACGTTTCGCGCTGAAGAGACAACAAAGGTTCACACCAACGTCATTAGATGGAGCTTAACTACCAAACGTCAAATGCCATACATTCCTACAACCACTTAACACAATCCTGTGCTGTGTCTATCTGTATGTCTGACCGTCCGTCAGTTCTAGGGCTGTATTTTTGAACCGTAATAGGTAGCCGGTTGAAATTTTCACAGAATATGTGTTATTATGGCGGATATGGATATGCCAAAAAGTAATAAAAAAAAAAACAAAAATTAAAAATGGGGTTCCCATACAAAAAACGTCCTAACAATCAATTAGTACATTTATTCACGCTATTAAATAATAGATGGCGCCACAGGTAGTTTGCATGGCAGATAGACAAAAGATAAACGGATATGGTTTTTTAACAGATATGGTACACCGTGGCTTGACCTATTTTTTATTTGTTTATGTAATCCGGTGTGAGTGGCTAAGTCAGAGGGGCCAGAGCACATGCTTCGATCACCCAATATCACCCACCTTGTCGGTACAACTGTTAGTGGTGCGATCGGAAAACAATGGGAACCTGTCTTGAATGGGCTTTCGCTTGCAACAGATGACGCACAGACACGCATACAAAGAAAGATCCTTGTGCTGACGGAATCCTCACGCATACATGTTTAAATAGATGAGGTGGAGGGGCTCGCGACTTTGAGTTAGAACATCTCTACTCTTCTGGTATAGAATCCCCCGTTTTTTTTTGTGTACGGTAAAATCATTTAATCAAGGTTACTTCACTGGGTAAAATTAATGCAATGTACGACCAATGCCGTTTCTGGATCTTTATTTACATGATTCCCAAACTGTTCAACCCTCACTATTGACAAAAGATGCTTCAACCCAACAACTCGACATCAAGATAAATGGTTGTTTTTCGTCGATAGTTTATTTTTTGTTTCGTTCATTTGACAAAAGACGCTATGTGAAATTGGATATGTAATAAATATAGAGAAGCGGCAATTTGTTGAAAGATAATTCGGGCGTTTTTCCTCAGGAGATTAACGCTGTGATTTATTATAGCTAAGACGATAATTTACAGTTCAGGAAACAGGCTCTGTCGCCTCTACGTATGTATGTGTTTGTTCACTAATAACAAGAAAACCACTGATCTAATTTGAATTTTGTTTCATTGAATTGACAGCCTGTTACCCCGCAAAGGTTATAAGCAAATTACTATCACGATAAATGTAGCAAAAAGTGAGCAGGAAGGTCGAAATACAAAAGGTATCCCTACTATAAAAGCCTAGAAATTCAAAGAGGGAACGCTATAAGCGTCCTAGGTACTATGGCTGCCTCGGCTGAACTACAAGAAAAAAATTATTTATAGGTTCATGTTGAGTTTTATTTTGTTAGATAGGTAAATTATGTTTTAGGTTAGCTTTAGTTAAGATCTTTCTGATATTTAATCTTTATATTCTTTGTATAAATAGGTGTTCAATAAAGTGTTAATAAAGAGAGAAAAAAAAACTTTTGCCTTCGGTGTGTATGTTCGCTTATATATAGGAACTCAAGAACGGGTCAAAATATTCGGTTGAGGCTTTTCATTATTTAACGCGACATATCTCCGCCAGGTCATAGGCTATATAGCATCACACCTTTATTCATATGAGCTGAGCAGTGTAACCGAAAATGAACATATTCCGAATGGATTATGATTATTCGGAATGATTATTCCGAACATAATCAGACATGCTATGAGACCGATTTTACCACGAGCGGAGCCACGGGCACCGCTAGTACAAAATAAAAAGTTATAGAATGAGGTAGATAGGTATACGGTCCAAAAATTAAAGCAAGCGATATCGTGGGTGGGCAACAGCTAAGTATATAATAAAAGGTATGTCTGTATGTTTGCTTGTAATTCGAAAACTACTTAAACATTTTTCTAGAACGTTCTATAGATACTAAAATATGTCTTTTCAAACAGGTCGTTTTCTTCTGATACTTAAAATTTCCAGAGTAAGCCCGGCAACATTGTTCGACTTATAGGTTCGCGGCGAACCGTTATTAGTATTAACTTTTGCCGTATAGTTGTCAATTTGAGTCGACGATCTCATAACGTAAAATGTTACGAGCTCTGGAAAGACTTCAGTGGATTTTCACGAAGAAAACCGCTTGAGGTAAGCTCGACGTTAAAAGAGCTTATGACTCGATCTTTTCACGGAATCTTTAATATTGTGAAATGACCTGCTCTTTATAGATATTTAGTGAGGCAATTTCATGCAATTCAGTAAGTAATAGGTACCTATTCAACTTTAGACAATGTCATACATAAGGCAGATATTCTATGGCCCTATATATGGTTACTTACTTGTTGGTTTTTTTATAGTAAGCGTGACACGTGCCACCGAGCCACCCATAAGGTGTCTCACGACGGCCATGGACATTCAGTCTCATGCGAGGGTTGCGAATGCCATGCCGGCCTGACATTTGCCTATTCCTGCCTTTCTTGAAGAACCCGAGACTGTACTTGGGGGGAATATGTGCGACCAACGAATGTCACCTCTGAGAAGTTAGGTGCAATATGGGAGATTTCGCTTTGGATTTCTGGCTATACTGGAGTAAAGGAGAACACAGCCGAGGCTGCTATGCGGCCTTACATCCAGTACTGTGGTACCAACCCCGTCAGGTACAATTTGAGCCTACCGTCCAACAACGAAGGGACCTAGTTTTCCTCGGTTCCGAACGGTCAAGCACCAGGTGTAGGTATGCACGTAATTTTTTCTGTCTGAAAAAAAAAACATTGGTACACGCCGACCGAATTCGAACCTCGAACCTCTCGCAAAAGCAGCCGACGACGCCCAGACCACTCGACCACTCGTCGCTTCAGCTAATGTTCAGATCCTAGAACTATGTTCTCCGTGGACGGACTAACTCTCCTTCATAGAGTGACGGGTAGGTATTATGCACTTTGTCTAACTAACGAAACAGAATTCGTCCTGAGGTCTGGACCTTCCGCAAAATTTAAAGACCCGTATATATGACCAGTGTGTCCTCCCGGTTATGACGTACGGGTGTGAAACGTGGACTCTGACGGTCGTTGTTGTCCAAAGGTTGAAAGTTGCCCAGCGAGCAATGGAGCGAGCCATGCTGGGAATATCGCTACGTGATATGGTGCGTAACGAGGCAATCCGCCGACTCACCAAAGTAGTCGATATTGGACACCGGGTGGCTAAGCTCAAGTGGCAGTGGGCTGGGCACGTTAGCCGAAGAGACGATGAACGTTGGATTAACCTTGTCCTACACTGGCGGCCGTGGACAGGAAAACGGAGTGTAGGAAGACCACCCGCCAGGTGGGACGACGACATCAAGTACGTCGGCGGAAAGCAGTGGTTCCGTATCGCTGAAGGCCGGGAGGACTGGAGGAAAATTGGAGAGGCGGTTATCCAGCAGTGGACACTTACACGCTGACTGACTGACTGACTAACGGAACGGAATAGCTACAGAACCTTCTGCGAGTGAACAAAGCTCGCACTTCACTGTACTTTTGTTCTACTTCGAGAAGTATTGTTATTCTGAAGCTTCCAACACTTCAACTCTAGCGGTGATCACTGATCAGACACGTCCATTAAAATGTTTTACTACGTACTTTAGTTAAAAAGCTTTACTTCCAACGATATTTAAATCCCCCTCGGGAGACGTCGGCCGTGTTAAGCCCCCTTAATAAGTGGGCCTTGTGATTTGACTGCCAAAGAAGCTTGTTAGATTGCTATTTTTAAACTTATATATTTTTCTTGGGTTTTTTTTAGGAAACTGTGCGAAAATCTTTGAGTAGATGTTTATTTTAGTTTGTAAGTCTTTAGTATTTAATTACTTATATTTGTTGGTTAATTGTAATTAGGTGTGTTTATTTCTATTTTATTTTTAAGATAGTTCATTTTGTAATATTTAATTTTATTCCTCTTAGATTTTCTGTGTAAATAAATACTTTGCATTAAAAAAAATATCTAGAGTCGTAGAATTATAGCTAGTAGCATCGTGTAACCATTTTAATTACAAAATATATACTTTACTGTAGGTACATACAGACAGACAGAATAATGCACGAGAAAGAACTGGTTAGGGCAGCCTTTCTCAAAGTATGGGTCGCGACCCACTGGTGGGTCGCGAGCGGATATTAGGTGGGCCCTGAAACTGATAGAACGACAGTTGCAACACAACACGGGACGTAAGTAAGGAATTAAAAATGTCAGTAACAACTCGATGTTTTTATTTTTTTCTTAAACGAACAACGGTCCTTCACATAGATACAATATGTATTAACGAAAAAATGCAGCAGCAGCAATATAACGCTGTTATATTTTTCATGTAAGATAAGGGGTGGGTCCCGAATTTAGAACGTTTTTTGATTGGTCGCGATACAGACAACTTTGGAAACCACTGGGTTAGGGTATTTCATTTTCAACTCCCGACGCAATAAGGTTTCAAAGATTTCAACAAAAGAAAAGCCGATATAATCTTATTTAATATCTTCAAAAATATGTTTAGTTGATAACAATTACTTATATTATTCAAATTACTTAAGTAAGTACTAGAAATATTGCTATAAAAACACTCTGTACAAAACAAAACTTAAATAAATTTTGGCACTCTCAAATCTAAGTGTATGCAAACAATGATATTTATTCAAATAATAGAAAACTTAATCATTCTAATCATAGACCAACTAAATTTAAGCGCATGGGAACCGACTGACACTCGAAAAGTACTGTTCGAATTCAAGTGCTCACTTTTCAAGTAACTTTGAGTAACAACTCTTTATTTGATAGGGCGCACCCATAGGGAGCTATTCGATGCCTATTTTCGGCAGTTCAAGTACTATAAGAGTATTAAATTTGTTACCAAACACTCTATTGATTCGTTCGGGCCTATATTTAACCTGTGGGAAAACTTGTGTAGAGTTCAGTTCATTGGTTTCGAAACCCTCTACTACTTTTATTATCTGCGATTGTAAAAATTAAAATATGCTTTGCTCAAATCTATGTTAAGTTAATTATATATATGCATAATGCTGTATATTGCCCGGGACTATATTAATATATATATTATTTATATAACTAATCGATTGATAAGTTCAGGACTTATAAGCGATAATAGAATCCCTACGACGACGCGGCGAGTAGATAGGTCGTTACACATTTAATGCTAATTAATTAGGATTACGGAGCAATGTAAACAATAGCATGAAAGGTAATGGAATACGTGAATATTGTTTAATTTACAAGATTACACATAGTCCAGAAAGTACATATAATTATACTGCTTTTGCATAGGGAATTTAAAAAATATATAAGTAAATAATTTTATTGCAATGGTATATTTGAAAATGACTGTAGTAAATATTAAACAGATGGTTTAATTATGTAAATTAACTAATAATATATTCAATATATGTACAAATTTACCTGTAAAGTTATTAAACATTTATAAAAATAAGTCGAGATATAAAATAAGTTTACTAGGACATTACCTAGGTAATTTTTTTTTATTTCGTTTCTGAAAAAAAATCTATTTCATTTCAAATAATTATATACGCATCCCCTATACTATACTATAACAGAAATAAATATAATATCTGTCTCGCAGATGAGTTAATGTCTAAACCAATTTACAAACAGTGCACTTGTCTATGTCATTCATTAAAGACAATATCCACACTATAGTACTGACATGGCACCTAGTTCACCCGGTGTTATTGGCTGACATCACGGATGTTGTAGGTGATGTAACCAACCATTAGTCGGTTATTTAAATTTTTTATAGATACTGACCAAGTAGAACCCATAAAAAAAACACGTCATTACATGAGATAAAAATTTTACTAAAAAATTTACAATCTGTAATTTTTGTTTGTTTGTATTAGAGGCTTTAGGTTTATAATCATTCACATTTATTAAAATGTATATCTATGAAAATAGTAAAAAAAATTAATAAAAACAGGAATACTAACTAGGTAACCTACCTAAAAATAAATTTTACATAAAACATTAAGTCTGTTTTTACAACATAATATGTATTTCTATATTTACCTAGGTATATTCCAGTACAATTACCCGCTCGGCTACCTGGCCGACCCAAGATTGCGGGTTTTGTTTTTTTCTTCTCATAATAGGTCCCTCTCCTAATTCGTTCCACACCGTATAATTTTACTCTTCTACTAAAACTTTTTTTTTAATAACGCAAAATTTAAGCGAGACCTTTCGACCTAGGCTTCTTAAACTTTTCGTTTGTCTCAAAATAAAATAAAAATAAAATTACTTTAATAATTTTTTTTTAAATAAAAAACTACGTTTTATTAAAAAAAAAAGTCTACGATATTTGCTTTCTTTCCGAGGATACAAGCGAAACAGACAAACATTATATTACATGTTTACTGCCAAAAGGCATTTTTAATAATTCAGATATTATCCTACATGTAACAACTAAAATGTTAGTATTTAGTTTTTCTTTATTTATTTATTAAGTTAATTTTATCAATGTTATACATTTGTTAGTTAGGTTTTAATTATTTAGTTATTAGTATTTATTTATGAAAAGAATAAGAAAGATGAAATGAAAGGATAAAAGACTAATAAATCATATATTATGTATATTAAGTAACAAAAATAAAATTATCATTTCAAATTTATTTTGGAATTAATCACGTAACTATTAGGTACCTATCTATCAAGGATATTATAAAATTTTCTAAACTTTGGACACCACTCCCAAATGGTGACTCACGCGGGTCGCTAAAGGCAAAAGCAGGTAGTAGTTTGTCTGCCCATCTTGGGCAAATCGTCTCCGATTTTTTTGCTTTAGTCTTTTGTTTCTCTTCAAAGTTGATTTTATTTATTTTCGGTCCATGGAGGCTTTGAAACCCGTCTACATTAAGCGGAACTGAGAAATTTATAGGAAACATTTCATTTAAAACTTTATGGATCATATTGGAACCCTGACCTTCTAATTTTCCAAAATTTCCTGAAACAAGTCATCGCTTGTCTTTGGGAATACTGCCTTGTTGGATTGAATGGAATAATTGAATAAACAATTAATAGATGCGGGGTAGAGTATCATATTTGCCTTTGACTTTGACTTTTTGACTTTACCAAATTACAAGGACTTTCAAACTAAGTTATATGTTACAACTCAATGCAATAGACCGAACAAAGCGGACAGAATCCTAGGTAATCCATTAAATTGTTACCTATGTAAGTAACAAATCGCTCATACTAGTGTGACACGCCCGCCTGACGTTCGATGCACGACGCATTGGCAGTTCAAGATCAAAGTTGTTGTATGAAAATATTCTCCATGCCCCATCTATAACCAAATATTTAAATCTCTTTGACCAATTGTTATAAGTTATAATCCATACGTCAGTTTTTCATGTGACTGATATCATATTTGTGAATAGTTTGTGAGAGATCGCGGGCGTCTTTATTTATTTTATCGTCGAATCGCGGCTTTGTCAAACCTTTCATTTTCATTCATCATTCTATCATTGAAATTTACACTGTGGTCACATTAGTACCGTGTGGGGCCGGTACTTTAAAAGAATAGCCCCACTGCATCTCTTCCCGTGTATGTCGTAAAAGGCGACTAAGGGATATGACTCCCTTCTTATATTTGTTGTAGTTGCGGTGGTATAGTTGATACCACCGCACCGCAAGGTCGGTCGAAACGGCTATGTAAATAGTTTGTGTTTTCCATCCAGTTCAGTGTGGCCGGAACGACCTGAGGGAGGCACTGACGTGGCACCAAGTTCACCCGGTGTTATGGGCATCACGAATGTTGTAGGTGATGTAGCCAACCGTGTCAGTTTACATAAAAAAAAATATTATTCAAATCTGATGGTTGCCTATCTGTCTGTTACTATTAAACGCGGCAGCTAAGAGCCACTTGGAATGTTTAAAGTTGCTTAAAAAGTGCGATAATTTGTGTTCTGACTAGATGAATAGGGTCGTAATATAGCGCGAGCGAGACGACGGACAGACTTAACAAGTAAGTACGAGTATAAGTAACAAAGTAAGACTTATATTCGCTTATGCTCATCTTAAAAACAAAGACTATAAAAGTCGCGCCAATGGTTAAATTCTGTCATTAGAATTCTAAGCTGACTTAAAGTTAAACGTGGGTGTTCGGTTCGGTCATTTAACTTTTTAACAGACAGATACATAAGAAAAGTCAAATTGACATCGGCCAATGCAGACCGAATGAATAGTTGTCTAACAGTTTGTTATTGCGACTATGAAGGCCATAGATCTAGCAACAACATTCAACCTCTTTGATGAAGGCGGTATTGTATACAACACAGTGCCATCTCTGTATTAACGTTAAAATATAGAGATAAGTCACTTCGATATTGAAGAATTATTGAGTTACGAATTCAAGCTATCACTATTTAACGGGCCGTATGTCTTATTTTGCAATTATCATTTTGCAAATTTCTTATTGTAAGGAATAGGGCCTTCGTAAGTAAACGAATATGAAGATCCCTTAATTAAAATGTATTCTTGTTATTCTTACCGATACTTCGTTATAACAACGCTGAAAACGTACCTGTAACGAAAAAAACATAATTTTATTAACTATAGGTAAGTACTGTGTATATTTACATGCTTAGAAATTTACTTCGCTGCAAAGTTTAAAATAACAGAACAGTGCAAGCCTGAGTACCACAATGCATAAAATAATGTTGTCCTTAGTTTGAAACTAACAGCGCGCGCAATTCTAATAGGCCACTCTTATTACAAGCATTTTCTGAGAATAAAATACGGAAGTTCACAACCGCACATAACATTGCTATTAACACAGCAAAAATCATCGTCCAGGTTACATTAAAAAAATTTTTTTTTTTACTCTATATCAATATATTTTATGTTAATTAATCTTACAATCATTCAAAATCCGTACAGTAAAAACTTAGGGCTTGACTTTTGGGCGAAATGTCTGGCTTATCATGCGTGGCAGCGGCGGCGGCGTCCCGTGACCCGTCGCGTCGCGCTGATATGAAAGATTATCCGCCTAGCGGTGCACGCACGGTAGAGCGCCCATAGTGATGATATGAACCAGACGTTGATGCGATATCTCGAGCAACATGCGAAGGACCGTGAGTAAAACAGTTTTCGATAATAATAAGTCACTATTCTGAAACAATTTTTTTTTTTATTTAAATTATTTTTTTTATTAAAAGCTGTTTAGCTTCTAGGTTAAATTAGGTTTAGCTTCATTAGGTTAATTTAATTCTAATTTCCTTGTATGTATGGGTGTCTGCGTATTCTTCAAATAAATAATGCTAAGTAGAAACTGATTGAACGCAGACAGCGACAGAGGTCTACTTTCAACTTCAGTTTCTTTCCAATTTAGTACCTACACTTGACCAAATTAACATAATTTTTCGTCCTCCGATATTAGCTCGGCGAGAAAGGGCAAACAAAAAAATTCGCCTGCTGTCATTTTTTATTTTATTTATTTTGTGTAATGATCACAGCTGTATCGCTCAGGATAGCGCAGGTTGTGAAGTCTACCCAACAGAATCAGTACAGCCGCGCAAGGTGGCTAGTGCCGAGTCGTGTGCCAGATCATTACACGGTGAGGCAACGCGTTATTAGCGGCTAGAAAATTGCTGGACATGGGCCTCGCTATTACCTCACTAGCCGCTGTCGAGTTTGACAGATTTGACCGCTACTGTGGCTAGTGCGGCTAGTCAATGCTATATACAACCACTGATGGGTTGTGGTGCAATTGAAATGAATAATTTTTTACCTGACTATACGGCGATATCAAAAGGAATATTAGCGTTTTACTATTTATGTTCCACTCTACAGCCTAAAGACTCGAGCGATTTTAATAAGTAAGGTGTCATTGGATTTGTCACACTCACGCGAGTGTCATACGGTACCTCGTATCTTTTTGAGAATTCAAAATGGCGGGCGTTAGTCGGCATATTGTCAAACTTTGTAAATTGTTTTTCATCAAACCCCCACCGAGTGCATCAGAAGCTTGAAAAAGTGATTTAAAAAATATACCACTCTTAGTGGTTTAGAAGTATGAAATAAATAATAAATAAATAAAGAAAATATTTTATAAAAACCGAACAAAATAACAAGGAAATACAACATGTAGTATGTATTCTATGTATGTATGAATCAGAAATCCTTCGGACTGTCACCGGCAATGATTTAAATGCACGCTGTGATTATAATATTTAAAATAAAAAATAAATAAGTAAAAAACATATTCACAAAACACAAGAAAAAATAAGTATAAATGTATGTATGTACGTACGTATGTACACGCAATAAAATAAAAAAATTATATAAAATAAAAATAATTCATAAACTAGACTAACTTATGTTTATTGAATGGGTAACTGATTTTAAGCCTGACCTCTAAAGATAAATAAATATATACAATAATTCTTGGTGTGAACTACGCTGCTTCTCTGAACTTCGGATCTGAAGAACTTGCATCCCTTATTCCTTGCACTCCGACCTATACATATATGCAGCACTCGTCGCGGATAAACTGAAAATTGTTGTTGATTTTTGAGACCCTACTTTTATTTTTCAATACATAAAACAATACTAAAAAAGTTAAATAATAATTCTCAAACTAATAATAATATAATAATATTGAACTAATAAAATTTTTTCGCATTTTGAAAAAAAAAAAAAATAATAATAATTCGCATGTATATCATTTCAGGAGTTTTAAACATTATGGAATATACATAAACTTATAAATATTAATTTGAAATGTTCAAACTCTCCTTTAACGGAAAAAGTAATCTTACCGTTGTATACATAGTTACTTAGCAAACGGCAACGGCTAAGTACCTAGTTATATACAGGACAGTAAACCGGTGGTGGGCAGACTGCAGACTCCTGCGCAGTAGCAGACAGCGGCGCGGCGGCGGCGCGGCGGAGGCGCTGCCGCGCCCCCGAGCGGGGCAACTCACTATCGCTACGTCTGCGAACTACAACCGTTGCGCCGCCGCGCCGCCACCGCCGCCGCCGCCCGCGCACGTTTAAACAATAGTGAGGTCTCCATTGAATTAATACTGTTATCGACATCGAAATCCTAAGACTATCTAGCTCCTAAACTAAAGGAATGGACAAGTTCCAATTTGGGCGGAGAGTGTAGACGTGGTCTTGGCGTAAGACCCCTAATCTCAAGTTCCGTGGTTCAAAACCCGCCGACGACGTGCACAATGAGCGTTTCTCTTTAAACTCCTGCTCCTTATTCACCGTTCGAAACCGGCCTAAAATTGAACGTCCCATCTCCATCGACGTCCTATCTATAGACTGGACCTTACCATACATAATTCCCGATAAAGTATGTTCTCGACCAAAGGATCTTATAAGATCCTTTCACAAGACAACCGCTTCACAAGGCCTCTCACAAGCACATTGAGTGCATGTCAGTGCCGAACGTTAGTATGGAGAACGAACGAGAAAGAATAAAGTTGTATTTTTTGCAAGAGTGACAGTGAAAAACGGTGTTGCTAATTTCGCCTTTGCGTCTTGTCGCGTGTTCAGCCGAATAATGTCGACCGCACCGACCGAAGTCGCGTCCCGAGTGCCGGCCCCGCACCGCCCCGCCCCGCGCCGGGCGCGGCTTATAGTTATTGGTGTAAACTGTCCTTTGCTATACCTAGTGACCTACGTACATCGATAAAATCTATCGATATCTTCGACCTCACTAAGGATCCAAGATAATACAGAAAAAACATCGAAATAAACACATGCATTCTCCAATTACTATGATGAGTGTAACGAAATGACAGCCCGGGGCACTACTTACTTACTCAGGGCACCGTGTGCCAACGACTACCTCGTGCTGTATCTTTCTAGACTACGGGAGAACGCATAAGAGTGAAAGAGAGGAAATAATGTTTAGCCTCCGAATGACATGTTAGTTCATAATTTCACTCAGAACTGGTTTATAGAGACTATTGGTGTTAGAGTAACATCGGGTTCATTTTCCTCTGTGATTGAATAGTATCGGGTGTTGCCCGATGGTTGAAGTGGGAAGTGAGGAATCATTATTTTAATTTAATGTTTCTAGGTTTCTTATGAAAATTCAAAATTGCTTAGAAAATTATAGCCACCGAAATAACTATTACAAGCAGTATCTCGCTAAACTGGTTTTATTACGATGACCCTAGGTACGACGGAGGGACGGACAGACGGACGGCGCGCCGTAGGCTTAGTAATAGGCTTCCGTACTGTTTTTTTTTTATGGTAACTGACACGGTTGGCTATATCACCTACAATATCCGTGATGTCAGCCCATAACACCGGGTGAACTAGGTGCCATGTCAGTGCTTCCCTTCGGTCATGCCGGCTACACTGAACTGGACGGAAAACACGAACTGTTTACATAGTCGTTTCGATCGACGTTTCATTCAGTGCGGTGGTATCAACCCGGGCGGGTTAAACCCTGCCACCTAGTAAGATAAGAAGGACTGGTACGGAAATGTAAAAATAAGAATTAATAAAATTGCCTCAAGTGACAGAGCTTGCTTAATGTCCTTCAACAGATGCTTACGACCAACTTTCTCTACATAAATCGAATCGGGGTACATGTCGCAATGGGTGTAATTGTTCCACATTGAAGTCGTTTAGCTGTACGTAATCTTAATTGTACTAATTCTAGCAATTGCGATGGTTAAACGCGCATGTGCAGAGGTAAATTAACTGTTGACAGTTTGCGCACTCGCTCTGTGTTGCAACACTCACCCAACCCATTCTACGTTGCCATTAGAGGGCTATTTTTCTTTGAGTTATTCGTGATAACCAAAGAGTTTGTATTACGTAATACAAACTCTTTGGTGAAAACTAAGAAATCCGGTTTTTCGAACGTTCTTCAAACACAGAGGATTCCTTAGTCCTAACGTTGCATTATTTAAATGTTTACGAATTAACAGTAGGTATTGAAGGCTTAAGCTAGGCATGGACGATCGCGCCGATTGACTTCATTACAATTGGCGTGACGGTGAATGGATGTAAGCCAAAATATTAGACCATGAACGATCGCTCCAAATTGTGGTCAGTCGTCTACTTATTTATTACACGCTCGCCCCTAGATGCACGCACGTGCAATCGTACCGCTCCGATCTACTTCTCCAGGCGAACTGAACCTAAATGGATGTGAGTTCGCACATGCACGGGAGGACTGGCGTGAAGCCATGGCATGACGCCACGGCGCCGGCGGCGCGATGGGATGGATTATGAGGCGCCTGGAAATCCGTGGGTTGGCGTCACGCCAAATATTGGATCATTGTTTTGACATACACGGGCAGTTTTTGGCGTGACGTGATTCCAACTGACGCGATGGCGCGATCGTCCATGGTGAGCTTTAAAATATGTCAACGCTTCGCCTGCTACGGCTCTGAGTGACTATGCCCGAGATCGAAGCTTCAGACGCAGCCAATTTCACCGCCGAGGAGGTGCCAATCCGGCGGCAATGTCGCTGCGGAAAGGCTATTAACCCGCGATTTGAAGATCCGTGTTTTGAAGGAGTGGGGAAAGACATTCCCCCGGAAGCCCGTTCCACACCTTTGCAGTGCGGCACAAGAACGATTTCGGGAATCGTGCAGTCTTCTAAAAACTCTTCTGTCTACTACATAGGGGCGTTCCGCGAGATTATGGCGGGTTTGGCGAAGGCGAACAGGAGGAGGAGGGATAAGGGAAGCTAGTTCGTCAGAGCAGCGGCCATAGTAGTACACCGATAAAACTGGCTCAGTGAACCAACGATACGTCTGTTCTTTAGAGGTTGAAGGTCCTTGTGAGTTCATAGTCACTAATGAGGCGAATGGCTCGTCGCTGAATAGAATCCAAGGCTGAAAGAAGGTACTCAGGGGAACCCTCCCAAAGATGACTGCAATATTCGATCACCGGTCTTACTTGTGCTTTATGGAGTGTGTGCTTATCCCCTCTATCCAACTCAAATGCATACATACATACATACCACACGCCGTATCCCGACAATCAGGGTAAGCAGAGTAATCGGTGCTGTGCTGCAAGAATTATGGAAAATTACAGCACAACATCGACCACCACGTTTAGCAAAGTATTCGGACAAGACAACTATCAAGCAGCAGTAAGGCATGAATACACGCCGCTGCACGACTCGGTGTAAGGACCGTGCCAAGGTGAGAAGTAGCTAACCTATCGCCCTTTAGCACAGCAACTTGTCCTTATCCCTTAGTCGCCTTTTACGACATGCGCGGGGAGAGATGCAGTGAGGCTATTCTTTTTATGTACCGGCCCCACACAGTACTCAATGCTCTGTGGGTATACTCTGCGAATAAACAGCAAGATTTTTGCCTATCCGACTCGAATTCAATATGACTTCAAAGTGGCATTCACGTATTCTCCGCATCCACATTATCACGCCAGCATAGTGAGCAGGGTTGCCAAGTGGCCCAGATAAATAATGACCTTTGATTTTTCGGGTTAGATTTCTTCGAAAAATACCTCTGATTTTTGGGGGGACCTTTTATCAAAATCACGAATAGAACGCAGTAAGGAAATAGGGGATAATGAATTTATAGACATAGTATAATTTTTTTTTTCTTTTATAATTCTACTGCAACTTGCTTTCAACAATTTGAACAATCGCTTGGGAGCGCTCCAAAATTCAAAAGCAATGACACCTTCATAGTCCATGTTGCTTATATTTTTTACCGCGGACAGAACATTGAAAACATGGACAGTCCACCCACGGTAAACTACATAAATTTAAAAATTCTTTTTTACATTCTTAAATAAATAAATAAATAAAAATAAAAATAAACTTGGACACCTGGCAGCCCTGACAGTGAGCCGTCCGCGCGATGCTTATTACGTATTTTATCCTCATTTAGTGTTGAGTTTTATTATTTAATGATTGAATATTAGATGTTTGGTGCAATTTGCTGAGATTTTCCGTTTATATATTTTTTTTTTTGTTCCCGCAATCTCGATCGCGTTTGTCCTTGGCATGATTCGACTCGCGAACGGTGATCGTATGGAGGTGCATCCGTCGCTCGTCGCACGATTAGTAGAGTGTTTTCATTTTACGAAGGCACGATTGGTATTAGATAGGAAGTGGTGTGAGACCGCGCGGAGCTCAGTAGGGAACGACTCGATTCGACACGGAGCGACGCGGCGACGACGTGTAGAACGTGTGTACCGACCGGGCACCAAGTTCGTTCTCTACTGAGCTCCGCGCGGTCGCCTCTCGTACCATACCACTTCCTTTTAAGCGGCAGGTGGCCGAGTGGTTTGGGCATGGGCTTCTCATGAGAGAGGTCCGAGGTTCGAATCCGTTCGGCGAGTACCGATTTGGAACCGACGAGTTTTTTCTGACGAAAAAATTTACGTGCATACCTACACCTGCTGCTTCATCGTTCGGAACCGCTGTAAAACTGTAGGTCCCTTCCCTTGCCCCTTACTAGGTGGTAGGCTCAAATTGTAACCGACTGGGTTGGTACCACCGTACTGGATGTAAGATGGCCGCATACCAGCCTCGGCTGTGTTCTCCTCTAGTCCAGTATAGCCAGCAATCCAGGGAAGTCTCCGGTATGGCACCTACTATCTCGGAGGTGATATTAGCTTGTCGGAGCATGCGCTTTGGCCCCTCTAACTCAGCAACCCATACCGGATTACATAAAAAAAAGAAATTTCCTACCTCGTACCCCTCATGCCTTCGTAAAATTAAAACACTCTACAGACTGCGCTTAGCGTCACGGACAATCGCAAGTCAAGGCGAACTCAGTAATACATTTAAGATGTAGGTTTTGGAGGCGAATAAAGAATAATACCGTGCTAAAGGGCGACAGGATAGCCACCTCTCGCACCTTGGCGAGGTCCTTCCACCGAGTCATGCAGCAGGTGGGTCTTCGTGCGTTGCTATTGCTGCTTGATAGTTATCTTGTCCTAATACTTTGCTAAATGTGGTAGTCGGTGTTGTGATATTGATGTAATTTACAAGAGTACTTGCAGCACAATACCGACCACTCTGCTTACCCCGATTGTCGGGGTACAGCGTGGCCTATGAAATGAATGAGTCATTTTGTCCGAATGCTTTGCTAGACGTGGTGGTCGGTGTTGTGAACTAATTTACCGAAGTCCTTACAGGATAATAGTAATAGGCTTCCGTACGGGATACGGAAACCTAAAAACGATTACTCTACGTCCGTCCGTCCGTCTGTCTGTCTGTCTGTCTGTCCGTTAGCCCGTTGAAATTTTCACAGAATATGTGTTATATATGTATGTATGCACAGAGTATGTGCCAATATAACAGCAAATAATAAAAATAAGAAAAAGTAAAAAATTCACGGGGGTTCCCATAGAAGAAACCAAAAAGTGTGTGCGCGCGCGCCATCTACCGAACAGATTATGAAGCATTTTAACTAATCATGACTAACTGTCTAATATTAGCTATTTAACTAATATGAAGCATTTCATAACACGCCATCTAGATGGCGTGAGTGGCACTACCCATCCCAACTAGCACACAAGCTAATCAAGCAGCCTTTGTACAGCCTAACAGGTGTATAATAGCCGTTCAAAGGCTTCTGTATCCTCCCGAACATGTATAACAGAATACTAGAAAGTTCTTCAAGAGCTAGGTGGAATAGTCGCCGTAAAATGGTAACAAATTATCGCCCACGTTGTACAAAGGGATACTATGTTTCTGTTATATGGGCGTTGAATCTTAAACAGGGTTAAAAATATCTCCTCTAAGCAAGTAAGTAAGTAATAAGTTCATTAAGAGAAGGTGTGAAGGCTAAAGCTTTTGAGTGGTATTTAAAACATCCTTTGAAACACTTTTGGTGTTAGAGTAGAATATATTGAAACCTATAGCTGCTAAGTTGAGTTTGTGAACGCTTTTGTAACACTTATAACTTCAGTAGAGGTATGAATCTACTTATAGCGCTGAAGGTGATACAGTAGGAATATTTATAGCGATTGTGTGATAAAAGGCTGTATTGGATATAGTAAGAAAATATTTAACCACCAAAAGAATAGAAAATCCGTCAATATCGTCACTGTAGCGCTCAAGGCAGGATAAAAACTCTACCGTTTTTGACTCATACGCGCGCGCTGTCGTTTCATTCACCATGGATTTTAAATCATTGAAACAGAGTGTTTGCGTCAAGAGAAAGATATCCAGGGAATATTTAAATATCATACATAAATAATCAAGCTATTGGTTCGCTCAGCCAGGAGACAAAACGAAGTCGGAAGGAAGAATTCGATTCCGGTTGCACCAACAGTAATAATAAAAGCCAACTTCATAATAATGAGGGTTCCGTAGTTGTGAGTAGTGCGTCAATTACAAGTAACTGCAGTTTGTCCTACAGTGAGAATATTAGTGTAGTTGAGAATGTTAACAGTGACAGTGATATTTATAAAATAAAACAATGAATATTTTCTTCATATTGTGTTTTATTCAGCACCGGCATAACAGCAATTCACATGCTCATTTGAATCATGAATCTGTCGAATCGGAAAGTCTATCAGCTAACCCGTCCACCAGGAATATCCTTATTATGCGTAACGAGCATGGCACTAAGGGCCAAAACATAAATACACGATACGACGTCGCAACGTGCCACGATGCACCGCACGACGTCACACCATGAAAACTGTCCTGCCGGCGCCCTGCAACAAACAATTGAAACAATGTTTATTCTTAAACTTTTACATGTGTTTTTGTTTCTGAAAACGGACTCCTAAAACGTTCCATTAGAGAAATATTAGACTCTCCATTTACTCCTTGGGATCGAGAAAAGAGGGCTAGAGTAAATTTAACTCTTTAAGAGAAGTAATCACTTTTGTACAGTAAGTGTAGGGCCTAAAGCTCCAAAAGAGCGAATACAATCGCCTCTTTATATCTGAAAGCGGTTGATTGGCGATAGTAAACTGCTAAAGCTATTGCACCGAGACGCCATTACAGATGTTGATAAATGCAATATTCGTATGAATATTTTAATATTTTTCGCATAATAAATGCTTTGAAATTACACAACACACATAAATATTTCTCATTTAATACCTAATAAAACTCTCACGAAGAGCAAAATTTTTTTTTATTAATAATAACAACGCGACCTGCATATGAAAAGCACATTATTTATATTATTAACTGCATATTTTGGGGGCCCTTGAAAAATTTACCTCAAACATGTACCTATATTCACAGTAATCTGTAGTTCGCACTGATTTTTGGCTCATATAAACGAAAATCATTACTCACCTCGTAACTGGTATTCCACTTCTGTTAAAATTTAGTTTCGATCACTTGTTGTGTTGTGGCGCTTTCTTCAAATTAAATTCGAATTGTAAATATCTGCTATACAATCGAAATGCAGTCTAAGTCTGCATGCAGAGGTTAGAGAAGAACGAAATACGGTCCCAAGCTGTACAAAAGGGGCACTAGCGCATGCATAACTTACACGCATAGGAGTACCCGAGCGCTTTTGAAGAACCTTTGTATCACCTTTTGGCGAATACAAGCGCTTATATAGGACCTTTGTATCGCCATAACAGGTTTATAGAGCCACTGTAGAGCGATTGTGGCACTGAAGGTTGCATAATTTTGGGCCCTTTTTGGCGCTATAGGGGTGTTATATTCCCCTCTAACCCTACTGTAGTGCTTAATTGTACAGGCTAAGCCGTTACCCAGAACAGTTATACGGCTATTGTACGGCTATTTTGGCAGCTTGTGTGCTAGTTGGGATGACATGGCGATACTGAACCCTCGGTGCGCGAGTTCAACTCGCACTTGGCCGGTTTTTTTATAATTGGTTTCCCTTATAATAGGTGCCTGCCTACATAGTTAAGCGGGCAATTTGCATCTATGGTTAATATAGCAGGTAAATCATAAATCACCTTGCAAAAACTTATTGTTCTTTTATTATGAAGTTAGATTACAAGGTCTTGGCCGTACCTACGGTTAATAGAAGATAATAATTATACAATGTATACATAGGTACCTATTATGTATGTTAAATATACTATAGGCAGGTAGGTACATCATTTTTAACCGACGTTCTCATCTAATATTACGTCAAAATCTTTCTGGGTTAATTTTTTCTCGACCCCTAAAGCTTATCCGATTTTGCAATTATTTATTACTTGTGTTGTAAATAAGGACTGTCGAATCTACGTAGGTGTGTTTTTAAATCCAAAGTAATTATTCTTTAAAGCTTAAGACACAGAAAAAAAAATAAAACTGATTGAACTTCAAGACGTCAACTAAAAAAAAATTAAATCTACATCTAAAGTATATTTAATCTAAAAAAAAGTATTACAAGGAAAAATAATTATAAAAATCGGTCAAGGTTTAGGAGTTGGGAAAACATAAATTCCGTAAGACGATTTTGTATGGAGTAAAAAATAAACTGCCTTCGTCTTAATACACTAACCACCAAGTTAGCATAGACGATTCCATAAGTCGCGGTTCTAAAGCCAGGTGTGCGCATTATCCCCCGGCTCGTATACAACACAATGACCCTGCACTGCACGAGCGCCGCTCTTCAGTGGTTCCCAACCTGGCGGCAATTACCCTTCAGGGCAATGCTGTTTTTATTGATGGTTAAAATAAGTAAATGTAAATGAAGGTAACAACAATGCAAGTACGGCATGTACGTTATCTCCCCCCCCCCCCCCCCAGCCTCCTTGTCCTTTCCCTTCCCCCGTTAAATGTATAAATTTAGTTAATTATTAATATTTACTTTAAATATAGTTTTCATTTAAATTTAATATTTACCCATTTGCATGTAGGTAGGTACCATTAATGGTAAGTACTTCTTTTCTTATTACATTAATTACATTTTCACCAAATGCAATTTTAAAATACGTGTTCGCCCCGATTTTTTATAAACTAATATTAAGGAAAATCTTTACTAACTATACAGGTCTTTCAATAGATACGCTAAGGAGTGTATGTATATCAGGTACTGATCACGTTCCCATACCAATTTTTTTTTACTATATAAAAAACATACTTATTAAGGTGAAATACGCGCACTTCACGTATTAAATTTGAGGAGTGAGTAGGTTTTATATATCGTAAAAAAATGGTATGGGAACGTGATCAGTATCTGATACACATACACCCCTTAGCGTATCGTTACCTACTAATGAAAAATCATATATAGTTAGTTTATCATTACTAACTAAAGATGTTCAGTTTTCCTATAATATATTATGTTGATTATTTAAATCTTAATGTTTAATATATCACACATTCATTCAACTTTTGAGGTAATTTGAATGTACAGTTTTCGCGATTGCCGCTCGTACGTGCTCGTATCAAAGTGAGGTTGTTTACGCATATTATTTCGTTACCTCCCGGAAGTATATAAACATTCCAAGTTTCAAGAAGATAACTCGAACCGTTTAGGAGCTATAAAGGCTAATGACATACATACGGACGGACAGACACCTCGTCGATTTTATAAGGGTGCGTGCCGGCAACGCTGGCTACGGAAAAGGGCTAAAGGCCTCAAAAAGTTTGAGAGCCACTGTCGTAAGCAGGTAAACACTATAAACACAGTAGTTTAGTATTACTATAGCAATTTCATGTGACGGCGATGCGAGACGCAAGCAGCGGTGACATTATCCGGCGTCCAGTAAATTACAACTTTATCGTGAATATCTAGGGTAAATACGTTTTGCAATGAAGATTTGATCAAGTAGAAAATAGTACACCGGACGATGTGTGCTAAAAACGTATTAATAATAGCCTAAAGCCTACGCCGTCTGTCTGTCTATGTGTCTGTCTTTCCTACTCCTGTATCTTTGGAACCGTAATATGTAGCTAGCTAGTTGAAATTTTCATGAATATGTGTTATTGTGGCTGTTAGAACAACAAATAAGAGGAAAGGAAAAAAAGGGTCCCCATACAAGAAACTTGTTTTTCAAATTTTTTTTTTATTTGTGGTGAGGAAACCTCTTGTCCGACTCCCGCACTTGTTTTAAAATATTCATCCGTCCCAGCACTATATCAGTGCCCACAGCACAAATGTATGCTGTGGAAATACCATCAGATATGATTTTAAAAGCAACCCTTCTGATTTATTGTTTTAATAAACACATTTTGGAACAACTGAGGGAATCATAACGGTTCTATTACATAAGTAATGAACCAAAAACGCACAACTTCAGGTAAAACTGTGTTCTTCCTGCGTTACGAAGGAGGTGAAATTACAGCCAAAGTTTCTAAAATACCCACTTTACCACTTAGTTTCAAGTTTTCACTTCGAGAACTAACAAATACTCGTAAGTTACATAACTGTTTGATTTCTCGAGGTATATGTAATTCGATCTACGGTATAATTTAAATATGTTGATCAAATGTTTAGTACTAAGTATATAATGTAAATTTTATTTTAAATTATGTTGTTACCTTTTAAATAAAATAATTCATGCTTGATTTAAAAAAAAAATCAAGGAAAAAAAATGTTTTAGGATAAGTAAATCGGTCCACTCATATCTCTACTGATAATTTGTGCACAATTTCAATTTGCATGCTTATAACATTTTTATATTATTTAGGTTTCTTTTTCGGCAGTTTTTACTGTCTCGCAATATTTTTTTTTATTTTTTTTTTTATGGAAACTGACACGGTTCGCTACATCACCTACAACATCCGTGATGTCAGCCCATAACACCGGATGAACTTTGTGCCACGTCAGTGCTTCCCTTCGGTCGTGCCGGCTACACTGAACTGGACGGAAAACACAAACTATTTACATTGCCATTTCGACCGTTTCATTCAGTGCGATGGTACCAACCCGGGCGGGTTAAACCCTACCACCTAGTAATATAAGAAACAGTCTAATAATCTAAAATGATAATTAATTTACACGGACTCTCGCTGGGTGGGACATTTGTTTTTCTTATTATTGATTTGCTGCCTTTATCAGGCTTTTAATACCAATTACCAAAGATAATGAGGTTAATATATAGAATATCAAATTGTTTATGTCGTGACGTAAACTTTACAACTGGATTTAATTTTCAATTGATAATAATTTAGCCTTGTTAGACACCACCAGTGAGACACCAGTTCATAATAAAACTTGAGGAAATTCATAAATTCGCCTCGAATATAATATCCATATTTGTTTATGCGAATTTCCATATTGTAATGTAAATGAACCAGCAGCGCCATCTAGGGAGCGCCTGTGTTCATTAATAATAATCTGTTCGCTTGTTGGCTATTTACATCTGCAAATAAATCATAATTCCGGCCTGTGGTCTAGCGAAAGGAAAGGACACCTATCAATGCAATCAGGAAAACTATCAAGCAGCGAGCAAGGCACGAAGACCCACCTGCTGCATGACTCGGTGGAGGGACCGTGCAAAGGTGATTAAGAGGTGGCTATCCTGTCGCCCTTTATCACGACACCTTGTCCCTATGCCTTAGTCGCCTTTTACGACATGTACGGGGAGAGATGCAGTGGATATATTATTTTTAAGTACCGGCCTCGAGGGGTTCTACCTATAATACTATACTATAATTTGTAAAATATATAAAATATATACTAAAATATCTAACCGTGTGGGGCCGGTACTTAAAAAGAATAGCCCCACTGCATCTCTCCCCATGGATGTCGTAAAAGGCAACTAAGGGATAAGGACAAGATGCCGTGCTAAAGGGCGACAGGTTCGCCACCTCTCACCTTGGCATGGCAATTCCACCGAGTCATGCAGCAGGTGGGTCTTCGTGCCTTACTTGCTGCTTGATCGATTGTATGTTGTTCGAATATTTTGCGAAACGTGGTGGTCGGTGTTGTGCTGTAATTTAGCAGAGTTCTTGCAGCACAGCACCGATTACTCTGCTAACCCCGATTGTCGGGATTCAGCGTGTGTGATAGTTATGTATGTATGTATAATATCTAACTAACAGGAATAGTTCCGAACCCATCGCTGAAGCTGCGGACAAGAGTTTGTAAATTATAAGTGTCGTAGCCGGTATTGGTGACTTGGTGTCTACTAAATACATCGAAGCCAAAGCAGTTAACGTCAGCGGGTAAGTAACCTATAGAAGTGTTCGCGCAGGTGTTCCGCACCGTGATTGGTTAATAAATTACCTGCGCGAGCGCAGCTACCAATGTCAGTATAGTCTTCACCATCTAAGTCCAGCGAAAAGCCATAAAACCATTTAACCCATTGTTACCGCCAAGATTAACCATGCTATATATTTTGTCCTTAAGTTTACTCAGTAAAATTCAGTTTAGCATAATATCACATTCAAATCAATACCGACTATGCTTTACAATCTTTCAAAAAGTGAAGATACACTTTGTGAAACCTTATTCCTCACGTCGCGCAATCTTTCTTTCACTGCTCAGTCCTTCAGAGAAATGTCGTGAGGATGTGTATGTTACAGCCATTCCGAGATACACCAGAACCTAGTGAAAAATACATGTCAATCAGTTCTGCCGTTTTCGAGTTAACGCGTTACAGACGTATTTTTTTAAACATAGTAGAGATTTTCGGGTGAAGCAATTATATTTCATTACTACCACAGTCCATCCCTCCCTCGTGCATTCTGTGTGCTTTAATTATTTTAAAATATTTTTTTTTATGGCAACTCACACTTTTGGCTAAATTACCTACAATATCCTAACCAATTAATATAATAACCTAATTAATAAATTAACCTGTTAAAAGAAGATAGGAAAAGTGTCGATTTCAAATCCAAATCGACCCATCCATTTGACATACAGACACACAGACTCACAGACAGACGGAAGCGTCAACCTTATAACATCCCTTCTTTTGGGTCGGGGGTTAAAAAGATTAAACATTGACTCGACCTAGCCGCGGGCACAGCTAAGTCACCTAGGGTTGCAACCTTTATTTTTTTTTGTTGACTAAAATAAGGTAAAATGTCTGAGAAAGTGGAAAATAAAAAGTATTTAAAAAGGAAAGAAAGTATTTATCAAATTTTCGATTTTACTACCTTTTAATATATATTTCGTATGCGTTTTTAAATAATTAACTTAAACGCGTAATTACATAAGCGCGTGCGTTCAGTTCTTTTTTTTTGTATAAATAATAAACTGATAGGAAATTGCGTATGTTTGAGCGTTTCCTTCCGAAAACTGAAAATATAATATTTTCGGATACTTTATGGTTAAGCAAAAGTATAAAGTAGATCGACCAAAAATTAAGTGCGATAATTTATTATAAAGTATAGTTGGCAACCCTAGGTCCCTCATAAATAAAATCATGCTACGTCTAGAAATCTCATAAATAATGCTTATTCTTCCAACAAGTTACTTGCAGGCTTCTAGGTTGCTAGGTATTAGCACGTATTAGATATCTGTATAAAAGCCAAGGTTACAACTGATCAGTTACGTGTATGAACCTACATTACGTGTAATAAACTCATATAGTCATAGAAATACACGCTTAGAATGGCCATCAACCTGTCGAAGAGATGAATGAAAAATAAAACGAACATTATACAATTACAGAGGTCAAGTTGAACTCGCGTGAAGAGGGTTCCGTACCATTCCGTTTTCCGAGAGAACTTTAAAACTTAGGATTTTCATTTAAGTTTTCCTGTAAACTATAAGAGTAGTATTTAGTACATATTATGTGGCAATGAATGGATAGGTAAAATAAACACGATAATATGTAACCTGTAAATAGTATATAATCTGGTAACTAATTGCAATATGTGAAATATATTTATTCTCATGCAAGCGAATGTAACAGCGTCCTTATGAGAAATAAAGTTCTTTAAATTGACAAGTGCACAAAGACATATATCCCCTTACGTTGAAAAAAAAACCTTGTGGAGTTTCTTGCCGGCTCTTCTTTGTGCGTGTAATCGAATCGGATTGAAAAAAAACTAAACAGGACAAATTCAAGCGTAGTGTACTACCATACGAATGATGAATAAAGAATAAAGAATAACACTTGTTCACTTACGTGTCTACGGTCTGGTACAAATTGAGTGCATGCCGACCAAATGTTGGCAAGGTAAAATTTACGCCATGTATGACAATACCGTTTCTGGATATGTATTGACATATATGTAACGTAACTATTGTTTATTGTATATGTTATGTTCATCCATATGCGCTACATTGCACTCAGATTTGTCATGTTTTTACATTCCGCCAGGTCGATTATCTATCACAGCGAAGAAGGACTTGCAAGAAATTTCGCTTAAAATTTTTTCAACGTCCACTTTATCTGTTTACAAAATATTTGCCACTTCCTGCACGTGTATATTGTATAATATGTTATCATTATTCTCTCTTATTTCCTTTATTAATCATTCACAAACCACACACTGCACACATTCATGACAGATACAAGGATAATGTTGCATTAGCGGTTCACGACTACATCATACAATAACAATACTGGAGAAAAATCGTCAAAACAAACGTTGGCATTATAATTGTCGTCCGGATCTAAACTACCACACTGAATGGAGGTCCGTCGAAATGGCTATTAAAAATGGTTTGCCTTTTCGTAGTTCAGTGTAGCCGGCACGACCGAAGGGAAGCACACTGGCACGATACCCAGTTTTTTTTTTTTTTTATTGATAGCGCAACATGTGGCATCGTTTCACCTACAAGTAGGTGTCTAACGATGCCCATGGACATTCTGTGATGCACGGGGATTGCGAATGCCATGCCGGCCTGACAGGAGCCTTTTCACGCCCCTTTTGAAGAACCCCAGGTTGTACTTGGGAGGAAATAGATGGGCAGGGAGTGCGTTCCACATTTTCCCGGTTCTGTGAATAAAAGATCTACAGAATCGGTTGGTGCGCATCCGTGGTAGGTCGATTGAGTAGGGGTGCATCCCCTGCCCAGTACGCGTGGTGCGGAGGTGGAATGGGGACGGCGGAATCGCGTTAAACAGCTCCTCCGAACACTCCCCATGAAATAGACGATAGAACACACTTAGGGAGCCGACGTCCCTACGGAGTTGCAGTGGTTCTAAGTCGCGGGACACCGCAGGGTCACCCACCAGTCGCACGGCACGACGCTGGATTGAGTCTAGCGGCGCAAGCTGGTATTTAGCTGAGCCGTCCCACAAGTGCGAGCAGTACTCCAAGCAGGACCTAACCTGTGTTTTATACAGCGTCAGTTTTTGGCCCGACGTGAAGTACCGCCGCACCTTGTTTAGTACGCCCAGCTTTTTTGAGGCCAGCTTGGCCTTGCCCTCAATGTGGCGCCGGAAGTTCAAGTCGTGCGACAGTTCGACACCGAGGACCCCGAGGTGGTCGCTTAATTTTAGCGACGTGTTTTGGAAGGAAGGAGCTGGCGTGAACGCCGTTCTCTTCGCACTGAACGCACACACTTGTGTCTTCGATGCGTTGAACACGACCAAGTTGCTCCGGCCCCATTCGGCAATAGACTGGAGTGTTTGCTCGAGTTCAGACACAAGTGCTAGCCTCTTCTCGTCCACAACTTTCCGTCCGGCTGAAGGGTGACTGGTGTAGGATCCGTGTGCCGTACTGTCGTCTGCATAACAATGTATGTTGCCGAGTGGCAGCATATCATTGATATGCAGAAGAAACAGCGTGGGAGACAACACAGAACCCTGTGGTACACCGGCATTCACTGACATGGCGTCCGACGAGCAGCCGTCCACGAGGACCTGAATGCTACGCCCATGTAGGAAGTCGGTGACCCAGTCACAAAGGCCAGAGGGGATTCCGTACGCCGGCAGCTTGCCCAGAAGTGCTTTGTGCCAGACCCGGTCAAATGCCTTGGCTAGAAAAAATTGGCCAGTTTAGAAAAAATAACTTATAATGGCAGATGTCACGAGTGTAGCCAAGTATGTCAGATTTCAGCGCAATTCCAGAATCAATATACTTAGTTGTGTACGTGCGTATAGGTATTTATCTCTTGTAGTGTGTTTATACCTAGTGTTTTTGTGCATACAGGCATTTGTGTGTGTGTGTGTGTGTGCACATTGCACAAATTGTTTATTCTATTGCGCAATATCTGAAGAGCACATAATAGGCCTTGCACTTGCAACGACTGTGATAGATAATAACGTTAGCAGAAAACAGGTCACAGTTCATGAGTCAGTGAATTATTTAATTAAAAATAATATGTATTTTTAAATACACGCATTCATACATAACCTAACCTCACGCCTGTTTCCCAGCGGGGTTGGCATAGACAACGGATCTCCACGTATCACGATTCTGTCACACCTCTGCCGCGTCTTCCACAGTCCACTCATAATGTTATTCATACATGCTTGTCGGTTATATATAATAAAATCGTAAATGCAAAAAAGTCTCTACGTTGAATATATTCGAAAAAGAAAAACAACCAGGGCGACTTAAAATGAGAAACTGAACATGTTAGAACAGTTTTTAATTTTAATAATTTTTTTTTTTTTATATGAAATACTGTACATATTCGTAGGTAGATGTTGTACATCGGTTGTTCCTTACCTTCAAAATATCTGAACAATTCGAAAAAAAAATCAGATTTGGTAATAAATATTTAAAATTCCTACGCGGAACGCGTGCCGCGCGCGACACGTGCTCTGTTTTAAATTTAAAGTAAATAAATAGGGCGATAAAGAATTTTAAAATTGTAATAAAAACTCGCTCACTGCTCGTGTTCACCTAGCATGGAAATTAATAACCAGAAAAGGTATTGACATACATTTTATTTTATTATCAAACTGCATGCCGGCCAACGGCATGCACTCCATTTGAACCATACAAATTGGCTGAGAAAACAAATGTGACATTATATAGAGATATATTTGTAATTTCGTCTTCACGCATATTTCTATCTTCTTATTATTTTCAACGCTTCGACAAGTCGATGCCCCTTCTAAGTATACCGTTCCGTGGCACTACAGGCTACATACACCCCTTAGTTCCGTGTTTGGGTAAATATTTAAGTCTTTGCAGACCACCTTGGAATAGAGGGGTAGGTAGAACTTTGATGTTGCAATTGTTTACGTTGAGAGTAAAAAAGATGTAAGTAGGAATTTAGGGCGCTGACAAAGCTGGCCACGTTTGGTGTTGATTTTGGGTGGACTGGTAAACTTACTATCCTCAATTTATTATTGAAAGTTTAAAATAAAATGTTTTTCTGAATCTATATTTCTTCTATAAGTACATTATTATTATTTTTTTTTTTTTTTTTTTTTTTTATGGTAACTTGACACGGTTGGCTACATCACCTACAACATCCGTGATGTCAGCCCATAACACCGGGTGAACTAGGTGCCATGTCAGTGCTTCCCTTCATTTCGCGCCGGCTACACTGAACTGGACGGAAAACACGAACTATTTACATAGCCGTTTCGACCGACGTTTCGCTCAGTGCGGTGGTACCAACCCGGCCGGGATAAACCCTACCACCTAGTAAGGTAAGAAGGGAAGGGACCTACAGTTTAACGTGGAATCCGAACCACGGTCAGCCTCCAACAGTCGGGCGGTCATCCATCCAATAACTGACCGCACCATTAAGCTGCCGAGGCTGACGATCCCTTAGTCGACTTTTACGACATGCGACGGGGAGAGATGCAGTGGGGCTATTCTTTTTAAGTACCGACCCCACACGGTACAAGATTTCATGCACCTGTAACATTTTTGTCATTGCGGTGTTTTTATTATTCGGGTATTTATCTTAGATTATTGATTGGTCTCCGCGTGCGCTCACGGAGACCAATAAAAATCTAAGTAATATATCTAAGTAATAATAACACCTTGTCTGATTGTATTAATAATTTGTTTCGTTTAATTCGATATGTCAAAAATATATGTTAAAAACTTTTTTTTTTTAAGAAGTAAAAAAAGAATGCATTTACCATGTATTTGTATGACAAGGTTTGATTCTACATAAAGGTACAAACCTTGAAAGATGTTCTATAAACGGTATAAATGCCATTTCTTGAGTGCCTGTGTGATATTAGCAATTTAAAACAGCGCCTAGACCACATCACATTGCCATTCTAGCTCGATTCTAGACTTCTAGGCTATAGTCCGTGGCGTGTATGTAGCTGTCGTACGTACTGGAAACTATAGTTCGTAAAATATAGCTTCATCTCTGTGACAGATGTCAACGAAAACACGCGCATGAAGAACCGCATTTTTTTTACTGTAAAATGCATGCAAGACAATGCCATACTTTATTGGTGGTAGCACACGAGTAGGAGTCGTGATGTTCGATCTTGAAAAAAACAAAAGAAAGATGGCGGACGGCGGAGTTTGTCGCGTCGTCGTTGTAATTAGAAAAATATATTTTTGTGGTTCTCGCGGTGCGAGAACTTATACAACAGACGTTAAAAGCTACGACAGAATTGGCTGTATACTCTAATGAGTTTTGCCTGTTTCGGGAGGAGACGAATTAATCTAAAAAAAAAATACCTGCAATAAATGGAATCATTTTAGATCGATCTTGATGATGATGATCGATGTTGCAAATACAGGATGTTCGACCGAAAATATTTTTTAAAGGTAAGTGGGGTCATACCTTTTGTCAGGTGTCACGTAGTATCGAGATACGATTTTTTTCTTTATTTCTGAAAATTACCAAAAGCCCAGCCAAACCCTTGTAACTTTTTTGTTTAGGATTTTATCAGGACGAAATACAATTTATTGGGTTTTACGGTGCATCCTTGTTCTAAAATAAATAATATCATTTGATGAAGTTAATACCACGAAAAGGACTTATCGCTGGTGATCTGGCAGAAAGTCCTATCTAAATTTTTGCCAAATTCAGATTTTGGTGGTAATATGTCCTATATAATTATTTCCACAATGTCAGGACAAAATCCAGGCGACTTTATTCTAAAATAAACTAAAATAAAATAAAATTGTACGTGTTTTTTTTTTACATTGTATGCCCCTAAGTTCTGAACAAAACAGTTTCACGTCTCTTGAAAAATTTACATTTTTGAGATAGGACTTTCTGCCAGATCACCAACGTTATGCCCTCCCAAAGTCCCGGGGACCAGTAAAAATATGACAGAATCTAAATTTCTTAATTTATTAAATAAAACTGACAGCAATTGAGAGCTTCGAGTATTCTTTTAAAAAGTATGTATGCTAGTTTATGCCCAGGTACGAGCGTTTGACTGAGGTGACCCGACTCTTCCACTAACATTCGCTCCATAAATTTACTTCGTTATTAGTCTCCTATCATCCATTAACACGACCGAACCGACTAATCTACATCACCTACTCTACATCACCTACTCTACAACATCAGTGATGTCAGCCCATAATGACAATCTTCTTTCAGGGCACAATGCTAATACATACATACATAACGTCACGCCTATTTCCCGGTGGGGTAGGCAGAGACAACGGATCTCCATGTGCCTCGATCCTAACCTAACACACCTCTGCCGCCTCTTCCACTCTCATACATAACGTTCTTCATGCATGCTCGTCCGTCGGTTACGAGTTACAAGTACGCATTTGCCCCTTCTATCATGCTAATATTCCAGTAATAATTATATAATACTCGTATAATATAACTTTACATAAAACATAATCAAACATACATTTTATGTAATGTCGAATATCATTGTACCAGGTAATCATAAGAGTACTAGAGGACTAGAGGTATTATCAATCATTCAATACTGGCGGCGCGGCGCGGGGCGCGGCGGCGTTCTCTGTGACCGCGGCGGGCGCTAGGCCGACTCGACAATCTCGGCCGTCACTTGCTCGACAGAACGCGTGACCGGGCTCTTCAGCACACGAGCACGACTACCGCTTCATGGTCTCTTGGTAGGGTTGTCAAGAATTAAGAGAGTATTTCTGTAATTTGCGAAGGGGCGTCATCAGAAAAGAGGACAAGGTATTTTAACATGGAAAATGTTTTTTCGATCAGTATAGCCCCCCATTTTCGCTGAGAGTGTCGGTGTAACTATCAGATCAACCGCATAAACCACGCGATTCCAAGCTACAAAAATAGTTATTTTAATTTATTTTATCCGGTTTACGGGTTTTCAGGGGTTTATGCAGCAAGCTGGGGTGAGAACGAAAATGTTTGAATCTCTTTCAGAAGCTGTAATTTTTTCAATTATTTTGCAATTTACTGTTTTACTACATGGTTATTGCAAGGAAACTTATTAAGAAAAAATTAATGAATTATGAAATTATTAACAATGAAATTTTAATGTGTTTCGTTTGGTGTCATTTTTCACAAGAATGGTACATTATGAAAAATATATAATACGCCATTTAATTATCCATTTCACAAACTATCTCTAACGGTTGTCGTATCTTTGGCTGACGTGTCCAGCCCACTGCCACTTGAGCTTAGCCACCCGGTGTCCAATATCGACTACTTGGTGCGTCGTCGCTCAGCGTGTATCTCTGTGCCTACGTGCAAAAAGTCACGTTAGATATTTTTCACGGACACTGCTATCTAGGTACTAACCGTGCCGTGCACATTATGACGTCCACACGCGAGATGGTACGCTTGAGTGAATAATTGCATGACCACTTCCTCAGTGCATGCGGAGCGACTTACTCCAAGCTGCTGCCGCAAACACTGGGAGTAGGCCTAGGAGCCGAGTCGGAATACATCCTTCTTCTTCTGATCTCTATTATTGTAAAATAATACGTATGTCCGTCTGTCTGTCTGTAACGCCGGCAGTTCCGCTCTCGGCAGTTTTTTTATTTTTTTTTATTTCTTGTTAGGGTTTTTAACAATAATTTGTTAATATCAGCCCCATAGTACTCATCTTCTCCATCCCTTAGGACTCAGAGTCCCTCCCTACCTACGGTTATAGAACGCTCCACGAACTCCAACACAATGAGCGAACGTTTCTGAACTATGCTTATGTGTTAGCATATATTACATACGAGTATAAATCTGAAATCCTTCCTTCGTATGTCATTTCATTTTCATATACAGGGTGTCCCCGAACTGGTGTGGTTCCTTTAAGGAGGTTATTCTGCGCCTTGTAACAAAAGCACCGGTGAATTTTTTTTTTTAAATATTATGTGCTATCATTAAAATTTTAGGATTTCCTAACAAACTAAATGCGTACTAATATGTGTTGTATTGTATTTATTTATCGTAATGTAAAATTTCACACACAGATAAATAAAAAAAAAAAAAATGATGTTTAGGTACATGTTGGTCATTTACATTACTCGTCAAAATCGTCAATGGCGATCGGTCACACACAAATATTGTCAAACAAAAATAGTCAAATATACAATCAACTGTACAATCGATTATAGAATGTGTGGGCGCCTTTAGCGGCGCGGCGGGGCGCGGGCGGTACGCGGGCGGGGCAGCCGGTGGCGGCGGGGCGTGGGCGGCGGTACGCGGGCGGGGCGGGCTACCTCTTTGCGTTCACTCACGTCGCGTCCGTCCATATTCCCGCTGCCCGCTGCCCCGCGCGCGCCCAAATAGAGCACTACAACATTACACTTCATTAATAATTTTAAAAAATTTTATCTCCGCAACGGGCGTACCTAGAACCCTACTTCTTTTACTAATTATGTTTGTTACAAAGCGTAGAATAGCCTCCTTAAAGGAACTACACAAGTCCGGGGACACCCTGTATATCTAAGCGATAGGTAGCTAGGTTGATTTATGTGGCAGAGTCTTATTTTTTTAGCACTACACATCAAGGCTTTCGTACCCTGGTCAGCCGCTTGGAGAAAATATTATGATGATATATTATGTACATCGCCTAAAGTCATCCCGAGAAATGCCTTCCATTAGTAAATTGCACGATGCACTGCACGTAAATCGGTTCGGTCGTTTTTAGGGTTCCGTATCCATGCGGAAGCCTGTTACTAAGCCTACGCCGCGCCGCCGTCTGTCAGTCCGAGTGTGCTGTATATTTTCGTCTACTGTTTTTTTTTATGGAAACTGACACGGTTGGCTACGTCAACTACAACATCCGTGATATCAGCCCATAACACCGGGTGAACTAGGTGCCACGTCAGTGCTTCCCTTCGATCGTGCCGGCTACACTGAACTGGACGTAAAACACAAACTATTTACATAGCCGTTTCGACCGACGTTTCATTCAGTGCAGTGCTACCAACCAGCTGTCCGTTCGAGTGCTGTAGTAAAAAATTAAGGGGGGTCCCATGCAAGAAATGTGATAAGTATATCGATTAGTCACGCTGCTGAATAATAGATGGCGCCACAAGTATTTATATTTGGCATTTTAGAAAGGCAAACAAGATAGACGCGATATGGTTTTTGACAGGTATATATACTTACCTGTCAAAAATATATAGCGGATCTACGGAACCCTCCGTGCGCGACTAAAGATCACTTGACCGATTTTTAGTTCACCTTTACACTGACAGACATACAGATTTTGTATTCTATAATAGTAGAGTATATCTATCTCATCGCTTATTGTGGTCGAAGCGCTCGCGTAAACTTCCCATAAGATACGTTCAAATGTTATAAGTCGGTACAAAAATGTAGGTCAAGACTTTGTAAGTATATTAATCCTATGAATCACACACATCGTTATAATTAAGGGCGTAGTGTTGGAATTAATTTCCTTACGTAAAATCAGGAACCATATTAGTATTACATCAATGTTTGTCCGTTCGTCTGTCTCTCAGGTCTTCTAGTTGGTAAAATGTCAATGCTTATATTGTAGTATTTAAGATAGGTATAATTAAGAGCAAAGCGAAAAAAGCTCATTACAAAATCAGAAAAATATATACTAATAGGGTTTTTTTTATCCTACTATGGTGAAACCAAAAAAAACCGCCCAATTGCGATTCCGACTCGCGCACAGAGTTTTACGTACGAACACTTAATTGGTCGGTTTTTATTTTTTATTTATTGTTTTACTTTTGAGTTTCAAGTTTGACGTTTGTATGTATAACCGTTTTTACGATATATAAAAAATAATACAACCTTGAAAAAACACGTTTCTTGTAAAGGGACCCCCCTAATTTTTTTACTTGTTGTTTTTTTTTTATTATTTCTTAATAATAATAACCGCCATAGGGCTTGCCTCCCGCCGCCGGCGGATATTAACGTTTTTATTTTGATTTTGTGTATTTTGATTACTTTTTGTAAAAGGTATGTAAAATTAATATAAAAGTCTAAAAACGTGAATAAAGAAACATAAAATACCGGCATAATAACACATATTCTGTGAAAATTTCAACCGGCTACCTATTAAGATTCAAAAGATACAGCCCTTTAAAGGTAGCATACACATATTACCAAAATGCATGATCTTCTTTAAAGTTTGTGTGTCGTCGACTTTGTATGTAACTATTGAACTGGATGCCCTATTTCAAGGCGGTTTTATACGTTTCTGAAGATGTTCTCAGCTATCCGGTGCACTAGCCCTTGAGAGAGCGGTGAGCAAAATGTTTCTAAAGCAATCACCTTGTGTTGTTGATTCAAATACAAGCGTGCATGCGCTATTTCTCCTGCATAGCGTAGCTTAGACATCGTGATCTTCTTTGAAGTCTGTGTGCACTTTGCAAATTCTTGAGCTGGTCGTCCTATTTCAAGGCGGTATTATACGTTTCTGAAAATGTTCTCAGCTATCCGGTGCACTAGCCCTTGAGAGAGCGGTGAGCAAAATGTATCTAAAGCAATCACCTTGTGTTGCTGATTCAAATACACCTACCATACAAGCGTGCATGCCCTAATTCTCCTGCATAGTGTAGCTTAGGCATCGTGATCCTCTTTGAAGTTTGTGTGTACTTTGTAAATTCTAGAGCTGGTCGTCCTACTTCAAGGCGGTATTATACGTTTCTGAAAATGTTCTCAGCTATCCGGTGCACTAGCCCTTGAGAGAGCGGTGAGCAAAATGTCTCTAAAGCAATCACCTTGTGTTGTTGATTCATATACACCTACCATAGAAACGTGCATGCGCTATTTCTCCTCCATAGCGTAGCTAAGACACTGTGATCTTTATGAATATAGTTATAAAGTCTACTTTCAATTGGCCTCCTCAGTCTGGTCCAGTTATAACGCCGCCGCTGTCTGCAAGTTGCGCAAGATTGTGCGCACGCGCCACTAGTTTGTAGATCAGCAGATTATTATGCTTGTGGCGCTGCGCTGTACGATATATTTATTAGCGGTTGCAGTACTTTATAGACGCTTCAGTTTCTTTGGTTGTTTTATTATCAATCCACAGTAAAAATAAATACCGCGTACGGCCCGGTAATTGAAAGGACCCACTGCATCTCTGCCCGTGCATGTCGTAAACTAAAGGGTGAGGACAAGATGCCGAGCTAAAGGACTACAGGCTAGCCACCTCAATTACGAGTATGTACATTCAGACAATATGTAAAGAAGAGAGTATTATGTGATTCTGATTATTTATAAAAAAAACATATACTAATAATAAACATTAATTTCAGACCGTAATATTTCCGTATCCTTTGATTCGGCGTTTATTTTGTTTCTGCTTGTTTCTTATTTTGTTTCTGCTTATTTTGTGCTGTTTATTTTGTTGAAATTCTAACTTCCCCCTTTTTTTCCAGTAAATTTCACTTTCATTCATTGACTTAGCTTAGCAGTAACACATTAAATTTGGCAAAAATCAAGCAAAATATTAGGTAATATTTATTATTTTATAACGGGAGCCGCTCAAAATCAGCGCGCATTCTAGCTGCGTCTGCGTTGTTATGTCATCTGATGGTGAATAAATATATTTCTTTCTTGCTAGCAGTAAATAAAAAATAAATGGAAAATAGTTCATTTCTAGTTATATCAAATAAAAAACTTAATTTTTGCGATTATTTTGTTTTTGCTCTATAGTAAAAACCGCTCGCGCACCGAGGTTTCCGCACCACAAAAAAAACATTGAAGAAAAAACACGTTTCTTGTATGGGAAACCCTTTAATTTTTTAATTTTTTTTTATTTGCTGTTATATCCGCTATAATAACACATATTCTGTGAAAATCGAGGTGAAAATTTCAACGGGTTACTTATTACGGTTCAAGAGATACAGCAAATACAAGAGGACAGACGGACGGACGGACGGACAGACAGACAGACAGACGGCGTAGGCTTAGTAATAGGCTTCCGTACGGGATACGGAAACCTAAAAACAGTAATACATACAAGCTAAAGGAAAACAACAAATTAATAAAAACCGGCCAATTACCCTCGGTGCGCGCGTGCGACTCGCACTTGGCCGTTTTTTTTTATTTAATGTCAAACTCAGTGGTTTACGAGAAACATCAAACCGGAGGTACCGATTTTTGGTACTACTGGGCATTTTCTAACGTAACCTAACCAAGCCCAACGCATCTCTACTTCAAAATTAAGTTCTTTTTATGAAACTACAGAAATCGGTTGCTGTTGTCTTGTTTCTAGCCGAGCGCTATCCTCCCAGTCAGTTGCGAGGGTGTTTTAAGGTTGGGAAACCGTTAGCACCTGTTCGCAGATGATGTGGGAGGAGGTCTGGAGTGATAAATCTGACTTTAGATTTGTTTATACGCCTCGTTCGACGAAGGTCCTTGAATTTATAGCAGACTAGCTGAGCCGGCCACTCCGCTTGATTTAAAGTGTGCTTTAAAGTCGCATGAACGAACAGCCAATCGGATTCAGGTTTTTAGCCATATTGAAAAAATCTACCTACATAATACTCCGACTATAACGGTGATGTCAAAGGTCGGTCATCGTTGGATATGAGATGTATAGAGTTTAAAATTGTATTGTTTGGTTTAAATTTATTGCACCCAAATAAAAATATGGGCAAAAGGTTACAGTTAATGCATCTAGGCATTTTCTAGTAGTGTACCTTTGGTATGAAAACTGCTAGGTGAGTGGCACTGACACTGGCAGAAAGAAATCATACATATTTCAATTTTAGGTTTCCGTATCCATACGGAAGCCTATTAATAAACCTACGCCGCCGCCTGTTTGTCTGTCTGTCCGTTCAATGGGCTCTATCTTTTGAGCCGTAAAAGGTAGCCGATTGAAATTTTCAGAGAATGTGTTATTTATTATGTATGACGGATATGCCAAAAAATATTTAAAAAAATGGGTCCCCATACAAGCATAATAATATAAGGAAGAGCGCCATCTACCGAATGATCAAACATATTAACTAAAAAAGTATGAACTGTCACCGATAGATGGCGTCACGCATAACGCCATCTATCGGTGAACATATTTAGTTATGCTGTCATCTTACTTGCTAGATACAAAGGACTCAATAATATCAATACAAAATAAGCTGAGCCGAACGCGAGATACGCGCGCGTGTGGCCGCGTTATTGCTGCCCACACTCGCTATACGCGCAAGAAGGAGCATATGGCTACGGAACCCTCTGTGTATGAAGAACGTTCTCACTTAACAGGTTTTTTATATGTTAGTGCGATGGTGTAATTACTGAGTTATAAAATAAATATGTTACAACACAACGTCGGCTAAAGATACGAACGAATAGAATCGTTAAACGCCAGACACAGCGAATCTAGTCCAACACCTGCAGTAGAACCCAAATTATACATTTCTAATAATCGTTTGCGGTTTTGCAAGCCAGTAACCTATAGGGATATAGCCAAAGAATTCAAATTAATAGAACTGATACATAGCATAATGCATGTCGTTTGTTCATTGTTGACCAGAATAAAATAAAACCTGTCTGTTACAAGACCTCGGGCGCCTGATCGCATTTTTGCAGCCCTTTCAAATTGTATCATCCTCCTAATAAATAAAGCGAAATTTCTTCGGCCCGCCGGGAAACCGACCGACCGTGTAACGTACGTCAATATATGAATATCCTTATAATAGCTCGTGAACCACTTTATCGATTTACAAACGATTTTCACTGTTACATTATGTCACTTCTCAAGATGATTTAAGCTGTGAGCAAAAAGTCACGCGAAGCGAAGCCGCCGGCAAAAGCGAGTATATACATTATTGTAATTTGGTGTTTTTCACACCATTCATGAGTTCACCTACTCGATGAATTGGTGCCTCGTCTGGCTTTGTAATTCTTTGTGTATTGCCGTTTTGATGGAGAAAGCATTGTTGTATGCAACTTTGGCGATTGATGCCGGTGATTGGTTCTGGTCATTCACTTGTGATAGGGTAAGTAACGTGATTCAGAGGCTGACGTAACTTTGCAAAATAAAATTGCTTGTCGTTTCACACTGTGAATTTAGTTCAAAATATTATTATTATTATTTATTTTTTTATTGAAACTGACACGGTTTGTTACATCACCTACAGCATCCGCGATGTCAGCCCACAACACCGGGGAACTAGGTACCATGCCAATGCTTTCCTTCATTTCATATTTGATTATTGATAAATATTTGAATTCTAGCTTGATGGTTCGATACTACGGCTCCTGATCGCCGCAGGGCCACACACATTGAACTAAATACTAGAAGAGGCAAAGCGCGATAAAACATGTTACCTCTTTGTACCATGTCACCTAATTAGAGGCGGAGATACGGAGATCCTGAGGAGACACGACGCTCCAATACTATCCACATGTTCAAAGAACGTATCCATAAACTATTTCTGATACCACATGGCAATGAGTAGGTAAAATCAATAGACTCGGAGAGTCGGAGGGGCCAAAGCACATGCTCCGACCAGCCAATATCACCTCCGAGACGGTAGGTGCATAGCCGACTATAATTTTCTCCCTCTACGGAGACAAGCCATGCTGCATCGTCATAGCCCCACTGCGACGTTGCTATCGCTTACTCGCTCTCGCTTGCCTACCGATGACAGGAGCGAGAGAGAAACATGAAATCGCTCACCCTTCATCGGGCGACCGTCGCAATCTTCGTGTTTCTCTCTCACTCCTGTCATCGGTAGGCAAGCGAGAGCGAGTAAGCGATAGCAACGTCGCAGTGGGGCTATGACGATGCAGCATGGCTTGGTCTCCGTAAAGGGAGACCAATGATAGTCGGCTATGGTAGGTGCCATACCGGATACTTCCCTGGAATGCTGGCTTTACTGGACTAGAGGAGAGCACAACCGAGGCTGCTATGCGGCCATCTTGCATCCAGTACGGTGGTAACAACCCAGTCGGCTACAATTTGAGCCTACCACCTAGTAAGGGGTAAGGGTAATTTCATTTCACCTGTCGATAAGCAAGTGACTTCATGTGCAATAATTTGTCATCACGAATATATTCGAATGGATCACATTGAAAGCCATATCATGCTATGAATGCGCAAACGCCCCTCATTCGCGTATTTGCGGACAAAAGACGACAAGATGAGCCATTGATACAACAGAAGCACCATTTGGTCGGTGACATGTACTTCGGGAGTAATGTATGAGAAAGGATCATCTAGCGCTAGCAGTACTAATAGATCAGTGGTTTCCCTTTAGTAGAGTTTATCACTCCGGATTGATACCACCGCACTGAATGAAGGTCGGTCGAAGCGGCTATGAAAATAGTTTTGTTTTCTGTCCAGTTAAGTGTAGCCGATACGACCAAAGCAGAAATCACTGACATGGCACCTAGTTCACACCAAGGTGTTAGGTGTGACGTAGCCAATAACCATCCAATCATCTCAAGTTTCATAAAAAAAATGGAAGTATTTTCACTACACGTACACGCAGACGTTCCGGCCACTCGGAGAAATTGCGGCCATCTTACATCTAGTCAGTGCGGTGGTACCAACCCGGCTACAATGTGAGCCTACCACTTACTAGGGTAACAGGCACGGGAAGGCACCTATAGTTCTACACCGGTTCCGAACGGTGAAGCAGCAGGTGATCTCGGGGCATTCTGACCCATTCCTCAGGACCCTTTTTCCGTCAGAGAAAAACTGATTGGTGCATGTCGGCCGGATTCGAACCGCGGACCGTAAGAGTCCAAGCCAATACAGCGCCGACCACCCGCCGCAACTATAATATAGGCAAGAGGTCTGAAGAGGTAGTACGTAGTTCGTCGTGGTCGACTTAACCTCGGTTTCAAGCCGAGCTACTGACAGACAGCCAATAAGATTTACCTCAACCGTCAACTTTTCGTATCAATACAACATGAACAACGTCACCGCAGGACAAAGAACCTACCGGCCTATATCCACCTAATTAGACAAAACCAGAGGCTTTTGCCTAGATTGAGTACACGACCTCCTTTCCAAAGCGACTTCAATACAACCTCTACCACCTGCGCTAGCATTGCGTTGGAGGACCAACGATTATAGGACTCAAAAGAGAATTGCTGCGATACACCTTAATGCTAAAGCGATACGGTCGAAAATGCATCGACAGGTGCATTTGGAGGCTATCGGTAGATTCGAAGCGTGATTTGTCTATCGATGCATATTCATTATTGTCTGTACATATGTACTTATACATAATTAGGTAAATACAGTGCTGCCTAATAGCTGCTTTGTTGTTTGTCAAAGTTCATTGATTGAAACCTGACAATTCAGAATAAATATAAAATATGTTTTAGGATTACGTTGCCAGCGACGCTGGCAGGAACCCTTATCACAAAGGTCAGATGTCCGTCCGTCCGTCAACTTTTATGACAACTTGCCATACTAGTGTATACATTTTTTTATACCATGAAGTGTCGAAGTAAACTAAAAATAATCGCTCAAAATTTGAAGACAAAAAATCTACTGAATATTTTTTGTTTTGCGCTAAAACTACAGTCATTCTGGTTTCATTTGGGATAGCGGTCAATTAGCAGAGTTATTTAGGCTACGAATACAAGCATTTTAATAGTTATATTTGCAAATTTGTGGTCTTAGCAACTAAAAATGTACGAGATGTCCGCATTTTCAACGTTCTTTCAATAAAATGCTTAGGTATATAATTAAAATGAATTACTCGGATTTTAATTTTTTTATTTTCCCTGGCCCACTCTCTGGATCCCGCTTCACGTAGAATTTTGGGACACTCTGTATATAAAGTAGTCAATTTAGATATTACGGTACGAAAGCTAAGCCTTCTCTGATGGACTGCGAGTTATGTTACTCGCCATGCGAGAAGAAAACGAACATCGTTGGCCCAACGAGTAGAAAACTTTTTCAGCCCGATCACGAACTTACTACAGCCGTGATGTCAACCCATAACCACTTTGGTGAACGAAATCACTTTGGTGTGCCACGTCACTCTTCCCTTTAATCATGCCAGCTACGCTGAACTGTATGGAAAATTAATGAGTGTTTAATAGTGCAATGATTCTTTCGTAACAGATCAATCAAAATGTGAAGCAAGAAAATGCTCAACTGCAGAAACCTATCAATTCTCCCACCTCGGAGAGCTAAAACCTGCTAGACCACCTCTATCACGACAGATTGCAGACTTAAATCACCGAGGTCGGAGGTCGCAGTAGCCATCAAAGAATTACTTATATGCAGGTAAATTATTAGAATTACAATCCAGACAGCTCGAATAGCTTATCCAGAAATTTATTGAACTGGAAATGGGAGAACAAGATTTATTTCCATCTTGTTTGTATTTTTGAAATAAAAATTATGTATTAGTACATAGTACTTTCCTTCTTTCTCACCTTGGTCCCATCACTGAATCGTGCAGCAGGTGGGTCTTCGTGCCTTACTAGCTGCTTGATACTATCATCCTAATACTTTGCTAAACGTGGTGGTCGGTGTTGTGCTGCAATTTACCCGAGTTCTTGCAGCACAACACCGATTGCTCTGCTTACCACAATTGTCGCGATACAGCATGTGGTACTTGTTTGATAAGAGCATCTCTATACACCAAGGGCCGAAGTGACGAACACCAGGCAACTATAGGTCAAACGAGATAGAAGAACCATAATGTGTTAACGATTAATTAAAAACTCAGTGACGAATTTAATGCATATACATACATACATACATACACACACAGCCTGTGCGTAATAATAACAATATACGAACATACTGCGCACTTCAGTCGGACACATGGCAGTCTCACAGGCAGGCAGTGTCGTGTGATTTGTGTTTACTCAAGATAAGAGGTTTTTATCTGTTGCCACTTATACGCTCTTAGTACTTTTTTTGTAGATGTTAAATTTATATACAAAAATGTAATCATTGAACGGTTGTTAATATACCACTTGTACTGTAATTTAGACAAAAGTAAACAACAATAAAATCCATTGAAAGTGGACGTGTGGACAAAAATTGTACATGAAAATATTGTGAACAGTTTCGTAGACAAAAGTACCAGGCGAACAGAACGCGAAAGGAGATTGTATCATGAAACGAGTAGTAATAAAGACGCCTCAACAGAAATCTAGGTTCACGGAATCGGAAAACTCGGGAGTAGAGTTTCTGGGTAGAGAAAGTTTTTCGATTATGTGCGGTTATGAAAGAGTATGGTGTATGTAATGAATGGCACTCCGCGCCCGTAAACGCTGAGGATAGGGTGGTGGCAATGCATTATAATATGTTGAAATTATATTACTTAATTTAATAATAAATGTTGGTGTTAATATGTAGTTTAGATTATTTTAGACATAATTTAAATTCATGAGAACTCTACAAAATTTCCTCGTTACAGAAATCTTTTCAGAAATCGAAAAAGAGGCGGATGGCTCTTCTGGTTTAACCTACGTGGTTTTAGAAACGAATAAAATTGTTAATAAAGATTTTGCTAAACCTGATTTTGTCTTCACCGGCTGGACGATATCGACTCGGGAGGCGTAGTGCATGGCAGTGTCTGAAAACCGGTCCTAGAAGCAACTTCTCAGGTACTCTCGAGTACTATTCCTATACAGAGTCACTCCTAGCTATATGTACATATGTTGGTACGTCGATTATATTCTTGGCTTAGTGGTGGAAACATTTTAATTCTCTTTTACTACTTAGAGCATATTTCACTATAGGCGGGAAAAATCGCCGACATCGGTGAAGGATTCCTAATTTTCGAGACGCTAGTTTCGCCTTGGACTCTATGAACGATCGAAACCCAACATCCCTGGACACCTCCATACCCAGGACGCCTAGACTACCATCGTTGGGGACTTCTCTGCCCTGGAAAGTGGCGTGGAGAGGAAACGGATCAGCCTTAGTAGAGAAGCTTGCGTCTTGGCTACGTAGAAGTTGACCAGGTTCTTCTTCCCCCAAAAGGATACATTTTCAAGAACGTGGTCAGTTATAAAACCAGCGCTGCGTTGCGCTTCTATGTTCCTGCAGCAAATTTCGGAGCGAGGGCTCACTAGTTCAGAAATACCAGATATTTTTAGTGAAGAAAAAAAAATTGTTTTTCAAAAATTGTATTTAAATTGAATTTCCCTACATATCTTTCCAATATCAATATCAGTATACAAATTATTAAAATATCTTCTACCAGAAAACACAAAAACTATATTTTTCTGTGGACCACGCCACAACTGACTCTTTCTTCGTTCCATAGACATATTAGTATCAGGAAAAGGCCCATTTCTTCTGCTATCGATCTATCTCTATCTTTCCAATAGGAAAACATTACTGAAAAGAGACAAATCACAAAAAAACGAACTTTTATCGACCACGACCACACACAAACGCGCGCGCGCGGGGTTCGGAAATGAAAGGAAGCAGAGCTATTTTTGCCACGCGCGTGGCTTCCGGAACGCAACAATCAGAGAGCACAACTTCTTACAATCGAGTACTAGGCTAGCATAAACAGTAGTTAATCTATTTCATATTCGGTAGGAGCACAGAATCGTGAGGCAGCTCCGATTTCTACGATAAAGGCGCTGCTATCATTACGACGCCAAAACAAACATGTCTGCTCCATTTATTGATATAATTCATAATGTGCTATCAGTTGTGGGACACAATGGGTGATTGAACGAGCTGGCTACTATTTTAGTATTTATTACTTACGTCTTATCAGTGCGCAGTTGCATTTACACTACAACAGGCGCAAGCGAGTATGGACAGCAAAAAGAGTTGGAATCAAAAATGTTTGAAGTTCGTAAACATATCCTATTACTTTAAGTGAGCTAAACTTGTATATTCAGGGTGTTAAAACGGCGAGTACATTAATTTCGTCAGCGCAATCCTCATGTTTTTCCTAGACAAAAAAGCGAACAAAGTTTTTCTCTAACGTGTCTAGTTTTCGAGATATGAATTTTTGAAATTTATGTTTTCGTCTAGGGTTCGTCTAGGGCAACAACGCGTTGTTGCCGCTCCGCACCCTCCACCTGCCGAACTCCAGTCCTCCACTCACAAAGCTAACCCCCGCCCCTCCCGCCAACACCTCCGTCCGAGGCGCTCACGTCTCACCCGCTCTTCCCTTAATTTAATGTACTCGCCGTTTTTACACCCTGTATATTTTCTTCATCCAATTTTTGGAGTTTCCGGCATCTTAGTGCCAATAGTCCGACTTGTTCCCGCCCAGGGTCCTCCCAGGAAAAAGAACAAGGTGTACAATAAGTTGTTATACGTAAGTATTTTGGAGCTCTGGTCTATTGATCTTCTGTTTGATTTAATTCTTCGAAATATCCACTCATAAATTTCGACATAATTTTTTTGCTATGTATAGCCGCCTGCTTCTGTAAAATTTCCATCTTTATATCGGCCCTCAAAATATCTATATATTTTTGTGCAGTTTATGAAATCATTCCGGTGGTACCAATAACAATAGGAATAATTTTGCACGTTGTGCTCCACAGTCTTTCCACTTCAATTTTGAGGGCATAATATTTTGATAATTTTTCTGCTTCCTTTTTCATAATGTTGTAATCTGAGGGCACGGTTACATCAATGAGATAGGTTTTATTTTTCAATGTATCTATATATATCAAATCTGGTCTATTGTTCGGTATTGCAAGGTCGCTAGTTACTGGTAGTTCCCAGATAATTTTGCTAGACTCGTTTTCAATTACATGTGGTTCATTTAGTGGACATTGCCACCAAAATTTGGTTGTTTGAAATTTATGTTTCTTTCTCAGGCACCAATACACATATTTTACGAGATTGTTGTGCCTTTTAACATACAGAGGTTGTACCAAAATTTTACAACCTGATATAATGTGCATTACGGTTTCGTCACGTTCACTGCACAAGCGACATTTACCGTCGACCTCTCGTTTGAGTACATCTCTTTCAAACTGTTTTGTGATAGATATATATATATATATATATATACAATTGGTTTCTCGGAAACGGCTCTAACGATTTCGATGAAATTTAGTATTTAGATAATGTTATTGACGTGATAACGTCACGTCTTATAAATTGATGAACACCTGCACGGCTGCACGCACGAAAAAATGTCCCGTTCCATCTGAGCCTGTGTGTGCAAGCGAGAGCGCGTAACAAGCGATAGAGAGGCACAATCGGCCCAAGCCGAAAGCGAACCAGGGAATCCGATATTCGTTTGGTCGTTTATGTGATTTCGTGGTTCAGTGGTAAGAGTGTAGGATTTGTATTTTTTGACCATGGGTTCAAATCCCTAAAATTTTTTAATTTATTTTTTATTTTTTAAGCAATGTTACGGTGTTTAAATGGTTTTAGGGTGTTTAGTTTTTTTTATAACCACCTAAGAATTATTTTCGGAAATACTAACGTAACAAAAACGACATGCGTAGTCTTACCACTTTATGACGTTATCACGTAAAACTATCGTCCGTAAACCGACTTTACAGACAAGTTTTTTTTTTAAGTTTATCTAGATAGGTGTAGTCGCCGAGCGAAGCTCGGTCGCCCAGGTACTTGCTAAGAACTACGGCCGAGAAGAGTATAGAGTAACATTTCTATGGTTTATGAATTTGTAAGTCCATTCGTCAGCGTATAAGCGTTCTCTGCTCGACATACGCCTCGCTAATTTTCCTCCAGTTCAGTTTGCGCCATGTTTCCATCCCGGCCTTCAGCGACGATACTACCACAGAGGTATGTGATACTACACCACTTCCGGCGGAAGCTGTGGTCGTCGCATGTCGTAAAAGTCGACTAAGGGATAAGGAAATTCGTCAGCCTCGGTAGCTCAGTGGTGCGGTTAGTCGACTGTTGTTAAGCAACCCTAAGTGCGGTCAGTACTTGGTGGGTGACCGCTCGACCGTTGGAGGCTGGCCGTGGTTCGGATTCCAAGTAAAACTGTAGGTCCCTTCCCTTCTTACCTTATTAGGTGGTAGGGTTTATCCCGGGCGGGTTGGTACCACCGCACTGAGCGAAACGTCGGTCGAAACGACTATGTAAATAGTTCGTGTTTTCCGTCCAGTTTAGTGTAGCCGGTGCGAAATGAAGGGAAGCACTGACACGGCACCTAGTTCACCCGGTGTTATGGGCTGACATCACGGATGTTGTAGATGATGTAGACAACCGTGTCAGTTTCCATAAAAAATAAAAATAAAAAAAGTTAGTGTTGTTCTCATATGAATGACGTTATCTTAAAATTATGGTTAGGAAACCTGTGAAACTTGTATGTAAAAATGTATTTTAATAAATTTTTGAAACGAAGCTTTTTAATGCACATTTGGGATGGGGTCCTAACTCAGACAAAGTTAAACATCACGAAAGTACGAACGGGAATTTCAACGCTCCTCATTCGTCCCAGCGGCATCTATGAGCATCGCCATCTTTTGAAGTCGAACCACTGTTGTATAAGTTGAAAGGAATTTTGCACACCTCACTTTTTTAAAATATTTATTATTGCTTCTAACTTTTCATTATTTAGTCAGGTGAACATTTTTCGTGACGAAATGGAGTCGATTGCCAAATCAATAATTATTGTTGAAATATATCATAATGGCGAATTTCCTTGGTTATAGCTCGTATTTAATTACATACTAGCCAGGATCTTATTTAAACTCATTAATGGGTATTTATTTATTATTTCAGTACTTGAGAATTAATTATTATAAATTATGCTAACGAATACTGACTACTGAACTGACGCTACCGATCGCCTGGGCAGATGATAAGACACACATACCCGTATCCTGTGTTCTATATTACCCATGAGCGCCTGGTCCTTGTGGGAATATGATATAAACTATGCGTCAACACTGTATCTGTAATCACGTTTAAAATTAAATTTATTACTCGAATTTATAATATAATTTTATAATCAACAGTAGACGTTTTGTATAAATTGCCGAGATAAATCGCCCTGTTATCACCGTACGCAGTATAGTAGAAGATATTGCATTTTGTTATTGAATTATTTGTTTGAAAATGAACTTAGTTTTCAGGGCTGGCTTGCTTATCTACATTATTGAATGTAGTAGGCGCGGTAGTAATTTATTGAAATTGACAAATTTGGGTACTGCACATACTATTATACAATAGTAATGAGTAGAAAGAAAAAATCTAAAAGATAATTAATTGCCCTAAACTTTTATGGGTTCATTAAAGCGCTCATGAGGATGGGCCATACGTTTGGCCTAGAACGTCGAGCCACATAGCTCGGTGACGACCGTGAGTAAAGCCGATTTTTTTTGTAATAATACACTAATTTATTTAATTTTTTTTTTATTCAGTACCTTTTTCATTTTCTTTTCCCTTCTCAGGACAAAGTCAAGATTATTTCAAATCAGAGCTTGGTAGTACCATAATAGAGCATACCATTATTTAAATTGGCCTAAACAAAATAATACTTACGAATGTGGTATTTTAAATCCAGTTTCAAATTACTTTAACCAAATGTTTACCTCGTAAGTTTTGCTATAAAATTACGAAGGCACTTAAGTCTTTTGAATTTGTGGAACAAGTATTGAAACATTTTTAATAAGGCTTTCGCACATTTACATATAACTATGCACGAATTTCGAATTTCGTGTTGAACATATAACTGCTTATAAGTACATTAAAAATAGCATACTTAAAAAAACATATTATACTAGCTGTGCCCGCGGCTCCGCCCGCTCTCATATTTCACTTCACTGCTAACCTCATAAGCCATTTAGCGTGATAGTAAGTAGCCTATAGTTGATGGGAAGAATCAAGCTATCCGTAGAATTTTGTTTTATTAAAATCGGTTCAGTGGTTCTCGAGTTATAAGCGGACAGACAGACAGACACTCAGACAGAAAGCAGACGTTGGATTTTATTATAGGTATACAAGCTGTGCCCGCGGCTCTCATATTTCACTTCACTGCTAACCTCATAAGCTATTTAGCGTGATAGTAAGTAGCCTATAGTTGATGGGAAGAATCAAGCTATCCGTAGAATTTTGTTTTATTAAAATCGGTTCAGTGGTTCTCGAGTTATAAGCGGACAGACAGACAGACACTCAGACAGAAAGCAGACGTTGGATTTTATTATAGGTAAGGATGTGTGTGTATGTCTGAAAAATTTATAAATACATATTATCAACCTGGCCAACGACTAAATTAGAAATGAAGACCCTACCTACATGGTGGTATTATTACGATCAATAACTTAGCAGGCAGAGGTATTAATAATAAGTAACAACTTGTGCCTATCACAATCAAGCCTATTTTGACTAAAAGTCACGTTGACTGTGAGGCGAGTGCTAAACGCGTTTCTACTCAAAATACCACATAATATAATTTAATACTGTTACTGAGCCGCAACTCCGCTCACCTAGAACTTGAGATAATCCGCGATAGAGATGGGACTGAATATCGATAATTTTGCTGCCGAAGACGATAAAATTTTCACGAAGTTAATTAACACGATTTTTTTTAATTAGTAAAATAGTGTCCCAAAACATTCACGCACAAGAATAAAATGCTTCACACTCTATTCGGTAGATGGCGCGCGCGCATACACTTTTTGGTTTCTTCTATGGGAACACCCGTGAATTTTTTACTTTTTCTTATTTTTCTATATCGGCCATAATAACACATATTCTGTGAAAATTTCAACACCTATTAGGGTTCAAGAGGTACAGCCCTCGGACAGACAGACAGACAGACAGACGGCGTAGGCTTAGTAATAGGGTCCCGTACCGGATACGGAACCCTAAAAAATGACACAACCTATTTAGGGCCGATTTCACCACCTTCGTCTGAAATATATGTGCCGGCTAACTCCTGTCATCTGTATGAGAAATGTCATTTTAACCGACAGATAACTGTCGGCGGATACTTAACCGGAGGTCGATAAATCGACCATTAGCGAGTATTAGCGCGCACTCTCGCGTTACAAAAGTGTATATAATATATTATTTTATAATTATGTACATACATACTCGTACATAACTCAAGTCTGCTTCCCTTAGGGGCAGGCAGGGACAATGGATTTCGAGGTGCCACGGTCCTTAGACATTTCTGTCGACTAGTCAATAATCCTAGTATGTATTTATATTTGTACGATTAAGATAACTTTTTAAATTGTCAAACGTGTGAATGCTCAATTAATTAGGTATGGAAATTTAATTAAAGATGTATTGTCCCGAATGACCTAATTCTTAAAATTTAACTCTTTCAATTTATCGATAAAACTTTATCGATTTACTACGTGGGGTGTTGTTAACTACACTATCACTAATGTCGATGTAGAGACGGCTACAAATCGTGGATGCATTTCAACTAGTTACTCGGAGCGAGCGATGTGGATCTGTACACGTGCTGGCTGCCTGCGAGTAATACAATACTCTACTTTATTGCGGTTTAGCGAGACGAAACGATCTTGATGTTTCCTCGACAGTGAAAATATTCGTCGTTGAAAAGAAATTCTTCGAATATCATAATTTTAAATATGTAATTTCTTGATTTCTCCATATGCATGGCCCTGCGGCACTATGGTCGCTTGAAATTTAGTTTGAAAAAAAAAAAAAAACTTTTTTCAAACTAAAAATGTTCCTTATCGATGGAGGGAGACGTACATGTTGTAAACCATGTCTTCGGTCATACGACCTATGTAGGTAGTAGCAAAATAATTGAGTGTGAGAATTGAAGATAAATAAATATAGGCACGTTGTGACTAAAAAATTATCGTCTAGGACATTTTTACACATATTTCTTTCATCTTAGTATATGAACACTCAATAAATGTTTTTATTTAGAAAGCGCGAAATACTAAAATACGTACTCATTTCATTACGAATACGAAACAAAAAGAACATTAACCACCAAACGTCGCTATCTTATCGTATCAAGGCGCCATCTTTCTTTTGCGGTTTGTTTTTTTTTAAGTACGTCTCTGCGCAAGCGCGATCAACGCGCGAGTTGCTGGTCCAAGTTTAGGTTAACCATTAAAACAAATACTTACCTAGAAGCGACGTCAACTTATCGAGGAATTTGAAGAAAAAGTTGTTCAAAGCGCAAGCAATGCAAATATGTGTAATGTGTATTTTATTTTAATTTTTTTTTATTTTATGTAATCCGGTACGGGTGGCTGAGTCGGAGGGGCCAAAGCGCATGCTCCGACCAGCCAATATCACCTCCGAGAAGGTAGGTGCCATACCGGAGACTTCCTTGGATTGCTGGCTATACTGGACTAGAGGAGAACACAACCGAGGCTGCTATGCGGCCATCTTACATCCAGTACGGCGGTACCAACCCAGTCAGCTACAATTTGAGCCTACCACCTAGTAAGGGGCAAGGGAAGGGACCTACAGTTTTACACCGGTTCCGAATGGTGAAGCAGCAGGTGTACTTAAATTTTTTCGTCAGAAAAAAATCATTGGTACACGCCGACCGGATTCGAACCGCGGACCTCTCGCATGAGAAGCCGATGCCCAAACCACTCGGCCACCCGCCGCGCACTTATTGACTCGGTCGAACCTATCCTCTGTCTGGTGCAAGTGGAGTGCACGCCCACCAAACATGGGTAAATGTATACAATGTATGACAATCCCGCTTCTAAGAGTTTATTTCTATGGAGGTTAACGCTTCAAACGCTAATGTCAAGTTCAAGCATGCGCAATTAAGAGATCACGAATGCCTGGGCGCAGTAAATGTTAGCATATTGACGGTTTTACCTGTAAAGGAGTAATAGTAACACATTTTTTTTTATGGAAACTGACACGATTGGCTACATCACCTACAACGTCCGTGATGTCAGCCCATAAAACCGCGTGAACTAGGTGCCATGACAGTGCTTCCCCCTTTGATCGTGCCGGCTACACTGGACTGGTCGGAAAACACAAACTATTTACATAGCCGTTTCGACCGACGTTTCATTCAGTGCGGTGGTACCAACCCGGGCGGGTTAAACCCTACCACCAAGTAAGACAATATAATATATATAATATTTTATTTAACATGTTTTACAAGAGATGCAGTGGGGCTATTCTTTTCAAATACCGGCCACACACGATACTCGTGCATGTCGTAAAAGGCGAATAAGGGATAAGGGCAAGATACAGCGTTAAAGTGCGACAGGCTAGCTACCTCTCACCTTGGCGCGGTCCTTCCATCGAGTGATGCAGCTGGAGGGTCTTCGTGTCTTACTTGTTGCTTTATAGTTGTCTTGTCCTAATATTTTGCTAAATGTGGTGGTCGGTGTTGGGCTGCGATTTGCCAGAGTTCTTGCAGCACAACACTAATTACTCTGCTTACCCCGATTGTCGGGATACAGCGTGTGGTATGTATGTATATTTTACAACCAGCATTTTGGCAGGTGTCAGTCAGTAGGCATTAAAAGTTGTCTCTTATAGTTGATTCTTATTGAAATATTTTCAAAAATGTTTACATAATTTCAGCCTCGTCAATCTATTAGCGTAATTGTAGCAACTGATTTAAAGAATTAATTACTCTATTGATTCAAAATGTAAATTTAATCAGTAACTTTCGTGTTATGGGCATATAATATGTAATACACACAAGGTGAATGTTCCATATAATTTACATAGTGGGTGAGAGTGAGATGCCTAATAAGATCTACATTGAATTGTAGTTTGTATTTGTGGTTTATTCTCTCTTCCTTCTCTAAGGATAATTATATTGTAAGAGCAAGAGAGTCTCTCTGTACCGGCAAACTCGAAAACGACTGTTGTAGGAAAAGCTCGATTAAGATCAAACAAAGAAGCTTACGGCGGCGACCAAAACCAAACTGAATGCATTGTTATAAACAATTAAATATTATATCAATATAAATTCATATTCAAAACAATTAGTCGCGTTTTAGTACAGTTGCACAACACCAACGTTTAACGACCATCATAATCAGCCGAAACAACGAGCGCTCCGAAAGATAAATCTAAAACAATCACACTTAAGAGGCGCCTGCGCAGACCGGTCTACACTAATCTCCGTTTCACCACACTCCATCGACATAAGCACATAGAAACAGCATCGCTTGCAATTGTATGCATTTTACATTGTTACCGGCATTTTGGTCGACATTACTCCATTTACGTCTGTTTTTTTGCAATTGGCTTCCCTCATCCATCCTGCCCCATCCACATCAGCCACACTGGCCGCACTTGCGTGGAACATCCATATTATGTCGTAGACTAGACTAGACCCAGTACTTTTTTGAAATCGTTCCTGTGCTGTGCGACGAAATATAGAATGGAATAGTCTTCCGGTAAGTGTTTTTCCTAGCTCCTAAAATGTGGGGGTCTTCAAAAGGCATATCTATCAATAAAATGAACAACATTATTGCACGCCTTTTCCCTGGCACTGAGCGTGGTTGCGCGAGGAGTGGTGTTATTGGCTGTGTCGTATTGTCCGGCGGTCTCTTCTTCTCTTCTCTATTTGCAATTTACTTTAAAAAATGGAGAAGTACGTGAGGAAAAAAGTCTGACAGATAGCCATACATATATTTCTAATTATGTATTTGTGCACTTTTCTTTCACCTCATATCTGATGCTACTTCTAATTATAAATTTCTTTGTCACACTCTAAATACAGTTAGGCACACTCTAGGCACTAATAAATCAAAAGTTAAATAGGTACTTGTAGTTAGTTTTGCATTTGTCTTCTATGATTTGATGCACCGATGCATACTCGTGTTAAGCTGTACTTAGTGAAAGTAATGCACTGTAAATATGTTATTGTGTTAGTGCGTTATTATTATTTTGGACACGTAGGTACATCCTGAATAAAGCAATCTAAAAAAATGTAAGGCATGATTTTTTTTCTGACTCCGACCGATCTTACGGAACAAACTTTTGTGAAGACGAGCTTATCCGTTGAAATATTTTCAAGACGTTGGGAGTTAGGACCATAAACGGTATAAGTAACATTTATTTGTTAAGGTCTCGTAACAAAATTATACTGGAACCCTTAACTTCTAAACGGTTAGTACATGAAAATTTATTTTATTGTCGCGAGCTGATGTGTATTTGCGTCTGTTTTGGGTACCTCTGATCCTTCGGCTCGCTCAGCCACCCATACTGTCCCGTAGGTTACACTCAGATCAAGAAAAAATCTGAGACGTTACATTACATTCTACTAAGTCCAATTTGATGATCTATGACATTAAATGCGTATATCATCCTAACCACTTAAAGCCCGCCTCATTATTGCTTCTGTGCAAACGGTCACATAATTTTCGTATAGCACAACGGGCTACTTGACATCGCATCGCAATGTGTCATAGTCATAAGTTATGTTAAAACGACCGGCCCATTAGCCGGGTATAAAAATTATTTCTCCATTTTATAATCGACGTACATACATCAGCGCATCCATTATGGCGTTTTTGACGTTTATGATATGACACGAGGCCTGCTGCTGCTACAATGACAGTGAACAGAGTTCAGTCAGCAAGGTCCACCAGAGCGATGCATTCGCGTTTTATGTATTTCATAATTTGTTTTTGTTACAAGGTTTTTTTTTATTATTTTTTTATTTTTTTTAATGTTTAATAAAGAAATTTTAATCGAAGTAACGCATTCTTAATGAGACAAATGTATAACATTGATAAAATTAATATTTTTTTTTTAGTATGAAACTATTTATTTTCTGGAGAATGAATACACAGATGGTCTGTGGGAGAATATGTACATTAGGGTGGGTAATAATTTTTTTTTCAATCGATTTGTAATAGGAGGGAAAAGTTGTCTATGTACTTAAGTAAAGCTTCAGTGAAATAACACTTAAATATTTCAATTGCCGCGCATTGCATTTGAAAATCTGTAAAAATCTACAAAATAGTAAAAATATGCAACCATTAAATACATTTAAATTGTGGTTTACAAAAACAAAGTCTGGCTTGAAATGACCTTAGAAACGATGGAATGTACTCTTCTCTCCACTATTTGTTCTATTGCGCGTGAATTGTTGCTGAATATACATACAAAAATATATTCTGACGAATCGAGAACCTCCTCCTTTTTTTAAGTCGGTTAATACAATTAATTTTCGTATTGGTCGTAAATGCACTTTCTTTATTATTTATGTATACCAAATGAAACGTTTTGTACTTTTTGTATAATTTACACAATATGAAAAAAAAATACGCTACAATGTAACATGTTGCCTTGTGATTTACCAGAGTAACATAAAATGAAAGCACAACGTATGAAAAAAAAATTACAAGTTGAACGTCAAATGGCATTTTGTGATTGTGTTTTGTTACCTACCAGTGCAACAGCTTCCGCTACTATCAAGAAGAGCAGCACCTTCGCTACGAAATGTACCAGGAGAAAAGAAGTTACTAAGTATATTTATTATTGTTGTAAGTAATTGACTGAATCCTTGTTCATGCATGTGTTTGACTTTGAACTCATTTGAACTTCGAAATTAGAATAGTCAAAATTGTAACGAACTACTTTATTATTTGAGATAATTGCCAATTGAGGTAAACATTTAAGCGGAAACAATCAATATTGATTGCTTGCGTGAGTACTATTATCTAAAAAAATTACAAACACTAAAACTATCAAAATTGCAAGAATACGAGATTGTCAGAAAATTAGACTTCTAATAATAAAAAACAAGGTTCAATGACTATAATTATAGGCGATATTCCTAGAGCATTTTACTCTTTAAAATGTTGGCAAAGAATAAAAAACCGGCTAAGTGCGAGTCGGATCCGCGCAACGAGGTTTCCGCTCCACAAAAAAAAAACATTAAAAAAAACACGTTTCTTGTATGGGAACCCCCCTTAATTTTTTACTTTTTCAATTTTTTATTATTTGTTGTTATATCCGCCATAATAACACATATTCTTTGAAAATTTCAACGGACTACCTATTACGGTTCAAGAGATACAGCCCTCGGACGGACAGACAGACGGCGAGGCTTAGTAATAGGCTTCCGGCCAAGTGCGAGTCGGACTCGCGCACTGAGCGTTCCATACCACTACGTAATGGGTCCGTTATAACTCGAATGTGCGAAGCAAAATAAATAAAGAAAAAAAAAAGGTTATGTTTTATTTATTTACTTACTTATTTATTAAGGAAACACAAACAGTTACATACATAATTTAAGTTAATTAGGTATGTAACCAGCGACGTATTTCACAACTATATAGTAAATATAAGGATAATAGGCGATATCTACAAAGATATACACGAATGTGTATAAAATTGGCAATATTTGTGAATTAATACCCGAGGCAATACCTACGTTAGTGACGCACAAGTATTGGCCAAGTTACCAAAGAAGAGGGAAAAAAAGACATTAGAGATTTTTCGAGTGCATGTATGTATTTTTTTTTATAAAACTGACACGGTTGGCTATATCTGTGATGTCAGCCCATAACACCGGGTGAACTAGGTGCCGTGTCAGTGCTTCCTTTCGGTCGTGCCGGCCACACTGAACTGGACGAAAAACATTAACTATTTACTTAGCCGCACGTGGTATCAACCCAATAAGAATAAGGTAAGAAGGGAAGGGACCTACAGTTTTACGTGGAATCCGAACCACGGTCAACCTCCAACGGTCGAGCGGTCAATTACATAAGCTTTACAAGTATGTGTGTCTATTTCTATGGCACGCACCTATTTCTATATTATTTTAAGATTAATGTTTTAATGTTTCATTACTTTAGTCAGAGTTTGCACTACAATCACACCAAGTTTCACGCTTGTATGTAGGTATTACCATTTTTACGATAGAAAAAAAAAACAAAAAACAAGTTTCTTGTATGGAGAACCCCCTTAATTGTTTTTACCTTTTACCGGACTACGCGAAGTAAAAAGGAAGGTTATTGTTTTTTTATTATTTATTAGGATCATGTTCTGTGAAAATTTTAACCGGCTACCTATTACCTACCTACGGTTCAAAAGATACAGTCCTCGGACAGACATACAAAAAGATGGCCTATGCTTGCTATATAGGCTTCCCTATGAATACAGAACCCTAAAAAGGGTGCGTGTACTTATGAACGCGCGTTAGAAGTTATACCACAGATTAAACAATGTTGAACTCCCCCTTAAAACTCTCGTCCCCCACCTTCCTTTCCCTCATGGCCGCCACCTCCCCCCACCCCGCCACCCCTCCTTGACCCTCCTCGCCCCTCCACCGTCCTCTCACCCTTTCCACCCCATCCCCCTCCTAAACCAATAATTACAAATATTTTATATGCGGTGGCCGGTGACTATGACGATGACGATGACGTTTTTTCTGAGTTAACTCCTCATTTTCATAACTCGCCAAAAAGGAGTTCAATTTATTTCATAACGTCCGTAAAGAGTATGACTTCAATAAAATGCATCGGGAAGGAAGGTTACTATTATTTAATCAGTTTTTATTAGTTCTATGTTTATTGTTATTGTTTTGATTAACTTCATTATTGTAGTGACTTTAATAGCGAAACACCTTGGCGCCTACCTTTTGATTGATGGAGTGCCCACACAGGGGTTAATGGATAATCGACTGCAGTCATTAAACATTGATTGTTTAGTTAATTTTAGTTCAAACTGCTGCTTCAGTTGCGGCATTTTTATTGAATCATTATCATGCGTTCATATATTTATCTTCTTCTACAAGGTGCCATCTTCTAACGAAGGTTGGCTATCGTTAGGGTGATCCCCGTCTTCGAGTATGCCGCCCGGAAAAGGAACCACACCTTGTCGGTGTACCACTGCTGCAGGTGAAGTCTTTCAGATCTTCGTCTTCCCCTGGACAATAATCTGCAACAGTCCATATTTGTCCTTCCTCACTGTGTGACCGAAATGCTCAAGTTTGTGCTACAGTGCGAAGCAAAACGGAGGATGTTTTTGAAGTTTTATTTATTTACATTATTTCTTTATTTTCACGTTTTTTCAGCATACAGGTACATATTTATATTAATTTTATATAATTATAAAATAAAATAGCTATACAAAATTAATAAAAACAGAGAAAAACCAAAAAAACTGTATTCTCGCCGGCGGCGGGAGGCGTACCTCCAAGCACGCCGGCGGGTGCAGGCCGTGGCTACGGAGTTCTCCGAGACGACGCGAGACTAAGCTTCGAGCGGTAGGTGGTGGTACTAGACACGTAGGCCACCACCACCCCCATCTCGGAGAGCTCCGTATCCACCGGCTGCAGGGCGACGACACGCAGTCCTTTCATGGATCTTGATCCTCGTGCGTGCGCCGCCGTTGCGCACCGTACCGCCACGTCGGTAGCGGGGGCTGTAGTCAGAGCACGGAGCCCCGATAGCCCCAAGCAGGCCGGTTAATGTGGCGGACATCGTCGTCCCGTCGTAGGTCTTGTGGCGGGAGCGCGATGTTGTTCGTCGTCGTCGCCGGCAGATGTCGGTGATGCAGCGGCGAACCTTGGTGGTGGGTGTGCGCTGTCGTGGAAGAAGTGGCAGGTAAGCGAAACACAGGTACACGTCAACGTCGTCGTCGGTACATTATTATTATTGTTATTTTGTTTTTAGGTTTCCGTATCTCCGGAAGCCTATTACTAAGCCTACGCCGTCTGTCTGTCTGTCTGTTCGTCTGTCCGTCTGTCTGTCCGAGGGCTGTATCTCTTGAACCGTAATAGGTAGCCTGTTAAAATGTTCACAGAATATGTGTTATTATGGCGGATACAACAAATAATAAAAAATAGAAAAAGTAAAAAATAAGGGGGGTTCCCATACAAGAAACGTGTGTTTTTTTCTTTTTTCAATGTTTTTTTTTTGTGGTGCGGAAACTTCGGTGCGCGGCGAGTCTGACTTGCACTGGGCCGGTTTTTAAAATTTTTTTTATGGACAACCCGCACGGTTTATTGTGCCCAAAAGTTCAAAAACAGATTAGACACAGCCAATAACATCACTATATAAAACCGGAATAAATTGCTCTTTCTTTATATTAAAAGCTAAATAAAAAAAATCTAATTTACGTAATTATTATGTTATGTACTTGCCATGTACTTACCAGATTAACTATCTACTACCTACATAAATGTATGTAAGTAATGTACCCAGCAATTTCTAAGCTAGTTAAATCAAACCCATCTAGATAAGTACAATCCTATCTTAAGTGAGCTACGCTTCATTTAGCAAAAGTGTAGCGAAATACATTTCTACACTTGAAAGCAGAGAAGAAAAGATGAGAAACGATATCAAGAAACGACACTACTCTCAACTGACGGACGAGTCTGTCTACTCACACATAATTATTACGCCAGTTTTCCAATGGACTAAGCAGAGAGAAAGACAACGCATCTCCAACGTGCCAGCACGGTTTCGAGACATCTGTAAACTTACCACAATGTAATTTGATTACGTAATAACAGCTATTTTTAAACGACTTCTATAAACTAACGGTTGAACTTTGGGTAGATGGAAAAATTATTCACACGCAATAATTTTTTTAACTTCAATCTGAAAAAAAAAACACTAAGTAAATATGCTTTCGTTGTATTTTATGGACTATAAGATTTCGAAAAAAAATTAATTTTTATTAGGTTAGAACAATATTTATATTTTAATTAATTCATAAACTAAGAAAATGTAGCGAACGCCGGGCAGGGTTAATTAAGGAATTAAGATTAATTTATTTTGAACGTAAAATTGTGTTTCGTTTTAGACCAATAATTTCTCCAATCCAATCAAAATTCAATACATAGATACTAGTTATATTTAGCTAATAAATTGCGAATAATTTATGAATGCCATTTGTTTCACCGGTGATGGAAGACAAGTGTGGCACTTCTTATTGACAATCGAATGAACACTCTTTGATTCGATCTGTACTCTTTGATTCTTGTGCGATGCAATTTGTTTTTAGATTCTCCTTTATTGTCATTTTCCTTTATTTATTTCTACATTATAATAATATCTTCTCTTTGCAGTTTATTCTTTTACTGTTTTACCTTGATCTCTCGTAATTTATTCGATAGATATATATGTAATATCGTCTAAGATAGAAGTATGATAGAGCATATATCCATACTATCCATCCATACTTCCATACTAATATTATAAATTCGAAAGTAACTCTGTTGTCTGTCTGTCTGTCTGTTACCTTTTCACGCCTAAACAGCTGAACAGATTTCGATAAAATATTGCACGGAGATGAATTGCATACTGAGGAAGGACATAGGCTACCTTTTGTCTCAAAAAACGACCCTTATGGGGTTGAAATAGGGGATGAATGTTTGTATGCGGAACCCATCATTTCTCAAGTTAGAGATATGATAATTAATATTTAGGCTTTTGGTATGAAATAAAGGATTACGTGTTTCAGCGTTTTTGTTAAAACAACCCTTCAATTAAAATAGGGGATGATTTCAAAATTAGATTTTAGGATTTTAAACGATTTTAAATAATTTTATTCATACTGGCGGTGGCTTTGAAGAGAGTGGTTGAGGTAGTGGGGAGGAGGTGTCCACGGGGAGAGGGGAAGGGAGGATAATTTAATCTCTATCTAAAACTACTAAGTCTAGAAAGCTGAAATTTTGAAATGGGGAGTGAAAGTTGAGTAAGTGAAGTATAAGTTTTTTTAAAGGTAGGAACTTGAAAATCATAATTCCAGTTACTCATCATCATAAATAAATAATGAAGTGTTTCAGGGTTTTAGGATTTCACATTTAAAGGGGTGACAGTGGCCTTGCTTTAGTTACGTTCTTTTGTTACTTGGTTACTTACTTTCATCGAGAAGGTTTTTCCTCTTTCTGAACGCAGCCCGGCCTTCGGCCTCACCCATAGTTTATACTTACTTTCACCGAGAAGGTTTATAGTCTTCCTAAACGAAGCTCGGCCTTCGGCCTCGCCCTGAGTTACTTACTTTCTTCGAGAAGGTTTATGGTCTTCCTGAACGTAGCTCGGCCTTCGGCCTCGCCCTCATTTACTTACTTTCTTCGAGAAAGTTTATCGTCTTCCTGAACGCAGCTCGGCCTTCGGCCTCGCCCTTTGTTACTTACTTTCTTCGAGAAGGTTTATAGTCTTTCTGAACGCAGCTCGGCCTTCGGCCTCGCCCTCGGTTACTTACTTTCTTCGAGAAGGTTTATGGTCTTCCTGAACGTAGCTCGGCCTTCGGCCTCGCCCTCAGTTACTCACTTTCTCCGAGAAAGTTTATAGTCTTCCTGAACGCAACTTGGCCTTCGGCCTCGCCCTTTCTTGCTTACTTTCTTCGAGAAGGTTTATAGTCTTCCTGAACGCAGCTCGGCCTTCGGCCTCGCCCTCAGTTACTTACTTTCTTCGAGAGGCTTTATCGTCTTCCTGAACGCGGCTCGGCCTTCGGCCTCACCTTCAGTTACTTACTTTCTTCGAGAAAGTTTATCGTCTTCCTGAACGCAGCTCGGCCTTCGGCCTCGCCCTTTGTTACTTACTTTCTTCGAGAAGGTTTATAGTCTTCCTAAACGCAGCTCGGCCTTCGGCCTCGCCCTCAGTTACCTGCTTTCTTCGAGAAGGTTTAAGGTCTTCCTGAACGTAGCTCGGCCTTCGGCCTCGCCCTCAGTTACTCACTTTCTTCGAGAAAGTTTATATTCTTCCTGAACGCAGCTCGGCCTTCGGCCTCGCCCTTTCTTGCTTACTTTCTTCGAGAAGGTTTATAGTCTTCCTGAACGCAGCTCGGCCTTCGGCCTCGCCCTCAGTTACTTACTTTCTTCGAGAAGCTTTATCGTCTTCCTGAACGCAGCTCGGCCTTCGGCCTCACCCTCAGTTACTTACTTTATTTGAGAAAGTTTATCGTCTTCCTGAACGCAGCTCGGCCTTCGGCCTCGCCCTCAGTTACTTACTTTCTTCGAGAAGCTTTATCGTCTTCCTGAACGCAGCTCGGCCTTCGGCCTCGCCCTTACTTATTTACTTTCTTCGAGAAAGTTTATAGTCTTCCTGAACGCAGTTCGGCCTTCGGCCTCGCCCTCAGTTACATACTTTCTTCGAGAAAATTTATCGTCGTCCTGAACGCAGCTCGGCCTTCGGCCTCGCCCTTTGTTACTTACTTTCTTCGAGAAGGTTTATAGTCTTCCTGAACGCAGCTCGGCCTTCGGCCTCGCCCTCAGTTACTTACTTACTTCGAGAAGGTTTATCGTCTTCCTGAACACAGCTCGGCCTTCGGCCTCGCCCTCAATTACTTACTTTCTACGAGAAGGTTTATCGTCTTCCTGAACGCAGCTCGGCCTTCGGCCTCGCCCTTTGTTACTTGCTTTCTTCGAGAAGGTTTATAGTCTTCCTGAACGTAGCTCGGCCTTCGGCCTCGCCCTCAGTTACTTACTTTCTTCGAGAAGGTTTATCGTCTCCCTGAACACAGCTTGGTCTTCGGCCTCGCCCTCAGTTACTTACTTTCTTCGAGAAGGTTTATCGTCTTCCTGAACGCAGTTCGGCCTTCGGCCTCGCCCTTTGTGACTTACTTTCTTCGAAAAGGTTTATCGTCTTCCTGAACGTAGCTCGGCCTTCGGCCTCGCCCTTTGTTACTTTCTTCGAGAAGGTTTATAGTATTCCTGAACGACGCTCGGCCTTCGGCCTCGCCCTCAGTTTCTTAATTTCTTCGAGAAGGTTTATCGTCTTTCTGAACGCAGCTCGGCCTTGGGCCTCGCCCTTTGTTACTTACTTTCTTCGAGAAGGTTTATGGTCTTCCTGAACGTAGCTCGGTCTTCGGCCTCGCCCTTTGTTACTTACTGTCTTCTTTGAATTACGAATTTCACGCGAGCGGAGCCGCGGTCTCAGCTAGTATAGAATATATATAGAATATTATTATTAACTAACTTTTATCAGTGATCCCGAAATATGCTTGATTACATCAGTAAAAACGGCATGAAAATTGATTCATCCGTCTCATTTTAGGCAGAGAGACAGAAAATAAAATTATTAATCTTAGATAATTAGTAATTAGTAGTCGTTATTGCAATTTGTGTTGCAATTGATAATAGATAATAGTTAATAGTTAATAATAATAGTCATCAAAGATAGACGATTTTTTAAAATTCGTTTCAAGAATAACCATGACAACCAGATTTTTTATATTTTTTGATATAAATTGTTTATCAAGAGAACATAGACATACATGCATTCTCCACGTGCCACCGTGATTCCACTTTTAAAGAATAGCAGCGGCAGGAGTGCGAAGCGACTCCTATGCTCATACCCCCAGATTTTTTTTTATATTTATTGAGCTGTACTTTCCGAAGTAATCACCTCTGACAGCTCGTGTGACAAACAGACGGACGGTCGGGCAGGTTCGTCACTCGCCGCGGAACCATAGAGACCAACTACATAATATTTCGAATGTCTTATTTAGTTTGTAGCGAGCGAGCCAGTTTAGTTAGTGTAGGTATTTTTCTCGTCACACCTATAACTTGCCTACATACTAATCGAGCCAAGTTAAACTCTCTCAAGTGCGAGATACCAGCTGTCTCACATTAATGGATGACATCTTCGCGGTTATCGTCAAATAGACACATAAAAGGTTTAAGGCTCTATTACGGATGCTCAACGGCTCGTGTACACGGATCAACTCGCTCGATATGCAAAACTAATGACTCTCACATTTACAGACATCACGAACCACTCACATGCATTGATGACATTCAAAATTATCTCGCCAAGACGATTTGTTATAATAATTGAAATGCATCATCGCTATACACGATTTTGTGATTTTTAGACGACATTTTGAAAGGATTGATTCGAATCAATCCTTTCAAAATGTCGTCAGAGATCTCTGTCTATAGACAGATGTTCTAAGATTTAATATTCTGAAATTCATGAAAATTGTGGTATTTTCTGAAACCACACATATTATAATATTTTCTTATTTTATTAAAAATATTTTTTTTATTTATTATAAATACATATATACAAATTGTATTTACGTGTATTTTTTATGTATTGTATATAAGGTATATATATAAATCTGAAACCAATATTGGTATGAATAAAAATATTTAATCCATACTTTATGAATATAAAAAATTACTTGCCCGTAGTCCTACTGGTAGAACCACGGACAAAAAACATTGCCCTTGGTTCTTAGTAGGACTACGCAGTAGGACCACGGGTAACAAAATAAAATATTGAGTATAAATAAAAGAAAATGAAATCTATTACCTTTAAAATGTACATGGTTATTCGTCGTCTCTGACTACCCCATTGGAAAACAGATGTGATGTTATGTATGTCCATTTTACTTACCAAAAAAAGAGTCACATCATACGTGTGGGCATAGGCGAAATGAAACTTACCTGAAATTAAATAAAAACAGATGTAAACAACAACTAAAAAAACTTAACCCTTCATTATTAATTCGCGCAGTCGGGTAACATCTCGGGTCACCTCTTTATTTACTCGTATACCATATAGTCTAAATCAGAAGCTCTAACACAGCGGTTCCCAATTTTATTCTCATCGGTACCCCTTAGCAAACTTTTTTAAAACCAAAGTACCCCTGGGTAAAATTTGTAAATAAAACCATTATAGTTAATACTTTTATTTTCACCTCCATCCATAATATCCATTAATTAGATATCTACTTAGAATATAATACGAAATGGGTCACTGAACAATCATTCATCAGTAAATTAATAAAACGTCTCCGCTAACCCCACCTATGCCCACTCTCTTGACCGTTCGTACCGCTGGCCTGGGTACAAATACCGTGTACCACTATTTAGGAACCGCTGCTACTCTAACATATTCCAAAGAGCCGATTCATTACAATGAAAAAAAAAACAAATACAAATTGCACGCAAACATTATGCCAAAGGCAAGCGGAGCGAACCAAGTACGAACATTAAATGTATTTCATCGTTTTAATTAAAAGATAAGTCTCGTCATGCGATACGGTACGGCGGCAGACTGAGGATTGTGTTTCAGTTCACCACTGGATATAAATAGTCATTAAGCAATATCAATATTTTTATAATGTTCATTTTTGAGGTACCTACTGGCCGTGTTGAAAGCTTAGTATAGTCGATGTTATAATTATTTTAAGTGACAATAAGTAACCAAAAGGTTAGTTAGAAATCTAACTCGTGCACTAATGATGAATTATGCCATATACCTACATTACTTCTAACTCGGTAGTAAACGTAGACTACCGAGAACCTATAATTTTTATTTCCTTTCATTTGGAGTCATTTACACATTGAATCATCGAATGAAAGATTACGAAAGAAAAAAAATCGGCCTGTATCCCTACCAGCGGGAGCTCGCGTCAGTAGTTAAGATCGATAAAATGTGCACGTTATGAATATGGACAAATTTATCGATATATGCGAGCACGCGGATGATTATCGGTAACTTTATCGATGGCAGTTTCCGGTCGATAAGTTCTGGCAACACTCTGTTTTACAGGCCGAACTGTCATTTGCTTTTTGTTATTATTGTCTTGGATACCGGGTCCTTCTGCCATAACTGTAATTTGCCAGTTTGACGCAGTATGCTAATCCGCTAACTATCTCAATTAATATCTCAGTGAGTACGACAGACCAAGGAAGATTAGGTTAGGTTAATGTTAGAACAAATGTGTGTCACAAATTCCGGTGTCGCAATTCGTCGAGTCGTGTTATTTCATTATTTCCTTTCGGCCGCTGGTTGCTTTACTGTTTCTTTGTATATTTAGACATTCTGAACAAACCTCGGAATTCCGACTCGTGTACTTCGAATGGAGTCTCTGGTCCCTCAGTAGTCGTCTTCACCTTCCGATACTTCATTTGCGCTTATCACGCCCTCCTATCCATCCACATCTACTTAAAATTCTTAACACTGACTGACTAACTGACAGACAGACAACGCACAGCCTGAGCCGGTGGGCCTAGAAGCGTGAAAATTTGCATAGGAGTTTCTTATATACATAATGTGCGTGAACAATAAGAAAGGATTTTAAAAATGCACCTCTAACTAAGGGGTTAAATAGGGGATTCAATTTTGTATTGAAGTTTGTCTTTTTTTAAGTTAGAAGCATGAAATTTTGCATAGGAGTTCCTTATGTAACTTGGTTGAGCACAAAGAAAGTATTTTCTATCTAATTATATCTTCACAGCTAAATGGCTAGGTCTCTCTGTCTACAACGAGTAAACTCGAAAACTGCTGAACCGTTATATATACCTTTTTAATTTTTTTTACATTCTTATAAACATTACAATGCCGCGAGCGAAGCTGCCACCGCGCCATAAGCTACTAATAAAGAAATAGTAAATTAATATATAAGTTTCCTCTGAATTTATCTCTTAAAATAAATGCGTCATTGTAAACGAAAAAAAAAATCTTTCAAAAGGAAATGGTGCTTCAATTAAGTCGTCCGTTTATCAAGATCGATCTATCTCAAAGATGATTACGATCTCATTTTAGAAGACGCCACGCGAAGAAATAATCATATTACAGTCTTCATATGACGTATATTGATATTAAAACTTATAGATTTTTATTATTAAACTTTTAATTCGCTTTGTAATAAATATTAATATTATGTAAACAGGAACATTCAAACTGCATAATTAACTGTATTCCCTTTACCCCTATCTCTACTATTAAATAACACTCAGACTGTCTATTGTCTATATCATCATCTAGTACATTCAAAGTAAGAAATTTTGCGCCTAATGTTGCCTTCGTAAAACTTAGTACCTACTGAAAAACTTGGTACCTTTTAAGTTTGACAAAAAAAGTATTGTTTTCCATCGTTGTTTTCATTCCTTCATGCCTAATTGAAAACTGCAGTTTAGTTTAGTTATATTTTCAGTTTTTTAAGTAAAGTAAGTAGGTACGAGTAACCATTTGAATATTACTAAGACTTTATATTAATCAGGGGAAGTAAACTTTCCAACTTTCATTATAAATAAATATTGTCAACTCTTTTCATAATTTGAATACTAAAATTGTCTACTATGCAGCAAGTTGAAGTAGCAAGTAATGTATCATGTCAATGGGAAAGAAATATCCAGAAATGGCATACCATATTATTATCTGCTTGCGCACTGGACGATATCGGCACAGTGAGGTGTACAACCACGTCACGGCAGCAGTGGAGACAAAAATACCTTATAAAAACGTATTATAAAATAATTATATTTAAATATAGGATACTTACATAATTTTTTAGGGTTCCTTACCTTAAAATATGAAAAAAAAACGGAACACTTATAGGATCACTCTTGTGTCCGTCTGTCACAGCTTATTTTCTCCGAATCTACTGGACGAAAAAAGTTGAAATTTGGTACGAATTTAGATTTTGGAGGTCTATTTTGGGGGACAAATTAGAAAATATAAAAAATGCCCCCACCCCCCTCTCGTATCTCTGAAACTACAGAGTCTTTAATTTCGAAAAAAATAGGAAATATAGGGCCTTTCTTACAGTTTACAGGAAAACTTAAGCGAAAATCCTAAGTCTTAAAGTTCTCAGGGAAAACAGAATTGTACGGAAACCTCTCCACGCGAGTTCGACTCGCACTTGACCGCCTTTTTAAACTATAGTTTGTATGGAAGGACTCTGTTTATAATCATGAAATTCATTTTATTTTACGTCGTACGTTAGCATCTGTGTGAACTTCATCAAAAGTGATGGTCAACCAAAATTAAAAATTCAATACAAAATACCGAATAGCAACAGATTTCGTTTGTTACCAATATTTTGTGTGTATGCACACAATTTGCAGCAGACACAAGTAAGTAAACAAATGTGAATGTAAACAAGGCGTGTCACAGAGACAGTTTAATTAGTAGTATTTCTTTGGTATTTCTGTACTTTTCTTTCACTTCCTCGACCTTGATGGCTCTTCTAGGTATTTTTATTTCCAAGATCACGTCGTACATGCGTGCAGCAAAACACAATCTAAGCTTCATGCAGCCAAGGAGGCAGACCCGAGTACCAAACCCGTTCTTACTAGTTGATTTAAGTTAAAACACGAGTCCTTTCGAGCCCGTTCACACTGAGCGACGAGAACTTGTTTTTATATTTTATCTGTGGTTCCACCTTTTTCAATTCAAAACGACGGCTGTTATTTTAAAATACTTTTGCAAAATATACTGGATCATTTAGTTTAGTTATCATGATGTATATTTCAGAGGGTTGATCTGTATCGAAAATAGATTCCAAAAAAAGTAAGGTGGCAAAATGGAAAAAAACTATGTTAGTTCTCGAGAACCTTTTGACGTTAGTAATTAATACCGATAAATAGTTATTTCCAATTTCGCCACCGTTTATTTTTTGTTTTGTTGAGTTTTCGATACAACAAGATTAACCTGAAATATCCGCTCTGGTAACAAAATCAACCTATGTACTGATTAGTGAATCAAGTTTAAATTAATTTCATTTACGTTAGCATATTCATTGTTATTGTACGTAAATTCATTGTATATATTTACGTGATTGTAATTAAATCCTAGCTAAACAAAGATAAATGTATGTACAACATCGTCATCTTTATGCCAAACAATTTAACGATGAATTTGTTTATACACTTGCTGTGCTGGTAAGTCATGAAAAAAATGGTTATAAATTGAATGATAGAAATAGGCTGTAGTGAATATACTAAAAAAAAAATATGAACTAAGAAAAATCAAACATATTTTAATAAAATTATCTCAAAATGTTTCACATTAAATTCTCTGTCAACTCGCATCAACGCCCCCGCAACTCGCCAGTGTGAAACATCTTTACAGCAGCGGTACAAGATCGAAAGTGAGACAGCCCTATAGAACAGCATAAGAGTGGGCGAGACGGAGCTACGTTTTAAGTACTGCGTAGTAAGTTGAGTGAGAATCTTTTTTTTTCGTTTTCTTTTTTTATTGAGTACACTGGTCTCGATAGCGTGTGCCCGGTGCCGTATAGCGGGCAAGGGCTTTGGCCCTCGGCATAGGGTTTCGATAATCGTTAGATAATTTCTCGCTGGGGCCATTTTCTTTTGTGGTTATCTTTGATATTTTATTAACAGAATAGGTATCATTGAGTATTATAAATTGCGTTTTTTTCCAATTTATTATTTTCGCAGAAGTTACGTGAAAACTTACGTCGAACATAACTGATTCGACTCTAAATGTATGAAATTTAAATTAAATGTATGCACTAACAATGAGCTCATGCGTTGATGAGTACAATGCAGCATTTAAAAGAAATTTCATCCTGCATAAAGTCAGCCTTTTGCACACAGAAAAATGTAATATATGCATATCACGATTCAGGGATATGACTCCCTTCTTATATTACTAGGTGGTAGGGTTTAACCCGTTTTTGGTAGGGTTGATACCATCGCACTGAATGAAAACTCGGTCGAAACGGCTATGTAAATAGTTTGTGTTTTCTGTTCAGTTCAGTGTAGCCGGCACGACCGAAGGGAAGCACTGACGTGGCACCAAGTTCACCCGGTGTTATATTGGCTGACATCACGGATGTTGTAGGTGATGTAGCCAACCGTGTCAGTTTCCATAAAAAAATTAAAAAAGAACACACATACATAGGCTGTTCCGAAAATTGTTAGTGAAATGAAAAATAGTTAGAATATGAAAAAAAAATATTTACAGCTTTTCAAAATATTTCCCTCCAATCCCTATGCACTTATGCATTCGGGTGAACCAGGTTTCAAAACATTTAAAAAACGTATCTTGCGGGAGGTCGAAAAATAACCGCCGAAATTCTTCGACGGCCTCGTCTGCAGTGTTGAATTTTCGCCCGCGAAGCATTTTTTTTACCGTGGGAAATAAAAAATAATCGCATGGAGCTAAATCTGGGCTGTACGGAGGATGGGATAACCTTTGCACCCCCGAAGTTGTCAAATAGTCCATGTTTCTACCGGTGTGTGAGCGGGCGCGTTATCTTGGTGAAAAAGCATGCCACGGACGTCGCTCCTTGGGCGCTCGCTATTCAACTCCCCGAAAGCTTGAGGCAGACAAACTTCGCAATACCAATCTTCAGTTCAGCCTGAATCTCCCGATGTGTAATGTGTCTATTCTCCCGCAATAGCCACTCTACCCTGATGACGTTTTCATGAGTGACAGCAGTTGATGGTCGGCCGGGTCTGGGGTCATCGTTTAGGTTCTCTCGACCACTTTTAAATTCACGAAACCAATAAGTAACTGTTGGTAACGCAGGAGCAGACAGCCCAAAAGCAGCTTGCAAATTTTCGTGACATTCCTTGAAGGTTAACCCTAGTTTACAAGCATAGAAAATCATAACACGAAAAGCTTCTCGCGAGACGTCCATTGTTGCAAATAAAATATGAGTGACGGATAACCGTTAAAAATATTTAAAAAAAGAACTACACATAGGTGGCCAATAATTTTCATCAAGGAGATTTGTATTTAAATTAGCCGTCAAATCAAAATAGTTTCAGGAAAAATAAAATTGTATTTATTCTGTGGCTAACAATTTTCGGAACAGCCCACGTAATGGCAGATTGAATTAGTAACACTATTCACTATAATAGTAGCACTATTTATTCAACGATATTTATTATGTCTATTTACTCTTATCTGGTCAAGCATACATAACTCATTTTTAGGTTACTTCGTACAGATAAGCCTATTACTAAGCCTACGCCGTCTGTCTGTCCGTCCGTCCTACTGCTGTATCTTTGGAACCGTAATAAGTAGCTATTATTTAAATCAAAACAAACGTGCAGTTCGCATAATAAAGTTGTATGGCTTAGTGAAGGGAATCTCCCTTCACTAAGCCATAAAATTTTGTTGTGCGAGCTGCACGTTTGTTTTGATTTGAGTTATAGCCGGTTTTAATTTTCACAGAATACCTTTTATTATGGCGGATGTAACAACAAATTATTAAATAAAAATAGAAGAAGTAAACAATTAAGGGATACATACAAGAAATGTATTATTTAAGGTTTTTTTTTGCGGTGCGGAAACCTCGGTGCGCGAGTCCGACTCGCACTTGGCCGGTTTGCTAATACATTCAGCTATGTTTTTAGTAAAAAAAAACAAATTAAACGCAGAAGTTTTCTCTAAAACAAACAAAGCAGGAGGACGCTTATCGCGAGTTCAACGTCGCACCTCTTTTTGTTGCTTTCATTTTTTCTTGAGCGCAATCTTTCCTTTACTTTTTGTTCTGTTCATTTACGAGCGATAAGGTTGGTTTGGTGGAACGGACCGGACCAGTGTGGTCCGTTATGCTCGTACTATATTTAAAAAAAATCTGAAAATTGCATAATATTAGTTTGAGGTTACCTAGTGCACAGTCAAAACATATTTACACGGTTAATGAAAATACGAAATAAACATGGTAATAAAACCTAAAACTAAAAAGATAACAAATAGTGTAGTAAATGAGTGCTCAAATAAGGGGTCTAGCCGGAACGCTCGAAAGCAGAAAGTTTGACTTCGGAACTTTGTTCTGACTAGTTAGGAGGTAAACATACTAAAAGTCCCCACCACTGGGGGGTGCGCCCTAGGGGGGGGGGGGGGGGGGGGGAGCACTAAGATGGTCCCATTTTTTGGGTTTTCGCATATATCTCGAAAACGGTGCATCATAGGAAAAACTGTTCAATTACGGAATAAGAGGTGATAAAATTCTCTACAACTTTTATGTATACACTTTTTACCAATTCTCAATGGTTGTCGAGATATAAGGTCCGAAAATAGGCCGATTTTATTTGCAAATAAAAGCAAAAATCAGTTTTTGTTATACATTGCTTTTATTTGCAAATATAATCTGCCTTTTTTCGGACCATATATCTCGACAACGATTGAGAATTGGCAAAAAGTGTATAAATCAAAGTTGTAGAGAATTTTATCACCTCTTATTCCGTAATTGAACAGTTTTTCCTATGATGCACCGTTTTCGAGATATATGCGAAAACCCGAAAAATGGGACCTTCTTTGTGCTCCCCCCCCCCCCCCCCTAGGGCGCACCCCCCAGTGGTGGGGACTTTTAGTATGTTTACCTCCTAACTAGTCAGAACAAGGTTCCGAAGTCAAACTTTCTGCTTTCGAGCTTTCCGGCTGCAATCATTCGTTTCCTGGCCTAAAAGTAAATCTAAAATCTTATAAAAAAAAACAATTCTTCCAGATCAGCCGAGGCAGCCACGTTCCAGCCAGATGCCAGAGGTGTATATCCAGCAGTGGATGCATACACGCTGACTGACTGACTGTATACAAATTGTAGATTTCAAATTAAAACCGTGGCGTTAGATCATTTTTTTATTCCTTAATTTCCGTCACTGAAGTGTCTTAAAATTTGTTTTCGATAAGAGTAAAGGACAGAAAACCATGTTCAAAATTATTTACACTCTGTATGAATATGTTTTACATATTATTTACGTACAAATAAAACATAATTTAATTTCTACTATAGCTTCCCTCCCACGCACACCTACGACTGGATAATTAGTAATTAGAGTGTGAATACACAAATACAACGCTGACTCAACTCAATAACCGTTTGTAATGATAGTCACTTACTTCCTCAGGCTAACACACGCCTGTTTTCTGCGTCAAAATGTAGGGCAATAAAGGATTGTATCAACTGTATTGTAATTTGAGATGTTTTGATTTATCTGTCAAGAATAAAGTAAAATATTGGGAGAAAAATATATTGATTTTTTTTCAGAACATATTTTTTATTCTAATGATATATTGTTATAATTATAATATATTATAATATGTGAAATATACTATTTATAATATTAAATAAAAAATAATAAATAATCGATTGAAAATGTTTACATGCATAACTTATCAAATTGTGCATCTTTTAAATCATCTACCAATCAGCGAATAGACATTTCTCATATTTTCCTTAATATATTTTGGCTGACATAATATTTATACAAAGATCTATAATATAGCTGAGGCAGACCTATCATGATCGAAGCCTAACTTTAAAGATAAATATATAATAAAAGAATAAATTAAAAGAAAACTAACATTACAATGCATATTTTAACCGAATACAAAAATTATATGATTCTTGACCTGTGTGTGCTTTATAGTTGGTTGATTTTCCCTAGTATTAAAAAAAAAATAATAATCTTAAAAAAAAATTATAATAACGAAAAAAATATATATTAAAAATGAAATGAAATGAAAAAACTCTTTAGTGCACAAAATAAGTGACAAAGGAGGACTTAGAACCTACAGGCATTCTCTACCACTCATGCCTGAGATTAATGGGTAGTGCGAAATTGAATAAAAAGATAATATTACTTATATAAAAATTGTAAGAAAAAATTATCTCTTAAAAATTACCTACTCTATACTCAGCTGAAGTGTGGAATCGGATAGTTAATATTGTTAATTCTAAACAATGGAGTTGAATAGATGCCTGGCTTTGTCTCCGAGTAAATTGGTCACACGTGGCCTGCCTGGCTCAGGCAGCAGGCTAGCTAGCAATAACTCGACGACAAGCGCTATTGATAATCGGAGCCATAGAAATTAAAACCTCAGAACTGCCATTGTCATACATTGCACACAATTAACTCCTACCCCGTAATAATATAATTCATCCAGGTTGAAAAATCACGGTAATGGTTTCCGAATTGTGTTAGAAAAGTGGTATAAACGGAGATCCCTTGCCTCTGCACTTTCCATTAATATTATGTTACCTAAGCGGGATTTGAAAATGAGAGTGCCTGCCTGGCTTTGTCTCCGAGTAAATTGGTCACACGTGGCCTGCCTGGCTCAGGCAGCAGGCTAGCAATAACTCGACGACAAGCGCTATTGATAATCGGAGCCATAGAAATTAAAACCTCAGAACTGCCATTGTCATACATTGCACACAATTAACTCCTACCCCGTAATAATATAATTCATCCAGGTTGAAAAATCACGGTAATGGTTTCCGAATTGTGTTAGAAAAGTGGTATAAACGGAGATCCCTTGCCTCTGCACTTTCCATTAATATTATGTTACCTAAGCGGGATTTGAAAATAGGGGGATAGGGAGTTGGTTCCACAGACGAACTGATCAACAGGAAAAGAATGGGTATAGATAGTACTGAAATGAATCGGGATACAGAGAAAGTTGCCATCGATGGACTTCAAAGAGGCACTGTGACTAGCGAGAAATTTAAATTTCGAATAGAGAATTCTAGAGTACGAGGATCGAATAGAACGGAATACAGAAGGAAAAGAATGTGGGTATTCCCGCGCGCTCGTATTTTAGGCCACTTCAACCTGGTGCGGTACTCGATATGTATGTATGAGTACAATCCATAATGCACACAATTTGATTGTGTGCATTATGGCATTATATAGTGCGACGAAGCTCGTTCTCATATAGCCAAGATGAAATGTGACAGAAATAGACAGAAGTAATAGAAAAGGCAAGTTCGTTTTTGTGCACACCATTTAATGGCACAACGCCTTAATAGCCCTTCTATCCTTTGGGATTGTGTAAACGGAGCACTTAGCCGGTTGTAATTAAATTGCAATGACGTGATATAAGTTGATTGGAGTTTTGTACACTACGTGTAAACGCGCGTTAAGTTCCGTCAAAATCTGAAACCTATTAGCAAAGCTCTTTTGTTCGTCCGGAGAAACACAATTTATGTGTAATAAAATGCAACAACATGGTTAACGCACAGAGGTTCCGTAGCCATTTTCTAGTTGCGCATCACTGCTGGCCGGTCTTCCCCGCTCCGCAGTACTCACTGCGCCCCGCGCCCCCCCCCCCCCCCCCCCGTGAAACACTTCTATTTATTTATTTATTTATTTATTTATTTATTTATTTATTATAGAATCAACATCTTTACAGTTACAATCAATTAAGTAGTAAAAACTTGTACAATATTAAAGACAATAACAGATTCAAGCAATATTGATATAGTATGGTTTAAACCACAGTATAGACGGAGAACATTTGAGTTGCATTGCAAGAAAGAGAGATATGTAATTATAATGCTAGATTGGTGGTGAAAAATAACAATCTAATGCAATGATTAAGTAAAGGAGCACTAAGCAATGCGTAGATATCTTATAGATTAAGCAAGTCCACAATTCACTTCATTTAGGTAAAAACGCATTTAAATTTTTAGGTTTATAATAAACCAGTGTTAAAGCTAAAGTTAAAGTTCGAGTTCGCTCTTCACAGCACTGCCATCGTAAGTATAAATAATTTTACAAAAGTATGGTAATACGTAATAGGTAGAATAATTTGTATGACTTTATATCTAAATAGAAAAAATGTGTGGGAGATATTGAGGAATACGGTATTATATGTGTATATGTCTAATCTATCTATAAAGTGTTTAGTGTTGTTTTGATTTGGTTTCTATATGCTGTTCTGCTTAGATGGAAGATGTCCACATCTCGAAATAAGTTGTTAAATGTGTGCGTTAGTCTAGGCAAGATAAAATTTGATTTAGAAGAAAGACTTCTATGGTCAGAACAATGTTATTTTCTCTATTACCATTTTGGATACGTACTTCAAAATAGTTTTCGTGCTGTAAGCAGTGCGAAAATTACAATTTATTTATTTATTTATTTATCATTTTTGTTTTTGTATTAACGTGTTGCTTTGCTACTAACATACACATATGCACAATTTTGGGCCGATATAGGCCCTCCAGCGCGCGATGGGTACTACTAAATTGTAAGTTTTAGAGCAATCAAAACCGGTTCTTAATTGCGAGATCGTTACCCCTTCGCAGGTTCTCTCTTAAACTGAGAAAACGGGTAGAGCTTCACAGAGAGAAAAGGGATTCCTAGAAATTCTCATACTTCTCGAAAAATCTATTGACAAAATTAAGGTGATTACCAAAGAGTTTGTATTACGTCGCTGCGCTCCTTGACGTAATACAAACTCTTTGGTGATTACGTGTGGGGCCGGTACTTAAAAAGAATAGCCCCACTGCGTCTCTCCTCCGTGCATGTCGTAAAAGGCGACTAAGGGATAAGGACAATGTGCCGTGCTAAAAGGGCGACATCCACCTCTCACCTTGGCTCGGTCGTTCCATCGAGTCATGCAGCAGGTGGGTCTTCGTACCTTACTTGTAGAACAACACTGATTACTCTGTTTACCCCGATTGTCGGGATACAGCGTTAGGGATGTATGTATATGTAGGTGACACATTTTAAGCAGTAAAATTAAGAACTCAAAATTAGTCAGAAGGAAAGACATATTTCGATGCTTTTACAATTCCTTGTTTATTTTAGTTCTGAACACAAATTTCACTTTTTAATTTATTTCCGGTTCAATAACCAAACAGTGCTTAATTCGAGAAAATAAATTATTAATAATGTCTTTTATGGAAACTGACACGGTTGGCTACATCACCTACAACATCCGTGATGTCAGCCCATAACACAGAGTGAACTAGGTGCCATGTCAGTGCTTCCCTTCATTTCATGTCGGCTACACTGAACTGGACGGAAAACACGAACTATTTACATAGGTAGCCGTTTCAACCGACGTTTCGTTCAGTGCGGTGGTATTAACCCGGCCGCGGGATAAACCCTACCACCTAGTAAGTTAAGGAGGGAAGGGACCTACAGGTTAACGTGGAATCCGAACCACGGTCAGCCTCCAACGGTCGAGTGGTCACCCATCCAAGTACTGAACGCGCCCAGACCGCACCACTGAGCTACCGAGGCTGACAAATGCTTAATGTCATTAAATCCACCTGAGGTGATAACGCGCACTACCGTTTTAATTTAAACTATTTTTATCTTCTGTCCCATCTTATTCGAGCACGACTTGAAGTTATCCGATAAACCGTACTCTTATCTTGAGGAAATCTCAGTTCAATGCGTCGCGCCGGTAGTTTGTGAGTAACAAGTAATAAAAAAAATGAAAGTATCGAAACTTGTTATTTCTTCTTCGAGCGTAACCACAGAGCATGAAATGCGCGCGCCCGCCCCTACTAGAGGCGCCGTGAGCGCGATTTCTCTACAACGGCGTTGAAGCCTGTGGGCGTGGCCTATGACTTACATATGTGTGTTGTGCGTGTGCATTTGTTTTGTGCGTGTGCCTAACTTGCTCCTCTTTGTGTGTAGTGTCGATACTAGCACACACACACACACATACGAAGCGCTAGCAGCTCAGCGTACGGTTATTGGGTTTCAAATATTATCGCTTAGGGCGCCTCTAGTGCCCAGGTAGGTATTTGATGCTCTGTGAGCGTAACTATTTGATTAAGTTTAATAGTTTTTTTTTAAAGATTTTTATGTGGTACTTTTTAATAGAATCTATATTTATATTCTTTTTTTTTATGTAATCCGGTATGGGTGGCTGAGTCGAAGGGGCCAAAGCGCATGCTCCGACCAGCCAATATCACGTCCAAAAATGTAGGTGCCATACCGGAGACTTTCCCTTGCTGGCTATACTGGACTAGAGGAGAACACAGCCGAGGCTGCTATGCGGTCAACTTACATCCAGTACGGTGGTATCAACCCAGTCGGCTACAATTTGAGCCTAAGTACCACCTAGTAAGGGGCAACTCATAACTCAATTCATAACTCAATCGTCAATTTATTAGAGTTGGTATTGTTTTATGTAAACGGATACGGGTGGCTCAATCAGATGGGCCCGAGCACGTGGTCCGACCAGCCAATATCAGTTTCCATAAAAAAATATCACCTCCAAGAAGGTACGTAGGTGCCATACCGAAGACTTCCCTTTGGATTGCTGGCTATACTGGACTAGAGGAGAACACAGCCGAGGCTGCTATGCGGTCAACTTACATCCAGTACGGTGGTATCAACCCAGTCGGCTACAATTTGAGCCTACCACCTAGTAAGGGGCAACTCATAACTCAATTCATAACTCAACTGTCAATTTATCAGAGTTGGTATTTTTTTGTGTAAACCGATATGGTTGGCTGAATCAGATGGGCCCGAGCACGTGGTCCGACCAGCCAATATCAGTTTCCATAAAAATAAGTATCACCTCCAAGAAGGTAGGTGCCATACCGAAGACTTCCCTTTGGATTGCTGGCTATACTAGACTTGAGGAGAGTACAATCAAGGCTGCTATGCGGCCATCTTACATCCAGTACGGTGGTACCAATCCAGTCGGCTACAATTTAAACCTACCACCTAGTAATGGTAAAGGTAGTTTACAACCTACCTTAGTAAAGTACTTAAATCTCGGGATGGTTAGAAATAATAACTAAGATCTTGAGATATGTAATGAGCACTGAGCTATATGGTATTAGGCACAGAGCACGGAACGCCCCCCGCCCGCGCCCCCTCCTAGAGGCGCCCTAAGCGATAATATTTGAAACCCAATAACTGGACGCAGTGCTACTAGCGCTTCGTATGTGTGTGTGTGTGTTAGTATCGACGCTACACACAAAGAGGAGCAAGTTAGGCACACGCACAAAACTAATGCACACGCACAACACACATATGAAAGTCATAGGCCACGCCTACAGGCTTCAACGCCTTTGTAGGGAAATCGCGCTCAGGGCGCCTCTAGTAGGGGGCGCGGGCGGGGGGCGTTCCGTGCTCTGTGGTATTAGGTATCTACTACCACCCGCAGTCGGCTACAATTGGAACCTACCACCTAGTAACGGGCAAAGGAAGAGACCTACAGTTTTACACGGCTTCGAACGGTGTAGCAGCCCGTGTAGGTATATGCAAGTAAATTTTTCCGTCAGAAAAAAACTTATTGGTGCATGTCGACCGGATTCGAACCTCGCACCCTGAGATCAAGAGTCCAAGCCAAGACCGCGCCGACCACCCGCCGGCTTTATCGCAAATCTATCAACAGAGCTATGAGTTTGCTTCATGTGCCTAAGTAGCCAGGGTTCCGTTTTGCCCGAAATACACAGATTTTAGCTTTAAGTCATTGTAACAATGCGTAAGTGTAAAGGCTTTGCCTATTAAGATGACACCATTCGCTAAATGTCAAGGCTCGCTCGGGGCTCGGAGTAACTTGTGACCTATTCATAACACCACTGTCGCACATCTCTTGATAGTTTCCAAGATAACACCTTTTACGCTGGTACATTGTGTGTTTATGTTCGCCTTTGTGATTTGATTGGAAGCATGGAAATTAATAAGTAGTTACTTACCTATTAATTATTAAGTAATTAATAATTATTATAGGAAGTTATAGGAACTAAGAAAGTAATAATGATTAATTACTAATAAATTTAATACTAACTTAATACTAATTAAGACAAATTTGACAATGACATTTTTTTACGGAAACTGACACGGTTGGCTACATCACCCACAACATTCATGATGTCAGCGCAAAACACCTTGGTGAACTGGGTGCCATGTCAGTGCTTCTCTTTGGTCGTGCCGGCTATACTGAACTGGACAGAAATTGTGAACTATTTACATAGCCGCTCCGACCGACCTTTCTTTCAATGCGGTGGTGCTAATCCGGGCGGCTTCAAATCAAATCAATCATCGTACCGTGTGGGGCCGGTACTTAAAAAGAATAGCCCCACTGCATCTCTCCCCGTGTATGTCGTAAAAGGCGACTAAGGGATATGACTCCCTTCTTATATTACTAGGTGGTAGGGTTTAACCCGCCCGGATTGGTACCACCGCACTGAATGAAAGGTCGGTCGAAACCGCTATGTAAATAGTTCGTGTTTTCCGTCCAGTTCAGTGTAGCCGGCACGACCGAAGGGAAGCACTAACGTGGCACCAAGTTCACCCGGTGTTATGGGCTGACATCACGGATGTTGTAGGTGATGTAGCCAACCGTGTCAGTTTCCATAAAAAAAAAAAAAAAATCAAATCAATATAATTTATTGCGTAAATTTGTAGTGGTATAATAACAGTGCCATATATATAAATAGGTTAATAAGTTGTTGGGAACTTTCCCTGGATCGGTCGGTATGGATGAGATTTTTTATATATCAACCTGATTTACAGATCTCATTCATATCACTGGTCCGGGGTTGTTCTTTTTTCTTTTATATGTATAGATTAATGAAATCAATCTGTATACTACTTCTAAAACCATATTGCAATAAAGTTTTTATTTATGTTAATAAGTTCCTTCTACAATATACTACCACGTAGTAAGGGTAAGGAGGGAAAGGGAACTACAGTTTTACGTGGAATCTGAACCACGGTCGGCCTCAACGGTCGAATATCAAGTTCTGACCGCGCACAGGTGTGCTTAAGATTACAAACGGCGGTTGAGTGATCGCACCACTGAGCTACCGAGGCTGGCGGAATGATGAAAAACAAGTGTTTTGTCATGGAACCTGACATGGTAGGCTACACCACCTGTGACACCTACATACTGCACTTAATTTGGTGCCATGTCAGTGCGTCCCTCAGCTCGTGCCGGCTACACTGAACTGGACGGAATCTGCTATGAGACTTTCAGTGCGGCCCGCGAAACTCTTTACCTTTAGGAGTTTATCGCCAATTTAGGCAAGCCTAGGTTCTTGAAGAAACTGTAGACTGATTTAGCAGGTAGTCCCCTGAAATTCGTGAAAACTGTTCTCTGTCAACCGTCGCAACGGCGGCAGAGTAGGTACTCATGAAGATGGACCACCCGTTTGGTTAAAAATAGGGCCAGTGCGAGTCGAACTCGCGCACTGAGGGTTCCGTATCGCAATGTCATGGTAAGCGCCACTCACGCCATCTATGACGTGAATTATGAAATGCTTGATGATGGCGCGCATACACTTTTTTAGGGTTCCGTATACGGTACGGGACCCTATTACAGACGGAGAGACAGACGGCGTAGGCTTACTACGCCGTCTGTCTGTCCGTCTGTCTGTCTGTCCGAGGGCTGTATCTGTTAAACCGTAATAGGTAGCCCGTTGAAATTTTCACAGAATATGTGTTATTATGGCCGATATAGCAACAAGTAATAAAATCAAGAAAAAGTAAAAAAGGTTCGCATTGAATAAACCAAAAAGTGTATGCGCGCGCGCCATCTACCGAATAGATTATGAACCATTTTAACTAATCATGACATTTAACTAATATGAAGAATTTCAAACACGTCATCTAGATGGCGTGAGTGGCGCTAGCCATGACATGGCGATACGGAACCCTCGGTGTGCGAGTTCCGCTCGCACTTGGCCGGTTTTTGTTTATTCTATGGATGGGGACCCCTGTGATTTTTTAATTGTCTAACAAGGACGGTAATTTAAAGATATCTTCGCCAAATGTCAACCGATTTTAATCATTCTTTTTTTTTTATTATTTTTTCATCATTCGTATTCGTATTCGCACAATAAGTTTGAATTAAAAAAAAAATTCTCTATTTTTACCATCGATGATTTTTACAATATAAATAGCTTCAATCGTTTTCAAACTAAGCCGTTACCGAGAGACAGAAGTTGCATTTCATAATGGTAGAGAAGAGATAATCATGGTTTAAATAAATGCAGGTCGAAGTAACGGAGGTAAATAATGAAAAAGATGACCAGACCTAACTACATAGGCAGTTATCGCGAACACGTATAAACACGTTACGCAAATAATTGCACGTGTACAAGCCTGGGTGTAAATATTAAGGTTAGAGCAAGCTGGTCGCCGCAGCTTAATTATATATGACGAGAGGCAGGAATTATAAATGGCAACGAATGTCTATCTGTAATGAGTTTAGTCGAAAATGACTGAACCAATTTGCATGGAGTTTTCAATAATCTGACAGATCTCATGATTGTTATGGGATGTGTATTTTCCCGATATTTCTTTAAAGGTATTTTTTTTTCTTTTATTTCTCTAAATCGTTTCTTTGTCGCACCGCTAGAGTGTGGAACTGTCTTCCGGCGAGTGTATTTCCTGAATCCTTTAACTTGGGTGTCTTCAAGCGTCGCGGTCGTATTAACGGGCTAGACAGCCTAGCAACAGTCCGCAAATCTGCTGGCATGGCACCTAACTGAGCGTGGTTTCGCGAGGAGAGGTGATTTTGGCTCTGTCGACTGCACCATTGGTCCAACGGCACAGCCACACATGCTGGTTCACATAAAAAAAAAAAAAATAAAAAAAAGGGCTAAACATTGAACGAAACCTTCCGTCGCGTATATCTAAGAGAGATAAATGAAAATGAAATACATACATACATACATACATGCGATGAGGTGAAATAAAATAATGAAATCGTATCAGAAAGATAAATTGATCGTTTATTCAATGTGAACACAAAAATACGATACAAAATAGACAGGGTGTGAGTTACAAAAATCACTTGAGCATCGTAGGTGGTGACGACCGAGCTGATTGATTAAAACTACGACTATAATAGTCCAGTATAGCCAGCAATCCAGGGAAGTCTCCGGTATGGCACCTACCTTCTCGGAGGTGATATTGGCTGGTCGGAGCATGCGCTTTGGCCCCTCCAACTCAGCCACCCATACGGGATTACATAAAAAAAAAATAATAATTGAAAAATCGTTATGTAGTTGTATTGACATTTTAACAGCTGGTATTGTTTATTGAGTATTCTTATAGTTCAACTGCACTCGAACTTGTCACAATTTGTTCTATCTATTGTATAAACTGATTGTAGAAACATTACTGCCTATAGAAATATATGTATAACCACTCATGTGAAACTGTTATTCATAAAATATTTTTATTATGTGTAAAGTGTTTTGCATTAAATATTAAGAAGTTAAACATTATTCTTTTATAATTTAACCAAATAATTTTGTTCGCAATATAATTTTAATATGCATTTAAAATTTATGAACCGTGAAATGAACACGAGATTTGATGTGTAAGAATATTGTTACACTTTTGACCCTTTATTTGACCGTAGTGTAACCACGTTTAAGAAATTTATTCTTTGAAGGAACTTATTCAAATTATAACGTGTTACTGTTACTGTTGTGCATTTTTTATTAGCTTCGCTCGGGTGAAAATTTGTTTTAAAAAATGCTGAATATCATGAGTTCAATGGATATTACAGAACAAGGTAGTTTGGTAGAGTAATAAGTTGGTAGAGTTTGCGTAAAGAATATTTGCGTGACTGCGCCCTACTTTAAAACTCGAGTCGAATAAAACGTAGAATATATACACATCCACACACACACAATTACGTTTCACTATAATAATCGAGTCACATACATACATCAAAAGTTTGACTGTAAGAAATCTCTGTAAGTGATAAATCGGTCTTTTCACCTCATGTAAATGTTCTAACGTACTTGTAACGGCTAAATGTTTCTTGGAGCAATAAAGTAGGTATTTTATATATATCTATCTATCTACATAGATATATGTGCACCGTAGATAGAGAGAGCTACAATAATTACTATAACTAATAAGATCCAACGATAAAAAAAAATTGTTTTTTTAATTTCACTCTTTGATACCTACATACATAGTACCTACACACAGACTAGTAAATTAAATATTGCAAGTTTGACAAAAACAGGTTGACCCATTTGTCCACACTTATAATGTTTTTCTCTCTGCAACCTTTTTTTTTGTTCCGCTGCTATTCAAGTTCTGAAGAAAAGGAGCCAAGTCTCAAGGACAAAGCACCCTACCTGCTCCCGGACAAACGCCTATTGGACACGTTAAAACTTGAAGCTAAAAAAAAAATATAAAAGGACCCACGACTATAGCACCTGTTGGCCGTCTTTCTAATTCGTATCGCGCGCATTCGAGATGGAGAATATGTCGTGAATTAAAAAGGATAGAACTGATATGCGGTCGGGCTGACATGGCACGCATGTCAATACATGAACATCCATATAACTCGATAACCACTTCATCGATTTACATTCAGATTCAGATATTTATTTCGCCATAAAGAACACACAACAATAACAATATTTCATTGAGACATTATGCATATTCAGTATGGTTCGTCATCACTTTTTATCATGTCCCGTTCAGTAGTGCAATCTATAAGGAAGAACCGGGTTTTACACTGTTACATTCTGTGACTTCTCAATATGGTTTTACGCTATAAATAAATAATAACGCTACATCGTCGGCGGCCTGAGCTGTGAGCAAAAAGTCAGGCGAGCGAAGCCGTGGGCAAAAGCTAGTATATGTATATACTATGAAGTATATATATGTATATACAAAATGAAGGCATATTTTTTGCGTACATATGATATGCCTACATAATCATATGTACGCAAAAAATATGCCTTCATTTTGAAAAAAAAAAAATTTTTTTTTATGTACATTGACACGGTTGGCTACATCACCTACAACATGCGTGATGTCAGCCTATAACACCGGGTAAACTTGGTGCCACGTCAGTGCCTCCCTTAGGTCGTGCCGGCTACACTGAACTGGACGGAAAACACAAACTATTTACATAGCCGTTTCGACCGACCTTTCATTTAGTGCGGTGGTACCAACCCGGGCGGGTAATTTCCTACCACCTAGTAATATAAGAAGGGAGTCATATCCCTCAGTCGCCTTTTAAGACGTACACGGGGAGAGATGCAGTGGGGCAATTCTTTTAAAGTACCGGCCCCACACGGTACAATGGTTTTACGGTTACGGTTTATTTTCTGTATTATTTGATTATTTGTCTATGAATAACAATTTTGCTTGAGCTTGAGTTACACATCAAAAGTCACACAATCTGCTCTACATATTTCTCTAACCAGGTGCAACACCTCACAAGTTCACAATGCTTCACAGGAGGCTGGCTCCCTTTCCCTCCTCCCCCCTCCCCGGCCCCTTCAACTCTGTCGTTGAAAATATTTACTGTCAGAGCATTTAGGATTATAATTAAAGCCTTTTGAGCGCCACGATTGGTTGATTATTCTCTCCCGTGACGACCGAACGACAAAATATAATTTAAAGACAAAAAAAAAAAAATCAAAGACCTTGTAGGTACATTGTGCGAGGTGTATTTTCGCTCGCTGTGTTTTTGATTCAGCGTGTATTTGTGCGCGCACTTCGCCGACTTAATGGACTCCTAAGTTGTTGTTGAGCACGCACAGTTTCACACAACAAATCACAGCAGAAAATGATGTAAAGCGCGGCTTGTTGCGCGCGCAGCGGCCGGGGCCCCGGCGAATATAAACAGATAGACTAAAATTAGCATAGTCTGAATAATAAGTCACTGCAACGCAAGCTCCGCTGCTGTGTGGGCAAGTGTACTGAATAATGCACTTCTTTTCAGTCGCTTCGGAAGCTATTAGACTGCACAACGCACAACGCACATTGCTCTTGCGGCATATTCTTTATTCTTTATTCTTTATTCATCATTTGTATGGTAGTACAGTACGCTTGAATTTGTCCTGTTTAGATTTTACAATCCGGTTCGATTACACCCACAAAGAAGAGCCGGCAAGCTAAGCTATTTGGGGTTAAAGTAAGCATAAAGCAAGCTAAGCTATTTGAGGTTTTTCGAAAGGGGCGTGAAAAGGCTCCTGTCAGGCCGGCATGGCATTCGCAATCCCCGTGCACCACATAATGTCTATGAGCATTGTTGGGCACCTACTTGTAGGTGAAATTATGCCTCATTCCGCGCTGTACATAAAAAAAGCTGCTCCATAGAAAACACTTTTTTTTCTATGTAGAGCCGGCACCGGTGGTTGTGCCCAAAGTTCAATGGAAGATCAGGCGCAGCCAATAAATACTCCTCGCGAAAACACGCTAAGCTAGGTGCCATGCCAGCTATAGGGCGGACGAAAAGGTCGTCGTACAATTTATTAACACGCCTTTTGAAGAGGCCCAGGTTATAGGTGGTAGGGAACATACTCAAAAGAAGACCGTTCCATATTTTCACCGTACGACACAGGGACGATTTCGAGAACCAGTTTCATAAATTGTATATAGGATATATTTATAATTATCTTTATAATTTGAATTTTACGCCTTCTAATTAAATTCACAAATTTGGACTCAAATTTAAGCCACTTTACTACTTTTGATTTGTACTTGAAACTTGTAGCACCACCGTCCAGCCAGGAATTCTTCCACAACGGACAGGCCGAAGAAACACGGGGCGCGGTTACATTGTCAAGAGCCCCCTTTTCCCATAGTATAAACTTAATTAAAAGTTGCCGTGTCTATAGATTTTGAAGTTATTTAGTCCTGCTCTGTTTGAACAAGTATTAAAATGAAGTGAAACTGGTTCATAAAACACTTGTCGTCAATCATTACCCATGTACTTGCATGTACAGGGTGTTGTACTACCCTTGTTAAGGGTGTAGATAGAGTTCAAATTCCTTTAAAAAAATCAAATGTCATCTTTTCGGGTTTTTTTCATGTTATTTCTTTTAATATTTATTTATTAAGTCAATGAATTATAATTTATTTATATATTATAATTTCGACCAGTAATTTAAAATAGATATTAATTCAGTATTTTAAAACTTATAAAAACATTAGATCAAGCTCATCGCATCTAAAAAGACCAGCGATATGAAAAAAGTCGAAACAGTATGAGACAAGCATTTTTCAAGGAGTAAGAAGTAATGGCGTTCTTATTTATTTATCTTGTATTGTATGTATATCTACAACAAACCAGTTAAAACCAGTAAAGCACGACGGTGGAGTTTTTATACTGGATTTTTTTTATTGAAAAGCTTGTCACCGATTGGATTTAAGTACAGTCAGCATGCGACATTATATACGAACATTTAACTATCTTACCTACTTTAAATAATTTCTTCAAGTTTAGTTTTAGAGGGAATATTTAAATAATTTAAAGAAATTACACTTTAGTTGAAATACGGATTAAAAAACATTTAGGTTTCAATTAAAAATTGTACATAATATGTATTTTTTTATATATAAAAATATATAAATTAAACAGCTCAACACTGTATGTAAAAGATGTACTTACTACTTACTAAAGAAAATCTTGATTTAAATGTTAGAAATTACGGTTTTCAGTTTCGTGATCAACCTCTGCTATTGGAGTTATTTATTACGGTTCTTTCGTTTATTCTGTATGCCATTCAAATTGGTTGGCTTATATCACCTATAGCATCCGTGATGTCAGCCCATAACACCTTGGTGAACTAGATGCCATGTCATTGCTTCCCGTTGGTCGTGCTGGGTACACTCAACTGGATGGAAAACACGGAACTATTTACGCAGTTGCTTCGACCGACCTTTTGTATGTGTTGTATTTGAACTTTATTCTCTATCCGTACTTATCCAGACGGACCTCCTTGTAATTCAAAATCATTGATCCGTTAATTTAAACGATTTCTTGTCGTATTTTCTCATGCCTTCGAATGAGCTTCAACACTCAAAAGCAGTGACAATACAGCTTTGACCTTAAAATAAAACAAAATAAAAGTATAAAGTGGGAATTGATTAAAAGCGTTACCTTATAGCAACAGTAAGTAATTTACCTTGGTTACAATAATTATTATTATGAATGCACAAGATAATCAATATTGACCCAAATTTGTACCACGAGTATTATTTCCATATTATTTGTATAATTTAATTTACTTTGAATTTGTATTCGTAATTTGTGTTTTAAAATGCACACAAACGAAATAAACTAGAGACGGCCAACAACTTTGAACCTTAGCTAGGATTTTACTCTATTTCTGTATCAAGATCATCCGTATATAGAAAGAGAGTTTGTGCCGCAGCAATTTCGCTTTTCTCGATCAAGTAGGTTCAGAGGTACCAGGAGCGTATAAGTAAGAAGCAGCTCGACTATTCCGTTCCGAGTCTAATGTGACGCTGTATTAGTACTAACCAATATGTACCTACAGTGTTCAGTTAATTCTAGACGACCAAACGTAACATCAAAAATCAACTCTATCTTTTTTTGTGAAATCGTGTTCTATTTTTAAAAACGTTTACATTGAAAAAAACATGGCAGGTAAGTAAGTATATTTCGACGGGGTTCTTTCTTCAAAATTTATTGAAACGTCGACGTACACGTGGCGGATATTTGTAAGCGGCAAAGTTCTATTTTCAAAATTATACAATCATCGACAATAAGATATAGTTCGGGTATTTTTATTTCGGTAGCTTTCAATTATATTAACTTGTGGTTGGAACGACTAGTAGAGATTGGAGTATAATAACAGGACAATCCATTAAGATAGGACACAAATGCCCGCAGGCGCACAGCAGGGGACGGTTGTTGGTATGTAGGTGGCTATCCAGTCCATTGCCACTGAACGGCGCGGCGCGGACAGTAGCGACGCGACGGCTCACGACTTTGGCCACAATACGTTGCGCGGGATCGCCAACGTATGTCAACAACTTTTTGTCTGCTTCATAGCTGGTATGGCACCTCTTTGAGCGTGGTTTCACGAGTGGTGTTATTGGCTGTGTGCGATTGTCTTCACCCGACGACTATTGGGCACAGCCAAACGTTGGTTCTTTATTAAAATAATATTGTACTGTAGGTATTCCTAGTATAAGCAGAAATATTATGTATATTTCAATCAGAGAGATACGGTGAAGTCATACTTGACTAGAAATATGTATATTCATCTCTTTCCTCAATTTATCAAAACAATCAAATGATTTTTAAAAATAAAACTCAACTATTGAAATTACTTTTCTGTTTACCTTTAGTTTTCTATTATATTTAGGTAGATAGATAGATAGAATAGATAAAATACTCTATTGCGCTAAAACATTTTACAGTAACAAACTATCAGTAATTTACATGAGGGGCAAAGGCGGACTTATTCCTTACAGGGGTTTCTTCCAGTCAACCTTTGGGTGTTTGAGAGTAGTATAGTAGGTATGTACGAGTATGTTGTGACTTCAAGATATAACTATCTCACAACATACTAGGTTGAAGAGTACGTATATCTCGGTCAAATTCTGCGGCTTGGTAGACAAGGTCTGCTAAAGGAGGTCGAGAGACGAATTCAACTGGGTTGGGCTGCCTTCGGAAAGTTAAAATTTGCCCTGAGGTCTGATCTTCCGCAAAATTTAAAAACCCGTATATATGACCAGTGTGTCCTCCCGGTTATGACGTACGGGTGTGAAACGTGGACGCTGACGGTCGGTGTTGTCCAAAGGTTGAAAGTTGCCCAGCGAGCAATGGAGCGAGCCATGCTGGGAATAACGCTACGTGATATGGTGCGTAACGAGGCAATCCGCCGACGCACCAAAGTAGTCGATATTGGATACCGGGTGGCTAAGCTCAAGTGGCAATGGGCTGGGCACGTCAGCCGAAGAGACGACGACCGCTGGAGTAACCGTGTCCTACACTGGCGGCCGTGGACAGGAAAACGGAGTGTGGGAAGACCACCCGCCAGGTGGGACGACGACATCAAGTACGTCGGCGGAAAGCAGTGGTTCCGTACCGCTGAAGGCCGGGAGGACTACAGGAAAATTGGAGAGGCGTATGTCCAGCAGTGGACGCTTACACGCTGACTGACTGACTGACTGACTGACAACATACTACTCGATATTAGGTATACGATATTAGGTACGATATTAGGTACCTATTTCAAACAGAAGTAGAAAATGCTGGTAGTGATTGATTAGCACGTTTACAGCATTTTATACTGCTATATATATTATTAGCATTTCAGCAAAGTGATGAACGTATCATTTATATTTTGTAGCATTATATACTTACACAAATCTTAAAACCAAAATATTTATTTCAAAAACTTTTTTTCTGATGTCAATGTGGTTATCGATTCAACGCTTAGTGTTGCCATGTGAAACTGCACTAGTTATGTATATATTATTACATAATATTTATATAATATGTATGTATGCATGTAACTATGTACCTACCTGTAAGTAAATTGTTTTGAATGTACTATGTAGGTATTTATGATTTATTTATATTCTGATTTCATTCATATTTTCCCACTACCCACCCATCAGGCATCAACCCTTTACCCACAATCCCAGGCACGACTGGTAGAAAGTTCCTCTAGACATTTGTCAAGTGTTATTTTGTAAACTTTTTTGTGTGCAATAAACTTTACTGAATAAAGTGTATTTTCATTGTATATTGTATATTGTTTATTAAGCATTCATTAGACAGCATGACTGTACTCGAATTTGTCACAATTTGTTCTATCCGATTCGATTACACCCACGAAGAAGAACCGGTAAGAAACTTCGCAGGGGTTTTTTTTTCATAATAATTTTTACAAGCATTTAGTGACTATCCACATAATAACACCGCCTACAGTCGATTGAAAATACAGCTTGAGAGCAAGATCAAAAACAGATTTTTGTTTTGTTTTTGAAGTTCTGACTGCAAGGACTTAATTTAGTGGATCAGATTTTAACTTCATTTCATTTTGTTTAATTTGTTTCTATTTTAACATGTAAACAAAAACATGAGCATAAACATTTAAACGCTACAATCTACGGTACTTGGTCGTCGATCTAGCAAAGTTGAAATCAAGTCAACATTCGGTATCTATCCGCATCTAGTACTCATACCTCAAGTCTAGAGCTTATGTAACCCTAGTATGTCCTAGGCATTAGTGCCTGACTTAGGTTACCTACGCTTCTTGCTGATGTCCTAGTACTTCTGAATATTCAGTGAAGAGTGTGACCGAGATTCTTAAGTGTTTCGAATTTGCATCGAATGTGAATCTAATATGATCCAATAGGTCAATATCGTGACAAAGTGATTCAATGGTTATTTATTCAAGTCATAAGTTTTTGTCTTTCAATAGAACTATTAATACAATTGAATAGTTTCTTGTCAACTCCGATGTTCTACTAAATTACCTACATGTTAATTTGAATTATATGCTCAAATTAATATTGCTTCAATGATGTTGTAATAATTTTCATAAAATATTTTGAACGTTTCCTTGATTTTCAATATTATTTATACAAATTAATGTGATAATAAAATAATGAAGTTACTGTTTTCAATAAAAATTCACCGTTGACAGCGCTGCTCTCGTGTAGTTAGACGGTTGCTTTCCTCTTGAACTTCTTCATTGCTTGTAATTACGGTAGTACCTACTGTTTGCTGCTTTAATTTCATGTATGTATGTACTTTATTAGCACAATATTTATCTCGTTTTAAAGGAAATTCATCAGATGATGAAAGCAATGTAAAATTTTTCATAACTAACATTTTTTCTTTTTTTCTGTAATCGTGAATAATGATCGTAATTTATTTCGCATATTTTGGAATTCTATCTTTTAGGACAGCTTACTGACACCTGCCATAAAAGGAAAGGGACACGCGTGTAGTTTTTTGTCCAAAGCAGCTTCGGATATTGAAATAAAACAGAAGCTAACACAACTTCACGACACAACTGACTTGACATTCGTAAATGTAAACACATTTATTTTTAGTATGATTGACGAGCTCACCGACCTTAGTTTGTTTATGGTTTTACTCCGCGCCTCGTTCGCTTTACTCTATGGCTCGCCTTTTGCCGGCGATTACCGGCAATTTACGATCATCATCCACCGAGAAATATAAACAGAATGGGGAATTCACGAGTGCAATTAAAAGATTCCGTTAATGTTTTAAAAAATAATATTTATTCACATTCTCCTCTCCTTATCTTATCGGCTATTAACACAATCAATCATGTCTCACATCTCCGATACACCTCCATAAATGTTTAAAAATTATATTTTGTCTTATAATTGTACCGGTAAATCACAATTCAAGTCAAAATGCAGTTTATTTACAACAGTAAGTATGATGGATATTACAAAAATTTTAACAATTTTTTCGTTTTTATTTATGAAAACAGAATCAATAATAACACAAGTTTATTTTTCTAGGATAGTACTAACAAAATATCGAAAGCATGTCGTAAGCATGTTATACAAAATAATAATAGGTATGTTATATACAGCTCTTACTAAAATAATAGAACTAAGGAAACAAGATTGTCAATTTAGAGTTTCCTGAACATAGCAGCGTTGTCCTGATTTTTTTTTTCGTTTTCCAAAATCTGAGGCTATGAAAATTAACTAATATTTGGTAGTTAATATAAAGATCGAAATAAAATCAATATAATATTGAAAAACAAAAACTTATGACTATCGAGATTATTTGGAACTATATTTTAGCTTGAGATCTTTCGTTCATAAAATTAACTAAAATCTATTTCAATACAAAAGCTAAACTAAAAACTTATGATTTTTACCAATAAATAAACTAGAGGAGAGATCAAATTTATTTAGCCAAAGTAATCCTCAACCAAAACAATAGTCAGATTCACTGAAGTCTTGTGTTCTGATAATTTATAAATTTCGAATTTCACTAGACCGTCGAGATCGTTCCACGTGTTTGAAGTACGTGCGTATATTTTGACATAACTTTGAAAATTTTCTAACGAATTTTACACTAAAATAATTTACTAATTTTCCTGAATTTTGGCTCAACTATTTTACTAGAGGATTCGCTGACTTATTCGGCACAACAGATCAGTGTGCTCGGTGTTGTGTAAAACTAAAACGCTTGATAATAGGTAATAATATGGCAGTTAAGTAAAAGCGAGAAAATAACGCTATACAATAATTATCATAAATCAGAGTGGCGGCGTTCGGAGCAAACTTCACTCAATTTTGGCGACCTCTCGGAAGGACCCGCAAAATTAACAGCGACAGAAAAGCCGAAGATGTTATAAAAATATACAGATAGCAAAAATACGGACCACCATTTACAAATTAAGTGCAGTTTGACACAATATCTCTTCACAATCGATTCACGAGAATAGAAACGCCGAAAACACTTTACAAAAATTTTGATGGACTTATAAAAATACATAACATGCGCGCCGATCTGCTTATAGCAGTATCACCATTGTTTTTAACAAATAAATGCTTAACTAACAAACGTGAACTGGCTTATCTGATGGCGTTGAACATGGAGGACGCGAGGGAGACTTTGATGATGGCCACCACCATCACAAGGTTGACGATGTAGGTCGAATTGCATCTTAAGTGGTAAGGTGGTGCGTTGTTTGCGTCCGTGTCTCGGGGGCACTCACCTCGCGGCCTCTCGTGCGGTTCGGGTGGGTCCGGCGCGGGAGCGGAGGCGGCCGCCGCGGCGGTGACGCCGGGAGTCTGCCGCGACACCAGGATGTGGCACAGCACGTCGTATAGCTCCGCCAGCAGCCGGTTCAGACGCGAGTAGCTCTCCTCCGTCGCCTCCCGCTCGCTCGGCAAGTTGAACGCTATAGCCATCTCCGCTCTGTTGACGTCCCGCTGCGCTCTCTTTTACCTCGCGAACTCCAGGCGCACCGCTCTCTACTCGGCGCTTTTCTACGTAAAAAGCGCGGGCAAATTCTGTGCGTGATTTTTATATGCATAAATGCAAACTTCACTCGTTTTGCGGCCGAAGCTCCTCTGATGTTTGACGAGTCGAATTTTTTTCGTATTCAACATAAAAACTGGCCGTAAATCAGTCTTTCCTCGCTCGCTCTTGCAGTATGAAACTGGTCGCAAAATTAGGTCTACGTTATAACAGTCTTTTAGGTTTTTCAAATGGCACACTTCCAACAAAACAGTCAAGTATTTATTTATCGTTACGTTTTGAGTTTATGCACGATTTGTCACTTGTGTCTTTATTCGAAATTGTTCACTTTATTATTTACAATAATCACTAGTCCGAAGCACTCGGCGTGGGCGACCGAAACCTTCACGGCAAAGTCTGTAAAGTTCTTTACGCCGAACTGTTTCGTTGTCACTCGATCGCGCGCGATGATATAACAGCGGGTAGTGCGGTCATTCATTACTGTGTAAGTAAACAAGCCGCGAGTACTACTACACACTGACTGAAGTTCGCGCTCCGAATGACGTCCGCCAGGCCGGCTGCGGCACGTGCGTCGGCCACGGAAGCGAGAGTTGTAATAAGGGATAATACTCCGACCGAGCACATCACTACCGCGTCCGACGCGCGTCGCTGTATGTGTGAGCTGCACTCCTGTACGTACGCACCAACACACAGCCGAGCCATTTGATTATAAATAGTGGAACACACGGTAGCACGTTCCCTTCGCGCTTATGCACTTTGTCCTGCGACCTACGTCGCATATCCGCTTCGCATTCACTCTCATTTCAAACGATATTTCCATCTCGTTTCTACTGAGCTTTTCTTGATCCTGAACTTTACATTTTAACTCTAGGCGAGCTTTTATTTTTTGCTCGCTTACTCTCATAGAAGCTTGTCGTATGGGGGAAGGAGACGCGTTGATATCGTAGCTTGGAGCATTGTGTTCGAAAAGCGCGGCAAACAGAATGGGCCAATGGGAAGGGAGATTGGGCATGGGGTGATGTGACGTCACGCGGCGCTTGGGAGGGGAGAGTGCACGGAGGGTGATAGCCTCGACGCGTTCACTCGGTCGCCGGACGGCTACCGGTCTTCACTCAAACGCACGCAATACTCGCGAACACAACAAAAATACTCCGCTCAAACCAGTCGCGCCAGTTCCTACGTATAGCGATTCTGACACTGTTTTAACGACTCTTTGTTCTTCCAGATAGATTGCATTACGTATCATAAAAGCGACAGGTCTAAGTTTAGTTTTATGCACGTTTTTGCTGTGCCGTGGATTCGGGAAGTTTATTTCTGTAATTTCGTAATGGTTTAGTTTAGTGATTGCGCTGTAAAAATAGTTTATGGATGAATTTATAAACATTCGTTTGTGGTGTTTTCGGTTCGATTAGAGGTTCCTTTTGAAGTGAAATAATCCACTAGATTACTTCATATTATTTTTATAAATGTTTTGCACTATTTTTTTTACTTTTTTACTTTCTTTCTAGCTGAACATAGCACTAATTGTTGCATTTTTTTTCTATTTCGTTTCGAATTATGTGTCAATATTAATTATTACCTACATGTTTTACTTTTATAAATCGTGGTCGTCAAACAATTAACTAAATCACCGAGCTGTATGAAAAAGAAAATTAACTTTAAACAGTCGACATAAACTGAAGCATTATCATAATAAAAATAGTCGTGGATGCCAACTATTCATGTTTTCAGTACATATTTACAGTGGAGATGCAGAAAAGTTAAGTATTTAACTTTCAAACATACGAGACTTCAAGGCTAACTCTATCTACATGTGGAAGATATGGATTGCTGCTACAAACGACTGGCGTGGCGACGAGGGAAGAACGATATGCTATGCCACATACCTAATTTTGAATATTTATATATTTGGTCAATATTAAGTATAGAAATATACTTTTTTTATATTTCTATCGATCTTGAACTTGAACTTGAACTTGCAGCACCTCCCAGCCAGGAGTTCTCCCACAACGGTGTAAGACCGAAGACACCTGACTAAAATTCAAAGAGTATGAAAAGAGCATAAAGAAAACATAACAATGAGAAATTTTAGAAACTTGCTGGGTAAAGGAAACGTTAAGAACATAGCGTACAGGTACATAGATAGATAGGTAATAATGAAAATATGACGATGATTACAATATTAATATTTGTAGTAGAAATAATTCAACTTCTAATAATAATAAAATACAGAATCGTATTAAAAAAAAATTATGAGTAAATAACACTTCTAAAGTATGCCTAATGAAGACAAAGAAAGACAAGGAACATTAACCAATTAGATTTAGTTAAATGAAATACCTACAAACTTGATGATTTGGAAAATGAAAGTAGGTCAGTGTTCGGTCATTTGTATGGCGGACGTGGCTGGTATACATTTTAATGATGATGACTAATTCAATGGTTGCAAAAATTTATAAATACTTAACACAGCTTTTACGAGTGTCCGTTTTTAGGGTTCCGTATCCATACGGAAGCCTATTATTAAGCCTACGCCACCTGTCTATCTGTCTGTCCGTCCAAGGGCTGTGTCTTTTGAAGCGTAATAGATAGCCGATTGAAATGTTAATAGAATATGGGCTATTTATGTTGGATATACTAACAAATAATAAAAAAAGTAAGAGTTAAAAATTAAGGTAGCTCAACATACAATAAAGGTGTTTTAGGTCTATCGTAAAAACGATTATACATATAAGCGTCAAACTTGGTGTGTTTATAGTAGGAGAAAAAAGTAAGAGTTAAAAATTAAGGTAGCTCAACGTACAATAATGGTGTTTTAGCTCTATCGTAAAAACGATTATACATATAAGCGTCAAACTTGGTGTGTTTATAGTAGGAGATAGCAAACTGTAAAGAAAAAAAAAACCGACCAATTATGTGTCGTACGGAAACCTCGGTGCGCGAGTCCAACTCGCACTTGGCCTGTTTTTATTGGCCGTTATAAAATGATAATAAAATTAATGACTACAAAAAAAACATAATTTCAATGTAATAGTAAATAGATATATTAATAAGAATAATAGACCCACAAAATATTGTAAATGTTTTATACCAAATCTGATTATATTTGATTTTAAAGTCTATTTGATATTGTATCGAGATGTTATAGTATAGAAGACGAATAGAAAAAAACCATAAGTGGAAATAATGGAACCATAATTTTGAACTGTGCGGGTGTTTATAAATGTTTATAAAATTATAGCTAGGCCAAAACTTGACTCTTTGACTCTTGACTCTCGTACACTTTTAAACTCATCGAAAACAGAAAAGTAAATTGTATGAAATGTGGGATAAAGCATTTCCATGCTTTTAAATTTTTTGTTAGAGAACTTACAATGCCTGGATTGATTAATTTAAATTACACGTTTCAATGTGACTTTTGGAAACTCCGAGGACCTCTGCCACATTTAACTTCAATTCGTTACAAAAACTCCAAAATAGTGATGTTACCGACCTCACCTCACGCCGACTGCCGTAATCTTCTTATTGGACGCCTTTCAGATTGTGTCAGGAGAGCTATTACGTAACATTTTGGTTTGCGACTGTAAAATATGACTTAACAGCGACTTGCCGTAAATGGATGAGTATCGCTGTGCACGCCGACTCGACGCACTCGACACACACAACTTTTCTAAGAGTCACCGCACACGACCAACTTTGCCCGTAATGCCCTTATACCTCGAATTGCACGCACATACAATCATACATATACGGACGTCGACATTTTCATATTAAGTAAGAGTGTCTTTAAGAATAAAATCGTCACAACAATGACCCCAAACTACAAATGAATAGGTATTGTCATCTCTTCTCAAAAGCATAGGTAAAAACAATTATTTATTTTTTATTTTATATTTATGTTTGGTTTCAAAACTGGTCTCGAAATTCTGTAAAGAAACTACCTGGTACGTGACTACTGCATCCCACCACATCACACTACACTACATTACACTACACTACACTACAATACACTACACCACCACCACAAAACATTACGCTACACCACACTACATTACACAACACTACACTGCATTGACACTCACTAACACACACACACTGATCCCACTAAACTATAGCCTAATCATGGAAACAAAAAATGGCCAGACGTCAATGTATGTACAACTTATGCCTTATCTGTTTGTCATTAGGCTGTCTGTTTTCTATCAAATAAATAAATAAAAACAATAAATAAAGTAAAGTTTCATACCAGACAGACGGCTGTATGAACCAAAGATAGATTTTTTTCCCTAATAGTCCGTAATTGGTGCCTGAGTCATAGAGACAAGAGTACAATTCATTCCCCGACCAGTCAATGCCCCTGCACACTATTCGGTGCCATACCGAAGACTTAAAATTTTGGGTTTCTGGTTATACTGAACTATAGAACACAGCCGCGTGTGCTATACGGAAATATCTTACGTCAAGTACGGTGGTATCAACCCAGTCGGCTACGATTTGAGTCTACCACCTATTCAGGGGCAAGGGAAAGGACCTACAGTTTTACACCTGTTTCGATTTGTGAAGCAGAAGGTTAAATTGTGTCATTTCTGTGTATTTTTATATACTTACATAAAGTTTTGTGTTTTTTTCCATTTTTTTTTTGTCATTTCGTCTTTGTGCAATTACAAGTAAAATAACTTTTTACCTGATAAACCTTGTTCACGTTGCGTCTATCTTTTTGATTTGTTTGGTTTGACAGCAATTAATTGCTACTTGACATGTTTCCAATCGCGCGATTCAATTTTAAGTAATAGCTCTCTTCGCCTCAAGATGCAGTTGGCTTATCCATCTTTTAATTTTAATTTACCGTGGCCGCTACTGGGTTTTGATTTCACGGCTCGAATGGACCGAGTCTGATTCGGTTTTATTGTCGTAAGGCCTTCTTTGTTGCCGGGAAAGAAAGTACCAGTTCGAATTGACACCAACTTAGGACGGGATGTTACGGGAGGTCGCTGGATTAGCTTGTACACTTTTCGAGTAGGTAACCCTAATATGAACATGCATAATAATATGAGGACAAAACACTTGCTATACCCTACTTTGGATGTATTGTTTATTACATTACGTAAAGTTATAGTATAGTATACCTTGTTCTTGCCTTTCTTCTATTTTGATTTAAATAAGAGATGTTTACTGCTAATCACCACTCTTATCGTTTGATGTACTGTCTTAAATATTTTTTTTCTTATTGTGAATATTATGAATGCCGGTGTTGGGTCTGTTTGGTACAGGTACAGTAATATGGTTTGTTTTGATTAACTATCTGGTTCTGTTCTGTTTCTTTCCTGTTCTGCTTTACTGTTTGAGAACGTTGCTCACTCACAGAGGGTTCCGTAGCCATATGTTCCTTCTTATTGCACGTATAGCGAGCATTCCTTCTTGTCTCACTCGCACGTATATCGCGTTCGGCGCAGCTTATTTTTTGTATTCGTGATCTGGAACGCTCTCCCTGCCCATATATTCCCCCCAAGTACAGTCTCGGGTCCTTCAAGAGGGTCGTGAATGGCACCTGTCAGGCCGGCATGGCATTCGCACCCGCATACGACCGAATGCCCATGGGTATCGTTAGACACCTTATGGGTGACTAGGCGCCATATGTCGCGCTGTCAATAAAAAAAATATATATATATTGATGATAACTTTCTTCATCCAATTTTTGGAGTTTCCGGCACCTTAGTGCCAACAGTCCGACTTGTTCCCGCCCAGGGTCCTCCCAGGAAAAAGAACAAGTTGTACATTAAGATGTTATACATAAGTATTTTGGAGCTCTGGTCTATTGATTTTCTATTTGATTTAGTTCTTCCAAATATCCACTCATAAATTTCGACATAATTTTTGTGCTATGTATAGCCGCCTGCTTCTGTAAAATTTCCATCTTTATATCGGCCTTTAAAATATCGATATATTTTTGTGCAGTTTTTGAAATAATTCCGGTGGTACCAATAACAATAGGAATAATTTTGCACGTTGTGCTCCACAGTCTTTCCACTTCAATTTTGAGGGCATAGTATTTTGATAATTTTTCTGCTTCCTTTTTCATAATGTTGTAATCTGAGGGCACGGTTACATCAATGAGATAGGTTTTATTTTTCAATGTATCTATATATATCAAATCTGGTCTATTGTTCGGTATTGCAAGGTCGGTAGTTACTGGTGGATATATATAATGATATATATAATGATATATATTGATATATCTGTATCTAGTCCTTCGTATTACCCACGCCATTCATCGGTGACCGTTGACGTTTGCAGTTAAAATATTAGTTGAATGATCATTCGGTAGATGGCGCTGTTCTACCGAATCCTATGTATACCGTGTGCACCCCCCTTAATGGTTTGCTTTTTTATTATTTGTTGGTATATCCGCCACAATTACACTTATTCTATGAAAATTTCAAGCGGCAACCTATTACGGTTCAAAAGATTCAGCCCTCGGAACGACCGACGGATGCGCGGACATACAGACGGCATAGGCTTATTAATTAGGCTTCCGTATGGATACAGAACCCTAAAAACTTACACTTCTTCGCCATAAAGTTTCTACTTTGTCCTCAACGAAGCACATTTTGCTCTATCCCGCCTACGTATGCATCGAGTATGCGAGTCTGAAAGCGCTACTCGGTTGCAATAAATTATAATCCAGCTGATGGGTACAGATTAGTCAACCTAGCGAGCGTAAAGAGTTCATTGTATACAGCAAACTGTACGGAGCGAGTAAATCCCCCTTTGACGGAAAGAGATTTTTTTTTCAAAGGCTATAATGATCCAACTTTAAGCGAAATTTTTCAAAGAACTTCAGAAATGCTTTATTTTTACACACATACATAGTGTCACGCATGTTTCCCGGTGGGGTAGGCAGAGACAACGGATCTCCACGCGCCACGATCATGTCATGAATGACACACCTCTGCCGCCTCTTTCACTCTCATAATGTTCTTCATACACGCTAGCCGGTTACGGGTAGGAAATATAAATAGAAATTTTGAGCATATAGACGTGAAATATGTATACTTCCTTCTTACTCCTGTTGGGACAACTTAATTAATTTTGAAATTTAAAATCTTCGGTTCTTGTGTATCTCTGTGTTTTTGTGTGCAATAAAGCATTTCTATTCTATTCTATTCTCGACGATTTTCTTGCACATACATCATCTATACCAACCACACGCTTTATCCCGACAATTGGGGCGAGTAGAATAATCGGTGTTGTGCTGCAAGTACTCTTTAAATTACAGCACAATACCCACCACCACGGTTAGCAAAGTATTCGGACAAGATAACTATCAAGCAGCCAGTAAGGCACGGAGACCCACCAAGAATAAAAAATACAATATTTTGTAGTATTTTTATTTTATGTAGAGACATCTATGTATAAAAATTCGAAACCGCGACCATTATATATTTTTTTTAAACTGACACGGTTGGCTATATCACTTACAAGTTACAACATTCGTGATGTCAGCCCATAACACCGGCTGAACTAGGTGCCATGTCAGTGCGTCCCTTCATTTCATGTCGGCTACACTGAACTGAACGAAAAAAAACGAACTATTTACATAGCCGTTTCGACCGACGTTTCGTTAAGTGCGGTGGTATCAACCCGGGTGGGATAAACCTTACCACCTAGTAAGGTAAGAAGGGAAGGGACCTACAGTTTTACGATAGGTTATATCGCCTTATTATAAATTATATATGCTGTGAAATTAGTACGTAATTAATTACATAAAAAAAAATTATATAAAAATACTACATAAACAAAGCAGACTAAAATAATACAAAAATCTAAAACAATGCAGCGCTTCAAGCAACATCAACCGCTGCGCAACAGCGAGGATATGATGTGAGATGGTATCTCGAACGCACCTGTTGTTCGGCTAATACATAGAAATTACTGACGCATGTGACCACTGTGATTTACTACACATAGGTAGAGTAGGAAGATACTTTTACTTTCAAATTATGTGTAGCCACACAGCGTGAGATAGTATGGTTGTCTATTATTAGAAAACAGTTAATTTACAGCGGAATTGAATTATGAATTTTTCTTTTTCGTATTTTGTTTTTATAGAAGCTGACACCGTTGGCTACATATCTTACAACATCCGTGATGTCAGCCCATAACACCGGTTGAAACTTGAACTAGGTGCCATGCCAGTGCTTCCCTTCATTTCATGTCGGCTAGACTGAACTGGCCGGAAAACAGGAATATTTACATAGCCGTTCCAACTGCCGTCCGGGTGTAACGCGTGGTGTAACGAAAAGTAACAAACTTAAAAATTTATAAAAAAAACCGGCCAAGTGCGAGTCGAACTCGCGCACTGAGGGTTCCGTATCGCAATGTCATGGTAAGCGCCACCCACGCTATCTATGGAGTGTATTATGAAATGCTTCAAATTAGTTAAAATTCATGATTAGTTATAATGCTTCATACTGTTGGTAGATGGCGCACATACACTTTTTAGTTTATTCTATGGGATTGGGGACCCCTGTGAATTTTTTACTTTTTCATATTTTTATTATTTGTTGTTATATGTGAAAAATTCAACGGGCCACCTCTCACGGTTCAAGAGATGCAGCTCTCGGACAGACGGACAGACGGACGGACAGACAGACAGACAGACAGACGGCGGCGTAGGCTTAGTAATAGGGTCCCGTACCACGGATACGGAACCCTAAAAATAACCCATCATGGACATATTTTTGACATTTTAATACATACATATGCACCACACGCTGTATCGCGACAATCGTGGTGAGCAGAGCAATCGGTGTTGTGCTGCAAGAACTCTTGCAGATTACAGCACAACACCGACCACACGTTTAGCAATGTCTTAGGACAAGATAACAAGATATCTCTGTAAGGGATAAGTCCGCCTTTGGACCTTATTATGTAAATTGTCTAATGCACTTACTTGTTACTGTTTAATATTTACTGGCGCAATAAAGCATTTTCTATCTATCCATCTAACAATCAAGCGGCCAGTACGACACGAAGACCCACCTACTGCATGACTCGGTGGAAGGACAGTGCCAAGGTGAGAGGTGGCTACCCTGTCGCCTATGCCATATATGCTTATTTGTAATTTCGCCTTTGTGCACACAATCGGGCTGCGACGCACTGGGCGGGCGGGCCGCTTTCTATTTCTAGTCTTCGCCATCTAAGCCCAGAGAAAAGCCATACGTCGTCGTGCACACCATTTATATCGACTTCACCTACTCGACAATACCCTTTCTATATTTCTATCCTCTTTAATAATTATGAAACTAATGAATGGTAGGAATGCCTTTATTTAGGTATAAATTTTTATATATTAATATTATTTATAAAATTACACAATTAATACAGATATTTCGACTGTGTTGTCGTCATCAGTGAAAAATATAACATAATATGTATGGTGTTGATATTTATGACATATGAGTGGTTATGGCAATAAATAATATTAATATATAAAAATTCATCAAACAAACATTTTGTAAATAAAAATAATTTATTGTCATTTATTTAGGTATCAAATTCACCGTTTGTACATGTTTATTGTGCAATAAAGCATATATTTTAATTTCATTTCATTTCTCGTTTCAATTCAAATATCTGGCTGCCACAAGTTTTGGCATAGTCTGGGTTCGAAACTTTCGATATATTTTAATATTAATAGGTACACTTTGATCCAATCTAGTGCAAGTAACGGCAAACATTTCAAGCTGTTGACCCGTACGACCGTACCTCCGTACGTAGGTAGGTTGACTCAAGCTAACGAAACGAGTCATGAGTCACATGAATTTTCAACACTGTCAGAAGTTACATCATTGGTATAGAACAGCGGTCGGCGATCTTCTTCCCCGACCCGTCGTCGTCGCCCTAGATAAGAGAAAGAAGGGAGAGAAGAAAGAGAAGAGATAGAAGAGAGAGAAAGGAGAGAGAATAGAGATACGAGAGAGGAGATGAGAGAGAAGAGAGAGAAGAGAGAGAAGAGAGAGAAGAGAGAGAAGAGAGAGAAGAGAGAGAAGAGAGAGACGAGAGAGAAGATAGTGAAGATAGAGAAGAGAGAGAGAAGAGAGAGACGAGAGAGTAGATAGTGAAGATAGAGAAGAGAGAGAAGAGGGAGAGAGAAGAGAGAGAAGAGAGACAGGAGAGAGCAGATAGAGAAGATAGAGAAGAGAGAGAAGATAGAGAAGATAGAGAAGAGAGAGAGAGAGAGAGAGAGAGAGAATGAATTGTGATCATTGGAAATGTACGAGTATGTTTTATTAGTACCTATTTAAAAGCATTATTAATAGGGTGACTTTGTAGGAACCAAAGTTGATCGACACAGCCAAATCCACTATATAACTATTGAAGTATCTCAGGTTGAAATTAACTATTTGGAATCACACTCGCGGTAGACAATGCCTCACCCTAGCGGTGCTAGTGTTGGCGCTATCCTAATGCTGGACACGAACCTCCGGTATTATTGTTAGGACTGCTAGCAGGAACATATTATAGTGCGTAATATTCGAAACCGACTAGAATCCATCCATACCGATCGCTGTATCCCGACAGACGGGCTAAGCAGAGTAATCGGTGTTGTCCTGCAAGAAGTCTAGTAAAGTAGTTTTGCGAAGTACTTGGACATGATAACCTATCAAGGAGCAAGTAATTATAAGGCACGAATACCCACCTGCTACATGACTCTGTGTAAGGACCGTGCCAAGGTGAGAGGTGGCTACCCTGTCGCGCTTTAGCACGACACCTAATCATTATTTCTTAGTCGCTATTACGACATTCACAGGGAGAGATGCAGTGGGGCTATTCCACTGACGAAAATCAGTTTATACTAATGAAAAACCATACATATATGTATAAGAGTATGAACGACAAGTCAGATGCACCGAATAATATTATACTATAGGTACCTACTATCTCAGAGGTGTGTCAGTCAGGCAGGAGTCAGGACTGTGTGTGGAGTTGTGATTCGTGGTATATGTTGGAGTACATACATGAACAGTCCGCTAATCTACTGGCATGGCACCTAACTGAGCGTGGTTTCATAAAAAAAATCTATCCCATTAGGAGAAAGGCGTGATGTTATAGCAATATAGCAAATATATATATATATATATCAGTGTAGCCGGCACGACCGAAGGCTATAGATAGTCAATAGTTTGTGTTTTCCGTCCAGTTCAGTGTAGCCAACATGAAATTAAGGCAGGCACTGACATGGCACCTATTTCACCAAGGTGTTATAGGCTGACATCACGGATGTAGTAGGTGATGTAACCAATCGTGTCAGTTTTCATAAAATTATATATATACTCGTCTGTCTGTAGGAACTTGTAGATTCTTCTCTCTAGTTTTTCTTCTCAATGACTTAAGGGCTAGCCGTCATCAAATCTAGTCAATCATTTAATTGACAAAACTTGCACCAAACCAACAAAATTATATATGGAACACTAAAAATTACACAAAAACTTCCAAAAAATATTACTATTTCAACCTGCGCACTACTAAATCTTTCAAAACATAAATAACATGTTGAAGTTTTTCTTATCTTCCTAAAAAAATGTACACAAACCAAGTCGAAGCAAGTTTGGAAGTCCCAACAACGCCCTTTGCAGAAAAAATAAGATAAAAATAAAAATAAAACCTTTTTCGCTGCCCATAGATTCTAACAAAGGGACTTTGGAAACCAATAGTTGACCAATTTAGATAAGGTGCGCAGAGGAAGTACACCTATTAGTGTGATTTTGTTTTCAAAAGGTGGGTCCAAGTCCAAGGGTGCAACAGATATATTATTAGTTTCGGAAGTAATATTATGTGAAAACTTTTTGTAGGTGCAAAATGTGTACTTCCTTCCTCAGGTAAACTTTTAACAATACGATGAAGCCGGGGGTATGGTAATGCCATAGAAATCAAGGTGGAAACGAACGTAAAGTGTGAAATTTAACCGGAAGTTCCGCTTTCTGAACTCCGTATTTCAAAAATTGTTTTGATGGAGAAATAATCATAATCATTGTCAGGTCGTCCACTGCTGGACATAGGTATCTCCCAAGGCACGCCACCATTGAGAAATATTGTTCTGAAATTGTTTAAAAAAGTTCGAATGTTAGAAAATCATTCATTATAGAGATGGTGTAAATAATTCGATGATTTCCCTTCCCTACCTCCCTAAAAAGTAATACTGTAGGTCCGTTACCTAGGATTGGTACTATTAACTATATAAGTAAAGGTCGGTCGAAACGGATATGAAAAAAAAATCACTATTTATTTTCGGTCCAGCTGATCTATTCGTAGGGTTCACTCGAGTTTACTTCACGTGAAGTGTAAGTTCACCTTTTACCAAAGACTCGGTGGCCTTTAGGAATACATAGCCCCTCACGTCAGTGCAACCAGCACGACCAAAGGGAAAGTACTGACATGTTACCCACAATAAGGTGCAATTGGGTTAGGCTCCTTAAAAACTAAGCTTAGAAATAATACCTAAGCAAAAATACACAGAATTTGACAAACGCGTGAATGAGAAAAGATTGTACCACTAAACGTGTTCTATAATACATACATACATATCACTCACGCTGAATCCCGACAATCGGGGTAAGCAGAGTAATCGGTGTTGTGCTGCAAGAACTCTGGTAAATTACAGCACAACACCGACCACCACGTTTCGCAAAGTATTCGAACAAGATTCAATCGATCAAGCAGCAAGTAAGTAAGGCACGAAGACCCACCTGCTGCATGACTCGGTGGAAGTACCGTGCCAAGGTGAGAGGTGGCGAGCCTGTCGCCCTTTAGCACGGCATCTTGTGCTGATCCCTTAGTCTCCTTTTACGACATGCATGGGGAGAGATGCAGTGGGGCTATTCTTTTTAAGTACCGGCCCCACACGGTCCATAAATAAATTCAATTATAATATTCAAAACAACACTCACCGAAACAAGCAAATTAATTAACGTTTTGCGGTCAGGCGTGCAAGTATCCACAAATTAGCACATATTTGCTGCGTGCAAACGGCATTTTGTTTTGCACATGTTTCGAACCAAAGAGATAGGAGTAAATACACAGAAACAATGTGCCATACGTTGGATAGGTACATTTTAACATGACACTATACGCACTTCATTTACATCAGACAAAATATACCTGAGTGATACAGATAGACTGTTCTGAGTTCTGATCGTCGATTTAAGATACAAACTTCAAAACAGTTTCACGCCGTAAGCACTAAATGGACTTCAATTTGATAAAGGTTCCGCATCCATACGGAAGCCTATTTACTAAGTCTGCGCCGTCCGTCCGTCCGTCTGTCCGTCTTTCCTATCTTTAAATGACTGTACTTACCTATATTTTGATCAGTAATAGGTAGCTGGTTGAAATTTTCACATTATATGTTTATTATTGCAAGATATCCTAACAAATAATATACAAAATATTAATAAAACAATTAAGGGGTGTCCCCATACAAGAAACGTGTCTTTTTTCAACGTTTTTTGTTTTTGCTGTATCGTAAAAACCATATTACACACAAGAGACAAAGTTTGTGTGATTAAAGTGCAAACTCTAAAGAAAAACTACAAATAGGTAACAAATAAGTTTCAATAAGGTATTTTACTCAGCACATTCGCACATTGAGCACATTCAGTGACAGTGTGACAGTGACAGACAGACATATGTAAGGTGTTTCACTGACCATGTCATTAACTTCGGGAGGGTTACATACACACTGAAATAAACACTTTACGTAAGAAAAAAACATATGTTTATAGGAGCATTTTTTCTCCTAACAAAATAATTAAATCACATAAGTAGCTGTAAAAACCAATCATAGTGACCTTGTGACTTACTTACAACAAACAGCTGTTCTGCGTTTGTAACATAGTACGGTCATTGACCCCGTACAATGCAAGTTACCTACTGTTACACACAGGTTAATGTTTAGGTAGCTAACATGTTTTGTTAAATTTCTCGAAAAGTAATACTATAAACATATATTTTTTTTTTTTGCGTAACGTGTTTATTTGAGTGTCTATTTAACCCTCCCGAAGTTAATGACATGGTCATCGTAACACCCTATATATACGGATGGACGGACGGACAGAGAACCTAGGCGATTTGATAAGGGTCCCTGCTAGCGTCGCTCACTGCGGGACTCTTAAAACGATACATTTTGTCTGGAATCTGCGAACTAAGAACGCGGTATATTATGTATGACTTTCACATCTTCGCCGGCCTTGACTTTCGTGCGCTTTCTTTCACCTCATTGACAAGTCGATGCCTCTTCTAGGTATATCAGCGTTGCGGTTTTCCTCTCGGTCTTTCCTTTGATCGTAACGGAACAATATTGACTGGTATCGTGGAGTTCGAAGTTCATTGTGCACACAAGTAGTCTATGTGTGTTGGTATCTAGAAATATAATTTAGTCAGTCAGCGGGTAAGCGTCCACTGCTGGACATACGCCTCTCAAATTGTCCTCCAGTCCTCCCGGCCTTCAGCGGTACGGAACCACAGCTTTCCGCCGACTTACTTGATGTCGTCGTCCCACCTAGCGGGTGGTCTTCCCACGCTCCGTTTCCCTGTCCACGGCCGCCAGTGTAGCACACGGTTACTCCTACGGTCGTCGTCTCTTCGGCTATTATAATACATAGGCTGTTCCGAAAATTGTTAGTGAAATGAAAAATTGTTAGAATATGAAAAAAAATTATTTACAGCTTTTCAAAATATTTCCCTCCAATCCCTATGCACTTATGCATTCGGGTGAACCAGGTTTCAAAACATTTAAAAAACGTATCTTGCGGGAGGTCGAAAAATAACCGCCGAAATTCTTCGACGGCCTCGTCTGCAGTGTTGAATTTTCGCCCGCGAAGCATTTTTTTTACCGTGGGAAATAAAAAAAAATCGCATGGAGCTAAATCTGGGCTGTAGAGAGGATGGGATAACCTTTGTACCCCCGAAGTTGTCAAATAGTCCATGTTTCTACCGGTGTGTGAGCGGGCGCGTTATCTTGGTGAAAAAGAATGCCACGGACGCAGCTCCTTGGGCGCTCGCTATTCAACTCCCCGAAAGGTTGAGGCAGACAAACTTCGCAATACCAATCTTCAGTTCAGCCTGAATCTCCCGATGTGTAATTTGTCTATTCTCCCGCAATAGCCACTCTACCTGATGACATTTTCATGAGTGACTGCAGTTGATGGTCGGCCGGGTCTGGGGTCATCGTTTAGGTTCTCTCGACCACGTTTAAATTCACGAAACCAATAAGTAACTGTTGCTAACGCATGAGCAGACTCCCCAAAAGCAGCTTGCAAATTTTCGTGAGATTCCTTGAAGGTTAACCCTAGTTTTTAAGCATAGAAAATCATAGCACGAAAAGCTTCTCGCGAGACGTCCATTGTTGCAAATAAAATATGAGTGACGGATAACCGTTAAAAATATTTAAAAAAAGAACTACACATAGGTGGCCAATAATTTTCATCAAGGAGAATTGTATTTAAATTAGCCGTCAAATCAAAATAGTTTCAGGAAAAAAAAAATTTATTTATTCTGTGGCTAACAATTTTCGGAACAGCCCACGTATAATGTAAGTTCCTTTGCTATGAAAAATAAAATTGTTCAAAACGAATAAAGTTTTTGTCTCATAAAAACATTTTTCTTTAGAAAAAAATTATTCTCTATAAAAACTGCGATGGTTGGCCACGCTACCTGTTGCGCCTGTGATGTCTGACATTGCACCATGTTCCTGTCAGTACTAGGTGCCGTGTCTGTATGGCTTATTGCCTTACGTAAGAAAATAATTCTCAGCAATTTAATTATTAGCGGCGAACAAAAAATTTTACAAACAACAGTTGCAATAATCCTGCATTGACCTTCACAGGCAAATATTATTTTTACCCAGCATCTGTTAACTGCAGCTACAGTTAAAATGGTTATTTCATGCAAATCGTCTGAATCCAAGAAAGGCAGAGAACAAAATGGCGGTGACTAAATGTATTTCAAGGATACTCAATAATTACTACTTTGAGAACTGAATGGTTCGATAAATTAATGACAACCAGTCTGCCATGATACTATCACGACTTGTTATTAGAGGGATGTCTACAGTGAATAACAATACCTACAATCTTCACTATAATACGAGTAGTATAATGCTGCGTCTTCTGCAATTTTCTAAAATTAATCATCAAACCCGACTCGATATCTCTCCAAGGACCTGAACTGTGAAGAAAAACATATAAATATCAACCAAATAATGGCATTTAGTTATTTCTATAAAATAAAAATAGTCACAACATTTATACAGGTTATTTGTTTTATGTATGTATTATGTTTTTACGTACATTGGGGTAAGAAGAGTTGTCGGTGTTGTGCTGCAAGTACTGTTGTAAATTACAGCAAAATACCGTGCACCACATTTTAGCAAATTATAGGGCAAGATAACTATCAAGCAGCAAGTAAGGCACGAAGACCCACCTGCTGCATGACTCGGTGGAAGGATTATTATGTTTTTATTATGTGGTATTCAGCAATTACTATAATATATTATATAATGTTCACTGCTGAATAATTTTTAAAATAAAAAAAAGACCTAAGTTATAATCTGAGTTCTACAATCACCCCTTAAATGTTTGTAGTAATTGCCGAATCACCATGTATAGACAACTTCTAACCATAATTCAGAAGCCTACGCCCAAATCGCGATGAAATAAAGCTGCTAGTAAAATGTACTTCTTCTTCTTCTTTTTTTAAATAGTGGCAACCAAACGAATAGGAAATTCGTTTATTACTGCCAGTATCCAGTGACGGAGTTGCACGGTATAAATTTGTAATTACTTTTTATAATATAATAACACATAATAATTTCGAAAGGAACGAAGCATTTGAATTTACTAGTTTGCATGCACAAATTCTGGAAGACACATAATTAGTTGTAAATAAGAAGATGAAAATAAATAACTAAAACATTATACATATATTTATATATAATTAATTACAGTCTTACGTCATTACATTTTATAAATTTTAATATATATTTTATACCATGGGGATTGTTAGTATACAGTATCGTTTGTATGTTAGTAGGAAGTGGGACTTTAAACAAATGTAAAGTGGCATATAACGGAGGGGAATTAACCGCGAGGGTAATTGGACAACCAAAGAGGATATGGTCCACGGTTCCTTCGTCCAGTCCGCACTCATCTATCAGCTATACCTTACGTAGGTAGGTTAGGTATATAGCTAGACTAATATTAAACTTAGGTCAGTCATACAATAAGAACCATACAGCTTATTTACGACCAGTGTGACATTGAACTAACTAAATGACAGAATATAATATTATATTTTGTTCTAATCTCTAAAGGGACACTGCACGGACAAAGGGGGCGGCTGTGCACAACTGCACAAGTCTCGTTTTGTCTAACTCGAGTCAAGGTTAGAAGCGAGAGATCGCTGAATGCACGCATGTCTAATGCCATTAAAACGCTCGCAACGAGCTCTAGTGCCGCTTCAAATGCAATTTGCACAACTTGCTGCTGCGTTCGTGCTAGTTTAAATGCTTAATAATGAATCGAGAGGTAGGTAGGTAGATACTAGTGAATTCTTCTAGTTTGGAGTTAAGTTTGACTCTTTTGAATATGTCTGTGCATATTAGAGATAGTTTTATTATAAAATGCAACGTCTGTCGTCTGTATGTATCTATTCTATATTTGTATAAGACTCCCTTCTTACCTTACTAGGTGGTAGGGTTTATCCCGGCCGGGTTGATACCACCGCACTGAACTAAATGTCGGTCGAAACAGCTATGTAAATAGTTCGTGTTTTCCGTCCAGTTCAATGTAGCCGACATGAAATGAAGGGAAGCACTGACAACATGGCACCTAGTTCACCCGGTGTTATGGGCTGACATCACGGATGTTGTAGGTGATGTAGCCAACCGTGTCAGTTTCCATAAAAAATAGCTCAAGAACGGGTCAACCTATTTAGATGCCGTTTCCACCAATACAATTCCAAATATATCCATATATTGTAAAATATGCTATGCTCAGAAGTTCTGTTCGAAATGCAAATGGAATGAAGTTAGAACATATTATTAAGTTTTCTTCGTACACCTTCATTGAAAACATTATTTTGAAATAATTATACATGTAGCATAATATTCTTTACTGAACACCAATTTATACAAATTAGGTACAGTGGGCGAGCGCCATCAGTACAAATATAAAATAAGTACAAGTATATTAGTTATTTTGAGTGTAAGTATAAAATGTAACCTAAATCACCTAAAATCTATACATATAATAAAATCGTAGAGGTAAGAAAGTCTGTACATTGAATGTATTCGGAAAAAAACTAACCAGGGTGGCTTAAAATGAGATACTGAACATGTTAGAACAGTTTTTAAAATTTTTGTTTGTTTGTTTGTTTGTTTGTTTGTTTGTTTGTTTGTTTGTCTGTACGCGCATCACGCAAAAACCACTGAACGGAATTAGACGAAACTTTGTATAGTGGCAGTTTATATGCCGGGTTAACATAATACGTAAAAAAAAATAACAAAATAAAAAAAAATTAACAATTATAAACATTATTGCGCGTTTAAAATCACGTAGTCCAAAGTACATAATTATATCTTGAGAACTGGCAGCAAATACAATTTGAATAAAATATTCATTCGAAATTTAAAAATAAGTAGATACAACGAAAATGACAGTTCTTTCTTTTTTATAACTTAAACACAATAGTCTATACATATCTATTCTTTCTATACATATCATAAAATCGTAAATGCAAAAATGTCTATTTGTACGCGCATCTCGCAAAAACCACTGAACGGAAATTGACGAAACTTTTTATAGTGACAGTGGATATCCCGGATGAACATAATAATTAAAAAATATAATAAAAATGACGTAATCCAAAGTAAAGGTAAAAAACAATTTTAAATGTCATGTTGACAACGGAGAACTGTCATCTCGACGTGAGCTGGCCGGTGACAAATTGTGTGATAAATAAAAATAATAATTGAAAGTCGAAGTTATGTCGCTGTCATTGGTGCAATAAAATTTATATATCTGTTGCCCGCGGCTTCGCTCGCGTGAAATTCGTATTTAAAAAAAAGAAAGTAAGTAACTAAAGGCGGGCCCGAAGGCGGATCTGCGCTCACGTAAACGATATTCTTTCTCGATGAAAGTAACTAAGGGCGAGGCGGAAGGCGGAGCTGAGTTCAGGAAGAAGAAAAACATTCTTGAAGAAAGTAAGTAACTAAGGGCGAGGCCGAAGGCCGAGCTCTATTCTGGAAGACCATAAACCTTCTCGAAGAAAGTAAGTAACTATGGACGAGGCCGCAGGCCGAGCTGCGTTCAGGAAGAAGCTAAACCATTTTGAAGAAAGTAAGTAACTAAGGCGAGGCCGAAGGCCGAGCTACGTTCGGATAATTGAAAAACCATCTCGAAGAAAGCAAGTAACTAAGGGCGAGGCCGAAGGCCGAGCTGCGTTCAGGAAGAAGCTAAACCATCTTGAAGAAAGTAAGTAACTAAGGCGAGGCCGAAGGCCGAGCTACGTTCTGACAAATGATAAACCATCTCGAAGAAAGCAAGTAACTAAGGGCGAGGCCGAAGGCCGAGCTGCGTTCAGGAAGAAGCTAAACCATCTCGAATAAAGTTAATTAATATTAAGATTGAGTTAATTTAATTTTAATTTTATTATAAAGTCCACGCTTCTAACGGCAAATATACCGTGCATCCTAGAACCTCGCGGTTATTCCCGGCTGGATGGCAAGAGGCCCGATGCTATCACCTTAGTGCCATGGACTAAGGGTAGTTCTTTGATGTGGGACGCCACTTTTGTTCTCACATTGGCTCCAAGTCACGTTAGGAAATCTTCAAGAGCGGCTGGGGCGGAGAGCCTCAAACGCAGCAAATATAGAAATATAATTCAAGATTTCGAATTTGTTGCGTTTGCGGTTGAAACCCTCGGTCCGTGGAGCAGTGAAGCCAAAAGAGGCTTCAGCTGGTTGACGCAACTGGTGTCCCGCCATCAAGGGCTTATGTACTTCATTCAAAGGGTAAGCCTTGCCATCCAGCGGGGTAATGCCGCAAGTGCTCTAAGAACATTTGAAAATGCCCGTTTTGATAGTTATTTTAATGTTTGTTAGGTAGGTTTAATTCTTTAGTTATTAATATTAGTTTTTTATTTTTATGAAATAAATAGATTGAGTAAACGATATTATATTCTATCGAAGAAAGGAAGTCTTTAAGGGCGAGGCCCGAAGGCGGAAGAGGGTTTTTGGTTTACCTGAACGCAGCTCGGCCTTCGGCCTCGCACTTAGTTCCTTCCTTTCTTCCAGAAGGTTTATCGTCTTCTTGAATGCAGCTCGGCCTTCGGCCTCGCCCTTACTTACTTCCTTTATTTGAGAAAGGTTTATCGTTTACCTGAAAGCAGCTCGGCCTTCGGCCTCGCCCTTAGTTAGTTACTTTCTTTAAGAAGGTTTATCGATTACCTGAACGCAGCTCGGCCTTCGGCCTCGCCCTTAGTTACTTACATTCTTCTTTGGAATACGAATTTCACGCGAACGGAGCCGCGGGCTCAGCTAGTTAGTAATAAAACAATTAAATTATAATAATAGTTTATTACGTAATTTTTACAGTGTTGCAAAGCAAACTTCACAAAGCAAAACCTGACTAAATTAGACTCGTATGTGACCAGATTCCTGAAATCATGGTTTGGACTGGCTCACCCGGCTGACTCGTCAACGCTATACAGATCTCATAATAACTTTGGACTGAACATTAAGAAACCGTCGATATTTTATCAAAAGGCGAGAATAGCCAAACGATGTATACTCAAAGACTCCAATGATAGCGCTATTCAAGCCTTACCCAACACATCACTATCAGATGAACTGGAATCGAGACTCGACTTCTACATATCATTCCAAGTTGGTACACGCACCAATAGATCTGGATTGGGCATAGAAACAGCAAAGTCTGATAAAGAAATACTGAAAGGTTTTGCTCAGGAGGACATGGAACAAGGCTTCAAACTTCACGCCTTAAACCTAGAAATGCAGAATGATTGGCTAACAGTGGGTGACTTCTGCATCCCTCCTGCATTGAAGTGGAAATCCATAATATACAACTGGTCCCCTGAGCTGCTTAAGTTCTACTTAAATGCATTCCAGCTTACTCTCCCCGACCCGAGTAACCTAGTTAGATGGGGGAAATCTACAAATAAACTATGCCCGTCATGTAAGGAGTTCGTAGGCACGGCCAAACATTTGTTATGCGGATGCAAAATACTACTTGAGCGAGGCCAGTATTCCTACCGTCATGATAAAGTCCTCCAAATCATCAGAGAGGCCATCAACCTGTCAATTGCACGGACCAGGAAAGGGCAAACCAGTAGCGGCTTCCAGAAGGTCAACTTTGTGAAACCTGGAGCCAATAAGCTGCCCAAAGATAGGACTAAACCTTCTTCAATTTTGGGAGCAGCAAAGGATTGGGAATTGTTGATGGACACACATGAGAAGCATTACCAAATGCCTTCGGAAATCTGTACCACAGCATTAAGACCGGATATACTCATATTCTCAAAAGCGACAAAGCATGTAGTACTTGTTGAACTTACAGTTCCATGGGAAAGTAACATACCGAAGGACCACAACATCAAACTTAACAAGTACTGCAACTTAGTAGACCGGATTGTGAGAAACGGATTCAAGACTGATCTCTTCGCTGTGGAAGTCGGAGCAAGGGGACTACCAGCGAAGTCGCTCTACAGTCTCTTCAAGAATCTAGGGCTCCCAAGATCGACGCTAAGCTCATATATGGAGAGAGCTTCGAAAACGTCACTGGAAGCATCCTACAGAATATGGATAGGTAGAGAGAGGGAGGTCGAGAGCGGGACTGGTGGTTTCCCCGCGTCCTAGTCAACGCAGACTAGCTGACGAGGGCTTGAAGCGAGCCGAAACGTGAAGCATGCGCGGGAAATTTAGAGTGGCCACTCGCCAGTCCCGTCCTCGATTAACACTCTCCTCTACTGCCGATGGGCCCGGATATGTTGGGTGTAGACATCGCAAGCTCAGGTCCACACCCTCAAGAGAAAAGGGCAAACCAGTGGCGGCTTCCAGAAGGTCAACTTTGTGAAACCTGGAGCCAAAAAGCTGCCCAAAGATTGGACTAAACCTTCTTCAGTTCCATGGGAAGCAACATACCGACGGAACACAACATCAGACTTAACAAGTACTGCAACTTAGTAGACCGGATTGTGAGAAACGGATTCAAGACTGATCTCTTTGCTGTGGAAGTCGGAGCAAGTGGACTACCAGCAAAGTCGCTCTACAGTCTCTTCAAGAATCTAGGGCTGCCAAGATCGACGCTAAGCTCATACATGGAGAGAGCTTTGAAAACGTCACTGGAAGCATCCTACAGAATATGAATAGGTAGAGAGAGGGTGGTCGAGAGCGGGACTGGTATTTCCCCGCGTCCTAGTCAACGCAGACTAGCTGACGAGGGCTTGAAGCGAGCCGAAACGTGAAGCATGCGCGGGAAATTTAGAGTGGCCACTCGCTAGTCCCGGCCTCGATTAATACCCTCCTCTACTGCCGATGGGCCCGGATATGTTCGGTGAAGCCATCGTAAGCTTAGATCCACACCTTCCTTCATTTAATTAACTTTGACATGGAAATAACTAGAAAATTCATATTAATTAAATATTTTTAGTTTATAATACATTTCATGACATAAAATTAACTATAATACTAAGAATAATAAAAAAAACCTCCTAAATACAAAAATAAAGGACCTGTCAGGAGGCTGCCACGATCCACTTCGACCCACCGCAAGTGTCATAGAGCAACTGTCTCGACGACGCACTAAGGGGTATTTGATCGATCTAGGTGGCCAATATTATTTATGCAGTTAAACTATTACAGAATGTGTTTTTCAATTATGGGCTGGTGTTAAAATAATTATAAAAAATAATTGGCAAAGAAAATAATATGAAATATAAGACAAAGAAAATAGGCATTGGTAAAATATTCTTACAAACAATATAATTATTCGAAATATACCTGTGTATGTGTGTAGTATATGTATGTAGGGTGTCACAGCTCTTCACCAGAGTGGCCTTGATCCGAAGACTGTTTTGATTCATCTGAGGACCTTTCCGCTTCATCAAGGTGTTGTAGGATGTGCGAATTTTCATTTGCTAATTTTGATTTACTGACCCTTTTGTTTTTAGCTGCGGATTCACAATCCGCACGAATCCGCAGCGGTTTCTTACAACATCCTTTAGTATAAACCGCCATCTTTATTTTCTAGTATAAAATGTTGCCGGGACGAACCCTGAAGTACAACAAATACCTTCGAGTTTGTATAAATTGGCTTTAAAATCTAACTCAAATACACACTCTGCAAAAATATTTAACTAAAATAGAAAATATAACAGTTACAAAGCATAACATTGAAAACAAATGGACAATTACCCGCTTCAACACAATCCATAGCGATTCACTTTCAGCAATGACTGCTAAATTAAATTTAAGCACTCGAAAGTACGTATGCGTGAAAATCATCGAGAAACAATATTTGCGCGCACGGCGATCATCAAGTTCGGGCTGATCGGATACAGGCGGGCGACGGCGGAGGGGCAAGGTAAGGGTGGGCGAGTGTCGGCTGACTACTCAACTTTCCTAGGCAGCTATTTTTTTCTATGTCGAGTTAGTTTTACAAAATCGACTTATGGCCGGCTAGATTGATCAAATACCAGTCCGTGCGACGACACGGCCTCAGTTCGCTAGATAAAACATTTCATCCAATGAGGCCGACATATTAAATTCATTTCATTAACATCACGATATCCTATCGCCAGTATATCATATTTCTTCGCCTTAATGCAAGGCGAAGAAATATGATATACTGGCGATAGGATATCGTGATGTTAATGAAATGAATTTAATATGCTTATTTATTTATATATAATTTAATTTAATATGCACTGTAGTCGTAATTTAGTAATTTAGTATGCAAAAAGGTAGCCGGGAGTGGATGGATGAGAAGAGCGGAAGACCGCGTGTGGTGGCGTGCCTTGGGAGAGGCCTATGTCCAGCAGTGGACCGATACAGGCTGATGATGATGATGATGATGATGTAGTGCTACAATATTATATTCTTGTTCGTCTGCATGTATACTCTCTCACATCTTTAAGGTAAGCTAAATAGAATAGAATGCCCTATGGCATTAAACTCGCCTATTCTACCTATTTTGTATCAATTGGTGTTGAATAAAAAAATATACATACATATATTTATAGACAGATAGCGCAGCGGGCTCAGCTAGTTCCTAAGATTAGATGCCTAAAAGAAAAGTCTTCTAAATGTAGCCAAGAGCATGTAGCGCCCATTCAAAAGTTTTCGCAAAAAAAGTGGCATTCCTCCCAAATATTATTATAATCAGAGATTATCTGGGCATTTAATTTCACAAATTAGCACACAATCAAAGGCGGTATGTTGTGTGGACCGTTAGGCGCGTGTCGGGTTGAGCAAAAAGCCCGCAACTTAGAAATTAAATATAATTTTAAGCGCCTCGACGACTCATTATGAAGTAAAACAATGATCGTGGGAAAACTCGGGTGAGTTAACTGTAACGCAGAATGTGTAAAAAATGCACTGAAGTTTTTAATAAATAATGTACGAGCTGGCAGGAGCACTAAGCGATATGTCAAATTGTGTATATTTTTTAACCCACATTAATCCTGAATATTTTTATGTGCATTTAATGTATGAACTTGTTCAGTGGAGACAATTTTTGTGAGTAGATCTGGTAAAGTAATTTAACGCTCTGAAGTTTTGTGAAAATAATTTTTGTATTACATAAATCAGGAGTTGTTTTATTACATAAATCAGGAGAATGTCATTATGTTTTTGGCAATAAATAGGTTGCTATATTGAAAAAAAAAATCAGCTAAGCGCGGGTTTTACTCACGCACGGAGGGTTCTGTAGATCCGCTATACCATATCTGTCAAAAAACCATATCCGTCTATCTTTGTCTATCTGCAATTCAAACTACCTGTGACGCCATCTATTATTTAGTAGCGTGATAGTGCACTAATTGATTCTTAGCACGTTTCTTGTATGGGGACCCCTTATTTTTTTATTTTTATTATTTCTTGGCATATGCCGTAATAACGCACATTCTGTGAAAATTTCGACTGGCCACATATCACGATTGAAAAGACAGCCCTTGGACGGACGGACGGGTGGACGGACAAACAGACAGACAGAGAGACAGACAGAGAGACAGATAGACAGACGGCGCAGGATTAGTAATAGGCTTCCGTATGGATACGGAGCACTAGAAACAAACTGTATTAACTTCAATTACGTTCGTACAGCAAAGTTGTGGTAACAAACTCTACATAAATATAACTCTACCATCACGGCCATATACAATTTTACCATTATAGGCGGTAGGGTTTGACCCAACCAGATTGATACCCCCGCCCTGGATGAAAGGTCGGTCAATGCGGCAACGTAAATATTTCCTGTGTTCAGTGTAGCTGCACGACCAAAGGGAAGCTCTGACGTAGCGCCTTGTTCACCAAGCCGTTATAGTAAGACATCACGGATGTAGTAGGTGATGTGATCTAAAAAAAAAAAAAAAAAACATATTAAGTTCCTTAAAAAAATAACGCGTCAGGAATATAATGCATGAAATGGTGTGGTTCAAACATACCTTTGCTTTATTGCTTCCGAACTGGGTGTCTGTGCCCGAAGTCGAACCCTCAGGCGCAGCAAATTTCACCCCGACGAGGTGACAGTCCGGCTTGAAGGCGGACTAACATCGATTTTAAGACCCGTGGTTGTAGGAATTTGGAAATATTATATTCCCCGGAAGCCCGTTATACACCTGTGCAGTGCGACATAAGAACGATTTAGAAAATCGTTACAAAGGGGTGTTCCGCGTGATTATGGCGGGTTTGGCGGAGGCGTACAGGAGGAGGAATGAGGGAGGGAGGGCTAAATTTTCAATTAAATATTACCCCTTTCAGCGTCAAAAGTTGTAACATCGTCGTTACCAATAAAAACCTTTTCTTTTTTTTATATTTTTATTTTTATATGTTAGTACCAAGCATTTAGTGCCATGCTTTATATTTCAACGGAGGGTCAAGTCGGAGTTTCAGGTTCAATTCCTGGTCGGGACGTATTTTTTTCTCTTCTTTTTCAGGTTTGCATCTCTCTAATGCAGAAATTTAAGTAATTCGTTCATTTTCTACTTTGTCTCGTTCATAGAGTATAGGTACGGCAGGGTGTGGGCAAATTTTTCATAATTTTGATTTGCATTGTGTATTAGATAATAATTACTGACGGACTGACTGACTGCATTATGGAATTAATATATTCTGAAATAAAGTTATATTATTATTATTATTATATACCTTTATTTTCACATTTTTATCTTACAATATTTATATTAATTTTTTATACATAATAAAAAATATTAAAAATATACAAAATTAATATAAACAGTAAAAAAACAAAAACGGCATATCGCCGGCGGCGGGAGCAAAACCTCCAAGCACTCCGGCGGGTGCAGGCCGTGGCTACGGAGCTCTCCGAGACGACGCGAGGCAAGCTACGAGCGATAGGTGGTGGTACTAGACACGTAGGCCACCACCACCCCCATCTCGGAGAGCTCCGTATCCGCCGGACTGCACGGCGACATCGTCGCGCAGCTCTTTGAAGTCTTAATCTTCGCGCGCGCGTCGCCTCGTGGTCGCACGCACCACCGGTAGCGGGGGCACTAGACGGGACGTGAAGTCCCGATGACCCCAAGCTGGCCGATGGTGGACGTCGCCCTCTCCGTAGGTGTTGTGGCTCGGCCGACGTCAACGCTCCGTCTTCGCCGTCGATGAAATTCACCGGCGGCTTGGAGCTGGGTGGTAGGGTGTGCATTTGGTGTCCAAGAAGAACGGCGGCTCTCGTGATGGACGACCCGGGCGCGGCGAGGCCGTGCGACGCGTTGGGTGGAGGCAGTGCTGCTGCGGGTGAGCGGTGGCGGCGGCGGCGGCGTCGAAGTCGAGCGCGGCGGCGGCGGCCGGCCGTCGCTGCAGAGCCCGCTCTCCATCACGCAGGTTATTATTATTATTATTATAAAAGGTTTTCATCCAAAAACTATGAAATCACGCATTCACGACATAAACTATTTTGCCACATATTCCTTCCGCATACAAGTTATGCCCGCACCGCACGCGCACTTGTTTCTAGATTTTTTTCCATCTTATTATCGCACTGTGGCCAGTCCGTGCCTGTCGTAGGTCAAGTTCGAACCCGCTACCACCAGTCGAGTGACTCATCCACTGAGGTGCTTGAACCGAAACGGCTAGCGCTTGGTACGATGACCGATAGTCGAGCAAAACTTTTGGCCACAAATTATGAGGCAGCTGCTAATTTGGTGCAGGTTTTCTCTTTATCGTGCGTGACAGAGCAGTCGCTGTGAGTATTGAAATCGGGTCTGGTATGTTATTTCGCATTGCACTTTTTTAGGGTTCCGTACCTCAAAAGGATGAAAAACGGAACCGTTATAGGATCACTGTCGTGTCTGTTCTGTTTGTCTCTCCGTCTGTCGCAGCTTATTTTCTTAGAATTTACTGGACGAAAAACAGTTGAAATTTGGTACATATACATATAGAGTTTGATAACCCAATCACGGACGTATAGCGTAAATGAAAGCATTTCAATTAAAAGTTACAAGTAAATTTTTAACAAATTAAAAGTTGTTTTTTTCAAGTTCATCATGTGACTTGTCTGTCAATGGAAAGGGCTCGTTATAAGGAATAAAAAATATGTATATATTTTTTTATAATTTTACAATGCATAGTTTAAAAGATATTAAAGAAAATATACTTACGGAAATCGAGCATTACCCATTCCGCAAAATAAGTTTTTCGTTTAGGATAATCCTAGGTAAATCTTTTAAAGTTCTCGCTGAAAACGGAATCGTCTACACTAGCATTTTACCTTTTTTTAAAGCTTCTTTGCTATTACAATCTGTCTTGAAATTCAATATTCATGTGTCTTCTTTCTTTGGTTGGCTTGCTATAATATTCATAGGTATACAGGAAGTCAGAATGCGAACTTACTTAGATAATTATATTTTATTCAGTCAACCTTATTACTTTAGTATTTAGAATTATCAGGAGGGCCCAATGGGTACGAATTTTTACGAGGTATTTCTTCTCCGACCAGTTCCTGCAAGATCAAATCAACAGCTGTGCTCTCCTCTAATCAGAGCTATTCATATGCTGAACGAGCTAAATAGGGAGGCACAGTTTGATATTTTTAATAATAGCCTAGGTAGATTTAAGAGGCTAGTTAAAAGTCTTCTTAATAAATTACATGCGTAAGTTAGACTAGTAAATGAGTTATTATATCCTGTAATGTTTGCTAGTCAAGTATCTAAATAAACAAATAAATAAAATATATTTTTTCCAGTCAACCTTTACAGTATATGTATTATGTAGTCAAATTTTTATACAGGATGATTTTTATACAGGTTTATTTTTATACAGGTTTATTTTTTGACCATGACGATCCTTTCAGGGGGTTAATCCGTGTCAAAAACTGAGTAAATTCAAAAAATTTGCGGTGGGGAGATTCGAAAAAAACTATTATTAAAAACAAAAAACCCGACTACGAAAAACAAAAAAAGAAAAAATAAGATAATTTTGTAATATATTGGGGCAAAGTGCAGTTTAGAATACATACTAGCAAAACTTAGGATGTCGGAATTATGATTTTGAAAATGTAGGATAAATCAATGTTTTTTTTTCAATTTAGCTGCCGTTATTTTTTTAATTGAAAGCTCAACATGTGGCCCCGAGCCAACGATAAGGCGTCTAACGACGCCCATGGATATTCGGTCGTATGCGGTTCCTTGTTTTTCTAATTTACTTAGGTATTGATACAGACTAAGGACCAGAAAGTGCCGGCATAGTCAAAAAATCATTCTGTATTCGGAACATAGGTACATTTGACTTTGTACCATAAACGATGTCTCAAAGACACGCTTATCACCGCTGTCGATTTCCTCCAGTGTACGCACGCAGTATACGCAGTACGGAGATAGATACATTCATGATCCAATCCAACTGCCTACGTTCAAGGGGCATTTATCTCCCTCAACCATAATGACACCGTAATAGAGGCACATCTCTACCTAAGACCCTGTTTACTGCCCTTTGTCTTAGGAGTTTCATTTTAAAACCGTTAAATTTAAAACATCGCTCTTAACGATCTCAGTAACTTAAGGGAAAGAATAAAGCGTCTCTTGTCACTGTAGCGCAATCGTATGGCAGGTTAGGCTCGATCTATACGGGGGAGTTTCTGAGCAATGGTCTAGGAACGACAACGATATTGCACGTTCACACACACTCAGATTATTTCTCGTTTTGTGTGAAAGTATTAAATATTAACAAGATGTTTTCTTACCGTGTGGGGCCGGTACTTAAAAAGAATAGCCCTACTGCATCTCTCCCCGTGCATGTCGTAAAAGGCGACTAAGGGATAAGGACAATATGCCGTGCTAAAGGGCGACAGGATCGCCACCTCTCACCTTGTCACGGTACTTCCACCGAGTCTTGATGTCTTTTAATATTTAATTTTCTCGCCATAATATTGAACGATCTAGCAGATGGCAAAATGTCATGCCTTGTAACACGATTTTTTCCCATAATGATTTTTTCTATTATTTTAATCCCAAATGAGCGTGTAATAAAGCACTTTTAATTGATCAATAAAATTGTTTTAACGCCGCAGCGAAGTAGCACGATTATTAATGTTTGATGTTTTTGGGGAGCTGCTCAGCTATCAGGGGGCATTTTATGGTCAATGTTTTAAATATGGCCGACTTTTATAATGCTTGACAGGTTAATTTATTATGCGTATAATTTTAGGTGTAAATGGTCACTGATGTATTTTTTTTTTTGAGTTTTTTATGAAACTTTTTTATACGAAGTTATGTAAGTATTTAATACTTTTGTAGTAGTTTATTGTTATTTAATTATGTAATTATATACATACGCATGCGTTTTAAGTTCAACACAATTATTATAAAAAAAATATCGTATGTTAAATGTTTTATTGGTTCTTACTTTATAAGGTACCTGCAATAATGCATTTATGACAGAATTTTTTTCAATCTTCTCATTGATGTTTCTTTCATCAACATCCATTTTGACCACAAAAACAAGAATCTCCATTATTCACATTTACTTCTTCGACATAATATTCATCAACATAATTACCAATAATGAATTACCTATCCGCACCCTAAACGAACTCAAACACAATATTGATCATACCATCAACAAAGTGCTGCACAAATCCCTAGGAACGGCCATCCCAATTATAACTACCAGAACAAACATGTGTTATTTATAACGCACAATAAAACATGTGAACTTCCCCACGGGCTTTCAGCTTAACCAAACTGCCGTTTAAATCACTTTATGAGGTTTAAATCTCGAATGGTTTGAACTTTACTTATCTACCAAATTAACTATGTTCTTGTTTTTCCAGTTGAAAATAGGTGACTATTCGATATTGTTTTGGTTTTTCTTGCATTAAAAAAAACATCCGTATTCTGAACTCTTACGTTTTCAGTGCAAAATCATTTGAATCGTAGCGAAAACATTTATGTCCGTGTATAGTTTTATGTGGTGAAGAAGGTGGGCTTATTTCTTAATACAATTTCTTCCACTATATATCGAACACAAATAATTAATATTGTTAGTTTAAAACTTTTCTTGCAGTGTTTTCATCCGACGAAGTTCCTTGTTTACGGAAGGAGTGAAGTTAATACTTTGCACTATTTTGTCATAATTACGAATGTAAGTAAAGCAACTCATTATGTAGGTGCATATTTTTTTCTCATGCAGAACAGCAACATAATTTATTTTTCAACTGCACCCGTATGCATCAATGCTTGATCACGCTAAAAATCATGGGAACCATGAAACCGTCCTGGATCATTAGATTAACGATGTCTCGTAATAACATGTCCCATGCGATCGAATTATTAAAAGATATAAAAACCACTAAGTGACCAATAAAATCATTTCCTTGCACCATCATATCGAATTGGTTTTGATTGTTTGTTTAAATACATCTAATGTGGTCTAATTGGGTTAAATGTGATGTATTTCCTGTATGCATGTGTTTCTGTTAAAAGTGTCTACTTGAACATCAGTTTTATTATATCGTTCAACAGAATTGCAATGATCTAACATTCTGAATCTTGAAGTATTGTTTTCTTCACTGTCAAATTGTTTGATACACAATTTTATTCGCTATTGAATTTAGATTTAAATCGTTCATTCAAGTATAACATTTTTATTTATTTGATTTTTTTTTTTCAATGTCTGAAATATTTCATTCTAATCTATTCAGTGGTTGCTGAGAAATGCTTAGACAAATAAATATGCATGCATACACTATGAATAGAGAAGGTCCTATTTTAACTCTGGTGAAAACTTTTCAAATTAAGGAGACATTTATTGAAAGTAATCTAACTTCTTCAACGCTAATGATTTGAGTTGGCTGTGGGAATGCAATCGGGAGCCGAACAGGTGGACTCTGGGCATGCGGGCCCACAGGGACGTTGCTTTAAATGTCTGCTATTTGCTATTTGGGCTTGTAGGGTTACGTTACCAAATTGTTTCACCAGTTTCGACGATGTTACATGTATAAACCCTCGATTTTGCATGTTTGTGGTACGAAACAGATTTCGAAGACCAAACTTCTAGATCCATTAAATAGAGGGAACACCTTGGTTTAGTCGCAATTGTTTAGTTTATATTCCATCTCATTTTGAAACAATATTGACATCAATATCGAGCTCGAAAATGTCGAAAAAAACACTAGAAGATGACAACGAAAAAGAAAGATGGCTAACCGACATCCCTAACAAAGAATAAAAAATTCTGAGGGTGCATCGTCGATACATTGGGTTAAATTATCATTAGTTATTTTAGCGCGAGACGTTCGATGCTCCTGTGACGTTATGATAGCTGTGTGACACGCGATGTCCTCGTTAGCGCGGTCAGAATATAGTGAGGGTAGTGTTAAAGGTACATCAAGCGCTTTGGGAGGTAGAGTGATCAGTTCAAGTTGTATTGCCACGATGGTATCAAGAACGTTTTACATTTGCAATTTCGAGTCAAAATTGTGTTTACCTAGTACAACTTTACCGTACATTTTGCTTTGTGCCGATACCTTCTTCTCATTGTGTCATCTTCTAACAGGATTGGCTACAATGAGGACCATCTCCACCTTCTGTAGCTCTCTCAATGTATCTCTGTAGGTATGTGATTGGCAAAGGCAAATCGTTTAGGATCATTATCGTAATCTTAAAGAGCCTTTTCCTTAATGCTTATTTCCACAATTCTCATGTTTGGTAGTATGAGTTTATTATTTGTAAGTGACTACACTATACTACACTGTACTACACTACACTATACACTTTTTTTTTTTTATGGAAACTGACATGGTTGGCTACATCACCTACAACATCCGTGATGTCAGCCCATAACACCGGGTGAACTTGGTGCAACACTTAGAAGGTACTAAGAAAATATTGTGACTTGCGAAGTTTGTTTGTCAGTTCTTCTTCGCATTGAATTAGAACTGGCAGAATTTTCGACATGTCCAAGCATAGGTTATATACCTATGGATGATATTATACAATAAACAATGTAAAAGTATTATGACATTTTTACCAGCGCTTCGAAAATTCTTTGTAATGATAACCTGGTTCACGTTATTATTACATTGTCTCTGCCTTCCCCACTGGGAAACAGGTGTCACGCTAAGTATGTATAGATGTACGTTATTATTGGTACTTATATTGATTATAAAGAATAATCCTACATCTGCATACTGCTCCGACCTACAAGACAGTGCTAACAATTTTACAACTATTTTATTTTTGAAATCCAAAATAAACTTCACATCGATCTCACGAGGCTTAACCCATCTTCCTTATCCCTATCATGTCTATTGTGTTTGTATAGGCAAATCATTCTTATTCGTTGCTGTCCTTAAAATGCATTTGAAGATGTATCCGTGTAGGCGTCGCAATTATGGTGTAGTCTAAAGAAATAATCAAACCGACGTTCGTTGTATTTATGTATTTGTACAGCTGGGCTCGGGTCCTTTATTTCAAAGGGCGGATTATCACATTTTATTACCTAGCCTGAGAGGGTCTAGTGTGAGCGTTGTTCGACAAATGATATTTTAAACTTATTCAAGACGTGTCGAAAATGTCTATACATTGGATATGATCGATGCACATGGATCCAGAGGAAGTTCCGTAAGACGAACGGAAAGCTATTTTCAAAGTCAATTTTTAAAATTACCACACCTGCCCATGAATCCCCACGACTTCCCAATGATATGCCAAAATGTCTCAAAAAGACAAAGAAAATAAAAAAAATTATAAAAAAGGCTTTCGCGAACTCCCGTAGTAGACTGTGGAAGTATGCTTCCGGGAGGCCGTTGTAAATCTTGATTATTGACTGAAGAACCTCCACCACAGATGAGATACAAGTTACTCGTCCCCCGTAATGGTACGCGACTTGTTTTTCGAAGATGATGTCTCGAAGGTGCTTCTCTTGAAGTCTATCCGGTTTCACTGAAATTGAGTCTCACTCCATTTCTGATCTGAGTAGTCATTATTGTGAGCATCTCTTTCACATGAAATCCAAAAGACTTCAAATGTTCATGACGAAATGCACTTGTCGAACGTTTAAGGAAAATTAAAGTATCTAGTGCAGGAAGTTTTGGGGGGGGGGGGGGGGGGGGGGGTAACGTTGGTTGCGTCCGTGACGCCTGAAGATCATCAAGTCACACCTCCTGGGTAGTGCCAAATGAAGAACGAATGGTCTGCAGCCGCCCTGATCGTCTTGTGGCCTTCATGGAGGACAGAGGCTGGTTGGGGATCAAGGGATTTTGCACGAAGGTCCCCGGCAAAGAGGGACTAGTTGGCAGGCTTAGAGCCCACCCCTGCTACTACTATACAACAACAACAATAACAACATCACCAGTGCAGGAAATCCATGACGATCGCAAAGCAATGTCTTAACCGGTAAATATAAAGTACGAAACTGCCTGAAGCGATATTTCGAATTCAAAGATGGAACAGGCTATGTGTCTTGTGCGTTTTGGTGCGTCGTTCGTTTGGGTGCAAAACATGACAAGTTGGGAAGTGCGCACTTGTTGTTTTTGTGACACAAAAAAAATTTTTACGTAAATGGCTTTGCCCTAGAAATGTAGTGAGGTGAAATTTCGATGTTTTATAGAAAGAACAAATACGACGATCTTAAGTGCGTTTTAGGTAAGTAGAAGGAGAGGGTGGCATTAATCGGAAACCATTTGAAAAAATTGAAATATTAAATGTAACTGGTTTTCTTACAATTAGGGATTCAGGAAAATGATTTCAGTTTTATCTTCATGCGACATGAAAGTAAAGTACTTGAACAGGAAAGAACGGCGAACTCTGTAAACAATAAACAAAATGGATAACAACAAAAGCTATATAAATTATAACGAAAAATTGCAAATCGATATATATAGGTAGTCCCCATTCGTCGACTTTATCCTGCACGAGTTTGGTTTGCAAAAGAGTTGCCCAAAAGAAAACAAGATTTATTTTTATTTTTTGTGTATATTTTAATCTTTTCAAACCCAACCACGTGCAGGGGCGAAAGCTCATAGTGAAGGTCTCTTTTGTCCACCAAATTCGTTCCTAATGTATAGGTCAGGGATAGCTACTTATTGTGAAAAAACTGTTTGTCTACCTGTTTCGTATAGTTGCTTAAGATAAAGCAGTTTGCTTATTGGAACAGCGGTGAAGGGTATATTGGAAATAAAGACTTGTGTGTCGTTGACAAGTGCAATGGCGACTTGTGTATTTTTTGCATGGATCCGTACGAGTATTCCAGAGAACAGCGATCGGCGGCCGTCCCGGTGCGTTTTTAGGGTTCCGTAGCCAGCGATGATGGCAGGCTTATTTCTTGCTCTGTGGAGTGTTGTGTAGACACGTAATACTAACCTAACCTAACCTATGTTTTCTGTTTTTTTATTATACCAATTTGTTTTTAAATTTCTTTGCAAGTTTGAGTCGTAGGTATTTAAATTTAAATAAAAGTTATTGGAAGCGAAACCGCAACGATATTGTTTAAAATTACAAAGATAATAATAATTATTCCTTATAGCCAAACAAATAATGTAAACTTCCTGCCCACATAGAAACCGCATTCACTTGACAGTATCATTAAATCTAATGTCATACGATTCACGGTGTCGCTCCCGAAAATTAAACTCATATCTCATATTTTTGAAAAAAAAAGCTGTCATTAGGAACATCAATGTGACGTCACATTTGTCGACGTTTTTAAAAAAAGGACCGTAAAAATAAATGAGGCTGCGCAAACGACGAGGGTAGGGGGGGCGGGGCGGCGAAGGGAGAACAATGCTTGTGCGATTATTTGCGGTCATTTTGACTTGCTATAGGCGTGGAGTGATTGCTTTGAACAGACAGGGGTATTGTGGTTCTGATATGTTTTTTATGTTCAACGCATGTAAATTATTTATAATGAAATAAAAGGCCAAACAAATTTATTCTATACCTGAAACTGAAGAAATTTTGTTTGATTTTTTAAAAATATTCTTTAATTTGTAATTATTAAATCTTCTCCTCCATGCCCATGTTAATATTGGTGCATAAGTATATTGTTTCCGTATAAAAGCATATCCATCTCCTTTCACATTTGAAACATAAAAACGTAAAATTAAACTAGTTATGTATGTATGTATAAATTTAGGTTTTATATAAACTGTAATTCATATTGTATTCATGTATACTTTTAAATTAACTAGTACCTATATAAGGTTTTTCAAAATTAGTTCATAGTACGCTAAGGGGGGGTTCTGTATCATATAGGGAGTAAAACCTATATGATTTTTTTTTGACCTTGGGCTTTTTTTTATGTAAAATTTTTTTTTATGTATTTAAATAAAAAAATAGATGATTGATTTTTATAGCCTAATCTATTCAGTTTCATAACAGTAACAAAAAAGTTTTCATGACTATTATGATCTAACACATGTAAGTTGGTAAAAAAAATAAAATTCTTTCTATTCCATACTAATAAAACTAAAATTGTGGTTTTTCACCATTTCTGAAAGAAAGAGATCTACGTGGTGGAAGACTTTTTTGTTCCTGGCATGAAACTGAAACGATTAAGAAAAAAATTTGTTGTACATTTTACATAAAAAATTTTTTTTTTTTGTAAAAAAAAATTCTTTGTTCTTCAAAAGTGATCTATTTCCTATACAGAACCCCCCCCTTAGCGTACTATGAACTAATTTTGAAAGACCTTATATAAAGTATATATTATAGTTATATTCTTTATAATTATTATATTTTACATTCCGACAATCGAGTCTTTTGATAATTACCTACTTATTTTCACAACATACGACTATCAGACTCTCACAAAGGTTGACTGAAAGGAATCCCTGTAAGGGATAAGTTCGCCTTTCTCTCTCGTGTAAACTATATGGTATGGTGCTTGTTCTGTAAAATTGTTATCGGAGCAATAAAGTATTTTTATCTATCTATCTTAAACAAACATAGTAATCTGAAATTATAGACTACTCTTTTCACACTCCATTGTCTGCCTAAAGCCCGCAGCCGTAGCGCGCGTGTTTGCCGAAGACTTCATGCTCCAGGTCTGTCTGTGACTTGGATGGCCACTTTAATTTTGCATAACCAATTAGTCCGTAGCGAGAACGTGCATATATGTGTCGTATCGTACCTATGTATGTATTATTTTATTTCTAATAAAACAGGAACACGGAAATGTGTAGAGTAGGTACGGATCATCAAGAGAGACCGTTGACCGGAATTATTTTGATATTTAATTAGAGCTTACTTCCACAACAGTGACATCGTTCTTAATGCCAACGTCGCCCAAGGACATTCGGTCGTATGCGCGGATTGGGAATGCCATGTCGGTCGGCCTAACGGATGCCCATTCGCGCCCTCTTGAAGGACCCAATACTGTACCTGGGGGAGTATCGTTCCAAAGTTTACCGGTTCCATAGAGTAAAGACCTGCAGAGCTGATCATTACACTCGTAGACTTGCTTACAAAACTAATTTATATTTTCAGTTTTAATTTTTTTAAAACTAACTTCAAAGTGTAGCCACAAAATTTTGACTTCATCTTTTTTTGATAAATACTTTCGAAGATGCGGCAGAGTGTACGAACCCTAAAAATAATACCTATATAATATTATTTTATTTTCTAACTATTAAACTCACCCCGAAAATATGCCTTGCATGCTCGCTTGCATGGATAAATCAGATTTATCCGTGCGCCTTGCGTCCAGCGGGAGGACGCGCCGCGCCGGCTCAATCAATCCTTGGGACGATAAAAATCATCCCAATGCTAGTTTTATCATTATTACATATACATATTTCCTGTAATTTTATAATTTTTGATAGTATTTTTTTTTGTCATTCTTAGGCACTTTTTGTGGTCACACATTTTTATTTTTATAATTTTTGGATTCAATTCATTGTAAATTTGTAATCTGAAATGAAATCTGTACTAATCAAATCAAATCAAATGTTCGTATTGGCCAGGCACATGTCATAAATCAAAATTAAGCAAAACCTCGGAGTACAGAACAATGAGAATAAAACCTAACATAGTGGTAATGCCGCTAGCGTCCTCGGAACCGTGCCCACATCGTCTCACCTGGAGGAGGGTTAGGTACTAGTTTTCTTTTATAGATTTATTAGTTGTGTATAGGTCTGTTAGTAGGTTTTATAAGTAGGTTTATTTAATTTATTTATTTAGTTTTAGATCGTTTCATTTTAGATTTAGTATAGTTTTTAATTTAATGTTATTATTTGTTAGTTGTATATTTGTTTGAATTAATTAGATAAAATAAACTTATGTTAATGATCTACATTGCTCTTCTACCCCTTTTCATATTCCCGTTGAACTATACAAAAGGGCCTATGTCATTCACAACACGAAACTTTATCAATCCAATTTAATTCTTACGCCAGTACGTATACGACACAATTTGCCACAAAGCCACTTCCAATGGTAAAGTTAAAACAAGAAGGTGGTAGTGACATACTGTTTGCATATGCGGAACGAGACGCGGAGGGCGATGAGTGTTTTCCCTATTGATTAGGAGCTGACGACCTGAGATGTAAAGTCAGAAATCGAATTTAAAAGAGAATCGTACACGAAATGGTCCTATTAACATTGAAAATGTTTTTTCGATCGCGTTGGTAGGGCACGCATTTCAAGGAAAAGTGCGACATCGCCCTGGTGTCGTGAATTTTACAGCTACGTGGATTATCTGGGTGTCAAAAGATGCGTCTCGGCGAGGGCTACAATATGGCGTAAAAAATAAAAAATAAAGTTTTTTCAAAAAATAAAAAAAAATCGAAAAATGACGTGATTTTTTGGTGTCTTCTCTCATTGAATCGGCGATTTCTCAAAAACGAAAAACGAGTTCCTATGGCTTCCTTCCGCCTCCATCATCAGGACTCTGGAAATAACATATGACTAGAGTACTTGCGAAGACAAATCCAACGAGCCCAAACACGATGGGCTTATCATGTGTAGTTTAGGAGTTCCTATGGCTTCCTTCCGGCTCCATCATCAGAACCCAACTAACCTTTTCCTTATCCCGACTTTCTCGTGTCGCTCAGCGACAATATTTTTTCGAATTCTGTAGATTCATTTTCAATGTGCTCGGTAGTCGTGTAAGGCACGAAATCTGTGAATTATATCTAATAGGTAACTTTTATGGTGAAACCTACAGATTGTTAGGTGATTGTATAATCATGGTAGTAGTTAACAGTTCAACCACCAAAAGTATGCGGTGGACGTACGTCAGTGTTTGGCGATCAACAACCTTTTACCTTTCCCGACTCCGGCGCTCATCTCAGCGAGCGTGGTGCGGCGGCGGCCACGTCGCGTCGCACCAGTCTTCTTGTGACCATGTAACGTCTAGGTCATATGTCTGTTGCTCTAAATACATTTTTGTATAGTTTCACAAACTCTTTCATTTAAAGTCCTCCATAGGGTTAGCTACCCTGTGATAGAGGTTCACAGGAGCCTCTCGACATCTAAAAGTACTAATCAGTTGTTACTTATTGAACGCACCTCTTCCTCTTCTATCCCTTTCTCCTCCCTCTCCCTCCCTCTTCCTCCTTTTCCGTGACAGTCACTCTCCTCTCACCTCTAACATTCTTCATCATCTTCTATCACTCTCTCTCTCTCCCTCTCCCTATCCCTCTCCCTTTCCCGTTTCCTCCACCACCGCCTCCCTCTGCCAGTCCATCTTTGTTCTCTTCATATATTCGGAGGATCTATCATCTATCGGACGTCTGATAATGCATTATCTTGTTAGTATTTTCTTATAGACACCGCGAAATGTGGCGGTGAGCCACCCATAAGCCCATAATGTGTATAACGACGCCTAATAACATTCGGGCATTTGTGACGGTTACGAATGCCATTTCGGCCTAAGAGGTCCCTATTCACGCCGCTCTTAAAGGATACGAGACTGTACTTGCATAGAAATATGTGGGCAGGAAGAGACTTTACCAGAGTTTACCAGTTCTGAGGAGGATCTGTCTGAGGAGAGTCAGAGCTGCAAAACCGATTTGTACGCTTCCGCGGTGAAACCAGCGTGTGCGGTTGCAGTTCCTACCCATTGGCTGTGATGTGGAAGCGGAAAGGGGGCAGCGGGATCGCGTCAAACAGTCCCTCCGAGCACTCATCATGAAATGAGGAGACAGAACATACGTTTGTGCATTGTTAACTGTCATTTAGCAAATTTTATTGGAAAATACTACATAACTATCTGCCAAAACCATAAAATTCGAGGTCTGTGGCCAAAACACACCTACGTATGTCTGTTCAAACCACGTTCAAACTTACGAAATTTATTTCATTTCTAGAGGACCAATGTAATTTATGTGACTGTACCGAAAATTCATACATTGAATGTTTTCCAAAAATTATACAGAAATATTAAATTTTCCCTTAAATTTAATTTCTAACTGTTTTCTTTATATAATTCGTTTGCTGTCATCAAATTCCAATAGCAAGTGTTGAGGAAATGTTCTGTAAGTTCGCGCGCGACTGTACTGTGAGTGAAACCAGGCTCGTCAAGGACTGCAAGAACAATATTTAGCTAGGTAGGACCAAAGTTTCGGACTGTTAATTTAAGCCCGACTTAAAACTAGGGTTAATTGTGTTAGATTGTCGTCTATTAATGTGTGTGTGAATATTCAATGATGTTTTTAAGTCGATGGGAATATTGTGTTGATTTTGTCTCACTTTGTTTATGGTTTATGGAATATCGAGTTTACCCATTAGAGACAGATGGTCAGACAGACAGACAAACGCAGATTTTTATAATATTTAGGGATAGTTGAAGTGCTTCTTCTTATAAATACCTCACTGTTTAATGTGAAATAGACGTTATTTTAGATTTTTAGGGTTCCGTAACAAAATGTTAATAAACGCTTAACCTTCTGTAGTACTCAATAGTTTAAATAGTCTTCTTTATTAATGTTGTCTGCCTAATCTTTGATGTAAATGTCCATAGAAGGATTTTTTTATTGAAACTGACACGGCTGGCTACATCACCTACAACATCCGTGATGTCAGCCCATAACAACGGGTGAGCTAGGTGCCATATCAGTGCTTCCCTTCATTTCATGTCGGCTACACTAAACTGGACGGAAAACACGAACTATTTATTACGTAGCCGTTTCGACCGAGGTTCATTCAGTGCAGTGGTAGCAACCCGGGCGGGATAAACCCTACCACCTAGCCTAGTAAGGTAAGAAAGGAAGGGACCTACAGTTTTACGTGGAATCCGAACCACGGTCAGCCTCTAACGGTCGAGCGGGCACCCATCCAAGTACTGACCGCGCTCAGGGTTGCAGTCGATCGACCGGACCTCTGAGCTACCGAGTGTGACTATGGCTACGAGGATTCCACACTGTTGCCATTCTGAGTGCTGCATTCAACCTTGACCAGCAGTTTTATTAGCCCAGTCGATGTAGGTACCTTACCTGCCTAGCCGAAAGTTTTTCTAGCGCCAGTAGCGCCAGCGGTAGTGATCCACCCAAAGAGTTTGGATAGCCCCCGCTCCCCGCGTCGCGCGTTACGATCTCTATACCTATGTTTTTATTTATTTTCCGTCCAGTTCAGTGTAGTATATTTGTGGTTCCTTAAAGGACATAATAAGGAATTTGTTGAGGTTTGGGAGTTTTCCTTTCCTTTTTGTGATAGCTGATATTAAATTAGTTAATTAATTTAATTATGCTCACGTGTGGGGAACAGCGGAAGGCCAGCGCAGCGGCGATCACATTAGCTGAGCTAGCTCCCTTCTCCTCTTAAATCTATACTGTCCTGTTTGATGTTTAATATCTTATTGTGTAAATCAGGAAATAAACTATATTCTATTTTATTTTATTCCATATTATATTCTATGTAGCCAAACACATCAGGTATAAATTAAATTAATTAAATTACATTAATTAAAAAAAATGTGAATTGTTAATTTAAACCCCTAATCAACATATTAAAACCTGTATGAAATATATCAAAGTGAGCTGAAATTAACGATCCAGAAATGTCAAAACATCACAAACGAATGGAGATTAGGATTAGGGCTGTGATGTAGAGCGCTGTCAATTTACAAATCATCTCGCGGCTCGCCGGGCAAAGTTTATTATTTCAAGTTTTAATTGAAGCGTAAACAGGCGCAGTGTGACGCCGGCTTTACGGCCGCTTGTACAAACACGCGCTTCGTAAACACGGAGTTAGGGCGGACGCACACCGCGTTTTGTAAAGGTGCTATGAAGATGCACAATATAAATATATTAGGTTGTAGTTTTTGTACGTTTTAAAAAGAATGTTGAGAAAGAATGCCAGAAGAAGAATTAAAAATATTTTTTTTGTTTGATTAACACAGAATTTTAAAAATATTACATTGAGAAAAATTAAATGCATAAGTACATAGGTATTTAGTATGCTGTAAGAACCGGGCTTGAAAATTAATGAAGCATTAAAAAAATCTGTTTAAGTACGCACTAAACTTTAATATCATGAATTTTAAAATACATATATTTTATTATATCTAAGCAAGAAAACAGATTAGTAACAAATTTCGTACTAAGATATTGCATAACCCTATATACCTACTCAACATTTGAAGTAAGTTCTGTCAGTTAGAAATGGGAGCTCGTCCTTATGTATGAATAAACAAATTTAATTTTCTTTTTCAAGAATTTTCTTCATGAATTTAATCTGAAGGAATGTTCAAACAGACCCGTGTTGATTTAGACTCCGTCCCTGGAGGAGACGGGGAAGGATTATTTACAATTCATATTTTTCCTTTCAAAAGTTAGATAATAATTTTCTTTCCAATTTTGTTTCTCGTTTCGTACTTTCTTTTGTGGTGCGTAGCTTTATGGTTAAGACGTCGACCTCTCATACGTAGAGTGCAGTGTTAACAACACGCTAGCATTAATAGAGGTTTGTCAGTATGGTCGATAGTTCTGTAAGTCGCAGAAAATCTAGCTAGTTCCCGTTAAAAATCTTGAGCCTGCTTCCAGCATAAAACGCACATCTGTCCTGCGATACAGCTCCAATAAGGAAGAGTTGGGCTCGACTAAAGCGCCACTTGAGCGATAATGAGACCCCACGAAAGAATTCATTAGGATAGAAATGGCATCCGATCTGTCAGCAGGCAAACTTATAGTCAGTCAGCGTTTTTTCGCAAAAGTTCTCATCATCCAATCTTCCTCTAGTCCTCACGGCGACAGTGAAAAACATTACGAAATTAATATATTATAAAATATAAGTTATAAATATCTGTCATACATTGTTAATTCGTAATACTTGTGAACTAACATCTCCATGTAAACACGCGTGTTACGAGCCGTCCGATACGAATTGTGTGCATTTACAGATTAGGTTGTCAGTTTGTTTCGTGCTGCTGCTAGTGCACACTGTCAGACCTGCCACTCTTCAGGGAGCGAGCAAGGGATTCCATATCGGAGACAGTCTGTTGACTCCGGAATGCAGCACTCGATAACATTCGATCAGGTGAAAATATTGGCCACTGAAAAACGACTCTTCCACGCATTATCCGTGAGTCCATCGAGATCTCGAAGCATGCCAACTTCAACCGAGAAGACTCCAACAGGCAATGCCAACCATTAATACCAATAATATTAACATCCATGGTAGACTAAAGGTATTTAATAGGGACAGAAACCGTAACGGTAACGGTAACAGCACGGCAACGGCACGGCAAAGGCACGGCAACGTCGCGGCAACGGCACGGAAACGGCGCGACAACGGCGCGGCAACGGCGCGGCGTGGTACGGCAACAGCGATGACATCAAATAAAAAAATAGAACATGCAAAATGAGATAGACTAAAATATGATACTCGTAGCATTGGTGTTTACACACAGCATTTCATAGATGTTTGTCTCTACTGCGGCCGTGCCGTGATAGTTCCCGTGCCTTTAGTCTTGTGCGCAAGCAGATAATGTATGACCATAACAACTCTGCCCAATTTACTTCTTTGGCGCTCATAGATGCGGCGTAGTTTAGCTCAGATGAAACAGCTTCTGTCTGTTAATGGTCTCAACTTTCTTGCACTATCTGATACCTGATAGGGAGTAAAAATGTTATAGCAAGGACATAACCACTCGCTTCTTAACATCACTTGAGGAAATTAGTTTTAAGCTGTCTTTTTATGAACACCTGCCTGATCCAAGCGAGGCGCTGTTTCATCTTGACAGTTGTACCAAGCGAGTATTTTTTCTCCAGGTTGGATTTTCAGGTACAGCCTATTTCACATCCGTCGACAGACTAAAGTCTCTGCAGAGAGGAAATATTCGCTTTGACGTTTATCGGTAGCCCATTCCACAACTTTATTTTGCGACGCGAGAACCACTTGACACATCACCTTTCTTCGTATCGCAGAAAAATATACGAAATTTTACTGTGTATTTTTTGCAGTGTAAACGGAGCACTTATTGTTGAATACACTTTCTTCCAGTCAACCTTTCCAAACGTTTATTCCAGTTTAGAATTTCTGACTGTTCCTTTTACATTAACCTTTCACAAATTTTTTGCAACATAGAAAAAGCATAATTTTCTCAGTTGTCCGATTCTGTAGGATTCTGTACAGTTTAGCAAATCATTTTATTGCCGGTTTATTACCGGTTACTCTTGAAGATGGCTTATAAAACGTGTAATAGAAGTCTGAACAGGCCGTTTATCATAAAATTGCTACTGTGGGCACTGCCTGCCTACATACACCTAATATAAGTATATCTTTGTGGTAGATACGATAGTAGTTACTCTTAAGACATAGCTATAACTACACCGTTTCTTGTACGGAAGGGCTATCACGTGATTAAGATACCAATTGAAAAAATAAAACCCCCAAAAGAAGAAACAAAAAGAATAATTATTCGCCATTATATATATGAAAGTTGTTTCTCGTTCTAAAAGGGCTTGTTATAAGGAAGTAGCTATTTCTGATCTTCAGTTTGACTTTTGGATACAACCGGTTGATTAAAGAAAACATATATATTCATACCAGATTCTATAAATGCAAAATCAGTTCTGCTGAACTTTTGGAGATTACCATTACAGACAAGTCGACGACGACGGTACATTTTATGATAGTAGATATTACATATAACAGTACACTATAGTTATAGTAGAGTGTGAACTTACGATGCCTCGAGGCGTAGTACTATGCTACGAACTGTGCAGTTACTCTATTTGTGTGTAGTGGTCTCGGACGTACTTGTGTGCTATGATTCATTAGTCTGCGTTTATAGTGGACGGAGGATTTTTGTTGGATTTGGTCCGCTTTTCTCCTTCTTGAGACGACGATCGTTGGAGTAACCGCGTCCTATACTGGCGGCCGTGGACAGGAAAACGGAGTGCGGGAAGACAACCCGTCAAGTGGGACGACGACATTAAGTACGTCGGCGGAAAGCGGTGATTCCGGATCGCTGAAGGGCTCGAGGACTTGAAAAAAAATTGAGAGGCCAATGTCTAGCAGTTGACGCATACACGCTGACTGACTGACTGACTTGTCCTTCTTGGAGTATTTTTCAGTTCAGTTTATGTACCGCTATTGATCTAATTAGTAACACACAGTGACAGGATAGACAATTATAAGAAATAACGTGGTCTCCACCTTAGACAGTGTATTCCACAAAACCTGCATTGATCGCTAGACCATTAAGCATGGTATTTTTATATAATATGTAAAATTACATAATATAATATGATGAACGGTAGGAAAACATGGATTTACCGAATTTTGGAGAACATACTTAGCTATTTTTTTATTTTAAGTCAAATTTAAATTATTTAATTGCATTTTAGAATCATTTTTTGAGAAGCAGTATGTCTTGTAGAAAGCCTTAATATGTTTTTTTTCTAACACAAACACAGTGATTTTTGAGAAATATCAATCAGGAGAAACATATTTTTGGTCGGTACTGCAGCTTTAAAGAGATTTTAAATTGAAGCAATTTTAAAAGAAATAATCCAAAACATCATTGCAGTTCGTTTAAAAGCAGCAAAAAATATGTACAAAATAAGTTTGGAATTGAGGGGCAAGAGGGTAACCCAGGCGAATGAAACAAAAAAAAAACTTGTGCGCAAGCACTATTTGCACCATATTGAATTTGTATCATATTATGCACCATCAGGTAGACACCAGTTAAATTAATTAATTATTAAACTTATAAATTAATCAATTATTAAACTTATTAAGTAAGAGTACCCAATTATGTGTTAATTATTACCTATATTACATTAAATTTTTTCCCCTTTCCGGAATCTTGCACCCGATAAGAACCTGTTTAGTAATCTAACTGATAATAGTGTTTATAGCGCGCTTGTTCTGTATATTAATGAATGTTATGCCTTTTTCTACTAAATAGATTAAACAATAAAACTCATGAAAAGGAAAAATCCACTTTATGTATTCGTAATAAAGTTCATTTTTGAAAGCAACAACAAAAACCTGTGAGGGAACTGTCATTCACCACTATTTAATAGGGCTAAATTGTTTAACAGGTTTTCTTTGCCAATCACTAGGGCGCACACATAATTACAGAGAAAATCAATGTCCACAGCACACGACAACCCCATGCTTTATGTTTGGACAGTGGACAGTTATCTATATTTCACACTGTTTAATAAATAATGCGCATTAATATCAAGTTTGCGGCCCGGGATATACTTGCAAAACGGCAGTTCCTTGAAATTAATGTTTCGGTGTTCATCAAAGCTCGACGAATTGCTTAAGTATCGTCTTTGAACTATAGTGGTTCAACTTCGGAGAAAAAAATAATCGAAGAAAGTTCAATACGGAATCGCCAGATAGTTTTTTCTGACAAAAAAGATGATTATTTCAAGTAATAAACATCGAATTAATCGCCCACACAATAAAAATGATGTAGAATAAAATGTCTACATGTGTACCTACCTTTTTTTTTAGGGCGTCTGGAATTATTAATAGGCTGTCAATCAGACAAATTTAAAAGCAGATACAATACAATGAATAGGATTAAAATTAATTAATTACCTTACTTTTATATTAAAATAAGAAACATCGACTTCTCAGTTTCGTATTGTCTGTGTAAGCGTAAGTGGAAAGAGTAAGGACGTATTTACTCTTACACCGTACGCATTGGCTGTCCTCTAAAAGTTCAATTCATGTGCCTACACAATTTGTATATTATGTATAAAATAAAACATGAATTTGTATAATAAAATTTGTAAATTGTATATTCCAGTACAGATGTTCTATTTCACGAAGTCCGTTTGGCTCTGGTTGTAGTAGTGACGTGTATTGATAAGCGCGCTTGTGTGTGTTGTGTGCGTGGACCGCGTCGCGATCGTGCGTGACTGAGCGCTCTCGAGGTTACGCACACACTTAAACAATGTGCATGTGCACGCCTGACAACATTCATAGTCAAACGGACTTCGTGAGATAGAATATCTGTACGTAAATTTCATTAGGTATTGCCATCACAATTTATGGAAATTTGATATCAAATTATCTGATCAAATTAAGTTTGTCCCCTTCTGGCATTATTTTCTGCCACATTTTTCACACACATATTCAACAGCAATGTATGTGTGTTCTCTTATAACTCGAAAATGCGTTTTCAGTTCATTAGATTTGCGTTTCTGTTGACCGTACTTCGTATCCTATAAGCATTCAATTAAATTAGCAGAACCCTATCCGCAACAGTTCACAGAATTGCAATACTCGCTAATTGCGGGTCGTATGTCAAATTACGGGTCGTGCGTCGAAGAAATATCATTGCCGATCACTTAGTACGCATTTTTAACTTTCAATTCAAAGTATTCCTAGGAATAACCATAAAAATTATTAAATAGAGCAATTAGGTATTCGACGTGTACCACAATATTTCTTAGATTTGCTAAATTATCTTGAAAGAAAAAAAAAAAAGAATCTAATACCTTTAAGGAATTTTCTTTCACCTGCTAGATATTATGTAAGTTGGTGCTCCTTCTAGGTATGCATTTCTTTGACAGCAGCGTCAAAGATCATGCTTCTTAAGTAACCCTCTCTCTACATGTTGGCCAATGCATTTGCCAAAGCGCTTGTCAATACTCCGGAACATCGTTTATCCACCACGTTCGTCATGACGAATGAACATTTTTGTCCGTCATGCATGACTCATGACCAAAGATTATGGAAGTAGAGAAGATGTGTCAATGAACGCCCACTCGTGTCGGAACCGCTGTCGCCAGTTTCCGATCGCACACAATCACATTTAACACATACGAACGCGGAAAAACATTCGCACCAGCGACTTTCGGCCAATCAATCGTTAATATGGGGAAATCTTCTCATTAATTACCTTGTCGCCAACACGCCTCTTTCGCATTTCTAGTCTCCTTCCAAAATCTTTGGACACGACGACGGTCCGATTAACGGCCTGTGTCGTTGCCGTTGCCGGCATTTATATGACTGTCCGCTAGGCATCCGGCGTCCGAAATCCGGCATGACGGACGCTGAGATTCGGCTTGATTGGATGAACCGCTACATTTGGTCTATCAAAAACACGAACCGGAGTGGCGGCATTACAAAACGCATGGGGACTTTTCCACGGCGACGTCGTCGGATGGACGTTGACACGCGCTTGGACATTTGGTTAGTCCGGGATCGGACGTAGTAGACCCGACCCGCCTCAACCACTCCTAAAAGCGACCAATATCCCTCCCTACAGGTTGGCCAGAGCAATGGCAAGCGCTTTTAAAAAGGCATTTAGAGGCCTTTAGACTTATTCAAACACCTTTTAAATTTCTGATATCCACGCTAGGAGCTAGGACGCACGCGCCGAACCCGGCTTTCTACCTCCATGGTACTTTTGTTTTTTTTTTATGTAATCCGGTATGGGTGGCTGAGTCGGAGGGGCCAAAGCGCATGATCCGACCATCCAATATCACCTCCGAGAAGGTAGGTGCCATACCGGAGACTACCCTGGATTGCTGGCTATATTGGACTAGAGGAGAACATAACCGAGGCTGCTATGCGGCCATCTTACATCCAGTACGGTGGTACCAACCCAGTCGGCTACAATTTGAGCCTACCATGTAGTAAGGGGCAAGGGAAGGGACCTACAGTTTTACACCGGTTCCGAACGGTGAAGCAGCAGGTGTAGGAATGCAGGTAAATTTTTTCATCAGAAAAAAAATTGGTTGTCTGTAAAGTCGGTTTACGGACGATAGTTTTACGTGATAACGTCATAAAGAAACACAGCTATAAGAATTAATTTATTTTTTCGTACGGCACCCATATCGCTGCCGTACGCCGTACATTTTGTCGATTTGTAGCCTCGATTACGGTACGATACGGCAATTACCGTACGTTTGGCAACACTGCTTGGGCCGATTGTGCCTCTCTATCGCTTGTTACGCGCTCTCGCTTGCACGCACAGGCTCAGATGGAACGTGACACGGCTCAGATGGAACGTGACGCAACGTGACACTTTTTCATGTGTGCAACCGGTGTTCATCAATTTATTAGACGTTATCATATCACGTCAAAAACTCATTGGTACACGCCGACCGGATTCGAACCGCGGAAATCTCGCATGAGAAGCCGATGCCAATTGTTTTTATAGAAAACAATAATTGATGGCTGTGCCGAGGGACGAAAGGTGCAGTCAACAGAGCCAAATTCACCTCTCCCCGCGAAACTACGCTCAGTAAGGTGACATGCCAACAGATTTACGAACTGCTGCTAGACTGTCTAGTGTCTAGCCTACGTGCGACGCGATCATACGACGTTTAATGACCACCAGGTCTTTCGAGAAACGCCGGAAGGCACTTTCACATCCTATTTGTGCTGTCTTCCCGTAACTTCACTGCTCACGGTAACATGGCTCATATTCCATAAAAGCCTTCGTAGGTCCTTCTCCTTATCTCATTAAGTGGTAGGGTTTAATAAGTCCGGATCGGTATTGTGGTACCGCCACCGCACTGAATGAAGATCAGTCGAAAGAAACAGCCATGAAAAATAGTGTAGTCGGCACGACCAAAGGTGAGTGGTACTGACTACTGACATGGCACCAAGTTTCAGTAGGAACACGGTGTGATGTGCTGACATTGCGGGTGTAGTAGGTGATCTAGCCAACCATGCCATGTTCTTTATAAACAATATATCTGCGAGTCTATCGGAAAATACTCGCACGCTCACACGCATGCTCAAAAACTCCTTCGATTTCAACCAATAGCAGAATCGAATGCATTAGCTAACGCTTGTGATTCGCAGATGACATAGTCGTGATGGGCGAATCGCTGGAGGAGCTGAATCACATGCTGAACGGCCTCAATGTCGCCTCCCGCCGAGTCGGCCTCGGGATGAATTTGGACAAGACGGAAGTCATGTTCAACGAACACGTCGTCCCGGGGCACGTAACAGTTGGAGAGGCGACCCTCGAAGTTGTGCAGAATTATGTCTATCTTGGACAAACCATCCAACTAGGGAAGCACAACTTTGATAAGGAGGCCAACAGAAGGATTCAGCTAGGCTGGGCGGCATTTGGGAAACTCCGCCACATCTTTTCATCCTCCATCCCACAGTCATTGAAGACGAAGGTTTTCAATCAGTGCGTTCTGCCAGTAATGACGTACGGAGCGGAAACGTGGACCCTGACGATGGGCCTGGTCCACAAATTTAAAGTCGCTCAGCGAGCTATGGAAAGAGCAATGCTCGGCATTTCTTTGACCGATAAAATCCGTAACGACGTGATACGTCAAAGAACTAAGGTAGTCGACATTGCTAAGAAAATAAGCAAGCTGAAGTGGCAGTGGGCTGGGCACATCTGTCGTGGACCCGACAACCGATGGGGTAGACGGGTGCTCGAATGGAGGCCACGTAGAAGCAAACGTAGCGTGAGACGCCCCCCGGCTAGGTGGACAGATGACCTAAAAAAGGTAGCCAGGAGTGGATGGATGAGAAGAGCGGAAGACCGCGTGCGGTGGCGTGCCTTGGGAGAGGCCTATGTCCAGCAGTGGACCGATACAGGCTGATGATGATGATTTGATTGGTTGAGATCGAGCGCGTTTTTGAGTAAGTAAGAGTGTGAGTGGTTCCTGGTACACACCCTGGTAGGTCCCAGGATCGAAGAAGCGTCCAATATGATCTCGGTCTAATAGTGTCGCACGCGCAGCTGCGATGCGCAGTCGCTACCGGTTCTGTCGGCTAACGAGTAACGAACTTACCTCCTCGTCCCGTACTCCGACCGCACCGTCGTCGTCTCCCCTTCCTCCTCTCCTGGTAGACTCCCGCGCATTTTCTACTGCATCCTCGCAACGCTCATTATATCTGCATACTTTTTACTTTCGAGCGACTGTAACGAGAAAGGAAGTAGGTATTGTGATCGTCCAAAATTTCGAAGTTGAGATTTCGACTGATTTGGGCTATATATCTGTCAACGATCCCAAAAAAGTGGTTTTGAAAAACATGTATGTGTGTGTTTGTTTTAAGTACTATCCGAGGACGTGCACCTGAATACACAAGGCACATACGAGGACATTTTCAAACCGAGGACTTTTTCCTGGGTCCTCGGATTGAATGGTCACCATTGTCGTATTCTCCGTGCGATTCTGAACCTTTCTGTCTAAGAAATACGGAAATCGGAAACGGTCCTCGATTTGGTCGCCATAATTTTAGTCAGAGTGTGAAAATTTGTGACCACCAGGGCGGCGCCACCGTCGTATTTTACACACCTCGATTTACACTCAAGTCCACTTTCTTAACCAATCCGAGGACCCATGTGTGAAGTTCACACATGGGTCCTCGGTTTGGACACGTTTTGCTGAGTGTGTATTGTTTTTTTTTTTTTAAACAAATTTTCAAAAATTCAAAAGCGGCGGGTGGCCGAGTGGTTTGGGCATCGGCTTCTCATGCGGCAGCGGCCGGCGGCGGAGGTCGGCGGTTCGAATCCGGTCGGCGTGTACCAATGAGTTTCTGACGAAAAAATTTACGTGCATACCTACACCTGCTGCTTCACCGTTCGGAACCAGTTTAAAACTGTAGGTCCCTTCCCTTGCCCCTGGGTTGGTACCACCGTACTGGATGTAAGATGGCCGCATAGCAGCCTCGGCTGTGTTCTCCTCTAGTCCAGTAAAGCCAGCAATCTAGGGAAGTCTCCGGTATGGCATCTACCTTCTCGGTGGTGATATTGGCTGGTCGGAGCATGCGCTTTGGCCCCTCCGACTCAGCCACCCATACCGGATTACATAAAAAAAAAACAATATTAGATAATTTACCAAGTTTGGCCCAACCCATCAATATGAAACCACTATTAATATTTTTTTATGCCTTATAAATAATAATGAATTTTAGAACGAAAACAATGGGGATTAAAACTTATTGAAAAATATTAATCATTCTAATAATCAGATAGCTAATATTATTATCATTAGCAATATTTGAGAGCTGGACATGATTGTGCGAATATTACACCTGCTGTGGTGATATTAGCCCAACACACAACTATGCCGAAGGAACCCTAGGTGCCATTTCAGAACCTTCCTTTATCTGAGCACGGCTGTATTGAACTAGAAGATGGAAAACGCATCGATGGAAAAACACGTACATTTGCAGCTTCAAACATATTTTATTGAATGCAGTGGTACTGTAATAACAACCGAGATGTCGGGCGAAGCGACTGACGACAGACTGACTGTGATGGAAGCACGATTTGTTCTATTCCTCTACCGGCGCGGCGGAGCGGCGGCGGCGTTCTTCCCTTCCTCTTCACCTTCCCCTTCCCCCGGTCCTCGTTTTGTACAGAAGAAATCAGAATAAAATGTCCCCTGTTTGATAGTAGAAAATTCAACACAAGGTCCTCGCATAATACAACGTTTCAGGAATTGGTGTGCTATTAGGTCCTCGAAATGGCATGGCTGGACAGGTCGCGAAGGTCCTCGTTTAGCCTAACACAAGGTCCTCGAATGGACGTCGCCAGACAGGTTTGCGAGTGTATATTGTGTCCTCGCTTTGTTTGTCACAATTCAAGTTAGAAAGAGGAGGAGATATCGAAACACTAAGCGCTTGAGCGTTTCCAGGAATAAATTTGGCGCACATCTGTCTTGTCGAGGTCATCGTACGACTTCATATAGTCCAGATACGGAGAGGTCCTCGGTCTGAATGAGTAAAACGGGGGTCCTCGCATGGTACTTAAAACAAACAAGGGTGTGTGTGTGTGTATGTGAGAGGGTGTGTGTGTGTGTGTGTGTCCGTGCAGCGACCTTGCGCCTCAACCGCTCAACTGATTTAATTCAAAATTCGTATTTAGTAGTTTGAAACGATTATATAGGGGTACCTTTTTTTAGTTTTTTTTTATTCGAAAAAATAAGGGTAGCTGTCATACAAAATTTGTATATGGCAATGTGTCCAGCGACGTTGCGCCTCAACCGCTCAACCGATCTCTATTAAAATTCATAGTTAGTAGTTTGAAACGATTATCTAGGGGTCCCTTTTTTTAGTTTTTTTTTTTATTCGAAAAAATAAGGGTATCTGTCATACAAATGATTTCGATAAATTCGATTTTCTCAAAAATGGCTCCAACGATTTTTATTTTATTTTCCACATAGAGACCCTATTACTAGTCTAAAAAGATACCGTTATCTGTTTTTCCAGGAAAACTCAAAAAAAGGTGGCTGCCATACAAACGAAGGTTTCTATCTATTAAATGTTGCATACAAAATGTTTGTTGCGAGAGCGCCTAACTAATTCAACGGAACTGTCCTGTCAGTACATTTTGAATTTCGAACATAAAAACGTTCAGTTCGCCAACCAAGCGAGAAAGTCAGTGAGGTATTACCCTACCATTTATTGTAGTGTGTAATACCTAAAATCGTTGTCAAGCTCGAGGGAATAATTGTTAAAAACACTAAGATTATCTTCCTTTACCTTTTTGTACCGTGTGGGGTCGGTACTTAAAAAGAATAGCCCCACTGCATCTCTCCCCGTCGCATGTCGTAAAAGTCGACTAAGGGATAAGAAAATTCGTCAGCCTCGGTAGCTCAGTGGCGCGGTTGGTTAGTCAACTGTTATTAAGCAACGCTGAGCGCGGTCAGTGATTGGATGGGTGACCGCTCGACCGTTGGAGGCTGACCGTGGTTCGGATTCCACGTTAAACTGTAGGTCCCTTCCCTTCTTACCTTACTAGGTGGTAGGGTTTATCCTGGCCGGGTTGGTACCACCGCACTGAACGAAACGTCGGTCGAAACGGCTATGTAAATAGTTCGTGTTTTCCGTCCAGTTTAGTGTAGCCGACATGAAATGAAGGGAAGCACTGACATGGCACCTAGTTCACCCTGTGTTATGGGCTGACATCACGGATGTTGTAGGTGATGTAGCCAACCGTGTCAGGTTCCATAAAAAAAAAAAAAAGAGCGTTCCAACTAAAAGTTCCCTTCGCCGTTATGTTGGCTCCACTGTCAGTGTCACTGTCAGTGTTTAAATTCGTGCTGCCAGATTGTGAAAATTATATTACCTAATAATGTAATCGGTATTTACCGTACAAAAAATACGGTAAATACTGATAATTACGGGTAAATCTGTACACATAGCAACCCTCAACGCTGTTTTGACAGATAGACAGTGGAGCCGACATAACGGCGAAGGGAACTTTTAGTTGGAACGCTCTCTACAACAATATTAACGTTGCCATAGCCCGTATTTTAATGCGGAAAATTCCCGGTATTGCAAACTTGCCAAACTCTACCTAATTATATAAATTCGATTGTGAAAGTGCGTATAAATGCAGTTCTGGCTTAGCGACCACGCATGCTTTCTTTCTCAATGTCACTACCTTCTTCGTGCGTGTGATAGGATCCGTATGGTTACGAGTGTTCTTACTGTTTTGGTTTCCAGAGTACTATGATGATCTGACTGACAAAGACGGCGGAAGTTTGTCGCGTCGTCGTTGTAACTAAAAATATATATATTTTTGTGGTTCTCGCGGTGCGAAAATTTATACAACAGACGCCGTCGGACTACACCTCTGCGTTAATCTGGCGCGTGCCATTTATCGTGCTCACCATAAAAAAAAAACAGACGTTAAAAAAGCTACAACAGAAATGGCTGTATACTCTAATGAGTTTTGCCTGTTCCGGGAGGAGACGAATTAATATTAAAAAAAATATATATATTATTAAACAAACAAGAAAAGAAAATTTTACACCATAATATGTCGTCTTAGATTTGGCCACTGTCGCTTTGGCGCCCATCTTCATCGCATGAATATTATTAACTCTGCCGTCTGCCCACACTGTTCTAATGATGTCGACGTACAAAATCAAGGAGATAATATGAATGAGACTCTGGATCACTTGTTTTTTGAATGCCCGACTTTTGACCTTCAACGACATTCGCTAATAGATAGATTAATGAAAATTTATAAAACACCTGACAATATGCCGCGCGTCACTCAAGATTTACTTGCCAACACAGACTGTTTTCCATCCATTTACGATTTCATTATTTCAACAATTGGCGATATATAAATAATTTAAAGAATAACAACAGACAAGGCTGCATGGTTTAATACCTTTGCCTATCCCAAAAAAAGGGATAAAACAACCAAAAAAAAAAAAAAAACAAACAACACATGTATGTCAAATATATGTCAAAGTTCTGTTATTGTCAAATATATTTACAATGAAATAAATAATGTTTTGGAAAATATAATGAACAAAATTATTTGTAACGTATAACACACCATAAACCTATAAATAAAGTAAAGGTTTATCGAAAATGCTTTTATTTGCTTGAATTCATAACCGGGATTGTTTAAACTGGAATTCTCTAAGACAGTTCTTTTTGTTGCAGGAAGAAATGGAACAAATTTTCATGATAGAAGTTTTTGTCGAAAAGTTGATTTTAAAAATTGAGCCGCCCGAAAAAGATGAAGATCAACTGAAATTAGAAGAGGAACAAAGATTAGCAAGAGAAAAAGCAGAAGCAGAAGCGGCAGCATTAGCCGCCAAGAAGGGGAAGAAGGGTAAAGATAAAAAAAAACCGGGTGGAAAGAAGGGTAAAGGAGGAGGTAAGGAACCTCCTGCTCCGTCACCCGAAGAAATTAAATATTTGCAAACATGCACAGTGCAAATGAGATGTCTTCCCTTGTTTGACTTCTATATTGCTCACGATAATTTTGTCGCTCCACCGCCACCGGAACCTCCCGCAGCTGCAGGCAAGAAGGGTAAAAAAGCGAAGAAACCACCAAAAGGTAAAAAAGGAAAAGCCGCTGGTCCACCACCAAAGGTAATAGTTCTTCCTTCCGAGCCACTACCAGAATTTCCATTCTTTTGTGTTGGCAATGTGATCATGTTCATATCCAGACCTTGCAAACTGGAAGAAATTATGAAATTTACTCCAATTAGCGTAAATGTTTGGAATAGGGATGAAAACTTGAACTGTATTGGATTTGTAATTATAAATTGGGATGAGAGTTTCTTTAATGCAGTCAATAGAGCTGCAGAGTTAAATCCTATCCGACTGGATGGTGCTTATAGAAACACCACGAAACCGGAAATGGTAACAGTCACTGTTGGAATGACCAAACCACTACAGTGTGAGGAAGACCTCAAGCTTTCTGGCCAAATAACCTTCTACGTTCGCCTGTCGGCACTTGGAAACAAGCTTGTGAGCAACTTCGTGACCCTACCGGAAATGCCGATGATTCCGGCTCGGACTTACTTGACAGACGAGTACCAATCGAAAGATATTGAAGCCGTTCGCAATTGGCAGGGGAGTTTGATAGAAGATTTTCCACCAATCGCTTATTTGTTCGCTGCTCCTGACATCAACAGGGCTCCAGTAGAGCCCAAGGAGATTCACAGAGTTTATGAAGAGTTTGTTGCGCCTTATACTGATAGTGAACTAGTAATCCTAGCAATGGGCTTCCCTAAAGGCCCTTGCGGTGGAACCAACTGCCCCAAAAGAATGCAAAGTCGTGGAAGTGACCATCAGTTTATTTATGGACAGATGGAGAAAGGCAAGTTCAAGCATGGACAGTTTGTGAACAAAAGGGACGTACATGGACCGTGCGGAAGGTTGGATTGTCCTTTAGCTCGAAAGGTTAGGTCTTATTTGAAGGACGAAGGCGCATTCAAACCATGTACTAGACCCTGCACTAAGGAATATTATTGATTTTTATCTATAATAGAATTTTTACAGATTCACATTTAAATAGTTATAATATATTATAAATATAAAAGTATGAATTATATGGTTTGTAAATCGGGACGAAAATTGACTCTATTCATTAATACATACTTTAATAAAATAGCATAGAAACGAATTATTGCATACAATTGAATATATAACAGTGCATGAAAAGAAGGAAAAAGATATACAGGTACAAAGGCGGACTTATCACTGAAAGTGATTCCTTCCAGTCAACCTTTAGATGGTGAGGAATAAAATTATAGAGAAAGAAGTATGGGTAGTGCAAGTGAAAGGGACGAGGAAAATATGTTTTATTTTATAAATATATCTACATACTCTTATAATATAAATACATACCTATTTATTTATACAATACACGAAATACGAACATCATAAACATACATACATGTATAGAGCATACATACTACATAACATACAAACATACATACTTTACTAATCCAATCTGCGAAGTTTCCTTAAATTTTCTAGTTTTTTATAACCCAAGCTAGAGAAATTTTGAAATGACATGAAAATAAGCACATATTCTAGCCCTTAAGTCATCCATTATTTAGTTGGGTGCAGACTAACCGTCACACCATTTTGTCACACCAGTTTGAGTTAGAAGAATTTTCGTCCTTCGTGTCCCACGGCGTGGTATGATTGTTTACAAGTCGTCTTCTTCATAGAACACAAGTGTCGCGAAGGTAGACACGAGTTCGAATCAATACTAAAGACTTTACTTTCATGGAATCACACACGACTCGCAGGGGGCCGTCCATATAAACTTTCAATAGTAGGTAACGGTACGCTAAGGGGTGTATGGTATGTGTATCAGATACTGATCACGTTTCCATACCAATTTTTTTTACGATATAAAAAACATACTCACTCCTCAAAAATACGTGAAGCGCGTATTTCACCTTCATAAGTATGTTTTTATATCGTAAAAAAAATTGGTATGGAAACGTGATCAGTATCTGATCCACATACACCCCTTAGCGTATCGTTACCTACCAATGAAAGACCTTATATATTACGTCATTGACTTCTCGGTTTTCAGTCCGCAGTTATGTCGTTTGGTCGCTCCGGTAGTTTTCGGTCTGTCGTTTTGTCGACCTCTCGGTCTGCAATATGTCGTTCTATCGGTCTCTCGATCCGGCGGTCTATCTCTTTATCGTCCTGTCGGTCTGTCGTGCTGTCAGTATTCGGTCTGTCGGTATTTTGTCGGTCTGTCTTTCTTCCATCTGTCGGACTGGTGGTATATCGGTCTGTGCGCCAGTCTGCCTATATGGCCGTCAGTCTGTCCGTCGGTGTCTTCTTGTTACTTCTTGTAACTTCTTCTGCATTAAAACTTATGAAACAATATCACAGAATTTTTTCCGGTGATAGGTTTTATTTAACCCGTCCGATTTGGTACAACCGCACTGAATAAAAGGTCGGTCGAAGCGGCTATGTAAATAGTTCGTGCTTTCCGTCCAGTTCAGTGTAGCCGGCACGACCAAAGGGAAGCTCTGACATGGCACCTGGTTCCCAAGTTCTTATGGGCTCACATAACGTATTTTGTAGGTGGTGTAGCCAACCGCGTCAGTTTCGATTAAAAAAATACATTCGAAACGCTTGCGATTATTAGAAAAAAATTATTGTTACATAAAATTTAAAATGATAAAATTAGGTAAAAATATAGTGTCTTAAATCCGTCTGTGTGTCTTAAACTTAAATAAATAACTAAAAAGTACGTAAATAAAAATAAAAACCAAACGGTAATTGGAAAGTATGAACCCAAATGTGCCCCAAATCCCATCGAGTTGTGTCTTTATCCGTGTTCACGACCGTAACGTGAGCGGTGTCAAAATTACAAGCTAATAACCTTATTATATGGGCCAGAGGAAATGACTGGTTCATTGTTCACACTTTGATATCGAAAATTTGCATTTTCTTACGATTAATTTGTCGTGCATTCATTATTTTATTTTATTTAACGACAGCTATTGGAACTAGGTTGTTTTTATGTAAAGCAACATGGGTGGCTGTGCCGAGAGATCAATGGTGCAGTCAAGTGCCAAAATCACCTCTCCTCGCGGCATTGCGGAATCAGAGTTGCGGACTGTTGCCACAGCTGTTGCTGTGCTGGACACCCAGATTAAAGGATTAGCGAAACACACTCGGCCGGAAGACAGTTCCACACCCTGGCGCGGTGCGGCGATGTGACAAGGAAACCATTTTGAAAACATGTGGGTTCCGAAAAACCCAATGTCAATAACAAAATATAACAACCGCCTTCAAAAATGAATGAAATAAAAAAAATCTAACCCTAGATTTGAAGGCGGTGGTGCTAAAGAAGGCTACACAATCATGCATAATTTTTGCTTGCTTTAGCACCGCCTTCAACTCTAGGGTTCTATTTTTTTTTATTTCATACATTTTTGAAGGCGGTTTTTATATTTTTTTAAATAGTTTTTTTATTTCACAGTTTTTTTCGTAATCGATTGGCTATTAATGTACCTACTCGGCGGAATCGCTCGGCCTTCGGCCTCGCGATTCCGCCTCGCTTTCCAGTGCGATCTTGACCAAATTGAAATGACCAAGCCACACGGGAAGCACCAGCTTTAAAAAAAAAAAGAATCATCAAAATCGGTTCACCCAGTCGAAAGTTCTGAGGTAACAAACATAAATAAAATAAATAAAATTCAGTCGAATTGAGAACCACCTCCTTTTTTTGAAGTCGGTTAAAAAAAAACTGTCGAATTGAGAACCTCCTCCTTTCTTTGAAGTCGGTTAAAAAAAAATTTCGAATTGAGAACCTCCTCCTTTTTTTTGAAGTCGGTTAAAAAAAACTGTCGAATTGAGAACCTCCTCCTTTTTTTGAAGTCGGTTAAAAAAAACTGTCGAATTGAGAACCTCCTCCTTTTTTTAAGTCGGTTAAAAAGGGTGCTCTGCGTCTCTCTCTCTACGACGAATTGTGCAGTCTCTGGTTTTGTGGACACTTATATGTACTTACTCTAAAGTGATGCGAAGGGTGGAATTTTTTTTAAGTAACCTGAAACGGATGACTTAATTTTTTTTTTTATCAACTACAACATCCGTAATGTCAGCCCACCTTGTCAGTACCTTGGTGGACTAGGTGCCATGTCAGTGCTTTCCTTCTGTCATGCCGACTACATTGAACTGGGCGGAAAACGCGAAGTATATTTACATAGCCGTTTCGAGATACTTTTCATTCAGTGCGGTGGTACCAACTCGGGTGGGTTAAACGCTACCACCTAGTAAGTTAAAAAAGTTAGGAACCTACAGTTTTACGTGGAATCCGAACCACGATCATCCACAACGGTTGAGCGGTTACCCATTAAAGTACTGACCGCGCCCAGGTGTGCTCTTGATCACAGTCGACAGCCGACCGACCGCACCACTGAGCTACGTGTACTTACGTGGTTTCTTCTAGACAGCCTTACTTATCATATCACCCAAATATCGTACTTCAATCGGAAGTTTATTGAAAAATTAAATACTGTTGCGGAGGAAACTTTTTGTCAATTTCGATAGCTTATGTTATTATGAGCAATTTTTTTTTTTATTTTTTTATTTTTTTTATGGAAACTGACACGGTTGGCTACATCACCTACAACGTCCGTGATGTCAGCCCATAACACCGGGTGAACTAGGTGCCATGTCAGCGCTTCCCCCTTTGATCGTGCCGGCTATACTGAACTGGTCGGAAAACACAATCTATTTACATAGCCGTTTTGACCGACGTTTCATTCAGTGCGGTGGTACCAACCCGGGCGGGTTAAACCCTACCACCAAGTAAGATTAGGAGGGAAGGGACCTACAGTTTTACGAGGAATCCGAACCTCGGTCAGCCTCCAACGGTCAGCGGTCACCCATCCAAGTACTGACCGCACAAAGCGTTGCTTAACATTCAATAGCGACAGTTGACTGTCTGCACCACTGAGCTAACGAGGCTGACAAAATATAAACACCGACAGCAATGCTTTGAATGTCAGCACGGTTCATTGTATTTGTAGTTGTTTCATTAAAATTTGTACATCCTTCCTCAGGTAAACTTCCTTATCCTTCCTTCCTTACCTTTAATAAAATCCAACGTCTGCTTTCTGTCTGTATGTATGTATGTCTGTCTGTCCGCTTATAATTCGAGAACCATTGAACCGATTTTAAAAAAACAAAATTCTACGGATAGCCTGATTCTTCCCATCAACTATAGGCTACTTATTATCACGCTAAATGGCTTATGAGGTTAGCAGTGAAGTGAAATATGAGAGCGGGCGGAGCCGCGGGCACAGCTAGTTTAACGATACGATGAGCGAAGGGGGGGGGGGGGGGGGGGGGGGGGGGTATGGTAAGTAATGCTCTGAAATCGTTTACAAAAGTTCGAATGTTGAAAATCATTATAGAGATGGTGTAAATAGCTCGATGATTTCCATTCCCTACATTTATACATACTTTGCATACATACTATGCATGTATGTTGGGGCTGGCATGGTCACTGTGTGCACCAAAGCCCCTATAAAATAAATATAAAAAAAATGTATGTATGTATGTATGTATGTATGTATGTGTGTATGTATGCATACATGTATGTATGTATGCATGCATTTATGTATGTAAGTATGTATGTATGTATGTATTTATGTTTGTATGCATGTATGTATGTAAGTATGTATGTATGTATGTATGTATTTATGTTTGTATGTAATGTATGTATGCATGTATGTATGTATGTAAGGGTGTATGTTTTTTTATGGATACTGACACGGTTGGCTACATCACCTACAACATCCGTGATGTCTGCCCATAACACCGGGTGAACTTGGTGCCACGTCAGTGCTTCAGTATGTATATATGTATGTATGTACGTATGCATGTATGTATGTATGTATGTATGCATGTATGTATGATGTATGTGTGTATGTATGTGACTATGCTCCACTCTACAATCTAATTTAAGTACCGGCCCCGCAGAAAAGTACAATACTTAGGTAAATCTTATGTATGCAAAATACATACATACATACACTCATATTTCCTGTTCATGTTTCCGTGATAATGACCTACTCACGATGAGCATATTTAAAATTATGCAAATTGTATGCACAAATGAAACATAAAGAACACTATTGTGCAATTATTATACAGTCGTGTACAAAAGTGCAGACACATATGTGCAACCCTCTTACGTGCTCGTATCTAAATTTACGTACCTATCTAGATTTCCCTCTTTAGTATCCATATGCTAACCCAACACCCATAATCTCTAATGACCTATGTGCCGTCGTCTATTCTAAGTTCGCTTATAAACTCAAGAACTACTCAGACAATTGTTAGTACTTTTTTTATTTTTTTATTTTCAATAAACCTGAGTACATCGGCACAGGCGAAAGCCCAGTGGTGCCAGTGTTTGTCAAATGTGCTTGTGTTTTCTCTTTCCACACTTTAATTCTCTTTCTATTCTAAACATTTTGTGATACTAGCTTGCGCTTAAGAAAATGAAATTGCTATTACAACCTTCTACACAATAAATAATTTGGAATTTAGAATTCACATGGGGTTTTCAATTACGTTTTCTGGCTTAACTAAGAATGCTTTTATCTAAGAAAGAAATACTACGAACGGAAACCGCGGAAAAAGCTATTGGAGCATAATTTTGAGTAAACGCATCCACGGTAAGTCCAGCTCGATAGGGTTACCATATCTCAGAATTTGTCCTGAGATTTCAGGATTTTTAGGCTTCTGCCTAAATTGCGGCCGGATTTTGGAAATCTCAGGATTTTGCGATTTTAAAATAAAGCACAGTAGATTTTTCAGATTGTTTTATTAGAAAGTTACAATCAACAACAACAACAACAAACAAAAACAATCGCAAAACAAAAGTAATTTTCTTTGGATAATATTACAATTCAACGTGCTTAATTAACAAAATAATCAATACTTTCATTAATCTGTGAAACTAATGAGTTTTATCGTACTTGCTTTGCGCTGATACCTTTTTTCCACACAGTTATGAACTACGTTTGCGAAAAAAAACCAGGACTTTTCTATGGAAATCAAGCTTTTTTTTGTCAGGAATTTTCAATTTTCCATCTGGCAAGCCCAAATCACTGCCCAGTGCGCTCTGCAGTGCTGAGGTGGAAACTTTACGGCGCGGCGGGATTGCGCTAAACCAAAAACAGCTCCTCCGAGTACTCCCCACGGAATAAGCGATAGAACACATTTAGGGCGCCAACATCCCTACGAAGTTGAAGTGGTTATAAATCGCGGTACACCTCGGGGTCGCCCACTAGTCGCACGACTCGACGCTGCTGGATCGAGTCCAGCCAGAGGCGCAAGCTGAAATTTAGCTGAGCCATCCCACAAGTGTGAGCAGTACTCCAACCAATCAGGACCTGATATGTTTTAACATTTAAACGTGAACATTGAAATTCTTTATCGAACAAAAATTCAGACAATAGGTAAGCTATTCTACAAACCTTTGACATGTAGGGGAAGTTGAACAGAATAGAATAGATTAGAAATGCTTTATTGCACACAAAAACACAAACAGAGATAAAGAAGACAGAAGATAACAATAACATACAGAAGAGCAATATAAATTAACAATACTTCACGCAGAAACAAGAGAACAGTAGCGTGCAAAGGCGGACAGGCGGACACTTTAAGTGATTTCTTCCAGTCAACCTTTGGGTGATGAGATGAGTGATGAGAGTAAGTGAGGAAGAAATATGGAAGGAGGTACACGCAGGTGAACAACAATAGTTCTAAGCGAGCATAGAATCGGCGCACAGGTCATCGCATGATCATCGTTACAATTTTCCACTTTATTAGTTAAGAATGTCATAATGATATACAAGGAAGCAGTGTTTGCTTTTAACTCACTGAATGCAATTCGCCTGCATTGTATGCACGCAAAGACGTCATACCTGTAGAAGAGCGGCCTTGAGTGCACTGATAAGAATAATGTGCATTATAATGGGCTTGTGGAACAAAGAACATGTGGCGTCAACCTTTGAAATGAAATGAAATTAAAATTTACTAGTATTTTTTTTATGGAAACCGACACGGATGATTAAATCACCTACAACATCCGTGATGTCAGCCCATAACACCAGGTGAACTAGGTGCCATGTCAGTGCTTCCCTTCATTTCATGTCGGCTACACAAAACTGGACGGAAAGGACAAACTATTTACATAACCGTTTCGGTCGACGTTTCATTAAGTGCAGTGGTACCAAACCGGGCGGGATAAACCCTATCACCGTATAAGGTAAGAAGGGAAGGGACCTACACTCTTACGTGGAATCCGAACCACGGTCAGCCTCCAACGGTCGAGCGGTCACCCATCCAAGTACTTTATTTCACAAAAGAAAGACCGTTGGAGGCTGACCGTGGTTCGGATTCTACGTAAAACTGTAGGTATCTATCTGCCATCCCTTTTTAACTTAATAGGTGGTAGGGGTTAGCCGCCCAGGTAGTTACCACACCGCACTGAATGAAAGGCCGGTCGCAGCGGGTATGTAAATATTTTGTGTTTTCAGGCCAGTTCAATGTAGCAGGCACGACAGAAGGGAAGCACTGACATGGCACCTAGTTCACCAAGGTGTTATGGGCTGACATCACGGATGTTGTAGGTGATGTAGCGAACCGTTCAGTTTTCGTTAAAAAAAATATTAATAAAAACAATCTACTGTTATTTAAGATCTTTTTAGTGGAATTCGAACCGTAAAGCAACTCGCTTTTATCGAGGCTGGTTATATTTCCTCGCAGTACGCCAACGGCAATCGAGCCCGCAACTTATCATCAGGAGCCATTTCATCTTTACATCTATCTAACTAAAGTAGTAAAAACATTTTAAGCAACGTACTTGGAAGCTGATTACTTTGAAATTGCATCATCAGACAATAAATCCACCGTTGATGATGACATACAGACAGACAACTAAGCTGAACATTATCGTTTCAAGATCGATAAAGATAAAGAAAGCGTGCATGTACACTGTTAGTTAATACTTCCCAGAACACAGGCCATTACACTGTTGTATCGTAGGTGAGTGAGTCACATCACATCACATATCAGCATCGATACTTATTATAAATCTGTAAAGCTAGGTTTGTAATTTATTAATTAAATACAATTCAGCTGTTACAGATGATACACGGCGCAGTTGGATAGGTTTCGTTTGCTGACCCTTAACTTGTATATACTATCATTGTCGCGGCACTATACATTCCACACCTTGGTTTGGCATCGCTGCAAGAAATCCATAACTACCCAGGATCCACTAACAAACTGACAATTGGATACAATTTGTATCATTCGATTTTTAATATGACTTATTAGTTATTTATTACATTCTTTGTAATAAACATAAACTAATTGTTTTTATTTGACTTGATACATGAAGTATTAAAATTGACGATGGCACTATTCACTATTTCACGTGTGGTAAGATTCTTGAGTATTGATGTTTATGCTGTATTTTAATGTGTTTGTGAGCGGTAGTTACTTTATTATAATACTTATAAGTTACTAACAAAACATTGTGACTTGCGAAGTTTGTTTGTCAGTTCTTCTTCGCATTGAATTTAGAACTGGCGGAATTGTCGACATTTCCAAGCGTAGGTTACCCACCTGTGGATGAAATTATACAATAAACATTATAGAATCCGACAGTCTTTCTAGGTTTATTTTATTAAAAGTTAATACCATGTCACACTGTTCTGAGGAACTAGCATCCCTTATTCTATTCCCTGCCATTATTCCTATCTCCACAACGCTTTTAGCAGAGAGGCTCAACACTCTCGCTTTTGCTGTTGATGTTGGACTTAGCTTTTATCAAAATCGTTACTTTGTCGCACCGCTGGGGCGTGGCACTGTCTTCCGACGAGTGCGTTTTCCTAATCTTTTAACCTGGGAGTTTCAAATTCAACCGTCATAACAACAGGCTAGACAGGCCAGCAACAGTCCAGAAATCGTTTGGTATGGGGTCGATCCCTCGGCACAGCCACTCATTATCGTTTCATAAAAAAAATATGTTAAGTGCGAGTTTTACTCGCGCACGGAGGTTTCCGTATCTATCCGCTATTATCCGCCTATCTTTTGTCTTTCAACAATGCAATGTATAAAAGCGTGTGGCGCCATCTATTATTCAATAGTGTAACTAATCGATTTTTCGGGCGTTTATTGTATGGGAGCCCCCCTTGATTGTTAACATTTTCTTATTTTTCTTATTTGTTGTTATATCCGCCATAGTAACACATATTCTGTGAAAATTTCCACGGGCTACCTATTACGTTTCAAGAGATACAGCCCTCGGACAGACGGACGGACAGACGGATGGCGGAGGCTTAGTAATATGCTTCCGTACGGGATACGGAAACCTAAAAAAAAAACAACTATACAGACACGATATTAATCGTTATCAGAATCCTATACTGTAAGTATGCTTGTATCTTCATAACTTTTGAACGGAGGTACCAACCGATTTTAATCAAATTTTGTATAAGTAAACATAAGCTACATTAAACTCCGCTGGCGCTAAAGTAGGGCTCTCATTCAAATGTTATTGTTTCGTGCAAAATTCACCGACCAATTATCTCACCATTGAGCAAATCAAGTTTTAACGCGTGCGAAGCCACAGGCAAAAACAAATAGACAATCTTAGCCTCGGTTTTAATTTAGTGTTGTTGAAACAAGACGAGATCGCCATTGGTTATTTATCTAGGTGACATTATGACAGGAAGTGGTTCTTTGTGATCGTTGTTCAAAGTTTTTTAACCCTATCACCTACTTACTACTGATAAAATTAACGATGAACGTTAGAACACCAATTATACCTACGTACGTGTTTTTGGATACTTGTGGTTTAGCAAACGTAAATGATAAGCAGATGGTTCCGTAGCAATTTCCTGCTTGCGCATCACAGCTGCACATGTTATAATCATGCTTATAAGAAGTGGTGTATATTGATTCTATAACATTAATTTCGCAGAAGGATCAATAGTAACAAAAAAGTCAAAAAAGATTTTTTCTGAATTCCCTTCAAATAAAAAGTTACAGTTTTCATACAAACTACTTGATTTAATTAGTGTAAAAGGATCTAATGTTCCGCACGAACGTGGGAATGAAGGCACATGAAGGCGCGCGTTGAGTGAGCGAGCAGGGACGAGTGCGCGGAGAGAGGAGATGCGCGGCGGAGGCGCGGCGTGATTTTTTCGATCCCGACCACAGAAATCCTTCTCTGATCTGTGATCCCGACCGTTCCCGCGCCAGCACTCTCCCCCCGCGCGCGTCAAATTACACTAGACGAATACATAAATTTTAAAAATTTATATCTCCAAAACTAGACACTTTATACATTTCACCCTGTATAAATATTGTTTTCTTTCGTTCTCTCTTGTAGGTACATAATAATATCTTTTCTAAACTTGTAGTTAAGTTTCGCTTAAAAACCACAAGTAATTAGTGCTAATGTGTTCATTACTTATTTATGTAAGCAGGTGATTAGGCGATATAATTAGCCTTATCTCTAGAATAGGTAGCTACTCTTGCTAAAACGACAGGTTTGTATTTTACTACTTACCTACAAAGTTTTTCTTACATATATATAACCTTAACTCTTTAAATCTTAGTCTAATATAATAATGCCCATTTCCATCTTCCGTAATGTTCTATACGGTATTTTTCCATCTCCTAATTTCCAATATCCTTGCTCCTAAGTAAGTAAGTTTCTACGGGCGACCGGCCGGCGGCGACGGCGCGGCGGCGGCGGCCGTGTAAAGTACGTCAATATATTAATTTACTCCTTATAACTCGAAAACCACTTTATTGATTTACATAGGGTTTTCACTGTTACACTCTGTCACTTCTCAAGATGGCTTTATCCTATAAAAGGTAAAACCCTAAACACGCGAAGCAAAGCTGTGGACAAAAGCTAGTACTATATATTATATGTATGTCCATTTTGTTCTTTTTATTTTAGTTACACGATTTTCATAACCAGCTTTTTTCAGTTATATACTTTTTACTAACTTAGTACTAAATTTTTTGCTTAACTAGCTTTCTAGTAGTCGGGTTTTATTGTTTTATTAATACTGCATTGTCGGGAAGGGTCACCCTAGACGCATGTACCTGGACCAGATCGGGTATGTGCTCAAAAAGGGCCAAGTGCGTAGTGCCCGTAACCGACGAGCATGCATGAAGAACATTATGGGAGTGGAAGAGGCGGCAGAGGTGCGCCAGGATCGTGGCACTTGAAGATCCGTTGTCTCTGCCTACCCCCCGGGAAACAGGCGTGACGCTATGTATGTATGTATGTATGTATTGTGTGCCTCACATCCCAAAGAATGCCGCTAGAAGGCATCCAACTAGCCTTTGTGACCCTTTTACATACTGTATGTAGGTATATATTCTTTATTATACACCAATTTATACAAATTAGGCACAATAGGCGAGCCTAATGCCGTGAGGCATTCTATTCTAACTAACCTTTGGGATGTGGGAGAATTATATGTATGTATAATCAGTGGTAATGTTGTTCAACACCATCAACTGAATCACAAGAGAGAGAGAGGGGAGTTATATGTATGTATATATTAGGTATATATACTGGACAACGATATAGGTAGTATATTTTCATTTTAATACGTACCTAAATAAAGAGATATGTTAGCGGTGGACATCTACTCCGCGATAGGTTAAATGTTTTCATCTGTACATTTTTCACCTGCTTTTAATAAATAAACCTTCTCAATAAGTTGATTTTTTTTATGGTGACGTACTTCAACTACACTCGTGATGTCAGCCCATCATACCTTAGTGAACTAGGTGCCATGTCAATGCTTCCCTTTGGCCGTGTCGGCCGTATAGAACTAGGCGAAAAACACCATCCATTTTCATAGCCGGTGCGTGCGACGCCATAGATATTCGTCTATCAACCGTTAAAAAGTGATTCATCAACACTATCCACGGTCGAACTCATAAACCGCAAGATAATCACTACTACCAATAGAATTGCAAACAGCCGATGAACGTACTTACAAATATACACCTAGAAGGGGCAACACCGCATTAATGTAGGTCCGTCGAAGCGGCTATGAAAACAGTTTGTGTTTTCCGTCCAGAACTCAAGAATATCCGAACTCAAGAAAGTACTCAAGTATAGCCGACACGGCCAAAGTGAAGCACTTACTTGGGCCACATGTATAATAGGCGATGTTGGAATAATTCATGATTCATAAAAAAAAACTGAACAAGTGAAAGTCGGACTCACGCATTGAGAGTTCCGTAAAACCACTTAATTGGCTGGTTTTTACTATTTTTGTTATACGTTATTCTATAATTATACAAAGTTTGACGATTGTATGTATTGCCGTTTTAAAGATAGAGCAAAAAACAAAACAAAACAATAAAAAACAAATTTTTTGTAGGTGGACATTGCTTATTTTTTTATTTTGTGTTTATTATGTGTTAGTATATTCGCCATAATAACACATATTCTGTGAAAATCTCAACCGGCTAGTTATTACTGTTCAAAAGATACGGCCCTTTAAAGGTAGAACAGACAGACGGACAGACGGCGTAGACTTATTAATAGGATACGGAACCCTAAAACACTAGTGGAGGAGGTGAAAGAAAAGTGCACAAATATAAAGTTACAAATATAATATATGTACTCTCTGCCACACTTGTTTACTCGCGTAAGTATCTATGTCTGCTGCAAATGTAGTGCATGCAGACCAAATGTTGGTAACAGATTAAAATTCATGCAATGTATGACAATCCCGGTTCTTCACACCTATTTCCATGGCAATAGAGCTTCGATGAGTCACGCACGAACGACACGAATTATGTTTGTAAATAGATATTGCAATCGCTGGACCTAATTGGCGTAGTACTCTCTTGCTTGACATGTTTCTAAATAGGTCACTATTGAATTCAAATTCAAATTATGTATTCAATATCATATTCCATGTTCATACATTGCATGTTTTATATTAAAACTAGCTTTTGCCCGCGGCTTCGCTCGCGTGAAATTCGTATTTCAAAGGAAGAAAGTAAGTAACTAAGGGCGAGCTGGGTTCAGGTAAACGATAAACCTTCTCAACTAAAGTAAGTAACTAACGGCGAAGCTTCAGGCTGAGCTGCATTCTGGAAGACAATAAACCTTCTCGAAGAAAGTACGTAACTAAGGGCGAGGCCGAAGGCCGAGCTGCGTTCAGGAAGATGATAAACCTACTCAAAGAAAGTAAGTAATTGAGGGCGAGGCCGAAGGCCGAGCTGCGTACAGGATGACTATAAACCTTCTTGAAGAAAGTAAGTAACTGAGGGCGAGGCCGAAGGCCGAGCTGCGTTCAGGAAGACGGTAACCTTTTCGAAGAAAGTAAGTAACTAAGGGCGAGGCCGAAGGCCGAGCTGCGTTCAGGAAAACC